>CAWUFW010001960.1:0-2496527 GCA_963921515.1 Calotriton arnoldi | reverse complement strand
ATCTCGGTCGGAGGCGCACCCAATACTATTCGGTCGGGAAAAAGCCATGCGAAAGCCAGTTTCCCGACCGATCCGTACAGTACACCGAACGAGCAAGTACGATGCGCACAACAGCAAAAATCCCGGCCGAGCCGTACTCACCCAAACCAGGTCCTGTTCTCCGACCGAGGCGAATCCGGAAACGCCCGAATCGAGTCGCACGGAAGGGAAAATGCAGCCCCGTCCGGCCGGACAAGTACGATGCGCTTTCCGTACGCGCCGAACCCGTCGCTACGCACGGCACGTCAAAGCATCCGGGAGAGGCGCACATAAGCTCCGAATCGCGCCACAACACGATCCACGGCTACGAGACGAACACAGCACCGACGAGGACGACGCGAAGCGACGAGGACGAAGCCAAGCGACGAGGACGACGCGAAGCAACGAGAAGGACGAACGACACGAACCAACCATGAATCCCTTCGTCCCGATCATACCAATATTCTACATCTACTACCGGAACAGGCACGGACGCGTACGGCGCAGAAGGTAAGTCAGACACCAACCACAAAACACATACAACACGTACACGACACATCACACACATACACTGGGAATCTGAATATACTTACACCAGCAACAGCAGCACCATAGGGGCGGGATGCCCATCACCAATGCCACATATGCACACAGGGGCCTGAATGCGCGCCACCACCCCAACCCAGGGGGCTGGATGCCAACCACCACAACCACCCTCAACCAGGGGGCAGGATGCCTACCACTACTACCACCCTCAACCAGGGGGGCAGGATGCCTACCACTACTACCACCCTCACCCAGGGGGGCAGGATGCCCACCACTACTACCACCCTCAACCAGGGGGGCAGGATGCCTACCACTACTACCACCCTCAACCAGGGGGGCAGGATGCCCACCACTACTACCACCCTCACCCAGGGGGCAGGATGCCCACCACTACTACCACCCTTAGCCAGGGGGGCTGGATGCCTACCACTACCACCCTTAGCCAGGGGGGCTGGATGCCCACCACTACTACCACCCTTAGCCAGGGGGCAGGATGCCTACCACTACTACCACCCTCACCCAGGGGGGCAGGATGCCCACCACTACTACCACCCTTAGCCAGGGGGCTGGATGCCTACCACCACCCTTAGCCAGGGGGGCTGGATGCCCACCACTACTACCACCCTTAGCCAGGGGGGTGCCAGGATGCCCACCACTACTACCACCCTCAGCCAGGGGGGCAGGATGCCCACCACTACTACCACCCTTAGCCAGGGGGGCTGGATGCCTACCACCACCCTTAGCCAGGGGGGCTGGATGCCTACCACTACTACCACCCTCAGCCAGGGGGGCAGGATGCCCACCACTACTACCACCCTCACCCAGGGGGCAGGATGCCCACCACCACTACCACCCCCACCCAGGGGGCAGGATGCCCACCACTACTACCACCCTTAGCCAGGGGGGCTGGATGCCTACCACCACCCTTAGCCAGGGGGGCTGGATGCCCACCACTACTACCACCCTCAGCCAGGGGGCAGGATGCCTACCACTACTACCACCCTCACCCAGGGGGCAGGATGCCCACCACTACTACCACCCTTAGCCAGGGGGCTGGATGCCTACCACTACTACCACCCTCACCCAGGGGGGCAGGATGCCCACCACTACTACCACCCTTAGCCAGGGGGCAGGATGCCCACCACTACTACCACCCTTAGCCAGGGGGCTGGATGCCTACCACTACTACCATCCTTAGCCAGGGGGCTGGATGCCCACCACTACTACCACCCTCAGCCAGGGGGCAGGATGCCTACCACTACTACCACCCTCAACCAGGGGGGCAGGATGCCCACCACTACTACCACCCTTAGCCAGGGGGGCTGGATGCCTACCACCACCCTTAGCCAGGGGGGCTGGATGCCTACCACTACTACCACCCTCACCCAGGGGGGCCAGGATGCCCACCACTACTACCACCCTTAGCCAGGGGGCAGGATGCCCACCACTACTACCACCCTTAGCCAGGGGGGCAGGATGCCTACCACTACTACCACCCTTAGCCAGGGGGCTGGATGCCTACCACTACCACCCTCAGCCAGGGGGGCAGGATGCCCACCACT
Organism: Calotriton arnoldi; assembly: GCA_963921515.1. NCBI lineage: Eukaryota > Metazoa > Chordata > Amphibia > Caudata > Salamandridae > Calotriton > Calotriton arnoldi. Next base: position 2,494,401 of record CAWUFW010001960.1, on the reverse strand, counting down.
ACTACCACCCTCACCCAGGGGGGCAGGATGCCCACCACTACTACCACCCCCACCCAGGGGGCAGGATGCCCACCACTACTACCACCCTTAGCCAGGGGGCTGGATGCCTACCACTACTACCACCCCCACTCATAGGATGGACAATGCATGACACAACAAGCACACCACAACCTAGGGAATGCAAGATTAAGACATCCCCCCACCACCATGACAAGCGTGTGAGCAGGCTGTGTCAAATGCCTACAACACCGAACATGACATTGAACATACAATGTGACCCCCTAGCACATGTGCCACACATATATGTGTGTGGCACCCACAATGCAAGCAGCCCATGACCATTGTGGCAATGGGGCCTAAACCCCCATCATCACAGTGACCAAAAGGCAAGTGTGGGGTCCATAGCTGAAGCACATTTTGACCATTGTGGCAATGGGGCCTAAACCCCCATCATCACAGTGACCAAAAGGTAAGTGTGGGGTCCATAGCTGAAGCACATTTTGACCATTGTGGCAATGGGGTCTAAACCCCCATCATCACAGTAACCAAAAGGCAAGTGTGGGGTCCATAGCTGAAGCACATTTTGACCATTGTGGCAATGGGGCCTAAACCCCCATCATCACAGTGACCAAAAGGTAAGTGTGGGGTCCATAGCTGAAGCACATTTTGACCATTGTGGCAATGGGGTCTAAACCCCCATCATCACAGTGACCAAAAGGTAAGTGTGGGGTCCATAGCTGAAGCACAGTTTGACCATTGTGGCAATGGGGTCTAAACCCCCATCATCACAGTGACCAAAAGGCAAGTGTGGGGTCCATAGCTGAAGCACATTTTGACCATTGTGGCAATGGGGTCTACACCCTCATCATCACAGTGACCAAAAGGTAATTGTTGACAAAGAAAGAGCTGCAACTGCCAAACTGCATGGATCATTCCTGGTCACAGAACCAAAAACTCATCTGTGGCAAAGTAGTGTATGTGTCCCATTGCAACATAAATTGGGGGAGCCAAATACTGCAGTGCAAATGAAACATTCCTTTGGCCATGTGCAGACAAACAACACCCATGGGGGCTGAGACCGTCAACAGTCATCAATGACACAATGACAGAAGTGACCATCAGAATGCAGAACCACATATTTGCACCAATGGGCACACAAATGCAGATACCCTGTGGAGACAGCAGATGTGAGGTGAACAGATACCATACCATGGCAGCAATGGGACACACAAACCATGATCACTGTGCTGACCGATGACCTAGGAGTCCCAGGGACAGCAGGGGAAACACACCAAACAACATACAGCCAATGGCACACCCAAGATATGCCAATGCAGTGGTGCAGATGCACAAACACAAACAGGCAGACCAACACTGTCATCATACACAGCAGGTGAGGGGTGGGGGTGCCATTGTCCCCAGGCAACAACACAACACATGAGGAGAGCTGAATACCAATCATACAGATGTGCATACACTGCCACACTAAGGTAACTCATGGATCCAAATCCCCTATGTGGGCAAGCAGGCATTGACAGGTGAGAGGGAGCACAAAACACACATGTCACACAGGCACGTAGGAACAACAACTGACACAGCAAGTCACAGACACACCACAGCACCACCCCCAGGGCCCCCACAATGTGGTGACCCTGGGCTGAAGAAAAATACCACTGTGATGACAAAGCTAAATGTCGTTCACACTGTGAACCACAGTCAGGTGTCCTGAGCAACTAACTACCATCACACCTACACAAGCACAAATCAATCAGCATGGCCAGTAAGCCAAGGCCAACATGGAGGCAGGGGACTAGCCGGGCAACAACTCTCATCTGCACACACTCAAGACCACACCCCTCGACCTCCAACAATGTGCAGCAGTGAAGTACACATGCACTGGTGACATTGCACATGCACCCATTACTATTCCAGGGTGGTGGGTGGGAACCAAGGTGTAGAAACACATCACACATGGACACTCAACAAGACTCCTGAATGTCTGACACACTGCACACTACGCTGTACATGGACATGACGGCAATACCACACCGACCAATGGGATCCCAGCCACAGTCACACACCAATGAAGAAGCCAAGGTCACCCACAAAGAACACACATAGACAACAACCAACATTGCAGCCCGGACCCTAAGGAGTGCCAGCAGTCACACACACAACGTGTCACAATCACTGAAAGATAACACAAACTGGAAATCACATGACAGGGGCAAACAACAAGTGCCAAAGGGAAACCTGACTGTGACCCATCTGCGTCAGCACACAAACTCTGCCCTGACAGCAAACACACCTATGGGTGACACCCTGATGACCAGTAATGTGCCATGCACCCACATCACAGAGAACACAGGGAGAAGACTTTGGGGGAACATAGCTCAAGTCAGCAAGCATCACAAACAGGTACAACACTAGGGATCACAGCATGCGCAGATGAATGGAAGTGAACACACAGACATGCACATACAACACACACCTTGGGCGCAGGCAATGTCACACGTGTACACACTGCCATGAGGGGACTCCACTCCTGTGTGAGGAAAGCTGTGCCATATGTTGCCTCAGTAGGGCCCCATCATGTCAGCTGAGCACTTGGTCACACAATCAACAATTAGCACCAAATGAGGGCTCCCATCACATCAGCCTGGTCATGGATGTGCCAACGGAATCATCAGCACAGATCCAACACACTTGTATAGCAATGTTGCACTGACTACACGGATGAGTCCCTCCCCATTGATGCCCAAACCTGCATGTCCACTGGAGATGGCAACACGGTCAGGGAAGTAGACAAATGCAACGATGGCAGGCACAACAGATGTGCAGGGGTGGAAGCCACAGATATGAAATTGCCAATGTAAGTAGGAAACCCATTGCCAAATACTGAACACATGACACCCTCAGATGCTGCTATTGATGACATGGATACACCACATGATAGGACACATTCCCCCTGGACCACATGGGTTCCTGCACAGTAACACTTCATAATCATGAGACCAGATATCACCATCACTGCAGCAAGGGCATGGTTAGCTGCACCAACAACATGTACATCTGAAGCATGAGCACTAGAGAAAAGAAAGTTGCTTTATTCAGCATATGTGTTGAGGCCAAACGAAGTCCTGAAAAAAGAGCAAAGGCCAATGGCCAGTCCATTGTCAAAGTTCAAACAGGGTGACACTGGCAGATGTCACCCTACGCATGCCTGCACAATACCAGGGACAATCCACTAGGAGGGGCAACCGGGGGGCAGGCCAGGCACCGCAGGGACAGGATCAGGGCTCACCAGGGGGAGTCAGGGAAGGGGTGGTGGGTGCTGGAGAGCCACTGACAACTGCAGTGGAGGTGTCTGACATGGTGTGTGCCGGCACAACTGGGGGGCATGACACAGATGTCGTGGGTGCCGGCACAACTGCAGTGGACCCTGCAGATGGGGTGGACAGGTCCGCCACTGCAGTGCCCAAGTCAGACAGGGCGGTAGTGGACTCCACTGCAGTGCCTACCTCCAGGGGAGGAGAATGGGGAACAGGCAAGGTGGGTTGGACAGAGGGGAGGACACCCTCACCACATCAGTGGCACAGACAAGCGCAGCGGGGGTGTGGTGCTGGGAGAGCAAGTGGCAGGGGAGAAGGCCGGAGCATCTTGGGGATGGTATATCTGTGGGTGGGGGAACCTGGGGCAGGGTGTGGTGGGGGCACCTGTGCAGTGGGGGCCTGAGGGATGGAGGACGGAGACCTTGTGCCTGAGCTGCAGGGCGGTGGCGGGGTCTTGCTCTTAGCACTCCGGGGGACTTGCGGGTGGGGGCCTCAGTCCGTCTGCGCCTGGGGGAGGGTGTCCGGGGGCGAGGGGCACTCTGCTCCGTGTGGGTGGGCTTCCTCTTCCCCCGGGATGCTGGAGCAGCTTCATCGGTGGGGAAGAGGCCGAGGTCACAGAGGAAGAGCTGCTGTGACTTTGGGGTTGCAGGTGAGGCAAGGGAGGGTGCTTTGGAGGGAGAGGGAACTGAGGACTGCGCAGTGCATGTGGATGCGTGTGTGTGTTCCAGGGCCCCATCCCCTGTGAGTCTGGCTTCAGTCCCCTGAATGTGCTTGCGTGTGCGTTTTGTCATTGGCGTGTGTGTCAGTGTGCTGGATGTGTGTGTGCTGGTGTGTGCCAGTGTGTGTGTGCCTGGGATGGGTAAGGTGCTGGGGAGTGTGGATGGAGCAGAGGCAGGAGGGGTGAGGGACCGTTTGAGGAGGGACACTGCTGCCGTCAGGGAGGAGTCCATGGACCTATTGCCCCTCTGTAGGTCAGACATGCCCGATGAGATGCCCTCCATGAACGACACCAGCTGAGTCAACAGCGCGGTGTGCGCATGGAGGACACTCAGCATGGCTGTCTGCCCTACATGGAGCTGGCGAAGGAGGTACACAGACTCCTCACTCAGGGCAGCAGGGGACACAGGGGCAGGGGGTGCGGTGCCTGGCCCAAAGGAGACACGCTCCCGGACATGGGAGCCTCCACGGACCTGGGGAATGGGAGCCGATGGGAGGGCGGTGGTGGTGCTGGTGGTGGCGGGGACAGCAACACTAGCTGGGGTGTGGTGGCTGCTGACACCCGCCTCCACAAGGGAGTCATCCTCCGAGTTGCTCTGGTCCTCAGCTGAGGTGGATGCTGCTGAGGACTCCTCGGTGTGGCTCCCCTCGCCCTCCGTGCCACTGGGTCCCTCCGACCACTCCTCGGCTGCTGACCCAGTCTGGCTCTCCGGCTCCTCCTGGTCCGTGGAGCTGTCCCCTTCCGTGGCCGTGGATGTATCTGCAAACAATGGGGAAACAGACAGACATCAGTCACCTGCACATAACGCACACACCACTGTGAGCACAGCACATCACAGAGCAAGCCCTGGCATCATTAGTTGTACATTGCTAAAAGTGCACTAATTGAACAGGAGAAGTCAATTGTCAGTCTGATGCCAAGCATGGCACTCACATCCCACATGGCCTTGCACCCATCTGTCTGGTGTCTGTTGGATTGCAACACCCCAGTGTTGACACATGCACCAAGTACACAGTAGTTGGACAGTGCAGAGAACACGGTGTGGACACATCACAGCTCTTGCCACTGAGTCAGTACAGGTTTACGGATGTAAGGGATGCCCAGAGTCAAATAGGAAATGCATGTGATGCATACCAGCGACAGACACCATGATGCACCCATGTCCTGATAGCCAGCGCCACTATGGTGTGCATGTAGCACATGTCACTCCCCTGCAGGATCACCAATCAGTAGACACATGCCATGGCGGAGGCATGACTGCAAAGTCATACATCACTGTCTCAGTGATGTATGACTTTGCAGCCAGACAACAACACTCTGCACTGTGTCACAATAGTAGGTCATGGGGAATGCAAGTCCTGGAGCTGCACAAGTGCACATGTACATCCCCCACAACACATCCTCTTAACCCTCATCTGTCCAGGTCATACCTATTGGACATATGGGAGACCTGTGACACTACCCTCTGAACCTGAGCCCCTCACACTCTGCTGTGCATGGGGAACAGCTGCCTGAACTTCACATTTACATGCCCCAGTCTGCATGGGCAGCTGATCAGACACCTATGTGTCACACAAGTATCGTCTCCTATGGTCACATCTCCAGTGGCATGCTGAGCCCCTACCAAGAAACTCCACAGCAGTCCTGGCGACTAATCCACAGCACACTGACACAGAGGCAAATCACTGTGCACAATGTGTCCTCTGATACACGGGAGTGGGAGTACAGAGTGTATTGTATGGCCTGGAGTAGGCATGACTGTCCAGCCCCACATGAATGAGGGATGAGCCCTGGACTGTAGGCAGCTGGCTAAGTATGTGTGACACACGTCATATACATACTCCTGGGGCCCAAACATTGTTCCCACCCGCAGCATGGGTGTGTGCCAGGTACCCCAGCCACATGTGGTGGATCAGCTCAGCAATTGGACCACAGATCAAAGTAACACGCTGAATACATGTCAGAATACAGGCATTGTGTAAGCAATGGACCCACCCATGATGCCCACCACAGAGTCAGGGAAACAGATGCTGTCTCCCACCTTGAGTCAAGCAAACTGCAAGGACACAGTCCTAAGTGACAGAATTCCCTGCATGTAAGGGCCACACCTGGGTATCAGATGAGGAGTGGGCAGTGCACAATAGAGGGACATGGCTCCTGGACAACATGACTGCTGTACTGTGGCAGTTCAACCTGGCCCGAGGAGGGCACATAACATGTTAGACAGAGTACACAGTGCAGTCTTTGACTCACCCCCTCCTTGCTGCTCTCTGGCCTTCAGCTGCCCATCCAGGTCTGGAAAGACCACCGCCAGGATCCTGAGCATGTGGGGGTCAGGGTCCGTGTTCCGCCCCTCCTGCGAGGAGGCGACAGCTTCAGCTGGACCCGTGCAATCCTCCGGGTCCAGCCCCGAAGGTCCTGCCACCTCTTTTGGCAGTTGCGGATCCGGCGCTTGTAGACCCCCACGGACCGGACAGCCCGGACGATGTCCTTCCAGATCTCATGCTTCCGATGGGCAGAAGCCTGTCAGGATGACAAAGTGATAAGGACATTACTACACATGCAACATATCCGTGCATGACACAGTTGCATATACATGTCGCAATCACAGGGGCACATGGTGTACCCAGGCAGTGCACGGCTGCCCATGGACAGTTTTCCAGAAGTCACTACATGGTATCATAGCATGGGGAGTAAAACCCTGTTCAGAAGCACTGTCACTGCACCATACCTGTCCAGTGCAAGTCACTACACACTATGGGGGGTGACAACTACTCAGTGAGCCTGCTAGCCAGTGGTGTGCTGACTCTCAGCCTTGCTAGTCAGACAAAATGCACATTCAGAAAGGCAGTGCACAGAACACTCACCTGCTCCCCTGGTGTCCCATACAGCTTGCTGTACTGTGGAAGTAGGCTGTCCAGCAGGGCCTGGTTCTCTTCAAGGCTGAAGGCTGGGGCTCTCTCCACAGTACGTGCCATTGCAGGGTCCAGAGGGGCAGAGACAGCAGCAGTGCAGTGGCAGATGTCGTCCTGGAGCATGTAGTGCAGGCAAGTGGGCTCTCAGGGGAACATGCAGCAATATATATGTGCTGGAGAGGCAGATACTGTCCCTTGTGTCCAAAGTGATAGGTCCAAGTCGTTTGCATCTTCTGAATCTGGCCAATCCATGGAATAGCAGCACCAAAACACGCCCACAGCATCCTTCAAATCTTCAACTTCATGACATACATGATTTTGCAACATTGTTGTGGGTGACCAACTGATTTTCCAGCAACCGACTCGTTCGAATATTCGAAAACGCGTCCGTTGCCAGGCAAGCCCATTGTCAATGGGTGCGCACCGATCGGTCCATTGCTGTTCAACGCGCACAGGGGTACAACGCGTACCCGCACACATTGAAAGCAATGGGCCGGCCGGAGGCACCGATCGGTCCATTGCTGTTCAACGCGCACAGGGGTACAACGCGTACCCGCACACATTGAATGCAATGGGCCGGCCGGAGGCACCGATCGGTCCATTGCAGTACAACGCGCACAGGGGTACAACGCGTACCCGCACACATTGAATGCAATGGGCCGGCCGGAGGCACCGATCGGTCCATTGCTGTTCAACGCGCACAGGGGTACAACGCGTACCCGCACACATTGAATGCAATGGGCCGGCCCGAGGCACCGATCGGTCCATTGCTGTTCAACGCGCACAGGGGTACAACGCGTACCCGCACACATTGAATGCAATGGGCCGGCCGGAGGCACCGATCGGTCCATTGCTGTTCAACGCGCACAGGGGTACAACGCGTACCCGCACACATTGAATGCAATGGGCCGGCCGGAGGCACCGATCGGTCCATTGCTGTTCAACGCGCACAGGGGTACAACGCGTACCCGCACACATTGAATGCAATGGGCCGGCCGGAGGCACCGATCGGTCCATTGCAGTACAACGCATCACTGTACATGTGACTGGCATATGTCAGCATGCCTGTCTCAGATGGACATATGCCAGCCACAGATAGCTCCCAGGGAGTGAGGGGCACACCTACATCACGACAGCCTGTCCAAACCTTATCATAAGGCATGTAAGGCTGCATTTCCTATTGTGTGTATGTTGGTGTACATGTTGTCCTGTGGGTGTCACCTGTGGGCAGCCACCCCCAGGCTGTGCACGTGTTCATGGGGACAGGATCATGGGTGTTACGTGTACGTGACCACTGTGATGTGCAACTGTTCATATCTGTGCATGTGCCATGGTCACATTTCACAGTGGTGTTTGTGTATGTCATGTCACATACCCCGTGAGTCCCATGTGGGACGGTATGTTTGAGCCAGGGTGTCCCAGTGGCACAATAGTGATGGCCCTCCACAGTCTTTGTGCATGTAGTGTTTACAATGTCTCTGATTTCATGTGCACAATGGGAGACAGTCTCCACATCCACGTTGTGTGTGCATGGACTCTGATGTTGTGCGTGTGTGTCACAGACGTCCATGGCTCTCCTGCCATGGCAAGTGTGGCCACTACCTGTGGGGGTCATGTTTGTTTTGTTGTGGTGTACACATGATACTCCAGGTGATGCCAGTGTCCATGTGGCATTACAGGGTCCCTGGGAATGTGCCTGTCGTTGAGCTGTGGTGCCTGGGGCACATCTGTCCTCACATGTCACTGGGGGGTGACTGTGACACAGCATCATGATATCCAATGGGCCAAACAGGGACAAATTGATGCCACCTGTAGGACCGTGTTGACAGATGTTGGCCATGTATGTACCATAAATGTCGTTCCGGTACTGCACACTTCATGTAGTTGTGCCTCATGATGATGTATGTTGGGATCTTGAGTGTGTTCAATGCCGCATATGTGGGGTGACTGACGATCTTGCTTACTTCTCCTCTGCACTGCAGGGCTCCTGCTGTCCATCGGCCATTCCCAGACCTGGCAACGATGGTGGAACGGGACAGCATCCGACGGTACCGCTTCACCAGGCAGCTGATTGAGGATTTTGCAGTGCAGTTGTCCCCACATTTGCAGCCTGGCCGGCCGTATCCTACAGCGCTGACCCCCAAGGTGAAGGTGATGGCAGCCCTACACTTCTTTGCCACCGGTACCTTCCAACATACTGTGGCGTCTGCTGGTGGGATGTCACAGACCATGTTCAGCCGTGTGCTCCGCGATGTTTTGGCGGCAATGTTGCTCTTCCTGAACCGGTACATCTATTTCCCTAGACTGCGACGACTCACTGACGTGAAGAGTGACTTTTATGCCCTGGGGAGGATGCCGCATGTCATTGGCTCCATTGATGGGACACATGTGGCTTTGGTACCACCACAGGCCCAGGAGCAGGCCTACAGGAACCGCAAGCACTACCACTCGGTCAATGCACTGGTGGTGTGTCTTGCAGACATGACCATCACACACGTGTGTGCCCGTTTCCCTGGTTCAGCACACGATGCCTTTGTGATGAGGAGTAGTCGCATCCCCAGGTTGATGGCACAGATGCAGAACCAGCGTGCCTGGCTTGTCGGTGTGTACTGACTTTGTGCCATTGTGTGTGATCTGATCTGTAGTATTCCGCCCACTTTTCCAAGTCAGCTGATGTGCACTTGTCTGTCCGTAGGTGACTCGGGATACCCCAACATGCCGTGGTTGCTGACACCCCTCAGGAACCCTGTGACACCTGCCCAGATGCGCTACAATGAGGCACATGGTCGGACCAGGAGAGTGATTGAGCGGACCTTTGGTCTCCTGAAGAGCCGCTTCCGCTGCCTGGACAAGACCGGAGGGTCCCTCCCATATGCCCCTGCGAAAGTGTGCAAGATTATCATCGTCTGCTGCATGCTCCACAACCTGGCAGTGCGGAAGGAGTTGCCTCTCATCCAGGATGACGATGACCAACATCCGCCACCTGTGGAGGATCCTGGCCTGGACCACGATGCCAGTGACGATGATGATGATGATGGTGATGGTGATGTCCGCACACAGCTCATCACCAACTTCTTTAGCTGAATGTGAGTATCCTGAGGTGTCATGTGAATGATGTGAGTTGGCATGATGTGTGGGTGGTGCTCTGGTGCTGTTGGAGTGTGTCCATGGGCTACTTGACAGGATGTGTGTTGCGATGTGTGGTGACAGGTGGGCTGTACTCCCCAACAGTGTTGACATGCTAACTTGGTTCTGGGTGGGTATCTTGTAACATGTATTGTGCATGAGTTTTGCTGTTCTGTCCTGTACTGCATTGCTTTTGACTGTGTGTCATTTCTGTCCTTCACAGGGTACTTTCAGATTCGTTTGGTCAACTGTGTCCACCGACGACGTGATTGCACATCCAGGCTGGTAGCTGTTGTGTCCCTACAGGTGATGTGCGCCACACCCATGGACTTCCTTCTGTCTACAGTTGTTGACTGTGTGCCCGCTACCAGGTGGGGTTACCTTGCATCTGTAGTGGTTACGGCATGTTGCTACTGTGTAATAAACCTGTGCTTCACTTAGTGATGTGCGTTGTCTGTGGTCACACATTTGACTGCCATTTGCTTACTGCACCTGTGGGCTACTTGACTACAACTGGGAATGGGTGTGGTGTCTGTGCATTGCACCGTCTTCCCTGGCAACATCAGTGTAGGCAATGAGTCAGATGGCCTAGGTGTGTATGTGTTGTGTAGCCCTGGTGGTGTGTCTCCCTCATATGTGTCACGTTGTCTGTACTCACATGCCTGTGTTGTCCTTGCTGTTGCAGTTCGCATACACTGTGTAATTTTGCAGTTCATCATCCCCATAACAGCACCCACGTTGGAATCACGACAGAGGCAAGTATGGTGTATTAGTGTGTTTATTGTGATAATAGTGCATAGGATGGATTGTGCTGTACATGAATCTTGCAATCCCAAGTTCCTAGATGAATAGAAAGTCCAGGTAGACAGGATCCCCAGTATCGGGGCCACTGTTGTCTGACACATTGTTCCAACTTATACTCCCCATGCAATGTGTGGGAGTAGTGTTGCCATCAACAGGGTGAACAGTCTGTGCACAAAGGCGAAAATCCAGAACAGGTTCAGGCTTCCTGGGAGTTGCGCTTGGCCATCAGCCTCTCACTTTCCCCTCCTCGGACGACCCCTCTTCTTGGGGGGGGGGCCCTCAAGTGCAGGCTGCTGCGGTGCAGGGGACTCTCCGCCAGAGTCCTCCTCCCTCCCTGTGGCAGTTGCAGTTTGTTCGGTACCAGATGTTGTTGGCACACAGGGAGGTGTGGACTGGTTGCTGTTCATCTGGCGGAGGCATTGTAAAATGTCCCTGTGCACCGCCGTCATCTCATGTAGTACATCCCACTTGGACTCCACGCGGGTCATGTGGGAGTCCACACGTGACATGTGGGAGTCCACACGTGACATGTGTGACTCCACTTGGGACATGTGGGAGTCCAAGCGGGCATGATGGGCAGCCTGCTGCTGTTTGATGTCTCTGAGGAGCCCCACTACCTGGCTGAGCTCTCCGGTGCTGGACTGGTACGCATCAGCTATGCGTACCAGTTGTGGGTCTTCATGCACACCAGCAACGTCTGCAAGCAGCGACCTCTGTCTCCCACCCCTCCCACCACCCCTGCTGACATGTGCAGTGTGTGCAGTTGCACGCACAGATAACCCTGGTCCACCTTGGGGGTTGGTGGTGGTGGTGGTGTCCATGGCCCCAGGTTGGTCCAGGGTCACTGCGCTGGTGTTGTTCCTTATTCTGTCCATGTCGGCAGGGATGGTATTCGTGGTGACAGTCGTTGGAGGGGTGGGTGCAGGGGGTGCAGCTGGTGGACCTGCTGGTGCTGCAGCTGGTGGTCCTGCTGGTGCAGCATGTTGACTTGCACCGGATGTGCCAGGTTGTTCATCGTCCGAGGAGGACAGAGGCTGTACGACGCCAGTGAGCTCGGCATCCTCTTGAGCCTGGGACTGGGACTCCTCAGCGTCTGCTGCTGTGTCCCTATCATCACCTGTTTTTGGGAGACACAAACAATGTATGTCATGTTTCTGCAGGCATCAGTGGTTGACACACCTGACAGTTGTGACTGTGCCTCGGGGTGCGGGCCTGTACATTGTATTGTCCTAAGTCGTCACAGTCAGGGGTTGATATTGGTGTGGCACATTGTCCTGCATTATTTGGGCATTTCTATGTATTCTCTGGGGTGTGAACATGGTCTGCATTGATTGTGTTTGGTTGACAGCCAGACCTCCTTCCCACCCACCCACCCACCCAGTCAGTTATCCCACCATGGAACGTGCTTGCATTGCAGGGAGTGTAAGTTGTCTCTCAGGATGTCAGTCAGTGGTGTCCTGCTGTTTGTTGGTGCACAGTTGGCAGCAGGGCCTTGTGCTCCCCACAGCAGTAGCCAGTGTCAGCCATCTTGTGAGTCCTTCTCCACTCCCTGTGATGTGAGCATGGTTCAGGGTGGTGTTGATGGGCCAGTTGTGAGGCTGAGCAATGTCTGTGACTACGACTCCCATCATGCTATTGCCTCCACCCCCCTTCCCAGCATGCCCATGCTTCCTTCCTTTTGACTCTGCTTCCCTGTGGGGTGGGCTGGCTGTGCTGACAGGATGGCTGGGAGTGTTGTCCTGGCAGTTGTTTGGCTAAGAGTCCCAAGAGTGTCCCTGTGCTTCACACAACATAAGCCAGGGTGGTGGTGCTTTGTGGGATCTTGTGTTAGGATGGAGGGCATTGCATTCTACCAGGTGGGTACTGTGGAGTTTGTGTTGGGGGGGGGTGTGAGGGGAGGTGCTGGTGACTATGGTCAGTGCTGCAAGTCCCCCTTCCCACCCAGCCAGCCAGATATCCCACCATGGAACGTGCTTGCATTGCAGGGAGTGTAAGTTGTCTCTCAGGATGTCAGTCAGTGGTGTCCTGCTGTTTGTTGGTGCACAGTTGGCAGCAGGGCCTTGTGCTCCCCACAGCAGTAGCCAGTGTCAGCCATCTTGTGAGTCCTTCTCCACTCCCTGTGATGTGAGCATGGTTCAGGGTGGTGTTGATGGGCCAGTTGTGAGGCTGAGCAATGTCTGTGACTACGACTCCCATCATGCTATTGCCTCCACCCCCTTCCCAGCATGCCCATGCTTCCTTCCTTTTGACTCTGCTTCCCTGTGGGGTGGGCTGGCTGTGCTGACAGGATGGCTGGGAGTGTTGTCCTGGCAGTTGTTTGGCTAAGAGTCCCAAGAGTGTCCCTGTGCTTCACACAACATAAGCCAGGGTGGTGGTGCTTTGTGGGATCTTGTGTTAGGATGGAGGGCATTGCATTCTACCAGGTGGGTACTGTGGAGTTTGTGTTGGGGGGGGGTGTGAGGGGAGGTGCTGGTGACTATGGTCAGTGCTGCAAGTCCCCCTTCCCACCCAGCCAGCCAGATATCCCACCATGGAACGTGCTTGCATTGCAGGGAGTGTAAGTTGTCTCTCAGGATGTCAGTCAGTGGTGTCCTGCTGTTTGTTGGTGCACAGTTGGCAGCAGGGCCTTGTGCTCCCCACAGCAGTAGCCAGTGTCAGCCATCTTGTGAGTCCTTCTCCACTCCCTGTGATGTGAGCATGGTTCAGGGTGGTGTTGATGGGCCAGTTGTGAGGCTGAGCAATGTCTGTGACTACGACTCCCATCATGCTATTGCCTCCACCCCCTTCCCAGCATGCCCATGCTTCCTTCCTTTTGACTCTGCTTCCCTGTGGGGTGGGCTGGCTGTGCTGACAGGATGGCTGGGAGTGTTGTCCTGGCAGTTGTTTGGCTAAGAGTCCCAAGAGTGTCCCTGTGCTTCACACAACATAAGCCAGGGTGGTGGTGCTTTGTGGGATCTTGTGTTAGGATGGAGGGCATTGCATTCTACCAGGTGGGTACTGTGGAGTTTGTGTTGGGGGGGGGGTGTGAGGGGAGGTGCTGGTGACTATGGTCAGTGCTGCAAGTCCCCCTTCCCACCCAGCCAGCCAGATATCCCACCATGGAACGTGCTTGCATTGCAGGGAGTGTAAGTTGTCTCTCAGGATGTCAGTCAGTGGTGTCCTGCTGTTTGTTGGTGCACAGTTGGCAGCAGGGCCTTGTGCTCCCCACAGCAGTAGCCAGTGTCAGCCATCTTGTGAGTCCTTCTCCACTCCCTGTGATGTGAGCATGGTTCAGGAGTGGTGTTGATGGGCCAGTTGTGAGGCTGAGCAATGTCTGTGACTACGACTCCCATCATGCTATTGCCTCCACCCCCTTCCCAGCATGCCCATGCTTCCTTCCTTTTGACTCTGCTTCCCTGTGGGGTGGGCTGGCTGTGCTGACAGGATGGCTGGGAGTGTTGTCCTGGCAGTTGTTTGGCTAAGAGTCCCAAGAGTGTCCCTGTGCTTCACACAACATAAGCCAGGGTGGTGGTGCTTTGTGGGATCTTGTGTTAGGATGGAGGGCATTGCATTCTACCAGGTGGGTACTGTGGAGTTTGTGTTGGGGGGGTGTGAGGGGAGGTGCTGGTGACTATGGTCAGTGCTGCAAGTCCCCCTTCCCACCCAGCCAGCCAGATATCCCACCATGGAACGTGCTTGCATTGCAGGGAGTGTAAGTTGTCTCTCAGGATGTCAGTCAGTGGTGTCCTGCTGTTTGTTGGTGCACAGTTGGCAGCAGGGCCTTGTGCTCCCCACAGCAGTAGCCAGTGTCAGCCATCTTGTGAGTCCTTCTCCACTCCCTGTGATGTGAGCATGGTTCAGGGTGGTGTTGATGGGCCAGTTGTGAGGCTGAGCAATGTCTGTGACTACGACTCCCATCATGCTATTGCCTCCACCCCCTTCCCAGCATGCCCATGCTTCCTTCCTTTTGACTCTGCTTCCCTGTGGGGTGGGCTGGCTGTGCTGACAGGATGGCTGGGAGTGTTGTCCTGGCAGTTGTTTGGCTAAGAGTCCCAAGAGTGTCCCTGTGCTTCACACAACATAAGCCAGGGTGGTGGTGCTTTGTGGGATCTTGTGTTAGGATGGAGGGCATTGCATTCTACCAGGTGGGTACTGTGGAGTTTGTGTTGGGGGGGGTGTGAGGGGAGGTGCTGGTGACTATGGTCAGTGCTGCAAGTCCCCCTTCCCACCCAGCCAGCCAGATATCCCACCATGGAACGTGCTTGCATTGCAGGGAGTGTAAGTTGTCTCTCAGGATGTCAGTCAGTGGTGTCCTGCTGTTTGTTGGTGCACAGTTGGCAGCAGGGCCTTGTGCTCCCCACAGCAGTAGCCAGTGTCAGCCATCTTGTGAGTCCTTCTCCACTCCCTGTGATGTGAGCATGGTTCAGGGTGGTGTTGATGGGCCAGTTGTGAGGCTGAGCAATGTCTGTGACTACGACTCCCATCATGCTATTGCCTCCACCCCCTTCCCAGCATGCCCATGCTTCCTTCCTTTTGACTCTGCTTCCCTGTGGGGTGGGCTGGCTGTGCTGACAGGATGGCTGGGAGTGTTGTCCTGGCAGTTGTTTGGCTAAGAGTCCCAAGAGTGTCCCTGTGCTTCACACAACATAAGCCAGGGTGGTGGTGCTTTGTGGGATCTTGTGTTGGGATGGAGGGCATTGCATTCTACCAGGTGGGTACTGTGGAGTTTGTGTTGGGGGGGGGGGTGAGGGGAGGTGCTGGTGACTATGGTCAGTGCTGCAAGTCCCCCTTCCCACCCAGCCAGCCAGATATCCCACCATGGAACGTGCTTGCATTGCAGGGAGTGTAAGTTGTCTCTCAGGATGTCAGTCAGTGGTGTCCTGCTGTTTGTTGGTGCACAGTTGGCAGCAGGGCCTTGTGCTCCTCACAGCAGTAGCCAGTGTCAGCCATCTTGTGAGTCCTTCTCCACTCCCTGTGATGTGCGCATGGTTCATGGTGGTGTTGATGGGACAGTTGTGGGGGGGCAATATGTGTGACTGCGACTCCCATGATGCTATTGGCTACACTGACTTGGCCAGCATACACAGAATTCCTTCCTTTGAGTGGTCTTCACTGTGTGTTGGTGTTGTTGTGGTGGCTACATGTGTGGATGTGTGTGTTAGTTCTATTTGTGCCACTGCCTAGCTGTAGTTGTGGTTGTGTTTGTACATGTGTTGGCACAGTTGGATGTGACTTTTTTGATGGCATGTGTTGGGTTTATCTGACTGACATACACATTTTGGGATGATTCTGTTCTAGTTGCTGTGTAATTGCTATGAGTGCATGGTTTGACTCTCCCCTTGACAGTGATGTGTGTGTGTTTTGTGGCAGTATATTGTGTACATTTGTTGTGTACTCACCAGGCTCTGGGATGTCCTCTAGTCCATATATGCTCACTGGCGGTAGGATGGCCCGCACCTTCTCCTCCCAGGGCCTGAGGTATATTGGCTTGGCAGGAGGGCCACTGCCGGTGTGTTGGCTGTTGATGTAATCTTGCTTCAGCAGTTTCCGTACCCTCCTGCGCACGTCATACCACCTGTTCTGGATGTCGCTCTTTGTGCGCCGACATGGTGATTGTGCGTTCACCCTGTTGATGATCCTCTCCCACATCTTGGTTTTCTGCGACATGGGGGTCTGTTGGACCAATGTGCCAAACAGCTGTGGCTCTACCCTGAGGATCTCGTCTACCAGGACTTCCAATTCACAATCTAGGAACTTGTGATTCTTCTTGGGGGGCATGGTGATGGGTGGTGATGGTGGGTGATGTGTGTGTTGGTGTGCAGGTGAGGGTGTGTGGGTGTGTGTTGTGCTGGGTGTATGTGAGGTAGGTATTTGTTGGTGTGCTGCTGGTGTGTGGCTTGTGTGAGGGATGAGCTGTGGGTGTGTGGTTGCTTTCTCTTGGGTGCTGGCAGTGGAATGGCATTTGCAAAGGCTCATGGTAGTGATTTGTGTCCTTTATATAGGTGGAGTTGTGGGTGTGTCTTTGTTCTCTGTCCCCACCCCCCAGTATTTATTGGCTTGGTAATTGCTTGTTTGGCCTTTTTTTGGTTGATTTTTCCTTTGTGCTGTTTGTGTATGTTGGAAACGTTCTTGTGACCGAGTCGGACCCTGCATTGGTCTCGTACGGTGTTTTCCGTTTCGTTCACGCTGTGTTTGTGCAGTTTTGTATGCTGCGTACGCGTCGGTCGCGGTGTATTGTGTTGCTTCGGCTCGGTTTTGTATGCGTGTCGGTCGTACGGCTTGTCCTCCGTCCGACTCGGTCGTGTTTTCGCGCCTTGCATCGTACTTTGCGGGTTGGAGTTGGCGGGTACGATTCGGTCGGATTTGTTCCGGGTGCGTGTCGGTCGGTTGGATTCGCGTGTTTTTCCGGCCGGATTGCTATTTTCCGAGCGGCTCGGTCGGTCGGCTTGGTTTCCTGACGTGTCGGTCGGATTTATCGCGGCTTGCATCGTACTTGGCGTGTCGGGCGCCACTGGTACGTGTCGGTCGGTATTTTTTCCGGATCCGAGTCGGTCGGTGCTTTTTCCGGCCCGAATCGGAATCGACCCCATAGTGTTTTGCCTAACGTTAATAACTTTCACTAATGTAAAAGAAAATATACCAAAATACACACAGTAAGAGGAAACATATACAGAGACTAAAAACACATACAATGACAGGAAGCACATACAGAGAGAGACTACATATAGAAAAAGTAATGTTAACAGACACAGACGCATATAAAGATGCATTTACAAAAACAGAAACACACATACAAAAGCAGAGATGCATATATAGAGACAGAGATACAGAATGCATATACAGAGGCAATAACATATAGTTAGAGGAAGAGATACGCATACAAAGACATTGATGCCCTATAGATGTACATATACCGAATATGATGGGCATTTAGAGGCAAGAATGTAGACACAGACACAATGATGTACATATGGAGAGGTACACACAAAGACTGCAAAACACATAGCGCTACACATAAAAAGTGCTCCTATGTCTCCGTAAGTTGCAGCACGCCCTGTCCTGTAGCAAGAACGGGAAGCCCCCAATGCTGAAGCATGACATCAAGTGAGCATTTGGTGTGTGAGGGGTATTTTACAAACACATAGTGTTTTTCCTAATGTTAATACCTTTCACTAAGGTCAAACAAAATATACAAAAATACACACAATAAGAGAAAACCTATACAGAGACTAAAAACACATACAATGACAGAAAGCACATACAGAGAGAGACTACATATAGAAAAAGTAATATATACAGACACAGACACATATAAAGATGCATTTACAAAAACACAAACACACATACAAAAGCAGAGATGCACATATAGAGACAGAGATACATATACATATGTATACACAGAGAAAGAGACATGATACATACCGACAGAGATAGTTTGAAACACATGTACAGGGAAAAACATATGCACTTACAAAGGCACGTGCACATAGAAAACAAATGCACATACAGTGATATTGATGCACAGACAGAAGCAGGGATGCACACAGAGAGAGAGTGATACCTATACAGAAAGAATTATGCACAGATAGAGAGAGAGATGTATACACTAATACAATGATGCACTCAGAGAAACAATAATACGTACATAGAAATAAAGATGCACTTACAAACACAATGACGCACACACAAAGACAGTAGTGTCCAGACAAAGACAATAATACCTATACAGAGACAGGTATGCCCACACAGAGAAAGCCATGCCTATAGAGAGGCAATAACATATAGACAGAGTCACATTTAGACATACTGACACAGTGATAACTATACATACATAACAATGTACATACAGAAGGGCAGATGCACACATAGACAGTGCACAGACAGAGACAGTGATACCTACACAGAAACAGTGATGCACAGATAGAGAGATGTATACACTAATACAATGATGCACTTACAGAAACAATAATACGTACATAGAAATAAAGATACAATTACAAACACAATGATGCACACACAAAGACAGTAGTGTCCAGACAGAGACAATAATGCCTATACAGAGAGAAGTATGCCCACACAGAGAAAGCCATGCCTACAGAGAGGCAATAACATATAGACAGAGTCAATTTAGACATACAGAGACAGTGATAACTATACACACATAACAATGTACATACAGAAGGGCAGATGCACACACAGAGAGTGCACAGACAGAGACAGTGATACCTACACAGAAACAATGATGCACAGATAGAGAGAGAGATGTATACACTAATACAATGATGCACTTACAGAAACAATAATACGTACATAGAAATAAAGATGCACTTACAAAGACAATGATGCACACCCAAAGACAGTAGTGTCCAGACAAAGACAATAATGCCTATACAGAGACAGGTATGCCCACACAGAGAAAGCCATGCCTACAGAGAGTCAATAACATATAGACAGAGTCAAATTTAGACATACAGAGACAGTGATAACCATACACACATAACAATGTACATACAGAAGGGCAGATGCACACACAGAGACTGACATGCACATATAGAGACAATCATCGCTACACAAATACAGTGATATATACACAGAGACATAGATGGAGACACAAATACAGTGGTGCAGATACCGATGCAACGATATATACTAGAGAAACAGTGAGGCACCTAGAGATACCATGCTGAATATACAAAAACAGGAATATACACAAAAAAGCAATAACACACATATACAGACAGTACCGTAGCTAGATAGAGTAATGCCACACAGCGAAAGGGATACACACACAAAGACAGTGATGCCTATACACAAACATTAATACACAGACAGAGACAGAGATGCACAGAAACATAAACAGAAATGCACATACACAGTTAGAGAGGCATACACAGACACAGAGATGTACTTACAAACACAGTGATGCACAGGTAGAGACAGCGACACATATACAGATACAGTAATGTACATACTAAGATATTGATATATATACAGAGACAGAAATGCACATACAGACAAAGTGATGCACAGTTTGAGATAATAATGCATACACTAAAATTAAGATGCACTTTTAAGACAGTAATGCACATACAGAGATAGTGTTGCTCACACATAGACAATGACATATATACAAATATAGAGATGCACACACAGAGAAAGGGATGCATACATAGAAACATTTATGCACATACAGAGATAGTAATGTATTTACAAAGACAAAAACGCACATAGAAGGCAATAATGCATACACTGAGATAGAGACAGATACAAAAGCAATAATACACACACAAAGACAATAATGCAGACACAAAAGCAATGATGCACATACAAAGAATGTGATGCACACAGAGAGATAAGGATACACAGACAGAGATTGTGATACATACACAGACAGCGATGCACATTTTTATGAAAAAATATACACACTAAGACAGTGATACACACTCACAAACAAAAGCATACACACATAAACAGTGCTGGATAGACAGAGGCAATAATACACACACACAAACAAAGATGCACACACAGAGGCAATAATGCACATACAAAGACAATAATGTACACATATGAGAGTGATGTCTACAAACAGCCACACATATAAGACAGTGATAGACTGTCAGACACGCATACAGAAATACAAAGTAAAAGATGCACAGCTAGAATACACATATATAGCCAGAGGCACACAGACTAAGAGGCACACACAAAGACAGATGCACATATAAAGATGCACATACAAAGACAAACACACTAGACCTAACAAAAAGGAATACTGTATTCCTATTACTAAAACTTGTCCCAGTACTCTGCACATTGAAATGTAGACCCTGCAGTGCATTTCTAAACTTTCGATTACTGTATGTAAGCAATGTTTGTATGTTTCCCATTAAATTTGTAACTTGTACAGCGAGTGGCAGCAGTGTACGTGTTTGCATACTATATTTATCCAGCTGTTCGTTTACATTTGTAAAGTCATCTATGTGCGAAAAACAAGCCCAGAGCTTGTTAAACTTTGAAGATAACAACTAATAGCAGGAGGCCGGGGTAGGAGGATGTTAATGGGAGACATCTGGAGTACAGAGGAGATAAGGAAAACGAGGTAAACAAAATAAATGATCCAACGACTCTCACAAAGAGCAAGCTCAGGCAGTTTCACTTTCTTTTTCGGTACGTTGTTTACCGATTGCTCGCTTTTTTTTTGCTGCTATTTAATTGATATTCTGAATTGATTTTTAGGCTAAGTAATGTGTCTCTTTGTGTGGTAAGCACTTGCAGAGTGCCCGAAACAAAGAAAAATAAAGGTATTTAAATGGTGTAGCATGTAAACATGTGCAAGTGTATGCACACGATACATTTATATTATATGTGGTGTCACACTTAATAATGTGAGTATTTAAGGTAAAGAATTGCAATGGAAAAGGGATAACATGGACTAAAAAGTATAAGTATAGAGTAAACGAATAGCGTGAAGCGAAGAGTGGATGGAACTGTAAGCAAAGAAATAATGCAGAATGAAATACAAGTTCATAAAAAGTAAACTTGTATCATAGGTTTGGACATTCAGTGTAACTCATACTGTTGTTTGGTCCTTGTAAGCAGAGCTATAGCAGTATACTTTGTATGTCCTTATTGTAAAATAGCAGCTTAGGAAATGTGTGTATTTCCTGCGCAACATTTTTCCATAGTAAACAGTGGTACGCGCGCACCAGAGGAGCGGGGGGAGGGAGCACGGAAGCGGCAGCGAGGCGAACGCACGTTGGCTTTATTGTGAAAGTGCAGCTTAGGAAGTGTGTGTATTTGTAACTCAACATTTTCTTGCAGTAAACAGTGGTGCTCGCACGTAATGCACAACCACAGATGCATATAGAGATACAATGATGCACACACAGAGACAGTCTTGCCTACACATAGACAATCACATATATACAGAAACAGCGATGCACACCTAGAGAACAGTGATGCCCAGACATAGACAGTCATGCCTACATGGAAACAGTGATATCCAGACAGAGAAAATAATGCATATACAGAGGCAATAATATATAGTTAGAGGAAGAGATGCACATACAAAGACATTATGCCCTATAGATGTACATATACCGAATTTAATGGGCATATAGAAGCAATAATGTAGACACAGACACAATGATGTACATATGGAGAGGTACACACAAAGACTGCAAAACACATAGCTTTACACATAAAAAGTGCTCCTACGTCTCCGTAAGTTGCAGCACGCCCCGTCCTGTAGCAAGAACGGGAAGACCCCAATGATGAAGCATGACATCAAATGAGCATTTGGTGTGTGAGGGGTATTTTACAAACACATAGTGTTTTGACTCACGGTAATAACTTTCACTAATGTAAAAGAAAATATGCAAAAATACACACAGTAAGAGCAAACATATACAGAGACTAAAAACACATACAATGACAGAAAGCACATACAGAGAGAGACTACATATAGAAAAAGTAATGTATACGCACACAGACGCATATAAAGGTGCATTTACAAAAACACAAATACACATACAAAAGCATAGATGCACATATAGAGACTGAGGTACAGAATGCATATACAGAGGCAATAACATATAGTTAGAGGAATAGATACGCATACAAAGACATTGATGCCCTATAGATGTACATATAGCGAATATGATGGGCCTATAGAGGCAAGAATGTAGACACAGACACAATGATGTACATATCCTGAGGTACACACAAAGACTGCAAAACACATAGCGCTACACATAAAAAGTGCTCCCACGTCTCCGTAAGTTGCAGCACGCCCCGTCCTGTAGCAAGAACGGGAAGACCCCAATGATGAAGCATGACATCAAGTGAGCATTTGGTGTGTGAGGGGTATTTTACAAACACATAGTGTTTTGCCTAATGTTAATAACTTTCACTAATGTCAAACAAAATATACAAAAATACACACAATAAGAGAAAACTTATACAGAGACTAAAAACACATACAATGACAGAAAGCACATATAGAGAGAGACTACATATAGAAAAAGTTATATATACACACACAGGCGCATATAAAGATTCATTTACAAAAACACAAACACACATACAAAAGCAAAGATGCACAAATAGAGACAGAGATACATATATATATGTACACACAAAGAAAGAGATATGCATACATACTGAAAGAGATAGTTCGAAACACATGTACACACAAAAACACATGCACTTAAAAAGGCAGGTGCACATAGAAAACAAATGCACATACAGTGATAAAGATGCACAGACAGAAACAGGGATGCACAGACAGACAGTGTGATACTTACACAGAAACAGTGATGCACAGATAGAGAGAGAGATGTATACACTAATCCAATGATGTACTCACAGAAACAATAATACGTACATAGAAATAAAGATGCACTTACAAACACAATGATGCACACACAAACACAGTAGTGTCCAGACAGAGACAATAATGCCTATACAGAGACAGGTATGCCCACACAGAGAAAGCCATGCCTATAGAGAGACAATAACATATAGACAGAGTCACATTTAGAGATACAGAAACAGTGATAACCATACACACATAACGATGTACATACAGAAGGGCAGATGCACACACAGAGATTGACATGCACACACAGAGACAATCATTGCTACCCAAATACAGTGATATCTACACAGAGACATAGATGCACACACAAACACAGTGGTGCAGATACAGATGCAACAATATATACTAGAGAAACAGTGAGGCACCTAGAGATACCATGCTGAATATACAAAAACAGGAATACACACACAAAAGCAATAACACACATATACAGACAGTACCGTAGCTAGATAGAGTAATGCCACACAGCGAAAGTGATGCACACACAAAGACAATGATGCCTATACACAAACATTAATACACAGACAGAGACAGAGATGCACAGAAACATAAACAGAAATGCACATACACAGTTAGAGAGGCATACACAGAGACAGAGATGTACTTAGAAACACAGTGATGCACAGGTAGAGACAGAGTCACAGATACAGATACAGTGATGCACATAGTAAGATATTGATATATATACAGAGACCGAAATGCACATACAGACGAAGTGATGCACAGTTTGAGATAATAATGCATACACTAAAATTAAGATGCACTTTTAAGACAGTAATGCACATACAGAGATAGTGTTGCTCACACATAGACAATGACATATATACAAATATAGAGATGCACACACAGAGAAAGAGATGCACACATAGAAACATTTATGCACATAGAGATAGTAATGTATTTACAAACACAAAAATGCACATAGAATGCAATAATGCATACACTGAGATAGAGACAGATACAAAAGCAATAATACACACACAAAGACATTAATGCAGACACAAAAGCAATGATGCACATATAAAGAACGTGATACACACAGAGAGATAACGATGCACAGACAGAGATTGTGATAAATACACAGACAGTGATGCACATTTTTATGAAAAAATATACACACAAAGACAGTGATACACACTCACAAACAAAAGCATACACACATAAACAGTGCTGGATAGACAGAGGCAATAATACACACACACAAACAAAGATGCACACACAGAGGCAATAATGCACATACAAAGACAATAATGTACACATATGAGAGTGATGTCTACAAACAGCCACACATATAAGACAGTGATAGACTGTCAGACACGCATACAGAAATACAAAGTAAAAGATGCACAGCTAGAATACACATATATAGCCAGAGGCACACAGACAAAGAGGCACACACAAAGACAGAGGCACATATAAAGATGCACATACAAAGACAAACACACTAGACCTAACAAAAATGAATACTGTATTCCTATTACTAAAACTTGTCCCAGTACTCTGCACATTAAAATGTAGACCCTGCAGTGCATTTGTAAACTTTTGATTACTGTATGTAAGCAATGTTTGTATGTTTCCCATCAAATTTGTCACTTGTACAGCGAGTGGCAGCAGTGTACGTGTTTGCATACTTTATTTATCCAGCTGTTCGATTACTTTTTGTAAAGTCATCTATGTGCGAAAAACAAGCCCTGAGCTTGTTAAACTTTGAAGATAACAACTAATAGCAGGAGGCCGGGGTAGGAAGATGTTAATGGGAGACATCTGGAGTACAGAGTGTGAGAAGTTGGCCTGGCATATGCTGTCCACTAATTATAGTGGGCACCTTGCACCAGTCCAAATCGACTCTTATGGTAGATAGGTTAAAGACAACCTTATTGAAAGCTATCCTAGTGGTAGCTATGGAGAGCAGCCTTCAGGCTAAGTCTTGAAGGAATGTAAAGCAGCTTGTTTTACCAGTCTATAATCTCTTGAGTGACCAAATGAAAGAGCACCACACCAGGTATATATTCAAAATATATGTATTTATTACTAAACACACCCCTCTAGTCTCTTTATGAGGCTAGAGTTCGAAATACATAGGTTATAAGATCTTAAATCACAGTAATAGCACAAATACACGTTTGGGCCCTAGGGGCGTACCAAACCATATACCAATAAAGTGGTATGCGAACCATGACTGAACTAGACACTAGGCCTAGAGCCTCTAGAAGTGCTTGGACCACAAGGAACCACCCAAGGTAGTGACACAGGGGACCCACGGGAGAACGCGTGCAGTGTAAATACACAACCGCGATACGCCGTTAACTTCTATGGAGAAAGTCGGGATCGGGAAAATAGAGGAAAGGGACACTTAAAGAGGACTAGGACAAAACCCTTTGAGATCTAGGACTTTGAAGAGTCTCTACCCACGGGAGCACCGGAGTACTCGTGTTACCTCACCCAGGGAAGCCGGGTGCATAGGTGCCTTTCGGGGTCGGGTTTCGTCGTCGATTCGAATGGCGATCTGCTGCAAAGTGCTGCTGGCGGCCAAGAGAAAAGTGTCCGGGTGGATCCAAGAGTGGATCGGAGTTCTGGTGAACCTGAAAGCAGAGGGGACAGAGTCTGGGTCACTAGCCAGTGACCAGGAAGGCGATGGACAGATGCCCACCGATGTCGAGTGCTTCAGGTGCGTTGACGTTCGTCTTGACTCTTCAGCCACGAGGTCCGGGAGGCGTTTTCGGTGACCAGGAGCAGGATTCGGGCTGGTGCTTGATGTCTGTCGAGTGTTGAGGTGTCGGCGACCGGATTGGACCCAACAAGCCTTGGTAACGGCAAGTCTTGAGTAAGATGTTGATCGTCGATGGTGCAGACCAGCAAGGTCTGTGGAACTCACCCAGCGAGGGTAAGTGAGGGCAGGCCTGGAGCAACCAGGATGCCAAGTAAGGAAAAGATTGGCCTTCGTTAAGGGCTACTAGCCAATGGGCTAGTGACCGCGAAGGAGCCTCATGACGCCGCACGTGGAGCTGGCTTACAGGACACTCGTGGAGTGGGGGCCAGTGATCTTCGGTGCAGGTGGTGCTGGAGGCTAGGGCTACTCGGAGCCCAAAGCACGACTTCTTGGGAGACCCAGAAGATGGTGCACTTGCAAATGTGCTCGGTGTCAAAGGGTCATGGTCTCAAGTCACCCACGATAGCCACGGGCCTCAGCTTTGCTGGGGACTCAGGGTAGCCTCGGGAAGTCTGAGAATCTACCTCTGGTGATGCGATGACTTCGGCGTCCGACAGGAGCTTCAGAAATGCGAACCAGACAGATGCTTCTTTGGTGCCTGCCAAGCAGGGGAGTCACTCCTTGACCCCAAGGGAGATTCTTCAGTCCTCTAATCTTGTCGTAGAGCGTCGAAGGTCCAGGATTCAGTTTCAGAGTTTCGTCCAGGTATAATCTAAAGTCCTAAGGACTGGGTTCCTACCTTTATTCTAAAAATAGGGGTTGGACTACTCTGTGGCCCCACCTATGGGTGGGTCAGGGCAGAGGGTGGCTACACCCCTTTCCCTTTGTCCAGTTCGCGCCAAAGCAGGGGCTGCAAGCCCTGATCCGGTTTGAACTGGGGTATGCCTAGGGACACCAAATGTGCCCCCAGTGCAGGCCTTCAAAGCACCGAAAGTGCTCCCGCCCAGCCCCAATACACATTGTCCTGTCTGGGGAGGTGGTCACACCTCCCTGGGACAGGAAACCTAGTGTCCAGGCCTCCCCTGCCGGAGTTTCGTCCAGCAGCAGGAGGCCAGACTCGTGTCTGTGGCAGCAGCATCCATTTTGTGATGCCAGGGCTCTGGAAAGAAGTTACCGGACTAGTCAGAGTTAACATGTCTTTCCCTCTAGAAGGGTGGAATGCTACCCCCGCCGCCAGGATTGGCGGGGGGTAGTATTCCAAGATGTTTGACACCAAACACGACATGTTTAGGTGCAGCCATTCCAAAGTTAGCATTTTACCGCGAGGATATAATGCGCTTAAGAGTATATGGTCAGGCTGCACTACAAACAGCATCAGAGATGGTCTCCGAACGCTGCAGAGGGGCCCTGCTCATGCAGGGGCACCCTCTCACATAGGAACCATGCACTCTGCCTTTAGGATTGATAAGGCCTGCCTTAGGAGTGACTTATAGGTTTCTATGTGTGTATGTATTTCGTGATATAGGTAACCTATATCACAGTAAGGAGTGCATGCACCACCTTACCCAGGCTGCAGTAGCAGACCTGTGGTGTCAGTTTGGATGGCCTTCCAGGGGTGGCATAATACATGCTGCAGCCCCTGGCAGGCCTCTGAGGTACCTATGCCCTTGGTACATAGTATACCATATACTAGGGACTTATAAGGGCACTCCAGATCCCAATTAGAGATGTGCCTAAGGCACATGGAAACCATTTTAGAGAGGAAGCAGCTAGGCTGGGGTTCTGATTAGCAGGGCCCCAGCCAGACTAATGTCGAAAAACAGTGAAGCATCAGCAAAAAGTGGGGGTACCCATGTGAAGCAGATCCTACTCTCCTACACAACCCCCCAAACGTAGGGACATTAAACTAACCTTGCCCAGTTAAGTCTTTATGTTCTAAGTGGAAATACCTAGAGAGTCCATCTGCATTCGCATGGTTACTCCCAGGCCTATGTTCCACTGTAAAGTCCATCCCCTGTAGGGAAATGGACCACCTAAGCAGTTTGGGGTTTTCACCCTTCATTTGTTTTAGCCATAAGAGGGGCTTATGGTCTGTCTGAACCAGGAAGTGTGTACCAAACAAGTATGGCCTCAACTTCTTCAGAGCCCAGACCACAGCAAAGGCCTCCCTCTCTATGGCTGACCAACGTTTCTCTCTAGGGGTCAGCCTTCTGCTAATAAAAGCTACTGGCTGATCCTGACCTTCTTCATTCAATTGTGACAGTACAGCCCCTACCCCCAATTCAGATGCATCTGTTTGAACAATGAACTTCTTGGAGTAATCAGGACTCTGCAGAATTGGAGCAGTGCACATGGCCTGCTTGAGGTCATCAAATGCCTTTTGACAGCTAACTGTCCACTGAACCTTTTTGGGCATTTTCTTAGAAGTTAAGTCATTCAAGGGTGTCACTATTGATCCATACCCCTTGACAAATCTCCTATAGTACCCAGTCAGGC
Source organism: Calotriton arnoldi (assembly GCA_963921515.1). NCBI lineage: Eukaryota > Metazoa > Chordata > Amphibia > Caudata > Salamandridae > Calotriton > Calotriton arnoldi. The sequence goes on along the minus strand of CAWUFW010001960.1, from coordinate 2,466,002 downwards.
CTAAGAAGGCTCTCACCTGAGTCTGGGTAGTGGGAGCAGTCCAGTCCATGATGGTCTGGATCTTGCTCTGCAAAGGTTGAACCTGGCCTCCACCCACAAGGTGGCCCAGGTACACAACCTGACTCTGCCCTATCTGGCACTTAGTGGCCTTGATAGTCAGGCCTGCCTTTTGCAGGGCCTGTAAAACATTCCTGAGGTGTACCAGGTGATCCTCCCAGGTGGAGCTAAAGACAGCAATATCATCTAGATAAGCTGCACTATAGGCTTCAGTCCTGTGAGAACTGTGTTCACCAACCTCTGGAAAGTGGCAGGTGCATTCTTCAGACCAAAGGGCATTACCACAAATTGATAATGCCCACTAGGGGTTGAGAATGCTGTCTTGGGCTTTGCAGTATCAGCTAGTCTGATCTGCCAGTAGCCAACTGTTAGGTCAAATGTGCTGAGATATTTGGCAGAGGCCAAAGTATCTATGAGCTCATCTGCCCTGGGTATTGGATGGGCATCAGTCCTAGTGACTGCATTGAGACCCCTGTAGTCTACACAAAACCTCATCTCTCTTTTTCCACCACTGGTGTGAGGTTTCGGTACTAGGACTACTGGACTAGCCCAAGGGCTATCTGAGGGCTCAATTACTCCCAATTCCAACATTTTCTGGACTTCAGTCCTGATACAGTCCCTGACATGGTCAGGTTGCCTATAAATCTTGTTTTTAATAGGCAGACTGTTCCCAGTGTCCACTTCATGAGTGCACCAGGTGGTCTGACTGGGTGTCAGTGAAAACATATGTCGAAACTGATTGAGGACTTGCCTGCAATCAGTTTGTTGCTGGGTAGTGAGGCTGCCTGCCAAGGCTGCACCATCAACTGACCCATCGTCAGGGTTCTGTGAGAGCAGGTCAGGGAGTGGGTCACTCTCTTCCTCCTGCCCTTCATCAGTAGCCATGAGCAAGCCCATGTCTGCCCTGTCCACATATGGTTTTAACCTGTTGACATGGAGAACCCTGTGGGGACTCCTGGGTGTTCCTAGGTCTACTAAATAAGTGACCTCACCCTTCTGCTCAACAATAGTGTGGGGTCCACTCCATTTGTCTTGGAGAGCTGCTGGGGCCACTGGCTCCAACACCCACACCTTCTGTCCTGGCTGGTAAACAGTCAGAACAGCCTTTTGGTCATGCCAGGCCTTCTGAAGTTCCTGGCTAGCCTCAAGGTTTTTGGTTGCCTTTTTCATGTACTCAGCCATCCTGGAGCGGAGACCAAGTACATAGTCCACTATATCTTGCTTTGGGGGCTTGAGAGGTAACTCCCATCCTTCCTTCACCAAGCACAGTGGACCCCTCACAGGGTGGCCAAACAGAAGTTCAAAAGGGCTGTAACCAACCCCCTTCTGAGGCACCTCCCTATATGCGAATAAAAGGCAGGGCAAGAGTATGTCCCATCTACGCCTAAGCTTTTCTGGGAGCCCTTTAATCATGCCCTTCAAGGTTTTGTTGAATCTCTCAACTAAACCATTGCATTGTGGGTGATAGGGTGTGGTGAACTTATAAGTCACTCCACACTCCTTCCACATTGCTTTTAAGTACCCAGACATGAAGTTAGCACCCCTGTCTGATACTACCTTCTTAGGAAAGCCCACTCTTGAGAAGATTCCCAGGAGGGCCCTTGCCACCACAGGTGCTGTAGTGGTCCTGAGGGGAATAGCTTCTGGGTACCTGGTGGCATGATCCACTACCACCAGGATAAACCTGTGCCCAGAGGCTGTTTGGGGATCCATGGGACCAACAATGTCAATCCCTACCCTCTCAAAGGGCACCCCGACCACAGGTAGTGGTATCAGGGGGCCTTTGTAGTGCCACCTGCTTTGCCACTGGCTTGGCAGGTTACACAGGAGCGACACAAACTCCTTACTGTCTTCAGACATGTGGGGCCAGTGAAAGTGAGGGACAATTCTGTCCCAAGTCTTGTTCTGGCCCAGGTGTCCTGCTAAGGGAATATCATGGGCTAGGGTCAATAGGAAGCCCCTGAACTTCAAAGGTATTACCAACCTCCTGGTAGCACCAGGCTTGGGGTCTCTACTCTCTGAGTACAGGAGTCCATCATCCCAATACACTGTATGGGGACCACTAGCTTTCCCAGCAGCCTCAGCAGCAGCTTGCTGTCTGAGGGGTTCAAGGGAGGGGCAGCTCTGCTGCTCCTGGCTCAGATCTGCCCTAGAAGGTCCCCCTGTCCCCAAGAACTCAACCTGGTCAGGTTCAAGTTCCTCTGGGACAGTTCCTTCTTCAGGGCTGAGATCATCCCCCTCAAGGGACTGATCTTCCTCCTGAGCCAAGGGGAAGGCACTGCCTTAACCCTACTACTCCTCCTCTTGGAAGGCACTTGGTCCATTCTTCCAGAATCCAAGGCCTGTTCAGTGCTAGACATTTTGGCTTGTGACCTGGTCACAGCAAACACATCTGCAGGGATCCCCAGCATTTCTGCATGGGTCCTGAGCTCCACTTCTGCCCAAGCAGAAGTCTCTAAGTCATTGCCAAGCAAGCATTCGACTGGTAGGTTTGCACTTACCACAACCTTCTTAAGGCCAGTTACCCCTCCCCAGGAGAAGTTAACAACTGCCAGAGTATGGTCTGTTCTGACATTGCTAGCATTGGTCACGTGGTACATTTCACCAAGTATAATCTGCCCAGGATCCACAAGGTCTTGTGTCACCATGGTGACACTTGCCCCTGTGTCCTTAAATGCCAAAGCCTCATGTCCATTGATTAAAGGCTGTTGTCTGTACTTGCCCAGATTACTGGGACTCACAGTGGAGGTCACATCCATGCCTCCATCACAGACTAACACAGCCTGAGTCAGTTCCCTGACTAAGTCAGAGCCCAACTCAGTTCCCAGGGTGAACCCTACTAAACCCTTTGCTGGAGCACTTCCACCAACTGTACTAGGGGGAACAGGTGCCTTAGGGGCATTGGTGGGTGCTGGACTGGAGTCTTTGGACTTGGTGCAATCACTGGTCCAGTGGGTCTTTTGCTTACAGACCTTGCACCATGGTTTTCTTTGGCCTTTACCCTTGGTAGACTGGGAATCCCCACCAGAAGAAGATTTTTGGGGGCCTGATGAAGACTTTTGATCTTTACCCTTCTCCCCACCCTTGTCAGAGTTCTTAGCATCTTGCTTCTTGGTTTCCCCACCTTGGTTCTGTACCTTCTGCTTCACCCTGGTTCTGACCCATTTGTCTGCCTTCTTTCCCAATTCTTGGGGAGAGGTCAGATCAGAGTCAACCAGGTATTGATGCAACAGCTGATTTTGACAGTTATTAAGAATCTGCTCCCTCATTATCAGATTATACAATCCTGAGAAGTCACACACCTTACTGCCCATCAACCAGCCTTCCAGAGCCTTGGCAGAACAATCCACATAGTCTACCCAGTCTTGAGTCTGTGCTTTTTGGGTGTCTCTGAACTTCAACCTGTACTTTTCAGTGGTTAGGCCAAACCCATCAATAAGAGCACTCTTCAAGACCTTGTAATTGTCAGCATCCTCCTCTCTAACAGTGAGGAGCTTATCTCTACCTTTGTCAGCAAAGGAGAGCCACAAGATTGCTGCCCACTGCTCCTGAGGGACCTTCTGTACTTTACAGGCCCTCTCTAAAGCAGTTATCCATTTGTGGATATCATCCCCACTCTGGTAGGGAGGGACAATCTTGCTCAGGTTCCTATGGTCATAGGACCTTTCCCTATCTCTAGGGACATGGCTGCCACCATGGGACTCTAGTCCCAACTTTCTTCTCTCTCTAAGGAGATCTAGGGATTCTCTATCTAAAGCTAATTGCTTTTTCTGAGTTCCAGCTGAGTTTCCTCATACTGGACTAGCCTCTTTCTTCTCTCATGAGAGGATTCTCTCCTATGAGATGAGACAGAGCTCCCTATAGAGGTGCCAGAGTGGTTAGACTCCTGAGAAGGAGACCTAGACCTTCTGGGCACACTCTTAATCCTTCCTGGGGGGACAAAGGGGGCATCATTTTGATCATCCTCATCATCATCCACAGGAGGGATTTTGTTTTCCAGGTCAGGGTCATTGTCACCCTCCTGGCCAGTTTCAGAGGGGGGGCTGGGGGTACTGGTACCCCTAGCGTCCTCCTCTTCTCCTGCCCCACCCTCAGCTCCTACCCCTTCAGTCCCTACAGGTCTTACTAAGGTCATAAGCCACCAACAACTCCTTGAGGTGTTGGGTGGTGGGGCTTTGGCCTGTCCTTATTTTTCTCAAGTTACATAAAGCTCTCAATTCCAAGAATGGGAGTGTATCATACTTGGAGGGTGGACCTGCCCTTAAAGACATTACTAGTGTGGTGTGGTGTATGCACTACCTACTCTAGTGTGGCCTACTAAACTCTCTTGAGTTGTAGAAAGGGTTGTGCTATCCCTTAGCACACAACTCTAAGTTCAGTAGAACTTACTGTTATTCTAAGCTTAAATTATATGTACCTTAGGTACCTTTAGTGGTTTTCAGTTGATCGATTCAATTGAGATTATCTGGTAAAACAATAGCAAGCTGGAATCCCACACGCTGCACACCAATGTGAGAAGTTGGCCTGGCATATGCTGTCCACTAATTATAGTGGGCACCTTGCACCAGTCCAAATCGACTCTTATGGTAGATAGGTTAAAGACAACCTTATTGAAAGCTATCCTAGTGGTAGCTATGGAGAGCAGCCTTCAGGCTAAGTCTTGAAGGAATGTAAAGCAGCTTGTTTTACCAGTCTATAATCTCTTGAGTGACCAAATGAAAGAGCACCACACCAGGTATATATTCAAAATATATGTATTTATTACTAAACACACCCCTCTAGTCTCTTTATGAGGCTAGAGTTCGAAATACATAGGTTATAAGATCTTAAATCACAGTAATAGCACAAATACACGTTTGGGCCCTAGGGGCGTACCAAACCATATACCAATAAAGTGGTATGCGAACCACGACTGAACTAGACACTAGGCCTAGAGCCTCTAGAAGTGCTTGGACCACAAGGAACCACCCAAGGTAGTGACACAGGGGACCCACGGGAGACGCGTGCAGTGTAAATACACAACCGCGATACGCCGTTAACTTCTATGGAGAAAGTCGGGATCGGGAAAATAGAGGAAAGGGACACTTAAAGAGGACTAGGACAAAACCCTTTGAGATCTAGGACTTTGAAGAGTCTCTACCCATGGGAGCACCGGAGTACTCGTGTTACCTCACCCAGGGAAGCCGGGTGCATAGGTGCCTTTCGGGGTCGGGTTTCGTCGTCGATTCGAATGGCGATCTGCTGCAAAGTGCTGCTGGCGGCCAAGAGAAAAGTGTCCGGGTGGATCCAAGAGTGGATCGGAGTTCTGGTGAACCTGAAAGCAGAGGGGACAGAGTCTGGGTCACTAGCCAGTGACCAGGAAGGCGATGGACAGATGCCCACCGATGTTGAGTGCTTCAGGTGCGTTGACGGTCGTCTTGACTCTTCAGCCACGAGGTCCGGGAGGCGTTTTCGGCAACCAGGAGCAGGATTCGGGCTGGTGCTCGATGTTTGTCGAGTGTTGAGGTGTCGGCGACCGGATTGGACCCAACAAGCCTTGGCAACGGCAAGTCTCAAGTAAAATGTAGATCGTCGATGGTGCAGACCAGCAAGGTCTGTGGAACTCACCCAGCAAGGGTAAGTGAGGGCAGGCCTGGAGCAACCAGGATGCCAAGTAAGGAAAAGATTGGCCTTCGTTAAGGGCTACTAGCCAACGGGCTAGCGACCGCAAAGGAGCCTCATGACGCCGCACGTGGAGCTGGCTTACAGGACACTCGTGGAGTGGGGGCCAGTGATCTTCAGTGCAGGTAGTGCTGGAGGCTAGGGCTACTCGAAACCCAAAGCACGACTTCTTGGGAGACCCAGAAGATGGTACACTTGCAAATGTGCTCAGTGTCCAGGGGTCATGGTCTCAAGTCACCCACGATAGCCACGGGCCTCAGCTTTGCTGGGGACTCAGGGTAGCCTCGGGGAAGTCTGAGAATCCACCTCTGGTGATGCGATGACTTCGGCATCCGACGGGAGCTTCAGAAATGCAAACCAGACAGATGCTTCTTTGGTGCCTGCCAAGCAGGGGAGTCACTCCTTGACCCCAAGGGAGATTCTTCAGTCCTCTAATCTTGTCGTAGAGCGTCGAAGGTCCAGGATTCAGTTTCAGAGTTTCGTCCAGGTATAATCTAAAGTCCTAAGGACTGGGTTCCTACCTTTATTCTAAAAATAGGGGTTGGACTACTCTGTGGCCCCACCTATGGGTGGGTCAGGGCAGAGGGGTGGCTACACCCCTTTCCCTTTGTCCAGTTTGCGCCAAAGCAGGGGCTGCAAGCCCCTGATCCGGTTTGAACTGGGGTATGCACAGGGACACCAAATGTGCCCCCAGTGCAGGACTTCAAAGCACCCGAAAGTGCTCCCGCCCAGCCCCAATACACATTGTCCTGTCTGGGGAGGTGGTCACACCTCCCTGGGACAGGAAACCTATTGTCCAGGCCTCCCCTGCCGGATTTTCGTCCAGCAGCAGGAGGCCAGACTCGTGTCTGTGGCAGCAGCATCCATTTTGTGATGCCAGGGCTCTGGAAAGAAGTTACCGGACTAGTCAGAGTTAACATGTCTTTCCCTCTAGAAGGGTGGAATGCTACCCCCGCCGCCAGGATTGGCGGGGGGTAGTATTCCAAGATGTTTGACACCAAACACGACATGTTTAGGTGCAGCCATTCCAAAGTTAGCATTTTACCGCGAGGATATAATGCGCTTAAGAGTATATGGTCAGGCTGCACTACAAACAGCATCAGAGATGGTCTCCGAACGCTGCAGAGGGGCCCTGCTCATGCAGGGCACCCTCTCACATAGGAACCATGCACTCTGCCTTTAGGATTGATAAGGCCTGCCTTAGGAGTGACTTATAGGTTTCTATGTGTGTATGTATTTCGTGATATAGGTAACCTATATCACAGTAAGAGGTGCATGCACCACCTTACCCAGGCTGCAGTAGCAGACCTGTGGTGTCAGTTTGGATGGCCTTCCAGGGGTGGCATAATACATGCTGCAGCCCCTGGCAGGCCTCTGAGGTACCTATGCCCTTGGTACATAGTATACCATATACTAGGGACTTATAAGGGCACTCCAGATCCCAATTAGAGATGTGCCTAAGGCACATGGAAACCATTTTAGAGAGGAAGCAGCTAGGCTGGGGTTCTGATTAGCAGGGCCCCAGCCAGACTAATGTCGAAAAACAGTGAAGCATCAGCAAAAAGTGGGGGTACCCATGTGAAGCAGATCCTACTCTCCTACACAGAGGAGATAAGGAAAGCGAGGTAAACAAAATAAATGATCCAACGACTCTCACAAAGAGCAAGCTCAGGCACTTTCACTTTCTTTTTCGGTACGTTGTTTACCGATTGCTCGCTTTTTTTTTGCTGCCATTTAATGGATATTCTGAATTGATTTTTAGGCTAAGTAATGTGTCTCTTTGTGTGGTAAACACTTGCAGAGTGCCCGAAACAAAGAAAAAGAAAAGGTATTTAAATGGTGTAGCATGTAAATATGTGCAAGTGTATGCACACGATACATTTATGTTATATGTGGTGTCACACTTAATAATGTGAGTATTTAAGGTAAAGAATTGCAATGGCAAAGGGATAACATGGACTAAAAAGTATAAGTATAGAGTAAACGAATAGCGTGAAGCGAAGAGTGGATGGAACTGTAAGCCAAAAAATAATGCAGAATGAAATACGTGTTCATAAAAAGGAAACTTGTATCATAGGTTTGGACATTGAGTGTAGCTCGTAATGTTGTTTGTTCCTTGTAAGCAGAGCTATAGCAGTATACTTTGTATGTCCTTATTGTAAAATTGCAGCTTAGGAAATGTGTGTATTTCCTGCGCAACATTTTGTGAAAGTGCAGCTTAGGAAGTGTGTGTATTTGTAACTCAACATTTCCTTGTAGTAAACAGTAGTGCGCAATAAAAAGGAAACTTGTATCATAGGTTTGGACATTGAGTGTAACTCGTACTGTTGTTTGTTCCTTGTAAGCAGAGCTATAGCAGTATACTTTGTTTGTCCTTATTGTAAAATTGCAGTTTAGGAAATGTGTGTATTTCCTACACAACATTTTGTCGTAGTAAAAACTGGTGCGCGCGCACCAGAGGAGCGGGGGGAGGGAGCACGGAAGCGGCAGCGAGGCGAACGCACGTTGGATTTAGTGTGAAAGTGCAGCTTAGGAACTGTGTGTATTTGTAACTCAACAGTTTCTTGTAGTAAACAGTAGTGCGCGCAGACCAAAGAGGAGCGGGGTAGGGAGCGCGGCAGCGGCAGCGAGGCGAACGCACGTTCGCTTTATTGTGAAATTCCAGCTTACGAAATGTGTGTTTTTGTAACGTAAACGTAGTGCGTGCGCACCTCAGAGGAGCGGGGGAGGGAGCGCGGCAGCGAGAAGCGAGACGAACGTGCGCTGTAAACATGGTGCGCGCGCATCACAGAGGAGCGGTGGGAGGGAGCGCGGCAACGAGAAGCGAGACGAACGCGCGCTGCTGCGCGTGCTGGCCACCGACGGGAATGGGCGGAGCAAAGGCGGGACATGCGCCCGCCTTTGCCCAATTGCGTGCTGTATTTGGTAAATAAAAGCACGCAAAAGCCAATGGCAGCCGCGCAAAGCAAAACCACACGCACGAGCGTGTGGGTAGCTTTCAGAAGCCCTTTCTAGAGGTCTCGCGCTGCGCGAGCAGGGCTGCGCACTGCAACGCTAGGCGCGAGACCTAAAAAAGCATGTGATGCGAGAAGATCCAGCTCGGCCAAATATTGACCTATAAGGCCCAAATGCAGGCCTCGAAAAATTGTACATTTTTTGGCAGGGGCACCAGCTGAAAACTGGATGTTATCTCCTGAGGACTGCCAAAGGTAAAGCAGCCTCCAAAGGCATCTTGATTAGGAATGTGAAATGCTACCTTTAGGCACCCCGGTGGAAGCATGTATGACACTTTGAGGGATTGCCTGAGTTTTTAAGCATTTTTACAAGAATTGCCACTAAGCAGTTTTGACGTTACTTAGCGGCAATTTTTTTACCCATGCTGATCGCCAAATCCTAACGCTGTGTTTGCAACTGATTTACAAGACGTCGCTACATGGTGTTAGGATTTACTCGCGGCTGGGAAAATTGTCACTAACACTAGCATCAAGGCGATAGAAAAATACACGTTAGACAAAAAAGTGACGGCCGGCCAATTAGCAGCAAAAAAATTCACGTTAGTCAGCCCAATGTCACTTCTCAGCCTCTAGAGGCAAAAGGAGCTTACAAATACACCTCTAAGGAAAAAAAACAACACAGGAAAGCAGCCAGGATCAAGTTCCGCACAGGTTAACAACCCCCCTCAAACCCCTCAACAGCCAGGATGACCAGCCAAAGTCCCAGGGGTAGAGGAAATGCAGAATCAGGCCTCATTTATGAAAAGTGGTGCATCGCTGGGGAAAAACAGTGATGCAGCACTTTTCATTGCACCATCCTTGCCACACCATGGTGGCTGATACCTGGAAGTACGGACAGTACCCGGGGCCTGAAGGTCTCGTTGGGACTGCGTCTGAGACCCGGAGTGGGAGGCGCAGGTGCTGTGGAGTTACTGCAGCCTAACTGTGGAGGCGGGCCAAGTCGGGCCCGAGCCTGTGGGCCGTGGCGGTATACATTGAGGCACTGGCGTTCGCCCTTACGTGGTGGCGAAGCCTGGCAGGTCGCATGGAGGCACATTGCTGACCTGTGTGAGAAGACCGCCTGGTGCCCCTTGGAGCTGTGTTCGGTAGAGGTTCTCCTGTGCACCGACGAGCGGATGTCTACATTGCATAACACGCTCCAACACTACACCGGGGTGCACGGAGAAGATTGCTGATGGTGGGCCGTGCCTCTCTGCATCACAGGCCAGAGGAGGTGGTGCTGCCCGGGTGAGGCCACTGTGCTGCGCCAAACTTGTGAGGCGGGAGCGCCGTGACTTCAATCCTAGCAAAAGACACACAATTGATGGACAGAATGCAGAACAAATCAAAACATTCACCCCCAGTCAAGAGATATGGGTTAAATCCATCATTCTTTTGCTCACCATGCCACCCCAGTTTAGACCTGGCCATATACAAATCAGTCTTGACCCTGTGCCTCATGGGAATAGTCCAGCCCGAACTGCCAAGCCAGGTCCTCCCTGGACCGGAAACAAGCATCCTAGGACCGGTTTCGGGGTCTCACCCCTCTTCAGCCAGGATAGCTTGATTCCAGTGGCACAGTGAGCCCAGGACCCACGTCTGGGCACACTGGCGCACTTAGGGTGCGGAAGCAAAAGACACACAATTGATGGACGGAATGCAGAACAAATCAAAACATTCATCCCCAGTCAAGAGATCTGGGTTAAATCCATCATTCTTTGGCTCACCATGCCAAACCAGTTTACACCTGGCCATATGCAAATCAGTCTTGACCCTGTGCCTAATGGGAACAGTCCAGCCCGAACTGCCAAGCCAGGTCCTCCCTAGACCAGAAACAAGCATCCTAGGACCGGTTTTGGGGTTTCACCCCTCTTCAGCCAGGATAGCTTGATTCCAGTGCACAGTGAGCCCGGGACCCCCGTCTGGGCATACGCAGCGCACTTAGGGCGAGGAAGAAAAAGACACACAATTGATGGACAGAATGCAGAACAAATCAAAACATTCACCCCCAGTCAAGAGATCTGGGTTAAATCCATCATTCTTTTGCTCACCATGCCACCCCAGTTTAGACCTGGCCATATGCAAATCAGTCTTGACCCTGTGCCTCATGGGAACAGTCCAGCCCGAACTGCCAAGCCAGGTCCTCCTGGACCGGAAACAAGCATCCTAGGACCGGTTTCGGGGTTTCACCCCTCTTCAGCCAGGATAGCTTGATTCCAGTGGCACAGTGAGCCCGGGACCCACGTCTGGGCATACCCGGCGCACTTAGGGCGAGGAAGCAAAAGACACACAATTGATGGACGGAATGCAGAACAAATCAAAACATTCACCCCCAGTCAAGAGATCTGGGTTAAATCCATCATTCTTTTGCTCACCATGCCACCCCAGTTTAGACCTGGCCATATGCAAATCAGTCTTGACCCTGTGCCTCATGGGAACAGTCCATCCCGAACTGCCAAGCCAGGTCCTCCCTGGACCAGAAACAAGCATCCTAGGACCGGTTTCGGGGTTTCACCCTCTTCAGCCAGGATAGCTTGATTCCAGTGGCACAGTGAGCCCGGGACCCACGTCTGGGCATACCCGGCGCACTTAGGGCGAGGAAGCAAAAGACACACAATTGATGGACGGAATGAAGAACAAATCAAAACATTCACCCCCAGTCAAGAGATCTGGGTTAAATCCATCATTCTTTTGCTCACCATGCCACCCCAGTTTAGACCTGGCCATATGCAAATCAGCCTTGACCCTGTGCCTCATGGGAACAGTCCAGCCCGAAATGCCAAGCCAGGTCCTCCCTGGACCGGAAACAAGCATCCTAGGACCGGTTTCGGGGTTTCACCCCTCTTCAGCCAGGATAGCTTGATTCCAGTGGCACAGTGAGCCCGGGACCCACGTCTGGGCATACCCGGCGCACTTAGGGCGAGGAAGCAAAAGACACACAATTGATGGACGGAATGCAGAACAAATCAAAACATTCACCCCCAGTCAAGAGATCTGGGTTAAATCCATCATTCTTTTGCTCACCATGCCACCCCAGTTTAGACCTGGCCATATGCAAATCAGTCTTGACCCTGTGCCTCATGGGAACAGTCCAGCGCTGTTGCATCACCTGCATCGGGAGGTTCCCCAGTGGACTCGTCAGCGACTGCTATACCCAGGCTTGTGTAATCCAGTCTGGCTGAGGCTCTTGCTGACTGAGTCACAGATTCAGAGAGAGCACCGCGGATTGAGCCCCGGTGTTGATGTCCAAGTGAGGAGAAGGTGGGACGGGGTGCAGAGGAGGGCCGGGGGTCTTGTCAGGCCCAGATCTAACACCTGTGGGTGGCACACACCGTGCCGTGAGCAATGCCTGCGCTGCGGTAAACCCAAATCGCAGAGGACACAGCACAAGACTGATGGGGGCCTCCACTAACTGACTCAAGTCGCTGATATTGCTAGTTGGAGGCGGCGGGTACCAGGGGCACATGGGCCGTTTCGGGCCCAGGCCCTTTGGCATGCAGCTTGATCCGCTGTCACTCTCTGGGGCACTGGGTAACACGGAATCTGGTCACCACTGTTAGATCGGAGGAGGCAACGGGGTGGTGCTGCCTTTCCTTGCCCCCCGTCAGTGAGCTTTTGTGTTTATGGGGGATTTCCCTCAGTGCCGCCTGAAGGAAGATTCCTGGCTAGCATACAGATGACTGGAGGAGAGGGGCCGGCTGGTCACACTGCACTGCACTGCATGTCATACATAGTGCCTGGGCGTCTGGCGCAACGATGGGCCTCCTGCACATGGGGTGCGGCGTCGACACCTGGCCGCTCCGCCGTGTCAGTGGACCGAGCGGCTGGGGTTTGCTGGCAACCAGGGCAGGTGACAGAGGACACCATGGACTCCAAACTAGACTTTGTACTCGTGGCTGTGGAGAAAATAGGTACCTCCCTCGAACAAATGTGCACTTCCCTTGAGGGCCGCATATACAAATTTACAGTCAACTTCACCCTGGAGTGCGCAGATCATTGCAAGCTGACTGACAAGGTACACAACATTGAGCAAGAACTGGCCAAGACAACCATATTACCCGGACCACAGCATTGGAGGTACAGTAGCTAATGGCACATCTGAAGTCACTAGAAAGAAGAGCGGAGCCTGCAGAGGGCCACGTCTGGTGGAACAACGTGCGGGTGACCGGTCTGCCAGAGGGAGCAGAAGGAGCTGATGCAGTGGCATATACTGAGACATGGTTGTATGGCCTACTGCCAGCAGATGCACTCTCCCCATTCTTTGTTGTGGAACGGGCCCATCGAGTGCCGGCGAGCCGTTCGCTGCTGGGGACATGTCCTAGACCCTTTCTCTTCCGCCTCCTACAGGGATCGTGATGCTGTCCTGAGGGAGGTACGCAAGATGGGGGAGGCGAAAGTAGATACTGCCACAGTACTTTTCTTCCCTAACTACGCCACGGGGTGCAGAGGCAGAGGGGGTAACTTCTAGTGGTTAAGCGACGCCTCCCAGAGTTGGGCATCAAATACTTCCTCCTCTTCCCGGCAAGGCTGCAAGTGGTCTCAGGTGGCAACACACAATTCTGTGACTCCGCTGAATCTACTGGTCACCAGGTGTTGCGGATAGGGAGTGAAGGGTCTGTGCAACAAGCTGTCATTCGCGGAGCCAGTCATAGCGGCAGGCGTAACAGGAGCAGGTGTCCCCCGCCAAAACTACAAGCCACCTCCAATCTGGAGCAGGTTATACAAGAGAGGCATAAGGCACTGCATGCAGGGACGACGATGTGCGGTTGCACTCAGGGACAGAATCCCGACACTTCCCCTGAACGCTCTCCCAGCGTTGATGGCTCCACTGCGATGTGGCCATCCAGTGCAGAGTCCGGCTGGCCTCCGTATGTGACTCCTCTGATGGCAGATGACCTCATTTAAGGTTGACTAGTTTTGCGTCTCTCCTTCTTCCACGGTTCCAGACTGCTCCAGAGAGCCTCTGGCTTTCTACGGTTCCCGGTCTCCAGCTTCCTGTTGCTGATGTTCCGGCTTACCAAGGTCAGCACTTAAAGGGGATCAGGACCAGTCGTCACCCAAAGGGATCATAATAGTTGTCCAGGTGAGTGACGCATGACAGGGGTGGTGGTTGTGGTCTCCTTGGTGATCCTAGCTGCAATGGCAGGAGGTCCATGGTGTCGTTGACCTTGCCAAGGATGAATTGTGGGAGTTCTTGCATTATCCAAGGGCTTCATATATGAGGCCCTAGCAACACTTTTGCACTGCTGGAATGTCACTTTTTAGGTCTCGCCTAGACAGCGCATGCACTGTCGCAAGACCTATAGTAAACACAAATATGGAGGGTAATTTCTCCTGTCGCTTGCCATTGGGTGATTCTGGCATTGGTCTTCTTATCTGGCTTATGGTTGGCTTTTGATCCGATACGTCACTTCCGTTTTGCCTCCGTTTTGCAGGAAGCAGCACCGACCAACTACAGTTTAGTTCCGCTGCTGGCTGTTATCTATTCATTTAGGGACTACTTGTTTATTATACAATTTAGAGACAGAATGTGTTTGTGTTCGCATTCTTCTTTCGTGAGCTGGGATGTGCTTACACGTTTGTACGCACTTGTGTATCAACAGCATTTCTGAAACGCGCACGAACCTGCACGAGGGACGAATTTTCTTTTAGTGAGTTTGTAACGTGGGCATTCCCCGTGCCCTACATGAAACGCGGGCACCGACGTCCGAGCTCGTTCGCCGTGTTTGCGATTCCCTTGATCTTTTGACACTTTTGTTTGCACCGGGAAGACCAGTCCTCTCAATCGCCCTACCCCACAAACCTCCATTGTACTCTTTACAAACGTGGGTTTCTTTAATATGCAGGCCGCTTCATGAGGTGTACAGCGTCTTTTCTTTAATGAACACACCATGAGCAGCACTTATTTTTTAAAAAAAGCACAGCTCTTAACAGCTCTGCTGCCGGGCCTCCCATCTCATCTCCCATCCCAATGCAGCACAACTCTCCTGCCGCCTCGTAACTACCCTTGAGTAGGCAGTTTATACTGCTGTCAGCAGGGCCGGACTGGGCTGCGCTGCTGTCGACTCTGCCAGCCTCAGATATTGGCGTGAAAGGAAATACTCAGAGCAGATACATACACACTCCCTCGGCGAGTGTCATAGAATCCAGGAAGGAGGCAGACTGCACTCAAAACACAGGGGCGCAAGCGGGCTGTACCAGACACACGGGTCGGCTTCTTTTTAATAAGTGATATAAACTTGTGTCATCATTCAACTGCTCCTGATATGCAGACTGAGCAAGCTGCTTTGTTTAAAGTTGTGTGTGTTGTGTGCATGTATGTGTGGTGTGCGGGTGTGTGTGTGTGTGTGCGTTTGTTGTGTGCCTGTGTGTTCATACGTGCATGCAGTCTCTCCAGACTCTGCTATCTGCACAATCTTTTCAAAGTGAGTGGTCTGTCCAGAGCGTGAGTCTCTTCCAAGTGTGCCTCTCTTCTGCTGCTGGCAGCCCCTCGCCTCTCTTCTTACCCAGGGGCAAGATTCAGGAGAGAGCAGAGAAATGATTTCAACTGAATTATTCTCTGCATGTCTCTGCCTGGGGCGTCTCTCCTGTGCAGAATCACCGGCTGTTCATGGATGCGATTTCAGCTGAATTATTCTCTGCATGTCTCTGCCTGGGGCGTCTCTCCTGTGCAGAATCACCGGCTGTTCATGGGTGCATTGCACGTGTGCAGGTATGTGTGCTTGTGTCTGAAGCAGGGCTGCGTACATGCATGTTTTATATCCTTAGATCTTTACATGTACAATGGTTACATGTCTTTACGTGCGTGTGTGTTTGCACATGTGTTTTATGTGCATGTCTATTTCTGCTTACCTGCGTACTTGATTGTGTAATCAATGTATTTGTGTGGGGGAGGGGTGGTTTATATGTGTGTTTAAAGTAACGTGCAAGCGCATATGTATCTGGAGCCTGTGTGCTTGATCTTATTGTTCCTGTGCATCTTCCGGAAGTGCATGGTTACGTAAAAGTGTTTGTGTACAAACATGGATACAGATGTGTTTATGCTTGTGTGCGTGTGGGTAGGTATGGATGCACATGAATCTACATGTGCATTTACATTACATGCCTGTGCACACTTGAATCAATAGATGTATGTCTGTATTCAGATTATATGTGTATGTCTGTATTCAGATTATATGTATGTGCATCTATAGGTATGTGCCTGTTCCTGAGGTGGGACACTCTGATAGTATGGCATTGCACTTGTAAGTGTGCATGGTTGTCTCTCCGACATTGCCTGTTTAGGTGTTCTGTATACACGTGTCAACATGTACATGTGTGCTGAAGTGCATGTCTGTGTGAAGGCTTGCATAGGCTTTTTGGGAACTGTAGTGAATTGTTCCAGTGTGAGTCTATGTGCAATATTTAATGTGTAGCTATGTTTGTGTGCGTGCCTCTGCGTGTTCGAGTGCTGACATATCTTGGTATGTGCGTGCAGATTTGCAGGTCTGGCTATCTGTGTGTGTGGTGAGTGTCTCTCTGTGTACAAATTGGCCAATCTATTCTCAGGTCTAGCTATGTTTGCATGGATGCGTGTGTATGTGTGTCTCTGTGTATGCGTGCGAGTGCTTGTCACGTTGTAGGTCTGCTCCCAAATGTAGCTATCGTTAATGGGTCGGTTGCAAGCATTTAAGCTGAACTGGTGAATGTTGTACTTCTGTGTGAATGTGAGGGTGAGTGTGAATATATTCCCAAATCTATCTCTCCATTTCTTTCTCTGTGTGCTTGTATAGCTGTACATTTACCATTGCACTTATAATTTTGGCTTGTTTCCTCTTGTGGTGTGTATGTAATGTGTGTGTCCCTGCTTACCCTTTAGCTGGGTCTCTTGCTCTGTGTAGATGCCTGTTTGTGCGTAGAAATGATAGTGTGTTTTATTGTAATATCTTTGGCTGCATGTTTGCTCTGTGTTTGTCTCTGTGTTTGTGGATGTGTTCTTGGGTTTATTTCTGTGTTTCTGTGTATGGCAGTGGTCATCTATTTTTTCTGGTGCGTTGCATAAGATTGAGTTTCTTCTCTAAATGCACCTGTTACTGTGTGTTATTTTATGTTCTGTTCTGTTAAGCTTTTATATCGTACTTTGCCATGTATTGTTATTGTATGTGTTGCTATATCCTGCTGTGCACTGTCACGTCAGTTCATGCTGTGTTATGCTATGCTAAGCTTTCTTATATTATGCCACACTGTCCATATTCATACTGTATTATTGTGTATAGTATCCTACGGTGTGCTATGCCATGCTAGGCTGTATTATGATGCAAGTCTGTGTTATGCTGAACTGTTATCTCACATTAAGTTGTGTTATGGCATAGCACGGTGTGGAATGGTCAGGTATGGCGTATATGAGTTTGCATGTGTATGGTATACTGTATATTTCTGCACTATAGCGCCTATTCTTTGCGTACCAAAAGACACCAGTGACGGTGGCAACACTACTAACTGCCGTCGTCCAACATGTCTGTTTGTTTCAGTGTTGCCCTCTGAACATAAACGCACCCGATGCAATGTTCAACCCACCATAACACAACAACGACCTAGCGGCCTGACTGCCCGTTGAAGTGGGGGTCGGTGCTTCACGGGGTCGTGGCACCACACACACAATCAAACACGGCGGCGCCTGCATATGTCTTTGACGGAAGAGCCTGGCTGGCTGCTGCATTGAAGCAGAGCAGAGCGGAGCGTAAAACCACTGGAGCGTTGAGCTGTGACAGGGAAGGGACGTCCCCTTCTCGACACAGTCAATGCAGCACTTGTCTACATAACGTAGCGCCACAGTGACAGCCTGCACAGTCAAAGCACCAACAATATCCAGTGTTTCCACCTTACTATTATTATCACCATCGGGAGGATGAGAGGCTGAGGTGGCCACGGTGAGCCTTCAACCCTGTAATCTTTAGGTTGCACGTTTATTTCTGCAACAGGTGCTTTAACCCATTGAAGCACGTGGTCCATATCTGACAGCAGTTATGTGCAGTTTACACACAGGCTCTCTGCAGGAGACACAGTAACCCACTCAGCTACGTAGTGAAGTCTGACATCTCTGACTTACCGGTTACTTGCTGATGTCTGCAGCATGCACATTAACCCACTAAGTTATTTTGTCAGATTTGACCCCCTTCAGTATGCATGTTATAATTAGATCTGTGCAGCAGGCACTTTAACCTACTTGACTATCTAACCACCTCCAAATCTTTGACTTGTCGGTTGCACAACATCTCGGCAGAATGCGAACCATCTAATTTTATGTGTGTCTTTGAAGGTGGTGCTTTGGGGTTAGTCTGCTACGCTTTTGTCCTGACAAAAGCAGGGAACAGAAACCACTCTACAGATTCAAACACCAGAGAGAAAGTGGCCCTTGGCTTTGGACCCCGTGTGAACACTCCTCTGGGGGGTGAGTGACTTTTCATCTAAGGATTCCCAGATATTTATTAGCCAAATCATAAAATACCGAACAGGCAGAGGTCAGTAAAATACCAGAATCACTTTAGCATTCTCTAGATTCCAGTCCATAGAAATTGTCGTCCACGAGCACCCGTAGACAATAATTTTTTTTTCAAATCTTGTATTTTCAGTGATATGACCCCTGAAGGCCCTGATTTTATATTAAAAACAGAGCTTTGGACTATACCATTTCCCGGAGAAAGGCAATATTTCTCCCCATGTGTTCCCATACCTGGAGTGTCATGCAGTTTGGTGCTTACTTTCCCTCCATGTTAAAGAATGGTACATGTTTCAGCACCCAGGATAATGTGCTGCATATCTAAATACATATAAGGGCCCAAAGGCGAGACCGATTGCATTGCAAATGCTTGTTTGACGTTCCGGTGGCCCAATGTGCCACAGCATATTTACAAGGCCATGTAAAGTCACTTTACATGGCTCTTCATGGCCTTGTAAATATGTGCCACTTTCACGCATAAAACAACGTGAAAGGGGCGGTCCATGGGTGTTGCTGTGGGTGTTCCCACCCAAAACCTATGGAATCTGAAGCATTCCCAGATTTATGAGAAACCATGAACCTGGAAATGCATTAGAATCTAACACCACCCCAAGGGTGGCGTTTGGGAGGCACAACAAGGATAAATATTTTCATTTCTTCTCTTTTTTTCCTTTTTCTGTGTGCAGCATTCTGCAGCACACATAGGAAGAGGAAATCACCTGGATTGATTGATTTTGTGCAGGAAGGTGTCCCTTCCTGCACAACATCAATCAACTCCGCAATGCAGGCACCCTTGCACCAGAATGTAAGGGTGCCTGCGCTGGCGCATGGCATCCATTGTACACCAACGTAGGGGAAAAAACCAGGAATGCACCCTATCTTATTGATAGGGTGCATTCCTGCCCTTTTGTTTTGTCGCAGGGCAGCGCAGCAACATTCCTTGCAGGCGCTGTCCTGCACCAAAACCTCTTAAATGATGTCCCAAGTGTGTTTGCACCATTTTTAAGACCAGCTAATTTCTGATGTGAAAAAACTGCCTCTAATGAGACTTAGGGGCAGTATTTCTTTTTTAGCGGCGTACAAGGGAATCCTTGTAAATATCGAGTTGTGTCTTTTGCAGGAGTTTTTACGCAGGAACGTCTACCTTGCATCACATTTTCAGTAGGTCACGCTAACAGAAGTGCCGCAATGAAAAAATCACGTTAACGCTGAAAAAATGCAGCTAACTGCACTTTCGGCAACTTGTAAATATGGCGATTAGAAAATTGACGCTACAGCAGCCTTAAATCCTTGTAAATATGCCCCTTAGGGGTGCAGAGACATTTGTCTCTAGGGTATGTGGCTATTTGCAGTATCTAAAGGTCGAAGAAAGATTCATACATTACATGCTATTGAAACATTTTATTGACAGTGACAATATATCATTGAACGTAAAAGCCAATCTTTAATCAAAGGTGGTATTTTCCTGAAATGTTTTAATATTGAATGCATTGAGTTTTGACCTTAGAAGCCTTTCATTAATTAAAGTGGTTATACCATGAAAGAGACAGTAATCCTAGCTTTCACTAACTGCACCCAGTATGTTGTGACACTTCGGGCATATTTACAATGAAGTGGCGGAGCATGGCGTCAGCCTCCTTGGCTTAACACAGCGCTCCGCCACTTCAGAAATGCAGGGCTGCACCATATTTACAATGATATGGTTCAGCCCTGCGTTTCATCCTGCGCTGGTGCTAAATTTAGCAGCCTAGCGCCAACGCAGGCACCCTTGCACCAGAGTGCAAGGGTGTATGCATTGATAGGAAGATTGTTTATGTGCAGGAAGGTCTTCCTTCCTGCACATAAACAATCTTTAAATGGCGTTTTGTAACTTTTATGTGTGCTGCTTAATGCAGCACACATAGAAGCTGAAAAACGTCATTTTTTGATTGGTTATGTACAGGAAAGGTCACCTTCCTGCACATAAACAATCTATGGCAATTTGCTGTTTCTATTTGTGCTGCACAATGCAGCACACATGGAAACAGCAAAAACGAGGAGAAATAAAGCAATTCTCCTTGTTTCGCCTTTTCAAGACCAGGTTTTCCCTGGTCTTAATTTTGGTGCTGCCTCCTATTTACTCCACCCTTGCAAATAGGGGACAGCGTCAAAATCAATGGGTGTTGCGGTGGAACGCAACAGCCATTGCCCTCCCCTTTCACGCTAAGTACAGCATGGAAGGGTGCCTTATTTACAAGGCAGAGTTAAGCCACGTTAAGTGGCTTAATGCTGCCTAGTAAGTAAGGCAAAGCCACTATCGCCACTACAACACTTTTGGCGATAGGGGCTTGTAAATATGCCCCTTAGGGTGATATTTTGTCTGGAAGATTCAGGGCAGACCATTAGAGGTGCCTCTAATGCATGGGGTTACAGGGTGCAATAAGGGGTTACCTGATCTATGCAACCTTTTTTTTGGTGTCTGCCCCCTGTTGGTTTGTGAGCCTTTTAGGGAAGTTTCACCCCAGTTGTCACAATTGTTGCCCAGCACTGCCTACCTGCCTGCCCGCCCTGGAACCCTCTGACACAGATTCCTTATAATTTCTTTGCCGTGGTATCTCATCGAGCTATAGTCACATTAGGTCTGGAGTTTGCAGACCAAATGGTTCCAGTCCAGGAGACACTTTGCAGTGGGAGATGTGGAATTTCACTTGTTATTGCTACAGCTGAAATACAACAAGTGCCTTAGTATCACTCATATACTGCCCTTTTTACTCCCTTCCTTCCATAACACACTGCCTAAATTCAGTAAGTTTGAGCTGGTATCTGTAATGCTTCACCTGACCTGGAAAAGGGCAATTTAAACATCGTTATTGAGTCATAGATCAGTCTACTAATGCACAATATAGGGTGTATAGTACATATATAAGATATGTTCTACCCTTTATCTTGAGCAACAGTATAGAAATACATCCGCGCTAAGTCTCCACTCAAAGTGTTAACAACACTGGGGGATATTCTCAAGAACGTGCGATAAACATTGCCAAAATAGGTTAACGCAAGTTTTCATATCGCCATCTATCGCGGGAAAATAACTCCGAGTTAACGTCGTATTTTCAACACGGCGGTAACATGCGATAGCCTCCCGATAACGCGTCAAATGTCCGCAATAACATTACCGGGACGTCGATGAAAATCCAAACCCGAACGCAAAAAAGTTGCGATGGGCCCAACCGTGATAAGACAATCAGCGAAAAGCAGCGCCAGGCCTGCAGATCACACACGTCAGTCGGGAAAAATCACTACAAAAGCAGAAAAAAAAAACACAAACAAAAACCAAACTACAGCGAAGCACAATGGAGGCAGCCGGAGCAGGTACAGAGGACGGCAAGAACCCCACAAGCCCCCGGGAGGAGCAGCCAGGGACCTCGGGGACAGGGAAGGGCAAGGACAAGAAGAAGAGGAAGACGCGGTTCAGTCCGCAGGAAAACAGGATCCTGATCACGGAGGTGATAGAACACCATCAACAACTGTTCGTCACCTCCACTGTGTCATTGGCAACAAAAAATGCAACATGGCAGTCCATCGTGGACAAGGTGAATGCAGTCGGAGTGCTGAGGAGGACAATGGAAGAGCTCAAGAGGCGCTGGAATGATGTGAAGCGCAAGGCCAAGCAGAAACTCGCCAACAACCAGAAGGCAGCAATGCAGACTGGAGGTGGGAGTCCAGCACCACAGGAGGAACTGGATGAGATAGAGGAAATGGTGTCCACAGTCATCAGTGGGGAGACGGTGGCAGGAGTTGGGGGACCGGACACTGCTCAAAATGACCTGACACAACTGTAACAGGGTGAGTAACCACAAGGGACTGGGGGGACGGGTAGAGATGGGCACAGTGGCACACATGCACAATCAAGCGGAGCACAGTGCACACCCACAATGACTCTGGATCATGTCCCTGATCCCCTTGGCACACTGCAGCACACATAGAAACAGCACGTAGGCCCCCATCGACTATGTGCCCAGAGGAGGCCCGCCCACACATCACTTATCTCACAACCATCCCATGCACATGTGCTGAACCCAGCAAAGCTGCGGGTCCGTGAGCCACACTGACAATGCAAGTGACACTGCATGACGATTAGCATGGCTGCAGTCCGATCATCATGACATGGTGCACGCCACCACACTGAGGTGGCTGAGTGTGGACCACATCCGTAAAGGAGCAGGTCACACTCTGACACATCCACCTGCACAAACAACCCCTGACGTCAACAACACATCTGCGGAAAAACCATGCCCCAGAGTCCCAACTCCCACCAAGACCCAAATTCACCCAAGTCTGCAACATCTCAGCACTGTATGGGCACAGAAGTCAAAGGCACACCGCCTGTAAGGGACATGGGGCAGCAAAATCAGAGCTGCAGGGGCGACTCTCCCAAAATGCAGCACACACACATGACATTCAGAGCACATCAGCATTGACAACAATGTGGTACAAACTGCAACACGTTTACAACTGGCCAATCACATTTGGCATAGCAGGGAAATGTAAGATGTCAATGTACAAGTACAAACACATATCCGTGATGTTGTCAAAATGTCCACTGTCCCGCATCAAATAGGCAGCTCCTCCTAAACAGTCACAATGTACATTGTCATGCAGTCTGTATGTGAACTTGTACAATGCGTTAACATAAATGTGAACACAATGTAATACTGCATCTCCCCTTCACATTGCAGAGGGAGCCTCAACACCTCCTGCAGAGCAGCCCCAACAACTTTTCACTGATGACGATGAGGACATCCCCAACATCGACACCGAAGCCCTCCAAATCCTCATTGACAGCTTCGGCACCCCACCTCGAGGAGCATGGCAGCCCAGCTGCATCGAGGAGACCCCACCCCCTGCACAGACCACACAGCAGGAAGCACCTACCACCCCGGCTGTCTTCCAGGACCCCCACGAACAACACATGGCCTTCCAACGCTGTGTGTTAGAGGTCCAGGAGAAGATGGCTGATCAGGTGCGAGTGGGGTTCGACCTCCTGGCAGCCAAACTTGATGCCATACATGGGTGTCTGATTCCCATCAGGGACCACTTACTGTCCCTAACGGACACCCACAGTCCGCTCCATGCTCTCCAACGATCCATGGCTGACATCGCTGGAGTCATGATACTGAGACAAGAACAACTGTCCAGTCAGAGTGGCTCCAGCGATGTCAGCCGGGAGTTGGGACAGATGCAGGGGCTCATGGAGAACATGGAGCGGATGACGGCGGAAAGAATGGCTGCCACGGCTGCACACCTGCGAGATGTGGCTGGGACCTACCATGCCCTGCAGCACATCGTCATGGCATTGCTGCCTCAAGGCCTTGCGCAGATGAATGCTGCTGCTGCTGCTTCTATATCCACATCTCCGCCCCCTGATGTGTCAGTGGCACACAGTTCGGCCAGCAATCCACCTCCGGCCCCCGATGTGTCAGTGGCACACAGTGCGGCCGACATTCCACCACCACCCACGTGTGAGGCACATGTGACATCAGAGGACGAAGAAGCGGGTGAATCAACCTTACTGGTAATGAGGAGGCAGTAGCATTCATCTCCGCCATATGGCCTGTTTCTGCTTGGTTCTGCCCTTTGCATCATCACCTTCCACTGTCCCCCGATACACTCTACAATACTGACCTTGGACCTTGACATGGACTGCCATTTTCTGTTTGGTTACCAATGACACAGCGATCAGACTGCAGACTGAACTCTTCCTCTTCCGATGTACTTGTCATTCCCTGAAGAACCCTGGCTGGCCCTCCACGGGCCAATAATGTGAAGTGGGGTTTGCATGGCCCTGTACTGCTCCAGCTGCAACACTCCACTGGATGTGAATTAAACATTCAGAATCGCACAGATGTTTCATGTCTTTGATCATTCAATTTGAAAGTATGGATGAATGTAGGGTCAGTGATTCCCCCTTACGTCCATGTTGCTCATGTCGTGGGACTTGAGTCACAGGGTGCAACATTGCCGATTGCGGTCCGGGTGGCGTAGACACTACAACAGAGACACAAGCATCAGTTACTTCCTTGTCCAGCCCAGAACTGAAGCACGCCCAGAGCCCCGGGGTCATTGTTCCCACCCCTACGCTAGTCTGCCATACGCCAGGCCAGTCCACTCCGCTTATGCTCAGAGGGGACGACGACAAAGCTACATGTCCCAGGTCTTCCCTGTAGTGATCTGCTGATCACTGGTCTAGTTGTCAGCATGCCACAGCCACTCCCTGAGGGCTCGTTAACACCCACACCACACCCATCCAGCACAGGCGTCACAGGACATGTGACCCTGCCAATAAAAGGGGCCTAGCACATCACATTCCCCACTGCCGGAGATGACATGATGGCGTCCGCACCACGAGACTCAATCATAAAGGGTCCATGACTTGTGGCGCACTGGGTTAGTGGCACCCGATGCACTGCGGCCGGCACGGGCCTACCGCCACGGGACGATGACTTGCATTGCACAAGGTTAGTGGAACCTGCTGCACTGCGGCTGGCAGGGGCCTACCGCCACGTGACGATGACTTGCGTTGCACAGGGTTAGTGGCACCCGCTGCACTGTGGCTGGCAGGGGCCTACCACCACAGGCGATGACTTGCATTGCACAGGTTTAGTGGCACCCACTGCACTGAGGTTGGCAGGGGCCTACTGCCACGTGACGATGACTTGCGTTGCACAGGGTTAGTGGCACCTGAAGAGCTGAGCGGGTGTGCAGCCTGCGATGATGCGTAGGCCTCGATGAGCCGTCCTGCTAATCGTGGTTCGATTTGAATTGTGAGCCCTGCTGGACCGTAGTGCACGCCGAAGGCAGCAGTCAGCACACACATGACTCCGCGGTGCGGTGCCGCAGGGTGCGCTGGGGGCCTGTGGCACGGAATCCAGCGATCGGCTGAGGAGGATGCACCGGCACGTGGTGGGCCATCTTGGAGACACGCCGGTGGCGGCAGGTGAGCATTGAGGCCTGGGTGCGCAGGGGCGGCCAGTCATCGCTTGGCGGAGAACCTGTCTGGGGACCCGGGCTGGGGTGCAGCAGGCGCACAGGATCGCGCAGGCACCACCGGTCACGGCTGCAGACTCGTGGCTGGGTGGGGGGGTGCCGCCCTGGCTGACACGACCCTGCATGCGATGACGTGATGAGCGCGGGTTGGTTTGGGACGTAGCCACCTTGTCTCCAGTGTGAATGTGCCCGTTGAAGGTGGTCGGCCATGTGTGTGTAGGCCTATGGACAGGTTGTGGCGGAGACTGAGACACACGCAGTAGTCACTTTGGTGGTGGATTTGTGACGTGTGCATTCCCACAGTTGTGAGTTGGGGGATTGTGGAGTTGAGGTGTGTGGTGTGTTCAGTTGGTACTTGCCGATGGGCAGTGCATTTCCAAGGGGGCCATCCTCTAAGGCCTGGTTGGTGGCGGACTTGCGGACATGTGGGAATCATGCACACTGCCTGGGGAGTTTGCGATGACATTGGTGGACAGGCCACGGTGGTCCACTTTTGTATGCACATTGATGGCATGCGTGTGGTTGCTGTTGCGGTGATTGTGTGCAGTGTCGGCAGGGGGCACAAGTCGTACATGTGTGCTGTGAATTGCCCTCAACACGTGCGTGATGCCAGCTATGGCGTAGTTCCCTTACGTGGTCTCAAGATGTTCCTGCGCAGTATGGGGGGAGTGAGGGGCAGGGGTATCAAGCTGACACACACCGTGACGCTTTCAGGTATGATGAGTCCTGCATGATGTGACCGTAACAGCAGTTCGTGTGGTCGTTACCTTCCTCTCCTACGACAGTTACGGCCAAATGAACTTCTGTTACGGTCTTCTCATGCATGATTTATCATGCCTGTGAGCATTCCGGTTTGTCCAAGTGCAGTACACTGTACCAGATTAGGCATGTGACTATACAGGAGTTTGACCATTGTCACCATTTCTCCCACAGGTTTCTGAAGACACGTTGCACTGTTGAAGTTCCCCGTTGGGAATGGAACGCGTTGGCTGAGCTTTTCGTTTTGTTTGTTTGTGTATTTGTAATAAAGTTCTGTTTTTACACTACTGTTGACTACTGGACTTCATGACCTGGCGCACCCACATTACGGTTACTATGATCTTGGGTCTGGGGCACGGAGGCGTCTAGCATGGCTGGCGTTGGGGTTGGTTGTGCAGGTACACTACGAATTGGAACTATCGTGTGGTGCGGATACAGGGGCCTGCCGTTGCTTTTGTGGACATGCATCCATGACATGTGTGAGGGAGTTTGATGGGGCTGGCTGTGAGACTCCTCTGACTCTGGCAGTTGTTGTTTGGAAGGTACCAGGGGCCAACAGGTGCAGCACAGCCAGCAGCTTTGTCTGCGGGGGGGTGTAGGTTGTCCGCTGTGTTGGTACCGTCAGCCTGTGGACAATGTGGGTCAGGATGCAGAGGATGGTTGTCCTTTTGAGCCTGTGTTGGCCAATGGCTTCCTCTTGCGTTGAGTCTCTGGGGCTGGTGCGATTTAGGGTCGTCCGCTGTCCTGCACTGCCTAGGTGGTAATCTGGGGGGGATGGCCCGGGGGGGGCTGGGAGTGGTGGCGGTGGGTGTTGTGGCCCTCTTGGTTCTCCGAGCTGCATGATCAGTAGCTCCATGGCATCTGTTGGTCTTCAGGTGTGGCTCTGGTCTGGGCTCCCTTTCATACTGCAGGTAGTCATGCTGCTTAACACCAGCAAAAGGCAGGTGTTAAATCCCTGCTGCTAACGCGCCTTATCGCCTGTTCTTGGTTCGCATCGCAGATCTGACTGGTCGTTGAGAATCTCGCGAAGTGGTGTTTTTGTGTGTTTTTGCACGGCAACGCCTACTCTGCATATTATTAGCGTTAGTTGTCGCACTCATCCGTGGCGATGTTTTTTGCAGTTGCTATCACAGGAAAACTGGCGATGTCGGCAGTTTGCACCAGCTTGTGAATAGGGCGATAAATATATCGCCACTTTTGCGGCGCTAAAGTGCCGATAAATCGGCGATAACTCCTTGAGAATATGCCCCACTGTCTTCCTACGGCCAGATCTTTGCTTTTCCCAAAACATTATTTTACCCTTAACCAGCAGGTCTCCCTCGTCTTTATTCCTACTGATGAGAACTGTTTTGCAATAAAACACTACTGAAAATGTTATTCAGTGGCATTCTTCATCAGAATGGTGCTGCAATTTATGTTGAACTTAGATGAAACAGCCTCTCAGTGTCCAACATTTCCTCCCGTACTGCAATGCTGTTTTATTGGCTGTTTTCTGTCGTCAATTGCAGGGGACGATTTCACTCTGCAGAGCAGTTGATATTCACAGGGAAACTAGCAAATGACACTGCAGAAAACATTAGCTTCGCCGGAGAGAGCTATTAAAGAACCTTCCAAGATCTAGAAACTGATGCAAAGACAAATGGGGATTGTATTCTGCTTGCATACTAAGCAAAATCAATGTTGCACACACGCCAACTAAAACTTGCTTACAGGAGGTGCTCAATATCACTCTGTTCTCATTTCTCATTTGACATTGTGTAATCTTCAACATTTTACATTGAAAGCAGTATTTGCGAATGCCACTGCTACTGAAAACTGCATTGAGAGTCGGCCTACTTTAACACACACTCCTGTGAATGTAACAAAAGGGGATGAGCAGCCCCGAGAACAATATCAGTGGGTAGTGGGCTATATTTACTCCCTTGTATGCCTTCCTAGCCCAGCAGACGCATAGGATGTGGAGTTATGGCACTGGATTCTACATGAAACGAGACTTCAGACTCAAGGGGGTTGCTAGCAGTTGGCACAGGATAGTGGATTCCTCCTTCATGTCCAGTGATGAGTTGGGTCCGTTTTACTCTTGCATGAATGGCTTCTAGATCCAGTGGATTGGTGCTCCCTTGCATGCTGACCACTAATGAGTTTGCCGGCCCCTCAGCATTGAGGGGCATATTTACGAGAATTGTGGTGCAGGGCAGCGCAGCAAGTTACCTTGCAGCTCTGCCCTGAGTCACAGGGAAAGGGCAGGGATGTGCCATAGTTATCCAATACGGAGCTTTCTTGTCCTCTCCCCCTGCGCTGGTGACATTTCGGCAGCCTAGCACCAACGCAGACACCCTTGCACCATGGTGCAAGGGTGCCTGTGTTGTAGGCAGGGTTGTTTTTGGCATTGAAGGGCCCCCTTCCTGGACAAAAACAATCCATAGAGGTGTTTTGCTCTTTCTATGTGCAGCACACATAGAAAGAGAAATAAACAAGGAGAAATAAAGATATTTTTCATTGTTACGCCTCACCTGCGGAGGCTTATCTTTTTGGCGCATTCCCAGGTTTACCAGGTTTGTTAAATCTGGGAATGCGTCAAAAACCATGGGATTTGCTTGAGAACTCCCACCGCAACGCCAATGGAATGTGTACCTTGTGCACAGTAATGCAAAGTAGAGACTTGCGCTGTGTTGCATTACTCCATATTTTTGAAGCCATTTTGAAGCCATTAAAGCCACGCAAAGTGGCTTTGCATAGCTTCCTAAATATGACATACTGGTTTGCGTCCTGCATGTGCCAAATTGCCTGGTGCAAGCATGATGCAAATCCCTCAAAAATATGCCCCAATGCCAACAACTATAAAGTACCGTTTGATGCTTTGATACTGACCTTTGTGCAAGAAGCGAATGCCGCTTTCAATGCCATGCATCATCTACTGCTCCAGAGGATGAGTACTCTTGTGCTAACTCACCATTGACCTTCGTGCAAGCAGTCAATGCAGTATATATGCTATACATCATCTAATGCACACTGGGGGTTGCACACTCTTGTGCTGACTGTTTTGATGCTGACCTTCATGCTAGAAGTAAATGTAGCATTCATGCCAGGTATCATCTAATACCAAAGCAGGAGATGCAAACTCTCCATGGACTGGTACTTGCTTTGATGCTGACCTACATGCAAACATTGAATGCCACATACATGGCATGTAATATTTAATGCGGAAGAGGGGATACAGACTCTCGTGCTGATTACTCGTGGACATTGGTACTTGCTTTGATGCTGGCCTACTTGCAAACAGTGACTGTCGAATACATGCCATGTAACATCTTCAGCAGGATACACTCTTTCCTGCTGATCCTGCTGACTGTTCATTGACATTAATACTTGCAGTCATCATCACCTGGCATGATTACTAAAATGGCATCTGTGCTGGATTCGGCACCAAAAACACTGATCAACCTACAGCATGCTCTGAAATATGCCTTTGTGCACCTCCATGCTGAAAATGATCACATTACCTCTCCGACAACATGAATACTCAACCTTGGCTTTTGCACAAACAACATATGAGTAGAATACAGGGACACCTTTGCTTGCCAAGTAAAAAATGACCGTTTTCCTGCCGCGAAAGTGATGTCATGATTCTCTGGGACTTCCGGTCCCCCGGTTGTCCCGTCCCGGAACTGGCGTAGATGTAGGTGTGGTGTTACGTGTCCTGGGGGTGGGATCAGGGCAGTTGTGACATCGCCAGGTCACTTATTAGTCACGTGGCTGGTGCCACGTGACTAGGGGTTGGGTCTATGCTGCAAACCTCTGCGAACCAGGACCCCTGGAGATCATGTGACCACGATGTGATGTAGAGGTATACACCTCTTTGTGGGGTGTTTGGAATACATATAAGGAGCTCCTAAGAAGTCTATGCAACAACCAAGAGCTGCCTAGCTGAAAGAGATCGCTCTGCCAACATGAAGAGATACAACCCCCTCATCAAAAGGACACCCTTGGCTGGAGGGCAGGGCACTATCAATAGATATTAACATAGCCTGACACCTTTGGTAATGGATGAGAACGCACAGCAGAGCGCCACTAAAAATGCTGGTCACAATGTCACAGGCTTTCATGAGGACCTGTGCCGACAGATGAAAGCGCTCAGCCTCCAGGAGTTGCCTCAACTGATATCTCCTATTGGGGAGGCCACCAGCGGCAGCGAAGCTTCGAGTACCGAAGTAAATGTTAGAAACAATTTCATCGACATGGAAGAGGGAGAAGAATCTATAGCCTCTCCTAACTCACCTGTCAATGAAGCTATGGGTTTTCTGGATGAAGCAGTTCCGGAGACTGTCAAAATGCAGCAGTCGCTTGCAAGCTCCGACGACGGTTATGGGTCAATGGACCTTTGCGACTCTCCCACGCAAATACAGAGGTTAGTAAAATTGCTATAGATACTTAACCTATATATGTTTGTATTTTATTTTATTTTTGGTTTAACTAATTGTGTGTCTTTATTTCTTTATTGAACCGTAGAAAGCATCAGTAAAAAGAGCCGTGGTAGAGGGGCATCCTTCAAAAGTTAACAACCTAAATTTCAACTGCTTATGCTGTTCAAAACAGACTGGAAGTTCCACAAAGCAAAACAAAGAGCCTCGTAAGAATTTTGTTTGTACCTACTATAGCGTGGATTTTGAAAAGGAAACTCCTGGTGTCCCCTATGATACCATGTGGCCTGTTAAAGGTTTTGATGTGACAGTTGTCAACACCTTCGCAGCAGGAGCTCACGAGTGTCCATACGATTCATATACATCAAGAACAATCCACCATATATGTAGTTTGTTAGACCCTAGAAAGGTGTATAAACTGTTAAGATTGGTGTATGGGTTGTCTGAGGAAAAGAAATATGTCCACCCTGATATGATGAAGGTCTTGCCAGCAACGCTCAAAGAGATCCGATACTCCAGTGAGCCAAGCTCTAAACTTTGGCATATGCAAGGGTTGTGTACGTATTTTGATAGAAGAATGATTGAAAGGTTTGTCGAAAGACGCATGTGTGATATGTATTTATATAGCCCCACAAAGACTGTTTTAAAAATGCTGAATCCCAAGGTAGCGGTGCATTAAAGGGTTATTTACTGTTACATGCTTACTCACTTTTAGGACGAGCATCAGAATGTCACGACGCAAGATGCCTATGAGTTACACCCACGGTGCATTTGTATTGCCAAATTGAGAATAGCTGAAATAACCCTGTAACTCTGCATTAACTAAAGATCTGTGAGCCGCCCACGGCAATGCGAAAGTTCGGAGTGTATAGCCACATTGTTAATCAATGCTCAGTTACCTACAATGGATCAATACTAGAACGTTTACAAGTGCCTTATGCGTGAGTTAAGACTAACGCTGACGACCAGCGAACGCATCACCTTGGAGCTTCTGACCCAAGATTATTTCAGAAATTAAGGTTTGTATTGTCTGGCCTAGAAATGTATGAACCTTTGAATGCCGTCACTATACTGAGTGTACAAAGTTAAAGGAGTGGTCAGCGGGAAGTCCTGTTTAGAGCCATTGAGTGCATATCTGTAAAAATATCAAAACTTGTTATGCTGAACCAGAATAGCTATCCTGGCACTAGTAATGTGCTTAGCAGGTGTCCTGTTATGTATACATAATGAAAAGGCCACAAACTGATCAACAGTGACAAGATATGGACCATGTAATTGTAAAGTGTTCTGTGTCTGTGTTTTGCTAAGATTCTTTATTTTTAATAAATTGTGCTTATACAAAACAAGCGTCTTTCATTTCATTGACTACATGGGATGATAACATTTTTGGGGATCAGTTAATGAAGCTTTGTTACGATACAAGAGAGGTCGGAAGTTTTGGAAGCGCCGAAGCTCTGTTTTGAAGGGCTCTAGTTGAAAATTAACCTGTAAAAAGAGCAAGGGCGAAGTCCTGGTTATCTGGGGAAGAGGCGTATTCACTTCAAAAACCAGCAAAATATCATTTTAAGAGGAGACCCACCATTGTTAATGCGCAAATAGATTATCAATGGCAGGCAGACACAATCAGTCTTCAAGATCTAGCCAAGCATAATAACGGAGCTCAATATATATTAACGGTGAGAGATTTATTGTCCAAGTACGCCTTTGCAGAAGCACTAAGCGATGTAAGTGGTATTAGCGTCACCAATGCATTTAAAAATTTCTTCAGAAAAGGGCAAGTCCCTCAATAACTACAGATGCTGGAAAATTACTTTTAAACAAAACCTTTCAGAAATGATTAGAGCAACACACTGTTCATCATTTTGTAACACACACAGAGGTAAAAGCAGCTGTTATAGAGCATTTTAACAGAACTTTAAAGTCTAAGATGTGGAGATACTTCATGGCCTACAACAATTACCGATACGTGGAGGTTCTACAGGCTGTTATATATGTTTATAACGCCAGTTACCAGAGAACCATCAAAATGTCTCCCATAGCGGTAGCGTTCAATAATTCATTAATGGTGTGGAGAACTGTGTATGGTAGCTGCATCGCTCCAAGGGTAAAGAAACCCCTTTCGAAAAAAGAAGGTGATCATGTTAGGGTATCAAAGTTGAAAGGGATCTTTACGAAGAGTTACCAGCAAAAATGTAGTGGCGAGATTTTGATAGTGGAAACTGTTGAGCTTAAAGAAAGGTGTATATATTTACAGGTTAAAGGACTACGATGGGGAAACTGTGTTGAGCGTCTTTTCCATGGAGGAGTTCCAAAGGGTACCTGACTATCTGCACAGTGTGTACAGGGTTGAAATGATTCTGAAAAGGAAAGGTAGGGGTGTTAACAGGCAGGTTTTTGTCAAATGGCGGGGATGGCACAAGAAATTTAACAGTCGGGTACTGGTCAGCTCCCTGCAGGGTGTGTGAGTAAGGGGAGGTCTCACTGTGGACTTCAAGATGGAGACATCGTCATTTTATATTACCCTACTGTCAAACGACTCTAAAGATGTTCCCCAACAATTAAATGTCTAATTTTACCGTGAAATTGGCTAAAGGTCGCCCTAACCAAAATCCAATACCCAAAAACATGGAATACATTTACAAAGCTCGCAGCCAAATTTAACATAAAGCATGAACAGGAACCCTTGAGCATCCACGTTGGATTATCCATCCGTCGCATCCGTGGTCGAGGCCATCAACAAATCCTTAGCCAGCATTAAAACGTATGCGAATATTCAGCTAGTATTAGATAACATTAGAAGGAAGATGTTTCTTAAAGCTCCAAATCGTAATACAAGTTTTAATTGCACGGTTAAATTAAAAATAGTTTTAGGCACTGTGCAACACATAAAAAGTCAGGGCGAGCATGATCCTACCTGCCCCGGTATTAACAGAGGTTTCTATACACTCTACATGAATAGCAACATTGTAGAGGCGCAGAGGATCGTTGATAGTTATTCACCATTGCTAAGGTGGGTACAGGTGAAGGGGAAAAATAACATGATGATTAATATTCAATATATCGAACTCGACTACGTGGCAATTTCTAAAACCTCTTTGACACTATTTCCATCATGATCTTCGACGATCAGTCTGAGCCGGTGTCCTTTAAATAAGGGAAAGTTATTGTCAAGCTTCATTTAAGGCCACAACAGCGACTATTAAGAAGGCATCATGGTGATCATGAAAACATACAGTGACCCCTCTATCTACAGGGACTATTACAGAAAACAGGCTGGATATGGAGGGCTGCCATACTTTTAAGGGGCACCTGTTATGTATGGGGCTGGTTTGGCGGATTCTTCAGGAGTTTGTTTAGAAGAGCTATGCCTTTTTTGAGAAGAGGCTGTGAAAATGCAAAACCCCATGTTAAAGCGGCAGCTACAAACATTGCCCAAGATGTAGTGGGGTCTGTGACGTCTGCTGTCACCCAGCGCATGAACAAACAACCCCAAGAAGGAGCGGGGCTTGTGTACAAGCCTCGCACAAGTGTTAAAAGGAAGCAAAGGTCTTCGACGCGTAGGGGGCTGGCAGCTCCCTATGAAAAAAGGGAGAGATCTTCAAAAAGCGCTCACAAAAGGAAGAACCCCAAGATGGGAGAGAGCTTCGAAGAAGAAGAGAACAGCCTTTAAAGTAAATATTTTTTAAAGCGCTGCAACCTGAAACATGGCCTTCATACATTGCGCATCGGGTGAATGCGGCAAATTAGAGTTAAACTTGTTTTCTCTAAAATCCACGCAGACCAGCATCAAAAGCAGTTTTTTTCATGGAGGTGACGCTTCTAGACGCTTTGTTGCCATTGGCACCGATAGAGTTCTTTGTGTCAGGGTCCACGGATATGTATCTGGATCTCAACAACACACCATTGCATCTTGTATGTAAAATTGTAAAAGCAGACGGTTCCAACATAGCCGCAGCCTCTAAAGTGGCAACAATAGCTTACCCCATCGCAACCATGTTTAATCAAGTGGACATCATCCTCAGCGATCGACTCATCACACAGAGTGATAACATGTATTCCTACAGAGCCTATATTGAGAGTATCCTAAATTACAGTAGCAATGCCCTTGACATGCAATTTTCAGCGGGGCTTTCATATGCGCAATTTGAAAACAAGGAACTGGACGGTGAGAATCAGGGTTTTATAAAAAAGAGCAAGGTTCGCTGCAGGCAGTAGACATTTTGACCTCCTAGGGCATATACATTGAGACCTCTTCTTCCAAGATAAACTGCTCATCAACGGTATTGATCTTAAGATCAAACTTAACATCAAGAAGCACTTGTTCTGTCTCATCAGCGGGGATGTGGAACAGTAAAACTGGACATACTGTCCGCAAGCTTGTTTGTAAAGAGAGTGAAAGGGTCTCCAAGCGTCAGACTAGCTCACGCCGACACTTTACAACTTTCTAGCGCCAAGTACACTGTTGAAAGAGTAGATCTGAAGGTGTTCAGAATCCTCATTTGTATCAGTTTAACCCAACAGCAAAATTTATTTTTGGGGCAACTACCTAAACTTATTATCATCGGTTTTGTGGACAACACAGCTTTTATTGGCCTTTATGCCTCAAACCCCTTCAATTTTAAACACTATGACATCAACTACGAGGCGTGGGCCCACGAGGGGTCTCTGATTCCTGCAAAAGCCTACAAACCCAGTTTCGGAACCTCTAATTTTATCAGGGAATATCTAGGTCTGGTTTCGATAACCGTGAAACACCTGTGGGACTGTGGAGTAGTCGTGTCAAGAGAAGGATATGGGTCTGTATACATACTGGGGCACATGCATCAAGGTAGGCTTTTGCGATTCCTTAATTGCGAATATTAAGGAATCGCAATTAAGGAATTGCAAAAGCCTATGCATGTAGGAATCGCTAAAAAAATAGCGATTCCTAAACATTCCTTAATTGAAACTCACAAATTGCGAGTCACAATTAAGGAATGGCTTCCCATTCATTCCTATGGGCCTACAGGCCCATAGGAATGAATGGGAATTGCATGCGCAATTTGCGAGTACCCAATAGGTACTCGCAAATTGCGCATGCAATTTCAAGGGTGCCAAAAGGACACCCTGTTGCACACCAGAAATTGATATGTGAACACATGTTGCGCACACACATGCCCCAAGGGCATGTGTGTGTGTAACCTGGAACTTTGAAAAATGCACGTTAGTGCATTTTTCTAAGTTTCCGCTAATTACCATCAGGTATATTTTTTCGGTAATTTGCGGCCCCTATTAGCGAAATCGCTATTTTAAATGGCATCTTGCATTGCATCCAAGGCATCGCAATTTGCGATTCCTTAAATGTAATTGCAATTTGCGATTTTTGCATTTGGGATGATGCATCCCAAATGCAAAAATACCGGTCGCAAAGGGGCAGATTTTGCGAATCTGCTCGTTTGCGACCGGTTTTTGGTTTGATGCATGTGGGCGTACGTTCGCATTTGATCTGACTCCTGACATGGAAGACAGAGATCATTATAACTTGGTCAAAAACAGAAATCTAAAAGCTGAAATACGTTTTAGTCAACCCTTGCCTGTGAATATGAACATGATTGTATTCTCTGTATTTGACAATGTCTTTCAGGTGAACCTCGCCTTTACAGATTTTGTTTTACTATCTTTAAAATATTATGAAATGGACACTGTTTAGATACGCGAGTTCTTAAGCCATCATAAATACGCTAAGAAATAATTTTTAGTTGTTTTTCCAAGTGACAGGCTGCCTGGGGAAATAGGCGTAGAATAACCCTGCACGCTCTTCTTTAACACAGATCCCCATTACAAGGTTGGCGGCCATGTTTATGGATATTGACATGGTTACAGTGTTTGACATTTCAGCAGAATTCCCCGAACACAGCATCTAGACAAAACCTATATTTAAGTATGTAAATATCACTAATGTGAGGGTGGAGTACAACAAGATGCAGGTACAGGATTCGCTAGCCATAACATGTGGTGAACATTGCATATACTTTATTAGTAAAATTTCAGAGGGTATGGCGTTTAGAAATTTCTTAAATCTATATTCTAATGCAAAGGCGATGATGCTCTCTGTTAAAACTGAATACGCCGTATGTCAAAATTTTAAGGCAGTGTAATGGCTGTATGTGTATTGGGTCCTGTTTAAAAATAAAGCAATTTAAAATATGTATTCAGACTCCACATTTTATTCTATTCTGACACCAACTTCATAATTAAAATGCTTTAAAAAATATGACAAAATCAGGTTGAAAAGCTAAAAGTGTTTATTACAATCAGTTTTCAGTACCTGTATGATGAGGATAGACTTACTATAGAAATACAAGGAGAATAATCGGACACATTTGTTATCCGTTGTAAAAATATACAAACAATGGAATGCCTATACAAATGATCAAAAAGTCTGAACAAACATCAGGCGGTAAGCCAAGTGTGCGGCTTGGTCAATGTCTTTTTTCTAGGATCCACAGACATAGCCATGGTGCTACAAGAGTGGGATAGCTGCGGAACGCTAGAGACTGTTGGCGATGAAGGGACGGGGGACTTTAAACTTTCAAGTAGGCAACGGTGGTCGCCATTACCCACGAGCATCTAAGGCATTTTGAGTTCTGCAGAGGTGTGCAGAAATTGATCCCAACTTCTAGGAACATTCTAGTACCATAGGGGTTTGGTGTGCATGAGACCTTTGACTAGGTCGTACATGTGGGACGCAACAATCGGTTGGCCTTTGTAGAGGAATTTGCCCCACTCATTCCACAAGGTCAGGTCTTTAGAAGCACCCATTTACCGGTACCTTTGACTTATATTTTTTTATAAGTTCTTCAACAAAAATGTTTGAGGTTGGGGACTGCTATTGAGGTGCTGGTGGTGTTGGCGGAGGCTGTTCAGAGTCTGGGGTATATAGAGTCAGCTTGTGTTTCTTCAGTATTCCACTGCTTATAATTTTGTAAAAAGTTCTAAAGGGTGCTGGAGTAAAGACCGGCTTTGTCGTGAGATTTTAAATCAGTACGGTTCAAAATGTCTTTAATCTCAGCATCCAAACATAGAGTTAAATTTTTCCTTATATCCCAGGCATCGCTCGTAGACGGTCCCAACTGTTCCAGCTGGTGGCGAGGAACCAAGAACTGCTTTTCGGGCGTGACCCATCACTGGCCAGTTAGGAGGCTTGTAATTAAAGGTATAGCTATACCCAACAAAGAACCTATAAAGCCACCCGACTGCTTTACCATTTCTTCTTAGAAATGAGGGACGCCCTTTTATTACTGAACTTCTTGATAAGTTGGTGCATTTTCTTTAACACTCTGAACTGACGCTCTGATATAGGTACATTACCTTTTAGGGTGTTTAGGGCAATTTAGTGATAAATGGCACCCACTAAATCATCCAAAGCTGTGCACAGTATGGCCTATCTTTGCTGGGGGCTAGCTGTGGCTAACATTTTTAGTAGGGCTAGATTAAGATGTAGCTGCACTTACATGGTCAGCATTTTATAATATAAGGTTTGGAGAGTAACGGTTACGGCAGACTTTTTAGCGATTCTTTTTTATAAGCTTTGGATCTGGTTTTAGGTGTGTAAGCGACGGGGAGATCATGTGAGAAAATACCAGCATGCTGTCTGTAGTCCTCTAGATTATTGGGTTTTAAGTCCACCGGTACGTAGAGGCGTTGAGAGCTATAGATCAACTGCTTTTTCCACTGTAGAACAAGTTCTGCACGATGTAGCATATTTTTAGATTACGGTGGTGTGAATATTGAGTAAAAGCTTTCTCTGTCTCAGGGTGATTCCCACCTTTGCGTACAAGGTCGTCTACGATCACCATGTTTACAGGGTCCTTAGGTAACAATGTGTCGTCATTGACATTACTAGGTGAACCTTCCATAAATTTGATGTGTGGGATCTTTAGGGCTAGTTCAGTAAAAGATATTGCCAACATGAATAAGGCCATACAATATTGTTAGGGGTTTGCGATAAAACTCCTGGAGCATTTTCTATTAGCTTCATTATAAAATAACTTTTGCCGCAGTTTGAGGGGCCTGCTAAAACACAGGAGAAGGGATATTGCAATCTAGTGTCCATAGTGGTGAGGAATAAGTGTTCTAATGCAGCATTAATTACCATACGGTAGGGTTTCGTAGCCCACAGTCAGGACCCTTTCATCAACCACGACACATAAGGTTTAATGTAAGGGCTGGGTTGCAATTTTCCACCTTTTTTTGGACTAGAGTATGCTAGGCTGATTTACAATGATTGTTTTATCATCTTCACAGTCGCTCGATGCAGAGTATTTTTTCACCAGATCCTTCGGATTGTCAAAATTGATTTTGAGTGTGTTGTTAACATTTAAAGTGATGCCTTTGACTTTCATAGATACTTTGTTTTTATTGGTTTTGTACGAATAGGTTTTGGGTCCTGATGAGTAAATTCAACAATATACTCGTCCTTTTCGAGTTTGCTGGTCAGATCGCCTACATAATCACCTAGTGTAGGGTCTTCATCCCCTACTTTAACCTAAGAAGTGCCACGGGCCGATCTAATCGGCCCTGTGTTAAAAGTGAAAGTGCTCAGGCCGATCTGATCGGCCCATGAGCTGACACTCATTTGGGAGGGGTTTATTTCCTGCTATGCCTCTTGAAAATCGAAACTAACCTCTAATTCCACTCAGGAACATCTCCCTCTTTCTTCACAGAGCTGTATTTCTCCATATTCTGTCAGACTTGCAGATATTTCGTCTTTTAAAAGTTGCGGAGAAATCATGTTTACAAGATAGAAACCAGTCTGCTGAAAGCTGCACTGGTCCTTCTAGACCACTAGAGGGCGCAGATAGAGACGTTGTTCTAATCTGCCGTCAGCCCCAGAGACAGTGCGGCCAGTGTGAGCGCGTGACTTGACTGAATCGTTTTGGGTTTGAACTGCAGACCACAGAAACCAGCGAAGGTACGGCTCATTTATTTCCCAAACAATACATTCACTTTACTTTTGAATCTTGGGTGACACGAGTATTCTCCTTTATTTTCATTCCTCCAAATACTCCCACCCTTATTCCCTCTTCTCTTACTATTATGGGGTCAGTCCACATTTCCATGTGTGCAGCTGCCTGTTTCCCAATTGTTTCCGCCTTCCGGCTACGTAAGTAAAATGAAAACCATAGAGCCTTTTTCTGTGTATGGACTGTTAGAATCAATTTTGCAAAAGTTGTTCCAACTCACCTGCTGCCTTCCATGCCAGTACCACTGCGCCACGGTTCTTTCAAAAGGCACAGGCCGGCTGCCCAGGCTTGCAGTCACGGTCTGATTTGATTCTAACAGCCCATACATAGACAAAGGCTCTATGGTTTGCATTTTACTTATGAATGTTATTTTATTGAACACGTAGCACCGAAATCTCCAGCCGGAAGACGGAAACAATTGGGAAACAGGCAGCTGCACACATGGAGCAGCGGACTGACCCAATAATAGTGACACTGAGCCTGCTACCATTGCACGAGATGTCTGCACAGTGAGTCCGACTACCGCACTACATGCAGCACTGAATAGGCAAGACTCGAGCACAGGTGACAGCAACAAGTCTGCTACTGAGACATTACAGCTGAGGTCCGTGTTTTTCATGCTGGGGCCTCACAGCCTTTGACTTGACTGATTGCTTGTGGCAAGGAGGATCCAGGGGGCAATGTGGGTGAAGACTGCTCTGAATAAATAACATTAATGCTTCAATTATTCTGAGCTGCCCGTAGTCCTAAGAACTGTGCAGTCATGCAGTCTGACTCTGCTCTGCACAGTTTTTAGCTGCCTGCCGTTGGCCCACTTTAGTTCTGTGACTTCTTAGTTTCTCATTGTTCAAATGGGTGTAATTTTTCATATTATTTATGTTTACCTCGTCTGTCACTCATAACCTGAAACCTTGACAGCTATGTATTATAGCTTCGTCCATTACGTTCTCTCGTATTACAGCAGTGCCAGCAGGCCTTGTAAGCATGGCCCCAATGAAAATAGCGTGAGCAGGCAAGTTTTAGAGTTGTATTGAAGTGTCATACATGTGTGGCAGGGGTGGAGGTAGCAATGTGCTTATGGGGCAGCACAAAATAGAGTAATCAGGGGTTGCAACATGAATGGAGCAGGGCACATCATACTTTCATTACCTTGAATCATGAAGGTCGATATTTTAAAAATATTTGTGATAAAATTCGAGCATCAAAGTGTGCAGTGAATATATTATAAAATCAAGTAATAGCAGCGAAAATGAGGACGGTGATGCATGCATGTGACACAAGTATTTTTTCATGCACTAATGGGTACATTCTGTAGAACGTGCTTTTGCAATCTGACCTCTTCAAACTGAAGATATACTTGGCTATGATTTAATTTTAGTGGTTGTGCAATTATCTCGGCCTGTCTTACCTGACAAGCTTATCAGTAAGAACGATTTATGTGAGTAAAGATCTCTCTCATGAAATGAAAACACAATTTGCTGCTTCCTAACTGGTATTTCCTATCAAGCAGCTTTACAAACGAGAGGCTCTGGGTTGAAAGCTGTGGTTTCACACTTTTCCAAGTTGTGCCATGTACATGTTTTTGCAGCCTTGAACAGTATGCAACTTGAACACACGGGGAGGCAACTAGTTTAATTATTTCATGTAGGATGGATGGAAGGACGAAAGCATTTGTGTTTTCAATACTATGGCCGTGTTTGTTGATAGGCTTCAGACTACTTTTTTCGGAAAGACCTGTACGTTTTTTGTGAATTCAGGTGGTATGCAAGGAGCAGGCACAGTGACAAGATGGACGAAGTTTGGGTGAGGGAGGTGGGCTGAGTAATTACCAGCAGCAATGAAATATGCTCCAGACTGTCAGAGTCTTGCACCCAGTCATACCAGTTGAGGGATGAAAAAGGCACAGAATGCTCAGCCTGTTTCTGAGATAGTACTTCATGTGTCTATCTCCCTGATGTCACAAGTTGCTATCATTTAGCAGCTCCAAGGAATCTGCTTGTACAAAACATCATGATGAGACCAGTGTGGCTACAGACACCTGGCTCCTATTACCTACTACCTATCATATAAATATGGGAATAGGTAGTTGTATGTGAGTTTTTTTTTTACTGTGTTAGATGTAATTGTTTGATATCGCAATCGTGCTACTCATTTTTTTGCTGACTAGACACCTAATGCATACAAAGACACACTAGTATTTACAAACCGAGGCCCAACTGCAGACCACGAAAGCAACCGGCCTCTGTTTACTCTTGAGAAGCTTGATTTCCTACCCATTTGCAAAAATAGATGCATGTAACATTTTAATGCACTATTACATTTTTAAAATTTGCAAAAAGCAAAAGGGCAGCCGGATTTTCCTGCTGCATATTTTCAAGGTACACTTTGCTGTATTATGTTTTACTTGTAGGAAAAGTGTCAGGCTGGACCTGCACTTTCCCCAGGTTTCAAAAATGTATTATTGTGGCAGTCGAGCATTTTTACAAAAATGAAACATCCTCACAGACTAAAATTTGCAGACCTTGTTGGGTTGGAAGGAGCTATGTATTCACAAGGCTGTGTTGTGCGAGGAGAGTCTGGTGAAAAGGTAGATGGTTTTATCACTCAGGTGAGTTTTTGTGATCTTGTGCCTCGCCCCATCAACCCCTTCCTTCCCTTATGCTGAAACAAGCAGAAAGAGGGAGGTGATTCCCATTACAAATAGCATGGTATATATATTGTGAGAGTATTTGAGTATTCATAAGTGTTGCTTTATATGTACTGGTTTGTGATTTGTTAGACTGGGTGTTGCTCTCTGTGGATATGTATGTGGATGTCTGTGATGTTGATCATGTCTGAGGTCTTGGTCTTTGTTCTTTTGGGTGTATGAGGGTATCTCTGGGTGTATCGTAGTGTCTTCAGGGCGATTGGGGTGCTATTTAGCTGTTTAGGGTGTGTGGTGTGAATGTTTGTACCTGGCTGGTGAGTGTGATTGTAGGTGTTTGGGGGGATTTGTAAGAGTATCTTGAATGTTGTGAGCTGGCGCAGATTGAATGTTTGGCGATGTTTTGTGGATGTTTTTTTTTTTAAACTTTATTTATCCTTTTTGTTATTAATGCGCACAATGAAGAAATGACATTTTCATACACCATGACAGAGTAATTACAACAAGTGTTTGTAAAAGAGTAATTCATCCTTGGTCCACACACCAGAGTGCAAGAGCACGTTCAATCAATTTGCATATCTTCTCCCACACCTTAAGACTTTCAAAAATACACATTTGGTCTGTTCCTGTCAGAGAACCCCGGTCTACACAGCTCATACATCGTAAAGAAACAGCCGCATGATAAAACAAACATCATCAAAATTAAACTTAACCCAGACCAGTGGGGACAATACCTGCAGGTTGTGCTGCTGGAGGGGTGGAGCTAATTCGAAGGAGGTGGGTCTTCAGGGGATGCCAAATGTCTTTTGGCCTGGAAGCAGGGGGATGCAAAGACGCAAACAGATCACAATTAGTGTTACAGTATGTGAGGCTTGCCAGCCAGGCATTAGTTGTGGGGGTGACCTTGTTTCCCCAGTGCATAGCAATTTCCCTCTTTGCAAGGAGTAAGGCAATTGCTGTGAATTTCTGCAATTTTTTCGGGAACCCAAGTACATAACCCAACAGCGCGACCTCCGGAAGGGGTACAATCTCCTGTCCTATCATGTGCGACGAGCGCATAAATGGACCTCCAATATTCTCCTATTTTTGCACAGTTCCATGTCATATGTGCAAAGTCGGCATGAGGGCCCCACACTTCGGGCAGTTATGTGACCTATCTGGGTCTATGGAGTTGATTTTCGCCGGTGACATGTATGTCCTCCACAGATATTTGAAATGAATCAACTTGTGTCTGCTGTTAAGTGAAACCTCCTTTGTCTGAGAACAGCAATATGCCCACTGTGAGTCTTGTATTGTGTGATCTAAATCCCGCTCCCATGCTTCTCTAATTCCGGCACCTCTGCCAGGAACCAGAGCCATGGAAGCTCTATAAAGTTTTTAAATCAAGTGATCCCCCTCTTTGCTGGCAATCAATAACATTAATGGTGAGAAGGACTCAGGTTCCAAAGGGAAGTTAGCAATCCTCTCTCTAAGTGCTCAACGAACTCTACATAAGACAAATTGATCCATAAAAGTGGCACCCCTGAACCGCTCATCCTCCGTAGTGTTGAACACATGTCCCCCTGGAAACAATTCCCCGAACTTCTCCAGGGAGTAGGAATCAAAAGTACGCTGTACCAATTTCTCCTACGTGACGGGGAGCCATGGGTTGTTGCTCAATGGTATCTCAGACGAGTAAACTACACACCCGCCCATCACTCGTGCCAACTTATGCCAGGCCCAACTTGTCGTTGAGACTGTTTGAATGTCGCGGGGGTCCCGAGGGAAAACCCGCGGCAGGACTGTTCTCAACGGAGCTGGCAATACCAAGTCAGCTTCAGGTTTCGCATAGGGAATCCATGCATCAGGGTAATACCAGGAGTGTGCAAAGCTACATTGAGCTACCAAATAGTAGACCTGGAAGTTTGGGACTCCGAGCCCTCCCCTCTCATATGGCAGGGTCAATGTGTCCCAGCCAACTCTGGCCCTCTTCCCTCCCCAAACAAGTCTGGTAAGGTGGGATTGGATAGTTTTAAAAAAAAACTGTTGGGGAGTGGGATGGGGATATTGTGAAATAGATACAAGAATTTAGGGAGTACCACCATCTTTATGATTGCTACTCGGCCCGCCATTGATAAGGGAAGTTTTTGCCAGCGCTCTATCT
Organism: Calotriton arnoldi; assembly: GCA_963921515.1. Taxonomy (NCBI): domain Eukaryota; kingdom Metazoa; phylum Chordata; class Amphibia; order Caudata; family Salamandridae; genus Calotriton; species Calotriton arnoldi. The sequence continues at coordinate 2,421,815 of CAWUFW010001960.1, read as the reverse complement.
GCTGCTCAAGCTTGTAAATAGCTGGGCCATAGTTTAGCATTACAAGCTGATGAGAGTCCCGGTGTATCTGAATTCCTAAATATCTTGTCGACTCCTCGCACCATTCAACGGAAACCCGCAATCCCATTTGATAGTGCTAGACGTTAGGGGGAAAATCACTGATTTGCCCCAATTGATGCCAAGTCCAGAGAACCCCCTGTATCGAATGATTTCCCTAATTAGTGGCTCTAAATTCTCCTCTGGATGTTGGACATAAAGGATAACATCATCCGCATAAAGTGAAATTAATAGAGGACCTGTCTTGACTGGAGGCCTCTATGTAAATGCCTTTCCTGAAAGTGTCGAACTAATGGATCAAGCGCTATTATGAATAGCAACGGAGAGAGCGGGCATCCCTGCCGCGTGCCACGGGAGAGGCAAAACTGTGAAGACAAAGTACCATTTAGTCGGAGTCGGGCAGTGGGGGAGGTATATAGAAGTGAAGTGACCTCAACAAATCCTTTAGGCATTCCCATCCTCTTCATGACCGTAAGAAAAAAAGGCCACTCTAAGGAATCAAAGGCCTTTTCAGTATCTAATAACACGGCCGCAGCAGGAACCTCGGACGATATCCTATGTAGGACCGTAAACAGAGTTCGGAGATTTAATGCCGTTGACCTATGGGGGACAAACCCCGACTGGGCCGGTGAGATGATACAGTTTAACAAAAGGGCCAACCTCAGTGCAATCATTTTGGCCATGATTTTATGATCGAGATTTAGAAGCGATAATGGCCTATATGATCCACACATGAGAGGATCTTTCCCCGGTTTGGGTAATAGGATTATTACTGCAGCACGCAGCGTGGGCGGCAATTCTTTGCTCTCCAGTGCTTTACTATACACCTCAAGCAGATATGGAGCTAATAGGTCCTTGTAAGTTTTATAAAAATTATCAGTGAACCCGTCTAACCCGGTGGCAGTCGAGCCATTCATGGCATCAATAGCGCTTATGATTTCCTCAGCCGAAAACGGTTCCGCCAAGAACTCTTGCATCACTTTTTTGAGCCAAACAAGTGCTATCTCAGACAAGTAGCCATTACGGTCCTCGTCACTGTGCGCAGCGCGCAAAGAATACAGCCCAGTATAGTATTCTAGGAATACGTCTCGTATCTCCCGGGTATCAATCAGTGTCCTGCCATCACAGGGACGGATACAGGGACTACAAGATTGACCGGTCCCAGGAGCCATGCCAAGGTGCGGTTCGACCGGTCCCCCTTGCCATAACGCCGAGCGGTGGCGTATTTGCTCAAAAAAGCGTCTCCCATTCCGCTGCTTCCCTGAACTCCAGTAGGAGTGCCAATCGGCGGTTCCGCTCGGCCTGGGCAGGGTGTGCCATGTGCTCCTTGTCAAGTGCCTCAAGCTGCTGCTCAATGCGTGATAATGTGCCCCTTAGATCTCTCAACACTCCCGAATGTTTCGCAATACAGACTCCCCGGATATAGGCTTTAAATGCTTCCCATAGTACGGCCCACTTCTGCACTGAACCTTTATTTAACTCAAAGTATTCTATGATAGCTGAACGGAGCTCAGCATTGAACACCGCGTCCATCAGCGCCTGACCCGGGAACCTCCACTGCCTTTCGCAGCCCTCTGGCCTAGGGATCCTAACCTTGAGAACCACCGGGGAGTGGTCCGAGAGCGTTCTGGGAAGGTGCTTCGTCTCCCGGTACCAAGAAGTTAGATTTGGGGACACCAACCAGAAATCTAGCCTGGTCCAGGTTTTATATTGTGCCGCGTAATGAATGCAGGCTGTTTCCCCAGGGCGGCAGAGTCTCCACACGTCCACCAACCCCAGCGAGTCACAAAGCTCCAATAATGCACAACGAGCTCGCGGCTTAGGATCAGAGGAGCCAGACGTATTATCTATTGTTGGGTCTAACAACAAATTAAAATCACCACCCATACAAATGTAGTCTGCGTCAAGCTGCAATAGTTGCGTGTGTAGGTCATGAAAAAATACTGGGTTGTCAATATTTGGAGCATACACACAAACAAAGGCCACCCGGTAGCCCATTAAGTGCCCCGATACCATCGTATAGCGACCCTCCCCATCGTTACGAACACTTTCCACCTGAAAGGGCAAACGCTTATGTAGCAACACTGCAGTCCCCCTAGCATATGTACTGTAATTTGAAAAATAACGATGGGGGCCCCAGGATGATGCAAAGCCAGTGGAGGTAAGTTTTGGCAGGTGCGTCTCTTGCAAAAAGGCGACATCTACTTGGTGTCGCTGTAGATACTGCAACACTTGCTTCCCTTTTCTAACATTATTAAGTCCCCACACGTTCCAAGTGATTAATGTAAGTTCCGAAAATGTGGAAAGCCTACCCCCGGCAGTCATAACAACAATTCAAACCTGATCGTGTGTGTGCGTGACAACAAGAACTAGTCTCATCATGGTGTGCATTTAACTCTGTGCGCAATAGAACCCCCATGAAACTAATCTTCCCACCCCGCACCCCCACCCATCCCTGCCCAAACCCAAACAGGGAAGATCCCCATAAACAACCCTGTAGAATGTAGCATGGGAACGTAATATATAGCAATAAGGAGTCAGTTTCACGTACATTCCAACCAAAATAGAAGATTAAAGGTGATACAACACTAGGGGCGAGGCAATACCACGCCGCACTCCCAATTATTTAGAATTATAAACATTAACAGTATATGCAATAACCCTAACTGCAATAAAGTATGGAGAAAAAAAGAGTAGTTTTGTGTACAGGATACAGTACCATAATCATTCCGATGAAAAAAGTTCACCACTAGCTACCGATCTGCTGTGCGATGGGGAGCCCCTGGTTGGATCTTTGGCCTTTCCACTGGAATTTGCTTTATTGTCTTGGCAAAAAGCCTGGACCACCGCTGGGGTATCAAAGATTCTGGACCTGCCATCCACATCCACCCGGAGGCGCGCCGTGTATATCATACCATAACGCAGGCCCAGATTATAGAGCGTGGCCTTCACTCCAGTGTACTTTCTTCTCGCCTCCTGGGCCATAGCTGTGAAGTCAGGGAACAGCGCCAAAGTAGAGCCCTGCCAGGTCGTGGAGCCATTTTCCCTAGCCAGTCTAAGCACCATGTCCCTGTCTCGGAAATTCAGCAGGCGGGCGATAATAGGCCTGGGAGGACACCCCGGATTGGGCCTAGGGCCGAGTGAACGATGTGCCCGCTCTACTAAGAAGGTGGGAGTGAAAGCGTCTTTGCCTAAAAGATCAGTAAGTAGTTTTTCAACAAATAAGTCCATTCACCCCACGTTGGTGGACTCCGGGACCCCTAAAATGCGAATGGCATTGCGCCTGCTGCTCACTTCCAAGTCCTCGTTCTACAAGGCAACTGACTTGAGTATTTTCTCCATCCGATCAATTCTTTTCGTGGACTGCGCAGTGCCATCTTCCAAATCCGACACCCTCCCTTCTATATTGAGGGAGTGATGTGCATTGAGAAAGAGCTAATAGCACGTGCTTGAAGCATTCTAATATCCCCTTGACTCACACAGAGATAATGCTTTTGCCTGTCAGGAAGGACTGTGTTTACGTGATCTCTTGGTGGTGAATAGTTGGAATCTTGCAGTTCTTGTGGTTCTAGGTAAATAATAATAACAACAGGAGACTGCTGTTCAAGGGAACACCCAGCTTCCTGGAGGAGAGGGAAGATCACAGGATGTCAGGAAGAAGTTGATAGAAATTAAGTGGGTTACAGAGACTGATGGGGCCATGACGCAGATGATTTAATTCTCAAATGACTTGAGCATTAAGAAATGGAGCAACAGCTAGAGTCGCAGCCAGAGGTTTTTGATTTGGGGAGAGATTATATCTGGCAAAGCAGAAAAAGATTGGTGTGTCATCAGCATAAAGATGGTATATGATTTCAAAGGAGGGATCATGTTGCCATGAGTGGTGGTGCTTCACCTAGCCCATACTCTGCCCTAAACATTTCCTGCTTCAGCACCGGGATACCCTTCCGGAATAACATAACATAACATGGATATCTGATATCCTGCATAGGCATCTGACTTTGTGCCTCTTGCTACATGACTTGTTTGGTGACCTGAAGCAAGCATTGGTCTCTTGGTATCTTGTTGTAAGGGAGATTGTCAGATGGGTTGTTAGTCACAGAACAGGACCCTGCCTTCTAGATTATCTTTTGATCTTAGCTTGGACAAACAATGAGCTTAGCCTTGCATGACCTAGCGGACAGTGCAGAGTAAATAGAACTGCTCTACTCTGCATAAGAAATAGCAGTCTAACTTAACAGAAAAGGATACGGAGAAGCATACTGTGTTGATTGACAGGTGGGTGGATAGAAACCAGTGGCAAGTCAGTCACATTTGATGTGGGGGTGAGAGAGGGTGACCTATGTCTTTTTGGTAGTGATTTGATCGCCCTTGGTTTAGCACTACATGGTTTTACTAATATCAACCATGTTCTGCATGAGAGTTTCTGATGGGATGCTTTGCCTCTGAAAGTGCTACTTACTATCCAACTCTGCGTGGTAAGAGGGTGAGTATAAAATAAATGAATGGGTGTGATTGGGGGATGTGTGACTAGTAGTACTTAATCATTAAATTATGTTTTTTCTTCATATGGTGCAATACTGTACTCATGAGAACACTTTGATGGTGTCTGCGATGAAGGTGAAGCAGATGAACAATCATGTCACGCTGGCAAGACTGTTGGATGTTGCCAAAGAAACATCATTCAGGTAAGTCGGTGACTAGAAGGTATACCAAATCTGTGGGCCTCCTGGGAAGCATCTTGGTATACCCTCTAGGAATCCGGATCTAGTTCTTAATCTTTCAACAAGAGGAGCATAGGGTCAGGTTATAGACATACTCTTTTTTCCCTCCTAGGTGGACCAGGAACTTCAACAACCGTCAACTACACATGTTTAGCCAGGGACAGCTTGTGGCTTTATGGTAGCTTGCCTTGAGTTAATGCCCTCACTGAGGTGCTTTTGGTGGCAGGAGACCCACAGCACTACTTTGTACAGTTGGTTCAAGGCAACCTCCCTCTTGTTTTGTGTCTCCTGGCTGTGCCAAGAATGTTTAGTACAGGGACAGGTTGTAGGCACACTCTCTCTCTTTTTCCCCTTCTAGGTGGACCAGGCACTTCGACAACCATCAACAGCACATGTTTAGACTAGGAAAAGTTTGTAGGTACATGCTTTGCAGCTTGCCTTGAGCTAATGCCATCACTGAGGTGCGTTTGCTGCCAGCAGAGCCACAGCACCACTTTGTACAGTTGGTTCAAGGCAACCTCGCTCCTGTTTTGTGTCTCCTGGCTCTGCCATGAATGTTTAGTACAGGGACAGGTTGTAGGCACACTCTCTCTCTTTTTCCCCTTCTAGGTGAACCGGGCACTTCGACAACCATCAACAACACATGTTTAGACTAGGGAAAGTTTGTAGGTACATGCTTTGCAGCTTGCCTTGAGCTAATGCCCTCACTGAGGTGCGTTTGCTGCCAGCAGAGCCACAGCACCACTTTGTACAGTTGGTTCAAGGCAACCTCGCTCCTGTTTTGTGTCTCCTGGCTCTGCCAAAAATGTTTAGTACAGGGACAGGTTGTAGGCACACTCTCTCTCTTTTTCCCCTTCTAGGTGAACCGGGCACTTCGACAACCATCAACAACACATGTTTAGACTAGGGAAAGTTTGTAGGTACATGCTTTGCAGCTTGCCTTGAGCTAATGCCCTCACTGAGGTGCGTTTGCTGCCAGCAGAGCCACAGCACCACTTTGTACAGTTGGTTCAAGGCAACCTCGCTCCTGTTTTGTGTCTCCTGGCTCTGCCAAGAATGTTATTTTTTTAACATAGCTTTATTGGCATTTTACAACATACATTCCAATCATATATTCATAGCACTTCACAAGGATGTAATTAATCACCTTAACTGTTATCCCCAGTTTGAGCTATGACCCCACATGCATCCCCGGCTGGTGGTACCAAAGGGTTTCAACATGTGTCCATGGGTTACTGATTATGCCTGTCTGACGTATTTATCCAGATACCTTAATGTCAGTCATTTATTCTTCCTGTGCGTAAAATACCTCTAAGGGACTTTCCAGGATACCAGGAAACTGTATAAGATGTTTTGCTATTTTGCAGTGCTCCACGTGTGTCTAAGATAGGAACTATTGCAGTGGCCATTCAACAAAACAATAAAACAAAGGGTGAACTTGTAACAACAAACTATCCTATCAGTGATAATTCTGGGACGTATAGTGGGTTCCCAGCTGTTTGCCGTATAAATCGCTTCCAACACTCCAGGACCACAGACAACAGAATCCCCGGCCGCAGGAGGTCAGCCTTTCAAGCCAGAAGCTTCTCTAGTAATGCTTCTTGAGGAGTAAATCTACCCGTCAGGCCCGTTTCCTCGCGGCAGGAAGCAGCGGGCCACTGTGCCACCCACTGTAGTTGGGCGGACAAATAATACATTTTGAAGTCAGGGGCTCCCAAGCCCCCGTCAATGGGAGAGCATCGAAGAGTCTCAATTGGCAACCTGTGTCGACCACCATCCCACACGGGCTCTCAAAAAATGCTGCCAGGCCAATCTGGTCTAACGAGTCTGGTCGTCCATATAAGGATTCATAGTATACTTGAAATGCCATATTAATCTCACCAGGGGCACAGACAGGTGTATTGTCATCCAAACTGATTTGGGTGATGGGTGTCCCTCGGGACTCAGGTCAAATTAGCCATGCCAACAACTACCAGGTCTACCCTCCTCGTCATGCGCCCACGCTATGTATTCTTTATAGGCGTGGCACTGTAAGTGCTCCATTGTTTCGTTAGAGTTCCCTGGCCTCCCTGAGTCGGGTTTGTACATGTTTATCTGGCCAAATAACATTGTCCAGTTTATGCAAACGGGCGTAAAAGCGCAGTAGGTCCACTTGTTATTATTGCGCTGGTTAGGCCCCTCCGCGTCTTCTGCGCGCCGTTCCAGGACGCACATTCTCTCTGTGAGGTCCTCTACATTAGGGTTCAGTGCCTTCTGTTCTAGCTGTAACTCACTCAGAGAATTTTTCAACCATATCCATCCGATCTGCTAGTCAGGGAGACCGGTAAGGTACTGAAAAGGAGATAGGTTTCATTCATTAGTGATATTCCAAGGTCAGTGTTTTATGAATCCTGATCATCAAGGCGCCGCACCCCTTTCATCATAATATGTAGATTTTGACTACAATCATGAGTTGTCTCTGGCCAGAAGAGGCCTTTGCTGTTTTTTTTATTTGTTCCCAGTGGACTATTGCCTTGTTACTTCTCCCAGCTACTTCAGCTCATCTTCTGATTGATCAGAGCGTGATCTGTCATGCAAGGTTAGGGGCTGGTCGAGAATTTCTATCAGAAGTGTCCATGTCTGTATCAAACAGTGAGGCCCAAAAACTCTCCAGCAGGCCTAGGTCGTCATAATATATTGTCTTGTTGACATGACTGATTAACATTGATTTAGGGTTTTGCAAGCCATATTAGATGTCCATCGTCTAGAGACAGGGCTGTTGCTTCAGGATTCTTTTGTGTCTATGCAGTTTCCTGTGAGAATTCTCTGAAGGTGAATATTATGTGTTCTGTGCAGATGAAGGGCCTCCATTTCCCCAATTCTGTGAAGATCAGATGCACATGTTGGTGTCGGAGGAAACAAGCGACTATCTAAACGTAATCCTACCATACTTGTCATGTGTCTTGAATGGATCCTGTGAGCGTGTTGGAACTCTCAAGGAGGCTCAAACATAAAGTTTGTGATACTTTGTATGAAAAGGGCAAGGAATGCTAACATGTCATTACCTTCCTGGTTCACGGGCACTTCAGGAAAGCATAGGTTGTCTCTGTGATGTCTGTCTTCGAGCTCCACAATCTATTTTAGCATATACCAATGGCTGTGATGATTTAGCAGGAGCACTCACATCCTTAATTTCATCATGCATCACAAAGAGGAGATGAACTCTGTTTTGTAAACTCTGGAGGCCGTATGGTCAAAAAGTAGGTTGAGCTAAATACAGCTGTATCTGCAACATTTATCTCCAGGACATCCATGCTGCAGCATAGGCTTCTCAGGCTCCCTATAGAGCTGCAGCCTCCCATTTTTCCATTTTGCTAGGCAAAGGTACAATTGGGACTGAAGCGGGGTCAGACTTAATTGTTGGCTGCCTACGCACTCAAAGTGGTGGACCCATGTACACATTTTCTCCCATGTGAAACCCTGTTTCTCTGGCCATGCTGTGAAAAAGAGGACTCATCCTCGTGCCCTACTTTATGCAGCTGAAAATGCATTGCTTACTACGAACCAAGTTCTGACTTCTTTTGTGTTCGCCTTTTCAGTATTGTAAGGGGGTTCAAAGGTGCAGGCCTTCTGTGGTTGCGTTCAGGCTATGCCATGAGGCTACACCAGACTCCATCCAGAGACGCCTCTGACTCTATGTACACATTTACAGCCAAATTAAACCCTTGCAGGCCTGCCTTTTCACAATTTTACTAGGCAAAAGGACAGGCGAGATTGGAGCAAGGTTAAGACTCCAGTGTTGTACACCTGTGCAACCAGTTATACATTTATTTTCCCTTACATTAAATGTGTTTTTCATAGACGAGCTGGAATCAGTATCATATCCACAGATACCATGCCCCAAAACAGATTATTTACCCATATGCTTTGCTTCTTTCTGCTGAAAATATATCTCATTTGGCGGAGTTTGACTTCATTTGTAACATGAGACACATTCAAGTAAAAGGTACTCAAAAACTATTTACACATACAATCCTACAGGTTTGTACTATAAAGAGTAAACAAAAAAACGAATAAACATTTTTTTTACCTTTTAAATTTTATATATTTTTGGGGATTTTTATTTTTATATGTTTTTTAGAACTGTTACTTACACAACCTACAACTACTTGAAATAAACTGCAAACACTGAAATATTTAATTTAGTAATATAGTAACGATAATGAAAAAAATTATGATAGTTATTAAGAAAAATGTAAGGCAACCAAAAGCTAGTTTTCTTCCTCCTGAACACTAGGAGAGGGATGACAGTGACTTAACTGGGGATAACATTGCTCATAAACACCAAGTATACATGCAGGACACCAGTGGCGGGACCTTTTTCTCCCCCAGGCTGACTCCTGTCAGAGCACACAGCACAGTCTCTCTCTTTTCGCCCAGGCAACAGTGCAAAGCCGTGCTCCTCACTGCAAAGAGAAAGTAGTGGTGTTGTAGATATTTGTTCTTGAGAGACCCAATCCTGCTGTAGACAAAGTGCCTCTACAAGACTCACTATAAAACTGTGGCGACTCTGGACATTGCATGGATCAGTATTCAATTTATACAATTCGAAAGCATTCATGATTGACACATCAATCAGATTACGACAAACCTTGGACCAGTATCTGTGTGTTGATCTCTCTGCTGCGAATTCGTATATTTTGCGGTCGCTTACATCAACCCCACCCATTCCTTTATTGTCGTCTAGAATGACTCGAGGTTTGATGATTGACTTCCCAGACCTTGTCTGTACAGTCACATCAGCTGCGAGGCTAGAGGTGGGCAGCAGTAGAACAGGCTTGCGTTGGCTTTTCTTTTCTCTAAAGGCGCATGCCAATACCCCTTTCTTTCTCATGTACTTAGGGGTATATTCACAAGAACGTGCGCTAAACATCTCCAAAAAATGTTAACGCAACTTTACACATTGCAGTCTATCGCGGGAAAATAACCCTGTGTTAACGTGGAATTCACAACACGGCGGTGCCATGCGATAGTTTGCCGAAAACGCGGCCAATGTCCACGATACAACCACCGCGACGGAGATAAAAACACAAACCCCAACGCAAAAAAACGTGCGATGAGCCCATTCGCGATGAGGAAAGCAGCGATAAGCAGCGCCAGGCCCGCGACACACACACGGCAGGCGGGAATAAGCACAACAAAAGCAGGAAAAGGGAAGACAAACCCAACAGAAAACAACAGCGAAGCACAATGGAGGCAGTCGGAGCCAGTACACAACCCCACAAGCCCCATTGGCAACAAAACAATGTACATGGCAGTCCATCGTGGACAAGGGGAATGCAGCCGGAGAGCGGAGGAGGACAATGGAAGAAAACCAGAACAGCTGGAATGATGCAAAACGCAAAAAAAAGCAGAAACACGCCAACAACCAGAAGGCAGCAATGCACACCGGAGGTGGGAGTCCAGCGCCACACCAGGAGCTGGATGACATGGAGGAAATGGTGTCCACCACATCAGTCTGGAGATGGTGGCAGGAGTCGGGGACCGGAAACTGCTCAAAATCAACAGACACAACAGCAACAGGGAGAGGAACGACCAGGGACTGGGGGACGGGGGAGATGGGCACAATGGCACACATGCACAATTAAGCACAGCACAACTGCAGACAAACCATGCCCAAGAGTAACAACACCAACCAAGAGCACAAGTCACACAAGTCGGCAATATCACACCACTGAACAAGCACAGAAGTGAAAACCACACTGCCTGAAAGGGAGAAGGGTGAGCCAAATCAGAGCTGAAGGGCCATCTCACACACAATGCAGCACACACACATAGGAAGCAGAGCACCCCAACATCGAACACAAAGTGGTACAAACACCAACATTTGCACAACCGAACACAGGACACAAGTGCACCCGCTTGTGGCCGGTAAATGGCCATACGCATCTAGCAAAGCACGAAACAGGGACATGATAATGCACAAGTACCAACCCACAGCCCTGATGGGGTAGCAATGCATGTATGGCAGGGACCCAGAGAGGCCGTGACACACACATTTGCATACATATCAACACCCATCACAGTTGGAGACAAGTGAAGGTGCGGAAACTTCACCAACAATTGCGTGTCAGTACAGCCAAGAGAAGTGCCACAACATGCAGACCAATGCAGCAGCATGTCTGAATGAGGAACGTTGGAAAGTGCCCATGTCCCCCCCGGGGGAGTCCATCACCCACACAAGTTAGTGCCAACGCGCGCTGGTTGTCCGCGCATGTATCCGGAGTCCAGGCCAATGCAGCCATGTCCACTGTTGTCTTGGGACATGTGACCAGATCCCCAACATGCAACCAGGTGCCGGGACACGTGCAATGGGTCACATTCAGTTGTGGCTGCAGGTACGTTGTCACTCGTCCATGAACGCGAGTGCAGCAGTGTAGGCCAACATTTCCAACATGAGCTCGTTGTCGACTACATCTAACATGTCGGCGACGTAACCCATCAGCTGTCCCGGACAGATGTGCTGACTCCAACCCCTGGCCCCAAGTAGCACTAAAGCCCAATAGGGGAGCGGCTCAATGTGGTCACTGCACACGACGACTCGTGCAATCTCCCAGATCCAGTTGCCAGCATGCATGCCAATCATCCAGGCATGCCATAAACGGGCATAACGGTGACACTCCTGGTCGTGGTCCAACAGGGGGCGCACACACACGTCGAAATCCAGGTCAGCTACCGTTACGTTGGAGAGGCAGACATCCATGGTCCACTCGAATATGCACGAGCGACAATGCAACACAGGCTGAACGCAGGTGACGTTGGCAAGCCGGAAGCTTAGCCGGTAACTGATCCGCAGCACTGCCAATGGCAGTGCCCCCAGTACATGCAGCAGACGTGCACGGTACCGGTCCACGTGACTGGAGTTGTGCATGTGTCCGGGATGGTCTGCCATTGCGTCAGTGGCTCTGCTTGAAGCGGCACCGTGCTGACCCGCGCCAGTCCTGTGGATGAAATGCCACAGTTCGGATCAATGAGCAGTGTCTGTGTGCAACGGGTGCAGGCCTGGGGTGGGGTGGGAGTACGTGTGAAGGCCATTTCACACACGCTAACTATGACCAAGGACTTCTGTGTGTGGGATGTGTACACGTTGGTCTCACGTCGGGCAGTGCGTAGTGTGGGAGTTGCCAGCAAATGCTATCGTATCTGTCAGGGGGTGCTGGGCACATGCAAGTCCCAGCTCGGAGCTGCAGATGTGCTTCCGCCTGATAGTTCAGACAAAGGACCTTTCATCCCTACAGTAACTTTACCATCTGCTTGCATACAGGAGATGTACAGAGGCCTGTCGTGGGTGGGGTGGGATGTCTGCGACCCAGGGAATCATGGATGATATGCCGAGCACGTGGCACATGAGCGGCCTCACTGTGTGTTACGTTGCCTCACAGCTGCTCCTCCCTCCCACGAGCCCCCACACTTGTGTGCGCTGCGCGGTTGTATCACGTGCACTGCTACGGCACACCATTGTCATGCCTGTCTGCGCATGTCCAGCGGCATGCCAACAACACCGTGAAGCTGGCCGTTGAGGGTGTGCAGCCATGTGAGTGCAGGCCAATGGTCTGGACAGGGCGGACACAGGTGTACAGTCCATGGCTGGCTGTGATCGCGCTGCGATTGAGGCTAGGCATCTGACTTATGCAGCCGCAGGACTGATACACATAACACTTGGCATGTATGAGCAAAGACCCCGAGCGGTCTTGCGCTCCTACATTTCGCTGTACGTGCAGGCCCGCCCTCCGGGTGCATGCTACATTGCAACATCGACTACTGTGGCCCTGGTGGCGACAACACTCCAACACAGAGGCACGGTTACCGCACTTCCTGCTCAAGGCCAGACCAGAGCCACGCCCTGATCCCCCTGCTGAATCAGACACCCCGGCGCTGACCTGACGTACGCCGGACCAGCACACGCCGCTTGTGCATGCAGGGGGAGGAGGGCGTAGCTACATGTCCAAGGTCTTAGCCACTGCTGAGGTGACATGGTATCGTCCGCTGAAGACAGCACACTGTGATGTTGCAGGGCTCGGGCCCATCATGCTGACATAATGACCACACGGACACATTTGCTTAGATGGTGTGAATGGCTACGGGCACGTGCGCCTGGCCACTTTTATTAGCAGGCTCACATGTCAAGTGACACCTGTGTTGGATGTGTGTGGGGTGTGTGTACACCAGCCTTCATGGAGTGCCTGGTGCAGTCAAAATATGACAACAGTGTCCATCGTTAAGGACACAACCATTCAACCATAAAGGCTCCATGACTTGAGCTGCACAGAGTCAGTGGCCCCGGATGCACAGCATCCTGCACGGGCCTACCGCCATGGGCCGCTGACTTGCGGTGCACTGGGGCAGGGTCACGAGAGCAGAGCAGGTTCTCGTAGATGACAAAGGGGTTGTCGCGTAGTGTCTCGGTGGACAGTGGAAGGTGTACCCCCAGGGCATGATGCAGAGGCCAGAACCACGCAGAAACAGTCACTATGGTGGAGATGAATGGAACAGACACATGTCGAACACCAAGTCCGTCCCAGCCAGATGATGATGCAGACAACCCCCAGGCCATGGACTCAGACGCCACCAAAGTCCAACCAGAAAGTGCCCATGACTCATTGCGCACAGAGTTAGTGGCACCAGTGCTGATAGGGGATGCCGCCTGCGATGAGGCGTGTCCAATGGTGTGGACTCCTCCATATCTTACGCAAGTCACAGTTCCACATGTGTGACCTACTGGACCGCAGTGTAGGCCGGGGGCAGCGGTCAGCACGGGCCCACAGACACGTGGCGTGTGCTTGCGATGCAGGGTATGGGACACTGATCGAAGGGAGTTCAGTGATATAAACTCTGCAATAAACATCTGGTCACTGCCGTTCTGTACTCAAGACACAGTTCCACATGTGGGACCTACTGGACCGCAGTGTAGGCGTGAGCCCTCATCCACGTGTCGCCGGCTTGCGTTGAACAGGGTTAGTGGCACCACGTGTCATCGGCTTGCGTTGAACAGGGTTAGTGGCACCACGTGTCATCGGCTTGCGTTGAACAGGGTTAGTGGCACCACGTGTCGCCGGCTTTCGTTGAACAGGGTTAGTGGCACCACGTGTCGTCGGCTTGCGTTGAACTGGGTTAGTGGCACCACGTGTCGTCGGCTTGCGTTGAACAGGGTTAGTGGCACCACGTGTCGCCGGCCTGCGTTGAACAGGGTTAGTGGCACCACGTGTCGCAGGCTTGCGATGCAGACTTTGGCTTCACGGATCGGAGGGAGTATAGTGATGTGGACGCGGCCACAGTCTTGGGGTCACTGCCATTCAATACTCACGACTCAGTGCAACATGTGCCAACAACTGGGCCGAAGAGTACGCCGGTGGGGTATGTCAATGAAAAGGGAGTGCTGTGGGCCAGCGTCGTGGAGGCCAGCGATGGTCTGCGGAGGCTGCAAAGGTCGCGGGACTGGGGCTTGGAGCTTGCACCGGCACGTGGTGGGCCCTCTTTGACACACGCCGGTGTCGGCAGGTGAGCAGAGCCTCCTTGGTGTGCTGGGGCAGGCATGACAGGTCTGCGGACCAGCGGCCCGGGGTGCAGCAGGCGCACAGGGACGCAGGCCCCGCCGCGCACGGTGCCGGCCTCGTGGCGGGCTGAGCGGCGCCACCCTGGCAGACATGTTGGCCATTCCAAATGAGAACCACGCCCAGTGCGACGGGCTTTTTATTCACACCCCTACGCAGGCCTGGCGTACGCAGGGCCAACCCACTCCGCCGGCGCATACAGGGGGGGACGTAACGGGCGACATTTCCGGGTTCTGCCCCACAGCCTGTGGGGACATGGTAGTGTCCACTGGCCACTGCACTCCATGCACCAGCAGTTAATGTCCACATGGCCATTTCCGTGGTTTGCACACTGAAGTCTGTCCGGCACATCCTCGCCACACCTGGCATTGGGTAGGTTCTCATTCATTGGTCACTTCCCGCTCTCGCACATGCCTGCTCCAGGCCTCTCCTCACATTCTGCTATTGTGTGGCTGTGGTGCCATGCGGTGGCTGGGTTGTGTGCATGGCAAGCCCAGGTTCCCAATGGAGTCATGTTGCTGTGTCGGGTCGGTTGGCATGTTGTGTGGCATGTTGCATGTAGTTTTGCTGCGTGCCCATTGCCAGTGTCGTGAGTTGCATGACTGTGGAGTGGAGGTGTGTGGTGTGTTCATTTGGTACTTACCAACGAGCAATGCATTTCCATAGGTGCCATCCTGGGAGAGCTGGTTGATGATGGACTGTCGGGAGATGTATGAATCATGCAC
Source organism: Calotriton arnoldi (assembly GCA_963921515.1). Classification (NCBI taxonomy): domain Eukaryota; kingdom Metazoa; phylum Chordata; class Amphibia; order Caudata; family Salamandridae; genus Calotriton; species Calotriton arnoldi. The sequence goes on along the minus strand of CAWUFW010001960.1, from coordinate 2,406,719 downwards.
ACTGCCTGGGAGTTGGCCACAACATTGTTGAGGAGTCCCAGGTGGTCCACTATTGCCTGCACATTGATGGAATGCGTGTGCTTTCTGTTGCGGTAGTTGTGTGCAGTGTCGGCAGGGGGCACGAGGGGTACATGTGTGCAGTCGATTGCCCCCAACACGTGAGGGAATCCAGCTATTGCGTAGAAGCCTTGCTTGGTCTCCAGCTGCTCCTGCGCAGTGTGGGTGAAGTGGAGGTGCTGGGGTACCAGGCTCATGATGGCATCCAGGCCAGGTGTGATGAACTTGGATTGGGCTGGCTGTGAGACTCCTCCGACTCTGGCAGTTGTGGGTTGTAAGGTACCAGAGGCCAACATGTGCAGCACAGTCGGCAGCTTTGTCTGCGGAGGGATGTTGGTTGTCCGCTGTGTTGGTACCGTCAGCCGGTGGGCGATGTGGGTCAGGATGCGGGGGATGGTTGTCCTTTTGGGCCTGTAGTGGGCAATGACCTCCTCTGGCGTTAGGTCTGTGCGGCTGGTGCGTTTACGGTGGGTCCGCTGTCTTTGTGTACGCTGCCTCTGTGGTGGTCCAGGGGGCGGGGCGGGTCCTGGGGGTGATGGCGGGCCTGGGGGTGGTGGCGGTGGGTGTTGTGGCCCTCATGGGTCTCCGAGCTGCATGATAATTGGCTCCATGGCATCTGTGGGTCTTCAGATGTGGCTCTGGGCTGGGCTCCCTTTCATACTGCAGGTAGTCGTCCTGCTTAACACCAGCAAAAGGCAGGTGTTAATTCCCTGCTGCTACCGCGGCTTATCGCCTGTTTTTGGTTCGCATCGCAGATCTGGCAGTTCGTTGTGAAAGTGGTGTTGTGGTGTTTTCGTGAGTTTTTGCACGGGAACGCCTACTCTGCATCTCATTAGGGTTAGTTGGTGGTGTCACGCATGGAGATAAATTTTGCGGCAGTTATCGCGGGAATACTGGTGATGTCTGCTGTTTGCACCCACTTGTGAATGGGGCGTTAAATCTATCTCCACTTTTGATGCGTTAAGGTGGCGATAACTCGGCGATAAGTCCTTGTGAATATGCCCCTTAGTCATTTCTGCCTGCAATTTGGCCCTTGCAATCTCTGGAGGCAGCCCTTTAGAGTTTGCCCGCACTGTACCTGTTAACAGAGTTTTGTTCTCAAGTAGCTTCTCCGCTAGACTGACACTTGTGTAATAGTTGTCAGTCATTAGATGATACCCTTTACCTAGTAAATCACACGAGCGGAGAAGACTCATCACCTTGTTGAACACAAACCCCTTTTCTGTTCCTATTGTTTTATCCTTCCCAGAATATAAATCTACATGAAGGACATAACTGTTACTGCTGTCACAGAGAGGTCAGGAGAGTCGAAGAGATACAGGAGATTGTACAAAGAGGTGCATGAGAGGTGAAATTGTAGAGTGAGAGTACAAAAAGACAAGGTGGAGCTGCAGGAGAGGTGAATTGGATGTGGAAGCAAATATGGTGCCTGCTAAAAGAGACTGGTTTGAAAGTGGAGTTACAAGTGGAGAGTAGGTCGTGAAGGGAGACGTGTTTGAACAAGATCGCATGACAGAGTGGGATCTAGTGGAGTAGAGAGTCAATCATGGTTCCGTGCTCTTAGTTAGTGCACTCAGCTTTACCTGACCTAAATAAACATGATCCTGGCACAAGTACTTTTTGAGCTCTGTTCTGCAACCCTCAGAAGATGTGGAAAACCTGAAGCAATTGCGAAAAGATTTTATGTGATGTGTTGCGTTAGGGATGTTTGATAGGTATTTTTGGGGACACTATAGCTACCTTTGCTTGATTCGTATCGGGATATGGCTGACAATGTTTTCAACTTGGCTTCACATGCCATGGGGACGGGTGGCATTGAAATGACATAGGGATTGTGTTGTACAACTGCAACGCCCTACCTTCACAGAGTAAGACTATTCCTGTCTCAGCCTCTGAAGGCTATCTCAGGTGATAAGGTCACCTGTGAACTCTTATGTACCTGAAGCAAACTACTTTATCAATCGGCCCACTGTGATGTTGAATCTGTCCGTGGAAGTTTTTTGTGGGATTTTTTACAAGTGCCTGGTGGGGGTGCTTTTTGACACCTGGAGGGAGTTGCATACCTGACTGCTATATTGGATGATATTAACCAAATTAGAGGGGGTGGGGTGAATAACCTGTCTAAAACCTGGGCATTTAGCAGTATTGCAAAGGAAGGGTTCTCTATAGGGATAAATCAAGCAATCATTTGTCAACAATAGTCAACTTGTAGGTATGTCTAAAGCAGTGGGATCTATGGGTGTCTGTGCATATTTGTGTTTGATTGTAGGCATAAGTGAATGGCCCAATGAAAAGGTGTCATCCTCAATCACACTTTGTGTCATTTTGGAAAGTTGGGAAAGTCCTAGAAAAAAATAAAGATGCCTTTAAGTTCTGTGTTTAACTTGTCACATTTGCAAGTGCTTCAAAGAAAGAGGTCAAATGTCTGGCTATGTCTTCTGACAAATTTCTGCAGGATTGGTGTTTACTTTTCTTTCTCTGACTGCAAAGTGAGAGGAGTTTTTAAAGTGAATTATGTGAAAAAGTGTAGGAAGCTGGCTCTGTATATGATATTGCCACTAGGTGGTAATACCGTGCAGAGAGTCCAGGGGGTCTCCAAAAGTGTACAGGGCTCAATGTTGAACCCAAAATGCTCTATCAGTGGTAGTGTTGGCGAGCAGCATTAGGCCTAACACAGAGGAGTGTAAGACATGTATTGCACAACCATGACCAATAATGGACACACGACTCAAAAAGGAGATCCACAACAATTTTAGAAAGATATACTTTGTATTTTATTTTAAAACTAAGATCTTCACAATCAGGTAAGTACGTTTTTAAATAAAAATACTTTTCACTTTCATAAGTTGACAGAATATTTTCAGAACAGTTCAATATCCTATGGTGAAAACAATATAGCGGTTAAACAGGTAAGTACCACACTTAAGGTTCCAGTCTTCGGGACCAAAGGTCAGCTAGGGCAAAGGGTAAGGTGAGTACCAAAACTGCACCACCAGTGGCACAGGGGCGGCTGGGTGCAGAGGTCAAGCTCGGATGTTGGCCCAATGCTTTCCAATAGAGACTGGGGGTGCCTAGAGCCACAGTGCTTGCAGATAAGTAGATCGGTTGCAGGTGCCAAGCTTTGGGGGTTAGCACAAGCACAGGGGGCTTCAAAGAAGCACCAAACATACACCACCAGCGGCACAGGGGTGGCCAAGTGCAGGGTGCCAATTAAGCGTCAGGCACCCAATGCTTCTCAATGGAGTTTCTTCTTTTGACAAAAAGGCTGCAGGCGTGGCACCGGAGGTGGCAGGCGAGAGACCAATGATAGCAGAGGTAAGTAGAGGTGTAGGGGGTCATAGGGGCAGGAAGGATCCAGCCGTAACGCAATAATGACATTGAAAGACTTAGAAAAGTGTAATTAGAGGTCAAAGGTCAACAGACATGATCCCCGACACCATTTAAATCAATGAAAACGCTAGTATTTATCAAGACAATTACAATAATGCAACACTAGTAACAAATGATCCAAGGGTAGTGCAATAACGACCTTGATACACCTAAACAAGTATAATTAGAGGTCAAAGGTCAAAAAGCATGACCTCCTCCAACACAGTAACTAAGTAGAATGTAAGTACTCATCATTACAACTCCAATAACGCCTCATTTGTAACAAATTAACTAACAGTAATGGATTAATGACCATGAAACACTTAGAACAGTGAAAATAGAGGTCAAAGGTCAAACCACATGACCCCCTCCCACAAATTTAATGAACAAAAATGTAAGTACTTATCATTACAATTCAAACGCTGCAACACTTGTAAAAAATGATCTCACCATAATGGAATAAACACCTTAAAACACCTATAATAAGTGCAAATAGAGGTCAAAGGTCAAATATTATGACCTCTATAATAATTTGAACAAGGAAAAAGATAGTACTGTGCATGTCAAGTCAAATAATGCCACACTTGTTGAAATTGATCCAAGGGTAACAGAATAAAAAGAAAAAAGGTTAAAAAATGTGTATTTAGGGGTCAAAGGTCACGTTTTTTTCACCTCTTATAAAATTTGACTAGTTGACCTGTGAGATCAGACAATGACCTTTCCAAAGAGACCTCACTTTGCAAAAACAATTTCACTGTTACAAAGATACATCCTTTGCACACTTCCAGGAGCTACCATTTAGGGTCAAAGGTCAAGGACTGTGACCTTCAGGAGTCTATGCATGAAATCATATGCCAACTATTCACAAAATATGCATCACTACTGTGCATAAAAGTCAGAAAATACATTTTGAGATGTTGAACATATCTCCAATAACAAGACTGAGATCATTATATGAAAAACATCAATAGACGAAACAGCATGTCGGCCATTTTGTAGTTTGTAAAGTGCTGTCAAAAGCAACAAAAATATGTATTTTCATATATTTACTAACAGTAGTCTCTGAAACATCCATTTTACTTCTGTGAACAAATTCTGCTAGGCTTATAACTTTAGATTCTGCACAACAATAGAAAAACATGAAAAATGTATGTGCCTTATATCTATGTCATAGTATGACAAAGAGCCATAAAAAACACAAAAAACAAAATGAAAGTCAAAATCTGCCTTTTTACCAGGTGAGCAAACAGACTAATAAATATTTCTGCGTATCTGCTTTTGGAAAACACTATTTTTTTATTACTCTACCAACGCGGTCATTTACACTTATCATTTTCACAGTCACCTGGCGGCCATCTTGAATTGTGTCATGTGACTTCAGGGTGTTTTATAAATGTATGTTTTATATATAAATTAATAGTACAAGAAGTACTGAAACCAAAAATATATAGTTTCCCAACATTATAATCATAATTACACAAATTACAGCATGTTAAATCAAAGCACTCCAAAAAGTCATTAAATGGCTTGGCACTGAAGGATTTTCAATGGGCACTAATAGGGTTAATCACAAAAATAACTGAGTCCTTTTCGTGATACAGGAACCTGGCCTGAAGTTTATCTATCACATTGTAAAGTTCTAAACGAATGTGAGCAGTTGTGAAACAAGCTATGAAGATGTTTACATTTTTACACATTGTGGGGTACTCTTTTGTGTATTTCCAACACAGAGCTGCGGGCTCATCATCAATAAACTTGCAGCTGACCACATCGTAAAAGGGTGCAAAAAGGTTCTTAAACAGTTTGTCAGGTTCCATGATGATGGTTGTGTTTGACAAGTTTGTACGCTGGGCAAATTTATCCCATAAGGAATTGAGACATAGTTTTGCTAAATGTCGTCTGACGGGGTTGACCTTGATGAACTTGGGTCTTAATTTTATACACTCATGAGCAGAGTAATCATCTATGTACTTTTGCTTAGAGGTCTAAGTAATGCACTATTCTGGATACCCAGAAGCCTCCTGCTTGTCTCTGAGAAATAAGTTAATATACTTTGAAAATAGTTGGATTTTAGTCCTATTGTAGTGCCACATTTCCAATATTTTACCAAGTCCGTACCCTTTCTTCAGGGCCTTTTGTACCTCTATGCTACACCATGTCCCCACAAGTACCCTTTGCGCATCAGTATGTGTGCACTCGATAGTCTGTTTACTTTCAGCACATGTTCGACATAGTGGAAACATTAGCTTACCATTGACTCTGTTGGGTAGCACAGGAAAGTAAAGCCCCCGGGGTGGATAGATTAGGCATTTAATGAGCCCAAAGTATTCGTCTATTGGTTTAAAGTCCAGATATATGATGGTGGGGTGTCCTAAGGGTTATAGCTTCAGCTTGTTCACAAATCGGTACAGATTGGTGAAATCATAATAACTTATTTTCTCACCCTCGACCATGGTCCTGTACAGTTGTATAGCGTTTGTACCCCCAACAAATAAGGCATCGCGGGGCTCCAAAAGTTCAGGTAGCTCACGACTCTTAATGAAAGAGCTGAGTTCTGCATCAGAAGTTAATATTTTGATCCAATCGTGCTCCCATAGGGATCTCATTACAAAGCCACAGTTTTACACATATTGAGCCTTCCCCATAGTACACCTGTGTAGGTGCTCAAACTTTGTACCAAACAGTCTGTTAAACTCGTGGGGTTTGTAACAACATGGACAACCGAGGTATAAATATCCGTTGTTTCCACATTTTCCGACGAGCCGAGCGAGTGCGAGGAGCAGAGCTGGCTGAGAAACGGCTGTGAAGGAAAAGCTGCCGAGTCGCGGCCCCCCGTTCCCGCTCCCACTCTTGTCTTCCTGCTTTCTACTTGCTCTCTGCAGGTCTGCAGGTCCACAAAGCTGCAAAAGCCTGCAAGCCTGCAAAAGCCCGCAATAGCCTCGCAATAGTCCAGCTGGGTTCGGGTTGGCTCTGGTCCAATCTTGGTCCTCTCTCCCGAGTCGACTCCGCAGCGGTTCCACACTGGCTAGCAAGCAAGCTAGCAAGCTAGCAAGCAGGCAGTCTACGTCAAGCCTAAGCTGAGGCTGGAGGGGGGGCCAAGCAGGCAGCTGTATGCAGCGGTGGGGGCAGTGCTGTGCTGCACTGGGGCTCAGGAGTTTTCTATGGAGTCTTGGACCCGGACTCAGACCTGGGCTCAGAAACCCAGCTTGCGGGCTCCCTGTCAGGAGTATTGGACCCCCAGGAATCCAAGGAGAGCTGCTGTTATAGCCAGGAGTGCGGTTTTATACCCAGTAACATCAGCACACGCAGCAACACAGAGAGCACAGAGAGCAACAAAGAGAGTGGCAGGTGAGCGTGTGGTTGTGAGATAAGGCGTCAGTGCAGCTCTCCATTGGGGAGTGAGAGCTTGGCGATCCCGCGGAGGCGGCCCGGCTAGGTCCGGGTGCGGCTTGCGGGTCACTTGACAGCCCCGCTCACCCTTTCACCCCGCTCATCTCGCTAGTCGCTAATCGCCCTCATCTCGCTCCCGGCCTTTAATTTTAATTTAAAAGAAAAGAAAACCTTCAGCTCTTTTTATTCTAGCATCTCAGCATCTCTGCAACTCACTGGCAGCCTGATAGCCTAAACTCCTGCTGCAGTTAAAACGCCTATAAATCTCCCTTGGCAATCATTCAGTCAGCACCCTAATGGGATTACTTTAGTTGGCAAGTCCTGCAAAGCAATCATTCTGCAAGCTTCAAAAAAGAATTACCTTAGTCGGTAAAATCCTTCAAGAGAACCTCGAGACTCACACCGAGGCTGTGCAGCTTTCAACGTTAAGCACTGGCCACAAAGTGGTGGGAAGTGAGTTCGACGAAACGACAAAACACACACAATCATAACTACAACCACACTTATAAGGTGACCATGCGGTCCGGAAGAGTAAGAAAGACTCCAATAAACTCAAGGGCTCAATCAAAAACCACAAAAACTATAAAAAGGGAAATTGAGAGTGAAAGTGGGAGCAAGGTCAATGGTCCTCTCGGCTTTGAATCAGATATCCAAAAAACAAAACGTGGCAAGCTTGAAGGAACAGACGATGCACCAAAGGCCATTGAGAACTCCACCCTTCATAAAAGTCCTTCCACAAATATTTCCTTTCAGAAAAAAAGCTTTACCAACCAGGGAAGGATAACACTAAAAGAATCAGAAATAGAACCCACAGCAACCTCGAGGCTCGGCCTGGACCCTCGAGATCTAATAAGTATAGAGGGGTCACCTCAGCTGAGAAATCCTTGCTCCTTCCAGCCCAAGATATACACAAAATTCTCCTTTCTGAAAGATCCAGGCACAGAAATATTTTCAAATACCAGCAAAATCAAAGGACTGCAAACTCCTCTGCAACCAAGAAGTTTCGACTTTACCTCACAATCCTTAATAAAACCTTCAATAAAACCACAAACAAATCAAACAGTTGTATTAATTCATTCAAATGAATCTCCCCACTCCAAAAAGAACGGAAACCTTAGTGGGAACCTGATTACTACTCGGCAAAACCAAGAAGTAAATGAAAAAGCTGAAGCAATTAGTGGGTTAAACACAAATGTGGAGTACTATAGTGACAGTAACAAAGTCCAATTAAGGGTCACTGAAATCACTGACAACGAGCAAATACAAGATCTACAGGATGGCCCAGTGGCCACCTCGCTCACTGCATACAACCTTCAACAACCTTTTCAACCCGCCAAGGCCGCCGCTGTCGCAGAGAGAAAATTAGATTTAGTCACCAAAAAACCAAACCATCAAGGGGGGCCAAAAACTGGATCAGACCCTAAGCCTAACCAGTTATCCAACCAGGCAAAGGAGCCTCATCCTGTTACAGAAACTCAAAACTCATTACAGCAATTGGGTTCGACCATAGCAACTGACCCCATTCCCCACCAAGCAATCATCAACAAAACAGTTCACTGGGCAGAACCAAAACTAAAGGATCAAAAAACGCAATCCATAAACTCTTCCCCCCCTTCATTTGCTAACTTTCCAATCGGAAGACTTAACAGCCTTGACAGCCCCTGGTAAATCCCCTGAAAGCACATCGTCAGGGTTTAGTCAGGTGATCCCCCAAGAAGATCACCACAACTCTAATGGCGATATGTCTTTTTTAGCATCTCAAGAGTGGGAGGAATTAGTTGCCTCATATAGTCATGAATCTAAAATTACTACAAAAAGTGCGTGCTCAGAGAGTAGTGACAAGAGCCAAATGATTAAAGACTCGATCTGGGTTACAATACTAAGTACGATGCAATATTCAACCGCAGCGTTACAATATCAATCTCACAATTTGGACCTTCAGCTCACAGTACTTCAAACCTTAGCAGACTTCACCTCAGGGATAGACAGGAAGCTAGCCGAATTGAACGGGCTAATAAAGAGAGGTCAAGAAGCGGCCCTCAATGACAAGTTATTGCAACATGATTGTTCTTGTGCTCCTATAGTGGACAAATTACTTATGCTACCATCATTACTGGGTGACCTATTATCAGTCATGAAACCAAAAACTGAAACACAGACGACAGTAAGCAGAGATCCACCTCTAGAAGGGGATATAACATCAGAACCCCAACCCATGGAGACGAGAACAACAAACTGCGAACACCTCCCAGGTGGGAGAGGGCCCCTGCAAAACACCAAAATGGCAGCATCCGATAAAGGGGAATTATCCGACAAAAACACAACACTAGTGAACTTCCGTCGTAAGCAAAAGAGGAAAGGAAGGTATAGGAAAATAAGCTTTCAGGGCCACCACCCGGCCACCCAGTTTCAACAAAGATCACCTGCAATGGATACCAGCATTACAAACATCTTAAGCCCCCCAGCTTCATCAACGGAAGAAGGAACAAAGGATCCATTTATAAAAACAATAACTCCGCAGACACTCCCAGGGGATCCCCAACTTTTACTAAAAGCTAAAAATAGTGAGGGTTGGCCCCAAGAATCATCGAAGAGATCACCTGTTAGTGAACAAAGAAAAAGTTCTTTATTCCAGGGCAACAAACAGCATAATGTACACCTGAAACACGTGTCAGCTAAGTCATCTCAAGCCAGTAGTGTTCCCACTGAAGTTGTCCAACCTGCAAACTTAAACCAGAGTAGCAGCCAGCAGGACACTCACAATGTGCCCCAGCAACCACTAAGGACATCTCTCGAGCAAAGCATTAATACGCAAGATAAATCAAATGACCTGTTATCAACCCCTCAAAACAGTTCTGATTGTAGACCAAATAATTCTAACAACTCTAGGCCTTCTCCACACATAGCCATTAATAGTGATCGCTTTCAGCCTTCGAACTCGGAATTGTTTAAGGAAGAGGAGACAGATACCATCATTTTTTCCCCTCACTATAAAACACGAGGTCGAGTAGACATTTTAAACAGAGGGAATGTGCTACTGCTTCTGCAATCCATCCCAAGCTTAGCTAATATCAATACCTCTGACCTACTCTCTATAGAATTTCTGCCAAACAGTCTGCCAAGCACGGAAGTGTCCAAAACTAGATGGATAACACCAGAGACAGTAAGCATAATTATACAAGAAAAAAACAGATTCCAAAGTTGGGGGATCACCTTGAAACCAGTACCAAAACCACCAAATCCTGCACCTTTTTTAAGCGCTGCAACTAACACCCAAAACAGAAAGTCCATGTCAGTGCTAAGGGGAGCAAGGGGGTGCTCTCCAACACAAGGCCAACCACTCCTGGCGAACTCTCCATTTATGAGCAACAGGCTGCGGATACAGCGTACAATATCATTAGCGCAACCAAATTGACTTTGGATGCCCAATTCATCGAATCCCCAACTGGCCAACAGCGAAATTAATATATGCATTTGGAATATCAATGGCTTAGCCTCGAAATCAAACGATAAAGAGGTTCTAAACTTTCTAAAATCCTTTGACGTGATCCTGCTTCAGGAGACCTGGGAAGATAAACCCTTTGAGCTACAAGGCTACACCTCTAGTTCTATCCCAGCTACTAAAGGATCCGACTTTGGCCGCCATTCAGGGGGTCTACTGTTCCTATCGTCAATAACACAAATTGGTGAAATTGTTTTTCCTCTAAAGATCTATATTTCTTAACCGAGCTGCATCCAGGCTTCAACAGTAGGGCTGAACTTCAACCAGACCACTCAAAAGGTAACAATAATAAATATCTACGTACACCCCAAGCATAAATTAAAAGCAGCAAAGGAGCTGATTAAGGAATTAAAAAGAGTAATGGAAGAAGAGGAGTTAGACCACATCATTTTGGCCGGTGATTTTAATATGCACCTCCTAGGGAGGGCCCAGGACGACGATTCTACACAAGATCTCACAGGTGCATGGGGAATTCCGGTTCAAGGCCACTCAAAAAAAGCCAAGCCAGCACAAAGCTCAATGCACCTTATCCAGGATCTAGAGCATCTAAACCTGAGAGCAGTAAATGGTCGCTCTAAGGAGGATAATCCACCTGCACCCACATATCATTCAGCCAAAACATCTTCTCACCTAGATTTTACTTTTACAACTTTAACTCTGTTTAATAAAATAGTCTGTTTTAAGATAGGTAATAGTGAATTGAGTTATCACATGCCACAAGAATTGAAACTTAAAGCAAATTCAGTTTTATCCTTGGAGGCCGACAAAACCATAGTCGCTGTAGAAACAATAAACCTCAAACAATTAAGGTGCAATCCAGTAAACATAGAAGTAGTTTCAACCGCAGCAAAATATCTATTAAATCAAGTGCAGGACAATCTAACTCAGCCGCTGGAAAGTTGGGATAAATTTATCATGTCGCTTGGCGACAAACTCGCAACAAAGACAGATCCGAAACAGAGGAATAGTGCAGTCATTCCAATAACACCAGCGAAGAGCCCAGTTTCAAAACAAGCACTTGCAATGCAATCGGTCTCGCTCTTGGGACCGTATATGTATTTCGCTATGCAGCACATTAGCCTGGGTGCTGAAACATCTACTGTTCTTTAACATGGAGGGAAAGTAAGCAACAAACTGCGTGACACGCCAGGTATGGGAACACATGGAGAGAAATATTGCCTTTCAGCAGGAAATGGGATAGTCCAAAGCTCTGTTTTTAATATAAAATGAGGGCCTTCGGTAATGATATCCCTGAAAATACAAGATTAAAAAAAATATATTGTTGTCTACGTGTGCACAGCACAGAGCAAGGAACAAGTATTTCAAGGGGGGGCATTGCACGTGGGAGAGAGCAACCAAACATGTACTCTCTCATGGAGTGCGCAAAACAGTGCTTGAAATGGAAAAATAGAAGTTGCTGGTTTCTGAGAAGTGCCGGTACTCTCCAATTAAAAGTATAAAATTTTTCTTGATAAGTGCAGGTACTCTCCTGAAACAAAAGTTTTTAACTGCTTCCTGACATTTCTGCTTTTTGACCAAAATGTACACATAACACACACCTACTTCACTGTGCTAAAATAATCCATAAAAAAATAAAGATGTCTATTTAGTCAACCAATAAATCTCACGAGCACTGCACGAGCCAACATTCCGGACCTCTGAGCAAATCACTTGCGGGCAGCGATAGATAAACATAGTAACAGAGCAGAGCTTTTCGTAGAAAGATGACCACACTGGCATTTGAGATGTAAACAAGTGACAAACTTCACTCCCTCTATAGTAACCTAGTAGAGTTCTTTGCCGAAAGAGGACACCGTGACATTTCAGATGTAAAGATGTGCAACACTACCATCACTGTATAGTAAGCAGGAAGAGCTGGCTACAGAAAGAAGGCCACAGCGGGATTTCAGATGTAAACCTGTGCAACACCACAATCTATGCATAGTTACAGGATAGAGCTGTCAGCAGATATGACAACATCGGTATTTCAGATGTAAAGATCTGCAAAACCACAATCCGTGCACACTAATACATGAACTAGACAGGTAGATCGCACTAACATTTCAGATGTAAATATGTGTATATGTGTAACACCACAGCCCGTGCATAGCAGCTGAGTACAGCTCTCTGCATAAAGATGACACCCTGATATTTCAGATGTAAACAAAGTATTGAAACGTTTTTTTAGATGCAAGCATGTGCAACACCACAGCCTGTGCATAGTAAAAGAGTACAGCTATATGACACCCTTATAATTCAGATGTAAACACGTGCAACAACACAATCCCTGTTAGTAACATAAGAGTTGGCTGCAGACAGATGACCCCACCAGTGTTTCAGATGTAAATATGTGTAACACCACATCCCGTGTATAGTATACAGCTCACCGCAGAAAGAGGACACCCTGATATTTCAAATGTAAACACATGCAACACCACACTCCCTGTATAGCAACCTAGAGAAGCTGGCAGCAGAAAGATGACCACACCAGTATTTCAGATGTAAGCATGTGCAAACCACGGACGGAGACTGAGGAGAAAAGCAGCATGAGGCACAAGGACGGAGACTGAGGAGAAGAGCAGCGCAAGGTACAAGGACGGAGACTGAGGAGAAGAGCAGCGTGAGGCACAAGGACGGAGACTGAGGAGAAGAGCAGCGTGAGGCACAAGGAAGGAGACTGAGGAGAAGAGCAGCGTGAGGCACAAGGAAGGAGAGTGAGGAGAAGAGCAGCGTGAGGCACAAGGAAGGAGAGTGAGGAGAAGAGCAGCGTGAGGCACAAGGGCGGAGAGTGAGGAGAAGAGCTGCGTGAGGCACAAGGACGGAGAGTGGGGAGAAGAGCAGCGTGAGGCACAAGGACGAAGACTGAGGGGAAGAGCAGCGCGAGGCACAAGGACGGAGACTGAGAAGAAGAGCAGCGCGAGGCACAAGGACGGAGACTGAGGAGAAGAGCAGCGCGAGGCACAAGGACGGAAACTGAGGAGAGTAGCGCAAGGCACAAGGACGGAGAGTGAGGAGAAGAGCAGCGTGAGGCACAAGGACGGAGACTGAGGAGAAGAGCAGCATGAGGCACAAGGACGGAAACTGAGGAGAATAGCAGCGTGAGGCACAAGGAAGGAGAGTGAGAAGAGTGGCGTGAGCTGCATTCTAAACATCTTAGAGGTCCATCGGGGGATTTATGTCACACTAGCTGTGAAAACCCAGGCAGACTAAGGAACACTATGTTGGTCTACTGTTTGCGACAGTAAGGGACCAATGGCTGTATAAAGAACAGTGTACACTGGAAGGCCCTTTAAATTATGGTGTTGCCTACCTAATGTAAATCACTATCGTAGATACTGAAGACAAATTGTTTCCGTGAAGTAGTGCTATGCACAATGTTATTATAGCAGCATGCAGGGCAATTTGATCTAAAATGTTTTTTTAAAAGATGGGCCGGCTACACTTACCAATTACTAATATCCAGGATTTATTTTTGAAAAAGGGGAAAACTCACCTCTCATCCGCTAACCCTGTCTTTTTGGCCTCACTGGTGTCCATTGGCTGCTCCTCTGAAGGCTCGGGGGCTTTGGGAGTGGCCACCTTAACTGTGTGTCAAGAAAAAAAAATGCTGTTAAAAAGGGGCAGCAACAGCTTAGACAATACAGTGCTGGACCTTTCAGCACCTAGCATAGTAGAACAAAACCTAAAATACTGAATACTGTAGTTCAACAGATACCTTCAATGGGTTCGGCACAAATATTTTGTATACATCTCAGAAGATTAATCTCAGCAATTATTACGATCCCATAATTACAGCAATACAGGATACTTTTGGTTTTGTCTATGGACTTCAGAGTTTTATATAGATAGCAAGCAGTCTTGCATTGATTTTGCCATTTTTGAGTGTTTTGATAGCACAGCTAAGGAGAGGGAGCAAGTGAAGGTGAACATCAATGGTAATTCTGAGATTCCACAAAGCATACAATGATCAATTATGCCCCAAGATGGCAGTAAGGCCAATGAAGAAAAGATAGATTTAAAAAGTTTATTTTAAAGTAAAAGCTGGCAATGCAGGACTGTCGCTGAACAGCTCACCAAGTGAGAAATGTTCGAGCAACTTGGGGGGGATTAAATAAATACAGAACCATTTTTCAAATACCTTGTTTGTCCAATCCCTACATAGTGATAATTTATGAACGGGCTAAAAACCGTTTTCAATACAACGCTATATACATAAGGGAAGCTTAGCCCCTACACGCCAAGCGATTTGTCATCCACTCAAGTAAGCGCCTTTAAAAAATAAACACACAAGCCCTATGCGTACCTATATCACTTGTACCACTGGGGGAGAAGGGTCAGGAATCACTTTTACAGCTAATATTTGCTGCTTTATCATTTGGGGTCCAGGCAAGAATGAAAGTGGCATAAGTGATACTATCAAAATCAGCTTGAGCAGAAAACACTTTAGAATAGGGTAACGCTTAATGTGCGTTTCACTTTTGAATAACTACACGATTTGTACCGCTTGAAACGCAAATTAACACTTTAAAATTCGTAAAGGGGAACATATGTGCCACCAGAATGCTACACTCGTAACTTGGCTGAGTTCATGGTTTGTGTTTTTCTACACAAATTATGGTGGAGAAACACGAGCATGTAACCTGCTGCCAGCTCGTCTTCTGCATCACTGAACTCATAGGAATCGTGTTCACTATCCTTCTGCTCGCCAGCATCCTTTTCCTTGCCGTCCTTGGAGCGGGTCTTCCGCCTGGAAAGGAGACAACTTTCGAATTCACCAAAAAAGCCCAGCTATCAGACTGTACAATCACCAAACAGAGATGACAACGGAGCTCCAGCAAGCTCTTTAAAAAATGAGTGGAAGCGACGGCAGAAAGTAACCTTCCCTCATCCCCGTGTGTACAGGCGAAGGCTCCTGCCTGCCCTCCGTAAAGGGCACCGCAGAACGCGCATTAGTATTACAGCCACCATGCTGCTACTGCTGATATTGACCCTGTTACAGCCCGCTTCTGCTTCCGGGTAACGCTTGTATTGCGCATGTATGCTGGACAGGTCAGGCAAAATAGAGTGCATATTGAGTCAGCCAATCCCAAGGAAAAAAAGCATTTATAAATGCAATAGGACTTGTATTTACGCGAGCCCTATTGCATTGTAAACAAAAAAGCGGTAGTCGAAAAAGGCACGAACGGGAGGGGGGGAGGGGTGAAGGGGGGTGCAAAGTGACAGGACTGCAGGAGGGGGGAGGGGGAAACACAAGGAAAAAATAGCATTACATTAAAGGGGCTGATAGCCTCGGAAGGCTACAAATGACAACATGGCCGTGAAGAGCAGGGACTAAGAATGGGAAAACCAATGAGAACACTGCATTTATGATGTAACCCAATCAAAAAGATGGGCGGAGAGTGGGCAGAGCTTAAATGAAGTTTCCCCGGTATAGTGTATACAGCATGCCTCGCAGAGCGATGGCAGCGCGTTGCGCTGCAACGCTATATGCGAGACCTAAAAATTGAAGCAAACCATAAATCATACTCTAAGGCATCTTCGCAAATCACCGGAAAACCAGAGTCTGCAGCACTCCCTTCGCGAAGCAAAGGCTCTTTTAAAGTGAAGGAGATGGGATAGCAAAAGAACAGCGAATAATGAATTATGGGCTAAACTTTTTCATGATGCAAAACAGAAAAATAGCGCCAAGTTTTGGCAAACAGTTAATAGACTACAGCGGCCAAATCATCCTGGCATAAACTCCAACATCACAGAAGCGGCCTGGGTTGATTTTCTTTTCAACCACTTTAACGTGGCAGAGCAAAAAGCAGCTTCCATCGCCCATAGGGGAAATGTAAGCACCAGTAGGCCTGCAAAGGAAATGATACATCAAAACCCTGCCCCTTCAGAGGAAAGTGGCCACCAAGTCCCAACCCACCAGCAACGGGAGACGGAATCAAGACTAAACCAAAGCTGCTCACCTAGAACAACAGAGGAGCTCAAAAGTCCTGTAGCGCTACAGATCAGAAAACAAGTAGAGAGAGGCAGACTGGCGGGAGTTCCTGGCCCCAATGGAATTCCCCCAGTGCTATACAAATATGATCCGGAATTTTGGAGCAATGCATTAGAACCAGTTTTCAAACACGCACTTAGAACGTCCACAATTCCAGAGTCATGGAGAGGCTCAATTATAAGCCCAATTTACAAACAGGGCGAGAGGTCTGCGCCAAAAAACTACTGCTTGATAGCCCTTATAGACATCGAGGCTAAATATAATGCGGGGCTCATCCTAAACGACCTAGCTACTTGGGCTTTTGAGAATAACATCATCCCGCTAACACAAACTGGGTTCCGACAAGGCCAAGGCACAATAACAAACATCATGGCTTTAACATTGCTTATGGACGCAGCAAAACAGGGAAAATATCCCCTATTCCTCTGTTTTATAGACTTCACAGCCGCCTTCGATCATATAGATCTAATAAAACTCTGGCAAAAACTTGGAGGATGGGGGATACCCTCCTATCTCTTAGACCAACTCAGGAACCTACATACCAACACCTGGATCAGGATAAAGCTTGGCGCTGGGACACACATATCGAAAAAAATATCCACCTCAAAAGGGTTGAAACAAGGGTGTGACCTAGCTCTGTTGCTTTTTAACCTTTTCTTAGCGGATGTTCCGGGGGAACTGGATAGATGTACAGCCCATGCTCCGAAACTAGGAAGTATGTCATTGTCAAACTTGTTATATGCCGATGATTTAGTTTTGATAAGCCGGATGCCTATTGGACTCCAACACCTCCTGAATGTGACCCACAGCTTTTCAGAACAAAATGCCTTAAAAATAAATTACAATAAAACAAAAACAATGGCAATAAATTACCATAAGAAGAAAAATCTCAACTGGTTCCTGGATGGCCATCGCCTAGATCAAGCAGCAAGCTACAAATACCTGGGATTAATTTTAGATCAAAATAACTCCTTCAAGCCGCAGATAGAATCTCTGCGGAGAAAGGGGGTAATGACTTATCTAGCCATAAAACCCTTGAAGAAATTAATGCTGGACTTATCGCTTGACCCTCTGCTAAGAGTCCTGCGAGCCAAATTGCAGCCCACAATAACATACGGAAGTGAATCGATGAAAGGAAAAGACGCAACAGTCCTAGATAATATAATAACTAACTCATATCGAGCGATCTTCCAACTCCCCAAATATGTCTCCCCGGGCCAAATAAGGCTGGAGTTTGGGCTCCAAAAACAGTCAATAGAAAGAAGGGGAGCATACATAAAATGCTGGTATAAAATTAAGAGAGCTGAGGAAGGAACCTTGAATAACCATCTTTGGACGGAGCTGTCTCGCTCCGGAAAATCACCAGCCAGAGAGTATCTGCAGGAATCTATCAAACTTTTAGGTCTGACAGACCTTTGGAACATTTCAATGAATCATTCTGCATTCAAAAAAGCTGTAACGAAGACAACTCGTCTGATATCTGCCTTAGAGGATAAGAAAGCATTAACTAAACGAGCTCACGGCTGGGTACTCTTAAACACGTACAAAGCCCTTAAACCCCAACCTTATCTGAAAACGGGAATAAAAATCACCACCAAGGAAAAATTCCTAAAACTTCAACTGGGGGTCGGCCCTACTGACCAGTTCCTAGCCCCTTGGGAGAGAAGTGGAGGTGATCAGCTCTGTCGTTTGTGCGGCCGCAGCGTGGAGGACCTTATTCACATCATTTGTACATGTAACAACCTAAGGGACATAAGGATAACCTTACTAAAAACCAATGTTTAGACAGCTCAGAGTAAGGACCTGCAGACAGGCGGTAATGCTTTGTTTCAATCCAGAGAGAGTGCAGCTAAACTGCCGGCTTACAAAAGTTTTACAGCAAAGAGATTGAAAAACTTGTCAGTGTCGGCTACGAATTAACCCACATCAGAATAAGTCACTAACTGTAACAATCGTTATAGACTCACAAGAGCATGGTGCAGAAGGTTTTAATAATTTGTGCCTTTCCCTTAATGATGAGGGTCTTTTAATTGTGTCATTTTATTTTATAGTATATGCGTAAGATATCTCCAATGTATGCAATAGTTTTAATTAATCAAGCATAAATAAATGTATCTTATCTTATCGTTGTATTCAAAGGCCATTGGCACACCCTTAATCATGGCGTTCCCATCTAGGTAACAAGGACCCAAACAGTATTCACCACCCTGTAAGGCATGTTGAATATGTATATCTTCCTTTGAAGACGTACATGAGCCATTGGATAGATTGGGTGGACTAACGCTTCTGCTTACCTTTATAGAGGTCTGGCGGTACTAGAGTGATGGTTTCAGGTCTTAAAAACATATGTTTGTAGATAGACATACACATGGAAGCCAATGTGATGTTTTGAAAAGGGTCTATGTATTCTATGTATTTTATCATATTGGGGGTGTTGGGTTTCAAAACCGTTTCCTGCTTAGTCATCTCCACTACAACATCTATGAAGAGATTGCAGGCTTTTCGGAGGATCATTACATCATCCTTACAATAAGCTTTCAACTCTGTTTGAAAATGAAACTCATTCTCGCGGTTTTCACCATACCATACCATTGTACAAAGCTCTCTTTCTCAGCAGGCATCATATATGTTTTTGCATTTGTCACCCCGAGTGGGACGGGTATGCCCAGACATGGGTCCCGTGCTCTCCATGCCACTGGAGTCAAGCTATCCTGGCTGATAAGGGCTGAAAGCCCAAAACCGGTCCTAGGATGCTTGTTTCCAGTCCAGGCAGGACCTGGCCTGGCAGTTCGGGCTGGACTGTTCCCATTGGGAGCAGGGTCAAGACTGATTTGCATATGGCTGGGTCCAAACTGGAATGGCATGGTGAGCAAAAAAACGATGGATTTAGGCCCAGATCTCTGTACTGGGGTGAATGTACGACATTGTTCTGCATTCTGTCCATCAATTGTTGTTTTTGCATTTGTCACCCCGAGTGGGACGGGTATGCCCAGACGTGGGTCCCGTGCTCTCCATGCCACTGAAGTCAAGCTATCCTGGCTGATGAGGGCTGAAAGCCCGAAACCGGTCCTGGGATGCGTGTTTCCAGTCCAGGGAGGACCTGGCCTGGCAGTTCGGGCTGGACTGTTCCCATTGGGAGCAGGGTCAAGACTGATTTGAATATGGCTGGGTCCAAACTGGAATGGCGAGCAAAAAAACGATGGATTTAGGCCCAGATCTCTGTACTGGGGTGAATGTACAACATTGTTCTGCATTCTGTCCATCAATTGTTGTTTTTGCATCATATACTCAACACCATAGCTGTCGGGCAAAATATTGTATAGTATATTCGTATGCTCAGGCCACCCTTACAAAACCTAAAAGTACATAGAAAAATGGTTTCAATGACATTTAAAAGCTTTAAGGTTACTATCAAGTTTACCACACAGCCCCTTCAGCAATATATTGCAGGATTAGGCACATTAAAATACAAACCTAGGAGGTCATTACGATGGCGGACGGAAAAAAAACCGACCGCCATGGTAGCGGGAAAACACCGCCCGCCGCTACCGCGGGAAAACCGACGGCTAGATTAGGATCCTCGGCGGTAAAACTCCAACCGCGGCGGAAAGGAGACCCGAGAATCCGCCGTACGCCTGCGGAAAGGGCCCAAACCCGTCCGCGGCGGTCGGTTTCGCAGCAGAAACAGCCCAAACGCCTGCAACAACAGCGGAGACACCACCATCAAAATTATGATATTCCCGACATCCCCGCGGTGCAGTGCGCTGTTTCCAACCGCCACGGTCGACAACATTGAAGAATCAGTGAGACGGCGGAAGCGCCATAGCCGAGCCACCACTGCGGACGCTCCGTTAAAAAAATGGCGGTCGCTAGAAAAACACACAACATGGCCACAAAGTGCACCAACCATACAAGGCATGCACCCAAAAATAGCTAACACAGCCCAAAGACACACCCCCATGGGAAACTCCAAAACTACAAATCCCAGGTTCACACACACATACCACATCTGCAATCAATACCCCATCCTGACACACCCACAGACACCAGTATAAATCCAGCCCCCAACAGACCACAATCCTTTGCAGAACTCCACAACTGAGGGGACATCCACCACAGATGACAGGAGAGGCAAATCTGCACAACACACACACATCACCACCACCACTTCCACACCTGCACCTCTAACACCTTTGCACAGCACACACCATACACATCACAACCACCACTACCACTCCCAAACCTGCACCCTAAACACCTTGACACATCACACACCATGTCACCACAGAGAATGCCCAAATTCACTGAGAGTGAGTTGAGGGTCATGGTCGATGAGATAATCAGGGTAGAACCACAATTGTTTGGTAACCAGGTCCAACAGACACCACTAGCAACAAGGACGCAAATGTGGAGAAGGATAGTAGAGAGGGTCAATGCAGTAGGGACCGTGCCACGCAATAGAGATGAAATCGTGAAGAGGTGGCACGATCTGAAGGCAGTGGTCAAAAAGAAGAGATCCAAGAACCATGAGCTGGCTCACAGGACAGGCAGTGGCCCTCCCGTTCCACTCAAAACATTCACTGAATGGGAGGAGAAGGTGCTTGGCATTCTACATCGAGAGAGTCTCTCAGGAATACCCGGGGGAGTGGAGGCTGGTAAGTACAAACAAATGCCTAACATCACACAAATGTACTGTCTTGCACTATTGACAAAATAATACCTCCTAGGTACAAATTCATTCATGTGCACAACACTCCCCCAACACATCTCTCACAGATCAACAGACACTCCCCTGAAGCCCCCAAAGGTAGTTAGCAACATCACCATGGGTACATGTGTACATGCTGCCAGCACTACAACTCCCACCATGCCCCCTTGTCCCACAGCTGAGCAGGATGTAGCCCTCCCCCCACCCAGAAGCATGCCTCAGCCATTGTGTGCTACACCCTCACCTAACAGGTAGGTAGCCATCTTTACCGGGAGGTGGGTGGGTGTTTGTGAGGCCGGCACTACAACTCCCACCAGGCCCCCTTGGCCCACAGCTGAGCAGGATGGAGCACTGCCCCCACCCAGAAGCATGCCTCAGCCATTGTGTGCTATACCCTCACCTAACAGGTAGGTAGCCATCTTTACTGGGAGGTGGGTGGGTGTTTGGGAGGCCTGCACTACAACTCCCACCAGGCCCCCTTGGCCCACAGCTGAGCAGAATGGAGCACTGCCCCCACCCAGAAGCATGCCTCAGCCATTGTGTGCTACACCCTCACCTAACAGGTAGGTAGCCATCTTCACAGGGAGGTGGGTGGGTGTTTGGGAGGCCTGCACTACAACTCCCACCAGGCCCCCTTGGCCCACAGCTGAGCAGGATGGAGCACTGCCCCCACCCAGAAGCATGCCTCAGCCATTGTGTGCTACACCCTCACCTAACAGGTAGGTAGCCATCTTTACCGGGAGGTGGGTGGGTGTTTGGGAGGCCTGCACTACAACTCCCACCAGGCCCCCTTGGCCCACAGCTGAGTAGGATGGAGCACTGCCCCCACCCAGAAGCATGCCTCAGCCATTGTGTGCTACACCCTCACCTAACAGGTAGGTAGCCATCTTTACCGGGAGGTGGGTGGGTGTTTGGGAGGCCTGCACTACAACTCCCACCAGGCCCCCTTGGCCCACAGCTGAGCAGGATGGAGCACTGCCCCCACCCAGAAGCATGCCTCAACCATTGTGTGCTACACCCTCACCTAACAGGTAGGTAGCCATCTTTACCGGGAGGTGGGTGGGTGTTTGGGAGGCCTGCACTACAACTCCCACCAGGCCCCCTTGGCCCACAGCTGAGCAGGATGGAGCACTGCCCCCACCCAGAAGCATGCCTCAGCCATTGTGTGCTATACCCTCACCTAACAGGTAGGTAGCCATCTTTACCGGGAGGTGGGTGGGTGTTTGGGAGGCCTGCACTACAACTCCCACCAGGCCCCCTTGGCCCACAGCTGAGCAGGATGGAGCACTGCCCCCACCCAGAAGCATGCCTCAGCCATTGTGTGCTACACCCTCAACTAACAGGTAGGTAGCCATCTTTACCAGGAGGTGGGTGGGTGTTTGGGAGGCCTGCACTACAACTCCCACCAGGCCCCCTTGGCCCACAGCTGAGCAGGATGGAGCACTGCCCCCACCCAGAAGCATGCCTCAGCCATTCTGTGCTACACCCTCACCTAACAGGTAGGTAGCCATCTTTACCGGGAGGTGGGTGGGTGTTTGGGAGGCCTGCACTACAACTCCCACCAGGCCCCCTTGGCCCACAGCTGAGCAGGATGGAGCACTGCCCCCACCCAGAAGCATGCCTCAGCCATTGTGTGCTATACCCTCACCTAACAGGTAGGTAGCCATCTTTACCGGGAGGTGGGTGGGTGTTTGGGAGGCCTGCACTACAACTCCCACCAGGCCCCCTTGGCCCACAGCTGAGCAGGATGGAGCACTAGTCCCACTCATAGGCATGTGACGTCTGTGCAGCCGCACATGACACCATGCCACTTAGTCCACAGTCACCAACAAATAATGCAAAACAGTTGTGTTGTAGTCACCATGCACAAGTCTCTGTTCAAAATTGACCCACATTGTGTACACTGTGCCAGGCATCACACACTGCAACACTAACAACGATCATGCTGCCCTGCAGCAGTGTCTGGCCGTTTGTATGGCAAAGTGCAAATCACCCATGTCATACCACAGTGTTGCAATGTAAACAGTGGAAGTGCAGTGCACCCAAAAACTACACTGCAGCTGGGACTCACAATGCTAAACTAAGCACATCCCAAATGTCCTGCAACACACCCAGCTACCACAGTGCTGCACTGAATTGCAGAACAGCACCTTTTCTGAATTAAATTGTCAAAGGTGTCTTGTTTGGACCACCAATGTGTGTATGCATTGACAATGTTCACATCTCACACTGTCTGTCTGAACAGTGCTGGTATAGTCTGGCCCCAAAACCACACATTGTCTGCACAGGGCTGAGTACATCTCACACACACACCACTGTTGACCACAACATGTCAGTGTATGGATGCCCTGGAACAACTGCTTCACCAGTACTGGGCTCATGTTCTCACGTCCACAAATACCATGAAACCATGACAGTGTGGAAATGTATGCTGGGTGAGATCTTCACCCTGCTGTATGTCACCACTGTGCTACGAGACCATACCCCTTGCCCTATTGTGCCTTCAAATGTCGGGGGAGTGAACCCCACAGCCAGATAGCTGGGACAACAGTGATGGGGGCTATACCCCATGACCAAATGTAATCTGAAATCAATGGGTACAAAAAGCCACACACACATCATGCTCACCACACGCACGTTCCATCCAAAGATTTCTACCAAGTCACATAGCCATGTCATTGCTCACCTTCACCTCAAACGGTAGTTAGCCATCTTCACAGTGAGACGGTGTAGTGTGTTTGGCTATCCGTCCCACAAAATGCAACATGCATGCTGTCCACCACTATGGAGGATGGGACACTACACCCCCAATAAGAAGCATGTGGCAGGCAATGTATGCTACCCACCCAACTCACAGGTAGGTAACCGCATCTCACAGGTCGGGGTGTGTGGGGCTGGGAAGCTTGCACAACAACTCACACGGGCCCACCTGACCGCCAGCACACAAGACCCATTACTTCCTGGCACCAACATGCATGTGTCAGTCATTGCAATGTACACTTCAAAAGAACTGGCATGTGGACATATCATGCTGACTTGTCCCACACTGGACCAAGATGGAAGCCCTCATCCTACACACACAGAGAGGTCTCACAAATACAAGGAAAACACAGCAAACACAACATATCAACAGCCACAACATGCAGCCAGATATGCATTTAAAAAAACATGTTGGCATAGGACACCAGGCCTCTCAATGCACAACTGCACACCCAGATAGCATTGGCAACTATAGTGTGCACACACCTAAGAAAATGAAACTGTGACAGCAACCAAAGTGTGAATGACTGAAACACATGTCGATGGAACTCCGAGCACAACCATGCACACCACTACATGCCATCTGACAGTAGCAGTGGTCCAGACCACCTAGGATCGAATTAAAGCAAACTTAAGCATGTCTGGAATTGCAAATACAGATATCTACACCACATTGAAAAGGTATGCATGAAACTACAATGCTCACTCACTGTGCAGAGAGAACCACTGCAAGGGCTCTACAAGTGACACATACGCGTAAATGGATGACATATGATTGATCAATAACAGGATGCCAACATGAGACTGTCAATGTCAAAAAAATATATTGTGCATGTCATGTCTTGACAACTCCCAATATGGACAAGTAATGTATGTACCACAACAGCTTGTAATGCATCACTGGATGTCGGTCAATGCTAATTTGTACAGTGAACAACTGCTGGATGTACAAACAGTTGATGTAACACTGCTAACACAAACTTTGATGGGTGCAACACAATGACCATTTCTCATCTGACCCACAGGTGACCAAGAACTCACTGCAGAGGATGACACCACCCTGCAGAGCAAGTCCCCCCGGAACAGAGACAACTGGATGAGGACTCCCTGGATTCCTTGGATGAGGAGCTCCACGCTGGCCCATCTGGTGTGGCAGGCCGCAACCAGTCCCAGGCACCCATTGTCCCCCAACCACATCAGCTGCAGCCCCTGACCATCCTCTGACAGCTGCTGTCACGGCCTGTGTGTCAACCACTACTACCACCACCACCACCATCACAGCTGTCCGCAACACCCTCCCTGCCCCAGAGGTTGAGCAGCCCCCCACATCGACTGCGGAGGCCAGGGAGAGGATGCAGCGGGCCAATGTGAGGACCGGACAGGACCGTGGCAGCAGTGCAGCTGGTCGGGACAGGCTCATGCAGAGGGGGCCTGATCCTGGGACGGAAGCCCTGGGCCACATCGACAGAGTCCTTGGGGCATACCAACAGGCCCAGGGACGAATGGGCCGGTTAGAGGAAGAATCTCGGGAGCACCTCCTGCTGCTGAGGTCCATGGACACACGCATGGGACAGATTGTGGACCTCTTGGGGCAGCTAGTGGCGGTTCTGAGGGACAGGTAAGCGCAACATTGTACCCCTCCGCCTCCCCCTGTTGGGCAGCAGGATGACACTTCATCATCCTCCCCTGCGTCCACAGAGGGGGGTGAGTCCTCAGACACCACTGCCCCTGCAGCAGTGGCCCCTCCAGTGAAGCGCAAGAGGGGCCGTCCAAGGAAAGGCCAGGGGGACTCACGTGCCAAAGCACCTGCCAAACGCTAGTCCCCGAACCAGCCATGATGGCAGACCACTGCACCACTGCATTGACCTTTTGGACTATCCTTCACCACACTGCCATGTGAATGGCATCCATCTGTTGGACTGGGTCTCCACATCATTGTGGGGACTACTCAAGTATCTCATTTACCATGACTGTCAACTCACTTCTTCAATTCCCCCTTCACATTTTCTCCACCCTCGCATGTCACAGTTGTAAATGAATACACCTTACACACATGTTGTTGTGTCTGCTCCGTCTTTAATACAGGATGTGCAACCTTCACCGTGTAGGACATGGTCCAGGGGAATGGAATGTAGGTAACAAGTGAGATGCTGAAGGGACCTAGGGAAAACCGCAGAACAAGAGTCACTTGTATGGGTGTGGCATTGCACACATCACACAACACTTGTCAACAAGGTACTCAGATCTACAAACTTTACACAGAGCAACAGTCACCATAGAGACAAGCTGTATCACACTAACCAATCACACATACATTGGCAGGCAGCAATGAGTCAACACCAAGCTGCAGTCAGCAAGCTCACATACACCCACACAGCAACAGCAACACCATCAGACCATTTCGTCCCTTCTACATCGTCACTCACCTTCAAGTGAAGTAGCGGGTGATGAGCTGTCGACGCATGTCGACCCCTTCCTCCTCTCCACTGCCCTCGTCACTGGATCCGGCTTGATTTTCAGGCGGCGGCCTTGGCTGCTCATCATCGTCATCCAGGATCAGGGGTATTGCCTTGCGAATGGCCAGGTTGCGGAGCATGCAGCATGCCACCACTATCTGACACACCTTCCCTGGCGATTACATAAGGGCACCCCCAGTACGGTCCAGGCACCGAAATCTTGATTTTAGGAGACCAAATGTCCGTTCTATCACATGCCGTGTCCTCCCATGGGCATCATTGTATCGCACATCAGCTGGCGTGACGGGGTTCCACAATGGGCTCAGCAACCACGGGCGGTTTGGATATGCCGAGTCACCTGGGTGTGAGAGACACAGATTAACCTTGCAGTCCCAAAATGCAACACAACAGCATGTTACACACACACACCACTCTAATCCACTATGCATACTCACCCACAAGCCATGCACGCTCAGGAAGCATATTGGCCATCAACTGAGGAACGATGCTGCTGCGCAAGATGTGGGCATCATGGGCTGAACCGGGAAACTTGGCACACACGTGTGAGATGATCATGTCCGCCAGGCACACCACTTGAACATTTACCGAGTGTGAATGCTTCCTATTGCGGTAAACCTGTTCACGTGCCTGTGGTGGCACAAGCCCAACATGTGTGCAATCAATTGCACCAATGACATGGGGGATATGTCCAAGGGCATAGAAATCGCCCTTCACAGCCACCAACTCAGGCCCCTGGGAAAATGGATATATCTGTCTTTGTACAGCATCATGGCCGACAGGACATCCCTCAGCACCATGCTGAACATCGGCTGTGACATCCCGCCTGCACTTGCGACCGTGTGCTGGAATGAGCCTGTTGCAAAGAAATGCAGGCATGCCATCACCTTAGATGTTGCGGTGAAAGCTGTTGGATATGTCCGATGTGGCTGCAGGTGGGGCTCCAACATGGCACATAGGTTCTGCAGGGTTTGTCGGTCCAGCCTGAATTTGCGGATTATATCCTCATTCTCCATGTCTGCCAGGACTGTGAACGGATGATGGATATTGTGCCTCCTCCTCCTAGGACAGATCACAGTGCACAGATGTCAATGCAGAAGACCATGAAATGTGCATCACATCAATTTTTTCTACAGACACATTCCCAAGTCTTACAACATGCACCATTAACTGACAGGGCACTTCACAAGTAGGTACACATCAGGCACACTACTCGTACACCTGTCCCCTTACCAGCAGCAATCATCTGTGCACCCCTCCGGCTCATTCGCATGCACAGTGTGATGTACTAACAGAAATGTGTGCATACCTGTGAGTATGACCCCCAGCATATGTCACTAAAAGCAATACTACCCGAACACCCTATGTTGCTGGCCCTGATACACCTACCAATACAGGTTGCACATGGCACACTTCAACTACACACTGACCACCAGCTGAGCGTGGGGGACACGTGTGTGCATGTGCATTGGACAATGTGCCAGTTTCTGATGCCCCTAGTTCAGTAAATGAGACGACAGTGTGCGTTACATTGCACACACAGACATTGACCATTATCTACATATGCTATGCAACACATTAACTGGACAGTCTACATTTCATTACACAGCACATGTGACATGTGCGAGTGTATGTGACCATGCAATGTACTGGCGACCCATATATGGTATGTGTTGGTGACATGGAGTGACATGTCCCTTTTGTGCATTTGCCCTCATGAGGACCCTTCAATTGTTGAGACACTGGGCACTGTACATGTTGGCCTATGCAGAGAGCTGGAGGACACGTTAGGTGCAGCACAGCTACTCCACAACTCCATTAACGCTCACTCCAGGCACTGTCTGGCAGATATATGGCGGTGCCTACCACCTGGCCCCTGTGGTGTGGCACCGCCCATAACCCAGGCATGATCGCGGGTGACACCGCCAGATTTGTATGTGACAATGGCGGTCACCATGCACCGCAACCCAAATCACGGTCCCTCCAGGCACTGTCTGGCAGATATATGGCGGTGCCTACCGCCTGGCCCCTGTGGTGTGGCACCGGAATGGACCATGCCCTTGCAGCCAATGGGAAGCAGCCTCGCGGTAGCCTGATGCGAGTTTGAAAATCGCAGTAGGCGTGCACCACCCCGCGGAGGTGGTCACTGCAGGCATTCAAAAGAAGCACCACCGCGGTAGCGCGCACATGCACCCTACGGTGTGTCACCGGCATGGACCATGCCCCTGCAGCCAATGGGAAGCAGCCTCGCGGTAGCCTGATGCGAGTTTGAAATTCGCGGTAGGCGTGCACCGCCACCGCGGAGGCGGACATTGGATGTATTTGAATGAGGCAGACCTGGTACACCAATTGCAGCACCCTGGGACCACTGACACAGCCCCAGGGGCCTATATATGTGTGGGAGGGCGCACCACATTCCCACAGCTACCAGGGACTGCTGACTGACAACACTCCACCTGCTGCTGCTGCCTCAAGGGACTGTTGGCTGCCACCCTGCACCTGCTGCTGCTGCCTCAAGGGACTGCTGGCTGCCACCCTCCACCTGCTGCCTCAAGGGACTGCTGGCTGCCACCCTCCACCTGCTGCCTCAAGGGACTGCTGGCTGCCGCCCTGCACCTGCTGCTGCTGCCTCAAGGGACTGCTGACTGCCACCCTCAACGTGCTGCTGCTGCCACATGTCCATTGTGATGTCGAGGACTCAGAAGATCCGTGCCAGTCCCTTCACCAGTGAGAAGCTTGGGGTCCTGGTAGATGGGGTGCTTGCACAGTACCCAAGGCTTTATGGCGGCCCTAATGTCGTGGTAAGTCTCCCAGACTGTGAGTGAGAGTGCAGGGTGTGCTCACGTGGGGTGGAGGTGCTTCGGTATGTGTCAGTGGTTGTGGGGCTCTGACATGCACTGCCTATCATGTTTACTACAGCGGGAAGGGCTTGGTGGGCTCTTTCACACGTTACCCTGCATGCCTATCCTGAGTAGAGGGACATGTCCTGTAGTGTCAGCCATACAGTGCAGCTGCATTTTGGTGATGCAGGAGTCTGGCCAGTTAGCGTTTGTGTGAATGGCTGTGTTGCTCCCAATTAACCCACTCAGTGTCAGTCCACCTGCCCTGCACAGTCCCCACCGAATGCCACATGTCCACATCACTGCATGTACAGTGTGTACCATGTGTGTTTGGCTCACGCCTCTTCATCTAAGTCCCATCTCTGCCATGTAGATTGCACAGGAGCAGGCGTGGGAGAAGGGTGTGTGTATGACAGTTGTTGTCACTCTATGTGAGTTCCAGGACACAGTGAGGCTTTCCCAGGGCTAGGACACTTAGGTCTGCGCAGTGTTGGACACAGTGAGTCCAACAACATGACACATGTTTTGCTATCTTCTCTATGTGTAGTTGTAGGTAACTGCAGACAGTAGCTGCAGGCAGACTACACGTTGCTTGCTGTGTTGGTATCCTGCATGTGAATGGGATGTGGAGGTACTGTGTCCACCATCGAACATGCATGCCTGTACGTCTGATTGACCAATGACATTGCACCATGTTCAGAGCAATTGTTGGCTATGTGACAGTTGTAGCTGGAGTTTTGGATGAGTCACTGTCGTGCTACTGCATTTTCCTTGTGTTGTTATTGTGCACTGTGTCACTGGAACCTCACCCCTCTTGTCTCCCATGCCTGCAGCTGAAGATCCACCAGCGTAAAGCCGTGTGGAGGGCCATTGCCTCCAGAGTCCGGGATCTGGGTGTGTCAAACCGAAGGCGCACCCACTGTCATAAAAGGTGGGACGACATCTGCCGGCTGAGAAAAGAACGTGGCCGAGATGATGCTGGGGCTGCTCCCTCGGACTGGCAGGTTGGCTAGGCGCAGCATGACACCACTAATGGCCCGCATCCTGGCTGTCACACAACCTGAGCTGGACAGACGACTGAAGGAGCATCAGCAGCGAGCCAGGGGTGAGTATGTGTTCCAGGCTGCCTTTGGCTGGGAGTGGGTGCATGTGTCTACAGAGTGTGCAAATTGTCAGCTGTGTGACGTTGGTTGTGTGGTGCAATGTTTTGTGAGTGGCCTCTGTGCTGGGTGTATGTGCCATGCTTTTGCCCAAATGGCACTTCATGAAGTGAGTTTTAGCACTGTGCATCTCTCTTACATTTGGAGTTGTGGCCTTCAGGTACCTTCTGCTGTGGGGTAGTGTGGAATTCTGATGGATGGGAATGCCAGTGTGCCAACTGTGAATGCGTTTCTATGAATGCGTGCAATTCCAGACCTCAGATGTCTGCCAGTCAGACATCTGAGGCCAATGTGCAACAGTAGATGTGCCCATGGACTCGATATGGTGGATGGCATGTGTGCAGGGTCATTGTGGGCTGGTATGTTGTAGTCTGTGTGGTCCCCTACTGCTCCACACATGTAGGTGATGTGCACCATGTCGTGGTGTTCATCCTTGCCAACATCGGGACAGTGTGTGTGCACAGGCCATTTTGGGGCTGTGTCTGATGTGAGCCAACTGCAGGATGGTGTGCTGTGTGAATTACCTGGGGCACTTATGGCAGGACGTGTGGCGGACATGCACCGTTGTGTAGAAATTTTGGGTGGCAAGATATATGTGTGCACAGGGTGGCATGCAATGTGCTGCACACCTCTTTCTAGGATGCAGATGTATTGGCACGTGTTAGTTCTGTTGATGCCACTCATCTCACAGTACTTCTCTCTCCTGTGCAGCAGCTCCCGTATGTGCAGAGGGAGAGGGGACGGACACCAGTGGTGAGGCTTCCACTGCAACAGCCGCACCGGAGCTGACTGACACAGATGTGACCAGCGCCGAGGAGGGGGACAGGAGTCTGCTAGAGGATTCACAGCTGGAGACACAAAGCTCTACCTCATCTGACGCCAGCGGTGACACATCCATGTTGGGGGGTACAGGGAACGGGGACTCTGCCTCCTCTTCTGCCACACAGCGTCCAGTGCCCAGCCTCCCTTCAACCTCCACTGGTGCTGCCCGTGTCCGCACGAGTAGGAAGGGAAGAGTCACCTTCACCCCAGGCATAGCTGCCCCAGCCCATGTCAGCCCTGCTGCCCTCAGTGCAGAAGCAGTCGAGCTATTGCGCCAGCTGTGTGTGGGGCAGACAGCACTTCTCAATGCCTTCCAAGAGCACGACAAAAAGTTGGGGCAGGTTATAGCTTTCATGGAGGGCTTACATTCCGACGTAGGTGGGCTACACCGGACTGTGCAGTCCTTGTCAGCAACTGTGACAGCAGCCCTGCAACAGGCACATAGTCAGGGAGCGGCTCCCAGCACTCGGTCCGGCCCCGTGTCACTGTCCACCTCTGACGACAGTGACAATGCCCAACGGACCCCAAAGTCCCGATACAGAACCCGCAGCACACAGGAGCAGCAGCAACCCAAGCGTACTAGGGCACAGACACCATCCCCACATAAGAGTAAGGCCACCCCAGAGCGCAGAGAGAAAAGCCCATCAGGTGACAGCAAGGGCCACAAAGCAAAGAAAAAGCATCAGGGTCACAGGCCTCACCTTCCTCCCCTGCCAAAGACTCCCTGTCCCAAAGACGTCTCGCAGAGGCAAAAAGACAGTTTCCACACACACTGAGAAGGTGTTGCCTGCAAACATTACACAGGATGAGGGCCCCATGGATAATCCATCCTTGACCTCCACTCCCATCCCAAGCCCTGTGAAGCCAGCATGGGAGGACACTGTAGGGGGCAAAGCTGGTGGACAGAGGGAGGCAGGGCGGCGGCAAACACCAGGCAAGCGCACAGCGGGTTCCAGCATGTCCCCAGAGGGGGGTCACCATCCACACCAGAATCAGCTTTGGTGTTGGGGTCACCTGTTGTGTCTGCCCCAGTTCCCTCAATCCCCAGACAGGGAAGCCTTTCAGGATCCCCAAGAAGTGGAGAGGCACCCCTCCACAATCTCCAGCACACACTGTGTCTCACCAGGGCATGAGTCCACCTCCCGGGCCACCACCCCACCTGGTCCAAGCAGCCCCCAGCTACCACATGCACAGTTGGCTCTTCCACAGTTGTTACTCCCACTGCCCAGGGCAGACCTCCAACTGACCCCAACACACAGTCAGCTCCAAGTCCGACAGACAGCCCCATCTGAGTGGTGGTCACCCTCACACACCTGTCTGTCCACAGGGGTGTGTGTGATGCCCATTGTCAGGCCCATTACTCTGTTGCTGGGCATGGCATGGTAGAGTTGCATACATTCCGTGTGTAGCTTCTGATGTAACTACTCTGCATATTGTACTTGCCTTGTGTTTCACTGCTGTGTGCCCCCTGCCTGTGCAGCTTCTCATGGACTCACTCTGCACTTTGTCCTGCCCACTGGCCTTGTCGTTCACTGCTGTGTGCCCCCTGCCTGTGCAGCTTCTCATGGACTTAATCTGCACATTGGACTGGCCACTGGCCTTGCTGTTCACTGCTGTGTGCCCCCTGCCTGTGCAGCTTCTCATGGACTCACTCTGAACTTTGTCCTGCCCACTGGCCTTGTTGTTCACTGCTGTTTGCCCCTTGCCTGTGCAGCTTCTCATGTACCTCACCTGCACTGTGTCCTGGCCACTGGCCTTGTTGTTCACTGATGTTTGCCCCCTGCCTGTGCAGCTTCTCATGGACTCACTCTGAACTTTGTCCTGCCCACTGGCCTTGTCGTTCACTGCTGTGTGCCCCCTGCCTGTGCAGCTTCTCATGGACTTAATCTGCACATTGGACTGGCCACTGGCCTTGCTGTTCACTGCTGTGTGCACCCTGCCTGTGCAGCTTCTCATGGACTTCATCTGCACATTGTACTGGCCAATGGCCTTGTTGTTCACTGCTGTTTGCCCCTTGCCTGTGCAGCTTCTCATGTACCTCACCTGCACTGTGTCCTGGCCACTGGCCTTGTTGTCCACTGCTGTTTGCCTCCTGCCTGTGCAGCTTCTCATGGACTCACTCTGCACTTTGTCCTGCCCACTGGCCTTGTCGTTCACTGCTGTGTGCCCCCTGCCTGTGCAGCTTCTCATGGACTTAATCTGCACATTGGACTGGCCACTGGCCTTGCTGTTCACTGCTGTGTGCCCCCTGCCTGTGCAGCTTCTGATGGACTTCATCTGCACATGGTACTGGCCAATGGCCTTGTTGTTCACTGCTGTTTGCCCCTTGCCTGTGCAGCTTCTCATGTACCTCACCTGCACTGTGTCCTGGCCACTGGCCTTGTTGTTCACTGCTGTTTGCCCCCTGCCTGGGCAGCTTCTCATGGACTCACTCTGCACTTTGTCCTGCCCACTGGCCTTGTCGTTCACTGCTGTGTGCCCCCTGCCTGTGCAGCTTCTCATGGACTTAATCTGCACATTGGACTGGCCACTGGCCTTGCTGTTCACTGCTGTTTGCCCCCTGCCTGTGCAGCTTCTCATGGACTCACTCTGCACTTTGTCCTGCCCACTGGCCTTGTTGTTCACTGTTGTGTGCCCCCTGCCTGTGCAGCTTCTCATGGACTTAATCTGCACATTGGACTGGCCACTGGCCTTGCTGTTCACTGCTGTGTGCCCCCTGCCTGTGCAGCTTCTCATGGACTTCATCTGCACATTGTACTGGCCAATGGCCTTGTTGTTCACTGCTGTTTGCCCCTTGCCTGTGCAGCTTCTCATGTACCCCACCTGCACTGTGTCCTGGCCACTGGCCTTGTTGTTCACTGCTGTTTGCCCCTTGCCTGTGCAGCTTCTGATGTGACTACTCTGCACATTGTACTTGCCTTGTGGTTCACTGCTGTGTGCCCCCTGCCTGTGCAGCTTTTCATGGACTCACTCTGCACTTTGTCCTGCCCACTGGCCTTGTTGTTCACTGCTGTTTGCCCCTTGCCTGTGCAGCTTCTCATGTACCTCACCTGCACTGTGTCCTGGCCACTGGCCTTGTTGTTCACTGATGTTTTCCCCCTGCCTGTGCAGCTTCTCATGGACTCACTTTGCACTTTGTCCTGCCCACTGGCCTTGTCGTTCACTGCTGTGTGCCCCCTGCCTGTGCAGCTTCTCATGGACTTAATCTGCACATTGGACTGACCACTGGCCTTGCTGTTCACTGCTGTGTGCCCCCTGCTTGTGCAGCTTCTCATGGACTCACTCTGCACTTTGTCCTGCCCACTGGCCTTGCTGTTCACTGCTGTTTGCCCCTTGCCTGTGCAGCTTCTCATGTACCTCACCTGCACTGTGTCCTGGCCACTGGCCTTGTTGTTCACTGATGTTTGCCCCCTGCCTGTGCAGCTTCTCATGGACTCACTCTGCACTTTGTCCTGCCCACTGGCCTTGTCGTTCACTGCTGTGTGCCCCCTGCCTGTGCAGCTTCTCATGGACTTAATCTGCACATTGGACTGGCCACTGGCCTTGCTGTTCACTGCTGTGTGCTCCCTGCCTGTGCAGCTTCTCATGGACTTCATCTGCACATTGTACTGGCCAATGGCCTTGTTGTTCACTGCTGTTTGCCCCTTGCCTGTGCAGCTTCTCATGTACCCCACCTGCACTGTGTCCTGGCCACTGGCCTTGTTGTTCACTGCTGTTTGCCCCTTGCCTGTGCAGCTTCTGATGTGACTACTCTGCACATTGTACTTGCCTTGTGGTTCACTGCTGTGTGCCCCCTGCCTGTGCAGCTTTTCATGGACTCACTCTGCACTTTGTCCTGCCCACTGGCCTTGTTGTTCACTGCTGTTTGCCCCTTGCCTGTGCAGCTTCTCATGTACCTCACCTGCACTGTGTCCTGGCCACTGGCCTTGTTGTTCACTGATGTTTTCCCCCTGCCTGTGCAGCTTCTCATGGACTCACTTTGCACTTTGTCATGCCCACTGGCCTTGTCGTTCACTGCTGTGTGCCCCCTGCCTGTGCAGCTTCTCATGGACTTAATCTGCACATTGGACTGACCACTGGCCTTGCTGTTCACTGCTGTGTGCCCCCTGCTTGTGCAGCTTCTCATGGACTCACTCTGCACTTTGTCCTGCCCACTGGACTTGCTGTTCACTGCTGTTTGCCCCTTGCCTGTGCAGCTTCTCATGTGTGCTATACCCTCACCTAACAGGTAGGTAGCCATCTTTACCGGGAGGTGGGTGGGTGTTTGGGAGGCCTGCACTACAACTCCCACCAGGCCCCCTTGGCCCACAGCTGAGCAGGATGGAGCACTGCCCCCACCCAGAAGCATGCCTCAGCCATTGTGTGCTACACCCTCAACTAACAGGTAGGTAGCCATCTTTACCAGGAGGTGGGTGGGTGTTTGGGAGGCCTGCACTACAACTCCCACCAGGCCCCCTTGGCCCACAGCTGAGCAGGATGGAGCACTGCCCCCACCCAGAAGCATGCCTCAGCCATTCTGTGCTACACCCTCACCTAACAGGTAGGTAGCCATCTTTACCGGGAGGTGGGTGGGTGTTTGGGAGGCCTGCACTACAACTCCCACCAGGCCCCCTTGGCCCACAGCTGAGCAGGATGGAGCACTGCCCCCACCCAGAAGCATGCCTCAGCCATTGTGTGCTATACCCTCACCTAACAGGTAGGTAGCCATCTTTACCGGGAGGTGGGTGGGTGTTTGGGAGGCCTGCACTACAACTCCCACCAGGCCCCCTTGGCCCACAGCTGAGCAGGATGGAGCACTAGTCCCACTCATAGGCATGTGACGTCTGTGCAGCCGCACATGACACCATGCCACTTAGTCCACAGTCACCAACAAATAATGCAAAACAGTTGTGTTGTAGTCACCATGCACAAGTCTCTGTTCAAAATTGACCCACATTGTGTACACTGTGCCAGGCATCACACACTGCAACACTAACAACGATCATGCTGCCCTGCAGCAGTGTCTGGCCGTTTGTATGGCAAAGTGCAAATCACCCATGTCATACCACAGTGTTGCAATGTAAACAGTGGAAGTGCAGTGCACCCAAAAACTACACTGCAGCTGGGACTCACAATGCTAAACTAAGCACATCCCAAATGTCCTGCAACACACCCAGCTACCACAGTGCTGCACTGAATTGCAGAACAGCACCTTTTCTGAATTAAATTGTCAAAGGTGTCTTGTTTGGACCACCAATGTGTGTATGCATTGACAATGTTCACATCTCACACTGTCTGTCTGAACAGTGCTGGTATAGTCTGGCCCCAAAACCACACATTGTCTGCACAGGGCTGAGTACATCTCACACACACACCACTGTTGACCACAACATGTCAGTGTATGGATGCCCTGGAACAACTGCTTCACCAGTACTGGGCTCATGTTCTCAGGTCCACAAATACCATGAAACCATGACAGTGTGGAAATGTATGCTGGGTGAGATCTTCACCCTGCTGTATGTCACCACTGTGCTACGAGACCATACCCCTTGCCCTATTGTGCCTTCAAATGTCGGGGAGTGAACCCCACAGCCAGATAGCTGGGACAACAGTGATGGGGGGCTATACCCCATGACCAAATGTAATCTGAAATCAATGGGTACAAAAAGCCACACACACATCATGCTCACCACACGCACGTTCCATCCAAAGATTTCTACCAAGTCACATAGCCATGTCATTGCTCACCTTCACCTCAAACGGTAGTTAGCCATCTTCACAGTGAGACGGTGTAGTGTGTTTGGCTATCCGTCCCACAAAATGCAACATGCATGCTGTCCACCACTATGGAGGATGGGACACTACACCCCCAATAAGAAGCATGTGGCAGGCAATGTATGCTACCCACCCAACTCACAGGTAGGTAACCGCATCTCACAGGTCGGGGTGTGTGGGGCTGGGAAGCTTGCACAACAACTCACACGGGCCCACCTGACCGCCAGCACACAAGACCCATTACTTCCTGGCACCAACATGCATGTGTCAGTCATTGCAATGTACACTTCAAAAGAACTGGCATGTGGACATATCATGCTGACTTGTCCCACACTGGACCAAGATGGAAGCCCTCATCCTACACACACAGAGAGGTCTCACAAATACAAGGAAAACACAGCAAACACAACATATCAACAGCCACAACATGCAGCCAGATATGCATTTAAAAAAACATGTTGGCATAGGACACCAGGCCTCTCAATGCACAACTGCACACCCAGATAGTATTGGCAACTATAGTGTGCACACACCTAAGAAAATGAAACTGTGACAGCAACCAAAGTGTGAATGACTGAAACACATGTCGATGGAACTCCGAGCACAACCATGCACACCGCTACATGCCATCTGACAGTAGCAGTGGTCCAGACCACCTAGGATCGAATTAAAGCAAACTTAAGCATGTCTGGAATTGCAAATACAGATATCTACACCACATTGAAAAGGTATGCATGAAACTACAATGCTCACTCACTGTGCAGAGAGAACCACTGCAAGGGCTCTACAAGTGACACATACGCGTAAATGGATGACATATGATTGATCAATAACAGGATGCCAACATGAGACTGTCAATGTCAAAAAAATATATTGTGCATGTCATGTCTTGACAACTCCCAATATGGACAAGTAATGTATGTACCACAACAGCTTGTAATGCATCACTGGATGTCGGTCAATGCTAATTTGTACAGTGAACAACTGCTGGATGTACAAACAGTTGATGTAACACTGCTAACACAAACTTTGATGGGTGCAACACAATGACCATTTCTCATCTGACCCACAGGTGACCAAGAACTCACTGCAGAGGATGACACCACCCTGCAGAGCCAGTCCCCCCGGAACAGAGACAACTGGATGAGGACTCCCTGGATTCCTTGGATGAGGAGCTCCACGCTGGCCCATCTGGTGTGGCAGGCCGCAACCAGTCCCAGGCACCCATTGTCCCCCAACCACATCAGCTGCAGCCCCTGACCATCCTCTGACAGCTGCTGTCACGGCCTGTGTGTCAACCACTACTACCACCACCACCACCATCACAGCTGTCCGCAACACCCTCCCTGCCCCAGGGGTTGAGCAGCCCCCCACATCGACTGCGGAGGCCAGGGAGAGGATGCAGCGGGCCAATGTGAGGACCGGACAGGACCGTGGCAGCAGTGCAGCTGGTCAGGACAGGCTCATGCAGAGGGGGCCTGATCCTGGGACAGAAGCCCTGGGCCACATCGACAGAGTCCTTGGGGCATACCAACAGGCCCAGGGACGAATGGGCCGGTTAGAGGAAGAATCTCGGGAGCACCTCCTGCTGCTGAGGTCCATGGACACATGCATGGGACAGATTGTGGACCTCTTGGGGCAGCTAGTGGCGGTTCTGAGGGACAGGTAAGCGCAACATTCTACCCCTCCGCCTCCCCCTGTTGGGCAGCAGGATGACACTTTATCATCCTCCCCTGCGTCCACAGAGGGGGGTGAGTCCTCAGACACCACTGCCCCTGCAGCAGTGGCCCCTCCAGTGAAGCGCAAGAGGGGCCATCCAAGGAAAGGCCAGGGGGACTCACGTGCCAAAGCACCTGCCAAACGCTAGTCCCCGAACCAGCCATGATGGCAGACCACTGCACCACTGCATTGACCTTTTGGACTATCCTTCACCACACTGCCATGTGAATGGCATCCATCTGTTGGACTGGGTCTCCACATCATTGTGGGGACTACTCAAGTATCTCATTTACCATGACTGTCAACTCACTTCTTCAATTCCCCCTTCACATTTTCTCCACCCTCGCATGTCACAGTTGTAAATGAATACACCTTACACACATGTTGTTGTGTCTGCTCCGTCTTTAATACAGGATGTGCAACCTTCACCGTGTAGGACATGGTCCAGGGAATGGAATGTAGGTAACAAGTGAGATGCTGAAGGGACCTAGGGAAAACCGCAGAACAAGAGTCACTTGTATGGGTGTGGCATTGCACACATCACACAACACTTGTCAACAAGGTACTCAAATCTACAAACTTTACACAGAGCAACAGTCACCATAGAGACAAGCTGTATCACACTAACCAATCACACATACATTGGCAGGCAGCAATGAGTCAACACCAAGCTGCAGTCAGCAAGCTCACATACACCCACACAGCAACAGCAACACCATCAGACCATTTCGTCCCTTCTACATCGTCACTCACCTTCAAGTGAAGTAGCGGGTGATGAGCTGTCGACGCATGTCGACCCCTTCCTCCTCTCCACTGCCCTCGTCACTGGATCCGGCTTGATTTTCAGGCGGCGGCCTTGGCTGCTCATCATCGTCATCCAGGATCAGGGGTATTGCCTTGCGAATGGCCAGGTTGCGGAGCATGCAGCATGCCACCACTATCTGACACACCTTCCCTGGCGAGTACATAAGGGCACCCCCAGTACGGTCCAGGCACCGAAATCTTGATTTTAGGAGACCAAATGTCCGTTCTATCACATGCCGTGTCCTCCCATGGGCATCATTGTATCGCACATCAGCTGGCGTGACGGGGTTCCACAATGGGCTCAGCAACCACGGGCGGTTTGGATATGCCGAGTCACCTGGGTGTGAGAGACACAGATTAACCTTGCAGTCCCAAAATGCAACACAACAGCATGTTACACACACACACCACTCTAATCCACTATGCATACTCACCCACAAGCCATGCACGCTCAGGAAGCATATTGGCCATCAACTGAGGAACGATGCTGCTGCGCAAGATGTGGGCATCATGGGCTGAACCGGGAAACTTGGCACACACGTGTGAGATGATCATGTCCGCCAGGCACACCACTTGAACATTTACCGAGTGTGAATGCTTCCTATTGCGGTAAACCTGTTCACGTGCCTGTGGTGGCACAAGCCCAACATGTGTGCAATCAATTGCACCAATGACATGGGGGATATGTCCAAGGGCATAGAAATCGCCCTTCACAGCCACCAACTCAGGCCCCCTGGGAAAATGGATATATCTGTCTTTGTACAGCATCATGGCCGACAGGACATCCCTCAGCACCATGCTGAACATCGGCTGTGACATCCCGCCTGCACTTGCGACCGTGTGCTGGAATGAGCCTGTTGCAAAGAAATGCAGGCATGCCATCACCTTAGATGTTGCGGTGAAAGCTGTTGGATATGTCCGATGTGGCTGCAGGTGGGGCTCCAACATGGCACATAGGTTCTGCAGGGTTTGTCGGTCCAGCCTGAATTTGCGGATTATATCCTCATTCTCCATGTCTGCCAGGACTGTGAACGGACGATGGATATTGTGCCTCCTCCTCCTAGGACAGATCACAGTGCACAGATGTCAATGCAGAAGACCATGAAATGTGCATCACATCAATTTTTTCTACAGACACATTCCCAAGTCTTACAACATGCACCATTAACTGACAGGGCACTTCACAAGTAGGTACACATCAGGCACACTACTCGTACACCTGTCCCCTTACCATCAGCAATCATCTGTGCACCCCTCCGGCTCATTCGCATGCACAGTGTGATGTACTAACAGAAATGTGTGCATACCTGTGAGTATGACCCCCAGCATATGTCACTAAAAGCAATACTACCCGAACACCCTATGTTGCTGGCCCTGATACACCTACCAATACAGGTTGCACATGGCACACTTCAACTACACACTGACCACCAGCTGAGCGTGGGGGACACGTGTGTGCATGTGCATTGGACAATGTGCCAGTTTCTGATGCCCCTAGTTCAGTAAATGAGACGACAGTGTGCGTTACATTGCACACACAGACATTGACCATTATCTACATATGCTATGCAACACATTAACTGGACAGTCTACATTTCATTACACAGCACATGTGACATGTGCGAGTGTATGTGACCATGCAATGTACTGGCGACCCATATATGGTATGTGTTGGTGACATGGAGTGACATGTCCCTTTTGTGCATTTGCCCTCATGAGGACCCTTCAATTGTTGAGACACTGGGCACTGTACATGTTGGCCTATGCAGAGAGCTGGAGGACACGTTAGGTGCAGCACAGCTACTCCACAACTCCATTAACGCTCACTCCAGGCACTGTCTGGCAGATATATGGCGGTGCCTACCACCTGGCCCCTGTGGTGTGGCACCGCCCATAACCCAGGCATGATCGCGGGTGACACCGCCAGATTTGTATGTGACAATGGCGGTCACCATGCACCGCAACCCAAATCACGGTCCCTCCAGGCACTGTCTGGCAGATATATGGCGGTGCCTACCGCCTGGCCCCTGTGGTGTGGCACCGGAATGGACCATGCCCTTGCAGCCAATGGGAAGCAGCCTCGCGGTAGCCTGATGCGAGTTTGAAAATCGCAGTAGGCGTGCACCACCCCCGCGGAGGCGGTCACTGCAGGCATTCAAAAGAAGCACCACCGCGGTAGCGCGCACATGCACCCTACGGTGTGTCACCGGCATGGACCATGCCCCTGCAGCCAATGGGAAGCAGCCTCGCGGTAGCCTGATGCGAGTTTGAAATTCGCGGTAGGCGTGCACCGCCACCGCGGAGGCGGACATTGGATGTATTTGAATGAGGCAGACCTGGTACACCAATTGCAGCACCCTGGGACCACTGACACAGCCCCAGGGGCCTATATATGTGTGGGAGGGCGCACCACATTCCCACAGCTACCAGGGACTGCTGACTGACAACACTCCACCTGCTGCTGCTGCCTCAAGGGACTGTTGGCTGCCACCCTGCACCTGCTGCTGCTGCCTCAAGGGACTGCTGGCTGCCACCCTCCACCTGCTGCCTCAAGGGACTGCTGGCTGCCACCCTCCACCTGCTGCCTCAAGGGACTGCTGGCTGCCGCCCTGCACCTGCTGCTGCTGCCTCAAGGGACTGCTGACTGCCACCCTCAACGTGCTGCTGCTGCCACATGTCCATTGTGATGTCGAGGACTCAGAAGATCCGTGCCAGTCCCTTCACCAGTGAGAAGCTTGGGGTCCTGGTAGATGGGGTGCTTGCACAGTACCCAAGGCTTTATGGCGGCCCTAATGTCGTGGTAAGTCTCCCAGACTGTGAGTGAGAGTGCAGGGTGTGCTCACGTGGGGTGGAGGTGCTTCGGTATGTGTCAGTGGTTGTGGGGCTCTGACATGCACTGCCTATCATGTTTACTACAGCGGGAAGGGCTTGGTGGGCTCTTTCACACGTTACCCTGCATGCCTATCCTGAGTA
The DNA here is from genome assembly GCA_963921515.1 of Calotriton arnoldi. Taxonomy (NCBI): domain Eukaryota; kingdom Metazoa; phylum Chordata; class Amphibia; order Caudata; family Salamandridae; genus Calotriton; species Calotriton arnoldi. Next base: position 2,364,395 of record CAWUFW010001960.1, on the reverse strand, counting down.
GAGGGACATGTCCTGTAGTGTCAGCCATACAGTGCAGCTGCATTTTGGTGATGCAGGAGTCTGGCCAGTTAGCGTTTGTGTGAATGGCTGTGTTGCTCCCAATTAACCCACTCAGTGTCAGTCCACCTGCCCTGCACAGTCCCCACCGAATGCCACATGTCCACATCACTGCATGTACAGTGTGTACCATGTGTGTTTGGCTCACGCCTCTTCATCTAAGTCCCATCTCTGCCATGTAGATTGCACAGGAGCAGGCGTGGGAGAAGGGTGTGTGTATGACAGTTGTTGTCACTCTATGTGAGTTCCAGGACACAGTGAGGCTTTCCCAGGGCTAGGACACTTAGGTCTGCGCAGTGTTGGACACAGTGAGTCCAACAACATGACACATGTTTTGCTATCTTCTCTATGTGTAGTTGTAGGTAACTGCAGACAGTAGCTGCAGGCAGACTACACGTTGCTTGCTGTGTTGGTATCCTGCATGTGAATGGGATGTGGAGGTACTGTGTCCACCATCGAACATGCATGCCTGTACGTCTGATTGACCAATGACATTGCACCATGTTCAGAGCAATTGTTGGCTATGTGACAGTTGTAGCTGGAGTTTTGGATGAGTCACTGTCGTGCTACTGCATTTTCCTTGTGTTGTTATTGTGCACTGTGTCACTGGAACCTCACCCCTCTTGTCTCCCATGCCTGCAGCTGAAGATCCACCAGCGTAAAGCCGTGTGGAGGGCCATTGCCTCCAGAGTCCGGGATCTGGGTGTGTCAAACCGAAGGCGCACCCACTGTCATAAAGGTGGGACGACATCTGCCGGCTGAGAAAAGAACGTGGCCGAGATGATGCTGGGGCTGCTCCCTCGGACTGGCAGGTTGGCTAGGCGCAGCATGACACCACTAATGGCCCGCATCCTGGCTGTCACACAACCTGAGCTGGACAGACGACTGAAGGAGCATCAGCAGCGAGCCAGGGGTGAGTATGTGTTCCAGGCTGCCTTTGGCTGGGAGTGGGTGCATGTGTCTACAGAGTGTGCAAATTGTCAGCTGTGTGACGTTGGTTGTGTGGTGCAATGTTTTGTGAGTGGCCTCTGTGCTGGGTGTATGTGCCATGCTTTTGCCCAAATGGCACTTCATGAAGTGAGTTTTAGCACTGTGCATCTCTCTTACATTTGGAGTTGTGGCCTTCAGGTACCTTCTGCTGTGGGGTAGTGTGTGAATTCTGATGGATGGGAATGCCAGTGTGCCAACTGTGAATGCGTTTCAATGAATGCGTGCAATTCCAGACCTCAGATGTCTGCCAGTCAGACATCTGAGGCCAATGTGCAACAGTAGATGTGCCCATGGACTCGATATGGTGGATGGCATGTGTGCAGGGTCATTGTGGGCTGGTATGTTGTAGTCTGTGTGGTCCCCTACTGCTCCACACATGTAGGTGATGTGCACCATGTCGTGGTGTTCATCCTTGCCAACATCGGGACAGTGTGTGTGCACAGGCCATTTTGGGGCTGTGTCTGATGTGAGCCAACTGCAGGATGGTGTGCTGTGTGAATTACCTGGGGCACTTATGGCAGGACGTGTGGCGGACATGCACCGTTGTGTAGAAATTTTGGGTGGCAAGATATATGTGTGCACAGGGTGGCATGCAATGTGCTGCACACCTCTTTCTAGGATGCAGATGTATTGGCACGTGTTAGTTCTGTTGATGCCACTCATCTCACAGTACTTCTCTCTCCTGTGCAGCAGCTCCCGTATGTGCAGAGGGAGAGGGGACGGACACCAGTGGTGAGGCTTCCACTGCAACAGCCGCACCGGAGCTGACTGACACAGATGTGACCAGCGCCGAGGAGGGGGACAGGAGTCTGCTAGAGGATTCACAGCTGGAGACACAAAGCTCTACCTCATCTGACGCCAGCGGTGACACATCCATGTTGGGGGTACAGGGAACGGGGACTCTGCCTCCTCTTCTGCCACACAGCGTCCAGTGCCCAGCCTCCCTTCAACCTCCACTGGTGCTGCCCGTGTCCGCACGAGTAGGAAGGGAAGAGTCACCTTCACCCCAGGCATAGCTGCCCCAGCCCATGTCAGCCCTGCTGCCCTCAGTGCAGAAGCAGTCGAGCTATTGCGCCAGCTGTGTGTGGGGCAGACAGCACTTCTCAATGCCTTCCAAGAGCACGACAAAAAGTTGGGGCAGGTTATAGCTTTCATGGAGGGCTTACATTCCGACGTAGGTGGGCTACACCGGACTGTGCAGTCCTTGTCATCAACTGTGGCAGCAGCCCTGCAACAGGCACATAGTCAGGGAGCGGCTCCCAGCACTCGGTCCGGCCCCGTGTCACTGTCCACCTCTGACGACAGTGACAATGCCCAACGGACCCCAAAGTCCCGATACAGAACCCGCAGCACACAGGAGCAGCAGCAACCCAAGCGTACTAGGGCACAGACACCATCCCCACATAAGAGTAAGGCCACCCCAGAGCGCAGAGAGAAAAGCCCATCAGGTGACAGCAAGGGCCACAAAGCAAAGAAAAAAGCATCAGGGTCACAGGCCTCACCTTCCTCCCCTGCCAAAGACTCCCCTGTCCCAAAGACGTCTCGCAGAGGCAAAAAGACAGTTTCCACACACACTGAGAAGGTGTTGCCTGCAAACATTACACAGGATGAGGGCCCCATGGATAATCCATCCTTGACCTCCACTCCCATCCCAAGCCCTGTGAAGCCAGCATGGGAGGACACTGTAGGGGGCAAAGCTGGTGGACAGAGGGAGGCAGGGCGGCGGCAAACACCAGGCAAGCGCACAGCGGGTTCCAGCATGTCCCCAGAGGGGGGTCACCATCCACACCAGAATCAGCTTTGGTGTTGGGGTCACCTGTTGTGTCTGCCCCAGTTCCCCTCAATCCCCAGACAGGGAAGCCTTTCAGGATCCCCAAGAAGTGGAGAGGCACCCTCCACAATCTCCAGCACACACTGTGTCTCACCAGGGCATGAGTCCACCTCCCCGGGCCACCACCCCACCTGGTCCAAGCAGCCCCCAGCTACCACATGCACAGTTGGCTCTTCCACAGTTGTTACTCCCACTGCCCAGGGCAGACCTCCAACTGACCCCAACACACAGTCAGCTCCAAGTCCGACAGACAGCCCCATCTGAGTGGTGGTCACCCTCACACACCTGTCTGTCCACAGGGTGTGTGTGATGCCCATTGTCAGGCCCATTACTCTGTTGCTGGGCATAGCATGGTAGAGTTGCATACATTCCCTGTGTAGCTTCTGATGTAACTACTCTGCATATTGTACTTGCCTTGTGTTTCACTGCTGTGTGCCCCCTGCCTGTGCAGCTTCTCATGGACTCACTCTGCACTTTGTCCTGCCCACTGGCCTTGTCGTTCACTGCTGTGTGCCCCCTGCCTGTGCAGCTTCTCATGGACTTAATCTGCACATTGGACTGGCCACTGGCCTTGCTGTTCACTGCTGTGTGCCCCCTGCCTGTGCAGCTTCTCATGGACTCACTCTGAACTTTGTCCTGCCCACTGGCCTTGTTGTTCACTGCTGTTTGCCCCTTGCCTGTGCAGCTTCTCATGTACCTCACCTGCACTGTGTCCTGGCCACTGGCCTTGTTGTTCACTGATGTTTGCCCCCTGCCTGTGCAGCTTCTCATGGACTCACTCTGAACTTTGTCCTGCCCACTGGCCTTGTCGTTCACTGCTGTGTGCCCCCTGCCTGTGCAGCTTCTCATGGACTTAATCTGCACATTGGACTGGCCACTGGCCTTGCTGTTCACTGCTGTGTGCACCCTGCCTGTGCAGCTTCTCATGGACTTCATCTGCACATTGTACTGGCCAATGGCCTTGTTGTTCACTGCTGTTTGCCCCTTGCCTGTGCAGCTTCTCATGTACCTCACCTGCACTGTGTCCTGGCCACTGGCCTTGTTGTCCACTGCTGTTTGCCTCCTGCCTGTGCAGCTTCTCATGGACTCACTCTGCACTTTGTCCTGCCCACTGGCCTTGTCGTTCACTGCTGTGTGCCCCCTGCCTGTGCAGCTTCTCATGGACTTAATCTGCACATTGGACTGGCCACTGGCCTTGCTGTTCACTGCTGTGTGCCCCCTGCCTGTGCAGCTTCTCATGGACTTCATCTGCACATGGTACGGGCCAATGGCCTTGTTGTTCACTGCTGTTTGCCCCTTGCCTGTGCAGCTTCTCATGTACCTCACCTGCACTGTGTCCTGGCCACTGGCCTTGTTGTTCACTGCTGTTTGCCCCCTGCCTGGGCAGCTTCTCATGGACTCACTCTGCACTTTGTCCTGCCCACTGGCCTCGTCGTTCACTGCTGTGTGCCCCCTGCCTGTGCAGCTTCTCATGGACTTAATCTGCACATTGGACTGCCCACTGGCCTTGCTGTTCACTGCTGTGTGCCCCCTGCCTGTGCAGCTTCTCATGGACTCACTCTGCACTTTGTCCTGCCCACTGGCCTTGTTGTTCACTGCTGTTTGCCCCTTGCCTGTGCAGCTTCTCATGTACCTCACCTGCACTGTGTCCTGGCCACTGGCCTTGTTGTTCACTGATGTTTTCCCCCTGCCTGTGCAGCTTCTCATGGACTCACTTTGCACTTTGTCCTGCCCACTGGCCTTGTCGTTCACTGCTGTGTGCCCCCTGCCTGTGCAGCTTCTCATGGACTTAATCTGCACATTGGACTGACCACTGGCCTTGCTGTTCACTGCTGTGTGCCCCCTGCTTGTGCAGCTTCTCATGGACTCACTCTGCACTTTGTCCTGCCCACTGGCCTTGCTGTTCACTGCTGTTTGCCCCTTGCCTGTGCAGCTTCTCATGTACCTCACCTGCACTGTGTCCTGGCCACTGGCCTTGTTGTTCACTGATGTTTGCCCCCTGCCTGTGCAGCTTCTCATGGACTCACTCTGCACTTTGTCCTGCCCACTGGCCTTGTCGTTCACTGCTGTGTGCCCCCTGCCTGTGCAGCTTCTCATGGACTTAATCTGCACATTGGACTGGCCACTGGCCTTGCTGTTCACTGCTGTGTGCCCCCTGCCTGTGCAGCTTCTCATGGACTTCATCTGCACATTGTACTGGCCAATGGCCTTGTTGTTCACTGCTGTTTGCCCCTTGCCTGTGCAGCTTCTCATGTACCCCACCTGCACTGTGTCCTGGCCACTGGCCTTGTTGTTCACTGCTGTTTGCCCCTTGCCTGTGCAGCTTCTGATGTGACTACTCTGCACATTGTACTTGCCTTGTGGTTCACTGCTGTGTGCCCCCTGCCTGTGCAGCTTTTCATGGACTCACTCTGCACTTTGTCCTGCCCACTGGCCTTGTTGTTCACTGCTGTTTGCCCCTTGCCTGTGCAGCTTCTCATGTACCTCACCTGCACTGTGTCCTGGCCACTGGCCTTGTTGTTCACTGATGTTTTCCCCTGCCTGTGCAGCTTCTCATGGACTCACTTTGCACTTTGTCATGCCCACTGGCCTTGTCGTTCACTGCTGTGTGCCCCCTGCCTGTGCAGCTTCTCATGGACTTAATCTGCACATTGGACTGACCACTGGCCTTGCTGTTCACTGCTGTGTGCCCCCTGCTTGTGCAGCTTCTCATGGACTCACTCTGCACTTTGTCCTGCCCACTGGCCTTGCTGTTCACTGCTGTTTGCCCCTTGCCTGTGCAGCTTCTCATGTACCTCACCTGCACTGTGTCCTGGCCACTGGCCTTGTTGTTCACTGATGTTTGCCCCCTGCCTGTGCAGCTTCTCATGGACTCACTCTGCACTTTGTCCTGCCCACTGGCCTTGTCGTTCACTGCTGTGTGCCCCCTGCCTGTGCAGCTTCTCATGGACTTAATCTGCACATTGGACTGGCCACTGGCCTTGCTGTTCACTGCTGTGTGCCCCCTGCCTGTGCAGCTTCTCATGGACTTCATCTGCACATTGTACTGGCCAATGGCCTTGTTGTTCACTGCTGTTTGCCCCTTGCCTGTGCAGCTTCTCATGTACCCCACCTGCACTGTGTCCTGGCCACTGGCCTTGTTGTTCACTGCTGTTTGCCCCTTGCCTGTGCAGCTTCTGATGTGACTACTCTGCACATTTTACTTGCCTTGTGGTTCACTGCTGTGTGCCCCCTGCCTGTGCAGCTTTTCATGGACTCACTCTGCACTTTGTCCTGCCCACTGGCCTTGTTGTTCACTGCTGTTTGCCCCTTGCCTGTGCAGCTTCTCATGTACCTCACCTGCACTGTGTCCTGGCCACTGGCCTTGTTGTTCACTGATGTTTTCCCCCTGCCTGTGCAGCTTCTCGTGGACTCACTTTGCACTTTGTCCTGCCCACTGGCCTTGTCGTTCACTGCTGTGTGCCCCCTGCCTGTGCAGCTTCTCATGGACTTAATCTGCACATTGGACTGACCACTGGCCTTGCTGTTCACTGCTGTGTGCCCCCTGCTTGTGCAGCTTCTCATGGACTCACTCTGCACTTTGTCCTGCCCACTGGCCTTGCTGTTCACTGCTGTTTGCCCCTTGCCTGTGCAGCTTCTCATGTACCTCACCTGCACTGTGTCCTGGCCACTGGCCTTGTTGTTCACTGATGTTTGCCCCCTGCCTGTGCAGCTTCTCATGGACTCACTCTGCACTTTGTCCTGCCCACTGGCCTTGTCGTTCACTGCTGTGTGCCCCCTGCCTGTGCAGCTTCTCATGGACTTAATCTGCACATTGGACTGGCCACTGGCCTTGCTGTTCACTGCTGTCTGCCCCCTGCCTGTGCAGCTTCTCATGGACTTCATCTGCATATTGTACTGGCCAATGGCCTTTTTTTTTTTTTTTTTTTTTACAGAGTTTTATATAGCGCGAACTTGACCCGAAGGTATCGGGTATCAGAGCGCTTTACATAGCATCAGTTGCGTTACATGAGGACACATTCATTTTTTTGTTTTTTGTTGGGCACGGGGTGATTAAGTGATTTGCCCAGAATCACAGGATGTTCAGCGTCATTGCCGAGACTCGAACCCGGTTCCCCAGATTCGAGGTCGACCGCCCTAGCCGTTAGGCCAACTCCTCTCCCCTTGTTGTTCACTGCTGTTTGCCCCTTGCCTGTGCAGCTTCTCATGTACCTCACCTGCACTGTGTCCTGGCCACTGGCCTTGTTGTTCACTGATGTTTGCCCCCTGCCTGTGCAGCTTCTCATGGACTCATTCTGCACTTTGTCCTGCCCACTGGCCTTGTCGTTCATAGCTGTGTGCCCCCTGCCTGTGCAGCTTCTCATGTAACTACTCTGCACATTGTACTTGCCTTGTGGTTCACTGCTGTTTGCCCCCTGCCTGTGCAGCTTCTCATGTAAATGCTGTGCATATTGAAATGCCCACCGGCTTTGCTGTTGCCCAAATTTGTTGTCTCAATATGCAAATTGTGAATAAACACAGTTGATCCTGCAGTGAGTTGTGTCAGTGTCCTTCCTGAATAAAGTTGTTTCTGTGTGTGCATGGTTTACTGTGTCACAGGCTCAGTATGCCACTTCGACATTGCCAATGGGTTGTGTCACATTTCATTTTTTTGCAGGGGTGGGAGGCACTTCATTTCTACCTGATTGTGATACTTATGGGTGCAGTGCAGGTGGTTGGCAATGAAATCTTGTAGTCATCTTCCTTCTTGGCTCATGTTATCTATGGTGGACACATGTCAGGTTTGTGGGCAATGGCAGCACAGGGTGGGAGTTTGGGCACAGTCTTACAGGCAGGCAGGCCAGGGTCATGGGGTAGGGGTGAGCTTCCTCTCTGTGTGCCAATCAGTGTCGGTGTATGGACATCTTGTGGTGATGAGTTATCCAGGTCCCATGGCTTACTTCCAATGTGTGCACTTGGGTGGTGGAGAAGTGTATGGTGTGAAGGGGGTGACTTTGTTGTGACTGTGTATGTGTGTGCACCTGCATTGTCAACTACTGCCATGTGTGACCCTGGAGTGGTGTGCCTGTATGTGTACTTGTTTAGCCCTGTGGTTGTGTTTTGTGCACATGGCAGTATTGTGTGTTGCTGTTGTGGGAGGAGGTATGTGTGACATATCCTACTTGTGCTTGGCTGTTATGTAGTGTATCACTGGGCCCTGTGTGTTGTGCAGCAGACATTGTCTTGTCCAGTATTTGGATGCCTATGTGTGGCTGGTCAGTGTTTGAGTTCAGGGCCTTCCTTACATCCCTGTGCCTATACATGGGTGTCCTTGCTGTCTCCAGGAGTTGTTGCATTGGGGTGACCGTGGTTTGTGTTGACTGACTGTGTCAGCCATGTGTGCTGTGATGGGCTGTGTGTGTTCTCACATGTGTTTTGTCTTGCATGTGTATCACACATGCTTGATGGTTGTGTCACTGCCCTTCCATTTGTGGGCACCTCACTTTTGCTTTCCTATATGTTGTCCTCCATTACTGCTGGCATGTGGTGTGTGTATGTAGCTGTGAGTCAGGGTGGTGTGTGTGTGTGTGACTTGTCAGTTAGTGTGTGCAGTGAAGTGTTTGGTCCTCATCTGTGTGTGTGTACATTTTGTGCCTGGCCTCAGTGTTCTTGGCTTGTGTGTGATGTTGTTGTGGTGTGTGTGTTGGGTGGGGCCTGGGCTTCTGTGCTATGTGTTCCTTTGCAAAGGGTCCTGCTGTGGCTGTATATGCAGTTGTTGGGACGTGGGGCATGGTGTGGCTGTAGTTGTGTGGTTGTTGTGCAGGAGTGGCACTTGTGAGGCACATGTTGTGTCCCTTCAGGGAGGTAGCTGGTGTGTTGTGGATGGAGTTGTGGCACTGTGCGATTTGTACGGTGCCCTTGGCATGCGCTGGCCCTGTGCTCTGCGTTGTGTGCATGGTTTCATGCACACTGACCGCGGCGGTGACGTGACCGGGACATTTGTTCAGGAATGCGGTACATGGGTGGGCAGTATGTGGCGAGATGTTTTTGTGACAGGTGGGACATGTGTGTGTGCAGTGATGGCTGTGTGCCTGTCCCCACAGGGGTGTGTGGTGTTCCCATGCGATGTTTTTCAACCCTGAAGCTGTGTATTGTGTTACTTGCACTGTTGTGTCTGTACGTACCTGCGGAGGCGTCCGCGGCGGTGGATAACTTGCAGGTGGTGGATCATGTACAGCACCGGGAAGGCGTGTAGGGCAGGATCCATCGCGGTGTGTCCCGGGTGTTTCTTTTCTGTCTCCGCTGTGATGTCTCCGCCGTCTTTCGCTGTGCGGTTTCTCCGTCGCGGTGCGCTGCCCTGTTTCCGGCATCGTGATATCTTCGGCATACGGGACGTCATTCCGCACGGTGGTGTGTGGTGATTGGCTCACTCTGCCGCGGTGGCGGGCGCACTTTGATGGCGGTCGGCGTCGCACCGCAGCGGGCGGGTAATGTGCAATGTGTGGCCATCCTAATATGGCGGGCGTGAAGACCGCTGGCGGCGTGCGGTAAATGGGTGTTAAGGCCACCACCGGCACCGCAGTCGTGTCTCTGTCCGCCATCGTAATAGGCCCCCTAGTCTGCTTTAACTAACTAGCAAAAATACATTGTAGATAAAAAAAACACGCCCCCCAGTTATTTACATGAAGCATTTGCGCTGCAGCATCAGTTTGGGCACTGCCAATCTGATCTACGCTTTTCTCCATTTTAGATTGATGGTGTCCCAAAGTTCCTTAAACTTACAATAGCTGGTTTGTGGCTGTTTCTGCGACTGTTTGTGTGTAGAGTGGGGCTTGGGAAGGCCTTTTTATACATGTGATGGGTGGCGTTTGCTAATTATGCATAGGCCTTACTGGTTAAGGGTGGGCACAGAAATAGTTGTTGAGGGTTTGGGTTTCACTTAGTATCACCTGTTTGCTACTGTGAAAGCACAACAACAAAAAAACTGAGGTTGAAAGGTCATTATTTGAATTATGCATTAACAAGCAGGACCACATAAATAATAGGGGTGGTGGTAGCAACTCCTATAGAATAGGTGTATCTGCATTAATCCCCTTGGGTGTGCAGGCTGTACTTCTCTGAACTTTACAAGGGTTCCCCGCAGCAAGTCAACATTGACTTACAAGTTTTTAGATGCAATGCTCTAAGGTGGGATACACCCTCCTTGCTCCATCCTGGTCATGTGCTGCATGTAATAGCCTTGGGCAGGCTGGACACACTTATCTGACCTTTACACAGTTTTCCAGCATCAAGCCAGCTCTGACTTACAGTTTTTAGATATCTTGCTCTAAGCTGGGATACACCCACCTTGCTCCAGTTTGGTCATGTGCTGTATGAAGCCTCTCTTGGGTGTGCTGGACACACTTATCTGACCTTTACACAGGTTTCCCTCATCAAGACCTCTCTGACTTGCAGTTTTTAGATGCTGTGCTCTAAGGTGGGAAACACCCTCGCTGCTCCACGCTGTACATGGGCTGCATGAAGATTTTTGTTTAAAACCAGCATTTGACCAACCCGTTGGGTCAGGCAGTGGTGAGGCTGAGAGCTGGTTCTGTATTTCCACTGCCCCAACCTGTGATGAAGCTGACACGAGGCCCTGACACATGTCTGAACATGCCTAGGCAGGCCCTCTTAGACTCAGAAGCGCTGCGCACATAGGTAGGGCTACAATTTCACAGACCTCATAGCCCTAGACACTATGGCAAGGACCCAGGCATGAGACTAACATGTCACAGGTGATATCACAACCCCGTAACTCACCTGCACCTACGTCCATTCAGGGGAGGCCTCTCACACCTACCTACATCACTTCAGGAGCGGGGCACCTGTCGCTTTTTACTTGACAAGCAAAGGTATCCCTGTATTCTACTCATATCAATGATACAATCCTCGCTCTGAACCACAAGCACTCTATGGCCAGGCACCTTCCAGCCATTCCGGGGCACTCCTGGTGTTCTAACAGTAGAACAGACACATAAGGTCAGCCACACAAACCCACTAGCCCTCTACCAGAGAGAACACGTTGGATTTTAGTGGTAAATTCCTGTTCATAAGTTCACTCTCTACAAGTGCTTAGTTACCAGAAATGTCAAGAGTAATGATAACATTTCTTTTAAATATATTGAAACACAATGTGTGACACATGGGAGTTACTTCTTTTGGGGAGTGACAGTTGAGTTTGATGTTAAAAACATGTCACACTCGTTATTTAATTTCAGAACTGATAATTTCTCTCAGACTGTTGAATATCTCCTTCAAAAGGAGAGCAGGATATTTGATTTCTGATCTTAAAGCAGAAGCTTGTGGGTATTACTAATAATGCAGTAGATGCCCATGTGCAGGGAATCTATACCAGAATTATAACAATGCACAAGAACTAGCAAGGTGTCATTGAAGACATAGACAGTAGGGTTGGCAAAAGCAAGCAGGTCCAGTAACCCACTGAGGTGTGCATGTTCATTAGGATGAGCTCGTAGCAAAAAGATTTATAATGGAGTTATTCTTGAAGGAACCTTGTAACCTGCATTTGAATGAAGGAATATGCTGCAAAATGTTATTCATTGTCAAGCAGCAGATTCCTTCAAGTGCACTACAGTGGAAACATTTCTATTGTAGCTTTGCAAGAATATAAAATGACACTATTGAATCAGGAAAATTCATTATTGAAACAATGGTCATGAAAGCTAAAGTTCATTGCGCTGACAACAGCCCAAGAGTACATCATGTCCTAAAAGTAATTGAATGAAATGTACATGCTATGCATTGAATACTTGTTATCCATTGTTTGTGGGTGTTTTGATTTTGGCACTGGTATTCTATGCAAAGCTAGAATGCACTACTTTGCATGACTCAAGTTTAATTAGCTTTCTTGGAGTCGTAGCGTGTTTTTGTTGTTCCAATTCTGTAATGCCTACTTTTCATTAATTATTGGTTTTGCTTTACACGAAGAAATGGCATGCATCACTGTGATTGCATCATCATTCATGCAAATAATTTTTCAAATAATTTTGAGCAAAAAAGTTAATCTACGCCAATCTGTGCATCGCTTAGCATAAATGCCTACCCAATGTTTAGTAAATGTGAGACTCTTTTAAGTACGTGAATGGGATTTTTCATGACTGTGCATAATACTCTTCTTTGATACTAATATTTCAGAAGGCAACTTTGGTTTTAAACCTTTCACATTTCTTTGTCTTTGGCGGTTGAGCTGCACATTGTTACAGAAAGAATTTTGCATAATGTGTCTTTAATAATCTCTGTCAACAACAAAAAAACTAATATTATTAAAATCAAGTACCATTGGCATAGTCAATAGGTCTGGCGTTGGCTGCCAGCCTTTTGGCTTTGGCTAGTTTTGTTTAGTTCTGTTATGGTTTGTGTAAAACCTTATTATAGGTGGTGCGGCCAGATGTTCAGCAATCTAAAAAAAACATTGGCTAGAGCTAAAGTATTTTTTTGGTTTCCAAAAAGCACACGTTACCATACTAGTCCTGGACTCTAAAGGGGACTACTTTGTGCGTAGAAGTGCTCCTTGTGAAAGGGAAGCATGATGTAACTGAAAATGAAACCAGACAGTGGCGGAACTGTGCTTAACCACTGCCCCATGATGCCTGCTGCAGTGCTGGAAGAAAAATGGGAATGACACAACAGACTAATGGATGAATTCTGGCTGAAACCTCCTATGAGTAACTATGTTATGAACATAATTGTAGTAAAACCAAAAGGCCTTGCTTAACACCAGAGCTAAAAAATCTAATTGATCTGGCATTGGCTGCCCGACTCTTACCTTTGCTAATGCTTATTTGTAATATTTACGTAAAACCTTTTTAGAAATAGAGAGGCTTGCAAAGGCAGATAGAGAGGCCTGCAAAGACAGATAGAGATGCTTGCATAGACAGATTGAGAGGATTGGAAAGACAGATAGAGAGACTTGCAAAATAAATAGAGAGGTTTTACAAAGACATATAGAGAAGCTTGCAAAAACAGATAAATAGAGAGGGTCACATAGATACATAGAGGTGCAAAGTTAGAGAGATAGTGTTGCAAAGACAGACAGATAGATAGATAGATAGATGGATGGAAGGATGGATGGATGGATGGATGGATGGATGGATAGATAGATAGATAGATAGATAGATAGATAGATAGATAGATAGATAGATAGATAGATAGATAGATAGATAGAGAGATAGATAGATAGATATTGGAATAAATGGCAGAGCTAAAATTAGTAATATAACACAAGCAAGACATACCAGAGCCTTGAAAGCACATTAGAAAGCCATACAAGCAGAACATACAAACTGAATTGGTATACAAATATAACTGTAGGTCTCAAATAAATACATACCAGCATGAAATACAGGAGTGCAGGTAGACATGCACGTCATTGCATGCATACTAAAATAATTTCAGCTTAATGAAGAACAGTATCAAATTAGCACACTTTGGCATGCTGTGAAATAGTCTCAGTCAAACACATAAAGCCAGAATATTCCCTGTGGTCAAAGCAAAAGAGCTGGTCAAAAGTGGCTTGCTATCACACCAGACTCTAAACGCAAACACAACATCAAAGTAATAAAGTAAAAACAAAAACACTGTCACTGATGAGAAGTACCTTGTGTGCAGATGTGCTTCTTGTGAAAGAGCAAACTGCAGTCACTCAAAGTGAAGTTATCCAGTGACTGAGTGGACTGACCCCTAGCACATGCTGTGTGCTGTAGTGGGTGGAAACAAAATGTGAATGACAAACCAGCAGATGAATGGATGAAGACAGCTGGCTGAAAGCTCCTTTAAATAAGTTTACTATACATATATTTTTAAAACAATTAAAAGGTCTTGGTCAATGCAAGACCTAAAATAATACTGCAGATATGCAGTCAACCAAAGAAAGAGGTCATTAGTGTCACTCCATCAGCTCAGCTTTGAGTCCATGTAAGCTTCTGCCTCCCATAATCCTTCCTCTACTTTGCAGCTCTGCCATTGGATGAGTATCTTTATGGGTTTGTCATTTATAATTATTATTAGAAAGTCTTTGCGTGTTACAGCATTTATGGTGGTTCCTGTGTGGACAGAAAAAAGGGCACGTTGATTCCCTATAGCTTGCAGTCCCCATATATGCTGCATGCATAGGGAAGAAGGGGCCGACTTGTTTGTCCTGCCTTTGTGACATTAGTTGTCATTTGACCTTCCATTGTAGACACTGAGGGATAAACAAACACTCTTTTAGCTTTGATTTTTAGTAGCATCCTTCAACTTTTCAAAATTTTTGAAGATATGTTTAAATAATTTTACGCTGTTCGGTGTGGAAACGTTTTAATAAATGGTTGTAATGTAGCCCCTTCGAAGTCCAAAACCTTGTTAGAGTAGTTTTCAATGCATGGACTCACTCCAAAGGAAAATCTCAGTGTGGAAGTACAGAGATAATCGACCCTCCAAGCAAAAGCATGGGCATGACTTGAATATCCATGTCTTGAGAAGATTCTTAAAAATCTTGACTGCCCCTACTGTTGCCTAGACTGGAGAGGGGATAGTAAATCTAACTCCTCTGAAGTCCAACACTTTCCCTCCTTTAGCTTAGACTGGATTGGAAATAGTAAATCTAACCCCTCTGAAGTCCAACACTTTCCCAACTGTTGCTTAGACTGGAGTGGGAAAAGTAACTCTAACCTCTCCAAAGTCCAACACTTCTTCTATTGTTGTTTAGACTGGTTAAAAATAGTAATTGTAAGGTCTTTGAAGTCCAGCATTTTCCTTTGTGTTGTGTGCATTAGAGTGATATTTGTAAATGCAATTTTTTTCAAGGTGTAAAAACCTTTCCTATTTTCTTTTAAATTTGGAGTTATGTTAAGAGTTTTTTCCTATTTGTTTTAACTTTTCAATATTTTGTTCTTTTAATTGTTCACAATATTTTTAAAAATATGTTGTATTTTAAATTATCTTTATATTAATTTAAAATGTGTTATGTAGACACACATATATATATATATATATATATATATATATATATATATAGATATATATTCACTATATGTTTACATTTTTTGTAAATATGTATATAGTTACATACACATATATTTTATTTGTAAATGTATTTTAAAAATGGTAAATAGTTTTTTTATTTTATATATATAAAACAAACAACATATATATATATATATGTATATGTTTTTTAATTAAAATTTTACTTTACTGTTACTATTTCACATTAAATGTATTTAAAAAATGTTTAGTAATTGTTTCTACCTTGTTTAAAGAATATATATTTTTTACATATAAAAAGGTTAAGATATTTCAATATGTATGTGTGTGTGTCTCCCTCTCTCTCTCTATATATATATATATATATATATATATATATATATATATATATATATATTATCTACTAGCGGTCGCCAGAAGATAGTTATAGTTAGGACCTATTTTCCATAGGAAATTCGCAACATTCTAGTTCCAATACCTTTGGCGCCGGTTGACGAATCTTCGCGAAATTCTCAAAACTTATGGCCCGCTCCGGTCCGCTCCTATCTTGAAAGTTTCGGGGTGATTCAGTAAGCGGGGGCCAAGAAAAAAGGGGGGTCCCAAAACGTGTTTTCCCCATGCAATTTTCCATAGGAACCTTTAGTCGCAGCTACAGCCCGAACTGCTGAACGGAATTACACCAAATTTGGCAAAAAGGTAGCCCTTGGTTCAGAGTCGTGCCTTTTGGTTAAATGGTGTAAATCCGTTCAGTAGTTCCTGAGAAATTTGAAAAAGAAAACACATATATATCTGGGCGGAGCCTAACCACACATGTCATCGTGAGATCTGATTGGCTGTCAGCACTTCATCCTGGAATTGCTGGCCGCCATCTTGGGACCAATATAAATGATAGTACCCCATTGAAATGCATTGTAGTGAATCAAAGATTTTGAGGGTTACCAAAAGGAGAACTATAAAGGGTGATAACAGACTTTAGTTACATTAGAATTCATTTGTTGATGGTACCATACTAATTTCAGGAATTGTGGTGTGTTCTAAGGTGATTTTACCCTGTGAAAAACCTTCTGCTGGGATATCATGAATCATGTTTGAGAGAAAACTATTTTCATATGCTTGTCCCATACAGTTTTGGAAGGTGCTCCAGAAGCTAAAATGAGAGCATATTTTCTGTAAATTCACATTATCTTTCTCAGTCATGTGAGAATGAAGTCTGACATTCTCAGTAAAACATGTACATCCAACAAGGGCAGAGACTGTTAGTTGATTCCTTTGTGTTCTACTGCAGCTTCCCAGAGTGTTCTAAAGAACAACTAGAGCGCTAACAGTCTTACTTATGACAACATTATGGCATACCTGAAGCCATCTTTCTTTGGAATAAACTGGTAACTCTTAAAACATTTAATTTAAAAAGGAACAAAATGAGGGGGTTCATTTTGTCATAGAAATTATGGTTAGTGCTGTAGAAAGAAAAATTAGGACATGTTTCAAGTGTGATCTCAAATATCTTCCTGTTATATTTCAACAGGAGCAGCCTGTCAGTTGGTGCCTTTGTGTTCTACTGCAGCTTCCCAGAGTGTTCTAAAGAACAACTAGAGCGCTAACAGTCTTACTTATGACAAAAGTATGGCACACCTGAAGCCATCTTGATTGGAATAAACTGGTAACACTTAAAACATTTAATTTAAAAAGGAACAAAATGAGGGGGTTCATTTTGCCATAGAAATTATGGTTAGTGCTGCAGAAAGAAAATTTAGGGCATGTTTTAAGTGAGATCTCAAATCCTCTTCTATTTCATTAGAAAATTCTGACATGCAGACTGAAACAATCACTTTCAATACCAGCAGTAGACTTCCAGTTAACTCCCTGGTGAGCAGTAGCTTTACTACAGTGATCTAATGAACAACTAGAGTGCTAACATTCTGAATTTATGGCAAATGTGTGACACATCTGAATGCCTTCTTGATGGAATCAAAGTAAAAACTGAAAGCATTTCCTACTGAGGAGACTGCAGTAAATGACGAAATTAGGAAACTTCATAACAAATAAGTCTCCCAAGATGGCCACCAGAGAAAAAAGAGCCCAAATGTAGCACAAATATCACCCAGCTGTAGCCCACATATAGCCCAATTACAGAAATGTGCAAAACACTTTTTATTTTTAGTTTTTCTGCAGTTTTATATAGTGCAAACTGGTCAGGTATTGGAGCGTTACATCTTACTTGGACCCCTTATTGCGTATTTTGCACGAAGTACATGAGATTGATCTTGCGAAACATTGAACTTTACGATTCTGTTAACCTGAAGTTGCTCTGAACCAGGCTTTGTAACACCCGTTTTTACCTACTGGTTTTAATTAATTCTCACTGTATTGTATTAGGAAAGAGGATTTACTGTTTTTATGTACACTTTTATGATCTACGTTTCTAAATCAGATCAAATAAAGTTTAATGAATTCTATGGCAGGACGGAGGCGAGGATTATGCATATCTTTCCTCACTTTATTTGCATAGCAGTTCAAAGAAAACGTAACACAACAATGATTAAACAAAAGACTACACAACCCATGAACCATTAGGGGGTAGTCTCCAAGGCAACTATAGTCCAATCATATCACAGTCCATCGTATATAATATTGTGACGTCCCTTCCGCTTCCTCTTTCTTCACTGCTCGTCAGTTAAGTGCATTCCTTACATTCTTGGCTTAATCTGACGTTGTTGCTGTTTGTATAGCGGTTTCTTGTGCACGTTATTAGCATTATTGCCTTGGTATTGTTTCATATTCCCTGCGCAGCAGGCTCTTGCCCGAGCGCGTTCTCCCCCTCGCAGTTTCTCCCGCTGTGTGCTCTGCGCGCGGTGAGATCCTGTCAGGCGCGTCTGGTCCGAGCGAGGCAGCTCCGTCGAGCGCTCCTGCTGGTCTTTACGCGCGTTTGGGAATCCGGTCACTCCTTTAGTGTCCGCTTGATTCCCGACCAACCCTTGCCTAATTTTGACACCGCTACGCGGTGATTTCCCCACATGGCCACGTTAGTGACCAGCGCCACCTGGTGGTGGTAACTGGTATTGCGCCTCAGTCTATTCTTATAACAGCTTCGGGGAAAGCCCAGCTGTTGGAGCACCGGCGAGGGGGCTGTCTTAAGGATTTTAAGGGCATTTGTTCTGTGCTCACACCCTCTGCTATCATGTCTTCTCCAGAAGACCATTTTTACTCCTCCTACCAGGAAGTGGAGGAGGAATGGCCCCCAACTTCTCCCTCCAGCAGTGGACCAAGCCCTCTCTCTGGCTATTTCTAGGGCGCTGGCTTCTCTTAGGGATCAGGTTGATAAGCTGGCGAAAAGCATCCCTGGTGTGTTCAGTGACCCAGATCTGGTGGTGGCGGGTCCAAGTAGCTCCCAGATGGGGAATAAAAGGGCCGTTAAGCATAACGCGGGGCACTTGGAAGGATTTGATAAACTTACGGAGACCTTCCTCAAGAGTGCGCGAACGCTAAAACATGCACCCTGCCGGGAGGAGGAGGGGCCCGGAAAAAATTGCGACACTGTCACCACTATTGTAGACCCGACGGCGGGTTTCCTTAGAGGGAGAGGGTGTATCGGAGGACGATTTCTCCTCCGATGAGGATAAGGACTCGGGCGTCCCTGGCGTCCAGAGTCCCACTCCTCTCAGTCCCCGTGTAGAAATAAAAACCTTCTTAGGGGTTCACTGATACATCTGGTCCTTAAAACCAACAAAGAAGAGATTGGCACAGAAGCTGTAATATCAAAAAAACATGTTTTATTAACCTCAGATGAGGGAGATTGCATCTTACTGTACCCTCAGGCCACTGTAGGAGGCATTCTAATGAGTGCAGAGAACAGGGTCCTTATATATGTATTTGTTATATAGTCAGCATAAAATCAAGGGGAGGTCCTAGCACATACAAGCATGCTTATTGACTAATATGGGCATACAAAATTTGCTTGCTCCACAAAGTGGGAGGGAGACTAAACTGCTTACATGAGTAAGAATAGCTTGACAGTTGTAAACTAGGAGCAGGTGCATTCTACCAGTTAGGCCTCTCTGAGCATGTGCAAGACTCTGGAAGAGGAGAAAGCACATGGCGAGCACATGGCTAACTAAAATGGCTGCCAAGTACAAAATGGCTTTCAGCTCATGCTAACAGCGATTCCTGCAATCTTTAACAGACGATCCTTTTAGCATGAGCTAAAGACATTACCATGATCTAGTAGAGACATAGAAAATATTTTGCACATTTTCTTCTCATAAATTCATCAACATCCTATGCTAGGTGGGCATTTACATTCTAAACATTTCATTAAGCAGGTATATACAAGGTATAAGCAGGAGTACAAAGTGAACAGAGCATTGGGTCATACAGGTAGCAAGAGAGAATAATGACTATTATCTCAAACAGAAATCTCAATATTTTCCAATCCTAAGCAGAAAGCAAATACCAAAACCATCTAGTCTAATTTTAAGTTTCAGGGCTCAATTTAAAAATCAATTTAAAAATAGCCAACAGCACATACCTAATAAAAACATTTTCAATAGACTTTCTCAGTATTTTATGAGGGCTGAATTATCAATGAATATACTTAAGAAAAGAGTAAAGTAACATGCTCAGATGAACTTTTCTCGTGCAGAATAAACATTACTCTTAAAAATATTAAAGCAATCAGACATATTATTACAAAAAACAATTGTGGCTCCGGGGGACCAGGAGGACCACACAGGGCCATAGGAATTAGGACAAGGAGCCGCAAAGGGCTGCTCCTCCTCAAAAATGGGACGACCAAAGGGGTACATTACTAACAACAAAAAAAAGTCCTTGAACCAACCAGCCAGAGGGGAGTCTTCTCCCTGTGTCCGTTTTGAGCCTCACAGGCAGGCTCTTGTTGTTCCCACGGTGGAGCTGCACAACTCGCAACTCAAGAATCACGGAGAAGGAAAAGTCTTTCTTTCAGGATAGGGAAATCACCCCCCCAGGGCAAATACCCTCAATGATCCTATCCAGTGTCTCAGGCAGTGCACCAGTTTTCTTCACTTTAATCTAACAGGCACCAAGGGCATAGCACCTGTACCCTAAACTCAAGTCCTTCCCTAACTCCTGTATTTGCACCTCTGGCGCACTGCTCTTTTGTTGGGGCACAAATTGTACCCAGTGTACTCGGGCATCTCTTGATCAACAAACAAAGGCGTAGACTTGCATTCACTTTGGGACCAGGATTAAGAGGCCTGAAGCAACCCTTGTTTCAAAGGGGGTCACCTCAAGCAAAAGCCTCCTTGCCGTCCTTGTCATTCTGTGACTCTCTCAGCTGGGCATCAAAAACTGGATCCACACAAAGATTTCTCCATCCTGATTTGTAACCCCGTCTTTCGCCCAAGACAGTGGCAGGGGTACACACTTCACGTCCCAGTGCTTCCGCCTTCACTGAGGTCCTAGTTGCCAGCAACGCCTATGCTGGTTACCTTCACTTTGGCTTCAAACTGGAGTGACGCTGACTCCCCAGGCTGGATCTGATGTCCGGGCCCCTCTGGCAATGGTTGTAAGGCAGCAAATATCTATTGGTGGACAGAACAAGAGGTCTTTAGACAAGGCACAGAAATAATCTAACAACAGAAAGGATAGTCTCAGAATACTTCCTTAGTCTTGGGGCGCCCCATACATTAGCAAGGCACCCAAGAACCACTTCATCTATCTGAGAGTAGAAAACCCTGGACCTATTGGCAGAGTATAAAAGGAACGTTTTGGTGAACTGACAAGAGTAATACATCACCCAATCCCAAACAGCCAAAGAAGTCTGTGTTCATTTACTAAATTCTGAGGAAAAGAGAAAAACAATACAGACATACTCCAAATACTTACATTGGTGTATTCCTATATTACTAATCTGAAGAACCCTCAAGAAAAAGGAAATGTTCTACACTTTTACTCATAGATTTTACATTACTTGTACAGGACTGCAGACACTTGTAAAATAATTTCTCTTACATGTTATGCTTAGGACCATGCTCTCATGTTATAGGTGCAGCAGGAAAATCTAAAACTGCTAATCTAACAGGGATTCTTATTGCAAAAAGAACTAAACTTCAACATAGTGGGTACTTTATCTCCAGCAGAACATGTTATGACAAACAAACTCCTATAAAACAATATTTTCCTTCAAAATGTTTGCTAAGGATCACATGAGCGTCTTTCCTGCATTGTACTTTTCACGATCTGGACTATGCAACATCATTTTCAAAAGGAAAAAAGCCTATCTCCAGCTCTAATAAGGGCTGTCAGCTTATTTACAGAGACTAGCTAATAAAAGACTAGCAATGCCCTTGCAAAACTGTATAGAACATGAGAATAACATAAACAATAATAGTGTTGCCACCTGAGATTTTTGAACAGAAACCCCCACTATACAATTTTCCTTAAAGATCAAATAAGGGAACATCAATCTGTTCTACTCATTCTTTCATACAGGATGGGCAGTAACATAGCTTATGTGTTTCATCTTTTTATTAATTCTAACAATTTTAAAACAGTATTACAGAATAGCCAATTGTAATTGTAATTGTAAGTAGCATTTATATAGCGCAGCTGTCACCCAACGGGCATCCTGGCGCTGGGATTACCTAAATCACTGTGCAGCTATAAAACTATGAATCATCATGCGCCAATCTCTCAAGGCTATTCTTTTGGAAAGAGCCTGGTTTTTAGCTTTTTTCTAAACTGCAGTTAGTCATCAGTCTGTCTGAGTTCACTTGGTAGTTCATTCCATAGCCTTGTGGCTGTATAGCCAAATGATCTACCTCCTAGTCGGGTTTTCTTGACTCATGGGGTACATACTAGGTGGGCTGCCAAGGAACGAAGACTTCTAGCTGTGGAGTACCAAGTAAACATTCTCTGTAATGGTTTA
This sequence comes from Calotriton arnoldi, assembly GCA_963921515.1. Classification (NCBI taxonomy): domain Eukaryota; kingdom Metazoa; phylum Chordata; class Amphibia; order Caudata; family Salamandridae; genus Calotriton; species Calotriton arnoldi. The sequence continues at coordinate 2,342,613 of CAWUFW010001960.1, read as the reverse complement.
GGCCCCATTTTGTGTGCCGCCTTATGAACAATGCAAAGTGCCTTAACTGTCATATGGCCATTTCCTAGACAGCTTTAGACAGACTCAAAAAAAGTGAGAAAAAGAAGAGAGAAAACATAATTTTGCCTACCCTTAATTTGTAGAGGAGCTAGCCTCCTTCCCCCATTTTGACAGTAGGAAAACCTGAAACAGGTTTTACTTCTGTCAACACTTTCAACCCTATTTGTAGCAACTGGGCACAAACAAACTTGTAGGAGATATCTTAGAAAGTGGCTATTCTCTGATTCAGTCTAACACAATGCAAATTGAGTTAACTTTAAACCAATTTCTACAGCAATTGTACTAGATTAACATGAGGGCGCATGAATGCAAACTAAAATCCATTTCCTCCTTATCGTAGCCCCTACACAGTATTCTTTAAACTAAAACCATTATTTTATATAAATGGCAGATCAATGTTCAACTGAGGGTTGTCTTCCTTTCGTGGCATAGGACTGCGCAAAACGTGTGTTTGCCAAAAATAGGAAGCAAAGCTTCTCTTCCTCTCTTTGCGCTATCATCTCGTCTTTCAAAAAACTTCACCCTGCTAAGTTGCTAAATACAGAACTCTGACCTTTGACCCGTTCAGCAGCTGCTCATTTTTGTGTGCAAGGCTTGCCATGCGGTTTGTAATGCAAAGCAACTCTGGAGAATCACAGCGAAAAGCAGTCTTATACTTATTTTCATTTATGTACAGTGGTGTGCAATCTAGTAATGCAAAGGCAGCTGTTTATTTTATACTTGCATATACTTTTATTGAAGCCTAAGAGCACGTTAAAACTGCCTTGAGTGGTAGAACTGCTTGTAAAATTGTGAATTTAGCTCAATTTCGACTTTGGTGGTAGGGGCACTTAAAAATGAATATCCTACAATATTTTTGCATAATAGGAACCCCCAGAGTGTTCTCTAGATAGCCCAGGAATGGGAAATCAGAAATGTATAAGATATACCCTTATAAAAACAAGTTTTGTACGGCTGGGTAAAGTGACATTTCACATTTAAGTTCCCTTCTTATTGCGGTACAGCACTGCTTAAATTCAACTTTGATGCTAGGAATTCACAGTATGATGATTAGGCTTTATAAAGATGAGAAAAACGAATTTAAAGCATTTATTTTTAGCAATATATTTTTTCCCATATAATTAAATTTTATTTTTTATCAATAAAACCAACCATTTTGATGATTCCACATTGGAAAAGCAAGCTTCATTCGTAGCCTATCATATTTAAACACATTCATTCATAACCCTAAGCACAGAAGCCTTACTTGAAACAGGAAAAGTCTGCGCCACTTTTTAAAAAAAAACAGTTATCATTTAACATCGGAACCATAGATATACTTATGTAAAGAAGGCATTAAGAAAGGAAATCCCTACTTTCAATTTTGTTCTCTGTTATCCAAAATAATGAAACTGGTTTTTAGAAACTTTTAAAATAGGGCAGGCCCTTATACCAGGTTTACACTGACTTAAAATTTCGCTAACTCAGCATTCCTGTCTGTGGCCGTGAGCAGGAATAGCCATATGCTATTTATGCAGCTGTTGTTTGTCAGCAGGCGTCGAATTTTCACGCCTTTCTCAGGAAAAAAACCCTTTTATTATTTGAAATACCCTGACAGAGTTAAATCCCCATTTGCTGTGTCAAACGGTTTCTTTTTAGTTAGTTAGTTTAAACACAGCTGTCGGAAAGCTTTTTTCTCGGGTGCTGAGAGAAAAGCATGTCACAGTCTATTTAAAAACTGAGGCATTTCAATGCAGTCAAATCTATCTTTCTATAATGTATATTTAGTTCAGCAACGACCAAATTCACTCATATGATGTGCATGCCTTTTAATGTCTAATACAATGTATTTAAGGAAAAGGCCGTAACATTGTGTATTTAAGTCTATTGATTACAAAACACACAATTTCGTTTTTTTTTTCTCTGTATGAGGCCTATTTTAATCCTATTGAATACGAATTCTAATTTTATGTTTAGCATTGTGGCAAGTTGCACACATGTATAGTGTCTTACTCTGTCAATTTAATAGTAACATGCAGCTATTTAGCATATGTTACATAATTTATTTCTGGATTTTTATTTAATATGTAAGTAACTAAATGACATTTTGCATAACAGAATAATGACAGCAAAAAACATAAACAAACTCATTGAGCTCATTCAGACAGTTACAGAAGGACACAACACAGCGCGCTTAAAGCTAGCCATTCTTAAACAGAGTACTCACACAAGTATTACCAATGTCAAACCAAAAACCCCACATAGACATTTAAACACACATTTAACCCACAAATCAATACTTAGGACAGCTTACAAAGTGTACACAAGACCAACCTATTTGTAAATACTAATTGTAAGTCATATTTACAAGAAGAGCTCTCAAAAGTAGCCCAAAAAACTGTTCCATGGTCAAATTCGCCAGTTTTGGCTGGTAGAACACTCAAAAAGCGCTCTGCATATCACCACTTATGAATGTTACTAAGTGCGCAGATCCGGATCCGTTTTATGTACATATTTAGTTCCATGGGGTACTTAGTCACCAAGGAAGAAATATCTTTTTACTATACGTGAACCTATTTAGGTATCCCCTCTGAGGGGAGTCAACTAAGTTCTTACTAAATCCATATCGGTACCTCCAAGACAGCAACACTTTCAACAAAGTGTGCTGGTAACAGGCATGCCAAAAATATTATAGCATATATAATATTATACTCCAAGTGACACTTAACACAATGTGTGTCGTTCAAGTTTTCAAAATTAGAGAAAAATCTCCTCATTACCTGCCTATATGAATTGCAATGCATATATAATTACAAAACAAATTCCAAAATTGGCCAATCATACAAACAAAGCCACAGTAAGTGTTACTAAAACTACCTTACCAATCAAAGGCATCAAACCAACAGCAAGTGCCGCAAAACGGCTCTTACCAATCAAATGGTGTCCAGGTTCCAACTGCCAAGTTCGGAGTGACCTAACGGTCGTTTTAAAATACTCATGCCAAAGAAGTTCTCAGTCGGGAGCGGCAAACACTTGGAGGATCAGATCAGGAAGACCAGAAATATACTGGGCTGGAAGACAAAACAATCTCCGTGCGCTGGGTACCTCCTCAGTAGATTCCTGTCCTGTACTCCTCAGTAGATTCCTGTCTTCCTTCAAGACCACTCCCTTGGATAGCCGCTGCACCGATGAGTCCCTATTCGGGCGCCATTTGTAGAAATAAAAACCTTCTTAGGGGTTCACTGATACATCTGGTCCTTAAAACCAACAAAGAAGAGATTGGCACAGAAGCTGTAATATCAAAAAACATGTTTTATTAACCTCAGATGAGGAGATTGCATCTTACGGTACCCGCAGGCCACTGTAGGAGGCATTCTAATGAGTGCAGAGAACAGGGTCCTTATATATGTATTTGTTATATAGTCAGCATAAAATCAAGGGGAGGTCCTAGCACATACAAGCATGCTTATTGACTAATATGGGCATACAAAATTTGCTTGCTCCACAAAGTGGGAGGGGAGACTAAACTGCTTACATGAGTAAGAATAGCTTGACAGTTGTAAACTAGGAGCAGGTGCATTCTACCAGTTAGGCCTCTCTGAGCATGTGCAAGACTCTGGAAGAGGGAGAAAGCACATGGCGAGCACATGGCTAACTAAAATGGCTGCCAAGTACAAAATGGCTTTCAGCTCATCCTAACAGCGATTCCTGCAATCTTTAACACCCGGTTGGGGATGGGATCCACTCGGACATGTTCGAGCCTACCCAAATTTAGCATCCTAGGTCGGCAGAGTGGACACCTGATGCCAAAGTGGCAGAGTATGTGGTGGAGAAAATCCATCAACCCCTTGAAAGGGAGGTCAGGAATAGGATGAGGGGAGAATGCCCCAGGCCCTCACTGAAGGGGAAGGTGGCACACACGCCTGAAATTGATGAGAAACTATGTACCTTTTTCTCCAAGTATATGAGGGATCCCAAGAAAGGAATTGATAGGTCTGGACGTGGTAGGGCCCTTGACCCAAATTATTCAATTGACGGAGCGTTCCAAAGAGTCAGGATCCCCTTTGTCCACGGATATTGTGGCTGGTTGGGCGCACTACCCTAAACCCTAAAACACTACCCCTCCACTACCCAAACACCACTGCACTACCCTAAACCCTAAAACACTACCCCCAGCACAACACCCTACACTACCCAAACATAACTGCACTACCCTAAACCCTAAAACACTACCACCAGCATGACTCCCTACACTACCCAAACACCACTGCACTACCCTAAACCCTAAAACACTACCCCCAGCACGACTCCCTACACTACCCAAACACCACTGCACTACACTAAACCCTAAATATACCCCCAGCATGACCTCCCACACTACACAAACACCACTGCACTACCCTAAACCATAAAACACTACCCCCAGCACGACCCCCTACACTACCCAAACACCACTGCACTACCCTAAACCCTAAAACACTAACCCCAGCATGACCCCCTACACTACCCAAACACCACTGCACTACCCTATACCCTAAAACACGACCCCCTACACTACACAAACATGACTGCACTACCCTAAACCCTAAAACACTACCCACAGCATGACCCCCTTCACTACACAAACACCACTGCACTGCCCTAAACCCTAAAACACTACCCCAGCACTACCCCCTACACTACCCAAACACCACTGCACTAACATAAACCCTAAAACACTACCCCCAGCACAACCCCCTACACTACACAAACACCACTGCACTACCCTAAACCCTAAAACACTACCCCCAGCACGACTCCCTACACTATCCAAACACCACTGCACTACCCTAAACCCTAAATCTACCCCAGCACGACCCCCTACACTACCCAAACACCACTGCACTACCCTAAACCATAAAACACTACCCCCAGCATGACCCCCTACACTACACAAACACCACTGCACTACCCTAAACCCTAAAACACTACCACCAGCATGACCACCTACACTACTCAAACACCACTGCACTACCCTAAACCCTAAAACACTACCCCAGCACTACCCCCTACACTACCCATACACCACTGCACTACCCTAAACCCTAAAACACTACCCCCAGCACAACCCCCTACACTACTGCACTACCCTAAACCCTAAAACACTACCCCCAGCACGACCCCTACACTACCCAAACACCACTGCACTACCCTAAACCTTAAAACACTACCCCCAGCACAACCCCCTATACCACCCAAACACCACTGCACTACCCTAAACCCTAGAAAAGAAACCCCCACCCCATGCCCAATCCCCCTTACCTCTCACTCCTCATGGTTCCTCTCTCCTCGTGGTTCCTGCTTCACGTCATCTCTGAGGGGCGGTGCACGTCGTTGTGAGGAAACCGAACAGCCTCTGTTTCCTTACAACGACATGGATCGTCTACATGTTTTAGAACGCATGGTCATTTACCATACATACCTTTACAACAAAATTCGTTGTAAAGGCATGCGAGGTAAATGACCATACGTTCTAAAAAAATGCATAGTAATGACTTTGTGATGTACAACGCATGCGTGGTAATGCATGCGTTGTAATGGTATCGCAAAGTAAAAAAGTCATTGTAACGGCTGTTTACCGATCGAAGCTGGCCCCTGTTCTTCAGTGAGACGTTTATTTGATTAATTAGGAGGAAGGAATGTGTTTTTTTTACCAAAAAGTGCATTCCCGGCTGTTGTATTGTGAAAGTGTCCGCGTGGCCTGGTTTCACTTCCGGTGAGAGAGTGGAAGAGTCTGTTTGGATCTAAAGGAGTTCTGTTGTTGGACGGGGCCGGCGCGACATGTCATCAGAAAACATAGCTAATGGAAAGCGTCCTCCCTGAAGTGTGGAGCAGTGCCATGAGAGGTCAACGAGTGTGCGTCTCACCGCAGTATGACCGTACCGCGTGACCCCTGTGCCGCCTCCAGGGTACGGTAGGCAGAAGCGGCATCGCAGGTCGTCTTGAAGATCGTTGTAGCACTAATTCTACATTTTGGTACTAGGGCATTTTAACTTTGTTGTTCCTGCCAGATACAAAGAGAAGATCCTGTGTTATTCAGTGCCCTCGTTACCTTTTTTGTGGGTTGTGGTGCTTGTCACTCGCTGCCCCGCCGGTGCACACGACTGGGCACCCCACCTCGTGTGCCATCTGCAGGGCCTCTGCCCTCGGATCACTGGTTTCGGTTTCTGGAGTGGCAACATAAACAGTTGCTCCCAAAGGACTAGCCTGAACACTTAGGTGAATATCCCCTGCACCAGCATTCCACGGAAATTCTTTCCTAGCTCTCCCACGTCAACGAGCACGGCTCCGCTCGCGACACCGTATGACGTCATCGGAGCCATAAGAGGACCTCGTCGGCGTGCTGACGTCAGTTCCACCCATTTTTTCCGTGCCACCGAGGCAAACAGGGGACCGAGACATTTTCACATGTATACATAGTATAATAAATATATATATATTCACTGAAAAAACATAGGTTTCAGGCACGTTATAGTTAGAAATTAGCATTTAAAAAACCTTAGAAATTCACTGAAAAAAACATAGGTTTCAGGGGCGTTATAGTTAGTTGGACATTTCACTCGTACAAAACCATAGAAATTCCCCCGTTATAGTTAGTTCAGCTAACTATATCTCGCGCGCCCGCAATGCACTGCTGATGACGTCACATATTACATCACTCATGACATGGTCAGTGACATCACTCATGACATCACTGATGACATCTCAAATGACATCACTGATGACATCATCAAGTGAATGTGTGTTTTTCTGAAAATTAAATATGTTTTATATATGTATATCTCAAGGTCGATGGAAGAATAAATGGGTATATAAGTGTCTAAATGGATGATTTTTTTTGTAAAATTGATTGTATAACTGACTAAGTGTATCTTAGTGAATACATGGGTTAGTGAGTAATGTTTAAATATGAAAATATCTGTATCAGTCTCTCACTTTGTGTATAAGTGGCTGCATGGGTTGGTGAGTAGCTACATGAGTGTCTATAGTGGTTATTAGTTGGTTTTTTGAGTATCAGTATGAGTGTCTGAGTGTCTGTATGGTTCGGTGGGGGTATTACTTAGTGCATAGATGCATGAATGAGTGACTCACTGTTTGTATGTGTTGAAGACAGCATGTGTGCAGGACTGTATAGGTGGATGAGTATGTGTATGGGTGTGTTAGTGAGTGAATGACTGTCTCAATAGTGTCTTTATGAGTAACTAAATATGTTTTAAACTAGTATATGTGAGTATTGGTGTATATAAGTGAGTATATGTGAGAGTGAGAGATTGGAAGAGTTCCTGTACAAATAAGTAGGTGTTTCTATAAGTGATTGTTTAAGAGAGTAAGTATGTGTAAGTTTATGTAGAAGTAAGTGTGGTAGTGTGTGTATAACTGTATATGCAAGTAAATGGATGTTTGATACTTTGCTTGCATGTGTGACTATGTGTGTGAGTAACTCTATGGATGAGTGGCGGTGTGTAACAGGATGTATAGGTCTATGAGTACATATGATGAGTGAGTACATGTATGAGTGACTGTATAGGGACTGTTGGTGAATGAGTGGATGTGTGTGTAGATCTTGGAATTACTGAATAGGTGTGTTGTAACTGGTATTGGTATGTCCATTGTTTTGAAAATGTTAGTTTGTATTTTTGAGTGTGTGTATCAAAGGTTATATTAGAGTGAGAGGAGGTCTGCCACTCTATCACAAGGATGATGTCATCAGTGATGTCATTTGAGATGTCATCAGTGATGTCATGAGTGATGTCACTGACCATGTCATGAGTGATGTAATATGTGACGTCATCAGCAGTGCATTGCGGGCGCGCGAGTTATAGTTAGCTGAACTAACTATAACAGGGGAATTTCTATGGTTTTGTACGAGTGAAATGTCCAACTAACTATAACGCCCCTGAAACCTATGGTTTTTTCAGTGAATATATATAAATATACACACAAATATATCTTGTTAAATTTACTTTCAATAATTTTATTTTTTACTAATTTAGGGCCGGATGTATGACGTAAAATTGCATGCGCAAACAGGTTTGCGACGCGTTTGCGCTTGCAATTTTAGTCTGGGCCATGTACTTACACTATTTTGCGACTCGCAAATAATTTGCGACTTGCAAAATAGTGTATTGTGACTAGCTATTAGGAAGGGGCGTTCCCTTCCTAATAGCGACCACACAGCCATGTATGTATCTTTTGCGACCGCAATTGCGGTAGCAAAACACTCGCAAATTAACGCCCTCTTCAAGAGGGTGGTAATAAAGTCGCAAATGGGAAGGGGTCCCCAGGGGACCCCTTCCCCTTTGTGACTGACTCCAAAAATAATTTTTAAGGGCAGGCAGTGGTCCCTGGGACCACTGCCTGCCCTTAAAAAATGAAACGAAAACGTTTCATTTTTTTTTTTTAAATGTTTAAATGCAGCCCGTTTTCCTTTAAGGAAAACGGGCTGCATTTAAAAAAAAAGAGCTGCTTAATTTAAAAGCAATCCCAGACATGGTGGTCTGATGAGCCCAGCAGGCTACCATCCCTGGGAGGGCCTGTCATTCCCAATGGGCTCTCAAATTGCGAGAGGCTCATTAATATTCATGAACATCGCAATGTGCGACCCCATTGGGAATCGCAAACAGTGTTAAACACACTGTTGTACATGCAAAATAGCGCCTCACAAATTGCAAGTCGCAAAAGACTCGCAATTTGCGAGGTGCTATTTTGTGCATCGTACATCTGGCCCTTGCTCTTTTGAATAAATAGTTATGTGTGAATATTTATTTTAAAAGCAATATTCTTTCCTTTTTTAGGCGATATCCGCTTCCATGATATTTTTGACACAATATTTTAGACTTTATATTTTAAGTACATAAAGACAATATTTTTTAAAATTACATTTTTGACACGATGCTCTTGTCAATAGACATTATTCTTCTTGATTTTCTCACATAGACCGCTGACAAACACAGCTAGGTCTGCTCTCAGACACTCATCAAGTCAGTCACTCCCTAGTGGGCATTTTTGAATACTTTTAAATTTAAAGACATTCATCTCTGGCTTACTTTGTCTAGTTTGTCTTCAGCGGGGAACACAGAGTCACTCTCTCTCTCTTTCTCTCTCTCTCGCCTCTTTCTCTCAACCTTCGCCTCTCTTTTCCTTCACATCTCTGTGTCTTGAACTCTCAGCAATGGTTTTTGCTTTCATGAGGCTTAGGGCTAAAGTGGCCCATTCTTTCCTGGCTTTAATGCAGAGGAGACAAGACTTTGTTCAAGGGCCCAGCAGCAGAAAAACAGGGCTCTGAGGCAACTGACAGGGGAACAGTTGCAGATTGCCCTGATCCACTGTCTCTGAGCATGCATGTACTAGACTGCTCTTGGCACTGCTCATAATTACAGATAAAAGGTGTCCTAAGTGACACAATAATGGACAAGGGACTCAGGGGCATATTCACAAGGACTTATCGCCGCGTTATCGCCACCTTAACGCATCAAAAGTGGAGATAGATTTAACGCCCCATTCACAAGCGGGTGCAAACTGCAGACATCGCCAGTATTCCCGCGATAACTGCCGCAAAATGTATCTCCACGGGTGACACCACCAACTAACCCTGATGAGATGCAGAGTAGGCGTTCCCGTGCAAAAACTCACAAAAACACCACAACACCACTTTCACAACGAACTGCCAGATCTGCGATGCGAACCAAAAACAGGCGATAAGCCGTGGTAGCAGCAGGGAATTAACATCTGCCTTCTGCTGGTGTTAAGCAGGATGACTACCTGCAGTACGAAAGGGAGCCCAGCCCAGAGCCACATCGGAAGACCCACAGATGTCATAGAGCCAATGATCATGCAGCTCGGAGACCCAAGAGGGCCACAACACCCGCCGCCACCACTCCCAGCCCCCCCCCCCCGGACTCCCCCGGACAAACACATACCGTGCACGACACAAGAGCCACAAAAAGCGCATGATGCCGCACAATGACAAAAAGAAACACACTTGTGTGGTCAGAAGAACGAGAAACAGTCACTCATCATTGAAGTAACAACCAAAAACTTTATTGAAATACAACACAAAACACCGATGCGGAAGACTCCTGTCGGGTCCATCCGGGACAATCTTGATGTCACAGCCTGGAAAATAAAGCACAAAATCAGAACCTGTGTCATGCGCACATCAAAGGAGCGAGACACAGAGAAACAGAGAATGAAAGAAAGGCAGAGAGAGAAAGACAGAAAGGGAGAAAGAGAGAGAAGGAAAGGAAGGGAGAGAGAGAGAGAAGGAAAGGAAGGGAGAGAGAGAGAGAAGGAAAGAAAGCGAGAGAGAGAGAGAGAGAGAGAAGGAAAGGAAGGGAGAGAGAGAGAAGGAAAGGAAGGGAGAGGGAGAGAGAGAGAGAAGGAAGGAAAGGAAGAGAGAGAGAGAGAGAAGGAAAGGAAGGGAGAGAGAGAGAAGGAAAGGAAGGGAGAGAGAGAGAGAGAGAGGGAGGGACACTGCTGTCCCCACGCACCCAGGCACCACTGCTCACCTGCTGCCACCGGTGTGTCTCCAACCATGAGCCAGTATACACTGCAAGCCACCAGGTCTGCAATCTGTAATCGAGGCCAGAGTCAATCATGGCAGAGTCCATCTCACTGCACACAGCAACAACGCATGTCCATCCCTGCGCACACATGCAGCCGCACCCTACTCCCTCCCGCCGGCCAGCGCTGGCTGTCCGCCTTTGCGCACCCAGGCCCCACTGCTCACCTGCCGCCAACGGTGTGTCCACCAGTGGGCACACCACGTGCCCGTGCAAGCTCCAGGCCCCGGTCCCGCGACCATGGCATGCTTCACATCATGTAGACCCACACCGCGGCCCAGCAGGTCCCACACATGACGCTGAGTCCTGAGGCATCAATGGCAGAGACCACATCAGTGCACACGTCATCATTGCAGGCTGCACACCCGCTCAGCAATTTTGGTGCCATTAACCCTGTGCAACCCCAGTCAGCGCCACGTGGTGGTAGGCCTGTGACGGCCGCATGGCTTCGGGTGCCACTAACCCTGTGCGCAACAACTCATGGGCCCTTTATGATTGAGAATTGTGGAACGTCCATCATCCAGTCACCTCTGGCTGGGGGGAATGTGACGTTGTCTGCCCCTTATGTTGGCGGGGTCACATGGTCTGTGACGCCTGTGCCGGATGGGTGTGGTGTGTGTGCAAATCTGCCCTCAGGGAGTGGCGGTGACATGCTGACAACTAGACCAGTGACCTGCAGACCACTAGTGTGTAAACCTGCAAAATGTAGCTATGTGGCCCCCCTCGGAGCGTAAGCGGAGTGGTCTGGCCTGGCGTACGCCGGACCATCGCAAGGCGTGCAACAATGACTCGGGGGCTCTGGGCACGGTTCAGTCCATGTCTGGACAAGTAAGTGACTAATGCGTGTGTCCCTGTTGTAGTGTCTACGGCACCCGGAACGCAATCTGCAATGTAGCACACTCTGACTGGAATCTCACTAGATGAGCATCATTGACGTTAGGGGGAGTCACTGACCCTACATTCATCCACACATTCATACTTGAATGATGAAAGACATGACACAGCAGTGCGTTTCTGAATGTTTAATGCACATCCAGTGGAGTTTTGCAGCTGGAGCAGTACAGGGCCATGCCAACCCCACTTCACAATATGGGCCTGTGGAGGGCCAGTCAGAGTCCATCAGGGAATGACAAGTACAGCGGAAGAGGAAGAGTACAGTCCGCAGTCTGGTCGCCGTGTCATTGGTCACCAAACAGGATATGGCAGTCCATGTCACGGTCCAAGGTGAGTGCAGCAGAGTGTATTGGGGGTCAGTGGAAGGTCATGGGGCCATGTGCGGCACCAAGCAGCAACAGGCCAGGAGGCGGAGATGAATGCTAGTGCCTCCTTCTGATCTCAATCCCATCCACGTCCTCGTCCTCGGATGTGTGCTCTGCCTCACCTGTGGGTGGTGCAGTTCCGGCTGCGGCACTGTGTGCCACTGACACATCAGGGGCCAGAGGTGGATTGTCGGCCGCACTGTGTGGCAGTGACACATCAGGTGCCGGAGTGGAAATGTCTGCCGCACTGTGAGGCACTGACACACCAGGGGGCAAAGATGTGGATGGTGTAGGGGCAGCAGCATTCATCTGCGCCACGCCTTGTGGCAGCAATGCCATGATGAGGATCTGCAGGGCATGGTAGATCCCAGCTACATTTTGCTGATGTGCAGCGGTGGCTGCCATCCTTTCCGCTTCCATCCACACCATGTCCTCCATGAGCCTCCGCATGTGTGCCAGCTCACGGCTGAGATCGCTGGAGCCACTGTGAGCGGACAGGTGTTCTTGTCTCCGAGTCATGACTCCAGCGATGTCAGCCAGGGCTCGTTGGAGACCATGGAGCGGCCTGTGGGTGTCCGTTAGGGACTGGAGGTGGTCCCTGATGGGACTTAGACTCCCATGGATGGCGTCAAGTTTGGTAGCCATGAGGTCGAACCCCACCCGCACCTGCTCAGCCATCTCCCTCTGGCCCTCCAACACACGGCGTTGGAAGGCCATGTGTTGTTCGTGGGGGTCCTGGGAGACAGCCGGGGTTGTGGGTGCCTCCTGCTGGGTGGTTTGTGGAGTGGGTGGGGTCTCCTTGATGCAGCTGGGCTGCCCTGGTCCTGGAGGTGATTGGCGGATGAGTTCAACGATGTCTTGGAGGGCTTGGGTGTCGATGCTGGGGGTGTCCTCCTTGTCATCAGTGAAGAGTGGCTGGGACTGCTCTGCAGGAGGTGTTGATGGTGCCTCTGCAATGTGAAGGGGAGATGCTGTATTACAATGTGTCCACATGTATGTAGCTGCATGGTACATGTTCACATTCAGACAGCATGGGAATGTACATTGTGACAGTCTGTAGATCAGGGCCATGATCCAGAGTCATTGTGGGTGTGCACTGTGCTCTGCTTGATTGTGCATGTGTGCCATTGTGGCCATCTCTGTCCGTCCCCCCAGTACCTGGTGGTTACTCACCCTGTTGCTGTTGTGTTGTGTCATGTCGAGCAGTGTCCGCTCCCCCGACTCCTGCCACGGTCTCCACACTGATGACTGTCGACACCAGCTCCTCCATGTCATCCAGCTCCAGTTGTGGCACTGGGCTCCCACCTCCAGTCTGCATTGCTGCCTTCTGGTTGCCTGCGAGTTTCTCCTTGGTTTTGCGCTTGATGTCAATCCATCACCTCTTGACCTCATCCATTGACCTCTTGTGCTCTCCGACGGCATTCACCTTGTCCACGATGGACCGCCATATTCCATTTTTGGTGCCCAACGACACGTTGGAGGTGATGAACAGTTCCAGATGGTGTTCCATCACCTCCGTGACCAGGATCCTATTCTCCTGCGGACCGAACCGCCTCTCCCTCTTCTTCTTGTCCTTGCCCTTCCCTGTCCCCGAGGTCCCAGGCTGGTCGTCCGGGGTGCTTGTGGGGTTCCGCTCATCCTCTGTGCCTGCTCCGGCTGCCTCCATGGTGCTTCGGTGTTGGTTATTTTGTGTTTGTGTGTTTTTTCTACTTTTGTAGTGATTTTCCCGCCTGCCGGGTGTGTATTGCAGGCTTGGCGCTGCTTATCGCTGATTTCCTCATCGCGGTTTGGCCCATCGCACGTTTTTTGCGTTGGGGTTTGTGTTTTTATCTCCGTCGCAGTGGTTGTATCGCGGACATTGGCCGCGTTTTTGGCAAACTATCGCATGGTACCGCCGTGTTGTGAATTCCACGTTAGCACAGGGTTATTTTCCCACGATAGACTGCGATGTGTAAAGTTGCGTTAATATTTTTTGGAGATGTTTAGCGCACGTTCTTGTGAATATACCCCTCAGCGTGCAATAACAGGGTTCAAGAAAATACTAGCCAGGTGGTCTCCCAACAGGTAACTCTCCGTTTCCTTCTATCAGTTGTGGTCTTAGATGACAGACAATTGGGGGCCAGATGTACGACCCGTTTTTGCATGCACAAACGGGTCTGTGACCCGTTTGCGCATGGAAAAACCCTACAGGGCCATGTACAAATGCTATGTAGCGAGTGGCAATTTATTTGTGACTCGCTAAATAGCGTTTGCAACTCACAATTAGGATGGGGCGTTTCAAGGGCGTCCCTTCCTAATTGCAACTCTGAGCCCTATGTATGACTGTTTTGCAACCGCAATTGTGGTCGCAAAACAGTTGCAATTTACCACCTACTTCAAGTAGGTGGTAATGCAGTCGCAAATGGGAAGGGGACCCCTTCCCCTTTGCAAATGCATACGAAAATATTTTTAAGGGCAGGGACCACTGCCTGACCTTAAAAAATGAAACGAAAACGTTTCATTTTTTTTTTTTTTAATGCATCCAGTTTTCCTTTAAGGAAAACGGGCTGCATTTTTAAAAAAAAGGCTGCTTTATTTAAAAGCAGTCCCAGACATGGTACTCTGCTGAGCCCAGCAGGCCACCATCGCTGGGAGGGCCAGCCATTCTCAATGGGGACGCAAAATGCGAGTGCCTCATGAATATTGATGAGCCTCGCATTTTGTGACCCCATTGGGCATCGCTAACAGTGTCTCTGACACTGTTGTACATTTGGAATTGCGACTCGCAAATTGCGACTTGCTATTTTTCGCAATTTGCGAGTCGCAATTCCAAATGGTCGTACATCTGGCCCTTAGATTGTAGTAGTTTTTCCACAATACTCACCTTTCAACACAGTAAACCTTTTCTTCGAGTTTGTATTGGCAGAAGATACCGTGCCCTCTGGCATGGCATGACTTTAACCTAAGTAAATGAGCTTTCAAATATGCCTATTTCCCGGATCATGACTGTAGACCTGCTGACTAACAAAAATGCAGTGTTTATGAATGAAATAAAAGAGGAAGAATTTATTTTACAGACTACATATTCAGGTACGGAAAATAACAAACGTTTTTGGTCTGCAGATTTTTCTGCACCTGAGGAAAACGTTGGGCTAAAAGGTTACAAAAGATGAAACAAGTCATTTAAAAATAAATCAATTGTTAATAAATACGATGAGGGAATTTGAAAGATGCCAGTAAGACAGGTAGAAACACACTGTCAAGTACACCTGTGGCTGAAATCCCTAACTACCACAGGCTGATGCAGGTATGACATAGCCACTGATCCTTCTGACCTGGGTTTCCTTTCGTAGGAGGAAGTTGGGTGGAAATCTAATTCTACACTCCCTGTGGGTGAAACAACAGTCAGGTTTGAGAAATCGGTCAGTTTTTTATGCACTGAAATCTAGTATAAAGGGTGACTTGCGTAAAGCTGCCGATATGTTGCACCCTAAAACCAGAGAGTGGATTTCTTTGCCACAAGTTGGTAAATAACTGGAAGCAAGGTTAGGAAAGCCCTCTGAGAGTGATGAAAACAATAAAGCAGCATGCCTATATATGTAATTATCAAAAGTATGGCTTGGCTGTGTGTTTAAAGTATGGCAAAACAAAGAATAAAAGATTGATGATCCTTATGACAAGATGTTTTAATTTTCTAAAAGAGCTTTTGCTGGTGGTGAATCTGTGGATCTAGTGGTTCTGGAGAGATTTATGTTTAATGGAAAATGCTAATGCTACTGTATCCACATAACGCAGAAATAGTGATTTTCTATGACTAGACAAAAAACTTTCTTTAATTTGCTTCAAAGTGATTGGAAGATTCTCCAGGTTCTATGTTCTGTAAGAGTCCTTTATCAAGAACATTCCCGAATAGAGTTGAAAGATTGACACACTTGATTTTTGTCTGGGAATGGAAAGACAGGGGACACATTTGCAGCCACTATATCCAAGCTCTTCCAAACTATTGCAAGGGAAAATTTACATTTCTATTGCGCTCCCAGATATTGGGCAGATTGGGGATGGTGTTAAACTCGAATCATAACGCAATGAGTCCTGGAGACATGGTTCCAAACAACTTCTCAAAATACAGTCAATAATTAAAGGATTGACTCAAGAAGCGAGTTCTAGAGCAGAATTTAGAAAAAGTATAAAGGTTTATTACAAAATACAATGTACAATACAAAGATAGTAAAGTGCAGATGCAGAAATAGGATCATTTGCATGCATTCAGTCATTGTGTTAAGGTGGCTCTGGGTATTAGGATCAATGGAAAATAGTAGGCAAAATCAGAAATAGACTTTCTCAAATGTGCAGCAAAATCGATAGGAAATCTTTATATTTCTGTTCTATCCCTTTCGCTGCTAGACCTCCCTCCCCCGCCCCACCCCCCCCCCCCATGCTAAGCCTTTTTTTTACCTACTAGGGGTAGTTCGAGCTTGGGCCCATGTAACATTTTGTCCACATAAGGCATCCATGCCAAATTTGCGTCCTTTTCTTCCAACATCATGGGGAGTTTAAACATACCTAGGGTTTGTGGATTCCCCTGGTGGGGACCCAGAAATGAGCCAAAATACAGCAAAATTTTGGTTTTTGGGGGAAAAATGGGAAAAAAGTACTGAAGAAGAAAGCGTCTGTTTTTTTCCCTGCAAATGGTATCAACAAAAGGTTTGTGGTGCTGAAATCACCATCTTCCCAGCTTTTAGGGACAGGCAGACTTTGGTCAGAAAACTAAAATGTTTTACACAGTTTGGGCATTTTACTGAGACATAGCCTATTTTTTCTACTTTTTGTGCTTTCAACCTCCTTACAATTAGTGGTAGAAATGGGTGTGAAAGCAATAATGGATCCCAGAGAGCTATACACTTCTGAAAAGTAGACAAAATTCTGAATTCAGCAAGGGGTCATTTGTGTAGATTCTTGACTTTTTTTTATAGAAACTAACAGTTGAAAATAAGAAAAAATGGAAATGAGTTAAAAAAAACAGCCATTTGTGCCAATGTTTTCACCTGTAACTTCTTTTAATTATGGCAGATTTTTTAAAGCAATATCCCCTGCAAACCTCAAATATAGGTGTAAGGTATCATTTTACTCGGGTGACCAAGGGGAACGCTAGGTGGTAGGACGTTTGTGCCGGCACAGTGATCCCACACAATAATGTGTGGAAAAAGTGATTTTTTTTCTGTTAATTTTGAGGTTTGCAGGGGATTCTGGGTAGGAAAACATTGGGGGATCCATGCAAGCCATACCTCCCTGGACTCCCCAGGGTGTCTAGTTTTCAGAAGTATGTGGGTTTGGTAGGTTTCCCTAATAGCGACTGAGCCCGTGTCCAAAAACTCAGGTGCCCCCCCTTGCAACATCAGTTTGTTTTGTGATAGGGAATTTTGATGTCTCCACAATACGTTTTGGGCCCTTGCCTGTCGCAGGTACTTGACCCAACCACACAAGTGAGATACCATTTTATCGGGAGACCTAGGGGAACGCTGGGTGGTGGGAAATTTGTGTTGGTCCGGTGATCCCACAACTTTTCCACACAGAAACATGAGGAAAATGGGATTTTATTTTAGCTAAATTTGAGGTTTGCAGAGGATTTTGGGTAGGAAAATTTTGGGAGATCCACTCAAGCCATACCTCCACTCCCCTGGGTGTCTAGTTTTCAGAAATGTCTGGGTTTTGGTAGGTTTTCCTAGATGGTTGCTGAGCCCGAGACCAAAAACGCAGGTGACCCCCTTGAATAACCAGGTCATTTTGTGATAGATGGGTGGGCATATGTGTTTTTGGTCCCGGGCTTGCAGACATCTAGGGGAACCTAAAACACCCAGACATTTCTGAAAACTAGACACCTGTGGGAGTCCAGTGAGGTGTGGTTTGCATTGATCTTCCAACAAACTCCTTCCTAGAATCCACTGCAAACTTTAAATTTAGCTAAAAAGTCACATTTTCCTCTAATTTTTCTGTGGGGAAGTTGTCAGATCACCACTTTTTTCCCTCAGTCTCCTGATAAAAATGATACCTTACTTGTGTGGATTGGCCAAGTGCCTATGACATGGAAGGGCCAAAAACGTGTAGAGATTGAGAGGGCCCAAAGCGGGTCCAAAAGGGCAGTTTGTTTATCCGTTTTTAGGCTTGCGCTACTTTGGGTACCCACACAAGTGAGGCATCATTTTTCTCTCAAGACCAAGGGGAATGCTAGGTGGTAGGAAATTTGTGCCTGCACGGGGATCCTACAACTTACCCACACAGAAATGTGAGGAAAATGTGACTTTATAAGTAAATTTGAGGTTTGCATGGGTTTCTGGGTAAGAAACACTCAGGGATCCATGCAAGCCACACCGCCAGCCAAGATTCAGTACACGCACACACCATCCATGCATACTACCAGCCAAGCGGCATCCACGCACTCCGCCAGCCAAGCGCCATCCATGCACACAGTCAGCCAAGCACCAGTCCACATACACCTCCAGCAAGAGCCACCCATGCACACCTCCAGTTAAGCACCATCCCCCCACACCGCCAGCCAAGCATGGCCACACTGGGAACAGCAACCAGCCCTGGCAGATTGCTGCTCAATAGGCCTGGGAGGGGAGGTGTGCTAGTAAAAAGCACTGCTACCGCTTTTGTTACTGGGGCGATATTGCAGCACTGCTGCAAAATCGGCTCCCAGTGACAAAACCACCCCCCACAGCCAGAAAACCGGCCCTCACCCCTCTGGCCCACCAGGGAAACACCTGATGCCCGCTACAGCCAGTCCGGCCCTGTAGCCAAGCACCATCCATGCACACCATCAGCTAAGCACCAGTCCACGTACACCGCCAACCAAGCGCCACTCCACGCACACTACCAGGCAAGCTCCAATCTACACACACCATCATCAAGCATGAGTCTACACACACCATTAGCCTAGTACAAGTCCACACACACCACCAGCAAAATGTCAGTACAAGCAGACCATCAGTCAAACTCCAGTTCACACACACACAAAGGGGCATATGTACAAGCCCCTATCACCACTACAACATCACTTTTATCGATGTTGTGGTGGCGATAGGGGCATAGCCTTATTTACAAGGGAGCATTAAGCCACTTAACATGGCTTAACGCAGCCTTGTAAATAAGGCCCCCTTTCACGCTATGGTTAACGTGAAAGGGGTGAGCAGTGGGTGTTGCGGTGGGCGTTCCACCACAACACACATTGATTTTGATGCTGCCCCCTATGTAAAAGGGCAGCGTACATAGGTAGCAGCCCCAAAACTAAGACCAGGTCAAACCTGGTCTTAAGTTGGCGAAACGAGGAGAAATGCATTATTTCTTTTCGTTTTTGCTTTTTCCATGTGTGCTGCCTTGTGCAGCACACATGGAAAAAGCAAAATGCCATGGATTGTTTATGTACAGGAAGGTCCCCCTTCCTGCACATAAACAATCTTTTTAAAAAAATGCCATTTTGTGACTTTCATGTGTGCTGCATTAAGCAGCACACATGAAAGTGACAAAATGGCATTTCAGAATTGTTAATGTGCAGGAAGGGACACCTTCCCACACATAAACAATCCTCCCCTTCACGCAGACACTCTTGCACTATGGTGCAAGGGTGCCTCCATTGGCGCTACACTGCTAAGTGTAGCACCATCACAGGGGGAAACCGAAGGCTGCACCATATAGTTGTAAATATGTTGCAGCCTTGCGTTTCAGAAGTGGCGAAGTGAGGTGTTAAGCCATGACGGCTTATGCCTCATTCCGCCACTTCTATTGTACATATCCCCCAAAGTTTCCCTGGTTTCTAGACGTCTTCTGCCCCATGCTTGGGGGCAGATGAAACTAAGAATAATATTGAAACAGCCAAAATGTGTGCCTAAAAAAAGGGGAGCGACCCTTGCCTATCAGGCTTTTCCCTGACATACCCAAAACATATCCCTGGTACCTAGTTGGCTTTCTGAACCCCTCAGGGGCAGATCAGGGGCTATTGCCCCCATCTGTCTCCCAGGGGAGGCAGAAAGGCTGTGGCAATATTTTTTGGGGATGGGGGCATTGGCATGCCCACAGCGCAGGATGGCTCCCGGACGTCCTGCGCATGGAAGGGGTTATTCAAGTTTTCAATTTGTTGCATTCAATAACAAAGAACAAACAATCCTCACCCCCATTCCAGCCGACTCCACATATCTGGCAATCATATGCAAATACACAACTTTTCAGAAAATTACATCTCCCAGGAGTTTGACAAATTCACCCTCCAGGTTTATTAACACCTTGACTGCCCCAGAGTCGCCCCTTCCTTCCTTTCCTCTCCCCTTATCCCATAGCATGTCCTACTGTTCCAGGGATGATCCCTTATGACATTTTGTCCACCAGGCCTTTCCATGGGTCCCATACTTTGGGAAGTGTAGGGCATGCACGGACTATGCACATCTGCTCTTCGGCACGCATGCACTAGTCCATATTGGCTTCATATCTGTTCACCATCTGTACATTGGAACTTCCATACTTCTGAATGACAGTTCTTAAGACAACCATTAGAGCTGCATTACAGAAAAGTAGCACATACCTATCTAGTGTTTGTTCTCCCAGATTCCAAGCATAACAACTCGTGAATTGAGCTCCAGCGACCTTTCCATGGCCTGTGACATTGGACCCCTTTCTAGAAAGGAAGTATCCGCAGGCAGTCCCATAGTGAATGTTTAAGTATTCCCTGCTTTGCACACCCTTTTAGGCATCGATATGTTGTAATCCTACACTTGGCAAATAGGCTCAATCTGGTGTAATACGCCCTATGCAGGATTTTGAGCTGAATGAGTCTAAATCCTCCTCTGATTGTAACTTCTCCTGGGTATCTGCACACCTCCTCCCATTCCTTCCAATCTGCCAAAGTCCTCCTCCCACTTATGTTGCAACACCCTGGTTGAGGGCACTGTTGGCAAGCTGCATATGCAGTATATTGTCCAGACAGCGTGGTGGTGCAGTGGGGTCTCCTGCACTCTATATTCTAGAGGCCTCTCATCTGGTATTACCTGCTTCTGGTCTATACATCCAGGTAGGATGTGCCAGACCTATATAAAGTGCGTGTATTGTCTTCCGGTCAGCTCTTATTGTGTCTGGATGTCTGCAACGGTCATCATGCCCTTATCCATCCAAGTGTTCACCAGCTTTGATATGCCCAGCACATACCACTTCCTATAACATTTTCCCCATGTAATGGTGCCAAGGCTGCAGCATCCTACAACAGGGTCTCCAATGTTACTAATTAATGCCATCCAATCCTTTGTGTCTCCCCTCCAATGCGTTGATTACCAGTGTAGCTAACTTCCCCTTCCTGTAGAGCAGCCTAACATAGCCCAGTGGTTGTGGCACCTTTCTCAGCAACTCAAGATGAATTTTGTTTTCTCAGAGATTCACAGCACTAACCTGCATCAACCTTGGTGAAACACTTCAGCAAAAAATCAAGTAAGCATTCAAAGTGAACTGCATTTACCATAATGCTAAGGGGCGGCCTGGCAGGGAGGTGAAGCAGTGTGCTCCCATCCCCCTGTTGTTTGAAGAGGCTCTCTTGAGCCATTGAGCTGATGAGCTTTTGGAGATGCACCTGTGCGCCAGAAAGAGGTACTGAGACCTGAGAGGATTGTGGCAGCTTTTTCAGCAACCCCAGAAGAATTTAGGGGCATTTCAACAAGCAACGGCGATAAATATCGCTAAGCGCGTTTAGCGCTACTTCAGTTATCGATGGATGTTATCGCCCGGATAACGCGTTATCAACAACGCGTTGCTCCAGGGCGATAAAAAATCCAGCAAAAGCGGCAATATGTGGGAATATCGCTGGAAATCCAGCGATATTCCCGCAGCGATAGGGGAAAGCTTGATGATAGCCCATGGTGGTTTTATCCCGCCAATCCACCCCCCATAACAAATATAGCTAAGTCTCAATTTAAGCAGACGTAAGCTTACAGCGATAACCGCGGTTAGCGCGGGTTTTAATATCGCCATAGGTGTCAGGGCACAGGCTTGTAAATACCGCGATGTGCGGTTAGCGACTTTTTCCATGATGTATTCCACAGGAACGCCTACTTTGCATCTCATTAGAGATGCGATGCAGGGCGTTAGCAAAAGCCATGCTAGGACAAGGAAACACGCGCTAGCGTGTCCTTGCTAATACTGCGATGCCATTATCGCCGCTTTTCGGCTGAAAACGGCCGCAAAAGCGGGGGTAATGGGCTTGATAATATGCCCCCTAGTTTTTTTTTAGAGATTCACAGCACTAACCTGCACCAACCTTGGTGAAACACTTCAGCAAAAAATCAAGTAAGCATTTAAAGTGAACTGTATTTACCATAATGCTAAGGGGTGACCTGGCTGGGAGGTGAAGCAGTGTGCTCTCATCCCCCAGTTGTTTGAAAAGACTCCCTTGAGCCATTGAGCTGACGAGCTTTTGGAGATGCACCTGTGCGCCAGAGAGAGGTAATGAGACCTGAGAGGATTGTGGCAGCTTTTTCAACAACCCCAGATGAATTTAGTTTTTTTAGAGATTCACAGCACTAACCTGCACCAACCTTGGTGAAACACTTCAGCAAGAAATCAAGTAAGCATTCAAAGTGAACTGCATTTACCATAATGCTAAGGGGCCACCTGGCAGGGAGGTGAAGCCATATGCTCCCATCCCCTTGTTGTTTGAAAAGGCTCTCTTGAGCCATTGAGCTGACGAGCTTTTGGAGATGCACCTGTGCGCCAGAAAGAGGTACTGAGACCTGAGAGGATTGTGGCAGCTTTTTCAGCAACCCCAGATGAATTTAGTTTTTTTAGAGATTCACAGCACTAACCTGCACCAACCTTGGTGAAACACTTCAGCAAAAAATCAAGTAAGCATTCAAAGTGAACTGTATTTACCATAATGCTAAGGGGTGACCTGGCTGGGAGGTGAAGCAGTGTGCTCTCATCCCCCTGTTGTTTGAAAAGGCTCCCTTGAGCCATTGAGCTGATGAGCTTTTGGAGATGCATCTGTGCGCCAGAGAGAGGTACTGAGACCTAAGAGGATTGTGGCAGCTTTCTCATCAACCCCAGATGAATTTAGGGGCATATTATCAAGCCCGATTTCGCCGCTTTATCAGCCGTTTTTGGCCGAAATGCGGCGATTTAAACATTGCCCTATCATCAAGCACACGCTAACGCGTGTTTCCGTGTGACAGCCGCCGTTTTGATTACGCCTCGCATCGCATCTCTAATGAGATGCAAAGTGGGCGTTCCTCAACTAAATACATGTGAATACCTCCCATAATCAGCTTCTCCATATTTACAAGGAAGCCACAGACCTGCATTGCGATAATGGGAATTGCGCTAAACTCCCATTATCGCCTAATCTAACGTCTGCTGAAATCTGGACTTAGCAGTATTCCCTATGGGAGGTGGATTGTATGTTTACATCCACACTCCCATATCAGCGAGCTGAACAGTTAACGCTGCTCGCTTATCTCCGTTTATGTGGCGATGAGGGGCTTTTCCGCCGCTATCACTGGATTATATATCGCCCTTGAATTATGCGTTGATGATAACGCGCTAACTCAGCGATTTAATTTAGCGATAGTCGGCGTTAAGGAAATCAGCGCTAGGCGCGCTGGGCGATAATTATCGCCACTCGTTGTTGATATGCCCCTTAGTTATTTTAGAGATTCTCAGCACTATCCTGCACAAACCTTGATGAAACACTTCAGCAAAAAATCAAGTAAGCATTCAAAGTGAACTGCATTTACCATAATGCTAAGGGATGACCTGGCTGGGAGGTGAAGCTGTGTGCTCCCATCCACCTGTTGTGTGAAAAGGCTCTCTTGAGCCATTGTTCTGATGAGCCTTTGGAGATGCGCCTGTGCTACAGACAGAGGTACTGAGAGGATTGTGGCAGCTTTCTCAGCAACCCCAGATGAATTTCATTTTTTTTCCGATTCACAGCACTAACCTGCACCAACCTTGGTGAAACCCTTCAGCAAAAAATCAAGTAAGCATTCAAAGTGAACTGCATTTACTATAATGCTAAGGGGCGAGCTGGCTGGGAGGTGAAGCAGTGTGCTCCCATCCCCCATCCAGAGAGTCACAAGCCCTTTTGGCATCCAGCGCTAAAAGTATTGCTGGCTCCCGTATAACCCTTACATATGTCAGACACCCGAACAATCGATTGAGGTTATGCCTGGTAACCCTATATGGCTTAGTGCCTGATTGCGCTGAGGCTATGATATTATAGAATACTTGTATCAGATAGTTTGCTCACACACTTCGCATGTATTGCTGTTTCAATGTTGAGAAGGACTATCGGTCGCCACAAGGAACAAAGTTCTGGGGGCTTTCCCTGTTTATGTATTAGGGCTATGCTCGCCGTCGAAGGTCCCTTGGCAATTCATTCCTAGTATTAGAGTCATAGAACATTGCTCAGATCGACTTCACCACCTGGCTTCTCATGCATGTAAAAAATTATGGGGGCAGCCCCTTTTGGGCCTGGCACTTTCCCACTTTTCAATTGCATTATGGCTTCTGTAATCTCTCCCTCCTGTGTGTCGAGGTCTAGGAACTTCATCATCTCCCTACCCAGTTTTTATATCGGAATGTCATTAAGGAAGCTGTCCAGGCCCTGTCCCCATCTACTGTCCTTGTATCGGGTGCAGAGGCTATTCAAGTAGCAAGCAAACGCCTGTGCTATCTCTGTCCCCATTTCTATCATGGGCCCTCCCATTGTGTAAACTCTTTTTAGCCATCTCCGATCTTCTCTTCATGCTGGCCAGGCAAGCAACTTTTCCACCTTGTTACCCACCTTGTATAGTTTAAATTGCCTGGATTCATAGATTACTCTAGCTTCCTGGTGCATCTGGTGTTGATAGTCAACCCTTGTACGCTCTATAAGAGTGCCTAGTGTTGCATTCAAGTTTGCCATGTAGTGTGCATCCCAGGCTAGCAGTTTCTCTTCTAGCTCCCTGTCCTCCCTGTCCCTTTCAATCTGTTTCCCTATTGTGGGTGCTGTTATCTAGCACTTCACAATTGGGTTGTATTCCTCCCACATGCTTACCCCTAATGCTACCAAGCCCTTTGTCGCCATTAAAATATGGTTTTGTGACATCTTGGATGAATTGCTCAGTCGTCCAATCTGTTAATACTCATGGGTATAGTCTCCAGTCTAGGGTAACGAAAGGAGTGGGTTGTGTCAGATGCATGTTCAGTGACAGGCAATCGGAGATCCTCCGTGGGCAGGTACTCCATGTTTTGGCACCTTCTTTTAGTAGGCATGCTGGGATCAAGACGTAATCAAACCCCAAGGCTGTACACAATTTTGTATTGACCATACGTGGTCCTTCCTCCCTGCTCACTCTGTCAAGGTCCATTTGCAGGGGCAAGTTGAGACCCCTACCCCCCACAACTGGGAGTGTCTCAGGTGTCTTCATAATCCATTCCCACATTGAAACTAACCCTGCCGATTGCAGTCCTGGGGGGATGTACCATGATGCCACATACAATTTTTCTCCTTGTCATGTACCCCCCACTGCTGCCTAGCAACCCTGGACATCCACCTATATCTTGGATACATGAAATGGCAGGGATTTGTAGACTTGTATGCATGTGCCACAGGAGCCTTGAGAGAAGCCTGCATGTGCGTGCATTGTGTATTTGCCCCTACCTAGACATTCACAGTTGTTACTCAGCAGATGTATGTCTTGTAGAAGCATAAGTAAATCCAGGTGCATGCCAGACCAGGTATTTCGATAAAACTCTTCTCTTCAGTTTGTTTCTAGGCCTGGTGTAATTTTAATTGTGCTGGAGTAATCAGAGTTGTTTTGGGAATTCCATATTACTCTTTGACGTGGAATTACAGATAATTATGTGATTACCGCTGCTCTCATAATTCTGAGTAATCTGGGGGAGTGAACTCCTACTGTGGGAGCACATTTAGGGAGCGTGAGTGACTGCTTGCTGTTCATGTTCTACTGCATTAGCGCTATTACTTAGCACAAAATGCATTCTCATGCCAGTTTTGCATGTGTGGAGACATTTTTTATCTAAAAAATACCGCTAAACACAGATTTACTCTTCTACAGAAATTAACCGTAATCTCACAGAAGGTAATGCCACGTAATTGCGCTACACTGAATTATAATGCGTGATATGCCCACGCTTATATATTACCCAGCCTGTTTACATTCCAAGATACAATCGTGAGTGATGTTTCTGTCTCATTGATGACATGTGGGGATTTATCAAGGTCTGTTACAAGTGACCCTCCTGGGTATTACTTTGATTGCTGACATGTGTGCCACTCCAAAATCACCCACCAATTCCCCTACCCACCTCGTCACCACCCTAGGCGAACTTTCAACCACCTGTCCCCGATGCCCAAGATACCTATCATCCTCCTTAAACATTCCATACATCACCAATGATAACAGTAGATGCGCATCAAAGCAAAGGGGGCCTGTCACCACATGCCTATTCTCCATACGCTACTCCTACATAGACATATCGTTCTCCTTCAGTTCCTTTAATCAATATCTCCAGTATCTTTTCAGGCCAGCCATGGTCTCTTAGGCTATTTTGTGTGGCGTCATGGAGGTGACCACTGGCAGTGTGTTCTCCTCACCCTCCTCACCCTCATCACCTGAGGCCACTACACTTCTGCTGGACTCTGCTGAGTCTCCTATCAGGGAAGACCATCTGTTACCTGTGTTCTATGGGCAACCCTTCTGTACCTCCTGCACCTCTCTTGCTCTCTCCAGAATCACTTAATCTTTGATGGAGTTGCTTGTGCTATCCATCACATACGACATCTTGGTTTCTGCTCTTACCAGCCAGCCTGTTATGTTTGTTCCATTGTTTTTGACATCGTGTATCCTTTGCTTTCCAGCTAGTCCCAGACCTTGGCTGTGGAGGTGAAGATGTGTGACTACTCGGGCATGGACACTTTCAACTTCTTCGGGAAGAGCAAGGCGTATTTCAGATTCAGACGGCGCAAGTGCAAAAAAAGTCTTTCTCAGTTGCCAGACCGCATTAGTATAGTCCGGGTAAATATTAAGTTGGCTTCCCTCAATTGTCCAGGGCCCATTTGATTGTGCCACCTGCAGAACATGGTCTCTGTCTCAAAAGTTAAGCATCCTGGTTATTATCAGTTTTGATGGTGCTCCCAGTGTGGGCAGCCTCCCCAGGACCCTGTGAAAATACTCCACTGTGTAAAGGGTTGCCAACTGTCTTTCCAGTACTGTCTCTAAAAGCCATTCCCTCACCAAAATGGAAGATCTTCACTTAGTGTGATTCCAGTGTTTACAGCGGTATTCATTTACTATTAAAATATAGTATTTATTTAGTATGCATGAAGACTATGTAGTATGCCCACAAGCCGAAATATGCAAATGAGGGAATACTAGTTCTACTCAACTACCCTTCAAATACATGATGAACACTTCAATTGATTACTAAAAGAAGACTGGTAGTATTCTAGAAGAATAGTATTTGAAGCTTAGTAGTATTCTGTTAGGGTTTATTTGCAGCTCTTGTGCTATTTCAAGAGCAAAATGAAGGCTAGTCTCATTGATTGTGACCACTGTTTGAAGACTAGTGGTATTCTTTGTGAGCAATATCTGAATACTAACGGCAATGATTGTGAAGACTCAAGTAAGACTAGCAGAATTTAAAGTGAATGTTAATTGAACACTATTGTGCTATTTCAAGAGCAAAATTAAGGCTAGTCTCATTTATTGTGACCGCTAATTGAAGATTAGTGGTATCTTTGTGAGCAATATCTGAAGACTAATGGCAATGACTGTCAAGAGTTAAGTAAGATTAGCAGAATTCAAATTGAATGTTAATTGAACACAAGTCGCATTAATTCTGATTAATTTATAGCAATTTTATTCATTTGGTTGCTTGCACAAGGCTTCTTTTCATGATGGCTTTTGGACTAAATTTTATGTGTTACATATCTTGGGAGTCAATGATTCTAATACGCCTGTTACAAACTTATTAGTCATGCATTTAGTAAGCATTTTATAATTGTGGTATGTGAAAAGACCGGAGCAAGAGATCGTAGGAGAAGCACAAAGCAAAGGAGCCAACCCAGACATACACAGGATTGTACCAGGAGACCCCTCCTCCTGCAAGTAGAGAGCCAGTTGAATTGTCGAGAACCTGACTGAATTCCCACTTGGTCCATGACAAGACAGGATCACCACCGTTTGTTTTCAGGTTACCCAAAATGAGCAATTGTGCAAAATTCAATTAGTTGTCAGATAAAAAAGTAATTGTTCTAATTACTCCTGTGTTGGTTGTCCACCAGACTCCATTAATGTTAGAACTTATAAAAACAATTCACTAAACACGTTTGTACAAGGCGTTTATGGCATTGACTTGTACATTTTTTTAAAGGAAATGCAGTTGATCACAAAAGTGTGTGATATGACATTTCAATGATATTTGCCACTCAGCCTTTTATCCCGAGGTTGATAAAATGAGTACCATTGAGTTGGGTAACAATAAACATCTATTAATCAGCAACAAGATACCTTTTTGCTGAACGTGTGCATTACAAATGTACATGTTATGTTAGGGTAAACACCAGTTAAAACTTAAAAATAACTGAACCATTGGTGCCAGATAATCTGCGATTGGCCCATTCAAAGTGGAAGGGTGGACCCTGATTGGCTGGCCACAAAAATGAGAATGTTGGGTCAGCCATCTCAATCCTCTAGTCCTGAAGGGGGAAAAAACATGAAAGGCCACATAGGGGTCAGGATAGGCATGCCTTTGCCTTTGGGACACCCCACTTTAATTCAATACGGGTAAAAACAGATATATCCACGAGCGCAGTCCAGCTCCCAGACTGCACACCCAATCCCGAAGCTGCTCTCATGCCATTACCCAGCATGACAGCATCACCAGGATTGGCCTGAGCGGACTGGTTTTACGCTCACTAAGGCATATGAGTCTGTGGCTTTTCTCTACCTGGAAATACAACACAGCTGGGTTAGAGAAATGTAAGTGTGCATGTTGGTTTGGCCGTCCTAGGTTGGCCGGCCAAACAAACAAGCGAACTAACAGTGCCCACCACTCCTCCTCCCTGCTATTTTCCCTAGAGGATGGCCCTGCCGTAGACTCAGTCCACTTGGCCTAGCCAAGGAAAAATAAAATGATAAATTGTTTTATTATCATTTTATTGTTCATCTGCTGGCTTTTAGCAGTGGGGGCGGGGGGGCGACGCTCCTTTGCCACTACGGAGGAGCCGTCACTGCTCTACTCTCTACCCTCCCAACCCCACCACCTTCAAACCTTACCAGGAGAAAAGACAGAGGTGAAGACTAGGTTGTGTTTGAGAGATAGAGGAAGCTGGGAAGACTGGGAGTCTGGGGGTTTCCGTCAGGTTTCTTTGGCCTTGAATATTTATGTAGTTGAGCCTCTATATATGATCTAACCTTAGGGTAAGAGCAAAAAAAGATCTGGTGGCATAGGATGTAAGTGGAGGAGGGATAGAAAATGGGAGAGAGAAGAACTATGAAAACAGTGGTCTAGATGGATGTTTCTTTGGGCATGCAGAGCAGGTGGTTACGAGCAATTTCTGAATTGAGCTATTTAGTACTGTGACTATGAGTGACACTTTCCCGCGAGCAAAATCAAGCAATGAAGATAAGGGAAACATATAAATATCAGAAATGACACTCTTTTGAGCAACGAGAAACTCATAGCTTATAAGTTTTCAGATTAACATTTCCATAGTATCATTGTACATACAAGTGACATTCTACAAGCAAATGTATGACACGTGGAGCTTTTCCCTTCAGCTAACTAAAAGTTCCCAGTGGACTGACCTGTGCCACTGTCTGCCGACCATCCAACAAAATAAAATGAAACTACGGCAGAAGGGCTCCATCGTCTAGGTGTAGCCAACCGTTTCTATGCCAGGGTGTTTGCACATTCCTAAAACCCAAAGCAAGCGCCCTAGTGCTAATAGGGCAGTAATGCTGCACAATAATAGCGCTAGAAGGATGAATAACTGGATGCGTAATGGACTCCTTATAGCATAAATGACCCCTGGGTGGGGGATGTGATACTTGGGCAGGTGGGTAGGTAGCTCAATAGATGGATGCATGTGAGAAGCGATGAAAAAGGTAGGCATGTCTGCGTGTGTGAATGAGTAGATGAATGAATGAACAGAGACATGGGGTATTGGATAGATAGGTGTGGAGGCGAGTGAACCGACTGAAAAACGAATGGATGCATATGTCAGCTCATAATTAAACATTGGGATAGAAGGATAGTTGAAGCAGGTGATCGTCAATGTTTGCAAC
Source organism: Calotriton arnoldi (assembly GCA_963921515.1). Classification (NCBI taxonomy): domain Eukaryota; kingdom Metazoa; phylum Chordata; class Amphibia; order Caudata; family Salamandridae; genus Calotriton; species Calotriton arnoldi. The sequence continues at coordinate 2,312,412 of CAWUFW010001960.1, read as the reverse complement.
CCGTTTGCGCATGCAAAAGTACACAGGGCCATGTACAATTCCTAAATAGCGAGTCGCAATTTATTTGCGACTCGCCATTCAGGAATAGCGAGTCGCTATTAGGAAGGGGCGTTCCCTTCCTAATAGCGACCGCAAAGCCATGTATGAATGTTTTGCGACCGCAATTGCGGACGCAAAACACTCGCAAATTACCACCCTCTTCAAGAGGGTGGTAATGGAGTCGCAAATGGGAAGGGATCCCCAGGGGACCCCTTCCCCTTTGTGACTGGCCCCAAAAATATTTTTTAAGAGCAGGCAGTGGTCACAGGGACCACTACCTGCCCTTAAAAAATGAAAGGAAAACATTTCATTTTTTTTTTTTAAATGCATCCCGTTTTCCTTTAAGGAAAACGGGCTGCATTTTAAAAAAAACTGCTTGATTTAAAAGCAGTCCCAGACATGGAGGTCTGCTGAGCCCAGCAGGCCACCATCCCTGGGAGTGCCTGCCATTCCCAAAGGGGTCGCAAACTGCGTGTGGCTCATGAATATTCATGAGCCTCGCAATTTGCAACCCCATTGGGAATCGCAAACAGTGTCTCAGACACTGTTGTGCATACCAATTTGCGAGTCACAAATGCGACGCAATTTGCAACTCGCAAATTGGCTGGTCGTACATTTGGCCCTGGGAATTTAAGAATTCTACATTTTCTCCACACAGAAGATCATGGCCACAAAAAAAACGTGCAAATAACTGCTTCATGGGCCGTCCCTAAATAAATCAAGCATTAGCAATACCAATAGGTCTTGCCTATGCAAGAGCTATTGGCTTTGCCAATATGTTTTATCCATGTTGCACACCAGCGTGGCTACTGTTCAGCATGGCTAAAGGTTAGTGGGCTAAAGAGCAGCATGGAGTGGAGTGTCATAAAGTGAAGTAGAATGGAGAGTCATGGAGTGGCGTGGAATGTCATGGAGGAAGTAGAGTGTTGTATAGTGGAGATGAGGTGAGTGGCGTAGAGTGTCAGAGAGGAGTGGAGTCGCATAGACTGACATGGAGTGGTGTAGAGCAGAGTGGAGTGCCATAGAGGGTGTTGTGTAGAGTGGTGTAGAGCAGAGTAGATTGTTGTAGAGTGGAGACGTGTAGGAGAGTGGAATAGCATAGAGTGGAGCGGTGTGTCAGAGTGGAGGAAAGTGGCATGGAGGGAGTTGTGTAGAGAGTCGTGGAGTAGTATTGTAGAGTGGCATCGAGTGGAGTAGGGTGTCAGAGTGGAGTAGAGTTTAACATAATAGACCATCTTAGAGTGAAGTGTTGTAGAGTGGCCTAGAGTGAAGTGGCGTATAGGACAGTGGTGCAGAGTAGATTGGCGGAGTGCATTGGTTTTGAGTAAAGTGGTGTAGAGTCAATTGGCATAGAGTAGATTGTTTCAGAGTAGAGTGAAGTGGTGTAGAGTGGAGTGGTTCAGGGTAGAGTGGAGTGGTTCGGGGTAGAGTAGTGTGGCATAGAGTCAGTGGTGCAGAATAGATTAGAGTGGCATGGAGTGATGCAGAGTGTAGTGGCGTAGAGTGCCATATATTTGAGTGTTGCAGAGTAGAGTGCAGTGGCATAGAGTAGAGTGGTGCAGAGAGCAGTGGTATAGAGTAGAATAGAGTGGCATAGATTGCAGCGAAATAGAGCGCAATGGTGTAGAGTATTGAGGTGCAGAGTAGAGTGTTGTTGAGTTCAGTTGTGGAAAGTGCAGTCTTGCAGAGTAGAGTGTTGTAGAGTTCGGTGGCACAGAGCAGAGTGGAACAGAGTAGCGTAGAGTGCAGTGACAATGCAATGGTGTACAGTGGCTTAGCTTGCAGTGACACAGAGTAGAGTGGCATAGAGTGCAGTGGCCTAGAATGCAATCTTGTAGAGTGGGTAGAGCCCAGCGGCACAGAGTGGAGTGATGCAGAGTAGAAAAGAGTGACATTGCGTGCAGTGGCACAGGGTGCATTGGTTTTTAATAAAGTGGTGTTGAGTGCATTGGGGTAGAGTGCAGTGGTTTAGAGTGGTGTAGAGGGCAGTGGTATAGAGTAGATTGGTGCAGTGGCGTGGAGTGGTGTGGCATAAAGTGCAGAGGCATAGAGTGCAGTGGTGTAGGTGTCTCAGAGTAGAGTGAAGTGGCTTAGAGTGGAGTGGTACAGGGTAGAGTGCAGTAGCATAGAGCAAGTATTCTCTCAGCAGTTCATGGATCACCATGGGATACTTTTAGCTGTTCTCTATGTTATGTGTGTACAGAAAACAGAAGAAACAGGAAAAAACAACTTGACTTGGAATTCAATTCAGTTTACATCAAAAAATGTACCCAGCCTTACCTGTGAGGACTTCAGGATATGTTTAGGTTACTCCAGGGCAATTTCATGATTACTACTTTGAGTGTTCTGTGATCAACTTAATAGCACTGCTGTATTAAGCTATTACACAAAGCAGAAAACCACTAATAATATTATTGATTTTTTTTAATCCTTTCCCACCTCAAATATTTCATTTTGATCTTTGTCACTCCAATCAAGTAATTTTGTTAACAGAAGACGTACAAGAGTTACTGTAAGCGTAGGGGTTATCACCATTAGTGCAGGAGTGGTATTAAGTGAGTAATTGTGCATGAATGAGACTGCTCAAGATGTTGTAGTTGTGTCTTTAAGTAAGCCTTTAAGTGGATTTGTGAGTGGTCTAGGGGGTACTGCAGTTTATCCCGTGGTTGTGAACTGCAGAAGTAGCTGACTGTGGATAGTTTGATCAAATGATGTGAACGGCCATGGAATCCGCGAGTGAAGAAAGAAGTGCTTTGTGTGGCTGTGGGGCATTTTGAGTGGCTTTAGTTTATAGTGTCATGGAGTTCTGATGCCTGACGAGGTCCTGGATGTTTGGGAATGACAGCTTGGGTTCAAACAGGCTGAGAAGGGTTATATGATATTGTGGTTGAAGGCAGGACATTTTTGGGTGGTCAGGTAGATCGGATTGTGAACCAATCAGAATCTGAATTTTCTGAACCAACTGCTTCTACATAGACCAGCTTTAAAAATTATTTACTGGTCACAAAACTATTGGTTGCAATTTGCGACCCGTGTTTTGAGAGCAGTATATAGTACATGTTGCCCCTACTAGTTTAAATGGTTGGCTACTGCTGTTAATTTTCGTCTACTGCATTCAGATTTTACCCTTCTACCCTAAAGCTTTTTTCTGAGAACAGTACAGGCCTTGTCAATCCCGCCACTCATGCAGTTAAACAATGGAAACAAGGCCTATCATAGCCCAAACGTAAACGTTACTTGAGACGGACAACAGTCTTATAAGTCAATTAGCAACTAAAACAGTTTGTTCAGCCAGGGTAGAGTTGACATCTATCCCCGCCTTTTCCTGAGCCCTGTGACCAGGTGAGATAGTCAACGTATGTGGCTACTGGCACTAGTGATTGAACTCAGGTAATAGATAACTTGAAGTGGAGATTCTTGATGTGAAATGCAAAAGAGCATACAGATGTCATCATAAAGAAAGTCAACAACCATGCATGTCCTACGGCTACAGAACAAGGTATGGTTGCACTCTGGAGTTATCGTTCACAGACAAGGCCCAACCGATTGACACTTACCCTAAGCAGTGTTAATGACAAGGAAGAGGATGTCCTGCAGCCCCCTTGTAACTTGTGCTCTCCGACATCCACCAGCCCGCTGACACTTCAGTCACACACCTTAGCTCTCCATCTTTGAATTTTGTAATGGAAGGCTTCTATTATTTTGAAAAGCTGCTTCAACTTTGTATTAAAAAGTGTGGGAGGAGGAATTTTTTTGGGGTTGTTAAGACTTCATTAATTACATATGCTTTCCTGTCACACACTCCTTTCACCCCATTGCCAACCATCCCTCCTGCCTTTTTTTCACTTCCTTTTAGCCATCCCATCATCAATTATTGCCCTCTGCTGCCACTAATACTGCCCAGTTCCCATCACACACTTCAGTCCTGACTCAGTTTGTCCCTCTCCGTGCACCCAACATAGTCTCCCTTCTGTCATGGCACCATCCCCCATCACCATTCTGTGATCCTGTCTTGACACCAAAACACTCCACTTTTAAAATTCTTTGTCCCTTCGTGTAAGTCATCCCTTCTTGTACCCTCTTCTGTGTCACCCAACTCCACCTGTCCCGTAACCACTACTCCCAACTGCCCCTATTCTCAATCATTCCCATCATGCATCTCATGTCCTTTCTTGCCACCTGTACACTACACCTCCCACAAATTTCCTTTCACCCTACCTGTCAGCCGTCAGCTATAACATGCCATTTGTACCTATTTCCTGCTCCCACCTGTGTGGATTGGAGTGGCAGAGTGCTGCAGTGTGGCATTGTGTGGAATGGCGTAGAGTGAGGCGAGTTAGAGTGGGGTAGAGCAGAGTGGGTTGATAGTACTGCACAAAACTTAGAAACATTGGCAAAGCGAATAGCTGTCGCCTACGTGAAAGCTATTAATTTTGCCAATGTATTTCAGTCATGTTGTACAGTAGTGTGGCTGCTGGTCAGCAGGGCTAAAAGTTAGTGCACGGCATATAGGATAGTGATTTCGATTGAACTGGCATAGAGTGGAGTGGCGTAAAGTGGCATACAGTGGAGCAGAGCAATGTAGAGGAGAGTGGAGTAGAGTGGCGAACAGTAGAGTGGCAGTTCCTGAGTAGCGTGCTACTCGCTGAAAAAGTGCTTCAACTCCCCATCAGAGGTAGCAAGCGCTATATAAATGCAAACCTTTGCCCCTCTTCTATCCCTCCACTATCCTTCTTAATCCAAATAATTGACTAACATATCCACCACTCAAACTATTTTCATATTTCACTATACTAATTCACCACTAATCCTTTATGGGTTTCGGAGTAGCGTGCTACTCGCCGAAAAAGCACTTCAACATCTCGTAAGGGGAGGTAAGAGCAATATAAATGCAATTACAATACAATAGAGTGCTGCAGTGTGGCATTGTGTGGAGTGGCGTGGTGTGGAGTGAAGTGACAGATTGACGTGGAACAGAGTGGAGTCACGTGAATTGAGACTACTACTGCACAAAATTTGGAAGCATCGGCATAGACAATAGTTCTCGCATACGTGAGAGCTACTGGTTTTGCCAATATCTTTCAGCCATGTTGTACAGCAGCATGGCTGATTGTCAGCATGGTTAAAAGTTACAGGGCGGCATATAGGATATTGGCTTAGATTGAACTGGCTTAGAGTTGGGTGGTGTAAAGAGTGTCAGAGTGCAGAAGTGTGGCATGGAGTGAGTGACTTAGAGCCACTCTAAGCAGAGAGCAGAGTGGAGTCACTTGGAGTGGGATAAAGCACCAGAGTGTGGCACTGTGAGGAGTGGAGCAGAGTGGCATGGGGTGGAGTAGACTAGTACAGTATAAGTAACTAAAGCGCCAACAGAGACAGATAGGGTGAAAGCAACATAAATAAGAAGCTGGGTGCCTGTTAAAAGTAGGAAAGCACATTGCACCTCCAGAAATAATACTGAAATGCTTATAAATTTAAAAAAATGTGCACTGCAAAAAGATGAAGAAGAACAAATATGAGGAAGAACACATGTATGTGGTCCATGCTCTAGGGATAAGTAACACAAGAAAGGAAGGGAACCCTACAGGAGCTAGGCAAGCGAAAGATTGCAAATGAGAATGACAACAAAAAGAACTAATGGTATGCTGTTGGTGGGCTGTAAGCCCCATAAACAGGTAACAATATGTCTGACAGCATAGCACTTGCGCTCTGTAGGCGACACCTAAACAACATTCTCACATTGTATGAACCATTATTGCACTATTGTACCAGGCCTGGGTTACAATGTGAAAACATTTTGTCAGGTGGAGGAGTAGGGAAGAACAGTGGAGAAGGAGGAAGGAAGCAAGACGAGGTGGATGTCATGAAGGATAGGTGTGAGAAGGAAAAACAGATAAAAGGGAGAGAGAGGAAGGAGGAGAGATCAAGGAGGGATCCACAGACAGACAAGGAATGAGAAGAGTGAAGAGAACTGGGTAAAGCAGAGATTGGAGTGCAACAAAGAAACGATGAGGATAAAAAGTGGAAAGAGGGGAAGTGGAAGTGAAGAAAAGTGTACCTAGGGGAGAGTGTATAAGGAAAGAAAAAGGAAAGTTGAAGGATACGACAGGAAATTGGAAAGCAGTTAGTAGCGAGCAAGAATGGAAAGAAGAAAAGCAGGCAGAGCGTGGGGAGCAGGAAAGGAACGAGGTGAGAAGGTGAGTAAGAAAAGCAGATTGTGAGGGAGAGCGAGAAAGTCTATACCTCTGCTTCATAATGTATTGAGTAATAAAATGTAAAGTTGAGTGATGAGACTATCACTCCTGGGCCTGCCTCACCTAATGTACAGCTTTGCTGTCCAAGACACACAATAGTGATTCTTTCATCGTGTTAGGGTTTCCTGCCATCAAAAGAAGCTTCCGCTCTGATTCAAAGGCCACACACATTTGCATAAAAGAAACAGACAAAGGACTGCAGCAAATGCACAGTGCAATACTTACCTGGCAGTCATAAAGCAGTGGCAATGGCAGTGTCCTCATTTATAAAAACGTGCTACCTAAAACCTCTCTGCAGATGGGCACACCATCTGTAGAAGCCTTTATTTTTTTTTCTTATTTGAGCCAACGAACTATCGTATAAGCAGAATTAGACACTGCAGACATTTTAATTTGTTTGTAAGTGAAGCATTTAACTGCAGTTTTATATAGCGTGAACTTGACCCAATTGGCCTCTGAGCGCTTTACACGAGAACGAGATATGGTATTTTCTTTCATGAAAATGAAGTTTGAAATTAAGTTGGCCCACAGGGGCAGAATTGAACACTTCTGTTATCTTTGTTAGTGACCCACTGGGGCAGTATTTTGATGTTTGGGCGGTATGTATTTACCGTTTTCGCCATATTGCGCACTTGCGTACATTTGCCCATTGAGGATTATAGTAACGGGGTGGCAGATGAAATATCGGCAGTTATTGGTAATCTGTCGTAACTGTAGTCAAATACAATATATCGAATTCAGTTCTTGTGTGTATAAAATGATAAAAAGATTGTGATCAATGTATTTATTATATTTTTTATATAAAACATTGCATGACCGCTATGTAAAAAACACCATTACAAAATGGATGCCACTTTGAACATTGGGATAGGTAGTCCTACATTGATGTTTATTATTTGTGCACTATATGAATTCTAATTTGACAAACAGTTCCTTGACCCGTAACCAAGGTGCGGCTGCACCGAAACGCGTCGGGCGTTGTGCTTGTTTCATGTTTTGAATAAACTACACGCTTTATGGAAATTGGGCTCGAGTTGAATGTGTACGAGAGGAGTAACATTCGTATTTGAATATATATATATATATATATATATCTATATATATATATATATATATCTATATCCCACTCTACCCCATGCCAGCAAAAGGATTTGCCTGTGTATTTCTGTGCAAGGAGGTGAGAAAGGGATACAGGGGGTTTTCCTCTCGACCTTTTCATTACTACACGCATTAAGAGACAATACTTTTTAACGCTCGCATTGGTATGCAGATACGTGAAAGAAAGTTAAATAATTTCAGACTGCTGTTGCAAATCCAACCCCATTTGCACTTACAAAAGGACAGTGTAATAACATTGCAGTACTTTGGACGCAATTATGCTGTATAAATATCTGTACTGCAATGTGGGCAACAACGTGATTACATCAATGGTGCATTATGGTCATTGAAGGACATTAACATCACTTTGAGTCACGTGACAGCAGTGCGCATAAAAGAGCATGCAGTAACGTCATTTGCAAACCTCTCTCACCTGTGAACAAGGCTAAAGGAAGCCGAAACGCGTAAGCAGTGGAAGAATGAGAGTGCTGTTTTTATCATGAGGAAAATAAAGGCGTGCTGTTTTGAAATTGGGCTCGGTACTTCTTTGATGTTTCATATATATATATATATATATATATATATATATATATATATATATTTTGTTTTCTATAGGGCGAACTAGACCCCAAGGAATCAGAGCACTTCACCTGAGCACAATGTGCGTTACAGACGGACAAATTCATTTTTTTGTTAGGCTCAGGGAGATTAAGTGATTTGCCCAGAATCACAGCATGTTGAGCGTCCCTGCCGAGGCTCGAACTGGATACCCAGCTCCGAGGTCGACCGCTCTAGCCATTAGGCCACATCCTCTACTCTTTTGATTTTCAATTTTACTACACTTTCCCAGAGAAGGTTTCTAAAAATAAATAAATAAACTAAAATGTTGGACATGTTCCTGAAGCAATAAACAAATCATCCTCAAATTATCATGAATAAGTCTTTTTAATTAGAAAACTATGGTGCTAGTCAAGTAATCCAACAGTAATTTCCAAATAATCCTAAAACCATCAGCAGCAATGCATCTTGTGAAGTAATCAGGTACTCAGTTCAGCAGAGCTGCTCTAGAGCCAGAGAACCAGGTCAGCAGAGCTGCTTTAGAGCCAGAGAACCAGGTAAGCAGAGCTGCTTTAGAGGGAGAGAACCAGGTCAGCAGAGCTGCTTTAGAGCCAGAGAACCAGGTCAGCAGAGCTGCTCTTGAGCCAGAGAACCAGGTCAGCAGAGCTGCTTTAGAGCCATAGAACCAGGTCAGCAGAGCTGCTGTAGAGCCATAGAACCAGGTCAGCAGAGCTGCTGTAGAGCCAGAGAACCAGGTCAGCAGAGCTGTTGTAGAGCCAGAGAACCAGGTCAGCAAAGCTGCTTTAGAGCCAGAGAAACAGGACATTGGGGCTTATTTACAAGCCCCTTGCGCCGCCGCTGCGTCACTTTTTCCCACTCAAAAAGTGAAGCACCGGCGGTGCAAGGGACTTGTAAATAATCCCCATTGTGCCCATTCGAACGCAATAAAACAGTTACGCAACCTTCACACCACGGAAAAGGTGAAATAAAGCACCAGTTTCTAAAGTTTTTGCTCTTTCCACAGTTACTGGTAACTCAAGTCTCCTGCTGAGGTCTACTACATTTATTGTAATTTAAAACTTCAGGTATCAAAATGCAAAGTTTTGTGAGCTATTAGCCTTACACTGGCTGAACAACTGCCTCCTACCATAGGACTGTTACGAGTGTCTACAAATCTAAGATTGTATTTTGGGAAGTAGATGATGCACCTCATGCCTGCAACATAAAACAAGCATTTGCAATGCAATAGGGCTGGCATTACTAAAAGTTTTAGCTATTGGCGTTGCAAATGATAATGTTTGTTAGTTTTTGTTAAAAAATATTCCAGCAGTAGCATAAGTAATGAAATAAAATCCACGTAGACCACCAGTACCACCACCAGTACCACCACCACCAGTACCAATACCACCACCACTACCACCACCGCTACAACCACCACAAGTACCATAACCACCACTACAATTATTACTATTACTACTCTGTGGTGATAGTAATAATAATAGTGGTAGTTATGGTACTGGTGGAAAATTACTATTATAAATTACAATACCTGTTAATTTTTCTAAAGGCATTGCCATTTACAATACCAATAGCTCTAAAACTCGCAGTTGCGAGACCTATTGCATTGTAAATGCTTGTTTATTCAGGTTCCAGTACCCCTGGAACCTCCGCTCTGCCTATACCTTACATTTGTATTTTAGATTTACTGCCATAGTGTGAGACATTTCATCAAAATAAATATTAAGTAGGGTTGCCAGCACGACCCTCCCCGACCCCCAGTCCGGTCCCCACACTCAAACACTACCCTGCACGACCCCCAGCACTACCCTAAACCCTAAAACACTACCCTACACTACACAAACACCACAACACTACCCTAAACCCTAAAACACTACCCCAGCACGACCCTCCCCCGACCCCCAGTCCAGTCCCCACACTCAAACACTACCCTGCACGACCCACCAGCACTACCCTAAACCCTAAAACACTACCCTAACCTACACTACACAAACACCACAACACTACCCTAAACCCTAAAACACTACCCCCAGCACGACCCTCCCCCGACCCACAGTCCGGTCCCCACACTCAAACACTACCCTGCATGACCCCCCAGCACTACCCTAAACCCTAAAACACTACACTACACAAACACCACAACACTACCCTAAACCCTAAAACACTACTCCCAGTACAACCCTCCCCTGACCCCCAGTCCGGTCCCTACACTCAAACACTACTCTGCACGACCCCCCAGCACTACCCTAAACCCTAAAACACTACCCTACACTACACAAACACCACAACACTACCTTAAACCCTAAAACACTACCCACAGCACGACCCTCCCCCGACCCCCAGTCCGGTCCCCACACTCAAACACTACCCTGCACGACCCCCATCACTACCCTAAAACACTACCCTACACTACACAAACACCACAACACTACCCTAAACCCTAAAACACTACCCCCAGCACGACCCTCCCCCGACCCCCAGTCCGGTCCCCACATTTAAACACTACCCTGCATGACCCCCCAGCACTGCCCTAAACCCTAAAACACTACCCTACACAAACACCACAACACTACCCTAAACCCTAAAACACTACACCCAGCACGACCCTCCCCCGACCCCCAGTCCGGTCCCCACACTCAAACACTACCCTGCACAGCCCCCCAGCACTACCCTAAACCTAAAACACTACCCTACACTACACAAACACCACAACACTACCCTAAACCCTAAAACACTACCCCCAGCACGACCCTCCCCTGACCCCCAGTCCGGTCCCCACACTCAAACACTACCCTGCACGACCCCCCAGCACTACCCTAAACCCTAAAACACTACCCTACACTACACAAACACCACAACAGTACCCTAAACCCTAAATCACTACCCCCAGCACGACCCTCCCCCAACCCCCAGTCCGGTCCCTACACTCAATCGTTGCCCTGCACGATCCCCCAGCACTACCCTAAACTGTAAAACACTACTCTACACTACACAAACACCACAATATTATAATAAATAAGGCATAAAAATAGTATAATAAATAAGGCACCGATCTACCATTCAGCATGCGGCTTGAATAGAATGTTAATAGTAGTCTGGGTAAAGTCCAGTAGTATTCAAATAGTTTGTATTCATTAAATGTTTTGCATTGTAAATGAAGACTATGCGATTACAAATAAGTATGTGCTTAGTATTCTGTTAGTATTCAAGAAGTACCACTCACATATCAGTAGTCTTCATGCACTAGCCTTCCCAAAAAGAACACTATTGAATACTAAAATTGGCATAAAATAGTCTTCGAATGATATAAAAAGGCAGGTTAACCACTAAATGTAGTATTCAACTTCGGTAAGGGTTGTTCTACAAACTGCTTTGTCAGGGACTACAATTAGATGCACATTTTTACGCCTGGAGAGGCTTTCCGAATCATCCAACCTGGCCATCAGGTCCTTTATTTCAGTCTGCAGTTGCTGAAGCTTGGTGGTGACATCTGTGACTAAAAGGGAGACCTGGGCCATTGATTTTTCAGTCTGTCACTCTGTCTGTCAGCTTTTATGATCTGAGTGCAGCAGACCTACATCAAGCACCACCGTCTCAATCTTATATTCCAGCGCCGATTTTGTATCTCGGATCGCTGCGAGGATCTGTATGGGATTACAGGTTCAGGGCTCTATCTAGTTTTGGTGCCACTGCCACTTTTTGACCATGCGCCCCTATTTCCATTTGTGCCAGCTTATGCTGCGCCAACTCCCCGGAGCCACCCTAGACCTCAGAGATTAACTCCACTGAAGAGAGAGGCCCAGGCCCAGGCCACAGGCAGACATGGCCACTCAGTCCCTCAGGCCAGTTCTGGTGGAAGACCGCAGCGTGGCGTCAGCTTCGCTCCCCCTTCGTGATTCCTAATTACGAGGGTCCAGCGTGTCTCGAACCCTCCTCACTCTGCTTACTCTTCATAATTGTACTCCCTGGGACCAGGTGCCCTTAACCCATGTAGCACATGCCTTTGCGCTCGTGCAGGAGGCTATACCATGTGCGCTGCTGTCGTGTCTAAAGGTTACCTCATCCAGTGCACCAGACACCCAACATGGGGCCCTTGGGTGTTATGCTCCTAGTAATCAGCACTCTACACTTGGTCAGGCCATTCCAGGCTGTCTTACGGGCTAGGCTATGAACTTCCTTGATGCTATGTGGCCCGAGCACCTTATATGGATGCTCCCAGCTTTTCTGGATCTATGTTGAATGTTTCCCTCATTGCCATGTAGGGCATTGGCTTCCCACCGGTGGCGGTCAGTGTGTTCCAGCCTCACAATCGAAGCTGCTGCTCCTCTCTGCAATTGTCACCCATGGTGTGGCCTCTCCCCTCATAGCTGCACACACCTGGGGCCTGAGGCACTGCTGTCACACCACAGCTCTTCCCAAATGTGCAGTGTTGTGCAACAGGCTGCTGTTCAGGAGCCAGGCGCTGTAATTTTCTACATTGCTGCTGATCCGCCTCTGTGATCCGCTATTCAGTGCTCAGGGAGCCACCCCTTTGCGGATTGGGGGGCCTCGACAGTTGCCAGGACCTCAGGTGCTCAAGGGACTCGGATGAGCCCAATTTGGCACAGGGCACCTCAGATTTATTATGACTGCCAGGCCTTCGGCCGGGGAGCTCAGCAATGAGCACCTGTTGCCATTGCTGTCCAGGTCATGCCCCGACCAATAACAAATCTGACAGCATCTCTAGATGAATGCAAAAGGTGTTGGGCTTACCCCCAAATTCAACAGTTTATATAGCTGATTTCGCCATAAGTAATAACTGAAACTGCAAAGTCAGCATGGTGTGAGCAAAGAATTACATTTTCAACAAATCATGTTAAAATATTATGAATCGTCATATAAACATATCACATAAGCACTAACCCACTACCTGAATATTGATTCGGTTCGTCTGAACTAATGTATTCCTGAGGTGTACAATACATCGTGCAAGTGGAAGGTTGTTGGAAATTGTTACTAATACTTCCTCTAATAGGCTCTTTACGAGAACAGTGTTATTCAGAAGTAAGTAAATCCACATCTCGCTGCCCATAGTGTCAGGCAAAAATATAAATAAGGTTATAAACATGATGATACATCATCCATTTTGAACTGGCCTTGATGGAGCGAGTGTCTCTAAACCTCAATCTCTTGGTATAATCATCATACAGAATGCCCCACTGATTGTATAGACCAGAAAGGTGAATTTCAATAAATCAGTACATTTCTATAATAATGACAGAGAGTAAGGTATGCAGTTATAAGGGTTTATTTTCTGATTATTAGTCTATTACAGTCACCAAACGTATCAAAGGATAAGCAAACATCTCAATATATTAGCAATGTTAAGGTGCTCACAGACTCTTTCTCGAGATATAAAGTACAGAATGCAAAAAATCAGTATGTAAATAATGCAAATTATACAGATTGCATGTTCCGTAAAGAAACTAATTCCAGCTAAATTAGGAAACCAACGCGCAAAGGGAGTTTCTAAATAGTGTTTAGCATAAAGCCTCACACTCGAGAAAATTAAAAAGGTAGAGAGGGCTGCTGTCTGCAAAGTCAGGAAAGGGTCTCCCATTAACTACTAGGAACACTAATTAAAAGCACAGTCGAAAGTCCCAGAACATCAATACCTGTCCCCACAGTTCAGGACCAATCCCGATGCAGCATTTGCCAGAACCGGAAGACTCCCCAAATTCCCACTCTCACATAATAAGGTACACATCGCTCGTCTATTAGTGTTGCATCTCCCAAGTACACAGGGTAGAGAAGGCTCCTTTCACCAACATCTGCTCATGTCTGCTGCCAGGTTTCTCCTCCTCGGCCTCACAGTCTAGTACAAAATACAAAGCCTTTCTCTAACTAACAAGTGATTTGATGACATACCTGCAAAGAAAGAAATACACAGCATTCTAACAAACTCAAAATGTGTAGCACTCGGCCAGTCCCGGCTCCTGGAGGGAGTGCTGCGGGGCGGCGGGGCGGGGGAGGGGCAGGGTGGGAGGTAGTAAACTCCGGCATACAGCCGAACGGAGGTAAGTACATAAATAAATAAATAAAACGAATTACATTGCGCACGCTGCAACGCCAAATGGCGATGCGGCGCGCGCAATGTAATTCGTTTTATTTATTTACTTATGTACTTACCTCCATTCGGCCGTATGCCGGAGTTTACTACCCCCCAACCTGCCCCTCCCCCGCCCCACTCCCTTCAGGAGCCGCGACTGCTCTCGGCTAAGGCCCAGTGTCAAGACAAATCAAAATGGAAGTACATTTATAATGTTAACCATAAGAAAACAAGCTGCCATCATTACAACATGATTATACAATACATTTAAATACATGTATTATTTATTCAGTCCACTCCACTACTTTATGACTTCCAAATGTGCTCAGCAACGTTATGTGCGATAATTGTTGGAAATGGCACTTTTAGCAGGGTTACCACAAACGTTTTGCTTTCCTCCTCCTCATTTTTTGTCTTTGATTTTGTTGGCTTTACTTTACCACTGCTGACCAGTGCTAAAGTGCATTATGCTCTTATCTAAAATGTGATGGCAATTGGTTTGTCCAATGCAGGTATATTTGGTTCATTGTATACGTCCCTAGTAAAGTGGTATACCATATACCCAGGGCCTGTAAACCAAATGCTACTAGTGGGCCTGCCGCACTGGTTGTGCCACCCACAGAAGTAGCCTTTCAAACCTGACCCAGGCCTGCAACTGCAGGGCTGTTGGGTGCAGTTTACGGCCACCTTTACTTCTCATTTCCAATTACTTTCCAAGCCTTAAACTCTCCTTTTATTACATATCAGTTACCCCTAAGGTAGGCCCTAGGTAGCCCTAATGACAGGGTGTTGTGTAAGTAAAAGGTAGGACATGTACCATTTTGTTTTACATGCCCTGGTAGTGACAACCACCCAAGTTAATTTTCACTACAGTGAGGCCTGCTCCTCTCAGGTTAACATCGGAGAATCCTTAAATACCATTTTTAAGTGTAATTCCTGATTGCAGCGGAGTAGTTGCTTTATGTTTTATATCATTGGATTGGCAATGACAAATCCTCTTCAGTGGTGAAGTTGGATATGGTACTACTAATGTAGAAATGCCACTTTCAGAAAGTGGACATTTCTCTGCTCTTAGCTCTCTTTTGTGCCTTTTAGCCTGTCTCTAATACACGTGTGGGGTGACAGCTACATTTTGTGTATTCCCTCTAGACTGCCACAATTACAGAACGCTCAGCTGTATCTGCATTTATCAGTATACTGTTGGGTCTTCCAGGGCAAGAGGGAGAGGAGGTGCTGACACATACATCTGAATAGGTAGTGGCCTGATCTCACACATAACACTGATTTACACCCCACAGATATACTGGCAGACAGAGGTGGGCTGAAAGGACACTTGTTTTCCACAAAGGCTTTGCTTTACAGTGAACTCCACTTCAAGATACATTTGGGTAAAGCATGGGATCTATGAACCCTTCTCACTAGTTCACTTTGGGGTCCTAAGGAGATTCTGCCAAGAAGAGGACCTTTGCTATAGGAGGGAGTGCCACTTTGCTAACTGCTTTGCTGTGTTGGCCTGCTGCCTGCTGATTGCTGGGCTACAGGTGGGACAGCGACTTTCCTACCTGCTCTGCTGTGTTGGCCTGTTGCCTCTGACCTGGGTGGTGATGAGGACTGGACCTGTGTTCTCTACAACCTTTTGCAAACTAAGTAACTCCAAGGGCTTGTTGGTTTGCCCCCTGTTCATTAACTCTCAGGGCCATCAAAGATTTCATTTGCACAAAAAACTGCTGCTGGGCTCTGCTTATACAGAGTCTGACTCTGCCTGACTTACCCTCAACCAGTCCTGGGCCTTTGCAGAGTCTCGATAGCCACTTTTGAGCATCCACATGCATCAGCACAGTGCACTGATCAAGAACCATTGTGTCTGCCTGCTCGAGCACAGACCATCGTGTTTGTCGACTTTGCCAAAGCTGCAGTGCCAGATTGCAGTCCAGCACAACCCAGCGCACTCTGCACGCATCAAGGAAAGACATGTATCAGCCCTCCTTGACTCCAATCACTGCATCGTATCCAACAAGGGGAGACTTCAGCAATGTGGGTCCCAGTCCTGAAGCTGAAGGGTTTGGTGGAATCCTCTGAGTAAGATACTGTGCACTCCGGGACTTACGAGGTCCCTGCCGCATATCAGCACTCTCGCGGTCGGCCCTGAATGGAGAGAGTAGATCTGTCTCCCACAAACTTGACATTGCATTTTAACTGTTATACCTTTGGAAGCATAGCTTTGCACTGACCTGAGCATAAAGTCTGTTCCCGATCCACGGCGAGGATTGGTGTCATTTCCCCAGCGTGACCATAATGAACCTTCTGAAAGCACAAGGTTTCTTTCAGCATTGTACATTCTTGTAGTATTCATAACTTGGGATGCTTTATTTGGATTGTTATAGTTTTTATCTTGTTTTGAAGAGTAAAAGAGATACTATTTTCATACCTCATTGTGGACTTATTTTTTTTGTCTTTTTACTGTGTTACTGTATCCATGTATGCACAACTGCCTTACACATGGCTGCTTATGTTAAGTCTGACTGCTCTGTGCCAAACTACCAGAGGGTGAGCAGGGGCTGATTTTACTTTGTGACTAACTTACCCTGACTAGAATTGTTGTCTCTACTTGCACAGGGTCCATACCTCTGCAAACTAGAGACCCGATTTCTAACAGTAATGGATGAATATGAAACACACAAGTTAGTGAGTTAAGGCAGACATTGAATATATGGTTTATAGGCTGTGACGTATGACTAGGGTGCATGTAAAGGGTCTAAATTACACTGCTCCAATCCCACCTCTGATGGCTAGGATAATCATCACAAATATATGAATCTTCCCTTAGAGACCTTCTCAAAATTTGGTTATCTTTAACATTTTGTGTCTAGAGTTCTCCAACTTCTTTATCTCATCATAGAGCCTACACTGGCTCTCTTCTATTTCTATGTCATCCCTCTTTCAGTTGATTCCTCTTCCGGCCATCCCTCTGTTTGATCTCTTGTACTTGCATCCCTTAAACATGGCAAATAAACAAATCAAGCAAATAGCAATGATTATAATAGCCCTGAATATGGAATTCCGCCACTTAAATTGCTAAACCAAGCATCTACAGCAGAAAATCCTTTCCCAATTGCCTCCCAGGCACCAGTAGATACCAATTCCTCCAAATTCCTTTTTCTCTTCACTCTTATCAGGAACTAAGGTACAACACTGCTGAACTTTCAACATCTTACAGACTCCACCTTCCTTTACAAGCAAAAACTGTCATTTCAGTATTGATAGCTACCAATGATCCAGCTGTACTAGTTGCTAACTTATCCACGATAGTAAAAAGCTTTCTAATCTTCAGGTCTTTCATAACAACTCCCACGGATGTGATCATTCCACCAAAAGTATTCCCTACTATTTCAGATACACTGCTAGTAAGTTTCGACCTAACAGGTAAATTCCCTATGGGTGTGTCTAGCTTCTCTCAAATGATAAATCTTCTGGAAGACTACAGCTAAGTAGCAAGTACCAGACCTGCTTCTAGGTAGTGTAAATTATGCATTTGAACCACAAATGTAACAGACCCCAGGAATGACTAGACCCTTTCCTTCCATAATCTGATCAATGTTCCCCCTAATTTAGAATGGTGTACACACTTGCTTTCTCCCCTGAATTCATGATGCATCACATTTTGCCTTTTATAGACACACAACTTTCCTTGATGTTGCCAATCCAAATTCAGTGCAAGTTGAGCTACCTTTGTTTTTATGATAAATTAATTTTGATGCCCATCTATCCTTTCCAGCATCCTTTTCTGTCCCTGCTCTTTCCTCAATTGCCCTCCTCCTGTCATACAATACATTACTTCTGTAAAGAATTCATAGCACATCTGTGAGCATAGGTGGTATCAAGCTCAGTTACTATTAATATTCAAAGCGTCCTCAGTAATAGAAGAGGCTAAACAAAATGCTACAAGGAATACCATAAGTGAAGGAATATGGTGATAAGTGATTCCTGCAGCTATTGAAGCAGGCAACTGAGTACAAACATAGCAGTTCTTGGCACCCAGGATGTCATTTGAGGAAACAGCTCCCTTAAAAGTATCCTTATGCAATGACTTAAAATCAAAATTCTGCAACCCTCCTAAATCAGTACTAAGCTCTGTTAGAGGACCATTTGGCTTTGGGGATAGCAATCCTATAAGCAAAGAAGCTGGCACTATAATGGCAATAATCAATATGCCTGCTGCCAGCAACCTACGCCTATTAGGGGTATGGGAACTCATGGCTTCACTACAATCAGACCATGTAGTAGAAACTAGCAGCATTTCTTCTGAAATGTTTCTACTTGTGCAAAAGGCAAAACTGAAATTGATAATTATATAAATTGTCTTTGTGAATGATAGACTTCGTGAGATGTCCGTAGCCCTACTCCATCTTCTTCTAGAATGACAACTCTACTCTTCTTCTGCGGTCTTAGACCTAGGGACTCTTCTTAATTCATAAAGCAAAGTTCAAAGGAAATTCAAAAGTTCAGTTCAACTTTAAATGTTCAGCAAACACAGATATTGTTTGATCAATGAAATCCATATAACTGTTGCAGTTCATATTAGTGGAATCTCTGTTAACTCTGCACTGTTGTCATCCTAAGAGCAAGAACCTTGGATAATGTCACTATCCCTATAATAAGTACATTCAGGAGCTGTATACTTTGGACAGGGCACACAAACTCTGTTCGATCTCCTTAATGCTGGCTGTTCATCCTCTCTGCTGCTTGCCTCACTGTTTTCTGTTTCTTCAATGACAGTTTATGGTGTACGTTCAACTGATAGGCTTGGCCTCACCCTTCCTTGCTTTCTCGGGCACTTGTTTCTGTCGTGCTCTCTGCAGTTCACACCACTTGGCCCTTCGCAAGGATCAGACTCAGTCTCTGGCTTCACCAATGGACAGGCTTCTTCATCTGCATCAATTCCAACCTCAGCTGTGTCAGTGTTTGATTCAATTTGATCTTGCATCCCCTCAGAACTTGGGACCATCAGCAGACCTCATGGTTATGTCTCACTTTCTTCAACACCCTCTGGTCCCTCAGAAGGCTCAGCAGTCACTGGCAGCATCTCAGTGATAGGTACAGTTATCTTATGATGAGGACATTTTACTCTCTGGGAGCGGGAAGTATGCACCCATGTAAGAAGACCTTCCACTGTTGTGTTTTTTGCCAGTAGGACTTGGAAGGGGTCTTTCCAGTGTTTTCTAGACATGTCTTTCAAACATGTTTCTTCACCAAGACCCAGTCCCCAGAGCTGAGGTCATGCCCCTCTTTCTGATGCGGGAGAGCAGTAGCAGCATTTACCTGGTAAAACACAGACCGTACCACATCAGCCTTTCCTTTGCAGAAGTAGAAAATCTTATCATCTGTGATGTTCACAAGCACATTTGGAGGCACAGCAGGCAGTCTCATGGCTCTCCCCATGATTATCTCATGAGGTGACAGTCCCGTTCCCCTGTCAGGCTTACTGCGAAGACTCATCAGCAACAAAGGTAAAGCATCTGGACATTTCAAAGACATTGACACACACACTTTCGCCAATTTTGCCTTCTGCGTCCCATTAACCTGCTCGATGATTCCAGAAGCCTCTGGTCAGTAACTGCAATGTAGCCTCTGTTCCACTTGCAAAGTTGCACACAACAGTTTCAGGTTTTCTCTTTAGTAAAATGAGTTCCTCAGTCTGATTCTAGAGAAGTCAGAAACCTGAATCAGGATATTAACTCTGTCAGCAACAACTTTGCTACAGTAAGACTGTCATTCCTCCTGGTGTGGTAGGCTTCCACACACCAAGAGAAAATACAGACAACAACCAGGATGTATCTCAGCCTGTTGCACACAGGCATCTCAATAAAGTCCATCTGCATTATGTTGAAGGGACGTCCTCCCCGCGTTCATTTGTTGACACACAACACACTGATGACACAAACTCTAAGCCATCAATCTAAATTGGGGAATAAACCAATTGTGTCTACACAGTCTCACCATTACATGTCATCCTCTATGAGTAGGACCATGGGATTATCTAGCCATCGGAGACAACAAACTATCATGTAACACTGGCCTCTCATCGGTACACATCCAATTCTCATTTTCGTTCTTTTCACGGCCAGCTCTAATCCAACCCTGTTGTTCTGTCTCTGGTACCTCTTCTTGCAAACTCATAACTTCTCCCAAGTATCAGCTACTGACAACAAAAGATTTAAGTTTGTCTCATTTTCAGATTCATTTGCATATTCTCCATAAATGGTACGGGACCCATGAGCGCAATACCATGCAACCTCATCAGCATTGCAGTTACCAACTGTCACATAGTCATTTAAGCTCCTGTGTGCTGAACACTTAACAAAGGCAATCTCTCGAGGCATGTGCAAAGCTTCCAGTTGCCTCATGACATACTTCCAGCTCCTGATTGGGAATCTTGAAAATATCATGAATCCTCTCTTTGACCATAACTGTCTGAAGTCATGGACCACACCAAAGCCGCAAAAATAGTCACTTTCATTTGATCTGAAACACAGCAGGCTCTAGTAAGAGAGACTAGTTTGTCTACTTTTGCAGAGGTTACACCCCACAGCCAGGAGGCTTCCATTACTCCTTTCACACTATAGACTGCATATGCAGCTCTCAAATTTTCCCTGTCATCCCTCAGGCAATAGTCATCCAGACCCTGTCAACTCTAATATCTGTTCTTGGTTTGGTGCATAGTTCTGTGACTTCTAGACAGTCACGTTCAACGTCTCCATCATCAAGTTCATTTTCAGGCAATGGTAACAATGTAACATGGTTAAGAGAAGAGCATATTTTGTGAGATGGCTATGAGTCAAGTGTTTGTCCTAGTGCGAGTGAACAGAATCTCAAAGGAGTGGGGAACCATCACAGTAAGAGAATCTCCCATGACTATGCTTTCACATCGTTTGATGCTGACACCTGCTGCCACTACCGCTTCAAGGCAGCCAGGCAGTCCTGTGGCTAAAAGTTGGGTATCCACTTTTGACAGTAGCCCACCATGCCCAAAAACATACTGACTTCTCTTTGTGTGATGGGGGATTCCTCTTTAAGATGGGAGAGCCTCTCTCTTGTGACACCTTTCTTGCTCCTTTCTCAGTGTGGTATCCCATATACAGGACTTCCTTCTCACAGTACTGTAATTTGCTCAGGGATACTTTATGTCCATTCTCTGCCAAGTGATTCAACAAAGTGAGGGTGTCTTGTCTACAAGCTTCCTGCATGTCTGATGTGGCTATAGGGTCATCTATATATTGAACAAGGACAGAACGATACCGCATTGCCAAAGAATCAAGATTTTTAGGATCTGATTTAAGATTGAGGGTCTCTGTATACCCGTGTGGGACTAGGCACCATGTCCAAACTATATTTTAAAAAAAGAAAAAGAGGAGCTGACTGTCCTCATGCAAGAGATAGAAAAGAAGGCCTGAAACAGATCAACCACAGTAAACCACTCAGCCTCACATGGAATCTGGTATAGAATCACGACTGGATTTGGTACCACAGGACAACAAGGAACAGCATTATTTATTTTCCTAAGATCTTGAACAATACGACTTTTGGAGATATTGGTCTCATAAAAGAGATAATGTAGAGTCCATGTAACCCACCCATCATGGGGTTACTGAAGCCCAATCAATTTAAACACTGCAATATCTATTTTGTGGAACACCATTTCCACCCTGCATCATCTGTCCTCCTTGTGGGTATGAAACTCTTAGCATTCCACCCATGTTCCTAACAAATGGACCACCCTTCTGTGCCATTTTCATCTGAGCTAACATAATCTTCTCTTTCACTCGCTACTGTTTCATCTCCAATTCATCACTGCAATATCTAACATATCTCAATATCTCATCAAAAAATCTGTTCTGCCAATAAATCAAATGTTGCAGAATCATCATACTAATCTCAGCCTGCAATCCCATCACAAACCTGGACACAAAACCTCCCATGTCTTTCTCTTCTTGGTTATCCATCCAGCTGTGCTGTTTAAATACTTGCAGCAATCTCTTATAGTAAGCATGCACTGTCTCTTCAGGTTCCTGTGTGGTTCTGTTGATCTTTACCCAATTGATATATTTCGCAGGCTCCTTCCCTTTCAGTTTATACTTTTTCATCACATCAGGTGACGGCACATGTGTTATTGGATTCTGGTGAGTCTACTTATCTGGCAACTCAATAGACACCTTACATTCAGCCTATAGATCACTCAGTGTTACTGTGTCGAAAAAGTATTCAAATCAAACCCCAACATCTGTGAGATTTTAACAAACCTTTCAACTTGAGTGTACCACTGAACGGGAATCTCTCTTAGCTTCAGGGAATCATCTGTAAATGATGCAAGATCACTCCTGCTCCAAAGCACATGTACGTAGCTTCCTCCTGGCACTTCTCTCAGAGGATAATTTTGTGTTCCTTCCCCATCTGGCAGAACCAGAGGTGGTTCTTTCCTTTGTTCTGGGGTAGGTACTATCTTTAATTTCTTCTGATCTTTAATTTTGACACATCTGCCGTCCCACTTGTCCAAGTCACTCCACTTCCATATACTGCTAATCAGTTCTCTTATTTGCAGTTTTATCCCTGACACTCTCATCTATGTGTGAAAAAAATCAAGGGGCCTGATTCACAGAACTAACTTACGTCAAAAACGTAAAGTTAGTACTTTTTGGTATTCACAGAATACACTTACTCATTTTGGTATTCACAGAATGAACTTACTCATTTCGGTATTCACAGAAGTTAGTAGTCCTAACTTTAGGACTCCTAAATGCCTTCTGTGAATACCGAAAGTCTTTGAAAGGATTTTTCAGTTTAGGAGTAGTAAACTTATAACTTTACTACTCCTAAACTGAGAAAATCCTAACTTTAAGACTTTCGGTATTCACAGAAGGCATTTAGGAGTCCTAAAGTTAGGACTCCTAACTTTACTACTCCTAAACTGAGAAAAATCCTAACTTTAAGACTTTCGGTATTCACAGAAGGCATTTAGGAGTCCTAAAGTTAGGAGTCCTAACTTTACTACTCCTAAACTGAGAAAAATCCTAACTTTAAGATTTTCGGTATTCACAGAAGGCATTTAGGAGTCCTAAAGTTAGGACTACTAACTTCTGTGAATACCGAAATGAGTAAGTTCATTCTGTGAATACCAAAATGAGTAAGTGTATTCTGTGAATACCAAAAAGTACTAACTTTACGTTTTTGACGTAAGTTAGTTCTGTGAATCAGGCCCAAGAATTCCTGAAATCAATTTGGCCAATTCTAATCTTAACCTGACCCTATTTATAGGTCTCTCTCTCTCGCTAAAATGTGGTCTTCTTCTTTTGGCTCTATCACTTCACCACTTCTTGGAGAACTAGTCTCATTTTGGGATGTTGTGGTATTTAACACTATTCTTCCTCCAGAGCTATTGTTTGGGATACATTGTGGTGAGTTCCAAATACATATAAAGGAATTTTGAGGTATCAGGGCAAACTCTTCTAAAAAGGTTGCTCCTACTGCACTTAAAGTCGAGGATATAGCGGCTGTTTTTGGTGGAGATGGTACACGGGGACACCAGGACCAATTGTAAAAGGAACCATTACAGAATCCTGGACATTAACAACCGGAGAGGTTTAAGGGAAATAAGTCACGGGTGTCTCTCCTGTCAAGACTTGATTTGGATCAATAGGGTCTGTTGCACTCGCATTACTACTACTTGCGACAACACCACTTGAACTGTCAGATGAGGCAGCATTATAAGGTGGTGGGAGAGAAGACAATAATACATCCAGAAAGTGATCACTAGAGTCACTATTATCACCTGAATTCTCCACATTATCTGTCTTTTCTTCTTCTTTTGTATTTTTCTTCTTCTGAGGCTCTTCATTTTACAAGACAAATACATCTTTATTCGTTATTTTTCTGAGGCATAGAAGAATAAACATAATAAAATCAAACAAAATAAATAAGAATCCATTACATTGTAAAAATACAGTAGCTTATAGAGTCGGGAAATAACAATATTGCACATTTCCTAATTTTTATTATATGCCAAATAAACTAGACCACCGAACAGAAAATCAAAGGAGTATGTAACTGCTGTAAAAATAACAAAGCTGGTCTACATTAATGAAATTTAAAATCTTAAAAAATGTGTAAAATTAGCTTCTTTCTAGGCAGTATATAAAAAGAGTAGAACAGAATATGTAAGGTCGACAGAAAAGACTTCTTATTGCAGGGGTATAATTCCCATAAAGTGCAACTATTGGCAGGAAACCCACCAGTAGAGGTAGTAAACTGAGACAGAACCTAGTGAGGACAAAACGTTGCTGTCTATTAAGAATAAAAGAGGGATACTGTTGGAGAACCTCATGGGCATGCACCAGGTTGTCTGCACGCACAATGGGTTTAAAATATCTAGAGAATCTCACTTTAACACAGCCTTCTCATAAAACACTTATTTTAAAGTTCCCTTTGCAAGGTGGTGGCATGACTCAGGTGCAGCAAAAGGGCCTGGTTGACCAATCATCTCACAAACCGACTTTACTTATGCGAACCATGGAATATCTAGGACGGAATGGAGATGTAAGCATCCCTTTATGACAAGCTTGCTGAGGACAGTCTCCCCCCTTACTCAAATAGAATGCCACAGTAAATAGCGGGAAAGTTTGATTCTGTCCTCTATACAGGGGATACCCAATTCCGCGTAACAGATGGCATTTGCACAACTACGAGGGAACACCAACAGATTTTTTAAAAAGGAGTTTTCTACTTGTTGGTTCAATTTTATATCTATTATGCCCCATATGGCAGCCCATAAGATGCAATAGCCACACATTAACTTGCATAAATCAATGAAATCTCTTTCACTGGTTTCAAGCCCATTTGTTACAAAAACCGAACAGGCCAATAATAGAATTTTCAAAGAGGGCTTTTCTGTTAGATAACATTGGTTTCCATTTATATTTGTCATCAATCAATCAATCAAATGATCTTTATTTCAACAAGCTGCCATCACAGAACAGATAAAAGCAGAAATGGTAAACTAAAGACTTTTTACAAAGCATGATAAAATACATTCATTGAGAAAAATCTGTTTTGTTGCATTAAAAGGAACGAGCAAAGAGAGAAAAAGAGAATTAAAACATTTCAGTATGCAACGCACTTAATCCCCGACCAGGCGAGGGTAAGCTATTATCTGATCTCCAAAATCAGTAAAAAAGCTGTGCAAAGTTATCCAGAGTGCAATGTTCTCCCCGCCTTCATAAAGTGCAATACTAACTAAAAGAGGGCAAATCAGTTGCAAAACATTTCCTTAACGAAGAAAGTAGGTGGAATGTATGACGTTACAACGCATACATTTACAATGCATGCCTTTACAACGCATTTTTTACATCACAACATCCTTTACAATGCATTCTTTTACATCGCATGCCATTACCTCGCATTTTCAGAAACTACCTTTACAACGCATTCCATTACATCGCATTATACCTTTACAACACATAACATTACAATGCATGCCATTACATCGCATTTAAGGTAAGTGTTGGATAGTATAGGGGTAATAATTACTATTCTAACTCCAGTGAGTGCAACAGTAGGGTAAGTGTTGGATAGTGTAGGGGTAAAAATTACTATTCTAACTCCAGTGAGTGCAGCAGTAGGGTAAGTGTTGGATAGTGTAAGGGTACTATGCATTGTAATGGTATGCATTGTAATGACTTGCGATGTAATGCCTGCGTTGTAGTGACATGCATTGTAATGACATGCGTTGTAGTGACATGCAATGTAATGGCTGCGTTGTAATGACATGCGATGTAAAGGATGTTGCGATGTAATGACTGCTATGTAAAGGTAGTGCGATGTAATGACTGCGTTGTAAAGGTTGTTTCCCATGAAATACAGTTCTTCCCATCTACATAAGGTGCATATCAGCTTTTTTTTTTTTAAATAAGTGATTAACAATATGCTGGCTTAATCTCAATGTCACCTAAGTTTGTTGTTGGTGAACTACGGGGCATATTTGCAAGAAAGTGACGCAGCGCGGCGCTGCAAGCCACCTTGCTGCGCCAAGCTGCATCATTAGAAAAGTGCGGGGATGCATCATATTTACAATGCGACACATCCCTGTCCTTTCCTCTGCGCTGGCGCTCAATTGACTGCCTAGCACCAACGCATGCACCCTTGTACCATTGTGCAATTGTGCCTGCATTGCAAGGGTAATTGTTTTTGTGCTGGAAGGAACCCCTTCCTGTACAAAAATAATAATTGATGGTGTTTTCCTCCTTCAACACACATAGAAAGAACAAAAAACGAGGAGAAATAAAGGTAATTCTCCTTGTTGTGCCACTTTAATGTATCTTCTAGGGAGGCGTTAGAATCTGACGCATTTTCAGGTTTATGAAACTTTGTAAATCTGGGAATGCTTCAGAATCCATGGCTGTTGCGTGAGAACACCCACAGCAACACCCATGGAACGCCCCTTTAACACAGAGTAATGTGTGAAAGGGGCCATATTTACAAGGCCATGAAAAGTCACGCAGCATGGCTTTTCATGGCCTTGTAAATATGGGTCAACACACTGCACCACCAGAGTGTCAAAAACCCCTGTCTGGTGGCAGAAGGGGCTTGTAAATGTGCCCCTAATTTTTTTCTGATTCGCCACATTGAGTATAAGTACCTTGAAACAGCAAATACTCTGTCTTGACTTGTTTCAGTCTGCAATATTCTATATGTTTCCATATGCTGCTTGATTCCTAAATTCCAACATACTGTAATTAACCATTTTGCCCTGGCCTTCTTGTGCACTGGGCAGAAGAAAAGGGCATGTTCCACTGATTCATTTGTGGTTCCACAGGATGGATATCCCGCTCTGTTCTAATGGAACAGACCCATTTAGCAGTAAATGAGTGCAGTGGCAGGGTTCTGAGTCTGAATTGAATAAATAACTTCCTAGCCAGTGCAGGCTATGTCTCATCTAAGTACTGTTCTGCTTCGTCATTAAACAGGATACCTTAGTAAGAAAAGGTGGCCACCACTAAAACCTTGGAGATATTAATGAAATGAGCACGATTTTGGTCGGCCTTGCCCCACAGATCATGGTAAACATCTTTTCCTCTTCAACTTTCAGGTCAAGATCCTTCATAAAAATGATCAAATCATTGATTAAACTTTGGAGTCCTCTCCCCGTTCTGACCACTAAGACCACATCATCAGCATATAAAAGAATAGGGAGAGGGCAAGTCCCAATGTTGGGTGTGTCCTTTGCTCTCAACTTTAAACATTTTTTATTTCCATTAATAAACAGGGAGGATGAAAACGGGGCAAGAACACATCCTTGTCATACTCCCTGTCTGATACTAAAAGTGTCTGTGCATTTACTATCTTTAAAATTGCGGACACAGGCTTCATTATACAGTTGTCTAATAAATGTAATTACACCTTGCTCCACACCATAATTTAGAGTGTGAAACGCAGTCAAATGCTGCTGTAAGTTCCATGAAGGACCAATATATAGTTCCCTTCCTAGCTGCTGTATACTTGCCTATCCCTAAGCTCAGGTTTAGGCATTGTTTTACAGTGCCAAGGACTTTCTTAAAACCGTATTGGGTGTCGATTAGGATGTCGTTCTCGCCCGCCCAGTCCTTGAGCATAAGTAATAAAATACGGCCCATCACTTTTGCAGTGGAATCTAATAAAGATATTGGCCTATAATTCTTTGGCTAGGCTTTATCCCTTCTTGTATAGATGGGTATAATTACTGAGATATTCCATGTCTCAAGAGGGCCTAACTTAGCTATTGCGTTAAACACTTTTTTCAACATAGAGGCCCATAGGTACGGCTTATCAGAACAAAAAAAAATCTAGTGGAACCCCATCTGGGAGCCTGGGACCTTCTCCTTCTTACTTTCATCCAATGCCCTACAGATCTCATTAAACTAAATGACCAGGGGGCAATTAATGTGTTCTATGGATTCCCGTTACCCATCCTCAACTTGATCCTCCAAGGGATCCTGGGTGGTATAGATATTGGAGAAATATTCAACCCACTGATATTGTAGAACATGCGCATCAGTAGAGGGACTCAACGGGTCAGTAAAATCAGGGGCATTAACCACCTACCAAAAAGCAGCACTATCTTTGTGCACACTAGCTAAATGTAGGGAATTCCAAGCATTCTCCTTTGTCTGCTTTTTCCTGGCTGCCAAAGCTGATTTGCAAAGTGCATGTGCATTCCTAATTGTCACAACATCTCTGGGTCTCATGTATAAGGCAGTGTGAAGAGCTGTGTGGGCTTTTGTGCAGACACTGTCAAACCATCCATAAGTCTTAAATACAGAAGGTTTTCAGGGACTTATTAAAGATTGCCTTATATTTGCTGTGATTTCAACGAATGCTGACCTAACCTCTTTGGCCTCCGCATCTGTAACAAGGCAGGTAGCTACCACTACATGGTTCTGTTTGATTATGGAGGAAAAAAATAATTAGTATCTACCTTGGCCCATTTTAGGGCAAAACCATTATTAAGCACTAAAATGGGATTGTAACTAACTTTAAACTGTGTTTTATGCAAAGCACCAATCCCCACTCTTAAGGTTAGGGTCACTTGCTCGCTGTGGCATGTAAACAAGGAATCAAAATCACTGACTCTGTAACTCCAAATTTCAGAGACCAAAATAAACTCAGTAGTTGATATACACTGGTTGCTTAAAAACATAGGCTCTAAATGTGGGAAAACTGCTCCCATATTGTTAGTCAAATCAGGTTATACTTAACAGTTGGGTTATTCAGTGCGTTCCCATAAGAGTCATGAATAAAGTGTGTCAAGTTCTCCCCATTTGAATCGGTGAAGCCGCAAACTGACTTAGCTGGCAATTTACAGTGGTGGACATTAACATCGCCTGCACAGACTACTCAAAGAGGCTTAGAGTGCTCATTGATACTCTCTTGAAGAGACTCATCCAGATCGACAACCACCTAACTACTTTTGGCATCAAAACAGTTCTTATGGAAATTTACTATAATCATATCCCACTCTCTCTGCAACTCAAACACAAGCAAATGATAGAGCGTCAAATCATTACAGACCTCTACCATCTTCCCTGGGAAATTGTTTGTTATGTATATTGCAAGATGTCCCTTGGCTTTTCCAGAGTGAGAGTGCTGGGCCAGTGTGGAATACACTGCATAACCATCGATGTAGCATCACCGCATCACCCATGTTTCGTAGTAACAAATAATATGACATTTGTAGATAAATTCCCTCCAGTCAGCCATGTTCAGCATTTTATTTAATCCCACTATATTCTGTTATAGAAGCCACAGAACATTGGAGTCACTAACTGCTCTATGACTTATTTCAGTGTTGGTTGCTCTAGGAGGTAGCATCTCATTGGTTGCGATGGGAGCATGAGGTAGGGACAGAATAGATAGGTCAAACAAAACAGGATCAGAACCCAGGGATTCACAAATGAGCTGTGACCTAATTGAAGGGAGTCAATCTTGGTGGCTGAGGTCACTCAAACATCCAAACCTATTACCCCTCCTCCAGTTACTAAGATATTGTGGGCAAAATCTATCAGTAGACTGTGAGGTGGGTTGGTTCTCAAGAGATGGAACCATTGAACAGGGTCTATAAAAATATCCTAAAGGTACCACCCTGATGGTCTTAGATAATATGTGTGTATCAGAGCAGGCGTTGAGGATCTTGTTGTCCAATGCAGGCTGACGAAAATTAATTATGATACAATCCCAAATTGTGTCTTCACTCCTCTGCCCACCCAATGGACCAGTCTGACCATAATCATATTTTGAAACATTACATTAGTTAGTCCCACCCTGCATCCCAACCATTGTATGCATTTATTTTTAATCTCCCTCCATGATTCTTGTAAGTTCTCAAGGAGTGTAGGAACTCCTACCAACTCCAGTACATATTGAGCTAACTCAGTGGGTAGATCCAAAATAGTCAGTGACAGCTTGGTGCGGTTATCAGGGAGGGTCTGAGAGGGTGATAGCCCTATGTTGCAGGGTGCCTGGTCTTTAGACCATTCTGCACTCTAATTTGCAAAAGGTCATGCTGATTTCTCTTCTGAACATGATTAAAGACATCACCATAGGCCAAGTCCTGGGTTTGAACACTAGTTGAAACTAAACATTGGGGAGGTTTAGAGGGCTGTGCATTATCAGAGAGACCCAGACACTCTGCTAGTCTCTAGAAGAGATTTAATTGAAGACAGTACAGCAGATATAGAGGTCAAATGAGATGTGTTGTGCTGCTCCATTGCTGCAACCAGAGCCTTGCAATGATTAACTATCGCATTTTGGTGGGTCTGTAGGTCAGGGTTTAGGCAACGTCTCCAAGATAGCACTGCCAGCTGTGAAAGGTTGCTTTGAGAATTGGGCTCATACCACCGATGGCTACAAACTCTTTTTAAGAGGAAGGCCGGAGACCTGCAGGGAGGAACTGGGAATTGTGAAGTCTATGCAAACCTCAGCTTGACCAGTGACATTATGCCCTTCAGAAACAATCAGAGAGTCTGCAGTATTTACTCTTGAATCCAAGGTACTGGATGGCTCATTCTAGTGCTCAACCAACAAAGAAACTGATATGATGGTTGCCTCAAGTTTGGCTTTGGCATTACTTATCTCTTTATAAAGGGCCTCCATAGCTTCTGATAGGAATTTTTCCAATGTCCCAGCGCCCCCGTAGTGGTCGTATTGTGCTTCCTCATAACCATATTATACAGGAGGGGTCAGCCACCTGGAAACTGAAGGAAGTGGCCCTTAGGGGCCACCCGGGGTATTTACAACCACCTGCTATGCCTTCCCAAGCAATGAAGAGTCGGTCAGACAGTAGAGAATACAAACAGGCTTTTATTAGCAATACTCTGCAGAGGAGTCCAATCTGACCTGCACCCTAAGATGTCTGCCAAGGGACTGGCTCCCCAACAGTCTGCAACACCTAATCATTCCTCCAAGAACCTCCAACCACGCCCACAGTGGAAAGTTACCAGCTTAGGCCAGACATGAACAAAGAGGCACAGAAGGATGGGCTACCACCTGCTAGATGGGTAGACACCATCACAGTCTCAAGGTTGCCGTGCTGGGTCTCAGTGTCTCCTAACGTGGGAGCAAAGTTACACACAAGGATAGGAATACAAGGGCAGAATGGCCTATTCATTAGTAAGTCAGAATCCAACCTTCAGCACGGAAGGAAATAATAGCTGAAAACAGTGTTCTGCTGAGGCAAGCAATACGAATAATGAGGCCTAGTTCAGACACAGCCTAATGGGGATTGCGAAATACAAAATGGAGTCACACTTGCTAACTGAGACTTGCGCATTACAAGGATAACTCAGTGGGTTACATAACGTGAATGGAAATGGAACGTCATTTAGCCGCACACTGCTAACCTACTATGGCACGGAATAAGTATATAATTAGAATGGGGTTTTTGAAACCTAACAGACCCTCCTTTTAGCATGGGTGGCTAAATGCTTTATTGGCGCTATCTGGTAGGGTCTTTACAATTCTAATCAGGAAATCTCTATTCACATGATCAATATCTTAATACTCAGGAGTGTTCAAATGCTCGCTATTAAGCAGGGAAACTATAAGAGACATGTTGACATAAAAAGTGCCTGCATCAATGCTCATCAACCCTTCGATCTCTTTCTGAAGCATGATCTTAGCATTTGTATCGCATGGATATCCTTTTTTTTGGGAGTCGGTGTACACACACAGCAGGCACAACGAGCTGGGAGACTGTGTATACATGGGCATATTCTTTGCATTAGCAACCCCTGTTGACTAAGGGCAGAAACCTACTTTCATGTTGTAGCTGATGGAATGTATGATGCATAGACGAGGCAACAAACATTGGGGAAAAAGGAAAGAGAGGCAACATCTGTCAGACCATTTCCTCATAGGTAAAACATAATTGTGAAAGTAAACATTATAAAGTAAGATCGAAGGCAAACTTGTTATCAAGCAAGCTATAAGTCAGCGGGGCTGCAAAGAGGTGTTCTCCTTCAATAATGGAACGACCAAAAGGATACATGGTAATTGGGAGAGAAATGCAATGCAATAGAATTGATGACCAGGGAACAGGGGGATGGGCAAAACTCTTTTTTCCAGTGTCCTATTGTTCATGTGGCGTAGACACTGTTGAGCACCGGCGGTGGAGCTACTCGTCTAGCTCTTTCTGGAAAAATCCTCTTCACTCAGGATAGGGCAACCTCCCTCCTTGGAGGACACCCCCAACTAATCCTGTTCAGTGTCCAGGCTAGTGCACCAATCTCTTTTTCCCTATTCTATCGCTGGTACCTTAGATAGGGTACCTGCACCCTATTCTTCATCCATGAAGTCCATCCCTACTCATTCAACTTTTCCTCTGGTGCACTGTCCTTCCGTCGGGGCGCAAATTATGCCTCAATACTCCGGGCACAGAGGGGGGTCAAGGAAAAATGGGGTCAGACTCAAGAGGACCAGGGAGCAGAGACTCAAACACAGGTGAGCCCACAGGCTGGGCTCAATGGGCTAGGACTCAAGCACAGGTGGACCAACAGGCTGGGGCTCCTGGATAGCCCCTCTCTCTCTGTTGTTTTTCGGTGGTACTGCCTCGTCCTGCACTTCTTTGCTCTGCAGTTCCATAACAAGCAGCCAGGCTGAGCATCACGTCCGGGGCCCCTCTTTCTATGACTGCAGGGTGTCCCGGACCTATTAGTGGGTAGAATGCAGAGTTTTAATTAACTGGCAAGGATAAAACTTTATACAATTTATTTTTCTCTCCCAACACCAAGTAATGGGGTAAGCCTTAGTTCATTTACTAAGCGCTGAAAGAACAAGTCGGACATACTTTGGATCATTGCATCTGTCCATTCCTATATTATTCGTCTGAAGAACCTCAAAAAATAAAATGTGTGGTGCAAAATGATTGGGGGGCATACAGGTACCCTTCCTAGTAATGTGCATCATGTGCACCATACAGTAAATGGGCTGAGCAATGTCTCATCCTGACAATGTGCCATACTTTCAACTTAGACATCTTGACTTCAGTACCCACCCAGCAGGGCCTTCTACAAACATTCTCTTATTTCATGTTAATCATTTTCTGCAAATGCATTATTCCTTCCCACATGATCTGTTGCAACCCAATTACTCAGGCTAACTAATAAAGGATTTGTTTTGTCTCTACAACTGTATGTAGTGTTGCGGTATCATAAGCAATAATGGTGGTGCCACCTGGGTATTCAAACGAAAGCCACCGACATATAGTTCCCCTTAAGGATCAGATAAGGGAACAACAGTCTAGTCTACCCATCTTTTCATCTTCATCTCAATTCCAATTCCATCAATTTACAGAAAGGAGGAGCAGTAACATGGCGGACTTCAAGGTGACACACTTTCCTAATCATGACAATTTTTTCAAACAGTGTTATTTTATAGCCAATTAAACGTGCACTGGTGAGGTGCTGTGTCTCTGTTTATTCAAAGTGTAACAGAAACAATGGTTCCTGTGGAAAAATTAGTAGTCTATATTGATAATAATATGCACAATCGCAATATTAAAGGGTTATAGTGATGTCAGAAGGAAAGGAGACCATGAACACCTCTGTTTGTATTGACAATGATTATTTTATATAATTCAAAAATTATACGAGTATTATACGAGTATATACAGAAAAGGAAGGTCATTCAGGCCCAGGTAGACAGACGGAGCAGTTCTACCTACTGCGCGTTGCATTGGCACGCTTTAGAGATCGTGATTCAGTCTTTATTTTCAAAGATCCATACCTGCACCAATAGCACAATCGTGTCCTCGGTTCAAAAAACTACATGCACAGGCTGGAGCTGACGCACCTCCTGCACACCTGGCACTCCACCTGAAATCCACTCGTACCTTAAAAGGCCGAGTCTACAGTCTCTTCATCTTCCGATACACCACCAATCATTGCGTTGTGCATATCCATGGTTGCCAGCCCTTTCTACTCACAATAGGCACCCGGCTGGGTCCCTTGTGAGTATTCTCGCTATCTTTTTTCACTTTACTAGTGGTGCACTTTCTTCACGTTGCTGCGCAACCCCCTTGACATGATGTCCCTATCCCCCTAGGTCCTGAAGAGACCCTACAACGCACACAGGGTCGAAACGTCGTTGACAGCTAATTACAGCGAACCATTCTAATCAGCTCTGACTATTTCATACAGTAGCTGTGATCATTGTAAAATTATTGACGGCCGTCTTTAAAAATTGTGGAAACCAAGCTTTATATGTCACAAATTTAACACTCATGTTTTTAGGTTCCATTAACACAGGGGACACAGAGCACTATTGTTTTTCCTTTTCTGTATATACTCGTATAATTTTTTAATGATATAAAATAATCATTGTCAATACAAACAGAGTTGTTCATGGTCTCCTTTCCATCTGACATCACTATAACCCTTTAATATTGCAATTGTGCATATTATTATCAATATAGACTAGTAATTTTTCCACAGGAACCATTGTTTCTGTTACACTTTAATGACCCAGGTTCCTAGTGAGTTGGATGTCCCTTGTTCTTGATTTCGTCTGTTTATTCAAAAGCATGTTCACAGCATCCTGTGAAATGATTGGCTAAAGCACGCCCAACCGATTGTCTTATGGAAATGGCCACCATCATGACCGTTCCTAGACAGCTCGGGCAGGCTCAAAAGACAGAAAGCGCACAACAAGCCGTCTTGCGTACTTGCAACACAAAACAGCATACAACAATATATGTACCACGCACAGAAGCCAAAGAAGAAAAACGCAGTTTCAAGTGTTAGGCATTCAGAGTTAAGGCTCATGCACCCCATGCACCTCATTTAACATGTTAGTACCCTAGTCGCCAAGAGCTAATCTCCTACCCCCCTTCGACAGTAGGTGACCTAAACAGGTGACCTCCTGTTGACAATACTTACCCCTTTTAAAAAGCAGACTTCTTAGCCATTCAGAGCTAAACACATGAACAGTTTGTTAGAAATGGGGGTCTCTAGTTGGCAGAGGTAGGTACCTCTGTCCAAACAGGGACACTTCCTTCCAGTCAGGGTAAGGGGAATACACACTTTAGATAACCCCTACTCACCCCCCTTAGTAGCTTGGCACGAGCAGACAAGCTCATCCGAAAGGCAATGTACAAAGCATTTGTACCAACACCACAGTAACACAGTGAAGACACCACAAAAGGACACTACACCAAATGCACATCCTCTTCTTCTGTCACACTGAAACAAGACAATCAATCCACAAAAAGACAGAAATGCACGGAAAAGTTGGACAAGAAAATATCTGCTTCCTAAAAGTGCTGTTGTCAAACACAGACTTTAAAAACCATACTTACTAAAAGATGTATTATCAAATTCTGAGCTCATTCCTATTTTCTATCTTATCCCTATGAAGGATATACTCGTAAAATGTTACAAAAATTCCCCATTCTATCCTATCAGCAGGACAGCCCTTCAATAGTGAAAAAGGAAAATGGTATCATTTCACCACCAGGACAAGCCACACACACCAGCACATATCCCACTCCTCACATATACTGTGCCCCACCCAGGGGGGGGGCCTGGGCCCACCATAGGGGTGCCCTATGGACAAACTGGGCGCAGGCACCGCGGTGGCAGGCCCGAGATGTCTTTTCCGGGACACTCATGTGGATGGCACAATCAGCGCTGCAAGCCTACCAGTAGCTATTTATTTACCAGCCCTGGCACAATCAGTGCACTTCACTAGGGATCTACTAGTAAAACCAATATGTCAATCAGGGAGAACCAAGCACAATATCAATTTACACAGAAAGCACTCGCACTGTGACACTGATCAGCAGTGGCAAAATACCCAAAGCATCTAAGCTAGCAAAAATGATAACCAGCACAGCATCAAAACATAGGGGTTAGAGGCAAAAGGTCAGGGGAAACCACGCCAAGGATGCCATGTCTAACACCATGCAACTGTACTGCCCCTACAACTTTGCTGTGTCTAAAACGATGAGCAAGTAACTACCTTGTTTTTTAAACTTTTTATACATGCCCTGTCTTTCAGCATGGTCCTAAAAGGCGCAGCAGAGCCTATATCTCTTACCAGCCAATTTTATTCCAGACAAAGACGATCACATATATTCTATAAGCAATACTGCCAAAGAATGCACTTTAGATCAGCGACAGAAAAATATTGAGCAGCAGAAGAAGCATAATAATAGCCGGAGCAGCAGACAACTGGAGGGCCACATTTTTTTTTTCCTCTGAACTGCACACAGGTCAGTCACAAATTGTGAACACAATCGAAATAGTGGGACTATTACAATGTACCAGCCTTCTCCTCACTAACACCTTTCTCAACCAAATCTGGATTCATACACAACAAGGCTCGTGAAATCTGTAGGAATCCCAGCTCTGCATCGCTTGTTGCCCACAAAGTGGGTGGCACATCCACAAACACTACTCTCTACCTACATTAAGGCTCATCATCAGACATTCACCTGCCTGAGAGCAGTAATACTAATAATAGGATGCCAAACTCATCACATGCTCACCACAACTAGGCATTAACTGAAATGAAAAATTCACAATAAAAAAGGACCAATAATCAGAGCAAGAGAGCGCAACACATGTGCTACAACTAATGCGTCTGAAACACTCACCAGTACACCCATAGCACTGTACTATGTTAAATACATAACAGAAAGAAACAATATAGACCAATTATTCCCAATATCTACAACCAAGTCGCAATTGCAAAAAACGCAATAAAAACGAATCTGCAAATAAACAATCAAATTCCTCTTTGAAGACACAAATCCTGTCCACAAAAATCTAAATAACACCTTCACTCTCTCACCTTTCCTCTGACAGCAGCAACCAGAACAGCCTGAACATCACAGCAGGAATAGAAATAGCAGAAAGAAAAGAACAGCTGAACGGTTAAAGCAATAAAATCAGAGGGATATTTGCAAATTGACATTTCTGAAAACAATGCTACGGCTGTCTCCTGCTGGGCCCCTCTAAACTGTACATACTCATCTATGCTTTACCTTTCTCTAATGAACCTATTGTTGCTGCAACTTCCTCTAAAACTTATTGTAATTTCTCCTTTTAAAACTCCAACAGCTTTGATATTGCACCTTTATTTCCACTTGTGAAATAACGCATTCATTCCCTGCAAACAATTTTTCTGAGCAAACCCTCTCTGTACCATCATATATTTTTTTTTTCTCTCAAACTCTTTCTACTTCATTCCTTGTCCAGCACTATAGTACCCTTCATCCTTCAGAATACCATCTATCAATTTTCTTTGAAATCAAACCAATATTTACTGTACGTGCACCCTAATCTGATCAGAGAACATTAATCCAATAACCAACTGAGTCACAAAGAATCTCATGCCACCGGCTCCAGGACATTCTATCCCACAGTTTTGTGGAAACTCTAGATACACACTTTCACAAAACTCATGAACCAATTCTTTTAGCTCCTGTATTGTTCTTTTAATCTGTACCCAATTAACATCTTTTGCTGGCACTCTGCCCTTCAGGAAAGTCTGGCTCCGCGCTGTGCATCTCTGCCTGTCTGTGTCAGGAGCTGGGCATGGCCCCCACCTTCCTTTCTGGCTTCACAGAACTCTCTCCCCAGCGTCTCACTTCTCTTGTCTGCTGCTCTGAGTCTCTCTGCTCGATGAGCCCCCTCCTTGGGAATTCCTTCCTTATCTTACCGAAGGCCATAGTAAGCCTGCCACACACTGAATTCACAAGCTATGTGTTTCAACTTTGAAAATCCTTTTTATTCAGCATAAAGACAAACTGCCTAGAGTGCTTGAAATACTTTTTACAAATTTAGGGGCCTATAAGGATGGCGGTCGGATGCCCACCGCCGGGCCGGCGCTGGCGCCCGCCGGACCGGCGGTGGGCATCCGCCGGCGATCGCAACCAAGAAAACCGCCGGTCAAATTAGGATGGCGGTGGTGGGAAATTCCGACTGCCGCTTTTCCGCCGGTTGCCATCCGCACTCCTGCCTGGTGGACGGAGCAGGACCGGGATAATGGTGGCGGTGCAGAGCAGGCTCCGCCGGCAGGATTATGATGCCGGCGGTAGCCAGCCTTTCCTCAGCGGTCAAACCGCCATGGAAAGGCATGTGGAGATTGTCTTCCGGGGGCCTGTTTGGGGCCCCCAATGTATTGGGGGTGTGGGTGCACGGGGGGGTACCTATGGTCCCCCCCTACATTTCCCTGTACCAGGTGGCAGGCACTGTGCAGTGCCTGCCATGCTGTGCAGGGAAATGCAGGACATACTCCTTTCGGCATCGCAGCGGTGCTGCGGGCAGCAGCAACCGCCGCAATGTTAAGTCCCGCGATCAGACCGCCACGGTCGGATTTTGACCGCGGGTCATCGTAATTCGACCGGCAGTGATGTCGCGGTCCATGCGGGCGGTCTTTTCCCGCTACCATGGCGGTCGGGGAGGTTTTCCGACCGCCATCGTAATAGGCCCCTTAATACACGTTCTATTGTGGGCAAATCCAAATGAAACACACCCACTCAAATCAATCATAGGTTAACTTCTGAGCATTGTACCGAATTTCTACATGCCAATTTTTAGAATGCAGTTTGTGTCTGAAGCTGGAAAGCTCTAAGTACCGACACACTGCCCCGTTTTTCCCTTTCCAGAACTCCTGCCTCCCTTTCATGGACAGACCGAACACATTCAGCGCTACTGAATTACGAGCGTGTATTTCATCTCTCCTACTGCACCTTTAGAAGGTGTGTCTGTTCAGCATAAATATACATTACCTTGAATCGTCACAACACTGTTTTCAATTTAAATGCACATCCCTCCCTTACATTTTTCTCATGTTGTACTCTTCCTATGTCAAAACAAATGTACATTCTTGCTAGTATTTCTGATCAAACCAGATTTTTATTTAGTTACTATTTTTTCCATTCTTCAAAATTTAAAGTGTCGTCAGTAGGCGCCAGCTAACCTCCTTCCAATGGGCATCTCCAGAGCACAACGACAACAAGAGACCAAATTAAGCTCATTCCAGACATTTTCAAGAAGGGGCCACACTCATCATTTTGCCTGGCAAAGGAATTGCAAGTACTTTTCCCAAAGACGGTCCTCAGACCGTGTCAAACAAAACCCCACACAACAGAGCTTGCTGAGGCAAGGCATCCTTACCTCCACACGAACAGCACAGTCGCTACTCACTCAAACAAGCATTTCACAAGCACCACCACCGACGTCGGTCCACAAACCTCAAAGCACCCAAACACAACAATCAAATCACAAGTCAGCCCGGAGACTGCATCAGAACAAGACAGTCCAAATACTGCACCAAGACAAGACAGTCCAAAGACTGCACCAAGACAAGAAGACAGGCTCTAGCCCCAGACCTTTTCAAGAGTAGGCCAAATTTCCAGTTGGCCTGGCAGATTGTTCGCAAACAGTCCCAGGCCTTTTCAAGAATAGGCCAAATTTCCAGTTGGCCTGGTAGACTGTTCACAAACACTGTGGGGCCGATTCCGATCTCGGCCGGTAGGGCACTGAATCGGATTCTGCTTAACCGGATCCGATTCGGAGCCCTCTTTCCCGACTGATTCGTATGTGCGTCCGGCCGAGCGAGTACGATGCGAGCGCACGCGAAATCGCCGACCGACTCGTTCCCAGGTCCGACCGCTCCGACCGACTCGCACAGACACGACTCGCACCGCGCAATGGAGACGTTCCCCGGCCGGGCAAGTACGATGCGCGCCTCGAGCAGTCCGACCGACTCGCGCCGTCCGGCTCGAAAGAGCAGTCGGATCTGGACTTTGGGGGTCCGTGTCGGGCCCCCCTGTAAGCGTAGCCACGCGAGTCGCACACAGGGGGGACCCATGGGTCCCCCCTACCTGTGCATGTACGCCGCGAGTCGCATCGAGGCGTACCCGCTGTAGGGGGTGCCCTTGTTCGCCTCGCACCCATTGAGTCAATGGGAGCCCGCGTACGCGTTGTACGTCCGGCTCCCATTGACTTCAATGGGAGTCCGACCGACTCGAGTCCGATTGCATGCGTGCGCATCGTACTCGTTCGGTCGGACTGCCAGAGTCCGATTCGGTCGGAAATCTCTCCGGGTCCGGCTCGGTCGGAGTGATTTCCGGCCTGAATCGGAATCGGCCCCTCTGTGACTTTTAAAGGGTCCGCAAACCCACCAAGTTCAAACCAAGACAGCTCGAAGACCATACCAAGACACAGCCCATTGGCTCGTGCCGTTCAAGCAAGGCAGTCCGAAAACTGCACCAAGACAGTCCGGAGACTGTACCAAGACACAGCCCGTAGGCTCGTGCCGTTCAAGAATGGCGCCATTTTTCCAAGAATCAAATCACTCACCTGGTGCACTCAGGTTAAGCAAGGTTATTCTCCACTGCAGACTCTTGGGACCAAGCGGTCAAATCCAAGGTTTTGCCTTCTCAGGACCCCAGCCGGTGACCACTAGACGAGGAGTCGCCCAATCAGACGGGAGGGGCAGCCAAGAGAACCGGGCTCTTATCATGTGGGGATCCCCGATCCGCCCGACCGACCAGACGCACCCCCGACCCTGCAACCCGATTTCGGGCGAGTCGGATCACCTTGCGGAGTCCCTGTTCGGGCGCCAACTGAAGGAAGTGGCCCTTAGGGGCCACCCGGGTTATTTACAACCACCTGCTATGCCTTCCGAAGTAATGAAGAGTCGGTCAGACAGTAGAGAATACAAACTGGCTTTTATTAGCAATACTCTGCAGAGGAGTCCAATCTGACCTGCACCCTAAGATGTCTGCAGAGGGACTGGGTCCCCAACAGTCTGCAACACCTAATCATTCCTCCAAGAACCTCCAACCACACCCACAGTGGAAAGTTACCAGCTTAGGCCAGACATGAACAAAGAGGCACAGAAGGATGGGATACCACCTGCTAGATGGGTACACACTATCACAGTCTCAAGGTTGCCGTGCTGGGTCTCAGCGTCTCCTAATGTGGGAGCAAAGTTACACACAAGGATAGGAATGCAAGGTCAGAATGGCCTATTCATTAGTAAGTCAGAATCCAACCTTGAGCAAGGAAGGAAATAGTAGCTGAATACAGTGTTCTGCTGAGGCAAGCAATACGAATAATGAGGCCTAGTTCAGACACAGCCTAATGGGGATTGCGAAATACAAAATGGAGTCACACTTGCTAACTGAGGCTTGCGCATTACAAGGATAACTCAGTGGGTTACATAACGTGAATGCAAATGGTACATCATTTAGCCGCACACTGCTAACCTATTATGGCATGGAATAAGTATATAATAAGAATGGGGTTTTTCAAACCTAACAAAACCAATGACCTAAGCCAAGCAGCACTGTGTTCAAAATTAATCCACTCAGCATTATGCCCCTCACGCGGGGCCAACAACAAAGCATCTTACTCTCAGCAGGAGATAAAAACCAGATTGTCCGAGGCTGATGGCAGAGAGGAGAATCCTGCCATAAAACCACGAGGGGTGGCCCAGCCCAGCCTTGTCCAGCAGAGCACGGGTGCAGACGGGCCTGCTCCTGGCCCGGGCATGCAACCAGGGATGTTCCACAAACATCCAGTGCTGCCGGGGCCCGGCA
Source organism: Calotriton arnoldi (assembly GCA_963921515.1). Taxonomy (NCBI): domain Eukaryota; kingdom Metazoa; phylum Chordata; class Amphibia; order Caudata; family Salamandridae; genus Calotriton; species Calotriton arnoldi. The sequence continues at coordinate 2,270,729 of CAWUFW010001960.1, read as the reverse complement.
TGTTTTTAAAGCACCCGTCTGGCTATTGAGGTGAGGATTGTTGTTTCTGCCACTTCACACTGTTCCCCTGGGGCCTCAGCTCCGAACAAAATCTTTCCTGAACTGATGAGCCAGGTGCAGTCTTTTAAAGCACCCGTCTAGTGCTTTTTAAAATGACGTTTGCGGCTCCTGCCACTTCACACAGTTCCCCTGGGGCCTCGGTTCCCGTACTGCAGGGGCTAGGCATTGTCTTTTAAAGTGTCCGCCTGGCACTTCAGATCACATTTGCAGCTCCAGTCGCTTCACACTGTTTCTACAGGGCCTCGGCATCGAACAAAGTCTTTCCCACACTAAGGGAGCTGAGGGCGTTCTTTTAAAGTGCCACCTGGTGCTTGAGATCACGTTTGGGGCTCCTGTCACTTCACATTGTACCTTTGTTTTTCAATGCAGGGTACAACCTAGCTCCCTTGACTACCTCTGTTCCCCACTACTGTTGCTCTGTATCTGACCTAGCGTCAGCATAACACTGCACTGCTTTCCTAGCTCTATACTGATATTTTTCCTTCCCTTTAGTATGTACAGCAGACTCCCAGCAATTAAAAGATTCATATTGTGCTGTCCTAGGTGGAGGTTTCCTATTGTATAATACGCCCCTAAGATTCTCTGCGAAGTACCCTCCTAGAGATGAAAGCTACAGGTCAGTTCAGTCCCTCCTCATTTACCTGTGATAACATTGCCCCTATGCCATGCTCTGAGGCATCAATTTGGATGATGAATTTCTGGGAAAGTCAGGGGCCTTGAGTACAAAGGCTGTGCCTATGACCTGTTTGAGGGTGTCAAAGTCTTTTTGACAGTCCCCTGTTCAGTCACCTTTTTGGGCTTTTACTTGGAAGTCAGCTCAATTAAGTGGGAAACAATGGTGCCATATCCCTTAAAAAAAACCCTGTAGTATACAGTGAGGCCCAGGAATTCCCTCACTTCTGTTTGAGGTTTGGGGGGCTACCAGGCCAAGATAATCTCTTGTTTGTCATAGAGGGGCTGCACCTTGCCCCCACCCATGAGGTGTCCAAAATACATCACAGAACCCTGCCCTATCTGGCATGTGGTGGACTTGATAGTCTGGCCTTCCTGTTGCAGGGCCTGAAGCACTTCCTGGAGGTAGAAAAGGTGGTCTTCCCAGCTGCTACTTTAAAACTAAGCCATCCATGTAAGCAGCCCTGAAGGCCTCCATCCCAACCAAGACCTGGTTCACCAAACTCTAGAAGGTGGCAGAGGCATTCCTCCAAATGGCATCACTTTAAATTGAAAGTGGCCCTTTGGGGTAGAGAATGCTGACATCTCTTTGATCCCCTCAGTTGGGGCTATCTGCCAGTACGGTAGTGTAGGGTCAAAAGTACTCAGGAACGTGGCAGCCACCTAATCTGTCAAAGAGCTTATCAGCTCTGCGGATGGGCTCAGAATTAGACTTGGGTACTGAGTTGAGCCCCCTGTAGTCCACACAGAACCTCAGTTCTGGGGAGGTGCCTGTTGGGGCATCTTTGGGTACCAGCATCACTGGGCTGGACCAGGGACTACTGGAGTGCTCAATCATTCCCAACTCCAACATCTTGTAGACTTTTTACTTGATGCTGGTCCTCTCTTTGTTTGACAGCCTGCATATTTTGTTTTTGACAGGCTGAATGTCCCCAGTATCTATATCATGGGTACACAAGTGTAGAAGCCTAGGAGTGAAGGAAAACAGTGAGATAAACTGTCCCATCGGCTGGTGACAGTCACTCTGCTATTCTCGAGTCAGGGTAGGAGAAAGATTAACACCTTCCACTGACCTATCTTTGTCCTCGGATGCTAGGAGGTCATGGAGAGGTTCACTCCCCTTTTCCTCCCTATCATGTCACCAACAGCACGGAGCCTCAGTCCTCTCGTAGTGGAGTTTGAGGCGATTGATGTGAAGTACCCTTAAGGGGTTTCCTCTCAATTGGTTCACTGATAGAATATCGATGTCATAAATATCGATGTTCAAAATATCGAAAAAAATATTGACTACAAAAATATTGACTCCCATACCTAAACAGGTAAGTACAAAAATATTGAATCAAAAATATCAATGTAAAAAATATAGATGTAAAAATATCGATTTAAACATATATATAAAATAAAATAATATATATCACATATATTAAATATTAATATTAATTTTAACAAAAGAAATTAAATTTAGTATACATTTAAACAAAATATAACAAACTTAATTCAAAAAAGATAAACACACAAACATATTAATGTATACATATATATATTTACTTTAAAATAATTAATAAACTATTATCTTTAATTTATTTTAAAACTTTAAAATTATATTTAAAACAAATACAAATATGTGATCAAGGCCTTCTGAAGGCCGAAACGCGTCATGGCGGACTCTATGGGCGTCTGAAAATAAAATCTGTCATACTTACAACTGGGTCTGTTTTCGTCTGTTGGTGAACTGCAGGATTGCGGTGGCGAAGTACTTTGCATATATATATATATATATATATATATATATATATATATATTACAATAATTTCAAATATAAAAAAACATTCTATAATAAATCAAACTTAAATTTCCCAATACAATCAGTGCACCTGTAGGGAAAGTGTTGGCTAGCAAAATAATTAAATTTACTATTCCAACTCCAATGAGTGCAACAGTAGAGAAAGTGTTGGATAGCCTAGGGGTAAAAATGACTGTTCCCACTCCAGTGAGTGCAACAGTAGAGAAAGTGTTGGATAGCAGAGGGGTAAAAATTACTACTCCCATTCCAGTGAGTGCAACAGTAGGGAAAGTGTTGGGTAGCGGAGGGATAAAAATTACTACTCCCACTCCAGTGAGAGCAACAGTAGGGAAAGTGCTGGATAGTGGAGAGGTAAAAATAACCATTCCCACTCCAGTGAGTGCAACATTAGGGAAAGTGTTGGATAGAGAAGAGACAAAAATTACTATTCACACTCAAACAGTTAAAACAAAAATAGAAAACATTAAAAATTATAAACAAATCATAAAAATAAATAAACAATATTTAGAAAAAATATTATAATATTAATTACAAATAAAAAAACGTGCAAATAATATATAATACAAAATAATTAATACATTTATAAAAAACATCTTTTCAACTATAAAATATTTACAAACAAATATATTAATTAATACATAAATGAATTTATTATATTTCCTACCCTATAACACCACACCAATAACAAAACACTTCAACATTTTTAATTATTTTTTTCTCCAAAATTAACATAATTAATAATCAACTTAAAAAAAATTATTAATTTTAAAAAACTAATAAACATTGACTACACACACTTTAACACTATGATTTCCACAACACACAACCAAATTGAACTCTAGAATAATAGAACACAATTCAAACTTATTTATAAATTAAAAACTATTACTATTAATGTCTAATAATAAAGTAATTAAAATGTATTTAATAACCACCCTTTACCCCTTTAAAAGTAAAAACATCAGCCCAAAAAAAGATACAATTACCCAAAATACATATCAAATAATTAACAGCTATATATGAATTAATTAAATACAAATTACTTGCCACCCTTTACGCCTATAAATACCAAAACACACACCTAAAATTAATTACACAATTACCATAATTAATTACCAATTACTTAATTACAATTTTTATCAATTAAAAATAAATCACTTCCCACCCTTAACACCTATAAACACCACAACACACACCTAAAATTAATCACAAACTTACCATAATTAGCTACCAATTAATTAATTAAAATTAATTAACATTCAAGTATTAATTCATCAATTAAAAATAAAATACTTCCCACCCATAACACCTATAAACATCACAAAACAACCCTAAAATTAATTACACAATTACCATAATTAATTACCAATTAATTAATTTTAATTAATTAACAACCAATAATTAATTAATTCATAATAAATTACTTCACACATTTAACACTATACATCTTAATTAAACAAATATTAATTAATAAAAAATAATCAATACATTTAATATAATTCACCTATAAACCTACAACTCGCAAAACAACTAAAAACGCAAAATTCAAATAAAAAAAAATGAATAACTACTAAAAATTTAAAACATAAAAAAACAAAGAATTCTTATACAGAAAACATACAACACATACATATAAAATATATACTAAAATACTTAACATTAATAAACAAACAATATTTTTAACAACTATATATTTGCAAACGATATTAAGCACTTCGATATTTTTTAAATGGATATTACTTACCTTAAGTTGATATTCTTGACCACGATATTCTTGCTGTCGATTTTTCTGGCCCACGATATTTGCAACTCGATATTTGTGCAACTCGATATTTGTGATTCGATATTCTGTCTCTGCACCCTCTCAATCACCTAAAAGGGCCCCATCCAGTGGTTTTAAAGGGCCCTGGGCTCCACTGGTTCCATAACCCACACCTTGTGGCCAGTTTGAGACCCCACCAGAGTGGCCTTCTGGTCACACCAGAGTTTCATGACTTCCTGGCTGGCCTCCAAGTTCTCAGAGGCCTTTTTCTAGAACTTGGTCATCTGGTTTTTGAGGATTAGCATATAGGTAACCACATCTCGGGAGTGGGCGAGCTTCTTGGGAGCTTGCTCCTGTCCCTCCTTCACCAGACTGAGAGGTCCCCTAGCAGGGTGTTCATAAAGAAGTTTGAATGAGCTGAACCCAACTCCCTCCAGTGGCACCTCCCTGTCAGTAAAGAGCAGACAAGGGAGAAACAAGGTCACACTTCTGCCTCATGGGCTCAGGCAGGCCCATAATTGTGTCTTCGGGGTCTTGTTAAACCTTTCAACAAGCTCATTGTTTTGTGGATGGTAGGGTTTGGGGAACTTGTAGGGTATCTCATAGTCTTCCCACATAGACTTCATATAGGCTGACGTGAAGTTGGTGCCCCTGTCAGATGCCACTTTTTTGGGGCACCCTACTCTGGCAAAGATCCCTATCAGAGCCCTAGCCACTGCAGGTGCAGTTATACTCCTCAGAGGGATGGCCTCTGGGCATCTAGTGGCATGGTCCACCAAAACCAGGATAACATTGTTGCCTCAAGGCGGCTTTGGGGTTCAAGGTCCTACAATGGTGATGCCCACCTTTTCAAAAGGAGTGCCAATGACAGGTAAGGGAGTCAGGGTAGCCTTGACCTTTTTCCCTTTTTTAACACTGCGCTGGCAGGTGAGACAGGTCCTGCAGAAAGTATCTGAGGCTGTCATCATCCAGGGTCAATATAAGTGGGAGACAAGCCTGGTCAAGGTCTTGTCCTGCCCCTGATGTCCTGCCAGGTGAGTTTCACTAGCCAATACAAGTAGAAAGGCCCTGTAGCATTGGGGGACCACCAACACACGTGTGGCCCCATTTCCAGGTGCCTTTAACTCACTATACAAGAGGCCATTCTCCCAATAAATGAGGTGATGAAAAAGGAATGAAAAAGGCAAGATGGCTGCCATGTAGGAGCTCTCCCCTAGAGCTCCCAGGTTGGGATTACCATATTGGTAGAAATCCCTCTGTTTACCTGTCCAATCGCCCGCAAATCCTCTCACATTCAACTCCCTTAATCTCTTATTTACCAATCACTTCGTGACTCACCTCAAAAACGACCTCCGAAGGATCGGACGTCCCTCCCGGTTTCTGCCTGGCCGCTCATCCCCAGGGTGGAGCCCTCCGGACCGGTTGTACTGCGACTCCGCCAACTCCAGAGGTATCAATGCCGCATCTCGTCGCCTCCAAACACGCCACTCTCCTGCTGGATTGATTCCCCTGGACTGAGCGTGCTCCACATCATCTCCTTTTCGGCGCTGAAGGGGCCTGTGGTGATGTTGCCCCTGGCTCCCACTGTTGTTGTCTGGGTCCTGCTATGTGGGGAGCCTCTCCTCTTGACCAATTGACTGAGCGCGGGGACTGATCTTAGCCCGAACCCTGCTGTTTGGGGAGCTTTACCATTTTGCCCAGCTGACTGAGCGCTGATACAGGATCCTCGCCAGAGTCCTGCTGTTTGGGGAGTTTCTCCACTTCCGGCCAGCTGACGAGCGCTGGAAATGGATTTTCGCCCCGTGCCGTTCGTCCTTCTGACCTCTCAGGCCTGCGGGCCAGGTCTGAGCCTACCAGACCGGCCGCGCCAAGAACGAGCCCACCAGACCAGTTGCATAACGGCTCTCTGGCCTTCGAGCCAGGTCTGAGCCTTCCAGACCGGCCGCGCCAAGATTGAGCCCACCGGACCGGTTGCACAATGGCTCCACCTCCACCAGGTGCCTCAGTGCCATTTTGGTCTGCCCCCGGTTGCACTGCCCTCTGGCTGGTTTGTTATTCCCTCTGGAACGGGTGTGCTATGCAACGTTCTCCTTTTGTATCCTCGGCGCTGAGTGGACAGGAGGTGGGATATTGCCACAAACTTTCCGCTCAGGGTCCTCTTTGTCCTTTTTGTCCACTCGACCTACCGACGGAGCTCGGTGGCAGGATCTACGCCCTGGCGCCCCCCAGCCCCTGACTCCTCTGGCTGCCTGCACGCACGGCGTTACTACCGTTCTCTACATCTCAAAATAGTGACGTGCGGGCGGAATTTTCACCCAAGATGGCGAACTCCCAGATCCCCTCAACAATGACCATGGTGAGTGTCTGGCCCTTCGGACTGTCGATCCTCCCACATCATTGCGCCCCTTGATCACCAAAGACTGGGTCACACAGATAGGTCATAATGAAAGGCTTATCTTGTTTCAGAAAAACATGTTGTAAAATCTGCTGAGGTGCTCAACTGTCGTGGATAATCCAAGATTATCTAATTGGTGAATATATAAGCCTGTGCGCTACTGAATTGGGGATACCTGTATTGCCAGTGACTTTGGAGCCACTGGGCCTTATTTCCTTCTGTCTGACATCCTGGTTCAGACCCTGCGGGTGCCATTCTGTCCCTGGCACCACTGAAGCCAGTGTCTGTGCCCTGCTGCTGTGCTCCTTGCTGCCCGTCTGACGCGGTTGCTTTCACCACTCAGGAGCTGACTATTTCCATCTTCCCACTGACCGGAAGGCAGGATCTGTGCCTTTGGCCTCATAATGCCGAGGTCCTCACCTGAGTCCCGAGTGGTTTCTCCTCCATTACCACAATACATGCTTGATGTTTTTGGCCCCTGGCTCTCCTTAGTGAGGTAACTAATTTCTGTGGCCAGAACCGGCTGTCTAAGGCACCCCCATTTGCCCGTACTATTTTGTTTTGCCCATACCTAGATTCACTTGGTGTCACCGCGCTATCACACCTCCTACACCGAAGACGCCTGGATCTGCCGATGCCCCCTTTGAACTTGCGAATGACAGCAGGAAACACCCCAAAGACTGTGGGGCCGATTCCGATCTCGGTCGGAGGCGCACCCAACACCATTCGGTCGGGAAAAAAGCCATGCGAAAGCCTGTTTCCCGACCGATCCGTACAGCACACCGAACGAGCAAGTACGATGCGCACAACAGCAAAGAATCCGGCCGAGCCGTACTCACCCAAACCAGGTCCTGTTCTCCGACCGAGGCGAATCCGGAAACGCCGAATCGAGTCGCACGGAAGGGAAAATGCAGCCCCGTCCGGCCGGACAAGTACGATGCGCTTTCCGTACGCACCGAACCCGTCCCTACGCACGGCACGTCAAAGCATACGGGAGAGGCGCACATAAGCTCCGATTCGAGCCACAACACGATCCACGGCTCCGAGACGAACACGGCAGTGACGAGGACGACGCGAAGCGACGAGGACGAGGCGAAGCGATGAGGACGACGCGAAGCAACGAGAAGGACGAACGACACGAACCAACCATGAATCCCTTCGTCCCGACCATACCAATATTCTACATATACTACCGGAACAGGCACGGACGCGTACGGCTCAGAAGGTAAGCCAGACACCAACCACAAAACACATACAACACGTACACGACACATCACACACACACACAGAGGGATGCAGAATATACTTACACCAGCAACAGCAGCACCATAGGGGCGGGATGCCCATCACCAATGCCACATATGCACACAGGGGCCTGAATGCGCACCACCACCCCTACCCAGGGGGGGGCAGGATGCCTACCACCACTACCACCCTTACCCAGGGGGGGCTGGATGCCTACCACTACTACCACCCTTACCCAGGCGGGGCTGGATGCCTACCACTACTACCACCCTCACCCAGGGTGGGCTGGATGCCTACCACTACTACCACCCTCACCCGGGGGGGCAGGATGCCTACCACTACTACCACCCTCACCCAGGGGGGGAAGGATGCCTACCACTACTACCACCCTTAGCCAGGGGGGGCAGGATGCCTACCACTACTACCACCCTTAGCCAGGGGGGCAGGATGCCTACCACTACTACCACCCTCACCCAGGGGGGCAGGATGCCTACCACTACTACCACCCTTAGCCAGGGGGCAGGATGCCTACCACCACCCTTAGCCAGGGGGGCAGGATGCCTACCACTACTACCACCCTCACCCAGGGGGCAGGATGCCTACCACTACTACCACCCTTAGCCAGGGGGGCAGGATGCCTACCACTACTACCACCCTCACCCAGGGGGGCAGGATGCCTACCACTACTACCACCCTTAGCCAGGGGGCAGGATGCCTACCACTACTACCACCCTTAGCCAGGGGGGCAGGATGCCTACCACTACTACCACCCTCACCCAGGGGGGCAGGATGCCTACCACTACTACCACCCTTAGCCAGGGGGGCAGGATGCCTACCACCACCCTTAGCCAGGGGGGCAGGATGCCTACCACTACTACCACCCTCACCCAGGGGGGCAGGATGCCTACCACTACTACCACCCTTAGCCAGGGGGCAGGATGCCTACCACTACTACCACCCTCACCCAGGGGGCAGGATGCCTACCACTACTACCACCCTTAGCCAGGGGGGGCAGGATGCCTACCACTACTACCACCCTTAGCCAGGGGGGCAGGATGCCTACCACTACTACCACCCTCACCCAGGGGGGGCAGGATGCCTACCACTACTACCACCCTTAGCCAGGGGGGGCAGGATGCCTACCACCACCCTTAGCCAGGGGGGGCAGGATGCCTACCACTACTACCACCCTCACCCAGGGGGGGCAGTATGCCGACCACTACTACCACCCTTAGCCAGGGGGGGAAGGATGCCTACCACTACTACCACCCTTAGCCAGGGGGGGCAGGATGCCTACCACTACTACCACCCTCACCCAGGGGGGGCAGGATGCCTACCACTACTACCACCCTTAGCCAGGGGGGCTGGATGCCTACCACCACCCTTAGCCAGGGGGGCAGGATACCTACCACTACTACCACCCTCACCCAGGGGGGCAGGATGCCTACCACTACTACCACCCTTAGCCAGGGGGGCAGGATGCCTACCACTACTACCACCCTCACCCAGGGTGGGCTGGATGCCTACCACTACTACCACCCTCACCCAGGGGGGCAGGATGCCTACCACTACTACCACCCTCACCCAGGGGGCAGGATGCCTACCACTACTACCACCCTTAGCCAGGGGGGCAGGATGCCTACCACTACTACCACCCTCACCCAGGGTGGGCTGGATGCCTACCACTACTACCACCCTCACCCAGGGGGGCAGGATGCCTACCACTACTACCACCCTTAGCCAGGGGGGCAGGATGCCTACCACTACTACCACCCTCACCCAGGGTGGGCTGGATGCCTACCACTACTACCACCCTCACCCAGGGGGGCAGGATGCCTACCACTACTACCACCCTCACCCAGGGGGGCAGGATGCCTACCACTACTACCACCCTTAGCCAGGGGGGCAGGATGCCTACCACTACTACCACCCTCACCCAGGGTGGGCTGGATGCCTACCACTACTACCACCCTCACCCAGGGGGGCAGGATGCCTACCACTACTACCACCCTTAGCCAGGGGGGCAGGATGCCTACCACTACTACCACCCTTAGCCAGGGGGGCAGGATGCCTACCACTACTACCACCCTCACCCAGGGGGCAGGATGCCTACCACTACTACCACCCTTAGCCAGGGGGCAGGATGCCTACCACCACCCTTAGCCAGGGGGGCAGGATGCCTACCACTACTACCACCCTCACCCAGGGGGGCAGGATGCCTACCACTACTACCACCCTTAGCCAGGGGGGCAGGATGCCTACCACTACTACCACCCTCACCCAGGGGGGCAGGATGCCTACCACTACTACCACCCTCACCCAGGGGGGCAGGATGCCTACCACTACTACCACCCTTAGCCAGGGGGGCAGGATGCCTACCACCACCCTTAGCCAGGGGGCAGGATGCCTACCACTACTACAACCCTCACCCAGGGGGGCAGGATGCCTACCACTACTACCACCCTTAGCCAGGGGGGCAGGATGCCTACCACCACCCTTAGCCAGGGGGGCAGGATGCCTACCACTACTACCACCCTCACCCAGGGGGGCAGGATGCCTACCACTACTACCACCCTCACCCAAGGTGGTCTGGATGCCTACCACTACTACCACCCTCACCCAGGGGGGGCAGGATGCCTACCACTACTACCACCCTCACCCAGGGGGGGCAGGATGCCTACCACTACTACCACCCTTAGCCAGGGGGGCAGGATGCCTACCACTACTACCACCCTTAGCCAGGGGGGGCAGGATGCCTACCACTACTACCACCCTCACCCAGGGGGGGCAGGATGCCTACCACTACTACCACCCTTAGCCAGGGGGGGCAGGATGCCTACCACCACCCTTAGCCAGGGGGGCAGGATGCCTACCACTACTACCACCCTCACCCAGGGGGGGCAGGATGCCTACCACTTCTACCACCCTTAGCCAGGGGGGCAGGATGCCTACCACTACTACCACCCTTAGCCAGGGGGGCAGGATGCCTACCACTACTACCATCCTCACCCAGGGGGGGCAGGATGCCTACCACTACTACCACCCTTAGCCAGGGGGGGCAGGATGCCTACCACCACCCTTAGCCAGGGGGGGCAGGATGCCTACCACTACTACCACCCTCACCCAGGGGGGGCAGGATGCCTACCACTACTACCACCCTTAGCCAGGGGGGGCAGGATGCCTACCACTACTACCACCCTCACCCAGGGGGGGCAGGATGCCTACCACTACTACCACCCTCACCCAGGGTGGGCTGGATGCCTACCACTACTACCACCCTCACCCAGGGGGGCAAGATGCCTACCACTACTACCACCCTCACCCAGGGGGGCAGGATGCCTACCACTACTACCACCCTTAGCCAGGGGGGCAGGATGCCTACCACTACTACCACCCTTAGCCAGGGGGCAGGATGCCTACCACTACTACCACCCTCACCCAGGGGGGCAGGATGCCTACCACTACTACCACCCTTAGCCAGGGGGGCAGGATGCCTACCACCACCCTTAGCCAGGGGGGGCAGGATGCCTACCACTACTACCACCCTCACCCAGGGGGGCAGGATGCCTACCACTACTACCACCCTTAGCCAGGGGGGCAGGATGCCTACCACTACTACCACCCTCACCCAGGGGGGCAGGATGCCTACCACCACCCTTAGCCAGGGGGGCTGGATGCCTACCACTACTACCACCCTTAGCCAGGGGGGCAGGATGCCTACCACTACTACCACCCTCACCCAGGGGGGCAGGATGCCTACCACTACTACCACCCTTAGCCAGGGGGGCAGGATGCCTACCACTACTACCACCCTTAGCCAGGGGGGCAGGATGACCACCACTACTACCACCCTCACCCAGGGGGGGCAGGATGCCTACCACTACTACCACCCTTAGCCAGGGGGCAGGATGCCTACCACCACCCTTAGCCAGGGGGGCAGGATGCCCACCACTACTACCACCCTCACCCAGGGGGCAGGATGCCTACCACTACTACCACCCTTAGCCAGGGGGGCAGGATGCCTACCACTACTACCACCCTCACCCAGGGGGGGCAGGATGCCTACCACCACCCTTAGCCAGGGGGGGCTGGATGCCTACCACTACTACCACCCTTATCCAGGGGGGGGCAGGATGCCTACCACTACGACCACCCTCAACCAGGGGGCAGGATGCCTACCACTACTACCACCCTTAGCCAGGGGGCAGGATGCCTACCACTACTACCACCCTTAGCCAGGGGGGCAGGATGCCTACCACTACTACCACCCTCACCCAGGGGGGCAGGATGCCTACCACTACTACCACCCTTAGCCAGGGGGGCAGGATGCCTACCACCACTACCACCCCCACCCATAGGATGGACAATGCATGACACAACCAGCACACCACAACCTAGGGAATGCAAGAAGAAGACATCCCCCCAACACCATGACAAGCGTGTGTAGACTGTGTCAAATGCCTACAACACCGAACATGACTTCGAACATACAATGTGACCCCCTAGCACATGTGCCACACAAATATGTGTGTGGCACACGCAACGCAAGCAGGCCATGACCATTGTGGCAATGGGGTCCAAACCCCCATCATCACAGTGACCAAAAGGCAAGTGTGGGGTCCATAGCTGCAGCACATTTTGAACATTGTGGCAATGGGGTCCAAACCCCCATCATCACAGTGACCAAAAGGCAAGTGTGGGGTCCATAGCTGCAGCACATTTTGAACATTGTGGCAATGGGGTCCAAACCCCCATCATCACAGTGACCAAAAGGTAAGTGTGGGGTCCATAGCTGCAGCACATTTTGAACATTGTGGCAATGGGGTCCAAACCCCCATCATCACAGTGACCAAAAGGCAAGTGTGGGGTCCATAGCTGCAGCACATTTTGAACATTGTGGCAATGGGGTCCAAACCCCCATCATCACAGTGACCAAAAGGTAAGTGTGGGGTCCATAGCTGCAGCACATTGTGAACATTGTGGCAATGGGGTCCAAACCCCCATCATCACAGTGACCAAAAGGTAAGTGTTGACAAAGTAAGAGGTGCAACTGCCAAACTGCATGGATGATTCCTGGTCACAGAACAACAAACACATCAGTGGCAAAGTAGTGTATGTGTCCCATTGCAACATAAATTGGGGGAGCCAAATCCTGCAGTGCAAATAAGACATAACTTTGGCCATGTGCAGACAAACAACACCCATGGGGGCTGACACCGTCAACAATCATCAATGACACAATGACAGAAGTGACCATCCGAATGCAGACCCACATATTTGCACCTATGGGCACACACATGCAGATACCCTGTGGAGACTGCAGATGTGAGGTGAACAGATACCATACCATGGCAGCAATGGGACACACAATCAACAATTAGCACCAAATGAGGGCTCCCGTCCCATCAGCCTGGTCATGGAAGTGCCAACGGAATCATCAGCACAGATCCAACACACTTGTATAGCAATGTTGCACTGACAACACAGATGAGTCCTTCCCCATTGATGCCCAAACCTGCATGTTCACTGGAGATGGCCACACGGTCAGGGAAGTAGACGAATAGAACAATGGCAGGCACAACAGATGTGCAGGGGTGGAAGCCACAGATGTGAAATTGCTAGTCTAAGTAGGAAATCCCATTGCCAAATACTGAACACATGACACCCTCAGATGCTGCTATGGATGACATGGATACACCACAGGATAGGACACATTCCCCCTGGACCACATGGGTTCCTGCACAGTAACACTTCATTATCATGAGACCAAATATCACCATCACTGCAGCAAGGGCATGGTTAGCATCATCAACATCATGTACATCAGAAGCAAAAGCACTAGAGAACAGAAAGTTGCTTTATTCAGCATATGTGGCATTAAAAGTAGAAGTCCGGTAGAACATAAACAAAGGCCAATGGCCAGTCCATCAACAAAGTCACAAGTGGGTGACAGTGGCAGATGCCACCCTACACATGCCTGCACAAAACCAGGGACAATCCACTAGGAGGGGCAACCGGGGGGTAGGCCAGGCACCGCAGGGACAGGATCAGGGCTCACCAGGAGGAAGCAGGGAAGGGGTGGTGGGTGCTGGAGAGCCACTGACAACTGCAGTGGAGGTGTCTGACATGGTGTGTGCCGGCACAACTGGGGGGCATGGCTCAGATGTTGTGGGTGCCGGCACGACTGCAGTGGACCCTGCAGATGGAGTGGACAGGTCCGCCACTGCAGTGCCCAAGTCAGACAGGGTGGTAGTGGACTCCACTGCAGTGCCTACCACCAGGGGAGGAGAATGGGGAACAGGCAAGGTGGGCTGGACAGAGGGGGAGGACACCCTCACCACATCAGTGGCACAGACAAGCGCAGCGGGGGGTGTGGTGCCGGGAGAGCAAGTGGCAGGGGAGAAGGCCGGAGCCTCTTGGGGATGAGTATATCTGTGGGTGGGGGAACCTGGGGCGGGGTGTGGTGGGGGCACCTGTGGAGTGGGGGCCTGAGGGATGGAGGAAGGAGACCTGGTGCTTGAGCTGCAGGGCGGCGGCGGGGTCTTGCTCTTAGCACTCCGGGGGACTTGCGGGTGGGGGCCTCAGTCTGTCTGCGCCTGGGGGAGGGTGTCCGGGGGCGAGGGGCACTCTGCTCCGTGTGGGGGGCTTCCTCTTCCCCCTGGATGCTGGGGCAGCTGGATCGGAGGGGAAGAGGCCGAGGTCACTGAGGAAGAGGCGCTGGGTCTTTGGGGTTGCAGGTGAGGCAAGGGAGGGTGCTTTGGAGGGAGAGGCAACTGAGGACTGCGCAGTGCCCGTGGATGCATGTGTGTGTACCAGGGCCCCATCCCCTGTGAGTCTGGTTTCAGTCCCCTGACTGTGCGTGCGTGTGCGTTTAGTTTGTGGCGTGTGTGTCTGTGTGCTGGACGTGTGTGTGCTGGTGTGTGCCTGTGCCGGTGTGTGTGTGCTTGGGACGGAGTAAGGTGCTGGGGAGTGTGGATGGAGCAGAGGCAGGAGGGGTGAGGGACTGTCTGAGGAGGGGACACTGCTGCCGTCAGGGAGGAGTCCATGGACCTGTTGCCCCTCTGTAGGTCAGACATGCCCGATGAGATGCCCTCCATGAACGACACCAGCTGAGTCAACAGTGCGGTGTGCGCATGGAGGACACTCAGCATGGCTGTCTGCCCTACATGGAGCTGGCGAAGGAGGTACACAGACTCCTCACTCAGGGCAGCAGGGGACACAGGGGCAGGGGGTGCGGTGCCTGGGCCAAAGGAGACACGCTCCCGAACATGGGAGCCTCCACGGACCTGGGGAATGGGAGCCGATGGGAGGGCGGTGGTGGTGCTGGTGGTGGCGGGGACAGCAACACTAGCTGGCGTGTGGTGGCTGCTGACACCCGCCTCCACAAGGGAGTCATCCTCCGAGTTGCTCTGGTCCTCAGCTGAGGTGGATGGTGCTGAGGACTCCTCGGTGTGGCTCCCCTCGCCCTCCGTGCCACTGGGTCCCTCCGACCACTCCTCGGCTGCTGACCCAGTCTGGCTCTCTGGCTCCTCCTGGTCCGTGGAGCTGTCCCCTTCCGTGGCCGTGGATGTATCTGCAAACAATGGGGAAACAGACAGACAGACATCAGTCTACTACCACCCTCACCCAGGGTGGGCTGGATGCCTACCACTACTACCACCCTCACCCAGGGGGGGCAAGATGCCTACCACTACTACCACCCTCACCCAGGGGGGGCAGGATGCCTACCACTACTACCACCCTTAGCCAGGGGGGGCAGGATGCCTACCACTACTACCACCCTTAGCCAGGGGGGGCAGGATGCCTACCACTACTACCACCCTCACCCAGGGGGGGGCAGGATGCCTACCACTACTACCACCCTTAGCCTGCACCAAACGCACACACCACTGTGAGCACAGCACATTACAGAGCAAGCCCTGGCATCATTAGTTGTACATTGCTAAAAGTGCCCTAACTGAACAGGAGAAGCCAATTGTCAGTCTGATGCCAAGCATGGCACTCACATCCCACATGGCCTTGCACCCATCTGTCTGGTGTCTGTTGGATTGCAACACCCCAGTGTGGACACATGCACCAAGTACACAGTAGTTGGACAGTGCAGAGGACACGGTGTGGCATGTGGACATGCACACATCACAGCTCTTGCCACTGAGTCAGTACAGGTTTCCGGATGAAAGGGATGCCCAGAGTCAAATAGGAAATGCATGTGATGCATACCAGCGACAGACACCATGATGCACCCAAGTCCTGATAGCCAGCGCCACTATGGTGTGCATGTAGCACATGTCACTCCCCTGCAGGACCACCAATAAGTTGACACATGCCATGGCAGAGGCATGACTGCTAAGTCATACATCACTGTCTCAGTGATGTATGACTTGGCAGCCAGACAACAACACTATGCACTGTGTCACAATAGTAGGTCATGGGGAATGCAAGTCCTGGAGCTGCACAAGTGCACATGTACATCCCCCACACAACACATCATCTTAACCCTCATCTGTCCAGGTCACACCTATTGGACATATGGGAGACCTGTGACACTACCCTCTGAACCTGAGCCCCTCACAATTTGCTGTGAATGGGGAACAGCTGCCTGAACTTCACATTCGCATACCCCAGTCTGCACGGGCAGCTGATCAAACACCTATGTGACACACAAGTATCGTCTCCTATGGTCACATCTCCAGGGGCATGCTGAGCCCCTACCAAGAAACACCCCAGCAGTCCTGGCAACTAATCCACAGCACACTGACACAGAGGCAGACACCTGAGGGGTCAAATCACTGTGCACAATGTGTCAGCTGATACACGGGAGTGGGAGTACAGAGTGCATTGCATGGCCTGGAGTAGGCATGACTGTCCTGCTCCACATGAATGAGGGATGTGCCCTGGACAGTGGATAGCTGGCTATGTATGTGTGACACACGTAATCTGCACACTCCTGGGGCCCAAACATTGTTCCCACCCGCTGCATGGGCGTGTGCCACATACCCCAGGCACATGTGGTGGCTCAGCTCAGCAAGTGGACCGCATATCAAAGCAACACGCAGATCACATGTCCAAACCCAGGCGTTGTGTGAACAATGGACCCACCCATGATGCCCACAACAGAGTTAGGGAAACAGATGCTGTCCCCCACCTTTAGTGAAGCAAACTGCAAGGACACAGTCCCAAGTGACACAATTCCCTGAATGTAAGGGCCAGACCTGGGTATCAGATGAGCAGTGGGCAGTGCACAATAGAGGGACATGGCTCCTGGACAACATGACTGCTGCACTGTGGCAGTTGAACCAGGCCAGAGGAGGGCACAAAGCATGTAATACAGAGTTCACAGTGCAGTCTTTGACTCACCCCTCCTTGCTGCTGTCTGGCCTTCAGCTGCCCATCCAGGTCTGGAAACACCACCGCCAGGATCTGGAGCATGTGGGGGTCAGGGTCCGTGTTCCGCCCCTCCTGCGAGGAGGCGACAGCTTCAGCTGGACCCGTGCAATCCTCCGGGTCCAGCCCCGAAGGTCCTGCCACCTCTTCTGGCAGTTGCGGATCCGGCGCTTGTAGACCCCCACGGACCAGACAGCCCGGACGATGTCCTTCCACATTTCCTGCTTCCGATGGGCATTAACCTGTCAGGATGACAAAGTGAAAAGGCCATTACCACACATGCAACATATCCGTGCATGACACAGTTGTATATACATGTCTCAATCACAGGGGCACATGATGTACACAGGCAGTGCAAAGCTGACCATTTACAGTTTGCCAGACGTCACTACATGGTATCATTGCATGGGAAGTAAAACCATGTTCAAATGCACTGTCAATGCACCATACCTGTCCAGTGCAAGTCACTACACACTATGGGGGGTGACAACTACTCAGTGAGCCTGCTAGCCAGTGGCGTGCAGACTCTCAGCCTTGCTAGTCACACAAAATGCACATTCAGAAAGGCAGTGCACAGAACACTCACCTGCTCCCCTGGTGTCCCATACAGCTTGCTGTACTGTGGAAGTAGGCTGTCCAGCAGGGCCTGGTTCTCTTCAAGGCTGAAGGCTGGGGCTCTCTCCACAGTACGTGCCATTGCAGGGTCCAGAGGGGCAGAGACAGCAGCAGTGCAGTGGCAGATGTCGTCCTGGAGCATGTAGTGCAGGCAAGTGAGCTCTCAGGGGAACAGCCAGCAATATATATGTGCTGGAGAGGCAGATACTGTCCCTTGTGTCCAAAGTGATAGGTCCAAGACGTTTGCATCTTCTGAATCTGGCCAATCCATGGAATAGCAGCACCAAAACACGCCCACAGCATCCTTCAAATCTTCAACTTCATGACATACATGATTTTGCAACATTGTTGTGGGTGACCAACTGAATTTACAGCAACCGACTCGTTCGAAATTCCAAAACGCGTCCGTTGCCAGGCAAGCCCATTGTCAATGGGTGTGCACCGATCGGTCCATTGCGGTACAACGCGCACAGGGGTACAACGCGTACCGCACACATTGAGTGCAATGGGCCGGCCGGAGGCACCGATCGGTCCATTGCGGTACAACGCGCACAGGGGTACAACGCGTACCCGCGCACATTGAATGCAATGGGCCGGCCGGAGGCACCGATCGGTCCATTGCAGTTCAACGCGCACAGGGGTACAACGCGTACCCGCACACATTGAATGCAATGGGCCGGCCGGAGGCACCGATCGGTCCATTGCAGTTCAACGCGCACAGGGGTACAACGCGTACCCGCACACATTGAATACAATGGGCTGGCCGGAGGCACCGATCGGTCCATTGCAGTTCAACGCGCACAGGGGTACAACGCGTACCCGCACACATTGAATGCAATGGGCCGGCCGGAGGCACCGATCGGTCCATTGCGGTACAACGCATCACTGTACATGTGACTGGCATATGTCAGCATGCCTGTCTCAGATGGACATATGCCAGCCACAGATAGCTCCCAGGGAGTGAGGGGCACACCTACATCACGACAGCCTGTCCAAACTTTATCATAAGGCATGTAAGGATGCATTTCCTCTTATGTGTATGTTGGTGTACATGTTGTCCTGTGGGTGTCACCTGTGGGCAGCCACCCCCAGGCTGTGCACGTGTTCATGGGGACAGGATCCTGGGTGTTACGTGTACATGACCACTGTGATGTGCAACTGTTCATATCTGTGCATGTGCCATGGTCACATTTCACAGTGGTGTATGTGTATGTCATGTCACATACCCCGTGAGTCCCATGTGGGACGGTATGTTTGAGCCAGGGTGTCCCAGTGGCACAATAGTGATGGTCCTCCACAGTCTTTGTGCATGTAGTGTTTACAATGTCTCTGATTTCATGTGCACAATGGGAGACAGTCTCCACATCCACGTTGTGTGTGCATGGACTCTGATGTTGTGCGTGTGTGTCACAGACATCCATGTCTGTCCTGCCGTGGCAAGTGGGGCCACTACCTGTGGGGGTCATGGTTGTTTTGCTGTGGTGTATACATGATACTCCATGTAATGCCAGTGTCCATGTGGCATTACAGGGTCCCTGGGAATGTACCTGTCGTTGAGCTGTGGTGCCTGGGGCACATCTGTCCTCACATGTCACTGTGGGGGTTATTGTGACACGGCAGCAGGAGATGGGAACTGTGACACGGCCTCATGATATCCAATGGGCCAACCTGGGACTAATTGATGCCACCTGTTGGACCGTGTTGACAGATGTTGGCCATGTATGTACCATACATGTCCTTCCGGTACTGCACACTTCATGTAGTTGTGCCTCATAATGATGTATGTTGGGATCTTGAGTGTGTTCAATGCCGCATATGTGGGGTGACTGACAATCTTGCTTACTTCTCCTCTGCACTGCAGGGCTCCTGCTGTCCATCGACCATTTCCAGACCTGGCAACGATGGTGGAACGGGACAGCATCCGACGGTACCGCTTCACCAGGCAGCTGATTGAGGATTTGGCAGTGCAGTTGTCCCCACATTTGCAGCCTGGCCGGCCGTATCCTACAGCGCTGACCCCCAAGGTGAAGGTGATGGCAGCCCTACACTTCTTTGCCACTGGTACCTTCCAACATACTGTGGCGACTGCTGGTGGGATGTCACAGACCATGTTCAGCCGTGTGCTCCGCGATGTTTTGGCGGCAATGTTGCTCTTCCTGAACCAGTACATCTATTTCCCTAGACTGCGACGACTCACTGACGTGAAGAGTGACTTTTATGCCCTGGGGAGGATGCCGCATGTAATTGGCTCCATTGATGGGACACATGTGGCTTTGGTACCACCACAGGCCCAGGAGCAGGCCTACACGAACCGCAAGCACTACCACTCGGTCAATGCACTGGTGGTGTGTCTTGCAGACATGACCATCACACACGTGTGTGCCCGTTTCCCTGGTTCAGCACACGATGCCTTTGTGATGAGGAGTAGTCGCATCCCCAGGATGATGGCACAGATGCAGAACCAGCGTGCCTGGCTTGTCAGTGTGTACTGACTTTGTGCCATTGTGTGTGATCTGATCTGTAGTATTCCGCCCACTTTTCCAAGTCAGCTAATGTGCACTTGTCTGTCCGTAGGTGACTCGGGATACCCCAACATGCCGTGGTTGCTGACACCCCTCAGGAACCCTGTGACACCAGCCCAGATGCGCTACAATGAGGCACATGGTCGGACCAGGAGAGTGATTGAGCGGACCTTTGGTCTCCTGAAGAGCCGCTTCCGCTGCCTGGACAAGACCGGAGGGTCCCTCCCATATGCCCCTGCGAAAGTGTGCGAGATTATCATCGTCTGCTGCATGCTCCACAACCTGGCAGTGCGGAAGGAGTTGCCTCTCATCCAGGATGACAATGACCAACATCCGCCACCTGTGGAGGATCCTGGCCTGGACCACGATGCCAGTGACGATGATGATGATGATGGTGATGCTGATGTCCGCACACAGCTCATCACCAACTTCTTTAGCTGAATGTGAGTATCCTGAGGTATCATGTCAATGATGTGAGTTGGCATGATGTGTGGGTGGTGCTCTGGTGCTGTTGGAGTGTGTCCATGGGCTACTTGACTGGATGTGTGTTGCGATGTGTGGTGACAGGTGGGCTGTACTCCCCAACAGTGTTGACATGCTAACTTGGTTCTGGGTGGGTATCTTGTAACATGTATTGTGCATGAGTTTTGCTGTTCTGTCCTGTACTCCATTGCTTTTGACTGTGTGTCATTTCTGTCCTTCACAGGGTACTTTCAGATTCATTTGGTCAACTGTGTCCACCGACGACGTGATTGCACATCCAGGCTGGTAGCTGTTGTGTCCCTACAGGTGATGTGCGCCACACCCATGGACTTCCTTCCGTCTACAGTTGTTGACTGTGTGCCCGCTGCCAGGTGGGATTACCTTGCATCTGTAGTGGTTACGGCATGTTGCAACTGTGTAATAAACCTGTGCTTCACTTTGTGATGTGCGTTGTCTGTGGTCACACATTTGACTGCCATTTGCTTACTGCACCTGTGGGCTACTTGACTACAACTGGGAATTGGTGTGGTGTCTGTGCATTGCACCGTCTTCCCTGGCAACATCAGTGTATGCAATGAGTCAGATGGCCTAGGTGTGTATGTGTTGTGTAGCCCTGGTGGTGTGTCTCCCTCATGTTTGTCACGTTGCCTGTACTCACATGCCTGTGTTGTCCTTGCTGTTGCAGTTCGCATACACAGTGTAATTTTGCAGTTCATCATCCCCATAACAGCACCCACGTTGGAATCACGACAGAGGCAAGTATGGTGTATTAGTGTGTTTATTGTGATACATTTGTGTTAATAGTGCATAGGATGGGTTGTGCTGTACATAAATCTTGCAATCCCAAGTTCCTAGGTGAATTGAAAGTCCTGGTAGACAGGATCCCAGTATCGGGGCCACAGTTGTCTGACACATTGGTCCAACTTGTACTCCCCATGCAATGTGTGGGAGTAGTGTTGCCGTCAACAGGGTGAACAGTCTGTGCACAAAGGCGAACATCCAGAACAGGGTCAGGCTTCCTGGGAGTTGCGCTTGGCCATCGGCCTCTCACTTTTCCCTCCTCGGACGACCCCTCTTCTTGTGGGGGGGCCCCTCAAGTACAGGCTGCTGCAGTGCAGGGGACTCTCCGCCAGAGTCCTCCTCCCTCCCTGTGGCAGTTGCAGTTTGTTCGGCACCAGATGTTGTTGGCACACAGGGAGGTGTGGACTGGTTACTGTTCATCTGGCGGAGGCATTGTAAAATGTCCCTGTGCACCGCCGTCATCTCATGCAGTGCATCCCACTTGGACTCCACGCGGGACATGTGTGAGTCCACACGGGACATGTGTGACTCCACGTGGGACATGTGGGAGTCCAAGCGGGCATGATGGGCAGCCTGCTGCTGTTTAATGTCTCTGAGGAGCCCCACTACCTGGCTGAGGTCTCCGGTGCTGGACTGGTACGCATCAGCTATGCGAACCAGTTGTGGGTCATCATGCACACCAGCAACGTCTGCAAGCAGCGACCTCTGTCTCCCACCCCTCCCACCACCCCTGCTGACATGTGCAGTGTGTGCAGTGGCACGTACAGATAACCCTGGTCCACCTTGGGGGTTGGTGGTGGTGGTGGTGTCCATGGCCCCAGGTTGGTCCAGGGTCACTGTGCTGGTGTTGCTCCTTGTTCTGTCCATGTCGGCAGGGATGGTATTCGTGGTGACAGTCGTTGGAGGGGTGGGTGCAGGGGGTGCAGCTGGTGGTCCTACTGGTGCTGCAGCTGGTGGTCCTGCTGGTGCTGCACGTTGACTTGCACCGGATGTCCAGGTTGTTCTTCATCGTCCGAGGAGGACAGAGGCTGTACGACGCCAGTGAGCTCGGCATCCTCTTGAGCCTGTGACTGGGACTCCTCAGCGTCTGCTGCTGTGTCCCCATCATCACCTGTTTTTGGGAGACACAAACAATGTATGTTATGTTTCTGCAGGCATCAAAGGTTGACACACATGACAGTTGTGACTGTGCCTCTGGGTGCAGGCCTGTACATTGCATTGTCCTAAGTCGTCACAGTCAGGGGTTGATATTGGTGTGGCACATTGTCCTGCATTATTTGGGCATTTCTATGTATTTTCTGGGGTGTGAACATGGTCTGCATTGGTTGTGTTTGGTTGACAGCCGGCCCTCCTTCCCACCCACCCAGCCAGTCAGTTATCCCACCATGGAACGTGCTTGCGTTGCAGGGAGTGTAAGTTGTCTCTCAGGATGTCAGTCAGTGGTGTCCTGCTGTTTGTTGTTGCACAGTTGCCAGCAGGGCCTTGTGCTCCCCACAGCAGTAGCCAGTGTCAGCCATCTTGTGAGTCCTTCTCCACTCCCTGTGATGTGAGCATGGTTCAGGGTGGTGTTGATGGGACAGTTGTGGGGGTGAGCTATGTCTGTGACTACGACTCCCATCATGCAATTGCCTCCACCCCACTTCCCAGCATTCCCATACTTACTTGCTTTTGTGTGGAGTTCAGTGTGTGTGGGTGTGAGAGCAATGGCAAGATGGCTGACAGTGGTGTCCTGCTGTTGGTTGGTGTGCAGTACCCAGCATGCCCTTGTGCTCCCCACGACACAGCAACAGTGTCAGACATCTTTGATGGGCCTTTCCACTCTCTGTGGGATGTGCATGCGTGAGTGTGAGCTTGCTGGGCCATGTGGTGGGGGATGTAGAGCTGTGACTACGACTCCCATCATGCTATTGCCTCCACCCCCTTCCCAGCATGCCCATGCTTCCTTCCTTTTGACTCTGCTTCCCTGTGGGGTGGGCTGGCTGTGCTGACAGGATGGCTGGGAGTGTTGTCCTGGCAGTTGTTTGGCTAGAAGTCCCAAGAGTGTCCCTGTGCTTCACACAACATAACCCAGGGTGGTGGTTCTTTGTGGGATCTTGTGTTAGGATGGGGGGCATTGCAATCTACCAGGTGGGTTCTGTGGAGTTTGTGTTGTGGGGTGTGTGAGGGGAGGTGCTTGTGACTATGGTCAGTGCTGCAAGTCCCCCTTCCCACCCAGCTAGCCAGATATCCCACCATGGAACGTGCTTGCATTGCAGGGAGTGTAAGTTGTCTCTCAGGATGTCAGTCAGTGGTGTCCTGCTGTTTGTTGGTGCACAGTTGCCAGCAGGGCCTTGTGCTCCCCACAGCAGTAGCCAGTGTCAGCCATCTTGTGAGTCCTTCTCCACTTCCTGTGATGTGAGCATGGTTCAGGGTGGTGTTGATGGGACAGTTGTGGGGGTGACCAATATCAGTGACTACGACTCCCATCATGCTATTGCCTCCACCCCCTTCCCAGCATGCCCATGCTTCCTTCCTTTTGACTCTGCTTCCCTGTGGGGTGGGCTGGCTGTGCTGACAGGATGGCTGGGAGTGTTGTCCTGGCAGTTGTTTGGCTAGAAGTCCCAAGAGTGTCCCTGTGCTTCACACAACATAACCCAGGGTGGTGGTTCTTTGTGGGATCTTGTGTTAGGATGGGGGGCATTGCATTCTACCAGGTGGGTTCTGTGGAGTTTGTGTTGGGGGTGTGTGAGGGGAGGTGCTTGTGACTATGGTCAGTGCTGCAAGTCCCCCTTCCCACCCAGCTAGCCAGATATCCCACCATGGAACGTGCTTGCATTGCAGGGAGTGTAAGTTGTCTCTCAGGATGTCAGTCAGTGGTGTCCTGCTGTTTGTTGGTGCACAGTTGCCAGCAGGGCCTTGTGCTCCCCACAGCAGTAGCCAGTGTCAGCCATCTTGTGAGTCCTTCTCCACTTCCTGTGATGTGAGCATGGTTCAGGGTGGTGTTGATAGGACAGTTGTGGGGGTGACCAATATCAGTGACTACGACACCCATCATGCTATTGCCTCCACCCCCCTTCCCAGCATGCCCATGCTTCCTTCCTTTTGATTCTGCTTCCCTGTGGGGTGGGCTGGCTGTGCTGACAGGATGGCTGGGAGTGTTGTCCTGGCAGTTGTTTGGCTAAGAGTCCCAAGAGTGGCCCTGTGCTTCACACAACATAACCCAGGGTGGTGGTTCTTTGTGGGATCTTGTGTTAGGATGGGGGCATTGCATTCTACCAGGTGGGTACTGTGGAGTTTGTGTTGGGGTGTGTGTGAGGGGAGGTGCTTGTGACTATGGTTAGTGCTGCAAGTCCTCCTTCCCACCCAGCCAGCCAGCCAGTTATCCCACCATGGAACGTGCTTGCATTGCAGGGAGTGTAAGTTGTCTCTCAGGATGTCAGTCAGTGGTGTCCTGCTGTTTGTTGGTGCACAGTTGCCAGCAGGGCCTTGTGCTCCCCACAGCAGTAGCCAGTGTCAGCCATCTTGTGTCCTTCTCCACTCCCTGTGATGTGAGCATGGTTCAGGGTGGTGTTGATGGGACAGTTGTGGGGGTGAGCTATGTCTGTGACTACGACTCCCATCATGCAATTGCCTCCACCCCACTTCCCAGCATTCCCATACTTACTTGCTTTTGTGTGGAGTTCAGTGTGTGTGGGTGTGAGAGCAATGGCAAGATGGCTGACAGTGGTGTCCTGCTGTTGGTTGGTGTGCAGTACCCAGCATGCCCTTGTGCTCCCCACGACACAGCAACAGTGTCAGACATCTTTGATGGGCCTTTCCACTCTCTGTGGGATGTGCATGCGTGAGTGTGAGCTTGCTGGGCCATGTGGTGGGGGATGTAGAGCTGTGACTACGACTCCCATCATGCTATTGCCTCCACCCCCTTCCCAGCATGCCCATGCTTCCTTCCTTTTGACTCTGCTTCCCTGTGGGGTGGGCTGGCTGTGCTGACAGGATGGCTGGGAGTGTTGTCCTGGCAGTTGTTTGGCTAGAAGTCCCAAGAGTGTCCCTGTGCTTCACACAACATAACCCAGGGTGGTGGTTCTTTGTGGGATCTTGTGTTAGGATGGGGGGCATTGCAATCTACCAGGTGGGTTCTGTGGAGTTTGTGTTGTGGGGTGTGTGAGGGGAGGTGCTTGTGACTATGGTCAGTGCTGCAAGTCCCCCTTCCCACCCAGCTAGCCAGATATCCCACCATGGAACGTGCTTGCATTGCAGGGAGTGTAAGTTGTCTCTCAGGATGTCAGTCAGTGGTGTCCTGCTGTTTGTTGGTGCACAGTTGCCAGCAGGGCCTTGTGCTCCCCACAGCAGTAGCCAGTGTCAGCCATCTTGTGAGTCCTTCTCCACTTCCTGTGATGTGAGCATGGTTCAGGGTGGTGTTGATGGGACAGTTGTGGGGGTGACCAATATCAGTGACTACGACTCCCATCATGCTATTGCCTCCACCCCCTTCCCAGCATGCCCATGCTTCCTTCCTTTTGACTCTGCTTCCCTGTGGGGTGGGCTGTCTGTGCTGACAGGATGGCTGGGAGTGTTGTCCTGGCAGTTGTTTGGCTAGAAGTCCCAAGAGTGTCCCTGTGCTTCACACAACATAACCCAGGGTGGTGGTTCTTTGTGGGATCTTGTGTTAGGATGGGGGGCATTGCATTCTACCAGGTGGGTTCTGTGGAGTTTGTGTTGGGGGTGTGTGAGGGGAGGTGCTTGTGACTATGGTCAGTGCTGCAAGTCCCCCTTCCCACCCAGCTAGCCAGATATCCCACCATGGAACGTGCTTGCATTGCAGGGAGTGTAAGTTGTCTCTCAGGATGTCAGTCAGTGGTGTCCTGCTGTTTGTTGGTGCACAGTTGCCAGCAGGGCCTTGTGCTCCCCACAGCAGTAGCCAGTGTCAGCCATCTTGTGAGTCCTTCTCCACTTCCTGTGATGTGAGCATGGTTCAGGGTGGTGTTGATAGGACAGTTGTGGGGGTGACCAATATCAGTGACTACGACTCCCATCATGCTATTGCCTCCACCCCCTTCCCAGCATGCCCATGCTTCCTTCCTTTTGATTCTGCTTCCCTGTGGGGTGGGCTGGCTGTGCTGACAGGATGGCTGGGAGTGTTGTCCTGGCAGTTGTTTGGCTAAGAGTCCCAAGAGTGGCCCTGTGCTTCACACAACATAACCCAGGGTGGTGGTTCTTTGTGGGATCTTGTGTTAGGATGGGGGGCATTGCATTCTACCAGGTGGGTACTGTGGAGTTTGTGTTGGGGTGTGTGTGAGGGGAGGTGCTTGTGACTATGGTTAGTGCTGCAAGTCCTCCTTCCCACCCAGCCAGCCAGCCAGTTATCCCACCATGGAACGTGCTTGCATTGCAGGGAGTGTAAGTTGTCTCTCAGGATGTCAGTCAGTGGTGTCCTGCTGTTTGTTGGTGCACAGTTGCCAGCAGGGCCTTGTGCTCCCACAGCAGTTGCCAGTGTCAGCCATCTTGTGAGTCCTTCTCCACTCCCTGTGATGTGCGCATGGTTCATGGTGGTGTTGATGGGACAGTTGGGGGGCAATATGTGTGACTGCGACTCCCATGATGCTATTGGCTACACTGACTTGGCCAGCATACACAGAATTCCTTCCTTTGAGTGGTCTTCACTGTGTGGTGGTGTTGTTGTGGTGGCTACATGTGTGGATGTGTTTGTTAGTTCTATTTGTGCCACTGCCTAGCTGTAGTTGTAGTTGTGTTTGTACATGTGTTGGCACAGTTGGATGTGACTTTTTTGATGGCATGTGTTGTGTTTATCTGACTGACATACACATTTTGGGATGATTCTGTTCTGGTTGCTGTGTAATTGCTATGAGTGCATGGTTTGACTCTCCCCTTGACAGTGATGTGTGTGTTTTGTGGCAGTATATTGTGTACATTTGTTGTGTACTCACCAGGCTCTGGGATGTCCTCTAGTCCATATACGCTCACTGGCGGAAGGATGGCCCGCACCTTCTCCTCCCAGGGCCTGAGGTATATTGGCTTGGCAGGAGGGCCACTGCCGGTGTATTGGCTGTTGATGTAGTCTTTCTTCAGCATGTCCCGTACCCTCCTGCGCACGTCATACCACCTGTTCTGGATGTCGGTTTTTGTGCGCCGACATGGTGATTGGGCGTTCACCCTGTTGATGATCCTCTCCCACATCTTGGTTTTCTGCGACATGGGGTTCTGTTGGACCAGTGTGCCAAACAGCTGTGGCTCCACCCTGAGGATCTCGTCTACCATGACTTCCAATTCACTATCTAGGAACTTGGGATTCTTCTTGGGGGGCATGGTGATGGGTGGTGATGGTGGGTGATGTGTGTGTTGGTGTGCAGGTGAGGGTGTGTGAGTGTGTGTTTTGCTGGGTGTATGTGAGGTAGGTATTTGTTGGTGTGCTGATGGTGTGTGGCTTGTGTGAGGGATGAGCTGTGGGTGTGTGGTTGCTTTCTCTTGGGTGCTGGCAGTGGAATGGCATTTGCAAAGGCTCATGGTTGTGATTTGTGTCCTTTATATAGGTGGAGTTGTGGGTGTGTCTTTGTTCTCTGTCCCCACCCCCAGTATTTATTGGCTTGGTAATTGCTTGTTTGGCCTTTTTTTGGGTGATTTTTCCTTTGTGCTGTTTGTGTATGTTGGAAACGTTCTTGTGACCGAGTCGGACCCTGCATTGGTCTCGTACGGTGTTCTCCGTTTCGTTCACGCTGTGTTTGTGCAGTTTTCTATGCTGTGTACGCGTCGGTCGCGGTGTATTGTGTTGCTTCGGCTCGGTTTTGTATGCGTGTCGGTCGTACGGCTTGTCCTCCGTCCGACTCGCTCGTGGTTTTCGCGCCTTGCATCGTACTTTGCGGTTTGGAGTTCGCGTGTACGTTTCGGTCGGATTTGTTCCGGGTGCGTGTTGGTCGGTTGGAATCGCGTGTTTTTCCGGCCGGATTGCTGTTTTCCGTGCGGCTCGGTCGGTCGACTTGGTTTCGGTACGTGTCGGTCGGATTTTTCGCACCTTGCATCGTACTTGGCGTGTCGTGCGCCACGGGTACGTGTCGGTCGGTATTTTTTCCGGATCCGAGTCGGTCGGTGCTTTTTCCGGCCCGAATCGGAATCGACCCCTGTGTGTCTCAATCCCCCCTGGATGGTTCCAGACCTTGACTCAGACGTTTTGGTTTTTTACTCCGGTGTTTTGCCCTGCCCCGCTCCCTGACTATGTGCCTCCCTCTGAGTCCTCTTTGAACTTGTGAATGATTGCAGGAGACACCCCACAGCCTATCCGTCTCAGCCCCTCCCTGATGGTACCTGACCTGGACTCTGAAGTATTGGTTATTATTCTGGTGCTTTACCCTGCTCCGCTCTCTAACATGATTTGTCCCTCACCCTGGCTGTTCTATTGCCTCACAGGATATTTTCTCTCCAGCTGCAGAATTCTTGGCCTCGCATGATTTTTTTCTCTCCCGCTACTGGCTTTTTGCCGTTTCCCCCTTGTACCAAAGTTTAAGTCCTGGTCTATGCTGTCATGAACCCCCTCTTAACACGTTGGACTGTAGTCAAATAATCTGTGTGCAATTGTTTATGTGATTAGGCGCTTCACCCCACTCCGCTCTCACTCTTGATTTTCCCGCACTGTGGTGGCTCTTCCTCCTCCACGTATCTCTTACTATTGTCCCTCCAGGTTTGCTACGCCCCTCCCTCTTATCTTTCTCTTTATATCTCCCCCCTTCCTTCTCTCCGCCTATTCTTCATCTTAAGACCCAACCATGTCCCCCCCTTATCCCCACCTCACCCCTCCTGACCCTGCTCTCACCAGACATGGCCCCAACTCAAGGAACATCTTTTACCCTTCTAACCTTTCTAAAAACGCAAAGAAAGATTTCAAACATAAATTACTGATTCGTCACCCTGAACCATTAATAGCTGACACCTACCTCAGTCTCACCTCTCCCATCAAATCTAACTATATTTTCTTTTCCAAACGCCCCTCCAAATGGAAAAACATCTTCCTTCACCATCTTACAATCTCCAAATCTAGTAATATCCCATATGGTTTCAAATTGTCTACCACCCCATCCCCAGCCTTTCTCGGGGAAATTGACATCTCCATATTCAAATCTGGCAATATCCTCATCCAAACCTCTGATTTCCACCTCAACCTCTTCGAGAACCATTTTAGTACCTTGACCTACCAACTCTCTCTACCAGTCCTAAACCCTTCCTCAACCCAACTACCTGATGCCTTTATGATGTCTCCCACCCCACTGGGTCCGTCCCATCCTCCCTTACATGTCTCAACTGCACATGCAGTCACGCCAACTCTCACGCTCCCCAATGACCAACCCCCTCCAACCCCTATGCCTACCTCTAACCCCACTCCTACTTCCTTGCCTCCACAGCTTGACTTTCCTACTTTACCCCCCTTTTGCCAATCTCTCCCTCTCCTAACTGCTTCCCCCCCTCAACCCGTATTGGCTTATCCCGACATCCCTCTTGCCCACCTATCTTCTCCTTCCACCCTGACTGACTCCACGACTGACCCGCCTCTCCTCACGCTTTACACCTCACCAATCAGCCAGAGCACTTCTCTTACTCCCCCCTCTGGCCACTCCCCTCCCCCGCGCACCAGATTTCCCCTCCCCGACCAATGCGAAATCTACTACATCCCCCCTCTTTTTCACCTGAGCTCCCCCTCAATCTTCTTACTCAGACATTAACAAACATAGAACGAAATCTCTCAACCTTGACGACTGAACTTACTCGACTTAGAGAGGATTTCAACTCACTTAGAGCCTTGTCCTTCCTGAATCATACTGATCCCCTCTGTCCTTGCTCCCAAAACATCTCCTGATATCCCAGATGGAGAACTACACCCCTATGCAACTGATCTCATAGGCCTCTCCCTGCAGTGAGCTACCTATCCACTTCTGACCTCATTGACCTTTGCAACTCCAACCTTCCTCTACCTTTGAGTTCAGATCTTCCCCTCTCACACGCCAATATCCCAGTAATTGTAGGAACTAACAGAATCCCTCCCGCACCTTTCTCCCCTAGACCCCCAGCGCAACTTACCACCATTCTCTCTTGAAATCCTACTAATGACAACCCTAAACCCCTCTCTTGCATGCTTATCAACTGCCGTTCGGCTGTCCGACATGTGAATGAAATATCTGAAACCATCCTGAGCGAAGCTATTGATATCGCCTTCCTTACGGAAACCTGGCTCAATGACCACTCGATGGCTTTTCTTGACCTACTCACCCCCCCCAGTTTTTCTATCATTAGGAAAGACAGACCTGTCAGAAAAGGGGGTGGTCTAGCTATAATCTATAAAAACGAACTTCAACTCTCACTATTAAAAGACTCAGACCACCTAACCTTTGAATACCTTGGCGCCGAACTTATTGCTCAGGGCTCTCCCCTGATCCGACTACATAATATCTACCACCCCCCTGGTGAACCTCTTCTCTTCGCCGATGAATTTTCCTTCTTTCTTTCCCAATCCTCAATATCTGCCTCAAAAAATCTCTTCTTAGGAGATTGTAACATTCATTGGAATAATGTTGAGGGTCCCACAGTCATGTGCCTCATTAACCTCCTTGAGATTAACGACTTCAAACAAATATGTCAAAATCCAACCCATATCAAAGGAGCCACTCTCGACGCCATCATTTCCAATCATGACTCGACCTCCCTGTCTCACATCATCCCCATTGACTGTTCTGACCATCACCTCATTCTGTTTAAGATCGTAACCAATTCCCCTCCACCTCTACACAAATCACCAAACCCTTGGAATGGACCAGAAATCTTAGTCAAATACCACCAGATGTACTCGAGTCTAAACTCCAAGCCCAACTCCTTCTCACCCCCCTCTCCCAAAATGCCAATGAGCTCACCACACATTTCAACAAGACCGTCAATGATGTCTTGGACAATTTAGCCCCTCCAAAACTAGAACAACAAAGAAATATTCCATCCAAATCTTGGTTCAAGGCAGATCTTAACAACGAAAGACGTTCTCTTAGACTGACCGAAAGAACATGGAGACAACACCCCTCTCCCTCCCATCTTGCCCTCCTCAGATCTGCCAGATCAACTTACCAGAAACACATCTTCAATGAAAAGGCAACCTTCTTTCGAGCACAACTTGAGCGTGCCAAAAATAGGCCCAGAGAATTGCTTAGCATTGTAAGAAAACAAACATCGTCCACTCCCCCTGAGCTGATGGCCTCAACAGAGAGATGCGAGGAAATTGCTAACTTCCTCTCGGATAAAATTTCCAAAATTGATCAGTCCTTCCATCTAACTCTACCCCCTCCCTCCCCCAGTCTTGCTGTTGACGTTCCCATTGATTTACCTCCCCTGTTGACCCCGCCCCGTCCTCCTAATCCTTCAACTCACCGTCCCATTTCAACTTCTCCTGAATTCAACCTTTCCAACGTACAGCTGAAAAATAATGCCTCCTGGCATAACTTCCACCCCTTGACTGAACAAGAAGTCGTTAACATCTTTCCAAACTCAAGCCGACCTCACACACCAAAGATCCTCTCCCCTCAAACCTTGTCCAAGATCTAAAACACATCATTGCCCCTTACTGGACTACTATCATTAACACCTCCTTTGCCACCGGTTGTGTCCCCAATTCTCTCCAATGCGGACAAATCTCCTATTCTTAAAAACCCCTCTGCTGACCCAAATGACCTCAATAATCTCCGCCCTATCTCAAACCTCCCACTTCTATCCAAAGTCCTTGAAAAATGTGCTCTCCGACAATTGGACAATCCCATCTGCAATTTCAACCTACATGACTCCTTGCAATCTGGCTTCTGAAAAGGATGCAGCACAGAAACCGCCATGCTTAATATTGTTGATGACCTCCATTGGTCACTCGATAATGATGAGTCCTGCCTACTTATTCTCCTTGACCTCTCTGCTGCTTTTGATACAGTTAACCATTCCTCCCTACTTAACTCACTTAAAGCTCGATTTGGCCTTAATGGTCTTGTCCTCAAATGGTTCTCCTCTTATCTCCAACACAGAACACAACAAATCAAAATCCATGACTGCCTCTCGAACCCTACACCTGTCTCCCTAGGCGTCCCTCAAGGCTCTATTCTCTCCCCCTCTCTCTTTAACCTCGTTATGGAACCCCTTACCCTTATTCTGAAACAAGCAGGAATCAACTACCACCTCTATGCTGATGACACCCAACTTTACTACAAGATTAGATCCCAATCGGACGTTCTCCATCTTAACAATTCCTTCAACAAGATCCAATCCTGGTTTTTCTCTAACCACCTCAAACTTAACCCTAAAAAAACAGAAATCATTCTCTTCTCTCCTAACAACAACCAGCTCCCAATCCAAAACTGGCTCTCTGACCTAAATGCTCTTAACTGCTCGCTCTCCTTATCAAACTCAGCGAAATCACTTGGTTTTACTATTGACAACAAACTTACCCTTAATGACCACATAAAAAACTCGGCTAAAGGAGCTCTCTTCACTCTCCGACATCTTAAAAAAATAAAACCCTTCATCCCAGCTGACGACTTTAAAGGGGTTGTTCAATCACTAGTTCTCTCCAAAATTGACTACGGTAACACTATCCTCTCCGGAACCCCCAAAGTACACCTTGCCCCCCTTAGATCTGAGCTCAACCTAGCTGCCAGGCTAATCACCTACTGTAAACGTTTTTCCCACATCTCTCCAGCCCTCAAAGCCCTCAATTGGCTACCCGTTGAAGGAAGATCTTCCTATAAGACTGCATGCATAACACACAAAGCCCTTCACCAACAAACCCCCTTCCACCTTACTAACAAACTCAAAAAAGAAGGCTGCTCTCGAACGATGAGAAGCACTAATGCCCTACTCCTTGTCCCCCCCTGTTAAAAAAGAAAACCACACATTCTTGTTCCTTTTCCGGGAATGCCCCGGTGATCTGGAATGCTCTCCCTAGGGATTTGCGCTGTAACCCCTCCTACCTCAGCTTTAAAAAAGACCTCAAATTTCACCTTCTCAACAAATATTGGGGTCATTAACCTCACCTCGGACCCCTCATTCAAGCCCCTCTCCCCTACTTTCCTTCGATTATGCACCCTCTAATCACCTCCCCCCCTTTCTATGACCACTACCCCCAGCCTCTCCTTGAATCTCCCTCTGACATTACTTCCTTTCTCCCCAAACTGTTTTCCCCCTTCTATATTTATCAATTTTTTTCTTCTTCCCGCCAACCAGCCTCGAACTTTGGTTTCCCCCCTGCACTCAATTATGAGCTGTATATTGTGCTTTTGTCATCATACTAAAACAGCTTCGCTTGATAGCTTTTACTCATGTGAATTATCTTTTTGTTAGTTTAATATTGTTTCTATGTATAATAGTTTTTCTTGATAACCCCGCCCCATGTAAATAGCTTTTTTGCCTACTTGTCAATTTAATTAATGTCTTTTACCCCGCCGTCTATGTTTTTATCCTATTGAACAATTGTTTTTACTGTAACAATCAACGCTCTTTTGCCTATTTGTCAATGTAATAATGTTTTTTGTCCTGACGTCTATATTTTTATCCTATTGAACAACTGTTTTTACTGTAACAATCAACGGTCATGTAAAGCGCTGTGATACCCACGGGTCCAGCCAGCGCTATATAAAACCTTTCAAATAAATAAATAAAGGTGATCTCCAGAGGTGTGACCAGCTGCCTGGGCTTCAGCCTGCCGCCTCATGGCCTCTAGGGTTTGGAACTCTTTCTGTGCCTTAGAGAACTCTACTTGCCATCTAGCAAATTTAGGGAGGTCCCCAAGAGAGGCAATATCCTCCCCCGTAGGATCCAGAGTGGCATCCTCTGGCACCAAATCCACCTGTACCATGGGAGGTTCAGAAGATTGTTTCTTATGCTCCCTGCCCTTTCCCTTCTTGGCAGTTGCCTGGGCAATTTTCTCTGGCTCCAGGCTTCTTTGACTGCCCTCCTGGGCAGCCATGGACCTGGTGATCACACAGACCCACTAAGGTAACTCTAACATTTACAGGTGAACCTGAGCTCCACTTCTTTCCAGGCAGTGTGCTCCAGATAATTTCCAAGCAAGCAATCTACAGGTATTATTGGGGCTCACAGCTACCCTAAGAGAACCAGAGGCACCCCATTCTAAGGGAATCAGAGCCACAGTGTAGTGGATCTCATGGTAGCCTGCTACCACAACCTAGTCAAATATATTGGGTATCACTGGCTCTGAAGACACCAGATGACACCTGACAGCGTCTGTGTCTCTCAGATCCTCCAGCCTCTTTCCACTGATGGTGACATACTGCTTGTACTTGAAAGCAGAAGACACATATGAGCTTTGGGCACCATTATCTGTCCCTCTTAGAGCACCTCGGATCACCCTTTGAGTGCCCAAACCTGTAGCACTCAAAGCACTTGGGGCCAAATTTACCATTACCCTTGTTCCCAAATCCAGATCTCTTGCAGTCAGTTTGAGATCGAGATCCTTTCCCTTGAGAACCATTTTGAGGGCATTGAGAGAACTCACTCCTAGTTTTATCTCCCTCTCCTTCTTCTGGTGGCAACCCTGACAACACTTTTGGGAGTCCCCCGTTACATTCTTGAGAACCCTGGTGCTGATTCAGCTGTCTGCCTCCTTAGCATTCTCCTTGGGGTCAGAGAGCTTACTATCCATAAAGTGTTGTTGAAGCTCTGTAAAATGATGCCTGAACATGTGCTCTTTAGCAATCATATTGCACAGCCCTTTTAATCATTAACTACACTGTCTTTTACCAAACTATCCAGTGCCTTGCAAAAATGATCCACACAATTCATCCAGATCTGCTGGGGCTGCTTACGGCTGTCCCTGAAATTCTGCCTATATCTCTCCGGTGTGAGACCAAATTTCCTGGTTAGGGCCTCCTTCATAAGGGGATACTTCATCTTGCTCCTCAGAATAACAGTCCAGCCCAAACTGCCAGGCCAGGTCCTCCCTGAACCGGAACACAAACAAATTAGAACCAATTTCACCCTAGTTAGGCCTCTCCAGCCAGGTATAGCTTGGTTGCAGCGGCACTGTGAGCCCAGGACCCATTTCTGGGCATACCTGGCTAAAGAGCCCTAATAAGTGCAAAACGGGTCCTGGTTTGCTTGTGTTCTGGTTCAGGAAGGACCTGGCAGTTCAGACTGGACTGTTCCCATGAGGAGCAGGGTCAGAACTGATTTGCATATGGCTGTGTCCAAACTGAGTTGGCATGGTGGGTGAAAAATGATGGTTTGGGATGAGGCCTATAGGAATTATTCCATCCATCGCCTTGTTGTTTTTTCATTTGATACCCTAAGTGCACTGGTTATGTCTAGAGGTGGGTTGCGGGCTCACTGTGCACCTGGAACCAAGCTATATCTGGCTGACGAACCCTAATATGAGCAAAACCTGTCCTGGATTTCTTGTGTTTTTGTCCAGGGGGGACCTGGCCTAGCAGTTCAGGCAGACTGTCCCCATGAAGAGCAGAGTCAAGACTGATTTGCATATGTCTCATATGAGTCCAAACTGAGGTGGCATGGTGGGCAAAAATGATGGATTGTGATGCATCCCAGGGTGATTGCCAGTGCCTGAGGTTATTTCAAGCATTTCATCCTTCACTTTGTTGTTTTTCCACAAGAAAGTTAAACACCAGATATTGTGGGATGTGGACTCTCTTTTCTCCAGTGGACACTGGGATAATGCTATCACTATTGCTGCTGGACTCTGGGGTTTGCCTGGCTTTGAGCTCCAGCTGCTTCAGGCCCATCTCATGCTCCAGTAGACGTTTCTTTTCAGAGAAGGCCCTTTCTGCCTCAGCTTTCTCGCTGGCCAAGGCTCTCTCTGACTTTCTCTCCCCTAGTGTCAGTCTTGCAGCAGCCTCCTCATTGACTGCTTCCAGGTTGAGCTTGGCCAGTTGCAGTTTGACCTCTCTCTCTACCTTCTTGTCCTCCTGCTCCTCTGAGACCAGACCACTGGCAGACACACTGCTTCCTGCCTCCTCAGGAGCAACCTCTAGTGGTTAGTTGTGCTCCTCCTGCAGTTCAGGCCCAGGTGTGGGTCCTCCTCCTCACCATCATCCAAGTTTGCCCCCCCCCACCTCTGGGTCATCCTCATCTGGGATAGCTTGCCAACTCTGGACTTCCTGTTAGTATCTGAGGACGATCTGGAGGTCCAACTTTGTGACATTCCTGCTTGCCTACAGCCCACTGGCTTTGCAGAGTTCCTGCAGCTCAGCCCTGTTGAAGGTGTCAAGGTTGAACAGCTTCATCTCCATGTTACAATAAAGGGAGTTAGGGTACTTACATTTAGAAAAAAAAGAGAACACATCCAATAGAAAACAAAGAAGAAATGGAACAAGAGGTCAACTCTGATACTAAATTATTTGTATGTGAATTTTCTATTCCACAAATCACTGTATGGCACTGCACAAACACAAGTACTGGATACTACTCTGGACACCAATGTGAGAAATTGGGATATTGGTTGAGTGGGGTGTTAACCCTGCTCAAACAACAGTCACAGTCCCTGTCAGGGTGAACCACAAAAGACACTAAGGGGCATATTCACAAGGACTTATCGCCGAGTTACCGCCACCTTAACGCATCAAAAGTGGAGATAGATTTAACGCCCCATTCACAAGCGGGTGCAAACTGCAGACATCGCCAGTATTCCCACGATAACTGCCGCAAAATTTATCTCCACGGGTGACACCACCAACTAACCCTAATGAGATGCAGAGTAGGCGTTCCCGTGCAAAAGCTCACGAAAACACCACAACACCACTTTCACAACGAACTGCCAGATCTGCAATGCGAACCAAAAACAGGCGATAAGCCGCGGTAGCAGCAGGGAATTAACACCTGCCTTCTGCTGGTGTTAAGCAGGACGACTACCTGCAGCACAAAAGGGAGCCCAGCCCAGAGCCACATCGGAAGACCCACAGATGCCATGGAGCCAATGATCATGCAGCTCGGAGACCCAAGAGGGCCACAATACCCACCGCCACCACTCCCAGGCCCCCCAGAGACAAACACATACCGTGCACGTCACAAGAGCCACAAAAAGCGCATGATGTCGCACAATGACAAACAGAAACACACATGTGTGGTCAGAAGAACGAGAAACAGTCACTCATCATTGAAGTAACAACCACAAACTTTATTGAAATACAACACAAAACACCAATGCGGAAGACTCCTGTTGGGTCCGTCCGGGACAATCTTGATGTCACAGCCTGGAAAATAAAGCACAAAATCAGAACATGTGTAATGCGCACATCAAAGGAGCAAGACACAGAGAAACAGAGGATGAAAGAAAGGCAGAGAGAGAAAGAAAGAAAGGGAGAGAGAGAGAGAGAGAGGGAAAAGGAAAGGAAGGGAGAGAGAGAGAGAAGGAAAGGAAGGGAGAGAGAGAGAGAAGGAAAGAAAGGGAGAGAGAGAGAGAGAGAAGGAAAGGAAGGGAGAGAGAGAGAGAGAAGGAAAGGAAGGGAGAGAGAGAGAGAAGGAAAGAAAGGGAGAGAGAGAGAGAGAGAAGGAAAGGAAGGGAGAGAGAGAGAGAGAAGGAAAGGAAGGGAGAGAGAGAGAGAGAGAAGGAAAGGTAGGGAGAGAGAGAGGGAGGGACACTGCCGCCCCCACGCACCCAGGCACCACTGCTCACCTGCTGCCACCGGTGTGTCTCCAACCACGAGCCGGTATACACTGCAAGCCACCAGGTCTGCAATCTGTAATCGTGGCCAGAGTCAATCATGGTAGAGTCCATCTCACTGCACACGGCAACAACCCCTGTTTGTCCCTGCGCACACATGCAGCTGCACCCTACCCCCTCCCGCCGGCCATCGCTGGCTGTCCGCCCTTGCGCACCCAGGCCCCACTGCTCACCTGCTGCCAACGGTGTGTCCACCAGTGGGCACACCACGTGCCCTGCAAGCTCCAGGCCCCGGTTCCGCCACCATGGCATGCTCCACATCATGCAGACCCGCACCGCGGCCCAGCAGGTCCCACACATAACGCTGACTCCTGAGGCATCAATGGCAGAGACCACATCAGTGCACACGTCATCATCGCAGGCTGCACACCCGCTCAGCAATTTCGGTGCCACCAACCCTGTGCAACCCCAGTCAGCGCCACGTGGTGGTAGGCCCGTGACGGCTGCAAGGCTTCGGGTGCCACCAACCCTGTGCAACCCCAGTCAGCGCCACATGGTGGTAGGCCCGTGACGGCCGCAAGGCTTCGGGTGCCACCAACCCTGTGCAACCCCAGTCAGCGCCACGTGGTGGTAGGCCCGTGACGGCCTCATGGCTTTGGGTGCCACTAACCCTGTGCGCAACAACTCATGGGCCCTTTATGATTGAGAATCGTGGAGCTTCCGTCATCCAGTCACCTCCGGCAGTGGGGAATGTGACGTTGTCGGCCCCTTGTATTGGCGGGGTCACATGGCCTGTGACACCTGTGCCGGATGGGTGTGGTGTGTGTGCAAACCTGGCCTCAGGGAGTGGCCGTGACATGCTGACAACTAGACCAGTGACCTGCAGACCACTAGTGTGTAAACCTGCGACATGTAGCTATGTGGCCCCCCCCCTCGGAGCTTAAGCAGAGTGGTCTGGCCTGGCATACGCCGGACCATCGCAGGGCGTGCGACAAGACTCGGGGGGCTCTGGGCATTGTTCAGTCCATGTCCGGACAAGTAAGTGACTAATGCGTGTGTCCCTGTTGTAGTTTCTACGGCACCCGGAACGCAATCGGCACTGTAGCATACTGTGACTGGAATCCCACTAGATGAGCATCATTGATGTTAGGGGGAGTCACTGACCCTACATTCATCCACACATTCATACTTGAATGATGAAAGACATGACACAGCAGTGCGTTTCTGAATGTTTAATGCACATCCAGTGAAGTTTTGCAGCTGGAGCAGTACAGGGCCATG
This sequence comes from Calotriton arnoldi, assembly GCA_963921515.1. Classification (NCBI taxonomy): domain Eukaryota; kingdom Metazoa; phylum Chordata; class Amphibia; order Caudata; family Salamandridae; genus Calotriton; species Calotriton arnoldi. Next base: position 2,231,069 of record CAWUFW010001960.1, on the reverse strand, counting down.
CCAACCCCACTTCACAATATGGGCCCGTGGAGGGCCAGCCAGAGTCCATCGGGGAATGACAAGTACAGCGGAAGAGGAAGAGTACAGTCCGCAGTCTGGTCGCCGTGTCATTGGTCACCAAACAGGATATGGCAGTCCATGTTGCGGTCCAAGGTGAGTACAGCAGAGTGTATCGGGGGTCAGTGGAAGGTCATGGGGCCATGTGCGGCACCAAGCAGCAACAGGCCAGGTGGCGTAAATGAATGCTAGTGCCTCCTTCTGATCTCAATCCCATCCACGTCCTCGTCCTTGGATGTGTGCTCTGCCTCACCTGTGGGTGGTGCAGTTCCGGCTGCGGCACTGTGTGCCACTGACACATCGGGGGCCAGAGGTGGATTGTCGGACGCACTGTGTGGCAGTGACACATCAGGTGCCGGAGTGGAAATGTCTGCCGCACTGTGAGGCACTGACACACCAGGGGGCGGAGATGTGGATGTTGTAGGAGCAGCAGGATTCATCTGCGCCACACCTTGTGGCAGCAATGCCATGATGAGGATCTGCAGGGCATGGTAGATCCCAGCTACATTTTGCTGATGTGCAGCGGTGGCTGCCATCCTTTCCGCTTCCATCCGCACCATGTCCTCCATGAGCCTCCGCATGTGTGCCAGCTCACGGCTGAGATCGCTGGAGCCACTGTGAGCGGACAGGTGTTCTTGTCTCCGAGTCATGACTCCAGCGATGTCAGCCAGGGCTCGTTGGAGACCATGGAGCGGCCTGTGGGTGTCCGTTAGGGACTGGAGGTGGTCCCTGATGGGACTTAGACACCCATGGATGGCGTCAGGTTTGGTAGCCATGAGGTCGAACCCCACCCGCACCTGCTCAGCCATCTCCCTCTGGCCGTCCAACACACGGCGTTGGAAGGCCATGTGTTGTTCGTGGGGGTCCTGGGAGACAGCCGGGGTTGTGGGTGCCTCCTGCTGGGTGGGTTGTGGAGTGGGTGGGGTCTCCTTGATGCAGCTGGGCTGCCCTGATCCTGGAGGTGATTGGCGGATGAGTTCAATGATGTCTTGGAGGGCTTCGGTGTCAATGCTGGGGGTGTCCTCCTCGTCATCAGTGAAGAGTGGCTGGGACTACTCTGCAGGAGGTGTTGACGGTGCCTCTGCAATGTGAAGGGGAGATGCTGTATTACAATGTGTCCACATGTATGTAGCCGCATGGTACATGTTCACATTCAGACAGCATGGCAATGTACATTGTGACAGTCTGTAGATCAGGGCCATGATCCAGAGTCATTGTGGGTGTGCACTGTGCTCTGCTTGATTGTGGATGTGTGCCATTGTGGCCATCTCCCCCCATCCCCCCAGTACCTGGTGGTTACTCACCCTGTTGCTGTTGTGTCATGTCGAGCAGTGTCCGCTCCCCCAACTCCTGCCACAATCTCCACGCTGATGACTGTCGACACCAGCTCCTCCATGTCATCCAGCTCCAGCTGTGGTGCTGGACTCCCACCTCCAGTCTGCATTGCTGCCTTCTGGTTGCCTGCGAGTTTCTCCTTGGTTTTGCGCTTGATGTCAATCCATCGCCTCTTGACCTCCCTTGCTCTCCGACGGCATTCACATTGTCCACGATGGACCGCCATATTCCATTTTTAGTGCCCAATGACACGTTGGAGGTGACGAACAGTTCTTGATGGTGTTCCATCACCTCCGTGACCAGGATCCTATTCTCCTGCGGACCGAACCGCCTCTTCCTCTTCTTCTTGTCCTTGCCCTTCCCTGTCCCTGAGGTCCCAGGCTGGTCATCCGGGGTGCTTGTGGGGTTCCGCTCATCCTCTGCGCCTGCTCCGGCTGCCTCCATGGTGCTTCGGTGTTGGTTATTTTGTGTTTTTTCTACTTTTGTAGTGATTTTCCCACCTGCCGTGTGTGTATTGCAGGCCTGGCGCTGCTTATCGCTGATTTCCTCATCGCGGTTTGGCCCATCGCACGTTTTTTTGCGTCGGGGTTTGTGTTTTTATCTCCGTCGCGGTGGTTGTATCGCGGACATTGGCCGCGTTTTCGGCAAACTATCGCATGGTACCGCCGTGTTGTGAATTCCACGTTAACACAGGGTTTTTTTCCCGCGATAGACTGCGATGTGTAAAGTTGCGTTAACATTTTTTGGAGATGTTTAGCGCACGTTCTTGTGAATATACCCCTAAATCAACCTGTGCTTAACCCTCTGGTTGCTTGGCACAAACCAGTCAGGCTTAACTTAGAGGCAATGTGTAAAGTATTTATTCAGCACACAAACACTAATAAAGGGAAAGCATGACACAAGAACAATCCCACACACATCAACTTAGAAAAAGAAAGTACATTTAAAAAAATAAAATGAGAGCAAAATGAAAAAAAAAATTAATCAGTAGAACCGGAGATATGCAATGTTAAAGTTTTAGGTAGGTATAGCGCCTGAAAGCACAAAGTGCCACCCACAGTCATCTGGTCAGACTAGACTGGAGGAAAGTCACAAGTTCAGGGTGACTGCGATGGAGCATGAGCAGATGTGGGGACCATGTAAGCTCCGCTGACAAAGTTACCTTCTTAAAATCTGATGCAAAGAGTCCAGAACTTCAAGATTTCTCCTTTTACATATAGAGCAGTGCACTCCGATAACAGTGAGGGATACAGGACCTGAGGAGGCACCTCTTGAGAATCAGGGACTCACTCTAGCAGAGGCCAGCAGGGCTAATGCAGGTCCAGTTGTAGATCCAGTCAGCCCAGTTGCAGAATGTCAGTTGCAGGGTGGCCCCTGGAGCTTGTTGTGTCCCTGTAGCATAGAACAGGAGGTCAGACAACTGACCCATGGAGTCTCTCAGGTAGCCTGGGATGAAGAGAGAAGGTCTAGTCTTCCGTTACAGAGAGCAGGTCAGGTTTCAAGAAACAGGGCCATCCTCTGGGGAACAAGACAAGCCTCAAGCAGCCTGGAAGTGCTCTGGTAGCAGCAGGACAGTCCTCTGATAAACAAGGAAGGCCTTGTACAGCAGGGCAGTCCTCTGTTGAATAAGGCAGTCCTTCTTCCCTAATGTCCACAGCCGAGGAGTGAACTGAAATGGTGATTCAGGAGGTCCAATATTTACACATGGTGCCAGCCTTTGAAGTGGGGTGACATCTATGTTAATCCCTTATCTGATGCTGGAAAATTCGCACTTTCTCCTGCTAAAGCTCCAAGTAGTCTTAGGTGATAAAAGACTGGTGTAAGGTTCCTTTGTGTGTGTGTTAGAGGCAACCCTTTGAAATGTAAGTGGATCAGGGAACAGCTCCGCCCCACCCTTCCTGGAAGGATAGCCCACCCTACCAACACCTAGTCCCCCTTTGTTTTACTGTCTAGGAAGAATGCACAAACTCCAACTCCCCAGCTATTCATAGTCATGTGACCCAGGATGCAATCAGCAGGCACCAAATCGTTAGGACAAGAATATTTGAATTTTATAAAAGTGGCCTTTTCAGAATTGTGACTTAAAAACGGACTTTACCATTAAAGAGGATTTTAAATTGCAACCCATTTGACTCAGACTTGACATCTATTCCCAATCAAATGATAGCACTTATTGAATGAAACAAGGTAACCCAATGTCATCCAATGGGAGAGATAGGCCTTACAGTAGTGAAAAACAAATTTAGGAGTTTATCACTACCAGGAAATGTAAAACTTAAAAACATGTGTCCTTCTCTTTAAATATAATGCACCCTGCCCTAGGGGCTGTTGAGGAAATACCTTAGGGATGACTTATATGTTATCAAAAGGAAGATTTAGGCCTGGCAAAAGGTTTACTTTGCCAGGTCAAAGTGGCAATTTTAAAACTGCACTACAGGCTGCAATGATAAGCCTGGGGCATGTTTTAAAGTGCTACTTAAGTGAGTAGCACAATGAGTGCTGCAGGCCCACTGGTAGCATTTAACTTACATGCCCTGGGTACATGTAGTACCATATACTAAGGAATTGTAAGTAAATTAAATATGCCAACCAGGTGTTAGCTAATTGTGCCATGTCTTATATAGCGAGCACAAGGACTTTAGCACTAGCTAGCAGGTGTAAAGTGAATGGAGCTCTAATGCCAAAAAAAAATGAAATCCAGAAAACAGGTGAGGTGAAGGCAAAATGTTTGGTGTGACCCTGCAGACAGGACCAAGTCCAACAAAATCCCAAGTGGGTAGAGCTGGTCCCCGTAAAGCTACTTAGTCTCTTCACTGCTCTCACACTCACTGCCACCGTAGCACTGGCTGCTAAACATAATTTAAAGTCTAACTTTAGTATTAAAATATATTGTCCCTCCATTATTACTAAGGCACTATAGCCATTACAAAAAGATTGTTTTTACGTTGTAAAATTGTGTTATTTTCTTGTTTGTACAGAAAGAACAGACATAAAGGAAATACTATCAGGCCGGTGCGTAGTTCGCGGAGTTTTGCTACCCGGAACTCCGCGAAGTGACAAAAAAGTTCAGCAAGTGGCGGAGTGCAGTGCGAATGGCAGTTCATGCAGGTCTTCCTGCCGCTCAGGTAGAAATTCTACCCGAGCGGCTGCTCAAGCTCGTGAACTTACTGTTCGCAAGCGCGAGTGGGAAAAAACTCTGCTGCACTGCGTGGAGTGGAGTTTTACGCACTCCGCGAGCTCTGGGAAGTGCGGCGTGCAGAAAACTCTGCAAACTCCACGAACGGAGCGGAGTTCATCGCCCAGGCCTAAAAACTACAATTGTTTGATGGACTCTAGTATAGTATTTCCAATATTTCTGTAGCACTATTGTGTCAGTAAATGGGAAAGCAGCAGTATGAGAAAGTCTATGCACAGCTCTACATGGGCCTATATTATTGTGCAGGGAATTTAATTAATTATAAGTACATATTAAGAAATAATGTATATTTAAAAAGCCAGTAAGCTTGGTCCGCCAAACGTTGGAAATTTTCAGTGGACACCAATCAACACAATCACCTGAAAATGCATGTAAATCAAGGTTTGAGCGAATTAAGTTTGCAAGGGACTGTTTCACAGGCACATGCTCATCCTTATTAGTTTTAATAGATTCACAACCCATATTTAAAAAAAGAAATATGTTTAAAAGATCCAGAAACTGACTTTGCATCCAATTATTCACCACACCATGACATGAAGACAGACAGAAATAGCACACGCAGCATCTGGCACAACAAATAAAAAAATCAACAAGTGATAGAATCAGTTTTAGATTTGTGCCAGTGTATGCAAGTGGCTCAGTTTTTGTGCACCAGAGCTATTTCCCTCATGAGACTTTGGCATATAGCAAGAGAGTGAAAGGCACAAAAGCTAAAAAGGAGGAGACAGAGAATGAATTAAATTAATGCCAAGGGAGAACGCAGGGATGACAAAGCCTGCAGGAGTGAGGTAAACAAGTGTTGGCGGTGGAAGAAAATTGCTTGACCTGGATACAAAATTGGGCAGCCTTCATATTCGGAGACATCGGCATATAGCAACACCAATAGTAGGTTCCTAAAAACGTAGGACCTGTGCTCTTATTTTTGTCTTACAAATTGTACAGTGGCTAGAACAAATGTATGAAAATACACACAGCACAAATGCAGGTTATGAAACGGAAATTCCATTCCAATTTTAGGGGTGCATCATAATCACGTGTAGAGCGCACCCACATATAATCATTTGTTGTATTAACGTGAAGTGTTAGAATTTTGAAATGTATTACTATAAATACGTGATGTATTTTAGGCCATTGACAAGTAGCATGAAGAATCAACGTAGAAAGTGAATGTAACTAGCAGGAAACATTAACATGAAGAACTCGTGTTGTGCAACTGACACTTATTTACGTATTAAATGTGCTCATTAATTATGTTATCTTATATATAGGTAACTCCGTTAGTTGATATTGCACTAGTGTTATGTGAACTCATAAAGATGTTTTTCTTATGTTAGCTAAAATTCAAAGGCCTGAAATGCAGGTCCCTGAAACTCTCACTTTAGAATTAACAGTTTGAATTTGATGTGTGCTGTGGAATCTGTTCTTTCTCACATTTTGTGTTGCAGGTGAAGAAGCTGTTTTCATGCGAGGCCATGGACGGAGTACGGCCATACTAAGGCTTTTGGATTCAATGTGACAATTTCTGCTCAACTTTTTGAGAAACACTCAAATGGACTTTGGTTACAGATGTAATAAATGGATCAGTTTCACATTTTGAAATAGCCCTGATGATGTAGTGACATGGCTTGTGGTTACAAAACGCCTATGGATCTGCTCATTACAATAAAGAATGTAAGATTATTTTTGGACTTGATTATTGACTTTTCTGTGATCTAGGGTGCTCCGGAGTGTTTTTGTTTATTAATTGAGTCTGTGCAGTTTCTTTAAAAGTGGTAAGTGGCCTCTTTTTTCTTCCTTTGAGCAGAAATATTATGAGTTACTTGGTCTGCTTTTTACAAATTTGGATACACAGAGGGCCCCTTCAGTGCCTATCCAACTGTTGATTGATTGAACCCCTAAAGTAGGGCTTGTTGCTGAAAAGCAAAAGGAAAATTTCCCTGGTGCATACAAACCTTTCTCTACATGGAAGGGACATATTTATATTTTTTCAAGGCTCGCAATGGTGCTCCTGAAAAATTAAAATCAGTAGCAGCAGTCCTGCCCTAAATAGGGTGGCAGGAGGAAGCACCCACAGTTTAGGGTGGTGCTTGTGTCCAACGAAACTCTAAACAAGTCTTTAAGTCAGAAGGCAAAATTCTGAATTAATGTAATGTGATAGGCTTAACAGACACCCACTTAATTGCGTTTCAAATCGCACATACATCAAAAATCAAAAAATGAACATATACAGTCTCTTTATTCCGATTTTGGCCCCTTTCATGTTATTCTTGTATTATTTTTTTACTTGTTTTTTTAAATTAGTTTGGGAACCCACATTTTCTCAATATAACTGTCTTTGGCCTGGAAAGAAATCTATTCTCATACTTATAAGGTAGGACCCTTCCCTCAAATGATAAATGTAGTAATATCACACCTTGCTTTTATCGTCACACTCAACATGTTTGGATACATGGTCTGAAGCCCATAAGTGTCTGTAAGCTTGATTGGATAATGTTCAGTGTTAATCAATAGACTAATAGAATGTGTAAGAAAGTAAATTATTAATTGGGGTAGTGATCAAACACAATTAATAATGTCACTAACCTGTTAGATCCAGTCAAAGATTCTAGCAACAGAATCTGAGCTCAACACCTTTTAGCTGTGGCCCAAACAGACATGCTTAATTTAAATAAAATTTCAATAGATCTGGTTTTATAGAAATGTTGTATGATAATGTGAAGCAATGCAAGGGAATAGCATGGGAATGTATACATATTTGTGTGGATGCAAAGAACTGTAGAATAATATTGGTGTAGGGTAAAAGGTTATGTGACAGTTGCACTGTCAATCCAGACCAAAAATTTCATGTAGGTTAATGCCACTGAAGAGAGAAATGGCAGTCCTCATGTTGGTTAGTGGTAATGAGGGAGCGGCCTTTGTGAATTTGTCCCCACATGACAAGCTTAAAGTCACACAGATTAAAGTTACTTGATTTTCCTTAAGGGATTGTTTCACTCCCTTCCCTTGACTGTCTTCTTTCGCGAGCCACAGCCCTAAAAAGAATTATAACAAAGGATTTTTTTGTATTCGTATTGATGGCAAGAAGGTCCTAAGTTCTCCTCGCTGCTTAGTTAAGGTTTGTGTATCCGGCCCACAGGTTAACAAAGCAACCATTGGGAAGCAGTGATCGGTTCAAGACCTCTAATATGCTCATTATTACATGAAAGGGTACGTGTTTACAATGTAAAATGTGTAAATGTAATATGTAACTATTTTAAAAGAGTCACGCTTAAGAATGAAAATTGTAAATTGTCTACTAAAGGTAACCCTGTTTAAGAATTCCACACTTAAATATGTAAGCATCAGCTACAAAGCTTTTCGAGCACATAATATGGCGCTTGCAAATATGACTGGCAAAAAAAAACCGTGAGTGCGCCGCTTACCTCTGTGCAAAAACATTTCGCCACAGCATGTCATTTGTTCTCAGTAGCGGTATTCGAGATGAGAGGTTCCTCAAATTAAAGATCACCATTCTAAACCGTGTGTGACGTTTCCTTTAGGGTCTTCGGTGCTTTACACGTTCCAGTTTTTCGTTTGATGATAGCAATTCAACAAATCCCACTCTGTAATCGCTCTTTTGTCCCGGCCTTTTGATGGAAATTGATTCATATTCATTATACTGTTTTCCCCAGTTCCATTTTAGTTTCACTGGATAAATCCATCTTATTTGTGTGCTTCAATGAAGCTTGAATGAAGGTCAGTACAATTGATTCTCCGTTCTTATCTCCCTTGCTTTTACTCTATAATCCTTCCTGCTATTGTGTAGTGAAAACTACTTCCTGCCCATAATGTTTCTCAGCAACACAAGGCATCTTAAAATACAAATAAATGACGCCGAGCCAATTGTACTTGTTTATTTAGTTAATTATCAACTGAATCCCTTGACTTTCTGCTCTTTCGCCGCAGTATTCATGTTATCTATTCTAATAAATATGGCACCTCATCGCCCATCTCACACTTACGCCGAACAAACGTATCTTCATGTTTTTGAGGTATTTCTATTGCACAGACCTGGTACTAAAGAGCATCCGTGCAGTGACCAGAGCATTATATTTAGCGCAAGTAAATGGAAAATAATAATGCGAGGGACAGTAATAATCCGAAGGTCAGGCAGAGGGAGAGTGGACTTTCCAAGGATGAGGGCACACATTAAAATTGCTTTCATAGTGATCGATTTGTGAGTCTCCGCTCACAAATGTAGGAGGTGTAGGGTTTAGGGCCCTAGGCCCTCATACATGACGAATGACCACACAGACACCCAGAGTATGGGACTGGAACGGGCCCAGGACACATGCGCCTGGCCACTTTTATTAGCCGGGTCACCTGACCTGTGACTCCTGTGATGGATGGGTGTGGGGTGAGTGTACAGGCCAGCCCTCGGGGAGTGTCTGATTACATAGGGTATATGATGGAACACTAGACCTTGTCCAGTTGATCACTACATTCCTCCCAAATTTATTGAAAAAGAAACAAAGTCCAACCTATTGGAAAAACAAACGACAGAAAAAACAGAGTATCTTCAGGTGTCCGCATGTGCACTGTTGCTCTGTCATGCCTGGTCTAATGGTGTTGGAGTCTATTTACACAGTTCACTTGGATGGTGCATCAGGAGCAGTGGTGGAGTCCGCTGCAGAAATATCTTTGAGTGCGCCCTGTTATTTGTTATTTCGAATTTATAAGGCGCACAGCTACCCAAGGGTTTCCCGGCGCCGCCTGACAGGGACCAAAGAGAGAAAAGGAAAAAACTATTGATTGAACAGCCAAGTTTTCAATGACTTACGAAAGTGGGCAAAGATGGTCTCTTTCCTTAATGACAGAGGGAGGGAGTTTCACAAAGCGGGCCCAGGCAAGAAAAGGAGCTGCCACCCATGTGTGACAATCTGTGCCTAGGAACCGTAAATTTAACTTGAGTGGATGAGCGAAGGGGACGTGACGGGACATATTGGTGGACAAGTATTCCGGGGCCTTGCCAGTTTTAATCTTGAACATATAGGTTAAAGTTTTAAATTTTATGCGGTTCTCAACTTTAAGCCAGTGAAGTTCACGTAGAGAGCTTGAGATAGAATCAGTTCTCGGGATGCGGCAAAGTAGGCGGGCTGCGGCATTTTGTACAACCTGCAACTTGTGTATCACATCCTTATTGGCTCCCAGAAAGAGGATGTTGCCATAGTCCAGGCGAGAGGTGACAAGAGCTTGGACTACAGTTCTTTGAGTAGAAACTGGCAGCATCCACAAAATGTTCCTGAGCCATCTAAGGATGCAGAAGCAGGTTGCAGCCACCTTTACCGCCTGGTGTTTCATAGAGAGCTGGTCATCCATAATGAAACCCAGATTACGGGCTTGGTGGGTAGGCTGAGGAAGGGCGCCCAGTTCAGGTGGCCAGTGTTGGGGACCTCAAAGCTCTTTATTATTCCCCAGTATCAACACCTCGGTCTTCTCCCCGTTAAGTTTTAGTGAATTGGCTTGCATCCACCACACAATTTTACGTAACCCTGTTTGAAAGGATGAGGGTTTGGACGCTCCATCAACAGAAAGGGAGAAGATTATTTGGGTGTCGTCAGCGTAGGAAAAGATCGACAACCCCGCCTCAGCGGCGATGTCCGCCAGAGGTTTCACATAAATATTAAATAATAAAGGGCTATGGATAGAGCCCTGTGGTACCCCGTAGGGGGATATGTGTCACCATGAATGGCCAACCTGCAAAGTTGGAGGACGAAAGTGCCGTGGTTGAGTGTCTTCCTCGACAGCCGTGGTGCTTCCCGGTACCAGTTAGCCGTTAAGTTTCAGACTTCCCTCTCATGCCAGGACTCCTCTCTCACAGGAATTCCCTTGAGGCACTTTCTGTCGTGCTACTACGGGACTGTGTGGACTGTACAGGGCCTCTCGTAGGCTGCGAAAAGGCGTCACTAAGGAAGTGCCAATAGGACTACATCCAAGTCACTCGTGCAACCACAAAGGGCAGGTGTCTCAGGGTCTGTGTGCTCTCGCCTTCAGCAGACCGGTGCACATGCCTTGATCAGATAGCCTTTGGTTGACCAGTCTCCGTCCACAACCTCAGTGTTTCCTGGTGCCTGTCGTGCAGCTGCTACAGACGCATCTCTTGTGTCGGGCTTCCCCTCTTACCAGAATTCCCTGAGGCCCTAGCCCATGGATTGCCACAGGCCTGCGTGGATCTTTCAGAGCATCTAATATGCCCCACGACCTAGGTCACTGAGGAAGTCTGAACAGGACCATGACTAAGGGGCCGATTCCGATCTCGGTCGGAGGCGCACCCAATACCATTCGGTCGGGAAAAAAGCCATGCGAAAGCCTGTTTCCCGACCGATCCGTACAGCACACCGAACGAGTAAGTACGATGCGCACAACAGCACAGAATCCGGCCGAGCCATACTCACCCAAACCAGGTCCTGTTCTCCGACCGAGGCGAATTCGGAAACGCTGAATTGAGTCGCACGGAAGGGAAAATGCAGCTCCGTCCGGCCGAACGAGTACGATGCGCTTTCCGTACGCGCCGAACCCGTCGCTACGCACGGCACGTCAAAGCATCCGGGAGAGGCGCACATAAGCTCCGATTCGCGCCACAACACAATCCACGGGTACGAGACGAACACGCCAGCGACGAGGACGAGACGAAGCGACGAGGCGAAGCGACGAGGACGACGCGAAGCAACGAGAAGGACGAACGACACAAACCAACCATGAATCCCTTCGTCCCGATCATACCAATATTCTACATTTACTACCAGAACAGGCACGGACGCGTACGGCGCAGAAGGTAAGTCAGACACCAACCACAAAACACATACAACACGTACACGACACATCACACACACACAGAGGGATGCAGAATATACTTACACCAGCAACAGCAGCACCATAGGGGCGGGATGCCCATCACCAATGCCACATATGCACACAGGGGCCTGAATGCGTACCACCACCCCTACCCAGGGGGGCTGGATGCCTACCACTACTACCACCCTCACCCAGGGGGCTGGATGCCTACCACCACCCTTAGCCAGGGGGCTGGATGCCTACCACTACTACCACCCTCAGCCAGGGGGCTGGATGCCTACCACTACTATCACCCTTAGCCAGGGGGCTGGATGCCTACCACTACTACCACCCTTAGCCAGGGGGCTGGATGCCTACCACTACTACCACCCTCACCCAGGGGGCTGGATGCCTACCACCACCCTTAGCCAGGGGGGCTGGATGCCTACCACTAATACCACCCTCAGCCAGGGGGCTGGATGCCTACCACTACTACCACCCTCACCCAGGGGGGCTGGATGCCTACCACCACCCTTAGCCAGGGGGCTGGATGCCTACCACTACTACCACCCTCACCCAGGGGGGCTGGATGCCTACCACCACCCTTAGCCAGGGGCTGGATGCCTACCACTACTACCACCCTCAGCCAGGGGGGCTGGATGCCTACCACAACTACCACCCACACCCAGGGGGGGCTGGATGCCTACCACTACTACCACCCACACCCAGGGGGGTCTGGATGCCTACCACTACTACCACCCTCAGCCAGGGGGGTTGGATGCCTACCACTAATATCACCCTTAGCCAGGGGGGCTGGATGCCTACCACTAGTACCACCCTTAGCCAGGGGGCTGGATGCCTACCACCACCCTTAGCCAGGGGGGCTGGATGCCTACCACTACTACCACCCTCACCCAGGGGGCTGGATGCCTACCACCACCCTTAGCCAGGGGGCTGGATGCCTACCACTACTACCACCCTCAGCCAGGGGGGCTGGATGCCTACCACTACTACCACCCACACCCAGGGGGGCTGGATGCCTACCACTACTACCACCCACACCAAGGGGGCTGGATGCCTACCACTACTACCACCCTCAGCCAGGGGGCTGGATGCCTACCACTACTACCACCCTCAGCCAGGGGGCTGGATGCCTACCACTACTATCACCCTTAGCCAGGGGGCTGGATGCCTACCACTACTACCACCCTCAGCCAGGGGGGCTGGATGCCTACCACTACTACCACCCACACCCAGGGGGGCTGGATGCCTACCACTACTACCACCCACACCCAGGGGGCTGGATGCCTACCACTACTACCTCCCTCAGCCTGGGGGGCTGGATGCCTACCACTACTATCACCCTTAGCCAGGGGGCTGGATGCCTACCACTACTACCACCCTTAGCCAGGGGGGCTGGATGCCTACCACTACTACCACTCTCACCCAGGGGGGCTGGATGCCTACCACTACCACCACCCTTAGCCAGGGGGCTGGATGCCTACCACCACCCTTAGCCAGGGGGCTGGATGCCTACCACTACTACCACCCTCAGCCAGGGGGGGCTGGATGCCTACCACTACTACCACCCACACCCAGGGGGGGCTGGATGCCTACCACTACTACCACCCACACCCAGGGGGAGCTGGATGCCTACCACTACTACCACCCTCAGCCAGGGGGTGCTGGATGCCTACCACTACTATCACCCTTAGCCACGGGGGGCTGGATGCCTACCACTACTACCACCCTTAGCCAGGGGGGCTGGATGCCTACCACTTCTACCACCCTCACCCAGGGGGCTGGATGCCTACCACCACCCTTAGCCAGGGGGCTGGATGCCTACCACTACTACCACCCTCAGCCAGGGGGGCTGGATGCCTACCACTACTACCACCCTCACCCAGGGGGGGCTGGATGACTACCACCACCCTTAGCCAGGGGGGGCTGGATGCCTACCACTACTACCACCCCCACTCATAGGATGGACAATGCATGATACAACCAGCACACCACAACCTAGGGAATGCAAGAAGAAGACATCCCCCAACACCATGACAAGCGTGTGTAGACTGTGTCAAATGCCTACAACACCGAACATGACTTTGAATATACAATGTGACCCCCTAGCACATGTGCCACACATATATGTGTGTGGCACCCACAATGCAAGCAGGCCATGACCATTGTGGCAATGGGGTCCAAACCCCCATCATCACAGTGACCAAAATGTAAGTGTGGGGTCCATAGTTGAAGCACATTTTGAACATTGTGGCAATGGGGTCCAAACCCCCATCATCACAGTGACCAAAATGTAAGTGCGGGGTCCATAGCTGAAGCACATTTTGAACATTGTGGCAATGGGGTCTAAACCCCCATCACCACAGTGACCAAAATGTAAGTGCGGGGTCCATAGCTGAAGCACATTTTGAACATTGTGGCAATGGGGTCTAAACCCCCATCACCACAGTGACCAAAATGTAAGTGCGGGGTCCATAGCTGAAGCACATTTTGAACATTGTGGCAATGGGGTCCAAACCCCCATCATCACAGTGACCAAAATGTAAGTGTGGGGTCCATAGCTGAAGCACATTTTGAACATTGTGGCAATGGGGTCTAAACCCCCATCACCACAGTGACCAAAAGGTAAGTGTTGACAAAGAAAGAGGTGCAACTGCCAAACTGCATGGATGATTCCTGGTCACAGAACAAAAAACACATCAGTGGCAAAGTAGTGTATGTGTCCCATTGCAACATAAATTGGGGGAGCCAAATACTGCAGTGCAAATAAGACATACCTTTGGCCATGTGCAGACAAACAACACCCATGGGGGCTGACACCGTCAACAATCATCAATGACAGAAGTGACCATCAGAATGCAGACCCACATATTTGCACCAATGGGCACACAAATGTAGATACCCTGTGGAGACTGCAGATGTGAGGTGAACAGATACCATACCATGGCAGCAATGGGACACACAAACCATGATCATTGTGCTGACCGATGACCTAGGAGTCCCAGGGACAGCAGGGGAAACCCACAAAACTACATACAGCCAATGGCACACCCAAGATATGCCAATGCAGGGGTGCAGATGCACAAACACAAACAGGCAGACCCACACTGCACATCATACACAACAGGTGAGGGGGTGCCAGTGTCCCCAGGCAACCACACAACACTTGAGGAGACCTGAATACCAATCATACAGATGTGCATACAGTGCCACACAAAGGTAACTCATGGATCCAAATCCCCTATGTGGGCAAGCAGGCATTGTCAGATGAGAGGGAGCACAAATCACACATGTCACACAGGCACGTAGGGACAGCAACTGACACAGCAAGACACAGACACACCACAGCGCCACACCCAGGGCCCCCACAATGTGGTGACCCTGGGCTGCATTACAATCCCACTGTGATGACAAAGCTAAATGTGGTTCACACTGTGAACCACAGTCATGTGTCCTGAGCAACAAACTACCATCACACCTACACAAGCACAAATCAATCAGCATGGCCAGTAAGCCAAGGCCAACATGGAGGCAGGGGCCTAGCCAGGCAACAACTCTCATCTGCACACACTCAACACCACACACCTCGACCTCCAACAATGTGCAGCAGTGAAGTACACATGCACTGGTGACATTGCACATGCACCCATGACTATTCCAGGGTGGTGGGTGGGAACCAAGGTGCAGAAACACATCACACATGGCCACTCAACAAGACTCCTGAATGTCTGACACACTGCACACTACGCTGTACATGGACATGACGGCAATACCACACCAACCAATGGGATCCCAGCCACAGTCACACACCAATGAAGAAGCCAAGGTCACCCACAAAGAACACACATAGACAACAACCAACATTGCAGCCCGGACCCTGAGGAGTGCCAGCAGTCACACACACAACGTGTCACAATCACTGAAAGATAACACAAACTGGAAATCACATGACAGGGGCAAACAACAAGTGCCAAGGGGAAACCTGACTGTGACCCATCTGCGTCTGCACACAAACTCAGCCCTGACAGCAAACACACCTATGGGTGACACCCTGATGACCAGTAATGTGCCATGCACCCACATCACAGAGAACCCAGGGAGAAGACTTTGGGGGAACATAGATCAACTCAGCTAGCATCACAAACAGGTACAACACTAGGGATCACAGCATGCACAGCTAAACGGAAGTGAACACACAGCCATGCACATACAACACACACCTTGGGCGCAGGCATTGTCACAGGAGTACACACTGCCATGAGGGGACTCCACTCCTGTGTGAGGAAAGCTGTGCCATATGTTGCCTCAGTAGGGCCCCATCATGTCAGCTGAGCACTTGGTCACACAATCAACAATTAGCACCAAATGAAGGCTCCCGTCACATCAGCCTGGTCATGGGAGTGCCAACGAAATCATCAGCACAGATCCAACACACTTGTATAGCAATGTTGCACTGACAACACAGATGAGTCCTTCCCCATTGATGCCCAAACCTGCATGTCCACTGGAGATGGCCACACGGTCAGGGAAGTAGACGAATTGAACAATGGCAGGCACAACAGATGTGCAGGGGTGGAAGCCACAGATGAGAAATAGCCAATCTAAGTAGGAAATCCCATTGCCAAATACTGAACACATGACACCCTCAGATGCTGCTATGGATGACATGGATACACCACAGGATAGGACACATTCCCCCTGGACCACATGGGTTCCTGCACAGTAACACTTCATTATCATGAGACCAAATATCACCATCACTGCAGCAAGGGCATGGTTAGCATCATCAACATCATGTACATCAGAAGCAAAAGCAATAGAGAACAGAAAGTTGCTTTATTCAGCATATGTGGCATTAAAAGTAGAAGTCCGGTAGAAAATTAACAAAGGCCAATGGCCAGTCCATCAACAAAGTCACAAGTGGGTGACAGTGGCAGATGCCACCCTACACATGCCTGCACAAAACCAGGGACAATCCACTAGGAGGGGCAACCGGGGGTAGGCCAGGCACCGCAGGGACAGGATCAGGGCTCACCAGGAGGAAGCAGGGAAGGGGAGGTGGGTGCTGGAGAGCCACTGACAACTGCAGTGGAGGTGTCTGACATGGTGTGTGCCGGCACAACTGGGGGCATGACTCAGATGTAGTGGGTGCCGGCACGACTGCAGTGGACCCTGCAGATGGAGTGGACAGGTCCGCCACTGCAGTGCCCAAGTCAGACAGGGTGGTAGTGGACTCCACTGCAGTGCCTACCACCAGGGGAGGAGAATGAGGAACAGGCAAGGTGGGCTGGACAGAGGGGGAGGACACCCTCACCACATCAGTGGCACAGACAAGCGCAGCGGGGGGTGTGGTGCCGGGAGAGCAAGTGCCAGGGGGAGAAGGCCGGATCCTCTTGGGGATGGTATATCTGTGGATGTGGTAACCTGGGGCAGTGTGTGGTGGGGGCACCTGTGGAGTGGGGGCCTGAGGGATGGAGGAAGGAGACCTGGTGCTTGAGCTGCAGGGCGGTGGCGGGGTCTTGCTCTTACCACTCCGGGGGGACTTGCGGGTGGGGGCCTCAGTCTGTCTGCGCCTGGGGCAGGGTGTCTGGGGGCGAGGGGCACTCTGGTCCGTGTGGGGGGGCTTCCTCTTCCCCCTGGATGCTGGAGCAGCTGGATCGGAGGGGAAGAGGCCGAGGTCACTGAGGAAGAGGCGCTGGGTCTTTGGGGTTGCAGGTGAGGCAAGGGAGGGTGTTTTGGAGGGAGAGGCAACTGAGGACTGCGCAGTGCCCGTGGATGCGTGTGTGTGTACCAGGGCCCCATCCCCTGTGAGTCTGGTCTCAGTCCCCTGACTGTGCGTGTGTGTGCGTTTTGTTTGTGGCGTGTGTGTCTGTGTGCTGGACGTGTGTGTGCTGGTGTGTGCCTGTGCCGGTGTGTGTGTGTGCTTGGGACGGGTAAGGTGCTGGGGAGTGTGGATGGAGCAGAGGCAGGAGGGGTGAGGGACTGTCTGAGGAGGGACACTGCTGCCGTCAGGGAGGAGTCCATGGACCTATTGCCCCTCTGTAGGTCAGACATGCCCGATGAGATGCCCTCCATGAATGACACCAGCTGAGTCAACAGAGCGGTGTGCGCATGGAGGACACTCAGCATGGCTGTCTGCCCTACATGGAGCTGGCGAAGGAGGTACACAGACTCCTCACTCAGGGCAGCAGGGGACACAGGGGCAGGGGGTGCGGTGCCTGGCCCAAAGGAGACACGCTCCCGAACATGGGAGCCTCCACGGACCTGGGGAATGGGAGCCGATGGGAGGGCGGTGGTGGTGCTGGTGGTGGCGGGGACAGCAACACTAGCTGGGGTGTGGTGGCTGCTGACACCCGCCTCCATAAGGGAGTCATCCTCCGAGTTGCTCTGGTCCTCAGCTGAGGTGGATGGTGCTGAGGACTCCTCGGTGTGGCTCCCCTCGCCCTCCGTGCCACTGGGTCCCTCCGACCACTCCTCGGCTGCTGACCCAGTCTGGCTCTCTGGCTCCTCCTGGTCCGTGGAGCTGTCCCCTTCCGTGGCCGTGGATGTATCTGCAAACAATGGGGAAACAGACAGACATCAGTCACCTGCACCAAACGCACACACCACTGTGAGCACAGCACATTAAAGAACATGCCCTGGCATCATTAGTTGTACATTGCTAAAAGTGCCCTAACTGAACAGGAGAAGCCAATTGTCAGTCTGATGCCAAGCATGGCACTCACATCCCACATGGCCTTGCACCCATCTGTCTGGTGTCTGTTGGATTGCAACACCCCAGTGTGGACACATGCACCAAGTACACAGTAGTTGGACAGTGCAGAGGACACGGTGTGGCATGTGGACATGCACACGTCACAGCTCTTGCCACTGAGTCAGTACAGGTTTCCGGATGAAAGGGATGCCCAGAGTCAAATAGGAAATGCATGTGATGCATACCAGCGACAGACACCATGATGCACCCATGTCCTGATAGCCATCGCCACAATGGTGTGCATGTAGCACATGTCACTCCCCTGCAGGATCACCAATAAGTAGACACATGCCATGGCAGAGGCATGACTGCTAAGTCATACATCACTGTCTCAGTGATGTATGACTTGGCAGCCAGACAACAACACTATGCACTGTGTCACAATAGTAGGTCATGGGGAATGCAAGTCCTGGAGCTGCACAAGTGCACATGTACATCCCCCACACAACACATCATCTTAACCCTCATCTGTCCAGGTCATACCTATTGGACATATGGGAGACCTGTGACACTACCCTCTGAACCTGAGCCACTCACAATCTGCTGTGAATGGGGAACAGCTGCCTGAACTTCACATTCGCATACCCCAGTCTGCACGGGCAGCTGATCAAACACCTATGTGACACACAAGTATCGTCTCCTATGGTCACATCTCCAGGGGCATGCTGAGCCCCTACCAAGAAACACCCCAGCAGTCCTGGCAACTAATCCACAGCACACTGACACAGAGGCAGACACCTGAGGGGTCAAATCACTGCGCACAATGTGTCAGCTGATACACGGGAGTGGGAGTACAGAGTGCATTGCATGGCCTGGAGTAGGCATGACTGTCCTGCTCCACATGAATGAGGGATGAGCCCTGGACAGTAGATAGCTGGCTATGTATGTGTGACACACGTAATCTGCACACTCCTGGGGCCCAAACATTGTTCCCACCCACTGCATGGGCGTGTGCCACATACCCCAGGCACATGTGGTGGCTCAGCTCAGCAAGTGGACCGCATATCAAAGCAACACGCAGATTACATGTCCGAACACAGGCGTAGTGCGAACAATGGACCCACCCATGATGCCCACAACAGAGTTAGGGAAACAGATGCTGTCCCCCACCTTTAGTGGAACAAACTGCAAGGACACAGTCCCAAGTGACACAATTCCCTGAATGTAAGGGCCACACCTGGGTATCAGATGAGCAGTGGGCAGTGCACAATAGAGGGACATGGCTCCTGGACAACATGACTGCTGCACTGTGGCAGTTGAACCAGGCCAGAGGAGGGCACACAGCATGTAATACAGAGTTCACAGTGCAGTCTTTGACTCACCCCCTCCTTGCTGCTGTCTGGCCTTCAGCTGCCCATCCAGGTCTGGAAACACCACCGCCAGGATCTGGAGCATGTGGGGGTCAGGGTCCGTGTTCCGCCCCTCCTGCGAGGAGGCGACAGCTTCAGCTGGACCCGTGCAATCCTCTGGGTCCAGCCACGAAGGTCCTGCCACCTCTTCTGGCAGTTGCGGATCCGGCGCTTGTAGACCCCCACGGACCGGACAGCCTGGACGATGTCCTTCCAGATCTCCTGCTTCCGATGGGCATTAACCTGTCAGGATGACAAAGTGAAAAGGCCATTACTACACATGCAACATATCCGTGCATGACACAGTTGTATATACATGTCTCAATCACAGGGGCACATGATGTACACAGGCAGTGCAAAGCTGCCCATGGACAGTTTGCCAGACGTCACTACATGGTATCATTGCATGGGAAGTAAACCATTGTTCAAATGCACTGTCACTGCACCATACCTGTCCAGTGCATGTCACTACACACTATGGGGGGTGACAACTACTCAGTGAGCCTGCTAGCCAGTGGCGTGCAGACTTTCAGCCTTGCTAGTCAGACAATATGCACATTTAGAAAGGCAGTGCACAGAACACTCACCTGCTCCCCTGGTGTCCCATACAGCTTGCTGTACTGTGGAAGTAGGCTGTCCAGCAGTGCCTGGTTCTCCTCAAGGCTGAAGGCTGGGGCTCTCTCCACAGTACGTGCCATTGCAGGGTCCAGAGGGGCAGAGACAGCAGCAGTGCAGTGGCAGATGTCGTCCTGGAGCATGTAGTGCAGGCAAGTGAGCTCCCAGGGGAACAGCCAGCAATATATATGTGCTGGAGAGGCAGATACTGTCCCTTGTGTCCAAAGTGATAGGTCCAAGTCGTTTGCATCTTCTGAATCTGGCCAATCCATGGAATAGCAGCACCAAAACACGCCCACAGCATCCTTCAAATCTTCAACTTCATGACATACATGATTTTGAAACATTGTTGTGGGTGACCAACTGAATTTCCAGCAACCGACTCGTTCGAAATTCGAAAACGCGTCCGTTGCCAGGCAAGCCCATTGTCAATGGGTGCACACCGATCGGTCCATTGCGGTACAACGCGTACAGGGGTACAACGCGTACAGGGGTACAACGCGTACCCGCACACATTGGATGCAATGGGCCGGCCGGGGGCACCGATCGGTCCATTGCGGTACAACGCGTACAGGGGTACAACGCGTACCCGCACACATTGAATGCAATGGGCCGGCCGGGGGCACCGATCGGTCCATTGCGGTACAACGCGTACAGGGGTACAACGCATACCCGCACACATTGAATGCAATGGGCCGGCCGGGGGCACCGATAGGTCCATTGCAGTACAACGCGTACAGGGGTAAAACGCGTACAAGGGTACAACGCGTACAGGGGTACAACGCGTACAGGGGTACAACGCGTACAGGGGTACAACGCGTACCCGCACACATTGCATGCAATGGGCCGGCCGGGGGCACCGATCAGTCCATTGCAGTACAACGCGTACAGGGGTACAACGCGTACAGGGGTACAACGCGTACCCGCACACATTGCATGCAATGGGCCGGCTGGGGGCACCGATCGGTCCATTGCAGTACAACGCGTACAGGGGTACAACGCGTGCCCGCACACATTGCATGCAATGGGCCGGCCGGGGGCACCGATCGGTCCATTGCGGTACAACGCGTACAGGGGTACAACGCGTACCCGCACACATTGCATGCAATGGGCCGGCCGGGGCACCGATCGGTCCATTGCGGTACAACGCATCACTGTACATGTGACTGGCATATGTCAGCATGCCTGTCTCAGATGGACATATGCCAGCCACAGATAGCTCCCAGGGAGTGAGGGGCACACCTACATCACGACAGCCTGCCCAAACTTTATCATAAGGCATGTAAGGCTGCATTTCCTATTGTGTGTATGTTGGTGTACATGTTGTCCTGTGGGTGTCACCTGTGGGCAGCCACCCCCAGGCTGTGCACGTGTTCATGGGGACAGGATCCTGGGTGTTACGTGTACATGACCACTGTGATGTGCAACTGTTCATATCTGTGCATGTGCCATGGTCACATTTCACGGTGGTGTATGTGTATGTCATGTCACATACCCCGTGAGTCCCATGTGGGACGGTATGTTTGAGCCAGGGTGTCCCAGTGGCACAATTGTGATGGTCCTCCACAGTCTTTGTGCATGTAGTGTTTACAATGTCTCTGATTTCATGTGCACAATGGGAGACAGTCTCCACATCCACGGTGTGTGTGCATGGACTTTGATGTTGTGCGTGTGTGTGTCACAGACGTCCATGTCTGTCCTGCCGTGGCAAGTGGGACCACTACCTGTGGGGGTCATGGTTGTTTTGCTGTGGTGTATACATGATACTCCATGTAATGCCAGTGTCCATGTGGCAATGCAGGGTCCCTGGAGATGTACCTGTCGTTGAGCTGTGGTGCCTGAGGCACATCTGTCCTCACATGTCACTGTGGGGGGTGATTGTGACACGGCAGCAGGAGATGGGAACTGTGACACGGCCTCAAGATATCCAATGGGCCAACCTGGGACTAATTGATGCCACCTGTTGGACCGTGTTAACAGATGTTGGCCATGTATGTACCATACATGTCCTTACGGAACTGCACACTTCATGTAGTTGTGCCTCATAATGATGTATGTTGGGATATTGAGTGTGTTCAATGCCGCCTATGTGGGGTGACTGACAATCTTGCTTACTTCTCCTCTGCACTGCAGGGCTCCTGCTGTCCATCGACCATTCCCAGACCTGGCAACGATGGTGGAACGGGACAGCATCCGACGGTACCGCTTCACCAGGCAGCTGATTGAGGATTTGGCAGTGCAGTTGTCCCCACATTTGCAGCCTGGCCGGCTGTATCCTACAGCGCTGACCCCCAAGGTGAAGGTGATGGCAGCCCTACACTTCTTTGCCACCGGTACCTTCCAACATACTGTTGCGACTGCTGGTGGGATGTCACAGACCATGTTGAGCCGTGTGCTCCGCGATGTTTTGGCGGCAATGTTGCTATTCCTGAACCGGTACATCTATTTCCCTAGACTGCGACGACTCACTGACGTGAAGAGTGACTTTTATGCCCTGGGGAGGATGCCGCATGTCATTGGCTCCATTGATGGGACACATGTGGCATTGGTACCACCACAGGCCCAGGAGCAGGCCTACAGGAACCGCAAGACCTACCACTCGGTCAATGCACTGGTGGTGTGTCTTGCAGACATGACCATCACACACGTGTGTGCCCGTTTCCCTGGTTCAGCACACGATGCCTTTGTGATGAGGAGTAGTCGCATCCCCAGGATGATGGCACAGATGCAGAACCAGCGTGCCTGGCTTGTTGGTGTGTACTGACCTTGTGCCATTGTGTGTGATCTGATCTGTAGTATTCCGCCCACTTTTCCAAGTCAGCTAATGTGCACTTGTCTGTCCGTAGGTGACTCTGGATACCCCAACATGCCGTGGTTGCTGACACCCCTCAGGAACCCTGTGACACCAGCCCAGATGCGCTACAATGAGGCACATGGTCGGACCAGGAGAGTTATTGAGCGGACATTTGGTCTCCTGAAGAGCCGCTTCCGCTGCCTGGACAAGACCGGAGGGTCCCTCCCATATGCCCCTGCGAAAGTGTGCAAGATTATCATCGTCTGCTGCATGCTCCACAACCTGGCAGTGCGGAAGGAGTTGCCTCTCATCCAGGATGACAATGACCAACATCCGCCACCTGTGGAGGATCCTGGCCTGGACCACGATGCCAGTGACGATGATGATGATGATGATGATGGTGATGTCCGCACACAGCTCATCACCAACTTCTTTAGCTGAATGTGAGTATCCTGAGGTGTCATGTCAATGATGTGAGTTGGCATGATATGTGTAGGTGGTGCTCTGGTGCTGTTGGAGTGTGTCCATGGGCTACTTGACTGGATGTGTGTTGCGATGTGTGCTTACAGGTGGTCTGTACTCCCCAACAGTGTTGACATGCTAACTTGGTTCTGGGTGGGTATCTTGTAACCTGTATTGTGCATGAGTTTTGCTGTTCTGTCCTGGAATCCATTGCTTTTGACTGTGTGTCATTTCTGTCCTTCACAGGGTACTTCCAGATTCGTTTGGTCAACTGTGTCCACCGACGACGTGATTGCACTTCCAGGCTGGTAGCTGTTGTGTCCCTACAGGTGATGTGTGCCACACCCATGGACTCCCTTCCGTCTACAGTTGTTGACTGTGTGCCCGCTGCCAGGTGGGATTACCTTGCATCTGTAGTGGTTACGACATGTTGCAACTGTGTAATAAACCTGTGCTTCACTTTGTGATGTGCGTTGTCTGTGGTCACACATTTGACTGCCATTTGCTTACTGCACCTGTGGGCTACTTGACTACAACTGGGAATGGGTGTGGTGTCTGTGCATTGCACCGTCTTCCCTGGCAACATCAGTGTAGGCAATGAGTCAGATGGCCTAGGTGTGTATGTGTTGTGTAGCCCTGGTGGTGTGTCTCCCTCATATGTGTCACGTTGCCTTTACTCACATGCCTGTGTTGTACTTGCTGTTGCAGTTCGCATACACAGTGTAATTTTGCAGTTCATCATCCCCATGACAGCACCCATGTTGGAATCACAACAGAGGCAAGTATGGTGTATTAGTGTGTTTATTGTGATACATTTGTGTGAATAGTGCATAGGATGGGTAGTGCTGTACATAAATCTTGCAATCAGAAGTTCCTAGGTGAATTGAAAGTCCTGGTAGACAGAATCCCCAGTATCGGGGCCACAGTTGTCTGACACATTGGTCCAACTTGTACTCCCCATGCAATGTGTGGGAGTAGTGTTGCCGTCAACAGGGTGAACAGTCTGTGCACAAAGGTGAACATCCAGAACAGGTTCAGGCTTTCTGGGAGTTGCGCTTGGCCATCGGCCTCTCACTTGTCCCTCTTCGGATGACCCCTCTTCTTGGGGGGGGGCCCCTCAAGTACAGGCTGCTGCGGTGCAGGGGACTCTCCGCCAGAGTCATCCTCCCTCCCTGTGGCAGTTGCAGTTTGTTCAGCACCAGATGTTGTTGGCACACAGGGAGGTGTGGACTGGTTGCTGTTCATCTGGTGGAGGCATTGTAAAATGTCCCTGTGCACCGCCGTCATCTCATGCAGTGCATCCCACTTGGACTCCACGCGGGACATGTGTGAGTCCACGCGGGACATGTGTGACTCCACGTGGGACATGTGAGAGTCCAAGCGGGCATGATGGGCAGCCTGCTGCTGTTTCATGTCTCTGAGGAGCCCCACTACCTGGCTGAGGTCTCCGGTGCTGGACTGGTACGCATCAGCTATGCGTACCAGGTGTGGGTCATCATGCACACCAGCAACCTCTGCAAGCAGCGACCTCTGTCTCCCACCCCTCCCACCACCACTGCTGACATGTGCAGTGTGTGCAGTGGCATGCACAGATGACCCAGGTCCACCTTGGGGGTTGGTGGTGGTGGTGGTGTCCATGGCCCCAGGTTGGTCCAGGGTCCCTGTGCTGGTGTTGCTCCTTGTTCTGTCCATGTCGGCAGGGATGGTATTTGTGGTGACAGTCGTTGGAGGGGTGGGTGCAGGGGTGCAGCTGGTGGTCCTGCTGGTGCTGCAGCTGGTGGTCCTGCTGGTGCTGCATGTAGACTTGCACCGGATATGCCAGGTTGGTCTTCTTCGTCCGAGGAGGGCAGAGGCTGTTCGACGCCAGTGAGCTCCGCATCCTCTTGAGCCTGGGACTGGGACTCCTCAGCGTCTGCTGCTGTGTCCCCATCATCACCTGTTTTTGGGAGACACACACAATGTATGTTATGTTTCTGCAGGCATCAATGGTTGACACACATGACAGTTGTGACTGTGCCTCTGGGTGCGGGCCTGTACATTGCATTGTCCTAAGTCGTCACAGTCAGGGGTTGATATTGGTGTGGCACATTGTCCTGCATTATTTGGGCATTTCTATGTATTTGTTGGGATGTGAACATGGTCTGCATTGGTTGTATTTGGCTGACAGCCGGCCCTCCTTCCCACCCAGCCAGTCAGTTATCCCACCATGGACTGTGCTTGCATTGCAGGGAGTGGAAGTTGTTTCTCAGAATGTCAGTCAGTGGTGTCCTGCTGTTTGTTGGTGCACAGTTGCCAGCAGGGCCTTGTGCTCCCCAC
Source organism: Calotriton arnoldi (assembly GCA_963921515.1). Lineage (NCBI taxonomy): Eukaryota > Metazoa > Chordata > Amphibia > Caudata > Salamandridae > Calotriton > Calotriton arnoldi. The sequence goes on along the minus strand of CAWUFW010001960.1, from coordinate 2,205,357 downwards.
AGCAGTAGCCAGTGTCAGCCATCTTGTGAGTCCTTCTCCACTTCCTGTGATGTGAGCATGGTTCAGGGTGGTGTTGATGGGACAGTTGTGGGGGTGACCAATATCAGTGACTACGACTCCCATCATGCTATTGCCTCCACCCCCTTCCCAGCATGCCCATGCTTCCTTCCTTTTGACTCTGCTTCCCTGTGGGGTGGGCTGGCTGTGCTGACAGGATGGCTGGGAGTGTTGTCCTGGCAGTTGTTTGGCTAACAGTCCCAAGAGTGTCCCTGTGCTTCACACAACATAACCCAGGGTGGTGGTTCTTTGTGGGATCTTGAGTTGGGATGTGAGGCATTGCATTCTACCAGGTGGGTTCTGTGGAGTTTGTGTTGAGGGGGGTGTGAGGGAGGTGCTTGTGACTATGGTCAGTGCTGCAAGTCCTCCTTCCCACCCACCCAGCCAGCCAGATATTCCACCATGGAACGTGCTTGCATTGCAGGGAGTGGAAGTTGTCTCTCAGGATGTCAGTCAGTGGTGTCCTGCTGTTTGTTGGTGCACAGTTGCCAGCAGGGCCTTGTGCTCCCCGCAGCAGTAGCCAGTGTCAGCCATCTTGTGAGTCCTTCTCCACTTCCTGTGATGTGAGCATGGTTCAGGGTGGTGTTGATGGGGCAGATGTGGGGGTGACCAATATCAGTGACTACGACTCCCATCATGCTATTGCCTCCACCCCCCTTCCCAGCATGCCCATGCTTCCTTCCTTTTGACTCTGCTTCCCTGTGGGGTGGGCTGGCTGTGCTGACAGGATGGCTGGGAGTGTTGTCCTGGCAGTTGTTTGGCTAACAGTCCCAAGAGTGTCCCTGTGCTTCACACAACATAACCCAGGGTGGTGGTTCTTTGTGGGATCTTGAGTTGGGATGTGAGGCATTGCATTCTACCAGGTGGGTTCTGTGGAGTTTGTGTTGAGGGGGGGTGTGAGGGGAGGTGCTTGTGACTATGGTCAGTGCTGCAAGTCCTCCTTCCCACCCACCCACCCACCCAGCCAGCCAGATATCCCACCATGGAACGTGCTTGCATTGCAGGGAGTGGAAGTTGTCTCTCAGGATGTCAGTCAGTGGTGTCCTGCTGTATGTTGGTGCACAGTTGCCAGCAGGGCCTTGTGCTCCCCGCAGCAGTAGCCAGTGTCAGCCATCTTGTGAGTCCTTCTCCACTTCCTGTGATGTGAGCATGGTTCAGGGTGGTGTTGATGGGACAGTTGTGGGGGTGACCAATATCAGTGACTACGACTCCCATCATGCTATTGCCTCCACCCCCTTCCCAGCATGCCCATGCTTCCTTCCTTTTGACTCTGCTTCCCTGTGGGGTGGGCTGGCTGTGCTGACAGGATGGCTGGGAGTGTTGTCCTGGCAGTTGTTTGGCTAACAGTCCCAAGAGTGTCCCTGTGCTTCACACAACATAACCCAGGGTGGTGGTTCTTTGTGGGATCTTGAGTTGGGATGTGAGGCATTGCATTCTACCAGGTGGGTTCTGTGGAGTTTGTGTTGAGGGGAGGTGCTTGTGACTATGGTCAGTGCTGCAAGTCCTCCTTCCCACCCACCCACCCAGCCAGATATCCCACCATGGAACGTGCTTGCATTGCAGGGAGTGGAAGTTGTCTCTCAGGATGTCAGTCAGTGGTGTCCTGCTGTTTGTTGGTGCACAGTTGCCAGCAGGGCCTTGTGCTCCCCGCAGCAGTAGCCAGTGTCAGCCATCTTGTGAGTCCTTCTCCACTTCCTGTGATGTGAGCATGGTTCAGGGTGGTGTTGATGGGACAGTTGTGGGGGTGACCAATATCAGTGACTACGACTCCCATCATGCTATTGCCTCCACCCCCTTCCCAGCATGCCCATGCTTCCTTCCTTTTGACTCTGCTTCCCTGTGGGGTGGGCTGGCTGTGCTGACAGGATGGCTGGGAGTGTTGTCCTGGCAGTTGTTTGGCTAACAGTCCCAAGAGTGTCCCTGTGCTTCACACAACATAACCCAGGGTGGTGGTTCTTTGTGGGATCTTGAGTTGGGATGTGAGACATTGCATTCTACCAGGTGGGTTCTGTGGAGTTTGTGTTGAGGGGGGGTGTGTGGGGAGGTGCTTGTGACTATGGTCAGTGCTGCAAGTCCTCCTTCCCACCCACCCACCCAGCCAGCCAGATATCCCACCATGGAACGTGCTTGCATTGCAGGGAGTGGAAGTTGTCTCTCAGGATGTCAGTCAGTGGTGTCCTGCTGTTTGTTGGTGCACAGTTGCCAGCAGGGCCTTGTGATCCCCACAGCAGTAGCCAGTGTCAGCCATCTTGTGAGTCCTTCTCCACTTCCTGTGATGTGAGCATGGTTCAGGGTGGTGTTGATGGGACAGTTGTGGGGGGCAATATGTGTGACTGCAACTCCCATGATGCTATTGGCTACACTGACTTGGCCAGCATACACAGAATTCCTTCCTTTGAGTGGTCTTCACTGTGTGTTGGTGTTGTTGTGGTGGCTACATGTCTGGATGTGTTTGTTAGTTCTATTTGTGCCACTGCCTAGCTGTAGTTGTAGTTGTGTTTGTACATGTGATGGCACAGTTGGATGTGACTTTTTGATGGCATGTGTTGTGTTTATCTGACTGACATACTCATTTTGGGATGATTCTGTTCTGGTTGCTGTGTAATTGCTATGAGTGCATGTTTTGACTCTCCCCTTGACAGTGATGTGTGTGTGTTTTGTGGCAGTATATTGTGTACATTTGTTGTGTACTCACCAGGCTCTGGGATGTCCTCTAGTCCATATACGCTCACTGGCGGAAGGATGGCCCGCACCTTCTCCTCCCAGGGCCTGAGGTATATTGGCTTGGCAGGAGGGCCACTGCCGGTGTATTGGCTGTTGATGTAGTTTTTCTTGAGCAGGTCCCGTACCCTCCTGCGCACGTCATACCACCTGTTCTGGATGTCGCTCTTTGTGCGCCGACATGGTGATTGTGCGTTCACCCTGTTGATGATCCTCTCCCACATCTTGGTTTTCTGGGAGATGGGGGTCTGTTGGACCAGTGTGCCAAACAGCTGTGGCTCTACCCTGAGGATCTCGTCTACCATGACTTCCAATTCACAATCTAGGAACTTGGGATTCTTCTTGGGGGCATGGTGATGGGTGGTGATGGTGAGTGATGTGTGTGTTGGTGTGCAGGTGAGGGTGTGTGAGTGTGTGTTTTGCTGGGTGTATGTGAGGTAGGTATTTGTTGGTGTGCTGGTGGTGTGTGGCTTGTGTGAGGGATGAGCTGTGGGTGTGTGGTTGCTTTCTCTTGGGTGCTGGCAGTGGAATGGCATTTGCAAAGGATCATGGTTGTGATTTGTGTCCTTTATATGGGTGGAGTTGTGGGTGTGTCTTTGTTCTCTCTCCACCCCCCCCAGTATTTATTGGCTTAGTAATTGCTTGTTTGGCCTTTTTTTGTGTGATTTTTCCTTAGTACTTTTTGTGCATGTTGGAAACGTTCTTGTGACCGAGTCGGACCCTGCATTTGTCTCGTACGGTATTCTCCGTTTCGTTCACGCTGTGTTTGTGCAGTTTTCTATGCTTCGTACGCGTCGGTCGCGGTGTTTTGTGTTACTTAGGCTCGGTTTTGTATGCGTGTCGGTCGTACGGCTTGTCCTCCGTCCGACTCGCTCGTGGTTTTCGCGCCTTGCATCGTACTTTGCGGTTTGGAGTTCGCGTGTACGTTTCAGTCGGATTTGTTCCGGGTGCGTGTCGGTCGGTTGCATTCGTGTGTTTTTCCGAGCGGATTGCTGTTTTCCGTGCGGCTCGGTCGTTCGACTTGGGTTCGGTACGTGTCGGTCGGATTTTGCACGCTTTGCATCGTACTTGGCGTGTCGGGCGCCACAGGTACGTGTCGGTCGGTATAATTTCCGGATCCGAGTCGGTCGGTGCTTTTTCCGGCCCGAATCGGAATTGACCCCTATGTCTCTTGTGCAACCCCAAAGGTGGATGGTAAAAATGGTTGAGTATGCTCTCTTCTGCCGGCTACAGGTTTACTGGGTATAACAGATGGTTTCTGGGTGGCCAGCCTCCTCTGATGCCAGGGACGCCTTGTTAACAACTGGTTGTTTTGCAGGTGTACAGTTCCACTCTGATGGTGTGATGCTTCTTAGGTGACTTATGTGATGCACTTGATAAAGATGACACTTGTTGGTGATTGTCAGTGATCTTCCATGTGATGAGTCTGTCACACTCTTCTCTAATCTTCTTTCATGTTCTTCTTTGTGATGTGGTACTGTGGCCTTGAACAACACTCTTCTGCTCAGTTCTATTATTTGTGAGGTGGCATCATGCCACTTTTCTTTTCTTCTCCTCTTTCCTCTTTTTCTTTGTGATATGGCACCATGACATATAGCCACACTCTTCTTCCTTTTGTTCTTCTCCAAAGTGGCATCATGCCACACTCTTCTCCCTTTTGACCAGGCCTCTCGATGTGACATGCACTTCACATGGACCTCCCTGGTCATATCCTACTCTTAGGAATGATTAGCTTCGCCTCTGTCTCCTGACCAGGCCTCTCACTGTGAACTTCTATTCACCGGGACCTCCCTGGTCGTGTCCTGTCCTCTCTGTTGGACCTGACTCTTTTCCTGTCGGTCGGACATGACTCTTCTCCTCATGGACCTCGATCAGGTCTTCTTTATCCTCGTGGACCTCTCACAGGTCCTGTCCCTTTCATCAGGGATCTTCTTGGTGCTCCATTCCCTGGCTGGAGGGTCACTTTTCTTCCTTTGCCTCTTCTTCAATCCAAGATTAACTGCTTGCACCTTGAAGCTGTCATCACAGCACTCGGTCCGGCCCAAGTGTGGGCGGGCTTGGCAAGGTCAGTCACCCTGTGAGACATACTCAGTGGGCCAACGGTGGCCACCCTGTTATGGGGTGGTACAGCCTCTGCTTTTACTCTCAGAGGGCTCTCTATTTCTCTCTCCAGGGATCCTGCCCTGCCGTCAGATTGCTTGGTGCAGCCCTCTGCACACCTCTGACCACGTGCTCTCAGTCATTCTTTTCAGGGATGCCATCTGCTGGCAACTTGCGTGCCCATTTTCCTTGCTTCCGGTGGTGGCCATTCGCCACCAAGGGATCTGCGGCCCTATCCCCTTAACTGCAGTGGCAACTGACAGCCACTGGGGGGCACACGCACATCGCACATTCTCATTGTGCCTTTCGTGGGGGTTTGCTTGGTGATTGGCTGCCTTTGGTTCTCGTTCCTTGGTTTCCACTCTTTAAAGCTCTCTTGTCTGGGCAGCTTTGGGCTTCTTTTGGGTTTCAGCAGTCACTCTGTACAGGGTTCACATTGTCTCCCCTTTTAAACAATTGGCAGCCCACCGGGGGCAGTTGGCTCACTCTTGGCAGTCCCTTAATTTCCTCAGTGTTTTCTTTCCTTAGTTCTGCACTCTGTGTACTGCCCTCCTGTCTCCTCTCTCCTACTGAGTAACAGGGGCCCTTGGCTTCACTGAACCTGGATGTCCTTTTCTTGGCTTGGGCAGCTTTATGCTTCTTGTGACTCTCCCTCTGCAAGGGTGTACAGTCTCTCCCCTTCAAAGGAGAACCAGCCCCCAGGGCATGTGGCGCTCTCCTTGGACAGTCTCTGGCTGTGCCCAAGAACAAAAGTTCCTCATTCCCTGTGCATAGAAATCAAGCAGTTAGACATGGCAGTGGGGGCTCTCTCGTGACCACTTCCTTCTTTTCTTTGTATAATGCACATCCCCGGTGTGTGGCGATCCAAAAACAATTGGTCTCTTTGGGAGCTAGCTTCGCCCCGACCTGCCCACTAGACATACCAAGCTCCAGGTAAGTCTGCCACGCTTGCACATCAGCAATCCGTGCACTCGATTGCTCTGGGCTCCTCACTTGCACAGCTCCCGCACGGCAAAGCAAGTGGCCATTCATTGGCACGGCACCGCAACTACTCCTTCCCTCTCCATGGCATCCTCACTCACACATCGGCTGTGCGGGGGCTGGAGCTGCAGACGAGGGATCCTCCGATGCCTGTCCTTGGGACACCACAGGCATGGGATGGCTGCAGGTGCTGCCAACGGTCACTCCAGCAGGCAGGGGGCACTTCAGGTGTGGGTGCAGCACACCTCCAGCAGTCAGGGCACAGTGTACCTGCATCTATGTTCCACCCTCTTTAATCGGCAAACTCCATCCCGGTTTCACTTCTTCGCCCCCCCCCCTGGCTGACCTCATGCCCTAAGGGTCAATGGGCACTTTGGCTGGTCTGCAACGGCCTCACTGGGGTCGCGGCAGCAGGACCTTAGGCCAGCTCTCACTTCCTTTCTTCAGGGGACACCACTCGTCAGTGTTCCGGTGCTGGCTCATGCCAGACAGCTTCTACAGTGTCATTCACTGGCGGGCACCATCAGTCTCGCCCACCAGATGCAGCTTGCTGGAAGTGGTGCCTTATACTCAGGCTACATTCTCCCCCTCACCAAACTTCAGGGCTGTTGCACGCACACATGCCGGTCTAACCTGCTTATCGCCATTGTAGGGTTTAGGGCCCTAGGACCTCATCCATGATGAATGACCACACAGATACCCAGAGTATGGTACTGGAACTGGCCCAGGGCATGTGCGCCCCAGGGCATGTGCGCCCGGCCCCTTTTATTAGCATGGTCACCTGACCAGTGACACTTGTGATGGATGGGTGTGGGTGAGTGTACAGGCCAACCTTCGGGGAGTGGCTGGTTACACAGGACATATGCTGTAACACTAGACCATGTCCAGCAGATCACTACAGAAGGAATGACGAGGAATAGGTAAATCAGAGGAAAACTTTTCCAGCCACAGAGTAATAGATAATAGAGTAATAGTAATAAGTGTGATAGGAACAAATGTGTGGATATGAGAGAAGATGGAAGAGTAGGTCATCGGAGAAACAGAATTGAGAGGTAATTAGGTCAGAGTGCTTCTGGGCAAAAGGAATAACTGGTCAATTGAAGAGAAGTCTGATCTTTTTTAACAGCTGTGTGCAAATGAGTTATTCAAGGTCTGGGGGAGGTAGTTTTCATAAAATGGGGCACCACCTGTGAAGGACTGAGCCAGATTACATTGCTTCTTGAAGCCTAGATTGCAACAGGTTAGTGCTATGCAAGAATGTTGATGTTTAATTTATCAGTCATGTGCAGTATTGAATGAGAATACAGGGTTTTCTCTCAAATATGTGATTTTGAAAATATCAATGGGAAGCCAATGTAGGGAGATAAAGACTAGGGTTATCTCTGATTAAATGTCACCTACCAAAAACCAAGGACAGCAGCCTCGATGGGGGCTACAAAATCTGGCATATACAGGTAAAATGAATATTCCCACATTTCAATCAGCCACAACCACAGACTTGATTCAGCCACAAGTAAACCATTTCGATTTGCTTAACCGGTCTAAGATAATACTGAGCACTTCTAACCATGTTGTGCACATGGAGATGAAAATTTGCGTTTTTAGCCAAAGACAACCTTGGGGATCTAGCACTGTTGGCTATAACAGGAATTATGGCAAGAAATATGAGTGTGGTGAAAGTCAAATTGGTGTAATGTGGCCCATCAACATTCAAGGCTACTAATGCTTTAGTAATATTGACCTTGCAAGATACTTTTAGATACAGTGGCATATTGTCAGGTATTGATGGGAGTCTACATTGATTTCACTCAGTAGCTCACTGGAGAGCACCATATATGTGGACAAAATAGCATAGGTAGTAACAAGGAATCTTGAGGGAACATATGGACAGGATGAGAAAGGGAAATATCAATGATCACAAGTTAGGAGTGGTTGTTTAGGTAAGAGGAGCGGTAATTAAGTATATACACCCCGATTCCTAGTTGATTCTGTAGTATAACTAGGATAGCAACAAGAATGCTGTAGTCAAGAGTATCAAAAGCCACAGGCAGCTCAGAGAGAATGTTCCTCTGTTGAGGATGCTGTGAACATAATTCATGATTTGAAGAATTACAGTCTCTGTACTACAGCTAGATTTTTACCCAAACGAGATTTGAATTACACAACATGATATAATGCTGTAATCTGGGGCATTTTCCATAATAATCATAATGCAAAGGCAGGAAATTATGGAAGAATGTAGTGGCGTAAATAAAGTGTTGTCCAGTGCTAAGGTTTTGACTTGGAATAAGAGATAGCCCCGAATAACAATCAAGATTGGCCTGTCAAGAGGTAGTATGTGTTGAGGTCATCACGATCAGACATGGCTTTTTAGGAGTGGCTTGACCTGTTTTATACAGCTGGGGACCTCACCCAGGCATATAAAGGAATTCATTAAATTGGTCTAATAGGGGGAAATGTGGTGGATTACACATTTAATCAGCGTGGCCTCAATTCGGTTAGCAAAGGTCTGGAGCCAGAGGTAATATCAAGCTGTGAGACTGAATCATATAGTTCACTGATGACCATTCATATCTTCTCAGTTTCATGAGGAAATATGTACAGCTGGAAGTACAAGGATGAGAGATATGTTTTTCACCTTTTCCAAAAATAGATCATCAAATTATTCTCATTTAGTGGAACAGTCAGCAAGAGTGGCATTACTGGCCTATCTGATAAACTTTAGAAGTTCCTGGCTAAGTCTGTCAGTAATTTTGTGGAAGAGACTTTCGCATTGGAGGTGTTTTTGTGTACACTCTCTTACAAGCTCATAATTTGAATAGGAGAAATGTTGTTTGGTTGGTGTTAGACCTGGCATCCTTGGCGTGGTTTCCCCTGGCTTTTTGCCTTCTGACCTCCTGTTTTGCTGGCTTATTTTCTGCTGGCTTTAGGATTCTGGCTACTTTACCACTGCTAACCATGGTAAAGTGCATATGCTCTAAACTCAAAACATGGTGACTTTGACTTATCCACAATTGGCATTTTTAATTTACTTATAAGTCCCTAGTAGAGTGCATTATATGTGCCCAGAGCCTGTAAATTGAATGCTACTAGTGGGCCTGCAGCACTGATTGGGCCACTCACTCAGAAACATGGCTTATGCCTGCCACTGCAGAGCCTGTGGGTGCAGTTTAAAACTGCCATTTCGACCTGGCAAGTTAACCTACTTGCCAGGCCCAAAACTTCCCTTTTATTGAATATTCCTCACACCTCGTGCAGGCCCTAGGCAGCCCTATTGGCAGAGTGCAGTTTATATAAAAGGTAGACCACGTACTTTTGAGTTTTACATGCCCTGGTAGTGAAAAACTGCTAAATTTGATTTTCACTACTGCAAGGCCTATCTCTCCCATAGCTTAATATTAGGATTGCCTTAAAACATCTTTTAAGTGTAATTTCCAATTGGGAAAAGATAGAGATTTGGAGTTTGGTCTGGACTCACAATTTAGAATCACTTTTTATGGTGAAGTTGGATTGTAAATTGTAAGTCTGAAAATGCCTCTTTTAGAAAGTTGGTATTTTCTTACCTTAACCATTCTATGCCTCTGCCTGTCTCTGAATGCACATCTGGGTTGGGTGACAGCTGGGCTGTGTGCATTCCCTCTAGACATTCACACAAAGGGAGAAATGGTGTGGCATTTGCATCCTGATGGTCTATCACCAGACTGATTCCTGAGGTAGATTGGGAGGGAGGAGCTGACACATGCACCTGAATAGGGCTGTGCCTGTCCCCACACAAAGAGCTGCATACTCCTCTGTAGTCTGGAGCCAAGGTAGGAAAGGCATGGACCTTGTGATCTGCCCAAGCCTCTTTGAAGTCTCCCAACTTCAAAGGCACCTTTGGGTATAAGTACTGGACCCAGCCTGCATTGCTGTGTTGGCCTGCTGCCTGCTGATTGCTGTGCTATAGGAGGGACTGCCACTTTGCTACCTGCCCTGTTGTGTTGGCCTGCTGCCTGCTGCTTCTTGTGTGAGAGGGACTCGACCTGCTCTCTACATCCTTTAACGCAAGTTTCTCCAAGGCCTTGTTGGCTTGCCTCTTGTTCTCTAAAGTCTCAGGTCACAAAACACTTCTTGCAACTCTGCTGGTGCTGCTGGACTCTGCCATCTGTGAGTCCTACCCTTGCCTGAGGTGCCCCCTCCAGTTATGTACCTCAGAAGTGAGTTCTGCAAAAATTGACGCAGTGACCCCATTTGTACCGATCAAAACCAACAGTGCCCTCCTATGCAGTGCTGATTCCACGACAACATGGTTCTCGACTGAGAGGTTCAGCGACTCAGCACTGATCTGAAGATGTCATTGCGAGGCTCGACTCCGGTGAATTGTGGACCCTTTGACCCCAACTGCAAGGCTCGACTTCAACGCATTGATCCGACTGCATGAATTGAAAACGATGAAGGGAGTCCTCAACACCGATGCTTGCTCCATACACTGTACTTTTTCAGTGGGCCCTGTGTGGGTCCCTTAGCCGGCCTGCCCTCCATCGTGGTTGGCCTGAACTTCTGATTTACCCTGGTCTAACACAACCTCAAGTAGCCTTTTAGCGCTATTGACTTCTAAGCACTGTTTTCGGATTTCATCTTCAAAAATTCATATCTTGTCTTCTACTGACCGGATTGTTGTCGTTTTAGTCTCGTTTTACTCAGACAACTATTCTTATTTTTCTAATTTGGTGTGGAGGCTTTTTGTGGTTTTTTTCACTGTGTTACTGTAATTTAAATGTTGCACAAATACTTAACATTTTGCCTCTTAAGTTAAGCCTGACTGTTCTGCGCCAAGCTACCAGAGGGTGAGCACAGGTTAATTTAGGTTGTGTATCTGACTTACCCTGACTAGGATTGCGGCTCCTGCTTGGACAGGGAGTATACCCTGGCAACCAGAAACCTTGATTTCTAACAGTTGGGTTTCTCACATGCATCTGACTGTTTGCTTTTCCTTAGTAGCTCTGCCAATAGCCATGATGTAGACGTCTTGAATTTCTTCTTTTTCTGCTTAAAGAAGGGGGATTAGCCTCTATAATGCAGGAAATTGTTTCAATGTAGTGAAAGATGAGTGATTTAGTATCAGTAGAAGTGATGAGATGGGCCAGGCTAGTGTCCACTTTCAAACCTAATTCACCACTGTCTAAGTTTGTTAAACGGTTCCTACGAATTTTTAGAACTGTGTATTAGATCAACAAAACTTCATAATACAGAGACTGAGCCTTCTTATAACATCAGAAAATGTTGGTTCGGCTTGCTCACAGTACAGCATCTAAACTCCTAAATCTCCAGGGTTATAGATGCTGTCGGCAACCCCGAACATGACACTTCTTATTCACAAGGATTTAGTGGAAACAGACCTAACTCTTTTGTTTGTCATTTTTGCATTCCCAAGGGGTTACAAAGAGAAGAGTCAACAATACATTTTTAAATGTTTATTGAGAAGATCTAGGGCCATATGTATCAAGCCTTTTTCCCGTTTACAAATGGGCAGATTCTCAGAATCGGCCCATTTGCGAATTGGAAAAGCCTTTTGGGATGTATCATCCCAAAGGCCATCGCAAAATAGAGAATTTCAAAATGTGCGATTCTCTATTTTGCGAATGCAATTAAGGAATTGCAAATTGCGATTCCTTAAATGCAATTGTGGCAGCACCAGAAATTTGCTATTTGGCACAAAATGTGCACACATGCATATTTCAGGGGTGCAACAGGGTGTCCTTTTGGCACCCTTGCAACCTTGAAATTGCATTCTCAATTTGCGATTCTCTAATTGGTAATCGCAAATTGAGAATGTCTTCCCATTCATTCCTATGGGCCTTCTAGCCCATAGGAAACTCTTTGGCCACCCGAGTTCCCCCTGCCTACTTCTACAGGGAAGCCCGCTAAGAATCTGGGGGTGTGGTTCGATGAGAACCTCTCCTTCCTTACTCAGATCAAGAAGCTTGCCGGCAACTGTTTCGGTCTTCTTAAAACACTAAGGAAGTTTCTCCCTCTCCTGCCCAGGGCTGCGAAAGAAACAGTCATCTGCGCTCTTATCCTGTCTCGGCTGGATTACGCCAACGCCCTTTACGCTGCTATCCCTGGCTATCTGATGAAGAAGCTCCAGGTGGTTCAGAATGCGGCAGCCAGACTTCTTCTTGACATTCCCTCCAGGAATAGCGTGAGACATCACTTACGCTCACTGCACTGGCTTCCTGTGTCCGAACGGGTCAAATTTAAATCTTTAGTTATCGCCCATCGCGCTCTTCATGGCCACGGCCCTACCTACTTGCAAAAACGCTTCTCCTTCTATGCCCCTCTGAGACATTTGCGCTCAACGTCCCAATGTCTCGCGCAGGTTCCTCATTTTAAATATCAGAGGCTAGGTGGCAGCTCTCTTGCCCGGAAAGCTGCTGTTGCATGGAATGCTCTTCCCTTTTCCTTACGGAACATTCAGGACCCGTTGGTTTTCAAGAAGAAGCTGAAAACACACTTCTTTGTCTAATCCCAGCCTTCTGCCCCTCATGGTTTCGCGCCGGGACACTCCTGAGTATCTGTGCGCCTACAAATAAAAATAACATAGCATAACATAACAGTGTAGTACTTGAGTGTGCCATGCAAAATAATTAAATTGGGTTTGAACTACCACTGCATACTTGATCCCTTTACGAGACTGCTAGTAACTAAAAAACCACAGACAAGTATAATTCAAGTGTTAGTAGCACTGTGCCTAGCTGCGTCCTCCCAGCCTGCCAGTAATGGCCCATCCAGTTGCACCTATTGTGTGTGGCTGTCTAGAGAAATACAACAAAAAAAACTGTCAGCCAGTCGTGTGACCTATTGACAGGCTGCCGGCACTAAATGGCTAAATTTTTCATTACAAATTCAAAGGCACCAAACATGAACAAGTTACCTGTTACCATTATTCCCCTTATTAAATGCAATACATTAACTGCAATGTTATCTTATGGGAGAGGTAGGCCTTTCAGTAGTGAAACATGAATTTAAGAGTTTCACTATCAGGACATGTAAAACTTAAAAGTACATGTCCAACCTTTTACATACACTGCACCCTGTCCTCTAGGCTGGCCATGGCCTATCATATGGGTGACTTACTTGTATTAAAAGGTAAGTTTTGAGACTGGCAAACGTTTTATTTTGCCAGGTTGAAACGGCATTTTAGAACTGTACACACAGGTTACACTGGTAGACCTGAGACATGTTTAAAGTTCTACCTAAGTGGGTGGCACAAATCAGTCCTGCTAGCCCTCTAGTAGCATTTAATTTACAGGCCCTGGGCACAGGTAGTGCCATTTTGCTAGAGACTTACAGGAAAAATGCCAACTTCCTAAAGTGGCATTTCTAAAACTATAATTTAAAATCTGACGTCACCATTAGAAAGGATTTTTCTATACAATTCCAAAGAAACAAAACATGAACTGTTTACCTGCTCCCGTCTGGAAATTATCACTTATTTAATTTAATAAGGTAACTCCAATGTTATCCTATAGGAGAGGTAGGCCTTTCAGTGATGAAAAACGAATTTAAGAGCTTTTTACTAGCAGGACAGGTAAAACTAAAAAGCACATGTCCATCTCTTTAAATACATTGTACCCCGCCCTCTGGGCTGTCCAGGGCCTACCCTAAGGCAGACATGTATATTTAAAAGGGAAGGTTTATGGCTGGCAAAAGATTTGCTTTGCCAGGTCGAAATGGCAGTTTAAAACTGCACATACAGGCAGCAATGGCAGACCTGAGACACGTTTACAGTGCTACTTTGTCACAACCAGTGCTGCAAACTCACTAGTAGCATTTAATGTACAGGCCTTGGACACAGGTAGTGCCACTTTACAAGGGTCTTACAAGTAAATTAAATATGCCAAATTGGGTATGCGCTAATTCTCCCATGTTTTAAGGAGAGAGCACAAGCACTTTAAGACTGGTTAGCAGTGGTATAAACTATGCGGAGTCCTAAAGCCAGCAAAAACAAAGTCAGCATAACCGGAGGGTTAAAGGCAAAATGCTAGAGGAAAATCAAAGATGCCAAGCCTAACACTAAGCTTTTGTGGTAGAAGCAGCTACGGAATGAAGTAAACTTCATGTAGAATGCAAACCCGTCTCTCTTGGTGTTCAGAAAGAAAAAATGAAAAAGTTTAATTTTAATCAATAAAAAATTAAAACTCTTCAGGCTGTGTTATTATTTTCTATGGCACCAAGAAGCCCTAGGGTAATTGAGCCATATACCAATACAAATAATATAGCATAACATAAGACAGTATTATAACGGCCACTATAAATTCCTATGCTTAGACAACTGCAGAAGGATCAAACATGTTGAATCTGTGTTTTGCATCCAGCACACATCCCAGGCATTACATTTCTGGTGCCAATGACTGTTTGCTCTATCATTTCTGCTTGGTTTTACTTAGTGTTATGTTTTGAAGCAAATCAAATCCAGATCATGCTATCTTAGTTGATTGGGCTTTGAATCAAAACATGTGAGTGTTTGCAGTGCTGTGCCTCAGAAACATCCAATTTGCATATATTACCAGTTTGTTGACAATTCAGGACTTATTGCGAGTATGACTGTGCGGCAGTTGGACCCCCCGCCGCCAAACCATTGTGGAGACTGCCTGCCCTATTATGACTTTTTAAGTCACTGGCAGGCTTTTCCTTTAGCGTTCCAACGGCGGTGCCTATAGGCACCGCAATGGGAACGTCAAAGGAAGTTGTAACACGGCATGGACTTAAAAGTCCATGCCGTGCTCGAACTTCTGTGCATGCACATGGGGGGCACATGTTGTGCCCCCCTGTGTGCATCCACAAGGATTGAGGCACAAGGGGGCCCTGTAGGGCCCCCTTTCTTTCCTCACCTCCACTGTTTTCATGGAGGAAAGACCACCATGAAACCAGTAGCGGCCAAGCATATAGGTGTCTCTGGACCGCCGCACCACCGCCAGGGAACGGTGGTTCCCTGGCGGAATTTGCGGTCTCATGGCAACACAACAACTAGGGTCATAATTGGGTGGTCGCGCCACCACTACACCACAACCAGTCTGGCCGTCCTCGAACCGCAATCAGCGATGCAGCGCGAGCAATGTAATTCATTTTATTTATTTATTTATGTACTTAACTCAGTTCGGCCGTAAGCCGGAGTTTACTACTCCCCACCCTGCCCCTCCCCCGCCCAGCCCCACCGCAGCACTCCCTCCAGGAGCCGCTACTGTCTCCAAGGTCTTGAAACTGAGCTTGCCTCCTGTTCTGAATTCTCAGGGACACAAAGACTTCACCACCAGCTCCCCTGAATTCCCTTGCTGGGAATTCCATCCTGCAAAAAGGTGCCTGCTGCTGTTTAGGACCTCTAGAGACTGTTTGTCACTGGGAGCTGGAAAATCGATGCAACATCAAAGAAGCGTGAAACATCCGCACCTGTTTCCGACGCATCGCCGAAGAAACCGTCGCAGTGTCTGCCACAGCTCGAGAAATCACCACACGACGCATCGGGTGCAACAATCTCCGAAGTCCGAGAGTACTGCACCGATCCTGACGCAAGCCTGCTGTGCGGCTGCACAAAGCCACACATCGTACCGAAACGATGCATCGCAGCGCCAAGACTGTCGCATCGTTGGGGGCCTCAGTAAGAAACAGACACATCAACTCCCCACGCAGTAAGAAAACGATGCATCACCTCCTCTCCGGTAAGGAACCGATGCATCAACTCCCCTGCGCTGCAGTAAGGAACCAACACATCACCTCCCCCGGAGCAAGGAATCGACGCATCAACTTCCCTAAGTGTAAGGAACCGACGCATCACCTTCCATGCGGCCATTTTGTTTCTTTTGCGTGACGCATCTAAGGTACTTTTGAGAAAAGTGTCGCATTTACAACTTTCATTGAACTGAACTATTTCTACCATCTGAAAGTCATATTTTTATTACTGTATTGTGGATTTTTGTCGTTTGTCCTTGTTTTGGTTTAGATAAAGATTACCTATTTTTCTAAAATGGTGTGGTGTCCATTTGTAGTGTTTTCACTGTATTACTATATGTGTTCACAAATGCTTTACACACTGCTTCTGAGATAAGCCTGTCTGCTCATGCCAAGCTACCAAGGGGGTGAGCAGAGGTTATTTAAGAAGTGTATCCCCCTTACCCTGACTAGAAGCAAGGGTCCCTATTTGGACAAAGGTACGTACCTCTGCCAACTAGAGACCCCCATTTCTAACATTGGCGGTCAGCGGTGAAGATCTGGACTTGCATTTGTGACTTACATACAGTGATTGGTGTACACTACTAGTATAGTGCAGACCATTACGCAACTACATACATTTGCTAGAGTTTCTTTTCTGGGAATTTTTTGCATCTTGAGAACTGCCAATTTTCACCATGAGCAAAGCAGCATCACTTGCATCTGTGGATATTGAATTTGAAAAGGAGAGGGTTGATACCTGCACTGTGCCACAATTTAAAATCTCTGTGAGAGGCCTCACCAGAAAGGAGGAATTCCAAAAGGCGCTGAGGGCCTTGTTGGGAGCAAGGAATGCCAGTGGGCAGACCGAGGAGCCTATGGTGGAGGGGGAGAATTTAGAAGGGCAGTGGGATGGGCTAGTGGGCCTAACTGGAGGGGGTTGCCTCCCAGAGAAGGCAGCAGTGTGTCTTTAAGGGTCTGTCTCCACAGGAGTTGGAGGACAGGGAGAGAAGCAGAGTGCATGAAATGGAGCTTGCTAAGCTCAAGCTGGGGAGCCAGGGTGACTTAGAGAATAAGAGGTTGGAGTTGGAGAGCACGAAATTAGCCATGGAGGAAAAGAAGATGCTTTTAGAGCATGAGAGAGTGTTGAGGGAGTTGGAGCTGAAAGCAAAGAGTCTAGAAATCACTCCCTCTGGTGGCAGCACAACATCAGTGCCTGGGGAAGGAAAAGTATACATTCCCAAAGATGTTATCAAAAATTTCATGAAGCATGAGGACATTGGGCAGTGGTTTAAGACCTATGAAATAGCAATGAAGTCCCACCGGGTCCCTGAGAGAGATTGGGGAGCGGGGTTGTGGGGCCGCTTCATAGGTGAAGGGAGAGAGTCCCTACTAGCTTTGCCCACTGAGGATCAGATGTCCTATGCCCCCAAGAAGGAAGCCTTGATAGCCAGGTATGGGTTGGCCGCAGAGCTTTATAGGCAGAAATTTAGGAACTGCAAGAAGCTGGAGTCAAGTACTTGGGTGGAGTATGTATCTTATTTTTGCAGAGCACTGGATGGATGGGTGAAGGGTAGCAAGGTAACTGATTTACAGGGGCTCTATCATTTGGTTGCATGGGAGCACTTGACCAGTAGTTGTTTCCCAGAGCTACGCCAGCACCTGATTGATAGTAAGCTGACTGACCCCAGGAAGCTTGCTGTAGAGGCGGACCGCTGGGTCAGTACCAGGGTCCACAAAGGTCTTGTAGGAGACTCCGCCAAGGGTGGGCAGGGTCCCTAGCAGAAGAGTGGGTGGGACAAGGGTAAACAAAAGGAGTTCCAAAAAGGGCCCCAAAGTAATCCCCAAGGGAACCAAGGTAAGGGTTCCCAGCCTCCCACTGAAAAGAAACCATGGGTTCCAACAGGTAAGCCAGTTCAGAGGGGTCCCAAGACCTGTTTTAGTAGTGGTCAGGTGGGCCACTTCGGGGGGAATCCTAAGTATCCCAAACTGGTTACCACCGCATCCACTGGTGCACCCCCTCAGAAACTGGCTAGTGTAGCCTTGGGGGAGGAGTCGGGTGCCCAAGGTGGGTGGGGTCCCGCAGAGATGTCCCTGGCCTCTTTAGGAGACAGTGAGATGGTCCCAAGGACTTACCTGCCTGATCACACTAAAAAGTACAGGCAGTGGGTGGCCATCAATGACCATAGTGTGGAGGCTCTGAGAGACACCGGAGCCAGTGTGACAGCTGTCAGTTGCCGGCTGGTGTCTGAAGAGCAGGTGGTCCCCAACACATTCTACCCAGTAGTTTCCGCTGACAATTCAGAGTGCCTCTGCAAAGTGGCACAGGTTCCCTTTGGGGGGGGGTCTCAGGTACCTTGAAAGTAGCTGTGAGGCCATCCATGCCTGTTGACTGTCTGCTAGGCAATGATTTGGAGAGCTCCCGTTGGCCGAAGGTGGAGCGGAGGTCTCATTTGGAGATGTTGTGTCTGCCTGAGTGGGCATGTGTGACCACTCGGTCAATGGCAGCCGGTAAGGGCATTCAAGAGGACCTGGAGCCTGAAAGAGGGGCCCAGGTGCCTGCCGGGAAGAGAAGAGGCAGGGGGCACGGGAAACTGGCCCCCGAAGTTCCCACGGTCAGGAGGAGGTAGACCCTTAGGGGGATGCCCTGGAGCCTACAGGGGAACAAGTAGCTGAACTGGGGGACCTGCCTGAGCTGAACCATTGGCCGCAAGAAGGAGGGCCACCAGGGAGGAGTTCTGTCAGGAGCAGCAGACGTGCCCTTCCCTCATTGGTTTGCAGCAGCAGGCTGCAAACCAGGCAGCAGGTGATCAGTCCAGATCACATTGGATATACTGGGAGAATGGTCTCCTGTATAGCGAGCCTAAGGTTGCTGAGCTGGGCCTGCCCATGTGCTGGTGGTACCCCAGTGCTTCAGAGCCTTCCTACTGGGTCTGGCTCACGATGTGCCTTTGGCAGGGCATTTGGGGCAAGACAAGACCTTTGAGAGGCTTGTCACCCACTTTTACTGGCCCCAAATGGGCAAGCATTCTGATGCTCACTGTAGGTCTTGCCAGACTTGCAAGGCAAGTGGTAAGAGTGGGAGGAAGTGTAAGGCTCCTCTCCACCCTTTCCCTGTAGTCTGCACCCCCTATGAGAGGGTGGGTATTGACATTGTGGGGCCTCTGGATCCCAAGACAGCCATGGGCAACAGGTTTATCCTGGTCTTGGTGGACCATGCCACCCGGTACCCGGAAGCCATCCCTCTCTGGACTGTGACAGCCCCTGTGGTGGGTCGTGCGTTGATGGGGATTTTCTCCCATGTGGTGTTCCCCAGGGAGGTGGTGTCAGACCGGGGTACCAACTTCATATCTAAGTATATGAAGTCCCTGTGGCAGGAGTGCGATGTAACCTATAAGTTCACCACTCCTTACCACCCCTAAGGTAATGGGCTGGTTGAGAGATTCAACCGGACCTTGAAAGGCATGATTATGGGTCTTGGTGAGCCCATGAGGCGTAAGTGGGATGTCCTCTTACCATGCCTTCTGTTTGCTAACAGAGAAGTGCCCCAGAAGTCTTTAGGGTTCAGTCCCTTTGAGCTGCTGTACGGCCATCCTGTAAGAGGACCTCTGAGTCTGGTGAAAGAAGGCTGGGAGAAAGCTCCCAGTAAACCTCCCCAGGATGTATATAGCTACATGCTGGCCTTCAGAAACCAGACTAAGCGCTTCAGGCAACTCGCTCAGGCGAACCTGGAAGCCAGCCAGGAGGAAATAAAACGCTGGTATGATCAGAATGCCACTCTGATCGAGTTTCAACCTGGACAGAAGGTTTGGGTCAAGGCCCCAGTGGATCCTTGTGCACTCCAGGATAAGTGGACCAGACCATTTGAGGTCATGGAGCGCAAGAGTGACGTCACCTACTTGGTGGACTTGCAGTCTCCTAGGAACCCTTTGCGGGTCCTACATGTGAACCGCCTGAAGCCCCACTTGGAGAGGTCCGAAGTGGGCATGCTCCTAGCAACAGATGCTGGGATGGAAGAGGAGACTGAGCCTCTTCCTGACCTCCTGTCTGCAAAGGAGCAAGATGGGTCAGTGGACGGTGTGAACCTCTCTTCCGCCCTGACCCCTGAACAGCAGATTTACTGCCGCCAACTGTTGGGGCAGTTTTCTGAACAGTTCTCCCTGACCCCCGGTGTCACTCAGTGGTACGTCCATGATGTGGACACTGAGGACAGTCCTCCAGTAAAACATAAGATTTACCGAGTGACTGACAGGGTCAGAGCTTGCATCAAGGAGGAGGCCTCCAAGATGTTAGCTCTAGGGGTGTTTGAGCCCTCAAACAGCCCTTGGGCCAGCCCAGTGGTCTTGGTCCCGAAGGCCACGGCGCCCGGTGCCACACCAGAACTCCGGTTCTGTGTGGACTACCGAGGGCTCAATTCAGTCACCAGAACTGACTCGCACCCCATCCCTAGAGCTAATGAGCTCATCGATCGGTTGGGGGCTGCCCGGTACCTCACTATGTTTGACCTAACGTCTGGGTACTGGCAGATCGCCTTAACTGATGGGGCAAGAGAGAGGTCAGCATTCTCCACACCAGATGGGCACTACCAATTCTGGGTGATGCCCTTTGGGATGAAGAATGCCCCTGCCACCTTTCAGAGGTTGGTAAACCAGGTATTGGCTGGGCTGGAAGATTTCAGTGCCGACTACCTGGACGACATTGCAATGTTCAGTGCCACTTGGGAGGTACATTTGCACCACCTCTGGGAAGTGTTGAAGGCGCTGCGGAGGGCAGGCCTCACGATCAAGGCGAGTAAGTGCCAGATCGGGCAGGGTTCAGTGGTGTACTTGGGACACCAGGTAGGGAGTGGCCAGGTGGCACCCCTACAGCCCAAGATTGATACCATTCTCGCTTGGGAACCCCCCAAGACTCAGACAGAGGTGAGAGCCTTTTTAGGACTCACAGGGTATTAGAGGAGATTTGTCAAGGGGTATGGCACCATTGTTGCCCCCTTGACAGAGCTGACTTCCAGGAAGCAGCCCAGGAAAGTGAATTGGACTGACGCCTGCCAGAAGGCTTTTGATGCCCTGAAATCTGCCATGTGCACAGCGCCCGTGCTTAAGACACCCAACTTCTCAGAAGAGTTCATTGTGCAGACAGATGCTTCAAAGCATGGTGTGGGGGCTGTGCCCTCACAGCTAAATGAGGAGGGCGTGGACCAACCTGTAGCCTTTATTAGTAGGAGGTTACTTCCACGGGAACAGAGGTGGAGTGCGATTGAGCGTGAGGCATTTGCTGTGCCCTGGGTGCAGAAGAAGCTGAGACCAAACTTGTTTGGGACGCACTTCTGGGTTTATACAGACCACAGGCCCCTCAGATGGTTGATGCACTTGAGGGGTGAGAATCCAAAACTGTTGAGGTGGTCCATTTCCCTACAGGGGATGGACTTTAAGGTGGAACACCGCCCTGGTACAGAACACACCAATGTTAATGGTCTGTCCAGATTTATCCGCCTTAGTGAAGAGAACTTCCAAGAGGGTGGGTAGTTCTCCCCACATTTCAGCTAGAGGGGACATGGACCTGGCACCATTGGTGTGGGTCTCCCTTCCATTTTTTGCCTTTACCTCCTGTGTTTTGCTGTGTGTTGGACTCCATTTTTGCTGGTCTAGATGCTTTGGGCACTTTGCCACTGTTGTTCAGTGCCAAAGTGCAAGTGCTCTCTTTGTAAATTATTGTTATGGATTAGTGATTTCATTATTGGCTTATTTGATTTACTTATCAGACCCTAGTACAGTGCACTATGTGTGCCCAGGGCCTGTAAATCAAAAACTGCTGGTGGGCTGGCGGCACTGATTGCGCCACCCACAGAAGCAGCTTGTAAAGTGTGACTCAGGCCTGCCATTGCAGAGCCTGTGTGCAGTCTAGGACTGCCATGTCGACTTTGCAAGTGCACACACTTGCCAGTCCCTAAACATTCCCTTTTCTACATTTAGTCACCCCTAAGGTAGGCCCAAGGTATCCCTGCATTGTATGTGAAAGGTAGGACATGCCCCGATGTGTGGGGCATGTCCTGATGGTGAAATACTGCCAATTTCGTTTTTCACTATTGCAAGGCTATCTGTTCCCATAGGACAGAATGGGGAGTTTGTTTATAACATCTTATAAACATAACTGACCCTAGGAACAAGCTAGAGAAGTAAAGTTTAGTATGCCTGAACTCAGAATGTTAAAGTGCATCTTTTAGTGAGGGTGATTTTTACATTCTGTGTTTGAAAATACCACTTTTAGAAAGTAGCTATTTTCTTGCCTAACCATCCAGTGTGCCTCTGCTAGGTTTATGTATTGCATGTCTGGCTTTTGGATGCCAGGGGCTGGAGAGGGGCAGCAGCTCCAGAAGTCTGATGAGTCAGGGCTGGGCTGAATAGGCTTGGGCTGCATTTGGAGTGGTGGGAGGAGTAGCACCTTCACCTGAATAGGGCTGTGCCTGCCTACCACAATGATGGCTCTGCCCCCCGGTGGTGTGTCTGGAGCCACGGCTCACACTGATAATGGGGGTTATTGTGCACTTGCAAAGTGACCCACAGAACTGGTTTTGGCTGGGTACAGACACTCTCTGCCTTCAGAGAACAAAGGATTTTGGTGTAAAAAAAGATGGGCCCAGACCCCAGACTTTTAGATCACTTCTGGGAAATCAAGAGGAACCTTTGCCAAGGAGAAGAGCCGGATAGGCTGAGGAGGAATACTGCCCCTGTGCTGTTTGCTGTCTGGGGTTAACCTGCAGTGGCTGCTTGCTGCTAAGGAAAAGAGAAAAAGGACTTTGCTGTTTGCTTTGTCACCTGCTTGAAAAAAAGATCTCCAAGGGCTTGAAACTGAGCTTGTCTCCTGTTCTGAAGTCTCAGGGACACAAAGACTTCACCACCAGCTCCCCTGAATTCCCTTGCTGGGAATCCCAACCTGCAAAGAGGTGCCTGCTGCTGTTTAGGACCTCTAGAGACTGTTTGTCGCTGGGAGCTGGAAAATCGACGCAACATTGAAGAAGCGTGATGCATCCGCACCTGTTTCTGATGCATCACGCACGACGCATCCGGTGCAACGATCTCCGAAGTCCGAGATCACCGCACTGATCCCAACGCAAGCCTCCTCTGCGGCTGCACGAAGCCACGCATCGTACCGGATTGACGCATCGCATCGAGGCCCCAAGACTGTCGCATCGTAGGGGCCGCAGTAAGAAACAGATGCATCAACTCCCCATGCAGTAAGAAAACAACGCATCACCTCCTCTCCGGTAAGTACCCGACGCATCAACTCCCCTGCGCTGCAGTAAGGAACCGACGCATCACCTCCCCCGGAGCAAGGAATCGACGCATCACATTCCCTGAGTGTAAGGAACCGACGCATCACCTTCCCTGCGGCCATTTTGTTTGTTTTGTAACCCTGGGCGGTGAACTACGCTACGCTCGCGGAATTTGCGAAATTACGGTAACTTCGCGATTCGCGTAGAACGCGAAGTTACTGTGCACTACGCAATTAGCGGCGTAGCGTAGCTGTTTTTCTTCTTCGCGCGCTCAATATACGTTCTCGCGCGCGCGGTAACGACCTACCGTGATTCTGCGTTCGCCGACACGACTTCCTATCCGTTCGCGGGCGCCACGAGATTTGGAATCCGGCCGCACGATCCCGCGAGAGTGTGCGAACGTGAACACGTCATTCGGACGCGCGATCTGACTTCCGGCGGCAGTGTTGGTAAGATCGTGATTCCGAACACGAAGAAACTACAATCTGGCGAAGAATATATCTCGAGCATCATAAAACCTTCTCGAAAATGATGAATTAGTTCATTTTGCACAAAAAACTCCTCAGGTTGTCATTTAGAGATGTAGTTTGGTGAGCAAGGAGTCCTTTTTCTTTTTTCCAAGAGGAAGGAAGTGCCCCTGATTCTCAAACTTCCTGTTCCTGTCCAGCAGGCTCCTCCCAGTGTTTTGTCCATGTGCTGTTCACTTTCATTTGGATTTGGAGCTGGAAGGATCACTTTTTGTGTCTGTCTGCTGCATCATATCATTGGATTGGATTTGAGGACTCTTGGATTTGAGATTTTACAAGTAAGTTGGAGAATTGGTGTACTTGTTTGTTTGATTGGGGCTTGTTTGTACCTACATTTTTTGGGGGATTTCCATAGTTTTTAAAATGTATTGTTGTGGCCTGTAGTTTCGGCAGGGGCCTAGTTGTTTTTCTTTGATTGGAATTTCAGCCAGTAGGCCCGGACTAGAGCCAGAGGTACCCATGGGTGCATGTTTCTGTGGTGTCTGTTGAATTTAAAGTTTAAACATCATGTAGGCCGGGCATCCATGGATGGCATTGGTTTGAATTGGTAAAAGTGGTTTTTGGGGTGTATTTCATTTTTTGGGTGTTTGTTAAATAAATAGGCCTTTTCAGCCAGTAGGTAACCCTGGGCGGTCAGCTCGCGGACTTTGGGCAAGTCCGCACTGCGCAACAACGCGGACTTACAGTTTTTATCTTCTTCGCGCGCTCAATGTGCGTTTTCGCGCGCGCGATAACAACTTTTTGTGACGATCGCGATGCCGAACACGCAGAATTTACAATCTGGCGAAGAATATCTCTCGAGCATCATAAAACCTTCTCGAAAATGTTGATTTAGTTCATTTTGCACAAAAAACTCCTCAGGTTGTCATTTAGATGTAGTTTGGTGAGCAAGGAGTCACTTTTTTTTTGTTTTACAGTTTTTTTCAAGTTGCCCAGAGTCTCCAACTGCCTGGTCCTGTCCTTTGTCTTCACTTTTTTGTTATTTTGGGTGGCCTGGCCATGTGGGTGGCGGCCATTTTGTAAAGCCAGCCACTGTGCTTTTGCCATAGGCCTCCAAGCTTGCGGCCCAGTATGCCAGTAGGCCCAGAGGTAGTCACCATGGGTGCATAAAACTTCTGTTTCTGTGTAGTCTGTGGAATTTTGACATCATTTAGGCCATGGATGGCATTGAATTGATTCAATTGAATTGCGAAATGTGTTTTTTTTTGGAGGGTCTGACTATTTCACTTTTTGGGTGTGTTAAATAAATGCCTTTTTTGCGTGTGTACTGTGTAATTATAATTGTGTTGTTGTAGTGGTTGTCTAACTTTCCAAAGTGTTTTTAGCCATGTGGATTTTAGTTTTTGCATTAAAGCTGTGTGTGTTTTATAAGGCATCCTTTGTCTGCCCATATATAGGCCTGCTTGAGTTCATTGTTTGCCGTGCCTTGTGCCTGTGAGTCACCATGTTTCTGGGGGCCATTTTGTTGTGGTAGTTATTAGTGTGCTGTTTTTGCCACATAGGCCTGCGTGTCTTTCCATTGTTCCTCTTGTCTTACTGCTTCCAAATCCATCCCCATTGCCAGCTGCAGCTCCCTGATGCTGCTATATAATACATCCCACGTGATGCACAAATTTACGCCAAACATGCTCCAGTACATTTTAGTTTTTGTTCTTTACTATTCTTATTCTTCCAGAGTGTACACTAGCACTACACAGTAGCCAGGAAAGCCCTGGCCTTGTTGTCAACGTCTCATAAATGGCTAGACTGTGTGTTGTTGTTCACAGAGTTTCTGAAATTTAATAATTGAGGCCACCACACACTAAGTTCTATATTCTATTTGTTTGATTTGTGCTATGTTTGACTGATGTTCTGGCTTTTTTGCTTTTAGGTGCACAAAGACTGAGGAGGAGGTGTGTCTCTCATCATTGCCCGTTGCACTTCCAGACAGACATCCTGCTGCTGTACACACAACACAACGTGACGTGTGACCTGACCAGACATCTCAGCAACTGAGTGCTGCTGACATCTGAAGAAGATGGGCCCAAAGAAAGCAGGTACCAGGTCCTCCAGTACCAAGAAAGTTGCTATTGAGAAGAAGAAGGAACAGAAGAAGGAAGTGACACTGAAGTCTGGTGTGCCAGCCAATACCTTTTTGGGAAGAAAAAAATTGCGCCTGCAGCAGCGGTGTCCGGGGGCAAGCTGGGGGCAGCACCTCCGCATCAGTGGACCCAACCCACCAACCCAGGCCCAAGCACATGAGTGTGGAAGAGGTAGCCAGCCTAATGGTGGAAAGCAGTGATGCTGAGCCTGAGATAAACTTATCGCTATCTCAAAGTAGTACCCAATCAACGCAGGAGGAAACACAGCAGATAAGTGGTCAACAACAACAGCCGCAACCACCGCCCGCAATAGTAGTTGTTGTTCCTCCTGAAGTAGGGGCAGTTCAGGAAATTGAGCCTCATGCAGAGGTAGAAGAAGAAGCCACTCATTCAGAAGATCCATTGTCTTCCAAATCCCCAGCAAGGAAAAGGAGGGGTAGTCCATCAAGTTCTTCGCCAAGCCCCCTTCTGATGATCTAGATGCCACTTGGAAGCCACAAACTGAGTCTGAGAGGGAGCCACGTTCCAAGACCAAGCTAGGGAAAAGGAAGGTTCCGGAAAGCCTTACACTTATGGAGGTCGATGTAGAACAGCAAGATGATGATGATGACGACGAGCCAGTCATCATGAACATCACTCCCGGCCCCGAGGAGATGGAGACCAACATTCTTACCCTATCCAAAATCGCTGCGAGGGATGTAGCACGCATACCTCCACAGGTAACACCAACACGACCTACAGCTTCCATATTTGCATTAGCAAAGGCCCGGCAGCGACCTACATCCAGCACAACCACCACCTCTGTAGGAGTAGGTAGTGGTACAGCAGCACAGAGTCAAATTCAACACACACCCTACAGATCATCCGGCATTGGAAGTGGCACCTCCAGCAGGAGGCCAAAGTTAAGCTCCCCAGTTTGGGACTTCTTTACAGTTAGCGAAAAGGAGGAGAACATTGCTATATGCTCCATTTGTAATACCTCTGTTAGTCGTGGTAAGCTTGGTACAAACTATGGTACCGGAGGCCAAATGACCCATCTGAAAAAACACCACTTGATCAGCTGGGAGGACCACCTTCGCGGCAGAAAAAAACTGCAACCATTGGTGTTGGTGGGGATAAAGGAGTAGAAGAAGTAGATCCGATCACGGTGGAAGAGGAAGGACAGGGAGACATTCTCTCTGGTAGTGGTACACAAGGTGTCCCTGACCCCAGCAGTGCAGTCTTAACGTTGCACACATCTTCAGCAACATCTCAGTGGCACAAGAGTAAGAGTCAGCCGGAGACACCAAGAAGTACCAGGTCCGCACTACCAAAAAGTGCGTTGAGCCTAAGAGAAAGGAAAACCATGCAGCCTACCATTATCAGCATGTTTGGGGGTGAGGGGATGTACGAACGCAACCACCCAATAGCATGTTTGTACAATGCGAAGCTGGCTAAAATGTTAGCACTGGACCTTCTCCCTTTTTCTTTTGTTGAAGGGGTGGGTTTTGTGGAATTTGTGTCAACCATCTGCCCAAAATGGCATGTTCCCAGCCGCTACTATTTTGCCAGAGTTGCAGTTCCAGCACTACATCACGACATGCTGGAATTGCTAGGAAAGGCCTTGAAGCAGAGTGCTGTTCACAGTATCCACCTGACTACAGACATGTGGACCAGTTGCCAAGCCACAGATTACATGTGCATCACTGCACACTGGATCTGTTTTGCGGGGGTTAGCGAACAGATATCTGCTGGTGTTGATACTGCAGAGATTTTTCATGCCACTCGCAAACATGCAACTGTAGCCATGTTTGCCATGGAGAAATCTCATACTGCTGCAAACATTTTGGAAGAGTTTAACACCAAGGTCTTTGAGTGGCTGCGCCCAAGAGGGCTTACGATTGGTTTTGTTGCCACGGACAACGGCAGTAATGTAGTTTTGGCCATGCGCAATGGTGGCTATTTCAGGGTCCCGTGTTTGGCACACTGCATTAACATTGTTGTTCAAGACTTTTTGAAAAATGAATCCAAAGTCAGCAACTTACTGGTCACCTGCTGAAGAATATGCACACATTTCAACCATTCTTTTAAAGCCCGGAAGCAGCTGAGGGTCATTCAACGTGAGCATAAAATGCCAGTCAAAGCGCTCATCCAGGAGGTGCCAACACGTTGGAACTCAACTTATTACATGCTTGATCGTCTGTTTGAACTGTACATACCACTCAATGCTTATGTCATGCAAAGATTAGGGGAACCTACTGTGAAAGGCATGACCGTTGAGATGGCTCAATGGGACCTCAATAAATGCCTGACTGAGATGCTACTTCCTTTTGAGATCTTCACACGTGAAGTCAGCAGGGAGGACTGTACTATGGGCCAAGCTATCCCATTGTTGCACATGCTAGAGCAATAGCTGAAGGATGTGTCTGAAACGTACGCAGGTGTGGATGACAAACAAGACGCATATCATTTGGCGGAGACCTTAGCCGCTCGCTCATCGGAAAATACAAGGATTAAAAATAAAATTTTGTCACAACCACATTACATTAGTGCCACACAATTTTGGATCCACGGTACAAAGTATTTCTGAACAGCAAGGCAGTAATTCCTTTTTCGGAAGTGGATGTTGCCAACTACAAAACTTTGATAGCTAAGGAAGCCACTATTTTCGAAAGCGAACGGCTGTTAATTACAGGCCCCCACCCCAGGCCATAACCAGTACTACAGGGCATCCAGAGTCAAGTTCTACTTCGGAGCCTGAGGGCAGTGCATTTGCCTCCCAGCAGTCACCTACACCAACAATAATATCAAGAACAGGATCATCCACAGCACAATGTGCAACTGATTGGTTTCTACAGTAGGGGTATGGTAAGTCCAGTGCTGATGCAAAGGCAAAACAGGCCGAGCACATCGGAGCACCCCTGAACATTGAGCGGATGGTCCAGGCCTATCTGGATGACCCAACAGAGGTCTTCATGGATCGAAACCCATTGGTGTATTGGTATGGGAAAAGAAGCCAATGGACAGTGCTCAGCAGGCTGGCGATAAAGTATCTGGCTTCCCCTGTCGCAAGTGTCTCTTCTGAGCGTGTTTTCAGTGCTGCTGGTGCCATTGTAACTTCGAAAAGGACCAGTCTCTCGGCCCAAAGCGTGGAGAGGTTAACCATGATCAAAATGAATCAGCACTTTATACCACCGGATTACAAAATATGTGAATCACAGCAGGAAGAGGAGAGCGACTTGGATGACGTAAATAGTGCGTTACAGGACCTACTTCTGTCCGAACCACCAGAGTTTGAGGACAAGCTCCTCTTCCCTGACAACTAGGCTTTCAAATTGTTACTTTCTTCCTTCCTTTATGTGTCTGTGTATCTGTCTTTCTGGTTCAAATCACAACAAATCCATCACCACCGTCTTCTCTTTTTATTTCCCTATTGGAGTTGGATGTCTGTGCATTTAACTGTCCACTCTTCAGAGTCCTGCTTCATCTTCCTGTCTCGCACAAGTACATTTCCATCAAGCCAGACATTAGTACAAGAAATGTTGCCTTTACCAGTCCCGCCTCCATAAGAAGTGAAACGTGACTATAGCTATCCTCCGTTTTGTTTTCGAGCCGAAACTCATCAGTGTCCGAAGGCTAAAGCCTCAGCAGGCATCCAAAGGTCCTCACTGTCAGGATAGAAGGTACTTGGCAGAGAAAGACAAGAGACTCTTCGAAGAAACTTGCTGACATTTGTGCAAACTCAAATGACCATCAATGAGCGCTACCCAGGCTGCGGCCCATCATCACAGTGCTGACCATGGGAAGCAACTTAAACTGTGACAAAGTGCCACAGAAGAATAAGACGAAAACCGAAACAGCGACTAACACTCAAAATGAATGTGGACTGGAGTAATGATGAGGCCACTGCCCCGTAAAGAAAAATAACAACTGTCAGAACTAGGCATCTGATGATCTGACAGCCAAAGAGAAGAGCAAGACAGGTAATGATGGAATGCATTGGATGCTTGCAGACTCTGAGCGATTGCTGTTGTTTGTTGTTGATGTTGTGCATGAAGTCGAACTCTACTCTACTAGTTAATCTACAAAGTGACTCAAGTCAGTGACAGTCAATGTTTCCCTTCTTGTTGTTTAATAACCAAATTGTACTCCTACTACTGCAGGTGCAGGCCAATATCTGTTGCAATTTTTTAATATGGAATATGGACTTAATCGGAGTCACTACAGACTGAGTTGTAGTTGGACAACAAGTACCACACCATGATGATGACCATACTATCTTTGCACGCAGTCATTCAGTTGGATCGGAGATGATTCAAGGAATAACTGCATTTCATGAAGTGGCATAAGGTAAAAATAAACACAACAATTCAACAAGAAAGTAAACACAGCAGACCTACATGTCCATGTAGTGGTGTGTAGTCGAGTGTAGTGATGACTCACAGCGGCGCATTGATTTTGTCACTTAATTAGGAAAATGCTAAGTTGCTGTGTATGCCTTTTGTCTGGCTATGTCAAAAATTAAGGTAAATGGAGGTTGGGTCATGGGCTGATGCTGTGGTGGGCCTGTTCTGTCCTGTTGTTGTTGTAGCTTAATGCTGTAAACAGAATCTACACGATATATCCAAGCCGCCTCACTCTGAAAGTGTTCTCTGTTCTCTTCTTGGACTCCACCGTAATTGATGTTTTTTTATTCATTGATTTTTCAATACCCCTTTTGTTTTTCCATCTAGACGTTACAGGCCGGCCTTTACCCTGTGCTTGCTATACTGGGAGACACAACTCACATTTACCTTACCAATCGGCATCAGGAAGGCCACCAAGATTGATGTGCGGAGCGTCCATGGAAGATAGGACCAAGAGGAAGGACGAGATTCCACTCCACAATTTGAGCATGATAATACAGTAACTTTAGTATCATTCATCATTCATCTTTTAATTAATTTGAATCCTTTTTTCTCTTCAATCATTAGGACTGTGTGTTGTGTGTTGTTTGTTTGCTAATTGATCCCTACAACTGTGTTTTAATTGTCTTTGCTATCTTTACAAGTAAGCCCAGTACAACATGGAATTTGGGTCTCTGAGGGCATATTACAGGCAAGGCAAATTGCATAGAATATACTGCTGCCCTGTCCTGTCTAATTGTCTAGTAGGAGTTATTAAGTACTACTCATTAACCATCAAGTTATCTTCATCATCATGCATGCATTTCCCTTTTCTCCCTTTATAGATTTTTTGTATAAGATCATGGTCGTCTGCCAAGATTGCGCTTTGCTTTTGTTGTCCATGCGTACTGTTTTTCATTCTCAAACCTTTCCCCAAACCCCCTTCCCATCCATTCATCAAACCCTAACCCTCTTCCCCCGGGCTGTGATTTATATTGAGGTGTGATGTGACTACATAAAATGTACACCAATTGATCACACGCTTGCTGGGGCAGATGTGGTGAAAGCAACACTAATTCAATTGCAAGGCAGGGCGAGGAGCTTCTTCTGCTTGCCCACCCATGCTCAGTCTATGTGCAAGCCGTCACCGGCTAATAGTAGTACATCATAATTAATTGCCGTCATTGATTGGATTAATCATCAAACTCCTACCACACAGCAGTAAAGGTTACGAATTACGATTGTGTTAAGTTAAGTGACTCAATCGACACAACTACAGTTTGTAACTTCTTGTACTAGGCTGTCCCCGCCACCATTATGTTTAATTTGACTTTAGCAGTTGCAACTGCAATATTGTTTGTTTGGCAGTCTTCTTCTGTACTGTATTTTACTTCGTTCTACTACTCCTCCCACAGTCGCTCTCAGGAAAGTGACTGTCTCTTTTTAATTTTTTAGCAAATGCTACTGCCAGTGTCTATTCTACTACTACCACCACAACCATGGCATCTTCTACATTCTCTCTGGAAACCATGCAGCCATCGCTGTGCCGAACGTAATCATCAATCACAGGTAAGATAAGTTTGGTGGGAGGTATAAATGGATTAGGAGGAGAGACTGACAGTACTAGTAGGACAAATAACTCAGTGAGGGGTACCGCATCTATCTGTTTGTGTTACATCATCGTCGGCAGATTATTTAAATCAAACACTGGCTGCGGCCCTGCAGCAGCAAGGAAACCAATGTGACGTTAATGCGTAAAACAGTAACCCCCCACAAAACATTAACATTGTATGTTTAAGTATAAATATAATTTATTACCCTAACAAAAATAAACTATCCCACACCTGACCCACCCTTCTCCCTAACCCCAACAAATGTCCAACACGAAAAAAGTCCAAAGAATGTCCCGAAACCCCAACGCCCAATTCCCACCCACCAAAACAAGGAATAAAAAGGGCAAATCAACAGGGTCCTCGATGTTAAATTCGGCGGGCTTTGAGGTGTTTGTCCACCATGATTTTGACCCGCTCCTCCATTTGCTCCTCTAGACGTGCCATCCGGAGGAGAATCTTCCTGCGAAATGCCCTGCAGTGGCATCCAGGGTGGGGGACAGCAGTGCTGGCTGCTAGCGAATTGCGGCGGCGGCGGGCGGCTACCAGACCGCGGCGCCGTACCGCTGGAGTTGTGGCCTGGCTGGGGCCCGGGGCATCGGACGAGGCTGCAGCTGCTGCTGCCGCCTCCTCCTCCTCCGCCTGAGCCACCAGCCGCCGGTACTCCTGGCATATGGCCTCCAGTTTCCGGCGCCGGGCCCTGGCTGCCAACTCCTTCCGCGATGGTTTGTCTTGGGAAGGAGTACCATCTATATCAAGAAAGAAAAAAATATTGTTGTAACCAGTACTCTTAGCTAAACAGTAACACAAAATTAATTCAACACATAATGGCACAGTAGCACTAGCAAGAAGCACAGTACATAACATTTGTGGTAATAATCTATCTATCCTCCCACTTCCTCGGCCTCTAACATTTGTGGGAGTTTCAGGCATTATTCTAGCACTATGGACTCCAACCAGTACACAGTACACCAGTGTTCTTCTTTTCTCTAGTTTAGCGAAATGACATAACCTGGTTGTAGCCGGCATTGCCAGCTCGGTCATCTATGCTTGCACCCAAGACAAACATACGAGTCATGACGCAGACTCACGTTAGTTGGATTTACTACTGTTTGCAGGTGGGGAAGCTCGTATTTTTCTATTACGGGTGGCACTGGCCATACTCTCTCTGTTACATGGAGGGCAATTGCTCAATTTCACAGTGCTTGGCTACTACAAAAAGGCAGATTATATATCTGATCCAATGATCGTTGCTTTTATATGGGACAACGACATAAGGTCAGTAGCGGTCGGTGGTGGGACTCGGGGAGTTCGGCCTGGCGGTGACGTGGGTAGGGGCAGGATGGGGGTAGTAAACTATGGATTACGGCCAATTACAGGTAAGTAAACATATAAATAAATGAAACTAATTTTGTTGCGCACACTGCATCGCATTTGGCGGTGCAGTGCGCACAATGAAATTCGCTTTATTTATTTGTATGTTTACAGTAAAGTTACCTGTATTTGCCCGCGTAATACATTGTTTACTACTACCCCCACCCTGCCCCTCCCCACATCGGCTTTGCTACTCTGGCGCGGTTTCTTTTACATTCCCTAAAACTGTGCATCCCGTGACAGTCTCCACCTATGCTGTCTATGATGAATACATACAGGCATCCATCCATTCTAAGTAAATGTCAATCATTCTTCTTAATCTCTCCACCAACCTTACTTTGTTTCACCAACAACAACGCATGCGTCCACTCACTCCGTTGCTTGCCTTGGCTTTGAGTTTCACCCAAACACTTGCTATCCACAGTATCCACCCATACTGTGTCGCCCACCCAGGCAGGCATCCATTCTTCTTTCACCTTCCACCCATCCTTCAACAACACATGCATCTGATTCCTATCAGCCACCTATCCATGCTTCCAACGTATCCTTCTCTGCCAGTCATCATATTAAATCTCGCCCGCCCTTCCTCCTTCAACCCTTCTTTCCCTTTTTGTTCAACACATCCATCAAGGTCATCTGATCTGACTATTAGTCTCCTCCATAAAACTTTCACAGCTGAGTTGGAGTCAGATATAAGAGGCCATTGGTTAATCAAGTCTCGCTGGTAATGCTATTGCTACTGCATTGCTCATGCTAAGTAAAGGGTGTCTTCTTTAACCGTTGAATAATGTTCACTACAACTTCATACCTAATAAGTCTCAACAACAGTACAGTGAGTGAAGTCCACACACCCTTCCAGCTAGTGCAATGTCAATAAGTCATGAATATAACTTACCACCGCCCGCCACCGCTGCTGGCTCCCCCCCTGTAGCTCCTGCAGGTGCCGCATCTTCTCCTGCCCCCTCCGGAAGGCTCGAATCGCCGGTGGCCCCGCCGCCACTGGTGGTTGCTAGTCCGCCTAGATAAAAACATGACACATTTTTAGATGCCTGTACACCTCCCCCTATTTATTCTTTTTCATTAGCAAGATTGAAAAAAAAGTTAATACATACATATTATTATAAATCACATTCAATAGTCCAAATCGGGTACTAGAGTACAGTCAGTAGACACTAGTAGTGTTACGGTCCCTAGGGTCATTATTATACTATACTCTACTCTTTGCAAAGTTAGCCTGAGCCATGCAACCATTTTCCGCTTCATGTCTTTTGCGCATGTTACCTCGCAGCTTGTTGCGCAGTAACAGTAAGACGCCTTTTGAGCCCACATGAGCACATACAGCTACTGTCTGAGCGTTGCGTACAAGAGGTCGAAAAACAAGCCACTTTGTTATGGAGTTCGGTTAGTCCGTATTGCTTAGCCATAGGTAACATGTTACACTTTTTGGGCAGGACTGAGAAATGCTTGCATTATACTATATAACACGCACCATTTTTCTCAGGCAGAGGATTCCCTTCTACGAACCAGAGATTTGCAGAGCTTATGAATGATGCATGTAACCAGTAATTCTACGTTCTACGGTGAGGAGTCGCCCAGAATTCGCACAGATCTTTTGTCTTATATATCATCAATGATCATGCACTTGTTGCAACACTGTTTATTGTTTTAATCTTATGCATTTTGCTGTTGGAGCTGGCTGGAGTACACTGAATTTTATAGAACAACATACATACAGAGCTTGTTAGTTGAAAATAAACCTTTTGAACTTACACATAGACTCTGTGGTATTTTGTGTGGTGGTGGTGGTGGACTTACACGAGTGAGTGAGTGAAAGGGTGTTATGTTCTGGGTTGTGTAATCATAATCATTGGGTATCTTCGGGTGGGGGTTCGGGGACCTAATGAGACACTATAGCTAGTCGCTCAGGGGATTGTGGGTTCACTTCTGACTGAGGTGTGAGGAACGTCCAAGTTCCAAACTCGCATCACCAACATCCTATTTCATTGTGCATAGTTCTGCATGGGGCTGTGCAGAATCCAAGTAGTATGTACTATATCCTATCAAAAATAGTCAAATATCTGGTTGGGCATTTTGTTTGTGGTAATTGTCAAAGCCTCAAGATTAAGAAGCCTAGAAGAGGACAACCGAAAGGACTGGACTCAGTGGCTAGAGCTATTAGTATTGGTCAATCTGAGTTTTATTCAAAACCGTACAATAAAGAGTGGCAATGCAAACTGGGCAAGCTTAGCGACAGACTAATATTAGTAGTACAGAGTACAGACATTCATAGCAGAGGCAGTTAGAACTTAGAGGCAGGGATAACCAGAATTTAGAAACAGATAGTCAAGTCAAGATCAAAGAATCTTTTGTAAAAAATAGAATTAGGGAGTGGAGCCAGAATTAATAGTTCTGAAAAAATAAGGTGCAGTAAAAGTTAGGGCAATATAATTGTTAATATTAACCACTGGAGGACTTACTGGGACCAGCAGCAGGGCCCTCGGTAGAGGAGCGGTCCTCTGGTGGTTGTCCCGCCGAATCGGACCCCGTCTTCTTGCCCCTGGGTGCTGCACATCAGTGATCATGTAAGATATAATAAAGAAAAAGAAAGACACAAACATTAATGATTGCTGTGAAACAAATAAATTATCTAAAAAAACGCTCAAAAAACGTTTTAGGAAACAAAAATTGCAATAAAATTGACCTATCTAATCCGATCGACTACTGCCTTGCGGGATTCACGGACAGTCTACTTATTTGGGAACACTAATTCAGTGTTCCATTCTGATTGATTCAAATAAAATCCAGAACACTAACTAAGCCTAAGTACCACCTGACCTAGCCCACCTATTCCAGGCGGGCCAATTGTTCATTAAGCCTGCATTTCCATTTTTTATTGACATCAAAAATGCATAGATGAGAAGGAGGACACATGCATAAAGTGCATAATGCATACACCAAATTGTTGGTTGGTTGCGTCAGATTGTTCTGCAGCTGACTGACACTGCTAAGCTAAGCTTACCAGTACCACTCACTAAACAAACTACAAAAGGTTCTAAGGACTGGGGTAAGCAGCACTCAGTGACAGAGGATGCGTCACGCAGACCGCTCAAAAATGATCAACTAATAGTAACTAAACCTAGTATCAAATGCATCCACCACTATTTGACAGGAGGACAAAGGAAGGACTACAGTCTCTCTAGCAATAGCATTACCTAACTGAAGTTCTCTAAAGTAAACTCTTACATAATGACAAGCGAGCACAAAGTTGCAAAAAGTAAGAGTACCACCCAGCACCTGTGTCCTACAATCACAGAAGATTTTGAAACGTAATTTACCTGCAATGTAAGCAGCAGTATTCTTGTTATTTGTAAAAATGTATACACAAATCACAATACTTATACTACTATATATATATTGGCTACTCACCAAGCCCCACGACCTCGACACCTAGCAGGTCCAACAAGTCCTGCTCCCGGTCAAGGATGTCTGACCACCGGTGGGCCAGCTGGTTATGGGTGCGCCGGACCTCGGAGCAGTGAAACACTGCCCGACGCACCTTTGCCCACCGGCGGTGACGCTCCTGGGTCGGGTACCCGGAGCCTGGCCTGCCGCCTGCTGCCAAGGTCAAGGGGAGGTGGCGCTGAATAAAAAAAACAAGGGCGGCCACCTCCGCCTCATTAAACAGCTGGCGGGCTTGCACCCCTGCAGGGCGCAGTCTGCCGCAAGGCAGGCGGCGATTGGGCGCACGCGCCTTGCCCTTTGAGCCGCTGCTGCTACCCTTCGCCATGGTTCTGGGGTGGGAGGCGGTGAAAAAGAAAAGTTAGAAGGGAAAAATAAAGTTAGGGGAAGAAGTAGGAGCTTAAAGAAGAAAGTTATATAAAACAGTCGAAAAGTAAAAAAAACAAGTAAAAAGTAGAAAAAAATGCAAAATATAGACTTAAGCAGAGAGTGAGATAGATAAGAAATAAAGAAAAATTGAAAAACAGTGTAAAAAACTAAGGATTGCAAAGATTGAGGGAGGATAGAAAAGCAGGCCCAGAACCATAGCATAGAGTGGTAAAACAAGATGGCCACGCCCATCGCGACCGTGTGTGTAAGTTCGCGCGATATTTGTCCCCGAGCACGCAAAAAACATCGCGAACACGTACAACGCGTTCCCGAACAAGGAATGCGCATCGCGAGCACGCTATACGCGACCCGGAACAGGAAATAAGGGATCGCGAATGGGCGGGACAAGTGAAAAACAAAATGGCCGCGCCCATAGGCGACCGCATGGGTAAGTTCGTGCCCCCGAGCACGCAAATAGCGTCCCAAACAACCACAACGCGTTCCCGAGCAAGAAAAACGCATCGCGAACGGGCGCGGCAAGCAGCTACGCACGCTCGCGAACCTACGCGTAGCTCGCGTAGCGCTCCAACATCTTCGCGTAGCTTCGCGTAGCGCGACTACGCGGACTACGCGAACTACGCCCAGGCTTATTGTTTTGTGTGACGCATTTAAGGTACTTTTGAGAAAAGTGTTGCATTTACAACTTGCATTGAACTGAACTATTTCTACCATCTGAAAGTTATATTTGTATTACTGTATTGTGGATTTTTGTTGTTTGTTCTTGTTTTGGTTTAGATAAAGATTACTTATTTTTCTAAACTGGTGTTGTGTCCATTTGTAGTGTTTTCACTGTATTACTGTATGTGTTAACAAATGCTTTACACACTGCCTCTGAGATAAGCCTGTCTGCTCGTGCCAAGCTACCAAAGGGGTGAGCAGGGGTTATTTTAGAAGTGTATCTCCCTTACCCTGACTAGAAGCAAGGGTCCCTATTTGGACAAAGGTACCTACCTCTGCCAACTAGAGACCCCCATTTCTAACAGCACTATATTGCCTTAAATACAGCACATTTCTGCCCATTCCCCGTCACACAGTGCAGTGCAGCAAGGTTACCTGCACTGCCTGACATTCTCGTAAAAAGGCTCTTCACTTTCAGTTGATCTCCTGTCTCTCATCTCCTAATTCCTCAAAAATAGAATCGACTAGAAATACGCTACAATAATCGGTGCACGTGGAAGTAACAGTACATTTATATTTCTGTTTTATAGTTCATCGTTGAGATATCAGCAGGCTGAATGAGTATGGTTGTGCACAAGGAAAAGTAAGGATTAAGGCATTTTTAATTCCGGCAATAGATTTTACAATACCATGTGACGAATCACCCTAGGTTACTCCTGCAGTGTATACATTGTACAATTCTTACATTTTACTTTAGTTAGCCCAATGAGAACCATGAAAATCAGCAGTGCTTGAATTATTATATCTGAATAAGAAGACATTTATAATTTCTTTAAATATCTTCAACAGCTGTTATGTTAGATCTCACTTGCTATTTCAATTTGTCTCACAAATCTTGGCTGATTCCAAGCAATACAGATCGTTTTAGTTTTCTGCAGGTACACTATTCAACTAAGCGAAATGGTAAGGAACTTACGCAGTGGTCCTAAAACTGGTGGATATATGAATGAGTAACTGAACTATTAGGTCAGTGAAGAAATGGTTGAATTACTTTTTGAAAGGCGCTGCCTATTTTGAGCACCTCTGATTTTTTAATAAATGGCAAACTTGTGAATTGTAATTCTTTTACCTTCACCCACTCCCTGACTGTGATCAAAATGGCACCAATCTGCAATAGTGGAGAATGTCGCCAATGCGTGTTTCATGGGGGCCCAACCTCTAGTCCCATCCTTAATTGAAATGTTAACAAGCAAACATTTCCTACACATAGGTACAACTTGTGCATTTTAAGTAAACACACACATGTGGATGATTTCCATATTCAGGGTCTTCATTATTTCAAAACCTCCCTTGGTCTACAGGGGCAACATTCACCCAGGGGACTTATTGTGTCCTTCATGTTGTCATCGTCCCTAACACCCTTTTTACTGGGTCTATCCCTTTCCCTGCCCTTTGAGTGAAACACAATAGGCATTAAGCTAAAACATGGGTGGTGAGCCAGCACATTGTTTGGGGGTGGGACATTCTCACTCGCTGTAGCAATAATTGCTTTGTATAGCAGATTGTTAGTCACTTATCTTGCCCTTCCTAGTGCTGACCTATTGAGATCTGTAAGGCCCTTGTCTTATGTTGCTGCAAGGTTTCATCTCAGCTTTGGACCCTTCTGGCTGGGACAATCCCAGAACCACCACTCTCACCTTCAGTGCGAAAGGCCGGTACTCCGGGCTGTCCTTTGTTTCTGTCACCTGATACTCTCTCTCCATACTAATAACCTCACTGGGGCTTATTTACAAGGCCCTTGCGCCACTTTTGCGTCATTTTTAACATGGGAAAAGTGACGCAAAAGTGGCGCAAGGGGCTTGTAAATCTGCCCCACTGAATTTATTCAATTGTACTCACTTCAAGTACACACAGACACACCCACCCAGGTACTCAACTAATTAGACATCAACATATTCTGTCGCTCACCAGACTGCCCAAGCATATTGCTTTCAGCACCTCAGGGCCAACTGGGGCACCAGAATCAATTGCTTAACATAAGCCCTGATGTCTGCATCACGTGGTCAACCTATCATAGTGAGGGGTTTTTAGAGATATGCGTCACCCTAAAAAAAATGATGCCCCTCATAATGGTACCAAGGGCAGGCTAACGCTCCAAAATGAAGAATATTTCCTTTTTTCTTGGTTAGGCTTGCTACCATTAATATTCTGTTCTAAATATTGTCTACCTAAATCCTAAAATATTGCGTAGAATATAAATTAAGCAAACAGCAGCTTGTTCTGAGAAAGATAAAACAGTACATTACAAACCCCCATGATGCCAAATGGGTTATCACCTGGTAATGTCAAACATCTAAATTATGTATGGTAAACAGACCAGTTAGCCTGATAAAGAGGCTTCATTGTAAAATGAGTTAGAATAGTGATTCTAAATACTGCTTTGTTCGACATTTCAAGACAGTGCTGCCCTTTCTTACTTTTTATAAATTGACATGTTATGAAGAGAACAACATTTCTGAAGCAGAACAATCATGCCCACCCTTAGCCGCGCTGTGTGGGTTACCTATCACTGTCACTTTGGACTGGCCCTGTGACAGCAGCACAATGACTACTAATTGCAATAACATGACAGCTCTTACGCATGGATGGCCTAAACCTTTGTAAACAAACGCTGCTGTAACTACGAGTCAAGCATCCCGCAGTGTGTTCCAGCTGCCTTCCCTTATTAGACAATAAATCTTCGAATGGTGATTTAATTGTTTTATGTTTTGGCAGCAGTCGCGTACCATGACCAAATAGTACAGACATTTTTATGGTGATCTGTGTCAGTTTCCTCTACTCAAAACAAAACCAACATCATAAACAGGAGGAAAGCGAGATGACTCTACAAAGGCACATTATCTAAACAGCTGTCTGGATTGCAAAACATTTTCGGCTGACGGTTAGATTTGTCAGCTTTAGTGTGGTCTTACCCCAAACCTTTTGCCTTCCTTTTCCATTTTTTTTGTTCCAGTTTATGCTGGCATTTAAACTCTGTACAATTTACTACTCCTAACCAGTGCTAAAGTTCTTGTGCTCTCCACTCTAAACATAGTAATATTGGCTTATCCCCAATTGGCATATTTAATTTACTTGCAAGTCCCTAGTAAAGCGGTACTATATGTCCCCAGGAACTGTATATTAAATGCTACCACTGGGCCTTCAGCACTGATTGTGCCACCCACTTAACTAGCCCTCTAAACATGTCTCAGGCCTCCCATTGGAGAGCATTTGTGTGTAGTTTTAAACCTCCTTTTTGACCTGGCAAAATAATATTTTGCCAGGTGCAAACCTTCCCTTTTAATACATATAATTCACCCCTAAGGCAGGCCCTGGACAACCCAGGGGGCAGGGTGAAATGTATTTATAAAGCAGGACGTGTACTTTTAAGTTTTACATGCCCTGGTAGTAAAAAACTCTTACATTTGTGTTCACTACTGCAATTCCTATCTCTCTCATAGAATAACACTGGAGTCGCCTCATCACATTTTATAAGTGTAATTTCCAAATCAGAAGAAATAACCAGTTCATGTTTGTATTCACTGGAATCCAAATTTAAAATCCTAACTTATGGTGAAGTCAGCTTTCAAATTACAGTTCTGAAAATGCCACTTTTAGAAAGTTGGCCTTTTCTTGCCATATCCATCTGGTGCCTGCAGCCTGTCTCCAGTCACATGACTGGGTGTAGTTGGCAGTTGGGTTTTGTGTATACCTCCTAGGCATCCACACACAATGGGAGCTTGGGTGTGACTGGATCGGCCATCACTGGCAGAAAGGGAGGGAGGATCTGGGCACATGCTCACTTACACCTGAATAGACTGTGTCCTGTCTCTACTCAAAGGGCTGCATACCGCCTGTAGTTAGTCTGGAGCCAGGGCAGGAAAGGTAGGGCATCTGTGCACTTCGAAGTCATGCATCTAGAAGCTCCCTCCCAACTTCAAAGACACAACTGGGTATGGATACTGGACGCCAGTCAACCAACAACCCAATTTCTTATACTGGTGTTCGGTGGTGAGGATGGGACTCGTGCTTTTGAGTGCCATACTGTAACTTTGTGTTACACTACCACCCCACATACATACTTTAAGACAAATGTGAGTTAATTGGCCGTTTTGACTTTCTAAAATTCTGTCTCTGTCCTTTGTGCCTAAATCCACCTCCACAAGCATGGAGATGGAGCCGGCAAACATCGAGTCCAACACTGTGGCCCAACTCAAAAAGTTCTGTTAAGAGAGGGGACTTCCAACCAAGAGCACTGCCAGGAAGGTGGAATTGCAAAAGACACTGAGGGGATGGGTGAAAGTGCACCAGTCACTTGCTACAGTAACTGAAGAAGATGAGGAGATGGGCAGCCAAGGAGAGGATTTGGACCTCAGGGTCATCAGTCTGCTAAAAGGGATGACCTGACCCTTAATTTGGAGCTCCATGACTGGGCAGGGAGCAGTGGATCTTCCCATGGCCTGTCACCAGAGATGCTGGCAGAGAGGAGGGAGGAGTGAGAGTTCAAGCTGGAAATGGCCAGGCTCAGAAGGGAAGAGAAGAAACTGGCCATGGATGTGGAACAAAAGAAGTCTGAGGCTGAGAGGGACTTGGAGGAGAAAAACCTACTACTGGCTGCTTCTGAACTGAGTTTGAAAGCACTGGATCTCAAGGCCAGGCAGGCAGGCAGAATCTGGCAGTGACGGTGGCAGCATCCTTGCAGTGTCTGAAGGAGACAAAAAGGTCTGCATCACCAAGGATGTGGTATCTGATTTTGAGGTGGGAGATGCCTTTGACAAGTGTTTTTCTATCTAGGAGGTAGCTCTGAGGGTTCACAAGATCCCAGAAGAGCACTGGAGGGGTGGTCTATGGAAACACATGCCTACAGTGGGGCAGGACATACTTCTTACTTTAGAGGTTGGGGACCAAACCAGGTACACCCCATGAAAGGCATATTGATTGATAAGTTCGAGCTGACCCCTGGAAAGTACAGCCAAAGGTTCAGAGACAGTCAGAAGCTCCCCAACCAGTCCTGGGTGGATTTTGTAGACTACTCTAGCAAGGCCCTGAATGAATGGGTGCGGGCAGCAATGTGAATGATTGCAATGGGTTGTACAATCTAATTTTGAGAGAGCACATGCTCAGTACTTGTTTTCCAGAGCTGCACCAGCACCTAGTTGTCAGCAAGCTGACCAACCCCAGGAAGTTGCTGAGGAGGCAGACCTCAGGGCCAGCACAAGAGTGTCTAAAAGGTATCTGGCTGAGACTCCCACAAGGATGTTCAGGGGTCCCACCAGCAGAACAAGGGGGGAGAAAAGATTAAAAATAAGGAGCTTTCTAAAGGTCCTCAAAATAATTCCCAAGGAAGTAGTAGTAACCAGTCCCAGTGTGAAACCTAAGAAGAAGGGGTCCTTTGACAAGCAGACAGAGAGGTTTGTACTGCAATGCACAGAGTGCTATAAATATGGGCACTACAAGGGCGACTCCAAATGTCCTAAGAAGGCACAGCCCCTCACTGGTAGGCAGACACCTGGGTTGCTGAGTGTAGCACTTGTGGAGGAGGTAGTCTCAGTTAGTTTTGGGGAGCAGACAGTGGTGACCCTAGTTTCCCTGGGAGATAAGGAGATCGCGCCAAAAGCTCATATGCCTGACAACATATCTAAGTACAGGCAGTAGGTCAGCATCAACAGGTGGAGGCTCTGAGGGACACAGGAGCCAGCATGTGAGGTGTCAACTGGTGCCCTCAGAGCAGGTCCTCCTTAACACATTCTACCGAATCACTAATCGTGAGAGCCATCTACCGGTGGCTCTGGTTTCCTTTGAGTGGGGGCGGGGGGTCTCATGTTCTCTGAAAGTAACTGTGAGCCCTGTCATGACTGTAGATTGTCTGTTGGGCAATGACCTATGGCATACTATCTGGATGGAGGTGAAGCTCAGGTCACATAGGAGATTTTGTGATTGCCTGAATGGGTCTGTGTGACCACACTGTCCATGGCTGCCTGCAAAGAGAGTCAAGGGTTTCTGAGGCCTGGACAAATGGCCCAGACAGCTGCCAAGAAAGAGAGGGGCAAGGGGTGTGGGAAACCAGCCCCTAAAATTCCCATAGTCAAGGTCGAAAGGTCACCTGAGGATGATGCCCCCGAGCCAACTGGTGGGGACATTACCACCCTGGGTGA
Source organism: Calotriton arnoldi (assembly GCA_963921515.1). Taxonomy (NCBI): domain Eukaryota; kingdom Metazoa; phylum Chordata; class Amphibia; order Caudata; family Salamandridae; genus Calotriton; species Calotriton arnoldi. The sequence continues at coordinate 2,161,882 of CAWUFW010001960.1, read as the reverse complement.
CATGCCTGAGCTTGCTGATTGGCAAGTTGAGGGTGGCCCCCCCAGGGAGGAATTCTAAAAGGCGCAGAAAGAGTGCCCCACACTAGAGGGGTTGAGGCATCAAGCTGAGGCCCAGGCAGCTGCTGACACCTCTGGCGATCACATGATCTATTGGGAGAATGCCCTCCTATATAGAGAGCCTAAGGCTTCTGGATCTGGGGCAGTCCATGTGCTGGAGGTCATCCAGTGTTACAGGACCTTTCTACTGGGTTTGGCTCATGACATACCCCAGACAGGACATCTGGGCAAGGCAAGACCTTTGCCAGGCTTGTTTCCCACTTCTTTTGGCCCCGCATGAAGACAGCCTCAGATGCATTCTGTAGGTCCTGTCCGACTTGTCAGGCAAGTCAGAAGTCAGGAAAAAAGTCAAAGCTCCCCATGCCTCATTATTGGCACTCCCTTTGAGAGGATAGGCATCAACATTGCTGGACCCTTAGACTCCAAGACAGCTTTAGGCAATGGGTTCCTCCTGGTCTTGGTGGACCATGACACTCGCTACCCAGAGGCCATCCCTTTGAGTCTGGTGACTACACCTGCGGTGGCTCAGGCTCTGATGGGGATTTTTACCCATGTCTGACAGAGGCACTGACTTCATGTCAGCGTACATGAAGTCCATTTGGGATGAGTGTGAGGTAACATATAAGTTCTCCCCACTCTATCACCCCCAAACCAACGGTCTTGTGGAAAGATTCAACAAGACCTTGAAGGGCATGACAATGGGCCTACCTGAGCCCATGAGGCATAAGTGGGTTGTCCTCCTTCCATGCCTTCTCTTTGCCTACAGGGATGTGTCACAAAAGGAAGTGGGGGTTAGCCCCTTTGAACTCCTCTACTGCCACCCTGTTAGGGAACCTCTCAGCTTTGTGAGAGAAGGGTAGGAGCAAACTTCCAGGAAGCCTCCTAAGGATATGGCCAGCTGCATGCTGGCCCTCTGCAGCTAGATACATCGCTTCTAGAAAAGGGCGAAAAGTAATCTTGAGGCCAGTCAGGAGGATATGAAGCTCTGGTGTGATCAGAAGGACACTCTGGTAGAGTTTCAACGTGGCCCAAAGATGTGGGTTATGGAGGCTATGGAGCCCAGAGCTCTCTAGTATTGCTGGATAGGCCCATATGAGGGGAAGGATACGAAAAGGGGGAATCCACCTACTGAGTGGATCTCAAGACCCCTAGTAGCCCCTTAAGGGTGCTCAACATGAACCACCTCAAATTGTAAAATCCTGTTTTGTTTTGTGTGGAGTCCATTCTGTTCTTGTAGTCTTGTCCTGTAATACTCAATGATGATAAGTCCTGGCATGTGGAATGTGCACAACAAGTAATATGCCCCAAAGTTGAACTTGTGTCCTATTAGCTTACACACTGACATATCACGAGATGTACAATTCCCGTAACAAGTTGCTGCCATATTTTCCGAGCAAGGAATGCATCAAATCTATGCCCATATATGCAAAAACCAAATGTCGAAATCTGGTTGAACAGGTAAATCCCTGTCTTTACATATTTTATGATCCCAGCCAACAGGATATGCAGACACCATTACCTGTTGCCATGTGCATCACGCATGTAATACAAAGTGTTATTTCGCTATGATTGTCTAAACACTTAATGATTGTGTAATGCTTGCATCTTCTGATCAGTCACGTACCATGCATTTGTCCTTAATAGTGTGCAAATCACGTTTTTTAGTATCATGATTAGATATGTGGTTAACACACCTTTTTGTGGGTTCTTGGGAAAAAAAAGGTCTTGTACAGGTTATGCATATTAGACATGCTGCTAGCATGGCCCCATGATTCACGTATAAAGCTGCCTTTGATATTTGACTTTGTTTGGTTTCTTCAATTAGCTTCTCAGATTCCACAAAACCACACATTGAGAGACCTGAAATGAGCATGCTCTTGGTGACAGATGAGGGAGTGGAAAAGGTGAGTGAGCCTCTCCCTGACCTCCTGTCTGCCAAGGAACATGATGGGTTAGTAAAGGGTGTCAACCTCTCCCCTACCCTGACCCTAGAACAGCAGAGTGACTGTCATGAGTTACTGGGGCAGTTCTCTTCTCTCTTCTCCTTCACCCCTGGACTCACACACAACTGTGCGTCCTTGACATAGACACTGGAGAAAGTTCACCTGTTAAAAATAAGATTTACAGGTTGTCAGATAAGTTGAGGGCCAGTATCATGGTGGATGTCTCCAAGATTCTGGCATTAGGGGTGATTGAGCCCTCCAACAGTCCCTGGTCCCGTACTGTGGGGCTGGTACCAAAGGCTGCCCCACCGGGCACCGCTCCAGAACTTAGGTTCTGTGTGGACTACTTGGGTCTTAATTCCGTCATAAAGACTGACACACCCTATCTCCTGAGCTGATGAACTCATAGACAGGCTGGGTGCTGCCAAATTCGTCAGTACTTTTTATTTAACATCAGGGTACTGGCAGATCACACTGACCGAGGGGGCGAAAAAGACTTATGCATTTTCAACCCCAGAGGGCCACTTCCAGTTTTGGGTGATGTCCTTTGGTTTGAAGAATACCCCTGCCACCTTTCAGAGGTTGGTCAACAGGGTCCTGGCTGGTAAGGAGTCATTCTGTGCAGCCAACCTGGAAGACATAGCTGTCTACAACTCTAGCTGGGAAGAACATCTGTGCCACCTCCAGGAGGTACTTCGTGCCCTACAACAGGTGGGCCTGACTATCACGGCCAGTAAGTGCCAGATAGGGCAGGGTTCGGTGGTATATGTGTGACACATGGTGGGCGGGGGCAAAGTGAAGTCCTTCCAGGCCAAGATTGAGATTATATTGGTATGGCGACCCACTAAACCACAGACTGAGGTTAGGGCCTTCCTGGGCCTCACAGGATATAATGCTAAAGGATATGGCACCATTGCTGCCCCCTTAAAAGAGCTGACTTCAAAAAAGCATCCCAAACAGGTGATTTGGACAGAGGCCTTTGATACCCTCAAGAAGGCCATCTGTACTGCACCCGCACTCAAGGCTCCTGACTTCTCTAAGGAATTCATAGTGCAAAATAGACATTTCAGAGCACAAATGGAGGAGCTAGACACGCTACTTTTTCCCAGAGAACAACATTGGGTTTTCAGACTTAGACGCCATCCGGAAGGTTTAAACGATGACATTCCTTGGTTGCCCCTCTGATGTACACCAAACAACATGTAACCTATAACAACAATAGAAAGCTGATAACAGAGAAGTCACACAAGATAATACATCATAAGCATGAAAACACAGCACTTCATAAGTGGTTCATTAACAACTTGTGAATACAGGAGGTCAATGAATATTACATAAACAAAATATATATATATGTGAAACTGACCATGAGGATGAGAGAAGAACCATGGATGTTGCATACACACATTCAATCTGTCCACTCCTCTACACTTGATTTCGTCTTACATGATGAAAAGATAATGACCATGATACCCACTGAGATTTTACAATTGTATTTGCTCCATTCTTCCATTCTTCCACTTTTTTAAACCGAGAATAATCAGACATGTTGCATGCTTTAATAATTGTAAAAGATGCTAAGTGCATTGCCATAGAGACATGTTGCTTAGTACACTGAGAGATAGTGGGCGATATATCTCACTCATCTTTTCAATTTTGACACTGTTTGATTGAATGACTCAAAATAAAGTGAGCAATACATTGGAAGTTTTTTCTGTTTTTCGTCCGTCTTCTTTTTTCCCCCCATTTTCCCATTTTTTTCGGTATGTGAACAAAACATCGATTGTTAACTATGACGAGGACTACAGTCCCATGACCTGCAATACTTCTGGGTCAACATGAGTAATTCACCTCATACAGCATTTCTGGGTTAATACGAACCGGCTTTATTCAAATCAAAGCAGGCTGCAGCACTTCGGCCTCTCGCCAGCTCCATTCACCTGCTCACTTTGCAGGAGCACAACAGGTATGTGCGTTATTAACAGAGGGAGACCGCTCACCACATAGGAGCATTAAATTGGGTGAGAGGTGGTATAGTTTATTGTGACTGATCAGAACATCACATTAGGAATAGCTGGTATTGAGGCTGTCAACAGTCTGCATTTTGAGATGTGATTTAACGGCAGGGTTAGCTGTAGATACGGTATCGAGTGTGAGTCCGAGCCCCTTTTGTGTGGTCTCTGGGGATTTTGTTATGACTTGTCAGAAACGCATGAAACAAACTTTGAATATTGGAATGTGTATTGGATCATTGAGGTTGATGGAATTGATCATCATAAGTCGATCTTGATTTTCAGAGTATAAAATATATAAGAGCACAAGGAGATATTCACAAAATATAGTGTGCCTTCAATATAGCTTGCTTATCATCTGCAAAAATGATGGTCAAGAATCTAATCTTAGTTTATTTCTGTTGCTTGATGGAGACTGATGCTTGAGAGTGGAATATGTACATTCACTCTGGGTAAGATTGCCCCCATGTTTTCTTCTTCTTCTGTTTACACTACCCTAACAGGAGTGCGGTTGATGGTGACAGACAAATTGCTTTGCACCTGCTCACCCCTGGGTTAGCCTAATGGGGTCAAAGTTTAATGAAAATGAGAGTAATTGCTGCCTTCTTTTCTTTCAGCGCCATAGGTGGACACTGAGGATAGTGGTAACCCACCCAGTAATTCACCAAGTCGAATGTATGGCTGTTTTTGTATTTTTATTTTCTGTAAGCAGAGTGACAGTTTTCTCTGGTACTGACAAATGCCGACAAACCTGAGAAAGTCATTAAAGGGCTGAAACATGTTAAACCACTGAGATAGGGTAGTTCTTACCCCCTGTCCTCGCACTATTTTAACCCTATCCGATAGGGGCACCAGAATAAAGGTTTTTCCACCCACCAGGAGATAGTTTTATTGACACTGTAGGTTCCTTCTTGCACTCTTCCCCTCACTCATTAACATCATCATCTCGCTCACCAAAACACCTCTGCTTCTCATGGTCTTGCACTCTGGAGTTGTAGCCCACCCAAGGTACCTTGCGGTCCTTGTGTGAGGCGGGAACCCAATGATGAAGCTTGACACCTTCAGGTGAGTGAGGGTTCTTGTCCTAACAACAAGGTGCTCTTTCCTCGTATTACCAAACGTACAATAGTGTGTGAGACTGAGGGTATATTCAAGCCCACTTTCAAGAGTCCAGGACTGGAGTGGCACCACTTGACAGGGTAGGACTCGCAGATGGCAGAGACAAGGTACTGGGTTCAAGGTTGTTGGAGCCTTCTGTCCCTGAGGCTTTAATCAGGAGGCCAGCCAACTAGCCTTTGAATTCACTTTGGAGTCCTGGGTTCAACAGATACAGGCAAGGGGCAGCAGGCAGCAGATCAGCATAGCAAGGCAACAGTCCAGCAAGGCAGTTGTCCAGCAGCCCGCAGATTGGCAGTCCCTTCAGCAGCACAGCAGTTCTTCTTCCTGGCAGAGTGTTCACAGGTACAGAAGTGTACTGAAAAGTTGGTGTCTGAGGTCTAAAATGTATACCTGGTGCCCTTCATCTGGAAGGTGTGAGATATCTCTGGAGATTATCTTTGAAGTGCACAGGATTCATGCCTTACCTGCCCTGGCTCCAGACTAACTACATGGGCTATGCAGCCCTTTGTGTGGAGGACAAACACAGCCTATTCAAGTGTAAGTGGGGCTGTGCCCAGCTGTGCCCTCCCATCCTGCCAGTGATGGCCTATCCAGACACATCTAAGATCTCTAGTTTGTGTGGCTGTCTAGGAGGAACACACAAAGCTTAACTGTCAGCCATACCCAGTCATGTGAAAGAGAGACATGCTATGTAGTTTCCACTAATCAGTAGGATGTGTGTGTGTGTGTGTGTGCGTGTGTGTGTGTGTGTGTGGATGACATAAACTTAGGATGGTGCCAGATTGATTCCATGCACCCCGCATGGTATGTAGTCCCTTGGACCAGCTAGCACATAGTGTCACCGTTAGCCGCCCTAAACTAAACAGGGAGCCAGCATTTCTGGCAACTACTGAACATGACAACTCTGTTTCCTCATGTACGATAGTGACAGACCTAGAACTTTTCAAACAGACACTTGTGATCTCTTTTGCTCTTTCGATATATATCCAAAACACAGTTTGCTCCTGCCGAAAAACCTGCAACCCTATGAAGTTGGCGCGCCTGCCTGTGGAGCCAGCCTGCAATTAGATACTTCCAACACAGCAATAAAGAGCACTCTCAGGCGAAAATAGCAGATGCAAAAAGAGAGATTTATTGCTTCATAAATCTGTTTGTAACCCGCTCAACCGACCAGCGGTCTTGATCACACAGTGAGGTATAGATAGAGAAGTCATTACATAGACAGAACAAGACATAATGGTAGGACTTCGAGTGTGCCATAAGCATTGTGGTTGGACTGCAATTGTGAGATAAACAAACATACAGTAAACAGCGGTTGCCATCTTAGATTGTAGAGGTTGAAATCCAAAATTCATTGTGATGCAGTCGCAACCTTTCAAGCTGTAATGCGGTCGCCAGTAGATAGTTATAGTTACAACCTATTATCCATAGGAAATCCGCGACATTCTATTTGAAATAACTCTCTTGCCGGTTGACGTATCTTCGCAAAATTTTCAAACTTTGTGGCCCGCTCCGGTCCGCTCCTACCCTGAAAGTCTCGGGGATTCGTCAAGCGGGGGCCGAGAAAAAGGGGGTCCCAAAACGCGTTTTCCCCATGCAATTTTCCATAGGAAACTTTAGACACGGCTACAGCCCGAACTGCTGAACGGAATTACACCAAATTTGGCAAAGAGGTAGTTCTTGGTTCAGAAAGAACCCTTTTTGTTAAATGGTGTAAATCCGTTCAGTAGTTGCTGAGAAAATCAAAAGTAAAAAGATAGTGATATCTATGGCCGAGTAGGGTCCGCGTACCCTCCTGATCACGAGCTGCATGTTAATTGGCTGTCAGCTGGCTGTCAACATTCCGATTCAGGAAATGTTGGCAGCCATTTTGTCCCTTGGTAGAACCGAGGGACAGAAACAAGTGCGCAAAGCGCACAAAGGGGGCAGGGTAGAAACACCCTGACCCCTAGGTTTGCTCAGGGGTCCCACAAGGACCCCCTGGGCAAAAAAAAAAATTTTTAAATCGGCAGGATGCGCTCAGGGTGCGCGAATCCTGCCGAAAAATCGAAGCGCGGTCTCCGCGCTCGATTGCATTTGCCCTCGGGTGGCCCAAGTCCCGGGGGCATGGTGGGGGGTTAATTTATGTGTGGGGGCCTCAGAGGCCCCCAAGCCCTGGGACCGCCACCCCCCGGGCTTTATATAAAATGGTGCGGGAGGGCTCTTCTGCCCTCCCGCAGCCCCAGGGACCGCCACCCCCGGGGCTTCTTTTTATGTTAAATAAGGTGTGGGGGCTCCAGCCCCCACACGCCCGGGGACCACCACCTCCCCGGGCAGTGCAATTTAAGGGAGGGGGCCGCGCGGCCCCCTCCTGGAGCCCTTGATGGCCCTGGGGACCGCCAGGGCCGGCTCCTGCAGTGTCCCGGGTGCCTACCCTCGGGACACTGTAGTTTGCTATGGCAGGACGGAGCCTCGCGGCCCCGTCCTGCCATTGTAAACTTGCTTTGGATATTGGAAGAGAGCAGGAAACCTGCTCTCTTCCAATATCCAAGCCGCTTGCTTTTCCACATGGGGAGCAGCATGTTAGCTGCTCCCCATGTGTAAAGCAATGCCGGCTCCCAAGGGACGCGGGAGCCGGCGGGACTGTGGGGGATTGGGGACCCCCCACAGTCCCCAACGGAGAGGGCCAGCCCCGGGGATGGGGTCCCCGGGCAAGTAGTGGCCCGGGAGAGGGGCCACGCGCCCACCTCCCCAAAAATAAAAAAAAATAATAAATAAAAAATGGAAAGGCCGGCCCCGGGGATGGGGTCCCCGGGCCTTAAATGGCCTGAGGAGGGGGCCACGCAGCCCCTCCAAAGAAAAAATAAAGGCCATGCCCCGGGGATGGGGTCCCCGGGCCAATACAGGCCCAGGGAAGGGGGCCACGCGGCCCCCTTCCCGTTTTTGTTTTTTTATTTTAATTACAAAAGGGGGTAAGGCCCTGGGGGATGGGGTCCCCAGGGCCCAAAAACATGAAAAGGAAGGGGGGCCACACAGCCCCCTGAAAAACAAACAAAAAAAACGATCGGGCCCACAGGCCCCGCCCCCTTCCTTCACCACTCTGCAAACGCGCCTCTGGCGCGTTTGCAGTGGGGAACAAATTCACCTTGAATACTGGGGGTCTCTGGGGCCAACTAGCCCACCAGGAACCTCCAGTATGCGCCAGGGCTGCCTTGCAGAGAGGTGTACAGAGGCCACGCCCTTTACACCTCTCTGCAACGCAGCTCTGTGGCACTTTTGGAGGTATATGGTGGGCTAGTTGGACTCGGGGACCCTCAGGATTCAAGGGGACTTAATCCCCCAACTTAAAACGCGCCACGGGGCGTGTTTGCACAGTGGTGAAGGGAGGGGCGGGGCTTCAGGTGACATGTGTGCAAACAGGACCCGTGGCGCGTTTTAAGATGGGGAATTAAATCCCCTTCAATCCTGAGGGTCCCTGAGGGCCAACTAGCCCAACAGGTACATCCAGAAAGCGCCACAGAGCTGCGTTGCAGAGAGGTGTAAAAGGGGTGTGGCCTCTCTACACGTCTCTGCAACGCAGCCCCTGGCGCATATTGGAGGTTCCTGGTGGGCTAGTTGGCCCCTAGGGACCCTCAGGATTCAAGGGGACTTAATCCCCCAACTTAAAACGTGCCACGGGGCGCGTTTGCACAGATGTCACCTGAAGCCCCGCCCCTCCCTTCACCATTGTGCAAATATTCTTCTAAAATCATCCGAAATACGAATTCCGATTTACTCACCTGTTATAAGGAGAGACCTCAGTGCTGCATCTTTCAGCCCAGTACTGGTCCTGAAAAGTAATTTTAACCGTACTTACCAGTAACTTGAATTTCCTTCCATAGGATATCATTGCCTGCTTTTTGCTGAAAAGTTTCTGTGTTGATTTTTGAAACATACAAATATTCCTCTAAAATCAGCTGAAATACGAATTCCGATTTACTCACCTGTTATAAGGAGAGACCTCAGTGCTGTATCTTTCAGCCCAGTACTGGTCCTGAAAAGTAATTTTAACCGTACTTACCAGTAACTTGAATTTCCTTCCATAGGCTAACATTGACTGGTTTCACTTGGAAATTCTTCTAAGTGTAGAGTTTTGGAACTTTAAAATATTCCTCTAAAATCAGCCGAAATACGAATTCCGATTTACTCACCTGTTATCAGGAGAGAACCCAGTGCTGCATCTTTTAGCCCAGCACTGACCCTGAAAAGTAATTTTAACCGTACTTACCAGTAACTTATTTTTTCTTCCATAGGAATCCATTGTCTGGTTTTCAGCAAAAAGTTTCAAAGTGTTGATTTTTACAAACTACAAATATTCCTTAAAAATCACCTGTATGACTTAAACGCATTCTTTCAACTGTTTACAGGAGATGCACCAGTGCTGGATCCAGGATCCAACACTGAGTAAGAAAAAGTAACGATAACAGTTTTTACCTGCTAAGTGAATTTCCTTCCATAGGATAACATTGGTGACTATATGAGAAAAAGTTTCTAAGTGTCAACTTTTAAAATACAATAATATTCCTTAAAAATCAGTACTGTAACCAAAACGCTTTTACTCAACTGTTTACAGGAGATGTAGATGTAGAAAAGTAATCCATAAAGTAACTAATTGCATTTAACTAGAAATTCACATTGAGCTGAATGTTGCATTGTGTTTGAAAATGTGTTGCCCATTGCAACAACTGTAACTACTGTACTTAAAAGTCTATTGCCTATGTGCAAAGTATTTAAACTAAAGTAATTCATTCTGAGAAAGTATTTTTGTAATGTAATGTATAATGTAATTACAATGTAATTTAAAAATAAAATATGTAAAAAAAAATTGTTTCTAAAAATGTAGTAAATCAGTATGAAAAAATTAATATAACAATTAATACATTTAAAAATTGTCATTTACAAAACCTTTGAAATTCACTGAAAAACCCATAGGTTTCAGGCACGTTATAGTTAGAAATTAGCATTTAAAAACCTTTGAAATTCACTGAAAAAACCGTAGGTTTCAGACATGTTATAGTTACAAATTAGCATTTAAAAACCTTTGAAATTCACTGAAAAAACCATAGGTTTCAGGGACGTTATAGTTACAAATTAGCATTTAAAAACCTTAGAAATTCACTGAAAAAACCATAGGTTTTAGGGACAGTTATAGTTAGTTGGACATTGCACTCGTACAAAACCCGTGAAATTCCCCGTTATAGTTAGTCCAGCTAACTATAACTCGCGCCCGCAATGCACTGCTGATGACGTCACATATTACATCACTCATGACATGGTCAGTGACATCACTGATGACATCACTGATGACATCTCAAATGACATCACTGATGACATCATCCACGTGATAATTTCATGCATCTTCTCACACCCTAATATAACCTTTGATACACCCACTCTAAATTACAGACTGCCATTCGCAAAACCATAGACACTCCAACACCAATAACTACATACCCACTCACTGATTCTTAGGTCTACGCACACATCCACTCACTCACCCGTACAGTCACTCATACTTACGGTCACTCAGTACAGGACTATCATATGCACTCATACTCCTATATAGACACTCAAACACCGCCACTCATCCATAGAGGTACTCACACACCTAGTCAGTCATGCAAATAATTTAACACACTACCATTTACTCACCTATACAGTTATACACACACCAGCTCACTTACTCATACAAATACTAGCACATTCTTACGCTCTTATACAATCACTGATACAAGCACACACTCATCCATACAGCCACTATCACAATCACTCACTCTCGCTTATAGCTATTTATATACTCCAACACACATATATACTGCCTTTCACATATGTAGTTACTCACACATGTACCACTGGGACATACATTCACTCACTAACACACTCTTACACACACTTACCCACCCATACAGTCTATCACAGATGCACTCTTGAAACCATCCACCCAGTGAATCACCCACTCACACATCTATGCACAGAGACGCACACACCCCTCCCACACAAACACTCAGGCACCCATACAGATACTCACACAAGCATTCAATAACTCATATAGACACTCATGTAGCTATTCACAAACACATGCAGCCACTTACACAGCAACAGACAGACGGATACAGACATTCACCCAGTTTAGTCACTAACCCATGCATTCAGTAAGATACGTTAAATCACTCACTTATACAGTCAGTCAGGCACCTACTAAATCATCCATACAGACACTTACACACCCACTCATTCTTCAATACGTCTTTTCCTATATATATTAAAAATATTTAAACTTTACAGAAACACACAGTCACTTGATGATGTCATCAGTGATGTCATTTGAGATGTCATCAGTGATGTCATCAGTGATGTCACTGACCATGTCATGAGTGATGTAATATGTGACGTCATCAGCAGTGCATTGCGGGGCGCGGGTTATAGTTAGCTGGACTAACTATAACGGGGAATTTCACGGGTTTTGTACGAGTGCAATGTCCAACTAACTATAACTGTCCCTAAAACCTATGGTTTTTTCAGTGAATTTCTAAGGTTTTTAAATGCTAATTTGTAACTATAACGTCCCTGAAACCTATGTTTTTTTCAGTGAATATATATATATATATATGTATATATATATATATATAAATTCAAAACCTCTATATGGCATTGATATATATATATATATATATATATATATATATATATATATATATATATATATATATATATATATATATATATATATATATATATTCCCTAAAAAAACAGAGGTTTCATGGACGTTATAGTTAGTCTGACATTTCACTCGTACAAAACCAGAGAAATTCAGCCTTTATAGTTAGCTGAGCTAACTATAACTCACGCCCCCGCAATGCACTGCTGATGACGTCACATATTACATCACTCATGACATGGTCAGTGACATCACTGATGACATCACTGATGACATCTCAAATTACATCACTGATGACATCATCCACTTAATCTCTGATGCACCTACTCACACCCTAATATAACCTTTCATACACCCACTCTAAAATACAGACTACCGTTCTCGAAACCATAGACACACCAATACCAGTTAGTACATACCCACTCACTGATTCCTAGGTCTACACACACACACATCCACTCACTCACCCATACAGTCACTCATACATGCAGTCACTCATCAAATCAGCCACTATTATATGCACTGATACACCCATACAGACACTCACACACCTCCACTCACCCTTAGTTATTCACACACCTAGTCAGTCACCCAAAGAGTAAATCACAATGCCATTTACTCACCTATGGAGTTATGCACACACCATCTCACTTATTCATACAGATACTAACACATACTTACTCTCTTATACAATCACTGACACAAGCACACACTCATCCATACATCTACTCTCACAATCATTCACTCTCACATAAAGTCACTTATTTACTCCAACACTCACATATACTGCCATTCACATATGCAGTTACTCATACATATACCACTGAGACATCCATTCACTCACCAACACAGCCATATAAACACTCACTCACCCATACGGCACATCGCAGATGCACTCATGAACCCATACACCCAGTAAATCACCCACTCACACATCCATGCAGGTAGTCACACAACACACAGACACTCAGGCACACTTACAGGTACTCAGACAACCAATCAATAACCTATATAGACACTCATGTACCTATTCGCCAACCCATGCAGCCACTTACACACCATCTGACAGACTGATACAGACATTCACACAGATTAGTCACTCACCCAAACACGTATAATCACTCACTTATACAGTCAGCCACACACTGACTGAATCATCATATATATATATATATATATATATATCACATTCTTAAACGTTTTAGAAACACTCACAGTCACTGGATGATGTCATCGGTGATATCATCAGTGATGTCATTTGAGATGTCATCAGTGATTTCACTGACCATGTCATGAGTGACGTCATCAGCAGTGCATTGCGGTGGCGTGACTTATAGTTAGCTCAGCTAACTATAATGGCTGAATTTCTCTGGTTTTGTATGAGTGAAATGTCAGACTAACTATAACGTCCATGAAACCTGTGGTTTTTTCAGTGAATATCTAAGGTTTTTTAAATGCTAATTTCTAACTATAACGTCCCTGAAACCTGTGTTTTTTTCAGTGAATTTTATATATATGCATTCAATCTCCTCTCACTCTTACAAGGAAGGAATCAGCACTCAGGTTGTAGTTTGTAAGTATTTAATCTGGAAAAGACGCGGTCCACGCGTTTTGGCTCGTCCGAACCTTGATAACTATACAAGACGTCATTGTAGCTTCCTTATTTAAATGTACAAATGCCTCTAGTTGCCAACATTAACAAAGGACTACATATTACATTAATCCAAAAAGCTGACGGCCATATTGGCCTGGTCACAATGCGAAAATTCAGGAATTCACTCAATAAAGAAAAGAAAACAAGTGTTAATATGCACACAATGCCATTTCAGCTTACCTTGCCCCGTGACCGCCGTACCTGTATGTTCATCAACGTGACTTGTTCATAATAAACATACCTACAATTGCAAACATCAACATAAAAAATGGACTACACATTACTTTAAAGTGAAAGGCTATCAGCCATATTGATCTGGGCACTTTGCGTATTATGTTGGTTCTTACACAAAAGAAAAGAAAAAAAGGGGTGTTAATATACACACACTATCCCTAAATAAAGTTCTAGTGATTATAGTCCCATTCCATTCACAGCTCATTTGAGATGTCATGAGGGATGTCATTAATGATGTCACTGACCATGTCATGAATGATGGAATGTCTGAGGTCATAAGCAGTGCATTGCAGAGGCGTAAGTTATAGTTAGCTCAGGTACCTATAACTGCTGAATTTCACTGGTTTGGTACAAGTGAAATCTGAGTCTAACTATAACATCCCCAAATTTCTAGTTTTTTTTAAAACGTTAAGTAAGATGCCTATCACAATGTATGGAGGGGGGTTGGAAGCAGGGCCTGGCCTGGCATTGTTCTGCCCCCACCTAAGATTGCTGCTCCTGCCTCCCCTACTCCGCTTTGCCATCCATTGTCCAAGTCCATGCCCCTGCTCCCTCATTACAGCCCTGTGTGGCTGTTGTTCTGCCACTGGCCTTCCCACCTTCTCTGAACAGTTAGCTTGCTGCCCCATCCACTTCCTCCCTATCCTCTGTTGTCTGAATCCATGCACTAGCCTCCTCCTTCCTGCCATGCATGGTCTGATGTGCTGCCACTGCTGTCCATTTAGTATGATGCCCCAGTCCACTCCTCCTGCCCTCCATTGCCCAATTCTTTACCCCATCATTGACCTCCTGCTTAGCCTCTGTGCTTAGCTTGCTGCCCCTACTCTCCTTCCCCTGCCCTCCGATGTCTGTGTGCATGCCCCTGCTCCATCCTTTTTGCCCACCATGTTACATGGATCTGCCTCTCCTATCTACTCTGAGCATTCTGTTGAGCTGCCACTCCCCTCCCACCTGCCTAGCATTGTCAGATGACTGTAACCTGTCCCTACCACCTCCACCCTGCCTGTCCACGTTCCATGCCCCTAACCCCATACTCCTGTCTTCCATGGTCCATTTTACTGTCACTCCCTTCTGCCCTCCATGGTCTGTTGTGCTGCAACTGCTCCTCCTGCCTGCCCCGCGTGGTCTGTTGTGAGGCCCCTTCCCCTGAACTCTCTTGTCTGTGCCCAGCTCCTACCCTTCCCTTCTATCCTCCATGGTCATTTGTGCATGCCCCTGCCCCCTCCTTTTTGCCCATCATGGCCATTGTGCTGCCACTAACCCTCCCACTAGCCATGCATGGTCTTCTGTGCTGCCACAGCCCCTCCCACCTTCCCTGTGTGGTCAGCTAGCTGCTCCTGACCCCCTCCCACCTTTCCTCCATGGTCTGTGTGTATGCCATTATAGTCTCACTGCTGCCCTCCATGGTGTGTTGTGCTTCTAGTGCCCATTATGCCTGACCTCCATGGTCAGCTTGCTGCTCCTGCCCTGTCCCCTTGCCCCCTGCCCTGTTTTCCATGTGCAGACCCTTATTCTCTTCCTCCTTACTTGTCTGTTCCATTGTATTGCCCCTGATCCCTCCCTGCTGCCCTTTATGGTCCGTTATGCTGCAGCTTTCTCTCCTGTCTGTCCATTATGGTCAGCTTGCTGACATTGTCTCTTTCTCCTCTGTTCTCTGTTGTCCATGTGCATGGTCCTGTCCACTCCCTATTGCTTTCCATGGATTGTTGTGCTGCACTGCTGTGCCGCATGCCCTGTGTGGTGTATTGTGCTGCTGCAAACCCTGATTCCTGCCCTGTAAGGTCAGTTTGGTGTACCTGTCCATGTCCCTCCTGTCCTCTGTTATCCGAGTCCATGTCCCTACCCCAATTCCTCCTGCCTTCCATGATCCATTGTACCATACTTGCTAACATATTGAACTTGGTAAGAGGGAGATTTTGGAAAAAAACTTGGGAATTGATTTTCCCCATTGACTTACATTGAAAACGAGGAGTTTGTAGAAGGAGACAGATAAAATACAGCCCATTTGGGCTTAAAAATATTGGGCGTTTCCTGGCTGAATCGAGTCTGTTGGCATGTATGGTTGTACTACTACTGCCTCTTCCTTCTGCCCACAATGGTCTATTATATTGCCACAGCTCTCTTGCCTGTCCTGCATTGTTGGTTTGTTGCCCCTGCCCCCCTTTCCACTGTCCTCCATAGTCTGTTGTGCTGCCACTGCCCTTCCTGCCTGCCCAGTGTGGTCAAATTGTTGCCTCTGCACCCTCCTACCGGCCTTCAATTTTCCGAGTCCGTGCCCCTGACCTCTGCCTCTCAACAGTATCCTAATGAACAACTAGATTGCTAACATTCTATATTTATTACAAAAGTGTGGCACGCATGGCGTCATCTTGATGTAATCAAAACTGTAATACCTAAAGCATTTCCTTTAGAAATTATAGAAATGAGAGGTTCTTATTTGCATCGAAATCATGGTTAATGCTCTAAAAAACTAAAATGAGGACACATTTTCTGAGTTCTCAAATAGCGACAAAGCACTTTTAAATTATTTGTTATCTTTATGTTTTTTTATCCAGTTGACCACTTGATTAAATGTTGCACTTAGGGGAGAGGATGTGGTGTTACTTCCAGAGCTGCAGACTTTGCAACTGGGGAACCAGGTTGGAATTTCTGCTTCAGCTCGACATTCTGTGATTCTGGTCAAATCACTTAATCTCCCCATGCCTACAACCAAAATTAATTTGTCCTTGTGTGATGTAACCAATGCTCATGTGAAGCATTCCAATACCTGACCAGTCTGCACTATATAAAACTGCAAAAAAACAAAAAATAAAAAGTGTTTTCCACACTTCTGTCATTAGGCTATACGTGGCTACATCTGGGTGATATTTTTGCTACATTTGGGCTCCTTTTCCTCTGGTGGCCATCTTGGGAGACTTCAATTCAATTCAATAAACTTTATTCGATCTGATTTAGAAACAAAGATCATAAAAGTGTACATAAAAACAGTAAATCCTCTTTCTTAATACAATATAATGAGAATTAATTAAAACCAGTAGGTAAAAACGGGTGTTACAAAGCCCGGATCAGAGCAACTTCAGTTTAACACAATAGTAAAGTTCAATGTTTAGCAAGATCAATCTCAAGTTCTTCGTGCAAAATACGCAATAAGGGGTCCAAGTAAGATGCAACGCTCCAATACCTGACCAGTCTGCAGTATAAAAAACTGCAAAATAACAAAAAATAAAAAGTGTTTTGCACATGTCTGTCAGTGGGCTATACGTGGGCTACATCTGGGTGATATTTGTGCTACATTTGGGCTCTTTTTTCTCTGGTGGCCATCTTGGGAGACTTATTTGTTATGAAGTTTCCTAATTTCCTCATTTACTGCAGTCTCCTCAGTAGGAAATGCTTTCAGTTTTTACTTTGATTCCATCAAGAAGGCTTTCAGATGTGTCACGCATTTGCCATAAATTCAGAATGTTAGCACTCTAGTTGCTCATTAGATCACTGTAGTAAAGCTACTGCTCACCAGGGAGTTAACTGGAAGTCTGCTGCTGGTATTGAAAGTGCATGTTTCAGTCTGCATGTCAGAATTGTTTTATGAAATAGAAGAGGATTTGAGAAGTCACTCAAAATGTGCCCTAATTTTTCTTTCTGCAGCACTAATCGTAATTTCTGTGGCACAATGAACCCCCTCATTTTGTTCCTTTTTAAATTAAATGTTTTAAGTGTTAGCAGTTTATTCCAATCAAGATGGCTTCAGGTGTGCCATGCTTTTGTCATAAGTAAGACTATTAGCGCTCTAGTTGTTCTTTAGAACACTCTGGGAAGCTGCAGTAGAACACAAAAGAATTAACTGACAGTCTCTGCCCTTGTTGGATGTACATGTTTTACTGAGAATGTCTGGCTTCATTCTCACATGACTGAGAAAGATAATGTAAATTTACAGAAAATATGCTCTCATTTCAGCTTCTGGAGCACCTTCCAAACCTCTATGGGAAAAGCATGAGAAAATAGTTTTCTCTCAAACATGATTCATGATATCCCAGTCGAAGGCTTTTATCACAGGGTAAAATCACCTTATAACACACCACAATTCCTAAAATTAGTATGGTACCATCAACAAATGATTAATTATGTAACTAAAGTCTGTTATCCCCTTTATACGTTCTCCTTTTGGTGACCCTTAAAATCTTCTATTCACTACAATGCATTTTAATGGGGTGCTATCATGTATATTGGTCCCAAGATGGCTGCCAACATTTCTTGGATGAAGTGCTTACAGCCAATCAGATCTCACGATGAGATGTGTGGTTAGGCTCCGCCCAGATATCGATATTTATTTTTCCTTTAATATTTCAAAAACTACTGAACGGATTTACACCATTTAAAGCAAAGAGTGCACTCTGGACCAACAGCTACCTTTCTGCTAAATTTGGTGTAATTCCTTTTCAGCAGTTCGGGCTGTAGCCGCGACAAAAGTTTCCTACGGAAATTAACATGGAGAAAACACATTTTGGGACCCCCCTTTTTTCTCGGCCCCCGCTTGACGAATCACCCTGAAACTTTCAAGACAGGAGCTGACCAGAGCGCCACATTAGTTTTGAGAATTTTGCGAAGAATCGTCAAATGGCACCAAAGATATTGGCAAAAGAAAAAACGCTTTTCATATGGATACAAGGTCATAACTATAAATACCTACTGGCGACCGCCAGTAGGTAATATATATATATATATATATATATATATATATATATATATATATATATATATATATATATATATATATATATATATATATTTGATGAAAATATGCAGTGAATAAAAGAATTGCAAGTTAGCATTGTTTATCTGCCTGTTTTTTTTAGGTGCCTGGGTAATTAAACAACTATTTCGTCTTCAATCCTTGGAGACTTCACATTTCACTAATGAGATTAATGTCCTAGTGAACCATTGTTTCCTTAAACACTATATATTACTCCGGGCTCTCTAAAGTTATGGGGTCAAACTTGTTAAAATATAACTTTAAGAAACATGTCATTCTGCTCTCAGCCCTGTGCGGCTGCAGCCTGTCTCTAATACATGTCTGGGAGCTGTGACAGCTGGACATTTTGCATCCCCTCTAGACAGCCACACACAAAGGGAGCTTAGGTGTGACTGAGTGGCAGTCCACATCATGTTGGGCCATCCTGGGCAGGATGGAAGAGAGGAGCTGACAAACGAGAATAGGCTGTGTCCTGTCCACACACAAGGGCTGCATACCCTGCCGTAGTGAGTCTGGAGCCAAAGCTGAGAGGGAGGACCACTGTGAACTTCAAAGCCCCTCTGGGAAGTAACCTCCACTTCAAAGGCACAACTGAGTAGAAGTACTGGGTCTCTGACCCCACCAAATCAGACATTACTGGACCTATGAAGAAACTTTGTCAGGGGGAAGGACTGCTGTGCTGCTACAAGGACTGTAAACAAAAGAGAGTATGGTTACTACAGGCTAATAACATGATTAGTGTTTATGCCTCAGGGTTAAAATCCAGTGCGTCATCATTGGAGAAGCACAGAAGATACATACGAGAACTGAAGTTGGAAACTAAAGGAACAATTAGGGGGGGTTCTCCTTATGGAAGAGGAAGCCTCACACACAATGTTGTGTCATGCTTCATCATTGGCGACCTCTCTCCACCCTGGAAAAATAGTACCTCCAGAGCGTACTTAACCTCCTGTTGGACTTGGCGCAGGAGGGAGTTCTTAGATAAGAGCTACAGGACAGTGGGGGATCCATGTCAGTGAAATAAAAATTCCTTGATTTATCCTGGCTACTTGCCTTTATTCATGGGTATTTGTAGGTACAGTTAAAAATTGTGAGGTGGTCATGTGAGCAAGGACTGCCACTCTGCTGGACTGCTGCTCTGGAAGAACTGCTTTTCAGCTGTGCTGCCCTGCTGCCTGCTACCCTTTTGCCCTGCTGAGGAAGAACCTGACTCTTTGACTTGAAACCAGTGTGATCTCCAAGGGCATGCTGGCTTGCCTCCTGTTTTAAGACTCAGGGATATCAAAGTTGTACTCCCTGCTCCAGTGCCTGGTCCATTGGAAGTGGATCCAGGTGCTTTCTCCAGTGGAACCATGCACCCTCTGCTGTGTGAAGCAGAATCGCCGCATCACCGCCGTTGCAGGAATAGAATCAGGGCATTGCACTTGGAACCAGTGCATCACCATCAGAACCAATGCATCAGAACCAACGCATCGCTGCAGTTGCAGTGAAAGATGATCAACGCATCCACTCCACTGCATGGAGAAACCCAGCATACCAGCTACAGAACCAACGCATCTTGGAACCCGTGCTTTGTCTTTGGAACCCCTGTATCGCCACCATTGTGTGGAGAAATCTGATGCATCGCCTCGACAGCGGGATCAACACTGATGCATCTATTTGCTGCACCTGCCTCTCGCTGTTGTGACCATAATCAAGGTACTTTTGTTCAGCGGGCCTTGCGTGGCTCCTGCATCAGGCCAGCACTCCATCATGGTCGGCCTGAACTCTTGACTTTCCCCTGGTCCAGCACAATTAGATAAGCCCATTGCTTCTATGCTTTACTTTTCACTTTCATACTTTAAAAATTAATATCTTGACTTCTAAGTATTGGATTTTTGTTGTTTTGGTCTTGATTTATGCATGAAATAATAATCTATTTTTCTAAACTTTTTGTGGTGTTTTCAAATGTGTCACTGTTTGAAGTGCTGCACACATACATTACACATTGCCTCTTAAGTGCCAAGCTAGCAGAGGGTGAGCACAGGATAATTTATGGTGTGTATCTGACTTATCCTGATTAGGATTGTGGTTCCTGCTTAGACAGGATGCATACCTCTCCCAATTTCTAACACCTGGGCTTTCAAAACCTGCATCCAAGGGCTTAAGTCCACCAGGGAAATGCCAAGTGTAATAAAAGGCCCACCCAGCCATGCTGGAAAGCAGTTTGGAGAAGTCTTATAAATAAATGTTCCCAACCTGGTGGTCTATCCATAGGATGTTTTTCAATATTCCAATAAAAGATGAAGTAGAACCTTTCTCCGTGAACTCAGTTTTTGTTTGAATCATATATAAAGGAGGTTATCACAAGTGGGAGATGTATCACAATGTATTTGTTACTCTTATAATTAAGTGAATTTTCACCCCTTGCTTCTGTTTTGGTCCAAGATTTTTGTTTTTCAAATATTGCTTCACTATGCCATCTACAGCTTCTCGTCCATTTTTGCTTTTAGTTAGCATCAGTTTTAGTTATAGAATTTTAAAACATGGAAGTAAAAAGTAAGCTGCAGATTAACTTACGGTTTGTGCTAGGTGTGCATCATAAAAGTGTTACAAACCTACGTAAAGATTTTTGGGGATTTACTTTCCAGTAAAAAGCACAGGTAAAGCTTCTTTTACACTTGAAAAATGCCTGAAAGTAATGAAAAACAGCACTTTGCACTCCTTTGCATTACTTTGTGTCGAGGTTCAATAGGTGGTACATGGGCGTTCCCATGCGGCCACACACGATTATCGACACAAAGCCAGAACTACTAATAATGATATGTATGAATTTGTGCCAAAATTTAATGCCTCTTTTGAAACTGGTTTAAAAAGGAGAACTGTTTTTTTCCTTCAAACTTTTTCTACTTTGCATTTGTGTTGCACTGTACAGCACACATGCAAAGTGGGAAAAGTTTTCAACTTTATCTATGCATAATATTTTATACTGGAAAGGCACCCTTCCAATATAAAACCTATGCTAGTCATGATGCAGACACATATGCACAATGGTGGAAAGATTTGTTGGAGAGCGCTAGACAGCACCATAATTTAGTAGATGCGGCGTTGTCCTGTTCTCTCTCTCTAACACAGTTGATGCGTGGGTGTCTGTGTCTCTCAGGTATGGACGAATAAGGAGGAAAGGCAGCGTGGTAGTGGGTTGCAATGTATTCACTAAAAAGACTTCAATGAGAACAGATTAAGCTTTATTGGGGATCGTTAATGGAGAGATATATTCAGCCGAGGGATAAACCCAGGGATGTGCGACTGAAGCGAACACCAGTGAAATGTGGAACACTTATTGGTTTATTTTTTGAAACAGAGGAGACCTTAGCCTGTGATGGATGCCAACCTTGTATCAAGGAATTCATAACACAGAAAAGGGTGTGTGAAGGACTGCAGCCTGCTAGCCCAATTTCTAAAAGAACAAGGGGCATATTATCAAGGGCTTTATCGCCGCTTTAGCTGCACTTTTTGCCGCTAAAGCGGCAATAATTTTATCGCCCTATCAGCAAGCTGTCGCTAACAGGCGTTAGCGACAGCTTTCAGGCGTTAGCGGCCGCGTTTTCCATCGTCTTGCATGTCAGCGATAATTATCGCTAATGACATGCAAGGAAGGCGTTCCCTACTAAAAGCGACTGTAAACAGTCGCTAACACCACTACCCCCTATTAGCAAGGCAGGCGAAGCGATAAAATAATTCACGCTAAGCGCGTTTATCGCTAGATTTTATCACCTGCTAGTGAGGATGACTTACCTGTTTGAAGTATAGGAGGTGGATTCTAATGCTGAATCCACCTTAGCGTTAATGCGAGAATATCGCTGGTTTCCCAGCGATATTCTCGCATTTTGTCGCTATCGCTGGAAATATTATCGCTATGGAGATAAACCTTACTAATAGGGTGTTATCTCAGCGATAATTTCCAGCGATAGGCGGCGTTAAAAAAAACGCGCTAGGCGCGGTTAGCGATAAATATCGCACTTCCTTGATAATATGCCTCCAAGTAACCAGCAGTGAGAATTTATGATGAAGGGAAGCAGGTCAATGTTCTATGATGAAACGCAACAAAAGTATAACAACACAGTAAAACAACACAATAGCATGCCATTAGCCACTGAAGAGGCTCAGTTTGTCTGTAGCACCAAAACCGAGATGGAGATTTTCCACACTAATCTAAAACATCACAGTAACACTGTATTAACCTGATTGGTTATGCCAGTGAACATATTTCTTAACTCCAAATAGGAGCCAGCCAATAAAAGGCTTTATTTGTCACATGTTTTATAGTTAGCACTGTGGCTACTTGCACAACTATCGACACATCAGCCAATGGAGCATAACTAGTATCAGTGGCATGGTGACTGGGTCAGACAACACTTCAACAATACTTCAACCAGCTCATGGCCCTTAGGTCACAAGTTCATCACATTTTAGCACAAATTCAGTTGTCTAGCATCAGTTGGTGCTGAAACGTGAAAGTGAGTATGCACAAGTGAAGCTGACTAGTGAAGTTACAGGCGAAGATCAGTCCACTCAATCTGGGACAGCACGGGAATAGCTTTAGCACAAATTACTTAAAAAAACAAACTGAATCTTCTTCTGGTAGAGATGAATATATCTCAGCAACTTTTAAACTAACTTAAGGTTGCCAAGGTTTATTTAAAGCTCATTTCAGCCACCTATATTTTACTTAATTAGTGGTCCAATATGTTATAGTTTTAAAACAGCGGATTGAGAACGGATTGAGACAAGGTAAAGTGGAGGGCAAATCAATCATCATGATTTGCAGTGAATTAGCAGTGATCTACTAAAAATGTCGGTGTCTTGATTGGGGCTATTTCATTCTTGTAGTTAGAGATTTGGCTTTTGCTATGGTTTGATGGAAGCAAACTAATTTAGAGCTTTGAAAAGTTTTAAAATGGAGTGCCTGCAACAAGTTCATTAAAGTTTCAGCTCCTGAGTCTCAATGTGGTCGCTTGGTTTTCCTGGCTGCTTTCCCTAGTGAACGGTTGTATGACGAAAAAGCACTGAAAAAAATATCAGCAGCAAAAAACTCGCCAAAAATATATTTGGAACATAAATATTGACTCGCCATTCTTTTCATGTAAAGTCAAAGATTCTGACAACAGTAATATAAAAGTATATTTAAATGTAACTCTTATACACTATATTACCTTTAAAACATATATTAACTCTAAAAAAACACATTTTTAAAACATATATAAGAGAGTATAACTTACAAGCATAAAATGAAAATATATACTATAAAATATTAAATATAATATTGAAAAAATAAAATTAATATTTAAACATGAACAATACAAAATACTATTACAATTATATTTTACAAACACTAGATATTAAAAAATGAAAAGCATACAAAAACAATATTGCAATTTAAACAAATAATATAATATATTACATCACAAATAAAAAAATATAAGAAAATTACGCCATTAGATCACGTGGGGTCTCCAAGTTCCATCAATCATCACCTACAAGAGGAGGAAGAGGAAGAGGAAGTTTCAGGGTCTTTCTTTCCTTGAGCTAATCAGCCATGTTTATTGAATCGCTGCGCAGGACCCCATCGGATTACCAGGTGACTCCAAGTCTCATCAATAAATGAATGTGTTGCAAATTCTGTCCAGTCGAACACTGTGTCTATAGATGGAGTGACCCCTCCCCCACAACCTATGTTGTCCTGCTAAAGTGCTTACCGGAACGATGTAGTCACTTGTAGTATGTAGTAAATGCTTTGCATCAACTTCGAGTCCCTGTAGTAAGCCTCAATCTATTGTTGACCCTCCTCATGAACCCTCTGTTAGGACCATGACTGACATTAAAACCCTTCTAGTCTTGCTAAGTAGGAACTTAAGTGAAATGAAATCCGTGATATTGTCACAAAATTTTAAGTTTACTGACTACTGTGAGGCAAATAAAAAATGCGTAGAGTTGGCTCAGAGGCTATCGGAGGAAGCTCCATGTGTAATCAAGTGTGGCCTCTGATAAGTCAAATGGGAACAGGATCCCAGAACAACTTCTCCCAACAATAATAATAACATTTTGCCCTGAAACACTACTGGTGTGCTTATAAACATAGGGGGCAGGCTTGACAAATACCTAATTTAATACCAGAGCCTGCTTACTGAACCTCTACACTAGAAGAGGCACGAACAGATACTATGGGGCCGATTACGATGCAGCCGGAAACGGCTCTGACCATCGTATCGTAATCTGGCGGTCAGATTCCTTTCCGACTGACCCATTTCGATGGAGTCGGTCTGAAAGGAATGTGACCGGTCATTCTGACTGGCCTCCGACGGGCTCGAGCCCATCCGCCAGTCGGAATGCTTTCAGTAATCCCAAGGGCAACTCTTTCTGCACGAGGGATCGGGATGTCGATTTCGACAGCCTTACTGTGTCTGTACAAAGAAAGGCTGTCGGAAGTTGACTTTGGGGGCCAACAGCAGGGCCCCCATGGGTGCACGGCCTCTGGTTGTAGATCGAGGGGGCACCTATGGTTCCCCCCTGTTGATCCCGGCACCCCGTGTTCCTACCACAGGGTGCAGGGATGAACTGCACCTCGCATTTTTACAATGGGAGCATGCATTTCGGTCAGAATGCATGCTCCCATTGTCAAGTATAGGCATGCGACCAAACATTGTTCGGTCGCATCCTAAATAGTCGGTCGGGACTGCTGACCGGGTGTCGGTCGGTCCCTTGACCGAGATGATGTCGGGCAGAGGAAACTCCGCCCGGTATCGTAAGAGGGCCCTATGTTTTCCACAATCTGGGCACAGGGGAGAATGGTAGGGGAAATATTTTTGTGGTAGGTAACCATCGCCCAGTATACACTGCTGATATCACTCACTCTGGAGGCTATAATTTACATGATGAATGTTCCTAAGCAGAAATTGGGTCAAATGGGAAATACAGGCACTTTAATAAACAAGACAACCCACTGGATTAATTTTCATCGTCCTTGGTAGTCATTATTTCGCTCTGACATACTCCGTGCTTAACGCATGTCTCGATACCAAGACACACAATTCCATTAAGTTGGTTCTGAATTGTCAAGAGCTAGTGGATAGCATATTGGCACTGGATGCTTGAACAATTTCCCCTACAGGCGTGCCAGAAAAGTTTGCACAGCGTTACAGCATTTCCCTGAGCCATGTATACACCATATTTATGATATGGCACACCATAGTGCAGGGTCCTGAGATGTGTCACAAATTTTGATGCAAAGTTGTTGAAAATGGCTCAAGGTGCCATAAAGCAACTACTACCTATGTGACTCAAAGTTGATTCTTGTGTTGTAAAACACCTTTACGTGCTGCAAATCAGCATTGCATCACACAGGATTGCATTGCATGAAGGAAATGCTTGACAAAGTAGGGTGACACAATGTACACAACCAATACTCACCATTACAAAGAAGGATGGAAGAAGCATCAAGACAGGAGGACAACAACCCTAACCCTAAAGTCCGGACATCATCCCAGGGGAAAAGGAAGAGGAAGACATACTTTTCACTGGAGCAGAAAAACATACTTATCAATGAAGTGACAAAAAAATGAGCATCAATTGACTTAATAACAAGATTTCTAAATCACGTGCATACTATGAGGGGTATCCCGCCACTAGCAGAACGTAAGTGAACAGAAAGATGGCATGGCTAGAGAGTGAAAAGTCAGATCTTGAGTTGCTTTCTAAAAGGCCTCTCACTTTCAATTTGAAAGACAAGTATTCAGGGCCAGAGTGGTTCGAAGCTTTGTGTATGAGAATGAGAGTCTTGAACAGGATCCTCTTATTAAATGTTGGAGGCCGGCATAAAGGGCATTGATATACTCCAGCCTGGACACAATCAAGGCCAGGATCACTGTTATCCTCATGGGCAAGGAGAGGATCTGCAAGAATTTTTTGCATTGCACATAAGACTAAAACACATGCTGACTACCGTGTTGATTTGGCTCTGCAGTGACAGCTGTTTTTCAAAATTGACACCAAAGTTTTTAACTGCGTCAGCTTGTAAGTTAAGCGGAGGAGCCTCATCGGGCCAATGTGCTTGTGGGTTGAGATTAAAATTGTAGCCAAAGATAAAACCTCTGTCTGATCAGTGCTGCATTTGAGTTAATTAATACTCATCCACTGGAACATCGCTGATAGACAGAGTTTAAGGGCATGCTGGGCTACAGGCTCACCTTTCTTAAATTAAAACAGCAGCTGATTGTCATCAGCATAAGAGATTATCTTGGCCCCAAAGGACTCGACCAAAGCCACAAGTGGGGTCATATAGATGTAAAACATAGTCAGGCTAAGGGCGAGACTCTGCTCTTACAGGACGAGAAAGGTGCCAACCAAACCTCTTGGCATCCATCCTCGAGGAAGGATCTCTGCCACTTCAGCGTTGTGCCCCTGATGCCTATATCATATAGGCGGGTGAGCAGCCTGTAGTAGGGGGCCGTGTTAAATGCAGCCAGTAGGCCCAGCAATTCCAGGACTGGCTTTCCTGCTGCATTTAGATTGCATTTTTATCACTTTGGAGACTGGCTAGGGTGGCAAGGCATATTAGATTCAATGTAGTTGGAAATCTGCCCATTCACAAACCTCTCCCCAAGTTTAGACGGGCTGGCAGCAAGGAGCTAGGCCTGTAGTTGCTTGAAATATTGAGGTCTGCATTTTTTTTTTTAGGGAGGCAGAATTTTGGCCTGTTTCCTGTTAAAAGGGACTATTCCAGATGGTAGAGATTTGTTCAGCAGGGCGTTCAGGACATGATTAATAACGTCCACTGCCTGCACTAGAAGAAAAGAGGGACAGGGATCTGAAGAGGAGCCTGACAAGGTTTAAAATAGCTACTCTAGAATCATCCATCGAGATTGGGTCAAAGGAGAGAAGTTCACAGGCAATGGAATCTGTGGGTGGAGGGCCGAGTGACCTGTTATGGTTAAACGTTTTTGAATTTCCACAATTTTGTTCTTTAAAAAACTGGCCAGTTTTTCACACCACTTGGCCAAAGGAACCTTGCTGTGGTGGCATTGACATTAGCAAAGAATGATGCAATCTGGCAATCCACAGTGGGCAAGATAAACTGCATAGTGCAAACAAAAAGGACAGTACTGGAGTGTAAGAAGAGGTGGCATGACTACAAATGTAGGACCAAGGAAAAACTGGCAAGGAACCTAAAGGCAGCCATGAGGACTGGAGGAGGAACTGATGTCGAGGAGGAGTTGGACCCATTGGAGGAGCAGGTGGCATCCCTCATTCCAACAGAGATGGTAGCTGGAGTGGAAGGTCAGGAAAGTGCTGATGTAGAGGAACAGCAAGAAGTAAAGGGTGAGTGAAAACAAGGGCCCATATCAATAAAACATTTATGCAGTGCAACGCAGCAAAACACCCTGCAGCACTGTGCTGCTTGAAAGTGAAAAGGCAGGAATGCCCCCACATGTAACTTTATCCTTCACATAATTGTCCTTTTCTTGAGCAGTAACAAGTTTTGCAACCCAGTGCCAATGTAGGCCCCTTGCACCATGATGCAATAATGCTTGCTTTCGGGTTAAGCAGTCAAAAGTGTAATGCAGTGTAATTTGTAGAGGTTGAAGTTCCCACTGAGAGGGTATCCAGGCGCCGAGTAGGTGCATTCTTTGCAAGCCTGTTCAGTTGAAGAGCCAGGCGTACAGTTCCTTGCACAAATCCTTAAGTGACACAGCTGTCCTTATGTGTTGGGGAGGTTGTTACAGGTGTGGCCTGCCATGTAAGAGAACACCCTACCTCCTGCCTTGGTTCTATAAATATGGGATGTGGGTGAGTGCAAGTGATGCAGAGTGTAGGCTCAAGATTGGTTGGTGGAAGTGTAGATGGTGAGCGAGCTAGATGGGACCCTAGTAGTGTAGTGCCTTATAAGGGGTGAGCATCTTGAACTGGCAATCTGTCTGACTGGGGAGCCGGTGTATTTTCCTGAGGTGGAGTGTGATGTGTATGCCGCAATGTAGGTTGAGTAATAGTCTGGCAGTGGTGTGCTTAATGGTTTGCATCTTGTGCAACAGGTGCGCAGAGATGCTGGAGTGGATTGCATTGGTGTAGTACAGTCTCCATGTGAGGAGGGCCTCAGTGATGGTCTTACAGGTGTCAGGAGGGAACAATATGAAGAAATGATGGAGCAGGCAAAATCTGTGAAAGCAGTTAGAGGTGATGGTGGTGATTTGATGTCTCATGGTGAGGTTGGGGTCCAGGATGATGGACAGGTTTCTGGGTGGTTGGAGGTTGTGGGAGACAGGCCTCATTATGTGGGAAACCATTTGGATTTCAAGGGTGAGTAAATGTTGCAGAATATCGTTACTTCTATCTTGTCAGGTTGAGTATGAGCCAGGCATCTCACATTGGGTTAGCCATGTTGGTACATGCTATATTGTAATACCTTTTGGAGGTGGTAGTGCCTCCTGAGAGGCTTTGGATGATATAGGTGTCATCAGTGTAAGAAATAATGTAGAGTCCCTGGGTCTGAATGATGCTTGCTAGAAGAGTCATGTATAAGTTGAAGAGAGTGGGGTTGAGTGAAAAGCCTTGCAGGACTCTGCAGATGAGCTCCTCAGGTTCTGAGGTGAATGGAGGGAGCTTGACCTGTTGCATACATCCGATTATGAAGGAGGCTATTGCCTTCAGAGATGGTCCTTGGATTCTTGTATTGTGGAGTCTGGAGATGACTGTGTGTGTACTAGGAAACTGCAGGATTCCCTTGAAAAATTTGAAATATGGCATACATATGGCATATACATGCCGTTCCCTTTTCATGCAGTGCAGCAATGTGGCTTGCTGTGTGGTGCTTTGTGCATGTTTGTGAAACATTGACACCTAGGGAACAGTAATGCAAAAATGCATTCAAGATAGTACAGCAATGTAACCTGGTGTGTTGTGCTGCGTGAAAGGTAGAGGGAAGGAATGTATGCTCATTAACAATGTATGGTGCATGGCATCTCACGTCTAGTGCTGGGGCACAAACTGATGCCCATACTGCCCATATTAAATGCAGGCACCCTTGCTACATGGTGCAGTGATTCCTATGGTGGTGCTAGACAGCAAGATTTTCATTAGTGCAATCAGAGACCAGGAATGCACATTAAATGTGACTCTTTCCTTCCCTCTCTCTTTCAGACGGGGCAGGGCAGCAAGCTGTCTAGCTGCATGGCATTGTGTTACAATAACTGAAGAAGGTCCACTAGTCAATATTGACATTGTGCAATCAATGTACATGTATTGCCATTTTAAATTTAACAATATTACAACATGGACATCTTCACTTGTAGAAACATATGTACCACATAATCCTGTGTACTTGAAAGGGAAGAAAAATATTGTCCCAATTTAACAGAAAACATGTATGTCAGATCCAATCATTGAAAATTTGTAACATATTCCTATTTCTTTCTAGAGAGACACATAACATCTCCTAGAGATCAGCCTGTCTGTGATGTACAACCTGTGGATGACACCATCCTGCCACTCATTGATGAAGACACTTTCAACAGCTCTTGGACTTTTTGAAGCATCTCCTCCAGTTTTGGCAAGGGAAGGTGAATTTGTTGCACCTCCTGATGAACCAAACCAGACTGGACATGGCACATCAACCTATCATATATTACAGCTGTAGACTCTGAGGACCCCTAAGTTACATTTCAATGGTGAGTGGTAGGAGTCCAGCAGTGAATGGCTGATGAAGTCAGGTTCGAGATGAAGACAATAGTGAGCACTCCAGAAGGAGTTCGTAGGTGTCTTAGACCCAATAAGGGTTGACAAAGGCAATCACAGGCACCTTTATTTATCTATTTATGGCACATTTCTAGAGTGCACTGTGACCAGACTGGTATCCTGGAGCTAATAATGCTACAGTCCAGGCAAAAGACAGAGGAGGGAAAGAGATGCAGCAATGGGGAAGGAGCAGCTGTTGTTCTGGTCTGTAATATTTAGGAAAAAGCCAGGTCTTGAGGGATTTCCGAAACTTATACAGATCAGTCTGGGTTCTTAATTGAGCTGGTGACTTATTCCATGTCTGCACAGCTTTAATTGAAAAGGCCCGCCCTCCTTGACGCACCCTACTGAATCTATATTCTTGAACATTATTGGCAGTAGCTGAGTGTAGCAGCCTTCCTGGAGTTCATTTCCTCAGTTTGGTCTGGAATCATTTTGAACCCTTATTCTTGAGGGCTTTGAATACAATACAAAGTGATTTAAAAAGGATCCTCTCTTTAATGGGCAACCAGTGAAGATCCCTCAGAGTACTGGTAGCGGAGAAGTTCCATGATCTATTTAATGTCAATTTGGCTGTAGCAATCTGAACTCTGTCAAATTTGTTAATTAACTAATTGGGAGCTCCCAAGAGAAAGGCATTGCAATAGTCCAGCCTTCTGAGCACTACACACCTGGCAATTAAAGATTTGGCCTGGGCAGGTAACATTGGAAAAAGCTTTCTGAGGCTCTGGAGAAGAGCAAAGTAGACCCCAACTAATCCATTGACATGCTTTTCAAGTGAAAGATGTTCATCCAGCGTTACTTCAAGATTCCAGACCTTCTCTGAGGCATCAAGAGGAGTCTCTGTGTACTGTGGCCAAAGGTTGCAGGGCAAGGGTACTGGCACTCTACCAGAGGACCAGCAAAGGAGCTCTGTTTCACCTTCATTTAGTTTCAGTGAATTTACACTCATCCGTTTTGAAATGTCCATTATGTAGGTCTGAAAATTGCTGATCACATCGGACTGATTGTTGAGAGATACAATCAGTTGAGTGTTTTCTGCATAGTTAATAAATGTGATCTTATAGGTTTTAATAAGCTTGATCAGTTGGGAGTCCATTTGGAGTAGTTCTGAAACTAGAAGAGAAGCCACGGTCTGGCAGCGATCTTGTAGATAATACTTTAGCCCTTTTGACACAAGACCAACAACACCAAGTGAGGTCAATCTAGAGAGTAAGGTGTGGTGGTTCACTGTGTCAAAGGCTGCTGACAGGCCGAGAAGGACAAGCACTACTGATTGGCCACTGTCGACCAACCTACGGATTTCGTTGGTGGCACAAAGTAAGGTGGTCTCAGTACCGTGACCAGGTCTAAAGCCAAATTGCTCGTCCTCTAGCAATCAATGGTCCGCCAGATGGTAGGACAAGATTTTACTAACATATTGTTCTAGAATCTTTGACTGGAAATAGGAGGACAGAAATTGGTCTATAGTTGGCCAAGATTGTAGGGTCCGCTATGGCTTTTTTTTTAGCAAGGTCTTAAATATAGCCTTTTTTCAGCACAAATGCACCACACCAGATTCCAGGGACTGGTTACAGAGTTGTAGTAGAGGGAGCAATAGTTTGTCCTCCTATTTTTTCCATTGATTAGAACGGAAAGAGTCTAAAGGAGATCCAGACCTAATGGATCTAAACACATAATAAGCCCTTCTATTGACATGAGAACAAGGCTATCCAACATTACTTTAGAAAAGTCGGGGAGTTGTGAACTGTCATTCTGGGGCTCTGTAGTAACACTGTTAAGAGGGGTAGAACAAGAAGTTGAGGCATTTTTGTTGGAAGTGGAAATCTCTGATTCCTTAGAGCTCTCAATATCTTTCAAAATCACCCTGATTTTATTTTCAAAGAAAGTTGATAAGTCACCACATAACTTCTATGAAGGTGCTATATCTTACTTAAGACAGAGCTGAATTTCTAGGTCATGACAACAGTAGTAGTCGGCTTTTGCTTTCTTCACTTTGTTTTTATACCTACACTTGGCTCCATAGGATTGATGACTGCGTAGCTGACATCACTAGTCTCATGATGCAGAAGAAAAAACAACACCATCCTTCTGCATCTGACACCAGTGATGTTGTCAGGCAGCTGGGAGCCAACAATATATCCATCCAGTCCCTGGAGGCCTTAGGTCATCATTTGAATACTAAGATGGACTCCTGCATGGCATCAACGAGTGCCCTCAATAGCAATGTTTTTACTTTGTTGTACAGCCAGCAACCACTTGCTACGGACTACCATGCTGCCTTACTGGCATTCACAAAAATTATTGGGAACATGGGAATTCTATCTTCTGCCTCTGGTATATGCATGTCTAAGCCTAGTAACATCACTCAGCTTCATCCCATTCGAACACCACAACTTCCAGGGGAGGCAGAACACTCATCAGAGGAGAAAGATGTACAAATCTCTAGTTTCCAAACAAGAACTTCCCAATAAACATTTGTGAATGCCCCTGGGCCAGTATTTCGATTTGTCTTGCATAGGACATCGTGCGACCTTCTTTGGAACCCAGTACAGTACTATATGTTTGTAAAGTAGTTTATCGTATCCACCTGTGTTCAACACAAATCTGCTACATTTGCTAATGGCAGTTTGTTCCTCCACACTTTTCTCAAATAACACATGTAAATGTAAAGTCACATTTCTATCCAAATGTATTTGGAAGCATGAAACATTGTAATTTGGCACTATGTTTTGATTATAAAAATGTACACTACTCACATGTTGCAATGTGAGGATCTGAACTTGTGCAATAATAAAAATGAGAAATTACCATTACGAGATTTGTATGGTCGATTCTCAAAAGTCTTCATACATAACGTAAATCAAAAACACAAAGACACTTTGTTTAAGCTGAAGAAGAAGGACCGAAAGTAATTGTACATGCTCTCTTTGTATGTGCCACTACAACAATGACATTGATTGCAATGGTATAATGAGTTGTATAGTTTCCTGTGGAACGTCAGAGGGAATAAACAAGCCTCATCTTCTTGATGGACACACAGTGAGCTCATTGAAAAGTACACAAATACTTAACACCGATATGTGAGGTATGTGACCCCAAAACCCCATTCAACTGAATCAACAATACCTGACTGGATGGCTGTACCAGTACTAGCTAGATACCCATGCCCATATTCCTCATTGATTTGCATTGTACTTGTGCCACACAAGGATGCACAAGGCCAACCCAAAAAGTTGAATGACAGTAACTAATGTGCCAAGTGATAAATGTGAAGCAATGCACCACAGGCCAAAATAGCAGACTCATGTTACTCTATCCTAGAGAGGCGTCACATGTGTTGAATGTGAGTGCATCCACACATCAACACATTAAATCATTTGCACACACAATTTTGCATTAGTGGCAGACCCGTAACAATGCTACACCTCCCAAAGGGAGGGCAACTTAGGAGATTTATGGAAAAAGTGCATTAAAAATAGAGTTCTATCCTAAACTATGCACTATGACAAATCACTGTAATGGCACATTTAGACACCCTTAGACACATACGTATATATTTTCAGACTATGGCACAAAGCTAGGCACCTTGCAGGGCTGATCTGCCTGAAGGTGAAAGGCCAGAAATATCTAACATCCTATGCCAAAACCATGACCAATGCATGTAATATTGTAATTCATCACAGGCTTCTTTGCAACATGATGCCAGGATACCAGAATTGGCACTAGGCAGTAAAAAGTGTGGCAGCGCTAGGAAAGGACTAGAATGAATAATCTTATGTTAATTACAGCGCATTTCTGCCATTTCACTTTCACACAGAGCAGTAAGGTGATTTGCTGTGCTGCACTGTGCGAAATATTGATAAATGTGCCCCTTGGTACCTACATACTAGCCTTATATGTGTTGTGATCCTAGCCATAGGGACTAATATGGCTACATATTGTGCAGTGTTTGCCTCACATAAGTGAGGGAAAACAGGCCATCATTTAAAAATCCTATCTAATTTACAAGCCCAAAGCTTCTTCAGTGCTGGAGATTGCTAATAGTAACCCTCCTTTGGGCAAAGGGCTGCTTTGCATTACTTAATATCACAGGTGTTACTCCCTGTAATGCAACACAGCATTTATGCCTGGTGTGCTGCTTTTTTGTGACAGTCTGATATATCTAGCATCTGGTATCACTCTGTCCTGCCTTGGTGTCACAAGGCATCCACACGTTGCAGCTAAATGTTAATATTGATATGTACCTTAACTAAGTTATCTACATTACTATATTCTGATTGTAAATTGATGCATACCTATGGCACATCCTATCTCCAACCCTAGCAGGTCCAGCTCATCAGCGTCGCGTGATACGCCGTCCGCATATCAGTGTTTTAGCTGAGACCAAGAACTCTTCATGGGCCACCTTTGACATGTGCCACCGCACGCGGTCCCAATTGTCCTTCCAATCCTTTGCTTGGTATCCTTGGCTGCAGTAGCGGCTCCTCGAGGGAGTGCTGCGGGCGGGGCGGCGGAGGGGCAGGGTGGGGTGTAGTAAACGCCGGAATTGGGCCGATCAGAGTTGAGTAAAGAAATAAATAAATAAAACGAATTACATTGCGCGCTGCATCGCCGATTTGGCATTACTCAACTTTGTTCGGCCCAATTCCGGAGTTTACTACCCCCCACCCTGCCCCTCCCCTGCCCCGCCCCACCGCCCCGCAGCACTCCCTGGAGGAGCCGCTACTGCTTGGCTGACCCTTCCTCCTGCAGCACCCAATCATGGCAAGCAGTGTACTATACGCCAAATCAGAGCGCCTACTTCTCTCGCTGTAAAATTGCATCCTTTCCCCTTCCCGGACATGGCATAATGGCACAAGCCCTATCTCTACTTATCCCCCCAAAAATAAACACTCCTTAAACCCTTAACTATAAAAATACTACCCCAAAATGGATAAACACCCAACAATACTGAGACAATTACAAATAACAAACACAACACTTAGACACAAAAACTACACAAAATATACTTTACAGGGACAGAACAGACAGACTCCACCAGAAACAGCCGAAAATCTCAAATAGTCTCACAGAACTCCTCAAACCAGCACCAACCAACAGACACTAACAAAAAGTGAAAGTAACATTTACACTTCCTGAGGAAACAGGCCAAAGCCCAAGCAGCAGATGATGTCTCTGGGAGCTATCACATTTACTGGGTGGACAACCTCCTTTACAATGAACCAAGGTTCCAGTGTATGGCACAACAAGGGCCCTGGTAGTCCCCCAAAGCTACAGGGCCTTCCTACTGGAGATGGTTCACGAGATTCCCCTGGAAGGACACATGGGTCAACACAAGACCTTTGTAAAGCTTGTCCTCCACTTTTATTGGCCCAAGAGCAGGACATCCTCAGATGTGTTCTGTAGGACCAGTGTGACCTGCCAGGCCAGTGGAAAGACAGGGTAGAGGCTCAAAGCCCCCTTTACTCCCTTACTGGTCCTTGGCACCCCCTTTGAGAGGGTTGGCATCCACATTGTTGGGCCGATGGATCCACAGACTGCTTAAGGCAATATAATTTTACAGTTCTGGTGGATCATGCCATCCGGTACCCAGAGGCCATCTCTCTCAGGACCACCACTGCTCCTGCCATGGCAAAGGCCCTGATGGGAATTTTTACCCAAGTGGGTTTCTCCAAGGAGGTTGTGTCTGACAGGGCACAAACTTAATGTCTGCATATATGCAGTCAATAAGGAAAGAATGTGGGGTAACTTACAAGTTCTCCGCACCTTACCACCGTCAAACCAATGGGCTTGTTGAGAGATTCAACAAGACCCTAAAAGGCATGATCAGAAGTCTTCCTGAGGAAAAAGTGGGGTATCCTCTTGCCCTGCCTGTTGTTTTCCTACAGGGAGGTAACACAAAAGACGGGAGGGGGCAGAGCTTGTCTGACTCCAAGATGGTCACCTGCTAGAGGAGCTCCTGAGGCGGCCACCTCCATCCTTCATGATCCTGGTGTTTTCAGACTGCAAAACACGCAGAGAAAGCAGGACCAAGTGTGGTTAAGCCGCGACACGCCAGCAGCCGCGGCAGAAAATCAGAAAAAGTAGACTTTTGCCTGGTCCCACCCAAAGAACTGTGGTCCAGGCTCTTGTCACCTCTAGGCTGGACTATGGCAACGTCCTGTATTTAGGAGCCAACAAGGATGTGACATGTAAACTTCAGGTGGTACAGAACTCGGCTGCTAGGTTGCTCTGCCAGGTTCCCAGAATGGCTTCTATCTCTGGCTCTCTTCGTGACCTTCATTGGCTCAGGGTGGAGAACTGCATTAAATTCAAAGCCCTGAGTTATATGCACAAAATCAAATCTGGCACGGCACCTCAGTACCTGAATGCCTTAGTCCACCCTTACCTTCCACCGCGCCTTCTTCGCTCCTCCATGTAGGCTAAATTCTCGGTTCCTAGGACCAGACTGTGGCGAATGAGTCATCATTCTTTTTCTTGCCTGGGCCCCTCTTTGTGGAATTCTCTCCCCTTGTCACTTCGTAACGAAACCATCTATGCGAATTTCCGTAAGTGTTTAAAAACGTGGTTATTTAATCAATAGTTCCCTTTCTTCTCTGTTCGTGTCAGGCGGCGCCGGGATACCTCCGGGTAGCTGTGCGTGTTATAAATTTAAATAACAATAACAATAACTCAAGCCGTGGAATTCCGGTCTGGTGTGGTGCAGGGGCCTGTTGGTGGAGGTACACGCTGGACGGCGCGATTGTGTAGATACGCACCCGCTCCCAGGGTTGCAGTGTGGAGAGACAGCACCGGGGGAGCTGGGAAGAGGGGAGTGTGAAAGCGAACTGCTGTGGAGGCTTGAAACTGTGGCCGCATTCTGGATGTGTGTAGTGCCGGGCAGCGACGGACCCCTTGGACAGCAACGGCTGAAGCATGATCAGCGATGCAGCGTGCGGGCCATGTGAGGGGCTCCGCGTGGGGGCCGGGCCTGCTAGCGGGGCCTCGGGGCAGTAGTGTGCGCTTCATAATATGGGCAGAAGTGAACATTGTGGCCCATGCTACGCTGAACGCAGAGTGGGGTGGAACCCATTAAAGTGCAGCAGCGAGAAAAGAACTGACATCACTGGCCACAGTCCGGGTAAGGAGAATGGGCGGCACGGACCCTGTTACAGTGAGTTAGTGATCGCTGACACAGCTTGTGCGCTGGTGCTTGCGTGGTCAGGCTGGGGAGCCCATAGGCCGAGAACAAGGGTTGCCTGGGACTATTTGAGTGGTGCTGTGTACAGGTGCAGCCCTGACTAGAGGGCAGAACAAAACTTGTGTGGCGCAGAGGACACTCAGCGAGGCCCTAAATCCAGGACATCCCGGACTATATTAGAAGACCAAGTGAGACATGTGCGCTGCGACCTGCTGCTTCAACAATCCCAATACGTAGCAACGGAAGGGCCTGACCATAGGCGGTGTACTGCAGCAAGGCACGGTGTGCATATCGGTGACGTGGGGCTTCTGGGATGTCAGATGCCAGTGTGGGCACAACAGATTATCAGCGGAGCCTGTGGGATAAACATGAACATTGCGTATTGTGGTGCGGGCATGGGGCGTGACTGATGCGCCACAGCTACTGGCAGGCATAACCCAGCACACGGGAGAAGACTGAGCCAAACCGCAGAGGAGAGTTTGAACCTGTGAAGCGCTACCCCAGGACACATCAATAGCATGGAGAAACCTGTGGGGCCCCAATATATAACCCTCTTAAGGGGAAAGCGTGACAAAGCGCCCTTTCTGACTTGTTGTGCCTGTTGGTGACCGGACCGCGAGTGTGACTGACTGCGGGCGTGCATGACCTGTCCCTGGGCAGGTCAGGGTGCACGGAGCAGGCCTCCAGCTTTGTCTGGTGTATTCTGCAGTGCTTGCAGAGGAAGACCATCAGACGTTGCCTGGCAGTGGCGTCCAGCAAAATAAAGACCCTCATAAGCACATAAAAATGGGTAAACCAGATAAACTACAGTTGAAGCTACAATTCGAACTGCGTAAGACCCCCAGGTCCCGTGATACAAACACGCTGGAGTCGGACTGCTCCCAGGATGACCCAGAGGCTGGTGCAGATGCAGACCTCAAACAGATCCTGCACTTAATGCAACAATGTCTATCAAAAATCGACAGCAAAATAGACGCTCTCACCTTTCACATGGACAGGATAACTGAAAGGTTCGACAAACACGGTGACAGACTGGATGCAGTAGAACAGAGGGTCTCGACGCAGAGGATGCCCTGCACACAGAAACTGAGGGACACAAAGCAATAGATAAGACCCTGAAGGCGCTCCAGCTAAAGGCAGATAATTTGGAAGCCAGATCGCGTAGAAACAATATTAGAATCCTTAGAATAGCAGAATCCCCCAATATCACCAACATGGAGCAATACGTAGAGTGCATATTAGCAGAACTGCTGGTCAGAGTCACCTTCTCTGAAATATTTGTAGTGGAGCATGCGCATCGCTAGTTGACACCGCGGCCGGTGCCGGGGGCTCCCCAACGGCCAATGATCACCAGATTATTAAACTATAGGGACCGTGATGCAGCCCTATTGAAATTGCGTGAGCTGGGCGTGCTACAACTAGAGGGGTCTGACATATCCCTGTTCCCTGACTTTATGCAGCAAGTTCAGGAGGCGCTCCGATTATTCCTTCCTGTGAAGAGGAGAATCCGCAAACTCAATGTAGAATATAGCATGCAATACCCAGCGAAGTTGCGGATTGAACTGGATGGCAAAGTGCACCACTTTGCGGACCCCAAGTCAGCAATGCAGTACATAAAGCAGACAGAGCACGCAGGAGGTGGCTGGAGTTCTCCCAGAGCCTCCCAGAAAATCAGTGGTGATGCGCAGGACCCCGAAGAGCAGTGAAGAAGGTGCGATCTACAGAGAAGCTAAGTATAATAGATCACTTGCCACAAAGTAACATTAAAGGGCAAGACAATTTTGATAATAGTTGTGTGAGCCACGGGAATGGCATTGGGGAAATTTTTAACTGGCAATGAACAGATACGTAAGCAGAACTAACCAGGCCATAAAGGATCATCACTATTGTACAGGC
Source organism: Calotriton arnoldi (assembly GCA_963921515.1). Lineage (NCBI taxonomy): Eukaryota > Metazoa > Chordata > Amphibia > Caudata > Salamandridae > Calotriton > Calotriton arnoldi. Next base: position 2,122,595 of record CAWUFW010001960.1, on the reverse strand, counting down.
AAGAATTTGATCTAGAGTGTCGCCGCTTGCATGTAACTTACTGAAGCACTATGGATAATGTTTATATAATGTTGAATGGAGGGGCTGACTAAGGGAGCTGGAGTCGGGAACATCTGCCCCCGAGTGTGCTTCACTAAAAAAGAGAGGTTATATGTGATAATGTTTTGTTTGGGCGGGTTAACAGGAGGGTGGGTGGGACTGATATATGCTATGTTTGTTGAGGGTATACATAGCGTGGGTATGGGGGGCAGGGACAGTTATTGCGTTCCAGGAAAAAAGCAAAACGTCCAGAACAGAGTCCAGACATTATGATAGCAAGGCAGGATACAAGGTGCCACCTCTGACGTAGATCCAGATGTGGCGGGTGCAGGGCATTGTCAAAATGTAAGATTGATCACATGGAACTGAGGGGCCTCAATGACAACAGAAAGACCCGGAAGGTGGCAGCATATCTCAAATGACACAAAATAGACATCGCAATCTGACAGGAAACACATTTGCAACAGGAAAGGGCAGAGCTGACATGTCGTAGGTTGCAGGGTCATTGCTACGCTGCTAATTATACATTGCATGCTAGGGGGGTTCAGGTGTGGGTAGACAGACAGTCGGGGGTGCACCTGACAGGCTTATACAAGGATCCGGGTGGAAGATACGCAATAGTCAGATGCCGTAAGGAGGAATTGACTTTCCTGGTAATTGGGATTTATGGTCCAAATTATGACGACCCTCATTTTTACAGAACAGTGGAAGCAAAGACACGCCAATGGGCAGACATCCCACAGATCTGGGGAGGCGATTTCAATTGCATACTGAACCCAAACATTGACCGATCCAAAGGCCCCACTAGGTGCCCCTGTGCGGCGGCTACTGCAATTCTCAACATGATGCATAGAGAACGACTTACGGACATATGGAGACACAGGTCCCCTGACACTCCAGGTTACACACATTACTCTGCGGCATATAACACACACACTCGCATAGACTACTGGTTAGTCTCTACGGGATTGCGATTATAGACTGCGCCCCTCTCCCCAGGACGTATTCTGACCATTCCCCAGTGCTACTCACGCTCACATATCAAGTACCTAGAATTCTGGCATTTACATGACAATTTCCCCCATACTCCCTCCTAGACCAGGTTTTCAAGGCCGAGATGACGCAGGCTATAGAAGACTACTTCGAACGTAACGTAGACTCGGTCCCTACCTTTGCTATGGTTTGGGAGACCTTTAAAGTCTATATACGTGGGAGAACGATTTCTAAACACGCGGGCATACTGTGATCTATCAGAGGTAGACTAGCCACCCTCGAAACGGAAATCAAAATGCAGAAAGAAAGTGAACCCAAATAAAAAGGATATAAAGTGCAAATTGGCAGAATACCAAGAGGCAGCTAACGATGAACTTAAACATATGAGAAAATACGCCACTGCATGCGCTTACGGTGAGAGGGATAGGCCGGGAGCAGTTCTGGCTGGGATACTTAGCCCCCCAAGAGCGACAGACGAAATCACAGACATGCTAGACAGCGAAGGTCAGGCATTATGTACCCCAGAAGGCATTGTCAAAGGATTCCGTAGTTACTATAAGAAGCTATGTAGCTCACAAATCCAATCAAATGAAGACGAACTGGCCCACTATCTTGCTCACATCAAAATGCCCTGGCTAGCCCCAGAGCACAGAGAATACCTAATGGCCCCCTTGCAACTATCTGAGATCACGGCTGCCCTCCACAGCATGCCCTCAGAAAAGGCTCTGGGTTCTGACGGACTGACGGTGTCCTTCTATAAGACATTTCTTGACCTCTTAGCGCCATACTTAAAACCGCTGTATGAAGAAATGGCCGAAACCGGGGTAATGCCTCCCACAATGAGAGAAGCAATGATAGTAGCAATATTGAAGCCAGGAAGGGCGCCGGACAATTGCCCGTCATACAGGCCATTATTCCTGCTTAATGTTGACACCAAAATATATGCAAAAATACTTGCTAATAGGTTGGCACCATTGTTGCCAGGAATGGTACGCCCGGAGCAGGCGGGGTTCGTACCAGGCCGAAATCGGACCCATAATCTAAGCATATTGTTTGGGGTCCTGCAGTGGGTGGACTCAGACGTCAAAGCTGCCGCGGTATTCTCAGATGCCAAGAAGGCATTTGATGCTGTAGAATGGAGATTTATGTTCGGAGTCCTTTGTAAAATAGGGGTGGGGGATATATTTGCTAAACTGGTCCTGCTATTATACACTAGCCCTGTAGCATGTGTACAGTTTCAGACACATTTGCGATTTCTAGAAGTACCAGACAGGGGTGCCCGTTATCGCCACAGCTCTACGCAGTTGTGTCAGAGCCATGGGCCTGCGTGCTGCGCGAGTACAACAGTCATAGGGGATTCCCAGAATACAGACTAGTCGTATCAGCGTATGCCGACGATACGTTACTGAACATTCGGGATCCCGACAGCAACATGACCTCCATGCTTGGAGAAGTTGTGAGATTCGGTACTCACTCTGGCCTAAAGATAAAATGGGACAAATCCATTATCTTCCCCTTCACTAACGCGACAAAGCCCCCGACTCTCAAATACCCCCTGCAATGGACCACAGATTCGGTGCGATACCTAGGCATATGGGTCCACACATACCCCTCAGTGGTGCTGAGCGAGAATTATGGCGTAGCTATACAGAAACTTACAGATGATGTGGAAAGGTGGATCAAACTTCCACTATCACTAATAGGCAGAATCACTGTAATGAAAATGGTGGTACTGCCTAGATTTCTGTTTTTATTTCAAAATATACCGATGTCCCTTCCGGGTACAATATTTCACCACCTCCGTACACTCCGAATTAGGCTGACCTGGGCAGGTAAGCAGCCCAGAGTGCGATGGGACTCTCTTACACTGCCTTATGAATCGGGTGGCCTGAACGCACCTGATTTGGAAATGTCTTATAGAGCTGCACAGAGTACACATGCGCACTATTGGGTTCATGAACTGCGCAAGTTTCCATACCTATACTTAGAGAGGGGCGCGACTGCCCCAGCCTCCCTGCCACAGACCCTTTTCCATGCCCCAACCAGAAGGCACGGCGTATTTGACTCCCTCTCAACTACGATGCAGGCATGGCACGCGTTACTGAACAGACAAGCAGGTGCACTGTTATACTCCCCACATATCCCACTGCAATGGTGTCTGTGGTTCCCGCTGGGCCAGGAGGTCGGGCAAGGAAGGCGCTACAGACATTGGGGATAACCACGATGGGAGATTTCAATACTGACGGAACGATAGGCACTTGAGAAGCGCTGCGCAAGACGGCAATCCCCACATGACGGCACTAGACAAATACCACTACCACGCGCAAGACACATGTTACAGGAACTCCTAGGGGAGGACTTGCATGAGCCACAGAGTATGGATGCCCTTACACTGCTAATACAGACAGAAACACCATTCAAACTTATTACAAAATTCTACACTAGTGCGCAAGAGGCACGCAAACCAGCCGTTCTGAAGGTAAGGATGGATTGGCTGAGGGACCTGGGGGATCCAGTCAATGATAAGGACCGGTTGTGCTGCTGCTCCAGGACTAAAACTATATCACTAAATGGACGGCACAGGCTCATACATTCTAAATTTTTGCACAGGGTCTATTACACTCCAGAGCGACAGTGGAGATATGGGCTGAGGGAGGACTCAAACTGTGGGAGATGTGAGGTGGAGCATGCAGGATTTATACACACGGCCTGGTACTGCCCAGCAATATACGAATACTGGTGCAAGTTATTTAGAGACTTAGGTGAAATAACAGACACAGTGCTGGAACCCGACCCAAAAGTGGCATTACTGGGATATGATCTAGACATTCAGCGTGCAATTCAGCCACTTTTCGCTATTGGCCTACTGCTGGCTCAGTGTTGGGTGGCCATGAGATCAGGGAAGGGCCCGATCCCGAAGCTAGACGACTGGCACACAGACATGCTCTACTACAATACTCAAACTGACACATTTAACGAGCTGCTCCCTCCAAAGAGCCGACCCAAAAACGTCTGGGGCCCATACCAAGCTTACTTGGTAAGTAAGGAGACTGGAGTAGAAGACGGGGTGATAACCCGGACATAGAGAGATAGATGCGGAAAGAGATAAACTGAATTGTATCAACGTAAAATAAAGGATCACCCCCATGCTAAAATGGTGCTTTAGGTATACATAGCTGATCACAAGGGGACAGACAAGAGGCAACAATGTCAATGCACAGTACCTGCCACAATATGCATTAACAAATGTAATTTGCTATTTTGCAGATATACCTGGGTATCTACTGTTAATATGTTACTAGAAAGCACTGTATCACAATTTACAGTTTCTTGTTGGTGCTGGTCAAACTCTGTACTGTGATGTGATGTTTCAATACATACAATAAAACATTTTTAATAAAGGTAACACAGAAGGGGGTGTGCTTCAGCCTCTTTGAATGTCTGTACAGGCACCCTGTCAGGGGAACTCTCATTTTGGTGAAGGAGGGTTGAGAGCAAGTTCCAGGAACATTCCCCAGGATGTAGTGAGTTACATGCTGGCCTTCTGAAGCCAAATGGCTAAGTTATGGAAGCAAGCATCTGACAACTTGAAGGCCAGTCAGGCTGTGAAGAAAGAGTGGTATGACCAAAATTCTACCACTGTGGAGTTTCAGCCTGGACAGAAAGTGTGGGTCATGGAACCTGTAGAGCCCAGTGCCCTTCAGGACCATTTAATTGGGCCTTATGAGGTAATTGAATGAGAAGAAGGGCAAGGCCATCTACATGGTGGACCTTAAGACCCCAGGCAACCCCACAGGGTGCTTCACATCAATAGCTTCAAACCACACTTTTGGAGGTCTGAGCTCACCATGCTGCTGGTGACAGATGAAATGGAGGAGTAGGAGAGTGAACCTCTCCCTAACCTCTTAGCTTCCAAGGAGAAGGATGGGTCTCTGAAGGGAGTATTCGTTTCCTCCACTTTGACTCCTGAACAGCAGAGGAACTGTCTCCAAGTGTTGGAGCAGTACTCCTCTCTTTTCTCCCTTGCTCCTGGGATTGCCCACCTGTGTGCCCATGATGTGGATACAGGAGAAATCCTCCCTTTCAAGAATAAATCTTACAGGTTGTCATTGACTTAGGTGGCTTCATCCATTTGACATCAGACTCCTTAACACTCATACATGATTCTGGACTGTTAATGATAAGTGGGCATACTGCTGATTATGTACTTGTATGGTGGCATTTGTAGGTTCTTCAACCATGACTTGTTGCCAAACCAAAGACTAAGATATTCTTGGTTTGATCTTCTGAGTTCCCAAGTTTTCTCATCACTCAGATTATATGTCATAACACTGCATGTATCTCAACTTTTGTAGTTCAGTGTGATTACCAGTATACAATAGCCATTGATTGTGAGTCAGTTGGTATGCACAACATGGTGTATGTATAACTTTGCATACGTACATGCTTGTCTTCTTTTGACTTCACTGATTATTAGTGTGTTTGCATAATACAGCTGTAATGGTACTTTGTGCTTTTTAAGTAAATGTGATGAGTGCTTCACCACTAGTGTAGATTTTGCACTATATATTGCCCTTATACCTAAGTGTGGTATTGATGACATGATCACCTTCAACATGGATATGCACAGATGGATGCACGCACATCTACATTGCTCATTGGGTGACAGACCTCCTCTTCTAGCATCTTTGTTATAATTGCTACAGTACACAGATGGTTGTTGCATATCTCAATATGTATGCAATGTATCCAATGTAGTTTACACATTTTGAGCTATATAGGTAGTGACAGAAGCAACAGGTTTGATGCTCACACGTACATTTGTATGTCCTATTTTCACCTATCATGTCCTTGCTTGGCTACATAGAAGTTGCATGGCCTTAGATTAGTTTACATAAGGGAGCATGGTTGGTTGCTTAGTAAATGTAACCATTATTTGACATGTCACATGGATATTTAAATTGGCTTCATTTATATATCAGCTAATGTTTTTTGCATGGCACATTGTCTTGCTGATCTTAGATTGACACATGGATATTGCAAACAAGCTCTTTTTCATATGGGACAAAATGATGTTGAAATAAGTGATCTTGTAATTCAGACCTGTATACAACACTTTCTGTATTTGCATATATGTATGTGATGTTGCCTTGTTTGTGACATTTTACTTATATGCCTGAATTCTTACACCATTTCTTTAGTAGGAAACAGTTCACATTTTGATTGTAAGTACACTGTGATACCTTGGTTACATTTCACCTAGGTTATTTCCTAGTGTATAACATCTTACACAGCCTATTTATTCATGTTGTCTGTATTACATTGATGGACTGAAATGCGGGAAATGTAGCCAGCTTGAGGCAGTACGTTATTCACCCATCACATTGATGAAGCATGTCAATATGGCTTGTTATCTATGTGTATATTTGGAGCATGAATGTTGCAATCCCTGGGAATTAGCTGCACTTTGATATTTTGGTATCACATATGTAACCAGAGTACAAATTCGAACAAGATGATATAATGCACTTTCAGTGCATGTCAGACATAGAATTTAGATGTTTTTCCCATTTGTGTTCCTGATACTTTGATCAGCCTACATATATACTGCCATGGGGGACTCATATGCTTAGGATCACAAGATTTGTTCACTGACCGTTATTTTAGTGGGAAATTTACAACTAATCCAGACTTGCCACCCCATTGCACATACACAAATCTCAAACCCTTCTAAGATTTATCCATTGTAATTATGTTGAAAAGAATCATGGACCACATGATTTGCCCATCATATCCTATGGCATTTATATTTCGGCAGACAGGATATCTAAATCAGGCCGATATTTTCAACATTGCAGAAATTGTGGTTCTGTCTGCTCATATAATGTGAAATGACACAATACTTCTTACTGTGGGATTTTTCTTAATTTCATTGCACAATCAGTGAGTGAATCACACAATGTGACATATTGGCTACATGTTAGAGTAAGATACTACGATTATGTGCACATGGCACTAGATCCAGGACCAAACACAGAGGTGGCTATTATTTCATACTTTCCAACTTATTGGTTGGTATGTTCAATAGTTCTGCTTTCCTTACCAATGAGTAGGACATTCCCATATCTGCCATTCTGAAACTGCTCATTGATGGTACTGTGGCAAAAGATGTATTCATCGTGTGTACTTCCTGGGTATTAGGCAAGGACATTGATGAACATTCTATGATGGTCCACTATTGCCCGGACATTTATTGAGTAGCTGTCCTTGTGGTTTCTGTACAAGTATGATGTGGCTGCAGGGGGCACAAATTGCACATGTGTGAAATCAATGGCACCAAGCACAAGAGGGAATCCAGCAATATTGTAAAAGACTTGCTTGGTATCTAATTGTTGTTGGGCAGTTATCAGGAAAATAAGGTACTGGGTGTGAGTTTTATGATGGCCCCCTTTGAAATGCCAGCCAATCTGGCTGATGTGATTTGGAAGGATTCTGAGGCCAACATCTGTAGCACAAACATCAGTTTTACATGTGGTGGGATGGCATTGGTCCTTGCAGTTGCTGGCTGGAGACTTGGCGCTATCTTTGCCAACAATTCCATAATAGACTCCCTCGTCAGTCTGTAAAATGTATGACCTCCTCCTTCCTGAGGTGAATGAGGAATATGCGTTGGCGGAAAACACACTCCTTCCTCCTTCGCTGTCTAAGTGGTTGTCCTCTATCTACTCCAAGTTGCAGTATAATAACCTCCATGGTATAGTTGGGCTTGTCAGACTGTACTATGATGGTGAGAATGTTGTACTACAGCTACTGCATCATTTCCTATGCCTGGTTTGTCAATGCACAGCAATTCTGACGCATTTCCATTGTTGTTTTGCACTACACTACGATGCATGACACAGTGATATGATGTTAAATACCACTGCAGTACGTTTGCTTTGGCTTTTGCACGGGAATGCCTACATTGCACATATTAATTCCTGCATGATGCAGCAGGATTCGGTGCAGCAGTTGCACCACGCAATTGTCAGAAAACAAAGTTTGTATGCTCTTTTGTCTTTTTTTTAATCTGACTTACAGTTTGCGTCGCCCTTACGTCACACTATGTGATGCAAGCTGACGCAAGCCCTTGATAAATGTGCCCCAGAGTGTCTAAGGTGGCTGGGCTTTTATAGTCTTGCCTGAAATAAAAAAATAGAAGACCATTATGACTTTGGGTGAGAGGTAAAGTTTCTGGTTGGAATTTGATCAGTGTTTCTGCCTTGCTAGTGTAGTTGTTTATGTGTTGGTAACTTGTCTTGGTCTTATACATCCTACATCTACTTTATTCCAGTCGCGGTCCGTGTAGGAGTGCCGGTCGGGCGGTGACGGGGGCGGGGGAGGGGCAGGGTGGGGGGTAGCAAAGTACGGATTACGGACCAATACAGGTAAGTAAACATTTAAATCAATGAAACGAATTTCGTTGTGCGCACTGCATCGTATTTGATCTCTGGTTCCAAGGTACTGATAGTGCTCACACTTCAATGGTTTCTCGATGTTTATTTTTCCCACAATATTTTTCATTTTTTATCAGAGACACATACTTTAAACTTCACAATATTTTCTTTCTTTCTGGTATTCTCCTCCATTCCATCCCTCACTCCCCATGTTGTGGGATGTTCATGATTTGATCTGGGCGTTCTGGGACATGCTCGGTTTGGCTGTGATTCCTTCATAGGGTGGCACTAGCATTTTTCACCCCTCTGGTTCTTGTCACGTTTTCATGACTGGCTACTTGCAGCCATTAGTGTGGCATAAGTCTGATTTTAGTGATATAAATCAAATTTTATTGTGACATGTGTCCGATTTTAGTGATATATATTTAGTGTCCCCTTCTTTTTTGAAGGTCTACATATTTTCACATATTTGAATGTTCCAAGATGTTTTTCCTGTTTTTTTTTAACAATGTGAAAGTGTGCAATTGTTCTGTCCCACCCATGTGTCCTACTCTACTAAATGTGCAGTATCCCCATCACAATTTGTAAATTGGAAATGTCATTTGCTTCCTCGTATGAAGAGTCAATAAATGGCTCCTTTTGCTGATCTGGGGCATGGAAATGAAAGGGATAGTTCCTCTACATGATTCTCAGCTCTGTAATGCGAATTAGTCACATGCTTTTTTCCAGGCGACTAGGTCAGGTATATTTACATCACAGTAGTTGCACTGGTTTATATTGAACATTTCCATGGGCTTTGGCCTGTCCGCTTAAATTGGCTGAGACTTGGACTTTTTGGGGTGCTTTGCCTTTTTATGGTGGCATTCCTTGCATACTTTGCTTTAGGTTGGCTTCTGGATTCCTGTACCATATATTTCTGCCGAACAGAGATCGTGTGCAGCTGACATATAAGAATGAACTGCCCTCTTACTTGAAGCACAAGCTTTCCTTTTCCTTTACTATCGGCTTTGTCAATGCTTCTTTTTGTCAATTTCCTCTCTTCACTCACTATTTCTTAATGATATAAACTAAAGAAAAACAAAATAATCTGATTAGCACATGTGATCTTTTGGAGGGTGATATCCATTTGCAAATTGGAAGCAGTTTCAGCCTGTTTTGGATAATGCATGTAAAAAGCAGCCGCCCTCCAATGCAGTCCAAGCACAGCCCACACAGTCGTAACTTTTTACGACACATCTTATTTCACATTTTTATGATATGGTGAATTGGTAATTTTCCTGTTTTGCGTTCTGTTTTAAACAATGGCAAGCTCCCTTATAATATTTGTTGCAGCAAAGAGTTCGCCATGCTCTATCTTTCTGAAGTGCATTTTTATGCTGAGAAATGTTCATCTCCTCGTCTTCCCATGGCATCTGCTCATAGTAATATATGTTTTATAGTAATTATTTCCCAAAAGTTGATCATATTCATTTTTGGCACTAAAGGTATTTTTTGGATTCCTTCTCACATCTTGCATGAGAATAGTAGCCTGCCGCTGAGTTCATGTAGAAACCGTATTTATTAATAAAGCACTAAAACAAACTCATGGTTACAGTAGCGTCAAAGGACAAGAGGTGCACAATAGTGGTGCTACTGCGGGCACATCTGACAGGTCTAAAACCAGTTTTTAAAATGCAAAGGGGCATATCATCAAGCCGGCGATAAGAAATTATCGCCGCTTTAGCGTCTGTTTTCAGACGAAAAGCGGCGATAATTTTATCGCTGTATTAGCAAGGCCACACTATCGCGTGAATCCTTGCCCTATCGCCCTTTTCCATAACGCCACCTTTGCATCTCTAATGAGATGCAAAGTGGGCGTTCCGTCCCAAAATAACTGGAGAAATGTCGTTAACCGACATTTCTCCAATTATCAAGGGAATCCCCAACAAGCATAGCGATGAGAAAAGTAGCGCTAACCTTGGTTAACGCTACTTTCCTTACGCATGCTTTTAGTTTGACTTAGCCATGATATCCAATGGAAGGTGGATATCATGGTTAAGTATGCCCAGCCCTATCAACAAGCTATCGCCAAATGTCGTGCGATTATCGCTGGATTTCCAGCGATAATCGGACATTTGGCGGCTTGCGCCAGGAATTTTATCGATTCTGAGATAAGCGTTGCTAATAGCACGCTATCTCAGCGATAAAATTCATCGATCGCCGGCGATAAATATCCTAGCGCTAAGTGCGCTTAGCGATATTTATCGCCGGTTGTTGATAATATGCCCCAAAGCTCGGTGTGGCTAGCGTGCCCAATTGGGGGTTCCAAATCAGATACAAGTTAGAAAAAAAATGAGTTGTTTCAAAAGTTGTAGGCGTCATCGTGTAAACAGTTTTGAGTCAGCGGTATTTTCATCTGTTGTTGGAATTAGCTGTATCATGTGAACGGATTTTTACCAGTGATATTTCAATTTGTCAGCAGTGAATTGTGCAGTGCCCGATAATAGCATAGCGTGGCCCCATGTCATATATTTTTTATTGTTGCCAGTGTTCATTTCAGCTAACAGGTTTCACCGCCAACACGTTCAGGCACAGCTGACACAAATCTGTGTACATAATATGGCCAAAAGATGACAAATTCAAACACTGCTTATGCAAGACGATTTAATTGAGAAGGCCAAATTTGTGTACAAATACCGCTGTTGAAGATGCAGCTTAAACTTATACCTCTGTAGTGCCATGCCAGAACCCTCCGTTCTTTTATTCCATTCCTCTTTGGAGGGAATCACGAGGGAGAGAGATAACTTCTATTGATAATGCAGAGCAATCAACTGTGATACAATTTCCTGTTAGCTGTTGAAAAACTGCTATAACCATACGCCAAGAATGCATTTACCTGATACAATCAAATGACTTCATTAAATTAAGGAAGGCTATTAATTAGAAGAAGGATCAGTATCAATGTAAGCAACATTTAATGGAGCCAATTTAATTTAATAGGGCCATGTAGATATACATAGGGTTGAGCCAACCCACCCCCTCTCTGACAGTCGTATGCTAACCAGTATGTATAGCAATGATGCATTCCCTGACGTTTCCGTAAAGGAATAACGGAGCCCTTCAGAGAAGCCATATAAACCATCCGTGATAACCGGCATAAAGGCTCGTTTAGTACAGGGCAGCAGTGACAACGAAAGGAGTAAATTACGTTTTGCGTCCATGTTCAGCAATGTACCCATTTGGAGACTGAGGGGTCGATTCCGATTCGGGCCGGAAAAAGCACCGACCGACTCGGATCCGGAAATAATACCGACCGACACGTACCTGTGGCGCCCGACACGCCAAGTACGATGCAAGGCGTGCAAAATCCGACCGGCACGTACCGAACCCAAGTCGACCGACCGAGCCGCACGGAAAACAGCAATCCGGTCGGAAAAACACGCGAATCCAACCGACCGACACGTACCCGGAACAAATCCGACCGAAACGTACAGGCGAACTCCAAACCGCAAAGTACGATGCAAGGCGCGAAAACCACGAGCGAGTCGGACGGAGGCCAAGCCGTACGACCGACACGCATACAAAACCGAGCCGAAGCAACACAAAACACCGCGACCGACGCGTACGCAGCATAGAAAACTGCACATACAGAGCGTGAACGAAACGGAGAAGACCGTACGAGACAAATGCAGGGTCCGACTCGGTCACAAGAACGTTTCCAACATACACAGACAGTACAAAGGAAAATTCACCCAAAAAAAGGCCAAACAAGCAATTACCAAGCCAATAAATACTGGGGGTGGGGACAGAGAACAAAGACACACCACAACTCCACCCATATAGAGGACACAAATCACAACCATGAGCCTTTGCAAATGCCATTCCACTGCCAGCACCCAAGAGAAAGCAACCACACACCCACAGCTCATCCCTCACACAAGCCACACACCATCAGCACACCAACAAATACCTACCTCACATACACCCAGCAAAACACACACTCACACACCCTCACCTGCACACCAACACACACATCACTACCCATCACCATGCCCCCCAAGAAGAATCCCAAGTTCCTAGATTGTGAATTGGAAGTCATGGTAGACGAGATCCTCAGGGTAGAGCCACAGCTGTTTGGCACACTGGTCCAACTGACCCCCATCTCCCAGAAAACCAAGATGTGGGAGAGGATCATCAACAGGGTGAACGCACAATCACCATGTCGGCGCACAAAGAGCGACATCCAGAACAGGTGGTATGACGTGCGCAGGAGGGTACGGGACCTGCTCAAAAGACTACATCAACAGCCAACACACCGGCAGTGGCCCTCCTGCCAAGCCAATATACCTCAGGCCCTGGGAGGAGAAGGTGCGGGCCATCCTTCCGCCAGTGAGCGTATATGGACTAGAGGACATCCCAGAGCCTGGTGAGTACACAACAAATGTACACAATATACTGCCACAAAACACACACACATCACTGTCAAGGGAGAGTCAAACCATGCACTCATAGCAATTACACAGCAACCAGAACAGAATCATCCCAAAATGTGTATGTCAGTCAGAGAAACACAACACATGCCATCAAAAAAGTCACATCCAACTGTGCCATCACATGTACAAACACAACTACAACTACAGCTAGGCAGTGGCACAAATAGAACTAACAAACACATCCAGACATGTAGCCACCACAACAACACCAACACACAGTGAAGACCACTCAAAGGAAGGAATTCTGTGTATGCTGGCCAAGTCAGTGTAGCCAATAGCATCATCGGAGTCGCAGTCACACATATTTCCCCCCCCACAACTGTCCCATCAACACCACCATGAACCATGCGCACATCACAGGGAGTGGAGAAGGACTCACAAGATGGCTGACACTGGCAACTGCTGTGGGGAGCACAAGGCCCTGCTGGCAACTGTGCACCAACAAACAGCAGGACACCACTGACTGACATCCTGAGAGACAACTTCCACTCCCTGCAATGCAAGCACGTTCCATGGTGGGATATCTGGCTAGCTGGGTGGGAAGGAGGACTTGCAGCACTGACCATAGTCACAAGCACCTCCCCTCACACACACCCCAACACAAACTCCACAGAACCCACCTGGTAGAATGCAATGCCCCCCATCCTAACACAAGATCCCACAAAGAACCACCACCCTGGGTTATGTTGTGTGAAGCACAGGGACACTCTTGGGACTCTTAGCCAAACAACTGCCAGGACAACACTCCCAGCCATCCTGTCAGCACAGCCAGCCCACCCCACAGGGAAGCAGAATCAAAAGGAAGGAAGCATGGGCATGCTGGGAAGGGGGTGGAGGCAATAGCATGATGGGAGTCGTAGTCACTGATATTGGTCACCCCCACAACTGTCCCATCAACACCACCCTGAACCATGCTCACATCACAGGGAGTGGAGAAGGACTCACAAGATGGCTGACACTGGCTACTGCTGTGGGGAGCACAAGGCCCTGCTGGCAACTGTGCACCAACAAACAGCAGGACACCACTGACTGACATCCTGAGAGACAACTTCCACTCCCTGCAATGCAAGCACGTTCCATGGTGGGATAACTGGCTGGCTGGGTGGGTGGGAAGGAGGACTTGCAGCACTAACCATAGTCACAAGCACCTCCCTCACACACACCCCAACACAAACTCCACAGAACCCACCTGGTAGAATGCAATGCCCCCATCCTAACACAAGATCCCACAAAGAACCACCACCCTGGGTTATGTTGTGTGAAGCACAGGGCCACTCTTGGGACTTTTAGCCAAACAACTGCCAGGACAACACTCCCAGCCATCCTTTCAGCACAGCCAGCCCACCCCACAGGGAAGCAGAGTCAAAAGGAAGGAAGCATGGGCATGCTGGGAAGGGGGGTGGAGGCAATAGCATGATGGGAGTCGTAGTCACTGATATTGGTCACCCCCACAACTGTCCCATCAACACCACCCTGAACCATGCTCACATCACAGGGAGTGGAGAAGGACTCACAAGATGGCTGACATTGGCTACTGCTGTGGGGAGCACAAGGCCCTGCTGGCAACTGTGCACCAACAAACAGCAGGACACCACTGACTGACATCCTGAGAGACAACTTCCACTCCCTGCAATGCAAGCACGTTCCATGGTGGGATAACTGGCTGGCTGGGTGGGTGGGAAGGAGGACTTGCAGCACTAACCATAGTCACAAGCACCTCCCCTCACACACCCCCAACACAAACTACACAGAACCCACCTGGTAGAATGCAATGCCCCCCATCCTAACACAAGATCCCACAAAGAACCACCACCCTGGGTTATGTTGTGTGAAGCACAGGGCCACTCTTGGGACTTTTAGCCAAACAACTGCCAGGACAACACTCCCAGCCATCCTGTCAGCACAGCCAGCCCACCCCACAGGGAAGCAGAGTCAAAAGGAAGGAAGCATGGGCATGCTGGGAAGGGGGTGGAGGCAATAGCATGATGGGAGTCGTAGTCACTGATATTGGTCACCCCCACAACTGTCCCATCAACACCACCCTGAACCATACTCACATCACAGGGAGTGGAGAAGGACTCACAAGATGGCTGACACTGGCTACTGCTGTGGGGAGCACAAGGCCCTGCTGGCAACTGTGCACCAACAAACAGCAGGACACCACTGACTGACATCCTGAGAGACAACTTCCACTCCCTGCAATGCAAGCACGTTCCATGGTGGGATATCTGGCTGGCTGGGTGGGAAGGAGGACTTGCAGCACTGACCATAGTCACAAGCACCTCCCCTCACACACACCCCCAACACAAACTCCACAGAACCCACCTGGTAGAATGCAATGCCCCCATCCTAACACAAGATCCCACAAAGAACCACTACCCTGGGTTATGTTGTGTGAAGCACAGGGCCACTCTTGGGACTTTTAGCCAAACAACTGCCAGGACAACACTCCCAGCCATCCTGTCAGCACAGCCAGCCCACCCCACAGGGAAGCAGAGTCAAAAGGAAGGAAGCATGGGCATGCTGGGAAGGGGGTGGAGGCAATAGCATGATGGGAGTCGTAGTCACAGCTCTACATCCCCCACCACATGGCCCAGCAAGCTCACACTCACGCATGCACATCCCACAGAGAGTGGAAAGGCCCATCAAAGATGTCTGACACTGTTGCTGTGTCGTGGGGAGCACAAGGGCATGCTGGGTACTGCACACCAACCAACAGCAGGACACCACTGTCAGCCATCTTCCCATTGCTCTCACACCCACACACACTGAACTCCCCACAAAAGCAAGTAAGTATGGGAATGCTGGGAAGTGGGGTGGAGGCAATAGCATGATGGGAGTCGTAGTCACAGACATAGCTCACCCCCACAACTGTCCCATCAACACCACCCTGAACCATGCTCACATCACAGGGAGTGGAGAAGGACTCACAAGATGGCTGACACTGGCTACTGCTGTGGGGAGCACAAGGCCCTGCTGGCAACTGTGCACCAACAAACAGCAGGACACCACTGACTGACATCCTGAGAGACAACTTCCACTCCCTGCAATGCAAGCACGTTCCATGGTGGGATATCTGGCTAGCTGGGTGGGAAGGAGGACTTGCAGCACTGACCATAGTCACAAGCACCTCCCCTCACACACCCCCCCCAACACAAACTCTACAGAACCCACCTGGTAGAATGCAATGCCCCCATCCTAACACAAGATCCCACAAAGAACCACCACCCTGGGTTATGTTGTGTGAAGCACAGGGCCACTCTTGGGACTTTTAGCCAAACAACTGCCAGGACAACACTCCCAGCCATCCTGTCAGCACAGCCAGCCCACCCCACAGGGAAGCAGAGTCAAAAGGAAGGAAGCATGGGCATGCTGGGAAAGGGGGTGGAGGCAATAGCATGATGGGAGTCGTAGTCACTGATATTGGTCACCCCCACAACTGTCCCATCAACACCACCCTGAACCATGCTCACATCACAGGGAGTGGAGAAGGACTCACAAGATGGCTGACACTGGCTACTGCTGTGGGGAGCACAAGGCCCTGCTGGCAACTGTGCACCAACAAACAGCAGGACACCACTGACTGACATCCTGAGAGACAACTTCCACTCCCTGCAATGCAAGCACGTTCCATGGTGGGATAACTGACTGGCTGGGTGGGTGGGAAGGAGGGCCGGCTGTCAACCAAACACAACCAATGCAGACCATGTTCACACCCCAAAAATACATAGAAATGCCCAAATAATGCAGGACAATGTGCCACACCAATATCAACCCCTGACTGTGACGACTTAGGACAATGCAATGTACAGGCCCGCACCCAGAGGCACAGTCACAACTGTCATGTGTGTCAACCATTGATGCCTGCAGAAACATAACATACATTGTGTGTGTCTCCCAAAAACAGGTGATGATGGGGACACAGCAGCAGACGCTGAGGAGTCCCAGTTCCAGGCTCAAGAGGATGCGGAGCTCACTGGCATCGTACAGCCTCTGTCCTCCTCGGACGATGAAGACCAACCTGGCACATCCGGTGCAAGTCTACATGCAGCACCAGCAGGACCACCAGCTGCAGCACCAGCAGGACCACCAGCTGCACCCCCTGCACCCACCCCTCCAACGACTGTCACCACAAATACCATCCCTGCCGACATGGACAGAA
This sequence comes from Calotriton arnoldi, assembly GCA_963921515.1. Lineage (NCBI taxonomy): Eukaryota > Metazoa > Chordata > Amphibia > Caudata > Salamandridae > Calotriton > Calotriton arnoldi. The sequence continues at coordinate 2,105,493 of CAWUFW010001960.1, read as the reverse complement.
CAAGGAGCAACACCAGCACAGGGACCCTGGACCAACCTGGGGCCATGGACACCACCACCACCAACCCCCAAGGTGGACCAGGGTCATCTGTGCGTGCCACTGCACACACTGCACATGTCAGCAGGGGTGGTGGGAGGGGTGGGAGACAGAGGTCACTGCTTGCAGACGTTGCTGGTGTGCATGATGACCCACAACTGGTACGCATAGCTGATGCGTACCAGTCCAGCACCGGAGACCTCAGCCAGGTAGTGGGGCTCCTCAGAGACATGAAACAGCAGCAGGCTGCCCATCATGCCCGCTTGGACTCCCACATGTCCCACGTGGAGTCACACATGTCCCGCGTGGACTCACACATGTCCCGCGTGGAGTCCAAGTGGGATGCACTGCATGAGATGACAGCGGTGCACAGGGACATTTTATAATGCCTCCGCCAGATGAACAGCAACCAGTCCACACCTCCCTGTGTGCCAACAACATCTGGTGCCGAACAAACTGCAACTGCCACAGGGAGGGAGGATGACTCTGGCGGAGAGTCCCCTGCACCGCAGCAGCCTGTACTTGAGGGCCCCCCCAAGAAGAGGGGTCGTCCGAGGAGGGGCAAGTGAGAGGCCGATGGCCAAGCGTAACTCCCAGGAAGCCTGAACCTGTTCTGGATGTTCACCTTTGTGCACAGACTGTTCACCCTATTGACGGCAACACTACTCCCACACATTGCATGGGGAGTACAAGTTGGACCAATGTGTCAGACACCTGTGGCCCCGATACTGGGGATTCTGTCTACCAGGACTTTCAATTCACCTAGGAACTTCGGATTGCAAGATTTATGTACAGCACTACCCATCCTATGCACTATTCACACAAATGTATCACAATAAACACACTAATACACCATACTTGCCTCTGTTGTGATTCCAACGTGGGTGCTGTTATGGGGATGATGAACTGCAAAATTACACTGTGTATGCGAACTGCAACAGCAAGGACAACACAGGCATGTGAGTAAAGGCAACGTGACACATATGAGGGAGACACACCACCAGGGCTACACAACACATACACACCTAGGCCATCTGACTCATTGCCTACACTGATGTTGCCAGGGAAGACGGTGCAATGCACAGACACCACACCCATTCCCAGTTGTAGTCAAGTAGCCCACAGGTGCAGTAAGCAAATGGCAGTCAAATGTGTGACCACACACAATGCACATCACAAAGTGAAGCACAGGTTTATTACACAGTTGCAACATGTCGTAACCACTACAGATGCAAGGTAATCCCACCTGGCAGCGGGCACACAGTCAACAACTGTAGACGGAAGGAAGTCCATGGGTGTGGCGCACATCACCTGTAGGGACACAACAGCTACCAGCCTGGAAGTGCAATCACGTCGTCGGTGGACACAGTTGACCAAACGAATCTGAAAGTACCCTGTGAAGGACAGAAATGACACACAGTCAAAAGCAATGGAGTACAGGACAGAACAGCAAAACTCATGCACAATACATGTTACAAGATACCCACCCAGAACCAAGTTAGCATGTCAACACTGTTGGGGAGTACAGCCCACCTGTAAGCACACATCGCAACACACATCCAGTCAAGTAGCCCATGGACACACTCCAACAGCACCAGAGCACCACCTACACATCATGCCAACTCACATCATTGACATGACACCTCAGGATACTCACATTCAGCTAAAGAAGTTGGTGATGAGCTGTGTGCGGACATCACCATCATCATCATCATCATCATCGTCACTGGCATCGTGGTCCAGGCCAGGATCCTCCACAGGTGGCGGATGTTGGTCATTGTCATCCTGGATGAGAGGCAACTCCTTCCGCACTGCCAGGTTGTGGAGCATGCAGCAGATGATGATAATCTTGCACACTTTCGCAGGGGCATATGGGAGGGACCCTCCGGTCTTGTCCAGGCAGCGGAAGCGGCTCTTCAGGAGACCAAATGTCCGCTCAATAACTCTCCTGGTCCGACCATGTGCCTCATTGTAGCGCATTTGGGCTGGTGTCACAGGGTTCCTGAGGGGTGTCAGCAACCACGGCATGTTGGGGTATCCCGAGTCACCTACGGTCAGACAAGTGCACATTAGCTGACTTGGAAAAGTGGGCGGAATACTACAGATCAGATCACACACAATGGCACAAAGTCAGTACACACCGACAAGCCAGGCACGCTGGTTCTGCATCTGTGCCATCATCCTGGGGATGCGACTACTCCTCATCACAAAGGCATCGTGTGCTGAACCAGGGAAACGGGCACACACGTGTGTGATGGTCATGTCTGCAAGACACACCACCAGTGCATTGACCGAGTGGTAGTGCTTGCGGTTCCTGTAGGCCTGCTCCTGGGCCTGTGGTGGTACCAAAGCCACATGTGTCCCATCAATGGAGCCAATGACATGCGGCATCCTCCCCAGGGCATAAAAGTCACTCTTCACGTCAGTGAGTCGTCGCAGTCTAGGGAAATAGATGTACCGGTTCAGGAATAGCAACATTGCCGCCAAAACATCGCGGAGCACACGGCTCAACATGGTCTGTGACATCCCACCAGCAGTCGCCACAGTATGTTGGAAGGTACCGGTGGCAAAGAAGTGTAGGGCTGCCATCACCTTCACCTTGGTGGTCAGCGCTGTAGGATACGGCCGGCCAGGCTGCAAATGTGGGGACAACTGCACTGCCAAATCCTCAATCAGCTGCCTGGTGAAGCGGTACCGTCGGATGCTGTCCCGTTCCACCATCGTTGCCAGGTCTGGGAATGGTCGATGGACAGCAGGAGCCCTGCAGTGCAGAGGAGAAGTAAGCAAGATTGTCAGTCAGCCCACATATGCGGCATTGAACACACTCAATATCCCAACATACATCATTATGAGGCACAACTACATGAAGTGTGCAGTTCCGTAAGGACATGTATGGTACATACATGGCCAACATCTGTCAACACGGTCCAACAGGTGGCATCAATTAGTCCCAGGTTGGCCCATTGGATATCATGAGGCCGTGTCACAGTTCCCATCTCCTGCTGCCGTGTCACAATCACCCCCCACAGTGACATGTGAGGACAGATGTGCCCCAGGCACCACAGCTCAACGACAGGTACATTCCCAGGGACCCTGTATTGCCACATGGACACTGGCATTACATGGAGTATCATGTATACACCACAGCAAAACAACCATGACCCCCACAGGTAGTGGCCCCACTTGCCACGGCAGGACAGACATGGACGTCTGTGACACACACACGCACAACATCAAAGTCCATGCACAAACAACCTGGATGTGGAGACTGTCTCCCATTGTGCACATGAAATCAGAGACATTGTAAACACTACATGCACAAAGACTGTTGAGGACCATCACTATTGTGCCACTGGGACACCCTGGCTCAAACATACCATCCCACATGGGACTCACGGGGTATGTGACATGACATACACATACACCACCGTGAAATGTGACCATGGCACATGCACAGATATGAACAGTTGCACATCACAGTGGTCATGTACACGTAACACCCAGGATCCTGTCCCCATGAACACGTGCACAGCCTGGGGGTGGCTGCCCACAGGTGACTCCCACAGGACAACATGTACACCAACATACACACAATAGGAAATGCAGCCTTACATGCCTTATGATAAAGTTTGGACAGGCTGTCGTGATGTAGGTGTGCCCCTCACTCCCTGGGAGCTATCTGTGGCTGGCATATGTCCATCTGAGACAGGCATGCTGACATATGCCAGTCACATGTACAGTGATGCGTTGAACAGCAATGGACCGATCGTTGCCCCCGGACGGCCCATTGCATTCAATGTGTGCGGGTACGCGTTGTACCCCTGTACGCGTTGTACTGCAATGGACCGGTCAGTGCCCCCGGCCGGCCCATTGCATTCAATGTGTGCGGGTACGCATTGTACCCCTGTACACGTTGTACCCCTGTACGCGTTGTACTGCAATGGACCGGTCGGTGCCCCTGGCCGGCCCATTGCATTCAATGTGTGCGAGTACGCGTTGTACCCTGTACGCGTTGTACCCCTGTACGCGTTGTACTGCAATGGACCGGTCGGTGCCCCGGCCGGCCCATTGCATTCAATGTGTGCGGGTACGCTGTCGTGCCCCTGTACGCGTAGTACTGCAATGGACCGGTCGGTGCCCCGGCCGGCCCATTGCATTCAATGTGTGCGGGTACGCGTTGTACCCCTGTACGCGTTATACTGCAATGGACCGATCGGTGCCCCGGCCGGCCCATTGCATTCAATGTGTGCGGGTACGCGTTGTACCCCTGTACGCCGTTGTACTGCAATGGACCGATCGGTGCCCCGGCCCATTGCATTCAATGTGTGCGGGTACGCGTTGTACCCCTGTACGCGTTGAACTGCAATGGACCGATCGGTGCCCCGGCCGGCCCATTGCAGTCAATGTGTGCGTGGTACGCGTTGTACCCCTGTACGCGTTGAACTGCAATGGACCGATCGGTGCCCCGGCCGGCCCATTGCATTCAATGTGTGCGGGTACGCGTTGTACCCCTGTATGCGTTGTACTGCAATGGACCGATCGGTGCCCCGGCCGCCCATTGCATTCAATGTGTGCGGGTACGCGTTGTACCCCTGTACGCGTTGTACTGCAATGGACCAATCGGTGCCCCGGCCGGCCCATTGCATTCAATGTGTGCGGGTACGCGTTGTACCCCTGTACGCGTTGAACTGCAATGGACCGATCGGTGCCCCCGGCCGGCCCATTGCATTCAATGTGCGCGGGTAAGCGTTGTACCCCTGTACGTGTTGTACCGCAATGGACCAATCGGTGCGCACCCATTGACAATGGGCTTGCCTGGCAACGGACGCGTTTTCAAATTTCGAACGAGTCGGTTGCTGGAAAATCATTTGGTCACCCACAACAATGTTGCAAAATCATGTATGTCATGAAGTTGAAGATTTGAAGGATGCTGTGGGCGTGTTTTGGTGCTGCTATTCCATGGATTGGCCAGGTTCAGAAGATGCATACGACTTGGACCTATCACTTTGGACACAAGGGACAGTATCTGCCTCTCCAGCACATATATATTGCTGGCTGTTCCCCTGAGAGCTCACTTGCCTGCACTACATGCTCCAGGACGACATCTGCCACTGCACTGCTGCTGTCTCTGCCCCTCTGGACCCTGCAATGGCACGTACTGTGGAGAGAGCCCCAGCCTTCAGCCTTGAGGAGAACCAGGCCCTGCTGGACAGCCTACTTCCACAGTACAGCAAGCTGTATGGGACACCAGGGGAGCAGGTGAGTGTTCTGTGCACTGCCTTTCTGAATGTGCATATTGTCTGACTAGCAAGGCTGAAAGTCTGCACGCCACTGGCTAGCAGGCTCACTGAGTAGTTGTCACCCCCCATAGTGTGTAGTGACATGCACTGGACAGGTATGGTGCAGTGACAGTGCACCATCCCCTAAGTGCGAGTGGCACCGGTCATAAGTCTGGTGGAGGGTTCTCTCCTGGGGGCATGCACATAACCTTTTTTTTAGCAGTACCACAGCTCCACGGAGGATCTGCAGATCAGTGGTAGCGTTAAAAAATAGACATAGGAAGCTATCACCTTTTTATATTTTAAGCCCTGATTGGTGCAACTACTGATTTTGGGGAGGGGTGTGTCCTTCCTTCTCTGAGCCTTCAGAAGGCCTGGTAACACCATTCCCCCAGGGTTGTTTTCAAATTTAGAGGCGGGGCGTGCAGCCAATATCGTTAATTTTGGGCAGGGGGTGTGTGACCCCCTCTTCCCAAGCCATTAGGAGGCCCTTGGAACCCTATCCCACAGAGTTGACCCACTATTTTTGGGGATGGGGCGTGCTACAGGCCCGCTCCCTGAGCCATAAGAAAGCCCAGAGAGCCCACACCCTGGGGTCTGAAGTTCGCAGTGTCCTAGGGACCCCATCCCCTGGGACACTGACTTGTTCCCTGCTGGGGAAAGTGTGCGCAAGTAATGTAAATGTAATTAATTCCCTGCCCACTCTCTCACAGGTAGGGAACACATCTCTGCTCCCACCCAGTGGGAGCAGAGAAAAAAGCTGCTCCTGCCAAGTGGGAGCAAACCATTTGAACTGGCTCTTACTAGCTGCAAGGACATTAAAAAAATGTGTGGGTGCCCCGGGTGGGCAATAGTGCTATCAGGGAGAAGAACATTGGCCGGCTCCCACTGGCATCCAGAATGGGTGCTGGCAGGGGCACGAGCAAGTGCTGTGGTGGCCTTGGGGCTCCCCCAAAACCCCAACCATTAAAAATCAAATGTACGGTGCCCCGGTGGGCACCGGGGAATCCAAGGTAAAATAATGGTCAATTCCCGCCAGCTGGTGAGCCGTCAGGGGCCGCGGGCACCTTATGGCCCCCTGTGGCCTCAAAGTGAATATAAAAGGTGGGTGTCTTGGGTGGCACCAGAACACCAAAGGAAAAAAATACCACAAAAAAAAAGAAAAATGAGTGGCATGAATCGCTTATTTATTATCACTGCTCCGGGCAATGGCCACCACATAAAGCCCCACAAGGGCTTTTTAGTAATAATTGTGGATCAGGTTGGTGCCCCCTCAGAAGGGGCAGGGGCACCACCATGCATTTGTTAATTTTATGCAATGCTGCACGGAGCGAAGTAGCCCCCCAGCAACCTTAAAAAAACACAAGTCTCCAGGAGAGCATACCATATGTTCTTCAAAGTAGTCCGAGCTGGAGCTGTATGCTGTCTAGCTTGAGTGTAGGGACCCTTTGTAGTTGGTTCTTTGGCCTCACTTTGAAGCCTGAACCATTTTCAATGAAGACCCAAATACATGATTTTTGCTTTATTGAAATTATTTTGTGACAATCACTACTGTTAAACATTGCAGTATGTGAATTTTCAAAATATACATTTTATTATAGTTAATGGTGACTTTTTGACAAAGCCGATATGTCTACTTTATATACTTTGATGTGCTGACTCCTTTATAAAGCCAATAGGCCCATGACTCTTTATATTTTGGTGCTCTGACCCTTTGACAAAGCCAGTAGGACCCCCTTCATATTCTTACATGACATAGTCAGCCAAGCGTGCCGAACCCCATGCAGCGCTCAGCTGAATGTGGGGCTTCGGCGCCCACGGGGTTTGGGCATAAGGCTTAGCCATTAGCCTGATCCTGTGCCCAACCCCATTCCACGCAGGCAATGGACATCTCACTTAATGTTAAAAAACATGGAAATACACTGACACAAACAAAGGCTAAAGTGACGGTATAGATATAAATTGTAATATCATACTTTACATTAAAGAAAATGAGAAATTAACTGAGAAAAAACAAAGGTTATAGTGACATTAGAGGTAGGTGAAAATGTCAGTTAAAACAATACCATTTTAAATTAACAAAACCATTGAAATTCACCAGTTATACTTATATCCCTAAGTATATCTCGTGGCCTAAAATAACTATAACTCATGCACTTGCCATGCACTGCAACTTACCTTATATATTACGTCATTTGTGACATGTTCTATGACATTATTGATAACATAATTGCAACATCTGAAATGAAATGACAACACTGACTGTAGTGCCTTGTGAGTTAAAGATGATGGGGACCTTTTGATTCCTGACGGACTCCGGAGAACAGTGACGTAAGTGTTTTGGGTGATAGAATTCATGATGTAGAATGTTCATTTAACGGTTACACTCTGAGTAATAAAGACAGGTAATACCAAGCTCTGTGTGGTGTGACCATTTGCATGTACCCAGACTGCAGAGGATGCTACAAATGGTGATGAGATTGGGGATTGCATAAACCCAGCAACCAGGAGAACTAAGAGTGCTTTCCTGGAGAGTTTGCTGCAGTCCAGCAAACTGCGCGTGTGAGCCACGTGTGCCACAGTCGAAGTGAAAATCAACAATTGGCATACATAGAGTGTAGGAAGCTGGCTCTGTATATACTATGCCAAATGAGGTATAGTGTGCACAGAGTCCAGTGGATCCCGAGAGGCTTTACAGAGGCTCAAGTAGATCATATTAATGGGGCGGCATGGCCTAGGCACCAAGCATGGTGGATGTGTGAGCGCGGAGCTCCGTCCTGTCCCAAAACTTATCCTGTTCTCATGTCAGCACCTACTAGCTTTGAGAGGCTGGATTGACCACCCCGCTTCACCTTACAGCGGGGGAAGCAATGCTGGGTGTTGGTGGCCCCCAGCAGCCCGGAGTGTCAAGAGGCAGAAGGCGAGGAAAGCGCAAGTCTGGAGCCCGCGACGGTAAAAGGCGGGCACGCCGCCCGGGAGTGACGGTGGCCCACACACAAAGGCCTCCAATTACCCTGGTGGCTGCGGGGGGCGCAGACCTCAGAAGGAGGCACCTCTGAACAGGGCACAGGTGAGCCCGCCGAGACCGGGGATGAGCAACCAGCAGCAGCCCACGGAGAGCCGGAATTTGTGACGCAGGCGGAGAGGCCAGACACGGCTTGGAGCGGTGACGCTGCGAGCTCCGGCTGGATCATACTACGGCGGAGACAAGGAGGAGGCCCTGAAGAGGTTCCCAATGGGTGGTTCGCCTTGAGATGACCCCATAGTGACCCTGATAGCTGGACCGGTGAGTGCGGTGGAGCAGTTGCGGAGGGGAGCACAGCTGGGAAAAGGCAGATAGAGGTGCTGGGGACCCTGTGGCGAGTCTCCAGTGACCCGGCCGAAGCGGGGGGGAGGATCTGAGCATGGAGGGGACACCGAGAACCGCGTGGGTCTTGTGGTTGGTGCGAGCCAGGCCTGGACTGAGCCCTGCTTATCGTGGGTGAGCCATTACGGCAGTTCACCGATTACGTGAAATAACCGGTGCCCGCTGACAGCTAGGTGACAGTAGGAGGTGGCCCGGGGGAGGCTGTGGAGAGGCGCGGCAGAGGCGAAGCTTGACAGCTCCTAGCAGTGGAGGTGATATGGGCCCCTCCCCCCCCACAACACCGATAGGAGGAGGGATATAACCATCTCTGGCAGGAATAAGGGAGTTGGAGATCTCTGCCAAGTAAGGAAGGAAGGGAGATTCATGGAGGTCCTGTCCTAATCTCTGAGAGTCCTCTAGGCCCCAAAAAATAGCACCGGAAATGCCCCACTGGGGGTAAAGCCACGGGAGCAGTTTGCCCTAAGTACCACAATTAATGAGTGCTGAGAACTGGGGCTTGATGCCCCAGGGGCGAGGACATGGTCGCCCTGTAGGCAGTGGTGGCAGGTGACTGAAGGTGAATCTCCTGAACACAAGACCTGCCTCACTCACTGGTGCTTCGGCTACACCATTTAGCACGCAGAACCTGTCTCGGAGCAAGATGCCTCAACCGAAGCAGAAAACAGGCGGTACCCAGCCTGCCACCAGGGAACCTTCGCCCACACCTCAGGAGTTGGAGGGCGGTGGGACCGTCAGTGAGGATGATTCTCTGCACTCACTTCTGGACAGGGTGCTGGCTCCCATCGCTGACACCAAAAACACTCTACAGCAGGACATTTGGTGGGTCTCTGTAGGCTTGGGCCTGCTACAGGCAGAGCATGGGAAGCTTGCGGACAGGGTTCGGGAAGTGGAAACTGCAATGACCGACTTACAGCCTGAGCACAAATCGCACACCTCCAGGCTTGATGAGCTATCTACTGGAGTGGCGATCCTTGAACGTCCAGCTGAAGACGCAGAAGGCCGTAATCGTAGAAATAATGTCAGATTTATTCGAATTACGGAATGGGTGGAAGGACCTAACATGGTAGAATTCCTGATAAAAGTGGCTGCGCTCTGTTGTGGCCCCAGAACTTCTTTCTCAATTCTTTGCGCTAGACAGAGCACATAGAGTACCAGCCCACCCGCCGGCCCCGGGAAGGCCCCCCACCCTGTAATAGCCAGGCTCCTCCATTACAGGGATCAAGATAAAATCCTTCAGCATTCCCGAACACATGGCCCGTATGTGATTGAAAAGAGCAAAAGTGTCAATCTTCCCAGATTTTACTGCTACGGGGCAGGCCCAGGGAGCATCTAGTATGTAAATGGTAAAAAGGGGAATAGAATGAATAATCCCTGACCTAGTCATGTTGCAATCTCCAAACATCCACTAAGTCCCAATGTTCCATCCACTCTCAGAGAGCTTTTGTGTTGGAGCTGGCCATTGTGGCGTGTAATGGCGGAGTGGATCTATCTATGTTAATGTCCACCACACAGTTATAGTCTCCCCCAATATTATGTCTTGAGTGGCTATTTCTGCGAGCGGACTGTAAAGCCTGCGAAAAAACTGTGATGCTCTTGGTTAGGAGCATAGGTACTGTCCAATTTTACCTCCTTGCCTAGTAACCTCCCCTTAATCAGCACATATCGGCTCTCGGGGTCAACCAGGGTTTGTAGTGCATCAAAAGGGGTCCCAGGGCATACCCACACCAACGCTCCTCGGGAGAAGGCTGAGTATGTCATAGCATACAAATGGCCTCTCCACCTTTTGCGGAGACGCTGTCCTTCTTCTAGGGTCAAGTGAGTCTCTTGAAGCATCACTATCTGTGCTCCCCTATGCCTAATGTAGCTAAGTATGTTATGACGTTTTGCCGGCGAACCCATGCCTCTAACATTCCATGAGAGGATCTTTATCCCTCTAGAACCTACGTTTGTAACTGCCATATGTGGTTGGTATCTGGACCTACCTGTCCTGTCTGGATTCAACTGTGCCTTAGCTCCTGGGTGCTTATATAAATATTAGAAACTCCAACTCCCCAACCCAAGGGCAACACGCAACCATTAATCGCCCAAACCTGTAAACAAAACGGTACTTAAGTTCAGAACGCTGCCCCTGGACCATCAGGCAAAGCATTCTGGTGGGGGGTGGACTCAGTGTTTGAAAGGTGCAAGTATGCTTTGTCCCCACCTCATCATAAACTCTTTCTCCAAGCGGCAGTTCACGGCCGTAGGTTCAAGTCCGTACTCTGTGGCGCTCTTATGCCCAGGTCAGTCTATAGTCACTTCTCTGTAATGACGAAGTTCCTGAGGAGTGTGAAGTGTGAGCCAGTTCGGGTGGCATTTTGGTGGTCTGCTCCAGCTAGGAGATGGCGTTCGCCGATCTTGGAGTGGACTTCGGCAGAGGGGGGTCCGCCTCGAGGGAATCCCCGGATTCAGATGAATCGCAAATTGCGAGTGCCTCATGAATATTGATGAGGCATGCAATTTGCGACCCCATTGGGAATCGCAAACAGTGTCTCTGACACTGTTGTACATGGCATTTAGAGACTCACAAATTGTGACTCACAATTGAGCGCAATTTGCGAGTCACTAAATGCCCCGGTCGTACATCTGGCCCTTAGCCCCTTACTCCTAACCCTTTCTACTGCACCCGAAGTGACGGCCATCCCAACCTGGCGACTGGATGCAACCACATTGAAAGACACATGTTTCAAACAGTCCCTGCACGATTCCATCTCTGATTATTTTTGAGGAACCAGGGAACTGCCAGCTCCTCACTGATAGAGTGGGACTACTTCAAGGTGGTTGTCAGGGGCCACTGTATGGGGCAGACAGTGGTGGCTAGAAGGGAGATAGTGAGTGAACTCTGGAAGTATGAAACTGAGATACATGCGCTTGAACTTAGACTGGGGGCTCAGACAGACACCTTTACACAACTGTCCAGAGCAAAGAGTATTTATAATAAAACACTAGACAGAATAAGAATTTTAGATTGCAAAGATTATCAGAAGAAACAACATACTGAGGGTGGGAAAGCAGGCAGACTGCTTGTGTGGCTGATCCAACCTGAAAATAGAGGATCACCCATAACCAGGCTACAAGTTGGGGATGGTTCCACGACCTTCTCCCCTAGAACCATTAATACCTGCTTTTTAACCTACTATACGGCCCTTTACGAACCCCCGTCTGAAACACCGGAGAGTATCATCCATAACTACCTGGGCAGAATTCAACTACAGAAAATCAACCCTGCGGCTAAGAAAGGCCTTAGGGGGCGCTATAGGTGTATCTGAGATCAGGGCTGCGATCAACGAAAAGGCGAGGGGAAGACCCCAGGCGCAGATGGCCTACCAGCAGAATTCTATGTGGCTTACAGTGCCCAGTTAGCCCCTCGCCTTGAGAAGCTGTACTCCGACTCATTAAGGCATGGCCAGTTACCAACAACGACCAGAGAGGCTATGGTGGTACCCCTCCCAAAAACTAAATTGGGCACTCCTACTGTCTCAGAATTTAGACCGTTGTCCATGTTAAATCTGAACTTAAAAGATATTAAGTAAAATTCTTGCTAGCAGACTGCTCCCATACATGCGCACATTAGTCCACGCAGATCAGAATGGGTTTATCCCAACCAGATCTACTTCAGGTAGCCTAAGACGTCTATACTGCGCAATGTTTCACTGGAATCTCTCTAACTATCCTGAGGCAGTGGTAATGGCGGTGGACCTTGAAAAGGCTTTTGATTCTTTGAGGTGGGATTTCCTGATGGAGGTAATGCATGTTATGGGGCTCGGTGAGAGATGGCTCAAATGGGTCAAACTACTTTATACTTTCCCCTCAGCTAGAGTCAGAACGGGAGGTATAATCTCAAGTTCATACGAAGTACACAAGGGGACCAGGCAGGGATGCGCCCTGTCCCCACTCCTGTTCGCTTTGGCAATGGAGCCGCTGGTTGTGCAGTTTAGAAAAGAGACTGATAGACTGGGCCTGACCCTAGATGGGGGAGAGTTCATGATTTCTCTCTACGCAGATGGTATCCTTCTATATTTGCGGAGTGGAGACCATGGGGTACGAGACGCAATGGACATCTTGAGTGACTATGCTTCACTAACCTGTTTGAAGGTAAATCATTCCAAGACACACATCTTTCCCTTTGACCCTTCAGGCCCCTGCCCCCTATCACTTCCAAGGGACACTAACTACTCCCCCTGGTCCTTTAGATATCTAGGGATTCAAGTGTTCCATGAGCAGCAAGACCTTCTTGATGGTAACATGAATACAGCTCTTCGATCCCTTAAATCATCGGCTGGATTTTGGCGCTCCCTTAAACTCCCCACAATTTTGAGGGTGGCACTTTCGGAAATGGTCATGTTGCCACGTTTTCTTTATTTCTTTGCAAACCTGCCGGTGGTCATCCCGAGGACTTGGTTCAAGAAACTGGATAAATTGCTGAGGGGCTTGATTTGGGATGGCTACTGGCTACTGCTCAGAGGGCACCAGAGGGGGGCACTGGGAGCACCGGATTTTGAATCTAACTATTTGGCTGCTCAATTTCAGTGGTTAGCCCAGTGGCTGGAGGGGATTGGGTTGGAGATGCTGGATTTCTCACCCTGCAATGACCTTAAAGGGAAACTGATGGCTAGGCTATTATTTCCCATGAAGCAGGCTCAACCCCAGGGTACCTTGTTCACGGTGGCCTTGAGATGCTGGCGCAGAAGCATTATGCGTATGTCGGAAACTCCTTTATATTCGCCGGACCTTCCCTTGGTTGGCTTACCACAAGGGGAAGCCTCCTCATTTTTTACCACAACCCAAATGAGGGATTGGGGAAACGTGGGCTTGCTTAGAGCGGGAGACTGCTATTTGGAGGGCGTAATGATTCCTCTGGGTGACTTAATCTCTCAATATGAATTGCCCCCTGGGCAATTTCTGAATTATCATGGGCTGCAGAAAACGTTTCAGTATCTATAGGGAGATGGTACTCAGGAAGTGAAAACACATGAGCTTTTACAGGCCATGATTTCATTGGGGTCGGCTAGGCACCGAAATAAATGGCTCAACCCCAGGTTTATTTCCTAGGCCAAGAACCAAAAAAGTAGGAACTCGATTCATAGATTTAGCTTTAGTTCGGGCTAAAAGAAGAATAGCATTAAGATGGAAATTCCCCACAGGTCCTAACATTTTAAATTGGGAAAAGTACATCACAGCTTGGGCCCAGGCGGAGGAAAGAGCACTAATAGAGGAAGATAAAAGAGGGGTGAGACGCCGCCCTATAGCGGACTTATGGTCAGAAGTATTAAGAGAATGGGAAGTTAGGGATGTAAAAGGAAGGAATAGCTCTCCTGAAACCCTACAGCCCGCCACACCACCATGAATAACAACATCATTCATCAGGGACCTAACATAGAATGAAGACTCACTACCTCTTCATAGGCTCCCCACCTGGCCTCTTCCAGAACATTAAAATATGTTGAACAAATGTGTAATCTGCCCGTCAATAGGATAACTAAACTGTCGCAAATACAGCCTGGCCGGTTTTACTGGGTGCTCTCGTTGCTAGAAGCTTTATGAGTAACTGTTATACACATATTTGGATATTAGATTTCGACACAGGGCAATACCCATGACGAGACTGATCCCTAATTCTTTTCTTTAACCTGCAAAATTTGCTACTGAACTTTGATTGTTAACATTGCGCTAAATCCAATGGAAGAAATTATGTCTCCACTTACATGATGGGTACTTAGATATTGTTAAGGTTTAAAGGCCAGACGAAACATGTATGCTTATCTGTTGACAATAAAATGTAAACTCAATAAAAAGATATTTAAAAAAGAAAAAGTAGATCATATTATTGCTCTCTTTTGTGGTAGCATAGGCGAGCAGTTAGGCTTATCAGAGGGCAGTGTACACACAACAAAATAAATGATGCACACACTCAATGACTAAATTCGAGACCAATTGTTTGTAAAAGTAATACTTGCGGAGTGGAGACCATGGGGTACGAGACGCAATGGACATCTTGAGTGACTATGCTTCACTAACCTGTTTGAAGGTAAATCATTCCAAGACACACATCTTTCCCTTTGACCCTTCAGGCCCCTGCCCCCTATCACTTCCAAGGGACACTAACTACTCCCCCTGGTCCTTTAGATATCTAGGGATTCAAGTGTTCCATGAGCAGCAAGACCTTCTTGATGGTAACATGAATACAGCTCTTCGATCCCTTAAATCATCGGCTGGATTTTGGCGCTCCCTTAAACTCCCCACAATTTTGAGGGCTTGATTTGGGATGGCTACTGGCTACTGCTCAGAGGGCACCAGAGGGGGGCACTGGGAGCACCGGATTTTGAATCTAACTATTTGGCTGCTCAATTTCAGTGGTTAGCCCAGTGGCTGGAGGGGATTGGGTTGGAGATGCTGGATTTCTCACCCTGCAATGACCTTAAAGGGAAACTGATGGCTAGGCTATTATTTCCCATGAAGCAGGCTCAACCCCAGGGTACCTTGTTCACGGTGGCCTTGAGATGCTGGCGCAGAAGCATTATGCGTATGTCGGAAACTCCTTTATATTCGCCGGACCTTCCCTTGGTTGGCTTACCACAAGGGGAAGCCTCCTCATTTTTTACCACAACCCAAATGAGGGATTGGGGAAACGTGGGCTTGCTTAGAGCGGGAGACTGCTATTTGGAGGGCGTAATGATTCCTCTGGGTGACTTAATCTCTCAATATGAATTGCCCCCTGGGCAATTTCTGAATTATCATGGGCTGCAGAAAACGTTTCAGTATCTATAGGGAGATGGTACTCAGGAAGTGAAAACACATGAGCTTTTACAGGCCATGATTTCATTGGGGTCGGCTAGGCACCGAAATAAATGGTTGTACCGGGCCTTGAGAGAGATGGCGGAAAATCAACTATCAACACTGCTACAGAAATGGGAGGCAATCACAGACCGCAACTTGCCTGAAACAGAATGGAAGAAGGTGCTAAGGTCGCCCAAGACGATCTCTTGAAACGCCAGCTTTAAATACACCCACTTCAATATCCTCCATATGACCTATCTTACTCCACATGGACTTAACATAATGTTAGGTAGCAGTGACAAACAATGCCCATACTGTGCGCACCTGGACACAGACATGATGTGGGATTGCCCGTCTCTGCCTGAGTATTGGCATTGTGTCCTTGAATTACTACATAAGGCCCTCGCACGCACCATTCCTTGCACAATTGAAGCTTGCTTGTTGGGTTTATTTCCTAGGCCAAGAACCAAAAAAGTAGGAACTCGATTCATAGATTTAGCTTTAGTTCGGGCTAAAAGAAGAATAGCATTAAGATGGAAATTCCCCACAGGTCCTAACATTTTAAATTGGGAAAAGTACATCACAGCTTGGGCCCAGGCGGAGGAAAGAGCACTAATAGAGGAAGATAAAAGAGGGGTGAGACGCCGCCCTATAGCGGACTTATGGTCAGAAGTATTAAGAGAATGGGAAGTTAGGGATGTAAAAGGAAGGAATAGCTCTCCTGAAACCCTACAGCCCGCCACACCACCATGAATAACAACATCATTCATCAGGGACCTAACATAGAATGAAGACTCACTACCTCTTCATAGGCTCCCCACCTGGCCTCTTCCAGAACATTAAAATATGTTGAACAAATGTGTAATCTGCCCGTCAATAGGATAACTAAACTGTCGCAAATACAGCCTGGCCGGTTTTACTGGGTGCTCTCGTTGCTAGAAGCTTTATGAGTAACTGTTATACACATATTTGGATATTAGATTTCGACACAGGGCAATACCCATGACGAACTGATCCCTAATTCTTTTCTTTAACCTGCAAAATTTGCTACTGAACTTTGATTGTTAACATTGCGCTAAATCCAATGGAAGAAATTATGTCTCCACTTACATGATGGGTACTTAGATATTGTTAAGGTTTAAAGGCCAGACGAAACATGTATGCTTATCTGTTGACAATAAAATGTAAACTCAATAAAAAGATATTTAAAAAAGAAAAAGTAGATCATATTATTGCTCTCTTTTGTGGTAGCATAGGCGAGCAGTTAGGCTTATCAGAGGGCAGTGTACACACAACAAAATAAATGATGCACACACTCAATGACTAAATTCGAGACCAATTGTTTGTAAAAGTAATACTTTTAGTATATTCCTTCTATAGAACCAAAGATACTTTGTTGCATGTAAATACTTTTGCAATAGGATTAGTTTTCAGGATAAAGAGTGGACGCTGCAATATCCAGAAATACAATGTTATCCTATGGGAGGAAACACAATCAAACAAATTGCAGGTAAGCAAATGACTTATAATCTTGGTTTTTAGGATAAAGAATCAACACCAGTTAAGGTTCAGGTAAGTACCAAATCTGCACCTCCAGTGTCACAGGGGCAGCTGGGTGTAAGGTTCAAATTAGAATCTGGTGCCGTGTTATCCAATGGAGAAAGGGGTAATCAAAGAGATGCTGCTTATAAGTAAGTAACACGGTTTAGTAACCCGGTCTCCGGGGGTTAAGCTAAGCACATGGGGGGCCACTAGGCAGCACCAAACTTACACCCTCAGCAGCACAGGGGTGGCTGGGTACAGAGTGCCAACACAGCGTCGGGTGCCCAATGGAAACCAATTAGAAACCTTGATTTTGGAAAAAGGCTGCAGGCTCAAGCCAGGAGGCCGATCGAGGAGAACCTACAGATGCACAGGTAAATTGTGATTTTCTGGAGAGTTGGGACACCATTGGTCTATCCCCTCAAGGCCCAGGGTATTCGGGTGCAGGAGTGTCCTTTGCATGAGGAACGGCTTACCGGTGTAAGCCGTGGTTGGGGGGGTCATTGTGCAGAGGCTGGAGGCATCGACGTGGAGTCTAGCAGGGGTCAACCCACGATGGACTCTTGCTCAGAATCGCTGGGGAACCTTCACACATTACATGCTGCAGCTCTTAAAGACCCTCTCTGGTCAGAAGGCCCTTGGTACCACTGATACCTTTTACAAGAGACTTATATGTGAGCCAGAGGTGTACCAATTGTGGAAACAATGGTACAGTTTTGGGTAAGAATACAGGCACTGGTAACCTGGTTAGGAGGAACCCAGTGCACACTCAGTCAAAGATGCATGAGAATCAGGCAAAAAGTGGGGATAACCATGCCAAAAAGGATACTTTCCTACATGGAGTCCAAGCGCCATTCCAGTCAGTGCAAGGCCTGTGAAGAAAGTGAAGGTCTTATAGAAAGTTTGCTTTTCATTGGCTACAAATTTTCTAGTAAAGTCGAGACAAGGGATACTGCACCACAGCTTAATCCAGAGCCACCATTTATGCAGTACTACAACGCTAAAGACAGAGGCAACCAGGTACAGAGAAGCGCCAAAGGCAGTAATTGCTGCGTGCAAGGAACGCCAAAAGCAGAAAACAGTTCTAGCACAAAGAAACATTAAAGGCAGTGACAACTAGGTAGGGAAAGTGTAACGAGTGGCAACAGCCAGGTGCAAGATAGCAATGCGAGTGGAAGCAGATAAATGTAGAGTCACATTAGAAGCAGCGATAACCAGACGTAGAGAATACGATCATGCTTACCAGAACCTGAGTAAAGAGAGCAATCTGACCTCAGGACCAGGCACGGCAACCCAAGCAGAAGTACGGGGGATGTGTGTACCAGGCTGGTGAATCACGTTGGAACGATTGAAAGGCTGTGAGCGGCAATTGGAATAGTGTAATTTTCTTTTCCATTGGCTGCTGAAAAGAGTGTCTCTCTTTGATACCGCCAAAAAGCAAAATATTGGCGACAGATGGACTGCCTGGATCAAAACTTTCGAGGATTTCACTGATACGTTGGAAGAAGTACATGAGAAAAAGATCATTAAATATCTGAAGAATTTGGTGGATGAAGGAGTAAAAGAAGTGATAAAGTAAAAACCACACAGTTGTGAAGTGAAATACTGTCAAATCAAAGAGGTGCTAAGCACCAAGTATAATCCAATGCCAAAAAATTGACTGTGAAAGGTACATTTTCAACCTAAAAAGGCAGAAACCTGGTACAATAATGGATGAGTTTGTGGAAAGACTTTATTCAGTATCAAGCACTGCAAATTCAACGAGTTCAATGATGAAGAGGTCATGCGTCTCAGAGTTATAGATGAATGTCTCTCTAATTTCTTCAGACAACAAATGCTGAAAGAGACACTCAGTTTAGAGCAAGTACTCATGGCTGCTAGAGTGGAAGAAAATGCTGACAGACAAGCAGCTAACATGGAGGCCTGAAAGGCCCAAATTGAATCAGCACTGACTGTGAAAAGTAAGTAGAAACACAAGGTAAAAGGCCATAGAGAAATGTCTCCAAAGAAAAAGAAGTTGTGTTTCCGATGTGGATTTTCCTTTTCACATGAAGGTATATGTCCTGCCATTGGACTGACATGCAAAGGCTGCAGGAAAGAGAACCATTTTGTAATGGTTTGCAAAGTGAGGGAAAGGTCAAGTGCGTCACATCGAGAAAACAAACTGGAGTAAAGATTAAATGTGTCACTTTCCGACCATGCCCACAAGGCAAAGTGACAACATCAGTTGAGACAAGTGAAACTGAACAACATCGATTGCCATCAAATTCCTCAGCTAAAGGTTTGTCACCATCATTGTCAAGCAGCAGTGTGGAAGTTGGGAGTGTGATGTCAATATTGACTGCTGGATGACGTGCACGTGTAGGTTTAGCTTCTTCTGAGGAAGAAGGTCCGTCAAAGCTAGGACGACAAGTGAAAGTGTGAAATTCATTTGAACACTGTCCCAAAGTCACACTGAAAGTGAATGGGAGCTCCATACCTTTTATAATAGACAGTGGTGCGTCGCCAGCAGAAAAGTACAATGAACTGTCTCTGGTGCACTATTTAACCTAGTCAAATACAAAAGTGTATACGTGGGCTGCTTCGACGCCACAGCAAGGTCAAGGTACATTCAGAGCAACTGTGAATAAAAAAGAGGAGAAAGTAGAAGCACCAATTCATATCCTGCAAGGCACTTCATCGAGTGCATGTTAACTCAGTTTCAGTACTGCTGTTGACATGGGGCTGATTTCTGTAAACTACAATATTAATACCTATCATGAGATAGTGAATCAGTTTCCATCCTTGTTTCATGGACTAGGAGGACTTAAGACCATGAAAGTACAACTTCACATAATGAGGACACAGCATTGTTGAATTGCATTTCATTTACAAGGGGCTGTTGAGAAAGAACTTGAGACACTATTAAAGTACAATATCATTGAGCAATCCACTAGTCTGGCACCATGGGTATCACCCATTGTGGTAGTGGCGAAGAAGGACAGTGGAGGAGCCTTGTGCATTTGCATTGATATGTGCCAAATGTACAAGGCGATTAAAAGAGAATGACATCCAGGTCCGCAAACTGCTGACATGATTACGCAGCTGAATGGAGCTAAAGTCTTTTCCCACCCTGATTTGAAATACGGATATCACCAACCCGAAGTGAAAAAAATTGCAGGTACGTTACTACTTTTAACTCTTGTTGGTTTATTTAGATATAAAACTTTAAGTTTTAGAGTTTCATTAGCTGCAGAACTCTGTAAGGATGTCATTCATCGCATAATACAGCCAGTCACAAATATCTTTAATTACAGTGATGACATACTAGTTTTTGGGGCCACACAAAAGACACATAATAAAGCTCTTACACAAGTGTGCCTTATACATGCCGACGCAGGTCTCTCTTTAAATGTGGCAAAGTGTGAGTTTTATTAAACCCAAGCTCAAGTTCTTTGGTCATATCTTTTCTGATGGGGAATGACTCCAGATCCAAATAAAGTACAGGCCTTGTCATCCACTTCTCCCCCACAAGATGTAACTATGCTGCGATCCTTCTTTGGTATGGTCAATTACTGTTCAAGGTATATACATAACTCTGCCGCTGCAAGTACCCTAATAAGAGACTTAATGAAACAAAATGTTCCAGTTCGATTGTCATGTGTATGTGAACAAAACTTCAAGAAAATCAAGCATCCAATTGAGAACACCACTGAAATGGCATACTTTGATCTGAAATTGCAGACGGACGTTGTTGTTGCCCTTCACACTGGGCATCCTAATGCCACAAGACACATTGTAGCTTATGCTAGCCAAGGTTTGTCATCGACAGAACTTTCCTATTCAGAACCTGAAAAAGAAAGCCTCGCTGTGGTGTGCGCTTGTGAGCGTTTTCATGCGGTCTTATATGGAAAGCATTCACACTTGTCATTGACTGTAGGAAATTGCCTCTTTTGACATGGTTAGCCCCACTTTTTGCTTGATGCCTGATGTGATTTTGAACTGTGAGTGCACTGGGTCCCTGCTAGCCAGGTTCCCAATGCCAAATACAATTCCCAAAACTGTTCCATGATTGCACTCCTTCAGCAACCCTTGTAAGACCCTAGCAAATGCTACCCCTGGTACCTAGGGCATGGGTACTGAAAAGGGTCCACTGAGGCTGCAGCATGAATTGTGCCACCCAGAGACCCTCACTAATGCCATGCAAACTGCCACTGCCGCCCTGTGTGCCATGCCCTTACTCACTGCATGAGATATAGGTAAGTCACCCCTACTGCACTCCTTACAGCCCTAAGGCAAGGTGCACTATATCCCATGTGTGGACATATCTACATGAGCAGATATGACCCTACAATATCTGAGCCATTCTTTAATATTGTAAGTGCACAGGGAAGCCATAAAGAGTACATGGGCTGGATACTTGTCATTACAAGCTTCCTAGCTGCATGATGGCTTCATTGTACTCTAAGATGTTTGGTACCAAACATCTTGTCTTAATAAATCCTCACTGATGCCAGTGTGGGATTTACTAATAAATTCACACAGGAGATCCTGTAGCACTGGTGTGGTCTTGGACTAGTCTTAGTCTGCCACTACTAGTGACAGTGTGCATGGCCGTGGTGAGGGGTCTCTGGGGTGGCACAATTCATGCTGCAGCCCCAGTCGACCTTCTTCAGTACCCATGCCCTAGGTACCAGGGGTACCATTTACTAGGGTCTTACAAAGGTGGCTGAAGGTGTGCCAATCATGGTACTGTTTTGGGAAAGAGATCTGGCACTGGGAATCTGGTTAGCAGGGACCCAGTGCACTTCAAAATCACATCAGACATCAAGCAAAAGGTGGGGGCTAACATGTCAGAAGAGGCACTTTCCTACAGTACGTGACTGGGTGTGTGAGTGGTTCTATGGGTGAGTGAATGTGAGGTGCTATATGTGTGAGTGAGTGGGTGTGTGAGTTTCAGTATAGGTGAGTAAGGGTGTGTGAGTACCTGTATGGGTGAGTTAGTAGCTGTGTGAATGCTGTATGGGTGAGTGAGTGGATGTGTAAGTGCCTGTATGAGTAAGAAAGTGGATGTGTGATTGGCTGTATGGCTGAGTGCATAGATGTGTAAGTGGGTATATGGGTGGGTGAGTGAATGTGTGAGTGGCTGTGTAGGTGTGTGAGTGAGTGTTTGAGTGGGTCAGTGAGTGAGTGCATGGGTATATGAGTGAGTATATGGATGAGTGAGAGGCTGCTTTAGTGGCTAAATGGGTGAATGGGTTAGTGCATGAGTACCTGTATGGGTGAATGAATCACTGTGAGTAGCTGTATGGGTGAGTGAGTGAGTGACTGTGAGTGGTTGTATGAGTGAGTGAGTTATTTTGTGAGTTGTCGTATGGCTGAGTAAGGGGGTGTATGATCGGCTGTATGTGTGAATAAGGGCGCGTGTTAATAGCTGTATAGATAAGTGAGTGGGTGTGTCAGTATTTGTATGTGTGAGTTAGTAGATGTGAGAGTAGCTTTGTAAGTGAATGAGTTGGGTGTGTCAGCGACTGTATGGGTGAGTAACTGGGTGTGTGAGTGACTGTGTGAGTAGATATAGGATAGGATAGATATAAACTCGCCGCGTTCTTCCACCGCAAGATCACCGACATACATAACAGCTTCGACGCACAAACCACGCACCCTACCGCCGAACCAACGCCCGCCACCACCACCCTCTGCAACTGGACCCCGATCAGCACCGAAGACACCACCCGCACGATGAACTCCATCCACTCCGGATCACCAACCGACCCCTGCCCACACCACGTCTTCAACAAAGCCGACGCCACCATCGCACCCCATCTCCGGGACATCATCAACTCCTCCTTCCACACCGCCACCTTCCCGGAGAGCTGGAAGCACGCCGAGCTTACCGCCCTCCTGAAGAAACCAACGGCGGACCCCACCGACCTCAAGAACTACCGTCCCATCTCGCTCCTTCCGTTTCCGGCCAAAGTCATCGAGAAGACCGTCAACAGACAGCTTGCCGCCTTCCTCGAGACGAATGGATCCCTCGACCCCTCGCAGTCCGGGTTTCGGGCCAACCACAGCACCGAGACCGCCCTCATCGCAGCCACCGACGACATCAGAACCCTAAGCGACAACGGGGAAACAGCAGCCCTCATCCTCTTGGACCTCTCCGCGGCGTTCGACACCGTCTGCCACCGCACCCTAGTGAAGCACCTCAGCAACATCGGAATCCGAGAGAAAGCACTGGAATGGATCATCTCGTTCCTCGCCGGAAGAACCCAGAGAGTCCGCCTCCCCGTTCAGATCCGAGGCCACCGAAGTCATCTGCGGCGTTCCACAAGGATCTTCACTCAGTCCAACCCTCTTCAACGTCTACATGAGCCCCCTCGCAGCCATCGCACGCCAACACAACCTCAACATCATCTCCTACGCCGACGACACCCAGCTGATCCTCTCCCTCACCAACGACCCCACCACCGCCAGAGCCAACCTACACGACGGGATGAAAGACGTCGCCGACTGGATGAGGAACAGCCGCCTTAAACTGAACTCAGACAAGACGGAAGTCCTCATCCTGGGCTCATCACCCTCCGCCTGGGAAGACTCCTGGTGGCCCCCGGCCCTGGGCACCGCGCCCAAGCCAACGGACCACGCACGAAACCTGGGCTTCATCCTGGACTCCTCCCTGTCGATGACCAGACAAGTCAACGCCGTCTCATCTTCGTGCTTCAACACCCTGCGCATGCTCCGCAAGATCTTCAGATGGATCCCCACTGAAACCAGGAAGACCGTCACCCAGGCACTCGTCACCAGCCGACTGGACTATGGGAACACCCTCTACGCCGGAACCACAGCCAAACTTCAAAAAAGACTCCAGCGCATCCAGAACGCCTCCGCACGACTCATCCTGGACATCCCCGACACAGCCACATCACCGGACACCTGAAAGACCTGCACTGGCTCCCCGTCAGCAAGAGAATCACGTTCAGACTCCTCATCCACGCACACAAGGCCCTCCACGACCTGGGCCCAAAGTACCTCAACGACCGCATGACCTTCTACACGCCCACCCGCCAGCTACGATCAACCAGCCACGCCCTCGCCACCGTACCACGCATCCGCAGAACCACCGCCGGAGGAAGATCCTTCTCCTACCTGGCAGCCAAGACCTGGAACTCCCTCCCCACTCACCTTCGGCGAACCCAGGACCATCTCTCCTTCAGGAAGCAGCTCAAGACCTGGCTGTTCGAGCAGTAACTTACCTCCTCCCCCAGCGCCTTGAGACCCTCCCGGGTGAGTAGCGCACTCTATAAATGCCGTGATTGATTGATTGATTGATTGAGTGAGTGACTGGGTGTGTAAGTGGCTGCATGGGTGAGTGAGTGCTTGTATGAGTAGCTGTATGGGCCAGTCAGTGGGTGTGTGAGTGGCTGTATAGGGGAGTGAGTAGGTGTGTGAGTGGTTGTATAGGAGAGTGAGAGAGTGTGTGAGTGGCTACATGGATGAGTAAGTTGGTGTATGAGTAACTGTTTGTGTGAGTGAGTGGCTATGTGGATGAGTGACTAGGTGTGAGAATAGCTATATGAGTGAGTTAGTGGCTGTGTGAGTGGCTCTATGGGTAAGTAAGTGGGTGCATGAGTAGCTATATGGGTGAGTGAGTCAGTGTGTGAGTGGCTGTATATTTGAGTGAGTCAGTGTGTGAGTGGCTGTATGGGTGAGTGAGGGTGTGAGTACCTGTATGGGTGAGTGAGTGGATGTGTGAATGACTGTATGGGTGAGTGAGTGGCTGTTTTTAGTAGCTGTATGGGTGAGTGGGTATGTGTATTAGTGACTGTATAGGCATATGAGTGTATGTGTTAGTAGCTGTATAGGTGAGGAAATCAGTGTGTCAGTGACTGCATGAATGAATGAGTGGGTGTGTGAGTTCATCTACCAGTGTGTGCATTGGTGTGTTTCAGGATATCTCAGTGGCTGTATCACTATCTGGCTCAGTGTGTACCTTGAGAATATAAGTTTGTCTAAGAACACGGTAAGAAATAATTAATAAACTACATTACTCCAGTAGATGGTGTCATTCATCTGTTTAGAATAAAAAGAATATAATTATAAGTTAGTATTACTAACCCTGGGCGTAGAACTACGCTACGCTCACGGAGCATGCGTAGTTTGCGCTACTACACACTACGCAAATTGCACGTAGCACAGTGCAAAAACTGTGCTAAAACACATAGCGTAGCAGCAAAATGATCAACACCTACAAATGCTTTGATAAAGCAATTTTACATGCTAAAAGCATATAACCAATTCACAAAAGTGAACTTTGAGAATGAAAATATCAGGCAATGAGAGAGGTGATGATTTTGGGGTCCCCCTAACCTAGGGGAGGACCAAGCAGATGCCTTGAACACAAAGAGCATATCATGCTGAACGATTCAGTGGTGGTCCCTTCCTCCTAGGACCCCCCCAAGCACAGTTATGGGCAAAAATACAATCCCAATCAAAGGCCCTGCAAAGCATTATGGGACGAGATTAGCAGTGGGCAGTGAATATTATAGTGTCCAATATCAAAATAATTCTACAAAGAGCTGCAGTTCAACTAGTCGTTACTAGATGTCCCTCACGAGTCAAATGCAAAAGCATTGAAACCCTTTCATGAACTGGGATGGAGTTCCAGATTTTAGACGCATTTCCCGAGAAGGAGCGAGATAGGGTTTTTGTTTGCGAGTTTTCGGGGGAATGAGAAGAAGAGTGTTGGTGCTCCTGAGATTCCTCATTTGTCCAGCCTTTTTGAGTTTGGAAGCCAGGTATGCCGGTTTACCGGTGGGAAGAGCTTTGTGTGTGAGACATGCAGTTCTGAAGTTGGCACGCATTTCGATTGGGAGCCATTTTAACTCTCTTAGAGAGGGAGAAATGTGTTCGAATTTCTTTACTCCGGTGATCATCCTGGCAGCTGCATTTAGAGTTGATCGGAGGGGAGCTAAGTGAGATTTTGCCATGCCAGTGAGTGTTGCGTTCCCGTAGTCCACAGTGGACAGAACCAGGGATTGTGTGGCCTGTTTAAGGTCATTGGGAGGGATGAAGGGTTTTATTTTGTTGAGTAGTTTTAGGCTAAAGAATGAGCTCTTTGCAGTGTTCTTGATATGTTTGTCCATGTTTAGGCTTGGGTCTAGAGTGATTCCCAGGGATTTTACAGAGTCTGCCAGGGAAAGATTACAATTAAGAGCATCAATGGATTTTAGCCATTCCGTGACTTGGGGGGGTCTGCTCCTTGTTGGATATGAGGAGGGTTTCCATCTTATCTTGGTTGAGTTTTAGGTGGTTGTAGGATAGCCAGTGCTGGACTTCTCATAGAGTGTTATTTAGTCTCTGTATGTCTCCAATTGAGGATGTTTCTAGGTAGATCTGGGTATCGTCTGCATAGAGGTGGAAGGGGATGTTGGCTTTTTTGAGTATGGCGGTGAGGGGCTCCATGTAGATGTTAAACAGTGATGGGGAGAGAACTGATCCTTGTGGGACTCCCCTGGTTATGGGGAGAAGGTCAGACAAGAATTTGTTAATTTTTATTCATTGGGAGCGGTTCTGAAGGAAGGAGGTAAACCATTGTAGGACCACTTCTTCTGCTCCAATCCTTTCTCGAAGTACATTTATGAGCAGATTGTGGTCAACCGTATCGAAGGCTGCCGATAGGTCAAGGAGTATGAGTAGGCAGCAACGGTCTACATCAAGTGATTTGTAGATGTCATCTATGACATTCAGGATCGCTGTCTCTGTGCTGCAACCTTTACTGAAGCCCGATTGGTGAGTATCTAGAAAGTTGTTGCTGTCAATGTGTTGGTTACGTTGGAGGAGAACACATCTTTCCAGGATTTTGGCTAAGAAAGGGAGATTGGAGACGGGCATGAAGTTGCTGGGGTTGTTTGGGTCTGAGCCCGTTTTTTTAGTAATGGCGTGACTTGTCTGATTTGAAGACAGTCTGGCATGCCTCCGGTTCTCAGGGAGCTATTTATAATCTTGGCCCAGAGAGGGGCTAGGGTGAGGTTGAGCTTTTTTGCCAGTTGGGCAGGAATAAGGTCAGCTATGTGTGAGGAAGGTTTGGACCTGATAATCATTTCCGTGATGTCTGCTTCGAAGATGGGGTTGAATGTCTTCCAGCTGCTAGGAGGGTGCCAGGGAGGGATGTTTCATTCGTTGCGGAGGGCAGGCTTTCATTGGGAGACAGGAGGTGGTCATCAAGGGAGCGTTCAATCTTGGTGATTTTTTCGTGAAAGAAATTGGCAAAGGTGTCACAAAGCTCTTTGGAAGCCTGCACGGTTGTTATGGGAGGCTTGGCTGTTTGTTTTTAATGAGATTGAAGAGTTCTTTGGGACGATTTTTGGCATTGTTTAGTGCACTACGGAAGAAGGTCGTTTTTTCATTCTTGATGTGTTTTTTATATTTCCTGCGTTCTGTTTTGAATTGGTCAAGGTGGGTTGTGGACGGGTTGTTCCGCCAGAGTCATTCTGCAGCTCTGAGATATCTTCTTTCAGAGTTTAGGTCTGTATTGAACCATGATCTCAATGGGTTGTTCCTGACTCTTTTTTGCTTCAAGGGTGCTACTTGGTCTAGTATGGTTGTCATTGTTGCGTTGTAGTGTGTAGTAAGTTCAGTTGTAGATAGGTCACTCTTGTTGGGGGGAAGTAGTGTTCTTACCCATTCTTCCAGGTCAACAAGGGGACTCTGTCTTAGATTTCTCGCCCAATGAAGGGAATCCTGTGTACGGGGTAGGCAGTGAGTCAGATGGTTAATGTGAAATAGAGTGATGTGATGGTCTGACCAGTTGACAGGAAGGATGTGGTCGATGGTAACTGTATCTTCATGAGCTATAATGGCATCAAGGATTGAGCCTCTATTATGGGTTTGCTCTGTGCAGTGTTGGATAAGGTTATTATTGAGTAGAATTTCGTTTAGGTATTGGATCAGAGTGTTATTTTCCTTATTCCAATGGAGGTTGAGGTCCCCTAGTATTATGTTGTTGGAGTCTAAGAGTGAGCAGTGTGTTATCAGGTCGGAAAGGTCTTCTCCGAATGTGGTAGTGTTGCCTGGCAGATGGTAGAGGAGATGGCAGTATATCGTTTTGTTGTCCTTCGTCTTAATGGTGGAGGATAGATATTCAAATGTATTGTAGGTGAAGGAGTCAATTTCAGTTATGGAGATGTTATTCTTGTAGATGATTGCAATACCCCCGCCACATTGGTTCGTTTTGTCTTTGTTTTGATTGAGAACCCGGGGGCACAAGCATGTCAATGATTGGTAAGGAGGATTCGTTCAACCAAGTTTCTGTGATGAACGTGATATCGATGTCGTAGGTTATGGCTTCTGCCAGTTCTGTTGCATGTTTGGTTGCAGATCTGCAGTTTATAAGCATGCAATTGGTTGTTACCTTGTTGTCGAGTTTCTTTGGGGGAGGAGCCATGGGCACGTTCATGAGGTAAGCTGGGGGACTCGCTGTTCTTGGTGTGATGCAGTCTCTCCCAAATCCAGTGATTACCTGGATCGTGGAGCTGGGGTTGCTAGTTGTAGAAGAGTCGTAAGAGTTGGCAAGATTGGTCGCCTCTCTCAGGGACATTGCGGCGCTTGTTCTTTTGGGTCTCTGAGGCTGGTTAGTGAAGGGGGTTGAGTTCCAGCTATGGGCCTGTGCCTTGGGAAGACTTGGGTGTTGTTTGTTGGAGTCAGTAGGTGGGGAGTGTAGGTGTTGGATAGGCTCCAGATGTGTGGTGATGTTCGATAGAATTTTGCTTAGGCCCTGTATTAAAATCTCTAGTTGGCTTTCCAACAGAGAAAGTCTTTGAGACATATTTAGTGAGGAGGGGTTAAGAGGGTTTATGTTCAAGATGTCCTGTGCAAGACTGTCTAGGGATGGCGAGAGCCTGCCAGTGAGAGTGTGGGTGACGGTATCATTGGTACCTATGTTTCTCCTGTGGTTAACCGTGGACATGTGGTGAGAGTACTCTTGTTGTGTTTTAAACAACAGTTTGTTGAGTGCTGTTGGGTGTTGAGAGTTGGGAGACTTTGATTATGTGTCAGCTACATTGGTTGCCTGTGTGGGCGAATTTCGTGGGGAGGGAAGGGAGGGGTATGGGTCGAGAGGGGGTTGGGGAGTCTTAGCAGAGACATTCCTCGGAAATGTTCTGGATGAGAAGTGTTTGGTGTGCGAGTGGGAAGTTGTGGAAGAGGAAGAGTGGGGGGTGTCGGAAGGGGTGAGATTGACTTTGGTGGAGTGAGTCTTGAGATTCTTTTGTGAATTCACAGGAGAGGACGGTAGGTTAAGGGATAGGGGGTTGTGCGAGTGGTTAAAGTGTAAATGAGTAATGGCGTTCCGTAGCGTGGGTAATAGGGAATCAAATGAGTCTAAGTTGGCATTGTTGGCTTGAATCAAGACTATACCGTTGCTGTAGATGGTAGCAGAGGTGTTGCCACTGCGCGAAGGGCGGTTCGAGTTAGAGATCGTCAGTTTGCAGCTGAGAGGGGTGCTAGTTGTTTTGGATATGTGAAAGTGGGATCTAAGTATGGTGTTCCATTTCACGGGGAGCTGGGTGTGGAAAATGAGATCCATTTTCTGCTGGCCTTTGGAGG
Organism: Calotriton arnoldi; assembly: GCA_963921515.1. Lineage (NCBI taxonomy): Eukaryota > Metazoa > Chordata > Amphibia > Caudata > Salamandridae > Calotriton > Calotriton arnoldi. The sequence continues at coordinate 2,075,868 of CAWUFW010001960.1, read as the reverse complement.
AGCAGTGGTAAATATATCAGCGATGAGTGTTTCCGGGAGTTGTCTGATCAGCCTATGTTTGAAGGTTCTTTTCGCTTTGAGTGAGTGATTGGGGGGGAAGATGATGGAGAAAGAGTTAGGACCATGGGTTATCAACCATTTCGTAGAGGGGTGGAGGGTGGTTGATGTGGCAGGAGGCATCTTGCCTCAGTGGGTGTCCTGATGTCGTTTGCGCACAGATAAGCCGGTTTCCGCCAAGGGGTCAGGGCCAGATCTAAGAAGTGGTGGAGGAGGTTTAGGATTCTACCCGACCTTAGTGGCTTGGCGAGTGGGAGTTTATCCAGTATTTGTTGTTTATAGTTTCCCAGGTGGTTTAGTTTCCCTCTTGGAGAAAGCCCTCTTTCAGTTTCCTATTACCCAGCCTGGTTTGGGAGAAAGGAGTTAGTCCCTCTTTTTATTAGTTTTCTCTATCCAGGTTCTCAGCCTGGCTTGTGGTAGAGGACTTAGTCCTTTGTTCGTTTCCCAGAATAATCTAAGTGATTAGGTATTGGAACACCACGCGGAGACTGTTCAAATTTGGCTGATTATATATTGGGTAAATTGTATCATGTGCCGTGGGTCAGGAGTCTTTCTTCAGTTTCTGTGGTTGAGATTGTCTGGAGGCGAGGTCCAAATTCGATTTTTTTTAAATATATTTTTTTATTTAGATCAGTGATCTCTATCCCTTTTGCTGGTCAGACGGTCGCCATCTTATGGAGCTGTGCATAGAGTCCACGAAGGGGGAGTTTAGAAAATGGAGTGCAGGATGTGAAACCAGAGAAAGTAGTGCCCCGACTGCAAGGAGAAGTACCAGAAAAGATTCACGCTAGGCGAAAGTGATTAGCGCTGTGCGTCCCAGCAATAGAAGAATTAGCCCCAGTGAAAGTCTTACCAGGGACAGAATTACGTCGCTTCACTCGCAGGTCCCAGTCCCCACCGCCTCATCTCGTCATCTGGGGAGGTGTAAGCGAGACAGGGAGAGAGTCTGTTGTGCTGTAGCCGGTCGCGACGATCTAGCACGGCACGGCTGGGCGGGTTCCAGTCGGCGAGCAGGGTCATCCGGAAAATGCTGGCAGTCTGTAAAGGCTAGCAGGGTCAACGGGAAAATGCTGGCAGTCTGTAAGGCGGCCGGATGCCGACCCCAGAGCAAATACCCTCGCCTGAACCGGAGGCCTCCGATTGTGAGGCAGACAGCGAGGCAGGGGAGACAGCAACGCGGGGTGACTCGCCGTCGTGGATCAGGGAGGTAACCGTCTCTGGAATCAGTAGAGCTTTCAGATGGCCGGGGCTTTGCGAGGCAGATAGCCAGTGATGCCTCACCATGTAGCAAACCCCCCCGCAGGTCCGGGGGGTGCTTCCCAGTTACCTGCAAGTCGGAAGAAGCAGCCGCAGTGGGACGGATCACCGTCTTGGTCCGGGCGGTAATTCCCAGTCCCGGCTCGGAGCTCCAGTCAGACGATCGCGGGAGTCCGCAGCAATATGCGGCCAGGACGGCACCGAATAGGCGATACCGGGAGCCACAGCAACGGCTCCAGGCTTCCCCAGCAGACTTGACCTTGCTATAACGCACAAATAGTAACTGGCGCTGGGGACCAGGACATCCACTTCAGCCTCGCGTGGAAGTCTGTATCCAATCCGGTGTTGGAGTGAATCGTGCTTCGCAGCGGGCACAACTCGTCAAAGTTCCAACAAGAAATCATTTCTCACTCTAGAGTGAATTCTGTGAGCATGCTAGGAAGCAGATGGGTGGATGTCGGGGATTATGGCAGGATTTTCACAGATTCGTGATCCCAAAATCTGAAGCTCCCTTTGGGTGCTCCATCTCGGCGGCCATCTTCTTAATAGTATCTTATGTAACATTAAAGTATTTTATCATAAGTTTTTTCTCAGCTTTCATTTTTGTACACCACAAATGATGTACTTTATAAAGACTCATCCTTGAACAGTGGGGAAAAAACAATCATATAGATTGTAAATTATACCCCAGAACTGCACAGTATGTCACTACAAATAAGTGACACTGTGCATTGCACGCACCACAATTATTTAATCAATTGTTTTATCTATAGTAACAGAACTAATCTAAAGAAAGATATGTTAAAATGAACTCAATCATTAATAAAAGAGGCACAATACTACTAATACATATAAAGGACACTGGAATAATAGAGATCCTTATGAAGACATCAACCCTGGTAGTCCAAATAATGTCATATATAGTGAAAATCCATGTAGAACAAATACCCTATACCACTTTTTTTTAACAGTAATCCTCAATAGAACTTTGGCTGAAGTAAAAAGATAAGATTTTGGTGGTTTGAAAGGCAGTTTTTCTTTGAATGTAAGGTTGCCGTCATTACATTCCGTCCATCCAATTTGATACTTTCAATAGACAGTATAGTGTCCAGATGTTACTCTAAGTCCTTGGTGAAAAATGATGGCCATAGTACAATAAGTTCTTCCAGAAATGTATATTGGTCCAGCTTTGAAGTTTGTAATTTCTGTTTCTAATTTACTTCCATCTGCGCTGCATCATTGTAGCATTAATACAAGGTATTTTCCACTTTGTTGTAATGTAATGTTGACATAACATCTGATCGACAATTTGGACAGTTATTTTTTTGGCAAGCTTATTTAAACAATCTGTCAAAAGACACAGTTTTTTAAATCCGGTAGTGTTAAGTAAAGAAATCACTCTGAATCTGTTTGAGTACTTGATGTGAAAAGACTAATCTACACACTCATGGTTCCATGAGTAAGTCAGTCCAAATAACTCATCAATGCTTATTTCTTCTTTTTTTTAAATACACAGGATGGCCGTTATAAACTCCTGTGCATCTTTTTGAGGGCTCTAGATCTCGAATGCCTGAAGCACAATGTATTACAGTCCTATCACTATGTAAACGTTGCAGCAAACCACACAGTGCAGAACATAATATCTTATGTGGTTTCTGTTCAATTGCATTGACAAGATGTGGTAATTAAAAGAGTACACTGAGAACAGCATATGTATAGTGGTTTACACAAGAAGGGTATGACAACTGATATCCATGAATATCTCCCTCAGTGTCAATTTCTTTGCTCTTTTCTGCTTTCTTGTTCTGCATCTTTTTCTTATTTTCAACAACATCACTACAGTTGTTTATAAGTTTTCAGTATTGGAAGTTTAGCCAAATGTTTACGTTTCCAATACTCCCCAATAAATTCTGAGTTTCATCATGGAGAAGAGTCTTGAACACAGTCTGTCCTTTAACGGGGGTAAGTTGTAGGAGGTCACTGAAGACTAATAAGTGCTTTCCTCCAAATGGCACATCATACTCTGTTTTTAAAATCTGTTGCATTCTCAATTGTACGAAGGCAAGCATTAAGTTTGAGACCATGCTCACCTCATCGATGATTTAAAGTTTCAGTTTCTTCAATACTCTTGACACCTCATAACAAGCTTCACCAGATAACCTCTGATATTCCAGTTTATTGTCATGTCCAACAGGTAGTATAATTAGTTGATGTAAAGTAATTCATTTAATGTTGTGTGCAGCTCATCCAGTTTGTGCTGTTTCTACACATGACAAATTTGATTCTGTAGTCCTCTGTAGATAAGAGGTGCGAACTTCAATTAAAAGCTTTTCACGGTGGCAGCTTCACCACTGGACACATGGTGCATTTTCCATAAATGGGATACTGTCCTACATGAGGAGCATATGCACTATGTAACCATATGCATTCTTTAACACAACTTAAATCACCACTTACTTTGGTATAATCAAAAGCAATTAAATACAAACCAGACAATGTTCTAACTCAAGATAATGCTACATATGTTACCTTCCTTAATTACTGTGCTACCAATATTAATAAACGCTATGTAAACACTTAAATCTTGAGATTTATGGATAGTCACAGTGTATGCTAAAGTAACTGAAAACTGCTGCCTCTGAACATACAAGTCTTTACAAGCAAAAAAAGTACAATACACTTCCCAATATGCTTTACACCATCATTTTGATCAAATTGTATTGCTAAGTATTCAACCTCATTCCTATTTGGAAAGTTAATGAAATCAATCACTTTACCCATAGAACCATTTAGTAATCCTTCTTCAACATTTAAATTATGCTGCAAAATTATTCTACAGTTTTTGCATATACGTAAACACTTTTCTAATCCTGCAGTCCTGGAAACAGATTTCTTTACTGAATCCAATTTTGCTTGTATTTTTTCACTTAGCAGTACTGTCACACCCTGGCGTTCCATTTTGTTGAATGCTGTAATTTCCAAAATTTCTTCTTTCTCCAGTTTTTGTAATTGTTTGATAAAATTTGAGCACTCCTGAACAGTAGGCTTTAGGCCGACTATGGATTTCCCTTCTTCAATGAAACTGAAAATTAGCTGTGCTGCTGTCTTGTTTGAGGAAAATAGTTTCTTGATAAGATGACTTTCTAAGCACCTTTTTCCCTCCTTTTTCAGAACTCCTACTCTAATATCCTTCAGAATATTTCCATATTCCACATTAGATGCTTGACGCATATTCTTAAGTAGTTCCTTGTACTGAAAATTTAGCCAAATGTTCACGTTTCCAATACTTCCCAAGGAATTCTGAGTTTCATCATGGAGAAGAGTCTTGAACACAGTCTGTCCTTTGACGGGGGTAAGTTGTAGGAGGTCACCGAAGACAAATAAGTGCTTTCCTCCAAATAGCACATCATACTCTGTTTTAAAAATCTGTTGTATTCTCAAGTGTACGAAGGTAAACATTACATTTGAGACCATGCTCATCGATGATTAAAAGTTTCAGTTTCTTCAATACTCTTGACACCTCATGACAAGCTTCACCAGATAACTTCTGGTATTCCAGTTTATTGTCATGTTCAACAGGTAGCATAAGTACTTAATGTACAGTAATTCCTTCAATGTTGTGTGCACCTAATCCAGTTGCTGCTGTTGCTACACGTGACAAATTTGATTCTGTAGTCCTCTGTAGGCAAGCGGTGAGAACTTCAATGAAAAGCTTTCCCGGTGCCGGCTTGACCACTGACGTAAAATAGTATTGGCTTCAGTGTTGAGCATTTGCATTCATTCTTCTTGTGGAAGAATCCATGCTATATTTTCTCTTTTATTTCCAAATAAATTTGGTTTTGTTTATCATTCAGTTGTCCAACTAACTATTCAAACTCAACACTTTCCTGTCTCTCTTGCTGCACTTTCCACCTTATTCATGGCTATTGCACCTTCATTTTAAATAATTGGTTGTTCAAGAGGATCTTGAATCAGTGGTCCTGAACTTTGGCTGCTTTTGAACTCTACTTAGAAATCTCAGCAGCAATTGTTTCTTCCTGGTCAATCTCCTCATTTAAAATTCACAAATACTTTGGAAACATTGAACACTGAATGCTACTGAACACTGAATGCTGTCTTTCACAGTGTTTAAAGAATCTTCATAGCAGTCATTGTCTCTGATTAATTCCAATTCAGAACGCCAATGCTTGAAGAGTTGTAAAAGTGCCAAATAGAAAACAACTCATTTTTCTATGGTTAATTAGATTTCTTTTTGTGTGTCAGACCAAACAACCGGCACTGCTGCATGTTTCCCTTCATCTACATTCTCTGTTACATCGCTTCTGTATCTGTAGTGTTGAAGTATTTGAAGATGAAGTGTTGAAGATTTTCTAGATGTGAAATCCTTCTTGGATAGTATATGTCCAACATATTTGATTTCACAATGTCTCTACTTTCCGGGTCAAACTCTGCTAGGTACTGAATTTCCAGGAAAGACTTCAACACTCTATATCATGTGCTTGGAAGGCCTAGACTTACCCAAACAATTCCTTTGAGTACAAATTAGCTGAGCGCAACCGGTCACAACATTCATAGGAGCATATCTCCCTATGTGAAAGCATTTTCAAGCTGAAGCTGTGCAATTTCTTGGTTAGAGACTTATCTGCAGAAATCTCCTCCCACTACTCTGTCTTCTCTGATTTTGTAATGCACAAAGTGACATAACGAGCAACAACAATGAAGTTGTCTGAAACAAATTCTATATCCATATTTGCATTCCACGTTTTTAGAATCACTGGGTTAGAGTCATTATTATACTTGGAGGCCTCTGCTCTTCTCAGGTTATATGTGTTTTTCAGTGATTTTCATGTCAGTGTATGTCTGACTGCAGACAAAAAGCAGTTCACTCTTCTGTGAGAAATAACAGGTCATTGAAATCCCTTGTCAAACATTTTCCTTTACATTTGTACAAGGTAGTATATGTGTTTGAAAGAGCAAAACTTATCGTCTGAGGCCATTTTCACCACTGTCTTTTGGGACGGCTCATGTCACATAATGTTTAATGAAAGAGAGTACAGACTCATCACTGTCTGATCCAAATTTCGGTGCATCTTTTATCCATAACAGCATGTGAATATGAGGAGCACCTCTTGCTTGGTACACTTTAAGCCAAAATAAATCAGTAACATCAACAAGAGGAGGATTTGTTTTGTTGCAGATGAAAGACACTATCAAATTAATCAAATTGTATTCCAACATCTCATCCTTCCCATGAACCTTGTCAGCAAAGTCCTTTGCAGAAAGATTTTGTTGGTTAATTCCTGTCTTCAGTATGTGGTTTACAGCATTTGATAGTCCAGACAAGTCACTATCAAATAGAAGATGAAACATGAATGGAATATACTGGTGAAATCTAGAATCTTCTGAACATAATCGGGTTGACCTTTACTCAGCTGCTGGCATGTGTACGGGGCCATCAACATACCGTCCTCCTGCTCAAGTGGGAAATAGTTGTGGAAAACAGCGGGCCTCTAAACCTTTCTCCCACACTCATTGGAGCTCCTTTTGCTTGTTTCATTTCAAAGAGATCAGTAGCATCACAAATAACTTCTGTGGAATGCAGTGGATGGATTCCATAGTATTCATATATTTCTTCTGATATGGATCTATCCCCTTTTTCAATCTGTCCACTTGTTGGTAGTGTTTCATCCTCCATACAACTTACATCTCCAAAAACATCAAAATTGTATAATAAATATTATTTAGTTTCAGGTACAATGTAGCTTTTTTTACTTTATTAACATCCTCTTACTCTTGCCAGATGTTTTAGTTTTTGGTAGGGACACCATTTACAAGAATGATAAGTGGTTTATCAACATCTCTGTCTACACCAACAGTTTCAATATTCAGTTTAAAATCTAAAGGTAAGTACACAACTCTTCCTTTAAGGCCTTTCTGTAGCTCTGTTGGTGGCAGCTTCCCTGTCTTTGGCTTCATATGAACTATAGCCCGAAAAGGGTGCATATATTGTATGAGAATTGTATGAGGATTGATTCATAAACATTTAACTCTTGAAGTTCTTCTGGAATCGATACCAATTCAAACTTGTTATGTATTGCTCTTTCTGGCATTTTGTTATCCTCTAACTTATACCAATACATACATATCATTTGCCATGTTGACAAATCAAAGCGTTCCTATACTAATAAATATACACTTATCTCTGTTCTCTTGTTCAGTTTTTGAGAACAAAACAACATTGCGAGTTTGGCTTTTGTAGTGAGTGCGTCAACAACAAATACAAGCACAGTTTGGTTTCTCAGAACTTTGCAATCTCTTGTGTAAAGTTTTCAATACTAATACCTGTGTCCTGTTCCTCTATACATGCACATATCAACTCCTCATTTCCCTTAGACTCCTCCTCAGGACCAAAAATCTAAACTGCACACCTTCACAAACTTTTTCTACCTCTGCTACTGTACCATGCAATAGAGCTCTATTCATTTCTCCTAAACATAAGGTAGGAGGTTTCACAAAGTAAAGTCTCCTATCTAAATGTTGCCTTTTAGAGTGATGAACAGCTAACATTCTGAAGTGATGAAAGGTGCTTTTGCACACTTTCTTCGATAGACATGCCAGTGAATGTCCCTGTAAATTAGTATACTTCCTTACTTTGCATGGATCAAATCCGTGCCACATGACAATTGTTTGTTTCATATTACTGCATGGAAAATTGCATAGGAAAGCTCTCAATATACCAATTGATTCCTGTCGAGCACTGCAAATACTGCTACAGTTCCATTTGTATACATGGGCCTGTCCACACCTTCTTTGTACCTCTTCAGCTATCACTTCCTCTACATTCCTAGAAACAATCTCCTCTTTTGCAATGGGACTACCATCTTTACCTCATAACACTGACCAGTTGTTTCAACTACATGCACTAATGTGTTGTCTCGGCAGTAGCTTTCTTCAATAAAGAAAGGCTCAGTACTTGTTGTATACTTCCATTCTCCTCTGAAGGTATTATAAAAATTAGTTTTATTAGCAAGTCTTTTTGTCTGGATTTTTCTCTTCATACACAACACTGTTTTATTCAGTGTTCACATTCTCTTTAGTATTAAGATAAATAGTTTACGCTTCAAGGCAAATGCTTTATCTAGTACACTTTCTATATGTTCTTTTTGCTTCAAAGCTGCTGTTCTTCTCTTATACTGCTTTATATTTCTTACCACATTTGTATTACCTTACTTCTAAACATTCATCTTCTTATGTTTTTGTACTGTTTCTGCCTTGGTTTCACATCACTTGTTTATTTAGAACATTTTCCACTATGAACATCAGTTACTGCTTTTTGTTTCTGAGTTGTAGGTTAAGCTTCATTTTAATTCATATAATTGCCAAGTTTTTCATTTATCTAATTACTGTTTTAATAAACTCTTTATTTCACTTACTTGCACATGTTTTGTCCCAACTACTTTCTGTCCATAATCTCCTTTTTTATTTTTAGGAGAAAGAAAACTTAAAGTTTGATAAGGAGTCTTACATGCCAAGGCGGTCTGGCAGTAAAACTGCACACACAGGCTCAGTAGTGACAGGCCCGAGATATGTTTAAAGGGTTAATTTTCTGGATGGGTGACTTGGTTGTGTCAGTACTTGAGAACATATGTGAGTGAGTATATCAGTCCCTCTGTGAGTGACAGTGGATGTGTAAGTAACTATGTTGGTATATGACTGGCTCTCTTAGTAACTCTATGGGTCTGCAAATGTGTATGGAAGTCGCTGTATGGATTGCTTACTATCTATGTTAGTGAGTGTTGGGGTATGTAACTGTGTGTGGGACTGCCTGAGTAACTGCTGGATACATAAGTTCTGTGTGGGTGAGTAAATTGATTTTTAAGTGACTCTGTAGCTGTCTGACTGGGTGTGTTAGTGCCTCTATCATTTTGTACATAGGTATGGCAGTTGCACTAGGGATGAGAGACTGGATATATAACTGGATGTATGGGTCTATAAGTGCGCATATCAGTCACAAAACCTAAAAGTACCTATTTACATTTTAAGCACATGGCACCATTCCTTTGACCTACCTACAGCCTACCTTAAGGGTGACTTATATGTACTACAAGGAGATTTTAAGGCTTGCCAAGGGCTATTAAATGCCAAATCGACTTGGCAGTGTAACTGCACACACAGGCTCTGCAGTAGCAGGCCCGAGACATGTTTAAAGGGATACTTGTCTGGATGGGTAACTTGGTTGTGTCAGTACTTGAGTACATATGTGAGTGAGTGTATCAGTCCCTCCGTGGGTGTGTCACTGGATGTGGAAGTAACTATGTCGAAATATTATTGGCTCTCTTAGTAACTCTATGGGTCTGTAAAAGTGTATGCAAGTCGCTGTATGGAATGCTTACTGGCTGGGTCAGTGAGTGTTGCGGTGTGTAACTGTGTGTGCAACTGTCTCAGTTACTGCTGGATGCATACTGGCTGTGTTAGTGAATGTTGGGGTATGTACGTGTGTGTGGAACTGCCTCAGTTACTGCTGGATACATAAGTGCTATGTGAGGGAGTGAGTAAATTTGTAAGTGCCTCTGTCACAGTCTGACTGGGTGTGTTACTGGCTCTTTCATTTTATACAAAGGTATGTCAGTTGCAGTATGGGCGACAGACTGGATATATAACTGGGTGTATGCATCTATAAATGTGTATACAACTCACTGAACTTAAAAATACCTCTCTTACGTTATAAGCAAATGGCACCCTCTCTATGGCCTACCTTAAGGGTGAGTTATAATAATACCAGTATTTGTAAAGCACGAACAATTACCCATGGGTGTCAAGGTGCTGGGGGCCGTTGGGAAGATTAAGTGAGGTATTGCCCAGAGTCACATGGTGCTGGGCTAACCTGCCGTCGGCGCCGGGGATCGAACCGTGAGCCACACCGCTCATATATGTACTACAAAGAGAGTTTAAGGCTTGCCAGGGGTTTATTAATGCCAAGTCGACCTGGCAGTGAAACCGTACAGCAAAATCACAAAAAGAGACAAGGGAATGAGCCTTCTCTGACTCCCCTACCAATACGTATAACTCACTAAAGAGAGAAGGACTAGGGGGCGTGGCTAACCGCCTAAGATGGCGGTCGCGATCCGGTGGGGCTCCGGGCCCCGGGGGATAAAATCCTGTGCCTTGCCGCCGGGGGGGGCAACCAACATTGCCTGTGAAGCAGGAGGGCTGCCGCCGCGGCCCCAGGTGGAGATCTGTGACTCCTGCGGCGCTCGGGGGACACTGCGGCGATCAGCCGCCATATCGGGTGGAAAGTGTAAGACGCGGCCTCACCTGCGGGACTGCTGGAGCTGGAGGGCCGCGCCCATCACCCTGGGCACTTTGCGGAGAACCGAGGCCTTGGAGGGCTCTGACGCCGGGTGACTGGAGCCGGCGTCACAGAGAGATTAATCCAGAGGGGTGAGAGCGAGACTGGCTCACCGGGGAGGAGCTGCCTGCAGTGACCGGAGTCTGCCTGAAACGGTGAGGAGGCGGTCTGCGGTTGGCCTCGTGGTGGCGGGGGAGCTGCTGGTATGGGGCCTCGGCGGGGAGCAGAATAGCTGAGTGGGGACCCTAAGACTGCCTCTCTCTGGAGCACGGTGACGAGCGGAGTGCGGTGGGGGGTGCTCACTCCTGCTGGGACAACTCGTGTGACGTCTGGTGGCAGTTTCCCACCCCTCCCCCCGCCGCTCAGCTCACACTAGTCTACGAGGACGGAGTTGACTGGGGGGCCCCACCACGGAGAGACGCCGGCTCCCCTGGGACCCTCCCCTCCATTCATACTGGTTGCAGGGCTCGCCTGTTGGGTGAAGGCTGCGTGGACCGCGTCGCCTGGAGGCCATACCTTGCGTGACACACCGGCCTATACATATTATAGCTGAGCTCAGTGAAGGCGCGACCACGAATTAGCTGTTGGAGCGGATGGGAGTGGCCCAACCCCATGGAACGGGGGGTTGATGCATGAAATCCCACTGGCCCCTGTTGTTGTCACCTACTGAGGATACAAGCGTGAGTAGGTAGTCGGACGAAATACTGCGGACAGTTTCTGGGTGGGTCTGTGCGCAGGGGGTTGCCTGCCCGACCGGACCCCCCCATTGACCTCTGGGCCTACCATTGTCATCCACCAAGGACGCCAACTTTGGAGACGCGGGGTGCGTTGCGAACAGCAAAATTCCAGCTCCATTCCCAGGGATCCCATTGGCAGGTTGGTGTCGTCGGCGTGGGGCGGCGTGACCTGTGTCTTCTCTGCTGTTGTTGCTCCTCCTGTGCTGACGACGCCCTTTACCTCTTGGATACCAATATGGGGCGACTTATGGGGAAGGTGCAAGATACTCACATGACTACAGGGGCCCCCTTGACACGAACGGGACCACAAATCGACCCCCATCGCCTGGCGCCTCATCCTCGGAGTTGGGTACACCGGCCCCGGACAAGCTTGACCTGATTCTGCAGGAAGTCAGAGACTCGCGCAGGGCGATAGAGCAGCAGATTGGGTCACTCATGACAGGCCTCACTCTACTCCGAGCGGACCACGGAAAACTCGCTGCTACCATTCAAGAACAGAAGAAAACACTGTCCGCCCTTGAGCCTAAAGTTACAGAACATGATACACAAATTATACAGTTGCAACAGCAAGTGACCGGATTGCAAGAACGAGTGGAGGACGCAGAGGGGAGAAATCGTCGCAACAACATACGCGTGATTGGCCTGCCGGAACGCAGCGAAGGTACGAAACCGGCAGATTATATGGAGACTTGGTTTCGGGACTGTGTGGCCCAGGACGGTCTTTCTCCGTACTTCTGTGTTGAAAGGGCACACAGGATTCCTACTGGAGCCCCAAGAGTGGGAGCGCCCCCCAGACCGTTAATTGTTAAAATACTCAATTACAGAGACCGTGACGTACTCCTGCAGAAGGCGAGGGAAAAACAACATATTCAATTTGAGAACCTGAAAATCTCTCTCTACCCCGACTATACTATGTTAGTGCAGCGTCAGCGGGCCTCCTATCAAGCGGTCAAGAAGAAGCTGCGTGAGGCCCAACTCAAATACGCGCTCCTCTTCCCGGCCAGATTGAAAATCATCCATGACCGGAAGACATATTTCTTTGATAGCCCATCGGATGCAGAGGAATGGCTGGAGGTGATGGACTTAGAATCCAGCCAGGACAGACAATCTGCCTCCTCGCGGCGTGGTCTCACGCAGTCACAAAGAAGAGGTATGCAGCGACGTGCAGCGGGCAAACCCGGCTCCGGGGTGGTGGGCCCAACAGGTGATCAAAGATCGACGGAGAGAGTGGAGGCGCTGGTATTGGCTGGATCCTTCAGGGAAGACTCCGCCAAGATCCTATCAGACTCGTAAGACAGTAATACCATACAGTCGGACTCTGAGCATAGTATCACCTTATTCCCCTCTGTTACACTCCAAACCGGGGATGGTCTGATAGATAACTGAAGTTGCCCAATGTATCGACTCGTTGGACCAAGATGGAAAGAATCATACACAGACTGTGGCAGGACTATACCATATATTTGTATCCTTTTTTCTTGGTCTTAAATCCTTGTATGCGATGCGCTCAAAATGAGACTTACACATGAGATTATGACTTATCTTGAGATATTGCCCCTCCCCAATGTTATATAGCTGAACTTTGTCTGGCTTGATACTGTTCCTGGTCATGGCCCCTTGTGTGAGATGGAGCCCACTGTTTGCAGGTATGCCCCTGGGGAGGGACCTTCCTCCCCCTTTTATTTTCTCCCCCCATTAGGCGACAACGAATGTGCAATTATTAATCATTTTATTCCCCCCCCGGGTTCTGTCGAGCTACCGGAGTTTGAGAGTTGCCCGCTATTGTTATGGCTGGTGACGCCAACCCCCCACAATGTGAACGCACAATAGAATTGTTTAGAAATGTTACTGTTAATTGTTTGGCCCAGCACTGTTCCATGGCTGTGCCGTGTATTGTTGGTTCGATGGGGAGAGGGTACTCCTGGTCTGTAATTACTATTAGACTCTGAGTTGGGGGGAGTCCTGACTACCTTGTTCGATTATGCCCAATAATACTACTACGTTGGGTTCTTATAACCTGTTGACTTGGAATGTACGCGGCCTGGGGGCAGTTCACAAAAGGCATCACTTCCATGCTTATTTACACAGACGGAAGGCCCATATTGTATTCATTCAAGAATCGCACCTCACTGCCTCTGAAGCCTCAAAGACTCGTAAAAAATGGCGGGGCAAGTCTTCTCCACTAACTACTCGGCTTTTGCACGTGGGGCGGCAATATGGATTCGGCACGGGGTCCCCTTCATAGAATTAGATCGCCGAGTAGATGACCAAGGCAGGTACATACTATTAAGGGGTACGTTAGACGGGCTACCGATTGTGTTGGGGAGCATTTATACCCCGAACTTTGATCAAGAATTTTTTTTTCAACGATTGAGCACGGCCTTAGTGGGATGGGACACATTTCCCTGGCTCCTAGGAGGGGATTACAACACGGTCCTTGACGTGGACTTGGACAGATCACATCCACCATTGCACGGTGCTGGCACACGCAAACAAGCTGATCTCCTTAACACTTGGCTGAGCGGTTGGGGGTTAATGGACATCTGGCGACTCTTACACCCTACACACAGGGAATACTCCTTCTATTCACCGGTCCACCATCTCCACACCAGGATTGACAGGTTTTTGGGGTCCCGTGCACTGCTCACACAAATTCACCACTCCACTTATTTAGCTAAGACCTTCTCCGACCATAACCCTTTAGAAATCACACTCACATGGGGTAGGGTCCCCACCCCAGTTCCCACTTGGAAAATGTGGCCTCAGCTTCTGGAAGATACCCCGTTCCGTGCAACTTTGTCCCTGACCATCACGAATTACTTCACTGAAAACTGGAACACAGCCTCTTCTATTCTTGTAGATTGGGACGCGCTCAAGGTGGTAGTACGGGGTTCGGTGATTGGGGCTACTGTGGGGGCTAGACAGGAAACACATAAATGTCTCACAGAGATTGAAGCCCAGATGACGGATCTGGAGCAGGGGGCTGTATTGGACCCAGACAAATGCGAGTCTTTGCAGGAAGCCCGTCTCCGACATGCAGAGGTACAGGAGGATCTCAGAGTAATAGATTATCGAGCATTTACACAACAGAAGCATATAGAGGGGGACAAGTCTGGGTCGGTATTGGCTCGGATCATGAAGGATACCCCTGACCTACCTACGATCACCAGCATTATGGCCCCTGCCGGGGATATGATACATACGCAGAATGAGATTAATGAGACCTTTTGTAGCTACCTTAGCGAACTCTATGCGGCCCCCACTCACATTGGGGATGCACTATTGGAGGACTTTTTAAGAGACCTACCATTCCCGTCTATATCAGATACCGCTAAGGAGGAACTCGCAGGCCACATTACACAAATGGAAATAAGAGTGGCAACCAAGGGCCTCAATCGGAATAAATCTCCCGGGCTTGATGGCTTGCCCATAGAATTTTATGACACCTACTCTGACATTCTAATCCCTAAACTGGAGGAACTATACAGGATGGCCTTAGAAATTGGGCACCTCCCGCACTCCACCATGCAGGCTCTGGTTGTCTCCCTCCTCAAACCAGGACGAGCAGACACCGACTTAGCTAGCTACAGGCCTCTATCGCTCCTAGCGACCGAATACAAGATTCTTAGTAAGGTCTTGGCCAACCGCATTCTACCCACCTTAAATGCCCTTATACACAGGGATCAATGCGGATTCCTCCCGGCTCGTAGTACCTCCCTAAACACCAGACGACTACATTATGTCATGGCGGCTATGCCGCCAGAATGCACTGATGCGGGCTGCAGAGCGTTGGATCTCCGGCAGGCCTTCGACTCTATAACTTGGGAATATATGTTTGCAGCCTTGAATCGATTCGGGCTTTCAGATGGATACCTCCGCTGGATACGCTTGCTCTACACTGATCCCACCGCTAGAGCACGTACCGGGAAACATATCTCCCGCGAATATAACATATATAGGGGTACACGTCAAGGGTGCCCGTTGTCCCCCATTCTCTTCGTCCTGGCGCTTGAACCTCTAGCGATCGCGCTGCGGCAGTCTGCTGACAGACTGGGGATCCTGTTGGATGGTACCGTGCACTTAATTTCGATTTATGCGGATGACATCCTTACCTACTTACGCAATATGTCAGCCAGCGCAGAACCCCTTCCCAGTATATTCTCTGCCTTCGAGCGGGTCTCGGGGCTAGCCATAAATGAAGGCAAGTCAAACGCCTTCTACTTCATAGCGGGACCGCGTCCTGATGCGTTCTCCTTTGGCACTTATAGCTTCCCCGTTGCGCACGATACCTTTAAATACCTAGGGATCCGAGTATATAGGACACAACTTGATCAACTGGATGGCAACCTAATGAGAGCAATCGCTGCCCTACGATCAAGTATATCTTTTTGGAATTCTCTCCCATTATCGGCGATGGGTCGGATCGCCATTTCTAAAATGGTGATGCTTCCCCGTCTATTATACTTTTTTGTTAATCTACCCCTGGTAGTCCCGCTGGCTGTGTTCTGAACACTGGATATGCTTCTACTAGAGTTGATATGGGGGAAGGGTCGGCGTAGGATTAGCCTCCAAAAACTACAGTTAGAACCCCGCAAAGGAGGATTGGGAGTCCCAGACTTCAGGGCCTACTACTATGCGTGCCAACTGCAATGGTTATCCTTTTGGACGGCAGGTAGGAACCTGCAGGAAATTGGATATGGCCCCAGGGAATTGGAAAGCGGGACATTACATAGATACCTACTCCCTAAAGTTAAACCCCCACCCCGGGGCCCCCCTTTGCTAAAGACCGCCTTACAATGTTGGAAGAAGGCTATCCAATACACATCGGGAACAGCCCCATATGCGAGCAACATCCCACTGTTAGGTATACCATTACCAGATGGGAGACTGACTCAGGCGAGACTACATGATTGGGAGGAGGTGGGAGTGGAAGAGGTGGGATCGTTCTTTGGGGACGGCACCCTTATGACTCATGATATGTTTGTGCAGACCACAGGTGCAACAGATCGTGATTACTTATTATATGCTGCTGTAGCACATTACATTAAGGAGACATGGGCACCACAACGCACAGAACCGCCTCGACACGAACTGGTTCACCTACTTTACTACATGGGCAGGGGAGGGCACTTAGTGAAATGGCTGTATGCTGGCATTAGGGCACAGGTCTCTATAACACTCACTACTCTTAGGGCTAAATGGGCGGAAGACACAGGCATGGCCATATCTGATAAGGCATGGACGAGTATTTTGGAACATCCTAAACGGGTGTCCCGGAATGCCCGCCTTAAATTCATACAAACTATGGTGTTGCATAGATCGTATTTGACCCCGATGAGGATCCAGCGTATGTTCCCTGAGGCCCAGAACAGTTGCCCTCGATGCAAGGCTGAGGAAGCAGGATTCCTTCAAATGTTGTGGGTATGCCCCCATCTCGGCGATTACTGGGGCAACATTCGAAATGCACTGGAGGAGGTTACGCGGTTGACGATCCAGGACAATGCTGTAGAATGTTTACTAGGGCTGCGCAAACGAACCAGCGCCCTTAAGGTGCAGTTACGCTTTCTTGATTTGGCTCTCATCCTAGCTATCAGAGGGATTACCATGCGCTGGAAGTCCCCACGTTGTCCTCCATTACCAGTATGGCAAGATGATGTAGTGCGATGGTGTGGAGCTGAGAGTGCGGCTATTAGACGTGAGGAGGCGAGAGGGCTCAGAAAACACCCAATCTCCTTGGACTGGGACTGTATGCTCAAAGAGTTTCGACATTTAGATCTTACACTGGGGACGATCACACCTACACCATAGTGCACCCATATGGCCTCAACTGATGCAACGCAAACTATTTGATTATTTGCTTGAGGTTCTCTTGCCGCCCAGACACTGCGACACTAACGACAGGAACCCGGAGATCCTAGATAGAGATACTGTAATGGGTTATAGGATACAACATTGAGATGCAGACCAGGAGGGTAGGAGGGAGGGTGGGTACAGGGTAGTTCTGGGAAAAGTACCGGCTTAATTGCATGTTACCTTTAACTACCATTGGAAATATCTACGCAATATTCAGGAAAGTGATATTGACCGGACATATGACCAACATATACCCTGAGGATTCATACGTCGAGGTCTATTGTATAACATTCTGCGTGAGAATATATGTAATGGAAATGTTTCAACAAAACACAAAATGTACACGCCATGATGTATATTATGTTGTCGGTGAACCGTTCAAGGGTGTGCAATAAAGTCTGTTAAAAAAAAAAGAGAGAAGGACTATTTAAACAAACATTAAAAAACATTAAAAAACAGGGCCAAAATGTAAACCTGATTTTGAATCCTCTGGTTCCTACTCCCTGTTCCATCTACAGAGTATATCCTACTTGTGCAACGAGAGACAAAGAAAGAGGGAAAAACGAATTTTTTCTTAATACTGCCCTCTCCCACTATGCAGTGGCATGCTTCATCATAGGGCCGCTGCAGACGTCCAGGAGCAGACCAACACACTGAACGGAGCGCAATTTTTCATAGAGTAAAGTGGTGAGGGAGGAAGTTAAAAGCGAGTAAAGAGATAGAGTGCTGGGGAAGGATGTTCCCTCAAGAAGGGATCACAAAGTGCAAGAAAAAAGAATAAAACTGTCTAAGGAGATACCATACGATTACCTTTATTCTTGGTTGTCCTTTGCAGGGTTAAAAATGGAATTGGGGATAAGTAGGAGGGGTGACTGCCCCTATATCCCGGCTGCAAAAACCAACATGTTTCGGCCTCTCACAATAGCCCCCATGGGTCAATGAGGCCTTCTTCAGGATGTGGATCCCTTGGTTAAAGTGGTCTTGACCCTCACTGCAGTGTTAATAATAAAATTTTCAGGTTCACCTTTCTACTATTTCCGAGAGGTGTAAATTTTCTGTGAGGAAAACAGAGCATACGACTACTGTATTGTTTTCCATAAAATTACTCTCTCCAACCTACAGTTATTGCCACTCTTTTCTACACACCTATGTATCATATTATAATTATATCTCCCGTTACTGTAGTATTTTTTCCAATGTTAAAAAAGCACCCTCGTGCTATTCATGCACAAAACAAAGTGTTGATACTCAAACACCCGTGAAGTCGTCTGGACACTACGATGACCGAACCCTTTTTTAAAAAAAACATCGGCCACTCTCAATATTATCATCAAATGCCTGAAATATGGGTGAGCCAAGGCCCCTCGTGGTCGCACAAAATGAAGTGAATCAAGAGATTGCCTTACCCAGGTTTCTGAGAAATTCTCTAAACCCGGGACCGTCATGGGAAGGTTGTCTTATAGTCACACTCTGTATATCCAAAACACAAGGTTTCATGGTTTCATAGTAAGCCAACGCCCAGTGTCTCTAATTAGCCAGCCTTCTGTCACGCAGTTTATCTCACAATCTTAAACTGTGTATGTGATACCATTCACTCTTCTTAAAACCCAATCGCTCTAAGGAGGGTACTTTCCTCCTATCGGTATCAAGGCATTACTCCAGAGTTTCTCAATCAAACCCGCGCCCCCCTCTCTTTCGTTCATCAAATAAATCCCGCTTACTACATCAAAGACTAGCATTCGTCCTTTCCCCATTTGGGTCCGCCGACGATGCCGTCTTAGCGTTCTCATCGCGGTTAAGACTGTTTCACGTAGGTCACGTGAGCAGTCCAGAGTCCACCTCCGGGCTATGGAGACTACTAGAACGCCGCGTCCATATCCCTGAAAGCAATATCTACCGCAGCCATGTTGGATTCCCCGTGATACACGTCTTCTCTTATGTTCGAAAAGGAGAGTTCTTATCCTCTTGGAGGTGTCAATCTCATCAACCATATCAGATAATAAAACGGTGGCAAAAAAGGCCCATTTATGGATAATTTAAGAAATTCAATTGTAAAGCATATAGACCTCACTCGGTTGCCTGTGATTTAACTATAGCGACCATGTTGGAAATATCACACTAATCTTTTCTCATCAGTCATATCTAGTGATAGGGAATGATGTATTCGGGTTTTAAAAAAAAAAATTCCATCAATCATTCTCAATGCTTCTATTGTATGGGGCAATTCTGCTAGTTCGAGTATGGAACACAACTGCTTCAAATGTACTTTACATCATAGGTCGATGTGAGCTTATCGTACTGCTTGGTTCCTGTACTATTGGGGCCAAACACATCGTGGACCAAGTAATGGTTCTTCATCCCAGGATGTTTATGCTCCACTCTCTTGGCCCTCATAGATTCCAGTTTCCTCTCAACCCATCTCATTATAGTTATTCATTATCCCATGGAGTTGGTACCACCGGATACAGTCATTCAGGCCCCTTATGCTGCTCTTTAGTCAGCCAACCCATCGCTGCTCTCTAATCAAAAGGAAGTTCGTAATATCAGTTACAGTCGGTGGGATGTATGGCCTGTCAATCACTGTCCAAACTAGATTCTTTACACTATGCCCCATCTCTTTGTAGTGGGTTGTGAGCTTTGTGTTAGTTTTACCACACTGTATACTACTCATATGTTCTAATATACGTATTTTTACTCGGCGGGTAGTCATGCCCACATATTGCAAGTTGCAGGGGCATTTCAACAGGTTGATTACGTTGTCAGAATTACAGGTAGTGTGTTTCCTGAGTTCCCCAGGTTGTCGTAGGCCGATATCTTCACTTTTGCCATTTATTGAGACTGGGCAAGCTCTGCAATAGCCACATGCATAATGGCCCATTACAGGTGGTAAGTTCCAGAGGTTCTCTCTTCCTGCCTCCAAAGGTTTTGAGGTCCTGGGTCGTGTGTGGGCCACCATGTCTTTTATGCTCCCACTTTTCTTAAATGAGAACAGGGGGGATGGTTGATTGAGCCCATTAGAATTCAGAATAGGCCAATTTTTCTGTACTATCTTTTTCATTTGATTAGATGTTGTATTGAATGTAGTGACACAGATACTTCTCTCCTCCTGATCTCTTTGATGTGTTTTGAGTAAAGCTTCTCTGTTGTTATTTTTTGCTCGTTTCCGAGCCCTCTTAATTACTCGTTCAGGGTAGTCTCTCTCACGGAGTTTCATGCTCAATAGGTCTGCCTCTTTATTGTAATCAGTCAGTGCAGAACAGTTCCTGCGGAGACGCAGGAACTGTCCGTAAGAGAGATTCTCCCTTAGGGAGCGAGGGTGAAAGCTTTTGAAAGATAATAAGTTATTCCTATCTGTAGGTTTGTAGAACACACTGCTCGCAAGGCCCCTATTTTCAACCCTGATGTTCAAATCAAGGAATGCCAAAGACTCATTAGTCATTGTTCCAGTGAAGAACAAAAAATGTTTTTTTTCATTCAGCCACATCAGAAGTTTGATTGAGAAACTCGGGAGTAAAGCCTTGATACCATTAGGAGGAAAGTTCCCTTCTTAGAGCGATTGAGTTTTAAGAAGAGTGAATGGTATCACATACACAGTTTAAGGTTGTGAGATAAACTGCGTGAGAGAAGGTGGGCTAATTAGAGACACTGGGCGTTGGCTTACTATGAAACCTTGTGTTTTGGATATACAGAGTGTGACTATAAGACAACGTTCCCACGACGGTCCCGGGTTTAGAGAATTTATCGGAAACTCGGGTAAGGCAATCTCTTGATTCACTTCATTTTGTGCGACCACGAGGGGCCTTGGCTCACCCGTATTTCAGACATTTGATGATAATATTGAGAGTGGCCAATGTTTTTTTTAAAAAGGGCTCGGTCATCGTAGTGTCCAGACGACTTCACGGGTGTTTGAGTACCAACACTTTGTTTTGTACATGAATAGCACAAGGGTGCTTTTTTTAACATTGGAAAAAATACTAAAGTAACGGGAGATATAATTATAATATGATACATAGGTGTGTAGAAAAGAGTGGCAATAACTGTAGGTTGGAGAGAGTAATTTTATGGAAAACAATACAGTAGTCGTATGCTCTGTTTTCCTCACAGAAAATGTACACCTCTCGGAAATAGTAGAAAGGTGAACCGGAAACTTTTATTATTAACACCGCAGTGAGGGTCAAGACCACTTTAACCAAGGGATCCACACCCTGAAGAAGGCCTCATTGACCCATGGGGGCTATTGCGAGAGGCCGAAACATGTTGGTTTTTGCAGCCGGGATATAGGGGCAGTAACCCCTCCTACTTATCCCCAATTGGAACCCTGCCAAGGAGAACCAAGAATAAAGGTAATCATATGGTATCTCCTTAGACAGTTTTATTCTTTTTTCTTGCACTTTGGGATCCCTTCTTGAGGGAACATCCTTCCCCAGCACTCTATCTCTTTACTCGCTTTTAACTTTCTCCCTCACCACTTTACTCTATGAAAAATTGCGCTCCGTCCAGTGTGTTGGTCTGCACCTGGACGTCTGCAGCGGCCGTATGATGAAGCATGCCACTACATAGTGGGTGAGGGCAGTATTAAGAAAAATTTCATTTTATCCCTCTTTCTTTGTCTCTCGTTGCACAAGTAAGATATACTCTGTAGATAGAACAGGGAGTAGGAACCAGAGGATTCCAAATCAGGTTTACATTTTTGGCCCTGTTTTTTAATGTTTGTTTAAATAGTCCTTCTCTCTTTAGTGAGTTATAAGTGAAACCGTACACACAGGCTCTGCAGCAGCAGGCCCAACATATGTTTAAAGGGGTACTTGTCTGGATGGGTGACTTGGTTGAATAAATACTTGAGTTGAGTGAATGTATCAGTCCCTTTGTGGGTGTATCAGTGGATGTGTAATTAACTAAGTTGATATATGACTGGCTGTCTTAACTCTCTTACATTTCAAGCACATCACCCTCACTATGACCCACCTGCGTCCTACCTTAAGTGCGACTTATATGTAGTACAATGGGAGTTTAATGCTTGCGAAGAGCTTTTAAATGCCAAGTCGAAGTTGCAGTAAAACTGCACACACAGGCTCTGCAGTAGCAGGCCCGAGACATGTTTAAAGTGCTACTTGTCTCAATGGGTGACTTGGTTGTGTCAATACTTGAGTCTATATGTGAGTGAGTGTATCATCCCTCTGTGGATGTGTCAGTAGATGTGTATGTAACTAACTCAGTATGTGACTGGCTCTCTGAGTAACACTATGGGTCTGTAAATGTGTATTCAAGTCGCTGTAAGGACTGATTACTGGCTGTGTTAGTGAGTGTTGGGGTATGTAACTGTGTCTGCAACTGCCTCAGTTACTGCTGGATGCATAAGAGCTGTGTGAGTGAGTGAACAGATGTGTATCTGCCTCTGTCGCTATCTGACTGAGGGGGATATTCACAAGAACGTGCGCTAAACATCTCCAAAAAATGTTAACGCAACTTTACACATCGCAGTCTATCGCGTGAAAATAACCCTGTGTTAACCTGGAATTCACAATACGGCAGTACCATGTGATAGTCTTCCGAAAACGCTGCCAATGTCCACCGCGACGGAGATAAAAACACAAACCCCAACATCCAAAAACGTGCGATGAGCCCATTCGCGATGAGGAAATCAGCGATAAGCAGCGCCAGGCCTGCCATACACACACGGCAGGCGGGAAAATCACTACAAAAGTAGAAAAAACACACAAACACAAAATGACCAACACCGAAGCACCATGGAGGCAGCCGGAGCAGGCGCAGAGGACGAGCGGAACCCCACAAGCACCCCGGACGACCAGCCTGGGACCTCGGTGACAGGGAAGGGCAAGGACAAGAAGAAGAGGAAGACGAAGTTCAGTACGCAGTAGAATAGGATCCTGGTCACGGAGGTGATAGAACACCATCAACAACTGTTCGTCGCCTCCAATGTGTCATTTGGCACCAAAAATGGATTATGGCGGTCCATTGTGGACAAGGTGAATGCTGTCGGAGAGCACAAGAGGTCAATGGACGAGGTCAAGAGGTGATGGATTGACATCAAGCGCAAAACCAAGGAGAAACTCGCAGGCAACCAGAAGGCAGCAATGCAGACTGGAGGTGGGAGCCCAGCACCACAGCTGGAGCTGGATGACATGGAGGAGCTGGTGTCGATAGTCATCAGTGTGGAGACCGTGGCAGGAGTCGGGGCACCGGACACTGCTCGACATGACACAACACAACGGCAACAGGGTGAGTAACCACCAGGTACTTGGGGGACGGGGGGAGATGGCCACAATGGCACACATGCACAATCAAGCAGAGCATAGTACACACCCACAATGACTCTGGATCATGGCCCTGATCTACACACTGTCACAATGTACATTGCCATGCTGTCTGAATGTGAACATGTACCATGCGGCTACATACATGTGGACACATTGTAACACAGCATCTCCCCTTCACATTGCAGGGGCACCGTCAACACCTCCTGCAGAGCAGTCCCAGCCACTCTTCACTGATGACGAGGAGGACACCACAAGCATCGACACCCAAGCACTCCAAGACATCATTGAACTCATCCGCCCATCACCTCCAGGACCAGGGCAGCCCAGCTGCATCGAGGAGACCCCACCCACTCCACAAACCACCCAGCAGGAGGGACCCACAACCCCGGCTGTCTCCCAAGACCCCCCCGAACAACACATGGCCTTCCAAAGCCGTGTGTTGGAGGTCCAGAGGGAGATGGCTGAGCAGGTGCGGGTGGGGTTCGACCTCATGGCTACCAAACTTGATGCCATCCATGGGTGTCTGAGTCCCATCAGGGACCACCTCCAGTCCCTAACGGACACCCACACGCCACTTCATGGTCTCCAACGAGCCCTGGCTGACATCACTGGAGTCATGACTCGGAGACAAGAACACCTGTCCGCTCAGAGTGGCTCCAGCGATCTCAGCCGTGAGATGGCACACATGCGGAGGCTCATGAAGGACATGGTGCGGATGGAGGCGGAAGGATGGCAGCCACCGCTGCACATCAGCGAAATGTAGCTGGGATCTACCATGCCCTGCATGTCCTCATCATGGCATTGCTGCCACAAGGCGTGGTGCAGATGAATGCTGCTGCCCCTACACCATCCACATCTCTGCCCCCTGGTGTGTTGGTGCCTCACAGTGCGGCAGGCATTTCCACTCCGGCACCTGATGTGTCACTGCCACACAGTGCGGCCGACAATCCACCTCCGGCCCCTGATGTGTCAGTGGCACACAGTGCTGCAGCCGGAACTGCACCACCCACAGGTGGGGCAGAGCACACATCCGAGGACAAGGACGTGGATGGGATTGAGTTCAGAAGGAGGCACTAGCATTCATGTCCGCCACCTGGCCTGTTGCTGCTTGGTGCTGCACATGGCCCCATGACCTTCCACTGACCCCTGATACACTCTGCTGCTCTCACCTTGGACCGCGACATGGACTGCCATATCCTGTTTGGTGACCAATGACACAGCTACCAGACTGCAGACTGTACCCTTCCTCTTCCGCTGTACTTGTCATTTCCCGATGGACTCTGGCTGGCCCTCCACGGGCCCATATTGTGAAGTGTGGTTGGCATGGCCCTGTACTGCTCCAGCTGCAAAACTCCTCTGGGGGTGCATTAAACATTCAGAAACGCACTGCTGTGTTATGTCTTACATCATTCATGTATGAATGTGTGGATGAATGTAGGGTCAGTGATTCCCCCTATCGTCAATGATGCTCATCTAGTGGGATTCCAGTCACAGTGTGCTACATTCCCGATTGCGTTCCGGGTGCCGTAGACACTTCAACAGGGACACACGCATTAGTCACTTCCTTGTCCGGACATGGACTGAACCAGGCCCAGAGCCCCCGAGTCATTGTTGCAAGCCCTGCGCTGGTCCGGCGTACGCCATGCCAGACCAGTCCGCTTACGCTCCGAGGGGGGGGCCACATAGCTACAAGTCGCAGGTTTACACGCTAGTGGTCTGCAGGTCGCTGGTCTAGTTGTCAGCATGTGACGGCCACTCCCTGAGGGCAGGTTTGCACACACACCACACCCATTCGGCACAGGCGTCACAGGGCATGTGACCCGCCAAAATAAGGGGCCGACAACGGCACATTCCCCACTGCCGGTGGTGACTGGATGACGGACGTTCCACAATTCTCAATCATAAAGGGCCCATGAGTTGTTGCGCACAGGGTTAGTGGCACCCAAAGCCTTGCGGCCATCATGGGCCTACCACCACGTGGCGCTGACTGGGGTTGCACAGGGTTAGTGGCACCCGAAGCCTTGCGGCCATCACAGGCCTACCACCACGTGGTGCTGACTGGGGTTGTACAGGGTTAGTGGCAGCCGAAGCCTTGCGGCCGTCACAGGCCTACCACCACGTGGCGCTGACTGGGATTGCACAGGGTTAGTGGCACCCAAATCCTTGCGGCCGTCACAGGCCTACCACCACGTGGCGCTGACTGGGGTTGCACAGGGTTAGTGGCACCCGAAGCCTTGCGGCCGTCACAGGCCTACCACCACATGGCGCTGACTGGGGTTGCACAGGGTTAGTGGCACCGAAATTGCTGAGCGGGTGTGCGGCCTGCGATGATGACGTGTGCACTGATGTGGTCTCTGCCATTGATGCCTCGGGACTCAGCGTCATGTGTGGGACCTGCTAGGCCACGGTGTGGGTCCGCATGATGTGGAGCATGCCATGGTGGCTGGACCTGGGCATGGAGCTTGCATGGGCACGTGGTGTGCCCACTGGTGGACACACCGTTGGCGGCAGGTGAGCAGTGGGGCCTGGGTGCGCAAGTGCAGAGAGCCAGCGCTGGCCGGCAGGAGGGGGTAGGGTGCAGCTGCATGTGTGCGCAGGACGGACAGGCGTTGTGGCCGTGTGCAGTGAGATGGACTCTGCCATGATTGACTCTGGCCTCGATTACAGATTGCAGACCTGGTGGCTTGCAGTGTATACCGGCATATGGTTGGAGACACACCAGTGGCAGCAGGTGAGCAGTTGTGCCTGGGTGCGCGGGGGCAGCAGTGTCCCTCCTTCTCTCTCTCTCCCTTCCTTTCCTTCTCCCTCTCTCTCTCTCTCCCTTCCTTTCCTTCTCACTCTCTCTCTCTCTCCCTTCCTTTCTTTCTCTCTCTCTCTCTCTCCCTTCCTTTCCTTCTCTCTCTCTCTCCCTTCCTTTCCTTCTCTCTCTCTCTCTCTCCCTCTCCCTTTCTTTCTTTCTCTCTCTCTTTCTCCCTCTGCCTTTCTTTCCTTCTCTGTTTCTCTGTGTCTCGCTCCTTTGATGTGCGCATGACACAAGTTCTGATTTTGTGCTTTATTTTCCAGGCTGTGACATCAAGATTGTCCCAGACGGACCCGACAGGAGTCTTCCGCATTGGTGTTTTGTGTTGTATTCAATAAAGTTTTTGGTTGTTACTTCAATGATGAGTGACTGTTTCTCGTTCTTCTGCCCATACATGTTTCTTGTTGTCATTGTGCGACATCATGTACTTTTTGTGGCTCTTGTGTCGTGCAAGGTATGTGTTTGTCCCGGGGAGAGAGGTGCCTGGGGGGGGCCTGGGAGTGGTGGCGGTGGGTGTTGTGGCCCTCATTGGTCTCCGAGCTGCATGATCATTGTCTCCATGGCATCTGTGGGTCTTCAGATGTGGCTCTGGGCTGGGCTCCCTTTCATACTGCAGGTAGTCGTTCTGCCTAACACCAGCAGTAGGCAGGTGTTAAATCCCTGCTGCTACCGTGGCTTATCGCCTGTTTTTGGTTCGCATCGCAGATCTGGCAGTTCGTTGTGAAAGTGGTGTTTTCGTGTGTATTTGCACGGGAACGCCTACTCTGCATCTCATTAGCGTTAGTTGGTGGTGTCACCCGTGGAGGTAAATTTTGCGGCAGTTATCGTGGGAATACTTGCGTTGTCTGCAGTTTGCAACCGCTTGTGAATGGGGCGTTAAATCTATCTCCACTTTTGATGCATTAAGGTGGCGATAACTCGACGATAAGTCCTTGTGAATATGCCCCTGAGTGTGTGAGTGCCTCTATGCTTTTGTAAATAGGTTTATAAGTTGCTGTAAGGGTGGAAGTCTGCATGTATAACTGCTTATATGGGTCTGTAAGTGCACATTTAACTCACTGTGTCTTAAAAGTACGTCTTACCTGTCAAGCTACCTATGCCTACCTGGGGGTGACTTATATGTAGAAAAAGGAGAGTTTAAGGCCCAATTATAGGTTTCAAATGCCAAGTCGCCATGACAGTAAAACTTTACACACAGACTCTGCAGTAGCAGGCCCAAGATATGTTTAAAGGGCTATTTGTCTAGATGGGTGACTAGGAGTGTCAGTACTTGAGTACATATCTGAGTGACTGTATCAGATCCTCTGTGGGTGTGCCACTGAATGTGTAGTAACTTTGTCATTATATGACTAGCTGTCTTAGTAACTGTATGGGTCTCTAAATGTGTGCATGGATTGCTTACTGATTGTATTATTGACTCCTGGGGTGTGTAACTGTGTGAGCAACTGGCCCTGTTACTGCTGGATACATAACAGCTGTGTGGGTATGTTAGTGAATTTGCAAGTACCTCTCTTTCTGACTGAGTGTGTGAGTGGTTCTATACCCTTGTAAATATGTGTGTGAGTCACAGTATATGCCAAATATATAACTGGGTGTATGGGTCTGTAAGTGTACATCTAAATCGCTGGAACTTGTAACTACATGTTTTACCTTTTAACCAAATAACACACTGCCCTATGGCCTACTTACAAACTGCTTTAGGGTTGATTTATATATAGTAACAGGTACATTCAAGGCTTCACAAGAAGTTGTCAATGCCAATTCAACCTGGCTGTGAAACTACTCACAATCTCTGCATTAGCAGGCCTAAGTCATGCACTCATAACTCAGTGTATATATTACTTTCTCACTAGCAAGAATGCATAAGGACGCTGAACAGTGCATTTTGCTGACAGCTTACACGGTGAACTTTTCCATTACTTACCCGTATGTAACGATGCATTCTGGGAGTTGGATGCCAGAACCAGTCAGGTGACCAGAAACGTTATAAATTTGGAGGCACAGACACTAATGGTGTGATTTCCTGCCCGTGAACAAGGCCCAAGGTGCCGAAACTAGTTGGGACTATAGGAATACTGTGCTTTTAGTTCGATTATAGGCTTTCTGTCTACTGAAGTGGGCCTCTTGTGTGGTGCTTCATGGTGTGGATTTGCCGGGACTCTCCGTGCCCGGTTTAAAGAGGCTGCCCTGCAGGGTCGGGGGCTCCCCAGTCGGAGGTTTTTTGTGGATGTTTTACGAGGGAGCATGACCCACACGCTGCCGTCAGACCTACTAAGGAAATGCCAATTGGTAAAAAGTACGGCGGCGCTGGAAGGGATTTGGTCGGGGATGATTCCCCTTCCAATCGTTCAGATGACAGAGGCACATAAACCTAACAGTTTGTTACTCCAGCATTGTGCTTTTACGAGGAACCCTGCCTGATTACCACTTGGATTTACTTTCTCACTAGCAAGAATGCATAAGGACGCTGAACAGTGCATTTTGCTGACAGCTTACACGGTGAACTTTTCCATTACTTACCCGTATGTAACGATGCATTCTGGGAGTTGGATGCCAGAACCAGTCAGGTGACCAGAAACGTTATAAATTTGGAGGCACAGACACTAATGGTGTGATTTCCTGCCCGTGAACAAGGCCCAAGGTGCCGAAACTAGTTGGGACTATAGGAATACTGTGCTTTTAGTTCGATTAAAGGCTTTCTGTCTACTGAAGTGGGCCTCATGTGTGGTGCTTCATGGTGTGGATTTGCCGGGACTCTCCGTGCCCGGTTTAAAGAGGCTGCCCTGCAGGGTCGGGGGCTCCCCAGTCGGAGGTTTTTTGTGGATATATATATATATATATATATATATATATATATATATATATATATATATATATATATATATATATATGTATATATATATATATATATATATATATATATATATATATATATATATATATATATATATATATATATATATATATATATCTACGGGAGCCGAGCCGGTGGTTAAAGCCTTTAACATTATACTACTATGACTTTGTACCTGCATTTTACTTTATAAGATAGTAGTGGTTTCGAAAATAAGAATTTTTCACTAAGTAAAATGTCTAAATCACTGCATTTGAACATACAGTTTTTTTTAGAATCCTTCCCCCATACTTTTCACCTCAGTTTCCATAGTAACCCCCTTTGCAACACTCTCTAGTACCAGTAGGTCAAAAGTTCACAACACATTCTACAAGCAGCATACTAGCTTCAAGTTCAACTGTAGCAGGTGTGGTTGACTTTTGGGAAATATAAGCATATCCAATATAGCATAACACGTTTTAACTTTTACCAGAGCCAATCACAGATTTATTTACTTTTACCTTGAAATCACTACCTAATTTTAGCTACCTGCATATTTACACCATCTAATCAAATATGTTTTTTTAAGTAGGTTCTGTCCTCCATTTTAACTGCCTTTCATTTTGAAAACTGTTTCATTCAGCTCCAGCCTTCTCCAGCGTGCTACTACTCCTTGCCTTCAAAAAGGTTAGAGTGTGGATTGTGGGACATAGCTTTGTGTTTTGGGCCAGAGAATGTGCTAGAAAGAGTGGCATTGATAGAGACTTGGGTTTGCCTAATGTGGACATACCTGAGCCAACTATAACTTACGCCCCCATAATGCACTGCTTATGACCTCATATATTACATCACTTATGACATGGTCAGTGACATCACTCATGACATCTCAAATGACATCACTGATGACATCACTGAGAACACCATTCAGTGAGTGTAAGTATTGTGTGAGAGTTTGATTGTTAAACATATATACTAAGGTACTACAAAAGTTAAAGTAGTATACTAGGTGTAGAATTAATGAATTATGCTACTTTTTATCAATATCATGTGAGTGGCTGTGTGACTGTATGCTTCCTTGAGCATATGGGTATGTGAGTGGCTTTAAGGGTGTATGATTGGGTGTGTGAGTAGCTGTATGGGTGAGGGAGATGCTGTGTGAGTGGCTGTATTGGTGAGAGAGTAGGTATGTCAGTGGCTGAAATGGGAATATGAGTGGCAGTGTGAGTGGCTTTATGGGTGGGTAAGCAGGTGTGTACTGACTGTAAGGGTGAGTGAGTGGGTGTCTGAATGGTTATATGAATGAGTGACTAAGTGTGTAAGAGGCTGTATGGGTAGATGCTTTGTTAAGTGAGTTGGTGTGTGAGTGGCTGTATTGGAGAGTGAGTGTCTATATAAATGGCTGTATGGCAGAGTGCAGGATGTGTGAGTGCTTGTATGGATATGTGAATGGGTATGTAAGTGGTTGTGTGAGTATGTGAGGGCTTGTATGGGTGACTCAGTAGCTGTGTTGAGAGGCTGATTGGGTGAGTGAGTGGGTGAGTGAGCAAGTTTGTAGATAAATAAGTGGGTGTTTGAGTAGCTGTATGGGTGAGTTTGTGATTATGTGACTGGCTATATTGGTGAGCAACTGGTTGTGAGTGGCTATATGGGAGAGTGAATGGTTGAGTGAGTGGCTGTACGAGTGAGTGGGTGTGTGAGGGGCTCTATGGAAGAGTGTGTGGGTGTGTGAGTACTGGTATAGGTCTGTGAATGGGTTGTGCGGGTGTGTGAGTGGACATATGAGAGGTTGTATGGGGTGTGAGTAGGTGCGTGAGTGTTTATGTGGATGATGTTATCAGTGATGTAATTTGAGATGTCACCAGTGATGTCATCAGTAATCTCTCTGACCATTTCATGAGTGATATAATATGTGAGATCATAAGCAGTGCATTGTGGTGGCGTATGTTATAGTTAGCTCAGGTAACTATAACTGCTGAATTTCACTGGTTTTGGGTGAGTGAAATCTGGGCCTAACTATAACTTCCCTGTAACTTTTGTTTTTTTAAGCAAATTTCTATGGTTTTTAACTAGTAGTCACGTTTGCAGAGTGGTGGACAAAGGGGGTAGGGCCTCCAACCAGCTTTCAGGAATCCTGCTGTGTCGGATTTAATGAAGGTAACAGGAGGGCCCCTAGGATTCCTCAGCATCCAAGAAGACTTCATCCCCCAACTAACAGTGTGCTAGAGGCGCATTTGCAGAGTGGTGGAGAAAGGAGGCATGGCCTCTGAAGACCTCTCAGTAATTCCACTGGGTGGGACTTACTGGAGGTAACAGGAAGGTTTTTTGCCCTCTAAGGACTTTCTAGAGCCAATGGGATTTCAACCCCCAACCAGCAGTGTACCAGAGGTGTGTTTACAGAGTGGTGGTGAAAGGGGGCTTGGCCTGCGAAGTCCTCTCAGCAATCACGCTCTGTGAGACTTACTGGAGGTAACAGGAGGACTTGTTGGCCCCCAAAGACCCTCAGAATCCAAGGGGACATCACCACCCAGCCAGCAGTGCACCAGGACGCATGTTTGCAGAGTGGCAAAGAAAAGGGGCATGGCCTCTGAAGTCCTCGTAGCAATCAGGCTCTGTGGGACTTACTGGAGGTAATAGGAGTGCTTGATGGCCCCAAAGACCCTCTGCATCTAAAGGGACTACATCCTCCCACCAGCGGTGTGCCGAGATGTGCGTGTGCAGGGTGATGGAGAAAGGGGTCGTGGCCTCCAAACACCTCTTAGCAATCCCACTGTGTGGGACTTACTGGCAGTCACAGGAGGTCTGGTTGTCCCCCAAGGACCCTCAGCAGCGCATCAGGAGGCACAATTGCAGACTGCTGCAGAAAGGGGCGGTGCCTACAGAATTGTGCTGCCAGCTTTTTCTTTTTTTAAAAATGATAAGGGAAGGGGGCATTGCAACCCCCCCTTACTTGTGCAGATTTCGGCCCCCAGGCACCCGATCCCCAGAGGCTAGGTATTGTTAGAATGGGGAGTGGGGCCACATGACCCTTCTTCCCTGGGCTGATTTTGGCCCCTGGGGACCCCATCCCCAGGGCCTGTCCTTTATTTATTTTTTGTAAAACATGGGAGGGGGGCCACAACGCCCCCCTCCAGGGCTGGTTTTGGCCCTGGGGATCACACCCTCCGGGGCCTGGTCTCAATACTGGGTACCCTGGTCCCACCCAGGGTACCCAGTTTCTGAAGCTGGGGACCACGGGGGGAGCCTGAAGACCCCCATGTTCCCTGGCGGCTCCCAACGTCCTGCGGGAGCCTGCATTGCTTTTGGACAGAGGAAGCTGCTGAACATGCAGCTCCCTCTGTCCAAAAGCAATTCTGCTCTGCTTTGAGTAAGCAAGATCATTTAAATGCTCTTGCTTACTGGAAGCAGAGCAGAGTTTGCTATGGCTTGGCAGGAACGGTAATGATCTCACCAAGCCATAACAAACTACAATGTCCTGGGTGTGGGCACACCGGGGACATTGCTGGATCCAACCCTGGGGGGTGGTGGTTCCCAGGGCTAACTACGGCTCTATGAGGGGGAGTTGGTGGTCCCCAGGGTTACAGGGGGCCGCGCGGCCCACTAGTTTAATTATAACCATTTTCTCTGGGGAGATGGTGGCCCCTGGGGCCACGGGCAGCCGGAGCCACTTGCATTATCTTTTCAATTAGCCCCGGGATGTGGTGGTCCCTGGGGCTGCAGGGGGGCCATGTGGTTCCCCATATTTGTCATGTTTAGCCCCGAGGAGGTGGTAGTCCCCGGGGCTCCGGGGGGGCTGCACGGGCCCCACATCAATATAACCTTTGCCATGGGGAGGTGGCTGTCCCCAGGTCAACCCAGCATAAATTAAACAGTATACCCTGGGGAGGTGGCAGTCCCCGGGGATTTAAGGCTCCTAGGATTGGGGCCCAGTGTGCCCCTCCTACATATTATAGACATGCCCGAGGGAGCCTGCCCATCTGGGGCCCAATTCAAAACAAAGCGTGGGAGCCCGTGCTTCGTTTAAAAAAGAAATTCGGTGGGAGTCATGAATCCAGTGCAACTCCTGTCAACATGTTTAAAAAAATGCTTTTTGGACCTGTGGGAGTCCCCCAAGAGTCCTAGGGGGTCAGGGTGTTTCTACCCTGCCCCTTTTTCTTTTATTAAAATGTTTTTTATGTGACTCGGTTCAACCGAGTCACAAGATGGCTGCCAATACTTACTAGTTTGAAGTGTTGGCAGCCAATCAGATCTCACCACAAGATCTCGGCTGGGAAAGATGATCCTCTGCTTCCCCAGTTGTATATCTTAAAAATCTTAAAATTTCTCCGCAACTACTGAATGGAATTGCACCATTTAACAAAAAGGGCGCAACCTTTCTTCCAACCTTTCTTCCAAATATGGTGTAATTCCGCTCAGCAGTTTGGGCAGTTCGGGCTGTAGCCGTGTCTAAAGTTTCCTATGGAAATTCACAAGTGGAAAAAGCATTTTGGGTTCTCCCTTTTTCTTGGCCCCTGCTTGACGGATCACCACAACATTTTCAAGACAGCAGCTAAAGTGAACTTCAAACTAGTTTTGAAAATTTCACCAGGATTGGCAAATCAAAAAATGCTCTTTCTATGGAAACTAAGTCCTAACTATAACTAGGTCCTAACTATAACTACCTACTGGCGACTGCCAGTAAGTAATATATATTCACTGAAAAAGCACAAAGGTTACAGGGACGTCATAGTTAGGCTCAGATTTCACTTGTACAAGCCAGTGAACTTCAGCAGTTATAATGACCTGAGCTAAGCATAACGTATTCCCCCGCAATGCACTGCTTATGACCTCACATATTACATCACTCATGACATGGTCAGTGACATCACCGATGACATCACTCATGACATCGTCAAGTGAGTGTAAATGTTTTTAAGATTTCATGGGTGTTAAACATATATACTAACCTACTATAAAAGTTAAATTAGAATTCTAGGTGTACTACTAGTGAATGATACTACTTCTAACATATATTATGTGTGTGGCTATGTGACTGTATGTATCCTTGTGTATATGGGAGTGTGAGTGGCTGTATAGGTGTATACATGGGTGTTTGATTAGCTGCATGGGTGAGTGAGATACTGTGTGAGTGGCTGTATTGGTGAGTGAATGGTGGTGTGAGTGTCTCTATTGGTAGATAAGTGGGTGTGCTGTGACTGCATGGGTGAGTTAGTGAGTGTGTGAATGGCGGCATCAGTGAGTGACGGGGTGTATAAGTAGATGTATGTGTGAGTGAGTGGCTGTTTTAATGGCTGTATGGGTAAGTGAGCAGATGTGTGAATGCCTGTGTGGATGTGTGAATGGGTATATAAGTGGTTGTGTGGGTGTGTGAGTGATTGTGTGAATGCTTGTATGGGTGAGTCAGTGGCTGTGTTGAGAGGCTGTATGGGTGTATGAGTAGCTGTGCAGGTGAATAAGTCTGTGTGTGAATAGCTGTATGGGTGAGTGTGTGGCTGTGTGAGTGGCTGTGTGGGTGAGTGGCTGATTGTATGAGTGGCAGTATGGGTGAGTGAATGGTTATAAGAGTGGCTGTGTGAGTGAGTGGGTATGTGAGTGGTTCTATGCAGGAGTGAATGGTGTGTGTTGGTCCTACAATGGGTCTGTGAATGGGTATGTGAGTGGTTGTGTGGGTGTGTGATTGGGCGTACAAGAGGTTGTATGGGGTGTGAGTGGGTATGTGAGTGATTCTGTGGATGATGTCATCAGTGATGTCACTGTCCATGTCATGAGTGATGTAATTTTTGAGGTCATAAGCAGTGCATTGCAGAGGGGGTAAGTTATAGTTAGCTCAGGTAACTATACCTGCTATAAACTTCACTTGTTTTGTACGAGTGAAATCTGAGCCTATCTATAATGTCCCTGTAACCTTTGGTTTTTAAGTGAATTTCTAAGGCTTTTCAAATTCTATTTCCTAACTGTAACGTCCCTGTAACCTTTGTTTTTTTTTAGTGAATTGTTATGTTTTTTGACTAGTATTCATGTTTGCAGAGTGGTGGAGAAAGAGTGCGTGGCATTCAACAACCTCTCAGCAATTTCACTGTGTGGGACTTACTGGAGGTAACAGGAGGCGTTGTTCGCCCCCAAGGACCCTTAGCGCCCAAAGGGACTTCGTCCCCCAACCAGTAGTGAGCCAGGAGGCATGTTAGCAGAGTGGTAGAGAAATGGGGGGTGGCCTCTGAAGACCTCTCAGAAATCACACTGAATGGGACTTACTGGAGGTAACAGAAAGACGTGTTGGCCCCCAAGGACGATCAACAGCCAAGGGGACTTTACACCCCATTCAGTAATGTGCCAGGAGGCACGTTTGCAGTGTGGTGGAGAAAGGGGGCATGTCCTCCGAAGACCTCTCAGCAATCCCACTGTTTGGGACTTACTGGAGGTAAAAGAGGTCTTGTTGGCCCCCAGCACCCAAGGGGACTTAATCCCCTAATCAGTAGCGCACTAGGAGGTGCGTTTTAAGAGTGGTGGAGAAAGGGGGCATGGCCTCCAAAAACCTCTCAGCAATCCCGCTGTTTGGGTCTTACTGGAGGTAACAGAAGGGGTTCCTGGCCCCCAAGGAACCTCACCATCTAAGGGGACTTAATCCCCCAATCAGTAGTGCACCAGGATGCATGATTGCAGAGTGGTGGAGAAAGGGGGCGGGCCTCTGTTGATCTCTCAGCAATCCCACTGTGTGGTATTTACTGTAGGTAACAGGAGGGGTAGGTGGCCCCCAATAACTCTCAGGAGTCATAGGGACTTTATCCCCCAACTAGTAGTGCACCAGGAGGCGTGTTTGCAGGGTACTGGTGAAAGGGGTAGGGCATCCGGCGACTGCCGCCTGGATTTTTTTCTATTTTTTCATTTTATTAGGGTAGGGGGGTGCTTGGGCCCCCTTCCCTGGGCTGATTTTGGCCCTGGGGACCCCATCCCCTGGGCCAGGCTTTTTTGGAATGGGGAGGGGGACACTTGGCCTCCCTCTCTGGGATAATATCGGCAATGGGAACTCAGTCCTGGGGAGCCCATACCCCGAGGCCGCCCTCTTTTCTGGCATTGGTAACCACGGGGGAGCCTGAAGGTGCCTGTGGTCCCAGCCAGCTTCCTGCCTCCTACATGAGCTGGCATTGCTTTTAGACATAGGGAGCTGCTGGAAAGGCACTCCCTGTGTCTAAAGGCAATTCTTCTCCACTTCCAGCAAACAAGAGCATTTTTAATCCTCTCGCTTGCTGGAAGTGGAGCATTTGCTGTGGCTTTGTGAGGGTGGTAAAGCTCCTGCCAAGCTACAGCAAACAGCTATGTCCTGGGGGTGGGTACCCCGGGACATAGCAGGAGCCGGACAAGGGGGTGGCAGTCCCCAGGGCCATCCATGGCTACAGGAGGTGGGCCAAGCGGCCTCCCTCGTTTCTTGTTGCTGGGCCTGCCCAAGGGAGGTGGCAGTCCTGGGGGCCCAGTGGGGTCCCTGACGCCCCTCACCACAAACTGACCATGGCCCCAGGGAGGTGGTGGTCCCCGGGGCCTGGCGAGTCTGAGAGGCCCCCATAACAAATATTGGCCCCTTGGAGGTCGTGGTCCCCGGTATCCGGGGGGTCCGAGATGCCCCCCATTTTAAAACATTGGCCCCTGGGAGGTGGTGGTCCCTGGTATCCAGGGGGGCCTGAGAGGCCCCCATTTAAAAACAAATAAGCCTCAGGAGGTCCCCGGTGCATTAATAAGCCCCACCAGGGGGGCATGCACCCCCACCCTTCTTATCAAAATGCCCCCAGGACCTGGCCCAACTGGGGGCTAATTAGTAGCAAAGTGCAGGAGTCCGCTCTTCATTTGTTTGAAACATTTCGGAGGGATCCATGGATCATCAGACCATGTCATGAGTGATGTAATATGTGAGGTCATAAGCAGTGCATTGCAGGGGCGAAAGTTATAGTTACTTCAGATAACTATAACTGCTGAATTTCACTGGTTTTGTACAAGTGAAATCTGAGCCTAACTATAATGTCCCTGAAACCTTTGTTTTTTTCAGTGAATTTCTAAGGTTTTCTAACGTCTATTTCCTAACTATAACGTCCCTGTAACATTTGGAGAAAAGGGGAGGGCTTCTTTGCAGCTCTCAAAAATCCTGCTGTGTTGGACTTACTGGAGTTAAAAGGAGGGCTTCTTGACCCTCAAAAAACCTCAGCATTCTAAGAGGACTTCATCTGCACCAGTTGGCTCCTTTGCAGAATGGTGAAAAAGGAGGCTTGGCCTCTGAACACCTCTCCGAAATTTTGCTCTGTGGGACTTACTGAATAGAGGTAACAGGAGGGCTTGTTGGCCCCCAAGGACATTTTACAGCCAAGGAGACTTCATCACCCAACCAGCAGTGAGCCAGGAGGCACGTTTGCAAAGTGTTGGGGAAGGGGGCGTGACCTCCAAAGTCCTCTCAGCAATCTTGCTCTGTGGGACTTACTGGAGGTACCAGGAGGCCTTGTTGGTCTCCAAGGACCCTCAGCATCCAAGGGGACTTCCTCCCCAACCAGCTGTATGCCAGGAGACGTGATTGGAGTTTGGTGGAGAAAGGGGACCCACATCTGGGCATACCCTTCCCACTTAGGGCGACAAATGCAAATAAACTAATTGATATATGGAATGCTGAAACAATGTAAAATATTTAACCCCAGTACAGAGATCTTGGCCTATATCCATCGTTTATTTGCCCACCATGCCATTCCAGTTTAGGCTCAGCCATATGCAAAACAGTCATGGCTCTGCTCCCCATTGAATAGTCCAGCCCGAACTTGCAGGCCAGGTCCTACCTGGACCGGAAACAAGCATCCTGGGACCGTTTTGAGGGTATTAACCCTCATCAGCCAGGCTAGTTTGCATCCAGTGGCCTGATGAGCACGGACCCACGTCTGGGCATACCCTTCCCACTTAGGGTGACAAATGTAAAAATAGATTTGGTTTAAATCCATTGGTCTCTTGCTCACTATGCCACCCCTGTTTGGACCCAGCCATATGCCAATCAGTCTTGACCCTGATCCTCGTGGGAACAGTCCAGCCTGATCTGGGGTGGCATAGTGGGCATGGCCCTCCTTCCCTGGACCAATTTCGGCCCTGGGGACCCCATCTCCTGGGGCCAGGTTTATTTTCAATAGGGGAGGGGGTCCAAGTGGCTCCCCTCCCCTGGTCAATTTTGGCCCAGGGGACACTAGCCCTGAGGCTTGGTCTTTTTTTTAATAAACTTAGAGGACGGGCTGATTTTGACCCCGGGGCACCCACTTTGAAGTGTTTGGGACCGTGGGGGAGCCTCAAGGCCCCCCGGTCCCTGCAGGCTCCCCACCTCCTGTGGAGCTGACATTACTTTGACAGCTCCCTCTCTGTCAAAGCAAATGTGCTTCGATTCTAGCAAGAGAGTGCATTTTTTCTGCTCTCGCTTGCTAGAAGCAGAGCATAGTTTGCTATGGCTTGGCAGGTGCGGTAAAGCTCCTGCCAAGCCATAGCAAACGACTATGTCCTGAGTTGGGCACCCTGAGACATAGAAGGAGCTGGCCCTGGGTGGTGACGGTCCCCGGCGGCCATCTAGGCTCCAAAAGGGGGGCCATTTCATTTTGCCCCGGGGAGGT
The DNA here is from genome assembly GCA_963921515.1 of Calotriton arnoldi. NCBI lineage: Eukaryota > Metazoa > Chordata > Amphibia > Caudata > Salamandridae > Calotriton > Calotriton arnoldi. The sequence goes on along the minus strand of CAWUFW010001960.1, from coordinate 2,037,090 downwards.
GGTGGTCCCCAGGGCTGCGAGGTGCCGGACGGGCCCGAAACATTGCTACTATTGTTTGCCCCAGGGAGGTGGCAGTCCCTGGGGTTGTGGGGGGCCGTGTGGCCCATCCACATTGTTACTATTGTTTGTCCCTCGGAGGTGATAATCCCCTGGACTGCATGGGGGCCGGGGATGCCGGGGGGCCCCCTGCATTGTTAATAGTATTTGCCCCAGGGAGATGGCAGTCTCCGGGGCAGCTGGGGGGGCGCATTCTTAGCATTGTTTGCCCTGGGGAGGTTGTGGTCCCCGGGGCTTTTCAAAAGCCTAGGAGGGGGGCCCCATGAGCCCCCTACCTTTATTATATTAATCCCTCATGCCCATGAGATTTGGCCCATCTATAGATTCCAAAAAATCACTTTCAGTGGCCCAGTTGCCCCCTCCCAACTCAACTAATTTGGCAATTTCGTCCGTGACCTGGTCAAGTTCTACGACTGCATATATTTCTTCAGCATCCTAAGAGAAATCATTATACTGGTAGTTCTGCATTAGCCTTGACTCAGGATTCCACTTTTGATTAATTGAATATTGGTGACATTAGAGATTTATCTGCATTAGTTGAGTTGGAAGGGGGCACTACCAACTGGGCCACTGAAAGGGATTTTTTTTAAACTCTAGATTTAGAATTGGACAGGGCAAATGGCACCCTTTTTAAACCCAAATCTGCAGGTAATACAGCACCTCTCATGACTTGATAGTTACCATTAACGAAGTAGTCATCAGAGATTTGATTCAAATCTGGTGCAACACAAGTGACAACTATGTTTCTAATCTCAGCAGAGAACAGAGAGATGCTCTCAGAACTCTCCAGGAGGGCCACAATGTTATAATTAAGCCCTCTGACAAGGGAGGCAACGTGGTCCTGTGGGATGTCAATAAATATTGTAAAGAGGCACACAGGCAGTTGGATACTACGGGGAACTATGAGAGAACTGCCATTAAGGCATATAACCAGGCAGTGTGCAAATACCACTGCTTACTTCCAGCATGGAGAGACAGGGGTCTGATCAGTATGGAAGAATTTCAGTTTTTGTTTGTGAAGCAACCAGTGTCAACCTGTTTCTACATGCTTCCTGAGATACACAAAGATAAAGAAAATCCACCAGGGAGGCCTATCATATCAGCTAACAACAGTCTCTTAGAGCATACCTCTATGTATGTGGATTTTTTTCTTCTTCCCTATGCATTAGCCCTGCCATCCTATTGTAGGGACAGCACTGATTTAATCACAAAGGTACAGGACAATCCCTGGAAGGAACATTATCTCCTTGTTACCATGGATGTGGTAGATTTCAATACCTGCATTGATCACGACTTGGGGATACAAGCATGTAGGTACTTTTTTCGTGATAAACCACTATGTAGATATGACCATCCCGCAATGTTGCTTGAGATGCTACAATTCTGTTTAAATAACAATTTCTTTGTAGTTAATGATACTTGGTTTCGCCAGCTAACTGGGACAGATTTGGGAAACTCTTTTGCTCCAAGTTATGCTGGAATCTTCATGGGTTGGTGGGAGGCTAACCATGTGTGGGTGGAGAATGAAAAGTGGACAAAGCACATCACATTTTGGACCAGATATATCAATGACCTCTTTGTCGTATGGGAGGGCCCCAGACAGGATTTGGAGGAATTCTTGATACACATTTCATGCAACAATCTCAATCTGGCTTTAACCCACAAAATACACCCTACTCATATGGATTTTCTGTATTTCGCTGTGGAGGTGGTAGAAGGCAAGTTACACACTAGGCTGTACCATAAAGAAACTGCTGGAAACAGCAGTCTGCATGCCGACAGCCATCAACCACAGAACCTAAAATGGAGCATCCCCTATGGGGAATTGCTCAGTGCGAAGCGATATTGTAGTATAATTAAAGCATACGAAGAGGAGAAAAATAGGATGCTTAACAGATTTCGAGCTAGGAGATACCCGACCAAAGTTTTGGAAGCAGCTAGTTTAAGAGCATCTCAGACCACACGGGACACCCTTTTGACCAAAAAGCAGAGGAAGGTAGAGGGACAGGACACAGTGAGACTGATTACCACATGCAATCATAAGAATAAGGCCATCAGAAAGATAGTTGCTAAACACTGGAACCTAATTTAGAGCAACCCAGTGATAGGAAACAAGGTGACACCTTTCCCTCAAATCACATACAGTAAGTGTAAATCCCTGCGGGCATCCTTTTACATAGTCACACCAACACACACAACAGGAGAGAGGGTTGGTTACAGGAGTAGAAAGGTTTTTATTAGTGTGGAAGGTGCAAGGCCTGCAGGAAGAGTAGCAATATTAGGACCTACAATATAGCTGCTGGCAAACAGATGCGGATTAACAAATTCATCACATGTGGGAGTGACTACTGTATTTATATCCTCACATGCCCATGAGGGTACAGATATGTGAGCAGTACCATTGGCCCGGTCAAAAAGAGAGTTTTGGAGCACTGTAGGGCCATAAAGAACTTGAATGTGTCTTATCCTGTTGCATGACATAGGGCCAGGGAACACAAATAAAATGCTAACCTCTTAATGTTTTTTGGAATTGACAGGATTGAGAAGAGCATCTGAGGTGGCAACTGCGAGAGGCAACTCAGGCAGATAGAGTCAGAGTATATTATTTTGCTTGGGAGCAATTTCCCTGGAGGACTAAACGAGGGTGAAGAATTTCATATACACATTGGCTGATGTGGTAGCTTTTTTGAAGTTTTTTCGCTCACTTGTGTTTTCATTTCTCTCTCTTCTCGACTGTTTTCCTCTATCTTCCATTCCTTTCCTCCATCCTCTTCTCTCTTCTTTTGTCTGATTTACCATAGATTCAATGGAGGGTGCTATTAGTTTCCCCTTTTTATTGAGTTCAATGAATAAAAATCATTTTGTTCTGTTCGTATGGCACTACTTATATTTTTGGCATGGAGAAACACACACTCCTGTTTAGGTTGAGAGGAGTCAGGTGATTTAGTCAGTCCTAAATAGGGAGGAGCATCCTTTTGCAGTCAGACTGGGCAACAATATGTCACATTATACTGTGTGAGGCTTTTCGTGGAATGAATATGCTTGTATATTGTTTGCACTTTCAGGCATGGGCCACTTGGCAATGTACAGAGGAAACAGGGATATGATATCTGTCGTTTAGGTGAGAGACTGACTTACACCTTCATAAATACAATGTAAATATACATTATTCTTGTCAGAGATTTCATCCTCACAAGAGATCCATGATGTTTCGTTATGTTAACAGCAGGATTTAGTGAATGTCTAGGGATTGTTTGGATTTAATGGGAATTCAGAGACTTGGCATTTGATATGATGAAATAATATTAGAAATGTCTCTTCATGTTGGACAACATCATTTAAGACTTTCTGCAATAAGACTACAATATGTGTCTCGCAATGTGCAATCTATTAGAATGTAATATGTTGCGGGCTTTCTTTTCTTGTGGATGGAACAAGGATTGCCTTTTAATACTGTGAACAGGACTCGCACCTGTAGCCCAGCACCAGCCCCGCTTGGTGGACGAGGCCGTCAGCATTGCGGGACACACGTGAAGGTATACATACATATATTTAATATGTGTATATTTTTTTAAAAAAGTTTATGGACTACCACAGTAGTTCCTAGGAAGTACCACGATACCAGTAACATTGAGAAAAAAATATTTTACAATATTAAATTATATTATACATACTATAGGGTGGCTCTTACAAGAACCTTTTGTTGTTTGGAAAAGAAAATAAACCTAGATATGTAGGATAATCCAATATTTTAGGTTTTAAAGGAGGGTAAGATTTCCATATGTGGTAAAATGGAATGGACATCATTTATGCCACTCCACCTCTATGCCACTCCATTGTACGCCACTCCAGTTTACACTATTCCACTATATAATACTCCACTCTACACCATTCAACTCTATGCCAATACACTCTACCCCACCATACTCTACCCCACTCCACTTTACGCTACTCCAGTGTATGCCACTGCACTATTCACAACTCTACTCTACGCTACTCCACGCTATGCTATTATAGTGTATGCCAATCCACTCTACCAAACTCCACTGCACACCACTCTACTGTACTCCACTCATCAACACTGTACTTCATTAAATGACATGCCCCTCCACTCAACCACACTATACTCCACTCTATAGCACTCCACTGTACAACAATGTATTCCTGTCAATGCCAGCCTACAGCATTCTGGTTCAGTGTATGATACTGCACAAAACTCTACACCACTATATGACACTCTATGCAACTCCCTCCATGGCATTTCACCCCACTTTACTGCACTCGACTCTATGGCATTCTACTCCACTCTAATCTACTGGACTACACTAATCCACCCTATACTAGTCCACTCTATGATGCTATATGCCACTTAACTCTACTCCACTCTATGCCACTCCAGTCTACCACAGTACACCACACTCTACTCTACGCCATACTACTCTACTCTATAACAATGTAATCCTACACCCCACTGTACCCCACTCTATGACTGTACCAGATGGCAGACCACTCCACTGTACAATAAACCCCTCCACTCTATGAAGCTTTACTCAATTGTATATTATGCCAGGCCACTCTACTCCATTCCACTCTACTGTACAACATAACACTCCATTCTATGAAATTTAACTCAATTTCTTCCTACATGACTCAACTCGACTCCTCTCTACTTTTTTACTCCACTCTATGCCACTCTTTGACACTGCGCTCTACACCACTCCATTCTAGAGCACTCTCCTCCACTCTATGCAACTCCTCTCTACAAAACTGTCCTACACTTCATGCCACTCTTCTAGACTGTACTCCACTCTATCCCTGTACACTCCACTGAACAACGTCTGTACTCCACTCTCTCCTTAGACACTCCACTGTACAACACTCTACAAAACTTTCCAACACGTTACGACACAGCACTGTACCCTACGAGACCCCATTCCAATTCATGACACTTTACTCAACTTTACACCATTCCACTCCAGCCACCACTCCACTGTATGAAACCTTACTCAACTATATGCTATGCCACTGAACTCTACTACACTCTACGACTCCATACTGTCCTCCACTTTAAATTCAAAGAAAAACACAATGATTAAAACTTAGTTATAGTTAGGGAAAAAAAAATGTTCTTTCTATATAAACCAAACTTTAATGACACAAACATTAGAAATTCTATAGCTAAATTTACTCTACACACTCTACCATGCACTCTGTTCTCAGAAATGATGGGATTTGAGATGTCATAAGTATTGTTATAAATTATATGATTTCAGATGATATTTGTGAGGTAATATGAAAGGGTATAAGCAGTGCATGATAGAATTGCAAGATATAGTTATTGTTGTGTGATTAGTGAGCTTAAAACAGTGTGTATGGAGGAGTGCTAGTTATAAAAAAGTGAAGGTGGTGCATAAATTATACATTTAGGGCCTCATTATGATGAGACTTTCCGAGTCTCATCATAGGTTTCAATTCCAACCGCCGCATTACAATGCAGGCGCTCCAAAGTGAAACCGGCTGGTCATTCTGGCTGGATTCCGACGGGCTCATGGAAAGCGACTTTGAGGGTGTCTAGCAGGGCCCCCTTCACCCTGTGGCCTCTGGTTGGGGGCAGAGGGGGCACCTATGGTGCCCCCTGTCAATCTCTGCACCGTGTGGCAGGCAGGGATGAACAGAAACTCCCATTTCTCTATAGGAACTTGTGCTGTGGCCGGATTACCACCCAACATCGTAATCGTAATCAGGCCCTAAATGTATAACTGTAACTTTGAAATTATTAATTTTTGCGTACTTTAAGTTTGATTTGTATAGAAACAAGAAATAAAGTTATAGAAATTTAAATGTGGTGCATACATTAGAATTTTAAGGTATAACTCTAACTTTAGAGTTTCTAATGGTTGTGTCATTTAAGTTTGGTTTGTATAGAAAGACTAAATGGAGTTTTACTAACTATAACTAAGTTTTAACCTTTGTGTTTTTTTATTTATCCACACTGTGTAGATTGTGTTTCCATAGGAAATGTCTTCATTGGTTTACTAATAACTTTGGTGCCATTTGTTGAATATTCACCAAACCTTCCAGTAAAGTGCTCTTATTTGATTAGCTCCTTCCTGGAAAGTTTCTGGGTGATCTATGAAGTGGGGGCAGAGAAAAAGCGGGTTGTCCCAAAGTACAAGTTACTTACCTTTGGTAACGCTTTTTCTGGTGGATACAGTATCTGCCTGTGGATTCCTCACCTTATGAATATCCCCTGCACCAGCATTCCGCGGAAACTTTTTTCCTAGCTCTGCATGCCGACGAGGACGTCACAATGCCACGGCTCCACTCGCGACTCTGCATGACGTCACCAGAGCCATAAGAGAGCCTCGTCAGCATGATGACGTCAGTTCCACCCATTTTTTCTGTGCCTCCGAGGCGAAGGGGTGGACCGACAACAGATTCAAAGTATACACAGTACACAATATTCAACAACTACACCAAGTGTAAATTCAAAAGGAAAGCCAAAGAGCAAAGGCATTTCCTATAAATCACACAATACAAAATGATACATCAAATATAAACAATCATGTTAATCAAAAACATCTTTAAGGTACACAAGGGTGGACATCGGGGAGGAGGGTGGGTCAGTGATGAGTCCACAGGCAGATACTGTATCCACCAGAAAAAGCGTTACCGAAGGTAAGTAACTTGTTCTTCTGATGGATACATCTGCCTGTGGATTCCTCACCTTATGAATAGATTCCCACAGCAGTCCCACTCCCGGAGGAGGGTGTCCACCCTTCTATACCAAAAGTCCTGCAGGACAGAGCGCGCAAATGGCCCTCCCTCCTCATTTCAGAGTCTAAGCAATAATGCTTTGCGAAAGTATGGAGGGAGGCCCAAGTCGCTGCCTTACAAATGTCCACTACAGGAACACCTCTAGCCAGAGCAGAAGTTGATGACTTGGCTCTAGTAGAATGAGCTCTAATACCTTCAGGCGGTTCCTTACCAGCAAGGGCGTAGCAGATCTTGATGCAGAAGATGATCCATCTAGATAGAGTGTGCTTGTGCACAGCCTTGCCCTTCATGCATCCAATGTAGCCCACAAAGAGCTGATCGTCCACTCGCAAGTCTCTAGTCCTGTTCAAATAAAAGCTCACCGCTCTTTTAGGATCCAGGCGGTGAAGTCTCTCCTCCTCCTTGGAAGGGTGAGGGGGAGGATAGAACACAGGAAGAGTAATGTACTGCCCTAGATGAAAGGGAGTAACTACCTTAGGCAGAAAAGCAGCCCTGGTCCTGAGGACCATCCTTTCAGCATGTATGGTCAAAAACGGGGGTTTTGAACTGAGAGCCTGAAGCTCGCTCACCCTCCTTGCTGAGGTGATAGCCACAAGAAAGACCGTTTTAAAAGACAGGAGTCTCAAAGGACAACTATGTAAGGGTTCAAACGGGGAACCCATCAAAAAAGTCAAAACAAGATTCAAATCCCATTGAGGCATAACAAAAGGAGTAGGCAGAAACCTATTGGTAAGGCCCTTAATAAACCTCAAAACAATAGGATATTTAAATAAAGACGGCTGATCCGGCAAACATAAAAATGCCGAAAGAGCCGACAAATAGCCCTTAACAGTGGCCACAGCACAACCCTGCTGAGCCAGAAAAAGTGAAAACTGAAGAACCTCTGACAAGTGGGCCCTTAAAGGATCAATGGATCTCTCTCCACACCATTTAACAAATCTTGCCCATCTATAAGAGTAAATAGACTTAGTGGAGTGTCGCCTGGACGATAAGATAACATCCACTACATCCGGTGGGAGAGAGAAGGAACTCAGGTTGCCCCTTTCAATCTCCAGGCATGAAGGTGCGAGCTCTGGAGTTGGGGGTGTAAAACCTGCCCCTGCGACTGCGAGAGAAGGTCTGCCCTGAGAGAATGACGGAGCGGCGGGTGCGATGAGAGGTGAAGTAGATCTGTGTACCACACCCTTCTTGGCCAATCCAGGGCGAACAATATAACTTGGGCCTGGTCTTGGCGAATCTTCCTCAGAACCCGAGGAATCAAGGGTATGGGAGGAAACGCGTAAAGGAGTTGTGAGCTCCAATTCATTCGAAACGCATCCCCCAACGCTCCCTGCACAGGATACTGAAGACTGCAGAACAACGGGCAGTGCACGTTCTCGAGAGTGGCAAACAGGTCCAACCGAGGAGTCCCCCACATCTGAAAGATGTGATGAACCACCTCCGGATGAAGCCTCCACTCGTGATCGGCCGAGTAATGCCGACTGAGACTGTCCGCACGAACATTTAGCACACCGGCTAGATGATTTGCAAACACACAAATCTGATGGTTCTGTGCCCAGGACCAGAGTCGCAGAGCTTCTCGACAGACACGATACGACCCTACCCCTCCCTGTTTGTTGATATACCACATCGCGGTAGTGTTGTCCGTCAGGACCTGAACCGACTGACCGCGAAGGGAAGGAACGAAAGCCTTTAGTGCTAAACGTATAGCCCACAATTCCAGAAGGTTGATGTGAAGCAACCTTTCCTCTGGAGACCAAAGACCTTTGACCTCCAGATCCTTCAGATGAGCACCCCACCCCAGAGTGGAGGCATCCGTGATCACTGTGGCTACTGGAGGAGGAGACTGAAAGGGCTTCCCTTGAGTCAGGTTGCCCTGCACACTACACCAAGTCAGCTCCGCTGCAGCTTCTCTAGAGATCCTGACTGACTCCCTGAGATCTCCGTTGTGTTGATACCACTGCCTGCGGAGGCACCACTGGAGTGCCCTCATGTGCCAGCGCGCATGACTGACCAACAGTATGCAGGAAGCGAACAGACCGAGCAGGCGAAGGACCTTCAGGACCGGAACAACCGCTCTATTGTGAAACAAAGGAATCATCTCCTGAATGTTGAGAATTCTTTGAGGGGGAGGAAAAGCTCGACACACAGTAGTATCCAGTACCGCCCCTATGAACAGGTTGCGCTGAGAGGGCACCAGGTGAGATTTGGGCACATTTATTGAAAAGCCCAAGTTGAACAACAGATGAGTTGTTACATGCAGATGATGAAGCACCATCTCTGGTGACTCTGCTTTTAACAGCCAGTCGTCCAGATAAGGGAACACTGGAATCTCCGACCTTCTGAGATGACCCACCACCACTGCCATCACCTTTGTGAAGACCCGAGGTGCAGTAGTAAGACTAAATGGGAGGACCGCAAACTGGTAGTGCTGCGACCCCACCGTAAAATGGAGATACTTCCTGTGCGACTTCAGGATGGAAATGTGAAAATACGCATCCTGTAAATCGATCGACACCATCCAGTCCTCTTGCTGCAGCGCCAGAAGAACCTGAGCAAGGGTCAGCATCTTGAATTTCTCCTGCTTCAGGTAAAAATTCAAGACCCTGAGGTCCAGGATCGGACATAACCTGCCATCCTTTTTGGGGATCAGGAAATACCAGGAGTAGCATCCCTGACCCCTTTCCTGCTCCAGAACCACCTCTATCACACCTTTTTGTAATAAAGCAAGGACCTCCTTCTGTAGAAGAAGCAAATGGTCCTCCGAAGAAAAACCTTGGCAAGGAGGGTAAGGAGGAGGAAATTCCCGAAAGGGAAGGGCGTACCCATTCTCTACAAGGTTTAAAACCCAAAGGTCTGATGTGACCGATTTCCAACCCTGTAGAAAATGAGACAACCGACCCCCTACAGGGCCTACATGATCAAGGATGGGGGATCTAGGGCTGCTTTCCTGCGTTACCAGGGGGAGCAGGGGAGGTAGAAGAGGAGGAGGAGAGATTGCGGGCAGAACCACGTTGGCGACCTCTGGTTCTTCCTCTATATGACTTATAGAGCGGATTTTGCTGCTGCTGTTGCTGAGGTTGCCGCAAGCTACAAAAGGAAGACCTTCCAAATCCACGATATTTTCTATATCCAAACCCCCTTGACTGGGTTTGCAGTCCCAAAGAGTTTGTTGTAGCTCTGCTGTCTTTAAACCTTTGAAGGGCAGAATCCGCCTTCTCCCCGAAAAGCTTCGACCCATCAAAAGGCAAATCAACCAGAGTAGCTTGAACATCCGGGGAAAAACCAGAGGATTTAAGCCAAGCTTATCTCCTGGTGGCAATGGAAGAACCCATAACTCTGGCCACTGAATCAGCCGTATCCAGGCCAGATTGAACAACCTGTCTAGCAGCAGCCTGAGCATCTGTAAGAACCTCCATAAAGTTCCCCCGCTCTTCATCGGGTAACTTGGGTGCCAATTGCTTTGCCGAGTCCATCAAGGCATGAATATAACGGCCTAACAAACAGGTAGCATTCGTAGATTTAAGAGCCATGCTTGAAGATGAAAATACTTTTTTAGCTGACTGCTCCAGTGTTTTAGAGACCCTGTCAGCCGGAGCCTAAGGAAAAGCACCCGAAGACTGTTTAGAGGAGGACGCCTGCACCACCAAACTTTCTGGTGAAGGATGAGAAGACAGAAAGAGAGGATCCCCTGGAGCAGATCTATACCTTCTTGCCACCGATCTAGACACAGCAGGAGAAGAGAGTGGTTTCCGCCAAATCTCTATAATAGGCTCAGTCAATGCTTCATTAAAAGGTAACAATGGCTCAACAATTGATGAAGGCGAATGTAGAACCTCAGTGAGTAAATTTGGCTTATACTCAGCAGATGGTAAGTCCAAAAACTCCGCCGCCTTTCTTATTACCGTATGGTATGCGGCTACCTCTTGAGGTGGAGAAGCCCTTGTAGAAGAAAGCTCCCACTCAGGAGAAGTGTCAAGCCCACTTGCATCCTGTATGCCTTCAAAATCATCCACTGATTCCTCTATTTCACCTTCTTCAACCTCCTGCCTTTGATACTGCTCTTCCTCCAGTAGTCTCTGCGCCTCTCTCCTCGATCGAAATCTAGGAATCGGCATCGGCGGCGCCACACGCGGCACCAACATCTCTGGAGCCGGCATCGAAGAAGGATCCGAAGGAGGCATCGGCGCGGCACAAGGCCGAGATGAAGATCCACCAGACGGCGCCGGGGACTCCATGAACGGCATTGAAACCCTCGGAGCCGGAAACTGCCATGACGGCGCCGTCGGCATGAAAGGCATAAAGGGTGCCTGGGCATAGTGCTGAGGCACACCCAAGTTGAAGGCCAGCGGACCCACGGGACCTGAAGGTGCTCCGGAGGGGAAGGCTGCCTTAGCAAAAACTCCGTACATAGCATTTAAAAAATGCGTAGGATCTGATCCCGAAGTTGGAAATTGCGGAAATGGATTCGACCCAGAATCCAAACGAGGAACATCCGGAGTCAAAACAGCTGGATCCACCGGAGTCACATCGACCTCGTGCACAGGAGAAGCAGGAGTAGAAACAATCTGAAGTGGCAACTCCTCCGAATCCGGCGAGCCCCTCGGCGCCGGAGACTGCGCCGGAGTGCCTTTAGAAGGAGATCTCTCCGGAGTCACTCCTGGAGAAGGCGAAGGAGACACAAGATCTTTTTGACGACGTCGAGGAGCCGGCGAAGGCGACCTCGAAGCCTTACCCTTCGATGAACGGCGCCGAGATCCATGCCTTCTCTTCTTTTTATGTTTCCTCGACTTTGACGAATGCGAAGCCAACGACTTCGACTTCGACTTAGCCCTTTTTCAACCTCTTCCTTCCTTCTTCACCTTAGCCATAAAGAGCTTTGCTTCCCGTTCTTTAAGTGCTTTAGGATTCATCTTCCTGCAGCTGGAACAATCCTCCACGTCGTGATCAGATGACAAACACCATAAGCAGTCTTCATGGGGGTCAGTAATGGACATGTGACCCCCACACTCTCTGCACGCCTTGAATCCAGACTTCCTTGAAGACGACATCCTAAAAGCAACAGTTTAAGATAGAATCCACTTACAAAGTATCTCAACAAAATGGAGAGAGCCAGAAAACCGTTACGCGTCGACGGCGCGGAAAAAAGGGAACTGACGTCATCTCGCCGACGAGGCTCTCTTATGGCTCCGGTGACGTCATGCGGAGTCGCGAGCAGAGCTGTGGCACTGTGACGTCCTCGTCGGCGTGCAGAGCTGGGAAAAAAGTTTCTGCAGAATGCTGGCACAGGGGTTATTCATAAGGTGAGGAATCCACAGGCATATGTATCCATCAGAAATGGATAATACCCACAGATGTTTCACAGACTTTTTTGGAACGCAATAGCATAAAAACGTCTGACTGAAATTACACCAAATTTGGCAAGAACCTTTATGGTGTGAATGCATTCAGTAGTTTTTTTTAGTAATTCATTTTCAAAAATATTTGTATATGTGAATGGGTGGATTTGAAGGACTCGCTCCCATGTGAGTGTGAGTCCTGCGGGAGCAAGCGCTCTGATTAGCTGACAGCAACATGAAAACAAATGTTGCAGCAGCCATTACAGAACTCAGGGGACCTAGTCCCCTGTCTTGAAAATGTTAACAATATAAGGGGGCAGGGTAGGGATACAGTGCTGGTATACAGTGCAGGTCCTAAATAATGAGCAAGCGGGGTAGAGGCAATTGATAAATCCTTTTCAATTTCTAGTGGGTCTGAGAGCTCAACAGATTCACCAACTCAGCTGTGGCCAATGTCGCATATTGGAGATGAGGAGCATTCACAGGGTAGAGAAATGGAGCCCTCAACTGAAGCATAAAATTTTCCTCTATTCCAGAAGCATTTCCTAAAGAATTCCTATGCGAAGGTTGCTGTTGATGCCACCCCAAAACAAGCATTAGGTGAAATAATAGGGGTCTCCAGGAGGGACCTTCAAGTTTCTCGAAATTGGAGGATTCAATGGCATTATTATGAATAACGGGGAATGGCTCTACAGTGGTGGCTGATGGGACGAGCTCCACTATCAGTGTGAGCATGCAGACTCCAGAAAGATCACAGATTAGCGAACCCCCACTACAGGCTCCAAGATATTCACAGGTTTCTCAAATGGAGGTATAGGGATGGCCAGAAGAACCCTCTATAAAAGGTCATAGTCTCACTCAGGAATCATTACCCGAGCCCGTAAATTCGGCATTAGACATTATTCTGGCAGAGATACGAGGACCAAAGGTGCAACATGCCCTGGATACTGCAATGCTCAACCAAAGATTGTCCAAGATTGAAGACAATCTGATGGCAGTACCAAAGCGAATACTAGCAGCTGAACAAAGAATATCAGATATCGAAGACAAACTGGTTCAAGTGCAGAGCAGTATCTCACCAGAGCTAAATAAAATTGCTGAATTGGAAATGAAACTTGAGAATACCGAGAACCATTCAAGACGCTTGAATTTAAGATTCACAGGAATTCCTGAAGGGAGCAAGTCACACGGCGAAATACATTCTATCCCATAACTCGTGGATATGTTAACCAAGAAACATATTCTACCCTCAGCTCCAGAGGTCTTTACGATCATGGGGGTGCATAGAGTACCCTTTCACCAGTCTCCAAATGCTATATATACACAAACTGTCTTGGTTAATTTTTCGTACTTCTGGATTAAAGAGCAAGTACTTTCTAGAGCTATCCAGCAGAAATCTTTTACTAATTTGGTAAATGTGACTTTGAAGGTGTTTTCAGATTTATAGGTGGCCTCTGCAAGGTGTAGGAAGGCCTTTCAAGAGTTGGCATACGAGTTCAGGCGAATGAATGCCCAGGCCTCAGTAGTCCAATCTACTAAGCTGAAAGTGATATGGAAGGGACAATTCAATCTGTTTGTATGTTTGCCAGAAGCTCAAGCTTTTTTAGGGTTACTTAAAAGCTGAAGATATGGTTAAAGTATGCAAAATGACGAGTGACAGGGGTAGGGTCAGGTGGATCCGGGTTAAGTGGGCACTGGATGAGATTTCATGGCATCCTTAGAGGTGGGCTCTCCACGAGGCGGGATGGAAGGTGGGTTCCCACAGCTTGGGAGGGGAGGGGGAGTGGAGAGGGTTAGGGTGGGGAGTTGCAGAGAAAAATGGCTAGGTGAAAAGCAGATCACATAGATTCTTTTTTTTCTCTTTTAGTATTTATTTCTCTTCTATTTTTTTTTCTGTTTTCCAGTGGCTTACGTAGTTGGCTCACGATGCAAGGCTCGGAATATATTGTAATAAGAAATGTATAACCTTAAATTAATCTAGTGTAATGCTAATGGCCTGCTCAATTATAAGAAAGCAGCGCCCATACTTAGTTGGCTGTCATCCTTTTCGCCACAAATCATATTTATCCATGAAATTCATTTTAAGATAAATACACCTAGATTACCCTTGCCAAAACATTTTACTCAAGTGTATTTTGCATCTGCAAATATGGCCGTCCAGGGTGTAGGAATAATTTTCTCTTACATGCAGAACTGTGATTTACAAAAAATTAGCCGGGATCCCCAAGGTCGATGGATATGGTTACAGGCTGAGCTAGAGGGGTCATTAATACATTTTTGTAATTATTATGGTCCTATATTTGATGACGTTTTGGCCCTACAGCAAATCTATGTTATAGTAATTGTATCTCAAGGATCCATAATATTGGGAGGGGTTTTTAATTATATTCAAAATGTCCACCTCAACACCTCAAATAAATTTAAAAAGCAACTAAAGTTTAAAACAACAAAGTTGATCAACAGGTTGAAACAGGATATGGCCCTCCTAGATACATGGCGGCAAGCCCATCCAGGCCATTTACAATACATCTGTTAGTCCTCTAGCTTCAAGATTGCTTCAAGCATAGATTTCTTCTTAGTAGATAAATGGTTGGTAAGAGGGGATTCAGAAATATTTCTAAATTCATTCTCTGATCACTCTGTAGTTTCCATGGTAGTTAAATTGGATGGACTTGTGGTGAGGACTTGTCGCCGGTGGCACTTTGATAAATCCTTTCTGGAAGGCTCAGAGTGGGTCAAAGAAAGGCAGATGTTTATAAAATCTTTTTTTAAATTAATCTAAACCCAGCTTCAATATTTTCTGTCTGGGAGGCATTCAAAGCAGCATTCAGAGGCCAGGTTATTGGCTATGAGGCTTGGGTCAATAAACAACAAGTTCATAAAAATTCAAAGAAGGCCAAAAAACTTCTTCTCAGTGGGAGTTAGCCCCAGCCAAGGAAAGACTGAAAGATTTTTTTTAAATTGGAAGAAATTACGGGTAGCAAGGCCTATAAACAAAAGGTTTACGCAGAAAGTCAACATATAGGGAGATTTTTGGCACAAACTACTAAGGTGCAAAATAGTAGAAATGCGATTGTTCAGATCAGGGATCCTGAAACAGGGGCAGTTGAAGACTCTACGGAGATGATTGCTAAGATATTTCTTCAACATTTTAGAAATATCTATGAGGAAGCACAGAATATTGATCTTCAACTGCTGTCAAAATATTTTGAACCTCTTCGGATGCTTCAAATCTCAGATAGCCAGAGGGATTCCTTTATGGAGCCTATTACACAAGAAGAAGTTAGGTTGACATTAAAAATGATGGCCAATGCTAAAGCCGCAGGAAATGATGGATTACCTGTAGAAGTATATAAGACTTTCCAGTCACTGCTTTTACCTTTCTTGGCAAGATGTTTTAATCAGTTAATAGTTGGTGAAGCTATATCAAAAAACTTTAAGGAAGCTGTGGTGCTCTGTTTTTTGAAGAAAGATAAGGATCCAAGGGACCCCAGTGCTTATCGCTCAATTAGTCTACTAAACGTAGACTATAAACTATATATGAAAATCTGGGCATCAAGACTGGCCCGTGCTCACAACAAGTGATCCATTCTGACCAAACAGGCTTTGTACCCCATAGATTAATGGCCTCTAATACTTATTTTTTAACACAAGCTTTTGATTACCTTGCCATCAGCAAGGTAGTACTGCTAAGGTGGAGTGTCTCCCAGTGTCCTTACAATGAATATCACACAAACCTATTAGATACCTGGGTATTTTTGTAACAAACAACTATGATCAATTGTTTACGGTTAACTCTTGAAACACACTTAAAAAAGCACAAAGGCTCCTCAACAACTGGTCTAGTCTTCCTCTCTCACTAATTGGTCGAGTCGCTATGATTAAAATGTCAATTTTACCTGTATTTTTATTTTTGTTTATCAATCTTCTGCTTAAAATACCTAAATCTTATTTTCAGGAATTAGATACAATGATTTGAAAATTCATTTGAACGAATAAATAAACTAGAACCAAATTTCCGATATTACAACTTGGTACAGCGCAGGGGGATCTAGCCCTCCCGAATTTTGAAATATACTATCAGGCAGCTCTGCTCAACATAGTAACTCAGCTAGCATTGTCACCTTCTAAATTAGAAAGTTCTATCCTCCACAGAATGCTAGCAGAAAGTGCAATAAAATTACCCGCCTTTCTCCATGTTCCCAAATTGCGAAAAACATCAAGGGACAAGACTATATCTGATTTATTGTTTCGCATCCAATTGTTTTTTAAAGCAGCCAAAATCCCTATATGCCATCCATTTATTAAATTAGCGGATTGCGAAGGCTGGGGCCTCCAGTTTACTAAGGGGATTCTAGATCTATGGAAGGAGGCAGGATTTGAACGACTAGGGAATTTTTATAATGGAGCTAATTTGGTCACTTGGGACACATTGCTTCATCAGTTGGGTGTTGGGGGATCAGCACTTGCTTTTAGTTTTAATCAATTGACCAGTTTCTAAGAGAAAATAATGTGATGGCAAATACTTCCTCGCAAAGGCTCCATACACAATTATATAAGAATTTCTTACTAGGAGTGGGTAGCTGGTATTCTGTGATTTGCCAGACGGGAGAGCAGAAAGAGCTGGTTAAATTTTTGTTAAAATTAAACAATGAAACTGGATGCTCCCTCAATATAAAAGAGTGGCAGATATTAAGTGAAGTGGGGTCAAGTGCGCCAAGAGCAGCCAACTATAAAAGGATGGCTTTTTTTCACGATGGCTCACTTATTACACACCCCAAAGGCTACACAAGATGTTCCCACTCCTGTCAGCTCAGTGTTTTAGGTGTCAAGATTCTGTGACAGGGACTTGGAATCATGTTTTTTTTCCATTGTTGCCATGTACACCATTTTTGGGCATAAGTTTTCTAAGCTATTAATTCATCTCTCTCAGCACAAATTGAGCCTTCTTTAAGATTGGTCCTATTTGGATCCTCATCTGAGGTGTTTTATTTACAAAAATATCAACAATATTTCACCTCCATTGCCATAGCTGTAGCCAGATCCCTGATACTCCAGAACTGGAAATCAGATACAATACCACAATTTCATCATTGGTATGCAAAGATGGCTAGTACCTATATATGGGAAGAGGCATATGCCAAAAGGATAGGGGCCATCCGCAGATTTAAAACAATATGGTCAGGCTTCTCTACAGCATAGATGGCAAATGGTTAAGAGGGGGAATGTAGACAAATAAGGGGGAAAACTTAGTTGACTTGCCCCTTAGAAGTCTTAAAGATGTTAAAAGCAACAGCAGCTATTAAAGAGAAGATCCATACAATAACCCAAGGTGGTCGTTTTGCAGTTTTGATCCATCTTTATCCACGGTGCAGGGATTAACAGAAACTCCCACTTCTCTATGGGAACTTGTGCTGTTGTCAGTTTACAGCCCAACATCGTAATCAGGCCCTAAATGTATCACTGTAACTTTGAAATTATTAATTTTTGTGTACTTTAAGTTTGATTTGTAAAGAAAAAAGAAATAAAGTTATAGACATTTAAATGTGGTGCATAGATTAGAATGTTAAGGTATAATTGTGACTTTAGAATTTCTAATGGTTGTGTCATTTAAGTTTGGTTTGTATAGAAAGAATAAATAGAGCTTTACTAACTATAACTAGGTTTTAACCTTCGTTTTTTTCATTTATCCACACTGTGTAGATTGTGTTTCCATTGGTTTACTAATAACTTTGGTGCCATTTGTTGAATATTCACCAAACCCTCCAGTAAAGTGCTCTTAATTACTTAGCTCCTTCCTGGAAAGTTTCTGGGTGATCTGTGAAGGGGAAGCAGAGATAAAGGGGGTTGTCCCAAAATGCAAAATACCCATGCATATTCCACAGACTTTTTTGGAACGCAATAGCGTAAAAACTGCTGAATGAAATTACACCAAATTTGGCAGTAACTTTTTTGGTGTGAATCCATTCAGTAGTTTTTTTAATTTTTATTAATTATCAAAAATATTTGTATATCTGGACGGTTGGGTTCAAAGGACTCGCTCCAATGTGAGTGTGGGTCCTGCGGGAGAAAGCGCTCTGATTAGCTGACTGCAACATGAAAACAAATGTTGCAGTAGCCATTACGGTACTCAGGGGACCTAATCCCATGTCTTGAAAATGTTAACAATATAAGGGGGCAGGGTAGGAATACCCTGCCCCCGCCCTAGCCTTTATGGTGGGGGAGTCCCAGAGGCGCCACCCTCCCCTTAAAAGGAAAATATAGACCTTGGTGGATGGGGTCCCCATGGCCCATAAAGGCCTTGGGAGGGGAGCTGTGCATCCCCTACCCTTAAAAAAAGAATAAGACCCAGGGGTGGGGTTTGTGATGCTTTTAAAAGTTTGGGGAGTGGGGTCACATGCCCCCTCTCAAATAATTATAAAACAAGTGTCTCCCGAGTGGGCGCCGGAACACCCAAAATAAAAGTAAAAAAATAAATAATAAATGAGCAGTAGGAGCACCAAGCATGTTTTTAATGTTATGGAGGGTGCAAGGAAGTAAGGAGTGCAGGAGCCCCGCCAGCAACGTTAAAAAACACAAATAAACACACCCATGCATCATTGTGCCAGGATGTGTGCGTCCTGTAAGGAATAGTTTTTGTATTGGAAGAGTACCCTTCCAGTACAAAAACTATCATTTAAAACATGTCCTGGTTTGTATGAGAGTTGCCTGCAAATTAGGAAAAAGAGGAGAAATGAAAACATTTCTTCTTGTTATGCCTGGCTCGAGAAGGCATAACATTTTCATGCCATCCCTGTCTAAGAATGTTTGGAGATAGGGATTTGCATCAAAACCCATCAGTGGTTGCATATGAACACCCATGTACCACCCATGGAAAAAACACTTGATGCAAAGTAAAGCAAAGCAGTGCATAGTGTAACTTTGCCTTACTTTGGGAAAGTATCCAACTTAAATCTTGATTTACACCTCATTGCATAGTAAAGCCCAGCATAATATGTAGCATCAGATTCGCATTACAAAACGAAGGCAAACCCGGCCTAAGTGTTAATAGATCTGGGCGTCTGTGTTTGTCTGTGGCTGTGCCACATGCATGTTTTCACAAGGAAATCATCAGAAACAGTCGCTGAAAGGAACAGTATAAGTACTTGGTGATAATTGTTACACTGGGTTAAAAAGAAAATGAGGCTGCGAGTCCATAGCGGAGTGTTTTTACTTTTCAGGAATTAATGTTTATCATCTTTATATCTCAGTAGCTTTTCAGTTTACAAAGATGTTCTGTCTCATAACCAGTCTTTTCTTTCCATCCATCTTAAGGTTCCTTGGGTTCCGTCTCCCAACGTGGATCGTCACCCTCGAAGACATATAGGTAAATAACAGTAAATTAAGAGTATAAAAGAAACGTGTTCATTCTTCTATTTAGAGGTTACTCCTTTCTTATTGTCTCTTATTATTTATCTTCTTCTGAGGCATTAAAGTTTTGTTCTATCCTGTTTTCCTTTCTTTTCGTCTTCAATTTGGTTTTTCACTCGCTTCTCATTTCTATCAGTCGTTTACAATAGACCTTTATTTATAATTTATACTTCTTGTCTCAGTTATTCTCCTTCACTCCCCAGGCTCACAGCCCACACTTGGGCCGTGCTGGAGAGTTTAATGGTGTATCCCAATGGACCATCGAATGCCACCGGTCTTCTGTTTTACTCCCCTCTTCTATCTTCTCCTCTGCTTCAGGTTTTTGGGCAGAGGTTTCTTAAACTTTTTTTTCTTTCATATCAATTCCCTCGTTGGTACCTCCTCCTAGCCTTAGATCCACCTCCAGGTGACATTTCCCTTATGGGCCTCCTGTGGTATCTTCCTGTCATGCACTTTGTGCCACTCGTGTTGTACTATCCTGGTGTGTAGATCTTGGGAAGTCCTCTGCCTTTTGCATCTTCGCTGAAGAACACCTCCTTCATGACTCAGTGCCAATGAGATTCTCCAGCTCTGCTGGAAGGAGATTGTCCTATCATGCTCCTCGTCTTCCTCCTTCATTCCCAATCTGAGCTCGCTTATCCTCTCCGCGTTCTGCTTTGTTTTCCACTCTTCCTCTTGCTCAAATCCTTCTTGGCTGTCTGTTGCTTGCTCTGTTAGTTAAGTCATTGTTTATACTTTTCTGTTGTTTATTTCCAAGTCCCTTCGGATGGTCGTTGCTGGCATTCCTGCATCCCCATTAATATGGTAAAAAGTAAAGTGGGTTATAAGCATTACTGAACAACAAAGTGGCAGAAAATAAAAAGGTAGGTGCCCATAAGGCGCAAAAGAAACATAGCAGTCAAATTAGAATGTCTAGAACGGATGTAGAAGCAGAATAACTATTTGATGAATCGTTATCCCACAGGGTTGTAGGTAGTCAATCAAACATGAATCCCTGGTAGATGGACATAAAACAAAAATTCTACTACTTAGAAAAGTTACATTTAAAAGAAATAAGCAAAGGTATTCTTTAATAGGCACATTACTGCTGCATGGGTACCACAAGGAGTATGAATATTTCCCATGCCCAACCATCAGGACACTAGTGCTGGCATGCTCCAGGAATGGGAAGCAGATAATATGGCAATTTGCAAATGGAACATTTAAATAATAACTTAATATCCCAAAAATGATCAATTACAGTTTGAAAACGAGCTCTTTGAAATGGAAGTGGAAAAAATGGCTGAGGAAACATGAGGAAATTAGCGAATTGTTTAACAATGGATGATTGTTTACTGAAACACGAAAAAAAGTTAGCCAGGGAAGCAATGTAAATTCCTCAGAGGCAACGAAGACTATGCAACTGGAAAAAATGCTAGATGTTTAATGCAATAAGCAATGTGTTGTTTGGACAAACTACAGTAAGGTATTTAATTTTAAGTGGTTGTGGATTCTGCTGATGAGGGCAGTTTGAAAATGTAGGAAAGAAATGTGAGATAGTTAAACCTTTAATACCAGATGAGGCTAATGCACCTGGAGAAGCAACTGACAAGGGGCTGGTGAAAATCAGGGGACTGACAAGGCAGTGGTCAACATGGAGGGACTAACAGAAAATGAGACAAGGAGAGTGAGTAAGATCAAATGGAAATGGACAAAAGCTATAAAGATGGAATAAGAAACAACAAAACCGGGGCGGCACAAATTAGAAATGGCAGCATTTGATCTATTTGTCTTAAGATTTTTAGGGGCAGCATATTCGGCTGCAAAGAAAGGTTTGATCTTTTGTCTTGAGACAATCTGACAGTCGCGGCTCCTTGAGGAAGTGCTGCGGGGCAATGGGGCGGGGGAGGGGCAGGGTGGGGGATAGTAATTTTGTCAGAAATGAGGTACATTACACTAGTATAACATGAGCTGAGAGATGAGGTAGAGTTTAAATTCTTCACAGTACAACATCCAGTGATGCAGACAATTTGCATGCTCCCAAAATTCCAGCATGTTAGAAGTTGGCCCCCAGGAAGAGCTACTGTTCGATCAATTGGTCCACTATTTGATAAAATCAATTTTTTAAAATTATTTCTATCTCTGTAAAAAGTTTAAGATCTTACCTACGTGCAGTAGCGGCTCCTGGTGGGAGTGCTACCGGGCGGTGATGTGGGGCGGGGGAGGGGCAGGATGGGGGTAGTAAACACCGGAATACGGATGAATGCAGGTAAGTAGACAATTAAATCAATAAAACGAATTTCGTTGCTCACGCTGCTTTGCCAAATGCGATGCAGCGCGCGCAACGAAATTCATTTTATTGATTTAATTGTCTACTTACCTGCATTCATCCGTATTCCGGTGTTTACTACCCCCCCACCCTGCCCCTCCCCCGCCCCACATCACCCCCCGGTAGCACTCCCACCAGGAGCCGCTACTGCCTACGTGATACACAGATTTGTCATGCCATCTATAGACCATCCAGTGGAGTGGCAACTTCCATTTCATCACAATGTATGTTATATCATTTTTTTTTTTTTTTTTAGTTTAAAGAGCTTTATTGAAGCAATAAAAACAGAGGTACAATATATAAAACGCTTATATAGCTGGAAACAAAAAGGGTTACGAATTAAATATCGACTGTAGTGGAACTCAAAACATAGGAGATGTATTAATACTATCAAATTGTCCAATAGAGAAGAGCACTAATACAAAGATGTACCATGTAACTAGAAAGCTTTTACAATTTTCAATTTGCTAAAAAAAAAAAAAGAAGAAAAAACAGAAAAGACAGAAGAGAGGAAAAAGCAAGAAAAAGAAAGGGGAAAAGGAAAAAGAAACTGAAGAAGAAGGAAAGAAGGAAGAAAAGAAAGAAAAGAAAGCAAAATAACATCCTTATCCAATAGTATATTATAACACTATTTCAAAAAGAGCAATCAGTTAGGATCTGAAAACCATGGAAAAACTATGCAATGACACATTGAAATCGTATAAAGAAGTGAAAAAAGTCAAATACTCATGGTGGTTGGTAAACAAAGGTGTTGTCCTTAATACGTAGTGCAGATGAGGATAAATGGTTGGTGAGAGGAGACCAGAAGACTTCCTTCCGAATAAGTTGCTGCGAGGTAGTGACAGAAGCTCTATCCAGTCTGTGATGGTAGCAAAGAAGGTTCCACCAGGCAGAGAAAGAGACTTTAGTAGCATCTTTCCAGTTAGAGGTAATTACCTGAAAGGCAATAGCAATTAACAGGTCCACAAAAATACCCACCTTGCGCGACCCAAACCATTTTATAGAGTTGCTTCCCAAGAATATGGAGTGAATGTCAAAAGGAAAATTAACAGAGCAAATGGAGGAGATTGATTCACATACTTTGGTCCAAAATCGAGCAACATTAGGACATTGAAAAAAGGAATGCATTAATGTGCCCTGAGTATTGGGACATGACCAGCAATTCGGAGATATATCTGAACTAAATTTGGAGAGAGTGAGTGGAGTCAAAAATAATCTTTGATAAAAATAATATAGAGTCTGAGTGGTACTAGCAGTGCATGAGGTGCGGTGTATGCGTGTCCAAAGGGAGTTCCAAGTGTGTATAGAGAGGGTATGCTGTAAATCTGATTCCCACAAGAGCTCAACCTTGCTTTTAGGGCGGCTATGAGAGGAAAAATGAAGATATTTGTAGATATGAGAAGCCCGAATGGAGGAAGTAATGAGCAGAGGTTCTATCGGGGGTCCGGAGAAGTGGGGGAAGATCCAGAAAGGAGGGACTGTTGATTTGTCAATAGCAGCCTTAAGGAATCATACTTGGAAAGTGAGGAATCAGGTACGTCGAATTTAGATTTGACCTCTTGTGAAGAGAGAAAGACAGAATCCTGTATTAAGTGCCTAACGAGAAGGATCCCTTTATCAGCCCATTTTTTCCAGTAGATAGTTCGATTTGACAGCTTGATGGACTTATTAAACCATAGAGGTGAGTCTAAAAATATTTGTATCGGACTGGAAGATTTACACTTAACAGGATGAAAGGAGGAAATACATTTTGAAATCGTTGGATAGTTGAAAGAGCGAGGGGGATGAGTAAAATTGACTAACATGGAGAGAGGGAATGGGAAAATGAGAGATTCTTCCAATCTATGCCAAACAGAAGTGGGATCTCCTTCTGAAGCAAATGAATGCGATAGCACTTGGCGGAGAAGAAAGGAGGAGTGATATTGCCGGAAGTTAGGAAAAAGAACACCCCCTTGATCTTTAGGAAGAGACAAAAATGCTAATGAAATACGGGCTTTCCGACCATTCCAGAGAAATTTACTCAAAGCACCATTGAGGGTTTTAAAAAACTTGAGGGGAAGTTTTACTGGTAGCATGGACAGGTAGAAATTAATAATGGGGAGCAACATCATTTTGATTGTGTCTAATCTACCCCACCATGACAGAAAAAGCGGGGACCAGCTGTTGGTCAAGTGATTTACTTTTGAAAGAGCTTCTTCCAGGTTAAGCTGAATCGTTTTTGCAATGGAAGATGAGTATCTAATCCCCAAGCAGGTAATGTTATCAGTATTCCATTTAAAATCAACATCATTAAACATACTCCTCAAACAATATTTATTTAATGGGAGCACCTCAGACTTGGAGAAATTTAATTTATAACCAGAGAGGGCAGAGTAAGAAGAAAGAAGATCCGTGAAAGCGGGTAAAGAGGTAGAAGGGTCTGAAACATATAACATAATATCATCAGCGTAAGCAGTAAATTTAATTTCCACGGCTTTGTGAGTAAAGCCTCGGAAGGAGGAAGAGTGTCTCAGAGAATGAAGAAAGGGCTCAAGAGAGAGGATAAACAATAAAGGGGAAAGAGGACAACCCTGACGCGTGCCCCTTTGTAAAGGGAAATAAGAGGACTGAGAACCATTGACAAAAACAGAAGTAGATGGGGAGGAATATAGTAAGTTAATAAGAGACAGAATAGGGGGAACAAAACCGTGCCATTTAAGGGCACGCATCATGAAAGACCAATGGACGCGATCAAAGGCCTTCTCCGCATCAAGAGTTATGGCAGCCATAGGAGAGAGACTTTTAGATGCGAGATGAATAATATTAAGAAAAGTTCTAGAGTTATCCGCAATCGTCCTACCCTTAACAAACCCCGTCTGCTCAGAGCCGATCAAATCTGGAAGCACCTGATTAATGCGAAAGGCTAATAACTTTGCAAAAATTTTACAATCAAGGTTGATCAAAGAGATGGGGCGATAATTAGCACACAAGGAAGGATCTTTACCTTTTTTGGGAATTAAACAAATCATGGCTTCCAAAAAGGATCCTCGGGGCTCACCACTGGAAATAAAATGTTTAAAGAGAGACAAAAGATGAGGCAGAAGGACATGGGAGAAACAGGAATAAAATTCGCCAGAAAAACCATCCGGGCCAGGAGCCTTATCCTTAGGTAGCAAAGACAAGGCAGAAGTAACCTCAGATATAGATATATTTTGATTCAGAATGGAACAATCCGGAGGAGGAGAGGAGCGGGGAGGTAATGAGTCGAAATATGAGTCCAAGTCCGCATCCGAGGGAGAGGACTCAGGGGTATATAGGGTCTTATAAAAATCTGTAAAACATTTCAATATCTCTTCATTTTTAAAGCGAGGAGTACCATGATCATCAATAATTTTGACTATTCTGGATCTTTGAGATTTAATCTTCAGGTAATTTGCCAGCATTCTACCGGCTCGATTGCGACCACCATAGAATTTGGAATTAATTTTTAATAAGGTCCCTGAAGCCTCTTCCGTGGATTTCTTATTGAAGTCAAGTTTTGCCTGAACTAAATTCTTAAGGGTATCAGGTTTATTAGAGGAAAAGTATTCATGTTCCAATTTCTTAATGGAGGATAGTATATCAGCAGATTCCTTGCGGAGTTGTTTCCTTTTACTTGCTACATAATTAATAATGAAACCTCGCGCAGTAGCTTTAAATGCATCCCATACCGTATGCATGGGCATGTCTGGGCTGCCATTGAGAAGAAAAAATTCCGACGCAAATTCTTTAAAGCGTGCAAGGAAGGAAGGATCTTTAAGAAGATAATTATTAAAACGCCATCGACGGGATTTAGACGGAGGGGAAGGGAGATCCAAAGTAATTAAAACGGGGCGTGATCAGAGATAAGAATGGAGCCAATCTCTGCATGAAGTAGACTGGAAATAAGATGAGGACTCAAGAAAATATAGTCGATTCTAGAGGAAGAGTTGTGAGTAGGAGAATAGAAAGTATATTCCAAGCTAACAGGGTTATATATTCTCCAGGCATCTGTCAGACCCCTCGAAAGAATAGTATTAGCAAAAGTTTTTTGCATTTTGGTGGGGGTATATCTGGAGGAGGACTTCCTGTCTATAAAGGGATCCATGATCTGGTTACAGTCGCCACCCACAATTATATTGGAGTCAGAACACAAGTGGAGAGTGTGGGACATGGATTGCCAAAACTGTGAATCAATGCCTGTGGGTCCGTAAATGTTAAGCAGGGAGATACGGGATCCATTGATAATAGTATGAAGGAGAAGCCACCGACCATCCTTATCTTTCTCCTCTCTCTCCACAGTAAGGGACAATGACTTGTGAAAGAGTATTACCACTCCATTCCTCCTGTCTTGAGATGGGGAGCTATACACGTGTCCCACCCATTGCTTTTTGAGTAAATTAACATTATTGTCATTAAGATGTGTTTCTTGTAGCATTGCAATTTTACACTGTAATTTGGAAAGATGGGTAAGTACACGTTGTTTTTTGATAGGGTTACGTAGTCCTTTTACATTCCAAGAAATAATTCGAATATTATCAGTCATTGCAGAAAAGAAGAGCATTATTCAACACCATGAGCATTCCAAAATTCGGTAGAATTATACATTCAATGCGCCAATGACCAAAGAAAATAATACTGATGCATGGAGACAAAGATAAATATGCATAAAGGAGAGGAAAAAAGGAGTAAAAAATCAGGATTATAAAAAGGAGAAGGAGAGTATGAGATACAAGAGGGACATATGAGAAAAGAAGAAAAAGAAAAAAGACACATTCAAGAGAAATAGCAGGAGGAAGAAAGGACAACACAGGCGAACTAAATAAAGAAAAGAGGGGGAAAACCGGAAGATAAAGAATAGGAAAAAATAGAAAAAGAAAGAGAAAGTCATTGATAAACATCAAAAAGCTGACACAGAGTCGAAGGACTTCGGTCAGAAAGGACGGAATACGGATCCAAGGAAAGGGAAAAGAAAGCATGTGGAGGCGGGGAGCAGCAAAAGAAGGACAGATGGCACAGTCCACCAAGACAACCGGAGCCATCGGAACCCGATACATATACAAAAAGCAAATACATAGCAGGGAGCTAAGTAATTGAGAAAATAGAAAAAGAAATAGAGAAAGAGCGTCGCACAGGAGGAACATACATTGAATAAAGAGAAACAAACCGACCACTGAACAGGGTGACTCATGAAAAGACTGACACTTACCAAACATCAGGATAAACTGTAAACATAAGGAGCAGGATGGAAGGGCACAGGGCGCGGACACATCAGGAAAGGAGTTGGACATTGGGAGGAAGACATCTGTCGAAGGAGATAAACATTAACAACATTCTGAAATGGCTTCCAGAGAGCATCGAACAAAATCAAGCGATCTAACAATGAATACAACAAAACTATATTAACTCCTAGGAAGTAAGAGCAAATATCTTTCAAACACTAAAATGAATACAGAGTAATTGTAGAAGAACTGTAGTAGGACATTCTTCAGGAGCCCCCAACGTCCATCGTGTCCTTCTTATGGCGAGAGATAAATTCGCGCAGATCTTCAGGACGATCAAAGGAATAGGAGCGTTCTTTATAGGTTACCTTGAAGAAGCAAGGATGTACGAGGCCATATCTAGCGTTCATTGATCTGAGATCAGGGCGAAGAGAAAGGAACTCTTTGCGGCGAGCTGCAGTTGCCCGCGCCACATCCTGAGAGAAGAAGACTTTTGGCCGGACCACAACATCTGCTTTCTGAGCTTCGCAGCTGAAAGGACCAGCAGGAGCTCAGTGTATTCCAAAAATAGAACAATTATTCCTCTAGGACGAGCAACGACTGAAGCCACGGATTGGTCCCTAGAGCTAGGGCCAATGCGGTGTGCACGCTGTAAATTAAGAGGAGTGCCATCCTTAAGGCCAACAATTTTCGGAATGTGAGTCTTCAGAAAGGTAATCATGTCCGCACCCTCCTCTCCCTCCGGGATACCATAAATTCTGAGGTTGTTTCTCCTATTGCGATTTTCCAAATCTTCTGTCTGCGTTTTAAGAAGAGCAATTTCCTTTGACATGGCCGCCACCTGAGGAACTACATCTTGAGTGTCACTGATTCTCTGCTCCGCCTCAGACATCCGAGCCTCTAGACTGGACCACTTCTCCTCCAGCCGTTGAATTGTAGCATTAGTGTCAATCACGAAGGGTTTTATATGCTTGAGCTCTTCCATGAGGTCTTCCATGGTAATGGGTAGAGGAGACTTGGAGGGAGAATTCGGTTCCTTTTTTTGACGTTTGGAAGATGCAGCAGCAGTCGAATCTTTGCGGATAGTAGCCATTTTTACTGACGTATCTCTCGAAGCAGGGGAGGAAGATTGCTGCATGTAAGAAAAGGATAAAAGATATCCAGAGTGACCCTGAAATTACGGTAAGGCACCTCAAATGTAGTCCATAGCAACGTAACACAGTTAATGACACAACAATAGAGGCGTAGGTTATGCAGCATCAACCCTTAGAAATGACCAACTCCTCTCCGAGGCATAACCGACCAGGTTGAGGGTCACTTATGACGGAAAAACGCTCTGGCATGCGTCCAACCAGCGCCTAGGAGGAAAGGCGGAGACAAGCAGTAGTATCAGGTGACAAAAAGTCCCTTAGCACCAAAATTTGTGTATAAATACACCACTCCAGTAGCACTCCAGAGGCCAAAACATTTCTCCTCGTCCTGAAACCTCCAGGTGAACAGCGTGGCCGTGAGGGGATTCCACACATCACCCTCCCTCCAGAAAGCAGCAGGCAGAGGCTTACTTTATTGCCAACGCAGTTGAGCAAGAGAGGAGGAAAGCAGAAAAAGGCATCGGCGCCCGGACCCCAGCGCCGTTCTCATCCAAGACACAGGAGTAATTCCCGGAATATCGGCGGCGCAAACAAAATGGCGGGCGCCGCCCGCATCACTGACAGGAGCGGGACGCGAGGGAAACAGGGCAAAAGGCGGCAGAAAATGAAGAATAAAAATATGCTACCTGTGCCCCTGCTCCCGCTCCGTGTAGATATTTACTCCATTTTGTGTATATTTCGGCAGGTCCGCTCCTTAGAATGAGAAGGGTTCCGCTCGGACGCGGAGCCTCAGCGGAATGCGGCCATCTTGTGGCTGCTCAAGCCACGCCCCCCGTTATATCATTTTAACATTTAGTAGAACTTGAATTTGCAATCTACGTATAAACATATTTATTTTTCAGAGTAAACTCATGGAAGTAGAGCATGTAAATATGTTGTTGGAAAAGATTGATATATGCCTAACACATAATATCTTCCTCAATGGAACAGAACTTTTCAGCAACCTATGGTGTGGTAACGGGGAACTACGTCACACCCAGCTATTCTAATTTAGGCATGGGCTGGTGTGAGAAAGCGGTTTCCCAGACTAAAGACCACGTTATCTTTTCTGAAAAAAGATTATTTTATGGCTTCACATTTATTGATGACTTGTTAATCATATGGAAGGTCACTGAAGCTAAGTTTGCTCTTTACTTGTCAAATAAAGTAGCACATTTAGTATTTAGTATTTGGCTCTTGCACTGTATTAGCAAGTATAAAGTGAAATTCCCTTAGATGGTTGCATGGTTTTGAGCAAGTGCAAATCCCTTCTACATTTTTCAGAAAACATACTCCTACCAAATAATGCTCTTACCATGCATTAAGTCACTCGTAATTAAGAGTAAAAAAAGGATTGCTCTAAAGAAGATGAGACTGAAAAAAACGTGATTGCAATTAAATATTAAATTTGCTAGACATTATTAATGTTTATTTCACCACCTTAAGTTTTGTCAAATTTGATAAAAATAGATGCTAACAGATGTTCACCTGAATGGTTGACACCGGTACCTTGAACAGAGCATTGTAACAATTGGAACTATTTTGAATGGCATACATATATAATACTCAATATTTGTAACAGAATATTACTCTTGGTGCATCTGCATCTTCCTGTATGAATTATGTTATGCTTTTCAATACATTAGTTTTAAACCCAGACGCTTAAGCAGAACCAAGCACAATCTCATTGCATAGGCCATAACGAGAGCCAATAATGATCCATTGGATAATGAAAGTCTAGAACACCCAAAAGAAGTAATGAGAAATTCATGGTGGGGGCACAAAATATATTGTTTCTCCTATGCCATAACCAGTGATTTTCAGGCTGTTTTAGATTATATAATGAATCGATAACCTCAGTTTAACTGTGATTTATTCAGTGAATTTCATATGTGTTTTTAGATGAAAAAGTAAAACTGTTTGCACTAAATGAATCATAGAAAAGTTGGAACCGTGTTTTTTCAGTGAATTTCAGAGGTCTTTTAAACAGGAAACATTTTCAAAAATGATTTCCAATGCTTCACAGAGTGGATATATGAGGTCGTTCTGTGGTAGGTGTGGTGGTGAATGATAATGCTTCTATAGGATGCTGTAGCATACCAATTATTGCACATACCCTTCAGCCATGTGCATCGGAAGTTGACTGTAGTGCCTGGCCACAGACCAAGCCCTGAGAAATCCCACCTTGTGGCTAACCACAACTGTATGAAGACTTCCGCCATGAGCAACGGCGATAGTACCAACCGCCACATGGGGATGCAAGTTGAGTCCAATTGTGTTTTTTCAACTTTCACACACATCCATCTGGCAGAATTATTATCAAAGCAAAGCTTTTTTGACCCTACCAATCTTTAATTGTGTATGCTGTGTCTGGTCTGCGTGACAAATGGTTTTCTTGCACAGGACTTAACTTGATGTAATAAAAGAAACCTAAAAATTAAAATTTTTGTTGAATTTTGTGTGAATTTGTCACAGGGTGCTAAATTTACATTTGGTTTGCGCCCTCCAGATGGATCTGCATATAACTCAGATTATAAGAAGTAATATACTTAAGGCAAATGTCTGCCAAATATCACACAGATCTATGAAATAGCACTAAATCAAAATTCTTGGACTCACCCCATTGAATTTTATAATACCTGCATTGGAGTTACTTATGAACAGCCTGCACAATTGCCATTACTTGACATTCAAGGGATTTGTATGACCCTCAACAAATCTCACGTGTCAAGTGCCTGCCTGATTATGTATAGATTCATTAAACAGCACCAAAGTTATCAGCAAAATCACCAATTAAACCCCAACATACTTTTAACTGTAACCACCATGGTTTTACATGAAACTCAAAATATCAAAAGTTAAAAGGCATGATGCCAATTGGTAGCTGCATTTTATGCAGGTCAATGAATTGGAATAAAAGCTACTAGCAAATTCCCCTTTAACTTTCCCTACCTTTGTCATAGCTGTGTGAAGCCTGAGATTCCGTCACCGGGATGACCTGGTAACAGCCTGCCAAAATTGATGCCTTATAAATTCGTTAGGCAGTATCTATGTTATTGGCACAAGAAAATACTTTTACGCACTCTTTTCAAGTCCCTTCCCCGCCACAATAGATTTGCAAGAAACTTGCCTTAACCACAGATTACCATTTTTAAAGGTCTGAAAAACTTGGCCATCAGCGGAAGCCATAGTATTGAGAGAGTTCAAATTTTTTAGATCACGCGCTTTATTTATGCCCCCCTTAACTGATCTTTACAAACTTAAAAAATACCAAAAGTAAGCTAAGCATGCTAGGTGCCTGGCTAATTTCACACAAATGTGTCAAATGGTCCTAAAGTTACAGGCAAATCATAGAATTTCTTTTCAACGATTAAGAAATATCTAAATTTCCCCTTTTTAATATCAGACCAGCACATTTTTCTTACACAAATATCTCAAAATCTACTGAACAGATTTACATCACACCCCAAAAAGCTCCCTTAATGAATGACGTTCTACTTTCATGCCAATGTTTGTGTAAATCCCTTCAGCAGGTTTTACAGGTGAGGAGAGCAGTATTTCTTATGGGGGCTAAAATGGGAAGTGCATATTTTTTCCTTGTATGGATCTGCATCCTGAATGTTCGAAAGGGGTGTGACAAATGTTGTGCCTATTTGTCAAACAGCACTAAAGTTATAAGAAAACAACAATTTATTTTCACTGGAGAGTGCAGCTGAACCGTAACCGCAGAGCTCCAGATGCACTATTTGCAACTGCCGTCTTAACTGTAGAGAAAGAAAGGAAGAAAATTATTAAGTAACCTTGGGAGCAAAATATTGTAATTGGTTCCATTTATATTTTATTAGGAGGTGTTTATATTATTTCGGTAACAATTTAGTGGAATCTTATCTGAACAGAAATTAATATGCATTGTATCAAAGATGATTTGAGAGTGCTACATTGCAAATATGCTAGATGACAACATAATTACGTTTTAGACAATGAAGATACCTTAATAAATCTATTCAGTTTTGGACCCTTGCCAGCAAGGAAGATGGTGAATACTAAATGTTCTTAATGTTGTTTTATTAATGTTGCATGAAGATTATACAACTGCGATAAGATTTTATAGATACATTAAACTACTTCATTATCTGGGCACTTCTTAATAAAATGTCAGCAACCATTTTATCTGGAATATTATAATAATATTAAGGTGTACTGTTATTGAAAATAAACTGGTACGGTCCTTCTTTTCTCTTACAAATCACTAGTTCTCTGCTACGGCCCATTTTACGTGTTATGCAGAGTGGTATTTCTGCATGTGTTCTATGAAATTACCACCACTTTTACCGAGAGCAAAATTGCACCTGTTGTTATCAATTTCACATCGGCTAACATTTACCACCAGCCTAGGGGAGGTCTACTTCCATTGTAAATGGAAAAGGGCCTGGAATTTTGCAAAAGGTCCATGAATTCCAGGACCTGTGTGTTATCCTCCATTCTAGGCCAGTTACTTGTAATGGGCAGTAAATGGAGTGGTAACACTACCGAGAAACATGGGGCCATATGTACAAGGAGTGACGATAACTATCACTAAAGCTAGTTAGAGGCAGTTTTATTATCGCCGCGTACCGCTGAAAACTATCGCCATGTTAGCAGCGTATTAACAAGCCGTCGCTACATGGCGATAAACTCAGGGATCGACGGTGAAAACTCCCGCTAACATTAGCGCGATGACGATAGGAATTCCGGCGCTAGCGGGCGAGAACCAACCAAAGGCCCATTAGCGGCAAAAAAACTCACGTTATTCAGCCCAGCGTGAGTTTTTTTGCCTCTAATGCAATAGAAAAAAGGCAAAAAATCCCATAAAATGCAGAATGGAGCAGCCAGGGCCAAGTGCAGCACACATCAGCTACCCCCTCAAGCCACCCAACATCCAGGATGACCAGGATGAGAGCCTGGATGCCCCGCTGGACCTGTGTCTGGAGCCTGGATGCCCCATTGGACCCGCGTCTGGAGCCTGGATGCCTCGCTGGACCTGCGTCTGGAGCCTGGATGCCCCGCTGGACCTGCGTCTGGAGCCTGGATGCCCGCTGGACCTGCGTCTGGAGGCTGAATGCCCCGCTGGACCTGCGTCTGGAGCCTGGATGCCACACTGGACCTGCATCTGGAGCCTGGATGCCCCGCTGGACCTGCGTCTGGAGCCTGGATGCCCCGCAGGACCTGCGTCCGGAGCCTGGATTCCCCGCTGGACCTGCGTCTGGAGCCTGGAGTGGGATGCGGAGGAGCTGTGGAGTCGATGAGCCGTGGCGGTAGACATTGAGGCACGACGATCGCCCGTACTTGGTGGTGAAGTCTGGCAGGTCGCATGGAGACATGTTGCTGACCTTTGTGAGAAGACCGCCTTGAGCCCCTTGGAGCTGTGAATGATAGAGGCGCTCCTGCGCACCAATGTAGGGAGGTCTGCATCGCATACTACGATCCACCACTACACCGTGGTGCACGGAGGGGATTACCAACGGTGGGCGGCGCCTCTCTGCATCACAGGACGGATGATGTTGCACTGGCCGGACGCTGTGGAGGGTGAGGCCCCTGAGTTGCGCGAACTTGTGTGGCGGAAGCGCTGCAACTTCACGCCTAGGGGGGCCCTGCTGCATCAACTGCATCGGGAGGTTCACCAGCGGACTTGGCGGCGACTGCTGTAACCAGGCTTGTGAAATCCCACCTGGCTGAGGCTCCTGCTGGCTGATTCACAGATTTGGAGAGAGTGCAGCGGATTGCGCCACAGTGTCAATGTCCAGGTAAGGAGAAGGTGGGATGCGTAGCGGAGGAGGCCCAGGGGTCGAGTCGCCCAGGCCTAGCACCTGTAGATGACGCACCCCCAGTGGCGGTTCATCCGCTATAGCAGAAGAGCGTCGCCCCACTGCTTTCAAGCAGTGCAAGAAGAGGAAAAATCATCACATGATGATAACTTCCTGATGTAATCGTGCTATGTTTCCTTTGCGGGCGGGAGGGTGGGTAGGGCTGCTCCACTCACGGAGCAGGGCAGGGGCAGAGTGGCATGCCCACTCAAGTACGCAGTGACTGTTTGTTCGGCCCACTCAGGCCGCCCAAAGCAGTCATGCGCACTGTCCTGTTCGTAATGCAGACTGCATTTCAGCCTGCATGGAGAACATGCCCACCCCTCCAGCCCCTGGCTGAACGCCTTGTCCCGGCGCCAATTACCAATCCCAACGCCACATTGCAGCGTTGGGATTGGCTTAGGGGAGGGAGTCAGGCTGCCTACTTCCTGTTCCTGGAAGCCAACTCAGGAGAGCAGGAGCAATAAAGACACGGGACCCGGGCTTGAGGTAAAATTTCTCTCATTTAAATATTCACAACACCCGCTCACACACACACCCGCGTCCACGCCCCATCCAGTGTCCTTTCCGGCGTTTCCCACCTCCCGGCTGTCCAGTCCCCCCGCAGTACTTCTCAATGGTGGCCGCTGTGCGGCCATGCGCAGCTGCCGTACCACTGGTGTGCCAAAGGTATATATGAAGTTACGACGAATACCATTACATCGCATTCCATTACAATGCATACTAATACTAGGCATATTGCAACAGTAGGGAAGAAGCTGGATAGCGGAGATGTAACAATTTCTATTCCCACTTCAGTGAGTGCAACCCTAAAACTAACCCTTGCACCCCAAAGCAAACACTTGACCCTAAAATTAATCTTTGAGCCCCCAAAACACACCCGAAAAATCATATTTGACCCAAATGCACACCCCAATTATCATATTTGACCCAAATGCACACCCCAAATTTCATAATTGACCCCAAAACATACCCCAATTTTCATGATTGACCCCAAAACATACCCCAAATTTCATCTAAGACACACGAAACCCATACCCACCCTAAAACTTTAAAAAAAACCATTACTGACCTTACAATGCATTGTAATGGAATGCGATGTGAAAGGCACCTGCGCTGTTAGAGTAGCATTGTAAAGGCATTACGATGTAATGCATGCATTGTAATGGACGTTTCTCATGCCAAAGGCAAGCCATATGCAAGCCCGTCTGCATCCGTCTGCCCCTGGACCACGCTCAGCACCAAGGACGCTTCCTCTTGGACACTCCACCGCTAGGACGCCAGCACCCTCCTCGCCATCAACCCTGGATGCCACATCGACTGCCAGGACCAACCTCTGCTCTGGGCCGGACATCGCCATTGCCATCCCTGACGGCTACTGAATCACCTGCACGGACCACCCCGACAGTCCAGGCGGAGGCATTGCCATCATCTACAGAAGCACACTCTGACTGACCACACACTCTAATGACCCAGCGGTGACCATGGAACACCCCAACTTCCAGATCTGGACCAACCCCAAGCCCATCCTCTGCGGCACCCTCAACTGCAGGCCCCCCATGCCATGGAGCCCCATTCTCCGATACCATTGTAGACCTCATTGCACCCCAGGCTCTCCCATCCACCTACGACATCCTTCTCGGTGAACTCAAGTTGCACCTGGACAACCCCAGTGACCAGAACACCACCCCCTCCTGGGGAAGCTCCCCAACATCAGACTCAAGCAGCTAGTCACCGCAGCAAGCCACATAGCAGGACACACGGTCGAGCACGTCTCCTCCGCCAGCGTGAACTTCAACTACAGCCACACCACCGGACTCTCCTGGACCGACCATCATTGTATATTTCACGTCTTCCCCATGCCCACCGTACACCACTGCCATCATCGCCCCCCCCTCACAGCTGGATCATGGCCACCGAAGAACATCTCCTCAACTCCCTCAGCACCACCACTCCGCCAACGCTTACAAACGATGACACCGCAGCGCGCAACCGCCACCGATGGATCTCCAGCTGCGCCGACACCCTGGCACCCCTCAAGAACGGCACTGCATCAGTACCTTACGCCTGCCTGATGGCAGGTGTAAGGGTGATGCAGTGCCATAGGGATAGGCTGGCCCCATGCATTGCTGGAGTTGCGTCATGGTTGTGACACGACTGCAGCAATGCGTGACTTTAGCACAGACAGATACGTCAGGATTCCAGACGTATCTGTCATCACTTGCGACATGGAGCGCTGTCCAGTGAATCCAGCGCATCCATGGTGTTGCAAGAAGTGCGTAGTGAAAAGTGTTGCAACGCTGTCTTGTAGCAGCGCTGCAACACTTTTCATGAGTGCGGCCCAGGAATGCGCACTATCTTATTGATGGTGCGGATTCCTGCCCTGTAGTTTTGTTCCAGGGCAGCGCAGCGACATTGCTTGCAGTGCAGTCCAGCACCAAAACCTGCTGGAATGAGGCCTCAAGTGTTATCTCCATTTTTAAGACCAGCTATTTTCTGGTCTTAAAAAACTGCCTCTAACTGCAGTTAGAGGCAGTTTTTTTGGTCTTTCACACTTCAAGAATTCCCTTGTAAATATCGTGAAGTGGGGTTAGCGGCCGTTTTTGCACGGGAACGCCTCCCTTGCATGTCATTATCGCTAACAGAAGTGGCGATCTTTAAAATGGACGTTTTCGCCGGAAAACTGCCGCTAACATTGGTTAGCGACAGCTTCTACATACAGCGATAAAAATATCGCTGCATTAGCGGCGGAAAAGTGCAGCTAACGCGGTGTTAACTCCTTTTACATATTCCCCACGGTTTTACCATCTAATTTTACTGACAGCGTTTAATGGCGCTCTAAGTCAAACCGAATTACTAGAGCAAAATAAGCTGTGCAAAACATTACAAAATATTCAACTGTTTAGTTGGATATTTCATAAACAATTTAACATTTGAATGAGTAGAACAGCTGATAAAACAATTTACAAATGCACATCTGCAAATGTTCATTACATGTGGCATCAGAAAAATATAGAAATACTTCACCTATCATGTTGTAAGGCCCATGATCAATAAGCACCTCATTTATTTAGGTCCAGCTTAAAAAAAATGTGAAAAAAAATAATGTAATTTATTTGCGATTATTAGTAAAAACTACTGGAATTATACTCTGAATTAAAGCC
Organism: Calotriton arnoldi; assembly: GCA_963921515.1. Taxonomy (NCBI): domain Eukaryota; kingdom Metazoa; phylum Chordata; class Amphibia; order Caudata; family Salamandridae; genus Calotriton; species Calotriton arnoldi. The sequence goes on along the minus strand of CAWUFW010001960.1, from coordinate 1,999,843 downwards.
TCCAAACTCTGTGTAACATACTTCGATTTCAAACGAAGTTGTATACTCTATTACTTGGCACGATCTTCATTTGTGCAGGAAATATAATGTTCCCACTTATACATTTCCACATAATTGTAGGAGCCTAAGACAGTCCAATTGCCTTCTGAATGCTAACTATATTTTATAGAATTTTTATTGATTTGTATGAAAGAAATAACATCTTTTTCCCATTTGAGAGTGCAGCAATATTTTTCACCATCAAAGATTGTTTTTGTATGAATATATACATTTATGTATGTCTAGGTAATTATGTAGGACAAATGGACATGAGCGCAAGGGATTGCTGTACATATTGATGGATGATAACGCGAATACCGGGGCAGAGGTATGATGAGAATAATTAATTACCAGTGGCGGCTAATGAATTTTAAAAAGTGTGAGCGAGCTTGAATCAAACCTTGGTCGATGGAGCCAGATTATCCCATTGCAAGAAAATTTGAGAAATAATAGGTTTAAATGATGTACTTCCAAAATGTCTTTCGAGAAAGTATGCTACCATTTAAAAAAAATATGCAAATGGACTGACAAACAAAAACTTGTCACACTCCCTGGACTTCACACACACACACATTACTCAACATGCACTCACAGATACAGCACCCCGCTTATACTGCAGTTATAGACACATATTGCTTCACTCATCCTTCACTCATGCATGCATGCTGGTCAGCCAGTACACACAGAGGCAAACCCTCCCCCCCGCACTCATACAGCATTCCCACTAACACAGTGGACTCTCAGTACTCACCCTGCACTCATACAAACATACTCCTCAACTGCACTCAAACGGACATACCACTCACCTGGCGCTCATACTGGCACATCGCTCACCCTGCACTAATACAGGCACACCACTTACCCTGCACTCATACAGGCACGCGTGTCACCAAGTGGACACTCATAACTCACCCTGCACTCATACAAACACACCACTCATCCTTCACTCATACAGGCACATCACTAACCCTGCTCTCATAGAGGCACATCGCTCACTCTGCACTCATACAGGTGCAGCGCTCACCCTGCACTAATACAGGCACAGCGCTCACTATGCACTCATACAGGCATACCGCTCGCCCTGCACTTATACAGGCACACCACTCGCCCTGCACTCATACAGGCACAGTGCTCACTATGCACTTATACAGGCATACCGCTCGCCCTGTATTTATGCAAGCACATTACTCACCCTGTTCTCATACAGGCACAGCGCTCCCCCTGTTTACAGCATTAATGCTGTGATGCATAAGCTTGTATTTTTACCTACTTAATGCAGATGCCCCACTCTCCCATGAGACAGTCAGCAGGTCAATGGAGACATGCGGGCTGGGGCTACATCCTGGCGCGCAATGTAATTCGTTTTATTTATTTATTTATGTACTTAACTCTGTTCAGCCGTATGCCGGAGTTTACTACCCCCCACCCTGCCCCTCCCCACCGCCCCGCAGCACTCCCTCCAGGAGCCGCATTTGGCAGCACTGATACATCCGTAATCATGTTGCTCGAAGCAATGATGGTGGCAGGAGCAAGGCACAACACGCTGAGTTATGAACAAAATGATCTGCACCTGTTCATTCTTCCCTCATGTGCGCCAACTGCCAAATACACTATGGGCCCCTCCTCCAGCCCAAGGGCGTCCTCTTTTAAACAAAACCTTTCAGCATGGGGTGGGGGAGTGGTTCTCACTTTTACACCTAATCAAGCCTGCCTCCCTTGTCTCTGGCGCTGTGTGGACCCTGTCACCCCGCCCTGGGCCACAGGATGTAACGTCCATTAAGAAGACAATACATTGGCATTTATTTTAATTTTATTTATTTAGTGCATTTTTATAAAGCGCAGACATTACCCGAAGGTGTCAGAGCGCTGTACAATAGAACCAGTTACGTTACAAGAGAAAAGTGTTACACAATAGAACAATACAAAGATAAACAGGAGACTTAAAAGGAAGGGTACACAAACACAAAATCCAACACAGCACGCAAGGGTGAGGAATGTACAAGAAAAAATACAGATTTACAATGATGAGCGAACTTCCTAGAGGGGCCGGAGAATGAAAGTATTAGTTCTCAAAGTGTCTTTGGAAGAGAAGAGATTTGAGCTCAGCTTTGAAGATGCAGGTAGAGGAGGTGGCACGGAGCAATGGGGGAAGCGAGTTCCAGATTCTCACCGCATTGCCTGAGAAGGATTGCGCCATCGATCTTTCCCTTTTGAAGGAGGGGGGCTCAAGCAGAAGCTTTTCCGCATTGCGAGAAGGTCGAGAGCCTCCGGACAATTTCAATTTATTCGCCAGGTAACGAGGGGAGGAAGTGTGCAAGGCTTTGTGTGTAATGCAGGCAGTTTTGTAAATAGATCTTGCCTCGATTGGAAGCCATCGAAGAGAAGACAGGATAGGAGTGACGTGGTCGCTTCGTTTAGACCCTGAAATGAAGCGAGCTGCTGAATGGAGGATCTTTCCTCCATTGCAAAATGCCGCTCACACCACCCTGACGACACAACACTGCCTTATGCCTCCAGGGCGTGTAAAGTCTCCCCGAACCAGACACACGTGCAGCTGCATCCACTTGTGCGGTTCTTAAAAAACGAGTTTCAGGTTACTTACTGCCTGAAACTAAGCTCCACGAAACCTTTCATTAAGGCAACTCCGTGGGTTTTTCTTTTGTTCACTGTTAGTGGCGCAACACCCTTTTTGCTAGCCGCCCCTATTAATTAGCCCAGTGTCAATTAGGATGCCCGCTCTTCTCCATTAGGAAAATATAGCCCTTGGGATATGTCTTCAGAAGTTAAATATGGTGCATATTTGGTGGGATCAAGGTTACGTGTGGGTAATATTTTTATATATCATGTACATACCGATCGAGAATGACTTTTGGTGACGGTTCTTACATATTTGCAGTTTTTAACCTCTAATCTGATGATGGCCTGGCTTGGTGTGTGTTCAATTGATCCTTGATATGTTCACTTTTTCTGCTGGAAGGGAGGAGGTCACTATTCAGTACTGCTTCATATGTAATGCATCAGGTTTTGAAAAATGCAGCCAGCGTAGGTCCTTCAGAATGGATGACTCGGCTGAATTTCCTTTATTGATTTCCATTGTGTTGTCCTAAAGGCTTGTGCATTCATTGTATAATTTGTCTCACACTCTAAGGCTTGAATGCATCATTAGTAGGGTGTATAGTTTCAGTTGCTTTGCATGAGGTCAGACATACATGACAGAGGACTGTAAAGGTAATGGCAATATCTCAATATATTCTTTACCTGATGTGGCCCTAAGTAATTAGAACATTCTGACACATACTCTTCATATTCATCACATTGATACTTATTTAGGTGGGTAATTATTTTCAGAAACTTCTCTTGTAATGGGTAAGCGTATAGATGTTAATAGATGCATGACATTCTTCATAAAGAAAGGAAGAGCAGCCATGGTATTGCTCATCCAAACTGAAGGAGGCTTATTAAGTTTTAAATTCGTGTTAGGAGATTGTTCGAGGCGTTGGCGGTATATACTGAAAAGATGGCACCACTCATACAAGCCTTTCAGTACCTAGGTTGATAATCCTAGGTGCTGCCTTTGATATAAGGTTCCCACTGATTGGTAGGTTCATTGCTGGTGTTGCAGAAAGATCAGTCCTACAGCATGCACTTCTTCATTGGAGACTCTTAGGCCCTTCCAGGCATTCCACCTGGCAACAGGGGAGTCGGTGAATGGCTTGAACTACTGATGCATGGTGTGGTCTCATCCGCAGTAAGAACTTTATAGCTCTACTCAGGGTCTGTTGTAACCTTCGTAGAAATACCTTATTAGCATAGTGAAATCGGGAGAACATGAGTGTGAGGAACCCTTAGAAAAAAATATTTTCCTCTTTGTCGTGAGTGTGTGGAAAGAGGATTAATTACCTGATCTCTCTGGGGTCTTAGGCTGTCGCAATTAGGAATTTATGGCTCCTGCCGTTCTTGTAACAGTGGGTGGTGCTTCAAGTTTCTTGAAACCAGGGGAACACACCTGGGTAAAATGTCAGTTTCCGTAGTTAGGATATCTATTTTAGCTGCATTGTGTGTCAGGTGTTCTAGCCATTCAGGTATTGATAGCAAGCAATCAGACTAGGACTAAGGACAGAGATATATTTCCATGTTTTTCATGCTTTAGTATGATCTGCAGCAGCAGTGGTGAATGTGTTGATGATGTCTTGAAAGAAGGTCAGATAAGCAATGAAAAGATAGGGTACAGTCATTTTGCCTTCGGGGGGTACATGTTTCTATTCTAAATAGTGATAATTGGAAAGGTGAAAGTGTCATTATTTGAGCCTCTCTGTCAAAAAATTGGAGATCCATGTGAAAGAGCTTCCTTAGTTTCCAAGGGGCATATCTACAAGGGCTGGCGATAATTATCGCTCAGCGCTCTTAGCGTGAGGATAATTATCGCCGGCCAACTCTGAATTTTATCGCGGAGATAGCGTGATATCATCAACGCTTATCTCCAAAGCGATAAAATTCAGAGCGCAAGCTGCCAACTGTGCGATTATCGCTGGAAATCCAGCGATAATCGCACAACTTTTGGCGATAGCTTGCTGATAGGGCAAGACATACTTAGCCATGATATCCACCTTCCATAGGATATCATGGCTAAGTCAGTCTTGAAGCAGGCATTAGGAAAGTAGCGATAACTGAGGTTATCGCTACTTTTCTTGTCGCTATGCTTCTTTGCCTGAGGCTTGATAATAGGAGAAATGTCGCTTAGCGACATTTCTCCCGTTATCCTGGGGAGGAACGCCCACTTTGCATCTCATTAGAGATGCAGAGCTGGGCGATAAGGGAAAGGGCGATGTAGCATGGATTCACGCGTTAGCGTGTCCTTGCTAATAGGGCCTGACCTTGACTGGTAGGTCGCTCCCCCACCACACAGCTCCATCTGTGTGCCCTGCTGCTGCCCCTGATTGTGCTCGTTTTTTCCTTTCTGTGCCCCCTTGCTGGCCCTGATTGTGCTCGTTTTTCCTTTCTGTGCCCCCTTGCTGCCCCTGATTGTGCTCGTTATTCCTTTCTGTGCCCCCTTGCTGCCCCTGATTGTGCTCGTTTTTTCTTTCTGTGCCCCCTTGCTGCCCCTGATTGTGCTCGTTTTTCCTTTCTGTGCCCCCTTGCTGCCCCTGATTGTGCTCGTTTTTTTCCTTTCTGTGCCCCCTTGCTGCCCCTGATTGTGCTCGTTTTTCCTTTCTGTGCCCCCTTGCTGCCCCTGATTGTGCTCGTTTTTCCTTTCTGTGCCCCCTTGCTGCCCCTGATTGTGCTCGTTTTTCCTTTCTGTGCCCCCTTGCTGCCCCTGATTGTGCTCATTTTTTTCCCTTTCTGTGCCCCCTTGATGCCCTGATTGTGCTCGTTTTCCCTTCTGTGCCTGTTTCCCGCCGCTGCGCCCCTGCGGCCCCGCCCCCTCACTGCCCATTCGCTGCCCCATTCCCTGCTCCTCCCTCCCACCTCCTCATTTATGGCGGCCGCTGTGCGGCCGCGCAGCGGACGTGCGCAGCGGGCGCGCCGCTGGCGCACCGAAGGCGCGCCTAAGGCAAGCCCGTCTGCGCCCGTCCGCGCCGTGACCGTGCCCAGCGCCAGACCCCCTGGTCCGGGCATCCCCCGCGCCCGCCACATCAACAGACGCCGATACGACGCCAGCACCCTCCACGCACTCAACCCCGGAAAAGATCACGCCTGCTACCAGGCCACCCCGAAGCGCACCCAAGGGCCCTTCACCTGCCGGAACTGCAGCTTCACCAGCACCCGCCCCGCCAAACCACCGCCCAGGAAAGAACCCAACTACCTCAGATGCATCCTCCTCAACACCCGCTCCGCCCGCAAACACGCCATCGAACTCTGGGACCTTCTCGACTCAACCTCCCCAGACGTCGCATTCCTGACGGAGACCTGGCTGAATCCCGCTTCAGCCCCCGACATCGCCATTGCCATCCCGGACGGATACAAGATCACCCGCAGGGACCGCACCAACGGAGTCGGAGGAGGCATCGCCATCGTCCACAGGAACACCCTCAGAGTCTCAACCAACACCGACGACACCCTCAGCACCGCCGAACACATGCACTTCCAGATCCACACCGATCCCAACACCACCCTCAGAGGAACCCTCATCTACAGACCCCCGGACCCCGACCACAGTTCAGCGATTCCATCGCTGACTCCGTCAGCACACACGCCATCGCCTCCACGGACTACATCCTCCTCGGGGACCTGAACTTCCACCTCGAGAACAACAAGGACACCAACTCCACCACCCTGATCGACAACTTCGCCACCCTCGGACTCAGACAGCTCGTGACTACACCCACCCACGCCGCCGGCCACAAGCTAGACTCCATCTTTTCCGCAAGCCCACACTTCTCCTTCAACCACACCTCCGAACCCCACTGGACTGACCACCACTGCATCCACTTCACCTACAGGAAGCCCACCACGCACCACCGCACCGAACAAATGCCTCGCCGCTGCTGGAGCAGAGTCACGGAAGACCAGCTAACCACAACCCTCGCCCTGAGCCCACCCGCCGAACCCTCCGACCCCGACACCGCCGCCCGCAACCTCAGACAGTGGATCGACGACTGCGCCAACACCCTCGCCCCGCTCAAGAATCCGCCCAACAGCCACACCAGCAAGAAAGCCACCTGGTTCACCGAAGACCTCCAGGCCTCCAAACGAACATGCCGAAAACTGGAGAAGATCTGGCTCCACGAACGGACAGCGGACAGCTACGCCGCCCACAAGAGCGCCACCCGCAGTCACCATCACCTCATCAGATCCGCCAAAAGGGCCTCACTCAAAGACCGCCTAGACAACACCGCACACAACAGCAAAGAGCTCTTCAACATCGTGAAGGAACTCTCCAACCCCAGCTCCAACACCAACGACATCCAGCCGTCGCGAGACCTGTGCGACTCACTGGCCACCTTCTTCCACCGCAAAATCGCCGACATCCACGACAGCTTCAACACCACGACCGCCCCGGCAACCACCGAGACCACTGCCCCCACAACCACCAACCGCCTGCTCTCCTGGACCAACATCAACGACGAGGACACCAGCGAGATCATGAACACCATCCACTCCGGTTCACCGCTAGACCCGTGCCCTCACCACATCTTCAACAAAGCCAGTACAGCCATCGCGCCCCATCTCCAGAAAATAATCAACATCTCCTTCGAGACAGCAACCTTCCCGGAAAGCTGGAAGCACGCCGAGATCACCGCCTTACTCAAGAAACCCAAGGCAGACCCCAAGGACCTCAAGAACTTGGTCCTTGGGGGAGCGACTCTTGACCTTGCCAGGTAGGTCGCTCCCCCACCACACAGCTCCGCCTGTGTTGTCCGCCCGCTGCTGCTGCTGGTAAGATCGCCCTTCCGCCTGTGGCCTCGGTGCCCGTATTTCTTTGCTTGTCTCCCCATTTTCCTTTCTGTGCCCCTCGCTGCCCCATTTGCGTTGTGCCTGTATTTTTGTCTGTTTTCTCCCCCATTTTCCTTTCTGTGCCCCTCGCTGCCCCATTTGCGTTGTGCCTGTATTTTTGTCTGTTTTCTCCCCCATTTTCCTTCTGTGCCCCTCGCTGCCCCATTTGCGTTGTGCCTGTATTTTTGTCTGTTTTCTCCCCCATTTTCCTTCTGTGCCCCTCGCTGCCCCATTTGCGTTGTGCCTGTATTTTTGTCTGTTTTCTCCCCCATTTTCCTTTCTGTGCCCCTCGCTGCCCCATTTGCGTTGTGCCTGTATTTTTGTCTGTTTTCTCCCCCATTTTCCTTTCTGTGCCCCTCGCTGCCCCATTTGCGTTGTGCCTGTATTTTTGTCTGTTTTCTCCCCCATTTTCCTTCTGTGCCCCTCGCTGCCCCATTTGCGTTGTGCCTGTATTTTTGTCTGTTTTCTCCCCCATTTTCCTTTCTGTGCCCCTCGCTGCCCCATTTGCGTTGTGCCTGTATTTTTGTCTGTTTTCTCCCCCATTTTCCTTTCTGTGCCCCTCGCTGCCCCATTTGCGTTGTGCCTGTATTTTTGTCTGTTTTCTCTCCCCATTTTCCTTTCTGTGCCCCTCGCTGCCCCATTTGCGTTGTGCCTGTATTTTTGTCTGTTTTCTCCCCCATTTTCCTTCTGTGCCCCTCGCTGCCCCATTTGCGTTGTGCCTGTATTTTTGTCTGTTTTCTCTCCCCATTTTCCTTTCTGTGCCCCTCGCTGCCCCATTTGCGTTGTGCCTGTATTTTTGTCTGTTTTCTCCCCCATTTTCCTTTCTGTGCCCCTCGCTGCCCCATTTGCGTTGTGCCTGTATTTTTGTCTGTTTTCTCTCCCCATTTTCCTTTTGTGCCCCCGCTGCCTCTCGCCATTCCCGCCGCTGCGTCCCTGCGGCCCCGCCCCCTGACTGCCCATTCGCTGCCCCTGCCTCCCGCCTCCCAGCTGCTCCTCCCTCCCACCTCCCCATAAATGGCGGCCGCTGCGCGGCCGCGCCGCTGGCGTGCCGAAGGCGCGCCTAAGGCAAGCCCGTCTGCGCCCGTCCGCGCCTGGACCGCGCCCAGCGCCAAACCCCTGGCCCCCGCAGCAGACAACCCACCCACCGGACTTACGACACCGCCACCCTCAACGCACTCAACACCGGCCGTATCCCCGGCTGCCACCGTGCCACCCCAGGTCGCACCCACGGACCCTTCGCCTGCCAATCCTGCAAGTTCTCCTGCCTCCGGACCTGCACCGCACCCGCCAAGCCAAGCACCAGCAGCAACCACCTGAAGTGCATCCTGCTCAACACCCGCTCCATCCACAGACACGCCGTGGAACTCTGGAACCTGCTCGACTCCACATCACCAGACGTCGCTTTCCTCACGGAAACATGGATGAACGCCTCCTCAGCGCCCGACATCGCCATCGCCATCCCGGACGGATACAAGATCACCCGAAGGGACCGCGCCAACCAGACCGGAGGAGGCATCGCCATCGTCCACAAGAACACCATCCGCATCACGACCAACTACGACGACACCTTCATAGCCGGCGAACACCTGCACTTCCAGATACACACCGACCCCAAGACCACCCTCAGAGGCACCCTCATCTACAGACCCCCAGGACCACGCACACAATTCAGCGAAGACATCGCCGACCTCATCAGCCCGCACGCCCTCCCCTCGGCTGACTACATCCTCCTTGGAAACCTCAACTTCCACCTAGAGAACAACAACGATCGCAACACCACCACCCTTCTGGACAACCTCGCCAACCTCGGACTCAAGCAACTGGTGACCACCCCCACACACCACGCCGGCCACACGCTTGACCCCGTCTTCTCCTCCAGTAAGGACATCTCCTTCAGCCACACCACCGGACTCCACTGGACAGACCACAGCTGCGTCCACTTCAGCTTCAGCAGGACCACCACGCACCACCACACGCAACAGTTTCCGTGCAGAAGCTGGAACAAGATCACCACCGACCAACTCACCACATCCCTGAGCCAGAACCCTCCCGCCAGCTCAACGAACCCCAACCAAGCCGCCAGCAACCTCACAAGATGGATCACCAACTGCGCAGACGACCTCGCCCCATTGAAGACCCCCCAGTCAGACACGGCAACAAGAAAGCATCCTGGTTCACCGACGAACTCAAGAAATCCAAGAAGAACTGCCGGGCCCTCGAGAAAGCATGGCGCAGAGACCCGACTGCAGACAACATGACCACCCTCAAGCACGCCACCCGAAAACACCACCAGCTGATCCACACCACCAAGAAAACCGCATTCAAGGAACGACTGGACAACAACGCCCACAACAGCAAGGAACTCTTCATCATCGTCAAAGAGCTCTCGAACCCCAGCGCCGGAAACAACGACATCACTCCCTCGCAAGACCTCTGCAACTCGCTTCGCCTCGTTCTTCCACAGCAAGATCGCAGACATACACAACAGTTTCAGCACACAGCCGACGTACCCTACGACCGTTCCAACATCCCCCACCTCCACCCTCCGAGCCTGGACTCCGATCAACACCGAAGACACTATCCGCACGATGAACTCCATCCACTCCGGATCACCTACCGACCCCTGCCCTCACCACGTCTTCAACAAGGCCGACGCCGTCATCGCACCCCACCTCCGGGACATCATCAACACCTCCTTCGACACCGCCACCTTCCCAGAGAGCTGGAAGCACGCCGAACTCAGCGCCCTACTGAAGAAACCGTCAGCGGACCCCACCGACCTCAAAAACTACCGCCCCATCTCGCTCCTTCCTTTTCCTGCCAAAGTCATCGAGAAGACCGTCAACAGACAACTGGCCGCCTTCCTCGAGACGAATGGATCCCTCGACCACTCGCAGTCCGGCTTCCGGGCCAACCACAGCACCGAGACCGCCCTCATCGCAGCCACCGACGACATCCGAGCCCTGCTCGACAACGGGGAAACAGCGGCCCTCATCCTCCTGGACCTCTCCGCAGCGTTCGACACAGTCTGCCACCGCACCCTAGTGCAACGCCTGAACAACGTCGGAATCCAAGAGAAGGCACTGGAGTGGATCATCTCCTTCCTCGCCGGAAGAACCCAGAGAGTCCGCCTCCCCCGTTCAGTTCCGAGGCCACCGAAGTCATCTGTGGCGTACCACAAGGATCATCACTCAGCCCCACCCTCTTCAACGTCTACATGAGCCCCCTCGCAGCCATCGCACGCCAACACAACCTCAACATCATCTCCTACGCCGACGACACCCAGCTGATCCTCTCCCTCACCAACGACCCCACAACCGCCAGAACCAACCTACATGAAGGGATGAAGGACGTAGCCGAGTGGATGAGGAACAGCCGCCTGAAACTGAACTCAGATAAGACGGAAGTCCTCATCCTAGGATCATCACCCTCCGCCTGGGATGACTCCTGGTGGCCCCCTGCCCTGGGCAACGCACCCAAACCAACGGACCACGCACGCAACCTGGGCTTCATCCTGGACTCCTCCCTCTCAATGACCCGACAAGTCAACGCCGTCTCCTCGTCTTGCTTCAACATCCTACGCATGCTGCGCAAGATCTTCCGGTGGATCCCCACCGAAACCAGGAAGACGGTCACCCAGGCCCTCGTCACCAGCCGACTGGACTACGGCAACTCCCTCTACGCCGGAACCACAGCCAAACTTCAAAAAAGACTCCAACGCATCCAGAACGCTGCAGCTCGACTCATCCTGGACATCCCCCGACACAGCCACATCGCCAGACACCTGAGAGACCTGCACTGGCTCCCCGTCAGCAAGAGAATCACGTTCCGACTCCTCACCCACGCACACAAAGCCCTCCACAACCAAGGCCCCAGATACCTCAACGACCGTCTGACCTTCTACACTCCCACCCGCCAGCTACGATCGACCAACCACGCCCTCGCCGCCGTCCCCCGCATCCGAAGAGCCACAACGGGAGGAAGATCCTTCTCCTACCTGGCTGCCAAGACGTGGAACTCCCTACCCATCCACCTCCGCCTTACCCAAGACCACCTCTCCTTCAGGAAGCAACTCAAGACCTGGCTGTTCGAACAGTAGCGGACCCCCTCCCCCAAGCGCCTTGAGACCCTCCGGGTGAGTAGCGCGCTATACAAATGATTGATTGATTGATTGATTGATTGAGAACTTCCGACCCATCTCTCTGCTCCCGTTCCCCGCGAAGGTCACGAGAAAATCGTCAACAAACAACTGACCCGCTACCTCGAGGAGAACAACATCCTGGACCCTTCCCAGTCCGGCTTCCGCAGCAACCACAGCACCGAAACCGCCCTCATCGCCGCCACCGATGACATCAGGACCCTGCTAGACAACGGAGAAACAGCAGCCCTCATCCTCCTGGACCTATCAGCCGCCTTCGACACGGTCTGCCACCACACACTACGAACACGCCTTCACAACGCCGGGATCCAAGAGAAGGCCCTGGACTGGACCACATCCTTCCTTTCCGGCAGAACACAAAGCGTCCGCCTCGCCCCCTTCCGATCCAAGGCCACCAAGATCATCTGCGGCGTACCCCAAGGCTCCTCCCTCAGCCCAACGCTGTTCAACATCTACATGGCACCCCTCGCCCACGTCGCCTGACAGCACAACCTCAACATCATCTCCTACGCCGACGACACCCAGCTGATCCTCTCCCTCACCAAAGACCCTCACACCGCCAAAGCCCACCTCCACGAAGGAATGAAGGCCGTCGCCGAATGGATGAGGACCAGCCGCCTGAAGCTGAACTCGGACAAGACGGAGGTCCTCATCCTTGGTTCCAACCCTTCAGCCTGGTACGACTCCTGGTGGCCAACATCACTGGGAACAGCCCCGCCACCCACCGACCACGTACGCAACCTAGGGGTCATCCTCGACCCCACCCTCTCCATGACTAAGCAGGTCAACGCCATTTCCTCATCCTGCTTCAACATCCTCCGAATGTCCGCAGGATCTTCAAGTGGATCCCCACCGAAACAAGAAAAACAGTCACCCAGGCCCTCGTCACCAGCAGGCTGGACTACGGAAACGCCCTCTACGCAGGAACGACGGCTAAGCTCCTGAGACGGCTGCAACGCATCCAGAACGCCTCTGCACGTCTTATCATCGACATCCCCCGATGCAGCCACATCACACCCCACCTGAGAGACCTGCACTGGCTCCCTGTCAACAAGAGGATAACCTTCAAGCTCCTCACCCACGCACACAAAGCACTCCACAACTCCGGACCAGCCTACCTCAACAGACGACTCAGCTTCTACACCCCCACCCGCCAGCTCCGCTCGACCAGCCTCGCCCTCGCCACAGTCCCCCGCATCCGGAAAACGACCGCCGGCGGCAGATCCTTCTCCCACCTCGCCGCCAAGACCTGGAACACCCTCCCCACCAACCTCCGACAGACCCAAGACCTACTGGCCTTCAGAAGACTCCTCAAGACCTGGCTCTTCGATCAGTAGCAGCACCACCCCCTTCTTCCCCCAGCGCCTTGAGACCCTCGCGGGTATGTAGTGTGCTTTATAAGTGACATGATTGATTGATTGATTGAGGGCGATAAAATTATCGCCGCTTTTCGTCCGAAAACGGACGCTAAAGCGGCGATAATTTTATCGCCAGCCCTTCTAGATATGCCCCCAAGTTACTGAAGATTAGGGTAGGGTGATCAAATAACACTGAGTGGTCAAGTAGGAGCAGTGCTGCCATCCCATGCTGGTCAACTGTTGATGTTGACTGAAATTGGCTGACCAGCCGTAATATAATGTGAAGTTGTCCCAGATGTCGAATTTCCTGAGTTTGGTTTTGATTTCATATGGCAAGGAAGTTATCTGGGCTCTGACAGCATGGAGGATTCCCGCTACTGGCTGATGCCAGTTCATTACTTTCAGATTTGAGATGAGATATTAGATCTGGGTTAACTCTAGCTTGTCAAACCAGCAATTAAATTATCCAAATGTGCATAGTTTATGGTTTTCCATGGTGATGGTCCCTGTTTGTTTCCGCAAAGGCTAGTTTTGATAATGGATTACTGTATACCAGCAGCAATGAAAATGTGGATGTGTGAAATCAATCAATCAATCAATCACAAGATTTGTAAAGCGCACTACTTACCCGCGAGGGTCTCAAGGCGCTGAGGGAGAGGAGGGGGGGTGTTGCCGCTACTGGTCGAATAGCCAGGTCTTGAGTCGTCTCCTGAAGGTCAGCAGGTCTTGGGTCTGTTGTAGGTTGAGGAGAAGGGTGTTCCAGATCTTGGCGGCGCGGTGAGAGAAGGATCTGCCTCCGGTGGTGGTTCTCCGGATGCGCGGGACAGTGGCCAGGGAGAGGTCGGCGGAGCGGAGCTGACGGTTGGGAACGTAGAAGGAGAGTCGACTGTTGAGGTAGGCTGGGCCGGTTTTGTGGAGTGCCTTGTGTGCGTAGATCAGGAGTTTGAAGGAGATTCTCTTGTCGACAGGGAGCCAGTGCAGGTTTTTCAGGTGGGGGGTGATGTGGCTGTGGCGTGGAATGTCGAGGATCAGGCGTGCAGAGGCGTTTTGGATTCTTTGCAGTCGTTTGATGAGCTTGGTCGGGGCTCCTGCATAGAGGGCGTTTCCGTAGTCGAGTCTGCTGCTGACGAGGGCCTGGGTGACTGTTCTTCTCGTGTCTGTCGGGATCCACCTGTAGATCTTGCGGAGCATGCGGAGGGTGTTGAAGCAGGAGGAGGAGACTGCGTTGACTTGCTTGGTCATGGTTAGCGTTGAGTCGAGGATGACTCCCAGGTTGCGTGCGTGGTCGGTTGGTGTCGGGGGTGCCCCTAGTGATGAGGGCCACCAGGAGTCGTCCCAGGCTGATGGGTTGGAGCCGAGGATGAGGATCTCCGTCTTGTCTGTGTTCAGCTTAAGTCGGCTGCACTTCATCCAGTCGGCGACGGCTTTCATTCCTTTGTGGAGGTTGGATTTGGCGGTGAGGGGGTCCTTGGTGAGGGAGAGGATCAGTTGAGTGTCGTCGGCGTAGGAGATTATGTTGAGGTCGTGCTGTCGGGCGATGCATGCAAGTGGAGCCATGTAGATGTTGAACAGTGTCGGGCTGAGGGAAGATTCCTGGGGTACGCCGCAGATGATCTCGGAGGCTTCGGATCGGAATGGGGGAGGCGGACACTCTGGGTTCTGCAGGAAAGGAAGGAGGTGGTCCAATCCAGGGCCTTGTCTCGGATCCCTGCATTGTGGAGGCTTGTGCGTAGTGTGCGGTGGCAGACAGTGTCGAAGGCGGCGGAGAGGTCCAGGAGGATGAGGGCCGCCGTCTCGCCGTTGTCCAGCAGGATCCTGATGTCGTCTGTGGCGGCGATGAGGGCGGTCTCGGTGCTGTGGTTGCTGCGGAATCCTGACTGGGAGGGGTCCAGGATGCTGTTATCTTCGAGGTAGCGGGTGAGCTGTCTGTTGATGATCTTCTCGATGACCTTAGCTGGGAATGGAAGCAGTGAGATGGGCCGGAAGTTCTTGAGGTCGCTCGGGTCCACCTTGGGTTTTTTGAGTAGGGCGTTGATCTCGGCGTGTTTCCAGCTCTCTGGGAAGGTCGCGGTCTCGAAGGAGAGGTTGATGACGTTGCGCAGGTGGGGTGCGATGGAGCTGCCGGCTTTGTTGAAGATGTGGTGTGGAAAAGGGTCTGTTGGGGAGCCGGAGTGGATTGTGCCCATGGTCTTGATTGTGTCCTCGGTGTTCACGTTGACCCAGGCTGTCAGGGGGTCGTGGTCGATGGGGTGCGGCGGGTCTGATGTGTCGGGCCTGTTGGGGTCGTCCGGGAGTCGAAGCTGTCGTGGATGTCGGCGATCTTGCGGTGGAAGAAGGTGGCGAGGGAATCACACAGGGCTTGCGACGGCGGGATGTCGTTGGCGTTGGAGCTGGGGTTGGAGAGTTCCTTCACGATGCTGAAGAGCTCCTTGCTGTTGTGTGCGTTGTTGTCGAGGCGGTCTTTGAAGGAGGTCCTCTTGGCGGACCTGATGAGGTTATGGTGGTTGCGGATGGCGTCTTTGTGGGCTGCGCGGCTGTCCGGCGTCTTCTCGCTGTGCCATTTGTTCTCCAGTTTCCGGCAGGTGCGCTTGGATGCTAGGAGTTCTGGGGTGAACCAGCTGGCTCTCTTGCTGGTGTCTTTGTAGGTTGGTTTTTTCAGCGGGGCTAAGGTGTTGGCGCAGTCGTCCATCCATCGTCTGAGATTGCGGGCGGCGGCATCGGGGTTGGAGGGGTCATTGGGTGGGCTGAGTGCGAGGTTTGTCTGGAGTTGGTCTTCGGTGACTTTGCTCCAGCATCTGCGGGGGATCTGTAGGGTGCGGTGGTGTGCGGCAGCTTTCTGGAAGGTGAAGTGGATGCAGTGGTGGTCGGTCCAGGTGAGTTCGGAGGTGTAGCTGAAGGAGACGTGGGAGCTTGAGGAGAAGATGGCGTCGAGCGTGTGTCCGGCGATGTGGGTCGGCGTCGTGACGAGCTGTTTCAGTCCGAGGTTGGCGAGGTTGTCGATCAGGGTGGAGGAGTTGCTGTTGTTGTTGTTCTCCAGGTGAAAGTTCAGGTCTCCGAGGAGGATGTAGTCGGTGGAGGTCAGGGCGTGCTCCTGATGAAGTCGGCGATGGAGTCGCTGAACTGGGGTCGGGGTCTGGGGGGGTCTGTAGATGAGGGTGCCTCTTACGGTGGTGTTGGGATCCGTGTGGATCTGGAAGTGCATGTGTTCGGCGGTGCTGAGAGTGTTGTCGGTGCTGTTCGAGACCCTGATGGTGTCTTTGTGGACGATGGCGATTCCTCCTCCGATTCCGTTGGTGCGGTCTCTGCGGGTGATCTTGTAGCCGTCGGGGATGGCTATGGCGATGTCGGGTGCGGAGGATTCGTTCATCCAGGTCTCTGTCAGGAAGGCGACGTCCGGTGATGAGGTGTCGAGTAGGTCCCAGAGCTCGACGGCGTGTTTGCGTGCGCAGCGGGTGTTTAGTAGGATGCACCGGAGATGGTTGAGGTCCTTCTTGGCGGGAGTCTCGGGCTCTCCGAGGCAGGTGAAGCTGCAGTTCCGGCAGGTGAAGGAACCATGGGTGCGTTTTGGGGCGGCCTTGAAGCAGGTGGAGGTCCGTCCTGGGTTGAGAGCGATGAGGGTGCTGGCATCGTATCGGAGGTGGTCTTCGTGGCGGATGCGGGGGCTAGGGGTTCTGGCACTGGGCGCGGACGGGCGCAGACGAGCTAGCCTTAGGCGCGCCTCTGGCGCGCCAGTGGCGCGGCCGCACAGCGGCCGCCATATATGGGGAAGTGGGAGGGAGGAGCAGCTGGGAGGCGGGAGGCAGGGGCAGCGAGTGGTCAGCGAGGGGGGCGGGGCCGCAGGGGACACAGCGGCGGGAAACGGGAGGGCGATGGGGTACAGAAATCAAAAGGGGTACAGGGGGGCACAGAACGAAAAACAGTCACAGCAGTGGGGGCACAGAACGGAAGGGCAAAAACAGTGGGGGCACAGAACGAAAAACAGTCACAGCAGTGGGGGCACCGAACGGAAGGGCAAAAACAGTGGAAAAACAGTGGGGGCACAGAACGAAAAACAGTCACAGCAGTGCGGGCACAGAACAGAAGGGCAAAAACTGCGGAAAAACAGTGGGGGCACAGAACGAAAAACAGTCACAGCAGTGGGGGCACAGAACGGAAGGGCAAAAACAGTGGAAAAGCAGTAGGGGCACAGAACGAAAAACAGTCACAGCAGTGGGGGCACAGAACGGAAGGGCAAAAACAGTGGAAAAACAGTGGGGGCACAGAACGAAAAACAGTCACAGCAGTGGGGGCACAGAACGGAAGGGCAAAAACAGTGGAAAAACAGTGGGGGCACAGAACGAAAACAGTCACAGCAGTGGGGGCACCGAACGGAAGGGCAAAACAGTGGAAAAACAGTGGGGGCACAAATATAGAGGGGAAAGACAGTAACAGTGATGCTCACAACGACAAGAACCTACCTACGGCCTACCACTGGCCACCAGGGATGAGGCGCAGGTGGTAGCCTGCGGGTGGAGGAGGGCCTCAGATCAGCAGCAGCAGGGAGCAGGACTCACAGGTGGCACTGTGCGGATGGGGGCGACCTACCCAGAGGTCAAGGGTCGCTCACCTCACCGCGCAGCGGCCGCCATATATGGGGAGGTGGGAGGGAGGAGCAGCTGGGAGGCGGGAGGCAGGGGCAGCGAGTGGTCAGCGAGGGGGGCGGGGCCGCAGGGGACACAGCGGCGGGAAACGGGAGGGCGAAGGGGTACAGAAATCAAAAGGGGTACAGGGGGGCACAGAACGAAAAACAGTCACAGCAGTGGGGGCACAGAACGGAAGGGCAAAAACAGTGGGGGCACAGAACGAAAAACAGTCACAGCAGTGGGGGCACCGAACGGAAGGGCAAAAACAGTGGAAAAACAGTGTGGGCACAGAACGAAAAACAGTCACAGCAGTGCGGGCACAGAACAGAAGGGCAAAAACTGCGGAAAAACAGTGGGGCACAGAACGAAAAACAGTCACAGCAGTGGGGGCACAGAACGGAAGGGCAAAAACAGTGGAAAAGCAGTGGGGGCACAGAACGAAAAACAGTCACAGCAGTGGGGGCACAGAACGGAAGGGCAAAAACAGTGGAAAAACAGTGGGGGCACAGAACGAAAAACAGTCACAGCAGTGGGGGCACAGAACGGAAGGGCAAAAACAGTGGAAAAACAGTGGGGGCACAGAACGAAAACAGTCACAGCAGTGGGGGCACCGAACGGAAGGGCAAAACAGTGGAAAAACAGTGGGGGCACAAATATAGAGGGGAAAGACAGTAACAGTGATGCTCACAACGACAAGAACCTACCTACGGCCTACCACTGGCCACCAGGGATGAGGCGCAGGTGGTAGCCTGCGGGTGGAGGAGGGCCTCAGATCAGCAGCAGCAGGGAGCAGGACTCACAGGTGGCACTGTGCGGATGGGGGCGACCTACCCAGAGGTCAAGGGTCGCTCACCTCACCGCGCAGCGGCCGCCATATATGGGGAGGTGGGAGGGAGGAGCAGCTGGGAGGCGGGAGGCAGGGGCAGCGAGTGGTCAGCGAGGGGGCGGGGCCGCAGGGGACACAGCGGCGGGAAACGGGAGGGCGAAGGGGTACAGAAATCAAAAGGGGTACAGGGGGGCACAGAACGAAAAACAGTCACAGCAGTGGGGGCACAGAACGGAAGGGCAAAAACAGTGGGGGCACAGAACGAAAAACAGTCACAGCAGTGGGGGCACCGAACGGAAGGGCAAAAACAGTGGAAAAACAGTGGGGGCACAGAACGAAAACAGTCACAGCAGTGCGGGCACAGAACAGAAGGGCAAAAACTGCGGAAAAACAGTGGGGGCACAGAACGAAAAACAGTCAGAGCAGTGGGGGCACAGAACGGAAGGGCAAAAACAGTGGAAAAGCAGTGGGGGCACAGAACGAAAAAACGTCACAGCAGTGGGGGCATAGATCGGAAGGGCAAAAACAGTGGAAAAACAGTGGGGGCACAGAACGAAAAACAGTCACAGCAGTGGGGGCACAGAACGGAAGGGCAAAAACAGTGGAAAAACAGTGGGGGCACAGAACGAAAACAGTCACAGCAGTGGGGGCACCGAACGGAAGGGCAAAACAGTGGAAAAACAGTGGGGGCACAAATATAGAGGGGAAAGACAGTAACAGTGATGCTCACAATGACAAGAACCTACCTACGGCCTACCACTGGCCACCAGGGATGAGGCGCAGGTGGTAGCCTGCGGGTGGAGGAGGGCCTCAGATCAGCAGCAGCAGGGAGCAGGACTCACAGGTGGCACTGTGCGGATGGGGGGGCGACCTACCCAGAGGTCAAGGGTCGCTCACCTCACCGCGCAGCGGCCGCCATATATGGGGAGGTGGGAGGGAGGAGCAGCTGGGAGGCGGGAGGCAGGGGCAGCGAGTGGTCAGCGAGGGGGGCGGGGCCGTAGGGGACACAGCGGCGGGAAACGGGAGGGCGAAGGGGTACAGAAATCAAAAGGGGCACAGGGGGGCACAGAACGAAAAACAGTCACAGCAGTGGGGGCACAGAACGGAAGGGCAAAAACAGTGGAAAAACAGTGGGGGCACAGAACGAAAAACAGTCACAGCAGTGGGGGCACAGAACGGAAGGCCAAAAACAGTGGAAAAACAGTGGGGGCACAGAACGAAAAACAGTCACAGCAGTGGGGGCACAGAACGGAAGGGCAAAAACAGTGGAAAAACAGTGGGGGCACAGAACGAAAAACAGTCACAGCAGTGGGGGCACAGAACGGAAGGGCAAAAACAGTGTAAAAACAGTGGGGGCACAGAACGAAAAACAGTCACAGCAGTGGGGGCACAGAACGGAAGGGCAAAAACAGTGGAAAAACAGTGGGGGCACAGAACGAAAAACAGTCACAGCAGTGGGGGCACAGAACGGAAGGGCAAAAACAGTGGAAAAACAGTGGGGGCACAGAACGAAAAACAGTCACAGCATTGGGGGCACAGAACGGAAGGGCAAAAATAGTGGAAAAACAGTGGGGGCACAGAACGAAAAACAGTCACAGCAGTGGGGGCACAGAACGGAAGGGCAAAAACAGTGGAAAAACAGTGGGGGCACAGAACGAAAAACAGTCACAGCAGTGGGGGCACAGAACGGAAGGACCAAAACAGTGGAAAAACAGTGGGGGCACAGAACGAAAAACAGTCACAGCAGTGGGGGCACAGAACAAAAGGGCAAAAACAGTGGAAAAACAGTGGGGGCACAGAACGAAAAACAGTCACAGCAGTGGGGGCACAGAACGGAAGGGCAAAAACAGTGGAAAAGCAGTGGGGGCACAGAACGAAAAACAGTCACAGCAGTGGGGGCACAGAACGGAAGGGCAAAAACAGTGGAAAAACAGTGGGGGCACAGAACGAAAAACAGTCACAGCAGTGGGGGCACAGAACGGAAGGGCAAAAACTGTGGAAAAACAGTGGGGGCACAGAACGAAAAACAGGCACAGCAGTGGGGGCACAGAACGGAAGGGCAAAAACAGTGGAAAAGCAGTGGGGCACAGAACGAAAAACAGTCACAGCAGTGGCGGCACAGAACGGAAGGGCAAAAACAGTGGAAAAACAGTGGGGGCACAGAACGAAAACAGTCACAGCAGTGGGGGCACCGAACGGAAGGGCAAAACAGTGGAAAAACAGTGGGGGCACAAATATAGAGGGGAAAGACAGTAACAGTGATGCTCACAACGACAAGAACCTACCTACGGCCTACCACTGGCCACCAGGGATGAGGCGCAGGTGGTAGCCTGCGGGTGGAGGAGGGCCTCAGATCAGCAGCAGCAGGGAGCTGGATGCACAGGTGGCACTGTGCGGATGGGGGGGCGACCTACCCAGAGGTCAAGGGTCGCTCACCTCACCGCGCAGCGGCCGCCATATATGGGGAGGTGGGAGGGAGGAGCAGCTGGGAGGCGGGAGGCAGGGGCAGCGAGTGCTCAGTGAGAGGGGCGGGGCTGCAGGGGACACAGCGGCGGGAAACGGGAGGGCGAAGGGGTATAGAAATCAAAAGGGGCACAGGGGGGCACAGAACGAAAAACAGTCACAGCAGTGGGGGCACAGAACGGAAGGGCAAAAACAGTGGAAAAACAGTGGGGGCACAGAACGAAAAACAGTCACAGCAGTGGAGGCACAGAACGGAAGGGCAAAAACAGTGGAAAAACAGTGGGGGCACAGAACGAAAAACAGTCACAGCAGTGGGGGCACAGAACGGAAGGGCAAAAACAGTGGGGGCACAGAACGAAAAACAGTCACAGCAGTGGGGGCACAGAACGGAAGGGCAAAAACAGTGGAAAAACAGTGGGGGCACAGAACGAAAAACAGTCACAGCAGTGGGGGCACAGAACGGAAGGGCAAAAACAGTGGAAAAGCAGTGGGGGCACAGAACGAAAAACAGTCACAGCAGTGGGGGCACAGAACGGAAGGGCAAAAACAGTGGAAAAACAGTGGGGGGCACAGAACGAAAAACAGTCACAGCAGTGGGGGCACAGAACGGAAGGGCAAAAACAGTGGAAAAACAGTGGGGGCACAGAACGAAAAAAAAGTCACAGCAGTGGGGGCACAGAACGGAAGGGCAAAACCAGTGGAAAAGCAGTGGGGCACAGAACGAAAAACAGTCACAGCAGTGGGGGCACAAAACGGAAGGGCAAAAACAGTGGAAAAACAGTGGGGGCACAGAACGAAAACAGTCACAGCAGTGGGGGCACTGAACGGAAGGGCAAAACAGTGGAAAAACAGTGGGGGCACAAATATAGAGGGGAAAGACAGTAACAGTGACGCTCACAACGACAAGAGCCTACCTACGGCCTACCACTGGCCACCAGGGATGAGGCGCAGGTGGTAGCCTGAAATTGTCTGACAAATCATTTGCATTCTGTAGCCATGAACTAGGCAACGTGTGTGGTGATGATGATGTTCTGGTAAACTGTAACTACACCTCCCCCAGTCTTTTTGGATGTGTGGTCCTGTGTACAAATTCTATTTCAGAATAGCCTTGTGGAAAATGTGTGACGCAACATTTCTAAGACATGGTTGTATGATGAAGATAAGCACAGGGTTGAGTTGGCAATAAGGGGCCATATTTGAAGCAGTCCTTATAGATGGATCATGCATTAATGAAGATTCAGGAGAGGGCAAGGTTGGTGGGATGAGGCGAGATGATGGGTGGGTTTGTGTTATGGGTGTGTGGAGAGGTGGGGTCTGCAGGGGTAGAGCTAGTGGAGTAGGGACTTGAAATGGTTGGGCTTGGTCTGCTTCAGGTTTTCAGGTTGTCTGCGTAGGGATTAAACTGGATGGTTAGGTGAGCCACAGATTGCAGGTTTGTGCCGGTAGAGTGATTGTAGTGGATACATGATTCTCAACATGGACTTAGGATTTGTAAGTTTAGATAGATGTGATGAATGGGAGTTTTAAGGAGTGAATTGTAAAGATGAGGGTGTTAAGGAGGGGAAGTGGCAAGAAATGTGAGACTGAGGTGGTTTAGACTACAGTGGTGGTCCTGGGTAAGATATGTGAAGGAAAGAGTGCATACGCCAGTCAGAAAGTTCAGGTAGGAGGGCCTAGGAATTTGAATGCAGTAAAGTTGGAAATTTCTGCTACGTGAGGACTGCAAAGTTTAGTGGAGTAGAGCTCAGCTATGGAAGAGGAGCCTAGGGTTGGTAATGTTTGTAGGAATCCAGAGCTGTCAAGTTTTGATTTTGCTCATGTGGGGCATTTCCAGGTTTTCAGTGTTTTTATCTGTGACCTTTAAGGCATTCTGTGTGACACTTTGAGTGACAATTTATCATGAGAAAATACAAATATTCAGTAGGGAGATAAATGTAGAAAGTGCACCGCTTTGAATATAGTAATGTTTAGAAACGTTTTAACAACTCAACACTGCCATGGTAGAAGGTGTCAGATATATGACATTGACAACTATGTAATGAATTTACCACTCCCACATAAAGATTGATTGAAGTTGGTATTCCCAAACTCAGAAGGAAAAAATATTACATTTTGTAAATAGTTTTAACTGGTCTTTGTAAGAGGTTTAAGATATGAGCTCTAGTGTCCTGGGCCAGACTGATGTGAAATTACAGAGCTGTGTGTGAGGCCAGTGCAGGAAATGCTTACAGCATCATTCCACAAGGGCACAGGACAGGAGACAGCTACTTGTAATGTTACTGTGTAACAATTTGATTTAAGTAGACAACTTATCCAGCTGAGCTGAGATCTTCATAGCACCCAACCTCTCCTGAGCCCAGCTTAAACTATGGCTGCTGAAACAAGACTGTATTGCAGCGCTTCATCCCACATACGAGCTAGGACCAAGATAATATGTGACAAAAGCATTTTAGTGCAGTGATGCTGACACCAGCACTAAAATATGTTATAGTAATCCATGATGTGTGGTTCTTGGCTGTGAATCATCTTCCCTTGCATGATCACTGTGCCGTAATCAATGGCTTGAGTGTTCTCAGAGACATATTTAATTGGTAAAACACTGCTACGGCACTTGTACTAGGGGTGTATGAAATTCACATAATTAAACAAAATTTCAGGAAAATTACAGTAAATTATGCTTTATTATATGCATTACAAATCCATCATTTACTTCTATATTTTAGCATCCTCTTGCCAATTTTTAATGCAAGGATGTATTTTTCAGGAAAATCATGCAAATGATGACATGCGTGGCACGTAATTATTGGAAGTCATGTAAATAGTGTAACAAAACATTCCCAAAATCCTGAAAATCACATCAGCATAATAAAATTTCACCCAAGCCTAACTTTTACCCTCTGAGAAGTGGTTCCTGCAAGTGTAGAGTACTACCCACCCCATCAGCAATTTCTTTGGGCTAGTGGACATGTGACCGAAAGAAAATGCAATTGCTTAATCCAGTTACGGTAGTACTATCTAAAAAGCATTAGGTCCTCAAAGATGGTTGAGTGTGATCAGATGAAAATAATTCCCAGTACCGAGAAGAGAAGTAAAATCTAGAGATTAGGGCTCCACCCACGTAGCAACAAACTGACCAAGTGAAGACAGAGCCTCCTCAAGGTTCCTCATAGTGGTTTTTCATAAAATCTTCAGGATTTAAAAATGAGCTGTGTGGGAGGCAACAAAAGGAAGATTCACTTTCTGAAACTCTATTAGAACCATATTACCTAAAAAAAACCTAGGTCTGCCTGGAAGAGGCATAGCTTTCCCAAGCCAGGCCTTAGCAATATTACCTGAGAAATATGAGGTTCACTCAGAAGTGGTAAGGGTTTGATCAAAGGAAGAAAAAACTTCTATTGAAACCAATGTATTACTTAAAAACCACAAGGTCCATTCAGGAGGGTCAAAGTTGCTTCTGAAAGAAGCTGCATATTCTCCAAACCTTGGGGCCTATTAGGATGGCGGGCGGAGACACGACCGCGGTGCCGGCGGTGGCGGTAACACACATTTACCGCACGCCGCCAGCGGTCTCCACGCCCGCCATATTAGGATGGCCACACATTGCACATTTCCCGCCCGCTGCGGTGCGACGCCGACCGCCATCAAAGTGCACCCGCCACCGCGGCGGAGTGAGCCAATTACCACACACCGCCGTGCGTAATGACGTCCCGCACGCCGAAGATATCACAATGCCGGAAACAGGGCAGCGCACCACGACGGAGAAACCGCACAGCGAAAGACGGCGGAGACATCACAGCGGAGACAGAAAAGAAACACCCGGGACACACCGCGATGGATCCTGCCCTACACGCCTTCCCGGTGCTGTACATGATACACCACCTGCAAGTTATCCACCACCGTGGACGCCTCCGCAGGTACGTACAGACACAACAGTGCAAGTAACACAATACACAGCTCCAGGGTGGAAAAACATTGCATGGGAACACCACACACCCCTGTGGGGACAGGCACACAGCCATCACTGCACACACACATGTCCCACCTGTGACAAAAACATCTCGCCACATACTGCCCACCCATGTACCGCATTCATGAAAAAATGTCCCGGTCACGTCACTGCCGCGGTCAGTGTGCATGAAACCATGCACACAACGCAGAGCACAGGGCCAGCACAAGCCAAGGGCACCGTACAAATCGCACAGAGCCACAACTCGATCCACAACACACCAGCTACCTCCCTGAAGGGACACAACATGTGCCTGCCAAGTGCCACTCCTGCGCAACAACCACACAACTACAGCCACACCATGCCCCACGTCCCAACAACTGCATATACAGCCACAGCAGGACCCTTTGCAAAGGAACACATAGCACAGAAGCCCAGGCCCCAGCCAACACACACACCACAACAACATCACACACAAGCCAAGAACACTGAGGCCAGGCACAAAATGTACACACACACAGATGAGGACCAAACACTTCACTGCACACACTACCTGACAAGTCACACACACACACCACCCTGACTCACAGCTACATACACACACCACATGCCAGCAGTAATGGAGGACAACATATAGGAAAGCCAAAGTGAGGTGCCCACAAATGGAAGGGCAGTGACACAACCATCAAGCATGTGTGATGCACATGCAAGACAAGACACATGTGAGAACACACACAGCCCATCACAGCACACATGGCTGACACAGTCAGTCAACACAAACCACGGTCACCCCAATGCAACAACTCCTGGAGACAGCAAGGACACCCATGTATAGGCACAGGGATGTAAGGAAGGCCCTGAACTCAAACACTGACCAGCCACACATAGGCATCCAAATACTGGACAAGACAATGTCTGCTGCACAACACACAGTGACACACTACATGACAGCCAAGCACAAGTAGGATATGTCACACATACCTCCTCCCACAACAGCAACACACAATACTGCCATGTGCACAAAACACAACCACAGGGCTAAACAAGTACACATACAGGCACACCACTCCAGGGCCACACATGGCAGTAGTTGACAATGCAGATGCACACACATCCACAGTCACAACCAAGTCACCCCCTTCACACCATGCACTTCTCCACCACCCAAGTGCACACATTGGAAGTAAGCCATGGGACCTGGATAACTCATCACCACAAGATGTCCATACACCGACACTGATTGACACACAGAAAGGAAGCTCACACAGACCCCATGACCCTGGCCTGCCTGCCTGTAAGCCTGTGCCCAAACTCCCACCCTGTGCTGCCATTGCCCACAAACCTGACATGTGTCCACCATAGATAACATGAGCAAAGAAGGAAGATGACAACAAGAATTCATTGCCAACCACCTGCACTGCACCCATAAGTATCACAGTCATGTAGAAATGAAGTGCCTCCCACCCCTGTAAAAGAAATGAAATGTGAGACAACCCATTGGCAATGTTGAAGTGGCATACTGAGCATGTGACACAGTAAACCATGCACACACAGAAACAATTTTATTCAGGAAGGACACTGACACAACTTACAGCAGGACCAACTGTGTTTATTCACAATTTGCATATTGAGACAACATATTTGGGCAACAGCAAAGCCAGTGGGAATTTCAATATGCACAGTATTTACATGAGAAGCTGCACAGGCAGGGGGCAAACAGCAGTGAACAGCAAGGCCAGTGTCCAGGACACAGTGCAGTTGAGGTACATGAGATCCTGCACAGGCAAGGGGCAACCAGCAGTGAACAGCAAGGCCAGTGGCCAGGACACAGTGCAGGTGAGGTACATGAGATCCTGCACAGGCAAGGGGCACACAGCAGTGAACAACAAGGCCATTGGCCAGTACAATGTGCAGATGAAGTCCATGAGAAGCTGCACAGGCAGGGGGCAAATAGCAGTGAACAACAAGGCCAGTGGCCAGTACAATGTGCAGAGTGAGTCCATGAGAAGCTGCACAGGCAAGGGGCAAACAGCAGTGAAACACAAGGCCATTGGCCAGTACAATGTGCAGAGTAGTTACATCAGAAGCTGCACAGGCAAGGGGCAACCAGCAGTGAACAGCAAGGCCAGTGTCCATGACACAGTGCAGGTGAGGTACATGAGATCCTGCACAGGCAAGGGGCAACCAGCAGTGAACAGCAAGGCCAGTGGCCAGGACACAGTGCAGGTGAGGTACATGAGATCCTGCACAGGCAAGGGGCAAACAGCAGTGAACAGCAAGGCCAGTGGCCAGTCCAAAGTGCAGGTGAGGTACATGAGATCCTGCACAGGCAAGGGGCACACAGCAGTGAACAACAAGGCCATTGGCCAGTACAATGTGCAGATGAAGTCCACGAGAAGCTGCACAGGCAGGGGGCAAATAGCAGTGAACAACAAGGCCAGTGGCCAGTACAATGTGCAGATGAAGTCCATGAGAAGCTGCACAGGCAGGGGGCAAATAGAAGTGAACAACAAGGCCAGTGGCCAGTCCAAAGTGCAGATTAAGTCCATGAGATCCTGCACAGGCAAGGGGCAAACAGTAGTGAACAGCAAGGCCAGTGGCCAGTCCAATGTGCAGATTAAGTCCATGAGAAGCTGCACAGGCAGGGGGCACACAGCAGTGAACGACAAGGCCAGTGGGCAGGACAAAGTGCAGAGTGAGTCCATGAGAAGCTGCACAGGCAGGGGGCACACAGCAGTGAACGACAAGGCCAGTGGGCAGGACAAAGTGCAGAGTGAGTCCATGAGAAGCTGCACAGGCAGGGGGCACACAGCAGTGAACAACAAGGCCAGTGGGCAGGACAAAGTGCAGAGTGAGTCCATGAGAAGCTGCACAGGCAAGGGGCAAACAGCAGTGAAACAAAAGGCAAGTACAATGTGCAGAGTAGTGACATCAGAAGCTACACAGGGAATGTATGCAACTCTACCATGCCATGCCCAGCAACAGAGTAATGGGCCTGACAATGGGCATCACACGCACCCCTGTGGACAGACAGGTGTGTGAGGGTGACCACCACTCAGATGGGGCTGTCTGTCGGACTTGGAGCTGACTGTGTGTTGGGGTCAGTTGGAGGACTGCCCTGGGCAGTGGGAGTAACAACTGTGGAAGAGCCAACTGTGCATGTGGTAGCTGGGGGGCTGCTTGGACCAGGTGGGGTGGTGGCCCGGGGAGGTGGACTCATGCCCTGGTGAGACACAGTGTGTGCCGGAGATTATAGAGGGGTGCCTCTCCACTTCTTGGGGATCCTGAAAGGCTTCCCTGTCTGTGGATTGAGGGGAACTGGGGCAGACACAACAGGTGACCCCAACACCAAAGCTGATTCTGGTGTGGATGGTGACCCCCCTCTGGGGACATGCTGGATCCCACTGTGCGCTTGCCTGGTGTTTGCCGCCGCCCTGCCTCCCTCTGTCCACCAGCTTTGCCCCCTACAGTGTCCTCCCGTGCTGGCTTCACATGGCTTGGGATAGGAGTGGAGGTCAAGGATGGATTATCCATGGGGCCCTCATCCTGTGTAATGTTTGCAGGCAACACCTTCTCAGTGGGTGTGGAAACTGTCTTTTTGCCTCTGCGAGAAGTCTTTGGGACAGGGGAGTCTTTGGCAGGGGAGGAAGGTGAGGCCTGTGACCCTGATGCTTTTTTCTTTGCTTTGTGGCCCTTGCTGTCGCCTGATGGGCTTTTCTCTCTGCGCTCTGGGGTGGCCTTACTCTTATGTGAGGATGGTGTCTGCGCCCTAGTACGCTTGGGCTGCTGCTGCTCCTGTGTGCTGCGGGTTCTGTATCGGGACTTTGGGGTCCTTTGAGCATTGTCACTGTTGTCAGAAGTGCACAGTGACACGGGGCCGGACCGAGTGCTGGGAGCCACTCCCTGACTATGTGCCTGTTGCAGGGCTGCTGTCACAGTTGATGACAAGGACTGCACAGTCCGGTGTAGCCCACCTACGTCGGAATGTAAGCCCTCCATGAAAGCTATAACCTGCCCCAACTTTTTGTCGTGCTCTTGGAAGGCATTGAGAAGTGCAGTCTGCCCCACACACAGCTGGCGCAATAGCTCGACTGCTTCTGCACTGAGGGCAGCAGGGCTGACATGGGCTGGGGCAGCTGTGCCTGGGGTGAAGGTGACTCTTCGCTTCCTGCTCGTGCAGACACGGGCAGCACCAGTGGAGGTAGAAGGGAGGCTGGGCACTGGACGCTGTGTGGTGGAAGAGGATGCCGAGTCCCCGTTCCCTGTACCCCCAAACATGGATGTGTCACCGCTGGCGTCAGATGAGGTAGAGCTTTGTGTCTCCAGCTGTGAATCCTCTAGCAGACTCCTGTCCCCCTCCTCGGCGCTTGTCACATCTGTGTCAGTCAGCTCCGGTGCGGCTGTTGCACTGGAAGCCTCACCACTGGTGTCCGTCCCCTCTCCCTCTGCACATACGGGAGCTGCTGCATAGGAGAGAGAAGTACTGTGAGATGAGTGGCATCAACAGAACTAACACGTGCCAATACATCTGCATCCTAGAAAGAGGTGTGCAGCACATTGCATGCCACCCTGTGCACACATATCTTGCCACCCAAAATTTCAACACAACGATGCATGTCCGCCACACATCCTGCCATAAGTGCCCCAGGTGACTCACACAGCACACCATCCTGCAGTTGGCTCACATCAGACACAGCCCCAAAATGGCCTGTGCACACACACTGTCCCGATGTTGGCAAGGATGAACACCACGACATGGTGCACATCACCTACATGTGTGGAGCAGTAGGGGACCACACAGACTCCAACATACCAGCCCACAATGACCCTGCACACATGCCATCCCCATATCGAGTCCATGGGCACATCTACTGTTGCACATTGGCCTCAGATGTCTGACTGGCAGACATCTGAGGTCTGGAATTGCACGCATTCATTGAAACGCATTCACAGTTGGCACACTGGCATTCCCATCCATCTGAATTCACACACTACCCCACAGCAGAAGGTACCTGAAGGTCACAACTCCAAATGTAAGAGAGATGCACAGTGCTAAAACTCACTTCATGAAGCACCGTTTGGGAAAAAGCATGGCACATACACCCAGCACAGAGGCCACTCCCAAAACATTGCACCACACAACCAAAGTCACACAGCTGACAATTTGCACACTCTGTAGACACATGCACCCACTCCCAGCCAAAGGCAGCCTGCAACACATACTCACCCCTGGCTCGCTGCTGATGCTCCTTCAGTCGTCTGTCCAGCTCAGGTTGTGTGACAGCCAGGATGCGGGCCATTAGTGGTGTCATGCTGCGCCTAGCCAACCTGCCAGTCCGAGGGAGCAGCCCCAGCGTCATCTCGGCCACGTTCTTGCTCAGCCGGCAGATGTCGTCCCACCTTTTATGACAGTGGGTGCGCCTTCGGTTTGACACACCCAGATCCCGGAATCTGGAGGTAATGGCCCTCCACACGGCTTTACGCTGGTGGACCTTCAGCTGCATGCATGGGAGACAAGAGGGGTGAGGTTCCAGTGACACAGTGCACAATGACAACACAACGAAAATGCAGTAGCACGACAGTGACTCATCCAAAACTCCAGCTACAACTGTCACATAGCCAACAATTGCTCTGAACATGGTGCAATGTCATTGGTCAATCAGACGTACAGGCATGCATGTTCGATGGTGGACACAGTACCTCCACATCCCATTCACATGCAGGATACCAACACAGCAAGCAATGTGTAGTCTGCCTGCAGCTACTGTTTGCAGTTACCTACAACTACACATAGAGAAGATAGCAAAACATGTGTCTTGTTGTTGGACTCACTGTGTCCAACACTGCGCATTCCTAAGTGTCCTAGCCCTGTGAAAGCCTCACTGTGTCCTGGAACTCACATAGAGTCACAACAAGTGTCATACACACACCCTTCTCCCACGCCTGCTCCTGTGCAATCTACATGGCAGAGATGGGACTTAGATGAAGAGGCGTGACCCAAACACACATGGAACACACTGTACATGCAGTGATGTGGACATGTGGCATTCGGCGGGGACTGTGCAGGGCAGGTGGACTGACACTGAGTGGGTTAATTGGGGGCAACACAGCCATTCACACAAACGATAACTGGCCAGACTCCTGCATCACCAAAATGCAGCTGCACTGTATGGCTGACACTACAGGACATGTCCCTCTACTCAGGATAGGCATGCAGGGTAACGTGTGAAAGAGCCCACCAAGCCCTTCCCGCTGTAGTAAACATGATAGGCAGTGCATGTCAGAGCCCCACAACCACTGACACATACCGAAGCACCTCCACCCCACGTGTGCACACCCTGCACTCTCACTCACAGTCTGGGAGACTTACCACGACATTAGGGCCGCCATAAAGCCTTGGGTACTGTGCAAGCACCCCGTCTACCAGGACCCCAAGCTCCTCACTGATGAAGGGACTGGCACGGATCTTCTGAGTCCTCGACATCACAATGGACATGTGGCAGCAGCAGCACGTTGAGGGTGGCAGCCAGCAGTCCCTTGAGGCAGCAGGTGGAGGGTGGCAGCCAGCAGTCCCTTGAGGCAGCAGCAGCAGGTGCAGGGTGGCAGCCAGCAGTCCCTTGAGGCAGCAGCAGCAGGTGGAGGGTGGCAGCCAGCAGTCCCTTGAGGCAGCAGGTGGAGGGTGGCAGCCAGCAGTCCCTTGAGGCAGCAGGTGGAGGGTGGCAGCCAGCAGTCCCTTGAGGCAGCAGCAGCAGGTGCAGGGTGGCAGCCAGCAGTCCCTTGAGGCAGCAGCAGCAGGTGGAGGGTTGTCAGTCAGCAGTCCCTGGTAGCTGTGGGAATGTGGTGCACCCTCCCACACATATATAGGCCCCTGGGGCTGCGTCACTGGTCCCAGGGTGCTGCAATTGGTGTACCAGGTCTGCCTCATTCAAATACATCCAATGTCCGCCTCCGCGGTGGCGGTGCACGCCTACCGCAATTTTCAAACTCGCATCAGGCTACCGCGAGGCTGCTTCCCATTGGCTGCAAGGACATGGTCCATGCCGGTGACACACCGTAGGGTGCATGTGCGCGCTACCACGGTGGTGCATCTTTTGAATGCCTCCAGTGACCGCCTCCGCGGGGGTGGTGCACGCCTACCGCAATTTTCAAACTCGCATCAGGCTACCATGAGGCTGCTTCCCATTGGCTGCAAGGGCATGGTCCATGCCGGTGACACACCTCAGGGGCCAGGCGGTAGGCACCGCCATATGTCTGCCAGACAGTGCCTGGAGTGTCCGTGATTTGGGTTGCGGTGCATGGTGACCGCTATTGTCACATACATATCTGGCGGTGTCTCCCGCGATCGTGCCTGGGTTATGGGCGGTGCCACACCACAGGGGCCAGGCGGTAGGCACTGCCATATATCTACCAGACAGTGCCTGGAGTGATTGTTAATGGAGTTGTGGAGTGGCTGTGCTGCACCTAACGTGTCCTCCAGCTCTCTGCATAGGCCAACATGTACAGTGCCCAGTGTCTCAACAATTGAAGGGTCCTCCTGAGGGCAAATGCACAAAAGGGACATGTCACTCCACGTCACCAACACATACCATATATGGGTCGCCAGTACATTGCATGGTCACATACACTCGCACATGTCACATGTGCTGTGTAATGAAATGTAGACTGTCCAGTTAATGTGTTGCATAGCATATGTAGATAATGGTCAATGTCTATGTGTGCAATGTAACGCACACTGTCGTCTCATTTACTGAACTAGGGGCATCAGCAACTGGCACATTGTCCAATGCACATGCACACACGTGTCCCCCATGCTCAGCTGATGGTCAGTGTGTAGTTGAAGTGTGCCATGTGCAACCTGTTTTGGTAGGTGTATCAGGGCCAGCAACATGGTGTGTTCGGGTAGTATTGCAATTAGTGACATATGCTGGGGGTGATACTCACAGGTATGCACACATATCTGTTAGTACATCACACCGTGCATGCGAATGAGCTGGAGGGGTGCACAGATAATTGCTGCTGGTAAGGGGACAGGTGTACGAGTAGTGTGCCTGATGTGTACCTACTTGTGAAGTGCCCTGTCGGTTAATGGTGCATGTTGTAAGACTTGGGAATGTGTCTGTTGATAAAATTTATGTGATGCACATTTCATGGTCTTCTGCATTGACATCTGTGCACTTTGATCTGTCCTAGGAGGAGGAGGCTCAATATCCATCGTCCGTTCACAGTCCTGGCAGACATGGAGAATGAGGATATAATCCGCAAATTCAGGCTGGACCGACAAACCCTGCAGAACCTATGTGCCATGTTGGAGCCCCACCTGCAGCCACGTCGGACTTATCCAACAGCTTTCACCGCAACATCTAAGGT
The DNA here is from genome assembly GCA_963921515.1 of Calotriton arnoldi. Classification (NCBI taxonomy): domain Eukaryota; kingdom Metazoa; phylum Chordata; class Amphibia; order Caudata; family Salamandridae; genus Calotriton; species Calotriton arnoldi. The sequence goes on along the minus strand of CAWUFW010001960.1, from coordinate 1,966,629 downwards.
GATGGCATGCCTGCATTTCTTTGCAACAGGCTCATTCCAGCACAAGGTCGCAAGTGCAGGCGGGATGTCACAGCCAATGTTCAGCATGGTGCTGAGGGATGTCCTGTCGGCCATGATGCTGTACACAGACAGATATTTCCATTTTCCCAGGGGGCCTGAGTTGGTGGCTGTGAAGGGCGATTTCTATGCCCTTGGACATATCCCCCATGTAATTGGTGCAATTGATTGCACACATGTTGGGCTTGTGCCACCACAGGCACGTGAACAGGTTTACCGCAATAGGAAGCATTCACACTCGGTAAATGTGTGGTGCCTGGCGGACATGATCATCTCCCACGTGTGTGCCAAGTTTCCCGGCTCAGCCCATGATGCCCACATTTTGCGCAGCAGCATCGTTCCTCAGTTGATGGCCAATCTGCTTCCTGAGCGTGCATGGCTTGTGGGTGAGTATGCATAGTGGATTAGAGTGGTGTGTGTGTGACATGCTGTTGTGTTGCATTTTGGGACTGCAAGGTTAATCTGTGTCTCTCACACCCAGGTGACTCGGCATATCCGAACCGCCCGTGGTTGCTGAGCCCATTGCGGAACCCCGTCACGCCAGCTGATGTGCGATACAATGATGCCCATGGGAGGACACGGCATGTGATAGAACGGACATTTGGTCTCCTAAAATCAAGATTTTGGTGCCTGGACCGTACTGGAGGTGCCCTTATGTACTCGCCAGGGAAGGTGTGTCAGATAGTGGCGGCATGCAGCATGCTCCACAACCTGGCCATTCACAAGGCAATACCCCTGATCCTGGATGACGATGATGAGCAGCCAAAGCCGCCGCCTGCAAATTAACCCGGATCCAGTGACGAGGGCAGTGGAGAGGAGGAAGGGGTCGACATGCGTCGACAGCTCATCACCCGCTACTTCACTTGAAGGTGAGTGACGATGTAGAAGGGACAAAATGGTCTGATGGTGTTGCTGTTGCTGTGTGGGTGTATGTGAGCTTGCTGACTGCAGCTTGGTGTTGACTCATTGCTGCCTGCCAATGTATGTGTGATTGGTTAGTGTGATACAGAATGTCTCTGTTCCGGGGGGGGGGACTGGCTCTGCAGGGTGGTGTCATCCTCTGCAGTGAGTTCTTGGTCACCTGTGGGTCAGATGAGAAATGGTCATTGTGTTCCACCCATCAAAGTTTGTGTTAGCAGTTTTACATCAACTGTTTGTACATCCAGCAGTTGTTCACTGTACAAATTTGCATTGACCGACATCCAGTGATGCATTACAAGCTGTTGTGGTACATGCATTACTAGTCCATATTGGGAGTTGTGAAGACATGACATGCACAATATAATTTTTTGACATTGACAGTCTCATATTGGCATCTTGTTATTGATCAATCATATGCCATCCATTTACGCGTATGTGTCACTTGTAGAGCCCTTGCAGCGGTTTACTCTGCACAGTGAGTGAGCATTGTAGTTTCATGCATACCTTTTCAATGTGGTGTAGATATCTGTATTTGCAATTCCAGAAATGCTTAAGTTTGCTGTAATTAGATCCTAGGTGGTCTGGACCACTGCTACTGTCAGATGGCATGTAGTGGTGTGCATGGTTGTGCTCGGAGTTCCATCTACATGTGTTTCAGTCATTCACACTTTGGTTGCTGTCACAGTTTCATTTTCTTAGGTGTGTGCACACTATAGTTGCCAATGCTATCTGGGTGTGCAGTTGTACATTGAGAGGCCTGGTGTACTATGCCAACATGTTTTTTTGAAAGCATATCTGGCTGCATGTTGTGGCTGTTGATATGTTGTGTTTGCTGTGTTTTCCTTGTATTTGAGAGACCTCTCTGTGTGTGTATGATGAGGGCTTCCATCTTGGTCCAGTGTGGGACAAGTCAGCATGATATGTCCACATGCCAGTTCTTTTGAAGTGTACATTGCAATGACTGACACATGCATGTTGGTGCCAGGAAGTATTGGGTCTTGTGTGCTGGCGGTCAGGTGGGCCCGTGTGAGTTGTTGTGCAAGCTTCCCAGCCCCACACACCCCGACCTGTGAGATGCGGTTACCTACCTGTGAGTTGGGTGGGTAGCATACATTGCCTGCCACATGCTTCTTATTGGGGGTGTAGTGTCCCATCCTCCTTAGTGGTGGAACAGCATGCATGTTGCATTTTGTGGGACGGATAGACAAACACATTACACCGTCTCACTGTGAAGATGGCTAACTACCGTTTGAGGTGAAGGTGAGCAATGACATGGCTATGTGACTTGGTAGAAATCTTTGGATGGAATGTGCGTGTGGTGAGCATGATGTGTGTGTGGCTTTTTGTACCCATTGATTTCAGATTACATTTGGTCATGGGGTATAGCCCCCCATCACTGTTGTCCCAGCTATCTGGCTGTGGGGTTCACTCCCCCGACAGTTGAAGGCACAATAGGGCAAGGGGTATAGTCTCGTAGCATAGTGGTGACATACAGCAGGGTGAAGATCTCACCCAGCATACATTTCCACACTGTCATGGTTTCATGGTATTTGTGGACCTGAGAACATGAGCACAGTACTGGTGAAGCAGTTGTTCCAGGGCATCCATACACTGACATATTGTGGTCAACAGTGGTGTGTGTGCGAGGTGTACTCAGCCCTGTGCAGACAATGTGTGCTTTTGGAGCCAGACTATACCAGCACTGTTCAGACAGATAGTGTGAGATGTGAACATTGTCAATGCATACACACATTGGTGGTCCAAACAAGACACCTTTGACAATTTAATTCAGACAAGGTGCTGTTCTGCAATTCAGTGCAGCACTGTGGTAGCTGGGTGTGTTGCAGGACATTTGGGATGTGCTTAGTTTAGCATTGTGAGTCCCAGCTGCAGTGTAGTTTTGGGTACACTGCACTTCCACTATTTACATTGCAACACTGTGGTATGACATGGGTGATTTGCACTTTGCCATACAAACGGCCAGACACTGCTGCAGGGCAGCATGATCGTTGTTAGTGTTGCAGTGTGTGATGCCTGGCACAGTGTACACAATGTGGGTCAATTTTGAACAGATACTTGTGCATGGTGACTACAACACAACTGTTTTGCATTATTTGTGTTGGTGACTGTGGACTAAGTGGCATGGTGTCATGTGCGGCTGCACAGACGTCACATGCCTATGAGTGGGACTAGTGCTCCATCCTGCTCAGCTGTGGGACAAGGGGGCCAGGTGGGAGTTGTAGTGCAGGCCTCCCTATTCCACAGACACCTCCCTGTAAAGATGGCTACCTACCTGTTAGGTGAGGGTGAAGCACACAATGGCTGAGGCATGCTTCTGGGTGGGGGCAGTGCTCCATCCTGCTCAGCTGTGGGACAAGGGGGCCAGGTGGGAGTTGTAGTGCAGGCCTCCCTATTCCACAGACACCTCCCTGTAAAGATGGCTACCTACCTGTTAGGTGAGGGTGAAGCACACAATGGCTGAGGCATGCTTCTGGGTGGGGGCAGTGCTCCATCCTGCTCAGCTGTGGGACAAGGGGGCCTGGTGGGAGTTGTAGTGCAGGCCTCCCAAACACCCACCCACCTCCCTGTAAAGATGGCTACCTACCTGTTAGATGAGGGTGTAGCACACAATGGCTGAGGCATGCTTCTGGGTGGGGGCAGTGCTCCATCCTGCTCAGCTGTGGGACAAGGGGGCCTGGTGGGAGTTGTAGTGCAGGCCTCCCTATTCCACAGACACCTCCCTGTAAAGATCGCTACCTACCTGTTAGGTGAGGGTGAAGTACACAATGGCTGAGGCATGCTTCTGGGTGGGGGGCAGTGCTCCATCCTGCTCAGCTGTGGGACAAGGGGGCCTGGTGGGAGTTGTAGTGCAGGCCTCCCAAACACCCACCCACCTCCCTGTAAAGATGGCTACCTACCTGTTAGGTGAGGGTGTAGCACACAATGGCTGAGGTATGCTTCTGGGTGGGGGCAGTGCTCCATCCTGCTCAGCTGTGGGACAAGGGGGCCTGGTGGGAGCTGTAGTGCAGGCCTCCCAAACACCCACCCACCTCCCTGTAAAGATGGCTACCTACCTGTTAGGTGAGGGTGAAGCACACAATGGCTGAGGCATCCTTCTGGGTGGGGGGAGTGCTCCATACTGCTCAGCTGTGGGACAAGGGGGCCTGGTTGGAGTTGGAGTGCAGGCAGCATGTACACATGTACCCATGGTGATGTTGCTAACTACCTTTGAGAGGCTTCAGGGGTTGTGTCTGTTGTTTCTGTGAGAGATGTGTTGGGGGGAGTGTTGTGCACATGAATGAATTTGAACCTAGGAGGTATTATTTTGTAATGGTGCAAGACAGTACATTTGTGTGATGTTAGGCATTTGTTTGTACTTACCAGCCTCCACTCCCCCGGGTATTCCTGAGAGACTCTCTGGATGTAGAATGCCAAGCACCTTCTCCTCCCATTCAGTGAATGTTTTGAGTGGAACAGGAGGGCCACTGCCTGTCCTGTGAGCCAGCTCATGGTTCTTGGCTCTCTTCTTTTTGACCACTGCCTTCAGATCGTGCCACCTCTTCACGATTTCATCTCTATTGCGTGGCACGGTCCCTACTGCATTGACCTTCTCTACTATCCTTCTCCACATTTGCGTCCTTGTTGCTAGTGGTGTCTGTTGGACCTGGTTACCAAACAATTGTGGTTCTACCCTGATTATCTCACCGACCATGACCCTCAACTCACTCTCAGTGAATTTGGGCATTCTCTGTGGTGACATGGTGTGTGATGTGTCAAGGTGTTTAGGGTGCAGGTTTGGAAGTGGTAGTGGTGGTTGTGATGTGTATGGTGTGTGCTGTGAAAAGGTGTTAGAGGTGCAGGTGTGGAAGTGGTGGAGGTGGTGGTGATGTGTGTGTGTTGTGCAGATTTGCCTCTCCTGTCATCTGTGGTGGATGTCCCCTCAGTTGTGGAGTTTTGCAAAGGATTGTGGTATGTTGGGGGCTGGATTTATACTGGTGTCTGTGGGTGTGTCAGGATGGGTATTGGTAGCAGGTGTGGTGTGTGTGTGTGAACCTGGGATTTGTAGTTTTGGAGTTTACCATGGGGGTGTGTCTTTGGGCTGTGCTACCTATTTTTGGGTGCATGCCTTGTTTGGTTGGTGCACTTTGTGGCCATGTTGTGTGTTTTTCTAGTGACCGCCATTTTTTTAACGGAGCGTCCGCAGTGGTGGCTCGGCTACGGCACTTCCGCTGTCTCACTGATTCTTCAATGTTGTCGACCGCGGCGGTCGGAAACAGCGCACTGCACCGCGGGGATGTCGGGAATATCATAATTTTGATGGCGGAGTCTCCGCTGTGGTTGCGGTCGTTTGGGCTGTTTCCGCTGCGAAACCGACCGCCACGGACGGGTTTGGGCCTTCTCCGCAGGCGAACGGCGGTTTCTCGGGTCTCCTTTTCGCCGCGGTTGGATTTTTACCGCCGAGGATCCTAATCTAGCCGTCGGTTTTCCCGCGGTAGCGGCGAACGGTGTTTTCCCGCTACCATGGCGGTCGGTTGTTTTTCCGTCCGCCATCGTAATGACCTCCCTTGTTTCTTTATATTTTTATGTGCATATAACATTAAACAATCTTGAAAACATTGCAATATATACTGAGGATTGCTTGTTATATAGTACATTTGATGATTCTTGGCATCAACAAAACATTTGCCTTGGCATAGAATTACATGAACCATGTTTAGTCTAGACAGTTCTATCAGGTTTACACAGGGTTGCAGAATAATGTGGCATCCAACCAGTTACAATAAAGCAATACATCAGCAGTGTTTTGAGGCTGCAACTAACCAGTGAAATTCAACAGGGTACAGTGTTGCTATAACACTTGGCATCCTGTCAGATAGTGCCGCAATTAGATAAATCTGATCAAATATGTAAATGTCATGGGAGTCTATCACCCATTTTAACTTTCAAAGTTATGATTTCATGACACTCACTTGACCATTTCTCTGTCTCTGCAGCACAACTAAGGTGTTTCTCCCTGATTCTGCCCAATTCCTTCATCTAAGCTCTACCCAAGGGCACCTGTGTCACATTTCAAGACATTGCTTTATATCTCTCGACCATCAACCATGCTAGATGTGCCAATCTATTCTCCAGCTTCACTATTTTTTGTATAATCCTAAAATATTGGTATCAAGGGCACAAGCATAATTCCTACCTCTTACCTTTTGCACCCAACCTCCGATATCCAGAAAGGATCAATTTCTTGGCACTTTCACAACATATGACTATGCATGTCCCAAGCTAATGATATCTATAACATTCATCAGAAGCAAAGGGAATGTATTCTATGGAGTGAGGGGTCAAGTTCACCCCTCACAATCATGAACCATTTGTTAGATGTATATTGTCTGTCTGTATTGCATTTCTAAAAAGCCTTCAGAGGGGAAGTATCTGTCTTTAATTGCAGTATGAAGCTGCGATATATTGCACTTCTTATATGACACTATATCCTCCCTGGTTCTGTTGCATTTTGTATTTAGCCCTACGCATCAGGCAGGACATGTGCTGGATCAGGTTTTCTGCAATGAGTCACTGGAAGTGGGTACTCCCAGCCCACAAGTCTGGTCTGATCACTTTTTGAGCACTTTTTACTGGGTGAGGGTAGGGAAAGCTCCTCTGATGGCAGTGACAACTTCCCGTGTTTCAAGAGCTTTTCATAAAATTCAGTCAGAGGATTTCTCTAGAATACTGTAGGCAAGAACCCCGTCTTTTTCGGGTGACGTGAATTGCGACACTCATATACTGGACAATTGAATTGGAGATATGGCTAAGGATCTAGCACCAGAAAACAAGCGAGGTCCACGCAGAGTTAAGCCTTCATGTCCTTGGTTCACTGATGCCCTCAAAGAAGACAAGAAACAGTGCAAGGCTTTAGAAAGACAATGCAGGAAATTATACAGTCCTAGCTCTAAAGAAATACCATAGGGAGTGCCTCCTCTATGCCTAACGATATTTGGGAGCCCCTGTTGCAATACTTGCGGTCTGTTGAGCAAGACAAGTCCCCCAAAAATGCGGATCATTCTGCATGATTTTCCTTCGCTTACATGTATGATACCTCACTATGCTGTAAAACTCAGATATTTGTCATTGCTGTTGGATATGTGGAAAATAGCCACGGGTTGTTATGTTGTTCATCAATTACATGTGTTTTTTGATGCTGTTTCTGTACACTGCATACGATTTAATAAAAATAAAAAAATAAAAAGTACCATAGGGAGGTCAGATTAGCAAAGAAAGCTTATCTGGAAGATAGAATTGAACTAGCTGGGAACAAATCATGAGATATTTTTTAAGTGTGCAAAACTTTATGTCCCTGGAAGCAAGCTTCAGACGTCAAAAACCATCAGCTGATTGGTGAGAGCAGCTGGCACAATACTTCTGTGGTAAGATCAAGAACATCCAGGGCAGTCTCTTCCCAGCATGTTGCTGGAGGAAGCCATGTCAGACAGTATCTATGTAAGTTATCCTCAGAATTCCACAGGATCTCCAAATTTGATCCCATTTTGTCTGGAAAATTCCATTAAAGCCATTCAAAGCCTCAAGTCGGGTTCTCCCGCGGACCCTTGCCCTCCCAATGTGCTGGCACTTGGCGCAAGAGTTATTAACCCACTAGCCAATAAACTCTTGAGTGAATCTCTATCATCCACACTGGTACCCCAGGCCTGGAAGCAGGCTAAGATCCTGCCTCCGCTGAAAAAATCTCAATCAAAGCCAGCCAAATTATCTAACTACAGACCAATATCTTTGCTTCCATCTTTGTCAAATGTTTTTCAGAAACATATCAACTCCCAGCTCGCCCAATACCTGAAAGCAACAATTTATTACATCCTAGTCAGTCTGGCTTTTGCCCATGTTTCAGCACAAAGACAGTGCTGGTGGATGTGGCTGACTACATCAGGAGTACCTTAGACTCTGGGGGGAAGGCACTGCTGATAATGTTAGGTCTTTCAGCGGCCTTCGATACGGTACCCCATGTTGCTCTACTGGCCCGTCTCAAAGCTATTGGAATTGGAGGCAAAACCCTCAACTGGTTTGCATCATTCCTGAAGGATGTGGGCAAGAGGTATGGATCCCTCCTTTTTCATCTGGACCATGTGTATTGCAAGTTGGAGTACCCCAGGGCTTGTCTCTGAGCCCTACTTTATTTAATATCTATCTTACTCTTCTTGCTCTACTTGCGGAGGCCTTGGGAGCAAAAATAATCTCATATGCTGGAGACAACCAGCTATTGTTTTCATCGAACTGTAATGCAGTGTTCCCTGGTGAAAAAATTAGAACCTGTCTGTCAGCTGTTTTCCTGTGGCTAACATACCATCCGCTCAAATGCAATGCAATAAAAACAGAGCTGCTGGGTTTTGGAGCCAAGGCCCAGGAAACATGGCAATCTTTCTGGCCAGTCGAAATCCCCTTTCCAGGGCATTAAGCAAATTCTGTGAAGAATTTAGGTATCAAATTTAATGATGACCTCTCTTTTTTCAAATGAATTCATTCTGGGGTCCTGCTTTGGATTACTGCAAGTCTTAAGAAAGTTTCTACTTTTTCTGTCCTTTCAGCCAGGAAACAGGTGATACAGGCGTTGGTGTCATCTAGGCAGGACTATGGCAATGCCCTGTATCTGCATTGCATTGGCTCCCCATAAAAAAGAGAATCTTATTTAAGACTCTTGTTTTGGTTCACAGAGCCCTTAATCAGAGGGGCACTGGATACCCCAGGGACATGCATTAGTTGTTATGTTCCCTCTAGATGCCTGCATTCAGCCAAGGCTTTTTTAGCCAGCACTCCTGAGATCAGGCACGCTAGGGCTGGCAGCATATCCTTCTCCTTTTTAGGTCGTCAGCGTGGAATAAACTTCCCTCTGAGATTCAGAGCATTACAGATATATCTCAGTTTTAGGAAGATACTGAAGTCATGGTTGCTTAACCAAGACTAAACAGATTAGGCCTTCTGTGTGTGCTTTGGCAGTGGTGCGGAGCACCAGGACACTCCTTGGAGTATCAGAGCGCTTTATAAATCCCCTTTCATTCATTCACTTAATCACTTTCTTTGCTCTACCATGGATCAAAATATTCTGCAGGGTGTTGTGTGGAGTGGGTTCTGATTGTGCTTTCTTCCAAATTAATTTTATACATTATGTCTGTTCCCCATATTTAAGGACTTGACCCAAAGGCACCTATGTGCTTTGTCTTAGTTCTTCAAATGTGAGGTCATCAAATCAGTCCCCCATTGTGGTTATGCTAGCGCTATCGCAACCCACTCAATTGGCAACTGAGCTGAGTGTACACAGTTCAGGAAGAGACCATACTGGCAATTCGGGGGCATAACACTTCTTATGATTAGTGCAAAAGGGCCATCTTTTCCAACAATACTTAGCCACATCTCCAAACCCAAGCAGAAAAGCCTTACCCATAGACAATTAGGTCCTATTGAGTCCAACCAAGATTTACATTTATGGAACCAAATCAAAATGCAGGTTCCTCAATCCGTATTGCATTTTTGTGATTCACCTTGAAACAGAAAGAACCTGTTTAGAAGAAGATGCAGCTTGCCTAATACAACAGTACCATTCTGAAGTGATGAGCTCCACTAAAAAGGAAAATTTCTGAAGTTAAAGGACATTGCAGCTTAACTGATAAATAACATTATTACACAAAAAGTATGATGTCCACCCAACAGAGGCAAATCTGTAGCCAAATAGAGGTAAAGCCTCCCTTAAAAGACACAGCATTACCAGGGATAATGAGGTCTAAATATCTGTGCATTGGTTGCAACCAAAGGAGAGCATAGAATGCCTGGTAAGCAACAGTATCACCCAGAAAATATGGAGATCCCCATGTGAAGAGCCATAAGTAAAAAGAAAGGTAGGGAGAGCGTCCAAGAAAAATGACAGTATTAGGTTAGAATCCCAAGGGGGAAGAGTGGAATATTTAAGAGGTAAATAGTACATATTCTCTTATAATATTAGCATTCTTGTGGGATATTGAATGCCCATTTTTCTATTTCCTAACTATATACCTCCCTGCAATCTTTGTTTTTTAGTGAATTTCTAAGATTTGTAAAAAAAAAAACATTTCCTAACTATGAAGTCCATGTAACCTTTGTTTTTTCAGTGAATTTCTGTGGGGTTTTAAATGTTATTTCCAAGCCTAAATGAACCCTATAACCTTTTGATATTTTACTGGATTATTTAAATTTTGATTCCTAACTTTAACCTGTAACCTTTGAGAGAGAGTGTGTGAGTGGTGTATAGGTTGGATTTTTTAGGGTTTTGGGTGGGTATGGGTTTTTGGGTGCAAAGGGAATTTTTAGGGTGTAAGGTGGGTTTGGGTTTTTGGGTGTCAAGGACATTTTTAGGGTTTTGGGTGGGCATGGGTTTTTGGGTGGTAAGGTATTTTATAGTGTTTAGGGTGGGTGTGTGTTTTTGAGTGGCAAGGGATTTTGGGGGTTTAGGGTGGGTATGAATTTTTGGGTGGCAGAGGAATTTTTAGGGTTTATGGTGTGTATGGATTTATGGGTGGTCAGGAATTCTTTAGGGTTTAGGTTGGGTATGGGTTTTTGGATGGCAAGGGAATTTTTAGGGTTTAAAGTGAATATGGGTTTTTGGGTGGTAGGGGATGTTTTGGGGTTTAGGGTGAGTATGGGATTTTGGGTAGCAATCAATTTTTTAGGGTTTAGGGTGGGTGTAGGTTTTTGAGGGGTAAGGGATTTTTTAGGGTAGCAAGGGAATTTTTAGCATTTAGGGTGGATGTGGAATTTTCAGTGGAAAGGGATTTTGTACGGTTTACGGTGGGTATGGGTTTTTGGGTGGCTAGAGAATTTTTAAGGTATAGGGTGGGTACGTGTTTTTGGATGGTAATGCATTTTTTAAGGGTTTAGGGTGTGTATGTGTTTTTGGGTGGCAAGGGAATTTTTAGGGTATAGGGTGATTTTGGGTATTTGGGTGGTAAGGTATTTTTTAGGGTTTAGGGTGGGTATGGGTTTTTGGGAGGCAAGGGAATTTTTTGTGTTTAGGGTGTGTACGGGTTTTTGGGTGATAAGGGGTTTTTTAGGGTTTAGGGTGGGTATGGGTTTTTGGGTGGCAAGGACATTTTTAGGGTTTAGGGTGGGTAGGGTTTTTTGGGTGTTGAGGGATTTTTTAGGCTTTAGGGTGGGTATGGGCTTTGGGTGGCAAGAGAGCCTTTAGGGCTTAGGGTGGGCATGGGTTTTTGGGTAGTAATGACATTTTTAGGGTTTAGCGTTTGTATGGGTTTTTGGGTGGCAAAGGATTTTTAAAGATTGAGGGTGGGTATGGGTTTTTGAGTGGCAAGGGAATTGTTAAGATTTTGGGTGGGTATGGGTGTTTGGGTGGTAAGCCATTTTTTAGGGTTTAGAGAGGGTGTAAGTTTTTGAGTGGCAAGGGATTTTTAGGAGTTTACAGAGGCTATGGATTTATGGGTAGTCCAGATTTTTTGTTAGGGTTCAGGGTGGGTATGGGTTTTTGGATGGCAAGGTAATTTTTTCGGGTTTAGGGTGGGTATGGGATTTTAGTGGCAAGCACATTTTTAGGGTTTAGGGTGGGTATGGGTTTTTGGGTGGAAAGGTATTTTTTTAGGATTTAGTGTGGGTACGGAATCCTTGGGTGATAAGGGAATTTTTAGCTTTTAGGGTGGATGTGGGATTTTCGGTGGCAAGGGAATTTTTAGGGTTTAGGGTGGGTATGGGTTTTTGGGTGGGAAGGGATTTTTTTAGGTTTTAGGGTGGGTTTGGGTTTTGGGTGACAAGGGAGCCTTTGGGGTTTAGGGTGGGTATGAGTTTTTGGGTGGTAATGAATTGTATTTTAGGATTTAGCGTTTGTATGGGTTTTTGAGTGGAAAAGGATTTTTTAAGGTTTAGGATGGGTATGGGCTTTTGGGTGGAAAGGGAATTTTTAAGGTTTAGGGTGGGTGTAGATTTTTGGAGGCAAGGGAAATTTTATGGTTTCAGGTGGGCATGGGCTTTTGGGTGAATTTTTAAGATTTAGGATGGGTGTGTGTTTTTGGGTGGTAAGGTATTTTTGCAGGGGTGGTTAGGTATGGGTTTTTGGGTGGCAAGGGAATTTTTCAGGTTTTTGGTGGTTATGGGTTTTGGGTGGTAAGGTTTTTTTTAGGGTTTAGGGTGTGTATTGGTTTTTGGGTGGCAAGTGAGTTTTTATGTGTTTAGGGTGGGTATGAGTTTTTGGGTGGAAAGGAATTTTTTTAAGCGGTATGGTGGGTATAGGTTATTGGGTGGTAAGGGATTAGTCTGGGGTTAGGGTGGCAAATGAAATTTGATGGTTTAGCGTGGGTATGAATTTTTGAGTGGCAAGGGAATTTTTAGGGTTTCGAGTGGGCATGGGTCTTTTGGGTGGCAAGGGATTTGTTAGGTTTTAGGGATGAAAGGGAATTTTTTGGGTTTAGGGTGGGTATGGGTTTATGATTGGTAAGGGAATTTCTTGGGTTTAGGGTGGGTAAGGGAATTTTTAATGTTTTTTGACTTGCATATATCTATTGTGCCGGTTAACAAATCTTCACATAATTTTACCAAAAAAGTGTGCCAGTGATTCTAGCTGTGCATGGAAAGTTTTGGGGGCATAGAAAAAGGCGGAGGTCAAAACAATTGTGTTTCCCAAGCTAATTACCAAGAGTCTTTAGACACTTCTGCAGCCCGAACTGCTGGACAGAATTACACAACATTTTGGAGAAAGGTAGATTCTGTTCCAGAGATCACACTTTTTTTTATTTGGTGTAAATCTGTTCAGGAGTTTTTGAGATATTATTGGAAACCAAATTTGTATATCCGGGCATATGTGATACTTTTGTAGTACCTTAGTATATATATTTGAAACTCATAAACTTTTAGAAAACACTAACAATCACTGGATGATTCATCAGTGATGTCTTTTGAGATGTCATAAGAGATGTCATGGGTAATGTCACTGACCATGTCATGAGTGATCTAATATGTGAGGTCAGAAGCAGGGAAATGTAGGGGAATAAATTATAGTTAGCTCAGGTAACTATAACTGCTGAATTTCAATGGTTTTGTACGAGTGAAGTCTAAGCCTAACTATAACATTCCTGTATCCTTTGGTTTTTTCAGTTAATTTCAACGTTTTTTTTAGTTCTATTTCCAAAGTATAACGACCCTGTAACATTTAGTTTATTCAGTGAATTTCTAAGGTTATTTTAACGTTAAGTAAGATGCCCCTTCGCACTTCACATTGGCGATGTATACACAGGCCCTGGACTGGCATTGTGCTGCCCCCACCCAAGCTCGCTGCTACTGCCCCTCCTCCTTCTTACCATCCATTGTTCAAGTCCATGACCCTGCTCCCTCATTACAGCCATTTGTGGCTATTGTTCTGCCTCTGCCCTTCCTGCCTGCCCTCAACAGTTAGCTTTCTGCCCTATCCACCTCCTCCCTACCTTCTGTTGTCCGAGTCCATGCACAAGCCCCCTCCCTCTTGCCCTGCATTGTGTGATTTGCTGCCACTGCCCTCCATTAAGCTCGATGTCCATGCTCACTCCTCCTGCCTTCTGATGCACAATTCTATGCCTCATCCTGCTTGGCCTCGGTACTTAGCTTGCTGCCCCTGCTCTCCTTCCACTTGGCCTCCGATGTCTGTGTGCATACCCCTGCTCCCTCCTTTCTGCTCACCATATTTCAGGGACCTGACAGACTCCTATGTACTCTGGGTGTTCTGTTGAGCTGCCTCTGCCCCTTCCACCTGCCTAGCATGGTCAGATGGCTGCTGCCGGACCCTGCCACCTCCACCCTGCCTGTCCAAGTTTCATGCTCCATCCCCTTTCTCCTGACCTCCTTGGACCATTTTGCTTCCACTCCCTTCTGCCACCTATGCTCTGTTTTGCTGCAACTGCTCCTCCTGCTTGCCCTGCATGATCTGTTGTGAAGCTCCTTCCCCTGCTCTCTTTTGTGTGTGTCCAGCTGCTACCCCTCCCTTCTCTCCTCCGTGGTCCTTTGTGCATGCCCCTGTCCCCTCTCTCTTGCCCACCATGGCTGGTGTACTGCCACTAACCCTCCTGCTTGCCATGCAGGGTCTTCTGTGCTACCACATCTCCTCCCACCTGCCCTGTGCAGTCAGTATGCTGACCCTGAACCCCCTCCCACCTTTCCTCCAATATCTGTGCATATGCCATTGTAGTCACACTGTTGCCCTCCATGGTGTGTTGTGCTTCCAGTGCCCATCCCTCCTGCCCTCCATGGTGAGCTTGCTGCTCATGCCCTGCCCCCTTTCCCCCGGCCTCTGTTTTCCATGTGCAGAGCCCCATCCCCTCCCTCCTGCCTTGTCTGGTCCTTTTTCGTGCCCCTGCCCCCTCCCTCCTGACCTTCATGGTCTGTAATGTTGCAACTGTCGCTACTGTCTGTCCGGTTTGGTCAGCTAGGTCCTAAGATGCTTCTTTCCAGTCCAGAGAGGACCTGGCCTGGCAGTTCAAGCTGGACTGTTCCCATTGGGCACAGGGTCAAGACTGATGTGCATATGGCTGGGTTCAAACTGGAATGGCACGTTAAGCAAAAAAATGATGGATTTAGGCCCAGATCTCTGTACTGGGGTGAATGTATGACATTATTCTGTCCATCAATTGTTCTTTTTGCATTCGTCACCCCAAGTGGGACAGGTATGCCCAGATGTGGGTCCTGTGCTCTCCATGCTACTGGAGTCAAGCTATCCTGGCTGATGAGGGGTGAAATCCCAAAACCGGTACTAGGATGCTTGTTTCCAGTCCAGAGAGGACTTGGCCTGGCAGTTCGGGCTGGACTGTTCCCATTGGGCACAGGGTCAAGACTGATTTGCATATGGCTGGGATCAAACTGGAATGGCATGGTGAGCAAAAAACGATGGATTTAGGCCAAGATCTCTGTACTGGGGTGAATGTATGACATTGTTCTGCATTCTGTTCATCAATTGTTCTTTTTGCATTTGTCACCTTGAGTGGGACAGGTATGCCCAGACGTGGTTTCCGTGCTCTCCATGCCACTGGAGTCAAACTATCCTGGCTGATGAGGGGTGAAACCTCGAAACCGGTCCTAGGGTGCTTGGTTCCAGTCCAGAGAGGACCTGGCCTGGCAGTTCGGGCTGGTCTGGGCCCAGGGTCAAGACTGATTTGCATATGGCTGGGTTCAAACTGGAATGGCATGGTGAGCAAAAAACCAATGGATTTCGGCCCAGATCTCTATACTGGGGTGAATGTATGACATTGTTCTGCATTCTGTCCATCAATTGTTCTCTTTGCATTTGTCACCCCGAGTGGGACGGGTATGCCCAGACGTGGGTCCCATGCTCTCCATGCCACTGGAGTCAAGCTATCCTGGCTGATGAGGGGTTAAACCCCGAAACCGGTCCTAGGATGCTTGTTTCCAGTCCAGAGAGGACCTGGCCTGGCAGTTCGGGCTGGACTGCTCCCAATGGGCAAAGGGTCAAGACTGATTTGCACACGGCTGGGATCAAAGTGGAATGGCATGGTGAGCAAAGAAACGATGGATTTAGGCCCAGATCTCTGTACTGGGATGAATGTATGACATTGCTCTGCATTCTGTCCATCAATTGTTCTTTGTGCATTTGTCACCCCGAGTGGGACAGGTATGCCCGTACGTGGGTCCCGTGCTCTCCATGCCACTGGAGTCAAGCTATCCTGGCTGAGGAGGGGTGAAACTCCGAAACCGGTCCTAGGTTGCTTGTTTCCTGTCCAGAGAGGACCTGGCCTGGCAGTTCGGGCTGGACTGTTCCCATTGGGCACAGGGTCAAGACTGAATTGCATATGGCTGGGTTTAAACTGGAATGGCATGGGGAGCAAAAAAACGACGGATTTAGGCCCAGATCTCTGTACTGGGGTGAATATGTGACATTGTTCTGCATTCTGTCCATCAGCTGTTCTTTTTGCAGCTTGCTGCCCATGCCTCTTTGCCATCGGCTATCTGTTCTCAATGTGATTAGCCCTGTCCCCTCCCTATTGCTTTCTATGATTTGTTGCTCTGCACTGCCATCTCACTTGCCTTGTGAGGTGTATTGTGCTGCTACAACTCCTGATGCCTGCTCTGTAAGGTCAGTTAGGTTCCCCTGCCAATCTTTCTCTTGTCCTCTCTGATCCGAGTCCAAGTCCATACCCCATTCCTCCTGCCCTCTGTGATCCAATGTAATATTTGCCAACATTTTGAACTTGGTAAGAGGGAGATTTAAAAAAGAAAACCTGAGAAATTGATTTTCCCCATTGACTCACATTGAAAAAGAGGAGCTTTTAGGCAGTAAACAGATAAAATAAAGCCGTTTAAAAACATTGGGAGTCTCCTGCTTGAATCGGGTCTGTTGGCATGTATGGTTGTACTGCCACTGCCTCTTCCTTCTGCCCTCAATGGTCTTTCATGTTGCCACAACCTCTTTTGCCTGTACTGCATGGTTGGTTTCCTGCCCTTGCCCCCCCTTTCCTCTGTCCTCCATGGTCCATTGTGCTGCCACTGCCCCTCCCACTTACCCAGCATGGTGAACTAATTGAATCTGCACCCTCCTCCATGAGAGGGTCTTAGTCCCAGAGAAATTATAGTTAGTAGTCTAAACAACTAAAATGAGAACATATTTTCTGAGTTCTCAAATAGCGACAAAGCACTTTTAAATCATTTGCTGTCTTTATGTTTTATTTTTACATAGTTGATCACTTGATTATTTAATAGACTTAAGAGAGAAAATGTGGCGTGATGGCCAGAGCTGCAGACTTTGCATCTGGGAAACCAGGTTCGAGTTTTGGCGTCAGCTCAACATCCTTTTATTCTGGACAAATCACTCCATCCCCCTATGCCTAAAAACAAAATTAATGTGTCCTTGAGTAATGATGCTCATGTAATACACTCCAATACTTCCGGGTCAAGTCTGTGCTATATAATATTGCAAAACAAAACCTGTGTTTGCACACTTCTGACATTGGGCTACATGTGGGTCTACATTTGGGTGATATTTGTGCTATATTTGGGCTCTTTTAATCTAGTGGCCATCTTTGGAGACTTATCTGTTATGTAGCTCCCATATTTCCTAATTTACTGCAGTATCTTCAGTTTTCTACTTCCATTCTATCAAGATGGTGTTAAGATGTGGCACACTTTTGGCATAAATTCAGAATGTTAGCTCTCTAGTTGCTCATTAGAACACTATAGTAAAGCTGCTGTTCACCACGGAGTTAACTGGCAATCTGCTGCTGATGTTGAAAGTACATGTTTCAGTCTGCATGTCGGAATTATTTAATGAAATAATAGAGAAAGATATTTGAGAACTCACTTAAAATGTGTCCTAATTTCTATGACATACTGAACCCCTGATTTAGTTTCTTAGTAAACGAAATGTTTTAAGTTCTACCAGTTGATTAAATCAACATGGGTTCAAGTGTGACATAGTTTTGTAATAAGCAACATTGTTAGCGCTCTAGTTGTTCTTTAGAACACTCTGGGAGGCTGCAGTAGAACACACAGGAATCAACTGGCAGGCTGCTCCTGTTGGAAGTACATGATTCACTGAGAATGTCAGACTTCATTTTCATATGGCTGAGAAAGAGATAGTGTGAATTTACAGCAAAAATGCTCTGCATTTTAGCTTCTGGATCACCTCTATGGGAAAATAATGAGAAAACTGTTTTCTCTCTAACATGATTCATGAATTCCCAGAAGAAGGCTTTTTCAAAATGCAAAATCACCTTAGAACACACCACTATCCCTAAAATTAGCATGGTACCACCAACACATGATATATTTTGTAACTAAAATCTGTTATCACTGCTTATACCTTCTCCTTTTTGTGACCCTCAAAACCTGCATTCACTACAATGCATTTCAATGAGGTGCCATCATGTATATTGGTCCAAGATGGCTGCCAGGACTTCCTGGTTGAAGTGTTGGCAGCCAATCAAATTTCAGGAGAATTTCAGTAGGATTTTGGGCTACCAGATACCTATATTTTTAAACCTGAATATCTAATGGACGGATTTATGCCACATTACAAACAGCACACTTCCTGGACCAACATCTAGCTTTCTGCTAAATTTGGTGTAATTCCGTTCAGTGGTTCGGGCTGTAGTCGTGTTAAAAAAATGAAAAATCCCCATAGACTTAACACGGGGCAAACATTTTTCTCAGCTCCCGCTTGACGGATCACCCGCTATATGGAGAGAGATATTTATATATAGTCATTTATTTAAAATATTATTTTGTTTTATTTTCATCTTCTTATGTTATGCATATTTTGTATATTTTTTTTTAATATGTTATGAATGTTATGAATGTATTTATTTATTCATGCCAACACAGGGGATCCTGATTTAGCCAGTGTTTAGCAATCCATATTCTTGCTAGAATAATTGCTTGAAATATAATCCCTGAACAATTCATAGGGATATCTGGAGTTGAGAAAAGGAGTAGTAAATTAAATGATGGATGTATACTAGTAACAAGTAAATTTAATTCTTTAAATACGTCCTGCCTGTACATTTTGATATTGGTACAATTAAAAAAGATATGCACAATATCTACCTCAGTGGGGTCACAATGAAAGCAATTAGCTGTCCTGCCTACGCGCTCCTGGCTATGGATCCGGCAGGGGCGGAGCATTTCCAGCATAAAGCTGTTCTCCCTAGGCAGAAGAGTGCTTCGCATTGTAGTGTTGCGCCTGTAATCTTCTGCCTTAGGGTCAATCACCTTCTGCTTCCGGGTCACTGTCACTTCTAGTTTGACGCCTCCGGGGGGGCGGGGGGGTATCTGCTCGTCAGCTTCCACCTCGGTTTGCTCAGCATCCTAGACTGCATACGACCTGCCCTAATTCCGTTTCCAAGGGATCCATGTAAAGAAAATGCCAAGGAAAAAAACAACCTTTAAAGGATCAAAAGGCTACAAAGAACATTGGTGATAATGCGCTCTGCGCTAATGGAATGATTGTTGCAATATATATGTATATATGTGCATATACTTATCTGATATGTTCTTCTTGGTTGCAAAGATTCCACTTTTGCCACAAGTATACCCATTCTGAAAGAAAAAAGTTAAAAGAAATCAAGTGTTCTTTTGCTGGACTAGTCAGCTTCATAGTGAAGAGAATACCCAAACAAGATGTAGTGATGGCTGATGCAGGAAAGTATTCTGAAACAGGGTAACAATGAATCCATTAGAATCATCCCCTTCAGTGTCCTCTGCTATACCTAGGATCTGAAGATTGTTCATTCTCACACTGTTCTCCATGTCTCCAAGCATATCCATGACATCTTGACTTTGCTTTGGTTCCATTGCCACCTACTCTTTGATAGTGAAAGTAGTTTGCACTAGCTACTTTGACTGGGACTCAACTTCTGTGATGCGCATATGAATAATGGAAAACTGCCTTACAATTTTCTGAACCATTTCCTGGGTTTTCAGATTAGAGATGTGGAGCACTGCATGTGCTTTTTGTCCATTGTAAATGGATGTTAATGATGTTTTTTCTTTCCCTGTCATCCTGATAATTGGCCAGAAATTAAGAGTACTTGTTTTATAGACCACTGTGTCCATGCAGAGGGTGGGATAGTGTGCTGAAATATCCAATGTCAAAACTTCTCCATCTGCATTCTCACACACCAACAGGCTCTCAACCAACTTGTCAATTTTACTACCTAATGTGTCAACAGGAAAATATCTTCTAGAACCAAGAGCTTGTCCATCCCCATTGTTGGGATGAGAGATGATCTATGTGTTCCATGTGTTCACCCCATGTGGCAACCGAGCTACTGGCAGGAAGGGTTAGTGGAGGTTCTCAGCTAGAGGCCTCTAATTCAGAATCAAAAGTTAGATCATCATCAGAACCTATGTTCTAAGTATCTGATAAAGGAAAAAAGGCCTCAGAGGCTCTACATGCTGAGCTAACAAACTGAGGGAATCTTAATCAGTATAGTTGAATACACCTTTATTCAGCACCAGATTGGGTCCACCATATAATGCTTCGTTCGCTGTTAACCCTTGACTGAGCCTTACTTTGTAAGCACAGTTGAGAGGATTTTGAATAGAGGTGACAGAGTTTGTTAAGGGCCTGTGGTGCTCTCTCCTCGTTGCCTTTGCTGAATACATTTCAATGACTCAAGCTCTGAGGGCAAGCAGTGAGACCTCGCGATTGTTACTTTCATGTGCGATTTGCTGTTTTCTAAAATAGCAATACTCGTAATCCTACAATGCCCCTGAACTGGAGTTTCATCTTTATTGATTACCAACACACAGTCAGCTTGCATCAGAGCTCGAGCCTTGAGCTAGGGGAAAAGGGAGCCTTCAGCCTTATCTTTATCTCTCTCTCTCTCTATAGGGGCAAGTGACCTGTAGTAATTTGCTGGTCCTGCAGAAACTGAGAAAGTTGTGTGCTTGTCCTATTAATATCACACTCTCTAGGCTCATTTTAGCATACAGCAGTTCAGCATTAAAAAATCACCTAACTTGAGCCAGCAGCAGGCCTATCCATTTCTCCTTCCACTAGGCTCTCCTCTTCCACCTCATCTCACCTGCACAATGGATGCTGTCACTGACTTCCTTGGCCTGATCATACCCCCTCCATCAAAAGCTGTCTAACTGGCAGTTGCAGTCATAGATAGCAAGAGGTAGCATAGCTCTTTTATTAACTTGGATATTTTGGGAATTTTCCCTTCCCAGAAATCCTAATAGTGCTCCAAGGCACTATTAAGGACAGAGTATAGAGATAGATAATCTCAATGGGCCAGCTGGGGAGAAGTCGAAAAGAACAAGGATCAAACAGTAGAGATAAACAATCTCTCCTATATCTGCTGCAGCCACCGACACTGCCACTGCCACTGCTGAGATGGAGTGGTTAGAGAGCAGAGAGGGCAGTGTTACAGCGTACAATCAATATAAATCTCTATGTAAGTACGAGTATGCTTATTGATCTGTTTAAATCCGCTTATCTCTTTATCTCTTTACATGTGCTGAATGACCTCTACTTCTGTTTGCTGGCTTGAGAGGGAGGTGACTCATACGAGCTGCATACATGAGCCCTGTTCAGGCTGTTAAGCACTAAGCATAGCAGAGAGAGTGATGAGACAGAGAAAGGGCATTTTTTAAATTATGCTGCTGCTTACTGGCTCACAGTAACTTTAGCAAAGAATGTGTGACATGACCCACTTTCCTGCTGTTCGGAAAGCCATGTAATGCTGGAGCCTTCCTCCCTGGTGTGCTCCCAGCTAACAAACTGAGGTCATCCTCCCCCCAAGTATATGCTTTTTATTTATGTATTTTATTTATTATTGCACATTTTTATTTTTTATTTATAACTTTTTTTAAAGAAACCAAAAACACCATTTAACATGTGATAATGGTACAATATTGTATATACATTTTTTGGTATAGTGGCAGATGTATGATTTTTAAAATGTTTACACAAATGGTAAATACTTATTTTTCACACTTTTTTTATACGTAGTACAATGCATCCTCACAATTAAGAATGTATTTTTAGAATATACCAATTAGTACCATTCATTATAAAATTATATTTTTATGGTTCAATACATTGTTAAACATATTTTTATACATTTTTACCATTTATATATACATTTTTTAACACTTTGTAATAATTGTTTTGAACTTTTTAGTGATTTTATAGGTGAAAAGTCATCGGGCCTTATTATGAGTTTGGCGGTGCTGGAGCGGGACCGCCCTGCTCCCGCACTGCCAAACCCATGTTTGAACTGCCCGCTAGTTTGGGAGTTGTCTCCTGTCTGCTCGGCTGTTTTTTGGCATTCCCAGGGCGGCACCTATGAAATAGCCACCGCAATGCAAACTTCAAAGGCAGTACCTGCACAGCATGGACTGCTGCAGTCCATGCCATGCAGGTACTTCTGTGCATAAACATAGGGGGCACATGTTGTTCACCCCTGTTTGCATCCACATGGCGTGAGGCACCCGGGGGCCTTCTAGGGCCCCCTTTGTTTCCTCACCGACACACTTTTCATGGTGGTTGCCCTGCCATGAAAAGTGTGGACGTGAGGAAACTCATATTATGCAGTGGACTGCCAGACTTGTAATAACCCCATCGTCTTTTTAAAACAAAATTAATTTAGTGTCCATTGTGTGTTTTTTACCGGTACCTTTATTTTGTACTCTATAGTGTCATTTTGAGGTGGATTTTGTTTGTGTCGGTCACGGTTCCCTGTTGCTGAACTATGGACAAGGTAAGACCCTTTCTAAGTTTTCATTTAGGGATTTTGAGTTAAGGGGGATGTGAACAGGTATAGTTATTGTGGATTATGGTGTTAATTATTTGGTAAGCTAGTTTAATGCTAGGTTGTGATACATTGTTATGTAGGTTGTGATACATTGTTATGTAGTATAGTGCCTAACTACACCTTGAACTGCAGTACTGTAGATATTGTCAACTCTTCTACTATGTTTGTAGAGTTGTAATGTTATTTTTCTATCATATTTTAGATGCATATTTTGTGAGGGTGGGTATGTTATATTTCGCAGTTTTGAAAGTCGAAGTGCTTGAATTATATTTTAATATACATATTTATTTTGCTTTTGCTGCATTGAAATGTAGTGTTTAATTTCAATTGATTAATCAGGCCTCTTGTAAAGCGTGACTACTCACCCTATAGGGCCTCAAGGCGCTGAGAGGGGGCGTGCGGCTGTGGTTCAGACAAAGAGCCAGGTCTTGAGGTCCTTTCTGATTTGAGACAGCGACTGTGATTGCCTGAGATGTAGAGGCAGGGAGTTTCAGGTCTTCTCAGCAAAGTAGGAAAAGGATTTTCTTCCAGCCGTAGTTGTGTGGATCCATAAGATGGTGGCCAGGGCCAGTTGGGCAGAGCAGAGATGTCTGTTGGGAGTGTAGAAGGAGAGGCGTTGGTTGAGCTATGCAGGTCCGGTGTTGTGGAGGGCTTGTAGGCGTGCATGATGAGCTTGAAGGTAATTCTTTTGTTAATAGGTACCCAGTGAAGGTCTCTCAGGTGACCGTTGATGTGTCTGTGGCGGGTGATGTTCAGAATGAGTCTGGCTGAGGCAATCTGGATGTTGTGCAGTTTCTTTAGAGGTTTTTGGGTGGTGCTGGCATAGAGTGCACTGCTGAAGTCGAGTCTGCTGCTGACGAGCACATGGATGACTGTTTTTCTGGACTCTGTGGGGATCCACTTGAAGATCTTCTGAAGCAGGGGGAGTGTGGGAAGCAGGAGGTAGAGACAGCATTGATCTGGCGGTTCATTGAGAGCGAGGAGTCCAAGATGATGCTGAGGTTTTGTGCGTGGTCCGTGGATGTTGGTGGGTTCCGAGCACTGCAGGCCACCAGGAGTCACCCCAGGCAGAGGGAGGAGCCCAGGATGAGGACTTCAGCCTTGTCTGAGTTGAGCTTGAGGCAGCTGTCCTTCATCCACGCGGCAACTGCCTTCATCCCGTTGTGAAAGCTGCTCTTGGCGGCGGTGGGTTCGTCTGTGAGGGAGAGAATCAGCTGGGTGTCGTCGGCGTAGGAGACAATGTTGAGTCCGTGGCTTCTGTCGATGGATGGCTGCAAGCAGGGCCATGTAGATGTTGAAGAGGGTGGGGCTCAGGGAGGAACCCTGAGGCACTCTGCAGCTGATCTCTGTGGGTTCTGAGTAGAACGTTGGAAGTCTAATTCTCAGTGTTCGGCCAGTGAAGGGCTCCAATAAACCTATCATATGTTTGTGTGTTAAGATGTGAGAGGCACTGTATATTTTGTATATGGAATTCTTTTGTTTTCTTCTCAGTATTTTAAATAAAAAATGTAAATACATTATATTTATTGTCCTTATTGCGTACGTTATTAATATATTTTTACCATAGACTGATTTATAACAATAAGGGGTCGATTCCGATTCGGGCCGGAAATCTCTCCGACCGAGCCGGACCCGGAGAGATTTCCGACCGAATCGGACCCGTGCAGTCCGACCGAACGAGTCCGATGCATTCGTATGCCACCGGACACGAAGTCGGTCGGACTCCCATTGAACTCAATGGGAGCCGGTCGTACAACGCGTACGCGGGCTCCCATTGCCTCAATGGGTGCGAGGCGGACAAGGGCGCCCCTACAGCGAGTACGCCGCGAGCGCTCCGCGGCGTACACGCACAGGTAGGGGGGACCCATGGGTCCCCCTGTGTGCGCTCGCACGGGTACGCGTACAGGGGGTCCGACACGGACCCCCAAAGTACGGCTCCGACAGCGAGTTCGAGTCGGACGGCGCGAGTCGGTCGGAGCGGTCGAGGTGCGCATCGTACTTACCCGGCCGGAAAACGTCTCCATTGCGCGGTGCGAATCGGGTCCGAGCGAGTCGGTCGGAGCGGTACGATCCGGGTACGAGTCGGTCGGAGCGGTCGGGTCGCCCGGACGAGTCGGTCGGCGAATTCGCATCGTACTCGCTCGGCCGGACCCGCGTACGATTCGGTCGGGAAAAAGGGCTCCGAATCGGATCCGGTAAAGCCGAATCCTATTCGGAGCCCTACCGGCCGAGATCGGAATCGGCCCCTTAGTATTCAAATATTTATTTTAAATTGTTTACATTATGCTGGTGTTCTTTTCTGCTGTATTTTAGTTGTAAGTTTATTAGCAGATGGTTTATGATAGAGCTTTATATGTTATTTCCACTTATTAGTCTTTTCTAATTATGCCTCCTTTGCTATTTACAAAAAATCTGACTTTAAATTGTAGCATTTTGAATATTTCACTGGTTTGATTACTTATTTTAGGTTTGATTTGGTTTCCTGGTTTAGCAGTATCAACTAATTCAGGGAGACCATCCAGGGGTTATTGATCTGGGTAAATCTATTACTAAAAGGAAGAACAGAAGCTTTTGTGGTCAAGGAGGGAACTTTTTAAGCAGTAGTACACGGGGGGCTTGGAGTTGCACATTGTGAACTTCTATAACGATGATTTTCACAGCATCTCCAATAAAAACTTTCAGGCTGTATTTGATTACATCTCCACCCTGGTGGAGAAAATGGTAAACGCAGGGCAGCAGTTATACATCTGCCTGGCAGGGGACTTTAACATCAAACTACCAATTAAAAGCAATGGTCCTACTACATTGGTTGATGTGGGAGGGGATACACAGGGTAAAGAACAAGAGGCATTATTAGACCTTTTAGATATGCTCAATGCTCTAGAGACAGCAGCTAGGGATAGTATAAGGATTCCGATGCTCAGAGGCAGAAATTGCACAACGATCATAGGTTAGGAAAGGCCGCTTTCCGCCGGCATCCTAATATGGATGGCGGTGTCTTGCAGACACTGCCACCATGTTAGAGCCCTTTTCCGCCCGGTCGACGAGTCAACCGGCGGAAAAGCAGCAGACGGTCTTTCCGTCCGCCTGGGTCCCCACCGCCATCGTAATATGGCAGGACGAAATGTTGTGCGGGCATCGGGAATGGCGTGCAGATCGCCACTGCCATACGGGCGGCGGCGATCCGCCAGACATCATAATGACCCTCATAGTGCCCAAGCCATTCTCGCATTACAAGGTCTCTCAGACGCTGAAATATGTGCTTCTCTAATTTGCTTTCTTTGCGCTGCCGTCCGATCATGCAGAACTATGAATTTTATTTTAAAGATGTGAGGTCGTGACCGCTGGTAGGGATCATAACTCAAAAAGGTAATTTTGTAATATTTATAAAGGATGAATTGTTCTCAATGTTTTATCTTTTCAGCCTTCACAGTTGTACTTTCAAATTACTAGTTATGAAATGCCTGAAATAATCAAGAGTAGTAACAGGTAATCCATCCATTGATAGGGCAAGCCACAAAGTAGGCTTCTATTAACGGAACTATATTGCCTGTGTTACATTATTCAACCTAACGCTGGTTAGCCTGTGTGCAGACAGAATATCGAGTAAAAATATTGAGTTGCACAAATATCGAGTAATAAATATCGTGGCTAAGAAATATCAACTGCAAAAATATTGTGGTCAAGAATATCGACTTAAGGTAAGTAATATCGATCTTAAAAATATCGAAGTGTTTCATATCGTTTGCAGAAATATAATTGTTAAAAATATCGTTTTTTTAATTAATGTTATGCATTTTAGTATATATTTTATATGTATGTGATGTATTTTTTTGTATAAGAATTGTTTGTATTTTTAATATATTTGTTAAATTTTTAGTAGTTATTACATTTTTTAATTTGAATTTTGCGTTTTTAGTTCTGTAGCAGGTTGTGGGTTTATAGGGGAATAGGGTGGGAAGTAATTTAATTATATTAAATTAATTGATTCGTTTTTATGTATTAATATTTATTTAATTGAGATTTTATAGTTTTAAATGTGTAAAGTAATTTATGATTAATCAATTTATAGTTGGTTGTTAACTAATTTTAATTAATTAATTGGAAATTCATTATGGTAGTTGTGTAATTAATTTTAGGTGTGTGTTGTGGTGTTTATAGGTGTAAAGGGTGGGAAGTAATTTATTTTTAATTGGTGAATTAATAATTGGTTGTTAATTAATTTTAAATTATTAATTGGTAATTAATTATGGTATTTGTGTAATTAATTCTAGGTGTGTGTTTTGGGTTTTATAGGGGTAAAGGGTGTTAAGTAGTTTATTTATTTTTCATTAATAATTGTTTGTTAATTGATATTAATTATATTAATTAAAATTTTATTAAGGTAATTGTGTAATTAGTTTTAGGTGTGTGTTGTGGTATTTATAGGAGAAAAGGGTGGGAAGTAATTTGTGTTTAATTAATTAATGTATAGTTGTTAATGTTAATTATTTGATATTTACTTTGGGTAATTGTTTATTTTGTGTGTGTTGTTTTTACTTTTAAAGGGGTAAAGGGTGGGCATTAAATACATTTTAATTACTTTATTATTAGTTGTTAATACTAATAGTTTTTAATTTAAAAATTTGCTTTAATTGTGTTTTATTATTTTATAGTTTAATTTAGGTGTGTGTTGTGGATATTATAGTGTTAAAGTATGTGTAGTCAATTAATGTTTATTAGTTTTTTTATTAATAATATTTTTTTAATTTATTATTAATTATGTTAATTATGGAAGTACATTTAATTTAAAATTTTGAAGTGTTTTGTTTTTGGTGTGCTGTTATAGGGTAGTAAATAAAATAAATACATTTATGTATTAATTAATTTGTTTGTCAATATTTTCTTGTTTAAAAAAGTTTTTTTTAAATGTATTTATTATTTTATTTTATATAATGTTTTTAGGTTTTTGTTATATGTAATTATTATTACAATATGTTTTTTATATATTTAATATATTTGATTTTTAATTTTTAAAATATTGTTTATTTTTAGGATTTTTTAATTTTTTAATATATTTGTTTTTGTTATAACTGTTTGAGTGTGAATAGTAATTTTTGTCTCTCCGCTATCCAACACTTTCCCTAATGTGGCACTCACAGGAGTGAGAATAGTAATTTTTACCCCTCTGCTATCCAACACTTTCCCTACTGTTGCACTCAGTGGAGTGGGAATAGCAATTTGTACCCTTCCGCTATCCAACACTTTCCCTACAGTTGTACTCTTTGGAGTCGGAATAGTAATTTTTCCCCCTCCGCCATCTAAGACTTTCCCTACTGTTGCTCTCACTGGAGTGGGAATAGTAATTTTCAACCCTCCGCTATCCAACACTCTCCCTACTTTTGAACTGATTGTATTGTGAAATGCAAGTTTAAATCTTTTTAATAGTTTAATGTTTTAATTTATTACAGATTTTAGTTTTTTTATATTTTAAATGGTTAATATATATTTTTATTTTTTATATTATTTTAAACTTTTGACATAGATTAAATATACTAATTTATTAATTGTTTTAAAGTAAACACATATGTATAAATTATTATGTTTGCGTGTATTTTTTTATTAAGTTTATTTTTTATATTTTATGAAAATGCATATTAAATGTATTTTCTTTTGTTAAAATTATATTTAATATTTAATATATTTAATATATATTTTTATATTCATATAAAAGTCGATATTTTATACATCTATATTTTTACATCAATATTTTTTAGTCAATATTTTTGTACTTACCTGTTTAAGTATAGGAGTCGATATTTCTGTTGTCTATATTTTTTACTCAATGTTTTTAACATCAATATTTTTTACATCGATGTTGTGTCAGTGAACCTGATTAGCCACCAGGGGAGGGCATTGAGACACGTGATTTTGTCCTTCAAGTATCAAATGTTATTAATTTTTAATGCAAGATAATAATTGTATGTTTTTAACATTTACTTTTACGGTTTTTATGAAAAACCGAATAAAGATATTTTGAATTGAATTTGAAAAGGTTATGGAATAGTTGTGTTTTAATTATATTTTAGGTGTGGGCTGCTAGGTTTGTAGGGGTACAAGGTGGGGAGTTAATTAATAGTAATTGAATAACAATTATTTATTAATTGGTCATTTTTTATTGAATAGTAATTATGTAAATTGCTGTTTTTAGTTTTTTAATACATATAAATATATACTATGTCAATTAATATGAGCTTTTCATTAACAGTTTAATATTTTTTCTACATTCATGGGGTTACTTATATATGTAATGTATTTTCCCTACTCTTGTTTATACTGCAGTAAGAATAGTAACATTAACCTCTTCGCAGTTCAACACTTTACCTACTGTTGTGCTGTTTGAAGTAGGAATAGTAAATTTCACCCCTCCGAATTCCAACCCATTCCCTACTGTAGAAGAAACTGGAGCGGTAATAATGCATTTTACCTCTCCAAAGTCCAACACTTTCCCTACTGTTGCACTGACTGGATTGGGAATAGCAAATTTTACTCCTCCAAAATCCAACGTTTTCTCTAGTGTTGCACAGAATGGAATGGAAACAGTAAATTATACCCCTCCAAAGTCCAACACTTTTCCTACTGTTGCAATGACTGGAGTGGGAATAGTAAATTTCACTCCTCCAAAATTGAATGCTTTCCCGACTGACAAATAGTTTATTGTTTGATTAATTAAAATCTTGACAATATTGTGATCACTGAATAAAAGGATATATTTTTAAAAAGAGTAAACCATTCCTTAAAATAGTTGAAAAAGATCAATTTATGCAATGATCTAAAATGAGCCACAAAGAGTTTCTTTCGTAGGTGTCTGTAAAGTGCTTGCACATAGATAAAGTGCTAGGCTTAAATGATGTATAGTGCATATGGGTGTTAAAGTGCTGATTGTGAAGTAAAGTGCAAAAGAAGGAATTACTTGGCAGGGTTTGTATGTGTCGGGGGCAAACGATAGGACTGTTCTGGTAGCTTAGTGGGAAAGTTTAACCCTTCCCAAACCTTTGTTCACATTTTCAAACAATTGTCAATCTGCAATGCTTTTGGAATAGTCTTCACAAAGTATAGCTGCCCAAAACATGGCTCGATATGTAAGCAGAGCTTGCGTAGTCTGTGGCTGCATCATATTACGTGAGTGGCGGGCCAGATCCAGTGTTGTCCTTTCCATGTGAAATCTGTAACTCCTTTTTTGCCACTTTTAAGTGTGCTTGTGTGGTGCTGATGTACTTGCCAATTTTGGCCAACTCATTGGGCTTGGTGATGATAAACACTAGGGGCCCGATTACGATGGCGGACGGAAAATCACTGCAACCGCCGAGGTTGCGAAAAAAAAACGTCTGCATGTACTGCGGCAAAACCGCCGGTCACATTACGATGCAATGATTGGAAAATCCGACCGCCGCAGTCGGATTCTACAAAACTCCGCAGTCAACGTCCGGAAAACCATAAAATCCGACCGCGGCGGACGGTAATGCTGCGGAAATAATTAAAAACGCCGATCTACCAGCGGAATGACCGCAAGTGAAATGACGATAAAATGGCGGAGCAAGCGGAACGATCAGTCGTTTCCGCCCGCCGCGGTCTCGCGAAAAGATGAATGGCAGAGCTGGCGGAACGATCATTGCGTTCAGACAGCTGCGGTCGCGGGGAAAGAGGAATGGCGGTCAAATGCAACCACACAACAAGGCTACCAAGTATGGCTGATTGTTTTCCGCTGCTTTAAAAAATATGTGAGACACCCCAATGACACATCCCCATGGCAAAAAAAATACAAATCCCAGGTCAACCCAGAAAACACACCTGACATGAATACTCCATTTGGACACACCCACATAGCTGAGTATAAAACCAACCCCTTCCCTGGCCAGCATCCTTTGCACAACACCACAGCAGAAAGGAGAGGCAAATCATCACACATCACACCAACACAACCACCCACCAACAACACCAACACACACCTCACACATCTCCACCACCACCTTCCCACCTGCACTTGTCACCCATTTGCACACCACACACCATGGCCCAGAAAAAAATTCCAAAATTCACAGACAATGAGTTGTCAGTCATGGTAGATGAGATAATCAGAGTAGAACCACATTTGTTTGGAAGCATGGTCCAACAGACACCACTAGTCAGAAAAAATCAAATGTGGGTAAGGATAGTCAACAAAGTCAATGCAGTAGGGACCACCCTGCGCACTCTGCGTGACATCAAGAGGAGGTGGCATGACCTCAAGACCAGGGTGAAGGAGCGTGCCAACAAGAACCATGAGCTGGCTCAGAGGACTGGCGGTGACCCTCCCATTCCACCACTAACAGTCACCGAATGGGAGGAGAAGGTGCTTGCCATACTGCATCCAGAGAGTCTTGCAGGAATACCCGGGGGAGTGGAGGCTGGTAAGTACCAACAAATGTATCCCATTACACTGCCATGTACTGTCTTGTACTACTAGAAAGCTACACTCCCTAGACCAAAATGCACTTACGTACAACACACTCTACCCAACACATTCCTCACATATCTACCATTTCTGTCCTCTGAATCACCTCAAAGGTAGCTAGCAATATATCCATGGGTGTATGTGTACAGGTAGCCAGCACTACAACTCCCACAAGGCACCCTTGTCCCACAGCTGAGCAAGATGGAGCACTCCCCCCACCCAGAACCATGTGGCAGCCATTTCATTGCTCTCCTCAACCTTACAGGTAGGTAGCCTTCTCATGCTCTCTTGTCTCACCCCTAAGCAGGATGGTACACTCCCCCCACCCAGAACCATGTGGCAGCCATTTCATTGCTCTCCTCAAACTTATAGGTAGGTAGCCATCTTAACAGGGAGGGGGGGGTGTCCAGGCAGCCAGCACTACAACTACCACAAGGCACCCTTGTCCCATAGATGAGCAAGATGGAGCACTCCCCCCACCCAGAACCATGTGGCAGCCATTTCATTGTTCTCCTCAACCTTACAAGTAGGTAGCCTTCTCATGCTCCCTTGTCTGACCCCTGTGCAGCAAGGAAACCTCCCCCCACCCAGAACCATGTGGCAGCCATTTCATTGCACTCCTCAAACTTACAGGTAGGTAGCCTTCCTAACAGGGAGGGGGGTGTGGATAGGCAGACAGCACTGCAACTCCCACCAGGCACCCTTGTCCCACAGCTGAGCAGGATGGAACACTCCCCCCCCACCAGAACCATGTGGCAGCCATTTCCCTCCACTGTTACCTAACAGGTAGGTAGTCAGTGCATGCACCCTGTCATTCTTTCTTCTCAAAAAGCATGGAGCCATATGACCACAACATCCCTCACATGTCAGCCAACTCTGTATAGATCCAAATGTTACATCCAGTGTGCAGACAGCTAAGCGCATGTAACTGTCACAGAAATTACCCTTTGACTCACCAAGTCACATGTGAAGCAAATTCAGGGCCCAATCATGCACAGCACAGAATGCAATGTGTAAGTGCCATGGTGTCAAAGCATGAAGGCCCATATGAACACAAAACATGCATGGTCAATCTGTCAAAAAAACAACAGTACATGATATGAAAGAAAATTTAAAATAATCAAATGTCTAGTTTTTGCATAGCTGAAACAGATTCTATGAAGAGTAAACAAAAACCATGCATTAACAAAAGTAGATGTGCACCAATTTGGTAGATGATGACATGTCCTTGTAAACACACTATCTGTACGTGTCCCATGGTTGCAACTTACATGTCACACTAATGACAAGTAATGTACGTACCGCATCATCATGTCATGATGCTGATAATCTTTTACCAATACCAAGTGATTGCAATGTAAACTGTTTGGCATATCAACTGTAACATCCAAAAGTCTGACACCAAGCCTGTGGAGTGCACTTAACTGACAATATAACCTATGTTCAATAGGAGATCCACAAGCAACTGCTGCTGAAAACACCAACAACCAGTAGAGCCAGTCTCGTCCCTGGAACGTGAACTCTCTGATGCTGAGTCTCTATGTTTCTCGGATGAGGAGCAACAACCTGGCCCCTCAGGACTAACAGGGCTCACTCCATCTCAGGGCCTCATTGTCCCCACCACCACCACCCCAGCGACAACCACATCGCTGACCCCTGCTACAACGACCTGTGCGGCAGCCACCTCCACCATCACCACTGCTGCCTGCAACACTGTCCCTGCCTCAGTGGTTAGCAACACCACCACACAATCCGAGGATGCTAGAGAGAGTGTGAGGGTGCGTCGACTCCCAACATCACAGGTCAGTGTCAGCAGGGCAGGTGGGAGGGCAACTGGGGGACAATCACAGGAGGACACTGAGACAGAAGCCCTGGCCACTGTTGCAAGAGTCCTTGGTGCATACCAACAGAACCAGGGACAGATGGGCCAGGAATTGTGTGAGCTCCGCCTGCAACTGAGGTCCATGGACACACGTATGGGCCAACTTGTGGATCTCATGAGCCAGCTTGTGGGTGTTCTGAGGGACAGACATGCTGCTCAAATGATGGCTCAACCCCTGTCCAGTGGCCAGCCTGCTGATACTCCCACCACCTCAGCTGCGGCCACAGAGAGGGGTGAGCTACAAGACAATGACTCCTCAGACACCGCTGAGCCTGCAGCAGAGGCCCCCCCTGCCAAACACAAGAGGGGACATCCGAGAAACACCACGGGAGGATCACGTTGCAAAGCACCAACCAAAGCCAAGTCGCTGAGTCAGCCATGATGGCACTTGTGTTCCCCTGGACATTGACTTTATTGATTATTCTATCCCACATTGCCATGTTGCTGGCAGGTGTTTGTTGGACTGTGTGATTACATCAATGTGGTGACTACACTATTTGTCTCATTTACCATCACTGACAACTCATACACTCACTTTAAATTTTAAGAAAACCGATTTGAAAATAAACACTCTCCACACACCTATGCCTTTGTGTCAGTTCCATGTTTATCACAGTATGCACAATGTCAACTCAGATACCAAAGTACCGCAAGCTCTGATTGTGACGAGGCATTGATGGGGTGAAGGAACCTAGAAAGACACAAGAGAATTACATTTAGTTGTCAGGTGATGCCATTACAGCAACAACACACCAATAGTCAACACTGTACAAAAGCCATCACACATAACAATGAACAACACAATCAATATAGACATGAGGTATGTGGAAAACAATACACTGTGCCACACACATAAGCCATTAGCAGTGAGCCAACAACAGCCAGCAGCCAAAAACCTAATCTATGCCTTGCTACTACCATCAAAGCCAACAGACAATGTCACTGTTGTACAATGTTACTTACACTCAAGGGAAGTAGTTGTCAATGAGCTATTGACGCAGGTCAACACCTTCTTCCTCTCCACTATCATCGTCACTGGGCATGTGTGGATTTGCAGCGGGGGGCATCTGCTGCTCATCATCGTCCAGGAGCAGGGGGATCTCTTTGCGCAAGTCCAGGTTGTGGAGCATGCAACTATGATCTGACACACCTTTTGGGGAGAGTAGAGTAGTGCACCATCGCTCTTGTCCAGACACCGAAATCTAGACTTCAGATTGGGCTCCATCTGAGCTCCATCTGAGCACATAGCTCTTGAAGGGTAAGGCGATTCAGACGGAATTTCCTTATGATGTCCTCATCCTCCATGTTCGCCAGCAGTGGAAAAGACCGATGCACACTTAGGGGTCGATTCCGATTCGGGCCGGAAATTTCTCCGACCGAGCCGGACCCGTGCAGTCCGACCGAACGAGTACGATGCGTCCGTATGTTATCGGACTCGAGTCGGTCGGACTCCCATTGATGTCAATGGGAGCCGGTCGTACAACGCGTACGCAGGCTCCCATTGACTCAATGGGTGCGAGTCGGACAAGGCGCCCCCTACAGCGGGTACGCGGCGAAGCGATTCGCGCCGTACACGCACAGGTAGGGGGACCCATGGGTCCCCCTGTGTGCGACTCGCGCGGCTACGCGTACAGGGGGTCCGACACGGACCCCCAAAGTACGGCTCCGACAGCTCTTACGAGCCGGAGTGCGCGGCTCGGTCGGACTGCTCGCCGCGCGCATCGTACTTACCCGGCCGGGAAACGTCTCCATTGCGCGGTGCGAGTCGAGTCCGAGCGAGTCGGTCGGAGCGGTTCGAGCCGGGAGCGAGTCGGTCGGAGCGGTCGGGACGCCCGGACGAGTCGGTCGGCGATTTCGCATCGTACTCGCTCGGCCGGACCCGCGTACGGTTCGGTCGGGAAACAGGGCTCCGAATCGGATCCGGTAAAGCCGAATCCGATTCGGAGCCCTACCGGCCGAGATCGGAATCGGCCCCTTAGTCATCTCCTACATATAATGAAAGAGGACACATGTAAATTCAATTCACAGATGAGATGTGGCAAACATCTTACATAATGACTAACACAGCACCAACATTGACAGGACTGTAACAACAGCTTAATGCACAAGTCACATGCACAGACACCTTGATCTCATGTAGTCATTCATGTGGTCAGGATGTACATACCAACTACTTCCAAATCAGAATCAGACTATGTGAATGGTAAATGGTACACTCCTACATCTTGTGTCACCAGCCCTGGGTGTATCTGACACAGCACATGTGGCAGACAGCAACACTGCGGACTTCTACGTAGCTGCTGTACCTGCAACACCT
Source organism: Calotriton arnoldi (assembly GCA_963921515.1). Taxonomy (NCBI): domain Eukaryota; kingdom Metazoa; phylum Chordata; class Amphibia; order Caudata; family Salamandridae; genus Calotriton; species Calotriton arnoldi. Next base: position 1,931,701 of record CAWUFW010001960.1, on the reverse strand, counting down.
TCTTGCTTTAATCTCACTAAGCTCAACATTTTTACACAATGAGCACAGTGTGTGTAAGCTGGTCAACTATCAAGATAAATACTCCTCTGTACACAGTGATATAGGCACATTATGTGGTCAGTCCATCATTACCGTGGGTTGAGTAGCCATTTAACACATTGACATGTTCACAAATATGAGACTCCATTACACATCAAATCTGTGTACATGCACACAAATATCATATTTGACATGTGAGGAAGTACATGCCAATGCATGTACTCATGTGTACTGACATGACATGTGTGGGCATCATTCAGTTAAATGTCACACTCTCCTTTCACTTTCCAACCAGGTGCAACAATATAGTGTGAATGTATAGTGATCAGTGATGAAAATTGCCAAGAGGCAATTCAATAGCACAATGTGTCCATAGGTGCGGTAGGCGTGCTCTGCCACTGCGGTCACGGCCATTGGACACAATTGAAAGATGCAGGATTGCAGCAGAGACCACCTGGCCCCGCGGTGTGACACCGCCAATGACAATGCCATGGCAGCCAATGGGAACCGCAATCGCGGTAGCTCAATACAGTTTTGAAACTCGTGCTAGGTGTTCACCGCCACTGCAGTCACGGCCATTGGACACAATTGAAAGATGCAGGATTGCGGTAGAGACCACCTGGCCCCCGCGGTGTGACACTGCCAATGACAATGCCATGGCAGCCAATGGGAACCGCCATCGTGGTAGCGCAAAAAAGTTTTGAAACTCACGGTAGGCGTGCACCGCCACTGCGTTCACGGTCATTGGATACAGTTGTAAGATGCAAACCAGGCAGACCAATTGCATCAGCAGAGTACCACTGACAGAACCCTAGGGGCCTATACATGTCTGTGAGAGAGCCACACATGTCACTTGCATTCAGACACTGCTGCCTGCCATTCATCACCACCAACTGCTGCTGTACCTGTACTCTGGACCCAGTGATGGCTCGAACAGAGAACATCAGGGCCCGTCCCTTCACCACAGAGGAGCTGGAGGTCCTGGTGGACGAGGTCCTTGCCCAGTATGGGAGGCTCTATGGTGCTCCAGAGGTACTGGTAAGTGTCTGAGTAAAAGTTTGAGAGTGCTCAGAATGCTCACATGATGTTACTGTACAGTAGTATGTGCCTGTGAGTGCAAGCCAATGTTCATGCATCAATATTTTGCCAACAGCATGGTCCATACATGACCTAGTACTTAATGCACTTAAGTATGTGGGGAGGATGGCAACATAGACACTTGTGCAGCTCTTTTTAAGCCAAAAAAAACACATGTTGTTCTGAGACTGGGTAATGTAAATGTGTGAGACACTGCCTAGCATGCTGACTTCATGTCAATGGGGTGTGTAGCCTTATTTCCACAGATCCCTGACTGCATTTAAGGATGGGAATGACATACTGTGTTATAGCAGTTATACAGTTACACTGCTGGTTTGAGACACTCGAACTTTGAACACACATCCCCTGTGCTATGTGATGTCACAGTCCATTAAGTGTTCATATGCTCATTTGTGACATTTCAATTGTAGATTGGCCTGAGGGTACTGGATAATGTGTGTACAGATTTCAAATTGACACTCTGGAGAGGTGCTCATTCTGCACAGGAGTACAATGCCTGAGTCTAGCACTCTTGGTGGTAAATCACCTATGACAAATCAGCTAAATGTGAGGTTGACATGTCATCCTACTATTGATTCCATGATGTGTTGAGTCTCGCATGGGTATGCACTGGTTCTCCATTCACATTGTACATGCATGTGATTTATGTGATGGACCATGTTTATCCTAAGTGTAAGGCCCTCTGGCCTGCACAGTAACTGCCCAATGGTACAAGGAACCATGACTAAAATGACTGAGTAAAACATATGTGTTGTCCACCACCCTATTTTTCCATGAGCTATCATAGGCCTGAGGAGTTCACAAGACAGGACTCCACCTTGTGAGAAGAGTGTGAGAATGTAAGATCAGGGACCTAAATGTGACCACCATCACACATGTAGCTATGCAATGTTCAAGGACATTAAGGGGTGTGTAGTGTAGGACACAGTGAGTCTGACCACTACACATCATTTCCAGTGTATTGTATGTCATGCTTACTCACATAGTGCATCACAGCTGAGGCCCATTATTACTTTTGTTTCTGTGCTGGCACTCTGCATGTTTATGAGATGGGCATGTAGTGTGTCCATCATCTTAGATGTATACATAGCTATGAAATGGGTTAATCCGAGTGTACTATGTGACATGCTGTATGGGCTCTGCTCTCCATTGATGTATTAGTGTGCTATGTATTTTCATGCTCCTGTACTGACACACAATGGTACACAACACAGTGTCACAGAAACTTCCTCTTCTTGTCTCCCATGCCAGCAGCTTAAGGTCCATCAGCGTAAGGCTATATGGAGGGCCATTGCCCGCAAGGTGCGGGCTCTGGGTGTCTCAAACCGACGTCATACACACTGCCACAAGAGGTGGGATGACATCTGCTGCCTGAGCAAAAACGTCGCAGAGATGATGCTGGGGGTGCTCCCTCGAAGTGGCAGGTTGGCGCGCAGGACGGTGACACCACTAATGGCCCGCATCTTGGCAGTGACACAGCCAGAGCTGGATGGACGCTTGAGGGCCCATCAGCAGCAAGTTGGGGGTGAGTATTGTGCAAAGTGTGACTTTGTGTATGAGTGACTGCATGAATCCCGGCCCTGAGCAAGTGCGGAACTCTGTGATGTCTCTAGTGTGATGCAATGGCTTCTACGTGGCCTCAGTGTTGAGTGCAGCGGTTCTGCATTTGTACCACATTTTGTTTCTCATGTGTTAAAAACCCATGAACCTTGTCATATTAAATCATCTTGCCATGTTTTCATGTCACATTGTATGAATGTTGTCTGAACTGAGACCTTCATACACAGGATAATTCATTGTGTGAAGTGAGTAGCCCAGTAGACTTGTCAGGCTTGTGTGTGCTGTGTGGCTAGCACAATAGTGTGCTCATGTGATGATGTGTTAGTGGCTAGAGACAGGCACAGATGTGGACTCAGTGAGCAGTGAGTTTGGAAAGGTCATACCTGCCCCATGGGTCCTTTTTCACAATGATAGAGAAGACAGCACCATTGCAAAATATATTAGCATGATAACAGCAGCATGGCATAACATGCTGTATTTCCTACCATGGTGACAGCAAGTGCACACAGGTGCTGATGGGGTAGATGGTGATGATTGCAGTGATGCATTGGCTGATTTGCCTTTGCGATTTGTGCACATGGCAACTTTACTGGGATGGTTAGACTCTGTGATTTAAATGCAATGTAGCTGAAGCTGGCTATTGCAAAATTGTTTTGGCACTATGGCTTAACATGTTTGGATGTGATCTGTGTGTATGGCAAATTGTGATGTGACTGAGGTGTTGTACAGTAATTTGTAAAATGATAATGAACAAAGGTTACTCAGAGTGCCAGTCCTCAGTATGTGTGCATTGTGGAGGGGTGTCCATGTGCATCAGTGCATGGTGAAGTTGTGGCTAAACCTTTTAATCAGTGAGTGACTTTTTGGCACATTGATGTGTCCTCAATGTCATCAGTCAGCACAAAGTAGGGATGTCATATGCCAGACCCTAGGTATTCTCACACATTAGCTGTCCTAATGGAGTCCACCAACTTCCTCATCAACAGAAGACACTATCCTGCCTTGGATCTATGAGGGCCTGTCAGGCACTTGTGGAGATGTTGGTCTGTGACATGTCACAGCCTATGAAGGCCTTGCATTTTTTTCCCTTTTCTCATGCTATTGTGCATTGTGTTTGTGACTACATTGTTACATGTGGCTCATTATCACTTCATTAACAAAAAAGATGTGGCCTTGTGACATATGCTGCAGTGTGAGTGTCAGAGACATCAACTGGCAGTGCAAAGCAGTGAGCATCATGTTAGTGTGCATTTAGAAATGTGTGCTGTGCACATCAAATGAATTGTAACAACTACACAGCTGACACCAATGGACAACTGTAGTTGTGCTTCAAAGCCCAACATGGTGGGTTTCAGGAGGTGATTGCCCTTGCAAAAGGACATATTTGACTTGGTATCTGTGGTGTTCCATGAAATATACTCCATATGTGACAGAGACAACATGTTTTGATGTATAGCTATCTTACCTACAGGCACGTAGGTGTGCCTACAGACAATTGTATGTGTGGTTACAGGGAGGCACAGGCTCAGCTATTTGGCTGTGTCTACGCAACATGGAGCATGACTATCAACTATGCATGTTTCCATGCATCCGCTGATGAGTGCACAAATGTGGCATATGCTGAAAGTACATGGAGTAGTTCTACATGGGAGTATCATTTGTATGATTTGAGTTTTGATTGCTTATGATGTTTGTGATTATGGCACTATACTGAACCTATGTCTCTGTCTCTTGCAGCATCTACCGAGGGCAGGGAAGGACGTGGGTCCGACAGCGTTGGGGAAGCTATTGGCTTGACTGGGACACAGGAGTTCAGTGACACTGAGGGGACCAGCGCCTCGGAGGGGGACAGGAGTGCCCTGGATGATTCCCGCCCGGAAACACCAACCTTCACATCTTCCCAGTCCAGTGGTGACTCCTCGATGTTGGGGGGCACCGTAAGTTCCAGATCTGCATCTTCTTCCGCCACACCTCGTACATTGCCCACCCTCCCGGATGCTCCCCCAAGTGCTGTCCATGCCTGCAGCCCTAAGAAGGGTAGAGTCTCCTTCCCCCCAGGCACCGCTGCCCCTGCCCCTGTCTCCCCTGCTGCCCTCAGTGTGGAGGCCATAGAAATTTTGCGGCAGCTGTGTGTGGGTCAGACTGCTCTCCTGAATGCCCTCCAGGATCATGGCAACAAGTTGTCCCAGGTTTTTGCGTTCATGGAGGGCATTCATTCAGACGTGGGTGGCCTACACCGAACTGTCCAGTCTTTGTCCTCCACAGTGACGGCAGCCATTCAGCAGTCCCAAACTCCCGGTCCAGCTCCTGTCCCCTTGGCAACCACCCTGCCAGTGGCCCCACCTGACCAGAATGCACACACGCCAGAGCCCTCAGGCACCCAGTCATTCACACGCAGCACACAACCTCATCACTCTAAGCATACCAGACACCATACACCATCACCACAACCCAAAACGTGCACACATGACTGCAAGACAAAAAGCCCATCACAGGACACTCAGGGAAATATGGCAAAAAAGCATGCATCCACATTAGATTCCTCCAAAACATCACAAAACATCACCATCCAAGGACACTCCCATCCCCACACCTGATCCCAAGGACACACAGACACTTGCCCTATCTGCAGTGAACCTGGTGCCTGCCACGACTAAGCCCAAACACATTCCAAAGGCAGTTTCACCCAAAACGTTGACTCCCACCCACACCCCTGTGAAGCATGGACAAGAGAGAAAAGTGGGGAGTGTACATCAACAACAGGGGATGCAGGGCAAAAGGCAAGGCCACCCCCAGCTTACCACCAGGTCCAGCAAATCCACACGTGGAGAGCCACCTGCACCTGCTACACCTTTGGGGAAGAGTGAGGCTGTTGTGTCCACCTCACTTCTCACTCCAGCCAAGACACTTGTGGAATATCGGATCCCCAAACAGTTGAGACCCAGCCCTCCACATTCACCCTCAACCACTGAGCCTCCACACAGCATGTCTCCATGTCCCCGTGCCACCACTCCACCCGTTCCAAGCAGCCCTCAGGCTCCCACATCCTTGGATCAGCCAGTTCTCTCTGTGACAATGAGCCATGAGTGTTGTGCTGGTGGCATGCACATGTCAAGGGAGTTGACACAGATGGGGGGCTGGTCACTGTATGGCTTATGACAGTTCCTATCATTCCTGGGCCAATGCATAGCTTGCATTGCTGTATCACAGGGATATTGCACAGATGTTACTTTAGTTCAATTTCAATCACTGTGCCACCCATGTCTGATGGCCTAGGTGTAGTGTGATGTGTTGCACCTCTTGCATGCCATGTACAAATGCTATCTGAGTTATCTCCATGTTTTTCATGCACTGTGCACTCCACTTTAGGCTAGTTTAGTTTTTGTCATACATTGCTGCTGACTTATGGTATGTGTATGACGCTAAGTTTCAGTGTGTGAGCTGTCTGAAGGACTTGACATGCAGTGTGAACAGTTCCATGGTTGTTAATCTGCACAGTGACTCTTCATTTCTTAAATTACTCACTTTGATTCACATGAGTGTAAGGCAAGTGTGAGTAGGAGGAGGGTTGTCCTGAGTCTCAGGTCAGAGTTTCCTGCTGTGAAGATGGAATCTTCCTGACACTTTGGCATTCATTCACTACTTTGTAGTTGGTGCTCCCTTTGTTGAGGTGTAGTGATGGTGTTCTGTGAGCTGGCAGTGTAGTCAGTGTTGTTGATGTACTGGACATACTCACATGGTGTCATTTATTGCAGCAGTTCACTTGTGAGTCAAATGCACAGTGGTGCTTACTTTGAGTTTGCTGGTTGAGTCAGAAATTTCTCACTGTGTTGCATGATATGGGCTGTCAAATCAAATCAAATCAAAATGAGCTTTATTCGATTTTAGGCGTATAAAATCATAAAAGCAGACAGTTTAAAACATTTCATCTTACTTCTAAAATGTACATAAATAAACATAAATAAATGCAACAGGCATAAAAACAGTTCATTTAGATATCACTATCTCTGGTACATAAAAATACAGAATGTTTGGGAACTATACTACTAATATTCCCTCAGAGATCTAAACATTTAGGAGTTTCCTCGCTCTCAATATATTTTTAGGAAACCCACCATGGAACCAATGCAGTAATAATTTTCCAACATCTGTAAATACATAAAAGCAGGGCGGCATTGTCTCCATCCTCCCTGTTTGAGTAGGGGTACAATCCATCTTCGTCGTTCATTTGCATAGTATTTACAGAATAAAATTACGTGGATAGTTGTTTGTAGAGAGATGTTATCGCTGTCATTGTGTGATATGGTCTGCCATTGTATGTGATGGGCCTATCAATGTCTGTTTGGGGGCTGTGGTGATCTGTGATTGTGTGGCAGTGGTGTCTGATATGATGTGTCATCTACCTGGGCTCACTGACTCATTCCAACACCTTGTTGCCCTACTGTGAAATACAAATACACACCCAACTTGGTCTGCCCTCCTCTGTTCCACATTGTATGTGGACTGACCCTTATTTGTGTGCAATATTGACTATGGTCATTTTGGAGGGACTCTTGCCTCACCCTACACTCATGTTACTATACATTTGAAGGTGTTCCTAATGAGATGTCACTCTAGACAGTGTTCCTGCACATGACTTTTTGCTGCAGATATGTTGTGCTGAGTGGTGCTTCTTTTATGTTACATGTGGTGTGGATGTTGTGATGTTGGTGTTGCTTGTCTGGGACACTATCCTGGATTCCTAGTACATTGTGGGCAGGTTTTCCCGCGGCTTCACCGCTGCGGTGACATGACCGGCACGACTGGGCTAGTTGCAGCCATTTCTATGGTGATGGGTGACCCCGATGCAGAGATGTCAATTTGTGACGTGCAGGACATGTGTACTTACACTGGGGGATATGTTCCTGTCTCCACCAAGCTGTCTGATGTAGACAGGACACGCACTTCAGTGCGACAGTTGTGTGTTGTGGTTGTATGCGGGGATGTGTTGCTGACTTACCTGCGGTGTTGACCGCGACGGCGTCTTATCTGCTGATAGTGGATGAGGTAAAGCAGCGGAAGGGCTTGTAGAGCTGGATCCATGGTGGCCAGGAATGTGTGGAGGTGACTCGGATTCGAGTTTCTATCCCCGCAGTTGTGCTTCCGCCGTCTCCGGGTGGCTGGTTTCTCCGCTGCGTTCGAATGGGCTGTTTGAGGCATCGTGAATTGTCCGGCGGTCGTAACGTCATTCTGCACGGCGGTCTTTCTTTATTGGCTCCCTCCACCACCATTGCGGAACGAAAAATCTGGCGCATCCGGAAACTCCGCGACGGATGGGAAATGGGTTGTCTTTGCCCATTGTAATATGGCGGACACGAGGACCGCCACAGGAGTAAGTAAATGGACGTTTTCCGCCACAGCCAGCATCGCGGAGGTGCCTACTACCGCCATCGTAATCGGCCCCTAGGTTCCCAGCCTCATTGCAATTTCAAATTCCATGAGCTTGGAAAAGGGGTTTTAGCAAAATGCGTCTGGTGTGCAAGAGCTCTGGGAGTAGCACAGTAGATGCCTGTAGGACTTGAACTTATAAGCACAGAGTCTGCAGTTGACAATTTTAGAGAGAGAAATCAATTTGGGGTTTAGTTCTTTAATCTGTAGCCCCATCAGCCTTGCCACCATTATTTGCTTAGGCAACTTTTCCGAAGCATGCTGTGGAGGTATGACTGCGGGTCACCACAAATGTGGTAATTGTGAAGCATGCAGCTCCACAATTGAAGGCACAGCATTCACAAATGGCCGAGAGAAATGGATACACAATGAATTTTCGAATTGCAGAACAAAAAATGTTGTTTATGCAATAATTTGCCCTTGTTCTTTTATGTACATTGGTAAAACGACACAAGAAGTTCGCCAACGAATTGCCCAACATCACTCCAGACTGAAGAATAAGGTCCAAAACGCACCTCTAGTTTCGCATTTTCAAGAGTTTAAACACAATGAGAAGGAATTCCAATGGACTGTACTCAGCACAATTACACCTACCCGAGAGGTGGAGACCCTGAAACAGCTTTACTCAGAAGAGAGGCATACCTAATAATGAAGTTCAACACAGCCTCCCGAGGGCTGAACTAAATGACTGAACTTAATAAATTATAATCCATTTTTTGTTCCGCTTTATCAGAATACCTTGCCAAAAAACTCCAAACTGCGTAAATTTGTAACTTTATTACACTGAACTACTCACCCCAGCATGCACCTTGCAGAGCCCACTTAATCAATGATGTCAGTCCACAAGTAATGTCTGACAGCCATCGACATCCACTTCCGTGTCAGTTGGAGAAGAACGAAGGAACCACTTAGCTCCGTTTGAAAAGGCAAGTGAAATGCAGGCGATTTAAAACTCCTTTCAATAACTATTGTATTTCCGAATGTACGGAAAGTAACAGCACAGTTTCTGCGTTGATTCCTTTAGGCTGGCAACAACGTTGCACCAAGGACCATAAACACGAGGGTGATGATTATCTTTCCCAGCACTCAAGGCAAGCATGCATTTAATTTAAGCGCCCCCAGCTAAAAGGTGCACTTTGCACGCGCTCTTCTTCATAAAATGGTTTATTAACACAGTCATGACTCAGAGAACCATTTTTCCGACTGTGACCAAACATGCTCTTTCTCCCCATGGAAACATTCCAGCATTCATTTAATTAAAGCTCCCCCAGCCGAAAATTGCAACTTGCATGCGTTCATTTTCATAAAATGACCTTGAGAATCACTTTTCCTACTGCGATGCCCCTTCCCACCTCTCTAACGAATTCCCTTTTTGCACTTTCTAACCTTGAGGTTGGAGGCACCGTAATTGTGCACTTCAGGTCGAGCTCCCCAACATAGTACCAGACAGCGCTGCTCCTGCTCTAGAGTGTACCGTCTTAAATCTTGTATTTAGATAATTGTCAGAACAAATAATTTGTCCCCCTCTCTTTTAGAACCGATTCCAACACATACTGAATAATCAGCAGTAAGAAAATGAGCCTTAACTCTGGACATGGATGCGTGTTCCAGTATTGATCAAGAATGGTAAGGGTAGAACCCGCCTCTAAATAGGTTCAGTAGGGTAAATGGATTAATTTGGGACATATAATTTATGTCACACTTTTTGTTGTAGTGTGAGACCTAGGTCCTGAGGAGAACCCGAGAAGATTTCAAGGGTTTCGAAACGCGTTGACTGACCCAGCTAGTTGGAAAGAACATTAAGTTGCATAGACTACAAGCAGTCAACAAACATGGCACTCAGCCTGTTGTGCTATCTGCATTCCAACTAGCTTGTAATTGCAGGATTCATATTTTGACTATTGCACAAAAATCTCTACCGCCATTTATTCCCATCATAAATAAAGGATAGGTTTACATATCAATTGTTATGTTTTTGTATTCACATGTTTTTCATTCTGTATTTATTAATGTGATTGTGTATGTTTTACATATGTTCAGAACCACTGTTCTTCCATGTATGACATGCTTAAAATGTCCATGATTTTTCTTTTCAAAGAAGTAAAGTAAATAATGAAGATGAAATAAATCCCTTAGACCACTATATCCAATACAGTGGTCCTGTTATTGAAATTTTCAATTGAATTGTAGCACCCACACACTTCACAGTTTTATTCTATAACATTTGAGGCCTAGTTTGGGTGCTTTATATGGGCCCAACCCCTTCTTGTTTATAACCATTATTTGCTTAGGCAACTTTTCCGAAGCATGCTGTGGAGATATGACTGCGGGCTGAGGCATTGTAACTGCATGATAGTGAATTATTTTTCAAGGCTTGTAGTGGCTCGGAATTCTAAAGTTCCCGAATATCGCATAATTTTGATAGTGTACTTGTCTGTTTTTTTAAGATTGCTTTGAGTGCTGCATGTGGAAGGTGAAGCTTGTTTAACTCTATTTGGTCTATTTGGAGACAGGCAATTGATCTTTGGAGATAGTTTAACCAAGGATTCTTCCCCACTTTCCTGACTGTTGCATAGACTGGAGTGGGAATAGTAAATTTTACCCCTCCAAAGTCCAACACTTTCCCTACTGTTGCAATGACTGGAGTGGGAATAGTACATTTTACCCCTTTGAAATCCAATGCTTTCCCTACTGTTGGCCTGTTTGAAGTGAGAATGTAAATGAAACCCCTCCTCTGTCCAACACTTTTCCTACCGTTGTGTTGTTCGTTTTGGGAATAGTAAATTTTACACCTACAAAGTCCAACACTTTCCCTACTGTTGCAGATTAGAGTGGGAATAGTACGTTTGACGCCTCAAAGCACAACCTTTTTCCTACTGTTGCACTGACTGGAGGAGGAATAGTAAATTTAACTCCTCAAAAGTCCAAAAGTGCGAGGGTTCTGCAACAACCCAGCTTGCACAGGACAACAGTAGGCAGCCCCTGTAATCACAGACACCTGCACAAAGTGATACATAGCACAGTCTGCATCACCTGCAGCATGGGCTGTGCTCAGGGAAAGTCCGGGCCAAGGGAGGGCCTGTCCTGCACCCATGAGTACCAAAAAGAGACAGGCCGGGGCCACCACTCTTGGCCCCATAGTCTAAACTGCTTACCCTCCCTGCTACAAAGTGTAAGTACCTGACCTTACCATAAACATACTGAAAATCGGAAAGAGAAAAATGCCAGATAATGCAGCTGGGCATCGCAAAGTGGGGAAGATTGCAACTGAAATGTTGCTGACAACAGCACCCTAGATGCCATCAATGTGTTAATTGAGGAGGTGGAGGGTATTTTGGGTTAAGAGTCAACTCTGGTCGAGGGAAGTGGTGCAAGGCCCAAAATCACACATTACTTTACCCCTTTCGGTGCTCATGACAGAATAGCTCCGTCATGAGCACCAGTGCTCTTGTGCTCATGACGGAACCATTCCGTCATGAGAACAGGGGCACTTAATCCCTCTGCTGTTTGCTGCAGAGGGATTTCATTTTTTTTTATTGGCCTTGGGAGGTTGGGGAAGAGCTTCCCCCAACCTCCCGAGGCCAATTTGCATTTTCATTGCAATGCCGATCGCGCGCATGGCGCGCAGATGTCATTGCAATGAAAATTAAACAGAAACTTAGTTTCAGTTTCATTGTTTTGGTGTTCGTGGGGCTATCTCAGCCCCCACGAACATCGAAACACTTGGGAGAGGTATCATTGGAAAGGGGAGAAACTCCCCTTTCCAATGGTACCCTTCCCTATTGGATCCCTGCTTGGGGATTGCCCCTAGGGGGTGATCCCCAAGCAGGGATCCACCCACTAGCCACCAGAGAGTGGGGGAACGTATTTTTAAACAAAATGTAGCGCTTAGAATTTGCGGTGCTCTACTTTTAATCCCTTTGTTTTTGGCTCTTTACAGTCACAGGCCTTTGGCCCACCCACACAAGTGAGGAATCATTTTAATCGGGAGACCAAGGGGAACGCGAGGTGGTAGGACATTTGTGCCGGCCCAGTGATCCCACACAAAAATGTGTGGAACAAGTGATTTTTATAGCTAAATTTGAGGTTTGCAGGGAATTCTGGGTAGGGAAGCATTGGGGGATCCATGCAAGCCATACCTCACTGGACTCCCCAGCGTGTTAAGTTTTCAGAAATGTGTGGGTTTGGTAGGTTTCCCTAGATAGCAGCGAGCCCAGGGCCAAAAAACCAGGTACACCCCCTGCAAAACCAGGTAGTTTTATGATACGGAATTTTGAAGTCTCCACAGTACGATATGGGCCATTTCCTATTGCAGCCACTAAGCCTACTCACACAAGTGAGGTACCTTTTTTAACGGGAGACTTGGGGGAACGCTAGGTGGTAGGAAATTTGTGTCAGCCCGGTGATCCCACAACATTCCCATACAGAAAGGTGAGGAAATTTGATTTTTTTCAGCTAAATTTGAGGTTTGCAGGGGATTCCAGGTAGAGAAACGTTGGGGGATCCACGCAAGCCATACCTCCCTGGAGTCCCCAGGGTGTCTGCTTTTCAGAAATGTGCGGGTTTGGTAGGTTTCCCTAGATGGCCGCTGAGCCCGTGGCCAAAAACCCAGGTACCCCCCCTTGCAAAACCGGGTTGTTTTGTGATAGGTCATTTTGATGTCTCCACAATAAGTTTTGGGCCCTTGCCTGTCACGGGCACTAGGCCTACCCACACAAGTGAGGTACCATTTTTCTCGGAAGCCTTTGGGGAATGCGGGGTGGGTGGAATTTTGTGGATCCATGCAGATTCCAAAACTTTCCACCACAGAAATGTGAGGAAAATGTGTTTTTTTTTACAAAGTTTGAGGTTTGCAAGGGATTCTGGGTAACAGAACCTAGTGAGAGCCAGACAAGTCACCCCATCCCGGTTTACCCTGGGTATCTAGTTTTCAAAAATGTATAGGTTTGCTAGGTTTCCCTAGGTGCCGGCAGAACTAGGGTTCAAAATCTTCAGCTAGGCACTTTGCAAAAAAAGGGTCAGTTTTTACTGTAAAAATGTGGTGTGTCCACGTTGCGTTTTGGGCCGTTTCCTGTCGCGGGCACTACACCTACCCACACAAGTGAGGTACCATTTTTATCGGGAGACTTAGGGGAACACATAATTGTAGAGCAACTGTTATTACCTATTGACTTTCGATGCATTTCTGCCTTCCAAATGTAAGACAATGTGTAAAAAAGAAGTCACTTTGAAAAATGTCCTATAATTCACATGCTAGTATGGGTACCCACAATTTTGGAGATGTGCAAATAGCTAATGTTTCTAAACTCTATATTTTGTTCTCATTTCAGAAATACATAGGTATTTTTCATACCGATTTTTCACTATTTATATTTTCCCAAATGAATTGCTATATACCCGGTACACAATAAAAAACCAGTGCAAAATGCTGCTCAGTTATTGGCTATGGGTTCCTCGGGTTCTTGGTGAACCTACAAGTCCTATATATCCCCACAACCAGAAGGGTCCAGCAAATTTAACGGTATATTGCTTTTAAAAATCTGTCATACTTAAAAGAAGTTACAGGGGAAAATGTTGGCACAAATGACTGTTTTTTTCAATTTTTCGTATTTTCAACAGTTTCTATATGAAAAACTTGAGGGATCTACACAAATGACCCCATGCTGAATTCAGAATTCTGTCTAATTGTCAGAAATGTATAGTTTTCCAGGATCCATCATTGCTTTCATACCCATTTTTACCATTAACTGGAAGGAGGTTGAAAGCACAAAAAATAGCAAAAATAGGCTATGTCCCAGTAAAATGCCAAAACTGTGTAAAAAAATTGGTTTTCTGCCAAAAGTCTGTCAGTCCCTGAAGGCTGGGAAGATGGTTATTTCAGCACCACAAACCCTTTGTTGATACCCTTTGCAGGAAAAAACCAGACACTTTCATCTGCAGCCATTTTTTCCCATTTTTCAAACAAATTAAAAAATGTAGCTGTATTTTGGCTAATTTCTGGGCCCCCTTTAGGGGAATCAACAAACCCTGGGTACCTTTAAAATCCCAATGGTATTGGAAGAAAAGGACTCAAATTTGGCGTGGATACCTTTTGTGGTCAAAAGGTTACAGGGGTCTAACCGCAAACTACCCCAAATAGCCCAAAAAAGGCTTAGCACAGGAGGGGAAAAGGCCTAGCAGTGAAGGGGTTAAAGGGAACATCAAGAAGGACATTACTAGCAAGGAAAGGCCTCGTGGTCAACCCCCAATGCGCCCTCTCAACCTAATGACCCATGTTCTTTATCCACCCCATTACAATTCCTAATTTTCGGGATCCTTTACGTCCAGTGGAAGCAGATGAGGCACCCATACTTAATATTCCCTGCTCTAACCAGTACTCCCCACTCACAGCCCCTGGGGGAGGAAACACAGGAGCAAAAAGCTCTAAAGGTGTGGGACGAGATCTGGTTATAGCGGAGATCGAATCCCTAAAAGAAGAGCTTGAAGGAGTCTGTGCACTCATTAAGTATTATGGTGAAGGAGGTCCAAAAATCTAACTTGGATGTACTGCAGCAGCAAAAGACCTTTACTGGTGAAACTGTGCAGGCAAGCTAAATCAAGCAAGTTGCCAGTGCCAGTGTGTTGCCAGCGGTGTGGATGCTCTCACAAGGCAGAAACTTCTAAAAATGCCAAACCCTATTAAACTTCATTTAATCTCAGGTGCTTAGAGTTCCCAGAACATTTTAACTGGGATCGATAACGTTGCTTTCCAAAGGCCAAGTGGTGGAGTCGATACGTTTACCCCCATGGCCACTACCTATCCAGTATACAGTAATTTCCAGAGTTCCTTAAATGACAGAACATCACAGCATTTGATGCCATCATTGCCCAGTCCAATGTACAAACAGACATTGATATGCAGCATTGCCTGTTAAGCTTGGAATCAGTCTTTAATGAGCCAATATTTTCATCAAAAAGTCACTCCCCTGTATCATTTTCATCTTCACAGGGATGATGTATGTATGGCATTCTTTTGTTCACTTTCTTGATTTTCCCTTTAAAATGTTGGCCAAGAACTATTGAAGCTATAGTTATTTTAACACATTTCTAGATTTCCACAAAACGGAACTTATTTTATTTTAGAGAAACTACAACATGTGAAGCTGCTATATTGATATTTTTCTATCTTACACAGCAAGGTTATAGCATTGGCTGGTTTTATTACAATTGTTTTTATATGTTGGTGTTGTGTACCTTGTTACTGTCGCATGTTGTATTTTACTGTATGTTTTATGGATTTGTAATCCAAAATAAACTTTTATACTACTACTATTCACCAAGTAAGGCTTATATCTGTGTGAATGATGGTGGACAGATTTTAAACGTTCCATCCATCATCATGCAGGAATGCGATTAGCAAAATGTCACTCCTTCAGCTTTGCCACGTCCTCCAGAGCATATGAACTGAAGGCTGCTGCATCTGTAGTAGTAAGATTTTCAATGACTGAAAAAAAAGAAAGTCAAGGAAAGACATGAGTCTTCCTGAGGTTGTCTGGCGATAAACAACATATGCATTGCATGTGACTATCTCGATTCGGTGGGTAAACAGTTTCTTGCACCAAGTGCGAGCTTTATAACTCACATTGTATGGTTGAAGAAACTTGTCAGTGTTATCCACTCTTCCCATGTACTTGTTGTACTCAAGTGTACAGGTTGACTTGTGAACCTCGCCCATCTGACCTAAACTGTGACGGGAGAAGTGCTCTCATCATGAATTGTGGTGAGCACATGCACATTATGCCAAGAACTAGACTGCAAAAAGTTTGGAACACTATGCAGTGCTCTGGGATTTCTGGAGCTTCTTACAAACAAGCACCTGCAGGAATACTTTGTGGTGACAATGAACTATACCACAGGCCACAATGGCAGCTTTAAACAGCTCACTGAACACCTCAAGTCCTGTATAGAAATTGTCCACATAAAGGTTATAACCTTTGTGAAGGAGAAGCTGGACAAGCTCCCATACAATTTTTCCCAGTGACTTCTAGCATGGGAGGGCAACCTACAGAGTTTAGAGTGGAGTCATTCCCTGTTTACACTCTCAAGCAGTACACATAGCCAGTAGAGCTCTCACACAGCATGTAGAGCTTGATGCCAAAGTGAGCTCTATTGCTCATAATGTACTGCCTGAATAGCAGCTGCCCTTTGTACACGATAAAGGACTCATCAATGGCTACGTTCTTACTAGAAGTATAAACCTATGGAAACCTGGCAGACAAATGTTCCACGACAGACCAAATTTTGAACAATATGTCATGGTCTGGATGGTCCCAGGGCAAAGCAGCAGAATTATCATTGAAATGCAGCATGCACTGCAAGAGCAATAAAATATCTCTGTTCATGTATGATGCAAAGATGGGGGTTGCCCAAACAGTGTGAGTAGACCAGTAGGATAGCAACGTTGGTTTATGCACTACCCCCATTTTGAGGGTAACGCCCAAAAATGTCTTCAACTTCTGTAATGAAGTAGGAGTCCACTTGTGTGCCCTAAAATGAGGCCCGAGAGTGCCTCCATGCTCCCTCAGAAATTGTTCAGCACGCAAATTTGTTTGCTGCATAATTTGCTCAAGGAAGTCAACATCCAAAAAAGATGGGCTTAGTCCATTGGCAAAAAAATTAGCCGTATGGACTTAACATCCAGCGTTGCTAGTAAAAGGCAGAAATTAGGAGATGAACTAAGTTGGGGGGCTGCCAAGAAAGCATTCTGCCTAGGCTTGCCACCCGACGTGCCTGCTCTGTGGGTTGGTCTGACCTGCTACCATTGTCCCGCTGCACAGACTGTGCTTGCGAAGTGTCATCATGACTCAAAATCGCAAGAAGATGAGTCATCGGATGGAACAGTGTCCTCACATGCTGGCTCGGTATTTGCTGTCTCAGTCTCTGATCCTGACTCATAGCTGTCCTCCATAACCCAAGTTAGGGCTTGAGCAGCAGTCATCCACAAGACGCCATATCTGCTACTGCCTACAACTGTCCTTCTAAAACACTATCCTACGGAGAAGGCAGATAGGTTGTTCTGAAACAGTTGGTGGGTGTGTGCGTGAGTGCTGTGTGCAACAGTAATTTATGATGGTCACCTTACCTTGTCTTCTTTCCTTAATCAGCAGGTTCTCCAAAGACACTAAAAAAGTAGGTATAGTTAGGACCATGTTTTCCTAGGAAAAGCGTTTTTTGACCTATAACTTTGGTGCCGTTTAACGAATCGCCATGAACTTTTTCGAAAAAGTGCTCCAGTGATTCTAGTTGTCCATGGAAAGTTTTGGGGTGATCTGTCAAGCGGGCGCTGAGAAAAAGGGAGGGGGTCAAAAAAACTGTGTTTCCCATAGGGGTTTTGATCGTGACTACAGCCCGAACCGCTGAACAGAATTACACTAAATTTGGCAGAAAGCTAGCTCTTGGTCCAGAACAAGTGCTTTTTGTCACTTGTAAATCCATTCAGCAGTTTTAGAGTTATAAAAAGAAAGCCAAATTTGTATATTTAGGGAAGCGGATCCTTCATGACACCAACGAGGAGCTTTGTGACAACTCGCGCCAAGAGCAGTGCTGTGATTGGGTGGTGCAACCTGTATAAAAAGTTGCAGCTGCCATTTTATGAAGCGGCACACAGTCCTGGGGGATGGAAAGTATGGTTAGAAAATATAGAAGGGGTCATGGTAGGGATACCCTGACACCATGGGTACATAATCCCACTCTGTGAAGGACTGAAAATGTCTTTTTAACATGTGGTTGAAGTCGCAGACCCATTGCATCACCCAGCATGGCCCCTCCCCAACATTGCGGTGGAGTTGCGAACCTTACCTTAATTTTTTTCAAAAACATTCACACACTCACTGACCTACACAGTCACATACTCAGTCACACTCCCACTCAGATACTTACACACCCACTCACATAACCTTTCAGACACTCACGCACCCACTCAGAGACTTATGCACCCACCACAGACCCACTCACATACTCATGCACCCTTCAGAGACTCATACACTCACTCACAGACCCACTTAGATACTCATGCATTCACTTACAGACCCACTCAGACTCACGCACCCACTCACAGACCCACTCAGACACTCATGCATCCACTCACAAACTGACTGAGAGACATATGCACCCACTCACAGATACTCAGAGACTCAAGGGCCCATTCACAGACTCACTCAGACACTCATGCATCCACTCACAGACCCAATCAGACACTCATACATCCACTTAGACACTCAAAAATCCAATAACAGACCAACTCAAACACTCATGCACCCACTCACATACCCACTCAGAGACACATGTACCCTCTCACAGGCCCACTCAGACACTAATGCATCCAGTAACTGACCTACTCAGAGACTAATACACCCACTCACATACTCACTCAGATCCCCACTGAGACACTCATACACCTATTCACATTCACACTCAAATAGTGATTGTGCTCATAGACCAACTGAGAGACTTATGTACCCACTTACACACACACTTAGACACTCATAAAACGACTGAAAGAGCCATTCTCATGTTCATAAAATCAAACAGAGTTATAAATCTTTAATTTCCTGTTGTACATAACTATTATGCTTTTGCTTTGCAGATCCGCGATGGAGTCACAAGTCCCAAAATCATTTTTGAAAAAAGGTTTTAAAATGAAAATTATTTATTGTTTGGTAATAGGGTGTCCTTTAGAAGAGCCTTTGGGGTTATTGTGTGTAGATGATAGATAAACATAAAACAGAATGCAGTCTTTCAAGTTGTTAATCAATATTGCTTCAATATATATGCTCCATGTCAAAGTGCAAGTTGTTGTTGTAGATGGAGCCCATGTTGTAGTCTCTAAATAATGCAGAAATCTTTTTATTAATATGTTTCCTGTCTTTATCTATTTGTAGACAAAATGTGTCTGACCATTTCCATTTCTGCCTTTGGCAAATGTTGGAGTAAACCAAGGCAGTGTGAGGGAAAAGTGCCATCAATTGGCCAAAGGTCTCCTTTATTGTGATTTCCAATCCTACCTCAGCAAGAGTGTATAGGTCATTGCCACCACACTGTACAATTAAGAGGTATGGATGTTGGCAATCTGCAATGCTCTCAACCAAAGGCAGCAATTGCTGCCACTTTAACCCTCTCTTGCCAAGCCTAGTAATATCCACATTAGGCAAACCCAAGTCCCTGCCAATACCACTCTTTCTAGCACACTCTCTGGCCCAAAAAAGATAGCTGTGACCCACAATCCACACTCTAACCATTTTGAAGGAAGGAGCAGTAGCACACAGGAAAAGGCTGCAACTGAATGTGACAGTTGATAGAGTGAAAGGCAGTTCAAATGGAGTAGTGGACCTATTTTAAGAAAAGTACATATTTGATTGGGTGGTATAATTAATTCAGTGGCTAAAAATTGGTAGTGTTTTAATAGGTAAAGTAAGTAGATCAGTTTTTGGCTCTGAATATATTTAAGAGAAGTTACACTATTGTGGATATGCTTACATTTTCAAGCAGTCAGCGGCACCTGCCACAGTTGAATTTGAAGTTGGTATGTTCCTGTTGTGGTGTGAACTTTTGACTTACTGGTACAGTTGAGTGTTTCAAAGGAGGTTGCTAATGGAACTGAGGTTAAGCAGTGTGGGGTAAGGTTCCAAATACAGTGTACTTTGGAACTAGAAAACAAAGTCCTTTTGAAGTAGTATATATTGTCAAATAGCAATTTCCTAATTTAGCACTATGGTTGAATCTCAAATACAATTGAAAAATGATAGCACTATTATTGTAAATGCTTTAACAGACTCCTGTATGTATTTACGATCCTGTGGCAAAGTTACACAGGAGAGGTTGAACTGGGCATCGCAACAGAGTTGCAAATATACCCACAGAGACTACCAGATTGGGTTCCTTGTCAAGGAATTGACCAATGAAAACTAGTACAAGAACAGGAAAATATGAAGGGAATGTTTTGATTTGCTAATTATATCACTATTAGTGGAAAAAGAGAGGGGAACATTGCATTCTGTTTTTTTTATTACAGAGAATGGTACTTAACATTTTCCGTGACAATAAATTGAGAGGTATGTTAAACATAGGGACATTTATTATATATATATATATATATATATATATAGCTCCAACATTCGATTGCGCGGAAACCCAAGCCACTGACGATGGCGGGCCGAGGCGGGCCCGCGAACCCCTTCAAATCCACAAACGTGCTTCAGAATCCAAAAAACAACACGCCACGGCCCACAGCTTCTTAAAGCATGAATATTTATTCAAGCAATGCCACTCTACGCGTTTTGGAGCATCCGCTCCTTGCTCACGAGTAACGGGATTGCACCCACACAGTGTTTTTTCAATGATCATGTGACACACCTCCGTGTTAACTTAGACAACAGACTTCGTTTTATACATATATTCACTGAAAAAACCTCAGGTTTCAGGGACGTTATAGTTAATTGGACATTTCACTCGTACAAAACCAGAGAAATTCGCCTGTTATAGTTAGTTGAGCTAACTATAACTTGCGCCCCCGCAATGCACTGCTGAGGACATCACATATTACATCACTCATGACATGGTCAGTGACATCACTGATGATATCTCAAATGATATCACTGATGACATCACTGATGACACCATCCAGTGACTGAGTGTTTCTAAAAAGTTTAAGAATGTTATATATATATATATATATACGCCAAGGTGTATTGAAGAATGAGTGGGTGTATGAGTTTCTGAATGGATGATTTAGTGGGTGCATGACTGACTGTATAAGTGAGTGATTGTACATGTCTTAGTGAATGCATGGGTGAATGACTAATCTGTGTGAATGTCTATATCATTCTATAGGTCTATATCATATGTCAGTTGGTGTGTAAGCGGCTGCATGGGTTGGGGAGTAGCTACATGAGTGTCTATATGAGTTATTGATTGGTTGTCTGAGTATCTGTATGAGTGCCTGAGTGTCTGTGTGGGTCGGTGGGGTGTGTGTGAGACTCCCTGCATGGATGTGTGAGTGGGTGATTCACTGGGTCTATGGGTTTATGAGTGTGTGTGTTAGGGGCTGTATTGGTGAGTGAGTGTGCATATAGCTGTGTTGGTGAGTGAATGGATGTCTCAGTGGTACATGGGTGAGTAACTACATATATGAAAGGCAGTATATGTGAGTGGTGGAGTATATAGGTGACTATATGTGAGAGTGAGTGATTGTGAGTGTGGCTGCATGGATGAGTGTGTGCTTGTTTCAGTGATTGTATAAGGGAGTAAGTATGTGTTAGCATCTGCATAAATAAGTAAGATGGTGTGTGTATAACTGTGTAGGTGAGTAAATGGGAGTGTGATTGAGTCTTTTCATGACTGGCTAGCTGTGTGAGTAAATCTATGGGTGAGTGGTGGTGTGTGAGTGTCTGTATGGGTGTATGAGTGCATATGATACTAGCTGTATTGATGAGTGACTGTATGGATGAGGGAGTGGATGTGTGTGTAGACCTATGAATCAGTGAGTGGGTATGTAGTAACTGGTATTGGTGTGTCTATGGTTTTGAGAATGGCAGTCTGTAATTTAGAGTGGGTGTATCAAAGGTTATATTAGGGTGTGAGGAGGTGCATCAGATTATCACATGGATGATGTCATCAGTGATGTCATCAGTGATGTCATTTGAGATGTCATCAGTGATGTCACTGACCATGTCATGAGTGACGCTTGTTGCATGACTGTAGTGGTTTTGGCTGGGTGAAAGGAAAAGTGTATAAGTAGTGCCTGGGTGATTTTTTTAAGGGCATGGGTCCTGCCTTGGATGATTGCAGCAGTAAAAGAGTAGTGCCTGGGTTATTCTATGAGTGCATAGCTAATGGCTGGGTGATTGTATGAGTGCAAGAGTAATGTCTGGGTGGTTATATGAGTGTAGTGTAGTGTAGATGATTGAAGGAGTGCATGGATAGTGCCTGGGTGATTGCAGCAGTGCAAGAGTAGTGCCTGAGTTATTTTAGGAGTGCATGCATAGTGCCTGGATGATTCCATGAGTGCAGGAGTAATGTCTGAGTGATTGGAGGAGTGCATGGGTACTGCCTGAGTGATTGAAAGAGTGCATAGGTAATGCCTGGGTGATCGCATAAGTGCATGGGTAGTACCTGGGTGATTGAAGGAGTGCATGGGAACTGCCTGAGTGATTGAAGGAGTGCATGTGTTATGCCTGGGTGATTGCATGAGTGCAGGTGTAATGTCTGTGTGATTGGAGGAGTGCATGGGTACTGCCTGAATCATTGAAGGAGTGCATGTGTTATGCCTGGGTGATTGCATGAGTGCAGGTGTAATGTCTGTGTGATTGGAGGAGTGCATGGGTACTGCCTGAGTGATTGAAAAAGTGCAAGGGTAGTGCCGGGGTAATTGCATAAGTGCAGGGGTAATGTTTGGGTGATTAGAGGAGTGCATGGGTA
Organism: Calotriton arnoldi; assembly: GCA_963921515.1. Classification (NCBI taxonomy): domain Eukaryota; kingdom Metazoa; phylum Chordata; class Amphibia; order Caudata; family Salamandridae; genus Calotriton; species Calotriton arnoldi. Next base: position 1,909,123 of record CAWUFW010001960.1, on the reverse strand, counting down.
TTGCCTCGGTGATTGAAGGAGTGCATCGGTAATGCCTGAGTGATTGAAGAAGTGCATGGCTAATGCCTAGGCGATTGCAACACTGCATCGATAGTGCCTGGATGATTGGAGGAGTGTATGGGTACTGCCTGAGTGATTCAAGAAGTGCATGGATAGTGCCTGGCTGATTGAAGGAGTGCATAGGTACTGCTTGAGTGTTTGAAGGAGTGCATAGGTAATCCCTGGGTGATTGCAGGAGTGCAGGGGTAATGTCTGGGTTATTGGAGGAGTGCATGGGTACTGCCTGAGTGATTGAAGGAGGGCCTACGTAATGCCTGGGTGATTCCATAAGTGCATGGATACAGGCTAGTAGAGTGGAGGAGTGCATGGATAGTGCATGGGTGATGGCAGGAGTGTGGGAATAGTGCATAACTGTATAGATGAGTGCATGGGTAGTGTTTGGAAAAAATGGATGAGTGCAGTAAAAGCGACTGTAAACAGTTCATATCATCATGCTTATTACATTACTTCATCTTACCTTTTTATTAAAGAAGAAACAAAACTCAGTGAAACTATTTTACAGTAGTTTTGTTGTAAACTGAATTTAAAATCTTTTCAAACTTTAGTATTACTTTCTGTAAAAAAAAGAAGAAAAACTGTTATTGCATATAATATTATACTTTTAACAACACAACATCATTTTAGAATTACATAACGTATTCACTTTCCCTTTTTTGCTGTTCTCAGATTCTACTGAATTTCACCATACACAGTGATTTAAATGTAGATCATCATATAACAGTGGGGTAAAAAAATACAATCAATGAGATTGTAAAAAAAAAAAAACTAATCTGCATTGAAAATATTTACAACAAGTTCAACTATCTGTTTACCTATCTACAGTTTCTAAATTACATTCTTCATCTACATTAATTCATTTCTTTCTTTGAAGTACATTTTGTAAAATATACACTCTCATTTACATCGCATATAATATAAAGATCAAATATATAAACTACCTCTTTCAAACACAATTTTGCAAATGCAATAAGAATTAGCAGAAACAATAATCCAAACAGTAATTGTTCACATCTTCCCAATAGGCCGAATAATGTTTCCAAATCCATTTGCATTTAAATATCCAAAACAAACTCATTTATTTGTGTTCACATCTTCCCAATAGGCTGAATGATGTTTTCAAAACTTTGGTTTAAAAAATATCAGATATGAATTTGGTAATTCGTAAGGCAACCTACATTTGAATTCCAAATGGGCATCATTGCAATGTGTCCATCCTTTATTGCACTTTAAATACACAATGTTGTAGTAGGTACATCATGGAAAATAATAGACACTGCTTTAAAAGTTCTTCCAGAAATTGATACTTGACTTGCCACAAAATTTTTAATTTTGGTTTCCAGTTTTCTTCCATCTGCTCTACAATGTTGTAGCATTAAAATGACATATTGTCCAAATCTTTCTATAAATAATGTTGACAACATTTCTGATTTACAATGAGAACATTTCATATCTTGATTAGCTGTTTTTAGTAACTTGTTAAAAGACACTGATTTCCAATCTGGTATTGTCAAATATATGAATCGTTCAGTGTCTATTTCAGTGTTTGAAGAAAATGAACACTCTTCACATTTTGATCCCATCTGTAACTTACTCCAAACAAATTATTATTTTTTATATATTTTATTTTTGATTTTCATAGTATAACCATCAAACATTGCAATACATCATGTTCACATTAGTACAGAATACATAGCAGTAAGTTGACATAGCATTATAGGAGTTCAAGGCAGCATCAAGCATAGGTTCACCTGAAAGCAGACAAAATGTTCATTATTTACATACAGAGTGTCATCAGTCCGCAGCGTTGGCTAGCATATATGCAGTGAATGGGCCCCAGACGTCTCGCAGTTGTGAAGTACTGGGCAGCTCTTCCGCATAGCAGGTAAGTTGATCACGACAATAGGCTATATCCTGTAACCAGTGGTCTAATTTAGGCGCAGGTCTACCATCCCAATGAAGTGAGACCCTGCGTTTTGCTAGTTGCAACGCTATTGCCACAAATTTCCGATTATGAGTCTTAATATGCAGTACATTGCCTAATAAACAGACTTTCATAGCACATTCTATCGCTTCATCCACGATTTTTGTTAGTGTTGCCGTAACTTTCCCCCAGAATTCAGCTACTTTGGGGCATGACCATGCCAAGTGTTGAAAGTCTGCATTATCAACCCCACACCTCCTACAGCAGTGAGAGTCCCTCAGACCGTATTTATAGAGCTGCGCTGGTGTGTAGTACATCTGATGGATATATTTATAATGTATAAGTTTAAGATTTCCATTAGCAGCAAATTGTCCCGTTAATTTGCAACACACCTCCCACTCCTCCTCAGTTAATGGCTGAGGCAAAATAGCATTCCATTTGTCCATAGGGCCCAATACAATCGCCGCTTCATCTAATTGGGAGGCCGCATACAAACGTGTAACTAATTTAGTTCGGGTTTGTGTGGTGTATATAAGCTGCAAGGCCCCCAGAGTTGGTAGTTCATTCGGGATACAGTGGTATAGTGTCCGCACCGCAGCTCTCAGTCTACTATAAATAAATACTAACATAGCATTTCCCTCCTTGTCCCCCACAAAGTCCTGCAGAGTAATAAACTGCCCATTGGGATATATGTCACCCATTGTTTGTGCCCCAACATTATGCATTGCCCTGAGTGATCCCGTCTCGCCCGTCACAGAGATATCCTTATGATGTACCAGGGGTATTGCCGGCGCGTATAGTGGAAGTCGCTGAGCACGCCTCCCCAGTGCCTGCCAGGCCCGAGACGTGCATTGCACCGTGTCCACCTCATCCCGTTCGAAGACAGTAGTTTCATTAATAATCATCGCCTTGAGCGGGATTGGGTGTACCGCCCCCGCTTCAACGGCAACATGCGGTGTGAACGGCGGCGCATTCTGCCAATAAAAGGCATATTGGGCTTGTGCACACAGGTAATACAAGTGCATATCGGGTACTGTGAATCCACCCTTCCCATACGGTCGGGTCAGCGTCTCCCACTTGACCCTCGGTTTTTTGCCTCCCCATACTAGCGTAATCAATAAGGCCCGCAGTGTAGTGAAAAAATGTAGCGTCAGATGAATCGGAACATTCACAAACAGATATAAAAACTTCGGCAGCACCACCATTTTTATTAGGGCCACCCTGTCGGCAAACGTCAATGGCAATCTTGTAGAAATAAAAACCTTCTTAGGGGTTCACTGATACACCTGGTCCTTAAGACCAACAAAGAAGAGATTGGCACGGAAGCTGTAATATCAAAAAACATGTTTTAATAACCTCAGATGAGGGAGATTGCGTCTTACGGTACCCGCAGGCCACTGTAGGAGGCATTCTAATGAGTGCAGAGAACAGGGTCCTTATATATGCATTTGTTACATAGTCAGCATAAAATCAAGGGGAGGTCCTAGCACATACAAGCATGCTTATTGACTAATATGGGTATACAAAATTTGCTTGCTCCACAAAGTGGGAGGGGAGACTAAACTGCTTACATCAGTAAGAATAGCCTGACAGTTCTATACTAGGAGCAGGTGCATTCTACCAGCTAGGCCTTTCTGAGCATGTGCAAGACTCTGGAAGAGGGAGAAAGCACATGGCGAGAACATGGCTAACTAAAATGGCTGCCAAGTACAAAATGGCTTTCAGCTCATGCTAACAGCGATTCCTGCAATCTTTAACAGATGATCCTTTTAGCATGAGCTAAAGACATTCCCATGATCTAGTAGAGACATAGAAAATATTTTGCACATTTTCTTCTCATAAATTCATCAATATCCTATGCTAGGTGGGCATTTACATTCTAAACATTTCATTAAGCGGGTATATATAAGGTATAAGCAGGAGTACAAAGGGAACAGAGCATTGGGTCATACAAGTAGCAAGAGAGAATAATGACTATTATCTCAAACAGAAATCTCAATATTTTTCCAACCCTAAGCAGAAAGCAAATACCAAAACCATCTAGTCTAATTCTAAGTTTCAGGGCTCTGATGTATTTCAGTGACTATCTATTTCAATTTCAGAATAGCCAACAGCACATACCTAATAAAAACATTTTCAATAGACTTTCTCAGTATTTCTTTTATGATGGCTAAAGTATCAATTAATATACTTAAGGAAAGAGTAAAGTAACATGCTCAGATAACTTTTCTCGTGCAGAATAAACATTACTCTTAAAAACAACTATTAAAGCAGTCAGACATATTATTACAAAAACAATCCTGGCTCCGGGGGACGAGGAGGACCACACAAGGCCATAGGAATTAGGACAAGGAGCCGCAAAGGGCTGCTTCTCCTCAAAAATGGGATGACCAAAGGGGTACATTACTAACAAAAAAAAGAGTCCTTGGGAAATTGTAGTACAACCAGCCAGAGGGGAGTCTTCTCCCTGTGTCCGTTTGAGCCTCACAGGCAGGCTCTTGTTGTTCCCACGGTGGAGCTGCACAACTCGCAACTCAAGAATCACGGCCCAGTTTGAGAAGAAAAAGTCTTTCTTTCAGGATAGGGCAATCACCCCCCCAGGGCAAATACCCTCAATGATCCTGTCCAGTGTCTCAGGCAGTGCATCAGTTTTCTTCACTTTAATCTAACAGGCACCAAGGGCACAGCACCTGTACCCTAAACTCAAGTCCTTCCCTAACTCCTGTATTGTTCCACTGGCGCACTGCTCTTTTGTTGGGGCCACAAATTGTAGCCAATATGCTCAGGCATCCCTTGATCAACAAACAAAGGCGTAGACTTGCATTCACTTGGGACCAGGACTCAAAGGCCTGAAGCAACCCTTGTTTCAAAGGGGGTCACCTCAAGCAAAAGCCTCCTTGCTGTCCTTGTCGTTCTGTGACTCTCTCAGCTGGGCATCAAAAACTGGATCCACACAAAGAATTCTCCATCCTGATTTGTGACCCCGTCTTTCGCCCAAGACAGTGGCAGGGGTACACACTTCACGTCCCAGTGCTTCCGCGTTCACTGAGGTCCTAGTTGCCAGCAACGCCTGTGCTGGTTCCTTTTGTTTTGACTCCAAGCTGGACTGGCGCTGACTCCCAGGCTGGATCTGATGTCCGGGCCCCTCTGGCAATGGTTGTAAGGCAGCAAATATCTATTGGTGGACAGAACAAGAGGTCTTTAGACAAGACACAGAAATAATCTAACAACAGAATACTTCCTTAGTCTTGGGGCGCCCCATACATTAGCAAGGCACCCAAGAACCACTTCATCTATCTGAGAGTAGAAAACCCTGGACCTATTGGCAAGTATAAAAGGAACTTTTGGTGAACTGACAAGAGTAATACATCACCCAATCCCAAACAGCCAAGGAAGTCTGTGTTCATTTACTAAATTCTGAGGAAAAGAGAAAACAATACAGACATACTCCAAATACTTACATTGGTGTATTCCTATATTACTAATCTGAAGAACCCTCAAGAAAAAGGAAATGTTCTACACTTTTACTCATAGATTTTACATTACTTGTACAGGACTGCAGACACTTGTAAAATAATTTCTCTTACATGTTATGCTTAGGACCATGCTCTCATGTTATAGGCGCAGCAGGAAAATCTAAAACTGCTAATTTAACAGGGATTCTTATTGCAATAAGAACTAAACTTCAACATATTGGGTACATTTTCTCCAGCAGAACATGTTATGACAAACAAACTCCTATAAAACAATATTTTCCTTCAAAATGTTTGCTAAGGATCACATGGGCGTCTTTCCTGCATTCTACTGTTCACGATCCGGACTATGCAACATCATTTTCAAAAGGAAAAAACCCTATCTCCAGCTCTAATAAGGGCTGTCAGCTTATTTACACAGACTAGCTAATAAAAGACTAGCAATGCCCTTGCAAAACTGTATAGAACATGAGAATAACATAAACAATAATAGTGTTGCCACCTGAGATTTTTGAACAGAAACCCCCACTATACAGTTCCCCTTAAAGATCAAATAAGGGAACATCAATCTGTTCTACTCATTCTTTCATACAGGATGGGCAGTAACTTAGCATATATTTTCATCATTTTATTAATTCTAACAATTTTAAAACAGTATTACTGAATAGCCAATTAAATGTTCAACACTGTATGCTGTAATACGACTTCCTCCATCACTGATGTTTTTTTTCACCCAATAGTACAAGAAGACTTTGACACAGCTAAGGCTTTCAGGTCAACTACTGGCCCAGGTTTTTTCAGAAGCCTTGACAGCTTAGACAGACTCAAGAGAGAGTGAGAAAAGAGAGAGAAAACATAAATTTGCCTACCCTTAATTTGTAGAGGAGCTAGCCTCCTTCCCCCATTTTGACAGTAGGAAAACCTGAAACAGGTTTCACTTCTGTCAACACTTTCAACCCCTATTTGTAGCAACTGGGCACAAACAGCTTGTAGGACATATCTTAGAAAGTGGCTATTTTCTGATTCAACCTAACACAAGCACATTGAGTACTGTGGAAAGCGTTAATAACCAATGTACCAATTCCTTCAGCAATTGTACTAGATTAACATGAGGGCGCATGAATGCAAACTAAAATCCATTTCCTCCTTATCTGAGCCCCTACACAGTAATCTTTAAACTAAAACCATTATTTTTATATACATGGCAGATCAATGCTCAACTCAGGGCTGCTTTTCCTTCGTTTCATATGACTGCGCAAAACGTGTGTTTGCCAAAAATAGGAAGCAAAGCTTCTCTTCCTCTCTCTGCGCTGTCATCTCGTCTTTCAAAAACTTTTCAGAGGTCGAAGTGGCCAAGCAAACCTTACCCTTCACCCTGCTAAGTTGCTAAATGCAGAACTCCGACCTTTGACCCGTTCAGCAGCTGTTCATTTTTTTTGTGCAAGGCTTTCCATGCGGTTTTCGCAATTCAAAGCAACTCTGGAGAATCACAGCTGAAAGGCAGTCCTGTCCGGTGTGTTTGCCAGTAATTTAAAGGTAGGATAATAACGTCTGCTGGTTTCTGTATACTTATTTTCATTTGTGTACAGTGTGTGGTGTGCAGTCTAGTAATACAGAGGTCAGCTGTTTGTTCTATACTGGCATGTGTACCAGCTCTAGCTTGAGATCAGTTTGAAACCTGCCCTGAGTGGTAGAACTGCTTGTAAAATTGTGAATTTTGCTCATTTTCGACTTTGGTGGTAGGGGCACTTAAAAATGAATATCCTACAATATTTTTGCATAATAGGAACCCCCAGAGTGTTCTCTAGATAGCCCAGGAATGGGAAATCAGAAATGTATAAGGTATACCCTTATAAAATGAGTTTTGTACGGCTGGGTAAAGTGACATTTCACATTTAAGTTTCCTGCTATTGCGGTACAGCACTGCTTAAATCCAACTTTGATGCTAGGAATTCACAGTATGATGATTAGGCTTTATAAAGATGAAAAACGAATTTAAAGCATTTATTTTTAATAATATATATTTTTCATATAAATGTTTTTTTGTTTTTTTTAATAAAACCAACCATTTTGATGATTCCACATTTGAAAAGCAAGCTTCATTCGTAGCCTATCATATTTAAACGCATTCATGTATAACCCTAAGCACAGAAGCCTTACTTGAAACATGAAAAGTCTGCGCCACTTTTTAAAGGACAGTTATTATTTAACATCAGAACCACAGATGTACTTATGTAAAAAGGCATTAAGAAAGGAAATCCCTACTTTCAATTTTGTTCTCTGTTATCCAAAATAATGAAACTGGTTTTTTGAAACTTTTAAAATAATGCAGGCCTTTATACCAGTTTTACACTGACTTAAAATTTCGCTGACTCAGCATTCCTGTCTGTGGCCGTGATCAGGAATAGCCATATGCTATTTATGCAGCTGTTGTTTGTCAGCAGGCGTCGAATTTTCACGCCTTTCTCAGGAAAAAACCCCTTTATTATTTGGAATACCCTGACAGAGTTAAATCCCCATTTGCTGTGTCAAACAGTTTCTTTTCAGTTAGTCAGTTTAAACACAGCTGTTGGAAAGCTTTTTTTCTCGGGTGCTGAAAGAAAGCATGTCACAGTCTATTTAAAAACTGAGGCATTTCAATGCAGTCAAACCTATCTTTCTATAATGTGTATTTAGTTCAGCAACGACCAAATTCACTCAGATGATGTGAATGCCTTTTAATGTCTAATACAATGTATCTAAGGAAAATGCTGTAACATTTTGTATTTTAGTCTATTTATTGCAAAACACACAATTTCGTTTTTCTTCCTCTGTATGAGGCGTATTTTAATCCTATTGAATACGAATTCTAATTTTATCTTTAGCATTGTGGCAATTTGCACACATGTATAGTGTCTTACTCTGTCAATTTATTAGTAACATGCAGCTGTTTAGCATATGTTATATAATTCATTTCTGGATTTTTATTTAATATGTAAGTAACTAAATGACATTTGGCATAACAGAATGATGACAGCAAAAGAATATAAACAAACTCATTGAGCTCATTCCAGACATTTACAGAAGGGGGTCATACACTCAGAACACACAATACAGCGCGCTTAAAGCTAGCCATTCTTACACAAAGAGCGCAATCGCTATTTACTCACACAAGTATCACCAATGTCAAACCACAAACCACATAGACATTTAAACACACATTTAACCCACAAATCAACACTTAGGACAGAAAAAGACAGCTTACAAACTGTACGCAAAACCAAACTATTTGTAAATACTAATTGTAAGTCATATTTACAAGAAGAGCTCTCAAAAGTAGCCCAAAAGACTGTTCCATGTTCAAGAAGCCAAAATACACCAAATTCGCCAGTTTTGGCTGGTAGAACACTCAAAAAGCGCTCTGCATATCACCACTTATGAATGTTACTAAGTGCGCAGATCCGGATCCGTTTTATGTACATATTTAGTTCCATGGGGTACTTAGTCACCAAGGAAGAAATATCTTTTACTATACCTAAACCTATTTAGGTATCCCCTCTGAGGGAGTCAGCTGAATACTTCCTAAATCCATATTGGTACCTCCAAGACAGCAACACTTTCTACGAAGTGTGCTAGAAGCAGGCATGTCAAAAATATTATAGCATATATAATATTATACTCCAAGTGACACTTAACACAATGTGTGCCGTTCAAGTTTTCAAAGTTAGAGAAAAATCTCCTCATTACCTGCCTTCATTTGCTGCAGCAAACAAACAAACAAACCAAAATCTTGGCCAAGTCATTCCAAACAAAAGTGTTGCTACAGCAACCTTACCAAACCAAAGTCTCCAGCTTCCAACTGCCAAGTTCTGAGTGACCTAACGGTCGTTTTAAAATCCTCACGCCAAAGAAGTTCTCAGTCGGGAGCGGCAAACACTTGGAGGATCAGATCAGAAAGACCAGAAATATACTGGGCTGGAAGACAAACAATCTCCGTGCGCAGGGTACCTCCTCAGTAGATTCCTGTCCTGTACTCCTCAGTAGATTCCTGTCTCCCTTCAAGACCACTCCCTTGGATAGCCGCTTCACCGATGAGGTCCACTTTCGGGCGCCATTTGTAGAAATAAAAACCTTCTTAGGGGTTCACTGATACACCTGGTCCTTAAGACCAACAAAGAAGAGATTGGCACGGAAGCTGTAATATCAAAAAACATGTTTTAATAACCTCAGATGAGGGAGATTGCGTCTTACGGTACCCGCAGGCCACTGTAGGAGGCATTCTAATGAGTGCAGAGAACAGGGTCCTTATATATGCATTTGTTACATAGTCAGCATAAAATCAAGGGGAGGTCCTAGCACATACAAGCATGCTTATTGACTAATATGGGTATACAAAATTTGCTTGCTCCACAAAGTGGGAGGGAGACTAAACTGCTTACATCAGTAAGAATAGCCTGACAGTTCTATACTAGGAGCAGGTGCATTCTACCAGCTAGGCCTTTCTGAGCATGTGCAAGACTCTGGAAGAGGGAGAAAGCACATGGCGAGCACATGGCTAACTAAAATGGCTGCCAAGTACAAAATGGCTTTCAGCTCATGCTAACAGCGATTCCTGCAATCTTTAACAATCTAATCCAACGGGATATTTGTTCCTCTAGTCGGGATACTGCTGTACCATAATTAGTATGGATAACAACCTGCGGTCTCTGTGTATCCAGACTCCCAGGTATTTAACTGGGTCAGAGGCCCATTCTAAGGGGTATCCCAATGTCACCCGTGCGGTGCTCTCGGTCAGAGACAGCACAACCGATTTATTCCAATTAATCGCGAGGCCCGAGTACCATTCAAAACGAATATATCCTCTGAGTTGTTCCAGGTATGTCGACGGCTCCCGCAAGTACAGAACCATGTCATCTGCGTACATGGATACCGCTAAAGGCCTCTGGAGAAAACGCAGTGCTGCCTGCGCATGTCTCTGCCGTAGCACGCATGCCAGCGGTTCCAGCACCACCGCAAAGAGCAAGGGCGACAGAGGGCATCCCTGCCTCGTGCCACACCCAATCGGTATCGTGCTTGATGTCCGTCCGTTAACACGCACACGGGCCACCGGATCTGTATATAATAGCTTGATCCAGTTAGTGTAGCTATATGGCACTCCCATACGATGTAATACCGCGAACATGTAACGCCAGGCAATGGAATCAAACGCCTTTGCGGCATCCAACAGGACCGCCGCCGCAGGCAGTTTTGGTTCCAAGAGGTGCATCACTGCGAACAATGTCCTTAAATTATGTGCCGTAGAACGGGCAGGAATAAACCCGATTGATCCGGCAACACCATAACAGGTAGTAATAGTCTTAACCTGGTTGCTAATACCTTCGCTAGTATCTTAACATCAGTGTTCATTAGCGACAGTGGCCGGTAGGAGTCACATTTATCCAGCGCTTTACCTGGTTTCAATAAAGTTATAATTAAGGCCTAACGAAGCGTGTCTGGAAGTCTTTGCTGTTCATAGGCTTCATCAAACATAGCTTGAATGTGTGGCACTAAAATATCCTTGTATTCTTTATAAAACTCTGCCGGGAGCCCATCGGTGCCTGTAGCCTTACCATTAGGCAGAGCAGCAATGGCGTCCTTTATTTCATCAGCCGTCAGCGGGTGCATCAGGAAATCCTGCTGCCCTTTTGATAGCCAAACCAGCACAATATCTTCTAAATATTGTGCTATGTCCTCCTCATTAGCAGTTTGCCTAGTACTATATATCGTTTTATAGTGTTGTACAAACGAGTCAAGAATTCCTGCCGCATCGCAACTAATTGTGTCACCCTCTGCAATTGACTGCACATTACAATTTTTCGCCCATGGTTCCGTGATCTTAGTGGCTAGTGCTCGCCCCGGCCTGCCACCCTCCCCATAGTATCGTGCCTTCCAACGCCTTGACATGTGCCTTTCCTCTTGATCCGCCAATTTATTATATTCAGTAATTTTAGAACGTATTGAAGCTAGAGTAGCACTCTTAGGCATACTTTCGTATTGTCTCTCTAGATGCATTAATTCTTGCTCAAGCTGTTTCATTGAACCCCGCAACGACTTGAGTACCCCAGCCTGCAGACCTATGCATACTCCACGTATCGTTACTTGGAACGCTTCCCAGAGCACTCCCAGGCCCTGCACTGTACCAACATTGTCAGTAAAATAGTTTTCAACTGCCTCCCGCACCCCCTCTCTGAAAACCTGATCTTGCAATGCAAAAGGCTGCAGTCTCCACTGAAATTGAGGCGAAGCGTACGTGGGTAATAGCATAGTGAGGAGCGTCGGGGAGTGGTCCGACAATGTACGCTGCAAGTGCACAACACTGGTGACCCATGTGTTAACATCTCTAGTTGTTAACCAATAATCAATGCGCGACCATGTACTATGTGCATAAGAGTGACAGGTGCCTTCCCGTGCCCCCGGGTGCCTCAACCTCCAAATATCTGTGAGAAACAGGTCCTGCATACCATCTCTAACAGCCTGCGCGGCTTTCTTTATGACAGGCTCTGCAGCAGTGCGTCGGTCAAGCGTAGGGTTCAATACTACATTAAAATCCCCCCCACAAACAATTGCAGCTGGTGGTAACCTATATACTTTGTTCCATAATGTCACGTAGAAATCCGGGTCGTCTATATTTGGCCCATATACATTGACTATTGTTAGCATCATGCCACACAACTTCCCCTGTACTATTATGAAGCGGCCATTATCATCAATTTCCTCATGTGTACTGACAAACGGGATATTTTTCTTTATTAAAATCATAACCCCCCGTGCATAAGATGAGTAGGAGGAGGTAAAACGAGCGCCGGCCCATTTTGTGGCTATCGCCGCCGCAGTTTTTCTAGTTAGGTGCGTTTCCTGCAACAGCGCCACTTGTACATTGTGACGATCAAGATACGCCAACACCTGCCTAGTTTTTTTTGGGTTGTTGAGACCTCTGACATTCCATGTCACCCAGTTCAGTTTACCTTCCCCTGCTGACACTTTTGCTGCGAACCTCAAAGTATGCAATATTCATTCTGACTTGTAGCTTGATTATACATGATGTCCACCACCCATGAATTCTGTATGTCACATTCTGATATTTGAGCATTCCCAAACGAAACCCACCCCAGCATCCCAATCATGCTGAGGATCCCCATGGCACTTAACACAATAACCAAAAATAACCTCCCATCCCGCTGTGGGCGGCTAATCCGCTCACCGTATGCAGTCCCAAACATGAACTGTGTGGGGCGTACCCTCATGGAGGACACCAGCTGCCCGCCAACCCCCTTGGTGTAGTAAAGGGGGGGTCGGGGTAACCCATAATATCATTCCCCAGCACATCCTAGAAAAACCGAATCACAAGTAATTTATCCAGAAGGCCCCCGCTGCCATAGTACAGTCAGCTGGGTTATGCAGCTCCTACATGCAAACTATCAATTCAGACAATATGGATATCATACATCTGCCTCATCTTACTCTCCAGAACGCCTAGCATAAGTAGCCGTTGTATCACAACTTGCAACTGAGTGGGCGGTTATCACGGATAAGGGAGCACTTGCTTATTCTCACACCCACTGAGATGCAATTCCCACGTATAGTAAAACAGATCCAAACTTGTTGATGCCATTCCACACAGGGGTCCATGTGTGACATAGCCACCAAAACAACAAAGGAATAACACATAGCAACACCGGGAGGGAAATGTAACAACAGCATCATCAGCTTTGACTGGACGAGAGTCAGAGTTGTCAATCTTCATTATCCGCTTCATCCCCAGCCTCTCTAACCGTTTCCCTACGCTCCAGTTGTTTTATAAACTGCATAGCGTCTTTAGGGGCTGTGAAGATCCTGGGTTTACTGCCATGATGAATTCTGAGTCGTGCCGGGTACAGCATGGCATATTGTATTTTGAGCGCCTGCAATTTCTTCTTGACTTGTTGGAATTCCCGCCGGGCCTGCTGCACCGCTGTAGTGAAGTCTGGGAATATTGCGACCTCCATTCCCTGGTATTTCGTAGTGCCCATTTCTCTTGCCAGCCGGAGTGCAGCATCTCTATCCCGATAATTGAGAAGTTTGGCAATTATTGGCCGCGGGGGTGCCCCCGGAACCGGGCGTGGCGCAAGGGAGCGATGCGCCCTCTCCACCACCAGCATGTTAGAAAAATTCTCCGCACCCAGCATCGTTTTGAGAAGGTCTTCGACATAGAGTTCCATCTTCCCTGTGTTGGTAGACTCAGGCACCCCAGTAATACGAAGATTGTTCCGCCGTGACCTTGCTTCCAAGTCCTCATTCTTCGCTTGTATTACCGCCAACAACTTTTCCATCTGTGCACAGGACCCAGTAACAGACTCAACTTTATCCTCCGTGTTAGAGATCCGTTGTTCAGCCTCAGTTATGCGCACACTATGCTTGTCCAGTTTTGTCGCCATATTGTCTATGCGCAGATTAAGAGTATCAATTTTACTGTCTATCGTGTGCAAACTTTGCTGCATGGCCAGCATCATACGCTCCAGTTTACTGCTACCGCCAGCTTCCACGTCGGTCTCGGTGTCCGATGCCGGCTGAGTGGTCGACTTTTTAAGACGTTTAGTTTCAAATGACAGTTTGGGCTGTAATGGTTTGTCTGGCTTGCCCATTTTGTTCCTGATCGTGTGCCCACAAGTACCTGTCGCACCGCTGCGTATGTCTGTACGACAGCAATGTACGCTTTTGCGATCAGCGCGCGCAGTTTTGAGAGATGGGCCCCGGCGCGCTGCTTAATTCACTGTATGCAGCTGTATCTGTGTCCACCTAGTGACTGTCAAGTAACTGTACTTTACTGCTCAGAGCGATATCTCCGTAATCCAGCACACTAGTCGCCCCTCCGTCAGCAACTATAGCCTCCACTTGTGTGAGCTTGTGCGCAGTCTGCAATGGAGTTTGAGCCCCCACACACAACTGGAGATGCCTGCATCCAAGTCTTTTCCAAAGAGGGGCCAGACACACCACGTGGGCTTGCAGTCAACTTCCTCGCATGTATATCGCAGCGCCGCTATCCACCGGAACACCACTCCACAGGCGAAATTGCTGGCAGTTACTCTGCATAGGCGCACCTCAGACTGGGGCAAGCCTGCAACAATCAGCCCCACACATCGATACCTCTAGTATATTAGCCACAGATATAGGCTCCGGCGCTGCTGGGTCTTTCCACTCTGTCCCGCTCCCAAAGTCAATAGAGGTATGCCGTCCGTTTCTCCGTCACCCGAGCACCCAAAATGGCGGGCTGATGCCGATCAGTGAAAATCCAGGGTGTTAGGCGTCTGGCAGTTGGGTATGAGCACCGCAACCCTCAACTAATGACAGCAGCGTGATCCACGTCCCAGCACTAAATATTGGCACCTCCTCACAGTAATCATAAATGCCGCGATCCGCTCACACAGCGAGCGGCAAGCCCCGACCACGACCTCGCAGCGCAGTCTTCTTACTGGTGCCGCGACAAACGGCAGGATCACAGCCACTGAGGACCCGCGGGGCCAAATCTCGATACCTTAATGCTGAATGCGGTCAGGGTCTCCTCGCCGCCACTCTGAAAACCGTTGTCCCAGCCGTATATGCCTCCGTGTCACACTGCCAAGTGCACCGCTGTGTAGATGATGTACCACTGCAGGCGCAGCGTCCCCCAGTCCGCTCACCCCTGCAGCGCCACTCGGTATAATTATCCCACTGACTTGCCGCTGACGGGGTCCGCCTCCAGTTATCACATCAATCGGACCGCTGACGCCGCCATCTTTCCAGCAGGGACGAAAATCAACGGTTTCTGCCTTGAATCTGGCACCGAGGGCTGCTACAACTGTCTGTTGCACGCAGATCGGGGGTCCAAATGCACCACGATTAGTCTCAGGATGGCCGGGGGAAACACAGGATTTTTAACGGATTAAGGCCCCGACCAGCAGAGCTGCACTAATGTGCGGCCTTCTTGCTTCGGGCTCGCTAGTGCCCCCCTACTCCAAACAAATTTTTAATTTCTATTCCTTCATCTTCCAATACTGCAAGCATAAAAATAAGAAATTCTTGTGCATCTTGTTGTGCATTTAATGTAAATTTCAATGATCCAGTACATATATCCAAAAGATGCCGAATGCCAGAAAAAGTATGAATTTTTGTTCTATTAGTTATCAACTTTTCAAAAATATGATGTAATAAAGAACAGAATCTTTTTTCTCGATTTTCCATAATTTCATGATGAAGATCCTCTAGATAAAACACAACATTCACAATTACATTAGCATAGCAGTTGATACCTGTACTATTTTCTAACTGGTATCCTACAATATCATTAACTGTGTCCATTTTAATTTTCTTTGCAGTTTTATCATTCTCTTGAATTCTTTTCTTTTTCTGAATCTCAGTGAAATATTTGTCATATTTCCATTTTGGACACACTATATGTTTCTCATATACGGGATATTCACCTAACTTAGGAGCATAAAGTCTTCTTAACCGATTGTACTCTCTTACACAATTTACATCAGCACTAATCTTTTTCTCATCAAAATCAATCA
This sequence comes from Calotriton arnoldi, assembly GCA_963921515.1. NCBI lineage: Eukaryota > Metazoa > Chordata > Amphibia > Caudata > Salamandridae > Calotriton > Calotriton arnoldi. The sequence continues at coordinate 1,893,125 of CAWUFW010001960.1, read as the reverse complement.
AATACAAACCAGATAATGTCCTTACTCTAGACAATGCAACATATGCCATGCCTTCTTTAAACACTGTACTTCCAATATTTACCAAAGCAGTGTCTACACTTAAACCTTGAGATTTATGAATGGTTACAGCATATGCTAAAGAAAGAGGAAACTGATTTCTACGAACATAGAACAAGTCTTTTACAAGCAAAAAACGAACGGTACAACGTCCAATCTGTTTCACCTCTTCAATCTGATCAAATTTAATCTTCAAAAATTCAATTCCATCTTCATTCTGAAAATTTACAAAATCAACAACTTTTCCTATTGCTCCATTTACTAAACCTTCTTCTACATTCTAATTTTGCTGTAAAATTACCCGACAGTTCACACATACATATAAAGTCTTTTCTAAACCTGCAGTCTTAGACACTGACTTTTCCAAAGAATCCAATTTTGACTGTAATTTCTCTGAGAGAAGAATAGTAACTCCTTTGTGCTCCACTTTATCGATAGCTTCCATTTTCAGTATTGGTTGTTTTTCCAATTTCAAAAGTTCTTGATTGAATGTAGAACACTCTTCCAGTGTAGGCATTAGGCAAACTATAGACTTCTTTTCTCCAATTTTTTTGTATATTATTTCAGGTGCTATGTTTTCATTTGGAAAAAAGTTCATTAAAAGTCGACTTTGTAAAGCTTCTTTTCCATCTTTTGTTAAAACACCAATTCTTATCTCTTGAAGAATGATCCATAATGTTCATCACTTGCTTGTCTCATATTCTTAATAAGTTCTTTATATTCAAAATGAGACCAAATGTTGACATTTCCAATACTTCCCAAAGATTTCATAGTGTATTCATGAGGAAGTGTTTTAAAAACAGGTTGTCCTTTTACAGGAGTAATTTGTAGTAGGTCGCCAAATAGAATTACATGTTTTCCTCCAAATAGAACATCATATTCTGTTTTTAAAATCTGCTGCATTCTTAAATGTACAAAGGCAAGCATTAAGTTTGAGACCATGCTCACCTCATCAATGATTAGAAGTTTCATTTTCTTGAGTACTTTTGAAACTTCATAATAAGCTTCTCCAGATAACTTGTGATATTCCAACTTATTCTCATGTTCAACTGGTAGCATGAGTAATCGATGTAACGTAATCCCTTTAATATTGTGTGCTGCTACCCGAGTTGGAGCGGTTACAACACAAGATAAATGTAATTCAGTGGTTTTATGTGGATAACTGGTCGAAACTTTAATTAAGAAACTTTTTCCTTTTCCAGCTTGCCCACTGAGGTACATTCAAATAGGTTGAAATGATGTGCATTGGCATTCTTTTTTTTTTTCATGCAGAAAACCATGCTGTATCTGTTGTCACTTGCTGATATATTTCTTTTTGTTCAATATTCAGTTTTTCTTCTAGGTTTCCCAACTCAATATTATCCTGCTGTGCTTGTTGCATTGACGTTTCTACTTCATTCATGGCTACTGCTGCTTCATTTTCAAGAATTGGTTGACCTAGTGGATCTTGACTTAGTGGAGCAGAACTTTGACTATCTTGAGAACTGTCTCTAGCTATTTCAGCTGCAATAGTAGTTTCTTGTTCAATCTCTTCATTTAACATTTGTAGATATGTTGAAAAAATTGTGCATTGAATGCTATCTTTACATGCAATAAAAGTATCTTCGTAGCACTCAAAATCTCAAAGTAATTCCATTTCACTAGGCCAAGGCTTGAAGAGTTGCAGAAGTGCTAAATAGAAAAATTCCCCTTTATCTGGAGTTACACAACTGAGTTTCCTGTGGTTAATAAGATTTCCTTTGGCATGTTTTACCAAACATCCATCACATCCAATTACTTCATATTTTTCTTCATTTATATTTTCTGTAACATTTCTCTTAAAACTGTAATTTTGCAGTACTTTACAGAGACATATGTTTTCCAGATGTGGACTCCATTTGGGATAGTACATATCCAACATATTTGTTTTAACAATATCTGTACTTTCTGGTTCATTCAATGCTAAGTATTCAATTTCCTCTAGAGATTTCAATACTCTATTTCGTGTTTCAGCAAGACCTAGACTTACCCAAATGATTCCTCTTGACTTTGAGTATAAACTTGCAGAGGTCAACCAATCTGAACATTCGTAAGATCCAATTTCTCGATGGGAAAGCATCTTCAAACTAAAGCTGTACAACTTGTTACTAAGTCTTCTCTTGTGAAATTTCTTGCCACATTTCTTTCAACTCTGTCTTTTCAGATTTTGTTATATATGACGTAACATACCGAGCAACAGCAATTGAATTATCTGCAACATACTGGATATCCATATTTGCATTCCACATTATCAAAATCACTGGATTGTAGTCATTAATATACTTTGATTCTTCAATTCTTTTTATGTTGCAAGTATTCTTTGGAGATTTTCGAGTGATAGTATGCTTTACTGCTGACATGAAACTATTAACTCTTCCTCTTGAAATTACTGGACGCGGGAATGCAAAACGACATTTTGTATAAAATTTTCCCTTTGATGTGTATTTTCGTAGACAATATTTTCCACAACGATGTCTTTGAAACCGTAAAACTTGCTGTCTTCAGCTATTTTTGCCTCCTTTTTCTGGAATAGCACAGGTAACATAGTCTTCAATGAAAGACAAAACAGTTTCATCAGAATCGGTTCCAAATTTAGGTGCATCCTTGATCCATAATAGCATGTGTATATGAGGAGCACCTCTGGCTTGGTACTCCTTTCTCCAAAAGAAATCAATAACTTCTCCAAGAGGTGGATTATTTTTATTGCAGATAAAAGACATCCTAGCTTGAAACCTATGATTAAAATATCTGCACACATTTACAGGATCCAAGGAACACAGTTCTCCAGCTGTCTCCAATTCAATGTTTTTAATATTTGAATTTGCTTCTCGTAGAAATTCAAGTAAATTGTCTCATGTGTATTCAGCACAGCTAAGCATAACAAACCACTTAGGGGTTCCTAAGTTTCTTAACATACGTTCAAGTTCTCTGTGACGACGATACCAATACTCATTAGTACCACGTTGGCACGCCATCAAATTAATTAACTGATATTCTAAATGACCGTCTCTTTGTTGAACTTGGTCCAAAAAATCCTTTGCAGAAACATGTGCAAGATGAACTCCCGTTTTTAATATGTGGTTCACTGCATATGAAAGTCCAGACAAGTCACTTTCAAACAGAAGATGAAATAAATATGGAACACACTGTTAAAATCTTGGATCTTCTGAGTACAATCTTGTTGTACGATATTCTGAAGCTGGAATCTGTACTGGTCGTTCATCATATCTTCCACCTTTTCCAGTGGGGAAGAGCTGTGGAAAACGAGCTTCTAAACATTTTTCCCATACACTCATGGGTGTTTCTTTTGCTTTCTTCATTTGGAATAATTCAATAGTGTTTCCTATAACTTTTTTGAATGTAGAGGATGTATATTGTAATGTTCATAAATTTCTTCACTCCTGGAGTTGTCCACTTTTTCTATTTGCCCAGTTGAAATTTCACTATCATCTTCTAAAGATAATTCTTGTGCTTCAACATATACATCTTTATAATAAATATTGTTTTTGTACAAGATATAATGTAGCCTTTTGAAGTTTGGTGACATCTACTAACTCTTGCCATATTTTCTGACTCCCTGTTGGTACACCATAAACTAGAATAACTACAGGTTCACTTTCCTCTCTCTCTACACCAACAGTTTCAATATTTTTTTTCAAATTTAAAGGTAAATACACAACTCTTCCTTTTAAACCTCTTTGTAAATCTGTTGGAGGCAGCTTACCTGTTTTAGGCTCCATACGAACTATAGCCTGAAACGGGTGCACAGATTGAATAAGAATGGACTCATACTTATGTAAATCTACCAGTTCCGGAGGAATAGCTACCAACTCTAGGTTGTTATGTAAAGTTCTAGCTGGCATTTTGTTCTCTTCTAATTTGTTGTAACAATATTTACAAATACGTTGGTCACTACCAAACTCAAAACGACCTTCCACCAACAAATAAGCACCAAATTGCTCCCACTTATCATTGTTTTCCTTTTCACTTTTTAAATACACATCAACATTCCTAGTTTGACTTCTATAGTGAGTACGTCGACAACAAATACAAACATAAGGGTCTATTACGATGGCGGGCGGACTGTGTCCGCCCGCCACCGCAACGGCAAACGGGACCGCTCACAAGAGGTGCGGCGGTCCCGCAATGACAATTAGGATGCCACCGCCATGGTGGCGGTGGCATCCCGCATATGTTGCATTGCGGCGGGCGGTGCTGTAAGCAGCACCCGCCACAATGCAATATATGCATGTCGTGCATTGGCATGCACAACGTGACCGGCACCGCACGGTGCCTGCCACCTTGTGCATGCCAATGAAGGGGGTTACCATGGGTACCCCCCCAAGTGCAGGCATCTACCCCCCCACCCACTTGGGGGCCCGCAATGGGCCCCCGAAGGCATTCTCTGCATGCTTTTCCATGGCGGACTCTCCGCCATGGAAAGGCATGTCACCGCATACATCATGAAATGGATGGCAGTGTCTTGCAGACACCGCCACCATATTGTGACTCTATTCCGCCCAGTCGACAGTTCGACCGGCGGAAAAGCGGCGGACGGTCTTTCCGTCCGCCGTGGTGCCCCTCGCCATGCTAATATGGCGGGGGTGAAAAAGGATATTTGGCGGGCAGATCACCACCGCCGGGCCGGCGGTGGCGATCCGCCAGATATCCTAATAGGCCCCATAGTTTGATTTTTCACAAGAAAGTACCTTAAACTTTGTAATTTCTTCTGCAAACTTCTCAGTAGTACTATCTTCCACCTCTTATCAACACCTACACTTATCAAACTCTCACTTTCTCTACACTCCTCTTCAGGACCAAAGAAATGAAACTGTATATCATCAGAAACTTTTTTTACATCCAATACTGAACCACGCAAAAGAGCAGTGTTTATTTCACTTAAAGATAATGCAGGACTTTTTGCATAGTACAATCTTCTTACTAACTTCCGCATTTCTGAGTGATGTACTGCTAACATTCTTAAATGATGAAAAGTACTTCGACACACTTTTCTAGAAAGACAAGCCAGAGAATGACCCTGCAAGCTTGTATATTTTCTCACTTTACACAGATCTAGTCCTTGCAATATCTTACTCTTCTGTTTAACACTTTTATTATCATAATCTCATAAGAAATTTCATAATATATCAATAGATTCCTGTTGTATACTACTAATACAATCCCACTTATACACTGGTGCTTGCGTACGTCTCCCTTGAACTTCCTCAGCTATTACTTCTTCCACATTTCTAGGAACCATCTTTTCTTTTTCATTTGGACAATCGTTTTTAACCTCATAACAACGACCCCTGGTATCAACTGCATGAACTAATGTACTTTGTTGAAAATAGCTTTCTTCATTAAAAAAAGGTTCAGTACTAGAAGTGTGCTTCCATTCACCCGAAATCGTTTTGCAAAAGTTAGTTCTATTAACCAGTCTTTTTCTTTTACTTTTCTCCTTCATAAAGTGCATTGTTTTATTCAATGTTTTCATTCTCTTCAATACTTTTAAAAAGAAAATTGTTTATAATTCAAAAGCCTTTTCGACTACACTTTCAATCTGTTCTTTCTTCTTGTAAAATGCTGATCTTCTTTTATATTTTTTGCAATCTTTCAATACATTTTGTAGTACTCTACTTTTATACATTCTCTTCCTAATGTCTTTATATTCTTTCATCCTTTTTTCAACATGGATTGCTTTCCTATAATCTGATTAATTTCTCCTTTTTTCTTTTCCTTCTGATTGTTTGTAGTACTTTTCTTTCTCTTTTCCCCATTTTCAAAATCGATTACATTTTTTACAAGACTTTTAAGAAATTCTTTTTTTCTCTTACCAGAAGACTTTTTCTTCAATGTCACATGTTGTACTTCATCTACTTCCTGCTTTTCTCTATCCTTTAAATAGGTCTGTTTTCTTTGTTGTCTTTTCTCTTGAACTTTTCTTGTCGTACTGAATATTTCTTAATAATTATAAAGAATTTCTTTAAAAAAAAAAGTTTATTATCTTTCGAAAAAATATTTAATATTATTAAAATAATTATATACAAATATTGTCATCTATAAATAAAGAAATACATTGAGTAATGCCTAGGTGAATAGATAAGTGCAACAGTAGGACCTGGATGATTCTACAACTGCAAGAGTGGCACGTAACTAGTGCCAGGGTGATTGCATGACTAAAGGGGTAATATCTGGAGGATTACTGGAGTACACAGCAAATCAGTGAGTGATTTTATAACTGCATGAGTACTACTTGGGTGATTGCAGGAGTACTGAGGGAATGCCTGAGTGATTGGAGGAGTACAAAGGTAGTGCCTGGGTGAATTTATAAGTTCATGGATAGTGGCTGGGTGATTTGAAAGAGTGCATAGGTAATACCTGGGTGAATGCATGAGTACATAGGTTGTGCCTGGGTGATTTCATGAGTGCAGGGGTAATAACCTGGGTAATTGCAGCAGTGCATATGTAGTGCTTGGATCATTGGAAGACTGCATAGGTAGTACTTGGGTGTTTTTATAACTGCATGAGTGTTGGGCCCTTGCCAAATACAAAGCAGCACACTATTATATGACTCAACCATAAGTCTCTCCATATTGTTAAAAGCATGCATACATATGTCTCTACATTTCAAATCAGCATCATATCTAAAAGAAATATGTATACAATATTTCTGAAATATAGTGGAACCTAGAAACTGAAACATGTAATAGATCTGCCTGAGTGATTGCATAACTCCATGCATAGTGCTTCGATGATTGTATGACTCCAAAGGTAGTCGCTAGGTAATTGCAGGAGAAGATGGATAGTGACTGGCTAATTCATAAGTGCAAACATACAGGTTGAGTGCATGGATAAGTGTATTAATAGCACCTGAAGGCATAGATGAGTCATGGAGTAGTGCCTAGGTGAATAGATAACTGCAACAGTAGGACCTGGGTGATTCTATGACTGCAAGGGTAGTGTGTGGGTTATTACATGACTGCATAGGTAGGCACTGCATGATTCTATGACTGCAAAGGTACTACATAAGTAGTGCCTGGGTGATTCCATGACTACAGGGATAATATCTGGGGGATTACTGGAGTACATAGCAAGTGAGTGAGTGATTTTATAACTGCATGAGTACTGCTTCAGTAATTGCAGGAGTAATGAGGTAGTGCCTGAGTGAATAAAGGAGTGCAAAGGTAGTACCTGGGTGATTTCATAACAGCATGACTACTGGCTGAGTGGTTACATAAGTACAAGGGTAGTGTCTACGTCATTGAAGGATTGCAACGTTAGTGCCTGACTGATTATATAAGTGCATATGTAGTGGCTACATGATTCAAAGAGTGCATTGGTAATACGTTGGTGATTGCATGAGTGTATAGGTAGTGCCTGGATGTTTGCATGAGTGCAGGACTAATGCCTGATTCATTACACCAGTGTATATGTAGTAACGGGATCATTGGAAGACTGCATGGGTAGTACTTGGGTGTTTTTATAACTGCATGAGTGTTGGGCCTAGCCAAATGTAAAGCAGAAGACTATTACATGACTCAACTAGAAGTCTCTCCATATTGTTAAAAGCATGCATACATATGTCCCTACCTTTTCAAATCATCATCATATCTAAAAGATATATGTATACAATATTTCTGGAATATAGTAAAACTTACAACTGAAATATGTAATAGATCTGCCTGAGTGATTGCATTACTTCATGGGTAGTGCTTGGCTGATTGTATGCATGCATGGGTAGTCATTGGGTAATTGTAGCAGAAGATGGATAGTGACTGGCTAATTGCATGAGTGCACACATAAACATTGAGTGCATGGATAAGTGTATAAATAGCACCTAAAGGTACAGATGACTCATTAAGTAGTGCCTAGGTGAATAGATTAGTGCAACAGTAGGACCTAGATGATTCAACAACTGCAAGGGTAGTGCCTGGGTTATTACATGAGTGCATAGGTACAGCCTGCATGATTGCATGACTGCAGGAGTAGTACATAACTAGTGCCTGGGTGATTGCATGACTGCAGGGGTAATATTTGCGGGATTACTGGAGTACATAGGAAGTGAGTGGGTGATTTTATAAGTCCATGAGCACTGCCTGGGTGATTACAGAAGTACTAAGGTACTACCTGAGTGATTACAGGAGTGCAAAGGTAGTGCCTGGGTGATTTTATAAGTGCATGAGTATTGCCTGAGTGATTACATATGTACAAGAGTAGTGCCTCTGTGATTGAAAGAGTGCAAGGATAGTGCCTGGGTGATTGAAGCACTGTATAGCTAATGAATTAGTGATTGCATGAGTATAGAGTTAGCATCTGGGAGATTAAAGGAGTACATAGGTAATGCCTGGGTGACTACGTGACTACAGGAGTAATATCTGGTGATTTACATGACTACATAAAAAGTGACTGGGTGATTTTCTAAGAGCATGGGTTCTTCGTGGGTGATTTCAGGACTACTGAGGTAACGCCTGAGTGAATAAATGAGTGCAAAGGTAGTGCCTGGGTGATTTCATAACACCATGACTACTGGCAGAATGATTACATAAGTACAAGGCTAGTGCCTCTGTGATTGAAAGAGTACAACGTTAGTGCCCTGAGTGATTATATAAGTGCATGAGTAGTGGCTACATGATTCAAGGAGTGCATGGGTAATACCTTAGTGATTGCATGAGTGCATAGGTAGTGCTTGGATGTTTGCATGAGTGCAGGAGTAATGCCTGAGTGATTACAGCAGTGCATATGTAGTGACTGGATCATTGGAAGACTGCATGGGTAGTACTTGGGCAATTTTATAACTACATGAGTGTTGGGCCTAGCCAAATGTAAAACAGCAGATTATTACATGACTCAAATATAAGTCTTTCCATATTGTTAAAAGCTTGCATACATATGTCTCTACATTTTCAAAGCATCATCATATCTAAAAGAAATATGTATACAATATTTCTGAAATATAGTGAAACTTACAACTGAAACATGCAATAGATCTGCCTGAGTGATTGCATAACTTCATGGGTAGTGCTTGGGTGACTGTATGCGTGCAAGGGTAGTCACTGGGTAATTGTAGGAGAAGATATATAGTGACTGGCTAATTGCATGAGTGCACACATATAAACATTGAGTGCATGGATAAGTGTATGAATAGCACCTAAAGGCACAGATGACTCATTGAGTAGTGCCTAGGTGTATAGAGGAGTGTAACAGTAGGACCTAGAGGATTCTACAACTGCAAGGGTAGTGCCTGGGTTATTACATGAGTGCATAGGTAAAACCTGCATGACTGCAGGAGTAGTACATAAGTAGTGCCTAGGTGATTGCATGACTGCAGGGGTAATATCTGCAGGATTACTGGAGTGCATAGGAAGTGAGTGGGTGATTTTATAAGTCCATGAGTACTGCCTGGGTGATTACAGAAGTACTAAGGTACTACCTGAGTAATTACAGGAGTGCAAAGGTAGTGCCTGGGTGATTTTATAAGTGCATGAGTATTGCCTGAGTGATTACATAAGTACAAGAATAGTGTCTCTGTGATTGAAAGAGTACAACATTAGTGCCTGAGTGATTATATAAGTGCATGAGTAGTGGCAACATGATTCAGAGAGTGCATGGGTAATACCTTGGTGATTGCATGAGTGCATAGCTAGTGCCTGGGTGATTGCATGAGTGCAGGGGTAATGCCTGGGTGATTGCATCAGTGCATATGTAATGCCTGGATCATTGGAAGACTGCATGGGTAGTACTAGGGTGTTTTATAACTGCATGAGTGTTGGGGCTAGCCAAATATAAAACAGCACACTATTACATGACTCAACCATAAGTCTGTCCATATCGTTAAAAGCATGCATACATATGTCTCTACCTTTTCAAATCATCATCATATCTAAAAGAAATGTATATATATACACAATATTTCTGAAATATAGTGAAACCTAGAAACTGAGACATGTAATAGATCTGCCTGAGTGATTGCAAAACTCCATGGGTAGTGCTTGGGTGATTGTATGACTCCAAAGGTAGTCGCTGGTTAATTGCAGGAGAAGATGATTAGTGACCGGCTAATTACATGAGTGCACACATAAAGGTTCAGTGCATTGATAAGTGTATAAATAGCACCTAAAGGCATAGATGGCTCACTAAGAAGTGCCTGGTGAATAGATGAGTGCAACAGTAGGGCCTAGGTGATTCTATGACTGCAAGGGTAGTGCTTGGGTTATTACATGAGTGCATAGGTAGAGACTGCATGATTCTATAACTATAGAGGTAGTACATATCTAGTGCCTGGGTGATTGCATGACTGCAGGGGTAATATCTGGGGGATTACTGGAGTACATAGGAAGTGGGTGGGTGATGTTATAAGTCCGTGAGTACTGCCTGGGTGATTATAGAAGTACTAAGGTACTTCCTGAGTGATTACAGCAGTGCAAAGGTAGTGCCTGGGTGATTTTATAAGTGCATGAGTATTGCCTGAGTGATTACATAAGTACAAGAGTAGTGCCTCCGTGTTTGAAAGAGTGCAAGGATAGTGCCTGGGTGATTGACGCATTGTATAGCTAATGCATTGGTGATTGCATGAGTACAGAAGTAACCTCTGGGGGATTAAAGGAGTACATAGGTAACACCTGATTGACTGTATGACTACAGGAGTAATATCTGGTGATTTACATGACTACATAGAAAGTGACTGAGTGATTTCATAACTGCATGGGTACTTCTTGGGTGATTTCAGGACTACAGATGTAACGCCAGAGTTAATAAATGAGTGCAAAGGTAGTGCCTTGGTGATTTCATAACACAATGAGTACTGGCTGAGTGATTACATAAGTACAAGACTAGTGCCTCAGTGATTAAACGAGTACAACGTTGGTGCCCTGAGTGATTATATAAGTGCATGAGTAGTGGCTACATGATTCAAAGAGTGCATGGGTAATACCTTAGTGATTGCATGAGTGCATAGGTAGTGCCTGGATGTTTGCATGAGTGCAGAAGTAATGCCTGAGTGTTTACAGCACTGCATATGTAGTGACTGGATCATTGGAAGACTGCATGGGTAGTACTTGGGTGTTTTTATAACTACATGAGTGTTGGGCCTAGCCAAATATAAAACAGCAGACTATTACATGACTCAAGTATAAGTCTCTCCATATTGTTAAAAGCTTGCATACATATGTCTCTACGTCTTCAAATCATCATCATATCTATAAGAAATATGTATACAATATTTCTGAAATATAGTGAAACTTACAACTGAAAAATGTAATAGATCTGCCTGAGTGATTGTATAACTTCATGGGTAGTGCTTGGGTGATTGTGTGCGTGCAAGGGTAGTCACGGAGTAATTGTAGGAGAAGATAGATAGTGACTGGCTAATTGCATGAGTGCACACATAAACATTGAGTGCATGGATAAATGTATGAATAGCACCTAAAGGTACAGATGACTCATTGAGTAGTGCCTAGGTGAAAAGATGAGTGCAACAGTAGGACCTAGATGATTCTACAACTGCAAGGGTAGTGCCTGGGTTATTACATGAGTGCATAGGTACAGCCTGAATGATTGCATGACTGCAGGAGTAGTACATATGTAGTGCCTGGGTGATTGCATGACTGCAGGGGTAATATCTGGTGGATTACTGGAGTACATAGCAAGTGAGTGGGTGATTTTATAAGTGCATGCATACTGGTGATTGGAGGAGTGCATAGATCCTGAAAAGGTAATTGGAGGAGTGCAAGGGTATTGCCTGGGTGATTGAACCAGTGTATAGCTAATGCATTGGTGATTGCATGAGTTCAGAGGTAATATCTGGGGGTCTACAGGAGTATATAGAAAGTGCCTGGGTGATCTTTTTTAAGTGCTTCAGTTCTGCCTGGGTGATTAGAGTAATACTGTGGTAGTGCCTCAGTGATTGCAAAAGTGTAAAGGTAGTGCCTGGGTGATTTTATAAGTGCATAGGCACTGGCTAAGTGATTGGAGGAGTGCATAGATCCTGACAGGGTGATTGGAGGAGTGCAAAGGTAGTGCCTGCGTGATTAAACCAGTGTATAGCTAACGCATTGATGATTGCAGGAGTTATGTCTGGGGGATTAGAGGAGTACATAGGTAATGTCTGGTGATTCCATGATTGCAGGAGTAATATCTGGGAGATTACAGGAGTACATAGAAAGTGCCTTGGTGATTTTATAAGTGCATGTGTACTACCTGAGTGATTGGAGTAGTACTGCAGTAGTACCTGAGTGATTGGAGGAGTGCAACATCCTGAGTAGTAGCAGAATACTGAAACTGCAGCACAAAAGTCAGGTCTATGACATGGTGTACATTTTTGTACTGCAGCTTCAAAATTCTGTAACTACTCAGGTTGTTGGGCGTACTCAAAATAAAGCATAAAAGCTAAACATGAGTCTGTTATAAATCTCACCATATTCCTGAAATTATACATGCATATATGTCTACCTTTTGAAATCATCATCATATATAACAGAAATAAACAAGTAGACTGAACTTTACATTTCAAAGACACACCTACATTTCTGCAGTGTATTTCAAGTGTAGCTTCCCCAGATTCATAGAAAGTAGCCTAATCAGTAATCCCTTCTGCTAACATGTCTTAAAACTCACTTTTGTGCTGCAGCTTCACCATTCTATGAATATTGGGCCTAGTCAAACATAAAGCTGCAACCTATCACATGTCTCTACCATAACTCTAACCATATTCCTAAAAGCATGCATGCTTCTTTCTATACCTATTGCCAAAAGCATTACACATATTAGAATACATGTGCAAGTAGAAACATAACCAGACTCACAACACCATAAAGGCCTTAAAACTTTACAGACTACACTTAACATTTCAAACACACCTAGATTTATGTGGCAAATTTCAAGTGAACTTTTACACAGACTCTTATAAAGTACCATAATCAATAATTCCTCTCCCAACATATCTTAAACATCACTTTTCTACTGCTTGTGCTTCACAATTCTAGTAGTAATCAGGTATAGAGCACAGCTAACAGCAAAGCAACACTTCACTTATCTTTCATGAAAGTCTCCCCATATTTCTAAAACCATGTATGCATATGTCTGTACCTTTTGCTAGCAGCATCATATATAAAAGTAATACACAGATACATGTATAACTGTGTTTTATATATCTATAATCTTCAGACACATAACACATCCCATAATATATGTGCAAGTAGACACATTTCTCAGTCACACCATCCACTGCTCAAAAGTTCACAGACTACACTTCAATTTTCAAACAGACACTGAAAATTATGCGGTATATATGAAAGATAACTTTCCACACATTATACAAATTACTCTAATAAATAACATCTCTACAAACACCTCAAACCTCACTTTCAGGCTGCTGCTTTACCATTCTACAACTACTTATAATGTTACACCTACCCAAATACAAAGCAGGAACCCTTCACATGACTATACTAAAAGTCTCACCATATTCCTAACAGCATACATGAATATGTCTGTACCATAACACTATCCAAACCTTAAAAATTCACAGAACAAACTTCCAATTTCAAGCAAACACCAAAACTTATGTGGCATATTTCAACTGTACCTCTCTAGAAACTTTTAAAAAAAAGCCTAATCAATAATACCTTATGTCAACATCTTTCAAACCACACTATTATGCTGCATCTTCACCATTCCACTACTACACAGTCTTGAGCATACCACATAAAAAGCAACAACACCTCTTTGTTATACATCATGCACCTTCAAATGTATAAGACATATGAAAATACATCTACAAGTAGAGACACACTTGAGACAGAAGTCCATGCACACCTTAAAACTTGACAGACTCCACCTCCAATTTTAAAGCAACTCCTAAAATTATGCGGTATACTACAAATGTGCATATCCTCACACTAAAACAAACTACCATAATCACTAATCCATCTTCCAATATACACATATTATAATACAAAATCTATTTCAAACAACATTTAACTACAATAAAACCAACTACAAATACACATCTATACATTTAATAATATATTTCAAACATCACAGTTCATCAATAATTTTTAAAGATTAAAAATAAACCTAATACTTAATACACCTCACAAATTTATAACTCACCTTCCAAATTGATTTGTAGAATTTAAAATATCACAAACTCATAAAAGATTTTCTTATGCACATAATCAATGTAATGCACCACTCTCAGCAAGGTAAAACCAGTAATGGCAAACTTTTCCTCTCTTTCTCCACACAAATATTTGTAAGTAACAAATCACATAGCTTGCTACATTATTTCAAATTATAAAACACATTTCTATTGGTTAGACATATTAACCCTTACCACCTGACTTCTAAAAGTGCACAAACTGGTTCTGGAATTTTTGGAGTCTCGACTCCACCGTGCACCAACGCGATGGAGCCGAGAATCCATACGGTATTTCAAAAATATATTACAAATAAATATACCATTAGTTTTTTAACAACACACCACTTCTAAAGATAGTACTGACTTGGGAAATTATACTTTAATAACATATCGCCTATATATTAAATTACAATTTCACATTTTATGTCCACAGTTAAGTTTCAACCCTTCCCCCATTCTGCTTAATGCCAGTTTCCATAGTAACAGTTCATGGAACATTCAACTGAACTGACAGGTCACAAGTTCACCATATTTTCAAATCCAGCACACAAGGTTACAAATGCAAACAGCAGGTGTGGTTGACGTTTGCAAAATATCTCCTTTTCCTATCTACTGTACCTTTCAAACATTTTCTACTAATCAATAAGGAACATGCTTTTTAAAGAAAGTAACATGCACCCTATTTTTGAGTTTACAATCTTCTTAACAGCCAATCAATTCTCTACTTTTTAAAAAACAGCATCTTGTCCACCATTTTAGATACCTCTCATTCTACCAACTGACTACCTCAGCTACAGACATCTTTTCATTACTTCCAGACATCCCTTCAAGAAGCTTACAGTATGGATTGTTGGACACACCTATGTTTTCTGGTGCAAAAGGTATGGTGAACGCATAGGTGTTGACAAAAACCTAGCTTTGCAAAATGTGGATATTAAATGGATTGCACAGAGAGGATTAAAGTGGCACCAATTGATGCCTTTGGTTAAATCCTTTTTGCATCTCCAACACCCTGACCTCATGATTGTGCACTGTGGTGGCAATGACCTAGGCAGATTGACTGGGGTAGGTCTGGAAATGCTAATGAAGGACACCTTTGCACAATTGATGTTGCTTTTACCTCAAACTGTCTTTGTATACTCTAATATATGCCAAAGACAGAAATGGAAGTGGTCAAATAAATTCTGTCCACAGATTGAGAAAGCTAGAAAAAATGTCAATAAAGCTGTTTCTGCTTACCTCGGAGACCATAGGATGGGCTCCATCTATAACAACAATCTACATTTTGATATGGATGACATCTACAGAAGTGATGGAGTACACTTCACAGATCAAGGAAACAGAGTCTTTCTCAACAACCTAAAGCTGTGCATCTGCACTTGCATGCAGCTACAACAAACTCATTATGAAAACAAGGGCTCTTTTTAGAGCCACCCTATAACATAATAGTGAATATAATTCTTTTTCTACACATACATATTTATTTTTTATTTTTTTGTGGATTTGCTCACCCGACGTGAATCTGCAAAGGCAGGAATTCAGTGTACTACAACACAATACACTTTTCAAGTTTAACTATTAATTTTAAATTTTATATATTTTTGACAACTCTATACATTGTAATCTTGTCATTAACTGCAATCACAGTAACTCTTTAAACCAACTTCACAAATAAAACACTACCTTCTAAATTATATACTACTTAATTATTTATTTAAGGTGAATTCGCGAATCCAATGCGACGTTACACGGGGGGCCGTACTGAGAGTCGCGACTCCAAACTTGAAAGAAAAAAAAAAACGCCCCACTTCCATTATTCGGTATTCGCCCCGGGGACCCCATTCCCAGGGCCTGCCAGCAGTTATTATTTAAAAAAAATGAGTGGGACCGCATGGCCACCCTCCTCAGGCCAACAATGGCCCCGGGGACCCCATCCCCTGGGGCTTGCCACTATTTCTTTTTTTTAAAAAGGAGGGGGACCGCGTGGCCCCCCTCCTCAGGCCAATATTGGCCCTGGGGACTCCATCCCCCGGTCCCTGCCACTATTTTTCTTTTCTTTTTTTTTTTTAAAAGAGGGGGACCGCGTGGCCCCCCTCCTCAGGCCAGTAATGGCCCAAGGGACCCCGGGCCCTGGCCTCAGCGCTGGGGACTGTGGGGGGAGCCCCAATGCCCCCACTGTCCCTGCCGGCTCCCCCCCTTCTGCGGGAGCCGGCATTGCTTTTGGGCAAGGGGAGCTGCTAACATGCAGCTCCTCTTGCCCAAAAGCAATTCTGCTTCGCTTCAATGAAGCAAAGCAGTGTTTAGTATGACAGGGCGGTAGCCATGCTCCTGCCCTGCCATAGCAAACAGCAATGTCCCGGAGGTGGGCACCCCGGGACATTGCCGGAGCTGGCCCTGGCCGTCCCCAGGACCATCAAGGGCTCCAGGAGGGGGGCCACGCAGCCCCCCTCCCTTCGTGAAAATAGCCCCGGGGATGTGGCGGTCCCCAGGGGGGGCAGCAAGAGACCCCCGTATTTACAAATTCAATGCCCCGGGAGGTGGTGGTCCCCAGGGCAGTGTGGGGGGCTCGAGCCCCCCCCACACTAATTATTTATCAAATCCCCAGGGAGGTGGTGATCCCCGGGGCTTGGGGGGCCCACAAGGCCCCCCACCCTATTTTAATAAAGCCCTGGGGAGGTGGCGGTACACGGGGCTTGGGGGCCTGCGAGGCCCCCTGCCCTTATAAAAATAAAGCCCCGGGGAGGTGGCGGTCCACCGGGCTGTGGGGGGGCTGCATGTCCCCCACACATTATCGATATATCCCCAGGAAGGTGGCAGGACCCGGGCCTGCTGGGGCCCCCGCGGGCCCCTTCTATATAATAACACATTGCCCCCGGGACCTGGCCCACACGGGGGCTTAAGGAAAACAAAGCATGGGAGACCGCGCTCCATTTTTTTAAAATTTTCTCAGCGGGATTCACGCACCCAGCATGACTTCTGCCGAAACCCCCCCCCAAAAAATGCTTTTTTTGGCCCTGGGGTCCCTGTGGGCCCCTGACCAGCCTCTAGGGGTCAGGGTGTTTCTACCCTGACCCCTTTCCTACATTTACAACATTTTTCAACCTTTTTGATGTGACTCGGTTCTACCGAGTAACAAAATGGCTGCCAACACACTCTGGTTTAGAGAGTTGGCAGCCAATAAGAATGAAGCTCGTGCTCGGGAGGATTCGCGGCTCCTCCTCGGTGCTCAGACTTCGATATTTTTTATTTTTTGCATTTCTCAGGAACTACTGAACGGATTTACATCATTTTAAATTTTTTTCGCTTTCTGAATCAAGAGCAACCTTTTTGCCAAATTTGGTGTAATTCCGTTCAGCAGTTCGGTCTGTAGCCTGTTCCAAATTCCTATGGAAATTAACATGGGGAAAACGCGTTTTGGGACCACCCTTTTTTCTCGGCCCCCGCTTAACAAATCACCCCCAAACTTTCAAGACAGGAGCTGACCTGAGCTGGTCATTAGTTTTGAAAATTTCGCGAAGATTCGTCAAACGGCGCCAAAGATATTGGCAAAAGAAAAAACTCATTTTGAATAGAAACAAGGTCCTAACTATTACTACCTACTGGCGACCGCCTGTAGGATATACATATATATATATATATGTCACTTATAATTGTCAGATAGATGTCATAAGATCTAAATATAGTTAGATACATTGTAACATACCTGTAAAGGGCCTGAATAATTGATTATATATTAAATGAAGTGGTTATGCAACTAGTGAACCATTTGAACAGTAACAGATATGTACCAGTCTGATATATAGGCATTTTTTATTAAATGAAAAAGTTACTAACATAAATATTTATGTACTGAGTCATGTAGTTGGTATTAGGTGACTGAAAACCTTGTTAGGGGTTAAGTGACATTTTTTATGTCCAACAAATAATTTCATTACCTAATACACAATTGGTATATTTAATTTATAGTAAGGCTGTAGTTCACACTCATAGCTGTGGTACGATCTGTAAATTTTATAGCAGTAGATGTATTCTACATGTGATTGTGCAACACAGAGAAGAACAAATTCAAATATGTGTAAGGCAAGCTACTCAAGAACCAATGTCTGCAGTTTACACTGCTATGTTTAATTGACATTTAGAACACCTTGGAAAGTCTTAAGCTTTCCTTTAATTAAATATAAAGCACCCCAAAGGTAAGCTGTAGGTAAGCTATAGGCCAGGAATCTATGACCTTAAAAGAGAAGAGATGTTTGAAGTTTGATTGAGTTACATGCGCACTTCCAGATCCATATGTCCAGTTATTGATCCAGTCTATCTATACTAGAACTTACATAGCTATGTACAAAATGATGCAGCCAATAATACATCCAGTCACAGAGTGAAAGATGCACTTAAACATTCACTGACAGACAGATACTGCTCTCATTTTATTTATTTTTATTTATAAAGTTTTATAAAGCACGAACATGACCAAAATGTTGGTGTCAGAGCGCTGTACAACCTAATAAATAGCATCAAATATAAAAGGAGCAAAATATAGAATATACAGCATGAAAAGATAATATAAAGAGATATAGTGAAAACACCAGCAAAAAAATCAAATTGGCATGGATAGTCGCCTCAGATAGGAAGGAGATTATTCAGTAGTCTCATTTTTACTTCGTTTTTTAAAAGAACGAATGAAGGGATGGTCCTGATCTCTGGGGGAAGAGAGTTCCAAATTCTTGGGGCAATTCCAGAGAAAGATCTCTTATAGGTTTTCTTTTTGTGAAATTTTGGGGGTTTCAGCAGTAGGGAGCATGTACTACAGGAAGCTCTATTCCTTCCGGATAGCACCAGTTTCAGATCCAGGTAGCGAGGAGTGTTGTGGTGGATGGCTTTGTATGTCATGCATGCTATTTTTAGGTGGATCCTAGATTCATAAGGTAGCCAGTTCAGAGAGTGGAGGGCTGGGGTGATGTGATTGTTTTTCTCTACGCCTGTGATGAGCCGTGCAGCAGCATGGAGGGTAGCCCTCAGTGGTGCTAGTTTTATGTTTGGTAGGCCAACAACAGTAGTCAAGTTTGGAGATCACGAGAGCCTGAACCGCCATCTTGAAATCTGCATTGGGCAGGAAAGGCTTTAGTTTTCTTAAAACGTGGAGATGGAAATTGGCCCCTCTGGTTGTGGAGCTGATGTGATTCATCATGAAGATGATGTTGTCTAGTGTTATTCCTAGGGATTTTGCTGAGTCAACAATATGCGGGGTACAGTTCAAGGCGGTGAGTAGTGGGAGCCAGTCTTTGATGTTAGAGGTGGGGTTGGGAGGCGAGATTAATAGGATTTCAGTTTTGAGGATGTTAAGTTTGAGGTGGTTGGGGGCGTGGCTTGGCGCACTGCAAGATGGCCGCACTGTAGTGCAGCTCTGCTGGCCACCGACAATATCCTTCATTCATCCTGCTCCTTACCAGCCATCTGCAGTGCCCCAACAGCGGCGCCACATCCCCGCACACAGCGGGTTCGGATTGCGAAGTTTGGTGGTGGCTGGCAGGCCGAATCAGCTGAAGTAGGTGGAGATCCGTACACCACGCCCGAGGAAATATGGCGGCCTGGTGAGCTACCGAGCAAACTGCTGACGCTCTGGGCTCTATGCGCAGCTGACTCGCCCTACCTTCATTCCGCTGCAGACCCTGTTGACCACTGTCGGCGCTGACTGGGCTGGTGGCTGCTCTGCTGTGCCTGCAGACTTGGGGTGGCTTCCGGACTGGGACCACTGGCGGAGGGACCCACAGCTGCGTGGCGCTGGGTGCTGAGCGTCGCGTGCCGCTGGACCAGCTCGTGGACTGAGCGGCCAGAGCCGGATGGGAGGCGGTGCCCGTCGCACACACCTGCATAACTGATCCTGTACCCAGAGGGGTCCCGGAGGTGGGGTTCGTTGAGGCGCTGCGAGCCATGGAGCCGAACCTGACTGAGGCCCAGAGTGGTGCCGTGACCTGCGGGGGTGAGTGAAGGCAGCGCAACTGCGATATATCCTGCATCGTGGCCACCCAAGCTGCGATGGCCCTGTGAAACTGAGGTGCTGGGAGCTGCCGGTGAGAGCCACTGAAAGACTGTGGGACGCTGCTAGTTGAGGCCCGGTGCTGCGACGTGGCCCGGCGTGAGGAGTGCGGGCCGCGGGACTGCCACACACCTTACTCTGGGGCCCGACGCCAAGGCAGATGTTTGAGGCGGCCTACCTTCTGCTAGAAGGGCAGACCCATTGATATTGCCGAGCGCAGGAGCGGCGAAAGGACTGCGGCGCCTGCCCGAGATAATCGGCACATTGCTCTGTGGGGAGCCTCTGGGGCGCATTGTTGTACTGGTCTGCACTTGGTGAGAGACACACGCTGAGGGGCAGGGGTAGCCAGAGTGGTCGATCTGCTGCACCGAGAGACCTGCGCTCATTCTGGTTGCCTTACTGGAGGCCCACGTGCATTTTTCGCCTCTTGGGGCTTCTAGTGAGTGCTTCTATTGAGCGCTGCCATTTTGCCCCTGCCAGATCCTGGATTCCTTGTCCGGTGGGCCCCCTGACCGCCTCATAAAAGAACGGAGCACCTAGTGTTGCACCTGGAGCCACGCGGGGAGCCCAGCGGCGCTTGACGGTGCTGTGTGGCGGGGCTGGTCCTATGCGACTCACAAACATTCTCACAGCGATACCTGCCTACCCTGGGTACTAATCAGAAGGCAGCACCGCGTGGATCTCTACGACGATATTCGCTGTTTTCAGAGGGCTGCCTTGCCGAGCAGAGCGTGCGGGACGCGGCAGGACCGCTTGATTGCACCGACCCTTCCTGCTTTCTGGCGGACTAAAAGGTGCTGAGACTCTCCCACAACGAGGTGCTAGTCGACGGCCTAGCCGCACTGCTCAGGAACGCACAAACCAGGATCTACACACACCAGCAAACATGGGCAAGCCTGGCAGGAATCAACCACGCCTCAATTTTGAATTGCACAAATCTGGCAAATCTCAGCAAACGGCTGCTTCTGACTCGGAGCTGGACAGCGCCACGGCGGCCCCAACTGCTCAGGAGAAAACTTTAGCAGCTATCCAGACCAGCTTGCAATCGATAAATGACAACATGGAGGCCCTCAACGGGCACACCGCCAAAACCAACCTCCACGAAGGAATGAAAGCCGTCGCCGAGTGGATGAAGAACAGCCGACTGAAGCTGAACTCAGACAAGACGGAAGTCCTCCTCCTCGGCTCCACCCCCTCGGCCTGGGACGACGCCTGGTGGCCGACCGCACTGGGAACAGCTCCAACACCCACCGACCACGCACTCAACCTAGGGTTCATCCTCGACTCTACCCTCTCCATGTCAAAGCAGGTCAACGCCGTCTCGTCCTCCTGCTTCAACACCCTCCGCATGCTCCGCAAGATGTACAAGTGGATCCCCACCAAAACGAGAAGAACAGTCACCCAGGCCCTCGTCAGCAGCAGGTTGGACTACGGAAACGCCCTCTACGCAGGAGCCTCGGCCAAACTCCTGAAACGACTTCAACGCATTCAGAACGCCTCCGCACGCCTGATCCTCGACATCACTCGCCGCAGCCACATCACACCCCACCTGAGAGACCTGCACTGGCTCCCCGTCAACAAGAGGATCACCTTCAAGCTCCTCACCCACGCACACAAGGCACTCCACAACACCGGACCAGCATACCTCAACAGACGTCTCAGCTTCTACACCCCCACCCGCCAGCTTCGCTCCACCGACCTCGCCCTCGCCACAGTCCCCTGCATCCGAAGAGCGACCTCCGGCGGCAGATCGTTTTCCCACCTCACCGCCAAGACCTGGAACACCCACCCCATCCACCTACGGCAGACCCAAAACCTGTGACCTTCAGAAAACTCCTCAAGACCTGGCTTTTCGAGCAGTAGCAGCATTCCCCCCCCCCACCAGCGCCTTGAGACCCTCACGGGTATGTAGCGTGCTTTACAAATGCTCTGATTGATTGATTGATTGATTGATTGATTGGATAGCATCTCAGCCATATACTAATATACTTACTCACATATCCGATGACACACTCACATAGGGACTGAGACACTCATTGAGGTATGTACTGAACACTAAGAAATCATCCATTCAGTCAAGTAGGCCTTTGAACATGTCTGGGGCTTGCTACTGTAGAGCCTGTGTAGGCAGTTTTCCTGCTAGGTGAATTTGACATTTGAAACACATTGCTAAGCGTTAAATTGGATCGACAGGGGGTGAGAATTGGCGAGGCGGAACAGCGCATCTCGAACGCAGAAGATAGTCTGCAGCGGGTAGATGCAAAAACGTCTGACATGGAGAAACTCTTAGCAATCATTCAAGCCAAGAATGAAGACCTTGAAGCGCGCTCACGGCACAATAACATACGTATTCTTGGGCTGCCAGAATCCACAAATGTAGGGCGCCTGGAAACATACATTGAAAACTTGCTTCGAGACATGTGTGGCGCCGACCAACTCTCTGATATGTTCATCGTGGAGCGGGCCCATCGCTCTCTCTTGCGGCGCAGCCGCTGCCGGGTGCCCCACCCTGACCAATCATCGCCCGTTTGCTCAATTACAGAGATAGAGATGCGGTGCTCCGCATCTCCAGGCAAAAGGACAGCGTGACTCACCAGGGAAACACTCTGTCGTTCTACCCTGACTTCACGGCGGCGGTGCAGGCAGCTAGAAAGGAGTTTCAACCAACAAATCAGATTCTAATCGCCGAAAATATTCAATATGCTATGTTCTATCCTGCCCGATTGAAAATAGGCACCGACGACAAGGCCAAGATTTTTGCTAACCCCAAGCAGGATCTAGACTTTGCCAAGTCGCTCCGCCGTAAAAAGAAAACCTCTCCTGTCGCCTCGGACACCGAGGAATGATGCTCATGGGCTCTCGCGCACTAGCTGTCTCACACCATAGACCTTGCTGGGGGATCTGGCAGTACTGACTCATCACCTGATGCGGCTTGGCCCTGCTGCAGTGTTGGGACCTTCATTATTACAGTTGGATTTAGACATAGACCTGACAGTGCTGTTATCTCAATATCCTTTTACCAATCAGTAATATTAATGACGATGCAAGTGTTATTACATAAACTGTTGTAATGTGAAAGGTTCACTACCACTTCATTGCGGGGCCAGAGATATTGACTCAGGGAGCACACACTGTTTGAGCCGGTGGCCACCTCCCTTGTCCACCAGGGAGTTATCAGCGCCACGGCGCCCACTCCAATGGGTGTACCCCATCTCGTTTGTAATATCTTTTCTCACATGTTGGGGTGTTTTGTGATTAAGGGGTATGGCTTTGGCAATTTGGGGCTGCTAAAGTGGGTGGGGGGATCATTTGTTGTTATGGGAAAAGTTAAATGTGAATGCATTGACGCGGTAGACAGAGACTGCACTTATTATGTACTGTATTTGGGCCGCCAGTTGATTATCTCGCTGCTGATAAATATACTCGCAGGAAACAATGAGTGATAGATAGAACTGTTTGACATGGAATGTCCGTGGGCTGAACTCCCCCCAAAAAATTTGCCAAGTTTTTGCGTATTTGGATTGACACGGAACTCAGGTCGCTCTTGTACAGGAAAAACACTTGACTAAAGCGTCCGAAGTCAGAATTGCAGTCAGATGGGCTGGGTTCAAATTGGCCTCCTCTTATTACTCCTACGCCAGGGGTTTTCTTATTCTGATTAAGAGGGGTATCCTATTTACACCAATCAAAACTTATACGGATGACGGGGGGCGATGTGCCATGGTCCAGGGTAAACTCGGCAATCACTGATCACTAGCATAAATATATACGGATCTATAGCAGATGACATCGAGGTATTCCAGCGACTATATAGTGTGTTGAGGGACTGGCCGGAGGTGACCATAATGTGGGGAGGGGATCTGAACACTTACTTAGACCCCAACGTAGATAAATCCAATCCGCAAAGTGTTCGCACGCTAAGGGTGGCACAATGTGTCAACAATGCGATGCTAGAATTTGGGCTGGTGAATATCTGGAGACTTCACAATGGTGCTGCCAGGGAGGGTACACATGCTACACCAGCACACAATAGCTGGTCCAGGCTAGACTACTGGATTCTAAGTGAGGAAGCAACTACATGGGTCACCGGGGTCACTACTCTTCCACGCACTATATCAGATCATAATCCAGTGCAACTTGTTTTTACTATTCCACTCATGATTCACCGTCCGTTTACGTGGCGCTTTCGAGCATAGGCGTTACGGGATCCTGTCTACACCGACACTATCAGAAAAGCCATAGTTCACTACTTTGAGTTAAATACAGGCACAGTGGACAGTATCGCCACCCTTTGGGAGGCCTTCAAGGTGACAATACGTGGGGTCTGCATCAGCACCTCAGCGGGTATCTTGAAAGACATTAGAGGTCAACTTACTAAGATAGAAACCACCCTGACGGCCCTTGAGCGTGCTCACGCGGACAACCCATGTCCTGCCACACTTTCTCGTATTCACGAGCTAATCCTGGAATACGACGCATTGGCAGAATCCGAAATCCGATATCTATCTCGTAGACATGTAGCCAGATCATATGGGGAGGGACGGAGACCCAGCCGCAATCTGGCAACAAAACTCGCATCGAACATTACCACATAGATAAAATAACTGACTCTCGGGGGCAGAGCATCACACTCCTCTGGAAATTGTGGACCAGTTCCGAGATTTCTATGCCTCACTATACTTGTCGCGAGAGACAGCGGACTTAACGATAGCGGAATACTTGGCAGATATGGCTTGTGCGTGGCTGGCGGATGGTCACCGTGATTACTTAGATCAGCCAATTGATGTATCTGATATAAAATCAGCAATTTGTGCCTTACCTAACGCAAAGGCGCCGGGGCCGGATGGTTTCACGGCTGAATTTTATAAAGAATATGCGGATCTACTAGCTCCGCATCTATTGGAAATGTACGCGGAAGCACACGAATCGGGTGTTCTGCCACCGTCCCTTCATCAAGCATTAATTATCACCCTCCTAAAAAAAGATAACCCATCTGACCGTTGCGAATCGTACCGGCCCTTGTCCCTTATTAACCTTGATGCAAAAATACTTGCAAAAATCCTAGCCACCAAATTGCAACCCTTGATGGCCTGCTTGGTCCTCCCGGACCAATCTGGCTTTATTCCCGAACGATCAACATCCCACAATCTCAGAACTATATTCGCGATGATGCACGTTCTTGACCCGGGCTTGCACGCCGCCGCTGTGATGTTAGACGCGGCCAAAGCCTTTGATTCCATAGAGTGGAGCTACATGTTCCAGAATCTAAAGAGAATGGGATTTCCATTATTATTTCTGGGCTAGGTGAAATTATTATATACCGATCCGTCTGCTCGGGTGAGGGTGGGGGGCCTGACATCTGAGCCATTCTCGATCAAACGAGGCACTTGGCAGGGATGCCCCTTATCACCACTATTGTTTGCTATTGCACTTGAGCCCCTGGCTTGTGTGATCCGACAACGTCATAGAGAGACGGCCCTCAACTTCATTCACCGCCCTATTGGTATATCCCTATACGCAGACGACATGGTCCTATTTATCAGGGAGCCCGGTCGATACTTAACGCAGGTCCTGAGAGAGTATATCAGATTTGGGTTGTTTTCTGGTCTCACCATTAACTGGGACAAGTCAGTGATTTCTGCCTTTGACAGCGGTGACCTCCCCGCCGGCCATGGAGTATCCCCTAGTATGGACCACGGAGCCAGTCAAATACCTAGGGGTTTGGGTGTATCGCGACCCTGAAATCGTTATAAAAGAAAACTATTGGCGAGCATGTATCACACTTGATCAACAAGTCGAATGATGGGGTGCACTGCCACTATCACTGGCTGATCGCATTGCAATTGTCAAAATGGTCGTGTTACCGTGTTTTTTATATCTCTTCTCCAACATACCTATAAAATTGACACAACATTTCTTCAAGATCATGAGAACTTCTCTACTTCGATTGATCTGGGGAGGCAAATGGGCCCGAGTGAGCTGGGCAACGCTTACACTTGATTATGCCAAGGGGGGATTCAGTGCTCCAGACCTGTATATCTATTATCTGTGCGCCCAAGCACAGTATGCGTACTACTGGGTTAACCAACATGCATACACTCCTCACATGGCGATTGTAGAAGGCGATGCCCACCCGATTCCCCTATCTAGCATCATTACGCATGCACGGCGAGGTACCCCAAAAGCGGAGATAAACACTTTGGATACAACGATCGCAGCGTGGCAATCCATAGGCCTGTTAGCCACTAAACTTCCAATATACGCCCCAGCGTTGCCTCTGGCACATCACGCCGCACTCTCGGTGACACAGGAAGATGGCCCGGTACGATCGCTCAGAGAGGCAGGCATAGTCACTATGAAAGACCTTTACCCCAATGGCACTTTCATCACTTCGGAAGATCTACAATACATCACTAACCCTTCACCATTATTCCAGTTCACTGTCCACAGATTACGGCGAGCTGTCAAATCACACTACACCACATACCCAATCGAGCCACCGGTGCTTCAATCGCTGCAGCTACTATTAACCACTCCTACTCGGAGGAAACTGGTCACAAAGTTGTATAAGGCTGTACGGGCCGAACAAACTAATGCACCAGATCAGAGCCTGGCCCGCTGGAATGATCAGCTGACTCCCCCCTTGACACTCACCGAGTGGGAACATATATGTAAACTCACTGGCACACTTACACCCAATGGCAACCTACGAATTATACACTTCAAGTATCTTCATCAGACATATCATACGCCCCTTCGATTACACAGGTATGGACTACGTGAGTCCAGCAGATGTAAGCGGTGCGGCCGCTTAGACGTGGACTTTATGCACCTCGCCTGGAAATGTGGGCTGGTGGGACGCTTTTGGGAACTGGTGGTGGGTCATGTACAAAAAATGTCTGGGGTAGAACTGCAATGTATGCCGCAGGTATGTTTGCTATGTTATGTTCCTCATGTGAAGGGTCCTTTAGGCAAATTTGTACGCAACGCACTACTGATGGCCAAACGCCGGGTGGCTATAACGTGGGAGAACACTAATGCACCAAAGGTCGAACACTGGCTCAAAGACATGGTATATTGTAAAGAAAATCTTGAATTGTATGCGGAAGAACTTCCAACGTCATCCAAACCCAAAGACATCTGGGAACCTCTATGCCTGTTTCTACAACAGGCTCCAACTAACTCTACACCGGTAGTGATATAGGGTCCTGTATAACTCTAGCTTGTCACCCAACATGTTTTCTGGGGTCATTGACTCGAAATATGATGGTCTTTGTTCTCTGTATTGATCAATCACACTTTGTTGTTGTTGGTTTCCTGTTGTGCTGCCTTGCATGGTAGCGTTTGCTGCTCCAATCTTTCAAAAATGCAATAAAAAGATTTTTTTAAAAATGTTTTTACAGTGAAAAAACCCCAAAAGCTATTTTCACTGTAGCAAGGCTGGCTGTTCCACAGGAAAACACCTGGTTACATTATGCCATTGAATAATGCTAATTTCTGTAATGAAACCGCAAGAAAAATTAGTAAACAATTATTTTAAAAAAAAGTTTGAGGTGGTTAAGTGTTAACCAGTGTTGAGTTATGTATGTAGCAGTAATGAAGGCAGTTGCACACACAATTATATACCGTAAAAGTCACTGACACAGTCAGCAAGCAACTCATGCAACTCCTTACATATGGATTGAAAGTCTCATACAGTAGTTAAGAGACCAATATCAACATATTTACTTAGAAATCCAATGTTAAGGAACGCGAGCAAGGAAAATCTTACTCCAGAGTACAGACTACCGTCCGGTAAGATTTCTCAACACGGGCAGTTGCGGATGGTCGCTACCACTCGCAATGAGAAACCTGCTGTTCGCGCTGAGGAAGCTTCTGCTCTAGGAGAACATCTACTCGAGCTGCAAAGAGAAACATTGCCCTCTTATGCTCCATGTGGTACCCTTCGTGCTGATTTTACAGCGCGGGACAAACACCTGGCGCTAAAAATCAGGATGACCGGCGCAATGTAATGCACACTGCTGCTTGTAGAACTCCGCGTAGTTTTTGGTTACTATGCAGAACTCCATGAATTCTGCCCAGGCCTAATTTAGAGACCCAAAGAATAACTGAGGGAGCGAAACATATACTAATATACTTACTCACATATCCGATGACACACTCAAATAGGGACTGAGACACTCATTGAGGTATGTACTGAACACTAAGAAATCATCCATTCAGTCAAGTAGGCCTTTGAACATGTCTGGGGCTTGCTACTGTAGAGCCTGTGTAGGCAGTTTTCCTGCTAGGTGAATTTGACATTTGAAACACATTGCTAAGCGTTAAATTCCTCTTCTACTACATATACGTCACCCCCAAGATAAGCTGTAGGTGGGCTATAGGGCAGGAAGTTATGTGCTTAAAAGATAAGACGTGTTCTTTGAAGTTTCATTGACTTACATGTGCACTTTGCACTTACAGACCCATATGTCCAGTTATACATCCAGTCTCCCATCTATACTGAAACTCGCATACCTATGCATAAAACAATAGAGTCACTACTACAGCCAGTCAGACAGTGATAAAGGCATCTAAGCATTCGCTCATACTCACATACTACTCTTATGTATCCAGCAGTAATGGAGGCAGTAGCACACACCGGTAAATACCCACTAACACAGCCAGCAAGCAATTCATGCAGCTCCCTACATACAGATTGAGAGTCCCTTAGAGTAACGAAGAGACCCACACATATATCAACATGCTTACTTACATATCCAATGACAGACTCACATAGGCACTGAGACACTCATTTAAATATGTACTGAAGAACTGACACTAACAAGTTACCCATCGAGACAAGTAAGCCTTTTAAACATATCTCAGGCCTGCTATAGTAGAGCATGAATATGTAGTTTCCCTACTAGGCCAAGTTGATATTCAAAACATGTCGCCCAACGCAACATAATCACAATTGACCACATCCTACCCGTCGACTGGTATGACCACCACTTAATCCTATTCCGCATCACCCAACCGATCACATATCAACCTCCCACTCAAGACCTCCCAATTTGGACGAGAAATCTAACTCCGATCACCTTGGCCGACCTAGAGGAAAGGGTAAGCTCGCTTCTTCCCATCTCCACAGGTGATCTCTCTACCACGGAACTCACCTCTCACTACAACACAACTATGATGTCCATCCTAGACCAATTAGCCCCCCTGAAAATAAAAAAAAAACAGGAACATTCCATCCAGATCCTGGTTCAACACGGACATCAACGCCGAAAAAAGACAACTAAGAGCTACAGAATGACTATGGAGGAACACCCCCTCCCCATGTCTCCTCGAACAACTCAAAGCAGCCCGAAGGAACTACAAACAACACATCAACAACGAAAAAAACACCTTTTTCTACACTGCTCTGGACAACGCGAAGAACCGGCCTAAAGAACTCTTTAACATCATCAGGCAACAAACCTCCAAGCCCTCTGCAACCTCAGTGCAGGCCTCTAAAGACCTGTGCCACAACTTCGCCAACTTCTTCAACAACAAAATCACCAAGATTGAGCTCTCACTTGACATCAACCTTAATCCCCCCTGCAAAAGCCTCAGAGGCCGAAGTCCGCACACTTGAGCACCCCAGAAAAGCCTGGAAATCCTTCAACCCCATTCCTGAAGTGGAGATTCTCAAACTGATCTCCAACTCCAAACCCGCATCTCACGTCCTAGATCCTATTCCCACCCAATGGACTAAAATACAAACTCTCCCTAGATCTGTTCTGGTGCAAGATCATAAACCGCTCCCTGAGAACCGGCGTCATACCGGACTGCCTCAAAGTCGGCCAAGTCACGCCACTACTGAAAAAACCAGGCCTCGACACCAACGACCTCAACAACTTCAGACCCGTTTCCAATCTTCCCCTCCTATCCAAAATCCTCAAAGTGCGTTCTCCTACAACTGACTCAGCACATGGACAGCATCAACCTTCTAGACCCCCACCAATCGGGCTTCAGAAAAGGCTGCAGCACCAAAACCGCGATCCTTGGCATAGTGGACGACATCCACAAGTCTCTTGACACTGACCAATGCTGCCTACTCATTCTCCTTGACCTATCGGCAGCCTTTGACACAGTTGACCACAAGCTACTCATCAAGGCTCTCCAAGAAAGGGTAGGTGCAGATGAGGTGGTCCTACACTGGTTCTCCTACTTCCTACACAACCGCGCCCAAAGGATAAAAATCAAAGCCTTTATGTCAGACCTACACCCCGTCAGCAGAGGTGTCCCCCAAGGTCCAGTACTCTCCCCTCAACTGTTCAATATATACATGGAACCCTCACCAACCTACTCAAAAAAGCCAACATCCCCTTCCACCTTTATGCGGATGACACCCAGATCTATCTGGAAACCTCCTCCATCGATGACATTCAGAGACTTAACGACACCCTAAGAGAAGTCCAACAATGGCTATCAATAAACCACCTAAAACTCAACCAAGATAAAACAGAAATCCTCCTCATCTCCAACAAGGAAGAAAACCTGCATATTGTTGAATGGCTAAAAGCAATCGATGCTCTCGACGGCAACCTCATGCTGGCCAGCTCTGTAAAATCTTTAGGAATCACCCTAGACGCAAAACTCAACATGTCCAAACACATTAAGAACTCCGCAAAGAGCGCCTTCCTCAATCTGAAGCTACTCAACAAAATAAAACCATTCATCCCGCCCAAGGACCTCAAACAAGCCACTCAATCACTGGTGCTATCTAGACTCGACTATGGGAATGCAGTCCTCACCGGCACAGCAAAATCCCACCTAGCTCCCCTCAAAACTACTCTCAATGCAGCAGCCAGAATGGTCACCGGAGTTAAGAAATATGAACACATCTCTCCCGCACTCAGAGAACTAAAATGGCTCCCAGTCGAAATGCGCGCCAGTTTCAGAACCGCCTGCCTCACGCACAAAGCCCTGCCCACAGGGAAACCCGACTACCTGGCCTCCAAACTCAAGAAGGCCGGTAAGGCTAGGAACCTCAGGAGCTCCAATACCCTACAACTCATCCCTATGAAGACACGCAAACAAAAAACAGCTCCTCAATCCTTTGCTGGGAGCGCTCCCAAAATCTGGAACTCCATCCCAGCGGACATCAGGACTATCCCTTCCTTTGTAAAATTCAAGAAACTCCTAAAAGTCCTCTTCCTCAACCATGCCTTTCCGAACCGAGAACCGATGCCAAAGCGAACCAGCATGCACTATACAGCACCCTGATACTGTCTCATTAAGACCTACCTCTTCCCGCACCTCCTCGCCCCTTCCCCCCTGAAAGAGGTTCAGCCCAATGACAATGTGCACCCATCGAGGTTATCGCAGGACTCCCGTCCTCAATGTGGCACAGCACGCTGGGACTTCCGAACCAATATATATACACCTCCGTCTTATTATGTGGCTCTTGTATTAAAATCTGTTGTAAAGCGCTCCGATACCCTCGGGTCTGGCCAGCGCTATATAAAACTCCTAAAATAAATAAAATGTTGGTAAGCCTTAATCTCCTCTTTTACTACTCAGAAGTCACTCCTGAGATAGGCAGTAGGTATGCTATAGCGCAGGGAGCTATCACCTTAAAAGATAAGACATGATGTTTCAAGTCTGATTGAGTTACATGCACACTTGGAGACCCATATTTCCAGTTATGGATCCACTCTCCTACCCATACTACAACTCACATACCTATGTGTAAAAGGATAGAGCCATGAATACAGCTAGTCACACAGTGACAGAGACACTTAAACATTCACTCACGCACACATGCATCTTTTATGGTTTCAGCAGTAATGCAGGCAGTTGCACACACATACCCCACAACTCACCCACATCCAGAGAACAATCCAGTAAACAATTCATGCAGCCACTTACAAACACATTTATAAATCCATAGAGTAACTAAGAGATCCAGAGATATACCAACATACTTACTTATATATCCAATGACACACCCACATAGGCACTGAGACACTCATTTAGGTATGTGCTAAAGAACTGACACTAACAAGTCATCAATGCAGAGAAGTAGGCCTTTAAACATGTCTTGCAGCTGCTACAGTAGGGTGTGTATATGCAGTTTTCCCGCTAGGCCAAATTGACATTCAAAACATGATGGTAAGCCTTAAACTCCTCTTGTACAACATATAAGTCACTCCTGAGATGGGCTGTAGCTGGGCCATAGAGCAGGGAGCTTTGAGCTTAAAAGAAAAGGCATGTTGCTTCAAGTCTGATTGAGTTCGATGTACACTTGGAGACCTATATGTCCAGTTATAGCTCCACTTTCCTACTCATACTAGAACTCACATATCAATGTGTAAAATGATACAGCCACTAAAATACCCAGTCAGACAGTGACAGAGGTACTGAAACATTCACTCACACACACATACAGCTCTTATGTATCCAGTAGGAATAGAGGCAGTTTACATGCAGTTAAATACCCCAATGGTCACTATCACAGGCAGCAAGCAATGCAAGCAGCTCCTAACATACAGATTGAGAGCCTCAGAGATATACCAACATACTAACATATCCAGTGTCACACCTGTACAGCATTTATGTATGCAGCAATACCACAGCTAGTTGCACACACAGTTACCCTAACAGTATGGAAGAGAGTTAGTAAACTATCTATACAGCCACTTTTATATAGATTTACATTCCCATTGAGGTATTAAGAGAGACATTCTTATACTGACATTCTGACTTACAGAAACACTCATACACCCATACAGGGACTCAGAGTCACTCAGATTTGTATTCAAGAGCTGAGAGAAGCAAATCACCCATTCATACAAGTAGCCATTTAAATGTCCATGAGGCCTGATACTGCAGAGCCTGTGTGTCTATTTTTACTGCTATGTCGACTTGACATTTAGAAGCCTTTGTAAGGTGTTATAGTACCATTCTACTACATATAAATAACTCTTAAAGTAGACCACAGGTATTTATATAGTAAAGTAAGTAGTTAAATTATGTAATTTTAAAAAACATATTAATAAGCTAACTATATTTATTTGATTTTGTATTCCCAGAGCTCTACATCTACTTAAAAGCAGATACTTAACATGCTAAATAAAACACAATTAAGAAAGAAACAGAGGCAGGGATACTATCTCCTTACAACACAGAAAGAAAAAGGACAGAATGTGGAAAATGTGATTAAAGAAAAAAGAGCAAAAGAGTTGCGGGTAAGAAAACTAAGAAGTTACTTAAAATGCTATGTACAAAACTACAAACTGAGCAAGTGGAAAGTCTCAAATCCACTAAATAAGGCAAAACACTGAGGGCCTGATTACGATGGCTGTTGGACAAGCGTCTGGCCGCCATGCGCAGGGGACCGCCTGATGACATGGTGGCAACACAGTGGCGACACAGTGGTGCTCCTAATGCCCAATTACAATGGGCCTGGCTTGTGGAAAAGTGCTTTATAACACTGCAGCTTGTGCTGGGGCCCTGGAAAAGGGTAGCAGCACAAGCTTTCTGTGTGAAGCGACAGTCCTTCACCCATTCATCAAAGGTCCGACAGCCTGCATCGTAATGCAGTGGTCGGACCAATGCCCTGTATGTCAGGCAGACTGCCACCGATGGCCTTTGATGACCTGTCGGTGGCGGCCTGCCCGACATTATAATGAGGGCCTAAGTGACAGCAAGACTAATGTATAAGAAAGGAGATATTTTAACAAACAGACAGAGGTGGTTTAAAGAAATTAGAGTCTGAATGTTCTGTGGTAGGTGTTGGACTCGGCATCGTTGGCGTGGTTTCCCCAGACTTTTTGCCTCTACCTCCTGTATTTTTGATGCTGTGCTGGATTTCGTTTTTGCTCGTATGTACTATGAAACAGTATAAAAGGAGAAGAGAAGCAGTGAAACAAAAGGAACATGTTGAGGCTGTAGCTGATAAAGCATTTGCCCTGAAGAAGAAGCTATTTATTTTAATCTTGAGTAGAATGAGTACACTGAACAAAATAGTGTTGAGCTTGAGGAAAAGAAGCCAAAAGAAAAGACTTGTGAATAGAAGTAACTTTTGCAAAGTTTTCAGTGGTGAATGGAAACATACTTCCAGTACTAAGCTTTTTTTCAATGAAGAAAGCTACTTTCAAGACAATAAATTAGTGCCTGCGGTTGAAGCAAGTGATCACTGTTATGAGATAAAGGATGGTACTCCCATTCCAAAAGAGGAGAGAGTTCCTAGGAATGTTGAGAAAGTGATAGCTGAAGAGGTACAGGGAAGACGTACCCAGGCGCCTGCATACAAATGGAGCTGTAACAGTAGTTGCAATGTTTGCAGGAATCAATTGATATAATGAGAGGCTTCCTATGTAACTTTCCATGCAAAAGTCTGAAACAGAAAGTTGTAATTTTGCAAGGATTAGATCCATGCAAAATAAGGAAATATACAAATTTACAGGGACATTCACTAGCATGTCTATAGAAGAAAGTGTGCCAAAACAGAATGTTAGGTGTTCACCACTCTAAAATGTGAAGTTTAGTTAGGA
Source organism: Calotriton arnoldi (assembly GCA_963921515.1). Taxonomy (NCBI): domain Eukaryota; kingdom Metazoa; phylum Chordata; class Amphibia; order Caudata; family Salamandridae; genus Calotriton; species Calotriton arnoldi. The sequence continues at coordinate 1,858,348 of CAWUFW010001960.1, read as the reverse complement.
GACTTTACTATGCCATAACTCCTGCCCTGTGTTCAGGAGAAATGAATAGAGCTCTTTGCATGGTAAAGTAGCAGAGGTAGAACAAGTTTATGATGTTCAGCTTCATTTATTTGGTCCCAAAGAGGGTCTAGAGAAAATGAAGAGTAGGTATCTAGAGTTGTAGAGGAACACAACACAAACATTAGTGTTGATGATTTTACAGAAGAGATTAGGATGTTTAACACAGTTTCTTCACAGAAACCAAACTATGTTTGTATTTGTTGTTGATGCTACAAAAGCCAAACTTGCAATGTTGATCTGTACTCAAAAAGTGAACAAGAGAACAATAAGTGGCAACAATTTGCTGTATATTTATTTGGATAAAAACAGAGTTGTCCACACAGCAAGTTATATGTAAGATCTGCCACAATAAGTTAGAGAATAACAATATTCCAGCTAGAGCAGTACCTAACAAACTAGAATTAGTATGTATTCCACAAGAACAGCAAAATATAAATGTTTATTAATCCATTCTCATACAATGTGCACACCCATTTCAGGCTATAATATGTATGGAGCTTAAAACATGGAAGCTGCCACCAACTGACCTTCAGAAAGGCCTTAAAAGAAGAATTGTCTATCTTTAGATTTTAAACACAATATTGAAACTGTTGGTGTACACAGAGAGGATCTTGAACCAGTTGTCATTCTAGTAAATGGTGTGCCCACAAAGAGTAAAAAAATCTGGCAAGAGTTAGTGGATTTTAGTAAAGTAAAACAAAGCAATATTATACCTGGAAAAAAATAATGTTTATTATAAAAAGGTTGATGTAGTTAATGATATGACATATGTAGACAAAGAAACATCACCATCAAGTGGACAGATTGAAAAAGTGGATCGATACAGATCAGAAGAGATTTACGACCACTACAGCATCCATTTTAAAGAAGTCATCGGTGATGCTATTGATCTCTTTCAAATGAAGCAAGCAAAAGGAACTCCCATGAGTGTGTGGGAAAATGTTTAGAAGCTCACTGTTTTTCACAGCTGTTTCCCACTGGAGAATGTGGCCGGTTTAATGAGCGTCCTGTATAGATACCAGCAGCTGAATACCAGTAAATCAGATTATACTCAGGGGAGCCAAGATTTCTGCAGAGTATCCCCTACATATTACATCTCCTGTTTGAGTGTGACTAGTCTGGACTTTCAATGCTGGTAACCATTTTCTGAAACTGGTGTTAATCTTCAAAATCTGTCTGCAAAGGAATTTATGGACAAAGTGCATGGAATGGATGAAAACTTGGAGTATAACCTGATTAATTTGATGGCTTGCCAACGTGGCACCAACGAGTATTGGTATCACCGTCATGGAGAACTGAAATTTATGTTGAGAAATCTAGGTGCACTTGGTTTCTTACAATCAGTTGTGCTGAGTATGCCTGGCATGACCTACTTAAAGTTTTGCGAGAAGCAAACTGAAATATAAAGGACATCAAAGTGAAGACAGCAGGAGAACTTTGCTCCTTGGATCCTGCAAATATTTGCAGATACTTTAACCACAGTTGAAAAGGGCTTAAGACAACAAGGTCTATGGTTACAAACCATTGATGTGGGAAGTACTGTCATCAAAAAGACAGATTCAAAGGAAAACTTTACACCAGATGTCGATTTGGATTGCCATGACCTGTGATTTCACAAGGAAGAGTGAACAGCTTTAAGTCTGCAGTTAAACATACTTTGACACGGAAATCACCTAAAAACACATACAGCCTGAGAAGAACAGAGGCCTCCAAATATATAAATGACTACAAACAACCCTGTGATTCTGAAGATGTGGAATGCAAATATCGAACTACAATTTGTTGCAGATAACTCCATCACTGTTGCTTGGTACTTCACTTCATTCATTACAAAATCAGAGAAGACCGAGATGAAGGAGATGTGAGAGAAGATTTCTGCTGAAAAGAGTCTATCTAAGAAATTGTTGCAGCTTCAGCTTGAAAATTCTATCCCATAGAGAGATGGGCTCCTATGACTACTGTGACCAGCTGAGCTTGGCCAGTTTGTTCTCTAGGTCAAGGGTAATTGTTTGGGTAAGCCTAGGCCTAGGAAGCACACAGAGTAGAGTGCTAAAGTATTACCCAAACATTAAGGGGTCGATTCCGAATCGGGCCGGAAAAGCACCGACCGACTCGGAGCCGGAAATTATACCGACCGACACGTACCTGTGGCGCCCGACACGCCAAGTACGATGCAAAGCGTGCAAAATCCGACCGACACGTACAGAACCCAAGCCGAACGACCGAGCCGCACGGAAAACAGCAATCCGGCCGGAAAAACACGCGAATCGAACCGACCGACACGCACCCGGAACAAATCCGACCGAAACGTACCCGCGAACTCCAAACCGCAAAGTGCGATGCAAGGCGCGAAAACCACGACCGAGTCGGACGGAGGACAAGCCGCACGACCGACACGCATACAAAACCGAGCCAAAGCAACACAAAACACCGCGACCGACGCGTACGCAGCATAGAAAACTGCACAAACACAGCGTGAACGAAACGGAGAACACCGTACGAGACAAATGCAGGGTCCGACTCGGTCACAAGAACGTTTCCAACATGCACAGACAGTACAAAGGAAAAATCACACAAAAAAAGGCCAAACAAGCAATTACAAAGCCAATAAATACTGGGGGTGGGGACAGAGAACAAAGACACACCCACAACTCCACCCATATAAAGGACACAAATCACAACCATGATCCTTTGCAAATGCCATTCCACTGCCAGCACCCAAGAGACAGCAACCACACACCCACAGCTCATCCCTCACACAAGCCACACACCATCAGCACACCAACAAATACCTACCTCACATACACCCAGCAAAACACACACTCACACACCCTCACCTGCACACCAACACACACATCACTCACCATCACCACCCATCACCATGCTCCCCAAGAAGAATCACAAGTTCCTAGATTGTGAATTGGAAGTCCTGGTAGACGAGATCCTCAGGGTAGAGCCACAGCTGTTTGGCACACTGGTCCAACAGACCCCCATCTCCCAGAAAACCAAGATGTGGGAGAGGATCATCAACAGGGTGAACGCACAATCACCATGTCTGCGCACAAAGACCGACATCCAGAACAGGTGGTATGACGTGCGCAGGAGGGTCCGGGAGCTGCTCAAGAAAGACTACCTCCTGAGCCAATACACCGGCAGTGGCCCTCCTGCCAAGCCAGTATACCTCAGGCCCTGGGAGGAGAAGGTGCGGGCCATCCTTCCGCCAGTGAGCGTATATGGACTAGAGAACATCCCAGAGCCTGGTGAGTACACAACAAATGTACACAATATTCTGCCACAATACACACACACATCACTGTCAAGGGGAGAGTCAAACCATGCACTCATAGCAATTACACAGCAACCAGAACAGAATCATCCCAAAATGTGTATGTCAGTCAGAGAAACACAACACATGCCATCAAAAAAGTTACATCCAACCGTGCCATCACATGTACAAACACAACTACAACTACAGCTAGGCAGTGGCACAAATAGAACTAACAAACACATCCAGACATGTAGCCACCACAACAACACCAACACACAGTGAAGACCACTGAAAGGAAGGAATTCTGTGTATGCTGGCCAAGTCAGTGTAGCCAATAGCATCATGGGAGTCGTAGTCACACATATTGCCCCCCCACAACTGTCCCATCAACACCACCATGAACCATGCGCACATCACAGGGAGTGGAGAAGGACTCACAAGATGGCTGACACTGGCTACTGCTGCGGGAGCACAAGGCCCTGCTGGGAACTGTGCACCAACAAACAGCAGGACACCACTGACTGACATCCTGAGAGACAACTTCCACTCCCTGCAATGCAAGCACGTTCCATGGTGGGATATCTAGCTGGCTGGGTGGGAAGGAGGACTTGCAGCACTGACCATAGTCACAAGCACCTCCCCTCACACCCCCTCAACACAAACTCCACAGAACCCACCTGGTAGAATGCAATGCCTCCCATCCTAACTCAAGATCCCACAAAGAACCACCACCCTGGGTTATGTTGTGTGAAGCACAGGGACACTCTTGGGACTTTTAGCCAAACAACTGCCAGGACAACACTCCCAGCCATCCTGTCAGCACAGCCAGCCCACCCCACAGGGAAGCAGAGTCAAAGGAAGGAAGCATGGGCATGCTGGGAAGGGGGTGGAGGCAATAGCATGATGGGAGTGGTAGTCACAGATATTGCTCAGCCTCACAACTGGCCCATCAACACCACTCTGAACCATGCTCACATCACAGGGAGTGGAGAAGGACACACAAGATGGCTGAAACTGGCTACTGCTGCGGGGAGCACAAGGCCCTGCTGGGAACTGTGCACCAACAAACAGCAGGACACCACTGACTGACATCCTGAGAGACAACTTCCACTCCCTGCAATGCAAGCATGTTCCATGGTGGGATATCTGGCTGGCTGTGTGGGAAGGAGGACTTGCAGCACTGACCATAGTCACAAGCACCTCCCCTCACACCCCCTCAACACAAACTCCACAGAACCCACCTGGTAGAATGCAATGCCTCCCATCCTAACTCAAGATCCCACAAAGAACCACGACCCTGGGTTATGTTGTGTGAAGCACAGGGACACTCTTGGGACTTTTAGCCAAACAACTGCCAGGACAACACTCCCAGCCATCCTGTCAGCACAGCCAGCCCACCCCACAGGGAAGCAGAGTCAAAAGGAAGGAAGCATGGGCATGCTGGGAAGGGGGTGGAGGCAATAGCATGATGGGAGTGGTAGTCACAGATATTGCTCAGCCTCACAACTGGCCCATCAACACCACCCTGAACCATGCTCACATCACAGGGAGTGGAGAAGGACACACAAGATGGCTGACACTGGCTACTGCTGCGGGGAGCACAAGGCCCTGCTGGGAACTGTGCACCAACAAACAGCAGGACACCACTGACTGACATCCTGAGAGACAACTTCCACTCCCTGCAATGCAAGCACGTTCCATGGTGGGATATCTGGCTGGCTGGGTGGGAAGGAGGACTTGCAGCACTGACCATAGTCACAAGCACCTCCCCTCACACCCCCTCAACACAAACTCCACAGAACCCACCTGGTAGAATGCAATGCCTCCCATCCTAACTCAAGATCCCACAAAAAACCACCACCCTGGGTTATGTTGTGTGAAGCACAGGGACACTCTTGGGACTTTTAGCCAAACAACTGCCAGGACAACACTCCCAGCCATCCTGTCCGCACAGCCAGCCCACCCCACAGGGAAGCAGAGTCAAAAGGAAGGAAGCATGGGCATGCTGGGAAGGGGGTGGAGGCAATAGCATGATGGGAGTCGTAGTCACAGATATTGGTCACCCCCACAACTGTCCCATCAACACCACCCTGAACCATGCTCACATCACAGGGAGTGGAGAAGGACTCACAAGATGGCTGACACTGGCTACTGCTGCGGGGAGCACAAGGCCCTGCTGGGAACTGTGCACCAACAAACAGCAGGACACCACTGACTGACATCCTGAGAGACAACTTCCACTCCCTGCAATGCAAGCACAGTCCATGGTGGGATAACTGACTGGCTGGGTGGGAAGGAGGGCCGGCAGTCAACCAAATACAACCAATGCAGACCATGTTCACACCCCAACAAATACATAGAAATGCCCAAATAATGCAGGACAATGTGCCACACCAAAATCAACCCCTGACTGTGATGACTTAGGACAATGCAATGTACAGGCCCGCACCCAGAGGCACATTCACAACTGTCAGGTGTGTCAACCATTGATGCCTGCAGAAACATAACATACATTGTGTGTGTCTCCCAAAAACAGGTGATGATGGGGACACAGCAGCAGACGCTGAGGAGTCCCAGTCCCAGGCTCAAGAGGATGCGGAGCTCACTGGTGTCGTACAGCCTCTGCCCTCCTCGGACGAAGAAGACCAACCTGGCACATCCGGTGCAAGTCTACATGCAGCACCAGCAGGACCACCAGCTGCAGCACCAGCAGGACCACCAGCTGCACCCCTTGCACCCACCCCTCCAACGACTGTCACCACAAATACCATCCCTGCCGACATGGACAGAACAAGGAGCAACACCAGCACAGGGACCCTGGACCAACCTGGGGCCATGGACACCACCACCACCACCAACCCCCAAGGTGGACCAGGGTCATCTGTGCGTGCCACTGCACGCACTGCACATGTCAGCAGGGGTGGTGGGAGGGGTGGGAGACAGAGGTCGCTGCTTGCAGAGGTTGCTGGTGTGCATGATGACCCACAACTGGTACGCATAGCTGATGCGTACCAGTCCAGCACCGGAGACCTCAGCCAGGTAGTGGGGCTCCTCAGAGACATGAAACAGCAGCAGGCTGCCCATCATGCCCGCTTGGACTCTCACATGTCCCACGTGGAGTCACACATGTCCCACTGCGTGGAGTCCAAGTGGGATGCACTGCATGAGATGACGGCGGTGCACAGGGACATTTTACAATGCCTCCGCCAGATGAACAGCAACAAGTCCACACCTCCCTGTGTGCCAACAACATCTGGTGCTGCCCAAACTGCAACTGCCACAGGGAGGGAGGATGACTCTGGCGGAGAGTCCCCTGCACCGCAGCAGCCTGTACTTGAGGGGCCCCCCCCCCAAGAAGAGGGGTTGTCCGAGGAGGGGCAAGTGAGAGGCCGATGGCCAAGCGCAACTCCCAGGAAGCCTGAACCTGTTCTGGATGTTCACCTTTGTGCACAGACTGTTCACCCTGTTGACGGCAACACTACTCCCACACATTGCATGGGGAGTACAAGTTGGACCAATGTCTCAGACAACTGTGTCCCCGATACTGGGGATCCTGTCTACCAGGACTTTCAATTCACCTAGGAACTTCTGATTGCAAGATTTATGTACAGCACTACCCATCCTATGCACTATTCACACAAATGTATCACAATAAACACACTAATACACCATACTTGCCTCTGTTGTGATTCCAACGTGGGTGCTGTTATGGGGATGATTAACTGCAAAATTACACTGTGTATGCGAACTGCAACAGCAAGTACAACACAGGCATGTGAGTAAAGGCAACGCGACACATATGAGTGAGACACACCACCAGGGCTACACAACACATACACACCTAGGCCATCTGACTCATTGCCTACACTGATGTTGCCAGGAAAGATGGTGCAATGCACAGACACCACACCCATTCCCAGTTGTAGTCAAGTAGCCCACAGGTGCAGTAAGCAAATGGCAGTCAAATGTGTGACCACAGACAACGCACATCACAAAGTGAAGCACAGGTTTATTACACAGTTGCAACATGTCGTAACCACTACAGATGCAAGGTAATCCCACCGTCTACAGTCAACAACTGTAGACGGAAGGAAGTCCATGGGTGTGGCGCACATCACCTGTAGGGACACAACAGCTACCACCCTGGAAGTGCAATCACGTCGTCGGTGGACACAGTTGACCAAACGAATCTGAAAGTACCCTGTGAAGGACAGAAATGACACACAGTCAAAAGCAATGGAGAACAGGACAGAACAGCAAAACTCATGCACAATACATGTTACAAGATACCCACCCAGAACCAAGTTAGCATGTCAACACTGTTGGGGAGTACAGACCACCTGTAAGCACACATCGCAACACACATCCAGTCAAGTAGCCCATGGACACACTCCAACAGCACCAGAGCACCACCTACACATATCATGCCAACTCACATCAATGACATGACACCTCAGGATACTCACATTCAGCTAAAGAAGTTGGTGATGAGCTGTGTGCGGACATCACCCTCATCATCATCATCATCGTCACTGGCATCGTGGTCCAGGCCAGGATCCTCCACAGGTGGCGGATGTTGGTCATTGTCATCCTGGATGAGAGGCAACTCCTTCCGCACTGCCAGGTTGTGGAGCATGCAGCAGACGATGATAATCTTGCACACTTTCGCAGGGGCATATGGGAGGGACCCTCCGGTCTTGTCCAGGCAGCGGAAGCGGCTCTTCAGGAGACCAAATGTCCGCTCAATCACTCTCCTGGTCCGACCATGTGCCTCATTGTAGCGCATCTGGGCTGGTGTCACAGGGTTCCTGAGGGGTGTCAGCAACCACGGCATGTTGGGGTATCCCGAGTCACCTACGGACAGACAAGTGCACATTAGCTGACTTGGAAAAGTGGGCGGAATACTACAGATCAGATCACACACAATGGCACAAAGTCAGTACACACCGACAAGCCAGGCACGCTGGTTCTGCATCTGTGCCATCATCCTGGGGATGCGACTACTCCTCATCACAAAGGCATCGTGTGCTGAACCAGGGAAACGGGCACACACGTGTGTGATGGTAATATCTGCAATACACACCACCAGTGCATTGACCGAGTGGTAGTGCTTGCGGTTCCTGTAGGCCTGCTCCTGGGCCTGTGGTGGTACCAAAGCCACATGTGTCCCATCAATGGAGCCAATGACATGCGGCATCCTCCCCAGGGCATAAAAGTCACTCTTCACATCAGTGAGTCGTCGCAGTCTAGGGAAATAGATGTACCGGTTCAGGAATAGCAACATTGCCGCCAAAACATCGCGGAGCACACAGCTCAACATGGTCTGTGACATCCCACCAGCAGTCGCCACAGTATGTTGGAAGGTACCGGTGGCAAAGAAGTGTAGGGCTGCCATCACCTTCACCTTGGGGGTCAGCGCTGTAGGATACGGCCGGCCAGGCTGCAAATGTGGGGCCAACTACACTGCCAAATCCTCAATCAGCTGCCTGGTGAAGCGGTACCGTCGGATGTTGTCCCGTTCCACCATCGTTGCCAGGTCTGGGAATGGTCGATGGACAGCAGGAGCTCCTGCAGTGCAGAGGAGAAGTAAGCAAGATTGTCAGTCAGCCCACATATGCGGCATTGAACACACTCAATATCCCAACATACATCATTATGAGGCACAACTACATGAAGTGTGCAGTTCCGTAAGGACATGTATGGTACATACATGGCCAACATCTGTCATCACGGTCCAACAAGTGGCATCAATTAGTCCCAGGTTGGCCCATTGGATATCATGAGGCCGTGTCACAGTTCCCATCTCCTGCTGCCGTGTCACAATCCCCCCACAGTGACATGTGAGGACAGATGTGCCCCAGGCATCACAGCTCAACGACAGGTACATTCCCAGGGACCCTGTATTGCCACATGGACACTGGCATTACATGGAGTATCATGTATACACCACAGCAAAACAACTATGACCCCCACAGGTAGTGGTCCCACTTGCCACTGGAGGACAGACATGGACCTCTGTGACACACACACGCACAACATCAAAGTCCATGCACACACAACGTGGATGTGGAGACTGTCTCCCATTGTGCACATGAAATCAGAGACATTGTAAACACTACATGCACACAGACTGTGGAGGACCATCACTATTGTGCCACTGGGATACCCTGGCTCAAACATACCGTCCCACATGGGACTCACGGGGTATGTGACATGACATACACATACACCACCGTGAAATGTGACCATGGCACATGCACAGATATGAACAGTCGCACATCACAGTGGTCATGTACACGTAACACCCAGGATCCTGTCCCCATAAACACGTGCACAGCCTGGGGGTGGCTGCCCCCAGGTGACACCCACAGGACAACATGTACACCAACATACACACAATAGGAAATGCAGCCTTACATGCCTTATGATACAGCTTGGACAGGCTGTCGTGTTGTAGGTGTGCCCCTCACTCCCTGGGAGCTATCTGTGGCTGGCATATGTCCATCTGAGACAGGCATGGTGACATATGCCAGTCACTTGTACAGGGATGCGTTGTACTGCAATGGACCGATCGGTGCCCCGGCCGGCCCATTGCATTCAATGTGTGCGGGTACGCGTTGTGCCCCTGTACGCAGTTGTACTGCAATGGACCGATCGGTGCCCCGGCCGGCCCATTGCATTCAATGTGTGCGGGCACGCGTTGTGCCCTGTACGCGTTAGTACTGCAATGGACCGATCGGTGCCCTCGGCCGGCCCATTGCATTCAATGTGTTCGGGTACGCGTTGTGCCCTGTACGCGTTGTACTGCAATGGACCGATCGGTGCTCCCGGCCGGCCCATTGCATTCAATGTGTGCGGGTACGCGTTGTACCCTGTACGCGTTGTACTGCAATGGACCGATCGGTGCCCCCGGTCGGCCCATTGCATTCAATGTGCGCGGTACGCGTTGTACTCCTGTACGCGTTGTACTGCAATGGACCGATCGGTGACCCGGCCGCCCATTGCATTCAATGTGTGCGGGTACGCGTTGTACCCCTGTACGCGTGTACTGCAATGGACCGATCGGTGCCCCGGCCGGCCCATTGCATTCAATGTGTCGCGGGCACGCGTTGTAACCCTGTGCACGCGCAGTACTGCAATGGACCGATCGGTGCCCCGGCCGCCCATTGCATTCAATGTGTGCGTGGTACGCGTTGTACCCCTGTATCGCCAGCTGTACTGCAATGGACCGATCGGTGCTCCCGGCCGGCCCATTGCATTCAATGTGTGCGGGTACGCCGTTGTACCTCTGTACGCGTTGTACCCTGTACGCGTTGTACTGCAATGGACCGATCTGTGCCCCGGCCGCCCATTGCATTCAATGTGTGCGGGCACGCGTTGTACCCTGTACGCATTGTACTGCATTGGACCGATCGGTGCCCCGGCCGGCCCATTGCATTCAATGTGTGCGGGTACGCGTTGTACCCCTGTACGCGTTGTACTGCAATGGACCGATCGGTGCCCCGGCCGGCCCATTGCATTCAATGTGTCGGGTACGCGTTGTACCCCTGTACGCGCGTTGTACTGCAATGGACCGATCGGTGCCCCGGCCGGCCCATTGCATTCAATGTGTTCGGGTACGCGTTGTACCCTGTACGCGTTGTACTGCAATGGACCGATCTGTGCCCCGGCCGGCCCATTGCATTCAATGTGTGCGGGTACGCGTTGTACCCCTGTACGCGTTGTACTGCAATGGACCGATCGGTGCCCCGGCCGGCCCATTGCATTCAATGTGTGCGGGTACGCGTTGTGCCCCTGTACGCGTTGTACCGCAATGGACCGATCGGTGCGCACCCATTGACAATGGCCTTGCCTGGCAACGGACGCGTTTTCGAATTTCGAACGAGTCGGTTGCTGGAAATTCAGTTGGTCACCCACAACAATGTTGCAAAATCATGTATGTCATGAAGTTGAAGATTTGAAGGATGCCGTGGGCATGTATTGGTGCTGCTATTCCATGGATTGGCCAGATTCAGAAGATGCAAACGACTTGGACCTATCACTTTGGACACAAGGGACAGTATCTGCCTCTCCAGCACATATATATTGCTGGCTGTTCCCCTGAGAGCTCACTTGCCTGCACTACATGCTCCAGGACGACATCTGCCACTGCACTGCTGCTGTCTCTGCCCCTCTGGACCCTGCAATGGCACGTACTGTGGAGAGAGCCCCAGCCTTCAGCCTTGAGGAGAACCAGGCCCTGCTGGACAGCCTACTTCCACAGTACAGCAAGCTGTATGGGACACCAGGGGAGCAGGTGAGTGTTCTGTGCACTGCCTTTCTGAATGTGCATTTTTTCTGACTAGCAAGGCTGAAAGTCTGCACGCCACTGGCTAGCAGGCTCACTGAGTAGTTGTCACCCCCATAGTGTGTAGTGACATGCACTGGACAGGTATGGTGCAGTGACAGTGCATTTGAACAAGGTTTTACTTCCCATGCAATGATACCATGTAGTGACGTCTGGCAAACTGTCCATGGGCAGCGTTGCACTGCCTGTGTACATCATGTGCCCCTGTGAATGAGACATGTATATACAACTGTGTCATGCACGGATATGTTGCATGTGTAGTAATACAAAAGGGGATGATGGACGTGAACGCTTGAGCCAATCAAACACTCACTCCCAGTCAACTGATCTGGGTTTAATCCATCATCATTCTTTAGCTCACTCCACCACCCCAGTTCAGACATGGCCATATGCAAATCAGTCTGACCCTGTGCTCATGGGAACAGTCCAGCCCGAACTGCCAAGCCATGTCTTCCCTGGACCGAAACAAGCATCCTAGGACCGGTTTCTGGCATTTCAGCCGTCATCAGCCAGGCTTGCTTGAATCCAGTGGCAAAGTGAGCAAGGGATCCACGTCTGGGCATACCCCGCCAACTTAGGGCGTAACAAAGCGATACAAAAGGGGATGATGGACGGAACGCTTGAGCCAATCAAACACTCACCCCCAGTCAACTGATCTGGGTTTAATCCATCATCATTCTTTAGCTCACTCCACCACTCCCAGTTCAGACATGGCCATATGCAAATCAGTCTGACCCTGTGCCTCATGGGAACAGTCCAGCCCGAACTGCCAAGCCATGTCTTCCTGGACCGGAAACAAGCATCCTAGGACCGGTTTCTGGCATTCCAGCCGTCATCAGCCAGGCTTGCTTGAATCCAGTGGCAAGTGAGCAAGGACCCACGTCTGGGCATACCCCGCCAACTTAGGGCGAACAAAGCGATACAAAAGGGGATGATGGACGGAACGCTTGAGCCAATCAAACACTCACCCCCAGTCAACTGATCTGGGTTTAATCCATCATCATTCTTTAGCTCACTCCACCACCCCAGTTCAGACATGGCTATATGCAAATCAGTCTGACCCTGTGCCTCATGGGAACAGTCCAGCCCGAACTGCCAAGCCATGTCTTCCTGGACCGGAAACAAGCATCCTAGGACCGGTTTCTGGCATTCACAGCCGTCATCAGCCAGGCTTGCTTGAATCCAGTGGCAAAGTGAGCAAGGGACCCACGTCTGGGCATACCCCGCCAACTTAGGGCGAACAAAGCGATACAAAAGGGGATGATGGACGGAACGCTTGAGCCAATCAAACACTCACCCCCAGTCAACTGATCTGGGTTTAATCCATCATCATTCTTTAGCTCACTCCACCACCCCAGTTCAGACATGGCCATATGCAAATCAGTCTGACTCCTGTGCCTCATGGGAACAGTCCAGCCCGAACTGCCAAGCCATGTCTTCCTGGACCGGAAACAAGCATCCTAGGACCGGTTTCTGGCATTTCAGCCGTCATCAGCCAGGCTTGCTTGAATCCAGTGGCAAAGTGAGCAAGGGACCCACGCCTGGGCATACCCCTGCCAACTTAGGGCGTAACAAAGCGATACAAAAGGGGATGATGGACGGAACGCTTGAGCCAATCAAACACTCACCCCCAGTCAACTGATCTGGGTTTAATCCATCATCATTCTTTAGTTCACTCCACCACCCCAGTTCAGACATGGCCATATGCAAATCAGTCTGACCCTGTGCCTCATGGGAACAGTCCAGCCCGAACTGCCAAGCCATGTCTTCCCTGGACCGGAAACAAGCATCCTAGGACCGGTTTCTGGCATTCAGCCGTCATCAGCCAGGCTTGCTTGAATCCAGTGGCAAAGTGAGCAAGGGACCCACGTCTGGGCATACCCCTCCAACTTAGGGCGACAAAGCGATACAAAAGGGGATGATGGACGGAACGCTTGAGCCAATCAAACACTCACCCCCAGTCAACTGATCTGGGTTTAATCCATCATCATTCTTTAGCTCACTCCACCACCCCAGTTCAGACATGGCCATATGCAAATCAGTCTGACCCTGTGCCTCATGGGAACAGTCCAGCCCGGATCTGCCAAGCCATGTCTTCCCTGGACCGGAAACAAGCATCCTAGGACCGGTTTCTGGCATTTCAGCCGTCATCAGCCAGGCTTGCTTGAATCCAGTGGCAAAGTGAGCAAGGGACCCACGCCTGGGCATACCCCGCCAACTTAGGGCGACAAAAGCGATACGACAGGGATGATGGACGGAACATTTGAGCCAATCAAACACTCACTCCCAGTCAACTGATCTGGTTTAATCCATCATCATTCTTTAGCTCACTCCATCACCCGTTCAGACATGCCATATGCAAATCAGTCTGACCCCGTGCCTCATGGGAACAGTCCAGCCCGACTGCCAGCCATGTCTTCCCTGACCGGAAACAAGCATCCTAGGACCGGCTTCTGGCATTTCAGCCGTCATCAGCCAGGCTTGCTTGAATCCAGCGGCAAAGTGAGCAAGGGACCCACGCCTGCATACCGCCAATCCCAGGCTTACAAAGCGATACAAAGGGGATGATGGACGGAACGCTTGAGCCAATCAAACACTCACCTTCAGTCAACTGATCTGGTTTAATCCATCAATCATCTTTAGCTCACTCTACCACCCCAGTCCAGACATGCCATATGCAAATCAGTCTGACCCTGTGCTCATGTGAACAGTCCAGCCAACCGCCATGCTTCTGACCGGAAACAAGTATCCTAGACCGGTTTCGGCATTTGCCGTCATCAGCCAGGCTTCGCTTGAATCAGTGGCAGCAAGGGACTCACGCCTGGGTATACCGCCAACCAGAGGCTGACAAGCGATGCATAAGGGGATTGATGGACGGAACGCTTGACAATCAAACACTCACCCCCAGTCAACTGATCTGGGTTTAATCCATCATCACTCTTAGCTCACTCACTACCAGTTCAGACATGGCCATATGCGTAATCAGTCTGACCCTGCCTCATGGGAACAGTCCAGCTCGAACTGCCGCCATGTCTTCTCTGGACCGAAACAAGCATCCTAGGACTGGCTTCTGGCATTTCAGCCGTCATCAGCCGGCTTGCTTGAATCCGTGCAAAGTGAGCAAGTGGATCCACGCTCGGCATACCCCGCTAACTTAGAGCGTTGCATACAAAGGGGATGATGGACGGAACGCTTGAGCCAATCAAACACTCACTCTCAGTCAACTGATCTGGTCTAATCCATCATCATTCTTAGCTCACTCCACCATCCCAGTTCAGAACATGGCCATATGCAAATCAGTCTGACCCGTGCTCATGGTCAGTCCAGCCGAATCGCCAGCCATGTCTTCCTGACCGAAACAAGCATCCTAGGACCGCTTTCTGGCATTCAGCCGTCATCAGCCAGGCTTGCTTGAATCCAGCGGCAAAGTGAGCAGTGACCACGCCTGAGATACCGCCAACTCAGGGCTAATAGTGATACAAGTGGGATGATGGATCGGAACGTTTGAGCCAATCAAACACTACCCTGTCACCGATCTGGGTTTAATCCATCATCACTTTAGCTCACTCCATCATCCCAGTTCAGACATGGCCATATGCAAACAGTCTGACCCGTGCTCATGGGACAGTCCAGCCCTGCCAAGCCATGTCTTCCTTGGACCGAAACAGCATCTAGGACCGCTTCTGGTATTTCAGTCGTCATCAGCCAGGCTTGCTTGAATCCAGTGGCAAAGTGAGCAAGGACTCACGCCTGGCATACTCGCCAACTTAGGGCTGTTAAAGCTATATAAAGGGATGATGGACGGAACGCTTGAGCCATCAAACACTCACTTCAGTCAACTGATCTGTTTAATCCATCATCATTCTTAGCTCATCCACTACGTCTGTCACATATGCAACAGTCTGACTGCGCTCATGTATATTCAGCCCGAACTGCCAGCCATGCTGCCTTGACCGACAGATCCAGCACTTCAGCATCAGCTCGTCATCAGCCATGGCTTCGCTTGAATCCAGTGGCAAAGCGAGCAGTAGGGACCCACGCCTGCATACTGCCAACTTGTGCGTCATGACACAAAGGCGGATGATGGACGAACGCTGAGCCAATCAGCACTCACTCCCAGTCAACCGATCTGGTTTAATCCATCATCACTTTAGCTCACTCCACCACCCCAGTTCAGACATGGCCATATGCAAATCAGTCTGACCCTGTGCTCATGGGAACAGTCCAGCCCGAACTGCCAAGCCATGTCTTCTCTGGACCGAAACAAGCATCCTAGGACCGGTTTCTGGCATTTCAGTCGTCATCAGCCAGGCTTGCTTGAATCCAGTGGCAAAGTGAGCTAGGGACCCACGTCTGGGCATACCCGCCAACTTAGGCGACAAAGCTTGATACAAAAGGGGATGATGGACGGAACGCTTGAGCCAATCAAACACTCACCCCCAGTCAACTGATCTGGGTTTAATCCATCATCATTCTTTAGCTCACTCCACCACCCCAGTTCAGACATGGCCATATGCAAATCAGTCTGACCCTGTGCTCATGGGAACAGTCCA
Organism: Calotriton arnoldi; assembly: GCA_963921515.1. Taxonomy (NCBI): domain Eukaryota; kingdom Metazoa; phylum Chordata; class Amphibia; order Caudata; family Salamandridae; genus Calotriton; species Calotriton arnoldi. The sequence goes on along the minus strand of CAWUFW010001960.1, from coordinate 1,842,120 downwards.
GCCCGAACTGCCAAGCCATGTCTTCCCTGGACCGAAACAAGCATCCTAGGACCGGTTTCTGGCATTTCAGCCGTCATCAGCCAGGCTTGCTTGAATCCAGTGGCAAAGTGAGCAAGGGACCCACGTCTGAGCATGACCCCGCCAACTTAGGGCGACCAAAGCGATATAAAAGGGGATGATGGACGAACGTTTGAGCCAATCAAACACTCACCCCAGTCAACTGATCTGGGTTTAATCCATCATCATTCTTTAGCTCACTCCACCACCCCAGTTCAGACATGGCCATATGCAAATCAGTCTGACCCTGTGCCTCATGGGAACAGTCCAGCCCGAACTGCCAAGCCATGTCTTCCCTGGACCGGAAACAAGCATCCTAGGACCGGTTTCTGGCATTTCAGCCGTCATCAGCCAGGCTTGCTTGAATCCAGTGGCAAAGTGAGGCACAGGGTCAGACTGATTTGCATATGGCCATGTCTGAACTGGGGTGGTGGAGTGAGCTAAAGAATGATGATGGATTAAACCCAGATCAGTTGACTGGGGGTGAGTGTTTGATTGGCTCAAACGTTCCGTCCATCATCCCCTTTTGTATCGCTTTGTTCGCCCTAAGTTGGCGGGGGTATGCCCAGACGTGGGTCCCTTGCTCACTTTGCCACTGGATTCAAGCAAGCCTGGCTGATGACGGCTGGAATGCCAGAAACCGGTCCTAGGATGCTTGTTTCCGGTCCAGGGAAGACATGGCTTGGCAGTTCGGGCTGGACTGTTCCCATGAGGCACAGGGTCAGACTGATTTGCATATGGCCATGTCTGAACTGGGGTGGTGGAGTGAGCTAAAGAATGATGATGGATTAAACCCAGATCAGTTGACTGGGGGTGAGTGTTTGATTGGCTCAAACGTTCCGTCCATCATCCCCTTTTGTATCGCTTTGTTCGCCCTAAGTTGGCGGGGGTATGCCCAGACGTGGGTCCCTTGCTCACTTTGCCACTGGATTCAAGCAAGCCTGGCTGATGACGGCTGGAATGCCAGAAACCGGTCCTAGGATGCTTGTTTCCGGTCCAGGGAAGACATGGCTTGGCAGTTCGGGCTGGACTGTTCCCATGAGGCACAGGGTCAGACTGATTTGCATATGGCCATGTCTGAACTGGGGTGGTGGAGTGAGCTAAAGAATGATGATGGATTAAACCCAGATCAGTTGACTGGGGGTGAGTGTTTGATTGGCTCAAACGTTCCGTCCATCATCCCCTTTGTATCGCTTTGTTCGCCCTAAGTTGGCGGGGGTATGCCCAGACGTGGGTCCCTTGCTCACTTTGCCACTGGATTCAAGCAAGCCTGGCTGATGACGGCTGGAATGCCAGAAACCGGTCCTAGGATGCTTGTTTCCGGTCCAGGGAAGACATGGCTTGGCAGTTCGGGCTGGACTGTTCCCATGAGGCACAGGGTCAGACTGATTTGCATATGGCCATGTCTGAACTGGGGTGGTGGAGTGAGCTAAAGAATGATGATGGATTAAACCCAGATCAGTTGACTGGGGGTGAGTGTTTGATTGGCTCAAACGCTCCGTCCATCATCCCCTTTTGTATCGCTTTGTTCGCCCTAAGTTGGCGGGGGTATGCCCAGACGTGGGTCCCTTGCTCACTTTGCCACTGGATTCAAGCAAGCCTGGCTGATGACGGCTGGAATGCCAGAAACCGGTCCTAGGATGCTTGTTTCCGGTCCAGGGAAGACATGGCTTGGCAGTTCGGGCTGGACTGTTCCCATGAGGCACAGGGTCAGACTGATTTGCATATGGCCATGTCTGAACTGGGGTGGTGGAGTGAGCTAAAGAATGATGATGGATTAAACCCAGATCAGTTGACTGGGGGTGAGTGTTTGATTGGCTCAAACGTTCCGTCCATCATCCCCTTTTGTATCGCTTTGTTCGCCCTAAGTTGGCGGGGGTATGCCCAGACGTGGGTCCCTTGCTCACTTTGCCACTGGATTCAAGCAAGCCTGGCTGATGACGGCTGGAATGCCAGAAACCGGTCCTAGGATGCTTGTTTCCGGTCCAGGGAAGACATGGCTTGGCAGTTCGGGCTGGACTGTTCCCATGAGGCACAGGGTCAGACTGATTTGCATATGGCCATGTCTGAACTGGGGTGGTGGAGTGAGCTAAAGAATGATGATGGATTAAACCCAGATCAGTTGACTGGGGGTGAGTGTTTGATTGGCTCAAACGCTCCGTCCATCATCCCCTTTTGTATCGCTTTGTTCGCCCTAAGTTGGCGGGGGTATGCCCAGACGTGGGTCCCTTGCTCACTTTGCCACTGGATTCAAGCAAGCCTGGCTGATGACGGCTGGAATGCCAGAAACCGGTCCTAGGATGCTTGTTTCCGGTCCAGGGAAGACATGGCTTGGCAGTTCGGGCTGGACTGTTCCCATGAGGCACAGGGTCAGACTGATTTGCATATGGCCATGTCTGAACTGGGGTGGTGGAGTGAGCTAAAGAATGATGATGGATTAAACCCAGATCAGTTGACTGGGGGTGAGTGTTTGATTGGCTCAAACGTTCCGTCCATCATCCCCTTTTGTATCGCTTTGTTCGCCTCTAAGTTGGCGGGGGTATGCCCAGACGTGGGTCCCTTGCTCACTTTGCCACTGGATTCAAGCAAGCCTGGCTGATGACGGCTGGAATGCCAGAAACCGGTCCTAGGATGCTTGTTTCCGGTCCAGGGAAGACATGGCTTGGCAGTTCGGGCTGGACTGTTCCCATGAGGCACAGGGTCAGACTGATTTGCATATGGCCATGTCTGAACTGGGGTGGTGGAGTGAGCTAAAGAATGATGATGGATTAAACCCAGATCAGTTGACTGGGGGTGAGTGTTTGATTGGCTCAAACGCTCCGTCCATCATCCCCTTTTGTATCGCTTTGTTCGCCCTAAGTTGGCGGGGGTATGCCCAGACGTGGGTCCCTTGCTCACTTTGCCACTGGATTCAAGCAAGCCTGGCTGATGACGGCTGGAATGCCAGAAACCGGTCCTAGGATGCTTGTTTCCGGTCCAGGGAAGACATGGCTTGGCAGTTCGGGCTGGACTGTTCCCATGAGGCACAGGGTCAGACTGATTTGCATATGGCCATGTCTGAACTGGGGTGGTGGAGTGAGCTAAAGAATGATGATGGATTAAACCCAGATCAGTTGACTGGGGGTGAGTGTTTGATTGGCTCAAACGTTCCGTCCATCATCCCCTTTGTATCGCTTGTTCGCCCTAAGTTGGCGGGGGTATGCCCAGACGTGGGTCCCTTGCTCACTTTGCCACTGGATTCAAGCAAGCCTGGCTGATGACGGCTGGAATGCCAGAAACCGGTCCTAGGATGCTTGTTTCCGGTCCAGGGAAGACATGGCTTGGCAGTTCGGGCTGGACTGTTCCCATGAGGCACAGGGTCAGACTGATTTGCATATGGCCATGTCTGAACTGGGGTGGTGGAGTGAGCTAAAGAATGATGATGGATTAAACCCAGATCAGTTGACTGGGGGTGAGTGTTTGATTGGCTCAAACGCTCCGTCCATCATCCCCTTTTGTATCGCTTTGTTCGCCCTAAGTTGGCGGGGGTATGCCCAGACGTGGGTCCCTTGCTCACTTTGCCACTGGATTCAAGCAAGCCTGGCTGATGACGGCTGGAATGCCAGAAACCGGTCCTAGGATGCTTGTTTCCGGTCCAGGGAAGACATGGCTTGGCAGTTCGGGCTGGACTGTTCCCATGAGGCACAGGGTCAGACTGATTTGCATATGGCCATGTCTGAACTGGGGTGGTGGAGTGAGCTAAAGAATGATGATGGATTAAACCCAGATCAGTTGACTGGGGGTGAGTGTTTGATTGGCTCAAACGCTCCGTCCATCATCCCCTTTTGTATCGCTTTGTTCGCCCTAAGTTGGCGGGGGTATGCCCAGACGTGGGTCCCTTGCTCACTTTGCCACTGGATTCAAGCAAGCCTGGCTGATGACGGCTGGAATGCCAGAAACCGGTCCTAGGATGCTTGTTTCCGGTCCAGGGAAGACATGGCTTGGCAGTTCGGGCTGGACTGTTCCCATGAGGCACAGGGTCAGACTGATTTGCATATGGCCATGTCTGAACTGGGGTGGTGGAGTGAGCTAAAGAATGATGATGGATTAAACCCAGATCAGTTGACTGGGGGTGAGTGTTTGATTGGCTCAAACGTTCCGTCCATCATCCCCTTTGTATCGCTTTGTTCGCCCTAAGTTGGCGGGGGTATGCCCAGACGTGGGTCCCTTGCTCACTTTGCCACTGGATTCAAGCAAGCCTGGCTGATGACGGCTGGAATGCCAGAAACCGGTCCTAGGATGCTTGTTTCCGGTCCAGGGAAGACATGGCTTGGCAGTTCGGGCTGGACTGTTCCCATGAGGCACAGGGTCAGACTGATTTGCATATGGCCATGTCTGAACTGGGGTGGTGGAGTGAGCTAAAGAATGATGATGGATTAAACCCAGATCAGTTGACTGGGGGTGAGTGTTTGATTGGCTCAAACGTTCCGTCCATCATCCCCTTTTGTATCGCTTTGTTCGCCCTAAGTTGGCGGGGGTATGCCCAGACGTGGGTCCCTTTGCTCACTTTGCCACTGGATTCAAGCAAGCCTGGCTGATGACGGCTGGAATGCCAGAAACCGGTCCTAGGATGCTTGTTTCCGGTCCAGGGAAGACATGGCTTGGCAGTTCGGGCTGGACTGTTCCCATGAGGCACAGGGTCAGACTGATTTGCATATGGCCATGTCTGAACTGGGGTGGTGGAGTGAGCTAAAGAATGATGATGGATTAAACCCAGATCAGTTGACTGGGGGTGAGTGTTTGATTGGCTCAAACGTTCCGTCCATCATCCCCTTTTGTATCGCTTTGTTCGCCCTAAGTTGGCGGGGGTATGCCCAGACGTGGGTCCCTTGCTCACTTTGCCACTGGATTCAAGCAAGCCTGGCTGATGACGGCTGGAATGCCAGAAACCGGTCCTAGGATGCTTGTTTCCGGTCCAGGGAAGACATGGCTTGGCAGTTCGGGCTGGACTGTTCCCATGAGGCACAGGGTCAGACTGATTTGCATATGGCCATGTCTGAACTGGGGTGGTGGAGTGAGCTAAAGAATGATGATGGATTAAACCCAGATCAGTTGACTGGGGGTGAGTGTTTGATCGGCTCAAGCGTTCCGTCCATCATCCCCTTTTGTATCGCATGTGTAGTAATGGCCTTTTCACTTTGTCATCCTGACAGGTTAATGCCCATCGGAAGCAGGAGATCTGGAAGGACATCGTCCGGGCTGTCCGGTCCGTGGGGGTCTACAAGCGCCGGATCCGCAACTGCCAGAAGAGGTGGCAGGACCTTTGGGGCTGGACCCGGAGGATTGCACGGGTCCAGCTGAAGCTGTCGCCTCCTCGCAGGAGGGGTGGAACACGGACCCTGACCCCCACATGCTCCAGATCCTGACGGTGGTGTTTCCAGACCTGGATGGGCAGCTGAAGGCCAGACAGCAGCAAGGAGGGGGTGAGTCAAAGACTGCACTGTGAACTCTGTATTACATGCTTTGTGCCCTCCTCTGGCCTGGTTCAACTGCCACAGTGCAGCAGTCATGTTGTCCAGGAGCCATGTCCCTCTATTGTGCAATGCCCACTCCTCATCTGATACCCAGGTGTGGCCCTTACATTCAGGGAATTGTGTCACTTGGGACTGTGTCCTTGCAGTTTGCTTCACTAAATGTGGGGGACAGCATCTGTTTCCCTAACTCTGTTGTGGGCATCATGGGTGGGTCCATTGTTCACACAACGCCTGTGTTCGGACATGTAATCTCGGTTGCTTTGATATGCGGTCCACTTGCTGAGCTGAGCCACCACATGTGCCTGGGGTATCTGGCACACACCCATGCAGCGGGTGGGAACAATGTTTGGGCCCCAGGAGTGTGCAGATTACGTGTGTCACACATACATAGCCAGCTATCCACTGTCCAGGGCTCATCCCTCATTCATTTGGGGCAGGACAGTCATGCCTACTCCAGGCCATGCAATGCACTCTGTACTCCCACTCCCGTGTATCAGCTGACACATTGTGCGCAGTGATTTGACCCCTCAGGTGTCTGCCACTGTGTCAGTGTGCTGTGGATTAGTTGCCAGGACTGCTGGGGTGTTTCTTGGTAGGGGCTCAGCATGCCACTGGAGATGTGACCATAGGAGACGATACTTGTGTGTCACATAGGTGTTTGATCAGCTGCCCGTGCAGACTGGGGTATGTGAATGTGAAGGTCAGGCAGCTGTTCCCCATTCACAGCAGATTGTGAGGGGCTCAGGTTCAGAGGGTAGTGTCACAGGTCTCCCATATGTCCAATCGGTATGACCTGGACAGATGAGGGTTAAGATGATGTGTTGTGTGGGGGATGTACATGTGCACTTGTGCAGCTCCAGGACTTGCATTCCCCATGACCTACTATTGTGACACAGTGCAGAGTGTTGTTGTCTTGCTGCCAAGTCATACATCACTGAGACAGTGATTTATGACTTAGCAGTCATGTCTCCGCCATGGCATGTGTCTACTTTTATTGGTGATCCTGCAGGGGAGTGACGTGCTACATGCACACCATTGTGGCGATGGCTATCAGGACATGGGTGCATCATGGTGTCTGACGCTGGTATGCATCACATGCATTTCCTATTTGACTCTGGGCATTCCTTTCATCCGGAAACCTGTACTGATTCAGTGGCAAGAGTTGTGATGTGTGCATGTCCACATGCTACACCGTGTCCTCTGCACTGTACAACTACTGTGTAGTTGGTGCATGTGTCCACACTGGGGTGTTGCTATCCAACAGACACCAGACAGATGGGTGCAAGGCCATGTGGGATGTGAGTGCCATGGTTGGCATCAGACTGACAATTGGCTTCTCCTGTTCAGTTAGGGCACTTTTAGCAATGTACAACTAATGATGCCAGGGCTTGCTCTGTAATGTGCTGTGCTCACATTGGTGTGTGCGTTTGGTGCAGGTGACTGATGTCTGTCTGTTTCCCCATTGTTTGCAGATACATCCACGGCCACGGAAGGGGACAGCTCCACGGACCAGGAGGAGCCGGAGAGCCAGACTGGGTCAGCAGCCGAGGAGTGGTCGGAGGGACCCAGTGGCACGGAGGGCGAGGGGAGCCACACCGAGGAGTCCTCAGCACCATCCACCTCAGCTGAGGACCAGAGCAACTCGGAGGATGACTCCCTTATGGAGGCGGGTGTCAGCAGCCACCACACCCCAGCTAGTGTTGCTGTCCCCGCCACCACCAGCACCACCACCGCCCTCCCATCGGCTCCCATTCCCCAGGTCCGTGGAGGCTCCCATTTTCGGGAGCGTGTCTCCTTTGGGCCAGGCACCGCACCCCCTGCCCCTGTGTCCCCTGCTGGCCTGAGTGAGGAGTCTGTGAACCTCCTTCGCCAGCTCCATGTAGGGCAGACAGCCATGCTGAGTGTCCTCCATGCGCACACCGCTCTGTTGACTCAGCTGGTGTCGTTCATGGAGGGCATCTCATCGGGCATGTCTGACCTACAGAGGGGCAATAGGTCCATGGAGTCCTCCCTGACGGCAGCAGTGTACCTCCTCACAGTCCCTCACCCCTCCTGCCTCTGCTCCATCCACACTCCCCAGCACCTTACCCGTCCCAAGCGCACACACACCGGAACAGGCACACACCAGCACACACACATCCAGCACACAGACACACACGCCACAAACAAAACACACACGCACGCACAGTCAGGGGACTGAAACCAGACTCACAGGGGATGGGGCCCTGGAACACACACACGCATCCACGAGCACTGCGCAGTCCTCAGTTGCCTCTCCTCCAAAATACCCTCCCTTGCCTCACCTGCAACCCCAAAGACCCAGCGCCTCTTCCTCAGTGACCTCGGCCTCTACCCTCCGATCCAGCTGCTCCAGCATCCAGGGGAAGAGGAAGCCCACCCACACGGAGCAGAGTGCCCCTCGCCCCCGGACACCCTCCCCCAGGTGCAGACAGACTGAGGCCCCCACCCGCAAGTCCCCCGGAGTCGTAAGAGCAAGACCCCGCTGCCGCCCTGCAGCTCAGGCACCAGGTCTCCTTCCTCCATCCCTCAGGCCCCCACTCCACAGGTGCCCCCACCACACCCTGCCCCAGGTTCCCCACCCACAGATATACCATCCCCAAGAGGATCCGGCCTTCTCCCCCTGCCACTTGCTCTCCCGGCACCACACCCCTGCTGCGCTTGTCTGTGCCACTGATGTGGTGAGGGTGTCCTCCCCTCTGTCCAGCCCACCTTGCCTGTTCCCCATTCTCCTCCCCTGGTGGTAGGCACTGCAGTGGAGTCCACTTCCACCCTGTCTGACTTGGGCACTGCAGTGGCGGACCTGTCCACTCCATCTGCAGGGTCCACTGCAGTCGTGCCGGCACCCACAACATCTGAGTCATGCCCCCAGTTGTGCCGGCACACACCATGTCCGACACCTCCACTGCAGTTGTCAGTGGCTCTCCAGCACCCACCACCCCTTCCCTGCTTCCTCCTGGTGAGCCCTGATCCTGTCCCTGCGGTGCCTGGCCTGCCCTCCGGTTGCCCCTCCTAGTGGATTGTCCCTGGTTTTGTGCAGGCATGCGTAGGGTGACATCTGCCACTGTCACCAAGTTTGGACTTTGACAATGGACTGGCCATTGGCCTTTGTGTTTTTTCTGGACTTTGTTTTTCATTCCACACATATGCTGAATAAAGCAACTTTCTGTTCTCTAGTGCTTATGCTTCTGATGTACATGTTGTTGATGATGCTAACCATGCCCTTGCTGCAGTGATGGTGATATTTGGTCTCATGATAATGAAGTGTTACTGTGCAGGAACCCATGTGGTCCAGGGGGAATGTGTCCTATCCTGTGGTGTATCCATGTCATCCATAGCAGCATCTGAGGGTGTCATGTGTTCAGTATTTGGCAATGGGATTTCCTACTTAGATTAGCTATTTCACATCTGTGGCTTCCACCCTTGCACATCTGTTGTGCCTGCCATTGTTCAATTCGTCTACTTCCCTGACCGTGTGGCCATCTCCACTGGACATGCAGGTTTGGGCATCAATGGGGAAGGACTCATCCGTGTAGTCAGTGCAACATTGCTATACAAGTGTGTTGGATCTGTGCTGATGATTCCGTTGGCAATTCCATGACCAGGCTGATGTGACGGGAGCCCTCATTTGGTGCTAATTGTTGATTGTGTGACCAAGTGCTCAGCTGACATGATGGGGCCCTACTGAGTCAACATATGGCACAGCTTTCCTCACACAGGAGTGGAGTCCCCTCATGGCAGTGTGTACTCCTGTGACATTGCGATACCAAAGGGGATGATGGACGGAGCGTTAGAGCAAATCAAACACTCACCCCCAGTCAACTGATCTGGGTTTAATCCATCATCATTCTTTAGCTCACTCCACCACCCCAGTTCAGACATGGCCATATGCAAATCAGTCTGACCCTGTGCCTCATGGGAACAGTCCAGCTCGAACTGCCAAGCCATGTCTTCCCTGGACCGGAAACAAGCATCCTGGGACCGGTTTCGGGTTCAAAACCCTCATCAGCCAGGCTATCTTGAATCCAGTGGCAAAGTGAGCAAGGGACCCACGTCTAGGCATACCCTGCCAACTTAGGGCGAACAAAGCGATACTAAAGGGGATGATGGATGGAGCGTTAGAGCAAATCAAACACTCACCCCCAGTCAACTGATCTGGGTTTAATCCATCATCATTCTTTAGCTCACTCCACCACCCCAGTTCAGACATGGCCATATGCAAATCAGTCTGACCCTGTGCCTCATGGGAACAGTCCAGCCCGAACTGCCAAGCCATGTCTTCCCTGGACCGGAAACAAGCATCCTGGGACCGGTTTCGGGTTCAAAACCCTCATCAGCCAGGCTATCTTGAATCCTTTTGTATCGCTTTGTTCGCCCTAAGTTGGCGGGGGTATGCCCAGACGTGGGTCCCTTGCTCACTTTGCCACTGGATTCAAGCAAGCCTGGCTGATGACGGCTGGAATGCCAGAAACCGGTCCTAGGATGCTTGTTTCCGGTCCAGGGAAGACATGGCTTGGCAGTTCGGGCTGGACTGTTCCCATGAGGCACAGGGTCAGACTGATTTGCATATGGCCATGTCTGAACTGGGGTGGTGGAGTGAGCTAAATAATGATGATGGATTAAACCCAGATCAGTTGACTGGGGGTGAGTGTTTGATTGGCTCAAACGTTCCGTCCATCATCCCCTTTTGTATCGCTTTACTCCTGTGACATTCCCTGCGCCCAAGGTGTATGTTGTATGTGCATGTCTGTGTGTTCACTTCCGTTTAGCTGTGCATGCTGTGTTCCCTAGTGTTGTACCTGTTTGTGATGCTTGCTGAGTTGACCTATGTTCCCCCAAAGTCTTCTCCCTGGGTTCTCTGTGATGTGGGTGCATGGCACATTACTGGTCATCAGGGTGTCACCCATAGGTGTGTTTGCTGTCAGGGCTGAGTTTGTGGGCAGACGCAGATGGGTCATAGTCAGGTTTCCCCTTGGCACTTGTTGTTTGCCCCTGTCATGTGATTTCCAGTTTGTGTTATCTTTCAGTGATTGTGACACGTTGTGTGTGTGACTGCTGGCACTCCTCAGGGTCCGGGCTGCAATGTTGGTTGTTGTCTATGTGTGTTCTTTGTGGGTGACCATGCCTTCTTCATTGGTGTGTGACTGTGGCTGGGATCCCATTGGTTGGTGTGGTATTGCCGTCATGTCCATGTACACCGTAGTGTGCAGTGTGTCAGACATTCAGGAGTCTTGTTGAGTGGCCATGTGTGATGTGTTTCTGCACCTTGGTTCCCACCCACCACCCTGGAATAGTCATGGGTGCATGTGCAATGTCACCAGTGCATGTGTGCTTCACTGCTGCACATTGTTGGAGGTCGAGGGGTGTGGTGTTGTGTGTGCTGATGAGAGTTGTTGCCCGGCTAGGCCCCTGCCTCCATGTTGGCCTTGGCTTACTGGCCATGCTGATTGATTTGTGCTTGTGTAGGTGTGATGGTAGTTTGTTGCTCAGGACACATGACTGTGGTTCACAGTGTGAACCACATTTAGCTTTGTCATCACAGTGGGATTGTAATGCAGCCCAGGGTCACCACATTGTGGGGGCCCTGGGGTGGTGCTGTGGTGTGTCTGTGTCTTGCTGTGTCAGTTGCTGTTCCTACGTGCCTGTGTGACATGTGTGATTTGTGCTCCCTCTCATCTGACAATGCCTGCTTGCCCACATAGGGGATTTGGATACATGAGTTACCTTTGTGTGGTACTGTATGCACATCTGTATGATTGGTATTCAGGTCTCCTCATGTGTTGTGTGGTTGCCTGGGGACACTGGCACCCCCTCACCTGTTGTGTATGATGTGCAGTGTGGGTCTGCCTGTTTGTGTTTGCATCTGCACCACTGCATTGGCATATCTTGGGTGTGCCATTGGCTGTATGTAGTTTGGTGGTTTTCCCCTGCTGTCCCTGGGACTCCTAGGTCATCGGTCAGCACAATGATCATGGTTTGTGTGTCCCATTGCTGCCATGGTATGGTATCTGTTCACCTCACATCTGCAGTCTCCACAGGGTATCTGCATTTGTGTGCCCATTGGTGCAAATATGTGGGTCTGCATTCTGATGGTCACTTCTGTCATTGTGTCATTGATGAATGTTGACAGTGTCAGCCCCCATGGGTGTTGTTTGTCTGCACATGGCCAAAGGTATGTCTTATTTGCACTGCAGTTTTTGGCTCACCCAATTTATGTTGCAATGGGACACATACACTACTTTGCCACTGATGTGTTTTTTGTTCTGTGACCAGGAATCATCCATGCAGTTTGGCAGTTGCAGCTCTTTCTTTGTCAACACTTACCTTTTGGTCACTGTGATGATGGGGGTTTAGACCCCATTGCCACAATGTTCAAAAGGTGCTTCAGCTATGGACCCCACACTTACCTTTTGGTCACAGTGATGATGGGGGTTTAGACTCCATTGCCACAATGTTCAAAAGGTGCTTCAGCTATGGACCCCACACTTACATTTTGGTCACTGTGATGATGGGGGTCTGGACCCCATTGCCACACTGTTCAAAATGTGCTTCAGCTATGGACCCCACACTTACCTTTGGTCACAGTGATGATGGGGGTTTAGACCCCATTGCCACAATGTTCAAAAGGTGCTTCAGCTATGGACCCCACACTTACCTTTTGGTCACAGTGATGATGGGGGTTTAGACTCCATTGCCACAATGTTCAAAAAGGTGCTTCAGCTATGGACCCCACACTTACCTTTTGGTCACTGTGATGATGTGGGTTTGGACCCCATTGCCACAATGGTCATGGCCTGCTTGCATTGTGGGGGCCACACACATATATGTGTGGCACATGTGCTAGGGGGTCACATTGTATGTTCAAAGTCATGTTCGGTGTTGTAGGCATTTGACACAGTCTACACACGCTTGTCATGGTGTTGGGGGATGTCTTTTCTTGGATTCCCTAGGTTGTGGTGTGCTGGTTGTGTCATGCATTGTCCATCCTATGAGTGGGGGTGGTAGTGGTGGTAGGCATCCAGCCCCCTGGGTGAGGGTGGTAGTAGTGGTAGGCATCCAGCCCCCCTGGGTGAGGGTGGTAGTGGTGGTAGGCATCCAGCCCCCCTGGTTGAGGGTGGTAGTAGTGGTAGGCATCCAGCCCCCCTGGTTGAGGGTGGTAGTAGTGGTAGGCATCCAGCCCCCTGGCTAAGGGTGGTAGTAGTGGTAGGCATCCAGCCCCCCTGGCTAAGGGTGGTAGTGGTAGGCATCCAGCCCCCCTGGGTGAGGGTGGTAGTAGTGGTAGGCATCCAGCCCCCTGGCTAAGGGTGGTAGTAGTGGTAGGCATCCAGCCCCCTGGGTGAGGGTGGTAGTAGTGGTAGGCATCCAGCCCCCCTGGCTAAGGGTGGTAGTAGTGGTAGGCATCCAGCCCCCTGGCTACGGGTGGTGGTAGGCATCCATCCCCCTGGCTAAGGGTGGTAGTAGTGATAGGCATCCAGCACCCCCTGAGTGAGGGTGGTAGTAGTGGTAGGCATCCAGCCCCCCCTGGCTAAGGGTGGTAGTAGTGGTAGGCATCCAGCCCCCCCTGGCTAAGGGTGGTAGTAGTGGTAGGCATCCAGACCCCCTGGCTAAGGGTGGTGGTAGGCATACAGCCCCCCCTGGGTGAGGGTGGTAGTAGTGGTAGGCATCCAGCCCCCCTGGCTAAGGGTGGTAGTAGTGGTAGGCATCCAGCCCCCCTGGCTAAGGGTGGTGGTGAGCATCCAGCCCCCCTGGCTAAGGGTGGTGGTAGGCATCCAGCCCCCCTGGGTGAGGGTGGTAGTAGTGGTAGGCATCCAGCCCCCCTGGGTGAGGGTGGTAGTAGTGGTAGGCATCCAGCCCCCTGGGTGAGGGTGGTAGTAGTGGTAGGCATCCAGCCCCCTGGCTAAGGGTGGTAGTAGTGGTAGGCATCCAGCCCCCTTGGCTAAGGGTGGTAGTAGTGGCAGGCATCCAGCCCCCTGGGTGAGGGTGGTAGTAGTGGTAGGCATCCAGCCCCCCTGGCTACGGGTGGTAGTAGTGGTAGGCATCCAGCCCCCTGGGTGAGGGTGGTAGTAGTGGTAGGCATCCAGCCCCCTGGCTAAGGGTGGTAGTAGTGGTAGTAGTGGTAGGCATCCAGCCCCCTGGCTAAGGGTGGTGGTAGGCATCCAGCCCCCTGGCTAAGGGTGGTAGTAGTGGTAGGCATCCAGCCCCCTGGGTGAGGGTGGTAGTAGTGGTAGGCATCCAGCCCCCTGGCTAAGGGTGGTAGTAGTGGTAGGCATCCAGCCACCCCTGGGTGAGGGTGGTAGTAGTGGTAGGCATCCAGCCCCCTGGTTGAGGGTGGTAGTAGTGGTAGGCATCCAGCCCCCTGGCTAAGGGTGGTGGTAGGCATCCAGCCCCCCTGGGTAAGGGTGGTAGTAGTGGTAGGCATCCAGCCCCCTGGCTAAGGGTGGTGGTAGGCATCCAGCCCCCCTGGCTAAGGGTGGTGGTAGGCATCCAGCCCCCCTGGGTGAGGGTGGTAGTAGTGGTAGGCATCCAGCCCCCCTGGGTGAGGGTGGTAGTAGTGGTAGGCATCCAGCGCCCCCTGGGTAGGGGTGGTGGTGCGCATTCAGGCCCCTGTGTGCATATGTGGCATTGGTGATGGGCATCCCGCCCCTATGGTGCTGCTGTTGCAAGTATATTCTGCATCCCTCTGTGTGTGTGTGTGATGTGTCGTGTACGTGTTGTATGTGTTTTGTGGTTGGTGTCTGACTTACTTTCTGTGCCGTACGCGTCCGTGCCTGTTCCGGTAGTAAATGTAGAATATTGGTATGATCGGGACGAAGGGATTCATGGTTGGTTCGTGTCGTTCGTCCTTCTCGTTGCTTCGCGTCGTCCTCGTCGCTTCACGTCGTCCTCGTCGCTGGCGTGTTCGTCTCGTAGCCGTGTATTGTGTTGTGGCGCGAATCGGAGCTTATGTGCGCCTCTCCCAGATGCTTTGACGTGCCGTGTGTAGCGACGGGTTCGTAGCGTACGGGAAGCGCATCGTACTTGTTCGGCCGGACGGAGCTGCATTTTCCCTTCCGTGCGACTCGATTCTGCGTTTCCGGATTCGCCTCGGTCGGAGTACAGGACCTGGATTGGGTGAGTACGGCTCGGCCGGATTCTGTGCTGTTGTGCGCATCGTACTTACTCGTTCGGTGTGCTGTACGGATCGGTCGGGAAACAGGCATTCGCATGGCTTTTTTCCCGACCGAATGGTATTGGGTGCGCCTCCGACCGAGATCGGAATCGGCCCCTTAGTAACTAGCAGAATTTGACCCAGAAACTACAGATATTGTGAAGACAAATATGTTGGATATGTACTATTCAAGAAGGAGTCCACACCTAGAAGACATGTGCCTATATGAAGTACTTCAACACTACAGATACAAAAGTAATGTGGCAGAAAACACAGAAGAAGGGAAATATGCAGTAGGTGGATGTGACGGTTGTTTGGTGAGACATACCAAAGGAAGTCTAATTAACCACAGGAAACTGAGTTGCCAAACTGCAGACAGAAGATAGTTTTTCTATTTGGCACTTCTGCAACTGTTCAAGCCATGCTGTGGTGAATCAGAACTACTTGAAAACTACAACTGCTATGAAGATTCTTTCAATGTGGTGAAAGACAGCATTCCATGTCCAGTCTTTTCAAGCTATTTGCAAATGTTGAATGAGGAGAGTTCACAAAGCAGCCCCAGCTCTGGACCACTGAGTCAAGATCCACTTGGAAAACCAATTATTCAAAATGAAGCAGCCATAGCCATGAATGAGGTGGAGACTGCAAGGCAACATGTAAGAGAGGAAAGTGTGGATTTCAACACTTAGTAGCACAATTGAACAACGAACAGAAAGACATTTATATTGAAGTAAAAGATAAAATAGAGCATGGATTTCTGCACAAGAAGAAACAACGTGAAAGTTCTTCATTTAAGCCAATTCTATTATATATTAGTGGTCAAGCTGGCCCTGGGAAAATCTTTTTAATTAAAGTGCTCACTGCATACCTACAGAGGACAGCAGATTCAAATTTAGCTTATGTAGTAACAGCACCAACTAGATTAGCAGCGCACAACATTAAAGAGTTACTTTACTTCGACTACGTATATGCTACCAATTAAACATGACAATAAACTGGAATACCAGAAATTATCTGGTGAAGCTTGTCATGACAATAAACTGGAATACCAGAAATTATCTGGTGAAGCTTGTCATGAGGTGTCAAGAGTATTGAAGAAACTGAAGCTCTTAATCATCGATGAGGTGAGCATGGTTTCAAACATAATGCTTGCCTTTGTACACTTAAGAATGCAGAAACTTTAAAAACACAGTATGGTGTACAGTTTGGAGGGAAGGATTTGATTGTGTTCGGTAACCTACTCCAACTCACCCCTTTTGAAAGGACAGCCTGTTTTCAAGACACTTATTCACAATGAAACAAGAAATTCTTTGGGAAGTATTGGCAATGTAAATATTTGGTTAAACTTAGAATAAAAGGGACTAGTGAAGAATATGCATCAAGCAGCTGATGTCGAATACAGAGAGATCATGAAGGACATTAGAGTAGGAGTTCTGACAAAGGAGGGAAAATGTGCTATGGAGAGTCGAGTTACCAAAAAACTATTATCATCTGACAACACAGCAGCACATCTAATGAACAATTTCATTGAGAAGGACATAACTATATCTCTGAGACACTACAAGCTTCCTCGTTGCTGGAGTGGGTAAGACTGGTTACGGGCCTATCAGGCCCCAAGAGAAGCCCTGTAGGTCCAATACACTTTTGCCTACTTTGCTAAGTTTCAGAGTGGACTCTTGAGGTAAGGCCTATTAGTAAGCATTCCCTGGATGTAGCCACCAGTGAATGGGGAATAACCCCTACCACATTACGAAGGGGAGGTACAGGGATTTGCCAGCAAAACACTATAGCCCCGACCTCAAGGGGAAATGTGTTATTGATTATGAATGTCGTAATATTGCTCTGAATACATAGTGTTAGAAATAAAATACCTCTTTTTATTATAAAAATAGGTATTTGACTGGACATTGATTTATTGACACTATTATGTGCTCTTTGAGTTCTGAGTTGTGTTCACTAACCTGTATTCACACTACCCCTCGAAGGAGCCTTGGACTGCTCGACCATAGCTACCACTGAGAGTCAAGTGCAGAAGGGGCACTTGGCCCAGTTGTTCAGGATCCATGCTAGGTCGGGCACCAGGAAATCAGGAGTAAAAGGCCTTAACTACCGCGGTTGGGCCGAGTAACCCCTGCGTGCTCCGTGGCCCTCTGAAAGGGGTTTTGACAACACCATTCCTGCAAATGAAAATACTCTGTACCATATTAAGCTTAACACTGACTGGAATGAAATAGGAAGGCTGAGGTTTAATGTAGGGCAGGGAGTGGAATTTATTGTAAATTGGTGGGACTTCCACCCTTCCAAACCTATGATTCCCTCGCATTATTTGGAGGGGTGAAACCTCCAGAAACCTATCTGCCATAGGGCCACTGAAGCACGAATGGTGAATGACCCACACTATTTATGATGGGTCTTCTGATGGTTTTTTTCATACCTGGATTCCCCATGCAAGCCATGGTAGACCTGGGAAGGAAAAAAAACAATGTCCCTTGAGAAACTCCACTAAGTTAGAGATATTTGATTTTTTTTCTGGTAACCATCTGAAAATTACCTCATGAATTCTCTTCACCACTTTTCAAACAAATTCGTATTTGCCTTTTAATCACATCTGTTTGTGTTGACCCTTTAATCTGTCGATGTGCATGCAATATATTCTAGAAGGTTGGTGTGGACACTTTTGGGGGTTTACATCGTCACTATTATATCTTTGATTCCAAGCATTCAATCAGTTTTATCATAGCCTTAGTGACTTATATTTGTGCTCAGTTTGGTTTCATTACCTTAATTTATATGCATGGCATTAGCCAGGCACCTTCCTGAGTTGTGGACTAAACATCTTGCAAACTACTTTACTCCAGTTGCTCCTGTTCTAGCCCTCTTCATCGTCTTTTTTTAATACATGAAACTTGAGAGTTTCATTCCCTTATTTAGAGCTTGGACAGGACTGAAAATCCTCCTGTTTTTTGGAGGAAACTCTAAATACAGAATAATCGACCAGCTGAAATTCATCCGCAGTGCTATCCCTGAGGTAAAGGAAATTAAGCTCATGGATCCTACTCCATATAGAGTTTGCTCCAGAATTTCAGTTCACTCCAAACTCTGAATGAATCCTTCATTTTAATATAAGTATGTCCAGGTTGGGGAACGTCTACCTTGCTAACTATACAGAAATCGGATGTAATTGAGTATCTTTAGTTTATCTTCAGTATAGATTAATTTGTTCTCTATGTATATGTTTCTGTGGTCTGATATAATTTCTTTGGTGGAATCAGTTTATTTAGATGTACAACTTTCTTGGCTTAGACCTTATATGGCATGCTCATTTGTTTGATGCTATTATTTCATCAGTGGCCCTCAGCATAGTCAGAAGTCTCATTTGTGTACTGTGTTCTGGTAAGATTAGGAACTGAGGCCCTTATGTATCAAGCAATTTTACTACGGGCAAGGCTCAGATTTTTTAATTGAGAGCCTTTCAAATCACAAAATTAAATTTTTATTTACCAAACACAAATAGCAATTTTGCTAATATGTTACTGAATCTTACCAAATCATTAATTGGATGTGGAAATTAATAAGTATTCAATATGTGGAAGGGGCATGTTAAGGGTGTCCCTTCAAGGTACTGAATCATTACACTATGGGGCATATTATCAAGCCATTTATCGCCGTGTTAGCAGCACTTTCCTGCCGCTAACGTAGTTTTTTTTAACGTCCTATTATCAAGCTGTCGCTAACAGGCGTTAGCGACAGCTTTCCGGCGATAGCAGCCGGTTTTCTTATCGCCTTGCATGCCAGCAATATTTATCTCTAATGACATGCAAGGTAGGCGTTCCTTCTCAAAATTTCAGGAAAACTCATGCTAACACCACTGCGTCCTATTAACAAGGATGGGCTGGAACTCGCGAAGCGATAAAAAAAGTCACGCTAAGGCCCGTTAGCTGCAGGAACTTAAGACCAAAAAATAGCTGGTCTTAAAAATGGGGACAAGACTTGGGCCCACATGTATGCATGTTTTTGGTGCTGGACAGCGCTGCAAGCAATGTTGCAGCGCTGCCCTGCGACAAAAATACAGTGCAGGAATGCGCACCATCAATGAGTTAGTGCGCATTCCTGTGCCCCACTCATGAAAAGTGTTGCTGCGCTGCGACAAGACAGCGTAGCAACACTTCCCATTATGCCCTCCTTGCAACAGCATGGATGCGCTGTACTCACTGGACAGCGCTCCATGACGCAAGTAATGACAGATGCATCAGGAATCTTGACGTATCTGTCTGCGCTAAAGTCACGCATTGCTGCAGTTGTGTCACAACCATGACGCAACTCCAGCAATGCATGGGGCCAGCCTATCCCTATGGCACTGCCTCACCCTCACGCCTGTTATCAGGCAGGCGGAAGGTACTGACGCAGTGCCGTTCATGAGGGGTGCCCGAATGTCGGCGATGTTGGAGATCCATCGGTGGTGGTTGCGCGCTGCGGTGTCATCGTTTGGAAGCATTGGTGGAGTGTTTGTGCGGAGGCAGTTGACCAGACGTCCTGTGGTGGCCTTGAACCAGCTGCGACGGGGTGCGATGACGGTGCTGGGGTCCGGTGGGCAAGGTGAAGACGTCATTCATCCAATGATGGTAGTGCCAGGAGACTCCGGTGTTGTGGCTGTAGTTGAAGTACCCACTGGCAGAGGTGACGTGCCCGACCGTGTGTCCTGCTATGTGGCCTGTTGAGGTGACTTGCTGCTTGCGTCTGATGTCGGTGACAGGAGCGGGTGGTTCTCTGGTCACTGGGGTTGCCCAGGTGGAACTTGAGTTCACCGAGTTGGATGTCGTCGGGGGATGGAAGACCCTGGGGTGCAATGATGTCTACAATGGGATTGTAGAATGGGGGGCCATGGCCCGGGGGCCTGCACATGAGGGTGCCACAGAGGATGTTCTTGGGCTTGGTCCGATCTGGGAGTTGACGTGGTCCATGGTCACCCTTGGCACATTAGAGTGCGTGGTCAGTCGGAGTGTGCCTCTGTAGCGTGACGGCAATGCCTCCTCCTTGATGGTCGGGGTGCTCCTTGCGGGTGATACTGCATCCGTCAGTGATGGCGAAGGCGATGTCCGTTACGGAGCAGAGGTTTGTCCTGGCAGGCGAGGTGGCGTCCAGGGTTGATGGCGAGGAGGGTGCTGGCGTCGTAGCGGTGGAGTGTCCAAGAGGAATGCACCTTGGTGCTGAGCACGGTCCAGGGGCAGACGGACGCAAACGGCGTAGCTTGTGTTGCCTTCGTCACAGGAGACAGCCATTACAACGCAGGCAGTACATCGTTAACAACGCAACTCCGACAACGCGGGTCCCTTAACATCGCATTTGATTACAACGCATTGTGAGGTCAGTAATGGGGTAATTTAAACTTTTTCAGGTGTGTATGGGTTTTGGATGTAAAAATGAAAATTGGACTAATTATTGGGGTAAAATATGAAAAATGGTCTATTTCTTGGGGTAAAATATGAAAAATGGGGTGTTTTTGGGGTAAAATATGAAAAATTGGGGTGTTTTTTGGGGCTGAAAATGGGGTTTTTGGTAACATTTTGGGGTGTTTTTTTGGGGTCAAATGTCTAAATCTTGGGTGTGTTTTGTGCCAAAATAAAGAGAAATTTGGGAGGTGCATTTGTCTCAAATGTGATCTTTTGGGTGTCTTTTGGGGGTTCAGAAAGGAATTCCAGGGTTCACGGTTGGGTTTGTTGTGCAAAGGTTATTTTTGGGTTGCACTCACTGTAGTGGGAACAGTGATCTTCATGTCTCCGCTATGCAACACCTACTCTACTGTTGCAATGTGCCTAGTATTAGTATGTATTGGAATGGAATGCGATGTTATGGCATGCATCGCAGCTACGTATGTGCCTTTGGCACACAAGTGGTACGCTCGCTGTGCATGGGCGCACAGCAGCCACCATAGAGAAGTGCGGGGGTGTCTGGCCAGCTGTGAGGTGGTAAACCCCATAAAGAACACTGGATGGTGCGTGGACACGGGGATGTGTGTGTGAGCGTGTGTTGTTAAAAATTTATTGAGGGAAGTCTTACCTCTAAGCCGTGTCCCGTGTCTTCGTAGCTCCTGCTCTCCTGCGTCTGCTTCCAGGAAAAGGAAGTAGGCAGCCAGGCTCCCTCCCCTGAGTCAATCACAACGCTGCGATGCGGCGGTGGGATTGTTAATTGGCAACGGGACAAGTCATGCAGCCAGGGGCCGGAGGGGTGGGCATGTTCTCCATGCAGGCTGTAATGCAGCCTGCATTGCGAACAGAGAAGTGCGCATGTCTGCATTGGGCGGCCTGAGTGGGCCGACCAAACAGTCATTGCGCACTTGAGTGTGCATGCCAATCTGCATATTCCCTGCTCCGTGTTTGGAGCAGTCCTACCCACCCGCCCACCCCCTGAGGGTACATAGCATGATTATATCAGTTAATTATCCCTTGCTTTTCCCTTTTTTAACTGTTTTATTGGCTTCTCTGAGCCCGCACTACCTGCTTCCCGCCGCTGCTGCCCCTGCAGCCCCGCACCCCTGTCGTCACACATTCCCGCCTCCCAGCTGATCGTTCCCCTACTTAATGCGGATGCTGCGCGGTTGCGCAGCGGACACGCGCCGCTGGCACGCAGAAGGCGCGCCTAAGACAAGCCCGTCTGCGCACGTCTGCAACCCAACCGCGACCAGCGCCAGGAAGCCTGGATCACGGGCCACCCATTGCTACAGCACAGCCACCCTCCACGCACTCAACCCTGGGAAAGTCAGAGACTGACAACAGGCCTCGGCAAACATGACCCATGGCCAGTTCTCCTGCCTCCACTGCTGCCAGAGCTCAACCACCACCCCGGACTCCAACACAGCCGACGCCAGCACCGGCGACACCCTAGGATGCATCCTCCTCAACGGGCGCTCAGTGCACAAACACGCCGTGGAAATCTGGAACCTACTCGACTCTCTCTCGCCCGACATCGCCTTCTTCACGGAGACCTGGACCAACGCCTCCTCCGCCCCCGACATCAACACCGCCATCCCGGACGGATACAAGATCCAGAGGAAGGACCGCACCAACCACCCGGGAGGGTGCCTCGCCATTGCCCACAAGAGCACCCTCCACCTCACCACCTCCAGTGAAACCTTCTCCTCCGCCGAACACCTGCACTTCCAGATCCAGACCAGCCACAACTCCACACTCCGAGGAACCCTCGTCTACAGACACCCGGCCCCGGACACACCAGCCAGCCCACCATCTCCACCTGGATGCCAGTCACAGCCGAAGACACAGCCTCAACCATGAAAGGCATCCACTCGTGGGCCTCCACCAACCCATGCCCTCCCATATCTACCACAGAGCCGCGGCCGCCATCACACACGAACTGCAATGCACCATCAACACCACCTTCAAAACAGGCACCTACCCAGATGACTGAAAGCATGCAGAAGTCTGGCCCCTTCTCAAAAAGACCACAGCTGACCCCACCAACCTCAAGAACTACCGGCCCATCTCGCTCCTCCCCTTCGCGGCCAAAGTTGCAGAGTAAACAGTCAACAGGGAACTGACACGATTCATTGATGACAACGCCATCCTCGACCCGTCCCAATCCGGATTGCGAACCAACCACAGCAACGAGGCCGTCCTACTCACTGCCACAGACGACATCCGCACACTCCTGGATCAAGGCCACTCCGCAGCCCTCATCATACTCGTCCTTTCAGCGGCCTTCGACACCGTCTCCCACCACACACTAGTCGCCAGACTACACGACGCCGGCATACAAGGAACAGGCCTCGACTGGATCCGATCATTCCTCCCCGGAAGAAGCCAAAGGATCAGACTGCCAACCTTCCTCTCCGATCCCATGTAAATCACCTGCGGAGTCCCAATGGGTTCATCTCTGAGCCCGACCCTCTTCAACATCTACATGGCACCCTCGACGCCATCGTCCGACAACACGGCCTCAACATCGTATCCTACGCTGAAGACACCCAGCTCATCCTCTCCCTCACCAAAGACCCCACCACCGCCAGACTCAACTTCCAGAAAGGAATGCAGGACGTCTCAGTCTGGATGACCAACAGCTGCCTGAAGCTCAACGCCGAGAAGACAGAAGTCCTTGTCGTTGGAACCACATCTTGAGCATGGGACAACACCTGTTGGCCTTCACCCTCGGAAGCCCACCTACCCCCTCGGACCACGCCAGAAACCTCGGCATCGTACTCGACCCATCCCTCACCATGAACAGACAGGTCTACGCCATCACCTCCAGGTGCTTCAACACCCTCCGCATCCTCTGCAAGACCTTCAAATGGATACACCCAGAGTCAAGGAAGACAGTCACCGATGCACTCATCATCAGCAGACTGGACTATGGAAACGCACTCTACGCCGCCATTTACAAGTCCCTACTCCGCAAACTACCGACATTACAGTACACCGCCGCCAGACTCGTCCTCGGCATCCCCCGGCACTAACACATCAGCCAACACCTACGTAGACTGTCTCCCCGTGGTGAAAAGAGTCGCCTTCAAAATCATCACTCACGCCTACAAATGCCTACACAACAACGTAACCAAATACCTCAACGACAGAATCAACTTCCAGGTACACAAATGAGACATCCGATCTTCCAACCTCGCACTGTCCGAAATCCACAGAGCCAGAGCAGGTGGAAGATCCTTCTCCCACATTGCATCCAATACCTGGAACGAGCTACCGGCAGATATCAGAGGTGCCCCCTCCCTGAACACCTTCAGGAAGACCCTCAAGACCTGGCTCTTCGGCTAACAGATCTGTGGCCACCCACCCCTCAGTGCCTTGCGACCCTCATGGGTGAGTGGCGCGCTTACAATTCCCCTGAGTGATTGATTGATTGAGTTATCATCATGTGATGATTGTTCCTCTTCTGCACTGCTTGAGGTGGTGGGGCAACGCTCTTCCAACATAGCGGTAGAGCCGCCACTGGGGGTGCGTCTTCTACGTGTGATAGGCATGAACGACTCCTCCCCACCCCCCGGCCCTCCTGCGCTACGCGTCCCACCTTCTCCTTACCTGGACATTGACCCCGTGGCGCAATCCACTGCACTCTCTCCAAATCTGTGACTCAGCCAGCAGGAGCCTGAGCCAGGTGTGCTTTCACTGGGCTGGGTACAGCAGTCACTGCGTAGTCCGCTGGTGGACCACCCGATGCAGTTGATGCAGCAGGGCTCCCTTAGGCATGTAGTTGCAGCGCTCAGTCCACACAAGTTCGGCGTAGCACAGGGGCCTCACCCTCCAGAGCGTCCGGCCAGCCCAACATCATCCGTCCTGTGATGCAGGGAGACGGCACCCACCGTTGGTAATCCCCTCCGTGCACCCCGGTGTAGTGGTGGATCATAGTATGTGAAGCGGACCTCACTACGTTGGTGCGCAGGTTCACCTCTACCATTGACTGCCCAGGGTGCCCAAGGTGGGCTTCTCACACAGGTCAGCAACATGTCTCCATGCGGCCTGCCAGACTTCACCACCAGGTACGGGCGATCGTCGCACATTAATGTCTCCCGCCGCGGCTCATCCACTCCACAGCTAATCCACATCCTACTCCAGGCCACAGACGCAGCTCCAGCGAGGGATCCAGGAACCAGACACAGCTCCAGCGAGGGATCCAGGAACCAGACGCAGCTCCAGAGAGGGATCCAGGAACCAGACGCAGCTCCAGCGAGGGATTCAGGAACCAGACGCAGGTCCAGCGAGGGATCCAGGAACCAGATGCAGCTCCAGCGAGGGATCCAAGAACCAGACGCAGGTCCTGCGTGGGAACCAGGATCTTGTCCTGGTCAACCAGGATGTTGGGTGGCTTGAGGGGGTTGTTGATGTGTGCTGCACTATGCCCTGGCTGCTCAAATCTGCATTTTTCCTTTTTTGTGTGCATCTTTTATATTGGAGGTGAACAGATAGGCTAAGTCCAAACTTGCGGGTTAGCGTGCCTTTTTCTATCGCTAAGGGCTTATCGCTGGATTCCACCCGCTATCGCTGGTTTCATTAACGCCATCGCGCTAATGTTAGCGGCGGTTTTCGCCGCTGATCCCTGAAGCTATCGCCTGTTAGCAAAACGTTGCTAATACGTCGCTAACAGGGCAATAACTTGCAGGGATCGACGGCGATAGGAAAACTAGAGCTAACCTAGGTTAGCGATAGTTATCGCCATTTCTTGGTAATATGCCCCTATGTGTTAATGTTTTGCAACCGAAATTTGGTTGCAAAACAATATTTTACTAGCTCCTCAAAGGAGGAGCTAAGCCATTCACGTACCAAGTTCTGTCAGACCACTGCCTACTCATAAATAAGGTTTGTGTAATTTTCCTTTTTTTTTGTTTTTAAAACATTCCATTTTCCTTTAAGGAAAATGGGCTACCTTTAAAAAAAAAAGATTGCTCTATTTAAAAGCAGCTACAGACATGGTTCGTCAGCTGAACCCAGCAGGCCACCATGCCTGTCACTGTAGCCAATCGTGGTGGGTCTCAATGTACGATCTACCTCATGCATATTAATGAGGTAGGTCGAATTACCTCCCACTACGAATCGGTATTAATATTGATATTAATGTATAGATTGGCTCTTAAAATACCAATGGATTTGTTAGCAATTGGTGCACAAATTTTGAACACTTCTAACAAATCCTTTCTGTACATTCCATTTAAGGACTTGCATATTCTTAATCGTTATTTACAGCAATTTACGATTCCTTCAATGAAATCTTTGTACATGAGGGTCCATATCCTTAAATCTCTGTTTGCCCGGAATGTCCAAAATCATTTTCTATTACAGAACATTTGTGAATATTTATGTCATTGTTTAGTGGCACTAAAAGTTCTCAGGATTGGAGTTTGAACTTTTCGTATCATATGGCTTGGCCTACTGTGTCAAAGACCTGACTGTATAGTGGGAAAGCCCTGTACACTGCCCTGCTCTTCTTTTGCTATAAATGTGGATAAAAAGCTGCTGGACAAAAAATCTGACCTGTTTTTGAATGTCGGTTTTTGAACCCTTGTAATCGAGGCTGAACTACTTTTACTTCCAAACATCCAAAATACCTTTCCATCATGGCTGACTAGGCCTTTCCTTTTGATCCTATGGGTAATTTCCTCCTTGTATATCAATGGATAGAATGAAACAGTTGTCCACTCCTCTGGAAACTTTTAGCGTAGGGTAAATGATTGGAAATGTTTGCTATGAATCCGGTTCCACATATTTGAGGGCTTTGCGTCATGCTTGCACCACGCAACGTGGTACATGCACGCCGCAAATCTTCCAGTTATATTCATGAAGCCACGTAAAGCCACTTTGCATGGCTTTGAATAGCTTCACAAACATGGAGTAATGCAACACAGTGCAAATCGCTGTGCTACCTTACTCTGTGAAAGGGAGGTGTTCCATGGGCATTGCTGTGGGTGTTCTTATGCAACTCCCATGGTTTTTGACACATTTCCAGGTTTAATAGGACTTGTAAACCTGGGAATGCGTTAAAATCTTACACCTCCCCAGGTGGGGCAGAACGAGGAGAAATATCTTTATTTCTCCTTGGTTTTCCCTCTTTCTATATGTGCTACAGTCAGTGTTGTCTGTAATTAAAGGTTTAATTAAAACAGAATGTTCCTGGAAAGAGAAAGTGTTTTCTAAAAACATGTTGGGTAAAAAATGCTCTGTGGCAGAATAATTTCTCCTTGGAAAATGTATTGTCAGCATGAAATCTACAAGGGGAGTTTGTGTTTGAGCATGGGTGCATTCAGTTGGTGACATTGGGATTCTTAGACGTGAACGCTCAACAATTTAGATTCATGAAGCCTTATCTTCTACAAAAACAATGGGTGTCATTTGATTCCTCAAATTTACAGTGCTAGAAATTTGCCTGAGGAAAGGGGTTAGGGGACGGGCTTCTAGCCATAGGATGCTTAAGATCTGGGTTGTGTTATGTTATATTATGTTATTTCCTGCAGTGCTAAAATTGATTTATACATCATTCATCCAACCATGTTTTATCGCCTTAATTTGCCATCTTTGTCTTCAAAAGGAGACGTACTAATATGCCTAGCTTCACAAAACGCCATGAAGATCAAATTCTGATGAGATGATGAGTTGTGATCCAACGTCTCTGGAAACAAATGTGTTGCATTCTGTTCAAGTTCATGGTCATTGCAAGTTGCTGAATTGTTCAGTCTGCTTGCAGTGATTCATATTTCTAGATGGAAGTATGAACTGTATGAAGGTCATCACCTTTAAAATAAATGTATCCAGCTATATCAAGATTCTTTTGATGCCCTAAAATCCCATTAACTCCAGTGATGGAACTCAGACCCTTAGATCACAAACAGCCACAAATCGCTTCTTAGGAGTATTATCAAAAGAAACGATTGATTTTATAACATGAAAAGATGGAACTATTTTACTGCTGCACTGTATTGAAAATGTGCGATGTTACACGGAATAAAACCTTATGCATTAGTTCCTTATGCGATTTAATAGGTCAGAATGGTAAACAGATGGATAATTCAAAAATGTATTGTGCTTTATGAATTTGTTTGGTGTGCAATTCAAATCCCTTCCATATTATGAGATTGTAAAATCTACTGACCATTGATGCAAGAGAGCTCTTAGCGAGATGCTCATGCGATTTTAGTGTTGCTATTTATCATTGTTTATCATCCCTTACATCAAAAATTCTGCTTCATTTAAACATTCAAACACTCACACTGAACCTCTAACATTGGGGCAAATGCGTTGGCGAAAATTGTATTTGCGCTGAATGTTTTCAATGTTTTTGCACCCGTTTTACATAGTATTTCTGAAAATGGGGATATAACACTTGCAAACATTTCTTGCACCGGTCTTCAGTCAATAATATTAGGTAGGTGTGAACTGAAATTTCCAAGCAAGCGAGGTAAAGTACCCAACTACAAAAAAGTCAGACGTTGACCTGGAGCATAGTTTGGGTTAAGGCTAAATTATGGGAATTAGTTTGGCGTTTGGAAAAGAAATATTCTTGGTAGGTTTATAAATACATAGAATCACAAGCTAGCGAAACAACTGTTCACACCAGATCATTCTAAAAAGACTAGTTGAATACTAAACCAAAGCTTTATAAGCCACATACATAACAGAGTGGCGCTTTTAAAAAGTCACCAAGCAGCAGACACCGTATGGCTAAAATGGCTGGTTTCAACTTGACGCCTGCTTGACGTATATTGATTCACAACGCTTAGAAAATACCCCAGTCAAATAACATTGCTTTGTAAAGTGCATAACTAAGACACTAGTGCACAACAGATTTTTGGGCCAAGGTCACAGCTCAAGAGACTCTGCATGGCATTTGTGGGATCCAGATATGTACTTAAGCAATCCTAAATAAATGCAGCAAATACAAATGGAGGACCAGATTTTCTAACATTTTGAGTTGAGTTTGGGCCACTATTTTGGCGCAGCCAGACACAAACCGCTAGTCGAGATTTATAAAGTCACGCAAGAGCTGATTTGTGTTGCCTTGTGTGGCTTTGTAAAAAAAAAAAAGAAAGGCAAGTCAGAGCCTTCTGCTGTGTTGCAGTACCCAGACGTGGATCCCTTGTTCACTTTGCAACTGGATTCAAGCTAGCCTAGCTGAAGATGGTTGTTACCCCGAAACCGGTCCCAGGATGCTTGTTTCCGGTCTAGTGAAGACCTGGCTTGGCAGTTCGGGCTGGACTGTTCCCATAAGGGACAGGGTCAAGACTGATTTGCATATGGTTGGGTCTGAGCTGGGGTGGCGAAGTGAGCTGAAGAACGATGATGGATTCAACCCAGATCTGTGTCTGGGGTGAGTGTCTGAAAAGTTTCAGTACTCTGTCCATTATTTCCTTGTGTTTGCTGTGTTGCATTACATGGCAATTGATAGGCGTTACACTCCTGGACTATGGACATTCCCATGCATTCACCCATGCACTTTGACACAAACCCACATTTACTAAAGGCAGTTAACCTCGGTTTACTCCAAAATGGTGTTACTACCCGTGAGAAGTGTAACAAAGACAAATATCTGTATTTCTCCTTGTTACAGCCTCTTTTTATGTGTGCTGCATTCTGCCGCACGGTTCACTGACAAAATATCAGTGTAAAAAATATAGAAGTAAAAAATATCGATGAAAAAATATAGAATGCAAAAATATCGACTCCCTATACATAAACAGGTAAGTACAAAAATATTGAAAACATAATATTGATGTTAAAAATATAGTTGTATAAAATATCAATTTTATACATATATATATATATATATATATATATATATATATATATATATATATATATAATAAAATAATAAATATATTAAATAATAAAATTAATTTAAAACAAATAAAGTAGATTTAATATACATTTTAACAAATAAACTTAATTTAAAAAAATTCAAACACACGTACATAATAAATATATATATATATATATATCAATTCACTGAAAAAACCATAGGTTTCAGGCATGTTATAGTTAGAAATTAGCATTTAAAAAAACCTTACAAATTCACTGAAAAAACCATGTCATGAGTGATGTAATATGTGACGTCATCAGCAGTGCATTGCGGGGGCGCGAGTTATAGTTAGCTGAACTAACTATAACGGGGGAATTTCACGGGTTTTGTACGAGTGCAATGTCCAACTAACTATAACTGTTCCTAAAACCTATGGTTTTTTCAGTGAATTTGTAAGGTTTTTTAAATGCTAATTTCTAACTATAACGTGCCTGAAACCTATGGTTTTTTTCAGTGAATTTCAAAAGTTTTGTAAATCACAATTTTTAAATGTATTAATTGTTATCTTTATTTTTTTGATACTGATTTACTACATTTTTTAAACTATTTATTTTTAGATATTTTATTTTTTAAATTACATTATAATTACATTATACATTACAAAATATACTTTCTCAGAATGAATTACTTTAGTTTAAATACTTTGCAAATAGGCAATAGACTTTTAAGTACAGTAGTTACAGTTGTTGCAATGGGCAACACAATTTCAAACACAATGCAACATTGAGCGCAATGTGAATTTCTAGTTAAATGCAATTAGTTACTTTATGGATTACTTTTCTAACCACAGGACTGGATCCTAGATTCAGTCCTGGGACATCTCCTGTAAACAGTTGAGTAAAAGCGTTTTGGTTACAGTAGTGATTTTTAAGGAATATTATTGTATTTTAAAAGTTGACAGAAACTTTTTCACATAGAATCACCAATGTTATACTATGGGAGGAAAAAAAACTTAGCAGGTAAGTAGTTTTATCGTTACTTTTTCTTACTCAGTGGTGGATCCTGGATCCAGCACTGGTGCATCTCCTGTAAACAGTTGAAAGAATGTGTTTAAGTCATACAGGGGATTTTTAAGGAATATTTGTAGTTTGTGAAAATCGACACTTTGAAACTTTTCTGCTGAAAACCAGACAATGGATTCCTATGGAAGGAAATACAAGTCACTGGTAAGTACGGTTAGAATTACTTTTCAGGGTCAGTGCTGGGCTAAAAGATGCAGCACTGGGTTCTCTCCTGATAACAGGTGAGTAAATCGGTATTCGTAGTTCGGCTGATTTTAGTAGAATATTATAAAGTTCCAAAACTCCACACTTAGAAGAATTTCCAAGTGAAACCAGTCAATGTTAGCCTATGGAAGGAAATTCAAGTTACTGGTAAGAACGGTTAGAATTACTTTTCAGGACCAGTACTGGGCTCAAAGATGCAGCACTGAGGTCTCTCCTGATAACAGGTGAGTAAATCGGAATTCGTAGTTCGGCTGATTTTAGAGGAATATTTGTATGTTTCAAAAATCGACACTTAGAAACTTTTTCAGCAAAAAGCAGGCAATGATATCCTATGGAAGGAAATTCAAGTTACTGGTAAGTATGGTTAGAATTACTTTTCAGGATCTGTACTGGGCTCAAAGATGCAGCACTGAGGTCTCTCCTGATAACAGGTGAGTAAATCGGAATTCGTAGTTCGGCTGATTTTAGAGGAATATTATAAAGTTCCAAAACTCCACACTTAGAAGAATTTCCAAGTGAAACCAGTCAATGTTAGCCTATGGAAGGAAATTCAAGTTACTGGTAAGTATGGTTAGAATTACTTTTCAGGATCTGTACTGGGCTCAAAGATGCAGCACTGAGGTCTCTCCTGATAACAGGTGAGTAAATCGGAATTCGTTGTTCGGCTGATTTTAGAGGAATATTTGCACAATGGTGAAGGAAGGGGTGGGGCCTGAGGTGACATGTCTGCAAACACGCCCTGTGGCGCGTTTTAAGTTGGAGAATTAATTCCTCCTCAATCCCGAGGGATCCTAGGGGCCAACTAGCCCACCAGATACCTCCAGTATGCGCCAGAGAGCTGCGTTGTAGAGAGGTGTTCAGAGGCCACGCCCCTTTTTACAACACTCTGCAACGCAGCTCCGTGGCGCTACTGGAGGTACCTCGGTGGGCTAGTTGGCCCCTAGGCACCCTCAGGATTGAAGGGATTTAATTCCCCATCTTAAAACGCGCCACGGGGCCTGTTTGCACACATGTCACCTGAAGCCCCGCCCCCTCCCTTCACCACTGTGCAAACGCGCCCCGTGGCACGTTTTAAGTTGGGGGATTAAGTCCCCTTGAATCCCTGGGGTCCAACTAGCCCACCAGGTACCTCCAGTAAGCGCCACAGAGCTGCGTTGCAAAGAGGTGTAAAAAGGAGCGTGGCCTGGACCACCTCTCTGCAACCTAGCCCCCTGGCGCATACTGGAGGTTCCTGGTGGGCTAGTTGGCCCCCAGGGACCCCCAGTATTGAAGGGGAATTCATTTCCCAACTTAAAACGCGCCACAGGGCGCGTTTGCAGAGTGTTGCTGGGAGGGGGCGGAGCCTCGGCACCATCGGCGTTTTTTTGTTTTTTGGAAGGGGGGCTGTGTGGCCCCTCTTCTTCTTTTTACTTTTTTTGGGCCCTGGGGACCCCATCCCCCAGGGCCTGACCCCCTTTTTTAATAAAATAAAAAAAAAAATTAACGGTAAGGGGGCTGTGTGGGCCCCCCTCCCATGGCCAATTCCGGCCCCGGGGACCCCATCCCCTGGGGCATGGCCAAATATATATTTTTGTTTATGGAGGGGGGCTGCGTGGCCCCCCTCTTGAGCCCTCTACTGGCCCCGGGGACCCCATCCCCCGGGGTGGCCTTTATTTTTTTTAATCTTTTAATTATGGGGAGGGGGGCCATGTGGCCCCCCTCCCGGGCCACTCCTAGCCCTGGGGACCCCATCCGCGGGGCTGGCCCTCTCCGTTCGGGGACCGTGGGGGGTCCCCAATGCCCCCACGGTCCCGCCGGCTCCCTGCGGGAGCCGGCATTGCTTTTCCACATGGGGAGCTGCTAAGATGCAGCTCCCCGTGTGGAAAAGCAATCTGCTTTGGTTTTGGAAGAGAGAGCAGGTTTCCTGCTCTCTGTTCCAAAACCAAAGCAGCTTGCATGACAGGACGGGAGCCGCGAGGCTCCCGTCCTGTCATAGCAACTACAGTGTCCCGGGGTAGGCACCCCGGGACACTGCGAGGAGCCGGCCCTGGGGGTGGCGGTCCCCAGGGGCTATCAAGGGCTCCAGGACGGGGCCGCGCGGCCCCCCCCCTTCTCACATGCACAGCCCCCGGGAGGTGGTGGTCCTGGGGCTCGGGTCCGTTCCGGACCCTCAAATTAGCTTCTTTTTTAGTGCCCCGGGAGGTGGCGGTCTCGGGCGTGTGGGGGGCTCGAGCCCCTCCACACAGGTATATAATTTTTAAAAAAGAAGCCCCGGGGCGTGGCGGTCCCCGGGGCTGCGGGAGGGCTGAGAGCCCTCCCGCACCATTTTGTTTAAAGCCCCGGGGGGTGGCGGTCCCCGGGGCTTGGGGGGGCCTTAGAGGCCCCCCCATATAATTAATAATAAACCCCTGCATGCCCCCGGGACTTGGCCCACCCGGGGGCCCAATTAACCACGAAGGGTGGGAGCCCGCGCTTCGTTTGTTTTTTTTATCGGCAGGATCCGCGCACCCAGCGCGTTTTTGGCCGATTTAAAACATTTTATTTTTTGATTTTTTTGGGCCCTGAGCAGGCCTAGGGGGTCAGGGTGTTTCTACCCTGCCCCCTTTTTGCATTTTGCGCACTTGTTTTACTTCTTAATTGTTCCTCGGTTCTACCGAGGAACAAGATGGCTGCTAACACTTCCTGGTTTGGAGTGTTGACAGCCAATTAGCATGCAGCTCGTGGTCGGGAGGGTGCGCGGATCCACTGCGGCCATAGATATCGAAACTTTTATTTTGGATTTTCTCAGCAACTACTGAACGGATTTACACCATTTTTAAAAAGGGTGCTTTCTGAAACAAGTACTACCTTTTTGCCAAATTTGGTGTAATTCCGTTCAGCAGTTTTGCTGTAGCCTTGCATAAATTTCCTATGGGAAATTGATTTTTTCACTCTTATTTTTAATCTTCTCAGCAACTACTGAACCGATTTACACCATTTAAAAAAAAAGGTCGCTTTCTGAACCAAGCGCTACCTTTTTGCAAAATTTGGTGTAATTCCGTTCAGCAGTTCGGGCTGTAGCGGTGGCTAAAATTTCCTATGGGAATTAACATGGAGAAAACACGTTTTGGGACCCCCCTTTTTTCTCGGCTCCCGCTTGATGAATCACCCCGAAACTTTCACGACAGGAGCGGACCGGAGCGCCCCACTAGTTTTGAAAATTTCGCGATGATTCGTAAAACGACGCCAAAGTTAATGGGAATAGAATGTTACGGATTTCCTATGGATAATGGGTCCTAACTATAACTATCTACTGGCGACCGCCAGTAGATAATATATCAATAACATACAATCTATTAAACATATTCTATTACTAATTAAAACATTAAACTATTTAAAAATCTTTAAACTTAAATTAACCACTCCAGTCAGTGCAACAGTAGGGAAAATGTTGGATAGCGGAGCCCGCGCTTCGTTTGTTTTTTTTATCGGCAGGATCCGCGCACCCAGCGCGTTTTTGGCCGATTTAAAACCTTTTATTTTTTGATTTTTTGGGCCCTGGGGGTCCTTGTAGGACCCCCTGAGCAGGCCTAGGGGGTCAGGGTGTTTCTACCCTGCCCCCTTTTTGCATTTTGCGCACTTGTTTTACTTCTTAATTGTTCCTCGGTTCTACCGAGGAACAAGATGGCTGCCAACACTTCCTGGTTTGGAGTGTTGACAGCCAATTAGCATGCAGCTCGTGGTCGGGAGGGTGCGCGGATCCACCGCAGCCATAGATATCGAAACGTTTTTATTTTGGATTTTCTCAGCAACTACTGAACAGATTTACACCATTTTTAAAAAGGGTGCTTTCTGAAACAAGTACTACCTTTTTGCCAAATTTGGTGTAATTCCGTTCAGCAGTTTTGGCTGTAGCCTTGCATAAATTTCCTATGGGAAATTGATTTTTTCACTCTTTTTTAATTTCTCCGCAACTACTGAACCGATTTACACCATTTAAAAAAAAAGGTCGCTTTCTGAACCAAGCGCTACCTTTTTGCAAAATTTGGTGTAATTCCGTTCAGCAGTTCGGGCTGTAGCGGTGGCTAAAATTTCCTATGGGAATTAACATGGAGAAAACACGTTTTGGGACCCCCCTTTTTTCTCGGCTCCCGCTTGATGAATCACCCCGAAACTTTCAAGACAGGAGCGGACCGGAGCGCCCCACTAGTTTTGAAAATTTCGCGATGATTCGTAAAACGACGCCAAAGTTATTGGGAATAGAATGTTATGGATTTCCTATGGATAATAGGTCCTAACTATAACTATCTACTGGCGACCGCCAGTAGATAATATATCAATAACATACAATCTATTAAACATATTCTATTACTAATTAAAACATTAAACTATTTAAAAATCTTTAAACTTAAATTAACCACTCCAGTCAGTGCAACAGTAGGGAAAGTGTTGGACAGCAGAGGGGTAAAACTTACTATTTCCACTCCAGTGAGTGCAAAAGTAGGGAAAGTGTTGGATTGCGTAGGGGTAAAAATGACTATTCCCACTCCAATGAGTGCAACAGTAGGGAAAGTGTTCGACAGCGGAGGGGTAAAACTTACTACTCCTACTCCAGTGAGTGTAACAGTAGGGAAAGTGTTGGATAGCGGAGAGGTAGAACTTACTATTCCCACTCCAGTCCGTGCAACATTAGGGAAAGTGTTGGATTGTGTAGGGGTAAAAATTACTATTCCCACTCCAGTGATTTCAACAGTAGGGAAAGTGTTGGATTGCGTAGGGGTAAAACTTACTATTCCCACTCCAGTGAGTGCAACAGTAGGGAAAGTGTTGGATAGCGGAGGGGTAAAACTTACTATTCACTCCAGTGAGTGCAACAGTAGGGAAAGTGTTGGATAGTGGAGGGGTAAAACCTACTATCCCACTCCAGTGAGTGCAACAGTAGGGAAAGTGTTGGATAGTGGCAAGATACAATTTACCATTCCCACTCCAATAAGTGCAACAGTAGGGAAAATGTTGTATTGCAAAGGTGTAACAATTCATATTCTCACTCCAGTCAGTTCAAAAGTAAAAACAAACCATATTAACAACAAAAATATTTAAAAACAAAATAAATAAAAACCTATATAAATATGTTAAAAGTTAAAATCCAAATATATTTAATATTACAAATTTAAAAAACATATTATAATGTTGCTGTGTATGTTAAATGCATATGACAAATATATACTGTAACCTACTCAAACCACACACTGACCACCTGGAACATCCTCTCCACTGAGGACACCACATCCACCATGAAATCCATCCACTCAAGTGCTCCCACAGACCCATGCCCGCATCACATCTTCAACCTCGGAAACCAAAGAATCGGCCAAAAACTCACCACCGTATTCAACACCTATCACCACAGCAACATTTCCCGATGCCTGGAAACATGCCCAAGTTAGACCACTACTCAAAAAACCCTCTGCCGACCCCAGCAAGGTAAAAAACTATTGATCAATCTCCCTGCTCCCATTCACAGTGAACGTACTGGAAAAGATAATCAACAATCAACTCATGACACACCTGGAGCAGAACCAGCCACTCAGCTTATCCCAATCTGGTTTCTGCAGCAGTCACAGCACCAAAACCACCCTGGTTGCAGCCACTGATGACATCTGAACCCTACTCGACTGAGAAACAGCAGCTTTGATCCTCCTCGACCTCTTGCAACCTTCAACACCGTATTTTACCACACACTGATCAAAAGACTCCACACCACATCAGCATCCAAGGGAACACCCTAAGATGGATCACCTCCTCCCTCACCGGAAATACCCAGAGGATCCACCTCCCACCTTTCACCTCTGAACCCAAGGAGATAACCTGCAGTGTGTCCCCCAGGGCTCATCCCTCAGCCCCACATTATTCAACGTAAATATAAACCTGTTTGCAAACATCGCAAGATCCCATGGTCGCAACATAATTTCCTACGCACATGACATCCAACTCATCCTCTCACTCACCGACGATCCCACCACCACCACAACCAACTTCCACAGATGCATAACAAATGTCACTGAGTGGATGAAGAACAACTGCCTGCAGCTGAACACAGACGAGACGGAAGCACTGATCTTTTGCAACAGCAGCAACACATGGAACGACTCCTGTTGACCATCAGACCTAGGACCTGCACCCACTCCCTCCACCCATTTCAGAAACCTTGGAGTCATCATTGACAACAAGCTCACCATAAAATCACAGATCTGCTAAAAAATAAACATGTAAATATCTCCTTTCTGCATGTCTCTGTACAGCTAGAAAAACTGAGCAGAAGAAAAGTCACATTTTGTTAATTAATTATGCTCTGTTTCATGACCTGTTTTTCCCTGGCTGCTGATTCTGACAGCAGGCATTGTGATGCCAGAACTCAACCGTAATATATTATTACAGTTGAGCTGCTATGTCCTTTCTTCATAATAGGTGAGTGAGTATGTCACTAGTCGCCGATTATAAAGAAACTAGAGCTGGGTTTTTAATACAAGGATGCAGAATCACATGTATAATAAAGATATGGTAACAGTACAGTTTGATGCTTTTTTTTTTTTTAGCACATGTGGAGTACAATTTATTATAAGAGGTCGGATGACAATTAACTATCATTGGAGTTGAACATGTCTCATTCCTATTCAGTAAATGCTCCACGCCGTTAACAACGTCCGTAACCAGAGGTCTTCATGAATTTACTATTCTGTGCCCACTCAGTCCTTATTTCCTGCCAGGGTCAATGCTCATATTTCTGCAATATGTTCTGTACAATGAATATCTTTTGTCAATTGAGGATTCAGTGCTATAAATGCAAGCAAATGTAAGGGAAATTGTACAGCAGGCGAAGTGTTAATGTAACACTAATGGCATGCAACATATTTATCCTAGAGAGAAACTAGATACATCACTGTCAGTTTCCTGTAGAGCCTATTAATCATTGTGCACTCACAAAATCCAATATGATGTCAACAAAATACTGTGCAGTAAACATTAGTATTCTCTGACAAGCATTGCCAAGTAATGAAACTTTAAAAACAAGCAACCAGTTGACAAATGTTAGCGTTCAAAGGTGTTAAAATATCACCAATAATTGTAAACTTTAATCGGTGCTTTTGATGTTGCTAAACTTTAATTCTAGTTAACTTTAAGCAATCCTAAAAAATGGGACAACCTGAATCAGGCCAAACCTCAGGGAATAGACTAAATTGAAAAAGTAAAAATCAAAACTTTCGTGTGTAAATTATTGCGATCAAGCATAACACGCACACATTTTCTCAAACAACGAGTAACAACCTCTAATCCTAGAATAGAACCAGGCTCTTTATACATGTAAAACGTGCATGTTAGAAACGCATACTTTGTTGTATGTTCAGAGTACGCTTAACAGGTGGTCTGCAAAGTTTTCGAGATTGAGACACAATGCCCATTGCGTCCTTGATTCTCAAGGAAAATCAACCATTTACATTCACAGGTTGACACCTCTAACTTATTGTAGATTTGTGAATATCTGGGATTCCCGATGATTTCCAAAAGTGCTCCTGAACTCGGTTTTACATTCATGCAAAGTCAATTACAAATGCGTAAGTGGACATAGTGTAAAAGAGGACATGCAAAAAAGGTTTTTACATTGTAATTCCACTTTTATTGTTTTCTCTTTTACATCCACAGCAATTTTTGGTTGTTTTTTATCCACTTCAAACCTGGAAAAGAATTTGAAGTTGCCATTGACATTTGCAAATCTCTGCCCCATTTCTAGGAAGGGCATGAGCTGAGCAAAAGATTTTGAATGCCCATGGACCCATGAGGTTATATGCGTGCCTCTCATTAATGTGCTTTCCTACTTTGAAATGCTCTCTACATTCCCATGGGAGGTGTTTTGCCCCCGCTTAATATATCATACCCGTGTAATGTTCTACATGAGCAAATAACTTTATGAGCGCAAATGTATCTCATATGAAGTGCAGTTAAAAGTGCAACACAAACCAGTCCATCGTGATTTGCCAACAATATGTGGGGTTTTTGTGTGCACCCATCTGTAGAATCAAACCAACTAAAATGTGGTCTCAAAATTCAAAATTGATGTGTGCAGTACTATTGCTCTTTTGGGGCAAGGGGGCTGTAGAGGAACATCATCCATATTTACGAATATAAGAGGTGTGTCCTGTGTACTATTCATCTGTAAACAGAATTAGGTGCTCATTACGATGTTGGGCAGAAAGCCTCCTCCCAACAGTCGGAATCTCCTCGACCACGTCGGAGCCCTTCTGACTGACTCAGCTGGTTTACATTCCGACCGCCCGATTACGATGTTCGCGGTAGGAATGTAAACCGCACAGTCATTCCAAATCGGTTCTGATTGACTCACTGATTATCTGTGTTGGTCGGAATCGCATCGTACATCGCTATGGACAGCATTTCCGCCCTCGGGATTACGATGTCGATTTCCAACAGCCTTTCCACGTCGGCCTGTCTGACAGAAAAGGCTGTCGGAAAGTGACTTTGGGGGCCCCTGACAGGGCCCCATAGGCCCGCGTCATATGGTTGATGGCTGAGGGGGTACCTAAGGGACCCCCCTGTAAAACCTGTCACTGTGTGTCAGGCACCGTAGGGTGCCTATGACAGGGTGCAGGGTTTTCCGCAAACACCCTATTTTCCCATAGGAGCCTGTGTTACTGCCGTTGTCTGAAGAACACAAGCTCTCATAGGAAACAATGGGACTCCGACCGAACAGTGTTCGGTTGCATCGTAATCCGGCAGTCAGAAACGCTGACCGCAAGTCGGTCGGTCCCAATTCAGAGTCGGTGTTGGGCGAAGGCTTTCTGCCCGGCATTGTAATGAGACCCTTAGGGGTCGATTCCGATCTGGGTCGGAAAGCCCTCCGACCGAGCCGGATCCGGAGTGTTTTCCGACCGAGCCGTACCCTGGAGTCCGACCGAGCGAGTACGATGCTGCCGCATGCTGACGGACTCGGCTCGGTCGCATTCCCATTGAAGTCAATGGGAGCTGGTCTTACGACGCGTGCATGGCCTCGCATCAGCTGAATAGGTACGTCTCGCAAAAGGGCGACCCCTGCAGTGGGTACGCGTTGGTGCCATCCGCACCGTACATGCATGTCAAGGGGGGACCCTTGGGTCCCCCCCTGTGTTTGACTCGTTAGGCTACGGGTGAAGGGGGTCCGGCACGGACCCCCGGAGTCCGCTTCCCGGAGCTTTTTCGTCCCGGAGACTCCGACTCGATCCGGCTGTCCGTATCGTGCATTGTACTGGCTCGGTCGGAAATCGACTCCATTGCGCGATACGATTCGTCTGCGACCGAGTCGTACAAAGCGGTTCGGACCCGGAAACGAGTCGGTCGGCGATTTTGCGTTCATTCGCATCGTACTTGGGCGTCCGGACCTCTGTACGACTCGGTCGGAAACAAAGCCTCCGACTCGGATCCGGTAAAGCCGAATCCGATTCGGAGGCCTTCCGACCGAGATCGGAATCGACGCCTAAGTGTCCATGACACCATCCTAAACACATTTCAGAATCATTCTCATACTTCATTCATTACAGTGTATATGGAAACAAATTGTCCTACAGATCTTTCGCATTTAACTTCCACCTGGAACATTTTCTGAGGGCATGTAGACTTCACTTATAATTAAATAAATTAATAAATATTTTATAATGGTGATCTCTCACCATGCGGCTACATCTAATGTTCACCACCATCCAGAATATGTAGATTACACCTTCTGAACTGGAGAATCAGACATAAACATGCTTGACATGGCCCGACCTAGCATTACTGATGAATTGCACATTGATGAAATACCAGCTACTAAAAAGATATTTGATATCATGATGGTTATGTGGCCTGTGCAGTCCAGGTCATAATGCTCACTTAGGGATAGAACTCAGCATATCATTGTCAGCCTGCATGCTCCTCTTTATCATGGACTATGAATTACATATGATTAATGATGCTGGTAGAAAAACGAAAGGGAATTAAAATAGTGATGTTTAATTGCCATCAAATTCATAGGAGCATGCCTGATTCGAGCTCATACACTCTCTCTTTAATTTTAGGGTGACATATTTCTAAGAATGGTATTTCTCACTATCTCTTCACCTCCATTTCCAAAAAAGTGTAACTGGCTCTGAAGGCTCCTTTTTCTTATAGCTAGGCAGCAGAAAAGCAGCGCCATGTTCTGAAAGAGCCATTTTAGCAACCTTCCACCGTGGTATCCTCCCGCCTTTCTGCATTACATAGATTTTGGATTGGTGTAAACTATGACAGAATGAAACTGGAGAAAATTAACGACCCCCTATTTTTGCATCCGCACCTTACCCCTTTCCAAACAAGGGAGTGGCCAGAAAAATGAAATACTCACCACTTTGACACATGCCCTAAATGGCACTAAGCGAGCAAGCAAAGCAGGGTGGCCACTGGCCAGGCTCTCCTTATCAAGCTCCATAGGATTATCCCACCACAAAGCCTTCAAGAAAAAGAAGATAATTCATTTTACAGCACAATTTCCAAAGAACGTGGGCAAATACGGTTTTACAGATGGGCATGCATGGAACTCGGGGAATAATTCGAAGAATAAAGAACTGCTTACTAAGCTTGACATTCCATTTGGTGTTGGGTTGTACTTCCTAATAGAACATTGAAATGGAGACGAACTTTTGCATTTCACAGCACAAAATTGAATTGAACGAGGAACAGGAGCACTTACCCCAACACAGGATATTACAGAGCCTTCTGCCTGGACACGGGTGACAGGACCTTATAGGTGAAGACATACCTATTGTCGTACTTGGATTTATTGTGATGCTGCTGCTATTCTTTTAATTTGAGGATATACTGCACTGACTTCAGAGTGCAACTGTGGATTACAGCCCTGAGGAAGTCGCATAGTGACACACCCACTGACGAAACACATGTTGGCTGGCGGAGGAATCAAAATCCAATTAAAGAAAGAATTGCAGAATTTATGACAGACTGGATGACATACTCGTGTTAACACACTACTGCGTGAGCTGAGAGACTTGTTTTATTATTCAAATGAATTGGCTAAACAGCTGCAGGTTTTAGTGGCAGGTCTGAAGCTGAACTCATGACTTTTTACAATATGATTGTGGTGTGCCAGACAAGTCTGATGCTCCCCCGTGGTCAGTGTATGCAATTTGACAGGGTGCTTGCCATATTATTTTTCATGCTCTATAAAACATCTATCTTCACTCCTACCTGCTTAATTTTCTGACCCACTCTCTAAGCAGATTTTAAATCATTTATTATAATTGTGAATTTGTAATTAGTAGAATGTTTGGAAATTAAGGGTACAAAGATCTATAGACGGCAGGGATATCCATTAGGTTAAATTAATCTGCAAGGCTCAAATTCTATGTCTACTGCTGAAGGTAAAGAGTGCTTACACGTTTAAGGCAGATTAATGTCCACATAATTAAACTAATCCTACAGCCTCTGGACTAAGACAGCTTTGCTCACGATAATCATATCAAACGTTTTACCAATATAGATGATTGAATGCCACCATATAAATCAGTGCACATACCCAGCTCTGCCCGAATTGCCATTTAACTATCAGCTTTAAACATATAAAGGAAATGTAGCAGAAAAGTCTTCTGACATGAATAAAATACGTTTAACTCACACCTTCCTGCTACCTGTGTCTCTGAAACCACTTACTTGAAGACCTCCAAAGACAAATGGATGTTCTCTAATGCCATGAACTACTAAAAACCTACCTACATAGCCTTTATTTTGACCTATAACCACTATGCTATATGTTTCTTTCGCTGACTACACCCTCAACCCTATCCCTTTTTACCCTCTTTCTTCTGCATCTTAATGTTGAATATTACTAGTATCTTGCTCACCTTTTCCTTCACCTACCGCTTCCAATGCTACCCTTCCTTTCCTTATTTCTTCTAGGCCTTCCTTGCTCTCTTGTTTGACATTTTCACGACACTCTTATTTATATCTTTTATTGAAAGCGTCATCCATCTGCATCTTCAAACAGGTGCTAGGCGACGAGTGCCCCGAAAACATCCAGATTGATAGAGCACACCGCGTGGGCCTCCCCAAAGGCAACAAATCTCCCCCGCCAGACATCCTGGTATGTGTACACGATTTCCAGATTAAAGAGAATATTATTCGTCAATCTAGGAAGGCCCATCCACTGCAGTTTAGGAGGCACACGCTGACTTTCTTCCAGGACCTCTCCCTAACCACACTCATTAAAAGAAAGGAGTTTCGGGACATCACATCACATCTCAGGGAGAAAGGGATCCAATACTCATGGGGCTACCCCTTTCGCATCATCTTCCACTACGAAAGCAGGCTTTGGCAGATTAAATCCCTCAAGGAAGCATGAGAGGTCTTGGGACTTCAGGCAGAGACACCACATGACGGGAAACGGAGACATGAGAAGAATCCGAAACTTAAAGACTCTCGCTGGCAGCGGGTTGGTGGGCCCTCATCTAGCCACAGACCTGACCTTGAAACAATAGCTAATGAAAGAAAAGCAGTAATCAGCGCACTGACCAACTCACCGGATCGTCCAGTCTCCCCCTGAGGTGACAGCCTTGGGCACCGGACTTCGCATAAGCAGATGGCGCCGGAGGGCTTGCACCCATCTGACTGACCTCCCCCGAGAGTCGACCAGGCGACTCGAGACTGCCTACCACCATGAGAGGCTAAGAAGACAGCCGGTGCTTCCCTCGAGTCCCCTCTCACTTTGACGAACTGATGTCAATAACTGAGATAAGAATGTTTGTTTATTATCTTTGGGAAGGGAATCTTTTGGGACTTGTTATTGAACTGTTATTGTTTCAATGTTTTTGCTGTCTCTCCTCCTCTCCTCCATTCCACCGTTGGACGGTAGACTTTACCGGGCGGGGCAAAGGCACCCACAAAGCTACTAGGTCTGGAGCGATACATTGTCTAGGCAAGACAGAGCATTCCCCCTCTGGCGTATACCCATGGTGGGTAGAAACTTAAAGATTGTAAGCCTCAATGTGCGAGGCCTTAATCACCTGGTGAAGCACTCAGCAATCCTGTCCCTCCTGGAGAATTCTCAGGGGGACATTTGTTTTTTACACGAAACCCATCTATTGCAGCGCGATGTCCACCGCATGCGATCCCGGCGCTTTCCCTTGCAGCTGTGGTCCTCCAACACATCACGGAAAACTGATGGGGTAGCAATCAGTTTTAGCGCAAAACTCAGCGGTAAACTAATCTCTACAGTAGTGGAAATCAAGGGGCGGCTACTAGCGGTCAGAATTAGTTGGGAGACTTCGCAACTCACGCTGGCTAAAATATACACCCTGAACACACACCAGGAGCAATTCATACGCAAAGCCCTTGGCGAGACCATGGCGTCCGCTGACGCAGCTATTTTGGTGGGTGGAGACCTCAATCTAGTCATGGACGCAAGCCTAGACCGCTCGGGGCAAAGCCAGG
This sequence comes from Calotriton arnoldi, assembly GCA_963921515.1. Lineage (NCBI taxonomy): Eukaryota > Metazoa > Chordata > Amphibia > Caudata > Salamandridae > Calotriton > Calotriton arnoldi. The sequence goes on along the minus strand of CAWUFW010001960.1, from coordinate 1,798,393 downwards.
GTCAGTCAGGGACCTGCTCGGTGGAAGGCAAACGATGGCTCCTGGACCATGGCTTTAAGGATATCTGGCGTAGTCACCACCCAGACACACGAGACTACACATACTATGCGGCAGCACATAAGACGTACGCATGAATAGATCACTTTCTAGCTTCGGCATCACTAGCTCCAAATCGCTCTGACCCTACTATAGAACCTCGCTCTCTCTCCGACCATGCCATGATCACAGGCTCATTACAACGGTGCACAAACTGCCCGCAACCGACACGCTGGCATCTAAGGGACAGCCTCTAACAATCCAAAAGCACAAGCACAGAAGAGAAGATACATGCCCGAATATCAGACTACCCGAAGATTAATGACACAGGGGCGATGTCCTTGGCTACTATATGGAAGCCCTAAAGTCAGTGGTTAGGGGAGAATGCATAGCGATCTTGGCGGGTGAAAACAAATTGCGCCAGGAGAAAAGGCAGACAATAGAGCAGAAAGTAAGGGAGCTGGAAACGATACAGAAGCGTACGGGGTGCCTAGGATACGGAGGGAATTAGAGAAGATAAGACTATTACTGCGTCGATTGGACTTAGATAGAGCTGAGTACGCGCTCCAGAGGCTTCGTCACAAATTCTTCTTAATCAGCGACAAATGCGAGAAAATGCTGGCACAAAGACTTAGAGCAAAGACGCAGACGACATCGATTCAGGCCATAAGAACTACTTCCGGAGACCTAGTGCATACTGACCATGAAATAGCAGATGTGTTTCATGATTTTTATCAGACCCTATACTCGGAAGAAGACGCCAATCAGGCTTCCGCCCGTTCGTATCTGAAGGACATACCTGTCACCAGACTGCCGGCAAATACAGCAGAGCAGCTGGACCAACCAATTTGCATCGAGGAGATGATCACGGCCATCGCACACCTCCAAGTACACAAAGTCCCGGGTCCGGACGGGTTCACAGCGCACTTTTACAAACTGTTCTGCCTGGAATTGGTGCCATTACTGACGCGGGTATTTAATTCCTTCCTGGAGTCGGGCTTGCTAACTAACTTGATGCTGGAAGCTTCGGTATCAATTATACTCAAACCAATGAAAGACCCGACTGACTGTGGCTCGTACGGTCCCATCTCTTTACTGAATATAGACGCCAAGTTTTTGCCAGAATCCAAGCGGCTCGATTGAATCCGCTGATGGTGGGTCTGATAGACCCTGACCAATCAGACTTTATTCCCACCCGGCAAGGGGACGACAACACACAGAGACTCCTACATCTTATGGACGTCATACATAGATCACGCAAGGAGGAGGTGTTTCTCTCCATTGACGCCGAAAAGGTGTTTGATCGAGTGAAATGGTCTTACCTCTTCGACACGCTGCAAACCTTTGGATTTGGGGAGGGTTTCATTAAATGGGTAAGCTGTATATATCGTGCACCAAGACCCTTTGTTCGGGTCAATGGTGAGTCCTCGCATCGGTTCCCCATAGCGCGTAGAACACGACAAGGGTGCCCCTTGTCACCACTCCTCTTTGCGCTATATATGGAGCCGTTTGCACAAAAAATCCACGACAACCCCCAGATTAATGGTATTAAGTTTGAAGCTGACACCCACACCATCCGCCTATGCGCAGACGACGTGATTCTCTCACTGATGAACGTGCGGGCATCTCTCCCGGCCCTGTTAGTGGAGCTAGACCGATTCAGGGAAGTCTCAGGATTCAAAGTGAATTTAAGCAAATCTCAGATCTTAAACCTCTCGGTGAACCCTGAACAGACAAGCCAACTAGAAAGAACGTTCCCGGTGCCATGGGCAGAACAATCCATAACAAACTGGGCATATCGTTAGCCCCCAAAATATCTAAGACTTTGACTTTGAATTATTCGGCCCTCGTGGCACAGATGACACAGGGTCTGAGCAGCTGGGGCAGATTGGGACTAGCCTAGTTCGGAAGGGTGGTGGCAGTAAAAATTACGATCTTACCGCGCATCCTATATATTTTCCAAACCCTTCCATTGGCTCCCCCTCTGAAAATAATCTGTTCTTTGCAGCTGGCCATCAACAAATTTGTTTGGGGAGGGAGAAAGGCCTGAAAAGCCCTCACTCAGATGGCTCGTCCCAAGTGGGAGGGAGGGGTGGGTCTCCCCTTGGTACACAGTTACTTGCAGGCAGCACACCTCCGTTATATATTGGAATGGAACCGTCCTTTGTCAGAAAAGTATTGGTCCTTTATGGACCAGACAGTCGCGGGGGTCAACATATGGAAGGAGGTCTGGCTCCCAGGCAAATATAGGGCGTGGGGTCTGTACTCCTCACCAGTAACATCGCAGACAATGAAAACATGGGATAGGGTGGCATGCTCCAGGGGCCTGACGTCTTTTCCCTCCCCAATGACCCCAATCACAGGGATCCCTGACTTTCCTCTGGGGCGCAACTCTGTAGTATTTGATAGATGGCGAGAGCAGGGCTGTAAGCGCATAGGGTCCCTATTCAATCCCGACGGTTTGATCCCCTTTGATCAACTGAAGCAAGATTATGATCTTCCCCATTCGGATAAGTTCCACTACCTTCAGCTGCAGCACTGGGTTACGGGTCCCGCATATCAAGCGGCAGCTTCCCGGAATTTAACAGTCTTTGAGAAATGGCTGGTGCGCAAGCAGGATGACAAACATCTTATATCAGAACTATATGTGATGCTATCCCAAAACACAGGAGGGGGCCACACTAAGGGACAGACGAGGTGGGAGGAAGAGCTGGGGTAGGTGTTCACGGAGAAGAAGTGGGAGGACATGTACTTCAGAGCGGGCCACACAGCGCACAACATAGCAGGGGCTGAATCTACATATAAAGTGTTATTGTACTTGTACTATACCCCTGCGCGCATACACCACTGGGATAAAAACCTCTCAGAGAAATGCTGGAGAGGATGCGGCCAGACAGGCTCTCTAGTCCTTTTGCTATGGCACTGCTCCAAGCTAGAGCGCTTCTGTGAAGCGGTCCTAGACTTTATAGATAAGGCATTTAACACTGTCATCCCGTGCTCTCCATCGTACACTCTCCTGGGACTGCTGAACACAAAGACATTTCCCCTCCGCTCCTTAAGAGGCCGACAAATGGCTTGCGTTGCTAGCCACACGACGAGTAATCTTAGCATGTTGGGGCACACCGACCAACCCGGACCATGTGACATGGTTACATAAGCTCTGGATAACCCTGGCAATGGAATGCATGTCAATGGTGGCGGATCAAAAAGAGGAGAACTACAGTGACCTTTGGTCCCCATTCATTCAGATCCTCTCAATTGAACTGAGGGAAGTTACCTGTCCCCAGTATCTGCGTATCCTGCGACTCCTTCCTAGCAGAGAGGGAACTACCGAAAGGTCCACTGATAGGGCATAGTTGAGCACTGTTAGAAATGGGATTTCTGATTGGCTAGGGCTTGCGCCTACGCCAGGCAGAAACCACCACTCTAGTCAGGGCAAAGGAGTTATACGCTGAAGATAACCCCTGCTCACCCCCTTGGTAGCTTGGCACGAGCAGGCAGGCTTATCCCAGAGGCAATGTGTAAAGCGTTTGCGCAACACACACACAGCAGCAACACACTAGGCACACCACAAAAGGAACTCCACACAAGGTTATATATAAAAATAGCCTTTGTATTGTCATAAACACATTAGAATAGTAATCACACAATATACACTGTGCCAACTGGCACTAGGCAATATTTACAGGGGATTATATACACATGACAGGGCCAAATGGGACACTGTCAGAACCATCACAAAGTGAAAATAGTAAATGTAGAACACAACCGGTAACTACTGGCAAACATGGTACTCCGCATCATCCTGCAACATAAATCATGTTATGCAATCAGTATCCTATCGGGTGTAAAATACATTATGCGCCAACCTCGTAAGCCTAAACACATTAGACCATAACCTCCTAATCATAAATCACATTAGGCATAAATCACAGTGGAGAATAATCTCACAAGCATAAACACAGTATGCAAAACCTCGTAATCATAAATCACATTAGACCTAAATCACGGTGCATAAATCACAGTACATAAATCCCATTAGGGCCTGGCGCCCTATGAGCCTAACAGCCCCCCTGGCCAACTGGCCTTCTCAGAGTGCTCAAATGCCCTATGTCCTTAATGTCAGGGCTGGCTGCCAAGGCAGCAGAATCTCAAAGTGCGCAATTGCGCTGGGGCAGAGGAGTGTATCTTACTCCTGTCTCATCCAAAATGCCACCAAAGAAATGATGGCCTAAACGTTGCAGCTGCCGCTAATTGCCGTGCAGCTGTGAAGGAAATTAGGCACTGGCACCGACTGTGCCCTAAGAGCCCGACTGGGACTCTATAAACAACTATGCCAAAACGTTGCAGCTGCCCTCTATGAGGCAGGGCAGCTGTAAACAAAGTAAAGGGGCCCTGGCACGACTGTGCTCTCTAAATCAAATTGCCACCATCGGTGCAGCTGCCCTCTTGCAGGCGGGGCAGCTTTAAGAATGGCCAAACTGGAAGGGGCACGGGCCCCTCTGGGCCCTCTAAAAACAAATATGCCCCCTCGTTGGAGCGGCCCGCTCTCTGGCGGGTCCGCTAAGGAACTAGAACTAAGAAAAAGAAGGCACGGGCACCACTGGCCCTCGGGACCCCCACTGGGGCCCTGAAACTAGTGTGCCCATCGTTGGAGCGGCCCGCTCTCGGGTGGGTCCGCTCAGGAGAGCCAGACACTGCCCTGGTGCCTCGTGAGCACCTACTACAAAAAGAACGGCCTCATCCCCACTCACCGGGGCTTGGATCGAGCTCCTCTTCTCTCCTCCAGGGCGGCGGGGGCAGGCTCAGCAGCATCTGGGGAGCCCCCGCTCCTCGAGGACTCTGCAGCAAGCGGGGCTCTCTCACGATCATGGGAGCCCTGATCACCACGCCACCTTCCTCGCTCTTCACCCGGGGCACCCACCAGCTCAAGGGAGCCCCGCTGTGGCCTGAGGCAACTTCCTGTCTCCACGGCAGGACCCGCCCACGTCCAGGCAAGGTTGCTTGACTTCATCCTTCGGCGCTCCTCTTCCCCGGGTCGCGGCGGTGATTTCCTACGGCAATTTCAGGGTGCGGGTGGACTCCCGCCAGACGGCAATAACGCAAGGTAGGCTCCCGCTTTTAAAATAAAAGCAAAAAGCGGGGTGGGCACCCGCATTTAAAATACATCACGGAAGCGGGGTGGGCACCCGCTATCTAAAGTAAACCCTCAATGCGGGGTGGGCTCCCGCCTCATCGGCAACGCAGGGGAATCCCTACACCGGGGATTCCCTTCTCCACGGGCAGCTCAGTGCTGCGAAGCCCACACACTCCTCTTCTTTTAGGCAAATTAAAATAAAGAGCTCACAGGGCGCAAGAGGTCCCAAAAAGTCCTTAGAGATCAAGGGGGCAATGCTGGGCCCAGGGAGGCAAGCCCTCATGGCGGTTCCTCCTGGGCCCCAGCAGCAGCACGCCCCAGCAGGTTCAGGAACAAGCACACCTTCATGGGGTCACAGCCCCTATACTTATACTCAGATTCTCTTTGTCTGCAGCATAGGGCTTGGGGGAACCAGACGCAACTGGTTCAGGGGGGAATTGGAGCACTTTGTTTACCAAGCTCCTCTTCCCCTTTGTCAGGTGGGGGCTCAATGATCAGGCACACCACAGGGGGTGGAGCCAGCATTGTACAGGCTAGGCACAGACCTATTCAGGGTCAGGGGATTACTCCTCCCACTACTCCCAATGCAGCTGTCCCATTCAGCCTAGTGCTGACTCCCCCTGCCCCTCCTGGAGCCACACACACCTCCCAGCCCCTGTCACTCAAAAGCCAGACATGCAGTTCACATCAGGCAGGCAGACACATAGCACACAGAAATGCCAACTTCTAAAAGTGGCATTTCTAAAATAGTTATAATAAATCTGCGCACACCATTGCGCAGCAATTATTATGACAATTCCAAATATACTAAACTTGACTACGCTGCTCCTCTCATATTAGGAATTACCACTGAAACACTTATCTGGGAATCCCCAATGCATTCCTATGGGAGGGCAGCCCCACAGTAGTGAGAAACCAAAATGGCTGTTTGTCACTACCAGGACATGTCACACACTTAAGGTACATGTCCTATCTTTTACCTACAATGCACCCTGCCCATAGGGCTAGCTAGGGCCTACCTTAGGTGTGACTGACATGCAGTAAAAGGGGGGTCACAGACATGGCACACACTTTAGGTGCCACGTCACAGTGGCAGTAACACTGCGCGGACAGGCCCTGCAGTGGCAGAGGCCTGAGATAGGTTTGAAAGGCTACTTTGGTGGGTGGCGCAATCAGCGCTGCAAGCGCACCAGTAGCATTTAATTAACCAGCCCTGGGTATATGAGATACCTCTTTACAAGGGACTGACAGGTAAATTAAATAGGCCAAACAGGTGTAGACCAATCTTACCAAATGTAACACAGAGAGCGCACGCACTTTACACTGGACAGCAGTGTTAAAGTGCCCAGAGGCCTAAAACCACCAACACCATGTCAGAGAAAAGGCTAGGAGAAAGGCAACAAGTTTAGGGATGACCCTGCAAAAAGGGCCAAGTCCAACACAACCCTCTTCCAGCCAAAACTCAGGGTAGACCAATCACTACCTTGATGGGCTTCCCTGCTTTGGGCGATAGAACACGGACGCGGGCCCGCAACTGCATGGACACCCTCCGGTTCTACGCCACTCTGAACCTATGTGGTTCCCTCTGTAAAAAGCTCTCAGGCCCAACTAGGCTACCCCACTGGTACTCCCTAGTTGTCCACGGCCAGGACGAGGCCCTAGGCCACCCAGATGTCACTGGTCCTTGCCAATCCACAGAGTGGGGGGCAGTAACCCCTGGCACATAATAGCCATTCTCCACTCTTCCTCTCAGTGTAGTTCCAAACTGCCATTGATCCTCCAACCTAGGGTCTGCACCCTCAGGCTGACCAGAGGTCACGGGCAAAGTTTCTCCTCCCCCTACCTCTCTTTCTGGGGTTCCGCACTCTCCCAGGAGAAGCACTACCAGAACACAACTCTCCCACCAGTTCAGGACCTCTCTCCATCAACTGGTCTACCCTCCTGGGATATAAACCCTCCCTCCAGGTTAGACAACACCTGAACCTGGCCTCCCAACCCGGGGACGGAACCCTTTGGTTGGACAATTGCCCGGCGAACCAGGACTTCCTGGGGAGTACATATACCCTCCCAGAGGGTGACACATAACTAATGGGTCGTGTGACAGTCTGCCTGGCGCAGATCTCATGACCTGCTGTCCACTTGACAGTGCGTGAAGATCCCCCGGGACAGAAGTGGCGTCACCATGGTCAATCATCAGTGACTCAGCCCTTCTGGCTGGCCCCTGACCCAATGGTTCTTCCACTGGGGACTCTTTCCCCCTCTCACCCCTCAATCTGGACTTCTGCACCCTCCACTTAGGAGTGGCACTGCCAGAAGACAAACCGGTCAGGACACTGATTACAGTTGTACCTCCCTCCAGGTCAGACAACACCTGAACCTGGCCTCCCAACCCAGGGACGGAACCCTTTGGTTGGACAATTGCTGGCGAACCAGGACTTCCTGGGGAGTACATATACCCTCCCCGAGGGTGACACATAACTAATGTGTCATGTGACAGTCTGCCTGGCGCAGATCTCACAACCTCCTGTCCACTTGACAGTGCATGAAGATCCCCCAGGACAGAAGTGGCGTCACCATGGTCAATCATTGGTGACTCAGCCCTTCTGGCTGGCCCCTGACCCAATGGTTCTTCCACTGGGGACTCTTTCCCCCTCTCACCCCTCAATCTGGACTTCTGCACCCTCCACTTAGGAGTGGCACTGCCAGACACCAGAACTGATGGAGGCCTGATTACAGACACTCCCAGCTCACCTAACACGGGGAGATCCCCCTCAAAGGACGGTCCAACAGGACAGACTAGGCTCCCTACTGGTGTTCCCTCTAGGAACCATCCAGTACTGGAGACTGAGGTTGAGGCACGGAATATGGTCCAGTCTCACACCTTCCCCTGCGAGACAGGATGTGAGGCCTTGCAACCTTCTCACTATAAGGGTACCTAGCTGGGCTACTCTGAACCACTTCCACCACTCTGGGTTGGAAGATAACTGCACCATTCCTCTTAGGAATCTCCCCAATGCAAGCTCCCTAGAATCAAAAGAACTTACACTCCAACAGGTGTTGGCGCGACTCCGGAAAACAATTACGGGGCATGTGCTCTCTGACAAAACGGATTGAACAGCCCTTTAACACCATTTGCCATGCTAACCAATAACCCAAACGTCCAGTGCACCACAACATTCATCCACACTCCCCCCCAAGACTGGTGAGAAAGTATCTTACTGCCCCTGAATCTCAACCTGTACCCCTCTTAACTGGGAACCAGGTACCATACTCTGGGAACTGGGAATGGGACCTCCTGCACTGGACTCCATATTGCTGCCACCACTGGATCCCACCCTTACTGGGGAATCCAGGAAACTAAACCTGCACTTAGGGGATAATCTACCCCCCTGAGCTAGTTTCTCCATGCCAATTAAGTCACCACTGTAGGCCAAACCTAGAAAATAGCAGACAGCACAGGGGCAATTACCTCCTCCAGCTTGCGCTGCAGGGCCACCCCAAAAATAGCAGTCTGCACAAGGGCAGTACAAAACTCCTCCAGATTCTGTGGTTTCTGTCCTTGGCAGGACCCCCAGCTCATAGTGCAACAAGAAAACACATTTCAATGAAATGATACTTAAAACAAAATCAGAAACAATAATCCCCAAACATGTGACTATCTAAATGCAGAGTTTGTAGTGCAACCAGTTGTCGCTGTGGTACTGTGCAAACGCAAGTCCAATCCTCACCGCTGACAACCAATGTTAGAAATGGGATTTCTGATTGGCTAGGGCTTGCGCCTACGCCAGGCAGAAACTACCACTCTAGTCAGGGCAAGGGAGTTACACGCTGAAGATAACCCCTGCTTCACCCCCTTGGTAGCTTGGCACGAGCAGGCAGGCTTATCCCAGAGGCAATGTGTAAAGCGTTTGCGCAACACACACACAGCAGCAACACACTAGGCACACCACAAAAGTAACTCCACACAAGGTTATATATAAAAATAGCCTTTGTTTTGTCATAAACACATTAGAATAGTAATCACACAATATACACTGTGGCAACTGGCACTAGGCAATATTTACAGGGGATTATATACACATGACAGGGCCAATTGGGCCACTGTCAGAACCATCACAAAGTGAAAATAGTAAATGTAGAACACAACCGGTAACTACTGGCAAACACGGTACTCCGCATCATCCTGCAACATAAATCATGTTATGCAATCAGTATCCTATCGGGTGTAAAATACATTATGCGCCAACCTCATAAGCCTAAACACATTAGACCATAACCTCCTAATCATAAATCACATTCGGCATAAATCACGGTGGAGAATAATCTCACAAGCATAAACACAGTATGCAAAACCTCGTAATCATAAATCACATTAGACATAAATCACGGTGCATAAATCACAGTACATAAATCACATTAGGGCCTGGCGCCCTATCAACCTAACAGTCCCCCTGGCCAACTGGCCTTCTCAGAGGGCTCAAATGCCCTATGTCCATAATATCAGGGCTGGCTGCCAAGGCAGCAGAATCTCAAAGTGCGCAATTGCGCTGGGGCAGAGGAGTGTATCTCACTCCTGTCTCATCAAAAATGCCCCCAAACAAATGATGGCCTAAACGTTGCAGCTGCCGCTAATTGCCGTGCAGCTGTGAAGGAAATTAGGCACTGGCACCGACTGTGCCCTGAGAGCCCGACTGGGACTCTATAAACAACTATGACAAAACGTTGCAGCTGCCCTCTATCAGGCGGGGCAGCTGTAAACAAAGTAAAGGGGCCCTGGCACGACTGTGCTCTCTAAATCAAATTGCCCCCATCGGTGCAGCTGCCCTCTTGCAGGCGGGGCAGCTGTAAGAATGGCCAAACTGGAAGGGGCACGGGCCCCTCTGGGCCCTCTAAAAGCAAATATGCCCCCTTGTTGGAGAGGCCCGCTCTCTGGCGGGTCCGCTCAGGAGAGCCAGACACTGCCCTGGTGCCTCGTGAGCACCTACTACAAAAAGAACGGCCTCAGCCCCACTCACCGGGGCTTGGATCGGGCTCCTCTTCTCTCTTCCAGGGCGGCGGGGGCATGCTCATCGGCATCTGGGGAGCCCCCGCTCCTCGAGGACTCTGCAGCAAGCGGGGCTCTCTCACGATCACGGGAGCCCTGCTCACCACGCCGCCTTCCTCGCTCTTCATCCCAGGGCTCTCCAGCTCAAGGGAGCCCCGCTGTGGCCTGAGGCGACTTCCTGTCTCCACGGCAGGACCCGGCCACATCCAGGCAAGGTTGCCTGACTTCCTCCTTCGGCGCTCCTCTTCCCCGGGTCGCGGCGGTGATTTCCTTCGGTGATTTCAGGTTGCGGGCTGGGCTCCCGCCACACGGCAATAACGCAGGGTAGGCTCCCGCTTTTAAAATAAAAGCAAAAAGTAGGCTGGGCACCCTCATTTAAAATACATCACGGAAGCGGGGCGGGCACCCGCTATCTAAAGTAAACCCTCAATGCGGTGTGGGCTCCCGCCTCATCGGCAATGAGGGGGAATCCCTACGCCGGGGATTCCCTCCTCCACCGGCAGCTCAGCGCTGCGAAGCCCACGCACTCCTCTTCTTTTGGGCAAATTAAAATAAAGCGGTCACAGGGCGCAAGAGGTCCCAAAAAGTCCTTAGAGATCAAGGGGGCAATGCTGGGCCCAGGGAGGCAAGCCCTCATGGCGGTTCCTCCTGGGCCCCAGCAGCAGCATGCCCCAGCAGGTTCAGGAACAAGCACACCTTCATGGGGTCACAGCCCCTATACTTATACCCAGATTCTCTTTGTCTGCAGCATAGGGCTTGGGGGAACCAGACACAACTGGCTCAGGGGGGAATTGGAGCACTTTGTTTACCAAGCTCCTCTTCCCCTTTGTCAGGTGGGGGCTCAGTGATCAGACACACCACAGGGGGTGGAGCCAGCATTGTACAGGCTAGGCACAGACCTATTCAGTGTCGGGGGATTACTCCTCCTACTACTCCCAATGCAGATGTCCCATTCAGCCTAGTGCTGACTCACCCTGCCCCTCCTGGAGCCACACACACCTCCCAGCCCCTGTCACTCAAAAGCCAGACATGCAATTCACATCAGGCAGGCAGACACATAGCACACAGAAATGTCAACTTCTAAAAGTGGCATTTCTAAAATAGTTGTAATAAATCTGCGCACACCATTGCGCAGCATTTATTATGACAATTCCAAATATACTAAACTTGACCACGCTGCTCCTCTCATATCAGGAATTACCACTGAAACACTTATCAGGGAATACCCAATGCATTCCTATGGGAGGGCAGCTCCACAGTAGTGAGAAACCAAAATGGCTGTTTGTCTCTACCAGGACATGTCACACACTTAAGGTACATGTCCTATCTTTTACCTACAATGCACCCTGCCCATAGGGCTAGCTAGGGCCTACCTTAGGGGTGACTGACATGCAGTATAAGGGGGGTCACAGACATGGCACACACTTTAGGTGCCACATCACAGCGGCAGTAACACTGCGCGCACAGGCCCTGCAGTGGCAGAGGCCTGAGATAGGTTTGAAAGGCTACTTTGTTGGGTGGCACAATCAGTGCTGCAAGCCCACCAGTAGCATTTAATTTACCAGCCCTGGGTATATGAGATACCACTTTACAAGGGACTGACAGGTAAATTAAATAGGCCAAACAGGTGTAGACCAATCTTGCCAAATGTAACACAGAGAGCGCATGCACTTTACACTGGACTGCAGTGTTAAAGTGCCCAGAGGCCTAAAACCACCAACACCATGTCAGAGAAAAGGCTAGGAGAAAGGCAAAAAGTTTAGGGATGACCCTGCAAAAAGAGCCAAGTTCAACAAGCACCTCTCGCTGACTGTGGGGAACAAATGTTTTGCCCCGCTTCTTGGGTGGGTGCTGCTGGGCGGTGGGGGTGAGGGGGAGTGAGTGAAGGGGAGCGGGGTGAGTATTCCTTTCGTTAATTGTTTATATTTTTCCTTTGTCTTTTTTGTATTAAATGCTCTATGAGACTCATGATCGCTGCCTGCCCCCTGAGTTGTTGGCGCACAAGCTGTGTATACTACTCACTATTGATATGCTGCTGCCCCAGGGTTGTAGGCATGTAGCTGTGTTTTAAACTGAGAATCTCTTAATAAACAGATTGGTTCCATAAAAAGTCAATTTCTGCAAAAAAAAGCTTGTCACTAAAATCAAAACAAAATTGAATAAATATCTGCTTTACATTTCTGGTCTATACATGAGCTTTATTTTCAAACTCCAGCTTGTCATTTTATCAAGTACTACTTTGGGCTACTACCCCACATGGAAACCATCTACCTCGCAGATCTATATATCACAGTCATATGTCATAGACTCACTCAACATAATAGTGCCTAGACCATTTAGTAAGACTGTCTACTTATGGTAATGTAGCCAAAAAAGTCATAGAACTCCACAATAATCGTGGAAGTGTGTTGTAAAGACATAGATGCTGGTAGTATGCCAAGAAGGGACAAATTATGATATGCCAGCAATATGTCATGAAAAGACACCACAACACTGGGGATAATCATAAACTGAGGGCCAACATATTCCAAATACAATGTAGTGCCTAATGCACCCACAATATTATAAGTAGGGCGACCGTATGCCAGTGCCTTCATAATGATCTAGATCGGGGTTCTCCAAAGAAGGTCCTGGAGGTCCGGATCCATGCCTGATTTTTAGCTTATACCCATTTAGATAAATGTAGCTATCAAAAAATATGGCATGGATCCGGCCCTCCAGGAACCACCTTGGAGAACCCTGCTCTAGATGTTTGCAATATTACAAGAAGGGCTGCTGCCATAAATCCTAGAATTCTTAAAATAAATGGAAGATCATTATTTTGTGTTTTTTATGTTGTTATGTGATGTTATGTAATATATTTTAGGTTAGGTTATGTTATGTTATGTCGTGTCATGCTGTGCTGTGCTCTGCTATGTTATGTTATGATATGTTATGTTATGATATTTTATGGTATGTTATGGTGAATTGATTTGTAAACAGCACTATTCAACTGAGAAGGTATCCAGGTGCTTGGGAAAGTTGTGTTGGTGTGTGCTCCCAAGGTGCTTACATGATGAGCCAGGTCTTTATCTTTTGCAGAACTCAGTATGTAAGGAGGAGGCTCTGATGTGTTGAGGGAGGTCATTCCATGTTTTGGGTGCAATGTAGGAGAATGAGAGCCCTCCAGTTTTGCTTTTGCAGATGTGGGACATATGTGTGAGAGAGTGAGGCAGAGAGTAGGTGACAGGTGGGTTGGTGAAAGTGTTTGCAGCTGTTCACTTATTCTTGCCCTGTGTTGTGTAGGGTTTTGTATGTGTGTGTGAGAAGTTTGAATTGGCTGTACTTGAGAATAGAGAGTTAGCCTAACTTCCTGAGGTGCAGTGTGATGTGGGTGGGGAGTGGGAGGTCGAGCATGAGTCTTGTGGCTGCATTCTGGATGCCACTAGTTATGCTCAATTTACAATTTAGCAGGTTATGGCAATGTGAAATTGAAATGACTACAACTACCATGATGCCTTGATTCCATTTTGTGAATTAAGATTGAAATGTTATAATTGTTAGTTCTCTGTTTACCTTCATTTATCCACATCTGTTAAACCAACAAGTATTCATCAAGTCCTATGTGATTCTTCTCTCCTGATATGTGTCTGGGGTCAAATGATTATGCTGTCCATTAGCTGTTCTGGAATAGAAATGATTGTGTTTGTTCCACTAATCAAACTTTGTTGAGTTACAAATGTTAAGGTATGCCCTTTGGTATGCTGAATGCAAGTAGTGGCCTCCAAAATTTTACTCTTCAATGTTCAATTAATGACAAATGACAAACATCCTCCTAAGTTGTGTCTTTGCCAGATAGCTAGCCTGCTAGTCCTTGGAATGCGTTTTCACATTCCTCATTTCAACGGTGTTGTGTACAATCTTTGTTATATCTCATGTATACTTACCAACTACCATTTTTTTTTTATATAACATCTACACCTGTTGATATAAAATTGGTGTGTGCAATTCAAAGTGTTTGTGTAAATCATTGCAAGGCCACTGAAAGGAATCATCATTACATTCTTGTCCTTTTAGGTTGCTTTAGGTATGAACTACACATTTTTTACATGTAAAATCCTGAGTTTTACAATTTGGCATTTTTTAATACCCAATAGATCCAACTGGAAGCCATCATGGGCCCACACTTGCAGCTGAGGCTTGCTCCACTCTACCCCAGGGTCAAGTCTACAGGGAGGAATCCACTGGTAGTTTGGATGAGCAGGAGGAAACTGGCTCATCTTGTCAGCCTGTGTGCACCGCTTAAGCGAGCCTCACTCAGCCCACACCTACACCTCCCACCCCAGCTGTAACAACACCACAGTCAATTGTTGCCTCCACATCCTGTGTCCCAAGCACCAGCACCACCATCTTGTGCCCCCAGTCCTCACTGTCAATCAGCCATCACCAACTACCGTCCAGCCAGGACCCACAGGAAGGGGGCACACGGGCTCAAAGGCACAGGGTAGGGGTGAGTACCTGGGTAGTGTACTTGGGAGGGGGGGGAGGGGGGAGGGGGGAGGGAACCTGTGGGTCAGGACAGGACAGTGAGGCCCTTGAGACCTATCACCCAGGACACCATTGACCATGTCTCTGCAGTCAGTCAAAAGTCCCAAGATCTGATAGGCCAGCTCATCACCGAGATCCAGGAGATAAAGCAGCTTCAAAGGGAGCACAATCTCCAGATGGAGCAACACAACTCCAATTTGGTCTCCTTGACTGGGGTGCTGCAGGACATCCTCACCCATGCATGCAGGGCTTTCCCTGCACCATCTACCCCTTCCTGTGGCCCAACACAATCTTCCCCAGCCCGAGTACATCTGCGGGAACAACAGAAAGGGAGGACCTGCCACAGGAAGAACTACCGACAGCTGTGGATCCCACCCCCACCCTCTGCTGTGGGGGGGATATCACCCCAGACTATCAGTGGGAGGGAGAGGCCAGACCTCCACTACAGTAAGAAACCCTGCACCTAATTTCCTCCAGTGTGTACCTAACATTCACTCTGTGAGCTGTTCATGGACATTTTTCTGATCCCATGTGTGTATTAGACAGTGGACTTCAAACAAATCTGACTCCACTTTGATAGTTTCATCTACCATGACTGACAAATCCATATTATTTTTGGTTATTTCTTTACACCCTCTTTCATTTGTTCTGGTTTTGGTCAATAAAACCCCAAAATGCCAATATCAAGGACTGTTGTTGTGTTCCTTTTCTTAAGGTGTTGTTAGTTTACCTACTATCATACATTTTTTTTAATGTCATCCAATGGAATGTTTGCCTATTTCAACAATATTTACCTGTAGGTAATGTGCCACCAATATGTCAGAATTGACATTAACAAACAACCACAAATCACTCGCTAGTGTTTTTTTGTACTGTAACAAAGATTTGGCTGTCATAGTGTTCCAAAACATTAAAACACATGCATCACTCAAATACCCAGTGCCATTTGCACGTCTACAGTTCCAGACCATGGCCCCATGGAAGAAAGGGATAGTTAGTAAAAGAGTCAGATTTACTAGGCAAACTATTGGTGATTGAAATCAACAGTTGGAGACAGAGTTACTGTCTCACAATATGAATCCCACATCTAATAGACCAATAGACAAAAAGATGGCAGTAGTCCATTTTGTGGCCACTGGAAGATTCGATTACACTGTTCCAGAATCTGGTGAAATGTCATACTACACGAACTTGGCCATGACAGATTTTACTTACCAATAAGCCAGGCCCTCTCAGGTCCAAGTTCTGAAAGTGCTGTTTCCGTAGTACAAAGGAATCAAGGACTGAATCAGGGAACCGGGCACAGATGCTTGAGATGTATAAATCAGGTAAGCAGAGAATGACTCTGCAGCCTCATGCGAAAGTCCCTCGACACAACTGGATCCCCTGATACTTTCCAAACAAGAAGGTCCAGCACCCCACTCAAAATAAAAGGATGAACTTCTCCCTGCTCGTTTACCAGCAAATCCTCTTCTGCTTTCATTAAAAAGGGAACATCGCATGCCACTTCCAGCACCGCCGGAAACCAAGCCTGAGAAACACAAAAAGAGGTGATCAGAACTAATTGACACCCTTCTCTGCTCACCTTCAATAATACCCTCTGTATCATTGCAAATGGAGGAAACGCATAACCTCTCATGTTCATCCATGTCTGCTGAAAAGCATCTGTTGCCAAAGCCTCTGGATCTGGCATCCAACTGAAAAACTTCTCCAATTGGCGAGTCAATCTCGATGCAAACAGATCCACCTCCAATGGACCCAAAACCATCTGAATTTTCCTGGAATACTTCTTTCCCAACATCCAATCGCTGAAATCCCTCACATGTCTGGAATTCCAATCCGCTACCACATTCTTTATTCCCGGAAGATACTCCGCTCTCAGTGCTATCTTGTTCTTCAGACAAAACATCCACATCTCTTTTACCACAATCGAAATATCTCTTGATCTGCAACCTCCCAAACGGTTTATATATACTACAGCTGAAATGTTGTCCATCTTCAAAAGCACTGTCTGACCTTGCAATCTTTCCTTGAAACTCTTCAACGCATACAAACCTGCTGTCAATTCCAAATAATTTATATGCATAACTTTCTCCTCCCTTGTCCAAGCTCCACCTGTTTCTAGTTGACCCAGACGAGCCCCCCAACCTAACAGGCTCGCATCCGTCTCTAGAATAACATCTGGAAGGCAACCAAAAATTGCCCTCCCATTCCAAACCTCCAAATTGTGCATCCACCGCTCTAGCTCTTCTTTTGCTTTAACATCCAACACTACTTGGTCCCCATACCACAAACTCGCTCTCAATGCATTCGCTTTCACATTCTGCAAAGTTCGATAATGCAGGGGACCTGGGAAAATTGCTTGAATTGATGAAGAAAACAAACCTAGTATCCTTGCCAAATCTCTTAAAGACATACTCTCTTTCTTTTGAACTCTCAAAACCTCTTTCTTTATCATCTTTACTTTCTTCATAGGTAATCTCAAAACCTCCTCGACTGTATCTATTGTAAATCCAAGAAAATCCAAACTCTGAGCAGGTTGAAAAACTGACTTCTGGTTTATTAAGAATCCTAAATTCTCTAATGTGTCTACTACAAACTTGAGCTGACTCCTCAATTCCTCTGCATCTTGCGACATCCATAAAATGTCGTCTAGATACACAATTAAACGGAAACCTCTCTCCCTGAAAAAGGCCACAACTACTCTCATCAACTTTGTAAACCACCAAGGTGCCGAAGACAGGCCAAAAGGTAGACAAAGGAATTGGTACAACTGACCTCTCCATCTGAATTGAAGATAATTTTGGCTGCACTCTTTCATTGGAACAGTGAAGTAAGCATCCTTTAAATCCAACTTCACCAACCAATCTTTTGATTGTAACATGTCCCTTAGGAGGTGAATCCCCTATATTTTGAAATGTATGTAAACCAACGAATGATTCAGACTCCTCAAATTTATCACAGGTCTCCAACCTTTCTCTTTCTTTTCCACCAAAAACAAAGTGCTTACGTAAACTCTTAAACGCTCTTCTATCATACAAATTGCTTCTTTCTCCAGCATCTCTTTCACCTCTAAATCTACAATCTCCATCTGCTCTTTGGATAGCACTAACTCTTTTGGTTCCACACTCTGGAATGGTCTTTCCACAAAATCTATCTCGAACCCCTGAACAACATTTAAAACCCAAGGGTCCCTTGTAATCTTCCTCCATGCATCTACATAAAACCTTAAACGACCTCCTACTTTTCTGAGGGAAGAACCAGAAAAAGTCAGCATACTCACTTCTTGTTCCTTGACTTGACTGACTTCTTCCTCTTCCCCCTCTAGATCTTTGGAATCTTCCTCTTTGAGGGAAAAAACTTGAGGATCCTTGAAAACCCCTTCCTGATCCTCTATTTGCATAATTGTACTGGGAGTTAAACTGGGACCTTTGAAATCCTCGGCCAGCATACGGTCCCCGTCTACCGACCCTGCCAAAAACACCACCAAATACTTTCCTCATATTGGTCTGCGCTTTATCAAGCGCTGTAAAAGTAGAGACATGTTTACCTATACTTTTTACAAAGCCTTCCACAAATAATAAACCTTTTGCATCCTCACAAGGTTCTTTTATTGCCATATCTCCTAATTTCGGACTGATCTTCATTAGAACTGTCCTGCGTCTCTCTGCCAGTAACCCTGAATTTGCGTTGCCTAAGAGCACCATAGCTCTCTGGCTCCATCCACGCAATAATTGCACATCCACCTGTTCTCCGTTAATATAAGCCTCTTCCGACATATCTAGTATTTTTCCTAAAGGACCCAAAACATCCAATAAACGGTCCTGACAAAGTTTCAAAGAGCGTTCCAATCCTTTCCTTGGATCCTTTCCTAATTTAAAAAGATACTAAATTAAATCAGGATCCAGATTTGGAGTTTGGCAGACCTTGTTGTCTATCTGGGGCCTTGAGCATTCAGCTCTCAAAACCCTCCTCACCTCTTTTTCTAGAGGTTTCCTTAACCAATGCTTAATAAATTTAGCAACATGGTCTTGCGGCCACCAATTCGCACTTCTTGGATGCCTTAATTCATAAGGACTAAACATTTCCCCGCCAAGAGGATCCTTCAAAATAATCTTAGAGGAAGAAGGTTGATCATTCTTTAGATCATCATTAAGATCATCATCGTGATCTACGTCAAAAACAAATTCGTCATACAACTTTTCTCCTCCTTCTTCATTCCTCTCATCCACATCCATATTATACTCATCATCGGAGTCATCCTTTGTGCCGCCAAGGACACCTTTCCCTTGTGTACCGCAATGGATACCACTCTTTTCATGGAGTTAAATCCATCTTTTCCTTTCTTATTCAAATGCTTTGTTTTCCTAGTTCTTTTTGACCCTCTCTTCTCTCTTTTATCTTCTTCCTCTTCTGAAAAAGACCAAAAGTCCTCTTCAGACCTACTATCTTTCATTTTCTTATAACGATCTCAATAACTTCCCTCATTGAACTCTTCACCTCAGATTGTATTAACTTCCTAAGGCTCTCTTCACTTATTCTTCCCTCAACTACTTGTTGGGTAACAGCCTCTTCAGAACTCATTTTAACTCCCTAAATAATAATGTACCTTAAAAACCTACAACACTAGTCCAAGCTCTGTCAAAACAGCTGATATCGTACATTCTTCCGATCTCCCAATGTAAATTTTTTTTTTTATTGAACTTCGCACGAACACACTAACACAAAATGCCTAATAACAATGGATTTCAACCCAAGCCAAGATGGCCGCCGAACTCACGCGAGATTTCGGCGGCCAATAACAATGAATATACTGCCTCTGACCTCAGTCTCTCACACGCTCTTGCGTGACTATGCAGTAAGCCCAGAATTGAAGATAACCGGCAACACGAGGATGCGCGCGGGTCTAAACTGCAAATGAAAAGACTCCACGAGCCCCCTTCAAAGCCTTGATGACACGCGCACCAAGCATAACGTTTACCCGCACGCGAGCGCTAAAAACAGCAAAGTAAACACGGTAAGAAAAAAACGTGTTTATTGAAAATACCGATCTCATTCCAAAAACAAAAAAGTTATCCAGTGAACAACCAAAACTTAGAAATTCTAAACAGCATGAATAAGCCACCAAGTTAATAAATCTTTAAATACTCATTTAAACAACTCATACAAACCGCTTCCAAAAATTAGAAGCTTAGCAGAAACACTTACATCATAAATTCAATTAATAAAAACACTCAGGGCCAGATGTAGGTAACTTCAATTTAGCGAGTCCTTAATAGCGATTTTTACCGAATCGCTATTAAGGACTCGCTAAATGGAATGTAGGTAGGAATCGCTAAAATATTAGCGATTCCTTAACATTCCTTAATAACGAATCGGTAATTGAGATTCGTTATTAAGGAATACCTAGCCATTCATTCCTATGGGCTAGGAGGCCCATAGGAATGAATGGGAAGATATTCACTATTAGCGATTCGGTATTACCGAATCGCAAATAGCGGGAGGTATTTCAAGGGTGCCAGGGTGTCCAAAGGACACCCTGTTGCACCCCTCAAATGTGCATGTGTGCACATGTGGCGCACATACATGCCCTAAGGGCATGGATGTGTGCCACATGGCACATTTGAAAAAGCAAAAAAGTGCTTTTTTTAAAGGAAATCGCTACTTACCACCAACTTGAAGTTGGTGGTAATTAGCAATTCCTTAAGGCTCAAGTGCACTATTTTTAGTGCTACGTACATTGCATTTAAGGAATCGGTATTTCCGATTCCTTAAATGCAAGAACAAAATAAGGAATCGCTATTTTGCGATTCCTTATTTTGCATGTAGGTATGAACTCACCTACATTGCACTCAGCCAAATACCGGTCGGTAACGCTGAAATTCTCCGAATTTCGGCGTTACCGACCGGTATTTCGCCACCTACATCTGGCCCTCAGTCCATCAAACAACAAATCATTAACAGTAAAAAGACTGAACTTATCTGTTTAGGAGCAGCATTTAAAAGAGGATGAAGATTCTGTGCAGGATACATTTATTGGTGTTTGTTGTTCCAGTTCTGGATTGTTTGTAATGGAAGTTCTTTAAAGGAGCTGCTCGGGATTGGCAAATAAAAGAATATGCATAATGGTAGCCTCCGGTCTTATGATGAAATTCGCATGTAGACTGAATGGAACTGCTTCTAATTCTGGAAGATCTTCTCCCTAGCGTGCAGTGGTACGAAGGCAATATGGGTGTCATCAGTTGCTCCAACCATATGTTGTATGCATGCAAAGGCTTAGAAATCACTCTTCACAGTGGCCAAATCCTGACATCGTAAGAACTGGATGTAGCTGTTGATGTGCCTCATCATTGCTGAAAGTACTTGTTGTAGCACACAATTGACACCTGGTTGTGACATACCACCAGATATTATCACACTGAAAGGGGTCTGAAGCACTCCTGGTTTTTCCAAACTTAATTCCTTTGCTTTTATTCAAGTTTGGCGTGCATGCACTCATTCACGCTCCGTTCCAAAATGTGTGTCGAAATAATCGTCCCTGAATTGTGACACGCTGGTTTTCGTGTCACAGTGAGTTGCACAGCCTTTTGCACATTTGCGAAATATTTACACGTACTCAATAATTTTATCAAAGTTCATCCAAATTTTATTTGCATAGTTCATCCAGCTTTATCCGTTACGTCAAGGAAATGAAGATCAACATTTTCAAACATGGTAAATGACACTGGAATTGCCTGTCCGGGCCTATTCCCAGGCACGTACTCTGTCTCCATTCCTCCTGCATATTTTTTCACCCAATGCATTTTGGTCTAACTTCAGACCTTCCTCAGGGGTATCTATAAATATTGAAAGTACACGTCAGCCCCGTATATATCAAAAGAAAGTATTTAAGATTGGAAAGAGTGGTACAGAAGCGAGCTTAGAAAGTGGGTGGTAGGCTTAAATATGTACTTGTGGGTGGACGGGGTTCCTCACAGGATTTGAACTTTGTGATTATACAGACCGTATTAACAACTTAACTAGGAAAAGCAAAAGTGGGGCATGAGTGAGATGGGCGGTATAATTGGGAGGTTGAAAACTGTAGTGCGTGGGGAGTGAAACAATGGGTATTTTTGACACGGAGGAATTTTTGGGTTAACATCACATTGGTAACCTCAAAAGGAAGGTGATCAAGGGGGACACATGTTCACGGATGGGTACGTTCTTTTATAAAAGTTATTTTTATAAAAGATGGTTTATATTTTGATGTCACATATAGCAACATAAAGTTTGTGTTTGAAATTGATTTTGTTCATGAATTGTATGGGGCTGACGTGTACTTTCAATATTTATAGATACCCCTGAGGAAGGTCTGAAGTTAGACCAAAATGCATTGGGTGAAAAAATATGCAGGAGGAATGAAGACAGAGTACGTGCCTGGGAATAGGCCCGGACGGGCAATTCCAGTGTCATTTACCATGCTTGAAAATGTTGATCTTCATTTCCTTGACGTAACGGATAAAGCTGGATGAACTATGCAAATAAAATGTGGGTGAACTTTGATAAAATTATTGAGTACGTGTAAATATTTCGCAAATGTGCAAAAGGCTGTGCAACTCACTGTGACACGAAAACCAGCGTGTCACAATTCAGGGATGATTAATACCACCAGATATTGCCACAGTGTATTGGGAGGAACCTGTTGAAAAATAGAGTACTGCCATGAGCTTGACAACTGGTGTAATGGATGTGGGATTCCTGTTATGATGCCTAAGATCAGGCTCCAGCTATTGACATAAATCCAGTATAGTTTGCCTATTCAATCTGAACTTCTTGATGATATCCCTTTCGTCCATGGTAGCAAGGTCTGGAAAAGGCTGGCATACCAGAACCTGTTTGCTCCTCACCCTTTCAGGGTTCAAATGTCTGCATTGGGGAACATTTTAACCCATTAAACATTTTTAACATTATCACATATGATTAGGAACAATTATGTCATGTTAAAAAGTAATATATGGTTTGTCAACACATTTTAAAGGCGCCTTTACTTTTGTCATTCATTCTTCATATATGAAAAATAGTCACCTTCAAATATTACAATTGAAATTATTGGGTAAATAATACATTTCACATGTATTGTGTAAATAATACATTCCACATGTACTGTTTTAATGTTATCCACTCAAAATACTGTCAACGCATTCACCCACAGTATAGCACCACAAAAGATTGTTTACTTTTACATTGAGGAGTGTCTCTCATAGTTAGAACATGTAAACAAACCAGCCACCATTTTGAGTGGTGGTTACGCTCCTAACAGTCACAAACACATGATTACACCTTCGAAAATAGCAGCAGACTGACCTCTCCATCAGGACATTTTAAATCAGACTGCCGCCGTAGAAGTTGAGCGAGTAGCGGGCAGGTAACTCCATGACGAACACAGCCATAGGCTAACAGTGAAAACAATGTACAAATGCCAATGGCCGTATCCGTTTCCACTGATGAGCACTTTCGTCGTGTACATGTACGCAGCGGTTAGAAAAAGTTTTCACTTGTCTCCTGACACTGCTGCCATCAAGACTTCCTCCACTTTGACTGCTGTTGCTGACTTCTAGGACCAAGAATGCTTGGCATAACAGGTGACCGGGCCCGTGTTGTCTCACCAGAGGAGCTAGATATGCTGGCTGTCCCAGTATGGGCAGCTCTATGGCTCACCAGAGGAGCAGGTTCATATCTGAAATACCTATGTGAATCACTCTAACTGCCTATTTTCCTTTTACACAGGGTACAATGTCCCTTTGAGTTCCAGAATGAAGTGTACTGATTGCTGATAAGTGTCACATATTGCAGTCCTGACATAGGACAATGATGTTAGTGAGTAGTTAGCACTCTGCTCTGATGAATACACACCATTAATATGTGTAGTGTATAATGAGCCCTAGATGCCGTTTTCTGTGTATGTAGAGATCTATGCCTGGATATGATTGAATACGAATGAGAAGTTGTCAAATACCATCATGGTCGATGTGAAACACATTTTGTTCTCTTTACAACTGGAGATATGTATGTGCTCTGTAAAGTAGGTAAGGTAAATGATGTTAACTATGTCAATTCATCAATGTGGTCCAGCACTCACCATTGTAATATATCTCAGTATTCCTTGTTCAAATGAATTCAGCAAAACAGAATACAATGCAAATTCAGTTATTCCATTTAAATATGACATGAATGCCATATGTGTGTTTCGCAATCCTTTATTCGTGATTCTTTTTCTTCAAAAATTCATTAAAACGTAGCCAATGCGTTTCGACCTCTCGGACTCCTTCAGGGCATTGGATGTTGTTTTCTTAGCTTGACCACTGTATATGCAGGTACTGTCCGTTCAGAAATTAATGAACCTCAAGAGTTTGGTGCTCTCTAAAACCAATGCGTCAAATAACCAAAAAGTTCATGTAGAAGTTGGTATATTATTCGGTCTTTTTAGTCCAGGCAAATCACTACCATTGGTGTTGCCCCGATTGCTCACTGTATTATGTGAAGCAAACAGTGGAACTCAGTTGCGTCTCCTCACTGGTCGAAAAGAGTACCAGACTGCCTTGCGGTGACTTATTGGTTGGCACAAGGTGATCCTTTGAATGTAAGAGTAGATGCAAGGTTGTGTTCATGTAACATCCAGATTATCAGTCTGCAGATAGCAAGGCCTGACGATGAGCAGTGCTCAGTCAGCATAATGGGGCAGGCTGGGGCTGAGTCACAGGGACATAGAACTGAAACACTGAGGTACAGCTGACCAGAGCATAAAATCCTTGCAGCTAAAATTGTGAGGTGAATAGGATCCTGAATGCATTTTAAGTGGACAACAGTTGAAAGGGAGAGTTACCTGATTTATTGAGAACACATTCTCATGTGATTCACATGTCAAATACTTAAGTGTCCACACTGCAGGGCCTTTATCCATAGTGGACACTATTCACTGTGACATGCTTATGAATGTGTGTCCTTCAGTAGTTATCAATTTTCAGCACTTATCAGAAGTATGCCTCATCAAAGATTATGTAGAGGCCCCTGGGTTAGATAATGTCACAGGCCTGGATTAGTGTCTATGGACCATTACATTGGATGAGAATGCGCAACAGCTCAAGACAAAAGTGAGTATGAAGATATTGGTTTAGGCCAGCATGTGACAGTACAAATGTTGAATGATAACTCATGAGTTATGGTACTGATATCTGTAGAAAATGTAAGTGACCGCAATACAGACAAATAAAAAAACCCAGTTTAAATGTTTTTCTTCCCTATTTTTGTATCTACACGGGTCAACGCCCATCAGAAGTGCAACATATGGAAGGCCATCGCCAGGAAGGTGTGGACCCTGGGAGTCTATAAGCAGGTAGTGACCATTGCTGCAAGAGGTGGGAGGACCTAAGATGCTGGATCCCGAAGATCACAGAAGTCCAGCTAGAGAAGTCCTCCCAACGTGTGCGGGCATGCGCTGCACCCTGACCCCCCTAATGGCCCGCATCCTTGCGGTGGCCTATCTGGATCTTGATGGGCCCAACAGCAGCAACAGGGGGGTAAGTCCTGTTCAGAGGTTCACCTGTTACATGATCAATTGTTCGTTACTGTCAGGATTGTTCCCATCTTCATGAAGGGTGCCCATGTCCAACACACAAGGAGAGTTCTTGAAGGTGTAAGTTTTGTACAAGGTGTATGATGATGTGCTTTGTCTATTGTTTTTGGAACAGGATCCCACATGATTCCTGGTCACAACCAATGGGCTCTTCTCCGCAAACACATGTCTGCCTCAACTCCACATATACCTCAAGTTGATTGATGTAATCGGGACAGTTGTCCCAAACAGGTCACTTGTCTCCATAGTATCAGGTGTGATGATCCTTTACTAATGTAGATGGTAATGGTAGCCCTATTACATGTGACATAGCAAACAGGGCACCTATGATGCAGTGAATGTACCAAACCTCACATAGTTAATTTGGGATTCTACACACACAATATTTGATTCAATACATTCCCAAAAGGTGCTTGGCATAAAACATACTATTTTATAAATGGTTAGAGTGTAAGATTAGCATCAGGTCTCACTCCTTCACAAATGTGTGTGTCAACCAGTCTGTTTTATGACATAATGGTGATAGGCATCCAATTATTGAGGTAACACAGACAGGAATGTGTACACATGGGCGACAGAGTAATTCATACCCTAAAACATTTCCCTATGTCCTTTGTCATGTGCATATGTATTGTTGGTGATCAATGACATACTTGCGGGGATTATGAAAGATGGGATAGCCCATTACATATATGTACGCGCATTCAATCAATGGAACTGTAACTCAGGGCAAACTCATGACACAATGGGCTATTGTGGACATACATCAAGGTGTAAGATGTTGCCAATTCAGATTTATATGTGACTGTTTGAGGTAAGTATTATATAGTGAATTCTGTTTGTAAACAAGGACTATGAGGTCTTTGATCATTTAGGACCACAGTGCAAGTAGTGGAGCTATTTTACTTAAACACCACAAACATCTATTAGCTATAGACATTTAGGAGTTAAATGTGATAATGTGTTTTGCTCCGTACTAATGTGTATTGGGAATGTTACTGGGGCTATGTTAGTGAATGTGCTGTATTAGTCATTTTTTAATCTCCCCAATTTGCTTTTTCTCACTGTCTACAGCATCCTAGGCATGGACATGGTATGTTGCTAAGGGACTTCAGTACTTATTCCACCGTCAAATTTGACAGCAGGCTTATACTTTAATGTTTTTGAGTGAGTGTTCTACATTGCCTAATGCACATAGAAAGGTTAAGTGCTTTCAGTTTATGCAACTACTTATACACCATTGCAGTATTTGTTGACTCCCATTGATTCATATTTCATGTTTGGAAAATGTACAGTATGCAGGCTTTAAGGCCTTGTGGAGACACTGTACTAAGGTAGTTTTTAGTAGATATACTTTTTGTGATATAAGAACACTATACTGAACTACAAATGCCAAAGTTTAGAAGGGGTAGCACTGTTCCAGGAGATACATAATGATGGAGTAGAGACAAGTTCATACATGAGTTAGGAGCTATCTGGGGTTGTGACCACACTGTGACCAAATCTTTCCAGAATATGTTGCATACATGCTTGGCCTCATCCTAATGGGAATCAAGGATTGGGAGCCTTGAAGCATGTGAAATCTGTTCACTTTGAAATTGTTTTGTGCTCACAAGTCAGGATCAGTTGTGTTTGCACAGTATTAATTAACCTATTGTACATTTCAGCTTCATCTGGGGCAAGTGAAGGAGTAAGGGGTGACAACAGTGGGTATGCAGCTGACCACATAAGTTCTGGTCCAGAGACCACAGAGACTTGAGGGACCCAGTGGCCCAGAGGGTGAAGGGAGTGCTACAGAGGACGCAAGTTCCACAACTTCATCATCTGAGGCATCCTCCAATGGACACTCCCCAGAGGTGGTAAACCCAACAAGGACTCTGACATCATCCTTATCCGCCACACCCAGATTCATCTCCACCCTCCCTGTTGCTCCCCACCCAGTTGACCAGGCCCGCAGCCCTAAGAGGGCTGCTATCTCCTTCGCTCAAGGCACCTCACCCCCTGAGTCTATCACCCGGGCAGCGCTGAGTGAGGAACACCTATGTAGGTCAGAATGCCATTCTGAATGCCATCCAGGGGCAAGGCAGTGATCTGCAACAGATGGTGGTCTACCTGGAAGGCATTCACAGTGCAATGTCTGGCCTACAGAGGTCTTTTAGGCTCTGGCCTCCTCCTTCACTGTAGCCTCCCATCCACCCCAACCTTGCAGCCATCACCCCTTTCTCATTCCAATTCCCTATCGCCAAACCTGCACCAAGCACATGCAAACATTTGCATGCACACACAAAGACCCCACAAAAGACACATGAGTGCTTTCAAACATACCGAAACTAACTACACCACACCCACAGTTACCACCACAACAACCATCATATCCACATAAATCCACCATACCCACATTCACCAGTCACACCCCATCACATCCACAGATGACACCAAGACCACCACACACACAGTTGGCACCACATCCACCATCACATCCACAAAATCTACCGCTCCCACATTCACCAGCCACACCCTATCACATCCACAGCACACACATCCACAGTCACCAGCCACACCCCATCACTTCCACAGCACACACATACACAGACACAAAATCATTAAAGCACCTAATCATACACACAACAGACAACTAGGACACAAGACAAACCCACACTTGCCAGACATTCACAAGACGCACAGGCAACAGCACCATCAACTGACAGATGCACATCACACACAGCTAGTCTCTCTGCTTCCCAAACCCCACTCCTTTCCACACAGCCTCCCAAGCTCCCCTTTGAGGATCCACATTTTACCCATGCCATGACCCTCCCATAACTGACACCACCCCTAAAGAAAAGCCATATACCCCTCCCAAACCCACCCATCCA
Source organism: Calotriton arnoldi (assembly GCA_963921515.1). Taxonomy (NCBI): domain Eukaryota; kingdom Metazoa; phylum Chordata; class Amphibia; order Caudata; family Salamandridae; genus Calotriton; species Calotriton arnoldi. The sequence continues at coordinate 1,770,161 of CAWUFW010001960.1, read as the reverse complement.
GCATCCCAATCCCCCCCTGAAAAAGGCCCATCCAACCCTTCCACTTCCAAGGCACACACTTCCAAAAACAAATCCGCCCTTTTCACCTCCACAACCCTAACTCCGCTACCAAACGCAAATCAACGCTTTCTACTTTCACAACCCCCCTCCCAAACACAAATCTACCCCTTCCTTTTCCAAGACCCCACTCCCAAAGCCAAAGACACCCCTCCCAAATCCAAATTCACCCCTCCAAATCCCAACCCCCTCTCCCATGGAGGTTATGTGAGGTGCCTGCTCTGCCCACTGGATTCCCGTCCATGAGGAGGTTCCCCTTGGCAGTGATATAGGAGGGAAGCTTTGTACCACTGCACTAAAGTGCACAGGACTTTACAAACAGCATTTTGGACTGCCATTTGGCATTAATTGTTTGGAGAGAGTTATCTCATTTATTTTGTTGAAATAAATGTATGTTTTGTATTCCAACAAGCTAGTCCTGGCATTTCTTTCCCTTAGCAATTGTTCGATTCCTAGCAGTGTTTGAGACTGACATGTGTAGTAAATATTTCTCTTTAACATGATGTCAGGTAATCCAGCCTTTATTATTTGCTGCCTACTTTCTTAGGTGCATACACTGGTTGCCATGGTATGTGATGGTCAGGTGTATTTAGGTGCAGGTGTTCATCATAGTAATGGTCATATGCACCAACAAATAGATGTTTTAACTTGATTTTATGATATTTTCATATAGAAGTGTTTGTTTCCCATTGATTACTGATAAGTATGTGCACATATGCATTGCACCATTAGGACAATTTTTCTAAATTGGAGAGGGATTTTTCTTGTGTTGTGTTTTTATTTTATTACTGTCTAAGTGCTACATAAATACTTTACACATTGCCTCTAAGTTACACCTGCCTGCTTTTGTACCAGTAGGTTAAGCACAGGTCAATTTATTGTGGTTTTTTGGTTCACCTTAGCAAGGTTTGTGGGTGTTGCCTGCGAAGGTCTCACACCCACCTCAACAAACAACTCAGGGGCATATTCTCAAGGACTCATTGCCTATTTATCGGCACTTTAGCGCCGCAAAAGTGGCAATAGATTTATCGCCCAATTCCCAAGCTGGTGCAAACTGCCGATATCGCCAGTTTTCCAGCGATAGCTTCCGCAAAAAACATTGCCACTGATGAGAGTGACAACTAACCCTAATGATATGCAGAGTAGGCGTTACCGTGCAAAAACACACGAAAACACCACTTTGCGATATTATCAACGACCAGCCAGATCTGCGATGCGATCCAAAAACAGATGATAAGGCACGTTAGCAGCAGAGATTTAACACCTGCCTTTTACTGGTGTTAAGCAGGATGACAACCTGCAGTATGAAAGGGAGCCCAGCCCAGAGCCACATCTGAAGACCAACACATGTCATGGAGCTTCTGATCATGCAGCTCGGAGACCTACCAGACACGACAACACAAGTAACTGTGGTAACCTTGGCCGGCCATGTAGACAAACCATCCACGTCATGGCACCTCTGCCACACAATTGCAGAATGTGGGGAGAGGTGGAAACCAAGTCTGTGTGAAGGAGGCAATTGACCCATGAATAAGAATGTAAACAATGCCAAGTGTGGCGGTGATGTGCTGGACAGACTTCAGTATGCAGAGCACAGACCTGTCCAGTTGGACATATACTACTGGTGTTTGTAGTGTTGTGGACAGTGGACGCAACCATGTCACCTCAGGCAGTGGGGAAGACCTTGGACATGTAGCTATGTCGTCTCCCCCTGTAAGCGTAAGCGGAGTGGGCTGGGCCGGCGTACGCCAGTCCAGTGTAGGAGTGGAAATAAATAGCCCGGGGCTCTGGGCGTGGTTCACTTCTGGGATGGCAACCAAAGTAAATACTGCGTGTGTCTCTGTGTCTGACATATCCTGACCATAGGCCTACACACACGTGGCCGACCACCTTCAACGGCCAATATCACAGTGTCGTTGTCAGGCTTGTGGACATGGGCAGACAGTCATGACAATGGTGTGTCTTAGGAGTGCAAGTGATGCAACTGTGCAGTGCAGCGCACACAAGTAAATAGGCTCGGGGGAGTGAGGAGCAGCTGTGAGGCAACGTAATACACATGGATGCCGCTCATTTGCCACAAGCAATAAATGTCAAACATGAATCCCAAAGTCGCACACATCACACACCACTAAGCTAATAAGCCTGCCAACACAGAATTCAGAACCACCGATTGACACATCTCTCTCTCCCCTGTCACAGGTGATCAAGGATATGCACTCTACCCGTAGATGATGACACCCCTCCGAGACACGAACACCCAGGCCCAGAGGCAGTACAATGCGGCCCACAAATGCACCAGGGGCATTGTGGAGCGTTCATTTGGCGTGTTAAAGTCACGTTTCAGGTGCCTGGACATCACAGGTGGAAGACTCCTGTACAGCCCGGAAATAGTGTGCAAGATGATCATTGCATGTTGTGTGTTGCACAACATATGTGTACGCACCAATGCCCCATGGATCCAAGTGCCGGATGCACCGGACGATGATGATGAAGATGAGGCAGGTGGACCTTACCCCAGTGCAGCTGCAGTAGGATTAGCCCGAAGGAACACAATCATTAACACTTTCTTCACATGAGCACATCACATTGTGACTGCCCGTAGCAATCATGGGACAGGACAAAATGACCACAGGCACAGCATGTGCAAATACATTCATTCCAACACACATTCCCTGTGTGCATGTCACTCCTCTACATAAGCACATCACTCTGACAAGTGTAAGTGCAACATTTAGTGCTAACAATCTCACAAATGGCAATTAGATGGTGGGTGTGTCACCTCTGTACAGAGATGCTGTTTAGGGTGTCACGTATTCAAAATGCCATTTCAGGGTGTCAAAGATAGTACGTAATCCCACTCAGCAGCGTATCACATGTGTCCAAATTCATGACATAAAGGCTGTCATTTGTGACCAAGAAAAGACAACAGGGCGTCTTTTGGGGTCAAATATGTACCACCATGATGCAGAGAGTTGCACCCTGTGACTCAAGTCCAACAACATTAGCAACATGGACGTGAGGGGGAATCACTGCCCCTACATTCATCCATAGTTTCATACTTGATTGAACATAGACATGACACATCTGTGTGAATTAGAATGTTTTATTCACATTCGGTGGAGTGTTGAAGCTGGAACAGTGCATGGCCATTCAAACCCCACTTTACATTGTTGCCCCGTGGAGGGCCAGCCAGAGTCCTTTAGGGATTGACAAGTTCAACGGTAGAGGAAGAGTTCAGTCCGCAGTTTGATTGCTGTGTCATTGGTAACCAAACAGAATATGGCAGTCCATGTCGAGGTCCAAGGTGAGTGTCGCAGAGTGTATCGGGGGACAGTGGAAGGTGATGATTCAGAGGGCAGAACCAAGCAGAAACCGGCCATATGGCAGAGATAAATGCAACCGCTTCCTTCTTACCACTAAGGCAGAATCATCCGCATCTTCGTCCTCTGATGTTTCATGTGCCTCACATGTGGGTGGTGTTGTTTTGTCTGCATCACTGTGTGGCAGTGACACATCAGTGGCCGGAGGTGGATTGTCTGCAGCACTGTGTGTCACTGACACATCAGGGGCGGAGATGTGGATGTAGAAGCAGCAGCAGCATTCATCGGCGCCAGGCCTTGTGGCAGCAATGCCATGATGAGGGTCTGCAGGGCATGGAAGATCCCAGCTACATCTCGCTGGTGTGCAGCCATGGCAGCCATTCTTTCCGCCTGCATCCGCTCCCTGTTCTCCATGATCCTCCGCATGTGTCCCAACTCCCGGCTGACATCGCTGGAGCCACTCTGACTAGACAGTTGTTCTTGTCTCAGATTCAGGACTCCAGCGATGTCAGCCATGGATCGTTGGAGAGCATGGAGCGGACTGTGGGTGTCTGTTAGGGACTGTAAGTGGTCCCTGATGGAACTTAGACACCCACGTATGGCATCTAGTTTGGCTGCCATGAGGTCAAACCCCACCCGCACCTGATCAGCCATCTTCTCCTGGCACCCTAACACAAGGCGTTGGAAGGCCATGTGTTGTTCGTGGGGTTCCTGGTAGACAGCCGTGGTGGTGGGTGCTTCCTGCTGTGTGGTCTGTGCAGGGGGTGAGGTATCCTCGATGCAGCTGGGCTGCCCTGCTCCTGGAGATGAGGTGCCAAAGCTGTCCATGAGCTCTTGGAGGGTGTCGTTGTCGATGTTGGGGAGGTCCTCTTCATCATCAGTGCTGCGTTGTTGGGTCTGCTCTGCAGGAGGTGTTGATTCTCCCTCTGCAATGTGAAGGGGAGATGCAGTTTAACATTGTGTTCACATGTATGTTGACGCATTGTACTAGTTTACATACAGACTGCATGACAATGTACATTGTGACTGTTTGGGAGGAGCTGCCTTATTGATGCGGGGACAGTGGACATTTCGACAACATCACGGATGTGTGTTTGTACTTGTACATTATCATCTCACATTTCCGTGCTATGCCAAATGTGATTGGCCAGTTTCTACACACATGCGGCTCCAGTTGTGTCCTCTGTTCTGTTATGAACGTGTTGCAGTTTGTACCACATTGTTATCAATGTTGATGTGCTCTGAATGTTATGTGTGTGTGCTGCATTTTGGGAGAGTCGCCCCTGCAGCTCTGATTTTGCTGCCCCTTATCCCTTTCAGGAGGTGTGCCTTTGACTTCTGTGCTTATACAGTGCTGAGATGTTGCATACTTGGGTAAATTGGGCTCTTGGTGGGAGTTGGGACTCTGGGGCATGGTTTGTCCGCAGATGTGTTGTTGACGTCAGGGGTTGTATGTGCACCTGGATGTGTCAGAGTGTGACCTGCTCCTTTACGGATGTGGTCCACACTCAGCCACCTCAGTGTCGTGGCGTGCAACATGTCATGATATATTGACTGCAGCCATGCTATTCGTCATGCAGTGTCACTTGCATTATCAGTGTGGCTCACAGACACGCTGCTTTGCTGGGTTTGGCACATGTGCATGGGTTGGTTGTGATATTGGTGATGTGTGGGAAGGGTCCCCTCTGGGCACATAGTCGACGGGGCCTACTTGCTGTTTCTAGGTGTGCTGCAGTGTGCCAAGGGGATCAGGGACATGATCCAGAGTCATTATGGGTGTGCACTGTGCTATACTTATGTGTGCCATTGTGCCCATCTCCCCCGTCCCCCCAGTCCCTGGTCGTTACTCACCCTGTTGCTGTTGTGTCAGGTCATGTTGAGCAGTGTCCGGTCCCCCAACTCCTGCCACCGTCTCCACACTGATGACTGTGGACACCATTTCCTCCATCTCATCCAGCTCCTCCTGTGGCGCTAGACTCCCACCTCCAGTCTGCATTGCTGCGTTCTGGTTGTTGCCGAGTTTCTGCTTGGTTTTGCGCTTCACATCATTCCAGCGCCTTTTGACCTCTTCCATTGTCCTCCTCAGCACTCTGACTGCATTCACCTTGTCCATGATGGACTGCCATATTCCATTATTTGTTGCCAATAACACAGTGGAGGTGACGAACAGTTGTTGATGGTGTTCTATCACCTCTGTTATCAGGATCCTGTTTTCCTGCGGACTGAACCGCGTCTTCCTCTTCTTCTTCTCCTTGCGCTTCCCTGACCCCGAGGTCCCAGGCTGGTCCTCCGTGGGGTTCGGGTTGTCCTCTGTACTTGCTCCGGCTACCTCCATTGTGCTTCGCAGTTGTTTTGGTTTTGTTTGTGGGTTTTTTTTCTGCTTCTATAGTGATTTTTCCCGCCTGACGTGTGTGAATTGCAGGCCTGGCGCAGCTTATCGCTGATTTTTTTATCGCGGTTGGGCCCATCGCCACTTTTTTCACGTTCGGCTTTAGATTTTTATCGCCGTCCCGGTGATTTTATCGTGGACATTTGACGCGTTATCGGGAAACTATCGCATGTTGCCGCCGTGTTGCGAATACGACGTTAACACGGCGTTATTTTCCCGCGATAGGCGACGATGTGAAAAATTGCGTTAACCTATTTTGGCGATGATTATCGCACGTTCTTGAGAATATCCCCCTCAATTTCTCACATTTCCCAAATAATTAGCTCAATTTCACTGATATCTATCCTTAATATTCCCAGCTTCTCTCTGATCTGAATTGTACCTGTCTCCCTGTTCCAATGTCTACTATGTTCCTTGCCCTGTGTCCTTCTTATATATCTCCACCTTAACCGTCTCGTTCCTCTTTAATCCCACTTTTTACTCTTCCTGTCCTGTCTCAATCTATCCCTTTCACATCCTTGTCTATCTTTGTGTCTACCTTGATTTTATTTTCTGTTACATCCCACTTCATTTTTTCCCCATGCTTTTCACCACTTGCCATTTCCACCTTTTTCGGGTTTGTCATTTTAATCTTTCTAGCTATTTTTTCCCTCCTTTAGCTCTCCTACTCTGTACTTTCCATCTTCGATTTTGTTTGCATGTATGTATATATGTATATGGTATTGGTATGGCACAAATCTATCCTAAACAAAGCATAAAATGTCTTTTTCATGTTATGATTCCATTTGTTTTCTTTTTTCTCTTCACAGCTCCCTATTTATTACCTTCCTTCCCACTTCGCTACTTGTCTTTTATTTAACATGTGTTTACTTTCCTTCTCTATGCCCCTCTTTATTTCTTTTCTTTCCTTTTTATGTATTTCCCTGCCTCTCTTTTGTATATTCAATGGTGTATATTGGTCACTTGTGTGTAATTATTTCTCCTTACCTTGCCTTTTAAATTTCTCCTTTTTCTTTATCCTTTCATTTATTTCCTTTTTTTGAATTTTCTTAGCTTTTGCCTCTTTCTCTTCTTTTCATTCTCTTTGCTTTCTTTCGTTTTCTTTCTTTCTTGCTTTCCTCGTCCTTCCTTTCGCTCTCTCACACTTAATTTGCCCCATTTTCATATTTTTTCTTTCTCTTCTTTTCATTCTCTTTCTTTCTGTTTCCGAAGCCATTCATTAATCCTTACATAACTTGGAAAAAGAAATGTACGTAAAGAAACATAGCACGACACATTTGGTGCAGGCTTTAGCGAGGATTTGATCCGTAACCCAGTAACCCAGAAAACAAAATAAAATATTATTTTTGTCTCTATTGATATATTGCGGATGGATTTCTTCAAGATACATATCCTTAGAAAAAACCATTTTATTCAGTCAAGTAGAATTTCACAAGTTTCTGCTGGTACTACGTTGGTTTTTAAAGATTTCCACCCAAAGCCCAAAAAGAGAAGGGCCATGTGCTACACAAAACTCACTTACCACAGAAAAGATATCTGAAACATAGGAGTAGGGCAGGTTTCAGAAGCGATGTTCATTATAAGTCAAAAGAGTATCTGTGGAGACAGACTGTCAATTTGAGAGGATCCAACAGTTACTGTATGTAAATATGCGAATTTGTATATCGCAAATATAAGAACAAAGTAACAGAGCCCCAGACAAAGTGGGTGATAGGAGTTGCAATCACTGTGGGAAGGATATGTCCCTGAAAAATCTATGAAGGCAAACAATCTCTGCATAGAGGCAGTGACACTTTTTAAACCGTGTTAAAAGTGTAAGTACACGCAGTGATATTTCTGATTCTGCATGTGAATCAGTTCGCTAATGATATCAAATGGCTAAACACCTGTGCAAAGTGCTTTGTTAACTTCATGATGCAAACTTCAAGGTGAATGAAGGGATGCAAGCATTCACTAGTCTCTTCCAGAAGGAAGATATTTTTGAGTAGCTACTTGTGGCAACTCTCACGGAATTGTGTATGGAAGTAATATTTTAAGCTACTGTTTCGACAAAATGGGGATATTTTCTTGAAAAATGAGGGTAAGGAAAGTTGCCTAAGAGCTCAGTGAGACAGAACCAGGCTTAGATACAGCATCTGGATAAACCATCACAGAAGTGCGAAAACCTCATGACAGCAGAAGTGCATACTGTGGCCATAGCAGGGCAGGTTTCCATAGTCCTGGTTGTTCCCTGTAGCTCCTACTTTTGAGGTAGGGGTAAGTAAAGCAGAAGAACCATACTCAGTGATTGAACTAGTTGCTCTGGAGGTTTTAGTACTGTGCTTGGTAACTACTACTATACTGTAAAATGAATGAACATTGTATCACTAAAGAGATTTAGGTTGTATACCGGTGTATCTGGATAGGGACTCTATTACAACTTGACCAATCTGCAGTGAGAACCTTGTCAACTCAAATGTGGAGAGATTACTCCCACAAAAATGGATAAACACATTATTCGGGAAACAGCATTTACAACGCTGCCATTACATTGCGTTCCTATTACAACGTGGTCGTTACAACGACCGTGTTGTTAGAACGCAATGCCTTTACATCGCAAGTCATTAGATCGACTTGCTGTAGGGGGCGCTCTAACCTAAGGAATAGTATAATTTACTATTCCAACACCTTCCCTACTGTTGCGCAGGCTGGAGTTGGAATAGTAAATTATACTATTCCTAAGTCCAGCACGCCTCCTACAGCAAGTCGATCTATGACTTGCGATGTAAATGTATCGCGTTCTAACAACGCGGTCGTTGTAATGACCGTGTTGCAATAGAACCCGATGTTATAGCATGCGATGTAACATGCTATATTCTTTACAACGTCTGTAAGCAGTAAGCACTTTACTGGCATTGATCAAGCCAGTGCTGCGGAGGTGCGTAACTTGGGTTAAGCTGCTAAGAGAACAAATTCCTGTTTGTAAGAAAGTTGGTTATTAGTTACAAACTACGTGTGTCCTTCACAAATAATAAGTATGCAATCTTGTCTTTCCTGTACACTGCATATTAATTTACAAATACGTCTAAATAACTAACAAATATTTAGTTTGTTTTACATTTGGTGACATCGTCAGAATTGTTCACACCCACACCAAGCACTGAACGCTACACTAGACATAATATAGTGGGGTGTCAGAATCAAAAAGACAGGCCGACTGGTTTGGTCAGGGTGTCACCACATTAATACAAGCAGAAATATACAATTTTAAACAAATTCAACACCCTTGAAAATCAATGTGGATAGCGCCATCTCTCAAAAACAGTTATTAAAACATGCAACTTTTCATTGTGAATAACATCACTGTCAATAAAGCATTATACTTTCAAAAAGGGGATCCTTTCTGTTGATTGCTGTGCAAGGTCTAGGAATGTTTGAAACATTGTAAACGTCTCCTGAGGGGCATCAGTATAACCCCTGGTAGACTTAAGGCAACTCTTTTGGGGCATCGTATGAGGGGGAGCTGCTGCACTTCTGCTAGCCCCTACAAATATTCTGTAAAGCCATTGGTGGTGTCCTTTCCTCTCTAAGGGACCCCAGAATTTCAGGACTTGCAATGGCTAATGGGTCACTCCTCAGCAGTGAATATTTTATGAACCGCTCTGCCATTTTGTGTGAAGCTTTTCTGCTGCATTTTCCAAGGGTTCTGCATGCACCTGCCCCCTTGATGGTACATCCATCATGTATCCATGGCTGGGTCAGCATGGAAGCCCACTCCTGCATTGTCCAGCTGGCTATCTACTAGGCAAATACTGTCCTTGTGCAGGCATGGGAGCCAGCATTTCATTGCACCCGCCCAAGGTCAGCGCTAGTGGTAAAATGTTGGTGTTGTGCTCCCTATGTCCCCAGACACAAACACTGACTGATCAGGGAGTGTAACAGTGCTCCTGGGTTTTCTTCTGTCCTGGGACAAGACATGTGGTGTGGCCCTCAAGAGAGGAGGTCCCCACCTCCACATTAAAGTGAATAACTGAGGTTGTGCTGACCCCTGGGGGCTTTGCCTGCCCTGCAGGCTATTTTAAGAATTCACAGAGGAGCGTTATCCACTCTTGTTCCTGCCAGGTCCCCAAAGGAAACTGAGTAACTGGGTGTTTTTCCCAGTGGGTTCTCATTGATGGGTGAGGTACCCACCAGGAGCATTTTATTTGGGCCTCCTGGCCTTCAAATATTACTTTTGCTGGAGTTTGATTCTTGCAGCTGGATCTGTCCACTGTATGGGATCCTGGAACCTGCATTCACCTGTGGACTTCCTCCAAAGCCTGCCAGCAGAGAGCCCTCTCTGCCACACTCTCCTGGTCCCATGGTTTTGGCCTTCTTGCAGAGCACCTACGTGTCAGCAGTGGAGTCAGTTGGACCATCCTAATTGATGTCATCGACCTGCAGGGTCAGTGCTCAGAAGATCCAGGGAAACCCTCCAGGGCCCACCTAAAGAGGCCCATCCCTAATATCTCTCACAAGGAATGAGGAGGTCAGGGCAGCGTTATTAGTAGTAGAAAACACTCCCAGTGCCTGCGTGCCAGTTGAAATCAACGTCCTTAATTCAATCCTTGAAGTGGATTCAACTGGCTTTTCCTTCCAGCTGGGCATTCCTCTGGCATCTTCACAGCCAGGTTCAGTGAGCACTTTACAGTGTCTCCCATGCAGGGGCTTTTAAGTGGTGGTAGAAAGTTCTGGAAGGGAGGCATCTCTGCTAAATGCTAGCATGCCAATTCACTCCACCCCTGCCCCAACCCGTTTGCACAGCATTATGGGACATTTTAACATGACGGCTTGAAGTGGTCTATGATAAGAACTTATCTTCGAGATACAGCCCGACCTCCTCTCTAACTAACATAGTTGCTTGATCCCTTCCCACCAAAACATAAAAGTGGAGCCCCTCCTGGGTTGTGCCCAGACGTCCTGCCTTCCTGCTTTGCTTCTATGGGCTTGAGCATGCCCAGGCAATGTGCAGTTTGAGTGGGGGGGGGGGGAATGCCTGGAATCTGCTGATGAGCTGAGCCAGTGAAATATGACATAAGAAGTGCAGTTATCACAAAATGATTTGCAATCAGGGTACAGTTTTAACCTAGGACAGTACCTGGCCGATACCGCTAGTCCTACGTAAGGTAAAACTGGGCTGTGGTGCAGAGATTGCCCATAATGTGCAAGTTAGTAAACAGAACCCCCAGGATTTTGAGCCTTTGGGTGAAAAAAATATTGGCCAAAAAAAAGCTACATTTGGGGCCCCAAACCTAAAAATTGCACTATTTGTGATGCAGGCAAAAAATGTGCCTGCCACAGAAATGCTGTGCTATGTCACAGCCTGTAGCATTGCAGAATCTCCAGCAGCACAGGACCTGAAACAGGAGGGTGTCTGATGCCAAAAAGAACAGAATATAATATGACACCTTCTCTTTTTGGCATCAGGCAACCTGTGTGGGAAAGGCAGCATGGGCAGGAGAACAGGGGGTTGGTTTAAGGGTATATAAAAATAGAAAAAAAGAGGAGACATGGGGGTAGGTTAAGGGTATAGGAGACAAGAGGGTGTCAAAGGAGAGGAGTGCACTGGGGGCCAGGATAGCCTTTCAATGGCCTGCAGAGTCCTCAGGGGGCACACAAAGGTGTGAGTTGGTAGAAGGCTAATCGCACAAGAAGGGGCTCTGCATTTCAAAGGCAGGTGACAGAGGAAGGTCACATCTGTACTTCCTGCTGGCCTGTTGCTCAACTTCCCTATTCTTTACTGGCTCAGTGGCAGCACAGAGCCAGTAAAGAGAGGGTGAATGCCATGGTTTTATTTTTTTTAAACATAGTTTGAACACACCTTTGTAAAAATCGCAGAATTTTTACAAAAGTGCAGATTTTGTGATTTGTTTTGCAAATCCCGATACCCTGGTGGGGTCTGAGTAAAGCGCACTGGCTTTTCAGTAATCATTACAGATGTGCACTATGAATGTCCACTCATACTGTAAGGCCGACATCAGGTAAACACCAATCCCTGCAGTGTCCTTTCTGCAACAGGCTACTTAAGCGCAGATACCGAGCTGAGCTAGATGGTGGTCTCACATGTTCAGCCGACACACGTGTGTACATGCATCTGCTCACATTTTTATGTGTAACCAGCACAGACTCTCTTAAAATACCTGCACAGCAGTGGCCTTATCTTAAAAGGCAAGCACTGGTGGTTAGTACTCTGAGTCCATTTACACAGAATTCCACATGAGTGAGACTCAATTGGTGATGCTCACTCACAGTAAAAGCCCAAATCCAGACAGTCAAAGAGTGAAAAATTCAGGGGGATTAAATGGGTGAAACCCATTTGCTACACTATTCATCAATTATCATTAATTGAAGTCCTTATTCGTGACAGTGCCTTTGGCCTACCCTGGTGTACAATATGGACTTATGAGAGTAATTTTGTTGCTGTTCAGGTATTGTTTACTTATCCCTGCCACAATTAGTTTTGGGTAGAAGGACATACTCTCTCATTTGTTTTTATATGCTTCTCATGTGGAGAGTGAGTGAGCCATACTTAGTTTTTTTTAAAAAGTAACGGAACAGTAGTGTGGGCTATATGGGCTGCACCAGTAAATAAGTCCTCAAAATCTGATATAGCACAAAGGTGCTCACACTTGACTTGACCCCACTACTGAACGGTCAAATTTTAGAGAAAACTAATTTCTCTTCTAATAGCAAAGATAGTATCAAGGAGCACACTGATATCTAAAGCAATTCAAATGTCAAGTACAATATAATCTTTGAAATCATGGCATTAATGAAACATATGTAGACAGGAGTCTTGATAGTTCTTGAATTCAGTTATGTTGCTTTTATTTTCACAATTAGAAGAATGAATACATGCATCAGCCCAGCCAACGCGTTTCGTCCGTAAAAGGACTTCATCAGGGATAAAATATGACGTGGTATCAATACCAATGGAGCAGGCCTTCCGATGGCAAATAGTTATATTTTGTGTTGTGAATCCCGCGTTGCGTGCTATCAATCACCCAAATTAAAGCCTTGGTTCTTCAGTTGAGATAAGAATTTCCAAAAATGGAGTGATTCTTTATTGATAAATAGATGCAGTTGAATCTTTGCTCGTACTTAGTTTTTAGTCTGTCTCATATAATTCATATAATATTAGAGGGTTTGGTTTGGTGTGCATACCTTTTGCAGGCAAGGTTTGCATAAATAATGAATATCAGGCTGTGCACGAACAAACTAATTTCCTGTTTTTAATTTGCATGTGCAATTTCTCTAAAATTTGTAATGCAATCATTAATTTAAGCAGCCAAAGGGCCTAATTTAGAGTTTGGCATACAAGTTACACTGCCATAAACGTAACAGATATTCTGCTGCCTGGATGATATCTTCTTGTATAAGGTGTATGGGGTATCTGTCTCTGCGAGCTGTGTGAAGCTGGATGTATATAGCTTGCTTTGCACTACACTTCTTACTGAATCTGAATTGATGGCCGCATCTTTTGGGTTTGACGCGACTGATTTATTCAGGGAAATAATTTTTTTAGGGGATTTTTACTTGAAGGCCTGTTCAGAGAATGTTATCATGTTTTTATATATCTTTGTCTTCTTTTACTATGGAAGTGTCATAGAGTACTGTACATATAGGAGCAACTTATTCTTACTGTTCGCCACACCCTTGCGTGACGTTTGCTGTAACCTTAGTCATTTTGCATTAAGCTACTGTAGGGTAAGCATCACTTATCCTCTCTCTGCATCATCGCTTGCATTATTTATGACACTACGCATTCTCATAGCCTGCTAGTCCTTCATTCAGTAGCTATCTTATCAGCCTATGAGAGAGCTTGCTGTCTTTTTTTTAGAGATAAGAACTCAGGGCAAGACATAGGTAAATTTTTCTTAGCAATTTGCAAATAGCAAAGCCATTTGAAGCGCTATTCGTAACTCGCTCATGTTAATATATGAAAGTTCACTTTCCACAATTTGCGAATTGGTAAGAATCACATTCACTATTTTGCAATTTCTTAATAGGGAATCACAAAAGTTTTGAAGTGGCATTAGGACATTGCAAAAAGGAAAAGTCACTTTTTGGGAACAGAATGATGACATCACTTTGAAGAATTGTTGTAATGCATGTCTGTTAGACCTGGCATCCTTGGTGTGGTTTTCCCCAGTCTTTTTACCTTTGTCTCCTGTATTTTCGCTGTGTGCTGCATCTCGTTTTTGCTGGTCTAGGTGCTTTTGGGCACTTTGCCACCGCTGATCAGTGGCAAAGTGCAAGTGCTCCCTCTGTAAATTGTTAATCTGGATTGGCTTCTCCATGATTGGCTTGTTTGACTTACTGCTAAGTCCCTAGTCCAGTGCACTGTGTGTGCCCAGGGCCTGTAAGTCAAATGCTGCTAGTGGGCCTGCAGCACTGATTGTGCCACCCACACAGCCTTGCAAAAGGTTCTCAGACCTTCCACTGCAGTGTCTGTGCGCAGTTTGATACTGCCATGTTGACCTGTTAAGTGCACCCACTTGCCAGGCCCTAACCTTCCCTTTTCTGACATTTGGGTCACCCCTATGGTAGGCCCAAGGTACCACTGTGAGCAGGGTGCAGTGTCTATGAAATGTAGGACATGTTTTGATGTGTGTAACATGCCCTGATAGTGAACTACAGGGAACTTCGTTTTTCACCATTGAAAGGCTATCTGCCCCATGGGATTTGATGGGAGTTTATTTATAACCTCTTATAAATATAACTTTCCATTGGGACAAGATAGGAAGAAAAAGTTAAGTATGCCTGAACTCAGAATATGAAGATGCATCTTTTTGTAAGGATGATTTTTTCATTCTGTGTTAGAAAATACCACTTTTAGAAAGTTGGTATTTTCTTGCTTAGCCATCCTGTGTGCCACTGCTGGGTTGTGTATTGACTGTCTGGTTTTAGAGTGACAGGGGCTGGGGATGTACATTCACAGTAGACAGCCACTGGGGGGTTTGAGGTGTGTCCTGCCTTTCCTGGTTGAGTCGGGGATGGGCTGAATAGATCTGGGCTGCATTTAGAGTAGGAGGAGGAGATTTCCTTTCCCCTGAATGTGCCTGGTCTGCCTTACACAACTCTGTCTCCACCTCCTGCTGGGAAGCTGCACCAGAGAGGACATAACTGGTTTGGACTGAGCACATAGCCTCTCTGACAAAAGAGAACTAAGAGAAATGTTGTATAAATATTGGGGCCCAGACCCCAGAACTTTAGATCACTTCTGGAATTCAAGAGGAACCTTTGCCAAGGAGAAGAGTGGGAGAAACTGAAGGAGAAATACTGCCCCTTTGCTTTATGCTGTCTGAGGTTGACCTGCAGTGGTTGTTTCTGCCAAGGAAAGGACAGGGACTTTGTTGTGTGCTGTGTCCCCTGCTTGAGGAAGATCTCCAAGGGCTTGAAGTAGAGCTTACCTCCTGTTTTGAAGTCTCAGGGACACAAAGATTTCCCCAATTCCCCCCTGAACTCCACTGCTTGGAATTCTGACCTGACAAGATGTGCCTGCCAGTGTTCTGGGACTCTGGAGGTTGTTTCTGGGGCTGGGAGCAGACACAAGAACTGTGAAAATCAACTCATCGCCTGGTTCCGACGCATCACAGTAGTGCAAGAAGAATTTCAGACGCATCCCAGCAGCTGAAGAACCGACGCATCGAGGGGATGAAATTGAAATCATTGCAGCGCCTGTTTGCCGCAGCCCCGACCTTGAGCACATCCCAGAGCTTCACGCATCACATCATCCCGGATTGTCACGCATCGCTGGGGGACGCGGTAAGAAACTGCTGCATCACCTCCCCACGCAGTAAGAAACCGACGCATCATCTCCTCTCCGGTAAGGAACCGATGCATCACCTCCCCTGTGCAGCAGTAAGGAACCAACGCATTCTCTCCCCCGGAGCAAGAAACTGACACATCACCTTCCCTGTATGTATGGAACCGACGCATCACCTTCCCTGCGACCCTGTTTGCTTATGGTTTTGACGCATCTAAGGTACTATGGGCCTAATTTACAAGAAAGTGCCACAGTGCATCACCGCAAGCCCTTTGGCTGTGCCATGCTGCAACACTTTCAAAGCACAGGTGTGCGACATATTTACAATAATATGTTGCATTCCTCTGCTCTCCCCTGCGCTGCTGCACAATTGGCTGACATGCTCCGATGCAGGCACCATTACACCATGGTGCAAGGATGCCTGCGTCATACGGATGATTGTTTGTGTACAGGAAGGGTTCCCTTCCTGCACATAAACATTATGAAACTGCGTATTTCAACTTCTAAGTGTTCTGCTATAGCACACATTGAACTTGCAAAATTTCATTTTTTTAATGATTGTTTATGTGGAGGAAGGGACACCTTCCTGTACATAAACAATCACCAGAGGTAATTTCCTCGTTAAATGTGTGCTGCAGAATGCAGCATGCATAGAATGAGAAAAACAACAAGTAGAAATGAATACATTTCTCCTCGTTGCACCCCCATAGGCCTCCCCTGGGGAGGCGTAGCAATCAGATGCATTTCCAGGTTTACGATTTCTCATAAATCTTGAAATGAGTCAGGTTCCATGGGTGTTGCGTGGGAACACCCAGAGCAACACCCATGGAATGACCCTTTCATGCAAAGTGCTACGTGTAAAGAGGCCATATATACAAGGACAGGAAAAGCCACACAGGGTGGCTTTTCCTGTCCTTGTGAATATGGGGCAGTAAATGGGCTACCGGTGCATCACAAAAAGTCTTGTTTGGTTTAGATAAAGTTTGCTTTTTTTTCTAAACTGGTGTGGTGTCCATTTGTAGTGTTTTCACTGTTACTGTATTTTTGCACACATGCTTTACACACTGCCTCTGAGATAAGCCTGTCTGCTCATGCTAAGCTACCAAGGGGGTGAGCCAGGGTTATTTGAGAAATGTATCCCCCTTACCCTGACTAGGAAGAAGGGTCCTTACTTGGACAAGGGTACCTACCTCTGTCAACTAGAGACCCCCATTTCTAAGAATTCCCTTCCTGGTGTTTTCTTTAACACAGAGGAAGTGAGTGCTGTTACAGGAGTTCATCTGTGGACCCTTGTGGGAATCTTGACTGCAAAGAACTACATATATGTCCAGGGAAGAGGCAGATTAAGATATTGCTGCTTGAAAGCTCAAGCTGAAGTTTTTGGGGAAGGAGCTGAAGGTCCTCACTGAGAAGTGTGTTGCCCACAATGAGGAGATATTTAGTAAGAGTTCTTTAACTGTGCACCTGATTAGCAGTTGATTGAAATTAGTGATAATTGCATTTCCTAAAACGTCATTTTTGTGACTAGTCTCAAATAGGAAATGGTTTATGCCTTCAAATTGTGAATCTCAATTTGCAAATTCCTATTTGAGATTCCTTATTTGGAATCACAAAATTAGCAATTTCCAAATGGAAGGAATCACAATTTGGACCAGGCAAATTGCCTTTTGTAAAATCCTCAAGGACCTTTTGCATTCACAAACAGTGATTCAGATAGTTTGTGAATGAAAAATCTTTTGTACATTTGTCCCTAGGCATGGTATTCACTAGTGCTTGTTTCTGTCAAGTGCAGCATCATCCTTGAGTTGAAGCCATAACCAGCGTCTCTGATTTAGCAGATCAAACTACCTCACTCTACCATTCGTAAGTGCAGCAACACAATAATAGCAGCATATGCAGTGCTTCAAACTCCTCATTTTGCCTAGCACTAACATTTCTTATTTTGCCTAGCACCAACATGTACATAGGGCACACTTTTTCAAGTGGACACAACAATAAATATATAAAGATCATGCATGCTATTCCTTAATCCTCCCTGCTCGGATCACTGACATAACATTGATCCAACAAAAATCAAAATACAAAAATATCAGAAATTAAATTTTGATAACAAAAATATTGAGTCTGTATACTTAGCTATAAAAATCACAAATATCGAGAACACAAATATTGTTGTTCAAAATATAAATATTTACATACATCAAAAACAAAAAACACCTTTAAATAAACAGAATATGTCAAAAACATTGATCCACACAATATCGAGTACAATATTTTTGCCAAACTAATTAAAAAATCATTCATAAAACATTAACAAAACACTTTTCACAGAAGACAATTACTTTAAATAAACCCAAAACTTATTATACACACATTTATTTTAAATAAAAAAATTACATCATCAAAATATTTACCATTTACCCAAAATATGTACAATTCTAAAATATATAGAATAAAACCCCCCAAAAATTATCATTAATTATAAACAAGTAAACACCAAACTAAATGTTAATAAATATACATTTTTACATTATTTTATAAATAAACATATGTATTATATATTATACATAAATAGTAAAACACAGATTAGCATTTACCATAGGATTCAACTGATAACAAAAATTCAAACTATAGTAAACCAACCAATGAAATTAAACTATAAACCACTTTAGCCAATAAAATCAAACAAACAATTAAATCAACATTACAAAAGGCATACTAGTTAAAAATACTACAAAAACGTAAAATGCTGCAAGATGAAGAAACTCTGCCAGACTCTTTCTAAAAACCATTAAAGAAGAAAAATATACATCTTAACAACTACATAATCAAGTAAGTAACACATAAGGGCTAATTATGATGTCGGGCAGACTCACGTCTGCCTGACACTATTGCAGATCGGGAACGTCCGATCGCATTGTTTGGATGTGACCGCCCATAGGGCAGTCGGAAACATTCATTTTTCAATGGACGCTTGTGCAGCGGGCATAAAAGGCCCTCAGCACAAGCTTGCATTGAAAAATGCATGTTTTGAAACATCCCTGCACCGAATGGCAGACATGGTGCCTGCCACACAGTGCACCATAGGTGCCCCCCAGGCCCAAATGCAGAGGGGTAGGTTGCCCTGCAAGGGGCCCGCAGTGACACTTTCCGACAGCCTTACTATGTCAGAAAGGCCGACATGGAATGGCTGTCAGCAACCAACATCATAATCCCGATGGTGGAGCAGCCATCATTAAGGGATTATGCAGTGTTTCCGATGAACCGACGGGCTCCGTGAGCCCGTCGGAATCTCCCCCACAGGTTGCACTCCTACCGCCGTCATCCTAATACGGCGGTCAGACTGCTGGTCGGAGGCTTTCCGCCTGACGTTGTAATCAGGCCCATTTATTTAAACTAAAACTTAACTGTTAACAAACTTAAAAATAAATATTAACACACTTTCCAACTTTTAGCTTTTTTACACAGACTTTCTGAAATAACGAATCTACAAATTGAAAACCAATAAACTACTAGAAAATATCAACTATCGCAAACCAACAAAAATAAATAAAAAGTAAGTATACAAAAATAAATAACTAATGATAAACTCACCCAAATAGCAAACAAAAACATCTCAGACCTCAGCTCCTACAAACTATCAACAAAGTACCATTTAAAATGTAACTTGCTTTTTCCTTTTTCAATCAACAGAAACGAACTGCCAACTACATGAATACAAACTTAGGGCCTCATTTACAAGAGACTGATGCATTGGTATCGATGCATCAGTTTCCTTGCGCCTGCGCCAAATGTCCTTGTCCTTGCGACACCATGGATGCACTGTATTTACAGTGCAGGTCTCAATGGCACAAGGATTTGACAGATGCATAAACAATTCCGACACATCTGTTGGTGTAAAAGAGATGCATTGCTGGAGTTGGTCATAACACTGATGCAACTCCAGCAATGCATCAGAACACATAGGCGAGTCCCATTGTAAAAGCTCTGCATCAATCATTATGCCTGGTCTGAGCAGGCGTGAGGATTTTGATGCAGTCTAGTCATAGAGTGATGCAGTGAAATGTTGCTATGTGGCTTTTTACCTGAGAACATCTACCCTGCATATATTATACCTGGTGCAGTTATAAGGTGACCAAGGCCTTTACAAACTGACGCATCGGACCCAATGTTTGCACCACCATCTAAATCAAAAAAAGTGACAAAACTGCGGCACAAGGGGCTTGTAAATAAGCCCTTTAGAATAGACCAATCTGTTAGTCAAATTGGACCTAAACTTAGCAAACAAACCAAAAGACTGTACGACATGTTACAACATGTTATAATTTAAAGTTAAACTCTTCATAAATAACAAGGGACTAAATGATAGCCATAACCTATCAAAGTCCTCAAAAAGTACAACAAACTGTAAATCAACATACCAAGTCTGTTTTTTAATTATTAAATACAATATTTTATATAGATCAGTCAAACAACTATTTAAAATAACAACTTTAGTAAAGAATGATATAATAAAACTATATATAAATTATTTAAAAAACAACTAACCAAAATAGATAAAATAAAACTCAATCCATCACATAAAACAATTGACATCGCATATATTTTAATATAAACAACGTAATAACACATTTCCCACCCAAAATAAGTGGAAGTATTAAAACTAAGGGGCCGATTACGATGCGGATGGAAAACGCTCCGACCATTGGTCAGGGACTTTCCAACCGCATCTTAATATGCCGGTCCGATTCCTTTCTGACTGCCTCATTATTATGGAGTCAGTCAGAAAGGAATCTGAACAGTTACTCCGACTGGCTTCCGACGGGCTCGGAGAGCCTGTCCGCCAGTCGGAATGCGGCCAGTAATCCCAAGGGCGGCTCTTTCTGCTCTTGGGATTACGATGTCGGGTTTCGGCAGCCTTTCCGTGCTGGCCTTTCCGACACAGATAGGCTGCCGGAGCGCGACTTTGGGGGCCGCCAGCAAGGCCCCTTTGGGTCCACGGACTCCAGTTGATTCCTGCATCCCGTGGCAGGCACCTTGAACTGCACCAAGAACTGCACCTCTTATTTTACAATGGGGGCATGCATTTCGGCTGGTTTACATGCTCATATTGTAAAGTATAGGAATGCGACCGAACAGTGTTTGGTCGCATCCTAATTAGTCGGTCGGGACCACCGACCGAGTGTCGGTCGGTCCCATTACCGAGACGTTGTCAGGAGGAGGAAACTCTGCCCGACATCGTAATCAGCCCCTAAATGTTCTGTAGCTACAAATCTTTCTCTTACTCCACATAACACAAATCAGTAATCCACCAAAATAAGATAAATGAATCCACATATCCCCCCACAAAATGCAAAAATATAACACTTCCAATTGAAATCCCTCAAAGTAATCCAGAGTATCAAGGTCCCAGAAAAAAAACAAAAAACTGTTTCAAAAATAGAACTGCTCCAGGAAGTCAAAGTAAAAAGCATTGGTTTATAATAAATCAGCCTGAGTTCCTTTAAATGCCCATAGAACGCGTTTGTAAACAAAAACCTATAAAAGAAATTGACACAACCACATGAAAAACGCATTTAATTCCCAAAAGTACATATACATCACAGGTAATCAAAATATAACCGACACTACACAACTTAACATTACATAGCAGTACAGTATTAAAACAGTGTAAAAAAAACGCAAACGACAAGCTAGTGTAAAAAAATAACAATAATAGATCTAAATATACCAAAAACCAACAAAAAACACTTTAACTTTTAAACTTCCCTCCTAAATCCTCCCTACCCTCAAACCCCTTAAAATGAAAATAGACTAAAAATAAAAAGAATAGACTACAAAATAAAAGGTAGTGGTAAAAAAAAAAATGTCCGCCAAAGGAAGCTAAAAAAAGACTATCTCCTCAGTATAAATTATATACAATTATTTAATATATACTAATAAAACATGTGAAAATAATGTAAAAAATACATGTAAAAAAAGTTAATCTATAAGTAAATAAATAAGAGTCGCTACTCAAGCCGCAATGGTAAAGAGCATTTTTCAAACATCCCTGCACCATGTGCCAGGCACCATGTGGTGGTGATTGGCACACGGTGCATGGATGTTTGTGGGGGTGCCACAGGTGGCCCCAGGGCCACATAGCAAAGGCCCACAGGAGACAGGGGCCCTTTCTAGGTGCCCCCAAAGTCCCTTTCCAACAGCCTTTCCAAGGCAGTCGGACTGGCTTGGAAAGGCTGTTGGAAAGGGATATTGTAATCCCTACATCAGTGTCTGGGCAGACACTGCCTTCAATGTAGGGTTTACAATCCGACCGACACCCTGACGGGCTCCTTGAGCCTGTCGGAAGCATCAGTCAGTCCCTCCGACAATTGCGGTCTGACCGACCGAATCATAGTGTGGCAGTCGGACTGCTATGCTGGATGTCGGTGGGACCGCCACCAACGGCTGGCAGTCCCACCAATATCATAATCAGGCCAAAAGGGGGTATTACTTACTATACCCACTCCGATCTGAACAACACTGTGGAAGGTGTTGGACACTAAAAGGGTATCATTTACTATTCCCACTCTAATCTAACCATATTGGCAGTAGGTGTTGGACACTAAATAGTTTAAAATTGCAATATCCACTTCAAAATAAAACACTTGATATAACATATTACAAATTCTCTACGTGTTCTCACCTTTTTGTGTGGTGTGGCATTTTGTAAAATATTATGTGAAGCCACACTAACTTAACTCCATACTTATATATTCATAATTATATTTTAAAGTCTAAAATTGCAATTATAATTACTATAAACAAATTTTAAAAAGTCAAAATATTTATTAATATGTATAAAGTAAAACAAAATTAAAAAACACAAAATTAACAAATATACATTTTGGCTAAAATTTGTATAAATGTAATAGTTTTTTTACATTTTTAACCAGATAAAAACATGTATTAACAACATTTAAAAAATTGCACAAATTTTATTCAATCAAGCATTCTTTGTAATATTCAAAAAGTCTAAATATCCTACTTTACTTATTGAAAAGGAATATATATATATATATATGTGTGTATATATATATATATATATATATATATATATATATATATATATATATATATATATATATAAATATATACATTATCCACTGGCGGTCGTCAGTAGGTAGTTATAGTTAGGACCTTGTTTCTATTCAAAAGGCGTTTTTTCTTTTGCCAATATCTTTGGCGCCATTTGACGAATCTTTGCGAAATATTAAACACAAATGGTTCACTCAGGTCAGCTCCTGTCTTGAAAGTTTTCGAGGTGATTCATCAAGCGGGGGCTGAAAAAAAAGGGGGGTCCCAAAACACGTTTTCTCCATGTTAATTTCCATAGGAATTTTGGAACAGGCTCCAGCTCGAACTGCTGAACGGAATTACACCAAATTTGGCAAAAAGGTAGCCCTTTTTTTAAATGGTGTAAATGGTGTAAATCCATTTAGTAGTTGTTGAGAAATTCTGAGAATTGCTGAGAAATTCAAAAAATAAAAATTTATATATCTGAGCACAGAGGAGGATTCGCGAACTCTCCCGAGCACAAGCTTCATTCTGATTGGCTCCAAACCAGGAAGTGTTGGCAGGAAAACAGTAAAACAAAGATAAAAAACAAGAAAAGAAGGCAGGGTAGAAACACGTGAACCCCTAGGCCTGCGCAGGGGGTCCCACAAAGACCCCCATGCCCAAAAAAAGCATTTTATTTTAAATCGCTGGGTGCAGGAATCCGGCTGAATTGTTTTGTATAAGCCCCCGGGTGGGCCGGGTCCCGGGGGCAATGCACAATTATTTAGCAGGGGCCCGCGGGGGCCACCGCAGCCCCGGGGACTGCCACCTTCCCGGGGCTTACTTAATTATATGTGAGGGGCATGCGGCCCCACGCAGCCCCGGGGACCGCCACCTCCCTGGGGCTTAAAAATAATTAAAGAAGTGTGGGGGGGCTCCTGCCCCTACCCACACTGCCCCGGGGACCACCACTTCCCCGGGGCAAACTTTAATTACCGGTGGGGGTCCGTTGCGGACCCACGGGCCCGGGGACCACCACCTCCCCGGGGCTATATTGACTATGGAAGGGGGCCCTTGATGGCCCTGGGGACCGCCACACCCTAGGGCCGGCTCCTGCAATGTCCCGGGTGCCCACCCCCGGGACATTGCTGTTTGCTATGGCAGGGCGGGAGCACGGCTCCCGCCCTGCTAAAGCAAACTCTGTTTCGCTTCATGAAAGCGAGAGCAGGAAACCTGCTCTTGCTTCCATGAAGTGAAGCAGAATTGCTTTTGGGCAAGGAGAGCTGCATGTCAGCAGCTCCCCTTGGCCAAAAGCAATGTTGACTCCCGCAGGAGGCGGGGAGTTGGCAGGGACCGTGGGGGCATTGGAGCTCCACCCACAGTTCCCAACTTGAGGGTCGACCCCGGGGGATGGGGTCCCTAGGGCCAGAAGTAGCCCAGGGGAGGGGGGCCACTCGGCCCCCTCCCCTTTTTAATACATTTTTTTTTTAAAATAAGGCTGGCCTGGGGGATGGGGTCCCCAGGGCCATAATTGGCCTGAGGAGGGGGGCCACGCTGCCCCCTCTAAAATTAATAATAAAGGCTGGCCAGGCCCCGGGGGATGGGGTTCCCGGGACCAGAGGTGGCCAGGGAAGGGAGGCCATGCGGCCCCCTCCCGTAATTAAATAAAAAAGGAGGCCATGCCTCAGGGGAACGTGTCCCCGGGGCCAATAGTGCCCCAGGGAAGGGGGGCCATGTGGCTCCCCTTCCCTTTTAATAATTAAAAAAATAATAATAAACGAGGCCATGCCCCAGGGGATGTGGTCCCCGGAGCCAAAATCAGCCTCGGTAGGGGGGCCGCGCGGCCCCCTTCCCATTTCAGAAAAAAAATAATTAAAAAATGGGTCGGACCTGAGGGATGGGGTCCCCAGGGCCCTCAAAATATTAAGAGAAGGGGGGCCACACAGCCCCACTTCTAATTAAAAAAAAAGAAAAGCCAGCATCTCCCTGGAGGCCTCGCCCACTCCCTGTACCACTTTGTAAGCCCCCCTTTCTCCACTGCTCTACAAACACGCCTCCTGGCACACTACGGTTTGGGGGATGAAGTCCACCTTGCTCCTGAGGGACTTTGGGGGCCAATAAGCCCTACTTGTACCTCCTGTAAGTCCTACGCAGCATAATTTCTGAGCGCTGGTCGGAGGCCCTGCCTCCTTTCTCCACCTCTCTGCAGATGTGACTACTAATTAAAGAAGCATTTGCAATGTAATAGGTTTCACATTTGCGAGAGTTAGAGCTATAGGCGTTGTAAATGTAAAAGTGTTTTACTAATGTTTCTTGTAGTGGAGTGGATGTAGGTTGTGTGTAGTGGAATTATGTGGTATGATGTGCAGTGAAATTATGTGGATAGACTTTGACTTTTTTGTGGATAGAAAGTATGTGGTATTTAGAGTATAGGAATTATATAGAGTGAGATTATGTGTTATGGAGAGTAATTACGTGGTATGGTAGACTGTGTTGTGGAGTAGTAACCTCAGGTTTAGTCTTCCTCAATTCCATAGAAGCTAAACTATAAACTCAATGAGACGAAAAAAAAAAGGAACCACTGAGGAGCACTTCTGGACCTAGTCAGTGGTATGAGCAGGGCCACTGGAACTATGCGACTGTTTGGCTGCACTGACCTTTGCACAGCTATACATTTTCTGCATTTGCCACATAATCCATCGTCTGCTGCATAATCTGTAGATTTGAACAAGAAAAACCTTGTTTCTAGCTCAAACGTTACTAAAAATGCAGCGAGAAGTGTTACAACGCGGTGGAAGGCCATTTGCAAACCTAGAATGGTCATCTGTTACTGATTGCTAAATGTGAGTATTAA
Source organism: Calotriton arnoldi (assembly GCA_963921515.1). NCBI lineage: Eukaryota > Metazoa > Chordata > Amphibia > Caudata > Salamandridae > Calotriton > Calotriton arnoldi. Next base: position 1,744,716 of record CAWUFW010001960.1, on the reverse strand, counting down.
ATTGATACTAATGGTGTACAAACCACTCTTGCTTCTTTCTGCGCCTCTTTTGCCTCTTTCTGCATTTCTGTTTCTTCTTTCTGCACCTTTCTTTCTTTTTCTGCACTTCTTTTGCCTCGTTCTGCTCATCTCTTCCACTTTCTGCAACTCTGTTGCCTCTTTCTGAACCTCTGTTGCCTCTTTCTGCACCAGACTTGCTTCTTTCTGCACCCTTCTTCCCTCTTTCTTCACCTCTCTTGCCTCCTTCTGTACCCCTGTTCCCTCTTTCTGCACCTTTCCTGCCTGTTTCTGAACCTCTCTTGCCTCTTTGTGCACTTCTCTTCCTTCTTTCTGCACCCCTCCTGCCTCTTTCTGTACCCCTCTTGCCTCTGTGCACCTCACCTACCTCTGTCTGCACCCCTCTCGCTTCTTTTTGCACCTCTGTTGGTTCTTTCTACACTGCTCTTGCTTCTTTCTACACCTCTTTTGCAAATATATGCATCCCTCTTGCCTCTTTCTGCACCCCTCCTCCATATTTCTCCACCTCTCTTGCTTCTTTCTGCACTTCTCTTGCTTCTTACTGCACTGCTCTTGCTTCTTTCTGCACCTCTCTTGCAAATTTCTGTATCCCTCTTACCTCTTTCTGCACCCCTGTTCCTTCTTTTTGCACCTTTCTTGCCTGTTTCTGCACCTCTCTTCCCTCTTTCGGCACCTCCGTTGCTTCTTTCTGCACCTCTCTTACTTCTTTCTGCACTTCTCTTGCTTCTTTCTGCACTTCTCTTGCTTCTTTCTGCACTACACTTGCTTCTTTCTGTACCTCTCATGCAAATTTCTGTATCCCTCTTACCTCTTTCTGCACCCCTGTTCCCTCTTTCTGTACCTTTCTTGCCTGTTCCTGCACCTCTCTTGCCTCTTTCAGCACCTCTGTTGCTTCTTTCTGCACTTCTCTTGCCTCTTTCTGCACCCCTCTGGCCTCTTTCAGCACGTCTGTTGCTTCTTTCAGCAGGTCTGTTGCTTCTTTCTGCACTTCTCTAGCTTCTTTCTGCACTTCTCTTGCCTCTTTCTGCACCCCTCTTGCCTCTTTCTGTACCTCTTTTGCCTCTTTCTGCACCTCTCCTGCCTCTTTGTGCACCTCTATTGCCTCTGTCTCCAGTTCTCTTGCCTCTTTCTGCACCTCTTTTGCTTCTTTCTGCAGTTTTCTTGCCTCTTTCTGTACCCCTCTTGCCTCTTTCTCCACCTCTGTTGGTTCTTTCTGCACTGCTCTTGCTTCTTTCTGCACTTCTCTTGCTTCTTTCTGCACCTCTCCTGCCTCTTTCTGCACACACAGGGCTTCTTGCAAACTGACCTCAGGCTCAGCAGCGCACACACGCAAGTGCAGAAAAGGGATGCTAGCCTCTAAACTGCCATGCCCTATTATATGCTAGGGACTTAGAGGTAGTTTTAATCCCCCTGCACTATTATGTACTAGGGCCTTATAGGGGAGGTCATGCCAATCACAGGGGTACCCCAACCCATAGTTTACCCTACTGTATGTAGGTGTTTTCACTGTATTCTAATTGTCTTTCAGCATAGCACTGGCTCCGGGCCTGGTTAGGCAGAGCCCAGGGTCAGTCAGAGTTAGTCACCACCAGTACCAGTCAGCAAAAAGTTGGGGGGGTGTCAAGGCATAGGATGACTTTGCAACAAGGCCTCTTTCTGCACCTCTGTTGGTTCTTTCTGCACATCTCTTGCTTCTTTCTGCACCTTTCTTCCGAGTTCTGAACTTCTGTTGCCTCTTTCTGCATTTCTCTTGCTTCTTTCTGCGCCTTTCTTCCTCTTTCTGCACATGTCCTACCTATGTAGGCATAGTTAGAAATTAGCATTTTAAAAACCTTACAAATTCTCTGAAAAAACCAAAGGTTTCAGGGACATTATAGTTAGAAATTAACATTTAAAAAACCTTTGAAATTCACTGAAAAAACGATAGGTTTCAGGGGCATTATAGTTAGAAATTAGCATTTAAAAAACCTTTGAAATTCCCTGAAAAAAACATAGGTTTCAGAGACGTTATAGTTAGAAATTAGCATTTAAAAAACCTTAGAAATTCTCTGAAAAAAGCACAGGTTTCAGGGACGTTATAGTTAGTTGGACATTTCACTCGTACAAAACCAGAGAAATTCGGCTGTTATAGTTTGTTGAGCTAACTATAACTCACGCCCCCGCAATGCACTGCTGATGACGTCACATATTACATCACACAGAGCTGAAGATGGGCTGAGCAGCAGGGAGGCTGCTCCTGGTGGAGCTGCTACCACTGATGTACATGTAACTATTGCTGTTCTACAGCATCTTCACAACTTGTATCTACAACTTAATAGATCTACTTGAAACTACATCCTGGCTACGGACTTCATTACTACACATTTTTAGCAACGAGGATGGGATAGACCCATGAGTACTACTAGTCTTAAGGATGACCAAGTGAAAAGGTAAAGAAGATTGCTCTAATGGAGAAATCTACGGGAACTACAGATGCTGACAGCGCTATGTACATTCCAATGAGGAAGAGGTTCACTGAAGAAAACAGGTGTCATCAATTAGGCAGAGAATATTGAGCAGCAGGCCTTGCAGCCCCACCAGTGTCCTTGTCATCGGACAGCCCTGGCCTGGACATGCTTTATACGCCTATAAAAATGTTTAAAAAAAAATCAATAAATCTTGTTGTTCATCCAACTGGAAAATTGATGCGAGACTAAGCTCTTCCACCCAACTGAGCTTTGGAACATTCTCCATCACAGTGTTATTTGCCTGCCAGTTACTGTTAACAGGAAATTGTGGCATTTTAATGAAGACGCTTTATCGTCTAAAGGATTCAACATGTTTTCACTATCTTCTATGTGTGTGCTGTTGAAAGGAATCAGCTGCACACTGTGCCATCATGTTTTAGGTGTCAATGGCAGCGTTTGACGGTATGTCAGTGCCTGTAAAGTTTCTTGAATGTGTTTCTACATGCCAGCTACACGCGGTGGTGATTACTTCATGGATTCACAGCATGTATTTTGTAATGCATGATCTTATCGGCTGACGGAAGGAGACTACTGGGGTGAGACAAATACAATTATCTAGCCATTAATAATCACTAGTGATTTGACTGGGAGCAGTTTAACCGTTGCAGTTTGAGCATCGAGGCACGAGCCCTTTGAAGCACGCGCAGACTTACCCTCTCCATGGAGTCGCACAGAGACTCTTCAACGTCGTATGTGTTTCTAAGCAGCTTTCTGAGCTGCTGTGGGTCGCTCTGCTGCATGGACGTGCCTTGAGCCATCCGGTGCAGCGTCATCTGCGTGCCGCCATCTTGTGATTGGAGCCAGCACACAAGCTCAGGGGCCGCTGTGTCAGGTTTTCTCCAGCATGTTTTGGATCTTGTATGGACAACCACGATCAGTAGGGTTAAAGAAGTACGGATGGTTGTTCCAACCGGCAACCTCGCTTTATACCGGTCCACTGCTGCTCCTCACTTCCTTTTGTAGAAGAGGAACCTTTTGGTAATATAGCAGTGCCCTGTGGTCACCCTTTTTCAAATGTTTGACTGTGGATTTTATATTGCACTTACGGAGATTACCAAGGTTTACTGCATGTATTTCCTGTGCTTTATTTAGATGACTTTACTCATGCTCACAGCTGTGTAGTGTTGACATTCCTCCAGTACATTTTTTTTGTTTTTGGTGTCACTACATTTATAGGAAAATTACAAAGATTAATGTTATACCAAAGATGGGCCATTGTCGCATGACATGGGTGAGAGGTCGCTCACCGGCGTAATGATCTTTTTATTTGGAAATACAGTTTTGCGTGCCTTTCCTTGTTGTGCTTTACCGCTGCCTGTTTTAGTGTCATTCTGTGCTTTATATGGGTTTTATGCCAGTGTGTTTGATGAATGACATGCATCTCTGCGTGAGTGGTTTCATCTATGACTGTTGGGGGGAAGTTCTTCCCTGTTCCTTTTCAACTGTAGTGTGTTTAGCTGTTCAGGAAGTTGATTTCTGTTCACATTTGCGATTTTATTCTCATGGAGGTGGTGGTTTTCTCCCATTTCTTGGTTATTGCTCTACTTACTTTTACTTGGGTGTGGTCTTAAAGTTTTACCATGTGTAAGGCACCTTGTGCTGCACGTGTTGTTCGTTGTCTTAGTGGGGGTTAGTCCCATTTACATGGTTCACATTACAAAACCTTACATTAGGGATGTTACAGTGGGTGCAATTCTCATTTCTATAGTTTACGTTGTCATAGTGTATGTCACCTTGTGCTGCAAATTTTCTCTGAGCTGTTTTATTGTGTGTAAGTCACCCTGTGCTGCACGTTGGTTATACGGTGTGTAAGTCACCTTGTGCTACCTGTGTTCTCTTTGTTGTTTTTTTTGCACAGTGTATAAGTCACCCTGTGCTGCACGTTTTGTTCGCTGACTTAATGGGTGCTAGTCCCATCCATCAGTTTGCATGATGGGTCACAGTCCCATTTTTGCATGTTTGTCCCTTACATGAGGGGTGTCAAGTTGGGTTTCAGTCGCTTCTTCACAGTTTTTGTTGTTGTTCCTTACATGAGGAGTTTAAACATGGGTTATATACATGGGGTGCAGTTCATCCATAGTGACAGAGTTTTGGGGGTGCGTGTCTCCCGTGTTTTCTCTTCACAGTACTTTGCCCTGCTTTGGGGTGCATGGTTGGATGCTTCTTCTGCATCTTTCATGAGTTTTAGTCTCACGTGTCTTTTCATGTGGTAGTATATCACTTTGTTCGCGTGAGCTTGACGCTCTTTGAATCAATTTATTTTGTTTTTAATATTAAAGGGGGAGGATGAGTGTTATTTCATGTGTGTATCTATTCATTCTTCTTTCCTCTTTTGGTTAGTCTTCGTTCCCTCTCGTGATGTGGTGTTTTTCCTTGCATCCCTGGGTTCTGGACTATTTCCTTAATTTATACATTGTTGTTACCTTTTGGTATTGTTTATTTAAATTTAAATTTTAAGGGGAGAAGATATTTAATATCCTGTTGTTTGGTTTATACTGTTCCTATGTATCTGGTTCCTAGCTACTCAACCAGTGTGAGTGTTCTGTATGGAATGTTGGTGTGATGGACGTTTGGAATGCTTGGGTGCCTGGTGTGAGTTTTGACCGTTGAAGATGGGCTGAGCAGCAGGGAGGCTGCTCCTGGTGGGGCTGCTACCACTGATGCACATGTAACTATGGGTGTTCTACAGGATCTTCACAACTTGTATCTACAACTTAATGAATCTACTTCAAACTACATCAGGCCACAGACTTCATTTCTACACATGTACTTTTAAGTTTTCCATGTCCTGGTAGTGTAAAACTCATAAATTTGTTTTTCACTACTGTGAGGCCTACCCTCCCATAAGATAATATTGGGGATTCCTTATTACATTTAGTAAGCTGTAATTTCCAATTAGGAGCTGGTGGCTATGTCATGTTTGGTGATTTTGGAATTGTACGATAAACCCAATTTAATGGTAAAGTCAAGTTTTTGATTCCTATTTTAAAAATGCCTATTTCAGAAAGTTCAAACACAAAAAAATACCTGGCCCGGTTTTGCTTTATGCTCTTCAATGTAGCGAGCTACAAACAGACATCCACTATATCTATTTGAATGGACTATTTATTTATCCACTTCGATTTGATTTATTTTCTCTGACAAAATTTTATAAAAATTCAATGTACAGAAAAGAAAATGCTTCAATTTCAAATAACGAACATCAAATTATATCTCATTAACCATAAACCATATTTTTATAAACACAAAAAACATTAATGCAAACATTAAAACACCAACCACATTCACTCAATCACATCATCCACCCTACAACTAAACCTAATCTATCATACGTCAAACACTCGCTTTGACACACACTCGCTTTGACACACACGGGGAAATATTCTTCAATACGACTGGGGGATACAACTCATCACAATCCCTCTCAAAGTACACAAATTGAATCGTGTTTTTAATTCCTCCGTGGACAAAAAGCCAAGGCGTTTCGAGACCCAGGCTACAGCTGCTGGGACTCTCCTCAGGGCTGCCTCTTAGTGGATATCAACTTTTTTCTGTGGGGAAATAATGCAGAAGCACAACATCAGAACCCAATCTCCTGTTACTCACTCCGACTCAACTGTGTTAAAGATTACGAAACTGAATACCTTAGACTTGTTGTCCGAATCGACTGTGCTTGGAAGCGATCAGGATTCACTTCCATATAAACTTTATCAACGCTGTTCATCAACCACGCTAAGCACCAGAAACGCAGCCGCACCTTTATTGCTGGAAAATAATTCCAATAAACACTCACGATATCTCCTAAAGTAACATGTGACACTGAACAAGCCCACTGAATCATCGATTACCTTGGCTGTAAAAAGCTGCCCGTCCGGTCAGCACATTTGCGTCACCGCGGAAGCCTGCAACCTATAATATGTAAAAGATGCACTAAATGGCGGAATGCTGTACAACCTCTAGTATCACCTCAAGTTTCTTTCATAAATATAGGAGAGGGGAGAAACTCTATCCCACCAACTCACCTAATTCTCTCAACAGCACCGCATATGGTTATCCAAATCAATCCCTTGTCAAGCGGCGCCGACTGCGCTCTTGTCCCCAAAATTTTTTACGATGTCTCTGCAATTAAAACATCGAGTATTACAACCCAGGCAGTAAGCTTAATCAATTCTTAGTCAACAAAAAGAAGGGAGGGGAAGAGGGGAAGCTCTCACATTCAGTTTGCTTACATGTTCGAAAGCTCCGATTTCATTTATTGCAAAAACGCTTTTTGTCCACGGAGGAATTAAAAACACGATTCAATTTGTGTACTTTGAGAGGGATTGTGATGAGTTGTATCCCCCAGTCGTATTGAAGAATATTTCCCCGTGTGTGTCAAAGCAAGTGTGTGTCAAAGCGAGTGTTTGACGTATGATAGATTAGGTTTAGTTGTAGGGTGGATGATGTGATTGAGTGAATGTGGTTGGTGTTTTAATGTTTGCATTAATGTTTTTTGTGTTTATAAAAATATGGTTTATGGTTAATGAGATATAATTTGATGTTCGTTATTTGAAATTGAAGCATTTTCTTTTCTGTAAATTGAATTTTTTATAAAATTTTGTCTGAGAAAATAAAACCAATCGAAGTGGATAAATAAATAGTCCATTCAAATAGATATAGTGGATGTCTGTTTGTAGCTCGCTACATTGAAGAGCATAAAGCAAAACCGGGCCAGGTATTTTTTTGTGTTTGTACTTTAAAAACGGCCCTACCTGACCCCGGTCCAATTAGGGCCTATCCCCTTTTGTGATATTTCAGAAAGTTGGCATTTTTCTGCCCTTAGCCCTTTTGTGCCTGTAGCCTGGTCTGGGTCACATCACTGGGTGAAACAGACAGTTAGGCTTTGCAAACTCCACAAAGACAGTCACACAATAGAGAGATTAGGTGAGCCTGAATGGGCCATCTGGTGGCAGGATGGGGGGGCACAGCTGAGCTGAGTCCCACTTACAACTTGAATAGCCTGTGCTCTGCCTTCACACAAAGGGCCTAACAACCCTGCATTGTCACTTCAGCCAGCTTGGAGCCAGGGCCGGGGAGGCAGGAAATGTCATGCAGTTCAAAGCCACTGTCTGCAAGCTTCTCCCAACTTTCAGAAGCAGGGCACCAGGGTATAAAAGTAAGACCTCAGACACCAACTTCTCAGTACACTTCTGGACCTGTGAATCCTCTGCCAGGAAGAAAGACTGCTGTTCTGCTAGAAGGACTGCCCCTCTGCTGGACTGCTGGTTTAAAGGAACTGCTGCACTGCTCTGCTGACCTGTCGCTGTCTTCCCTGGAAAAGCAGTACTGGTCCTGCAACTTTATCTTGAACCCAGGACCCCAGAGTGACTTCAAGGGCTAGTCTTATGGCCTCCTGATGTGCGCCTCAGGACATAAAAGGCTCCACGACCCAGCTGCAGCAAGTTCCTGACCCCCAAGTGGTGCCCCTCAGGTCCTGGACTCTAGTGTGGCTCAGCGAGCTTAATTCAAGCGTTTGGGCTATTTGTGACCTTGAATAGGCCAGTTTGTACCGAGAGGGCACCGCTCACACCGACAATCAGTGCAAAGCACTGACAGCCTCTCTGTTTGCACTGCAGCATTGGCCGTTCGCAGGGAAGTGCCAACCTGAAGCTCCAACCCAGCTATCTGCCTGTCTGGTCATTGCACCACAGCGAGAGCCTCCCAAAACACTTTCCTTACTCCACGCAGCCCTCTTCAATGCAAATGGGACTTTTGGCACAAAACGTGAGAAAGTAAAACTTCAGCAGTACTAATCTGGGACTGTGTTGAACCTGTGCTCCATCACGGTTGGCTTAAACTTTTGACTTTAACCTGGATCCGCGCAACCAGATAGTTGCAGTTGACACTTTCTGCTTTTATGCACTATTTTACACTTTAATCTTTAAAACTTCATCACTTCGGTTCTACTGACTAGATTTCTGTAGTTTTGGTCTTGTTATATTTATTAAATTCAGCTCTACTTTCTAACCTGATATAGGATCCTTTTACTTCTAAGTTAAGCCTGACTGCTCTGTGCTACGCTACCAGGGAGTTGAGCACAAGTTAATTTGGGGTATTTACTTGTGCCTTACCCTGACCAGGATTGAGGTTGCTGCTTGATCAAGGCTCCACCCCAGTCAACCAGTAACCCAATTTCTTCACTATGGAGGAATTTGTCTTACTCATTCTTTATAAGGATCTCAGAAGTGACAGGTTAATGCTTGTATCGAAATTTTGATAGCTTTAGCCCTAACCATTGTTTCTGCTACTAGTGAAACTGCAGTGCCAGTGCTACAAGAATATTACTTTGATTCTCCCCAACTGCCTTCCGCTGAAGAAAACCATTTAGATAGATAGCATCAAAGGGATAAACTACCACCCAAAGCTCAATCTATGGTTCAGAGATTCCATGTGTAGGTTCAGAATGCACGTCATGTTAACTTTCTGCACTTTCCGCTTGTTAAAGGCTTACTTAAGCTGAAAATAAGACTTTTTTCGGAGTGGGGTGGGGTGTCAACTTCTGTAGGAGTGTGGGAGAGGAAAATATGTCAGCTCCTTAGTTACTGATGTAATGCACCATTTTACAATCTGCTCTGGAGCAGGGTACCTCCAAATTCTAAATCTAACCTGGGTTTAGCCTCTGTTAGCTACGGCACAACACTGCACACCTTTCTCCCAAAAAATATGTTCTAAGTGCTTCCAGGAAAATGTCCAAACTCATTTACAAAAAATGAGACAACATGTAATAGCCAAAATGATACACAAATTATTTGAATTGGATTACGAGAATTAGAGACATGCATTTTAAAGTTTTAAAGTTAAAAAACACAAAGCAATCACAGAGCACACATAGTTGTGGCTCATCAGTACCGAGTATGATTTCTGTACATCCATGATCGGTCGAAGGTTTCACCTTAGGACTTAGGACCTTAATTAGTGTTTGACATCAATGCACTCATAATAAGCTGAATAGGATATCTGCCACTTTCTGGTGGATGTCCTGAATCTGCCCAACTCTGAACAGCCTCCTACTTTCTTTTATGGAGTTCAAACGTCTCCATAGCATCACACAGGGACACTGCTACCAGTCATGTACTCATAAAGTTGGATTTTCATTTCTCAGAATTATGCTGACTCTTTCGTTTTGGTAGCAAATGCTCTAAAAGGGTAAAGTTGAATAATTTAGTCATCTAAGATCCAGTATCAATTTGCTACTTACTCTTTTCTCAGTTATTACATTAATTGTTGAATGTGATTTTTCTGAAAATCCAACATGACAATACATGGTCCTGATCAATTTATTTTGTTGAACCATTGATGACAAATGTTTGTTTTAGAATGACTTTCACCAGGTTGGCAAAACCAACCTACTGAAAGCCATACTGTTGATCTTTGCATTATGGCTTTCAAGGGAGGGTTCTTCCCTTAAGTCCCCCTTTTTTGAAACCATCTTACCTACTTTCGATGCCCTTTGTTCCAATCTCCATCCAACTTTTCTCCAGGTTTTTTGCACACCTCTTACTCCATTTCCTGATTCACTCTTATGTGTTTTACAAATCCATTACTCCTCTTCCCTATTTCCTCCTTTTTTAGATAGCCCTTACTTCCACTCCTGCTCTATAGTTCCCTGTTTCAACCCCTTACTCATCCTGCCTTACTCCCATTGTTTACAAACCCCTTTCTCCCACGTTGCACCTTTTTCAAACCCATTGCCCGGCCTCCAGCTTCATTCCCTTTTTTACAAACTCCTTACTCCTACTCCCACTTTACTCCCATTTTCCAAACCACTTACATTCTCTCTTACTTTACTTCCTTTGCTTAATAAACCCCTATATCTGACTATTGCTTTACTCCCTCTTTTTCCAAAACTATTATTCCCCCCAGCTTTACTCTTGCTTATTTGCAAACCCCTCACACCACCTCCAGCTTTACTCCTGTATTTTTACAAACACCTTACACCCCTTCCTGACTTACTCCCATTTTTTATGAAACCCTTACTTTCCAACTTTAGTCTTATTTTTCAAATTCCATACTCCCTTTCCTACTTTATTCTCATTTTTACCAATCCTTTATTCATGCTCCCACTTTACTCCATTCTTTTCACACCCCTTATTCCCCTCCTCACTTTATTCCTATTTTTTTTTTTTTACAAACCCTTTAATTTGCTTCCTGGTTTAATCCATTTTATAAATCTTTCTATTTCCCTTCCCTATCCATGCCTCACCCCGTCTTGTCTACCCACGTGTTATCCCTTCTTTCCTCTATTTCATGATGTCCTTTAAAATAAACATTTATAAAATCACATTTTCTTGGAAAAGGTATATCATGATTTTAACTTTTCTTTAAAATGAAGTTTAGTCAACTTGTTTTCGTCAGATTGACATTTTTTGATTTGGCAAAGTATCAAAATGACAGATTACTAACTTAGGCCCTCATTCGAGTTTAGTGAAGTGGGAGTACTTTTGTAAATTAGTGGGACTCCAGTCCTGCACTACCTAATTTACAGTTCACCAGTTTCTTTTAGAGGGGGCACAGCACCAGATTTCCAGAAGCAGGGCCTCAATTGGATGCGACATTGAAAGCCAGTCACCCCTTCCGATGTACAATTTTCCAGTTTAGGACCACCAAGAAAAGTATGGCCACCCTAAACAGTGAACAAAGAAATCCAAATGCAAAAACCTCTTTATGCCGTAATATCTGTGCTATCAAAAATGACTCAGAAGATGAAGTTTGCATTGTAAGTGTTGAACTTAAAAGGAAGACAGAGTATAATATAGCATCGTAGATATTTGTCTTGAAAAGCCACTCAGTGTAATCACCCCCGCCCCTGGGATCATGTGTAAAAGCAATGAAAGTAGTTTAGTATTGTTACTAAGCTTCATGCTCAGTGAACACATATACCTTCAAACTTTAGGGTTTGATTCTGATCTGGGTGACTTGACCTGAGTAAAATTCCCCAACCATTTTAAGTTTCCCAAAAAAGATATGGGGCATTTCCCCTAGTGCTACTTCCGCCTACATAGGGGAGGCATTCAGGGGACAGACATCAATAGTGGCAGGTTCCGAGCCATGGATGTATAGTGAACTTCTTTTGTGAAAGAAGTATTGATTATGCATCGCCCATGTTGACATTAAAAAATGACCATTACGAGGGGGTTCTGAATTTGTGTGCTGAGGACTTTATCTTTAATGTAATACCCTCTAAGATAACAAAAAGATAAGAATGTAAATAACGGTTCAACATATCACTACTGTAACCTGTATCAATGATGTATTGCTGGTTTTGTGTTGCAATAAAAAGATTTATTAAAAAAAATATATATTTACCATTACATGCTGGGAGTTTTTGTGACACATTGAGGGCATTTTTTAAATGTTTTTTTGTTGAAGACCACCATGGTTTGATGTTAGTCCTGCACACAAGAGCCACCTCTATAAATGGTGTCAAGAACTTACGCTAAAATGTGCAACCAGACTAACACCATTTCTGGTGGCATCACATCTAACTCAGAGTTCACCCATCATGAGGCATAACATCTACCCATACATTTGAGGTGATGAAGTGCAGTGAAGGGCAGATACCTCTGCAATTTCTTTGTTTGCACACAGATGTGACCAGCAAAAGCGGTCCTACGCACTATGCACTGAGGGCTCCTCAAGATATAGCAATTGTTAGAAATAAGGTATCTGGTTGGCTAAGGTTTTCCCCAGGTCAAGCAGAATCCACCACTCTTGTCAGGGTATCTAGATACACAACTAAGATAACCTGTGCTCACCCTCTGGGAGCTTGGCACAGAATAGGCATCTGCTGCCAGTACTCCTCCACCCTAGGACCGACTGCCATAGCAGAAACAACCGCAACGCCACCCCTGTCAGCAGAGACCTGCCCGGAACAACTCAGCTGCCTCCGGATCAATGCCAGATCACTCTGCAAACACGCCACTGAATTCTAGGACACCATCGCCACCCTCGGCCCTGATGTGACCTTCAATGCAGAGACCCAGCTCACCCCCTCATCTGCACTGGACATCACCACCTCAACACCCACCGGCTACAAGTTGATACTCCGCAACACCACCAACAGACATGGAGCTGGCATTGCCATTGTACACAAAGCCTTGAACATCTGCACCACCACCGATAATGAAACCAGGCTAATCATGGAACACATGAACTTCCAGCTCTGCACCAATGACCAAACCACCATCAGGGGTATCCTCATGTACAGACCCCCAGGACCACGAAGCAGCCTCAGCGACACCATCACCCTGCTCGCCATTGAATTCGAACATTGCATCTTCCTGGGAGACTTCAACGTCCACGTGGAAGACCCCACTGATGTCAACTCCACTGACCTGGAAACATTCTGCAACATTGGCCTCAAGCAGCTGGTCACTGACCCCATGTACAAAGCAGGATATACCCTGGCCCCCATCTTCACATCCAGCTACAGAATCAGATACAGCCACACCACTGAACTCACCTGGTCAGACCACTCAATCGCACAGTCCATCCTCGCCAGACCTCCCCGTAACACCCTCAACTGCCACAGCTTCCCCTTCCGGAGATGGACCAAGGTCACTCAGCACCAACTGAATGACACCGTCAGCATCACACAACCCAATGTCACCAACAACCTGAACCAGGCAATAGAAAATTTCAATGCTTGGATCTCCAGCGCTTCAAAATGAGTCACTCCTACTAAACCAGCCAATAGGCACAGATCCACCGAATGAGTCAACTGGTACACCCCTCAACTCAGCATGTCAAAGTGCACATGCAAATAACTGGAAAGCAGATGGTGCACCAGCAGGAACAACACCACGAGCCACCTTCAAGATGGCCCTAAACAACTACCACCACCATCTCAAAGCTTTCTCTCACCTCACCGTCAAAACCTGAAACACCCTCCTCTCTCCACCTCCACACCTCATCCTCTCTCACTCACTTCAGGAAGGGACTCAAGACCTGGCTCTTCAACTGAGACCTGCAGCACAGTGACTGGATACCCCCTGTGGTGATAAGCTGTGCTATACAAAAATACTATTTTGATTGATTGAAAGAAGCAAAAATGGAGGCCCTGACACACCAGATCGAGACTAGTTCCTACCAAACCAAGGAACTCGTCACCATTGTCAGAGAGTTCAGCCACTCGTCAGCCACCGAAACCTAGATCCCCTCCTCAAAGGATGTCTGTGATGCCCTCGCTGACCACTTTTACAACAAGATAGCAACCATCTGTGGAAATTTCAATCCCCAGCCCACCGACTTCCACAGCAGTCCTTTACCAGCCTCTGCCGACAACCTCAGCATCCCTTTGACCACCACCGCCGACCACCAGCTCACCACATGGTAGCAACTCAGCACACCAAACAGAATTACTATAATGAACTCCATATACTTGGAAGTTCCCACAGACCCATGCCCCCACTGACTCTTCAACCTCAGAAGAGACAGAATCAGCCACCAGCTCACCACCATCCTCAATGCCTCCTTCACCACAGCCACCTTTCCCAATGACTGTAAACACACAGAGGTGATACCCCCTCCTCAAGAAACCATCGACAGACCCCACCAAGCTCCAGAACTACCGTCCCATCTCACTGCTCCAGTGTCTTGCCAAAGTTCTGGAGAAGGCCACCAACCTTCAACTCACTGAACACCTAGAGAGAAACAACCTGCTGGACTCTTCCCAATCAGGTTTCATAACCAATCACAGCACTGTGACAGCTATGATCATCGCAACAGACAACTTCCGCACCCTACTAGACAGAGAAGAATCAGCCGCCCTGATCCTGCTTTATCTCTCTGCAGCTTTTAACACCATCTCCCACATACTCATCAATCGACTGCACCAGATCAGAATCTCAGGCATCACGCTCAGATGGATGGCATCCTTTTCATGGTGGGCACCCAGAGAATCTGTCTCCCTCCCTTCACTTCATAACCCAAGCATACCATCTGCAGTGCCCCGCAAGGCTCATCGCTCATCCCAACCCTCTTCAACATCTACAAGACACCACACGCAGATATTGTCAGAACCCACAACATAATCTCCTACGATACCCAGCTCGTCCGCTCACTCTCAGCAGACCCCACCTCAACAAATACCAACTTTCACAAATGTACGAAGAACGACTCAAGCTGGATGAAAAACAGCTGTCTGAAACTCAACACAGAATAAACTGAAGTTCTAATTTTCAGCAGACACACCTCCCTCTTGATCGACTCCTGATAGCCATCAGAACTCAGACCACCCCCATGCCGAAAGACTACGCCGAAACCTTGTCATTACCCTGGACAGCAAACTCTTCATCACTGTCCCTCAGCCAGCTTCAACATCCTCTGCATGCTCCACAAGATCTTCACATGGCTCCCCATCAGCACCAGGAAAATGGTAGCACAGGCTCTCATCACCAGGTGGCTACAGCAACACACTCTATGCTGGCAACACCACTGAACTCCTGGAAAGACTCCAAATGATCCAGAATGCAGCAGCCAGACTGATCCTTAACCTTGCCCAAGAGGACCCACATCACCCAGCACCTAAAAGACCTCCACTGACTCCCTATCCCCAAAAAAATGCCAATTCAAACTTCTGACCCATACCTACAAAGCCCTAAATAATCAAGGACCTGCCTACATGAGCCACTGCCTGAATTTCCACCAACCTCACAGGAACCCCTGCTACACTCACATCACCCTCCCACAGATACCACACATCCACCACTGCCGCACTGGAGGATGCTCCTTCTCCCACCTAGCCACCAAGTCCTGGAACACCCTTCCCCTCCACCTCCATACCTCACCCCCATTGGCTCTCTTCAGGAAGGGACTCAAGATCTCACTTATCGACTAATACCAAAAGTACAGCGCCAGGATACCCTTTTGGATGACAGGTCACACAATATAAGTACTTGATTGATTGATTATCAAAAGAGGGACTGTGTAAAGTATTTGTGCAACACACATACACTGTAATGCAATGAATGCACCACAAAAAGACTCCACACAGTTTTACAAAAATAGGTTCTCATATTATTACCACAATGAGATCAAAGCGTCAAGAATCCAATAAGTACTTTGCAAGTTATGACCTTTAAGCATAAAAAGTAAACACAGTGCTTAATCAGCCCCATGATAATAAACGTATTGCCATTTACTGGAGTTGGGGGAGAGAATGACTCTCAATCTGTTCAGGAAATACGTATGGTTACTTTCTAGCCATGTCGAGGTTGAAGCAGTGCACAAAGAGTACCCAACAAAGGTCCTGCATGGGTATCTTGGGACTGGGGTGTGCAGGAAAGCTCTACTGCCCGCAAGGAAGCACAGGATCATTACAAGGACCTTGCAGGTCTGATGAGAGAGAAAGAGAAAGAGAAAGAGAAAGAGAGAGAGAGAGAGAGAGAGAGAGAGAGAGAGAGAGAGAGAGAGAGAGAGAGAATATTGTCAATTAATAAAAATTGTTACAAAATGCCGTGTATGGTGTGTGCTTCAACGCAGCTTCTTTAGTCATTAATAAAAACAACATCATATCATTTCATTTAGTACATTTCAAACAGTTACACAAGGCGAAAATAGTAATCCTGAAAATGTAATACATGCTCGCAGAATTGGGCCTGTGGTGTGCCTTTAGACCAAGCCTCGATCTTTGCTTCTAAGCTCTTTAAGTTGACGTGCAAATTTGGGGACAGATACAAACTAGATGGGCCAGAGACTCCTCGTAGCAAGGACAGTCTGCAAGAGGTGACCGCCTCTAGGGATTACCAGCGAATATTTATGTCTTTTATTGGCACGACCATTAATCTGACTGACAGGATTCCTTTAAAACTGATTTTTCCAGAGCTGATTCGAGATATGGCTGCCTCAGTTTGTCCTTGTAGGAGCTGGCTAAAATCCCAATGTTGCTGCTAGAGGACTCTATATCCCCCAAATCACCTTGCTATGATAGTAGTCTTACTTGTTTCCTTAAAATGGTTTTTAAAAGTCCCAGTTGATGAATCAAATCCCCTCAGTTGGACAAGTCGAGGTGCTGTTCAGTGCAGGCAGTAGATAGAGCGTCAGCCCAAGTGTTTTTGCCTTTCGTGAAAATTTCTTTCAAGGTTGCTTTCATTGTGTTAGGGGGGGCTGCACATGTACCTCGGTAGTAACGGATGATCGATGCCCAGTGTTCGTAAGATTGTTTGTTTAGTTCGAATTCCAGACGTTCTAGAGCATTCCCGCCATGGGCAGGTATCTGGAAGTTCTCTTTAAATGCTTGGCAATTAGCAGAGTTCATGGTGTTAATTAGTGCCCCAGGAAAGACTAGTTGCCCGTAAGAGATCGAGGGAAAAAACATGGCTTTTATAACCTTTCGGATAGGCTCGGTTGTCGTGCTGCACAGTTTAGGGTTGAATTTGCAGAGGGCGTACGTCACCGCCTTGGCTTTTAATTCTATAGATGCAATGTGTGCTGTCGCCTTGCCATTGCACATAATTCAAACCCCCAGGTGGTAATACTTAGCTGTTGTAGTTATTTTCAGGTTACCCGTTCTCCATTGGTATTTAAGTTTGTTAGGATATTTTCCAAAGATCACTACCTTTGTTTTACTAGCGTTTGCTGTCACTTAGTTTTTGTCGTTGTAGGTGCTTTGTGCTTCCAGTGCTCTTTGCAGGCCCGTCTTTGTGTGGTCCATGAAGACCATGTCATCAGCGTGTTGCATTAAGAACATTCTGGTCAGCCCAATTTTGGGTGCTAACAAGTTGGCTTTTGATATTGATTTGCCAAGGTCTGTGGTATAAAATTAAAAAGTAAAGGTGCCAATACGCAACCTTGTTTCAGCCCTCGGTCTGTGTGCACCTTCTTTGTTGCTATGTTCCGGGTTAGTTTGACGCATACCCAGGTTCTGATGTAGAGGGAAATTATGGCATTCAACAACATGGTTGGGATCCCCCAATTTTATAGTTTTTGCCAGAGTAAATTCCAATTGACACAGTCGAATGCTGCATAGTAGTCAATGAAGAATGCAAAAAGGGGATGCATGTTTATCCCGGGTGGACTGTTCTACCAGGTAGGCTATGGCTAGAATATTATCCTATGTTGATGCTCCTGCCCTAAAGCCAGATTGGTAGACTGGTAGTATTCCCTCCTCATTAGCCCAGTTTTGTAGATCTTGTAAGAGGAGACTTGCGTATGCCTTTGCCTCGATGTCCAGAAGGGTTATCATCCTGTAGTTGGTTGGATCTCCAGTGTCGCCTTTTTTATAGATTGGTTGTAGTAAGGAGCCTTTCCTTGCTTCGAGGATTGTTGAATTAGTCATACAGAACTTATATAACGGGGTGAGTATAGTTGCCCAGAATACAAGGTCCTCTTTGAATAGGGGTCCAGGTAGGCCGTTGGGCCCAAGAGTTCCATTGCTTCTGATGTTCTTTAGTATTGTTAGCACACGGTTGTACACATTAAGAGGTTCGCTTATTTCTTCCATGATTGTTTGGTTTGCCCCGGATTGTTTCCACATGATTAATCCATGTGTGACTTGGGACTCCGTTTCGCTGATCGTGTCCGTGCCCCGACAGCATGTTGATGTATAGCCAAAATTCTGCTCGTCTACTTGGAGTTAAGACTGTGAATATACAGCCATTGGGAATCTTGTTGTTGCCTTTTGAAGTTCCATATATTTCTTCTGTGTGTATTCCTGGCTGTCAGCTGTTTTTGGAGTCCTGTTTCATTTCTCGCACGTTTGTGGTTGCGGTTGGCTTGTCTCAATGCCTTCTTGTTTAGTTGGATTGTTTTTACAGGTTGGCTGATATTGGCAGCACACCCTTTCTTTAAATTCTGACCAATGGTTTGGTTTTGTGCCTAGTAAAAGGTGGTACAAGTCCGGCACCACTTTTGACCATTTTGCAGGTATATTCCCCTCAGAGTAGTCAGAGTTGAGTATTGGCTACTTATTTTTCCAGGCTGCCAAGCCAGTCGTGTCGATTTTATTCCACTTTAGCTGACTTAGGAGCGAGTGTAAATCCTCCCCATTAGATTCGCCCAGGGGAATAATGTGCTCCAGGCTAACCGTTTGCAAAGAAATAGCTATGAACAGTGGGAGGTGATTACTGGTCTGCTGTACTGGTTTTGAAAATTCTACCACTTGTTCTTTGAGGCAATAGCTCATAAAAATGTGATTGATAGTTGCTTTGGATTTACCCTGGGAATCTTTAATCGTAGCGTGGTTTGCGACTTGTGCCTCTTGTGCGGACCTTATTCTATGAGGGGCAGATTTACGAGCCCCTTGCGCCACTTTTGCGCCGCCGTTGCGTCACTTCTGTGACGCAGCGGCGGCGTAAACCATGCGCCACGTTGCGCCCTATTTACAACGTGACGCATCTAGGGAGATGCGTCACGTTGTAAAGCCCTGCGCCACATGAAACCTGCATCGGGTTTCATGTGGGCGTTCCGGCGCAGGGAGGGGCGTTCCGGCCCGGTAAAGCCTCGGAAAAGTGCCTGAGTGAAATCTACAAGATTCCACTCAGTCACTTTTCCGACACTGCTGCGTCAAAACCTTGCGCCTGCTTGAAGCAGGCGTAAGGCGTGACGCACCACGTTATGTATGGGCAGGCCACGAGCGTTGCTGGAGTTGCGACACGCTTGCGACACGACTCCAGCAATGCGCCACCCTTCCGACGGGAGATGCGTCACGCATCTGTTTATCCTTGCGCCACGATGCGCCGCATTGTAAATGCGGCGCATCTGTGGTGGCGCAAGGGTAAACTTGCGTGACGCATCTTACCTGGCGCATCCCTGCTGATTTGCAGGGATGTGCCAGTCGTCATATATCTGCCCCTCAGTGTTTAGAAATGTGTTAAGCAAATTAACAGCGTGATCCCTTGGTGGTAGGGCGTGTGTTTCTGTTCCCAGGTTGTGAGTATTGAAGTCACCGGCCATTATTATCCCACAATTCGGGTAGTTGTTGAGTAGTTCTTCAAGTGTATCTACCAGTTCCCTCATCTTACCATGTCCCGGGCTGTCTTTGCAATTGAAGTAAACATTCAGAAATAGGATCATTATTGGGGACCCGTTAAGTTTCAGGCCTTGCAAGTGTAAGGCTTGGACCATGTCTGTGCTTATTGGGGGTGTTGCTGATGTTATGGTAGTACCCAAGCTTACGTATATGGATAGGCCCCCTGATGGTCTTCCAAATACGTTATGCTTTTTAGCTAGGTGTTGAAATTCCTCGAATCCTGGTATAACCAACGGGGCGAGTAGCCAGGTTTCCTGGAGACACAGCAGGTCCCCTGTCTGTAAAAATTCAAAGGCAGCTCTGTTCTGTAGCGTGGTTTTCAGCCCATACACATTCCATGAAATTATTTTTATGGTCTTGTTCATTCTACTAGCAGGCCAGTTGGGTCTCTTTATGCTAGGACCAATTTGATTGCCGACCTGAAAATGTTGTTACTACTCCATCCTGATCATATGTGCACAGCTCGGCTTTTCCTCTTTCGGTGATTTTGCGCCCTGTTGCAGAGGAGACAGATGGGAAATGTATTCTCAAGTTGGAGAATGATTTAGGAAAAACAGCTTGGGTTGTGCCTCTTAAAATGGTCTTTCTCTGCGACTGTGTGTTTCTGTTACTGGGCCTGCCCGTTAGCATGTGTTGATATTGTTCCTCTTCGGGTTCCTGTAAATTGAATCCCATTTTGCAATTTGGGACTTTTCTGTCATAATCATTTGGGTTATCGTGCTGGTTCTCCATGCTGCTATTGTCGATTCTCTTTTTGTATTATTGGATCAAGCGGCGGTCAGATCCACTGTTTAAGGGGCAGCAGGTCCTCCCATTAGCCGGCTTCTCACAGTGGTGCAGATTGGATTCCTGACTCTGACAGTCGTCTGCTTGTTGCCTCACCTGGTTTGCTGACAATGATTTGTGCTGTGTAGCCTTATTGCGTGGCTCCCCTTTCGCTGATGCTCTCAGCCCAGCAGGTGTTGGTGGGAAGTACTTGCAGATTGTCATGACATTGGAGTTTAAGTGTACGACAGGGGTGGACTCGAGCCGGGCTTGAGTCTCCATAGATGGTGTTCTCACGGTGTTGGTTTTACTAGAGGATGTTTTAGTCCCTGATCTCCTCTTGGTCATTTTCCAACCCTGTAGGCCATTGGCTAATTTATAATTTTTTTCTTGTAGGGTCCTATGCCCCAACTTGCAAGGTAATTTGTAAACCAGTTTCCAGGTGTGACCAGGGCGTTTACGGTCTTTAACAGTAGTCACTCTTCTTAAAGTTGTTCTGTTTTCTGGATTTTTCTGGGGCTTATTTGGTCTCATTTGACATGGTTCAGCTGGGCTTTTCTGGGTCCAACTAGTCCTGTAAATTTGGTTGCTTTTGTTTGCTTTCACTGAACTGGCCTGCCTGAACTGGCCTGCTGAATATCACAGACTAGGCGGTCCTTCTTCGCCTTGTACCTCCGGCTGACCCTGGATGTAGTGAGGCCCCCTGGGCAGGGCAGACCAGGGCAGCTACTCTGGCCTCACCCTCCCTAGCACTCTCTCTTGGTGACTAGGGGCAGGATTCCAGCCCCCTTTGAAGGATGGGACCCCTTTGGTTGGCCGCCTGGCAGGCAGAGGGTAGAGGGTAGAACAGGAGCAGCAGAGGGAAACAAAAGCGGGGCACCAGGAGGGAGGCAGTGAGGGGGGTGATGGTAATGGTGTCTATGATTGTGGGGGCCCTTCCAGGGAGGTAGAGCCCCCATCTCCACTTAACTCCGCTGTGGTCTCCCCTTACCACTGGTGGGTAGGGCCTGAAGGCCCTGTTGCAGCAGAAACACAACAAGGCCCGCAATTGCCAATGGTAGGAGTGTGCGGGGCAGGCCCCCCTCCAAGAAAAGCCGCACCGGCCTATTGACTGCTGATTGCGCCTCAGGGGGGGCCTCCGCTGGCCTGGCCTTTCCCGCTGATTACCTGCCTGTCTGCCACCTCCTCCTTGCCTCCTTCTCTGGCCAAGGAATGGATTGTTAACCTCATGGTTCTTTTGGTATGATGATGGGGCAGACTTGGTGGTTCGATAGTAAAGTGACACAGAGTTGGCAAACTCTTTTGGAGTCTAGGCCCCTCCCTCAGAGTTGCTGCGAATGGCTGACATCATCGGGGAAATACGCATTGCCACGGCAACACGACAGCCCTGCTAGGAGGTCTTTGCTCTGCACTGCAGTGAGTTTTACGAGTAGGGCCGACACGGTGAGCCCAGCCGAGGCACCACGAAAGTGGGGGCAAATGCAGAAGCAGGCACCAGTGGCAGCATGGTGATCTCGCTGGAAGGGCAGATGCAGCAAGCACAATCAGTGCCAGTGAAGTCTTTTGACAAAGTAGATTTAGTCATCAGGTACTGCTAATCTTTGTCAGGTTCAGGATGCCAGACTCACCAGCTGCAAGGTCTCACAGCAGTAGTAGACTGAAGTATTTGATGGCCCTGAGACTTTGTGAACAGAAGGCAAGCCAGCAAGACCTTGGAGAACGCTTTATGTCACCACAGCACAAAAGTAGCAGGCAGCAGGCCAGCATAACAAGGTAGGTAGCAAACTGGCAGTCCCCCTGCTACTCAACAAGCAGCAGGCCAACACAGCAGCGCAGTTAGCAGAGTGACAATCCCTCCTGGCACCACAGCAGTCCATCTGGCAATGTGCAGATATAGAGCCAGCAGTGTCTGTTTACAGATCCAACAATTGTCTGATTTGAAGGGGGTGAGTGCTCCAGTACTTATACCTAAAAGTGCCTTCAATGTGGGGGGTGACTTCAAAGGAGCTCTCTGAAGTGGACAGGTCCCCATTTTATCCCAGCCCTGTCTTCCAGTCTCGTTATGGTAGGTAAATCAGCCCTTTGTGTGTGGACGGGACACTACCTACTCAAGTGAAGTGTGAGCCCCTCCTATCCCTTCTCCCCAGGAAGACCCATCAGTATGTAGATGTTGTGGCTGTCTAGAGGGAATGCACAAATGTAGCTCTCACCCAGCCCAGCTCAGACATGATTTGGAGATAGGCTGTCAGTCTCACACAGCAATAAATGGAGAACAATTTCCATTTTCTAAAAGTAGAACAACGATAAAATTACCAATCATGGTAATTCGGGCTTCATCCGGACTACAGAGCCCACAATGCCCCATTTGCCCTCCCTGCATTGTCCAGTAGGGAGAGGTCTAACCAATCTAAACAAATCTGGTCATTACCATATAATTACACTGCAGTAGTACATGCAATGAAAAATAAGTAGAAAATAAACATGCAATGAAAAATAAGTAGACAAAGACAAAACCAACTATAGTGTGTAACACAGATAGACAAACAGTGCTTCTTTAACTTAGTGTGTCACACTCATCCTCTGTTTATACATGCAGAGAACCCAAAGTATTGGTTCCCTCTAAAATGGTCACTAACTCACTTTTTAGAAGCGGGACCCATCCCCACATTTAATTCTATCGTTCATGCAAATATATTCATGACTCCGATAATACAGAAGCCCCACTCAGGCCCCACCCAGGGGTTAGAGAGTAATATTAAAAATAGGAATGGACAAATGCAAGAATGAGAATCATTCAGAAATGTTTCATAAAATTCATCCTCTGAGACTGGTGTGCGAGCGAGAGCATCTCCCTATAGTCACACACTGTGATACACAAAGGTGAAATCAAGTTGATTGGGGCGAAAACAAAATGCATACATGTTGCCTGCGTCCCCTGATATTAATCGAATGCAGGGCTTGGTGTGACCTCTTGCCATCAGTTCCAAAAGTCATGCCCAAGTACAAATATCCTCCTTCTCTTGACTCATTCTAAGCAGTCTTGCAAGTCCTAATCACATCTTCAAGGAAAAGACACCACCACCATCAGCCGCTTGCTCCACCATGTAGGTACCGGCTCCATTAGGAGTTCAAAAGTATACACTACTTGCTGGTCAAGTGAAACCGACTACACTCTATTGAAACCTGCCTCCTTATGGGGTGCGGGAGGGCTGCCATGTCGGAAAAGGGTTAAAATCAGTAAAAAGGCTCCTGGAGACATCGGGAGCCCCTTATGTGTGCTGAAAAATAAATGAATGACACATGTACCATTTTGTTAAAATGCGTAATGTTTGAAACATCTCTTCAAGGGAAATCTCAGTGACAACCAAGAATCATAAGTGGTTGTATATATGATTGCCTAAATAGGACATTTCTATTCAATCTGCTGCAATTCACATCATAGAATGTTATCATTAAGAACACCTAAGACTAGCGAAAAAGGGGTCCATCTCCAGAAATCAGTACGTTGGTGAATTCACCCACTCCCCTTACAAACACATGTCTTCATAACATATAGCAGCATTATCATCCAGTGTGATTTAATGTACTGCTAAAAGGAGTTTACAGTTTCACATTGGACTAGATGTCTGTCCCAGTAAATTTTGGTAATTTGCACTTAAAGTCTCCTCAGTAAATGCCACGGAATGTCATAATTTAGAACAACCTCATGACTGAGGTCGCAATAAATCCACCTTTGTCCCCTTATCAATAAAAAGTTCCTAATAACCCTAGCAGTATTGGGAATGTTTGGCTTGTCCAATACTGTCCAGAAGATATCATCAATTGTGTGTTTCTTCTCTAAGAAATGTGTAGTAAATTTTGTCATCGCTTTTTGGCACCTGATGTTACTCCTGTGCTTCATAATCCTGATGTTTATCATGCGGGTCGTCATTCCTATGTAAAGAAAATTACATGGGCATCTGAACAAATAAATCACATTTTCTGAATTGCAATTAGAGTGTTTTGTCTGAATCCACGAGTATCTCAGACCCACATCCACAGACTTTGTGGTGCTTGTCAAAAAACATACCCCGCAAGAGCCACATCTAATGTGACAGAATATAGGTGGGATAACCTTTAATCTCTATTCCTGGTCTGGGCCCTAGTGTGGTGGCCTTGAATGCATCAGTAAGTCCCTGATGCTTGCACTTTTCTTACAGGCTCTTTTAGAAACGAAGTCGAACAGATTAAATTTCATTTCTAACAGAGTCTGGAAAGTTGTGCGAAGAAAATCTATTCAACAAAGAAGAACTAACCGACAAATGCCTGCTTCCATGAAGGGTTGATGGTTTAAACAAAGTATTCACAAGCATTTAAAACATGAAGAGAAATCTTCTTTAGTTCGATTCTCCATAAAAAATGCACCCACCACTTTCAAGTTGGCTGTACACTACTATATTTAAAATCTAATGGGACTTTCTCACAGAAAGAAGATTGGGAGGACCATACTATTGGTTCTACAGTACCATTATTTATCCAGTTGTTCTGCGTCCTGAGGAGAACCCACAAATTAATTAGGGTTTGAAATGTGTCGACAGTGCTGCACACCAGAGAGCTTGTTTCAAAGACATTATCGGTGTACAGGGAATATGATTAGGTTGAAATGATGTAAAGAATATATCCCTAGCACCATTCATTGATTTCAAGGTATTTTTGTCATGCTTCTAGTTTTGCCCAACTGATAGGAGCTAGGTGAATGATTAAATTAGTGGGCCTCTCAGTGGGCTATTCAAGTCAGAACCAGGAAACAAGGTTGTTAGATGTACACACATGCGTTTTTCACATGCGTAAGTTATGATTTGCGTTTGAATGTTTTGTGGGTTATTAATGTGATGGGGAAAAAAAAGAAAATGTGCAGGTATTGTTTTTCATATTTTTTGGTCAACTGTCTATGAGTTTTGATAGAAAAATGATTTATTCATATTTCAGAATATTAAAAAATAAATGCTGGTTACAGTAATTATTTGGGCACCCACAAAACAAGTGAATAAATTAAAGGATTGTCAGCATTCGTAATTCTACTGTTGCTCTATTGTTAGTGGCCTAGCCTTGTTGACATGACTTTGGCACAACCCGGTTTCTCTTCATTTTCTAAAAGTAGCATTTCTAAAACAGTAAGCTTAAATCCAACATCACCAGTAAGGAGGATTTATCATTACCAATCCAAAGATATCAAACATGAAAAAGCTACCCCTCTCTAATCAGGAATTGCCACTTGAAAAGGTCCCAATGTTAACCTATGAGGGGGTTAGGCCTCACAGTAGTGAAAAACAAATGTAGCTGTTTTTCCGTATTGGGACATGCAAAACATGACACTCCATGTCCTACCTTTTACTTATATAGCACCCTACCCTTAGGGCTATCTAGGAACTACCTTAAGGGTGACTTGTATGTAATAAAAGGCGACTTTTAGGACTTGGCACGTAGTTGCAAATGTTAAATTGAAGGGGCAGTAAACTGCCCATATGGGCACTGCAGTGGCATGCCTGAGACAGGTTTGAAAGGCTACTTTTGTGGGTGTCACAATCAGTGTTGCATCCCACTAGTAGTTTTTAACTTATAATAAGCCCTGGGTATATGGTACACCACTTTACAAGGGACTTACAAGTAAATTAAATATGTCAATCAGGTATACAACAATTACACATGTTTAGGGAAAAAGCACATGCACTTTAGCACTGATTAGCAGTGGTAAAGTGCTCAGAGTCCTAAGGCCAACAAAAAGATACAACAAAACGTGGAGGTAAAGAACACAAATATTGGGAGAAGACCACCCTGAGGATGCCAGGTCTAACAGCAATTGTAAACCAATTGTATACCAACTACATAATATATAACCATTTTGATTTTGATTGTGGTTTCCAGGAACCAGCGCATGAGAATATGGGAACCAATGCTTTCTTTTTGTTATGCATTGCCTGATAGTGAACACAGATTATTTAACTACAAAGGCTATCCGCTTCCAGTTCTAATTTTTCAGTCTGTTTCATTTACCCAAGTGTGCTAAACGTAATTTACTTACTTCAGTATTATGATCTATAATGAGGATGCCTCAGTGGATGAGATTAATTTCAATTTCATTTTCATTCTTCATGTCGTGTGCTATCTTAGCATTGCTGAATTGTAAACTGCTCAATTTCAAAGGAACACAACTTTCATATTTTCTAAAGTATACAGGATGTTTGTTCACTTTTGAAAGTTTCTCATCCAAACTGTTTACATTGAAATACAAATAACCCAGGTTCAAAATACTCTTAGTTGCACTTTGATCCAAATATATATTTCACGGTTCTGTTTTTTTAATCGATGATTTTAATCTAAATGTTTCAATACCTATTCTGGGACAGTAATGATTAACTGCAAGTATTATAGCTTCCAAAGAAAACTATTTTGAATGTTAAGTGACACATTCAGAAAAAATACTCCTATGAACAAGAGCAGATTTACTAATTTGTGAAATTGTTTCTGTGCATAATAGTTGGGATATTGTTGAAAATGAGTGCCACCCATTTAGTACACCCCAGTCTTTTTGCTTTGGGTCATCCGATTTTTGGACCTTTGTTGTCAATGAGTTTCCTTACCAGAGTCTCACTACCTCCTTTCAAGATAAGGCTGTAGCAATGTATCTAGGGTAACGGGCACTGGGCTGAACATGAACATGTGTGAGCACGTGGGTGCGCATGGGTGCAGGCTGCACATAAGAGATGACAGTTGTGCGCAGGCTGGTAGCTGCACATAGATGTATGATATTACCACACATGCATTTAGAATGCATGCCTTTTCCACTCATTGTCTTTATCACGAAAACCTTTACCATGAATATACCTTTAGAACGCATGCCTTTACAACACAAGGTAAGTATATATGAGGTAAGGAAAGTCCCTATATAATAATATTACATTTTTGAGGGGAACCCACCCAAACACCCCTATTCTTATGACCTTACCACCCTGGTCCCTAACCCTCACCTAAACCCTAAAAACACCATTACCACCCAATGATATTAACTAACCCTAAAAACACCATCCAATTCCCTTACCCACTCTTTAACCCTAAAACACCCTTAACTGCCCTTAAACACTAAAAGAACCCTTACCGTTCAATCCCCATATACACCCCTAAACACGAAAAACTCCCTTACCACCAAATTCCTGTACTCACCCCTAAAATCCCCCCCAAAAACCTTACCACCCAATTTCCTTACCCATCCGTAAACCCTAAAACACCCTTACCACCATATTCTATTACTCATTGCTAAACCCTAAAACTCCTGTTACCACTCAATTCCCTTACCCCCTCCTAAACACAAAAAACACTCTTACCAACGTATAACTTTGCCTACCCAGAAACCCTGAAAATAAAACATACCACCCAATTATCCTACCCACCCCAAACTCTAAAACATTCTTATCACCCTATTTCTTGGCCCACCCCTAAACCCTATACCACCCTAATGCCTTACCCACCCCTAAACTCTAAAAACACACAAACCACCCTAAACCCTTACTGACACTTAAACTCCAAAAAAGCACCCTTAAAAATTACAAAATAAAGGTCAGAAGGGAGCAGAAAGATGCAAAGTAAAGGTCAGAAAGAGGCAGAATAAAGGTCAGCAATGAGCAGAAAGAGGCAAGATAAAGGGGAGAAATGAGCAGAAAGAGGCAAAATAGAGGTCAGACACCATCAGCAAGAGGCAAAATAACGGTGAGAAACGAGCAGAAAGAGGCAAAATAGACATCAGCAACAAGCAGAAACAGGCAAAATAAATGTCAGAAACGAGCAAAAAGAGGCAAAATAAAGGCCAGCAATGAGCAGAAAGCAGCAAATTAGAGATATGGAACAAGCAGAAAGAGGCAAAATAGAGGTCAGCAAATAGCAGAAAGAGGCAAAATATAGTGCAGCAATGAGCAGAAAGAGGCAAAAGAAAGGTCAGGAATGAGGAGAAAGAGGTAAAATAAAGGTCAGCAACGAGCAGAAAGAAGCAAGATAAAGGTCAGAAACTAGCAGAAGAGACAAAATAGAGGTCAGAAAGGAGCAGAAAGAGGCAAAATAAAGGTCAGAAATGAGTTAGTTTATTGAGACACAGGGATTGCATTGCTGGTACATGCAGATGCACAATCCATACTGTGACTATCTATAAGACAGTGCTATTGTGCCATTAAGCCCATGCCTTGTGTATGCCTGGTAGCATATAATATGCCATGGCACACAGCCAAGAGCCCTTGTGGTCCGCAGTCATGAATTCAAATGCAGTGAGCTGAGACAACCACTAGAATCAATGTTATTTCCAGATTCCATGCAAATTGGTGCTTGTTGTTTAGCATGCTCCTACTGTGTACCCTCTCCTAGACCACTACGTGAAAAGTGTCAGCATTGAAATCACCTAAAATGCATTTCATAAATATATCCACTGACAATCACACACACACTAAGCAATTGACAATAGAAAGGGAGATCAGACACAACAACATAAATGCTTTTACACCTACAATATCACAGCCGCTGTTAAGTAGGCAACAAGCAACACATGTTCATGAGCACACCTGCCATCCCCAAAAAATAATGAAAATACCAGAAGCAATATTCTCTTCTCAAAGCAATATTCTCTTCTCTGGTAAGCACTAGCATGAAGACTGAAGAGCTCACCCTCTCCAATAAATAAAACTAACGCCAATAGTCACACATAGAGCTTGATTTAGATCTTGGTGGGACTACCGCTGTCTCGCTGCTGCAGCGGTTCCAAGTACTCCGTCAAGCTGATGGCACCCTCAGTATTTCGATATTGCGGCAATATACAGAAGACCGCTGCAGAGGTGGTCTTCTCTGCTGGATGATAATACTCTGCCTCCGTCATGCCAGCGAGTTTGCACTGAGCAGCTTTAGATGTTCCCGTTGTGATGGCAGTGTCCTGCTGGCAGTGTTCTGACAGAATGAGGCCATGGTGGTGTGGAGAAAGGTAAGTGGTACTCATCATTATCATACTACACATATGTTGTGAATGTGCCATAATGTATATGTAGGTAATGTGTTATGCTACTTTGTGGTACATATTGCATGCCACACAAACAACATACACACACTATTGAATGCACACCCACAGTCAATACAAGCACAACACAATATATTTTTTAAGTGTCAGTACATGTGTGTTCATTTTACCTTGATGAGTAGGAGAATTAACACTACTGCATTACAGTTAAGAAAAATGTTGCATATACGAGCAATGCAGAAGTGCACGAGGCTACAGCAATTGTCAATTCACAATACATAGGACAATTATACAAGTAGCTTACTGTAGATCTCGGTGACAACTGAGTCATTTGGCATCGTGGTGGAGTCTGTGCAGCAAAGGAGGAACCTGGATGATGGGATACAAGATGGAAGCGGAAGCAGGAAGCAGGAAAAAAGGTACGTTTTTACCTCATTTCCTTTGATTCCACCAACTCGAAGTAGGAGTGATTCCCACCACAGTTGCCACAGCAGAAAGGAACATTGTAATCGGGATGCCGGCAACCTTGGCTGGAGTCCTGCCAACAGCCGCTTCTGCCTATACCACCATCAATGAGGTTGAGGATTCCTGGCAGAGTCGGCAGGACTCTGGCGGTCTTTCGTCTATGGACCAGCCAACATCTAAATACAGCCGGTGGACCGCCAAGTTGGCGGGTGGGAAGACCGTCAAAAAAGAGACGGTAGGACCTGATCCATCAAGATCTAAATCAGGCCCATAGTCTTGCAAGATACAAAGAGAAGAGGCAGAGCACATAGGAGAAGAAGGACTATGCCAAGGACAGCACTCCATGACAACGATCACGCATCTTTATAGTAATACTGACCGCCAAATACAAGATAACTAGCTAAAGTCAGATTAATAGGTACATTAATTAATTTCTTCACTGCTATATTATGAATCACTTGCTTTGCCGTAATAGGTTTCCTGTTGTTATCCTTACTTTGTGTCTTTAATCTCACTTTAAGATGCACTGACCTAACCTGAACCTTTTAAGCAAAGTAGTAAATAAAACACTTCAAAAGCACTACAAAAACATTTCAACATTTCAGCCAACTCAACTTTGAAAACAGTGTCTAAATAATATTTTCATAGTAAGAATTCTCCAGTGGGGCAATTATTTGTGTATTGCCTCAAGTTCTCATTGGAACCATACTCCAGAACGAGTCTGAATTGTTCGTCTTTTCAGGACTGGTCCCTAGTTGCTGTTTACATTTTTTAGAGTTGTGAGATGCTGTAGAAAGGCACTGTCGCCTGCTGATGCCATAAAAGACAGACCAGTCTTGAATGTCTATTTCAAATATCATCATCCCTCTCACAAATAAAGGTCATCTGTAGTAGCAAACAATCAATACTAGGTCAATGGACTCAAATAGACAGATTTTTGGAGGGGCATCACCCACACCTTTAATGATGAAGGACAGAGTTTCAGAGTCTGATCAGGAGTTAAACATGAAGTCTAATCCTGGAAGAGAAAGCACATCAAGTTCTTCAAGGTAGCGGTGAACCTTCAGTTGAAGGACCTGCACAGAAATCGGTTTGGCCCTGAACTGCCAGTCCTAGCTCTAAACCTCAGTATGGCTCTTAGTTAGAATTTGGTGAATGGACCACTGTTTGCCATGGCAGAATATTAATGCCCATCAGAGTGGTGGAAGACCATTCCCCATATTTAAGCTTTTATCTGTCATATCCGCTGACCGACAAGGCAGAATAATGTCCATCATTGGCGCAGCGTCAGTGGTTCAACCTTTCTCCATTGGCACTCATATGTCCGTCAACATAGTTGTGGAACACCGTCCACCATATCTAGAATTGTCCACTCCCATAGTGGGATGGATGAGCCATTGTGACAGAGGATGGCAAAGGCAGTTCGCTAAACATATATTGAACATCTGTCAAAATTAAGCAGACAATCGATCAAAACACATCTGATCTACATCTACCATTGCACACACCTGTTGCCTCCCCTAAAAAACCGTCCTCACAAACAAAACAAACCATTTGCAATTCACAACACAGACTTGTGCTGTTGCTTAATAGAAGCGACTACCTTGGTAGGAAGGAGCGCCCCTCACTCTCTGGGAATTAACTAACGTGAAAGGTGGATAACATTGTAAGGATAGAGCCACATTAGTTTGGGCTTGGTGAAGAGCAAAATCATGGGTCAGTTTAGTAAAATGTAGGCAAGAATAGTGAATAGATCGAATGTTACATCTAATGTGCGATGCTCACAGGATGATAACTGCAAGAAGTGGAAAGATTTGACGGTGAGAATCTGATCTCTCTATGCCTGGTTCTGAGAGTATGGCATGGGGGACAGGTGGTGGGTCTCCTAGGCTTCTGAACCTCTTATAAGAGGAGGTGTTGGCAATACCTAAAACTGAAGGCCTTGTGGACTTTGAAGACTGAGTGGACAGTGGTAAGTACTCTGTAACCTAGTTTTAACATATGTTAGGCTCTACCTTTCCAGCCTAAGCATAACATAACGTCTATTTGTAAAGCACATGTTTACCACAATAGGGCTCTTGGCGCTGAATAACAGATGTTTATTGTTACCCATCTCAATGGTACTCATTTTATCGACCTCAGAAGGATGAAAGGCTCAGTGGACCCATTGGTATTTGAACCTGTGGCCATGAGGTCAAACACAGGCCCCTACAGTGGACACATTAGTCCACTATGTCACCTAACCTGGCTTTAAATAGTCTTGAAAATATAATCAGCAAACCTCTGTTTTGATGTGTGCTATTTTAATAGTTGAATATAAAAGTACAACACCAACAAGGCTTTATATAATGATAAAACCCACCAGGCTTTGAATCATTGAGAAGATAATTGGAGAGAGATGGTCACTTTTATGGTTAAAAAAATCAATGACTTAAAGCTACATAAGAAATATTACCAATAGCAAACATCCACAAATGCACAAACAACTAATATAGAAAATATTTAACATTTGGTTAAGTACTGCACCGATTACTATGTCACATTTAACAACATAATTTACATATTATTTTTATTTTGAAATAACTATTTCATTGCATGTTTTACAACACGTTCTGTGATAGTCTTATCAATATAAAGCAAAATTAGGACATACACTAACATGTTGTCAGACACTGTGCAATGAACATCTATGACCATCAAATGATAATTTTACAATTAATGTTGGTCTAAAATTCTATAATAACAAGCACACAATTCAATAACATGCTACTAACACCAATCATTTTAATGATTATAATTCACCTTCACATACATGTCCACCTGGACCAATAACTCATTCTCAAAAAAAGCTTTAGCATGTAAAAAGATAAATAATAGTAATACATTGATATGTAAATAACCATGTATTTTTTCTATGGTTTAGACTGATTTGTGTTAAAATATCCATATTTGCCTTTTTATAAATTCTTTGGGGTCGATTCCGATGTCGTTTGGAAGGGCTCCAAATGGGATTCAGATCGGAGCATATGTTTCCGACCGAATCGTCCCCCGTTCCGAATGACCAAGTACGATGCGAGGAAGCCGTCCGCGCCGACCGAATTGGTTCCGAACCCGAATCAGTCAGTCTGACTCGTTCTGAGCCGATTCGTTCAGCTCAATGGGGCCAGCTTTCCGAATGAGCGAGTACGATGCCTGACAGCCGTAACGACTCGGTTTTAACGAGACAAAACAGCTGTGGGAATCGGACTTTGGGGGGCCATAGCTCCCGGGGCCCTCCAAATCAGTTGCAGGGGTGGTACCCATGGGTCCCCCCCTTTCCATGCATGCTCAGTGTGGTGGGCACCATGTGGTGCCTACCACAGGGTGCACGCTTTTCCCCACCCACCCTTTTTTGCAATGGGAGCCTGTGTACGTGTTCGGTACACAGGCTCCCATTGAGTTCAATGGGAGTCCAAGCGAACTGAGTCCATCACTATACAGACACATCAAAATCACTCGTTCGGACTCACGGAGCACAATTCGTTCGGAAAGCTCTCCGGGACCGAGTCGTTTGGAGGGCTTCCCTAACGAGATCGGAATTGACCCCTATGTATTCATCTGAATGTGATGAAGACTTTTTTTAACACAACATTTCTGATTTGAAACTCTTTAAGTATCACATTTAAAGAAATCCAAAATTTGTAATTAAAAACACACCAACAATGATTATGTAATTCTAGTATTTTAATATATGAATTTCTCTCTACAATAATATTGCTTCTGCAGACTAAACCAACGCACTTGTTATATGTGCTTGATGAAGAGTTTGTATCATATGATAAATATATTTAGATCAGCAACCTTTTCACCCAAGATATAGGAGTAATATGCCACAGATTGCATAAGGTCTATAGGTCCCTATTTCATTAATGATATCAATAGAGTGGAAATGTGTGGCGCAGCGGCCAGAGCGGCTGACTCTCGAGCACGGGCCTGTGGTTCGATCACTGGTTCTGGCGGCATCTTAGCTCAGCATCATGTGACTCTCGGCAATAGCTCACTTAATCTCCCCAACGGCCCCCAGTGCCTTGAAACCCTTGAGGGGTGATATGTGGGAAATAGCCTATACAACAAGGTTTTTCCCACGTTGTGCCTTTACCACGCATGTTTTACCACGTGTACGTCTTTACAACGCATACATTTACCACGCATTTCAGGTAGGTTGTGAGGTGTGTGGGGTCTCCCCCCACAAATACATTATTTTTTATATATATAAACAATGAGTAAAAAATGCGTTGTAAGGCATGCGATGTATGTCGCCATGTTGTTCCGTCGTACAACTGTGATATGTTTGCACTTTACAAGTACATATTATTATTAGTACAATAATACACATCATTAAGAAATATGTAATAAAATGCATCGCAATAATGACATATTTTTGACATAAAAATAATGATGTCTGCCTATATTTGATGTAAATAGCTAAATTCATGTATTTTTTGTACGTCTGAACAAGCGAACTGCTTCAATATACTTTTGGATGTTTCAACTGATCTATAAAAGCTGGCAGCTTCCGTGAAGGGTATCCTGTCGCTAGTGGGATTCTCAGAAAGACGTAAAGAGAACAGAGTAAGGATAAAGCCAGGGAAACTATGCAATTGAAACAAAAAATAAATATCATATTCAGAGTTACGAAAAAATCAGGTTTTTCAAGATTTTCTGAATATAAAAGGGTTAACCTTCGGTTAACTCGGTCAGTAATTGATTCCAAAATCTGGTACTGCAGATGTAAAAGGCTTTTACACCGGACCGATTATTTTGAATTTTAGGATTTTTAAAAAGCACACACGTTTAGATCTTAAGAAGCAAGTAAGAATGTATGTCTTTAATTTTTCATACAGGTAAATATGGCCAGCATCATAAAAGGCATGATCTGCCAGGCAAGAAAGGGCACCCTTTTCCAGACAGGAGACTAATGCAATTTGGCAAGGTATGGACAAATCTATCCTGACCTAGTAAATCCTAAAATTAGTCTCGTCATCATGTTCTGGACCACTTGGAGTTTGGCCAAAATGTACTCGATAGTCCTGCATAGAGGAACTTTCTATATTCTAGGCGAGATATGATGGCATCTTGACCTACTGTTTTTCTGCAGTAAGTCTGCAGTAAGTCCTCACGCGAGGAAGGTTTTCCTACGGGTTTTAGTCCGCGAAACAAGTTGCTGTCAGTTTGGTGATCTGGGGAGCTAAACTAACCTTGGTGTCAAAATTCACTCCCAGTTGTTTCATGTTTCTGATGGAGGAGGGCCTTGCCTCATGCTGTCAGGCAACTAGCGATCGGCCCACACATTTGACCAGAGCAGTCATACATTTTTGGAAATTCACAAGCATCTGTCCAATGTCTACCTCTAACTATTAATTGCATGTAATCTGCATGCCCATAAAAACTGAAACCTTACAAATGAATAAGAGAAGCCAGTGGTCTCCAATAAACATGTTATTTAAGTACAAATAGAAAAAACAGAATGTTTTAAACGACATTTTGTGCTGTCAACACCTATTTCCTGGAAGCTGGGCCTCTTCACTTGTACTAAGACCTCTACTTCCATGTGGAGTTTGGATTGTTAATTGACAAAAAGGCAAAATTCAATGTTTACAGAAGTATGCTGCATGTATTAGGTATATTTTACAAAGACCATGTAAAATTGACATCATGGCATTACTACATGTTGAAATCCCACATTGGTAATCACTAGCATTCAAACAAATTGCATGCATCTACTACTTCAGTTCTGATTCCATAATAAGACAACAGATGGCAGGAAAAAGGGGCACATGCATCGAGCCTGCATTTTGCAATTCCCAAATAGCGAATTTTACCGTTTCGCTATTTGGGAATCCCAAATGCTAAGCATGTAGGAATCGCAAAAGAAATTGCGATCCCTTAACATTACCTAATAGCGATTCGGAAATTACTAATCGCTATTAGGTAATGTGACTCCATTCATTCCTATGGGCCTACTGGCCCATAGGAATGAATGGTATTGCATTCGCTAATTGCGATTACCAAATTGGTAATCGTAAATAGCGAATGCAAATCCAAGGGTGCCCGGGGGACTAAGGTCCCCCTGAAGCACCCCACAAAAAAAGGTAAGTGTGCACATGTAAAGCACATACGTGCGCTACATGGCACTTTGAAAAATGCATTTTTGTGCATTTTTCAAAGCATGAAAATATTACCATCAAATTGAAGTGCACAGTTCGTATTTAGGAAAGGCTACATGAATCGGCATTAGGGAATCGCAAATTACGATTCCCTAAATGCATTTGCAATTTAGGTAATCGCAAATAATTGCGATTACCTAAATTGCGAATGCCTACATGCATAGGAAAAGGCCTTTTTCCACTCGCTAACGGGCCGATTCTGTGAATCGGCCTGGTTGCGAACGGGAAAAGGCTTGATGCATGTGCCCCTGAATGTCTTATGAAGAGACAACAATATCATAAGCATGCATCCAATAATATAAAGTGCATAATAAATAACATATTACAATTTTAAAATAAATGAAAACACTCTTAGTCAAGTTTTAACATAAAATCAGTATGTACCTCATGAGTCTTAATTGTAATTAATGTTTAAAAGTACATCAATACACATATGACCATGATGTACATGTCTGGGTATGACATTGATGTGACAGATGACACAAAGGCTACATTTTTATGACATTTTGTTAAATAAATTACTGTCCTAAGGAAGTTATTAAACATCAACTCTCAACATGGATAAATTACCATTACTCAGTTTTATTTGTTGATATTACCCAGGCTCCTTTCGCCTATGTGTCAAATAGCGATAATACCAAGTGTTTCCTGAAACTCTCATCTAGATACCAGCAATCCCAATCAGCTGCTGCTGTTAACACTGTGACACACATGAAACTCCACTCTTCAAAACACAGTCATCAGGTTTCTGCTATTGATAATGCCTGCTGGTTGTACTACTATCTACCCCAGAATACTGGTACTGAGGGAGAAAATATCAAAAGGTGCATATAGGAAAGTATGCATTTACTATTCCTAACTCCACATCTAAGTACCTTGGAGATATATATATATATATATATATATATATATATATATATATATATATATATATATATATATATATATATTACCTACTGGCGGTTGCCAGTAGTTAGTTACAGTTAGGACCTATTATCGATAGGAAAAGCGTTTTTTGATTTGCCAATATCTTTGGCGCCGTTTGACGAATCTTCGTGAAATTTTCCATAAAATAGGGTTGGACCGCTCAGTTTGTGTGTTGAAAGTTTCGGGGTGATTCGTCAAGCGGGCCCCGAGTAAAAAGGGGGGTCCCAAAGCGCGTTTTCTCCATGTTATTTTCCATAGGAACTTTATTAAAGGCTACAGCCCGAACTGCTGAACGGAGTTACACCAAATTTGGCAAAAAGGTAGGTCTTGATTTAGAGTGCGCCCTTTTTGTTAAATGGTGTATATCCGTTCAGTAGTTCCTGTGAAATTTAAAAAAGAAAAATATCGATATCTGAGCACCGAGGAGGGTTCGGGAACCCTCCCGGGCACGAGCTTCACTCTGATTGGCTGCCAACACTCCAAACCAGGAAGTGTTGGCAGCCATCTTGTGACTCGGTAACCGAGTCACAAGAAAAAGGGTGAAACAAAGTGAAAAATGAAGAAAAGGGGGCAGGGTAGAAACAACCTGACCCCCTAGGCCTCCTCAGGGGGTCCCACAAGGACCCCCAGACCAAAAAAAAGCATTTATAAAAAAAAAGAAAAATCGGCCGAATTCGCGCTGGGGTCGCGAATCCGGCTGTGAAAATAAATAAAAACGAAGCGCCGGCTCCTGCATTCGTTATTGTTAAACCCCCGGGTGGGCCAGGTCCAGGGGGCACTCACCGAATAATTTGAGGGGGCCAGCGGGGGCCCACGCAGCCCCGGGGACCACAACCTCCCCGGGGCTCTAAAGACTTGGGTGGGGTGTCACGCGGCCCCCCTCCAGGAGCCCTTCATGGCCCTGGGGACCGCCACCCCCCAGGGCCAGCTCCTGCAATGTCCAGGGGTGCCCACCCCCGGGACATTGCTGTTTGCTATGGCAGGGCGGGAGCACGGCTCCCGCCCTGCCATAGCAAACCCTGCTTTGCTTCATTGAAGCGAGAGCAGGAAAACCTGCTCTCGCTTCAATGAAGCAAAGCAGATTGCTTTTGAGGAAGGGGAGCTGACATGCAGCTCCCCATGCTCAAAAGCAATGCCAGCTCCCACAGGAGGCGGGGAGGAGGCGGGACCGTGGGGGCATTGGGGCTCCCCTCACGGTACCCAATGCAAAGGGCCAACCCCGGGGGATGGGGTCCCCGGGGCCAGGAGTGACCCAGGAAGGGGGCCACGCGGCCCCCCTCCACGTTAATTTAAAAAGAAAATGGGCGTGCCCCGGGGGATGGGGTCCCCGGGGCCAGAAATGGCCCAGGGGAGGGGGGCCACACGGCCCCCGTCCCCGGAAATATATAAAAAAAACATGAACCAGGCCAGGGGTCCCCGGGGCCAATAGTGGCCTAGGGAAGGGAGGCGACGCGGTCCCCTTCCCGTTTCTTTTTTATAAAAAAAAGAAAACGAAAATGCTCAGGCCCCGGGGGATGGGGTCCCCGGGGCCAAAAGTGGCCCAGGGAAGGGGGGCCACACAGCTCCCCTCCCAGAAAATAAGAATAAAAAAAAAGAAAAAAGAAACCGGAAACTCGCCGGAGGCCCCGACCCACCCTGCAGCACTCTGCAAACGTGCCCCCTGGCGCGTTCTAAGTTGGGGGATTAAGTCCCCTTGAATACTGAGGGTCCCTGGGGGCCAACTAGCCCACCAGGTACCTTCAGTAAGCGCCACAGAGCTGCGTTGAAGAGAGGTGGTCTGTGGCCATGCCCCTTTTTACACCTCTCTGCAACGCAGCTCTGTGGCGCTTACTGGAGGTACCTGGTGTGCTAGTTGCCCCCCAGGGACCCTCAGGATTCAAGGGGACTTAATCCCCCAACCTACAATGCACCAGGGGGCGGGTTTGCACAGTGGTGCAGGGAGGGGGCGGGGCCTGACATAACCAGTGTGCAAATGCGCCCCCTGGTGCTTTGTAAATCGGGGGATTAAGTCCCCTTCAATCCTGAGGGTCCCTGGGGGCCAACTAGCCCACCAGGTACCTCCAGTAAGTGCCACAGAGCTGCGTTGCAGAGAGGTGGTTCGAGGCCACGCCCCTTTTTACACCTCTCTGCAACACAGCTCTGTTGCGCTTACTGGAGGTAGCTGGTGGGCTAGTTGGCCCCCATGGACCCTCAGGATTTAAGGGGACTTAATCCCCTAACTTACAACCTGCCAGGGGGCATGTTTGCACAGTGGTGCAGTGAGGGGGAGGGGCCTGATATAACAAGTGTGCAAACACGCCCCCTGGCGCATTGTAAATTGGGGGATTAAGTCCCCTTCAATCCCGAGGGTCCCTGGGGGCCAACTAGCCCACCAGGTACCTCCAGTAAGCACCACAGAGCTGCGTTGCAGAGAGGTGGTCTGAGGCCACGCCCCTTTTTACACCACTCAGCAAACACGGCTTCTGGTGCACTGCTAGTGAGGCGATGAGGTCATCTTGTGTCCTGAGGACCTCAGGACACAAGTGGACTTCATCCTCCAAGCAGCAGTGAGCCAGAAGTCGCGTTTGCAGTGTGGTGTAAAAAGGGACGTGGCCTCGGAACACCTCTCTGCAACGCAGCTCTGTGGCGCTTACTGGAGGTACCTGGTGGGCTAGTTGGCCCCCAGGGACCCTCGGGATTGAAGGGGACTTAATCCCCCAACTAACAACGCGCCAGGGGGCGCCTTTGCACAGTGGTGCAGGGAGGGGGCGGGCCTGATATAACAAGTTAGCAATCCTGCTGTGTGGGACTTACTGGACATAATAAAAGGGGTAGTTGGCCCCCAAGGTTGACGTTGGGGCTAACTATCCCTCCTGTTACCTCCGCTAAATCATTGCTAAAAGGTGCTTGGAGGCCACGCTCCCCTTTCTCCACCACTCTGCAAACGCGACTGCTATGTTATAGTTATAAATTAGCATTTAAAAAATCTTTGAAATTCACGGAAAAAAACATAGGTTTCAGGGTTGTTATAGTTAGAAATTAGCATTTAAAAAACGTTTGAAATTCACTGAAAAAACCATAGGTTTCAGGCACGTTATAGTTAGAAATTATCATTTAAAAAACCTTAGAAATTCACTGAAAAAACCATAGGTTTCAGGGACGTTATAGTTAGTTGGACATTTCACTCGTACAAAACCTCAGAAATTCCGCCGTTATAGTTAGTTCAGCTAACTATAACTCGCCCCCCCCCACAATGCACTGCTGATGACGTCACATATTACATCATTCATGACATGGTCAGTGACTTCACTGATGACATCTCAAATGACATCACTGATGACATCACTGATGACATCATCCACGTGAAATTCTGATGCACCTCCTCACACCCTTATATAACCTTTGATATACCCACTCTAAAATACAGACTTCCATTTTCGAAACCATAGACACACCAATACCAGTTACTACATATGCACTCACTGATTCCTAGGTCTACACACACATCCACTCATTCACCCATACAGTCACTCATACATGCAGTCACTCATCAATAGAACACTATCATATGCACTCATACACCTATACAGACACTCACACACCACCACTCATCCAAAGTTACTCACACACCTAGTCAGTCATGCAAAGAATCAATCACACTTCCATTTACTCACCTATACAGTTATACACACACCACCTCACTTATTCATACAGATACTAACGCATACTTACTCTCTTATACAATCACTGATACAAGTACACACTCATCCATAAAGCCACTCTCACAATCACTGACTCTCACGTATAGTCATTTATATACTCCAACTCTCACATACACTACCTTTTAGATATGTAGTTACTTGGACATGTACCACTGAGACATCCATTCACTCACCAATACACCCATACACACACTCACCCACCCATACAGCTGTTTCCACATGCACTCTTGAACCCATACACCCAGTGAATCAACCACTCACACATCTATGCACAGAGTCACACACCTCCCACCCACCCACACAAACACTCAAGCACCCATACAAATACTCAGGCAACCAATCAATAACCCATATAGACACTCAAGTAGCTACTCCCCAACCCATGCAGCAGCTTACACAACAACAGACAGACTGATACAGACATTCACACAGTTTAGTCACTAACCCATGCATTCAGTAAGACACATTTAATCACTCACTTATATAGTCAGTCACGCACCTGCTAAATCTTCCATCCAGACACTTATACACCCACTCATTCTTCAATACACCTTGGCATATATATAAAACATATTTAAACTTTATAGAAACACAGTCACTGGATGATGTCATCAGTGATTTCATTTGAGATGTCATCAGTGATGTCATCAGTGATGTCACTGACCATGTCATGAATGATGTAATATGTGACGTCATCAGCAGTGCATTGCGGGCGCGAGTTATAGTTAGCTGAACTAACTATAACAGCGTAATTTCTCAGGTTTTGTACGAGTGAAATGTCCAACTAACTATAACGTGCCTGAAACCTATGGTTTTTTCAGTTAATATATATATATATATATCATCAAGATACATGTATATGGAGTTAGTTATAGAAAATCTAGACTAAATTGCCGAAATTTCATATTCATTTTTATTTTTCAGAAAAAGAAGAATAAAAAAACAAGTTGTATAATACTCAACATGCAGTAACGTAGTCAACTGTTTCGCCCGTAGTCATGACATACATTTTTCGGTTTAGCCGTAGATACACTCAATATATATATGTGAAATAAACTAACACTCACAGATTAATGTATTGCTGTGCATTGTTTCAGTTCATCAATTGGCCTTCCAAAGCAACATGCTAGAAAGTCTCCAGGAAAGCCTGCCATAGGTTTTGAGGTAGTAATAGATTGGGGTTGGCTGTCAGGGGCACTGAATTTGTCCAGACTTTTAAGATGACAAAATATCCCTTCTTGTACCATCTACCAGACTGGTGCCGTTCAAGTGATAACACCGAGTGCAGGGGGTGCGGGTGTACCTTGGAGTCGATTGAGCACATAGTATGTGTCTGTCCCGCCCTACATAATGACAGAAGGATGCTGTTACGGAGCGAATGGAACAAACTTGGTGTCCGCTCCTGTCGTCAAGCCATCATTGCAGCCATGAATCCGGAAAACATGATGCTCAACATCCGGTTCACCAAGTTCGTCTTAAGAGTGGAAAAAACTTTAACGCAGCAGGAGCATCAGTAATCCCACCCCCGGACTCTTTGGGACTAGTGCTAAGCCTGTTTTTTTTCTTTCTTTTTTTCTTTTAATGGGACTGCACCCTTTTTAACAATGAAGATTTGTATCCCCAGGCTCATATCCTTTTTTTAAAAATTTTTAGATTCAGTACGTCATCGGAAAATCATGTAAACCTAAACCTGGGTCTCCGCCCCAACGTAACTTTGAAATATTATAGTTTTTATCTTTTGCACCAATGAATCATTTTTTTTCTTGCTTTCTCATTTAACATAAACCGTCTCCAAATTGTAATGATTTAAATAATCAAACAATACATTTTTTCACTCAATAGTTTAATATAAATGAATAGAATGCGCTATAAATATTTTATTTTAGTATATGATACTAGGTAAAATAATGGAAATTCAAGTGAAAACATGGCTAAAACAGAATAGGGATTTCTGTGGATGAAAATAATGTGTGTAAAGTAGGAGTAAAGTCATACATTAGTACTGTAAATTAGAAGAAGACCCCTCAAAATATTTACTTTATGCCATACACATATGTAAGTGAGTCTAATAAATTGCTCTCGAAATAATGTCATAGAATGCCATAATAATTACAGTTTTTATGTGGAATAAAGAATGTTTTAAGACAGTAATTGCAATATAAATTTTAACATGTCATTCTTTTTGGAACGCCAAAGAACTTATTTTCTTTAAATTGTGACCATCCAGTATATCTACATGAGCCATAAACAATGTTCTGTCTCTTGCCTCCTTTTGCTTGAGACTCAAGGATATCAAATTCTTGACACCTGCTCCTGTGCCTAGTTCACTGGAAGTGGACCCAGAAACTTTCACCAGAGAAATCAATGCATCTCTAGTCTGCTTGGAGCAGAACCAGTGCATCGACCCTGTTGCGGGAGTAGAATCGGTGCATTGCTCTCAGAACCAATGTATCGCCTTGAGAGCCCAACACATAAGAATCGTGCCTCACTGCTGCTGAAGTGTGGAAAGATCGATGCATCCCCGTGGCTGCATGGAGAAACCCGGCACATCGCACTTTGGAACCAACGCATCTCAGCGCTTCGTCTTTGAAACTGACGCAGTGCCATCACTGCATGGAGAAGATCAACGCATCATCTCGACTGCGATCTCGATATCACTGCATCGCTCGTCTACACCTAGCATCTCGCTGTTGACCAGGAGCAAGGTACTTTGTTCACCGGACCTGCGTGAGTCCTGTAGCCAGCCTGAATTCCATAGTGTGCTACCTAAACTTTTGACTTTGCCCCAGTCCAGCACGACCAGATAATCCCCATAGGCACTTATTGCTTCTATGAAACACTTTTATTCTTTTAAACTTCATATCTCGACTTCTACTTATTGGATTTTTGTCACTTTAGTCTTGATTTATTTTTAAAATTATTGTCTATTTTCCTAAACCCGTGTGGAGTATTTTTATGTTTTCATTGTTACTGTGTGTGTGTGTTGCGCAAATACTTTGCACATTGCCTCTTTTAATAAGCCTGACTGCTCTGTGCCAATCTACCAGATGATGAGCACAGGTTATCTTTTAGTGTGTATCTAGCTTACCCTTTCAAGGATTCTGAATCCTGCTTGGACAGGGCGCATACAGCTGCCAACCAGAAACACAATTTCTAACAGTTGCCAGTACATATTACATTTCCTTCTCTATGGGATGGGTTTCACCACTTAAACTATAAGGGTTTTCCCTTACGAGGCCCACAGCATGGTTGGTGGTTGCTCCTCGCAAATAAGATAAAGAAATACGTTATTGCCTTCAAACGTCAAGGGCAAATTTTCTCATGCCAATCTGAGCACTGCCTCTCTGTATCTGACATTCAGTGGGTGTGATTATGGGGTGGGCTAAGGACCCAGGGGTGGGGGATTCTGGTCCACAGTAATCTGTGTGATCGCTCTACAACCAATAGTTTGGAGAATGCTTCCGGGCCAGAGATTGTCAGCGGCACTTTTTTCATATATTGATAGATTAAGTGATCTCCAGCATATGATTATTGTTATGGTGTGACCATGCCTGGAGTTCTTCATTTTTGGCTGCAATCACATACAACACTTTTTCTGTATCAAGGATTGCTGCTTCCTTGGAGTGAATGTCATTCTCTGTTTTTTAGATTCTTTGTTCTGCCTCATGTTACTCCAATTTGTGTGAGATCCTATCCATCAATGCATTTAGAGCATTCATTGTGCTGTCAATTGACATAAGGCTTTCTTGTATT
This sequence comes from Calotriton arnoldi, assembly GCA_963921515.1. NCBI lineage: Eukaryota > Metazoa > Chordata > Amphibia > Caudata > Salamandridae > Calotriton > Calotriton arnoldi. The sequence goes on along the minus strand of CAWUFW010001960.1, from coordinate 1,700,338 downwards.
GCACGACGGAACATTCTCATGTCACCATCACCTTCGCCTGTAGCTGTTGGGTTGTCATGTACATCTCCGGTGGAATTTTCTAATCCTGTGGCACACGTTCTGCACTGGGGTCCAAAGTGCAGCCTTGGCTCCTTTGCATCTGATCAGACTTTTTCAGGGCACTGATCAGTTCTGCAGATGTGGCTAGAGTGTGCAGCAGGTCCTTAGCAGTTGTGCAGCTTGAGCATGACAGAAATAGAGGCAGGAGACACATGAGGTCCCCAATGCAGCTCTCCCCAGGTTCACAGCAACGCATGCCTACTCTTCTGTTGTGGCCGTAGCTCACTCCGACTATGATTTTAAGTGGCCTGATGTGTGCATTCACCTTGCGATTGTTATCAAGAGTTGGATCTGATGTCCGAGTATGCCCTGATGCGTTTACTAGTCCAGCTTATTTTGAGTCAGCTTCACAATCCTTAGTGTGTGCTGGTGATTATTAGTGATTTTGGGTCCCGCCTTCCCCTGCATTATGTGGGCATGGGTGAGGGCACGAGCAGACACACGACCACCAGTTCTCCCTCATCAGAGCTATGGGTGCTTTCTTACTTGAAGGTTGATAAATGCTAAAACATAGGTATTGAGGGTCAGGACACTCCAGTCACCATTTTGGAATTAGTTATTTTGATATTTTAAGAGGATCACAGGGGCCTCAGCTTGTGGTGCATTCAGTGACCAGGCACTCTTCACCAGAACTCTGGCAACCTCCTCTCCCACCTCCATCCCGCCTCCACTCCGCAAGTCACTGTTGAGCTTTTCATGCTTCAGTCCCTTGGGGAAGCAGGGCTGATCTTGTGCACAAGCCATGCATGTACGCCTCACAAATAGATCAGTTCCCCAATACTAGCCGTCAGCTGTGCCCGGTATCTCTTCTAAGTACCACCCTCCACTGCCACTCAATTTTTCTGTGGGGCTCTTGTCTTAATAGCACAGCACGGCATGCAATGGTTATTCAGTGGGGTTGCCATCTTTGTTTAGGCACCTCACCGCAGGATTAACATCCACTGCTGCTGCATTCAGCCAACTTACTCCTTAATTTGGGCACTTTTTGAGTTCTCCCCACTGTCAGCACTTACAGCATTCTCAGAATCTCCAGCTATTAGGTGGATAATGCTGTATTTTGTCCTCCAGCTGCAAGAGACTCAATACAGTGCAACCATTTTCCATTCTTAGTTCTGCTCTTGTTAATACCCAGACCTGCTGAGGGATCTACTTTTCATTACATCAGATCTGCTGTTTTTATAGCATCCTGACTAGACCACAGAGCTATGCTCACTTACAGTTCTGTTCTTAATAATACCATGATAATTTAGCGCTCTACCTCTGATAATATCTACGCACACTCGAAGCCCTACTCTTGATAATGCACAGGCTTACTCATAGTGCTGCTCTTGGTAATATCTATACTCGCTCAGAGATCTGTACTTTGTAACAGTCAAACTCACATAAAGGTCTGCTTTTGGTAACAGAGTCACTCAGAATTCTCTTCTTCTACAAAATACCACACAGATGGATTTTAAATAATACTTAGACTACCTCAGAGATACCCTTCTGGTACAACACAAATTTACTATGGATTCAGTTCTAGATAATATTCAACATGCCCATTCATCTGTTCTTGATAAGAAGCAGAATTACATGGAGTTCAATTCCTGATAAGATAAAATCATTCAGAGATCCGCTCTTGATAATGCAAAGTCTCACTAAGAGCTCTGCAAATCACAATACATAGACTCACTTTGAGCTCTCCTGCTAGAATGGATACATAATAAGAGCTCGGTCTGTGTTTGGAGATCTGATCCTGATAAAAAAATGTTAATCTTAGCTTTTCTTCTCAATAAGTGCAAACTCACCTGAAAATTGACATTCATACTCAGAGCTCAACTTTTGCTGATAACTAAGCGTACCCATTGAAGTGCTCCTGATAGTATCCAGGAGTCATTATTTGCTCTTGAGTGCAGGAAGACCTACCAAGTGCTCACTCTGGGTGATAACCAGACCAACTGAGAGGCTCTATAACAATAAAGTCCCATTTATATGTCAAATTTTAATAATTTCATGACCTATAGTTCTGCTCTACATGATGCTCAAAGTCTCTTTGAGCTTCTTTCCCGGTAGTGCCGATGCATGCAGGGCTCTGGGTAGCATAATACAAATCATTATTAATAGTTTCGCTTTTGGTAGTACCCTACTAATATCCAAACTCACTTAGTTTTCCTCTGATATGAATCAGAATCACTCATAACTACTCACGATCCTAGCAAGGTTCATTGGTCTGATTTGTTAATACCCAAATACATTCCGATCTCTGCTTCTTATATCAGAGATTTAGTTATAACTCTTGAGTTAGGCACTGTTTGCCTAACTCAAGTGACACCAGTTGAGTTTCCACTTTACCCACTTTTATGCATGACTGATCAAGCGTTCAAACAGGTTTTAATCACGCCCTGTGAGTTCTTATTACTGCAATGATCGTTTCCGAGAGCAACTCAGCTCAGTTTTGAATTAATGAGCACGAACCTGGCAGCTTGCAAAGTCGACTTCTCCTCCATGTATACATTTCTCAGCAGCAGTGTTAGACCTGGTATCATTGGCGCGTGTCTCCCTTCCTCTTTTCGCTTCTGACCTTTTATGTTGGCTGGATTTAGATGCTCTGGGCGCTGTGCCACTGCCAATCAGTGACACAGCGCGAATGCTCCCGTGTAAAGATAACTGTATGAATTGGGATCATCATAATTGGCTCGTTTGGTTTACCTGTCAGTCCCTAGTATCAGTGCACTGTGTGTGCCCAGGGCTAGTAGACCAAATACTGCTGGTGGGCCGGCAGCACTGATTTGTGCTACCCACCGAAGCAGCGTTGAAAGTATGTCTGTGTAGCATGTTCTAATAGCGAGTTACCCTCCATTTCACTGTTTACTATTGCGAGGCCACCCGTTCTCATAGGCCAGAAGGTGCATGCTGAGTATTACATGCCTTAATCCTACCTGCCCCCAGGAACCTGATAGGAACGTCGAATTTGATATGTTTAAGCTCAGAACATTGAGATGCATCTTTAAGTAAGGATTATTAGCATAGCCCGTGTTCGAAAATGCCTCTACTAGAAACGAGGTATTTTCTGGCCTGAAGCTTTCCTGTAGGCGTTTGCTAGCGTGTGTATTGGCGGTCTGGTTTTGGAGCAGCAGGGCCAGCTGGGTCATACCTGGCTGGAGAGAGAGATCGGCATTTAGAGTATGGGGAGGGGTGACTCTTTGATCCGAGCAGGGCCGTGCCTGGCAAGGTGAATGATGGCTCCATCTCCCACTGGGCGTCTGATAGCAGACCCCCAGATTCTTAAAGGGCAGGATGTCGCCTCGTAAACCAAGTGCTCCCCGACCCCACCGAACTGGTTCTGGCTGGATGCAGTGATTTGTGACTGCAGGGAACAAAGACTTTTTAGGTATAAAACGCTGCGCTGAATCCTGTTTCAAGTGTGTTCCTTCTGGATGTCAAGACGAAAACTCTGTCCGAGCGGACAGAGGAAAGGACTTTGAAACTTTCACCAAGCTTGCTGAAGAAACTACCCAAGGGCCTGGATTTAGAGCGCCTCCTGCTGAAGTCTCAGGGACATTAGACTTCACCCCATCAGCCGCCCGAATTCCTTTGCTAGGAATTCTACTTGCAGGTGAGGCCTCCGTCGAGTAATCCGGAACCTCTAGTCCTACTGTGAGGAACGTGAACTGGTAACCCTTGTGAATTCTGTGTGTGGGCCGCCGCAGCTAAGAGAGAGCTGCTGCCGCTGAGTGCCCACCTCAATTTGAATCTTCAGAACCTTCGCTGAAACTGTGTGGGCCGCCGCAGCTAAGAGAGACCTGCCGCCGCTGAGTGCCCGCCTTAATTTGAATCTTCAGAACCTTCGCTGAAACTGTGTGGGCCGCCGCAGCTAAGAGAGAGCTGCCACCGCTGAGTGCCCGCCTTAATTTGAATCTTCAGAACCTTCACTGAAACTGTGGGGGCCGCCGCAGCTAAGAGAGAGCTGCCGCCGCTGAGTGCCCTCCTTCATTTGAATCTTCGGAACCTTCGCTGAAACCCTGTGGGCCGCCGCAGCAAAGAGAGCTGCCGCCGCTGGATGCCCACACTTGTGTTAGTTGTGCAACATCGGGGATTGTCCTGTGAGCCACCGCAGCAAAGAGAGAGCTGCCGCCGCTGAGTGCTCGCACCCTTGCTAACTTTGCACCATCGTGAGTTGTCCTGAGAGCCGCCGCAGCTAAGAGAGAGTTGCTGCCGCGGAGTGCTCGCACCCTTGCTAACTTTGCATCATCGTGATTTGTCCTGTGAGCCGCTGCAGCTAAGAGAAAGCTGCCGCCGCTGAGTGCTCGCACCCGTGCTAACTTTGCACCATCGTGAGTTATCCTGCAAGCCGCCGCAGCTAAGAGAGAGTTGCTGCCGCGGAGTGCTCGCACCCTTGCTAACTTTGCATCATCGTGATTTGTCCTGTGAGCCGCCGCAGCTAAGAGAGAGTTGCTGCCATGGAGTGCTCGCACCCTTGCTAACTTTGCATCATCGTGATTTGTCCTGTGAGCTGCCGCAGCTAAGAGAGAGTTGCTGCCGCGGAGTGCTCGCACCCTTGCTAATTTTGCATCATTGGGATATGTCCTGTGGGCCGCCGCAGCTAAGAGAGAGCTGCTGCCGCTTAGTGCCCACGTCTTTGTCAACCTTGCACCATCGTGAATCGTCCCATGGGCTGCTGCCGCCATGAGCCCACCACGGAGCTGCACGACGAGAGTCATCGCCACCACCAGCCCGGGCCGCTGCAGCCGCGTGCTGCTGCCGCTGAGGGCCCGCCTGTCCCGAAGTGCCCGAATTATTGCGAGTGCCCTTTGCGGACCACTGCCATCGAGAACTGTGGACGCCTGTCACCGTCTCCGCTTCTTCGAGAAGCTACGTGCTGTGTCCCCGTCCAACGGCAGGTATCTGGTGCGCAACAGGTCGCGTAGACCCAGGCCTTGAACTCAGTCAGTGCCACGTTCTGGTGAATACGTATTGCCCTTTTTAAGTCCCTACTGATTTACGTGCATTGTAACTGGTTAAAACGCTTTTGAGAGTCTCGTACTAAACCTTAGATAAAGATACTATTTTTTTCTATACCTACTTGAGTTGTGTCCTTTTGTGGTGTCGTTACTGCTTTATTGTGCATGGTCATAAATGCTTCACACACTGCCTCTGAGATAGGCCTAACTGCTCGTGCTACGTTACCACCGGGTTGAGCAGGGGTTATCAAAGGGGTAGCCCACTTGCCCTGACTTAGGAAGAAGGGTCCCTATTTGGACAGTGGCGCCAGCCATTGCCAACTAGAGACCCCCATTTCTAACAAGCAGCTGCAGACTTCTCAAGGAAAATTATGTTATGTGCCCTTATTGGTAGTCCCCTTACCCCCTGTTCATATAGTATTGAAGGAAATTATTGTGCCTTGAGGAAGGTTTTGGCCCCACTATCGGCATCGGCACAGGTCCATGGTACAACAGGGGCATTCAGCATTTTCCTACGGAATCAAGCATGAAGAAACTCCTTACTAATATGTAGACAAGCATCATAAATACTGCCAAATTGTCTTGAGACAAAGTATATGTAAAACCTCTGGTCTGATTCTACGGACTGATGAAAATATTTTTCTCTATGTGAATCAGTTAAAGTTTTATGTGTCATTTTTGCTCTTATCCTTGACGTACATATTGATCTTCACATGATTCTCTGCCTTAAGTGGCACAAATAGAGATGTTGGATGAGAGAGTTGCCTGGTTGAGGTTTGAATGATTGAGCATGAATGAATGTTGTGGGGTGAATGAGAGATTAATAAGGGGGAAAAGGAGATAAAAAGAAATAAAAAGAAAAAATGATATTAAAAAAAGAAGGAATCTATTATGTTTGTGGCACACTCACTGTTATATTAACTATTTATTGTATACATTATATATTATTTGATATGATAATTGATTGATCCAATAAATTGCAAAAGGTTTACCAATATGGTTAAGACTACTATTTGAATTCTCGATCCATGCTGGTCTTTCTTATATTTTGTACACTGTAGCGAGATATTTCCGCACCTATAATATTCAAGGAGGGGGCATTTCTTTCTCCCTACGGGTGGTCTGCTCTGCTCTATAACTTTGCTCCTTATAATACTCCAACTCACTCAGAGCTCTACCTTAGAAAATGCACAGGCTCACTCTAATGTTGGAAAGTGGATTGTTAGTAGTGATAAGTAGGGACCTACCACAAGTAATGACACCACAAACACAATAAAAGGTTGTCAAGGGCTCAATAAATGATTCCCTTGGTAACTGACAACTAGCAAGCAAGCTTAACTTAGGAGACAGGTGTGAAAAGCATTTAAAAACATCAATACAATAACAAAGAAAGACACAATACACAATAAATATCCAAAACCAATTTATAAAAATAGGTTGTCTGTTTATGAATAAACAGACACTGAAACGACAAAAATCCAATGTAGAGAACCAGAGATATGAATTTTTAAAGATTAAAATTAAAACTAGTACTTAGAAGCAAATGGCGCTCCAAGGGTTAAAAAAAAGCCATGCTGGACCACAACAAAGTCCAGAGTTTAGGTCACCCATGATGTAACACTTTTGCACTTACTTCCAGAAGTGTTTTTTGATCCAGGAAAGTGTTCCACAGCACCAGCTTTGGGTTCAGATGCTCTGGTTTGCCTCTTGGGGTCTGGGACTACAAATCCCACAATTCACCCTGGCAACTTATGGAGCTTTTTACAAAAGTTGCTCCAAACTTCTTCAAATTTCTGGAACTTCTTCTTGAAGTTCCTCTTGTGGGTTCAACATGTCCACAATGCCAATCCAAGGGTCTAGAGGATCTGAGGTGGTCCTTGGGAGGTTGGGACTACAATTCCCACAATGCATCTGGCAAAATCCTGAAAAGGATACTGGACACACTCCAGGATGGGGGCTTCTTGGTGAAGATGATGCAGGTTGCCTCTGTTGACCAGTAGCTTTCAGGGAGTCCACTCCCTAATCCCTGTGAAGCCAGGCAAAGTCATTAGAGCTGTAGTACCATATTGTGCAGCAGGTGCAGTCCTTCAGAGGGCAGTCTTTGGGTGCAGATCAGGTTGCTAGCAGGGCAGTCCTTCTTCTCCTTGTTGTTTCAGCCAGTAGATTTCTTGTAGCTCTTTTGTACCCGTTGCTTTCAGGGAGTCCCTCCTTAATCCTTTTTAAGCCAGGCAAAGTCCTTAGGGCTGAAGTTCCAAAGTGTGCTGAAGGTGCAGTCCTTATGAGTACAGTGATCTTGGGATGCAGACCCGCCCGGGGTTCCAGCAGGGCAGTCCTTCTTCTCTTGATTATGCCAGATATGGACCTGAGTTGCTGTGGAGCTTTCCCATATTTATCTATTGTTCCTGGGTGACAAGCAGGGGGCAACCCTTACCATACTACCAACTATTCATCCAAAATCCAAAATGGAAGAAACGCTCTCCTGGAGGGTTAGAGCTGGCTAAGCCAACTCACTGGCATGGGGCTCCTGTCTGGCTAGGGGGGGGGGGGCGGTGCAGGATGTGGGGGTGAGCCTGTGCTGCCCTGAACTGTCAATTCTTCTTTGAAGACCAGTTTGCCTAGTCCACCCCATCCTGCCTTTTGCTCTACAGCTTCCAGTTCTCCTCCCACAGAAAATCCTTTTTAAAAAAAAATGTTTATTTAATTTTGTTTAGACAGAGATATAGCAGAGCAGATCAGTGTACATGCATTGCACATCAAATTGCAAAATAGACATCTTACATGGGATATTAAAGCAACAATAAGTTGTAAAGGTCAATTACATTACTCAGGTACATTCTGTATGGTTAAAATACAACTCCATATACATTAAAGCACTCCACAAGATCATGGTTATTGAGACATGACAGCGACATATGTGGTCAAAGCAGCCCTAGGGGTACTAGGGCGTGTGAGTCAGGGGGAGAGGGAGTGGCAACCTCCGATCGCGACGCACATTGCAGGGGAGGCGGTTATCCTATTTGGAAGGGTAGTCTGCGCAAAAGTTTAGGTGTTAATGCAACTATTGGGGTGTTTTTGGCGGGGTTACAGCTGTCTCTGGTTTAGGGTCGTCGGGGAGGGACACATCGCTCTCCCTGAGCCAAATCGTGAAGGGTTCCCAAATATCTTTCAGGCGAGACGCCGTTGGCATGAGGTCCTAGAATGCTTCCAACTGCTCTTGACAATAAACTATGTCTCAAATCCACTCAGCAACGCGGGGGCTTCTAGGGGCTCCCCAATGTATAGCTAGTCTATGCTTTGCGAGCAGTAGCATCATAGCTGTTAGGCGGCGTTTCACAGGTGGGATCTCCTCCACGTAGCCTAGCAATGCAACCAATGGGGAACATACTAGCGACAGTCCAGTGACGGCCTGTATGGTGTCATATACTTCCTCCCAGAATCTAGATATAGCTGGGCAATCCCACGCAATGTGTAGAAAAGTGGCGGCTTCACGTCTGCATTTCCAGCAACGCGAATCTGGGCGTAGCCTCAGTTTATATAACTGTAAGGGGATGCGATAGTACCTGTGTAGAAATTTAAAATGTATAAGCCTCAGCTTGTAGTTCGGGGATAAATATCTTAGTTGTGAGCAACAGAACGCCCATTGTTCATCTGTAGGCAGATCTTCCAAGTCATTTCTCCACTGCGCCAGAGCCCTTGGGGCAACCCATGGGGTATTTGTTTGCGTGAGATTATATAGCCTGGTTATCAGTTTTCGAGAAGACAGTGTAGTTAGTAAGTGTTCTAGAGGTTTCAAAATAGCTGGAGAAGTTGGGAAAGTAGGGTGTATTGTTTTGCAGGTGGCCCAGAGTTGATAATATAGGAGTATTTCCAAGATTGGTACCTGCGTGGCTCCCTGACATGTTGGCGACTCCACAAATGTGCCTTATGGATATAGGTCACCTAGTGTAGAGATGCCCATATCACAGGCATGTGTTATTGAGCCCTTGTCATGTAGGAAGGGGAATTGTGCTGTGGAGGGTGCGTAGAGCAGTGGGGTCCCTGTCTGCTTCCTCAGACCCTCACAAGCCCAACGTAGGGTTTTGACTGTGTTTATTTCGTTCGCACTTCTACGATAGGGTTTATAAACAGCCGCGTGTAGGGGGTTGGGTCAGCTACATCCTTCTCAGTGGCCACATGCAGCTGAAACAGGATGGGATGTACCCAAAAGTGAAGATATCGTGCTTGCGCGCATAACACATAGAGTTCGAAATCAGGAGCACCCATCCCACCCCTCCATAGTGGACGTGTCAACAATTCCCAGCTCACCCGGGGCTGACCACCGGTCTGAACCAGGGCAATCATGATGGACCGCAGAGATTTAAAAAAGGCCTGAGTTAAGGGTATTGGTATATTAACGAAGAGGTATAATAATTTAGGGAGAACTATCATTTTGACTATGGCAATCCTACCTGCTAGTGTCCGAGGCAGAGCGGCCCAGGACTTCGACTTGCTCTCCAACCAGTCCAATAGTTTGCCAAAATTCATGCGCCATATGTCTTGTAGGTCTCTGCTTAGCCACACGCCAAGGTACTTAACGCCACCCTCCGCCCGTGTAAGTGGAAATTTCAATTCAGTGTCTAGTGGGGCTTCTGTTAGAGGTAGAATAGAGGATTTTGACCAATTGATTTTTATACCGGACATTCCTCCATATCGGAGGACTTCTCTTAGTACTGGATTTAAATTGTCGCCTGGTTTTCGAATGTATAGTGTAATGTCGTCGGCGTACATTTAGATTATAAGGATTCTATCTGTGAAAACTAGTCCTCAAGTGGAGTGATGTTGGCGAATTCTAGCAGCTAATGGCTCCATTGCCACTGCAAAAAGTAACAGTGACAGGGGGCATCCCTGCCTGGTTCCGTGGGTAATAGGAAATGGTTCCGAAATTAAACCATTTGCTTTGAGCCGCGCTGTAGGTTTGGTATATAGCAGGCTAATTAATTTAATAAAATTAAGACTGAAGCCCAGCCTAGGTAGAATGGTAAACAAGAAGGGCCACTCTAAAGAGTCGAACGCTTTAGTTGCGTCCTGAAACACTGCAATGGCCGGTATTTGAGGGTCGATTTGATGGACTGTGGCAAAGAATGTGCGCAGATTATGAGCTGTTGACCTGCCCGGCATAAATCCATATTGGTCAGGCCTTGCAATAAGTGGCAAGAGTGGCTGTAGTCTGTTAGCGATCAGTTTGGCCAGAATCTTTGCATCAACATTAATTAACGAAAGGGGCCTGTATGAGTCACAAAGATTAATTACTTTATATGGTTTTAATAGGGAAATGATAACTGCCTCACGCATAGTTGGCGGTAGTACACCAATTTCCAACGATTCTTGATATACATCAAGCAGTCGGGGCGCAAGCTCCTCCGCGTATGACTTATAAAATATGGTAGTCAGCCCATCTAGCCCTGGGGCCTTTTTGCCTGGTAAGCTTCCAATGACTTGTGTGATGTCTTCGACTGTGAAGGGTTCATCTAAATAGTCTCTGTGGTCTGCGCTGAGCCAGAGCAGCTCGATTGAGTCCAAATATTCGCCAAGGTCAGGGTTGGGTGCATTTTGCGTGGCTGTGTATAATGAAGAGTAATCAGATATTCATGAGTGGCTACTTGTCCTCTAATGGGGGAGGAGTTTGAATCTAGCAGCTCAGCTATAAAATTAGGGGAGGTATGTTGTTTGAGTGCATTAGCTAGGGTCTTGCCTGTCGCCCTCCCCATAGCTCCTTGCTCTTACATTTTTCCCCAAGAATCTGATCTCCCTTTCTGCCTCTGCTTCAAATTCCAATATTTTACTCCGTATAGAAGCCAAGTGCTTGGGGTCTCTAGAGTGAAAGAACAGAAGCTCAAAAGACTTGATTTCCTGCTTCAGTTTTGTTAGAGTAGAACGAATAGATCTAAGTACCCCGGACTGCTTAGCGATACAGGCCCCTCTTATTACCACTTTGAAGGCCTCTTATAATGTTCTCATTTGTGGAAAAATAGTGTGTGTCAGTTCTAATTTCTTCTTCGAATGCTGCTTCTAAGAGGGTGTGTGTGGGAAGTCGCCAACTGAACGCACGTGGGGATGTATGTGGAATCCTCCATCGCAGCACAACCGGGGCATGGTCAGATAGTGTGCGCGATAGATGTAGCACATCTACTGTCCAAGCCGCGACATCACATGTTACAAGCCAGTAGTCCAGTCTAGACCAGGCACTGTGGTATGAAGTGATGCAGGTGCCCTCTGTAGTGCTAGGATGTCTGCTACGCCAGATATCTGTTAGCCCGTGTTCAAGGATAATGTTGTTTAGCTGGAGGGTTGACCTGGGATGTGGATTGCGAGGGGTTCCAACACTATCCCAGTTGTTGTTTAGAGTAGCATTAACATCCCCTCCCCAGATGACCGTATCTCCGCCTGTTCCCATTATCTTAGCCCACACAGTAAGAAAAAATTGTGGGTCGTCAACATTTGGACCGTAGATGGCCAGCAAGGTGACCTTTGTCGTCAAGAGGGTGCCAGTTAGAATGACATAGTGCCCGTCAGGGTCTATCTGCGCGTGTGTGGTTGACCAGCCGAGACCTCGTCTAATCAGTATTGAGACCCCCCTGGCGTAGTTGGAGTTTGAAGCCCAGTGTATCTCCCCCAGTATATATGCTTCAGTTTAGGGTCAGTAGCATGTTTCAAGTGAGTCCCTTGGAGGAAGCATACGTCTATAAGGTGCCTGCTTAAAAATGCATGTATCAACCGTGCCTTTCTAAAATCATTGAGCCCTCTCACATTCCATGTGAGGAATTTGGTCTCAGTCATGTTTTAATAGGAAAATTGTGTGATGTGTTTCATGCATGGGGGGGACGTTCTGTGGAGCATCAATAATGGAGTAAGGAGATGTCAGTGCTGGTTTCTTCATTTTGCATGGAGTTGAATTTGCCCTGTCTATATCAAAACCTAAGTTGCTATTTAACCTGTGCAGGTGCAGTGCAGTTAATGACTGTGTGTCTGTATATGCTGTGAACTCCCTGTCCCACCCTCCTCCCACAACAACCTCCCAATTAGGTTGTGACTTATAACCACCCACCCTCCCTTGAGATACCCCTGTAACAAAATAAGAACATAAGCACATGGGAGCTCTCCCTGTGGGGCCTGGGACGCCGGCTTTTACCTGCCATAGGGCAGGGTGGCCAGGCTTTGGCATGTGAAACGGAATCTGCCAAGTAAGAGGCGAGTGACCAACTAGAACCATAAACAAAGTATTACTTATCACTATGGCCAATATACCAAACGCCGTTAGTATATCTAATGCAGATGTATACAAATGAACATAGCCAGAATCGCAGCTATTGAAGAAACATAACAGTTATAATTATTCAAGTACTGATCTGGAATGGTTTGTTATAAAGAGTAGGGAAGTTGCTATCTTTCAGTCATTATCGCTCATGTTCAGTTCAGGAACGGATTGTTGCGAAGAGCGAGGAGGCGACTTCCGCGGGCAAATATGCTTGGTGTATTTTAATGCTGACTTAGCCTCTGTAAAAAGGTGAGTTTGACCATCATGCATGATTTTTAGCTTAGCCGGATACAACATGGCATACGGAATAGAGGCGTTTTGTAGAAGGCGTTTCGCTGGTGCAAACTCCCTGTGTGCGGCCTGAACAGCAGGAGTGTAGTCGGAAAAAGGATAGTTGGTTTCCTTGGTGGGTTATAGGGCTTTTAGCTCTGGCCTCTCTAAGGACTGCGTCTTTGTCCGTATAATTCAAGAGGCGTGCACTTATTAGACATGGCGGGGCGCCCGGCGGAGGCCTGGGGCCCAATGACCAGTGAGCACGCTCCACAATCATGACCTGTGAGAGCGCTGAGCCAAATAGTTCACGCAGCAGATTCTCTATGAATGGTTCCATTTTCGAGATTGCCGTAGATTCCGGAAGGCCAATAATTTTTAGGTTGTTGCATCTAGAGCGCGCCTCCAAATCTTCATTCTTAGCTTTAATCACAGCAAGAACATTCTCCATGTTTAATATTTGCGTTCTGGATTCCGCATGAGAGTCTTGAGTGTCTGACAGTCTATTCTACAGGATGTCTAAATGAGTCTCGTGGGCATCCACCCATTTTTTAAGTGTGTCCAGGCTTGAGGTGAGTGTGTCTATTTTGTAATCTATTGTTTTAAGGCTGGAGCGCCCATCCAGCAGGATAGTCCGTAAGTCTTCCTCCTGTTGTTCCATCAGGTCTTTAGTGCTCTGGGCAGTGTCCGGCTCGGAGCTCGCATCTGTTGTGCGGGTTTGACGTTTACTTTCAAAAAGAAGCTTTGGCTGTTTAGGGTCTGTCTTACCCATGGTAGCAAGTGGTGCAGCGTGACCGCAGGTCGACTCAGCTGAAGCCCCACACCTTGCCAGAATATCTGAGTTGGTGCGTTCCGCTTCCGTCCGCAAAGCAGGCGATTCAGTGATTCAACTGCGTGCTGTATAGAGGTTATTTGATGCAGTGCAGCAGCGCGTCACGTCTCATAGCCTGAAGTGTGAGAGGCGCTACACAAATATGAGGGGGGGAACAGGAGTCAGGATCCGTAGGTCAATAGGGCAGGGGGGGTGCATGGCACTAGCTGGCGAACGGGAGGGAGAGGTTCGATGGGCTCCAGCACAGCCGAAACCGCTCCACCGCAATACAGCGTGAGGAGCGGACAAGATGGCTGAGGCCCAACCTGGCTCCCCACAGTCCCGCACAGCAGCCTCAACTGGCTTCACCCCAATGTGGGAGCACGACCGGGGCTCACCATAGAGCGGGTAACGAGCACACCCGACCTCAGCTTCAGCCCGGTTCCAGCGGGCGCAAAGCGCCAAGCGGGGCCTGGGCCCAAACGGCGCAGCCTCTCCCGGTTCCGCACCAACTTTAACCCCGGCCCACTCTCACCACACTGCCTCACAGCTCCGTCCTGCTCATAGAACTTTGGTTGGCGCCTCTGGTCTTCTTTGCTGCACCAGATCTCGATGGCAGCCCACAGCAGGCAGAACAGCCGGTCCGCCTCCGTCAACTCTCGCCGCAGCTCTGGGCGCTGTGGGTGCACGTGTCTACTCTGCCCAGCCAGCCCCACTATGGGAGTGTCGAGCCGCGGGTGATCAGGGCACAGAGCTGGACCTCCAACAGCTGCCAGCCGCCGCTAATGCTCTGAAGTGCGGGGACAAGTCGTGTGTCGCGCCAGGGTGCTTCTGGCCGTATCGACGCTGCTATGGGGCGCTTAGATGTGTGGCGGCCATTTTCGGCTTCTGGTCCGGTCGCGGCGCCCTCCAAAAAGTTCGGCTATTTCCAGATTTGCTGCGCAGCTGAAACTTCACCAGGACAGCATAGCCGATAGCCACTTGCCATAGCATGGTTTTTCACCGACAGATTCCGTGCCTTTACGGTGATTTTAAAGGATATTGCAGCCTGGCCTGCAGAGCCCCTTCAGAAGGCGGCCATCCTGCAGCGCGACATAGCCACGCCCCCTCCCACAGAAAATCCTTTGTCTCTATTCAGGCCACTTCATACCTCATTAAGACAGCTTGGCTCAGTCTGGCAGAGACTGACCAATCAGAGCAGGGCTGCTAAAAGGCTGGATTTTGGCTAACAGAAAAGAAAGTTCTATAACTTCTTTTGTGTGATAGTTATAATAAATGTAACAGTGGCAAGTTGTTGGGTTTATTCTAACTATCACTGTGATACTTTGAAATATATTCCTTTATTTCAACAGTTACACTTTAATAAAGTATCCCCATGTTAGCTCTTGGATCCATTGTGCTACAATGGAGAAAAATGAAATTGGCTGTTTTTCCTTCACCAGGGCACATAAAACATATTTTATCATGTTCCTGCTTACAGTTACAAGGCACCCTAACCCTGAGGGTGACTTGTATGTAAAAATAAGGTAGTTTGAGACTTTGGAAGTATCTTTAATTCCAAAGTCGAATTTGCATATAATTTAAGTTTAAAATCAGCCTGCAAGGCAGGGCTGTTTTTTACAATGACAGCGGGCACCACAGTAGTGCACACTTAACTACATTAAATCTTCTGGGCCTCTAAACCTACATGTCCTACCATATACTAGGTCTTACAGGTAGGTTGTCAGTACAAATTGTAATTATACCTAATTACCATGTACTTTTATTAAGAGCACATACCCTGGGTCTGGTTAGCGGGGCCCAGGGCACAATCAGAGTCAGAAAACCAGCATCTAGTAGTCAAAATGGGTGCAAAGAGTGGGGGGGACACTGCAAACATGTCCCGGCTTCTCACATCTATTATAATACTCCTTAGTTATTTGTGATTCACCTGGCCCTTAATACAACAATTATTCCTTCAAATATTGTTATCACGCTGTACTATTATCTGATATAATGTGATATCTCTTCCTGTTCATACAAGTGAATATTAATTCATAGGCGTGAAATTATCCTTCCTATCTCTAAAGTGCTCTTACATCTGTCCAGAGTATCCCTGCGGTATTGAAAACTTGGAATAAATAAATAAACAATAATATAAAGGCTTACCCAAATACCTACTTTTAAAAATACACAGAGTTACTTAGAGTGAGGTTTTGATCTGATCCTCCTATAGACATGGAGAGAATAATTCGAACAAAGCAGAATGTTGTGCTGTATCATAATCTCAAACGCAAAGAAAACCTTAAACAGGAATTGCCAGCAGAAAGTAGTCCCTCCCTTGACAGAGCTCATGGCAGCCTTCACCATAGCAGGAGATCATGCATTCAAATAGCAGAATTACTCTGCAGAGCACTGGCAGGTCCCCTAACATGGGAAGCAAAGTGTAACTCAGTCAGCCATTTATCACCACAATTAATTATTCCTCTCTTGTTCACCACTCACCTAATAAAATCAAAAGTAAATGAGTTGTGTTCAAAGCATTTAGTAGGTTTATGTAATACTGTGTGAGCCAACTGCTCTCAACCTGCAATATCTATTATATATTTCTAAGTACATTCATAACTTGCAGTCAGGTTGGTTGACCAAGTTTGTTACTGAGTGCGAGGGCAATTCACGAAATTAAGCCTATATTTAGGTCTGTTGGCAGTTCGCTAAGGGATTCCTCGCTAGCATACAAAGGTTCACCATGGTGTACCTCTTTGCTGCAACTGTGGAGAAATATGCACTAGTAACTCCAACATAATAGGTTGCAGGTGGGAATTACAAGACTTGGTTAGGCTTCTAAGTTTTGAAATGCCTACAAACTCATTTGTTGTTGTGCATTCCCACATGAAAAACTGCTGTCTAACACTATCAAATCCTGGAAATAATCCCAGGAAGGAAAAGAAATCCCCCACCCCACCCCCAGAGTAGATGCCAGTTTAGCGAAAGAGATTTCTCCACAGCGAACAATGTTTTGCTTATAGATGGAAGAAAAAATGCATTTGTGTAGCAGTCTAGGTTCCTCTTGTTCCTTAGTTACGCTCGGTACAATTACGCACAGGGAACACAAGAGCCAGAGGAATGTGTCACATGGCACCCCCAGTAGCATGCCCGAAAATCGACATCTGGGGCAGCTTTCTAGGCCTACTGCTGGGAATGCATACAGATTCCAAAAAAGTGCAGGGTACATATTTACTACTGTTTTACATTTGGCTGCACTTTTTCTAAAATTAAGTTGTCTAGGTTCTCCTATATATATATTTGAGTGGTGATACTTAAAAAAAAATTTTTAGCAGTTGTCAAATGTGTGCACAGTTTGAGAAGCAGTATATTTGTGACACTTTTCTTAAATCAATTCAACCAGTCTAAGCAATAAAAAGAGCTATTTTTATAGGGAGCACTATATAGGTGTAGTTACTTAATCAGGCCGGGTGAGAGAACAAAAAGTGCTGTCCTAATTGGCAGTTTGATGGCATCTAATCCTATGATGATACTATGGGGCTTATTTACAAGCCCCTTGCGCCACTTTTGCGTCACTTTCCCCATGTTAAAAATGATGAAAAAGTGGCGCAAGGGCCTTGTAAATCTACCCCTATATATTTATGTACCGAGGGGCAGATTTACGAGCCCCCTGCGCCACCAGTACGTCACTTTTCGTGACGTACTGGTGGCGCAGGGGGCTGCTCCATATTTACAAGGAGAGGAAAAGCCACCCAGCGTGACTTTTCCTCTCCTTGTAAATACGGCCCCTTCACACGCAGCACTTTTCGGTGAAGGGGCGTTCCATGGGTGTTGCTGTGGGTGTTCCCACGCAACACTCATGGAACAAGACACATCTCCAGAATTACGAGAAATCGTAACTCTGGAGATGCGTCTGAGCTACGCCACCCTATAGGTGGCGTAGCGAGACGCACCGAGGAGAAATGTTTTCATTTCTCCTCGTTTTCCTCTTTCAATGCGTGCTGCATTCTGCAGCACGCATTGAAAGAGGCAAATGGTTGTAGTGATTGTTTTTGTGCAGGAAGGTTCCCCTTCCTGCACAAAAACAATCTCCCCACGACGCAGGCATCCTTGCACCATGGTGCAAGGGTGCCTGCGCCGGCGCATGGCTGCAGTTTGTGCGCCAGCGCAGGGGGAAGCACAAGGATGCGACATATTCTTGTAAATATGTCGCATCCCTGTGCTTCAAAACTAACGCAGCGCGGCGCAGCAAAATGACTTGCTGTACCCCGCTGCGTTAGTTCAACGTAAATCTGCCCTCTAGTGCACAGGTCAGAAAATGAATTCCACCTCATAGGCAAAGACTAACGCTACAGACCACTTTTTTGCAATTATATGGCATAATGTAAGACATTACGGTCAAGGTTAACTGGGACCAGTACGCCCACGGATGTCACATGTTGAAGTTACAATATCAAAATGTTAAATGTAAAGCATAGTATGGAGATCATTAATCTAACCAAATAATGTCACAACATACACGGATTCGATTGTTTGCAGTTCTGGCAGTTTTACTTTAAAAAGGCCGTTAAACGTTCTTCCGATTGCATTTTCAAATTAACAGGCGCTAGGATCCTCGTTATAAACGTTTTTTACCTATTAGAAATGAGCTAGAAACAGCTTTATACATCTGCGCATATTAGGACACTTTCCGTGTGTCTCTTTTTTCACTCTATCTAGGTTCACATGATGAGTGCAACTAATTTTTAATTTAGAAAATGTCATCACCTTAAAGATAGGCAGATGTAAACATACATTTAAATAAAGGCATAGAGTGGTTTGGAACAAGTAGTGCTCTGAGCCAACTTAATTAATTTTGACCTTTCATTCTATTTGAACATGGAGCTAGTGCATGATAAAATAAAAAATGTATCTTTCTGGAATTTAGCCAGGTCTGAGGATGCTGCAGCCCCTGCCACACCACTAGTTCCAGTGCACCTCAAATGACCTCTTTTTAAAAGAAGGCCTCACTCATTTAAAATTATTCACACCCTTAATTTATATTGAACCTGCAGTCACTAAGGGCGTCATCTGTGAGGTTTTGGTGAAGGCCTGCGCAGTAAGTCACCTTGCTGTGCTGCCCTAAGTTAAAGTGAAAGGACAGGGATATATCGTATTTATCCAATACCTCCTTTCGCCCCAGCGCTGGTGGCTTTTAGGCAGCTTAGTGTCAACGCAGACACCCTTGCACCTTGGTGCAAGGGTGTCTGTGCTGTCTGCAGGATTGTTTTTGTGCAGCAAGAAGCACCTTACTGCACAAAAACAATACTGGAAGGCTTTTTCCTCTTACATGAATAGAGGTAAAAATGAGCACAAATAAAGCTATTTCTCCTTGTTGTACTTCCCCTGGGGAGACATTAGGTTTTGGTACTACTCCAAGTTTACATTAGTTCTGTAAATCTGTGGAAGCGTCAAAATTCATGAGTGTTGCATGGGAACGCCTCCGTAATGCAGAGTAAGGCAATGCAGTGATTTGCACTGCCTTACCCTACTCCATATCTATGAGGCCATCATAAATATGATTTTGTAGTTTGATCCGGTGAAGCGTCACAAAAAGTGATGCTCCAGCAGCACAAGGTGCTCATAAATATGCCCTAAAGTATATTTAACAAAGGCAACAGTCAGAGGCATTCATTGCAATCTCACATGAATGCACTTTATTAGGAAACAGATAACACAGCTTTTATTTCAATGGAACCAGTACTCTGGGCCAATGTCTTCCAAAAAATAGATTTCCCTCACAAATTGAAATACTTATATGGTGTGAAACTTACTGTTGTTGCATCTGCATCCATGAAGGCTGAATTGACAGTCTTCATTTACAATAATTCAATAACAGTTATAGTCCAAAACACAGCAGCTATTTAGTATGAGAATATCTTCCAGTTCTAAATGCTCTGTCCAGATTAATTCCGAAGTGATCTCCTTTGAGTATTCTTTAAAAACACACAACTGGTTTGGCACCTATCCAAATATCCACTCACACTTTCGAAAACATCATTGACAAGAGCCACATCAATGCTCTCCAAAAAAGGATATTCTTGATTTGCTAAATGATTATAACACATCAAAGATGGAAAATACAATGGCCCTCATTGCGTGCGGCTTAGTTTATTTCAATATGAGCAGTAATTTCTGTTACAGCACATATTGCAATTAGGAATTTTATAATACATATCGGTAAGTCAAATCTGCTGATATTTATTGGTAGACAAATGCCTGGCATGTAGTGGAACATGCAGATTTCGTTGCTGTAAGCACCAAAATTTGCATGGTATTCCCCAAAATTCATAATTGAATGTAATAATGAAATCAGCAGAGTCACATTCTTAAGGTTCACTAAATATCACAAAAATTCCTGGGCCATTTCTAGTTAGAGCCCATAACCGTGCCCTTGTCTGTCCCCATTTTAACAGGTAGGAAAACCCTCTGCTTTCGAAACAAGGTCAATGTGAGCAATTTGATTGGAAATACCACAAGTCCAGCCCCATCCACAAATCGAGGAATTGCACTATGCACAACTGCCAATATGCAGTGAGTATCAGATAAAAATCATGGATTTAATGTTAATAGCAAATCTTACTTTACTCAATTAATTCTGGCTCAAATAATTCTCTCCGCCTGTTTTCAAACTACTCATCCCACCACATTACTCAATCATAGGTCCAGAGGAACAAGACAAAACAGAGAAAGAGAGGCTATCTTATGTAGAAACTTGTATCAAGTTAAAAGACTAGAAAGAGTTTTTGCCTCTAGAACTTAAAACCACTGACTCAGTACCCACAAAACTCTAACATGCTATCCTCTAAGAAAAAAATCTGACTTCTATAGAAGTGTTACTCAGACTAGCCACAACTTCAATTTACATTGGAGAGGCATCAGGGACAAAGCTGTGCCTGAACCGTCCTCATTCCTCACCAACTAGCTCCTTCTCCAATTGTGCCAACAACTCACACATAATAAAGATGACATACTACAGCCTATAGCTAAGGAGACAGTTTTCCAAGCCCTGACCCCAAACCCTGAGCCCCTTTTGAAAATTGCATTCTCACAAATAGTAATCAATGGTCAATACAGAAGACCAAGCACTGGGTCAGAGACACAAAACAGATTAATGTCTCTATTTTAGCAGCAAAGGTCTCCTCCGATATTCTTCCAGATGACCAAGAGATCAACACTATGACAACACAGCGCAATGAGACTGTCAGAAATACTGGACAATTTTGCTCCTCAAAAACAAAAAAGAAAGAAAATCCTAAGAAATCTAGTCTTTGGTACACCATGCACATGAATAATGTATGGAATCACTCAAGATCTTTGAACGTTTCTGCCACCTAAGGCCCTCCTTTAAAAATCTTGAAAATCTCTATAGAGAACGCAGAAATTGAAAAAAAAAAAACTTTTTAGGCAAAATAATTTTTCTTTGGCACACAAATATATCAAGTCAAAAGAGGCTTACTGAGCTATTTTATATTGTCAGGCAGACCAACAAGCCCTCGTCTCTTTTTTGAACAGCAGTCCAAAACAAAAGATTGAAGACATTTTAATATTTTATGAGGAGAAAATCAAAGAGACTGATATTTTCATCTCATTCACTGAGAAGGACCTATACTTAAATTGTTCAGCTCACAGACTTTGTAATCTTTCAAAGAGATCACTTTGAACAAACTAATCAAAACAATAACTAACAGTAAACCTTCATAATGCTTCCCAGAACTGCCTCCTGTAAAGAAATGACTCCTGGAAATCTTCTTTAAAGACATGTGTACCTCTGTGGCTCCCTAAGGGATAAACCAAATAAGGGTATAATTGAGACAGGGTAGACTTTCTGATTGCTTAATACCAGGTTTCCCACCTTCATCAACTCATATTGAAAAATTATCTTTTCAATAAGTTCCAATCAGATTTTATAGTTGGATATAGCGAAGAGACAGCCATGCTGCAAATAATTGGCGATACAATATGAATCCTCCATAATAAAAACCTTTGCCCCTCAGCCAGCAAATCTTTCATTAGTGTTTGACAAAGTTAATCTCAACACTCTTCTACATGCCCTTAAAGACAGAATTAGGAGTGGATAGAACTTCTCTTAATTGGTTTTCCTTGTAGAAACAATTACATACCATCCTCTCTAAATTAGGTGTCCAGAAGGGATCTACCTTTTCCCCACACTATCCAGTCTTTGCAAAGAATCCCTTGGATGTCTATCAGTCACACCACCATTTCTAACGACCAATACAGTGATGATACTCCGCTCTACTTAAAGTCTTTACCCCTCACAACTCATCTCTGACTGTAATTTTCAGTGATATCCAATCATGGATGACCTCCCACCTCAAGAAATAGAATAATATATAAATGCAGTTTTTCCGAAATTCACCTTGCCTTGGCTTATGATCTTAGACGGCAATTCATTCACTGCATGAAACTCCTTGGGTTTCACCCTAGACAAACAATTAAGCATCCAAGCACACATTAATACATAAGAAAAGGCAAGCAGCACCTGCTCATAGTACTACAAAGGATTACATTTTATGTTACTGAATAGGATTTAAAAAAGGAAGTCAAACCATTAATTTGCTAAGCTTGACAGTGGGATCTTTTCAGAGATAGAATTGCACATCTTTAAAAGTGCCTCTACATGCCACAGCTATAGTGGCGTCAGTAGCAAAATGGTCTGATGAATTTACACTGTGGCTACACGTTGAAGCAATGAGTATTTTGTGGGGGGTGGAGGGGTGGAACTCGCGAAGTTTCAATCTGTGGAATTCTCTGGAGTTTCATAAAAACTCTGTGAGATTCCATGGAGTTCCGCCAACAGGCAGAAATATGCATGCTGTGGTGCAATTTATTGTCAGTAGTGCAAGCAGTGCTCAAAAATCAGTGCAGTGATACTATGTGGTGTGCATGAGTGCAGCCATTCAAGTTGATTTTGCTGCCGCCTAAGTAGAAAATCTGCTCGAGCACCAGCAAATCTACTTAATAAGCAACCCTCTGACTGAAACCACTCGTGACCATTCCCGACTGCTCACGTTAGAAAATGGTGCTTGGGGATGCCAAATTTCACTTGCATTTCTCGAGCCTCGCATGAAAAAATTCTGCAATGCAGTGATTGGTGGAATTTGGCCATAACTCTAGTGTAATGAGCAGAGTTGCCAAATTCCGCCAATTCCGGGGGTGAAATGAAACATTCCACCCACCCTTAATTTTCTAGTTGAGCTGTATTGTTCATAAAGCTCTCCACTCTGGAACCCTTGAAATAATTGGCTCAAAGTATAACACTCTCAGGAGGCATTTGATCATTGTGGTGTTTGGATGCCTTCATCTGGAAATACCACTGTACAAAAAATATTTAAAACTATAGCAATCTCCCAAAGGAGTTCTGCAAAAATACAGAACTTAATTCCCCCCAATATATGTATTTATTTTATTTATTTCACATTTGTATAGATCCGTACAGGCTGCTGGGGTCTTTACGTACATCCATACCTGATACAGAAACGCAACCACTAAGATGTCCTTTGTGCATTCTACATGTTTTAATTCTGCCAATGTAATTGGGACACTGTACAAATGTTTTTTTTGTTCACATTTACGTCACAGTAATTTGGTACTTTCCCAGAATTGCCAGTTTTGTGCAGCACTGTACATTCCTCTGGCATTCGTGTAGTATGGTCTACCCGATAAAATACTGCGAATAAAAAAATATATAAATATAAAACACAGTTCTCTCAGGTCACAGATACATAACACAATTTAAATGGTAAAAATGTGAGGGTGTGGAAGGTGCCAACCGGATTGATCTAATACCTAAGATAACCAATGGGTAGCAGCTGTCCTTTGCAATAAGCAATCATAGCTTGAACCTGGAGAACTATTTGAGCCCTTCTACAGGACCAATGAAAACTGAAGCATTTACGATAAAAATATTTCCACGTCAACAGTAAACTGTTCTTATCACAGTGACATCATATTGCATCCCACCATTTATTTCTTGAGACTTTGTTTCTTTGAATGAAATTCCTTTTGAATTCTTAAGTTTCCACTTGCTTTTCTGAAATGTTTTTAATAGAAGATTGTATTCTCCCTGCAAACTAGTTATCATTCATCACAATGCTAAGCATCAATTAAGTAAAACGAGAGGGCTAATTGGAAAAGTACTAACTTTGAGCACCGACAGTTAAATCAAATGCTCTCAGACTAAAGTCTTGCAGGCAGCCAACCAGCCAGTCAAGCGCATTTGACCATCAGCATGTAATTAAATATCTGAAATGACCTTCATCAAAACCAGAATGTAAATCAGTACAAATAACTTTAAAGCGAAAGAACAATAACTCTTTTTCTCTCTTTATAACATTTTCATCTCCCCACTCTCGCTCTCTGTGTGTGTGTCTCTCTCTCACTCCATGCTCTCCGTTTCTCCATTAACCTTTCACACGTTGCTTGTTCTGGCATATGCCTAATATTAAAATGTCCAGTTTTCATCTATCTTTCTGGAAATAGGGTGGAAACTGTGACCTAGTGCATCTAATTACTCGGCTTATTACCTTCGCATTAAATCAGTAATGGTGTGATGGCTAAAGTAATTACTGAGACTTGAAAAATTACCATTTGCTGAATAATTTTATGAACAGTGCCATGGCTTTCCTTTCTTAATAACTTTCTCACAGAAGGAAGGGGCTGAAGACAATTTCGATTTGCTTAGTTGCTGTTGGAAATACTTATTTTAAGATTTCCACGCCTGGGTTTATAGTACACCATTTATTTATTTTGCCTAGACTTTTATGGCTGATAAGGTGTCCGAGAGTAACTAAGGCTTTGCTTGGGCATATAGCGACGCAAAATGGTGCATGCTACTTATAATTCAGTGCAAAAGGTGTTTTTGACTGGAAAGATGCATTTTTCTCAGCTTTAAAACCGTTTTGCACTGTTTTGCATCACTTTCCATCAAGGAGGTGTTATTGAGGCTGTTTTGACACAAAATTCAACCTTCTAATACAGCTATATGGGTTTGTGTCAAAAACTACCACCTATTTGAAGTAGGTGCAAACAAGGAGGAATGTGTTTATTTCTAAAAGAAAATGCTACGTTGCATGTGTATTGTAGTGCACAGCACACATCCATGTGTGAGCCATCTGAGTATATCTACACATTGCAATTTGTGAAGGACAGGCAAGCTTCCAGTGCTGAATGGTACAAGGCTGTGCATCGTGTCAGGCTGACTTGCTTTGAGCGCCAGCAGAAGACAATGGATGTGCCATTCTCTCCACAGGTTGCTCCCTTTTCCAAGGGAAGAACTACATATTTCGGGGACAGATGCTGTCCGCTTTTGAAGGCTACTTTGAAGAGCTATGATTTTCACAGAGTAAACCTTCTGACCAACCCAACAGAGAAGCAGCACACCCATCAATGTTCCCTTTTTATTTAGAGGTTTTAATATAGTGGAAAGTGCACAACCTTTGAGGTAATGACACCACAAACGAGGAGGCACTACAATTCCACCATTCATTTTTCTAGAAGCTGTGGTCTAGAATCAAAATGCTCACTGGTTTGCAATAAGTAGTGCATAAAACCAAACCTGAGAGGTTCTGTGAGAAAATGCACCTATTTTATATCCTGTGGTCCTAAAGAAACTGCATAAAGTTGAGAACACTCTGGGCTGCTTCTTCCAATTCAACTCTGGTCGATAAACTTTTGCAGTAGCCTGAGAGGAAGAGGGGTTAACGAAAATTTGAATCTTAAAGTACAGTGTGATCATTAGGACCACACAATAAAAGTCTGAGTCAGTAACTTGACATTAAAAGGTTTATTACAAACTCAAAGCCAAGCTAATATAAATAAATCTCAAAAACATAGTATAAAAGTATAGATTAACCAAAGGGAGACCAAATCGTCTTACAATATTGGTCCTCAACAGTAAAGAACAAAGAAGTATTTCAGTAGCTGCAATACAGAAAATAAGAAAAAAAAATTGGTGACTTGTCAAATGGTTTTGTTCCTTCTCCCCATACATGGAAAAGATTTGCAGCATCAATTAAACCCTACACTGACCTAAGGATAGGGACTACCATATTGAAGCAAGGTGTCAGCATCAAAACCTCTGTAGAAGTTCAATAAATAAAGAATCATGTATAGCATGAAGCCACCCAATCAGAAATGTCAAGAGAGGTCTGTGCCTCTCCACGTCTTAAGGGAATCTGACTAAACCCAAGTTGGGTCCACTAATTAAAATGCACAAAGAACATTCAAGAAAACATGAATTCATACACATTATAATGGGCCTCATTATGATGTTGGGCGGAAAACCATCCGACAGCTCATCTGAGGTTTTCCGCCCGATATCAGAGGTTTCCGTCCGACCCCCGTATTATGATACTGGCGCCCGGAGAGAAATCCATGGGGAATTCCGCTCTTCTTCCGACGGACTCACGGAGCCCATCGGGGTGGTGTTGGGAAAAGTAATCTCCAAATGGCAGCAGAGCCAGCCTTGGCTTCACCGTCGGAATTATGAATTCGCTTTCCGCCTGCCCTTTCATGGATGTCCGACCTGCATAAAAAGGCAGACAGAAAGTGACTTTGGGGGCCCTTAGCAGGGTCCCCTTCCTCCCTGGCCCTCCGATATGGGGCCTGCGGGGTACCTGTGGTGCCACCTAAACATCCCTGCATCATGTGGCAGGCACCGCTTGGTGCCTGCCACTCTGTGAAGGGAAGTTTAAAAAGTACATATTTCCTTTTGCAGCTTGTGCTGCGGCCCGCAGCACAAGCCACAATAGGAAATATGCACTTTCTGACTGCAACGAAGGTGGTTGCATCCTAATTAGGGAAGCGGGATTGCCGACGCCTTGTTGGGCTGTCCTGTTTCTGACACGATGCTGGTCGGGCGCTCGTCCGGCGATCATCGTAATAGTGCCCAATATGTTTTCCAGTTCCCAGAAAGACCTTGGTGCCTTGAACACTACTTCCATATTCCAGTCTCAGCTTCCAAAGCGCTCTTGGTTCCTCCCTTTGTCTGATAGTATCAATTGGTAACACTCCCTTTGGTCTTCATTAAAATCATTTGACCTTGCCAGCTCTTCCTCACCTCTCTGTCTCTGAAATACAATGTGCTTTTCTCTAACTAACAAATGCCTTTGGTCTGCACCTGCGAAGGAGAAAAATATGCAAAAAAACCAACTTTCACATTAAGGTTAAATGTCTCGATTGCAAGCTTAAGGCCCATAATCAGAATACTTTCTCTTTAAAACATATTAGTTGTATAACCTACATATAATAAATAAATTAAATATGTAATAATGAATCAAGCTATACCGTGCCGTATTCTTAAATGTGGCAAAATAACTAATACATTTTATTACGACAACTGGGCACAATTTATAACATTAACACACATATAATTCATTCTCACTTTTCCCTGGGGAATACATTGCATTAAATAAATGTCTGTTAGCGTGCCACCTTACAATCTAAACCTATCAAAGATTAAAATTAGCGGTCCAGATGTTTCTGAAAAGGAAAATGTTTATATGCACACACAAATATATCAAAACACACAATAGATGCACTTCTATCAATCAATCAATCAATTAATCAGGTGTTTTGTATAGCACAGCTACTCACCCGTGAGGGTCTCAAGGTGCTGGGGGGGGGCGGCTCCGTAGGGTGCAGTGGTCATCGGAAGAGCCATGTTTTGAGGTGCTTCCTGAACTGGAGCAGTGTAGGGCTTTGCCGGAGGTGGAGGGGGAGCTCGTTCTTGTTCTAGGTCTTGGCTGCGAGGTAGGAGAAGGACTTTCCACCAGTTCTGGTCTTGTAGATGCGTGGCACGGTGGCCAGAGAGAGGTCGGCTGAATGGAGGTTTCTCTTGGGTGCGTAGAAGGTGAGGCGGTTATTTGGGTATGCTGGTCCGATGTTGTGAAGGGCATTATATGCGTGTCTCCAAAACATCGTACCAGCATACCTAACCTTCAGTGCACCATATCTCTTTAGTATTATTGTGTCACAGAAGTACATGAGGCCAAATGTAAATACGTGTATGTGGCCTAGCCACATGTAGAAGTATGGAGCCAAAATTAGCCTACTACACAAATTGCAATCAGATCATTATCAGATTAAACCAATCAAAACCTAGTGTTCTTGAGCATCTTTTGTCTAGACTCCTCTAGATGCTTCATATCATCATAAATTCTGCTCTGACCTTCTTCTAACTCTACATCTGCTCTCTTTCTCTTCACTCCCTGTCTCACTTGTGCATGCTGATATCCCTTAAAGATCAAATATAGGAATATCGCAGAAAGGGTGATTACCAAAGGGGAGTGTCTGGTAAAAATTGAAAGGGCTCTCCGTATACCCTTGTGGGACTCGGCACCATGCCAAAACACAGTTCCTGAGCCTAAATGCACAGAGGAACTGACTGTCCTCATGCAAGGGGATGGAAAAGGACGACTGACACAAATTAATGATTTCAAACCACTTAGCCTCACATGGAATTTAGAACCAGCGACGGCTTGTGCAGATAAGAGCAGTAGGGCGGTGTGGCCATGTGGCCGTGTGTGTGGGGATTTCGACAGACAGTGAGGGAAAATTAAATAAATTATTTATTTTCCCTCGTCGTTGTCTGTCGTAATTCCCCGTCCGACCCGGCCCCACCACTCTTGCCTGCACGAGCCACAGCTGTTTAGAACAGTATTACAGCAGGATTTTGTACCATGGGACAACAAGGGATTAGTGATCTTGTGAAGTCCCTGCACTATGCAGTAATTACCACTAGGCTTCTGCAGGCCCATAATTGGTGAGTTATATGGACTACCCATGATTTCTTTCAGTATAGCTTGTTGAATCATCGTCTCGATCCCTTGATATATTCCAGCAATCCTTTCAGAGGTCAAATTATACTGCAGTGTTCTGGGATATTCCACATTTGGTTTTATTTGTATACGGACAGGCTCAACTCTTTTAAAGTGTCCAATGTCCTTTAATGAGTCCAATGTCCTTTTCTGAAAAATCCCAAACTTCTGGTCTCATTGAATCTCTGAGATCTAAAGGCAAATCTTCTGTTGTCATCATTGGATACATTACAAAACAATGTCCTTATCATGAGTTTGTTGCTCTATTCATTTTTAGGGTACAATATATAGTGCAATTCAGTTTGCACAACAAATCATGTCCTAACAAACTCACAGGAATTGAATCACAAACCACAAATTGAAGATTATCCTCAAAACGTCTTATCTTTACAGGGACATCATCAATAATGGGATTCTTCATTTGTTGATTAGCAACTCCAACGACTTGGATAGTTCTTCCGGAGAGGGGTAGGTTTGGTGACTTCCCTTGATTTCACAGTAGAACGGGTAGCACCAGTATCAACCAAAAATGATACATTGTAGCCATTTAGCTCAGCATCTATAAATGGGCCAATCTGGTCTACCTCCAAGACAGCGCAAAGTACACAATCTTCCTCCCCCCTCAGGCACTGTCAGGAGGACCGATTGATGCCAAGATTTTCACTTGTCTCAGACATAGGAAATTGTTGACAAGGATTATTATCCTGGAAAACATTCTGATTCAAATTCGGGACCTTATTTGAAGACATTCTGGGTACATTTGCAGCTCGCTGTGGCATCGGAGGTTGAGGAACCTGCATCACTGGGGCCTGTGGCACATTTAAAATTCTGAGGTCTAGGTCTGGGTACACTTTGTTGCTGCATGGAATTACTGTTCTGAGTTGCCACAAACCCTGGATTTTGACCTTGATTTGCGGGATTAAGACAACATTTCACTTCCAATGCCCCAGCCTATTGCAGTAGTGGCATGTAATAGACTTCATAATCGCAAAAATGACAACTGGTCACAATTCATAAGGAAAACATTAACACCCATATAATTCATTCCCACTAGTGGTGAATGCACTGCATTAAATGCATTTTAGTGCCCCACCTTACAATCTAAACCTATAAAAGATTCATATCAGCAGTCCAGATGTTTCTGAAAAGGAGAACATTAATATGCACACACATATATACATCAAAACAAGCAATAGATGCAATTCTATACCTTTAGTACACCATATCCCTTTAGCATTATTTTGTCACACAAGTACATAAGGACAAGTGTAAATACATATATATATATATATATATTGCCTAGCCAAACATAGAAGGTTGGAGCCAAAATGATGCTACTCCAAACTCATTGGCACTTAAACATGTTGACCTCCATTAATTAAGGGTGCATACATGCCTTTGTTTCCAATATGTCTTAGGAGGAATATGAATAAAGAAGGAAATATACTCCCACTGACACACTCTGACTTGGCTTCAATCGGTTATAGTCCCAAATTTAAAAAGGGAAACAGGTCAGAACCGGCCTCTTACAGGCCCATATCCCTCATTGATTTTGAGGTGAAAATTATTGGTTGGGTCCTGTTGGAGCGACTCTCTTATTGGGCAGAGGAGCACAGTATCTTGTCTGACCTGCAATATGGGTTCAGGTCGGGACGGAGTACAGTTGAGCAAAATTTGAACATCTATTTGCTGATCTCTAATTACACTAAGGCCAAGAGGGAGGCAATCCATCTGGCCTTCATGGACCTCTGTTCAGCTTTCTATAGAGTTAACCTCTCCAAGCTGTGGTCCATCATGGCTCAGATGGGTATAGAGCCCGCCCTAGTTTATTTTTTTCATGATTTGCAAAGGGACCTTTCGGCATCTATTAGATATGGCGCCAACACATCGCACTTTAAATTGAAGTGTGGGGTTCACCAGGGTTGCATATTAGCGCAATTTTTATTTATTTTTTATATCAATCAATTAGAATCAGTTCTTACAGATTTTCACCTGGACGTCCCTAGGGCTGTAGGCTGCCCGATACCTTCCCTGCTTTATGCGGACAACACAATATTAATTTCTCTGTCTACAAGGGGGCTACAGAAACTTTTAGATCTATTTATCGATTTTATGAACGCCCTTGATTTGTCTACTAATTTCTCCAAATCACACGTGATGACGTTTGGCCCGTCCAAGACAAAAAGCATGAGATTCATAGTAGAAGGACACCATATTATCCAGGTTGATAAGTTTAGTTATTTGGATGTCTGGTCTTAATTGGCACTCGTTAGTAAATCATACCGTGGCAGCTTTCAACAGGGCAGTGTTTAGCATAGGAGACTTCTCCCTGCGGTTGGGGCGCACCCACATAAAAGCAGTTCTGGAGAAATTCAAGGCCAAGTGCATCCCAATAGCTAGCTATGAGTGCAGTATTTGGGGATATGGACCAGTTACTCCAATTCAAATAGCGGAAAATAAATTCCTCAAAGGCCACTTAGGGGTCCCACAAAATACACCTTCTGAGGTTGTCCACGCATGGGCTGTGTTATTGATTATATCCGGCTCTGCCCCCTGTTGCTCTGGCTGTCAGTCTCGTCAAAGGGGGAGCTAGGCCTCAATAGATTGATCATGTAAGACTGTATGAACCTGGACAACCCTTCTCTGATTCCTTGGTTAACCTATGTCTCCTCCACTATGAAAAGTTTAGGGAGACCTGAACTTCATTTTGATCCAAGTGGTATTGTCCAAACTGATAAAAGGTGGATCAAAGAAGCGTTTAGAGATAAGATGGCAGCAGATCGAGAGGTTTTAGCACTTAATTTAGCTTTTTGCACGTCATGCTATTTTAGTAAAAACTGTAAGTGGCTTGGAGGCATACCTTACCTTGGACATGCCTCGCCACCAGCGATGACTGATGACATTTTTTAGGTTATATTATTCCTGTGACTATTGCTCTCCAATAATGGTTACTTTAAGGACTCAACGTTGCCTTTGTGTGATTGTGGTAATGTTTCCATTAATGATAACTTGCACATAGTCATGATCTGTATGAAATATAATTATTGCATTCTAAATACTTACGTCCACTCCTGAAGCCCACGAACTTTAGCAAAGTGAGACCTGCACTATTGTTCCTCCAGTTTTTAACCACCCCTACAGTGTGCTATTTTTTATCTTGTTATCTTTCTGGTGTTTTAAAGCCAATCAAATTTTAATTTATCCGATGTTTATATTTATGAAATGTATCATGCAGTGAATGTAAAATCGTATAAAGTATAACATATATATATATATATATATATATATATATATATATATATATATATATATATAGTTATATATATATATATATACACACTAACTGTTAGCATACACACAAGCATTAGAGGTTGCGGACCCATTAGGTCGGAATGTACCCTTAATCAGGCAATGATAACAGAGATGACTACACCAGGGTATATAGTGGTTGATGCATTGATTAGTATAAGTTAAAACAGTGTCAGTGACAACAGGTATTTTCCATCCACACTGATGAGTCCAACAAACAACAGCCCTCTTAGCAGTTTTCACAAGAACAGCAATGATGACAAGCCAGGGCACTGTATAAATTATCGAAGGTTGCTGACATGGGCCGCTTTCTCCCTTTTTAATGGTACCAAGAAGGTACCACTGACATAAGCACACCAGTAGAGACACTGAGTCATAGAGTCCCAGAGTGAGTGCACAAGCGTGCAAGTATTATTATTTATTATTTAGGGATTTTCAGAGTGCGTCAGCATCTCGGAGTGTCCCAGCACCACGTAGCAAGTCTGATTCCTTTAAACAATGGAACTAGAAAGTGGAGCTAAAGAGCCAGGTCTCTATTAACTCTCAAAATGTCCCTAGAAATGTACAGCAGAACTGGAAGGGAATTCCACTCCCTGGTGGCCAGATGATAGAAGGAGCTACCAGCCCACTATTTTCATCTGAAGTATGGAATTGTAACTAGCAAGGCATTAGATGACCGAAGACCCTGTGCTGGTTGGTAAGGTGTAAATCTACAAAAGAGATACTGAGGTCCTTTGTGAGAAAAACCTTTGTGTGACAGGACCATACCTCTGAATCTCACATGTTCTTTCATAGGTAACCAGTGTAGTTCCTTTAGACCTGGTTGCATGTGGGCTCTCCTGGGATGGTGTAATAAAAGCCTGGCAGCAGCATTTTGCACCAGCTGTAATCTCTTCAGGCGGTAGGCAGGTAGGCCCCTGTACAGAGAGTTATAACACAAGGCGTTAGAGCCAGACAAATCACTAGGACCTGGGTAAATTACGGTACATTAAGACAAATGGCCCTAGTGGACACAATGTTAAATCAATTTTGTAACAACACCTGTACAATTAATTCAAAACAATTACATATACGTTTGACACATTTATTCATACAAAACACGTATCCTCATGTTCGTTTTGAATGCAACAAAAATGCATGTTCAACAAATTCAAACATTTGTTTTCAGAATGGTGCCCCAGTGGGAAGGGAAAGGTAAGTGCAGCGTTGTGCAAAAGTGAGGGCAAGTGAGAAAGGGAGGGCAATATATATATCAAACTCAGATAGAGTGCCATCTGGCCTACAAAACATGGCCAATCCATTCATAACACCATGTTAAATGGACACATGGAGGGCCTAATACTGTTGTACACAGTGGTAAATTGAATGTGTAGCTGTCGACGTTTCGACCCTGGTGGATAAATGTAGATAGCTGCAGTTCTTACAATAGGGTCTTCATCAGGACCAAATATGGGACACCTAGAATTAATTCAGGGACCTCCATTAGGTACAGGTTATGAAACATAAAATAAATTAATTCGCAATTGGATGTAAGAAAAACAATTTACTCTAGAACCACCAGGAGCATGTGGTGATAAGTAGAAAATGGATGGGCCCTTGGGCTCCAAGGACAGGAAGGGAGATGGAATTGTGTCTGAAACAACATATAAATAAAGTTCAGCACACTCAATGTTAACGGCTATGAGTAGTAAAAATTAATTAATTTATTGTCATTGGTCCCAAAACACAGTGAATAATCACTTACTTGTTGAAGCACAGTAATTTGGTTAAAGATCTTGGGCTCGATTGAATCTAAGTCCCAAGAATCTAAAAACGAAAATGAGAGACAACGAATAGTTAGTCTCCACCACCACACGTAAAATATTAGGGTATTGAGCATTCTTAAATACGTCCTAAAGGACTCCGCGTAGATCACATACCTTTGGACAGCGGCTTGCATCCGTCTCGGAATACAGAAGACAGAGCACTGAGCACTGGGGCACCATTCTGAAAACAAATGTATGAATTTGTTGAACATGCATTTTGTTGCATTCAAAACGAACATGAGGATACGTGTTTTGTATGAATAAATGTGTCAAACGGATACGTAATTGTTTTGAATTAATTATACAGGTGTTGTTACAAAATTGATTTAACATTGTGTCCACTAGGGCCATTTGTCTTAATGTACCATAATTTACCCAGGTCCTAGTGATTTGTCTGGGTCTACCCCCTTGTGTTATAACTCTACTAGAGCAGGTGTCTACCTGCGAGGGTTTCCTCTCTGGGAATTAAACTCCTAACATGTCTGAAAGAGAGACATTATCTTACACCGAAGATTATATTAACCAACTCATCCAGGGACCACAGGGTAGCACCTTTCTCTCCTCCGCCACCCCCAGCATAGATTTCACACTCAATGACAAGATCTCTCGACTTGAAAGATTAAAAAAGAAATTAATACGTACAGGACTCCATGGGCATTTACTCACAAAATACTCGCAGACAAATATAATACCGGTTGGACTTCAAGTTAGGAATGAGCCGGCTATTTTCGTAAACAACCCCAAATTTAAGGAGAACTTCAGTTTCGTGTCTAACAACTGCTCAAGCCACTGGATGGTGTTGGGTGTTGAAACCGCCATTGAGCAAGTGGAGAAACTCCTTAAAGAGATTGCAGATCTTAAACAAGAGATTGCGGGAGACTCAGCACTTACCAATGCAAAGGAGGCTCTAGAGCGCTTGAATAAAACAGTTAAGGACTTTGACACTAATACTCAAGCTAAGAAATTAGACAAACTACAAAAATACATCCATTACTACGACAAGAAGATTACCTATCCATACCTCCAGGAAGACTACTTTAAGCATGACCAACAGGGACGCTTCACGGGTAGAGGCAGAGGTGGTTATAGAGGTCGTCGAAAGTTTACCACCTTCTCTGAATCCTCAGGATCCAACAGGATGCGGATCAACCTGGGACAAGCTCTGACTACAACTACCAGGACAGCTGGTACACACCAACGCAGGGACCCTCTTTTTTAGGGTACGCTCAATGGAGACCTCCCAGGGGTCGGAGTTACAACTGGAATCGGGGCCCACAACAGGCCCAAGAACGAAGAGAACAGAGTTGGGACGGAGGCCAGACCAGGGGCCAGAAGCAGGTCCGGTTCCCACCGGAGAGTCATGGCGAAATCCAGACCAGACGCCTTGTCTACAAGTGGGAAACCCACAGAACAGCCCCATTATAAATGTATCCTCCTATGAGCTTACACCAGATGAAGAACGGGTACTTTGTAAGGAATTGTCTTTTGTGCCAACCGCACGACCAAACAAATTCAACATTAAAGCGGAGTTGCACCGTTTCTTTAGGAAGGTGAGATTGAGGTACCATTTCAGGAATACCCCCACTCTTCCGCCTGCGTCACACACTGGTCTACGAGTACCACCTACTTTTATGCCACCGGCACCTTTTGTCTCTAATAAGATATTGGCATGTGAAAGCGTGGTCTCCAGGGATGTTCTGAAGGTAAGCTCCCAGCGACAATACGTCAAATATAACATCACCAAGTCAGGACCTGAAACACTACAGTCATTGAAGAACAACGGACAAATTGTCATCAAGCCGGCGGACAAGGGTGGAGCCATAGTGGTCCAGAATATAAATGACTACAAGATGGAGGTCCTTAACCAACTGGGGGATGCCATCAGTTACACCCGCCTGCGGACTGACCCCTCCAAGGAGGTGGCAAGGCTCATTCTTAAAGTGACAGAAGAAGGTCGCAAAATGTTTTTTTTATCAGACTTGGAATTCAATTGTTTAAATCAGAAACATCCCCGCCTTCCTACAATTTACACCTTACCGAAGGTACACAAGAATTTGGAACATCCTCCTGGACGACCGATGCTCTCTGGCTGTGGCTCTCTACTCGAACCAGTTTGTAAGTACGTTGACTTCTTTTTGAAACCTATCACGGAAGCAACCAGCACCTACCTAAGGGACACCATGCAGACAATTAGGTTGGTGGACAACCTACCATTCAACCCAACAAACCAACGTCTTGTAACTTTGGACATAGTATCATTGTATACTAGCATCCCACAGAAACCAGCCTTAGAGGTCGCCCGTACTGCCCTCAATAAGAGACCGGCGCCCACCTTGGTGCCTACAGACTTCATTGTAAAAATGCTGGAGATTGCCATGATGCATAACTTTTTCTTTTTTCAAGGGGAATACTACCTCCAAACTAAAGGAGTCGCAATGGGGGCTAGTTTTGCCCCAGATCTGGCAATCATATATATGGACCATTTTGAGGAGACCTTTGTACTCAGTGAAAGGAACCCATACCAGGAACACCTCAATTTATGGAGAAGGTATATTGATGACGTCCTGATGATTTGGATGGGGACATCTACCGAACTGGACAACTTTTTTGAGTGGCGTAACCAACGGTGCACGGATATTCAATTAACCCTACACTCGGATTGCAGCAGTGTTGATTTTCTAGACATCTCTATTAAAGTAGATAATAATTTGCTGTACACCACCCTATACAGGAAGCCAGCAGAGCGTAACTCGTTGCTTAGATATAGCAGCCACCATCCCAGAGGTCTGCGCGATAATTTAACCTTTGGGCAGTTCCTACGAATACGTAGAAATTGCTCCCGCAAGGACGATTATCTGTTTCAGTGTGAGAATTTCACTGATCGCATCAATGAGAGAGGCTACCCACGGAGGCTGGTGAAGAAAGCAAGAAAAAGAGCCTGGTTCAATCCCAGGGAACATCTACTGGTTGCCAAAACACGTCAGGACAATCCTGACAAAAGACTGATATGCGTCACTACCTTCTGCACTCGCAGCAATGCCATCAAACAGATCATCAATCAATACTGGGAACTCATCTCCGACGAGTTGGGTATATGTGAACCACCCATGCACTCTTTCAAGAGGGGAAAAAGTATACGTGAACATGTGGTGCACTCCCTCCTAACCACACCGCCAGCACCGACCATCCAATCCCTTTGGGATCTTCCTGAGATAACTGGACACTACAAATGTGGACATTGTAAGCTTGCAGCCTTACCATTCAGACATAACAACTAACATACAAACACCATACAATTGACTTGAAAATGCATACCAATTGCAATACAGCTGATGTCATCTATGCTATCCTATGCCCATGTGACCTGATGTATGTTGGACAGACACGTCAGAAGGTGAAGACACGTGTGTTGCAAAACTGCGGCAGGGTTAGATGTGGCATAGTGGGGGCACCTCTAGTAGAACATTTTCAAGTAGTAAACCACTTACCTGACAACATTAGATGGGTTGTCCTTGAAAAGGTTGCTTTGGGCATCAGGGGTGGCGACATCCAACAGGTGCTAAACATGCGAGAATGCAAATGGATGCACAGGTTTGACACAATCCAGAACGGGCTGAATGAGCTGGACGCAAGCAGTGACCAACTATCATGCCTAGTGAGGGAGTGAATAGTGCTATCTCTGTATGTTAAGCCGTGAGATGCACCCTTTTTCATGGGCCCCATGAAAATATATATATGTGTCACTATTTCCTATATGGCACTGTGTGGACCACGTAACAGATCAATGTGTCCCTATATATTCATGGCTTAAACTTTTAATTTAGACTTCCATACACAACATATCCAAATGCATGTGGACAGATATTGCACAGCTCCAACGTAATACTGTGTATGATTGTCCATTCAAGATCACTAGGCCGTTATGTATACACCTTATATCTCTCGGATACAAACACCAGGTTTTGCATATTGCCACCCCAGTACGTACCTTGAGATACATCCATTTAGATAGACCCCATGAAAAAATATATATATGTCACCAATCTTTATGTTTCACGCTGCGGACCACCAAACAGATCAATGTGTCCCAATATATTCATGGTTTGACTTTGTATTAGACTTCCTTGCATAACATATCCAAAATGTATATGGACAGATATTACACAGCTTAACACTGTATTTGATTGTTCATTTCCAGGTCACTTGACTGTCATGTATACGCCAACCAACTGCTTTGCTATTGCATAAACTGTTAATTGTTTTCGATATAAGATAACTTAGGATTGCACATAATGGCAATCACTACGTATTCTTCAGATTTACATACAATAGTGTTTGAACATCAGATGCTCTCTAAGTTTTTTCAATTGCTTGAGTAATGCATTTGTTTTATAATACACAATGGTTTGTTGAGATTCAGCCCTGACCAGAACCACAATTGGTTGTGATACACTATATGCATCGTACATATTAAAATACTACAACATCACGCACCTTGTATAACATGGGCGTGTTGCGGGTCGACTGGGCCTGTGTTTTTAGTTATGAACAGCTCCCTTCTTCAATATACCGGGCGCAGTTGCTGATGATGTAATCACTGTGACACGCATATTCCGTGCTAGCAGAACTCGGCTGCTGCCTGCCGGAGCGCAACGCGTGCGCGCTTTGAGCTGCTACTTAACCAACGGACGGCTCAGTGCTCCATCTTCTGTATTCGGAGACGGATGCAAGCCGCCCTCCAAAGGTATGTGATCTACGCAGAGTCCTTTGGGACGTATTTAAGAATGCTCAATACCCTAATATTTTACATGTGGTGGTGGTGGAGACTAACTACTTGTTGTCTCTCATTTTCGTTTTTAGATTCTTGGGACTTAGATTCAATTGAGCCCAAGGGACCAATGACAATAAATTAATGAATTTTTACTACTCATAGCCGTTAACATTGAGTGTGCTGAACTTTATTTATATGTTGTTTCAGACACAATTCCTTGTCCCTTCCTGTTCATGGAGCACAAGGGCCCATCCATTTTCTACTTACCACCATATGCTCCTGGTGGTTCTAGGGTAAATAGTTTTTCTTACATCCAATTGCTAATTAATGTATTTTATGTTTCATAACCTGTTCCTAATGGAGGTACCTTAATTAATTCTAGGTGTCCCATATTTGGTCCTGTTGAAGACCCTATTGTAAGAACTACAGCTATCTACATTTATCCCCCAGGGTCGAAATGTCAACAGCTACACATTCCATTTACCATTGTGGACAACAGTATTAGGCCCTCCATGTGTCCATTTAACATGGTGTTATGAACGGATTGGCCATGTTTTGTAGGCAGGATTGGCACTCTATATGAGTTTGATGTATATATTGCTCACTGCCCTCTCTTTCTCACTTGCCCTCACTTTCGCACAACGCTGCACTTACCTTTCCCTTCCCACTGGGGCACCATTCTGAAAACAAATTTTTGAATTTGTTGAACATGCATTTTTGTCGCATTCAAAACGAACATGAGGATATTTGTTTTGTATGAATAAATGTGTCAAACGTATGCGTAATTGTTTTGAATTAATTATACAGGTGTTGTTACAAAATTGATTTAACATTGTGTCCACTAGGGCCATTTGTCTTAATGTACCTGTACAGAGAGTTGGCATAGTCCAGCCTTGATATAATTAAGGCCTGGATCATCGTTTTCTGCTGTGGGAGGGGCAGGAGGGAGAGAAACTTTTTAAACATTTTTAGCAGGCCAAAGTAGGTGCCTACTACCCCCACAACCAGGGAGGCAAAGGAAGCCATGATATTCAACTTAGGCCAATGGGCATTGTCCCAGCTAGGCGGGGGGACCCCGAATATCAGAAATTCTGTCTTATTAGTATTGCATTGGAGGCTGCTATTGCGCATCCGCTGAAATATAGATGTCAGACAGGCCTGAAAGTTAAGCAGTGCATCGGGTGAATTTTTACCAAGAGTAAGAAGCAACTGCATATCATTTGCATAAGATATAGTATGCACTCCAAAACATTCTATCAGAGTAGCCAAGGGGATCATGCACACATTAAACAATGTGGGGCTAAGTGCAGACCACTGGGGGGCCCCATAACACAATGCTTTATAGTCAGAGCCAAATGAGGCCATCCAGGCTGAGTGAGACCTATCTGTCAAGAAAGAACGTAGCCAAGGCATGGCAGAATTGCAGACACCTCTGGCCTCTTGGCACTGCAAACGTATTGAATGGAATACTATGTCAAAACCTGCAGATAGATCAAGGAGAATCAGTGCTACCTGCTTCCCTTGAGCCACCGCTAGCATTATTATGTCAGAGAATTCTAACAGTGTGGTCTCAGTACTAAAGCCAAGGTGGAAGCCAGATTGAGTAAAATGCAGAAGTACATTCTGTTCAATGAAAGCAGAAAGTTGCTTGCTAACCGTTTTTTTCAAAATCTTGGTGAAAGATGGCTCACCAACTACCACCACCCTGATGAACACCATACACTCAGGAGCACCCACAGTCCCATGCCCCCACTGACACTTCAACTTCGGAAGCAATGAGATCAGCCACCAGCTCACCACCATCCTCAATGCCTACATAGCTACAGCCACATTTCCAGATGCTTGGAAGCATGTGGAGATTAGACCCCTCCTCAAGAAACTATCGGCAGACCCCAGTAAACTACAGAACTACTGTCCCATCTCTCTCCTCCTGTTCCCCGTAAAAGTCCTGCAGAAGGACATCAACCTCCAACTCACTGATCAACGGGAAATAAACAAACTGCTGGACCCGTACCAATCAGGCTTCAGGCCAACTAAAGCACTGAGTTGGCCCTGATCGCAGCAACAGATGACATCTGAGCCCTTCTCGACAGAGGAGAATCAACCACCCTCATCCTTGTTGTTCTCTCTGCAGTGTTCAACACAGTCTCCCACCACACACTCATCGACCGACTACGCCAGATTGGAATCACAGACGATGGGCTTAGATGGATGGCCTCCTTCCTCATGGGATGCACTCTGAGAGTCCGCCTCCCACCTTTCACCTCGCAACTCAAGCACACCATTGGCGTAGTACCCCAAGGTTCATGCCTCAGCGCTACCCTTCTCAACATTTACATGACTCCTCTCACAGATATCGTCCGATTGCACAACATCAACATTATCTCCTAAGCTGACGACACTCAGCTCGACCTCTATCGCTCAATGAACCCCACCTTGACAGAGGCCAACTTCCACAACTGCATGAAGTGCATTGTGACAAGGATGAAAGACAACTGCCTGAAACTCAACACGGACAAAACTGAAGGTCTGATCTTCGGCAGAAACACCGCCATCTGGAATGATTCCTGGTGGCCTGCAGAGTTCAGACCCACACCCACGCTAAAGGCCACACCCGCAACCTCGGCATCATACTGGATAGCCAACTCTCCTTGAAACAACAGGTCAATGCAGATCCTGCAAAGACTCCAGGCAACCCAGAACACAGCAGCCAGACTGATCCTCAAGCTGCCCAAGAGGACACACATCACCCAGCACCTGAAAGATTTCAATTGGCTCCCTGTCCAAAAGAGATGTCAGGTCAAGCTCCAGACCCACACATAAAAACCCTCCACAAACGAGGATCAGACTACATGAACCATCGCCTGATCTTCCACCAACCCTCCAGAAACCTTCGCTCCGCACACCTCATCCTCGCTCAGACACCACAGATCTGCTGCAGCTGCTCTTTAGGATGATCCTTCTCCCACCTCGCTGCCAATGCCTAGAACACCCTCCCTCCCCACCTCCGCATGTCCCCCTCATTGAACCACTTCGGGAAGGGACTCAAGACCTGCAGCATATGCATACCTCCCTGTGTGATTTGTTGCATTCTACAAATAATACTTGATTGATAATAATTGATTGACAAAGAGATGGGGGTAAAATTGGCAAGATTGTCTTATCTGCCAATGGTACATAAAGCTTTGAGAAATTGACTGATATTTTTGACAACTGACTACCACTGGGTATACAGATTTCTGGAGTTTTATACTGTATAATGTATTTGGGAAGATGGCTCCCCAATCAATATTCCGCTTGATCTCTTTTTAGTGCAGTGACACATAGGTTACTTTACAATAGTGCTCATCAGGTGGAGATGACTGATCATTACTAAGAATATTGAAAAGTATAGCTATATCCCTCCCCTTTGCCCCTACCAGATAATATGTGGATATATGCTATCTCCATGCAACAGAAACCAAGAAGAATACCTGCGGTGAGTTGATTTACATAATGCATTTGGTCACCCCAGTACAGATGTTTCATGCTACGAGTAGGAATTCTGACTATGTTACATGGATGTATTCTGTATTTTCTGTCTGTCTCTTTACTTTGCTTTCCTGCCTCCAAACCATCCACCCTTCCCATTTGCCCACTCCCACGTTCCTCCCATTTATCCCTTAACAAACCTGCTCAACTTCCATTGCTATTACTATGACATTGACGGAGGGGAGGTTTTTGGTCAGTGCTGTATAGATAAATGTATGCAAATTTTGAACCTGTCCTATTGCAGCCTGCTTGTTGACCCACACATAGGTTTGCATTCTATCATCTGTACTGAAAATCTAAATAAGGCATTGTAAAAACACAGACAGAGAATTCAAAGATAAAAAGAAAAGTTTTTTTAAACAAAATTTGGAAAGTGCAGGACATTGTTTATGACGTAACGCATTTTCTCGTTATTTTCATTTAGTAAGCTGTGACTGTTAATTGACTCTCATGGGCATGTTGGTATTAATAATGTTAATGATTCCTGCAATTTCCACTGTTTATACTGTGCAGCCATCAATTTGTATCAAGAGTTATTGTAGCCTTCACCATTATTACCTCTTCATAAGTCCCTACAAAGTTATACCTTCAGTTTCTCACCCCTCTTTGCGTGATAATATTTGGTCTGTTTTCCATGTATATTCTGATGGCAGGTTGTGGTCTATGACTAGGCCCTACATCCCATTCATTGAATGAACATAACTGATGTGCAAGGCCTGTCGCCATGCTCATTAGGGGTTGGACATGCACAGCAGGAGTTGCTCTAGGCATTGAGTGGTAAGTGGCAACAAGTGACGATAATTTTTGGGGAAGCGACACGGAAAATACAGAATGGTCAAAAATACAGTATGTTATCATATTATGCAATGAATTTCAGTACTAATCCTCCAACTTTTCTTTTCACTCCAGATTTTATTCACCTCACCACACATTATTTTCTTGTGATACATTGCAAACACATGGATGAGGGGATGAGGTTCGTTTTCTTGACACATCTCCTGCAGCATCTTCACAAGCCCATTTTTCGGTGATTCCCTCTTTCGAGCATCCTCTTTTGCAGTTCTCGTCTACCTCATCGTCTGTTCTCCAAGCCCACATCCTCCAAACTCTTTGGAATGGTTCACTTTCAGGGGACATCCCGTTGTTGTTGATACAAAAGAATGTAGCGTGCAAGTCACATTTGTTTCTGACATTTATTTTTTTTACCAGGTAGTGGGAACAAATCTCAGACAATTATATTTTTCTCTTTTCTCTAACAGTCTCTTTGCCAAAAATAACACTATCTTCATCCTCAACAGGTACACCATTTGAGAAGTGCTTAATTTGTAAAAAATAAAATAAAATGTAAGTTCCAGGGCCTAAGATATTTCTCAGGAGGCCACCACAGTATATACTGTCCATTGCCCCTGCCAGCACTGCCAAATGCCAGTACCTACACAACTACTAACTGTCACACTCCTACAAGTGACATAATTTGGACTATTCCTGGTCACTGAACACTGAAAGAATGGCCTGGACGCACTGGTATTATTAATGGTATTGTCTTTTGAATTGGCAAACACCAGCTCACATTTCGCACTCCCTTTGAGGCTCAAGCTCACTCCTCCACCTCTGTGACCTTTCTTGGCCCATCTCCATCTTTTCATGAAGCCCTTCCCCCTGCTCACCTCTAGCAGGCAAGGTGTAATTCCACTGGATGTGAATAAGAATGTCTGCCTCCCTGGCCATAAAAGGAAGAAGTTGCATAGAATGCAGGATATTATTTTAATTAATCAGGGACCACTTTCCGTACAGCATTTGTATCTAACTTCCAAACAATGATTGCATTACTTTCCCTTTAAAAGTTTGGGAAGCTCCTGGAGTTCATGTCCAAGTTTGCAGACCTCAGAGTTTTTTGTGAAAGTCTTTGTTAACCATAATGTATATCATAAAGACCAATTTAATCCCAAGCACTCTCTATCCACTTGAATAACATTACAAAAAGAAGGCCAAATGTACTAATTTGTCATGCAATGCAACATCCAAATCTGCTGCCATGCATTGCATGAAGGAAACCACAGTGCAGTTGCTGTGAATGGTGCATTTTTAGTGAGCCAAGCTGCCAGTTGACTCCTAGCAGTACTTCACTGTCCATAGTTTCCAACACCTCACTACATCACAAGAGCTAATTCACTACAGCTAATGTTATCATGAAAGGACCTAGAGAGAGCACTGCAAAGAGCCGGAGATAAGTTGTTTGGGTGAATTCCAACACTTGAGCACCACAGTGGGAGGGTTGCTAGACCTACCCCCTTCCTTTAGATAAAGTTTAGAAGGCAACATTACACCGAGCGTTTTAACAGTGGTTTAAAAAAAAAAAAAAGTGAAATATTTTCCCTTCAACTTGGGCAGAGCGAAGGCATATGTAAGC
The DNA here is from genome assembly GCA_963921515.1 of Calotriton arnoldi. Classification (NCBI taxonomy): domain Eukaryota; kingdom Metazoa; phylum Chordata; class Amphibia; order Caudata; family Salamandridae; genus Calotriton; species Calotriton arnoldi. The sequence continues at coordinate 1,656,231 of CAWUFW010001960.1, read as the reverse complement.
CTTCCCAGTCTTTATGCAAGGCTGGCAAGGGAGGCGGTGCAAACCCTTATCGCCCCCACATCAAGCCTCGGAAGGTACGTCCTGTTTAGAGGTTATACATTTTAAGTGTGAGTCCAATCAATCAATCAATCACGGCATTTATAGAGCGCGCTACTCACCCGGGAGGGTTTCAAGGCGCTGGGGGAGGGGGTAAGTTACTGCTCGAACAGCCAGGTCTTGAGCTGCTTCCTGAAGGAGAGATGGTCCTGGGTTCGCCGAAGGTGAGTGGGGAGGGAGTTCCAGGTCTTGGCTGCCAGGTAGGAGAAGGATCTTCCTCCGGCGGTGGTTCTGCGGATGCGTGGTACGGTGGCGAGGGCGTGGCTGGTTGATCGTAGCTGGCGGGTGGGCGTGTAGAAGGTCATGCGGTCGTTGAGGTACTTTGGGCCCAGGTCGTGGAGGGCCTTGTGTGCGTGGGTGAGGAGTCTGAACGTGATTCTCTTGCTGACGGGGAGCCAGTGCAGGTCTTTCAGGTGTCCGGTGATGTGGCTGTGTCGGGGGATGTCCAGGATGAGTCGTGCGGAGGCGTTCTGGATGCGCTGGAGTCTTTTTGAAGTTTGGCTGTGGTTCCGGCGTAGAGGGTGTTCCCATAGTCCAGTCGGCTGGTGACGAGTGCCTGGGTGACGGTCTTCCTGGTTTCAGTGGGGATCCATCTGAAGATCTTGCGGAGCATGCGCAGGGTGTTGAAGCACGAGGATGAGACGGCGTTGACTTGTCTGGTCATCGATAGGGAGGAGTCCAGGATGAAGCCCAGGTTGCGTGCGTGGTCCGTTGGCTTGGGCGCGGTGCCCAGGGCCGGGGGCCACCAGGAGTCGTCCCAGGCGGAGGGTGATGAGCCCAGGATGAGGACTTCCGTCTTGTCTGAGTTTAGTTTAAGGCGGCTGTTCCTCATCCAGTCGGCGACGTCTCTCATCCCGTCGTGTAGGTTGGCTCTGGCGGTGGTGGGGTCGTTGGTGAGGGAGAGGATCAGCTGGGTGTCGTCGGCGTAGGAGATGATGTTGAGGTTGTGTTGGCGTGCGATGGCTGCGAGGGGGCTCATGTAGACGTTGAAGAGGTTGGACTGAGTGAAGATCCTTGTGGAACGCCGCAGATGACTTCGGTGGCCTCGGATCTGAACGGGGAGGCGGACTCTCTGGGTTCTTCCGGCGAGAACGAGATGATCCATTCCAGTGCTTTCTCTCGGATTCCGATGTTGCTGAGGCGCTTCACTAGGGTGCGGTGGCAGACGGTGTCGAACGCCGCGGAGAGGTCCAAGAGGATGAGGGCTGCTGTTTCCCCGTTGTCGGTTAGGGTTCTGATGTCGTCGGTGGCTGCGATAAGGGCGGTCTCGGTGCTGTGGTTGGCCCGAAACCCGGACTGCGAGGGGTCGAGGGATCCATTCGTCTCGAGGAAGTCCATGAGCTTCATTTTCATAAGAGTTTAATAGAGAAATAAACATCTTGGCCAATATTTATTAAAGCTTTGTTCCGGTGCTACCATTATGCAAAGTGATGGAAAATAGATTAAAATGGCAGCTCTGATTTACTTTCCAGTGTTAACGGTTTTTTGCACAGAAACATTGTCCTTTTCAAAGTGGCAAATATACTTTGTTCTGCTTTGCCCATAATTTTTGATCAACTAAGATAGCCATACCAGACTTTGCATCGACACCTAGGGCCTGATTACGATGTCAGGTGGACGTGATCGCTGTGGTTCAGGACCGACCTCCGGTCGGCGGTCCCGACACCGCCATTACAATGCAACCGCACATGGTGCGGTCGCAAACTCCCATTTATGGAGAAATGGGAGATTTTTTTAATCCCTGCACCGAATGGCAGGCACATAAAGCAGAGATTAACAGGGGGGGAACCATAGGTGCGCCTTCGGCCCCCAACTGGAGGCCATGGGGTAATGGGGTCCCTGCTAGGGGCCCCCAAAGTAGCTATCTGACAGGCTTTCCATGTCGGAAAGCCCGACATGGAAAGCCTTTCTGAAACCAACATCGTAATCCCAATGACGAAAACACCATCCTCAGGGATTTCAGAGGGGCCTCCAACAACCGATGGGCTCCTTGAGTCCATCGAAATCCAGCTGGAATGGCCGGCCGGTTTCGCTTTCGACTGCTGGCATTGTAATGCAGTGGTCGAAAGTGAAGCCGAAGATGTTGGTATGTGGTCGGAGGCTTTCTGACTGACATCAAAATAGGGCCCCTAATGTGAGTAGGCACAAAGAAATGGGAATGCAATAATTTTCCTCAGAAACCAAAGCATTGCTGACGTGCTGCAATGCACAGCCTACATCCAATGAGTGTGGCCCCTTCTCCCATTGGTTGCACATAGGTATTTGTACTGCAAAGGTCTGTCTCCAGGACAAATCATTTGCAAGCCAGTGCACACATTCCTCTACACCATGATGTAAGCTTGGGCATCATGCAAGCCAGTACTTTTGAGTGCCAGGGCAGTTGATGACACCAGCTTTAGGTTAATGTTTATAGACATGGCGGCACACTGTGCTTTCACTTTCATGCAATGCATGGCAGCAGATTTGGAAGTTGCGTTGCATTGCATGACAAATTTGTAAATGTGGGCTTCTTTTTGCAATTTTATTCAAGTGGATTGAAAGTGCTTGGGATTAAATTGGTCTTTATGATATAAATTTATGATTAACAAAATCTATCAAAAACATCTGAGGTCTGCAAACTTGGACATGAACTCCACGAGCTTCCCAAACTTTTAAAGGGAAAGTAAATAGTTAGATTTTAAATGTTCTTATTTTTATTCCTCTGATAATTAGAAGTGTATACATTCAATGACCAGAGAGAAGCAGGCAGCGCAATCTGATAGTGAGGTCAATGGTTGCGCTCTTGCTTGTCCATTCGAACGCTAGAAGGTTGACACTTATGCTTAGAGGCAGAGTGCGACTGGCACATGCACCTCACTAGAGTGAGAAGCTGCAAAAAGCCAGCTCGAGTATAATTGTCCTGCTCTCACAATAATGGAAGTTGATAGAAAACTGATAGGGGATTAGTGAGATATAAAATGTAGGAGGAATGGGATTAAGAGGATCTATGAAAGGAAAAAATATAGAAAGGGATTACAAAAAGACAACGTTAAGAAGAGAATGAGAGAAAGGGCAGCTTTTATTTCTCCCGAGAAGCTTTAACAAAAGACACTGAGATGGAATCACAGATAAGCAGGTTCACTTATAGAGTGGGAGAATGACAGATGGCAAAGATTATATGAAACTAACTGGAAACGTACTGGTCAGGCTGACCGAGTAATTGTATACGATTTAAAGCAATGAGGTTTCTTTATCAGCAAGATAATAAAAGTTAAGGGAAAGCAATTTCAATGAAGAAATGCATCAAAAGATAAAGGCCACACTATCCCTGAAAACTAACCTGAAGGGTTTAGAACAGAAAATGCTGTGAAATATTTCGCTATTTATCGATTGCAATTTTTGTAAACGTAATTGCATGAAGCAGGCTGTCATATCTATATAAATATATTACAAACTGCGTCATGATGTGATATTTTAAAATCAAATATATGATTGGTTATTGAAGAACACACTAATAACAATTAAAGAAGCTTTTTGCTTATTGAAACATTACATTGACCATGCAAGAGCACTGGAATATATTTCACAAGCATTTACAGTACGCTCGAAATTTCACTGCAGCTGACGTTTGAAGCTGGCATAGGAGAGCATTGTAAATTTCTATTTATTTTTGTAGGATAATAACAACGGTAGCTCAGTCATTTGTTTTTTTTATTTAATAGTAATGACTTGAGTTAGAGAAAGGAGCAAATAGATAATCTAGCAAAAAATATCAGATTTCTTGCTGCATGCATATGGTGTACTTCAGGAGAAGAATATGTTGCAGGGAAAGAATCCTCCGAGTCCTTGCCATTTCTGGTGTAGAAACAGCTGACTAGTATATGGTGATTAGTTAACCACCAGGTGTGGCGGGGGTAACAAGTGAAATATTTCCATAGAACCTATGATATGCTTTTCAAGAAAAGGTAAGCAGTAACCCAAGCATACAAGTAAACACTCCCCAGCAATCTGGGAGACAGGGTATACCAGCAATGTCAATGTACTCCCACTTTGGTGGTTTATTTTCGTGCATGAGTTTTTGGGTGGAAAGCACACTAGCAGAGGTGGGAGCTGGACTTTCTGCCATTGTCTTGCTCCAGCAAAGTCATCAAAGAAATGTGTTTGAAGGATTGTTTTGATCAGCTGAAGTAATTGATATTTTATCTTTTTTAGATATGCTGTCAACTCAATGAAAACTCGAGATCATGATGGATGTTTCCCACCACCTTCTAGAGTGTTCTAAGATGCAATGTTGATGATCCATGGACCACCAGCAACACTATGGAATGTTTGTAAAATGTTTGTAACTTTGTAACAGACCGTCGTAATACATTCTGTTACCTCTAACGAGAATGTGTTTTTATGTGATGGCCGCCGCTTTTTGTGGTGTAGTTGTTGAAAAATTCAGACTGGCCCTCCCACGTGACAGGCCCCAGCTGTGACCATTTATAGTTCACACATAGCACACATAGAATACATACAGGAGAGGCTGACACACTAGCTCCCCTCACGAGTATTCCTGGTCTTGTCAAACCTGGAAGCCAGTTAGTGATTGAGTCATCACTCCAAGTTAGTTCACTTGTTTAGCGGCTAGACCAGTTAGGGCTCTTTGTTGTACACAGCGACTCAGCAGCATTGATCGCATTATACTATGGGGCATATTCTCAAGGAGCTATCGTCGAGTTATCGGCACTTTATCGCAGCCAAATTCGCGCTAAATTTACTGCCCCATTCACAAGCTGGTGCTTACAGCCCATAACACCAGTTTGCCTGCGAAAGCACTCGCAAAAAACATCGCCACAGATGACCCCGGCAACTAACGCTAATGAGATGCAGAGTAGGCGTTCCCGAGCAAAAACCCGTGACAACACCACACCTCAACATTCTCAACGACCAGCCACATCGGCGATAAGACCACAAAACAGGCGATAAGGCGCGTTAGCAGCAGGAAACTAACACCTGCTCTGACCTGGTGTAAAGTCGGACGACAAGCTGCACCATCAAAGGGAGCCCAGCCCAGAGCCACACAGGAAGAACAACAGATGCCATGGAGCCACTCACCATGCACCCCGGAGCCCCGAGGGGGCAACAACACCCACCGCCACCACCCCCAGGACCGTCACCCCCCAACGGACTCCCCCGGACCACCACAGAGGCAGCACAGACAAAGACAGCGGACATACAGTAAATGCACCAGCCCTACAGACATAACACCAGACAATGCCAATGCCCACTACAGGCCCAAAAGGACAACCATCCTCCGCATCCTGAACATCATTGCCCACAGGCTGACGGTACCAACACAGCGGACAACCAACAACCCACCGCAGACAAAGCTGCTGGCTGTGCTGCACCTGTTGGCCTCTGGTATCCTCCCAAACAACAACCGCCCGAGTTGGAGGAGTCTCACAGCCAGCCCCATCCAAGTTCCTCACACCTGGGCTGGATGCCCTCACCAGCTAGGGACCCCAGCACCCATACGTCCCCCACAATGCGCAGGAACAGCTGGAGACCAAGCAAGGACTATACGCCATAGCTGGATCCCCGCACGTGTCGGGGGCAATCAACTGCACACTTGTCCCACTTGTGCCCCCTGCCAACACTGCACACAATACCCCAACAGAAAGCACACGCATCCCATTAAAGTGCAGGCAATAGTGGACCACAGGGGACTCCTCACCAATGTCATAGCCAACTACCCAGACAGTGCGCATGATCCCTTCATCTTCTGACAGTCCAACATCAACCAGCACTTCCAGGATGGCACCGATGGAAATGCACTGCACGTTGGCAAGTAAAAATGAACACACCACACACCTCAACTCCACAATCATGCAACTCACAACTCACAACTCACAACTCTGGCACTGCACACGTCACAAAATCACATAAAACATGCCCCCCCACCAGACACGACAGCACAACTTACTGTGGCTACCTTGGTTAGCCATGTACATGAGCCATCAACGGCATGGCACCTCAGCCACACAATACCGGAATGTGGGGAGAGGTGGGAACCAGGCATGTGCGAAGGAGGCAAGTGACCCATGAATGACAATGTACACAATGCCAAGTGTTGCGGAGATGTGCTGGACAGACTGCAGTTTGCAGACCACAGACATAGCCATGTCTACATGCACTGCTGGTGTTTGGAGTGTAGTGGACAGTGGACGCAACCATGTTACCCCAGCCAGTGGGGAAGATCGCGGAAATGTAGCTTGTGACGTCCCCCCCTGTAAGCGTGTGCGGAGTGGGCTGGCCCGGAGGACGCCAGGCCAGCGTAGGGGTGTGAATAAAAAGCACGTAGCCCTAGGCGTGGTTCTCTTCTGGAATGCCCAACATGCCTGCCAGGGCGGCGCCTCTCACCCCGGCACAAGGCTGACGCCGTCGCCATGAGCGGTGTGGCCTGCGATCCTGTGCGCCTGCTGCACCCCGGGCCGCTGGTCCCCAAACCCGTCATGCCCGCCCCTGCGCAGCCAGGCCTCATTGCTCACCTGCCGACACCGGCGTGTGTCGAAGCGGGCCCACCATGTGCCGGCGCAAGCTCCAAGCCCGAAGCCCACGACCTTGGCAGCCTCCTCAGACCATCACGGCCTCCGCGACACAGGCCCGCATTACTCCTTTCTCGTTGACGTACTCCACCGCTGCCTCCGGCCTACACTATGGTCAAGTAGCTCACACATTTGGAACTGAGTCTTGATTATGCAATGGCAGAGTACACACCTTGTGGCTGAGTTTATATCACTGTACTCCCTTCGATGTGGTGCCACCAACTCTGTGCATAGCATTCGAACTACACCTGTCTGTGGTCCCTTGCTGACTACTGCCTTCGCCCCACACTGTGGTTGAGTGGGTCACACAGGAGACGAGTAAGAGGAAGACACGGTTCAGTCCGGACTACACATCGGTCGAGTTGGGCACACATTGGGAACTCAGTCATGATTCATTTATGGCAGACCTGATATCATTGTACTGGCCTCATCGCAGACTGCATCCCCTTCCAGTTCCGGGGCCACTAAGTCTGTTCCCCGACAACCATGGACACTTTCTTCTTGAGATTTGTTGACGACTGAGTCCATGTACTGGGGGTTGTCTTCATCATCATGTGGGTGATACTGACTATGTGGCCAAAATGAGGCAGTAGCATTCCACTTCTCCATTTGCCGCTTCCGGCCGGCTCCTGCCCTCTGCATTATGACCTGGAGGACACCTTCCACTGTCCCCCGCAAACCTCCGCTACATTCACCTTCGACATCGACGAGGACCCGCTCACCTTGCGTGGCCCTATCTCACTGCACGCAAGTCACCGTCCCGTGGCGGTGTGCCTGTGCTGGCTGCAGTGCATCCAGGGCCACTAACTCTGTGCAGCTCAAATCATGGCCCCAGTCTGGTGGCATGTTGGATGGCCTCTGGGTCGATGGCCTGGGGGTCATCAACGCCATGTGTCTGTGGCCCTGCGCTGTTCGCTGCCTCCGTCCTCAACTGCGGTCCACCTGGGCTCACACAACAAATCGAGTCTTGACCTGCCTGGACGTGGCATCACCGCAGGATGCACGCGCCACCACCGCCAGGACCAACTCCAGACAACAGGTGCCAGAGTCGGAAGTGTCTTACTGCCAGACTTTCAGAGTAGCTCACACCAGTCGTGGGTGCCATCATCAGCTTGATACCCTGCTCAGCTCCTCAGGTGCCACTAACTCAATGCACCACAAATCAAGGACCATTCTGCTTGCATATAGGGTGAACACTGTACTCTCTCCAGCAACCACCATGATGCTTCACAGTTCTTTCTGTTATGCTGATGTGTTATGTTTCTGCTTCAATTGTGATCACTGTTCAAGTTGTTGCCAGCACCAACGACTCACTGCGGGCTGGCTTACTCTCACCCCACACACATCCAGCACATGTGTCACTGTACATGTGACCATGCCAATAAAGGTGTCGAGCGCACGTGCTCGTGGAGTGTTCAACAAACTATCTGAGTGTGTCTGTGTGCTCATGATGTATGCATTAGGGCCCCGGCTCCACAACCTTACATTGTGCCGTGTGCAGAGGATGCAGCCATGTCACCGCAGGCAGAGGGTGGGACATTGCGCATGTAGCTTTGTCGTCCCCCACCCAATACGTAGGAGGAGTGAACTTGGCCGGCGTACGCCAGTCCGGTGTGGGGGTGTGGGTGATTATCACTTGGCACTGGGTGTGGTTTAGTACTGGAAATGTGCAAAGGCATGTGTCCCTGTCGCAGTGTGGGTCTCCGTTGGGGTGTGTAGGTGGTCCATGATGGGACTTTGACACCTACGTATGGGATCTAGTTTGTCTCCCATGAGGTAGTACCCCACCCGCACATGTTCGGCCAGCCCCTTCTGGCAGTCTGACAGCTGGCCTTGTAATGGGATGTGTGCTTAGGTGGGCTGCTGTGAGCCAGCCGGGGTGGTGGGTGCGTCCAGCTGTTTTGTCCGTGCAGTGGGTGGTGTGTCCTCTGTGCAGCAGGGCTGCCCTGCTCCTGAAGCTCTATTGCCTGAGATGTCCATGGACTGTTGTAGGGCATCGGTATCGGAAGTGTGGAGGTCCTCTTCAGCATCACTGATGGGTTGTCTGTTCTGCTCTGCTGGAGGTGTTGTTTGTCCCTCTGCAATGTGAAGGGGAGATGCTTGTTGACATTGTGTTGGCATGTATGTTGACGCATTGTTCGGGTTTACATACAGACTGCATGACATTGTTCATTGTGACTGTTTTGGATTGGCGGACTATTTGATGCGGGATAGTGGACAATTGGACTACATGACATAGGTGATGTTGTACACGTACATTTTCATCTCAAAGTTTCCAGCTATGTCAGATGTGATTGGCCATTTTTTACGCACAGGCGGAGCCAGTTGTGTCCTCTGTTCTGCGGTGTAAGTGTTGCACTGTGTCCCACATTGCAGTCCATGTGGATGTGCTGTGATTGCTATGTGTGTGTGCTGCATTGTGTGAGAGTCGCACCTGCTGCTGTGATTTTGCTGCCCCTTATCCCTTGGAGGCGGTGTGCCTTTGGCTTTTGTGCTTTTGAGGTGCAGTGATGTTGGCGACTGGGGTCATTTGTGCTCTTGGACGGATTTTGTTCTCTTGTGCATTGTTTGTCTGCAGATGTATTGTTGACGTCAGTGGTTGTTTGTGCACGTGGATGTGTCAGGGTGTGACCTGCTCCTTCCGGATGTAGTCCACACTCAGCCACCTCAGTCTCGTGGCGTGCACAGTGTCATGGTGATTGTACTCCGGCCATGCTGCTCGTCATGTGGTGTCACTTGCATTGTCAGTGTGGCTCTCGCATACGCATCTTTGCTGTGTTTCGCACTGGTGCATGTGTGTAGTGGAATTGGTGTTGTGTGGGGTGGGACCCCTTCGGGCACATGGTGGACGGGGGCCTACCTGGTGTTTGTATGTGTGCTACAGTGTGCCACGGGGATCAGTGACATGACCCAGGGTTGTTGTGGCTGTGAGGTGTGCTACACGTCATTGTGCATGTGTGCCATTGTGCCCGTCCCCCCAGTCCCTGTTAGTTACTCACCCTGTTGATGTTTTGTCAAGTCATGTCGAGCAGTGTCCGGACTCCCGACTCCTTGCACCGTCTCCACACTCATGACTGTGTCCGCCATTTGCTCCAGCTCCTCCTGTGGTGCAGGACTCCCACCTCCATTCGCCTTTGCTGCCTTCTGGGTGGCAGCGGGTTTCTGCTTGGTTTGGCTTCTGACTTCGTGCCAGCGCATCTTGGCCTCCCCGGCAGTCCGACTGCATTCACGATGGAATGCCATTTTTCCGTCTGTGTTGCCAATGACACGGTGGTGGAGACGGACAGTTGTTGTTAGTGCTCTGTCACCTCCGTGACGACGATCCGGTTGTCATGCGGACTGTACCCCGTCTTCCTCTTCCTCTTCTCCTTGGCCTTCCCCGAGGTTCCTTGCTGGTGGTCTGTGGGGCTTGTGGGGTTTGTGTTGACCTGGGCACTCGTTCCAGGTGCGTCCATGCTGCTACGCATTTTATTTTGTTTATGGTGTGTTTTTCTTGTTCGGATTTTATGGCGCATTTTCCCGCCAGGCGCGTGGGAATTGCAGGCCTGTCGCTGGTTATCGCTGCTATAGTTTTGACATTATTGTGCTTGTTGATTATTAATGCCCTGGTTTGTGTGCATGGGTTTGAATTCAAGTTACACTTCTGGTGATTTGGTCTTACTTCCTTCCCGGTTTTTTCACTTGATTGCGCACCATGTTCAGAGTGGTGTTTACTATCATCATGACAGGTGAATCATGCTAAAGACACGCATATTTCCTTTAAAATTTTATATTGTTGTTTTTTTAAATTTTGACTAGTATCGGTGGGGTCATTCTTGTATCTCTGCATAAATCATATTGGTCGTGAGTATGGCCTCGCGGATTGATACCACTTGAGAATGAAACATCGACGACAAGCCAATCTCTGTGTTCGATTTTGATTTCACTATCAATGTTGAGTTTGGTCTCTGTGAAAATATAGACATTTGCATTGAACTTTTGGAGAGTGGGTTTTATATACATTGATAGATGGAATCATGGAACTTGTAGTCTAATTCGGATAATGCATTGTCAATGTATGTTTAGATACTATCTATAATGAAACGAAATGGCATTTGAATAGCGCACGCATACTCCAGGGAATGTCCTGGCACTGAACGTAGGAAATAAGTAATCATCTAATTCTGTTTGTTGAAACAGCCAGGTTTTAATATTTTTCCTGAGAAGAGGTAGCTCTGAGATGTTATGGAGCTCCCTAGGAAGTATTTCCATGCTTTTGAACCAAGAAATGTGAACGATCTTTCACCAGTTCTGGCCCGGAGAATTTTAGGGATCCTGGCTAAGTAGCTGTGTGCAGACCTTAAATATCTGGGGGGGCGCATACACACATATTTTCCTCCTCAGATACACAGCTCCCTTCTCCTAGAGGGCTTTATGTTCCAGGACCAATGTTTTAAAAATAATTCTCTTTTTAATGGGCAGCCAGTGAAGCACCCTCAAGTGTGAGGTCATGTGTGTTCTTGAAGCAAGAGTGAGTATTTTTCTGGCTGCTATATTCTGGACTACCAGTAAATGACTGAGGACCTGGAGGAGGAATTTCTTGCGGCCACCAATTTCTCCACACCTCAGGTGCTGAGTTACCAAAACACACAATCTCAGTTTTATCGAGGTTGCATTAAAGTCATTCAGATGATAGCCAATTAAACACATTGGAAAGACAGGACCATCAAATTCCTCCCCCTTTTCACAGGTAAAAAGCAACTGAGTGTCATCTGCGTATGATATTACTTTCACCCCCAGAACCTCTACCAACACGCCTAGGGGTCTGAGGTATGCATTGAATAATGTAGGACTCAGTGCCGACCCCTGAGGGACTCCTACAGCCAATTCAGGAACTGGGTATGAGCATGGAGGAATCCACACTTATTTACTTTTATTGTTTAGAAAGGAGGTCAACCACTTCAGGGCTATGCCTTCAATCCCAATAGCCTGAAGGTGGGCTAATAGTCTTTTGTGGGGTACAGTGTCAAAAGCTGCCAATTGGTCTAATAAAATCAAAACGACTTTGCCCTCATTGTCCAGCGTACCTTTGATGTGGTTGATTATTTCTAACTGTACTGTTGCAGTGCTACAGTTGGCTCTAAAGCCCGATTGACAAGGGAGAATCCATTGTTCTTTTAAAGGTAACTCGAGATGTGTGAGTTAAGATGCTTTTCTAAGATTTTTTGAAAATGCTGGAAGAAGGGAGATTGGCCTATAGTTGGCTAGAACTTTGGGATCGGCTGTAGGTTTTTTAAGTAAGGGCTTGTTTCCTTTGTGTGGGTACCGTTCCGGATGACAGTGATTCATTTAGAACTCTGTTTAGAACAGGATAGATCGCCTGTGCCAATTTAGGGAGAAGGCTGGGTGGGCAAGGATCTGACGGGGACCCTGACTTAAGTCCCTTAATGGCTATTAGAGATTCATCCATGGAAATAAAGGGGAGAATAGGCAAAGTGGGCACCTCCAGAACACTTCTGTTTAGATCAGCCACCTCAACAAGCCTTTCAGCAGTCTGAGTAGTAATTAGCAAATGTGCTTGGCTTGCAATTATTTTATCATGGAAATACTCTGCTAGCTAATTACACCATTCAGCAGAAGAATGTAGATGATTAGTTGCCACTTTTGAATTCATAAAATATTTCACGATCTTAAAAATTTCTTTGGATTTTTTTTATCTGATTGTTCTATTTTCTTTTTAGAACTGTTTTTTCTCTAACCGTATCTGACAATAGTACGTATTTTGCGGTACTGTCAGTGCGCCTCCTGAGGCCTTCTTTGCCTCTGCGCCTGCATCTGTAATACGACACGGGCGTAGAGGCAAAAAGATTCCCTCCTTTGCATGGGGAACACCCTCTGCAGATAGCTTTAAGTGCACCAGCGCTATCGGTATTAAAGAAGGGGCCGCACAAGTGTCTGCGGCCACTTCTGTAATACCAAAGTGCCCGGGGGGGAGGGTGGAGAGCGGGCGCAAATGCCCATTGTGAGCCTGGGGCACTTTCTGTAACACAGCCCTTTGAGTCCCGAGCTGCAAGAAGAGCCCAACTCTTTCCCAGATGTTGCACAGGCCATTGATATTGTTGAGAATCCAGTCATCAGTGCGCTCAGCATATAATTCCCAATCTCCAGTCAGAGAGGGGAGTCTGCTTCTACAGGATTGCATAGATCTGCCGGTTAAGCCTTATGCAAGGCTCTAGTCATAGGTCTTGTTACTTCAGAAGGGGGCTGAATGCGAAACTGACCAAATAATGATCAGACCAAGCCAGTGGGAGTGGGTGAGATGTTGCCGTCTTAATATTAGAGAATATTTGATCAAAAGTATGACCGGTCTAATGAGTAGGCCTGGGCGGTAAATTCCGTTCTGCTCACGGAATTTGCGGAATTTGGGTAATTTTGCGTTCCGCGGAGAACACGGAATTACCAAAAATTCTGCAATCCGCGGCTTCGCGGAATTTTTTGCTTGTTCGCGCTTTCAAAATGCGTGTTCGCGAGATATTTCTCCCGAGCACGCAAACAGCGTTCGCGAACAGGAAAAAAGCATCGTGAACGGGCGGAACAAGCAATTCCGCGTGTTCGCGGAACTTTGCGTGCTCGCGGAGATTTTTTACCGTTTCGCGGAGCTTTGCGTAGCGCGACTACGCAAATTCCGCCCACCCCTACGAGTTGGTTTGGACACCTGTTGTCTGCAAACTAGGGAGGACATAATATCTATAAAAGAGGTAACCTCTGGATCTGAATGTTTGTCCATATTGAGATTGAAGTCTCCCAACACCATAAAGTGCACATATGTCAGGGACCATGGGGCCAAAACATTATCTAAAGATGTCAGAAAATGGCCTGCATGTCCGGGCATTTCTATATATTAGGGCCCCTGCCACAGAGTGCTGTTGAGGCAGACAGCATGCAGCAGAAACCCAGACTCTCCGCAACCCCTACTTCTTCAATGGGGATCGACGTGCACTCAAATCGACTCTTGTAAATTATGGCCACCTCTCCCCTTAAGGGTGATCCTTCCTGAGGATTTTATAACCCATGGGAATTGCATTTGCCAACGTTGGGTTAGAACACTATTGACTCTCTGAGACACCGTTCCGTTAGAAATAGGAGGTCTGGCATTTCATCTTCTAGTAATTCAAAGATATGCATTTAATGTTTCTGCAAGGAGCAAACATTAAGAAGAACCACAGAGACATTGCCAGAAACTATCCTACTTTTATGCATGTGAGTGGTAGACTTACTTGTGTCTGGGTTTTGGGGGGCCCAGTTGCGGCACATGCATCAAAAGTCATTGCTCAGTATAATGGGCAAAAATTGTGGTCCGCAAGACTGCTTAGGGGCGAGGCTACGCATAGTGGAGCTAGTGTAAGTAATCTGCGGCTTGCCATCTGCTAAAAAACTGGCAGAGTTGATGGTGCTGGATGCTGACGGGTGCAGATGGGCTTGCCCCAGGCATACCTTTAGAGTGCCAGCAGTGCCCCTGCTGCGTGCATCTGCAGCCATTAAGATATAATGGGGTAACCCATAGAAGTCAATGGACCTGGGTACTAATTGGTATAGGAAAACAATGGTCCTAGACTTATATTAAAGCTTAGTTGTCTGAAGCATTCATAAGCAGCATACGGTACATGTATAGTTTAAATCAATAATGTACCATTAATTCATTTAAAGGGCATTCAAATATATATATCCTCAGAATCCAAAAAGGCACACACTATTGCTTTATATGTGACTCTTATTTTATTCGGTCACTTTTCATAACATATTATCATATTCAATGTTCAAGATAAAAAGGTGGTTGCTCCAAGGGAGAATGTGAAGAAAGAAAGTGCTTGTGAAGTAAGATAGAATATACAAGAGGGGATCCAATCAAGCAAAACAATGGTTCATCATTTTATATACATTACAATCTCATTAGCAAAACTGGTCGTGATTCATGATGACACCAGTTCTCACTCGAGCAGACCAGCTGGATTCCCCCCGGGCTGTGCGAAGATGATTCATTGAGACGACGTGGGCGATTTTTCTCACCCATTGATTGAAGACAAACTGCTGATATCAAGCTGCAATTCTATTGCGGACCTTTATATCCATGCCTAGGGGCGGCACCTTAACTGTGCATCACCCATGATTAGTTGCTCCCCCCATCCCTCCTTTCTGTCCTGAGGAAGACCCGCTTGCAGAGGATACAAACTGCCCTCATTGCACTAGGGTCGAAACGTCGACACTCTCCCCGCTCGGGGCCTGTACTTGATATTATCCCAGTCCTACCCGCTTACAGACAAATATTGTTTGTTAACTTTTGAAAAAGAACAGAAAGAACAACCATGAATTAACTAATGGACAGGCCCCAACGTAGAACTGGTGTCATCATGAATCACGACCAGTTTTGCTAATGAGATTGTAATGTATATAAAATGATGAACCATTGTTTTGCTTGATTGGATCCCCCTCTTGTATATTCTATCTTACTTCACGAGCACTTTCTTTCTTCACATTCTTCCTTTGAGCAACCACCTTTTTATCTTGAACATTGAATATGATAATATGTTATGAAAAGTGACCGAATAAAATAAGAGTCACATATAAAGCAATAGTGTGTGCCTTTTTGGATTCTGAGGATATATATATTTGAATGCCCTTTAAATGAATTAATGGTACATTATT
This sequence comes from Calotriton arnoldi, assembly GCA_963921515.1. NCBI lineage: Eukaryota > Metazoa > Chordata > Amphibia > Caudata > Salamandridae > Calotriton > Calotriton arnoldi. The sequence continues at coordinate 1,640,884 of CAWUFW010001960.1, read as the reverse complement.
GATTTAAACTATACATGTACAGCGTGCATCTGCAGAGCGTCCTCACAGCACCTCTCCTTAAGTACATGTGGCCAGGGACTAGAGTTTGCACTACACAAAATGCCACCTCTTGATATCCCGGAAGAAGAAAAATGGCTGATAGCTAACGATAAATTCCCCCAAAGTTTTAGCTGCTCCCATCTCCCTGGAGCCCTTAAAAGTCAATTCATATCAGTTTTATGTACAAACATTAGCATTAAGTGACCAGGGTTTCACAGTTTTAAAAACAGATTAAAAGCTAGCATAACATGAACACAGATTCTTGCAGAGTAGGAAGGGAGACCTTACTGCATCTGTGCAGCGCTTCTCCTTAAGTACATGTGGCCAGGGACTAGAATGTGTACTACACAAAATGACGCCTCTTGATGTCCTGAACCCCTACCTTGCGGTTTGTGAATAGATTTTCTTCATGATTTAATCAATATATATGCCTGTTGTATTTTAATATTGTAAACATTTTTTGGTTTAACTGCATCTGAAAAAATCAGTAAATGAATGACATAATTTGATTCTAGATGCCACTCATTTGGCATCTGAATCATTTTAACATTTTGTAATATTTTTGTTTGAATGATTCCCTTGTCAGCAGTTTACCTTACTATGGTTAGATACCCAAGCTCCCAAGGTTGCCCTTTTTGTTTAATGGGTTAAGGATATCAGCACACTTTGTGCATCACTATTTCAGACCCACTGATCTGTCTTGTGGCACCCACAACTTCAGCATAAACATGGATACAGTTGAAGCCACGCCTGACCATGTAAGATATATTACACTAGCTCTGACTATGGAATAACTGATACGCATGGTCTGATCTGGAAAAGCCCTAATACAGAATACTAGACAGTAGAAACCTAAATCTAAAAATCTAAATCCGTATTTGTAAAGCGCGAACTACTCACCCTTACGGGTCTCAAAACCCCTTGTTTATGATTAGAAACCTATGTTATATTGTTTTAGCTTATGTACTTTTCCTTGAAATCAGGTGTCCCATGAATAGAAGCTGTTCTTGGATATCTAAAACTCCAGGCTTTCTTTTGAGCAGTTAATTTTAACTACAATTCTTAAATATGGTCTATTATCCTTAAAAATAATTGCTGTGTATGGACATTATGGGGTTATTACTGTATCAAATGTTCTACCATTTGCAAGGCAGGTCTTAGATGATTGGCCAAAGGAGCGATTGGTTATACAACTAGAAATTAATGGAATCCACTGCTCTAAGATGCCAGTGATCACTAACAATGCCAACCATGGATACTGCTCACGAACCACAGACTGTCACAGAACCCACAGAAATGTTTTCACTGTTGCGTACACTTTTCTCATAGAATTACATAGTGGCACTCAATGTGCTTCTCTGTGCCACCAACTACATCATTGCCACTTAGTTTTCTACCATGGAGGGCTGTAGCCTACCTTGCAAAGAGGGCTAAAGGCCTGTAGTGTTCTGACAATACTTCTCAGGCCTCACTGGACAACATGCTCTGTGAAAGGTTATGGACTGTAACTTCTTGTGGCTCATGCTGTAAATGACATAGAGGGGCTCCACATATCAGGCTATTGAATCTTCACATCTCCTCATCCAGAGCATTATCATTTCACTGATAGGGATTGCTGTTGGCACTGTGGGCTGAGCGTACAACAATGCTGTGGTTGGACGAAGGAAAATCTTTATTGTTTAGTTGCTAAATTCTCTTTCTTTGACACACCATTACATTCAACCTTCTTAATTCAAAAGGATGATAAAGTACTGTAAACAAACAGTGTGGAAGGCCTGAATAAGGGGTCCTGCCAATAAGAAGGGAGGGGAGACCTTTTTTTTAAAGGAAGAAAAGGATACATTCTCCCAATATGTTAACCAAAAACCCAGATGGGTATCCCGTTACCTAAGCAAAGTTTATGTGTATCTCACAGAACATCACTAGTGGCAGTAAAAAGAAAAATGAACCTTTTTCTGTTTATATAAAACCCTCACCCATGCTAATAGTGGCATGCTTCATCGTCGGGTTCATCCAAGTCCCTAAAAACCAGGATGGGCTCAACTGTGTCTCAGGGAGCACTTTTGATATTGTGGTGACCAGGGGAAAATAAGTGAAATTAAAAATGCCTCATCTAGACCAAGGTATCTCTTTATTTGTGGTGAGGATGGGCACAGAAAAAATTAATCTTGAGGGAAATTGCAGGATATAATGGTCCTTTGATCCTTGTTGCTTTAACATGTTTCTGCCCCTATTCTGTGGCCTAAAATGTCCAGGACCAATATCAAAAGTGCTCCCTGAGACCCACTCGGGCATTCACGGACCCACTCACAGACCCATTCAGATACTCACACACCCACTCACAGACCCACTCACACAGTCTCACGCCCATTCACAGACCCACTCACACCAACTCACAGACCTACTCATGCCCACTCATAGAGCTACTCAGACACTCATGCACACACACACAAAGTTATGGCTGTCATTTTAGATAACAGGGAACAGTTACCGATTGTGGGTATTTACAAAATAATTGAATAGAAAGGGTCAGGGTAGAGCCCATGTGTTTAAAATAGGGGTATATGAGAGACCCATGCTCTAAAAGTTATTGCCCTAAAAATATCTATTTTCACGTGTGTAAAATTCACTAATCCACCACCACACTCAATGCTGCCCCCTGTGTAAAATTGCAGCAGATCTGCAAATTCAGCTGTAAATTAGAAGAAAAAAATACAGCCACTCACTGATCTCACAGATACTCACACAGCCACTCAGACTCACTCAGCTGCTCAAAACCCATTCACAGACCCACTCACACACCCACTCACAGACACACAAAACCACTTATACACCCACTCACAGACCTCCTCATAGACCCACTCACAGGCACACACAGTCACTTCCACATCCACACTCACACACTCACAGAACCACTCACTTACTTACATACCCTCTCACATACCCCCTCACACACCCACTCATAGACCCATTCAAACTCACAGACACATACAGACACTAACACACCCACTCAACACTCATACACCGACTCACAGACTCACTCACAGACCCTGACACAGAGCCACTCACACTCTGACACACCTAATCACAGACTGACACAGACACTCACACACATACTCACAGACCCACTCACACACTCTCATACCTACTCACAGATCCACTCACACTCTCACATACCCACACTCAGACCCACACAGACACTCTCACACCCACTCACACACCCACTTAGATACTCGCACACCCATTCACAGACCCACAGAGATACTCACACACCCACACACACAGCCATTGATAAACCCACAGACCCAGTCACACTGCAGCACACCAACTCACAGCCCCACTCAAACACACATGCACCCATTTGCAAACCCACTCAGTCTCACACCCATTCGGAGACCCATTCAGACACTTATACACCCGCTCACAGACCCTCTCAGACCCTCACACACCTACTCACAGACCCACTCACACTGTTACACACCCACTCACAGACCCACTCACACACTCCCTGATCCATTCACAGACCCACTCAGACACTTACACACCCACTCACAGACCCACTCACTCACAGACCCAGTCACAGACCCACTCACTCACAGACCCACTCCCAGTACACTCAGACAGTCACACACCCACTCACAGACCCACAGAGACACTGACACACCCACTCACAGAGCCTTTGACACAACCAGAGAGTCATGCACACAGTTGTGAGTCCTAAATGTGCTGCTGTGTATTGAATATATGCTTTTGGTTTGTGGATTCTCAACACAACCACAAATTCTAATAAGAAATTTAACAAAGGGATTGAAAAAGAAAATGAAGTAATGTTTGGGAAAAGGAGTGGCTCTGAGAAGAGCCTTTGTGTTCATTGTGTGTACATGATAGTTAGACCTAAAACAGGATGCAGTCCTTCAAGTTGTTGAGAAACACCCTGTTGCCTTTCTCTGTGAAATGAACTCCATCACTTCTATATATGCAAAACGTAAATTGTTGTAGTATATAGAGCCCATGTTATGGTCTCTGAGAAATGCAGAAACAGTTTTATTTTCATGGTTCCTGGATTTTTCTGTCTGTGGATAGAATTAGCTTGACTACTTCCATTTCTGCCTTTGCCAAATGTTTGAGAACAGCAAGGCAGTTTGATCGAAAAGTGTCATTAATTGACCAAAGGTATTCTTCATTAGGATTTCTAGTCCTACACCAGTAAGTGTGCTTAGGTCATTACCACCATAGTGTACAATTATGAGGACTGGATGTTGGCAATCTTCAATGCTTTCAACCAAAGGCAGCAATTGATGCCACTTTAACCTTCCCTGGCCAATTCAAGCAATGCCCACATTAGGAAAACCTAAGTGCTTGTCAATGTCACTCTTTCTAGCATATTCTCTGACTCAAAACACTAAGCTATAACCCACAATCCACACTCTAACCATTTTGAAAGCAAGGAGGAGTAGCACACAAGAGAAGGCTGGAGCTGAATGAGACCCTTTTTTAAATGAAAAGCAGTTAAAATGGAGGAGCGCACCCAAATTAAAAAGAACATATTTGGTTGGATGCTGTTAATACAGGTACCTAAAAGTAGGTAGTGATTTTGAGAAAAAAATCATTATTTCCGTGATTAGCTCTGGAAAAATGAAGAAAAAGTTATGCTGTTTGGGATGCGCTTATAATTGTAAACAGTCAACCACACCAGCCAGAGTTATGAACTTTTGACCTAGTGCTAGCAGTCAGTGTTCTAAACATGGTTACCATGGGAATGGAGCCAAACATGCTTGGGGGAAGGGAAGAAAAAAGAGTATATTGTAAATCTGAGAAACAGAGTGGTATGGAAATTTTACTCATTAGGGAGTAATTTAGTATTCACATTGTAAAGTATAAATGCCATGCTTTAACAGCAGCGTTTTAAGTGGGCTTAAGGGCGTAGATTTGCAGATGCACTGCAATATTATACAGGGGTCACACAGAGCGCTGGAGCAGATTCGCACATCCGCTGAAGACTACTACCAAATTGGCTTCTTAACAGGAGCCATCCAAAAGGTTAAAAACAGTGACCATTCAGAAGTGGTATAAAAAAAAGTAAAATATGATAGGAAGGTTGTAATTTGATTACGGCATCAGGATCACTGAATGCTGAGTGGGAAGGGTTGCCATTAATGGTTCCTATGTACTGAGAGTGGTATATCATTCCTGTACAATTGAGTTCAGATTATCACTGAAAAAAGATTCTAAGTGATACTGAAAAAATTGGATAACACCAAAGGCATGTCACAGGTATGTCAATTGGGGTGTACGTTTAAAAAGAATATAAAAGGCTTAATGCCTCTCATCGCCACTTCGGAAACGCAAGGCTGCACCATATTACCAAGGATATGGTGCAGCCTGGCGTTTCCCCCTGCGATGGTGCAAGTCTCACAACTTAATGCCAACGCAGGCACCCTTGCACTAGAGTGCAAGGGTGTCTGCGAGCAGGAGGTTTGTTTATGTATAGGAAGGTGTCCCTTCCTGTACATAAACAAATCTAAAATTCCATTTTGTAACTTACATGTGTGCTGCTTCATGCAGCACACATGTAAGTTACAAAATGGCATTTAAAAAAAAGGTTTGTTTATGTACAGGAAGGGACACCTTTATTATTTGAGTTACTGTTTCCAACACACAGTCGGAGCCTCCTACACATTTTTCTAGTAACTTTAGGATAGAGGATAATAGTCGTTCTAAACATGCTAGTGAATCCGAGACTATTGCCTCTTTCCTTAGGGATTGACTGGGTTGAGTGTCGCTAGTATTTAGATCAGGAGTCATAGAGAGGTGTGATTGCAAGAGAGAATTATTAGATTTATTAGAGGGGTACTGCTGAATAATTTCAATACTATAGGAGATATTACTACTGGGGTATCTGCCATCTCCAAGATCTTACTAGCATCATGAGAGATATATCTCCTGCAGAGCTCGAAATCAAAATCGGGTAGGGTAAAGTCCTTATTTTGGACATCCTCTACTTAGCAGAGACCAAGGGGCTCTTCTATGTTTGCATGTGGTGTTCTGTGTCGGTTTCCATTTGCTGTCTCTGATGATGGCATGAGAGAACCTGGTAGTAACAGAAGGGAGGGAGATCCAATCAGACCACCAGAGCACCGTACTGGATGCTTCTGGGATTCTAATAGCTCTCCTCCAACAGGCTCGGCTTCAACAATATGCGATTTAACAGCTCTAACCAAATTAGTAACAATGTTAACATTTGTATCATTATTCCTGGACACATTGTCCACCCCATTCCAGTTAGTCGATGCATTTATCTCTACAAAATATACTAATTTCACTTTTGTAGTACCTTAGTATATATGTTTAACACTCATTGGGGCACATGCATCAAAGTTACAATTTGCGATTACCAAATAGCAATTTGGTAATTGTAAATGCCTATGCATGTAGGAATCGCCAGAAAATGTGCAATTCCTTAACATTAGCTAATAGCAATTCAGAAATTGCGAATCGCTGTTAGCTAATGTGACTTCATTCATTCCTGTGGGCCGACAGGCCTATAGGTATGAATGGCATTGCATTCGCTAATTGTGATTTACTAACTGGTAATCGCAAATAATGAATGCAAATCCAAGGGTGCCCAGGGGCCTAAGGTAAGTGTGCACATGTAAAGCACACACATGCCCTAAGGGCATGTGTGCGCTAGATGGCACTTTGAAAAATGCATTTTTGTGCATTTTTCAAAGCATGCACATATTACCATCAACTTGAAGTGGATGGTAATTAGCGTTTCTTACATGCACAGTTCTCATTTAGGAAAGGCTACATGCATCGACATTAGGGAATCACAAATTGCGATTCCCTAAATGTATTTGCACTTTAGGTAATCACAAAAAATTGGGATGACCGAAATTGCGAATGACAAAACCTACATGCATTGGAAAACGCCTTTTGCGAATGGAAAAATACCTGATGCATGTGCCCCATAAACCTTTAGAAAACAACACTCACAATCACTGGATGATGTAATCAGTGATGTAATCAGTGATGTTATTTTAGATGTCATCAGTGAAGTCACTTACCATTTCATGATTGATTTAATATGCGAGGTCATAAGTAGTTCATTGCTGCAGCATAAGTAGTTAGCTTAGGTAACTATAACTGCTGAATTTCAATGGTTTGTACAAGTGAAATCTGAGTCTAACTATAACATCCCTGTAACCTTTGTTTTTTTCATTCAATATATATATATATAGATAGTGTAATGAACCATAAGCATTGCCACTTTATAAATCTCTAGTACTTGTTACTTCGTCCTCGATAAAATAAGATGGTAATAATAATTGAGAATATTTAGGAAATTAATGTATGGCATACGTTCTTTATTCCTTGGAGATTCATCTACTAAATTAATAAATATTGACACTAGCACTTTATGTGCATCGCAAAGTATTAACTTAGAAACGTGTTCAATAAATTTATAAATACTTGAATTGGCACTTTATGTGCATAGCAAAATATCTAATTAGGGAAATATTTAGAACATCAGATCATCATGATATATTTACATAAATTTCCTCTGATTAGATAGGCAAATCTATTCATCACAATTTTATATAACGTGCTTGCACTTTGAATTATCCACGAGAAATTGGAATCAAGACACACAAGGAATACACTAGAGTAAAATTGTTATATTAGGAGTGGTCTTAGTACCTGGAGGGAAACAGGGATAATATAAAAATGTACTTTACTTAGAAAATGCATTGTAGATCTAGGTTGATATCATAGGATTGAGGAATGTTAAAGTTTTATAAAAAGCTTGGCTCCTATTATAGGAAAATATGTATTTACATTTTTTAATTATTATACCAGCAACTTAGTCATACTTAGGACAATATGAGATGTAATATTAATGAACCTTTTGGTGTCTAGCCCTAATATAAACAAGCATATGTTTCCTATTTAGGAACTGATTTATTTTATATTATCATCTCTGTTGACATTGTTTTGGGTGAAGAATTTAGATGGGGATAAGTGCTTCCAAAAACGGACCACAAGCCTATGTTACTTCACTATTAAGCATGCTCACATGATGAATTGTAGTGTTTATCACAAATTGGAGGAATGCAGATGTGATTCAACATGAATCCTGCTTGGTTTTTAACAAAAAATTAATAATGTTTTATGTAAGTTATTTGTGTTGTTTGTTTTTTTGTGTTCCAGGTTCACTTACTTTCAAAACAATAAGGTATAATATTGCTGTTCATTTAGCGCATGACTGGTGATTCAAATATTCTGTTCCTACACATCTCGCACCAAGTCATAAGTGTAGTGTAGTTCTTTTTATAATAGGTCCTGAAAAATCCACACCTGATCATTGCAGCAATTTGAGGTGAGAAACATGTTTCCTTAATTAGCACATCATTCTTTTAATTAGGCTAGTGAGCTCAATCATTAAATAGTTCTGACACTGAGAATCATAGCAACTATTTTAAAACACACTTCACACCACCGTACACATATCACAAAAGCCCACACACCCTCACTTCACCAGATGTCCATTAATATACCTCCGGCAAAGAGCCCCCTAGTGAGTCCCCGTCTGGCATTGTAGTGACGGCCTGATGAGGAGCTAGCCCAATGATGAAGCATGACGCCCTTTTGGGTGTGCGAGGACCCGTGCTCCCATTGGAGCACATTCCTTTCCCTGGAACTGTAGCACTGTCTTTTATGTCTTTAGGATCTGCACACCCTTACACCTGTATAATATATATATATATATATATATAGATAGATAGATAGATAGATAGATAGATAGATAGATAGATAGATAGATATAGATATATCTATATATTATCTACTGGCGGTCGCCAGTAGATAGTTATAGTTAGGACCACGTTTCCATAGGAAAAGCGTTTTTTGATTTGCTTATAACTTTGGCGTCGTTTGACGAATGTTTACGAAATATTCCCAAAAACTTCTCTTTTCAGATGAGCTCCTATGTTGAAAGTTTGGGGGTGATTCATCAAGGGGGGGCTGAGAAAAAAGGGGGGTCCCAAAGCGTGTATACTCCATGCAATTTCCATAGGAAACTTTAGACAAGGCTACAGGTCAAACTGCTGAACGGAATTACGTCAAATTTGGCAGGGAGAAAGGTCTTGGTCCAGAAAGCACGCTTTTGTTTAAATGGGGTAAGTCCGTTCAGTAGTTTTAGAGAAATATCAAAATTTACAGATATCGATATTTGAGAATTCTGACATCTGATTGGCTGAGGCGTTGCGAGCACGAGCGTGCGGCTTATTGGCTGCGAACTGTTGAAACTAGGAAGTGTTGGCAGCCATTTTGTGACTGAGTTGAAAGGCGTAGGGGGAAAAATAAGAGAATAATTGTATAAGAGGGTATAGTAGGAACACTGTGGTCTTAGTTTAAGCAGGTTGTACGGTGCAGAGGCAGGGAGTTTGAATGTTGCGTAGGCCGTGGAAATCACGTCCGCAGAACAACGCTGCGTGGTATTGCAGCAAGGTTGCGTAGGCTCTGGAAATCCCGTCGGGAAAGCAATGCGCCGTATTGCGGCAAGCAGTATGTAGGGTGCACACACAGGTAGTGTGAATGTTGCGTAGGCTGTGGAAATCACTTCCGCAAAACAACGATGCGCGGTATTGCGGCAATGTTCAGTAGGCTGTGGAAATCATATCGGGAAAATAACAATGCGCCGTATTGCAGCCTTCCTTTACCTTCCTTTAATATAATGCGCAGTAATGTTTACTTATAATGTGGTGTTCACTTTTATCACGGACAGTGAACAAAATTAACGTTTAATTGGCTGAGGTGTTCCAACAACGAGCTCAATGTTCATTGGCTGCGAACCATTAAAAGTAAAAGTGTTGCCAGCCATTCCCTCCCCCTGCGCGGAGTAGCAAGGACATCTGATTGGCTCACATGTTCCAAGCAGGACCTTCCAGAGGTTAATGTTCATTTGCTGCGAAATATTGAAAGTAGAAGTGTTGCCAGCCATTTCCTCCCCGTCTGCGGAGTAGTAGGGACATCTGATTGGTTGACGTGTTCCAAGCAGGATGTTCCCAAGCTTAGGGGCCTATTAGGATGGCGGGCGGACTTTCGTCCGCCCGCCACCCTAGCGGTGCTGGGACCGGCCGCCAGTGGTGCAGTGGTCCCGCACCAGCGATTAGGATGCCACCGCCACCGTGGCGGTGGCATCCTCCATTCCCAGCATTGTGGCAGGCGGTGCACACAGCACCGCCCGCCACAATGCTGGGAATGCACTGTGTGCATTGGCATGCACAAGGTGGCAGGCACCACGCAGTGCCTGCCACCTTGTGCATGCCAATGTTGGGGGGTACCATGGGTACCCCCCAAGTGCAGCCCCCCACCTCCCAGGGGGCCCGCAACGGGCCCCCAAAGGCATTTTCCGCATGCCTTTCTATGGCGGAGTCTCCGCGATGGAAAGGCATGTCACCGCCATCATCCTAATATGGATGGCGGTGCCTGCAAGGCACCGCCACCATATTGCAGGCCTTTTCCGCCCGGTAGGCAATCGGGCGGATTGCCCACCGGCGGAAAACCGGCGGACGGTCTGTCCGTCCGCCTGGGTCCCCACCGCTATACTAATATGGCGGTGGGGAAATGTGAGAATGGCGGGCGGATCGCCACCGCCATGCGGGCGGTGGCGATCCGCCCTACATCCTAATCACCCCCTTAATGTTCATTGGCTGTAAACCATTGAAAGTAGAAGTGTTGCAAGCCATTCTTTCCCCCTCCACGGAGCATCAGGGACATCTGATTGGGTAATGTGTTCCAAGCAGGACCTTCCCAAGCTTAATGTTCATTGGCTGTAAAGCATTAAAAGTAGAAGTGTTGGCAGCGATTCCCTCCCCCTCTGTGGAACACCATGGACATTTTATTGGCTAAAGTGTTCCGAGTACAAGTTTGCTCATTATTGGCTGGGAACGTTTGACTGTTGTGAAGCGTTTTGTGATGCACTTCAATGGAGTACGAGAAAACAAAGTAGTAGCGGGGAGGGTAGGAACACTATTAACTCTGTAAAGTGGTCACAAGGTGGTGAACAGGGATTGTGAAGGTAAAAATGTTTTTTATATATTTTAAGGGCCATTTATATAATTGGCGTGGGGTGTACAAATCACGTGCGGGAAAATAACAGAGTGTGTTGCGGTCTTCTTTTTATTAAGTTTGCGGGTGGGATACTTCCCAGTAGCACTATTTACTTAGAATGTGGTGTTTACTTCTCTGACGGGGAGGTGTGGTTGCGCAGCAAAAATTTCATTCTAGGTTTCAAACAGTTTTTATTAAGCAATTAAAAATAAACTTTCTTCGAAAACTAAAGCTGTATATATCAAAGAGGTGACAAATAAAAACGCAATTCATAAAATATCCCTAAGTGTGGCCACACCCCTCCCTTTTTTTCTGCTATAGTTTGTAAAAGTGTTGCCCCATATTCTTGATAATATAAGAGGGCATGAGTTACTTTTAGATAAAGTAGAAAAGAAGTGCTACAAGAAACACTCCCGCACTACATCATCTCAGGTCACAAGAACAATAACAAGTAAAAAACTGTTAAACACAAATGACTTTATATTACATAGAAATGTACGCTTCATCATTTCTTACAATTTCTATTCTGTAGAACTCTGGAAAGTTCAGTCGTAGTGCTTAGAGGTCGCTCACTGCTCCACTAACAGATCACGGACTCCTTTAAGAACATATAGGATAGTAGTAATATATACACTACTATTCCTATCAATTCTATAGGGAGAACGAGAATAGGAACCACAACAGAGAAATAGAGAAATACCAAAAATCATTCAAAAATGTAGGGTTTATCAAAGGCATTCAGTAAGAAAGTGTCTATGCAAACAATCTTTTTTAAACTGCAATTTCGAAAAATATTCTCACTGTAAAAATATCTGATCAAGTAAGTTATAAAGGTCAGTAAGCTGTATTTCAGATTTTTTACTCCTGGCGGCGACAAATCTCCAATTCCTGTTGTGTGAAAATATGACACTCTACTACAATATAGAGAGTGACACTGATTGCACACAAAAAGGAAAAGGAAAATGAAGTCATGAACAGAAAACAAGATCAATAACGAAATACTTTCCAGCAGTGAATATGTTCAGTGCTTCTTTTATCCGGGACTTTGAAATCTTTGAACTTCGCGCCGACGGGTCATAAACTCCACTGAGATCATAATGACTGTGAATATTACAATATACATACTGACACTATATGACCCCAAGGGGGAAACAGAGTAAGAAGCAGAAGCTGCTGACGTTACATATAAATCTTTAGTCTTCGCGCCGACGGGTCATAAACTCCTCTGAGATCACAATGACTGTTAATATTTTAATATACATATTTCCAGTATATGATCCCAAGGGGAAACAGAGTAAGAACCAGAAGCTGCTGACGTTACATATAAATCTTTAGTCTTCACGCTGACGGGTCACAAATCTCCTCTGAGATCATAATGTGTGGTTATTATAATATACATACTCACACTATATGATCTCAAGGGGAAATAGACTACAAACTAGAAGCTGCTGACGTTACATATAAATCTTTAGTCTTCGCGCCGACGGGTCACCAACACCTCTGAGGTCAAGTACAGTGTCAATATTATAATATACAAAGTCACACTATATAATCTCAAAGGAGCCAGAAAAGGAACAATATTTGCTGTATTCTGTCTGTTTCTGAAAACAAGCTGCTGACGTTACATATAAATGGCAAAAACAACCAATAACACTTTTTTCTAAATACAAATGTTTAAATATTGACAAATAGCTACATATTATAAATATCTACTATGCCATAATTAAACAACTTACAACTCTGGAATATGTTTTGTTGCCGCAAAACAAGAATCCGACGCTAGAAAAGGGAACGTGCATCACAGAATGGACACGCGTAAATAACTTGCATAAACGAAACTAATCAAACAACGGGTGTGGTTTATATACTTTTTGGTTATTGAGTAGTCTATGGAAGGAAGATGCGGCTCCGCCAATTTAGATGTCACGTTTTACAGTTGACACATGCTCACGTTTTCACTGTTTAACTTGTGCACGTGTTTGGAAAAGTTACAAAATGTGAAGCGGTAAAGGTTTCTGATTTCGATCCTAACACGTATAAGGTCCTTAATATGTACATACGTTGGAGAGCTTAAAAACTGTTACCCGGCAAACCGTGTCATTTCCATTCTCATGACTACAAACATCTATTAATTGCCGTAATTCTAAATAGAAGACATAAAAAAAAAATATCGTTCAGAATAGAAATAAAAAAAAGACGTGCTAATATTTTTCATCGCATTTGTAAAGCGTACAGCTTCCCCCGGAAAGGTGTGCTGCCGCTCGGGGGCGTCGGGAAGATTAAGCAAGGTGTTGCCCACAGTGACATAGTGGTGGGCTAACGTGCCGCTGGAGCCGGGAATCGAACTGTGAACGCTGTTGTTCGAAGTCAGGTATCATAGCTGCTGCGTCACACATTTTCCACACTTAAATGTTAATTAGTGCTAATTAAGTTTTAAACATTGTTAAATTATAACTTATAACAAACTACTGTTATAGTTAGTTTTTCACTACAAAAAGTATTCACGTCTTTTTAAAATTTACTTAAAAACAATATAGGTTTCAGGGACATTGTAGTTAGAAATTAGCATTTATAAAACCTTTGAAATTCACAGAAAAACCATAGGTTTTACAGACGTTATAGTTAGAAATTAGCATTTAAAAACTTTAGAAATTCAGTGAAAAAAACCATAGGTTTTAGGGACATTATAGTTAGTTGGACATTTCACTCATATAAAACCAGAGAAATTCCACCGTTATAGTTAGTTCAGCTAACTATAACTCACGCACCCACAATGCACTGCTCATGACGTCACATATTACATCATTCATGACATGGTCAGTGACATCACTGATTACATCACTGATGACATCTCAAATGACATCACTGATGACATCACTGATGCAGCATTTTGTTTCACATAAATGTGCCATATAATATGGCAGGCTAATTCTCTCATTATATATTACAGGTATCTCAGAATATAGTACCAAGTAGGTGAAAAGTGTATTTGCACATTGAGAGTGTGTGAAGCTGCTACCCGTTTTTATTGGATAGTCTAACTAGGAGTGGTATCAGCGGATGTAATCCTTGGTCCTGATGAAAGCCACAGGGAAGGGTGGCTTGAAACTTGAGGACCATGTAGAAAGAAGGGTCATTAAAACCACACACACATTGTACATTTCTTCTCTTTTTAATCATACCATCTGGAGGACGTAATAAAGCATAGCTTTCCTACCCAGCAGGTATTTTTAATTCACAATAAAACCACTCCAACTCCTATTTACCATCATTTGGTGTATACCATTCAGTAGCACACACTATGGAGCTCCGTTTTTTTCCGATATCATGCACCCCAACAAGATGTCTTGTCATACAAGGTTCCATAACAGCACAGTATGGCAGGATGCATACCACCATATGTCCTTTCAATTTCCATCCACCCTGTCCTTTGTTTTTTTGATCATTTCTGACCCATGTCCCAACCAACATTATGAAAGAAAAATATTTTGTGGCGTTGAATGGTTGACTTCTTACTTGGTCCATTAAATCTTCTAAAGTGATACTTTATATTAGTAGATACGAGATAAGTGATTACCCAACATTAGTGATATATTGCTTTCGTAACTTGTACAAAATAATGTGATGGTTACATACAGCAGGTACCTAAATATATTCAATTTGTTCGCTTTTGTCTAGGACCAGAAGTACTCTAGGCTCCTACTAGGGAAGGCGGAGACCACAACCAAGTAGAGGGGGAAGGAGTGTCTGCTGGGTCAAGCGGTAAATCCCTTTCCTTTCTCAATGACAACTACTGCATTTGTTTAGGTATTCCTCTCTTTTTTCAAAGTTCTCTTAGCTATCCTTTTATAAAACATCCCGCTTCCTATGTTCGTCTCAACCTTCCTACATTTCTGATAAAAGAAAAGGAGCAGTGGCCAGTGCCCACTCCCCTATAATTCACCCCATTCTTCCTGTCTCACCCAGCTCACAATTTGATATCCCATCTTGTGTGTGCCAAATTTTCTCCCACAGTTTCTGCTGAGGTTACTTTTTTTCTGGCTTCATTAATGATCCATTGTCTACTAGCCATTAATTATGCAACTAAGCCCACTAGTATATGTCACCCAGTCAGTCCATACCAAAACATACATAAACCTGGCCAAAGGCCTGGTGCTTGTGCTATCTAACCTTACCCTACTTACTTGTCCAGTAGACAATGGAAATAGCATTGTAGAGCATTATTTTGGTGGAGGGTGTAGTGTGGAATTCAGTCTGGAGTCGTTCTCAGGGTTTGCATCAGGATATAGTAGGAATAATAAGTCCAGGGCTATTGGAATTTGAGATGACACACCACTAGCTGTCCCAAAAAAATATGCTGTGCCTCCAGGATGTCTCATATAATGTTGCATGTTACAATGAGTCAAGTACATTGTGCAGCATTTGTTAAATGTGACCTACTCATCAATGCCAATATCTATTTATAATTGGAAGCTTTGTGGGAAAAATATACCCACTGCTCTGACAAAGAATCACATCTCAAAAATGTCAATGTCCCTAGGGAAACAGCATTGTTGTGACTACTTTACAATGGGTTGAGTACTACAATTAATGTTGTTTCATTTCTTCTTTGGATCATCTATCTAATAATGCCAGAGGAGTCAGAAGACCTGCCCTGGAGCCACTCTCCTGGCGGGACATGGTCACTTGGCTGCACCTCCAAATTTTAAGGCAATTGTGATGGAGTTCCACTGTCTAGTGGCACTCGAGGAGGAGGAGGCAGCTGCTGCTTCTTTGGGCCACCAGCCAGAGGGACACCAGCAACGCCATCGCCAACACCACGGGCACCCGAGGTCCCCAGCCACCCAAGCCAGCCCACCCAACCTCCACCACCATTGACTTTGTCATCCTCGATAGGATCGGGCAGGGCCTGGATGAACTAAAGCATGGCCAGCACAGCTGTTCTGTTGGGTGGAGGCTATTGAGACCAATTTTTTAAGAGGGGTCATTGTGGCAGGGTGGGGTAGAAAGGACAGTTGGGATACTTTGAGTTTGGGTGAAGGGGTGGGTCTATTGTTGGTTTTTCTACTCATTTCATTTTGTTTACTTAAATCAATGGGTTTTTCTTTATGATGAGTATATGTCTTTGCATTAGTTCGAGTAACCTCACACACAGTTAAAGAGGAAGCACCACCAACTCAGTGATGACAGAGGCTGTTCTTCTCCACACCTGCCCCATTGCAAACCAATTGTTCCTCTGTGTCCATCACCTTCCTCTTTTAAGATTTTAATATTTCTCTATCTGATCTCTCTTTCAATGTGTTGGTAACTACTCTATCACTTTACCTCATCCACTCCAGAACCCCTATGCAAACAATGTTATAAAACATAATATGAGTGACCTGATCATATACAACCTTCCCACCCTTGCTTGATGATGCTGAGAAGCCCCTACCCTCCATGTGCCAGTAATAACTACTACTGCCCTTGCCCTATCTTCTGTAACTACAAGTGGTTGCTAAAGTGGTCAGTCAACATAAACAATCCCTTATTCCTGAGAGCTTCTTTTCTTACCTGAGTAGATAAAGCTATGTCTGCTACCTCTCCAATAATCGGTCCATAACTTAATGCAGGGTTATCCAAAATGCATTTTTAATGCCAGCGGTAGTGGACCAATGGTGCTAACAGGGATTGCAACAGGACATCGTACATGACCTTGGTGAGGTGAACTGGTGCATCACAGGCACCAACTAGACTGAAAGAAAACAGAATGAGTGGAAAATCCAAGACTGAGACTACCATGATAAAATGTAAATTTGCAATTTATAAGCCTCTTGTCCCACTGGTGCGTCACTTTTTGTGACGCACTGATGGTGCAGGAGCCAGCTCCGTATCTACCAGGCAGCACTAGGCCACTTTGTTTGGCTTAATTTTGCCTTGTAAATATAATTCCCTTTAACATAGTTTTCTGCGTTAAAGGGGCATGCAATGGGTGTTGCTGAGGGCGTTCCCAGCAACATCCATGACTTTTTGACACTGCCCCAGATTTACGAGATATCGTAACTCTGAGGCAGCGCCAAAAACGTTCACCTACCCAGGGCAGGCAGAAGGGATGCACAACCAGTAGAAATATCTTTCCTTTTTATGTGTGTGGCATTATGCAGTACACACAGAAAGAGAAAAAAGCCTCTTGTGATTGTTTTTGTGCAGAAAAGTTTCCCTTCCTGCACAAAAATAATCATCACCGCAACACAGGCACTCTTGCACCATGGTGCAAAAGTGCCTGCGCTGGTGTCCGGCAGTCCATTGTGCGCCAGCACAGGGGAAAGGGATAGGAAGTGCGATATCTGCCTTTTTCTTTTGCCATTGGGCAGCGCAGATGGAAGGCCTGCGGCGCTGCCAGATGGCAAAAACTCATAAATGAGACCCCTAGTGCTGAGTTACTTACTAAAGTAAGCATTATTTATGAGTGCCTTAAGTCTCGGAACGTGTTAGGAGTGCTCAGTAGAAAATTACTTCACTAGAGTATAAATACATGGCACGTAGTTTGTGGGAAAGTGTACACTTCCTATCCTTGGACATTGCTTCAATTATCGCTCTACCAGTATGATGCCCCTGTTATGCCTGAGTAGGAGGAGATAGTATGGGAAAATATCAATTTTGGTACTACCATCTCCTGTAATAGTTGGCATCTCTTTAACCACTCCCGTCCCACCAACTGTGAAATTTGTTGATGGTCTAGATTAACACACAACTCAACTGATCTCACAACTTTGGGTAAAAGGGTTAGGGTTTTCTTTGACTGGATGGGTAGGGGAAATGTGAGAAAGACAAACACAACATTCATCAAGTTGATGAGCCCATCACATCTGTTGGGGAAGGAAAATGACAATTCAGTTACCAAAAGCAAAACAGTCCTTCAGCCCCCAGACTTCCAAGGTATCTAATCAATTTGTGTTACTCAGGGCTTGAAAAATGTAAGAGGGAGGACCAAGACAGTTAAAAAAAACGCTGTCCGTCTTTGGAGCAGGATTGAACTAAAAAGCTGGAGCACAATGGAGCAATATTCTTACCGACAAGATGGACTGTGGAGCGCAAAATAAAAGACATTGTTCTTTAATTTAATCTTCAGGATACTGAGTCTTTCCATTTCAGCAGACAGTCACTATTTACTAATTTTAAAGTCAATGGTTGAACCAAAGTTTAAATCAGTCTTTCTCAGCCCTCACCGCTCAGAGAGCCCGGGCCAAATAATTGCTGTGCCCTCCTTGTTTGACTACCTGTGCCATGGATATTAGAGAACTCTATTTCAATTATTATTTGCAATATGCTATCTGTGTAAGTAAGCTGCATGGCATTTTTTAAAGTTAGGCCTTGGTGGAGCTCACAGAGTTTGACTCCACCGAATTCTGCGGAGTTGCTGACAAACCTGCCAAATTCTGTGGAGTTCCGTGAGCGGGCGGAGTATTGCTTGGCCTCCCCTAATAAAGTCTCCTTGGCTACTGAGGGTCTTTGGGGGCCAAGAACCCCTATTTTTGCCACAAGTAAATCCCCTGCAGTGGTATTTCTGAGAAGTCGTCGAAGGCCCCGCCCCCTTTTTCAACCACTCTGCAAAGGAGCAGATGGCGCACTACTGGTTGGGGGGAGAAGTCCCGTTGGCTGCTGAGGGTTGTTGGGGGCCAAGAACCACTATTGCCACAAGTAAGCCCCCCACAGTGGGATTGCTGAGCTGAGACCTCATCAGATGCCCCACACCCTTTCTCAAACACTCTGCAAAGGGGCCTCATGGCACACTACTGGTTAGGGGATGAAGTCCCCTTGGCTGCTGAGGGTCATTGGGGGCCAAGTACCCCTATTGTAGCCACAAGTAAGTACTCCACAGTGGGATCGCTGGGACATCATCGGAGGCCCGTCCCCTTCCTCAACCACTCTGAAAAGGAGTCTTCTGGTGCACTACTGGTTAGGGAATGAAGTCCCCTTGGCTGCGGAGAGTCATTGAGGGTCCAGAACCTCTATTGTTGCCACAAGAAAGTCCCCCACAGCAGGATTGCTGAGACTAGGGGTGAGTGCGTCGGTAAACTCCACTCCACTGGCAGGATGGTGGAGTTTTGCCAAACTGTTTCAAGCAGAGTGGCAAAACTCCGCTAACACCACCAGTGGAGTGGAGTTTACTGCCCTTCCCTATTATATATCTACATGCATTTTTTCAAGCAGTCCTCCTATTCAACTTCTGATGTATTAGTCCAGAAAGTAGAGTTTGTCCGGAGGATACTAACTGGTCATCCTTCATGGATTTGGAGCACTATAATCGTTTGAAATGAACAGATGAGAGACTGGTCCTTGTGTGTGCCCCAGCATCACTAAAACACACTCTGAAGAAACACTGGCTACTGGACATGCAAGATACTTTAGTGCAAGCCTACTGAGCTCTTTCCACTGTGCCCTCTTGCCATACCAATAGATCAATGGGTTTTTTCCAGGCACACCTCTGTTGGATCATCTTCTGAACTGTCATTAGTGCTGCCACTTGCTGTGCCTGAACCTCTACACTTGACTTAAGTCCTGCTGAATGAAACCAACTCATTGCAGAAATTTGCTGTGAAATTGTTGCTGTGGGTTTTGGAACAACTGCCAATGGTGCTGGCTGCTGCTGAGACTGCGAGCCAACAGCACTGCACTGTATCGAGGTTTAAAGCTGCACTTCATAAGTTCTGCCCAACCTAAAATTTGCAGTAATTCTTCTTCTATCTCAATTGCTTTACTAATGATCAAAGTCTTGTAAACGAAGACATCCATTTCAGTAATAGGGAATGAAAATGGGCAGCTTTTGTTTTGTATCATGGATCCAGTATTGTGGCACAGATGTAGTCTTTGGAAAAAACAATCTCTTTTCGCAGCCTTTGAACAGTGTCCAAGCGAAGGATTAATCTATCCACCAAAGAAGCTGCTTCTTCATTGACATTGGTGAACATGTGCTCCAACTTTTTCAACTGTTGTTGTAGCAGATGCTACAATGATTGCTTGGGTTATGGTACTATATTTTTTGCTGACTTCAGGTGTTATAATCTCGAAAGGAGGTAGCATTTGTATACGGTGCTTAGTAGCCCCCATTTGTCAACCTCTACTGTCATGGCTTTTTTCCTTGCCTTTGAATTACATAATCATTAATAGATTTGTATTGCTTGGACAAAATATATCGAGTTGTAAATCTCAAAAGACAATATCATTGTGCAGAAATATAGTTGTCAAGAATATTATTTTTTTCAGGTAAGTAATATCGTTGTTAAGAATATTGTTGCTGTTAATTTTATTGGCAATATTATAGTTGTAAAAAATATTGTATTTGAATTATCGTAATGTGCTTTAGTTCATATTTTAATTTTATGTATTATTATTTGTATAATTGTTAATAATAGTTTTAAATATAGTTTGTAATTTTAAGTGATATATAATTTTTATTTTATTTGCTAAAAGTAATTTAGAGCGTTGAAGTGGGTTGCTAGGTTGGTATATGTCATGACCCTGGGTTCCCTGAGTTCCAGTACCTCCTGTGCCCTGTGTGCTGTGGGCTTCGAAGATTGAGCGCATGTCACTATGCCTCCATGGCAGTTCATGGCAACCCAATTCCCCGTGGGCCCTGACGAGACTCCTGACATAATTGGTGAAATCCCCTGAGGCCTTTATGCCACTTAGTCACTGAACATTGCATTATTATGTAGGTTTATACTATCCAGGCTGCCTGGCTCCTAACTCATTTAGGCAAATAAATCATGGTGCATACATTCACACATGCTTCCCCCAGGGGCCAGGCATGTGACACACGTTGCTGCCGTGTGCCGCACAAAATCTTGTGAGATTTTGGAGCGCATGTGTTGGTTGGCCATCTTGGGTTTCGAAGTGGTATTTATACTACACCCAAAGCAATAGCCAGTGCTTGGCCTACTTACTGGTTGAAGAGAACGGATTTTCTTCTGTTTTCTGCTCATCTGAACCTCCTGGACAGCTTCGAGTATCCTGTTGAGTTTTTCCAGCACCGCGACTCACCTGTGACTCCGAATTCTGCCTCCTGTGATACCAGCAATGGCTCTTCTCCACACAGTGGTCTCTTGTTCCTGAACCTCGATTGCCGTACCTGCAAACACAAAGAAAGAATATGGTTATGTACCGTACACGAGGTTAATGCACTAAAAAAAGTTCAAACCAACAAAACAGACAATCAAGCTCTACAAATACTGGCGTATTTCTTAGATATTGTGCAATCGCAAGGCCAGATATCGTTCTGCTATATTTCTAGACATTGTTTGAATTTTTGGCTCATACTGAGAAATTGTTGCTAGCGCCTTTGTAACATGCTTGGGATGTGTTTTTAGTGCGAGCTGATATCGTTTTCCCTCTTAAGAACGTTGATGTTGCAGTCTGAAGCGCATTGATAGACATTGAATTCATGCTCTAATTACATATACCTAATGCGCAGAAACTATATGCGACTGGTGTTATGTGTTTTTCTGTATTTGCCAACAGTGATCTGTGTGAATTGGATTTTTGTGACATATTTATAGTTATGTACAACAGTATGATAACAAAGGGTATTGTTTCCTGACAATACATGGTATCTGTGAATTCCTAGGAGTGCTGTAACTCCAAGAGACACTGTTGGTTATTGTGAGGTCTATGCGGCACCAGATCATTAGCATGCAAGTGCTCTCTCATACATGTTTCATAATTTTGAGGGGATGTTGAATGGCCATGTTGTGTAACATTTCTATTTATATTTAGCAGTACAACTCACCACGCAGTACAACTATCCACACATAATGAAGACGCTGTCCAGGACTGAAGAGATGTACGCAGACTCTCCAGGAAGTCAACAGCTGCCCCCGAAGATGCGTAAGGTCTCTATTTATATTTTTGTCCCAACCCACCTGGATTTTGATTTAAGGTTTTAGTTCCTTGATCAGGTGCCACCCTAGAGATAGGTGGTCCAACATCATCTCCGCGGACAAGAATCAGGTGAGTGGCATGGCAGTAGGTGTATAGGGTGGGAAGTGAATTAAGTCATACAAAATGATTATTAAATTATTATTAACAATTTAATTGATTAATATTTATGTATATTGTGTAATTATATTTTTGTGTTATATTTTGGGTGTGGGCTGCTGGGTTTGTAGGGGTATAGGGTGGGAAGTTAATTAAGTAATAATTAACAATGAATTATTAAATAATTATTAATTATTTAATTTATTATGAATTATGTAAATTGTGTAATAATTATTTTTTTTGTTATATTTTAGGTGCAGGATTTGTAGGGGCTTAGGGTGAGGAGTTAGTTAAGTAAAAATTAATGAACACATTAACTAATTTATTATTAATTGTTTATTTGATTATTAATTACATAAATTGTGTAATACTTATGTTTTGTAGTTATATTTTAAGTGCTGGCTGCTGGGTTTGTAGGGGTATGTGGTTGGAGGTTAATTAAGTAATAATTGAGTAACAATAAATGACTAATTTATTAATAATTATTTAATTTATTGGTTATGATGTAAATTGTGTACTAATCATATTTTTAGTTATATTTTAGGTGATGGCTGCTGGGTTTGTAGGGGCATAGTCTAGGAAGTTAATTAAGTAATAATTAATTAACAATTATTTATTAATGTTTTATTAATTATTCGATTGTTTATTAATTATGTACATTTTATATTAACTATATATTTTAGTTATATTTTAGGTGTGGGCTGTTGGGATTGTAGTGATTTAGAGTGGGAAGTTAATTACCTGATAATTTATTAACAATTAATTATTTATCTATTATTCATTATTTAATTGATGATTAATTATCTATATTATATAATACTGATTTATTTTAGTTGTGGGTTGCTTGGTTTATAGGGGTATAGGGTGTGACATTAATTAAGCAATAATTAGCAAATAATTATTAATTGTTAATTATTTTAATTGATCAGCGATTATGTAAATTGTGTTATGCTTATTTATTTTAATCATATTTTAAGTGTGAGCTGCTAAATTTGTAGGGGTATAATGTGGGAAGTTAGCTAAGCAATAAGATGCAATTAAAAACATTGATGATTAATTATTAAATTATTTAAAAATCATGTATATTGTTTATTTTTATATTAATATAAAAATTTAGGGGGTTTAATTAATAATGTTCATGTTAACAGTTTTATATTTGTTCTAAATAATAAGGTTATTCCAATATATAATGTGATTGAAGTGAAGTATTTTCCCTAATGTTGCTTAGACTGGGATAGTAAATGCAACCTCTTTGAAGTCCAACGCTTTCTCTACTGTTGCACAGACTGGATTGGGAATAGTAATTCTTACCCCTCCGAAGTCCAATGCATTCCCTACTGTTGCACAGACTGGAGAGGGAAATAGTAAATTGTACCCCTCCGAAGTTCATTGCTTTCCCTACTGTTGCACAGACTGGAGTGGGAATAGTGAATTTAACCCCTCCGATCTGCAACACATTCTCAACTGTTCCACGGATTGGAGTGGGAATAGTAAATGTAACCTCTCCGAAGTCCACCGCTTTACCTACTGTGGCACAGACTGAAGGGGAATAGTAAATCTTACCCCTCGAGCCCAACGCTTTCCCTACTGTTGCACAGATTGGAAGTGGCACAGTAAATCTTACTCTTCCTAAGTCCAAGTCATTCCTCTACTGTTGACATGTTTGGCGTGGGAATAGTAAATGTAACCCCTCTGAAAGCCAATGCTTTTACTACTGTTGCATAAACTGGAGTGGGACTAGTGTGTCTATTATCCCCAATACTCTGCCTAATATTGTTTAAATATATCTATTATTTTTTTTTAGTTCTTTTTATTGATGACAAGTTTACACATTGCAAACATTATACAAACATAAGCGCTCAAGGGTGCGTTTTTATCGATACATTCTACCACTGACCCTAGCTCATACATGTTCTTTGACGATTCCTTATTCGACCAACTTATACTTAAACTACCCCGGATTCTGCTCCTGTCCCAGCTGCGGGGGCTCACAGAGTCCTCCCCTGAACTCGTTCCATTTCTCCCAAATAAAATATATCTATTATTATTGTTCTTTGTTTTTAATGTTGTATTATGTGTATATATATCACTATGATACATTCTGGTATGATTATATTCTATGTATTCACATGAATTCAATACCTTAGATTACCGCCCAGGATCATTTTTTCATTTCTTTTGATAGCAAGCATTCTATCATCTTTAGAGTATTTGGTCAAACTCTGTTCAGGTGATTCCATACTTTCCCGCCTCTGGTGGGTACGGTGGCCTATGGCTGTCACGTTATCTATCCTTGGTTACCAAGAGGAGAGCACTTTTAGCGTTTAGACTAGATATAATATTTATAATATGTATATATTAGTACTTTTTTACCTTGTTTTCACTCGCTTCACTTTTGCACATTAAACTTTGCTGGAAATGCTTTGCAGTTCCAGCAGCACTTGCCTTCTCTACTTAACACGTTGCACACTCAGCACTGACACACCTATCCGGGTCAATTTTTATGACCCAGACGGTTTTTCTACAATTGACTTACTCAACACCATCCAGCTGTCTTGAGTCACCGTATAGATAGCTGTACTGCATCATGTAGCTACGTGTCCATAGATTTGTGGGTCTGATACATATTGCATTATGCAGAGATACAATATTGATTGCACTCAGACTATAGTATCTGTTGCTTTGTTATGTTGTGTTAATCCCACCATTTAGTAAATAATTTCCTTTTTGATGGGTTTAGAATCATTTGTTGGTTATTATATACCATGATTCAATGTTTAAATGAAGGGGATGATTTTGTCTTTTATGCCTATTTTTACTTGGTGATTATGTAAGTCTGTTCATGATGTCTATGACTAACGTGTCACTACCATGTGGTTCATGACCTAGAGGATTGTAAACGTTCTCTCACCTGTGCTGATTCACGCTGAAAATGACGTAAGGGTAAAAAACATTGGGGCATATTATCAAGGGCTCTATCGCCGTTTTAGCGGCACTTTTTGCCGCTAAAGCGGCGATTTTTTTATCGCCCTATTAGCAAGCTGTCGCTAACAAGTGTTAGCGACAGCTTTCAGGCGATAGCGACTGGTTTGGGTGCCGCTTGCATGTCAGCGATATTTATCGCTAATGACATGCAAAGGAGGCGTTCCCAACCTAACAGTGACTGAAAGCAGTCGCTAACATCGCTATCGCCTATTAGCAATAACCGCAAAGCGATAAAAAAACGTGCGCTAACCGCGATTAGCGCTGGTTTTTTAGAACTGGTAAAAACATGACTTAACAATAATAGTCAATGGGAGGTGGATTGTAAGGTTAAGTCCCCAGCATTAGCGCGGGATTCTATCGCTGGATCTCTCGCGTTATTGCTGGGTTTCGCCGCTTATCGCTGGATATTTTATCGCATTGGCGATAAACCTTGCTAATAGCATGTTATCTCCGCGGTAATATCCAGCGATAGGCGGCGATAGAAAAACGCGCGCTAAGCAAGCTTTGCGATAATTTACGCAGGTTCTTGCTAATATGCCCCATTGTACCTTATATAATAAATAATCAATAATAATTATATATTTAGATTTTTAGAAAATGTATTTTGGGGATTTTAAATGTATTGGATTTTATTTATTTAGTAATTTATTTGAATGTTTTGCAGTTGATGTATTCATATCAGTAAATTAATAAAAATAACCCAAACATTTAACATAATATAAATTATATAATTGTTATTATTAGTGTAACATTATATATAGGTATATATAAACAAACACGCACATGTATATATGAATGTGTGTTTATATAGGTATATATTTATATATAGTATTTAATAGTATTTAAATGTATTTAATTGACATTATAATATTGTTATATATTAACATATTTAAGATTTCTATATCCATGTGCCTTGTGCCATGCAGAGGTTTCTGCAGGTGAGGATTGTATACTATGGTAAAGGCTTAGAGGTGTTCCTCCTCCTCCTGACCATCTTTTGTCATCACTTCAGCTGCTGGTTCTCGCTCACCACATGCAGCTATGCTTTCAAAGTGCTCTTCCCACATGATTGTGTGCTGCTTTTTTCAAATGGAACAGTTGGCCTCCAATACCATAGTGCCCACCTGGCTTACCACAAAAACAATTCTTATGGCAAACAGAGCATATTGCAATGTTATCCTCATGTGGGGTAACCGTAAATAAGCCCAAAACTGGAAAGGAGAGCTTTTGTATTGTGCCAAATCCTGAAGAACTGGAGGTACAGCTAGGTGGTTATGCTGTTGTTGTCAGGCATGTTGGGGTTGTAGTAGGGGTGGTGGTGGTGGTGGGGACTGCAGGCTTCTGGGGGTCTTGTAAATCAATCAATCAATCAATCAGTTTCTGTGAAGTGCACTACTCACCCATGAGGGTCTCAAGGCGCTGGGGGAGGGGATGGGCAGCTCCGTTGGGGTCAGTCGAAGAGCCAGGTCTTGAGGTTCTTCCTCAACTGGTGCAGTGTCCTGCTCCATCGGAGGTGAAGTGGGAGTTCATTCCAGGACTTGGCTGCTAGGTAGGAGAAGGATCTTCCACCTGATCTGGTCCTGTGATAGCATGGGACGGTGACTAGGGTGATATACGAGAGCTGGCGGTGTTGCTGAAAGAAAATGAACCTTATCAGGTTGAAAAGAGGTGATTTGTACATCCACTGTACCACTCTCCACACTGATAATCACCGGCTTGTCATTATCATCACAGAATTCTTCACTTTCAAGGCTTTGAGGAAGCTTTTTTTCCCCTTGTTTCTCAGACTCAGCTGGGGTCCAATCCATATCCAGATCATCAGAAGGGGGGCTTGGAGATGATACAGGAGTACTCTTTCTACTCCTTGCTGGAGATCTTGAAGCTGTTGGGGGAAGAGTAGTCTTCTCAACAATATCTTGCTCAGCAACAACCTCACCCACCTGTTCTGCTCCTAAATCCAGAAGATCTGGTGCTGACTGCAGCTTCTGTTGTCTAATTTCCTGTGATGATGCAGTTTGTGGCTGAGACAATCCCAATTCAGATTCACTGATCTCCATTACTACAGTCACTGCAGCCCTGATAGACATGGTCTTATGCTTTGGTGGTGGTGCCATTGATGCAGGAATCTCAGCTTCTTTCTGCCTAGAGGAGGCTGCAGCAGTTATGTCACATTTCCTGATAAAGGATGTTAGTGGTGGCACTTGCAATTTGCTTCTTCTCCTCTCCACTGGTCTCTTTCATGGCAGGAACCTCCTGCTTTGGGGACCTTCTTCTTAGCACTAGCAGTCAGCACTTTGCACTAGTAGCAGAAGCTTTTAGTAGTAGAGGACTCGGGTGTCACTGTCAGCTGGTTCGTTCAGGAAACTCAGTACTGTGTGTGAAGTCTTTTGTAGCACAAGCAAGCAAAGCAACAAATAAAATGCGATATATGGGCAATATCAAGCTTGCCAACTCTGTGCATGATAACTGTTAAAAAGTTTATTCTCTGCATGCTGCGTCTTGTTTAGTTAATTATAAAACCAGGACTACAAGTGCGAGAATGCAGATGAAAAATCTGGACTGGGGTGTGCTAGCATACATGTCAACATTTAAGAAGAGGATATTGCAAGACTTAAAAAGAAATGATGATAATAATCTGGAGAATGTATTTCCCCTATTGATTTCTATTGAAGCAGAGGCAATTTCAGTTAGGAGACAGCCAAAAGAAAGCCATTTTTGGCTCCAGAAATCAGGCGTCTCCCACCTGAATTGGGTGTATTGGCATGTATGAGCTAATTGTAAATCGGCTTGGAACACTTAGCAATTAAGGGTTTGAAGAGGGAGCATTGGCAATGGCTTCAAATGAAGGTAGTGAATAAGACGTTTTAATGGGGTTGGGTAGAAATTTCAAGAGTGCACATATAGTGATCTTTAACAACTGAATGTGGATTTCTAATGGAGTACAGGCGTGTAAAGAGGGGGTACTGAGCTTTTCTTTCAGCAATCTCAGATGAGCCGTTTTTCTCTAAACAGGACTAAACTTGGTTTTCTGAGGGACGAATGAATGGAGGTTTCAGTAAGCGAGGACTAGATGTAAGCTTTTAGAGAAGGGCACCAACTTTAATAGGGGCACAAGGACCGGTCTGTGATAAGATCCTGCAAACAGCAGCACCCTTCTGACTTCACTCTTGTTTAAACTGCTTGTAATCATTTGTTTCATGCTGAAGGCCCTGTTATTATTTCTCCTTAAACCCTGTTCCTCCCACTCCCATATCCGTCTTGTCCCCTGCCCCCATGCACCAACAATCCATCCTCCCACCAATAACTCTGCATCAGCATGATGGAGCTAAGCTTTGGGTGACTTGGGAAAGGAGTGGAAATGATGGTGTTCAGAGGTCAGTCACTGTGAACATGAAAGGGGTGTCTTGCTGCCCTGTTTTATTCACCAACAACAGAGGACCTTTAGAAAGGGCTGCTCACAGGAGATCTGGATGTGGATTTGTAAAATGGTTGTGGACAAGGTACTAAAGTGGTGGTGTAAATGGTGTGTTGCAGAGTGCTTTGTAGAAGTGTACCTGGCTAGGCATTTGCAGGTGGGGTGTGGATGGTATTTAGCAGAGGAAATGGAGATAGATTGCAAAGAATCTGAATGCAGCTTTGTAGTGTTTTCTAGGTGAGATATTTTCAGCTTGAATTTGGATATGATTTTGCAGTGTTCATTACAGACTTTGTACAGGAGGGTCAGAATAGCAGAGGAGTTCTGGATACCTTTTTGATGAGGGGGCATGGATGGGTTGGATAGTAAGCCTCCTCATCATCAGATTGATCCACCTCTGCTGAAGGATGGTGGGGGGGCCTGCCCCCTAAATATTTTGTGCAGAGGGGCTTGACATAAAGTTTGAAGATCCCTGGCCTACAGGAACTCTATCGCAGTCAGGCAAAAAATATATTAAATAGTTACTGGTGAGCGACTCACCAGGGGAGGCAGAATAAAAATTAAAACATGATTAAAAACCAACACACTTTACTACTATCAGTCACGAGCACAAGTAAAAATATCAGGAAAAAATAAAAAAATAACAAAAATGTCATAGGGCTCTTTCATCAATTGTTCTAGGAAATGGCTTTTATATGTGGAATACAGGGAATGAAACACACACTAACTGCTTAAAATGGTGGAAGCTAGCTCATAAACCACATGACCACTGATAAAGAAGGCATGGAGGACAAAGGCAAAATGGCCACCAAACACACACACACAAAATGGCCACTGCTGCCTGTCCAGCAAAGGAAGGTCATGGACAACAAAGAACACATGGCAGCCTATGGCTATTATATACACTGGCTACACAAAATGGCCACCACTGCATGGCCTTAAAAGACAGGGCATGAATAACAAAGAACAAAGTTGCCCTGTCCTGCCTGATGCATCTTCACCCCCTCAGAGAAAACAACTGTTAGTATTGCAGGGAAAGGAGTACAAAGATATTATTAGCAACAGGCACATGCAGACAAAAAATAAAATACCCTAATTTTTGCATTTAATCCACAGCAATTGCAGCGATGCAGCGCACGCAACGAAATTCGTTTTATTTATTTAATTGTTTACTTACCTCCGTTCATTCATATTCCGGTGTTTACTACCCCCCACCCTGCCCCTCCCCCGCCCCGCCTCACCGCCCCACAGAACTCCCCCCACGGACCGCTACTGCAAATCAGTATAACATTTTTAAGAACCCCACAAAACAATTATATTTAATGTAGCCTTATTCCTCCACCATCATAAAAGTGTAAACATTTATATTTCCCTCAAACATAGTGAATCCTATCCTACATGGGCCCCCTTAATCCAGCCCAAACCCCACGGCACACACCAACAAAGATACAAAAAAACAAAACTGAACACAAAATATTGGTGCATGGCCTCCCTCAAACAACAATTTTTTTTCCTAAGTGCTGCATTGAGTTTACTTGATTTCTCCCAATAAGTTTTAATTCCAGTGGTATGGATACAGCAGGGATTGCAGACAGAGAGAGAGAGGGATGTTTTCCCTCTAAAATCCAAATCAAAAGTGACCAAGGGCTGGACAAGGCTCAGAAAGAGGCCTTGTCCAGTCCTTGGTCAAGAGGAAGTTGCTACTGTATGTACAGTAGCCACCCAGTCGCTTTAGCACTTCCTTCCTGTTAAAAAAAGTACATTTTGCACAGCAAAAAATACCCAAATGGTCCGTTTGGGTAAAATTTCAATTCAAAAATGCATTTGAGTTGATTTTCCAGCCACTCAAAAAGAAAATCTACTCGAAATGCTGTCCCATGACTGCCCACAAGTACTACCAATTGCAATCATGAATGGCCGCTGAATGTTCGCATTCATCAACAAACTTGAGCGTTTGCTCTCTTGTGTTGTTTCAGTGCATTTCGGGGTCCCGGTGGTCTGATTTTCCCTGAACAAGAGAATCGGTTACACAACATGGTGTCATGGAGTTACAATCTGTAATTCCTCATCAGAAGAGTAACGCATAATTATCAAATTATGCCAATTACAATTGAGTAATTAAAATGATACCCAGGCCTAATTAACATGTATATTACTTCCTTTAGACGTTTATTAAAATAAAAATAAAAAACGCTGAAATATATGAGCCAGTTTGTTTTAAAGTTTGCTTAATAAATTCTGTGTGGGGCTTTCACTCATGCTAAATTTTTTGAGGAAATAACAAAGAGATACTGAGTTGTGCTAAGTGAAATCGTATAAATTTGTGGTTGTGTAAACAAGAAAGGTTTGAAAACGTCAGGCATGCTCGAGGAGATTGGCCATCGTACCAAGATAATGTGTATCTGGTGTTTTCATTAGTGGCCCGCTAAAAATGTCTTGTCCTCTAAGACATTATTTAGTACCTAAGCTTTTGCTTTAACAGGTCCTGCATATATACCACTGCTTTGCCTGACTTTAAAACTTAGAATAATTGGAATCAATTTTACCTTTCTCGGCTTTAATTTTAAGGGCTAATTGCATGGGACTTTTTCTACATTAGCGGAGGCTTAAACACATGTAATAAAAATGTTTGCCTCAGACCACAATAACAACAGTTGGCTTTTTTTGTTTGAAAGCATTCTAATCTAAACTATTGAAACTGTCAACATTATAAATAACAAATGTTCGTTTTGTGTACTTATTTTTTTTTCTGGAAGACTATCATGAATGCAAAATTAACTGAAAAATGGGAAACAGCCTGAGATGGACTTTCAATATTATCAGTATAAACACCCTTTTAGGGGCTGATTACGATGTCATCAGGAAAGGCTCGAACGGGATTCGGATTCTGTGAATCCGATTCGGGACCTATGTTCCCGACCGAATCGGTCATCTTTCCTGATGACCGAGTACACTGCAAGGAAGCCGTCCGGGCTGTCCGAATCAGTTCGGAACGGGATTCAGGCAGCCCAAGTCATTCGGAGCCGAATCGTACAGACCCAATGGAGACGGTTTCCGAATGAGCGAGTACGGTGACCGATTCAGACAGCTGTTCCGAATCGGTTTGGCCGAGACGAAATGGCTGTGGGTATCGGACTTCGGGGACAGTAGCAGGCCCCCCTTCACCCACAGGCCTCCAGATGGGGACCGTGGGGGTACCCAAGGGACCCCCCTTCTCAACCAAGCACATTGTGGCAGGCATCATTGGGTGCCCGCCACAGGGTGCAAGGTTTTCCCCACCAACCCCTTTTTTCAATGGGAGCATGTGTTCTCGTTTGGAACACAGTCTCCCATTGAAGTCAATGGGAGACCGACCGAACCAAGTCCGTAACCATCCGGACACATCGTAATCGGTCAGTAGGACTCCCCGAATACAAATCGTTCAGAAAGCATTCCTAACCAGATTCAGTGGGAATGCTTTCCTGACTACATCGTAATCGGCCCCTTAGTTTAACTACCAATCGAAGCACTAGCTTGAATCAATGTAGATAGGGATAGAGCACTTTATGCAGTAATGTGAATTACGCCCACACTCAGTCTTCATAGCAATAGGAAACTACACAGATGCACGGAAATCATTGCCTCTGCTAGAAATGCCACCAGTCCAATTAATTATTTTAAAAAGGTATTTACTGGGAAAATAGTTTACTGCTCCTCAATAAAATTATTCACATACGTGACAAAGGCCAGATGAAAAATGTGGTTCTTTATTCTCCAAAATACTCTCCAATGTATTTATGTCAAGAGCTAATACTTATAAAGTCCTATTCTTGTGTTTTTCATTCTGGTACTTCTTAGCTTCCTTTATTATGGGAGAAATTCCAGAAGTGCAAAAAAAAGCACAGAAAGAGATACTCATGCTGGTAAAGGACAAATTGAGATCTGCTAACATTATCCTACATGCATCTATTAGTTGTCAAACATTGCTTGAATTGTAATCACCCCATTGCCCACCAGCACATTACTCTGTTCACTGTTTACAGAGCAGGGTACCTCCTGTTGCAATCGTCCTCTGCCCTAAGGCACACAGAATTTAACCATTGCATTTCACATCACACTGTCCTCCCCAAATAAACAAAGTCAAGTGCTGTCCTGATGCACAATTTTCATAGTATCAATTGACCATAACACCCAATGTGCTGCCTGACAAACAACAGTTCTCCCCTGAGCCATATACACAGCGCCAACCTGATTCTTAATCCCTGAGTCAAAATGCCCAGTTCTTTCATAGGGGACAACCTATGCTCCCTGAGGCATGCTATTCCCATAAATTCCCTAGTCATGTTCCGGTATACATATTTTCAACCTACCCATTGTCTGCAAGCCCTCTTCCCACCATCACCACCAGTGCCTTCATCAATATTTTCCTTTCAATATTACTAAAAGTCACATCACATGACAACAACTACCTGCTATCTTCAAATCTCTCCATCACCTACCTACACTCTGCATTCGCACAATCCATTTTTAAAAAATCAACCAAATCTTTGTTCTGCTAAAAAACAAATATACCTGGACCAGATGATGTTATTATACATTATCGTCCATGCACATCACCTTCCTCTGCAGAGCCCTCCCAGGAGTAATGCCCGTAAAGCAACAACTTGATCATCCCTTTCACCTTCAGGATTATGAGTCCATTTTGTACCCCCTCTAGCGGTCCTTCTTCATTTTATTCAATATGAATCAATGCCTCGAAAAGTGGTTCTTTCAAATTATTCACCCTCCACATCTGATGAATGCCCCTGACAGGTAGTGGAATGTTTGCTGGCAGGAACATGTTGGTGTAATATGGATGGTCAAGTCATTGTACATGTTTACCATCCTCTTTTTTGTAGGTTTTAGCTGTACCTAAGGTACTGCCCTGGGTTTACCTTAAGGTATTCTTAGTTTGTCTGGATCCCATCTTGTCCAGTGAGTTTTATCAGGAACTCCCTCTTGATGAGGTTGAGTCCGCCCTGGTAGTACCATCTTAATACGGTGGGATGAGGTCACCTATGATGAAGCATGCCACAAACAGTGGGTGGGGCTTCCTCATACAATCTAACTGGCACTCTATGGTAAAATATTTGAAGTGTTTGTGGAGGGTATACAATGGCGTACCTCCACCTCTCCCTTTGTGTTACGCCATGCACAGAACAGGAGGTCATCCAACTGATCTTTGGAGTAATTCTTGTAGTCCTGTCCTCAAGGAGATGTTCGTCTCTCCTTCAAGCAGGAAGGCCGGCCTCAAGCAGCAGGGCAGTCCTCTGAAGAGCAAGGCAGGCCTCAAGCAGCAGGGCAGTCCTCTGAAGAACAAGGCAGGCATCAAGCATCAGGGCAGTCCTCTGGAGTACAATGTGGTCCTTCTATATTCTTCCGCAAGTCCAGGAGTGTACTGAAGAGTGGGTCTGAGGGTCCACCATTTACAGCTGGTGCCAGCTTTGCAGTAGACGAAACATCTGGAGTTCCCCCCTCCACAGATGGTTCTGGAATTTTCTTCCTGCCGGCCCAGGTCCCAAGATGTCCAAGGTGACACAAGCCTGGTGTCAAGTTCTTTGTGAGTGTGCTGAGGCCGCTCCTTTGGAATGTAAGTGGGGCAGGGTACAACTGCACCCCACCCATTCTGGCAGAATGGCCCTCTCCCAGCTACACGCATCCTATACTCACTGCCTGGACCCAATACACTTTCCTGATGGGGAAGCAATTAACAGGTTGAAGCAGCTGGAAACTCCTAGAAGTCCTCAGAAAGTTTAGGGCAGGAAAATGAAAACTTTCTATGAGTGGCATTTTCAAATTTGCAACCTAAAATCTGACTTTACCATTAAAGAAGATTTTAAACTAAAATTCATTTGAGTCCAACATGATAGTTTTACCTATTCCCAATCAACAGTTATCACTTATTAAACATAATAAAATAATCCAATGTAGTAGTGAAAACGAATGTAGGAGTTTATCACGTCCAGGACATTAAAAAGTAAAACAATATACCCTACTTTTTAAATACAATGCACCCTGCCCTATGGGCTGTATAGGGCCTACTTAAGGGGTGGCTTAAATGTAATTCAAATGAAGGTTTAGGCTTGGCATAAGGTTTAATGGGCAGGTGGAATTGGCAATTTAAATCTACACATAGGATGCAATGGCAGGCCTGAGACATATTTTAAAGTGCTACTTAAATGGGTGGGACACTAAGTGCAGCAGGCCCACTGAAAGAATTTAATTTACAGGCCATGGGTATGTGTGAAACCACTGTGCTTGGGACTTATAAGTAAATTAATTGGCAGTTGGTTCCACACCCCTCTGCTCTGTGACCACGCTCATGTCCGCCCACAAACCTTCACCAGAAATTGGACTGTTGTCACAGGAGCTAGAATCAGAAACCAGGAAGTGAGAAGCTTCTGCTTTGGTGAACAGGAGGTTGAAGGGGAAGGAGAGCATGTTGCGAGCCGGAAACTAGCAATTTTCACTTGACCCTTTGGACTTGTGGAGTGCCCTTTGGGGGCAACACATCTCTTCTCCGTGGCAGGGCTACTCATGTTGATCCTTGGCCCTAGGCTGCTTTCAAATCATCTTGTTTCGCCCAGTCAGTGTTTGGTATATGTTTAGCATATTGCATTTTTAGCATATCGTAGCTCTCGCAGCGTATAATCTGCATCCTTCCCCCTGCTACAAGGGGTGCTGCGGAGGCTTTACTGTGTTGATACTGGATGCAGGGTGAGTGCCGGAGTCCACTTTGATTTGCAGTACCCCAGACTTGGGGAGCCAAGGGCAGCGCACAGCAGTTGCACAGCATTTGTAGGCTCCTGGCTGATTTTCACACTGGCAACCAATTTGCTCAACTGTCCAACCGACCGACTCCAGAGGAAAAGGACGCATAAGACATAAGGCTGCTGAAAGACTGTGCATATCAACTCTAGGACCACTGAAGACTTCAATTTTCAAATACTTCTCGTTTGTGAGAGGAGGCGGTGATCGCAGACTTCTTGGAGAGAGGTGAGATTGGAGTGTTTTCTTCAGAAAGTATTCTCAGTAGTTTGGCTCACACTTGATTCCTTCTCTCCCCATTAGAAGGATTGTTTTTAAATATGACGATAATAAAACTTATAAATCAAACTGTTTCGATGAAGCAGCAAGGAGGAGTGAAAACAATAAATTCTTTGCACATTAGTTCACTAGAAGGATTATCTTCCATACCTGAATTTTTCCTCAAATTACCTCTGGTAGTATCAGGAAGAGAAAATGTCACAAAAGAAGGAAATGGAATGATGAGCAAGATGTTGCAGTAACAACTAAGATTGCTTCGTTGCTAAAGGATTCTCTTGACCCAGGAATAAACAGTATTCGTTTATCCCCCAATAAAGTCGAACAGCAGTCTTTCCCTATGCTCCTCCCATGGATTTTACTTTACCAGATATTGATATAAGCCAGCTACCTCCCATTGCTAGGAATAAACTGATGAGAGAGACATTATAACTCTTTAAAAGCACACCGAGTTATAGCTCTGAAATTGCAGAGGATCCCTCAAGCCCACCTGATTTTCCCCTTTCATCCTACAAAAGATTATGTTCACCTTTCTGATGCCATGCAGGCCTTGCAAAGGATACTTGAATCTATTTTAACTCTTCTTGAAAAGACATATTCCAATTCTGATCATACATTCGAAATTCAAACTGCAATACTGAAATCTCTGACCAATCAAAATGTCTTTACATCATCATCAAATATTAACAGCAAAGTAGGAGATCAAATAGTTGTTGTGTCTTTTGGAGCAGAAGGGCCATCTGATTGGAATCTGCAAAAAACATCAAGTGCAACTAAACAGGCAAAATAAAATTAAAAGGAAGGCAGAAGAAGGAGAAAGGCACAGTATATTCCCTTCAAAATAGGGGTGGGCGGAGTTTGCGGAGTCCTACTACGTGGAATTCAGCGGAGTAAAAAAAAACTCTCTGCAGCGCTATGCTTGAAGGCTGAGGTTGCCAGCATGCCCGTTCGTGTTACTTTGGAAATGCGGAGTGCATTTCCACACTCAAAACTCACGCGTGAACAGCACCATGCGGTACGCATTGGTGGGGCCATCTTGTTTTTTTGCTCTATTATGGTGCTGGGCCTAAATTTTATCTGTCCTTATTCTTTGTAATCTTCCTACTTTATTACTTTTCTACCCCTAATTTTTATTTTTGATAATAGTGTGTGTCTTTGTGTATTTTATATTTCCGTGTACATTTTTTGTGTTTTGTGTTTTGTGTTTTTGTGACTTTTGGATTTTATTTCCCCTTCTTTAATTATTTCTTTCTTCTTTACTTTTTTTTTTTTCCCTTCCTTTTCCTTCTTATTATTTCGACCCCACCCAGCGCCATGCCAGAGGGACGACTTACTTGTGGGCAGCACTGCCGCCCAGGTGTGCAGCCCCGGGCGATCTTTGGAGAGGAGAAGGTGGCAGAACTCATTTTTGTTGTGCAGCGCCACCTCCCCTCTATGCTGGGAGCAGGCGGCAGGCCTAGTAGTGGTTACCCCCTGCGGGAGCGTCAGCGTTGCTAGGGGATTATGCACCGGTGCGTGCGGCTCACCAGCCATGTCGGAGCACTGCCCAGCAGCTGAAGCACCTCTGGGCGGACATTCTGGACCGGGAGCAGGACCTGCTCGACCTGCTAGGTGTTGAGATTTTGGGGCTTGGTGAGTATTAAATATTTGTTGCGTTTGTGCCCTGCAATGCTAACATTTGTTTTCCGAATAGCAGGCTGCTCAGACTCAGAGGTAAGTTATCTTTAGTTTACGCTGGTATATTATTGTGTGATACAGTTTCTAGTTTCTGCTAGGCAGGTGCTCAGCGCTACCTAATCACACTCATCAGGCGCTCGCTTTGGCTGATTAATTAAGAAGCCATTGCAAATTGTTCTTCTGTCACTACAGTGAATCACTGAGTAGCGCGTTCTCTCTGTGACTCTTTTATGTAGATCGTACAGTTCCATTTAATTGAATCCATATTGATGTGAAGTTTACATCTATGCATTGAAAAAAAAGGAGACTGAGTTGGCTCATCAAGGGTGTTGAGAAATGGGAAAAGATAGAATCAAAGATCATTCACTGCAATACATTAGTTCCAAAAGTAGTTTTTGTTAAGGATATTTGGAATATAGATTTATCGACAGTCGATAGACTCGAGTCGACATTAGTAATACTACAGGTGATCTGTTTAATCGTTTGCTTTTTATAAAACGTTTTGTTGAGATAAATAACTGAATCACTAATCTATTTTTATTCATCTTCTCAGCTTTCCCAACTGCAACCCCTCCTCTTTGAATGACATAATCATTGATTTGTTTGTACTGCTCAAACAGATGTTACATCATGTAAAAGGTGGAATTCCACTGAGTTGGCACCTCTTGTATCAGGGCATGAACTGGTGCTCTGTTATTACGCTGAATACTCCACAGTGCTTCCGGGCTTTAACCCTTTCCGTGCTCATGACGGCCTGGAGCCGTCATGATACACGGTGGGCGTGTGCTCATGACGGCTCCAGGCCGTCATGAGCACACGCCCCGGAAATCCCTCTGGTGCGGGCACCAGAGGGATTCCCTTTTCAGATAAAGAGCCTCGGGAGCTGGGGAAGACCTTCCCCAGCTCCCGAGGCCCCCCTGTTTCAGTGAAATGACGACTCAGTGCGCACGTCGCGCTGACCTCATTTCACTGAAACCGAAACTGAAATGAGCCTTTAGGCTCATTTCAATTTCACCTTCTATGTGCTCAGGGGGCTATCTCAGCCCCCCGGGCACGTAGAAAGACGGGAGAGGTATCATTGGAAAGGGGAGAATCTCCCCTTTCCAATGGTACCTCTCCAAAGTGGATCCCTGCTTGGGGATTGCCCCAGGAGGGCGATCCCCAAGCAGGGATCCACCCACTAGACACCAGGGAGGGGGGAGCGGCCCCTTGGGCAAGGGCTTTTTCTCCCCCCAATTGTTTTTGGTGTGATTTAGTCTTTTTGCCCCCCCTGGGGGGCATATGGGGGCAGTAGCCCCCAATCTGCCCCCCCGGGGGGGCAAAAAGCCCACTAGACCCCAGGGATATAATTCTTTTGCTGCATATTTTATTAGGGTGGGGGCTGCCCATAAAGGGCATGTCCATGCCCCCACCCTGCAAAATGTACAGCCTTTCTGCCCCCCCAGGGGGGCAAAAAGCCCACTATACGCCAGGGATTTTTTTTTTATTTATAATTTGTGGTGGGGGCTGCCCAATATGGGCATGCCCATGCCCCCACCCCCTCCCCCGCAAAAAATAACAGCCTTCCTGCCCCCCCCTGTGGGGCAGATGGAGCAGTAGCCCCCAATGGGCAAATTTTAATTAGGGTGGGGGCATTGGCATGCCTGTTTTGGGCAGCCCCCACCCTAATTAAAATTTGCCCAAAAAACTCCCTGGCGTCTAGTGGACTTTCTGCCCCCCCTGGGGGGCAGATGGGGGCATTAGCCCCCAATCTGTCCCGCCGGGGGGGGGGGGCAAGAAACCCACTAGATGCCAGGGATTTTTTTGGGGCAAATTTGAATTAGGGTGGGGGCTCCCAAAACGGGCATGCCCATGCCCCCACCCCCTCCCCCGCAAAAATAACAGCCTTCCTGCCCCCCTGGGGGGGGGAAAAAGCCCACTAGACGCCAGGGAGTTTTTTGGGCACATTTTAATTAGAGTGTGGGCTACCCAAAACGGGCATGCCAATGCCCCCACCCTAATTAAAATTTGCCCCAAAAAATCCCTGGCATCTAGTGGGCTTTTTGCCCCAATTAGAGACTTGATTGACCATAATATGGCCATTCTGAAACTTTGTGCTCCCTATTTTGCAGGGTGCTTTTGTGGTTTGTTAGTTCTTCCTACTACTGGTGTTCAGCCATAGGCATTCTAATCCTCAGAAAGCGAGTTCACTCTGATCCTCCCAGTTGCATGCTAATCTCTTTATTAGACTCTAGTCTATTAGACCCGTCTGTGAATATGCCAGGGAAGATAGTTGTGACTAGTCTTGATGCCTGAGCAAAAATAGATAATATCACCCTTGATGTCCAACTTAGGGGCCGATTCCGATCTCGGTCGGAGGCGCACCCAATACCATTCGGTCGGGAAAAAAGCCATGCGAAAGCCAGTTTCCCGACCGATCCGTACAGCACACCGAACGAGCAAGTACGATGCGCACAACAGCAAAAATTCCGGCCGAGCCGTACTCACCCAAACCAGGTCCTGTTCTCCGACCGAGGCGAATCCGGAAACGCCGAATCGAGTCGCACGGAAGGGAAAATGCAGCCCCGTCCGGCCGGACAAGTACGATGCGCTTTCCGTACGCGCCGAACCCGTCGCTACGCACGGCACGTCAAAGCATCCGGGAGAGGCGCACATAAGCTCCGAATCGCGCCACAACACGATCCACGGCTACGAGACGAACACAGCACAGACGAGGACGACGCGAGGCGACGAGGACGAAGCGAAGCGACGAGGACGAAGCCAAGCGACGAGGACGACGCGAAGCAACGAGAAGGACGAACGACACGAACCAACCATGAATCCCTTCGTCCCGATCATACCAATATTCTACATCTACTACCGGAACAGGCACGGACGCGTACGGCGCAGAAGGTAAGTCAGACACCAACCACAAAACACATACAACACGTACACGACACATCACACACACACACGGGGATTCTGAATATACTTACACCAGCAACAGCAGCACCATAGGGGCGGGATGCCCATCACCAATGCCACATATGCACACAGGGGCCTGAATGCGCACCACCACCCCTACCCAGGGGGCTGGATGCCTACCACTACTACCACCCTTAGCCAGGGGGCAGGATGCCTACCACTACTACCACCCCAACCCAGGGGCGGCTGGATGCCTACCACTACTACCACCCTTAGCCAGGGGGGCTGGATGCCTACCACTACTACTACCACCCTTAGCCAGGGGGGCTGGATGCCTACCACTACTACTACCACCCTTAGCCAGGGGGCTGGATGCCTACCACTACTACCACCCTTAGCCAGGGGGCTGGATGCCTACCACTACTACTACCACCCTTAGCCAGGGGGGCTGGATGCCTACCACTACTACCACCCTTAGCCAGGGGGCAGGATGCCCACCACTACTACCACCCTCACCCAGGGGGGCTGGATGCCTACCACTACTACCACCCTCACCCAGGGGTGGCAGGATGCCTACCACTACTACCACCCTCACCCAGGGGGCTGGATGCCTACCACTACTACCACCCTTAGCCAGGGGGCAGGATGCCCACAACTACTACCACCCTCACCCAGGGGGGCAGGATGCCTACCACTACTACCACCCTTAGCCAGGGTGGCAGGATGCCTACCACTACTACCACCCTTAGCCAGGGTGGCAGGATGCCTACCACTACTACCACCCTTAGCCAGGGGGCAGGATGCCTACCACTACTACCACCCTTAGCCAGGGGGGCAGGATGCCCACCACTACTACCACCCTTAGCCAGGGGTGGCAGGATGCCTACCACTACTACCACCCTCACCCAGGGGGGCTGGATGCCTACCACTACTACCACCCTTAGCCAGGGGGCAGGATGCCCACAACTACTACCACCCTCACCCAGGGGGGCAGGATGCCTACCACTACTACCACCCTTAGCCAGGGTGGCAGGATGCCTACCACTACTACCACCCTTAGCCAGGGGGGCAGGATGCCCACAACTACTACCACCCTCACCCAGGGGGGCAGGATGCCTACCACTACTACCACCCTTAGCCAGGGTGGCAGGATGCCTACCACTACTACCACCCTTAGCCAGGGGGCAGGATGCCTACCACTACTACCACCCCAACCCAGGGGCGGCTGGATGCCTACCACTACTACCACCCTTAGCCAGGGGGGGCTGGATGCCTACCACTACTACTACCACCCTTAGCCAGGGGGGGCTGGATGCCTACCACTACTACCACCCTCACCCAGGGGGGCAGGATGCCTACCACTACTACCACCCTCACCCAGGGGGGCAGGATGCCTACCACTACTACCACCCTTAGCCAGGGGGGCTGGATGCCTACCACTACTACCACCCTCACCCAGGGGGCAGGATGCCTACCACTACTACCACCCTTAGCCAGGGGGGCTGGATGCCTACCACTACTACCACCCCAACCCAGGGGGGCTGGATGCCTACCACTACTACCACCCTTAGCCAGGGGGGCAGGATGCCCACAACTACTACCACCCTCACCCAGGGGGGCAGGATGCCTACCACTACTACCACCCTTAGCCAGGGGGGCAGGATGCCTACCACTACTACCACCCTTAGCCAGGGTGGCAGGATGCCTACCACTACTACCACCCTTAGCCAGGGGGCAGGATGCCTACCACTACTACCACCCTTAGCCAGGGGGCAGGATGCCTACCACTACTACCACCCCAACCCAGGGGGGCTGGATGCCTACCACTACTACCACCCTTAGCCAGGGGGCAGGATGCCTACCACTACTACCACCCTCACCCAGGGGGGCTGGATGCCTACCACTACTACCACCCTTAGCCAGGGGGCAGGATGCCTACCACTACTACCACCCTCACCCAGGGGTGGCAGGATGCCTACCACTACTACCACCCATAGCCAGGGTGGCAGGATGCCTACCACTACTACCACCCTTAGCCAGGGGGGCAGGATGCCCACCACTACTACCACCCTTAGCCAGGGGGCTGGATGCCTACCACTACTACCACCCTTAGCCAGGGGGCAGGATGCCTACCACTACTACCACCCTTAGCCAGGGGGCAGGATGCCCACCACTACTACCACCCTTAGCCAGGGGGGCTGGATGCCTACCACTACTACCACCCTTAGCCAGGGGGCAGGATGCCCACCACTACTACCACCCTCACCCAGGGGGGCTGGATGCCTACCACTACTACCACCCTCACCCAGGGGTGGCAGGATGCCTACCACTACTACCACCCTTAGCCAGGGTGGCAGGATGCCTACCACTACTACCACCCTTAGCCAGGGGGCAGGATGCCTACCACTACTACCACCCTTAGCCAGGGGGCAGGATGCCCACCACTACTACCACCCTTAGCCAGGGGGGCTGGATGCCTACCACTACTACCACCCTTAGCCAGGGGCGGCTGGATGCCTACCACTACTACCACCCTTAGCCAGGGGGGCTGGATGCCTACCACTACTACCACCCTTAGCCAGGGGGCAGGATGCCCACCACTACTACCACCCTCACCCAGGGGGGCTGGATGCCTACCACTACTACCACCCTCACCCAGGGGTGGCAGGATGCCTACCACTACTACCACCCTTAGCCAGGGTGGCAGGATGCCTACCACTACTACCACCCTTAGCCAGGGGGCAGGATGCCTACCACTACTACCACCCTTAGCCAGGGGGCAGGATGCCCACCACTACTACCACCCTTAGCCAGGGGGGCTGGATGCCTACCACTACTACCACCCTTAGCCAGGGGGGCTGGATGCCTACCACTACTACCACCCCCACTCATAGGATGGACAATGCATGACACAACAAGCACACCACAACCTAGGGAATGCAAGATTAAGACATCCCCCCACCACCATGACAAGCGTGTGTAGGCTGTGTCAAATGCCTACAACACCGAACATGACTTTCAACATACAATGTGACCCCCTAGCACATGTGCCACACATATATGTGTGTGGCACCCACAATGCAAGCAGCCCATGACCATTGTGGCAATGGGGCCTAAACCCCCATCATCACAGTGACCAAAAGGTAAGTGTGGGGTCCATAGCTGAAGCACATTTTGACCATTGTGGCAATGGGGTCCAAACCCCCATCATCACAGTGACCAAAAGGCAAGTGTGGGGTCCATAGCTGAAGCACATTTTGACCATTGTGGCAATGGGGTCCAAACCCCCATCATCACAGTGACCAAAAGGCAAGTGTGGGGTCCATAGCTGAAGCACATTTTGACCATTGTGGCAATGGGGTCTACACCCTCATCATCACAGTGACCAAAAGGTAATTGTTGACAAAGAAAGAGCTGCAACTGCCAAACTGCATGGATCATTCCTGCTCACAGAACCAAAAACTCATCTGTGGCAAAGTAGTGTATGTGTCCCATTGCAACATAAATTGGGGGAGCCAAATACTGCAGTGCAAATGAAACA
Source organism: Calotriton arnoldi (assembly GCA_963921515.1). Lineage (NCBI taxonomy): Eukaryota > Metazoa > Chordata > Amphibia > Caudata > Salamandridae > Calotriton > Calotriton arnoldi. The sequence continues at coordinate 1,597,130 of CAWUFW010001960.1, read as the reverse complement.
TTCCTTTGGCCATGTGCAGACAAACAACACCCATGGGGGCTGAGACCGTCAACAGTCATCAATGACACAATGACAGAAGTGACCATCAGAATGCAGAACCACATATTTGCACCAATGGGCACACAAATGCAGATACCCTGTGGAGACAGCAGATGTGAGGTGAACAGATACCATACCATGGCAGCAATGGGACACACAAACCATGATCACTGTGCTGACCGATGACCTAGGAGTCCCAGGGACAGCAGGGGAAACACACCAAACAACATACAGCCAATGGCACACCCAAGATATGCCAATGCAGTGGTGCAGATGCACAAACACAAACAGGCAGACCAACACTGTCATCATACACAGCAGGTGAGGGGTGGGGGTGCCAGTGTCCCCAGGCAACCACACAACACATGAGGAGAGCTGAATACCAATCATACAGATGTGCATACACTGCCACACTAAGGTAACTCATGGATCCAAATCCCCTATGTGGGCAAGCAGGCATTGTCAGGTGAGAGGGAGCACAAAACACACATGTCACACAGGCACGTAGGAACAACAACTGACACAGCAAGTCACAGACACACCACAGCACCACCCCCAGGGCCCCCACAATGTGGTGACCCTGGGCTGAATAAAAATACCACTGTGATGACAAAGCTAAATGTCGTTCACACTATGAACCACAGTCAGGTGTCCTGAGCAACAAACTACCATCACACCTACACAAGCACAAATCAATCAGCATGGCCAGTAAGCCAAGGCCAACATGGAGGCAGGGGCCTAGCCGGGCAACAACTCTCATCTGCACACACTCAACACCACACCCCTCGACCTCCAACAATGTGCAGCAGTGAAGTACACATGCACTGGTGACATTGCACATGCACCCATGACTATTCCAGGGTGGTGGGTGGGAACCAAGGTGTAGAAACACATCACACATGGCCACTCAACAAGACTCCTGAATGTCTGACACACTGCACACTACGCTGTACATGGACATGACGGCAATACCACACCGACCAATGGGATCCCAGCCACAGTCACACACCAATGAAGAAGCCAAGGTCACCCACAACGAACACACATAGACAACTTCCAACATTGCAGCTCTGACCCTGAGGAGTGGCAGCAGTCACACACACAACATGTCACAATCACTGAAAGATAACACAAACTGGAAATCACATGACAGGGGCAAACAACAAGTGCCAAGGGGAAACCTGACTGTGACCCATCTGCGTCTGCACACAAACTCAGCCCTGACAGCAAACACACCTATGGGTGACACCCTGATGACCAGTAATGTGCCATGCACCCACATCACAGAGAACACAGGGAGAAGACTTTGGGGGAACATAGCTCAAGTCAGCAAGCATCACAAACAGGTACAACACTAGGGATCACAGCATGCGCAGATGAATGGAAGTGAACACACAGACATGCACATACAACACACACCTTGGGTGCAGGCAATGTCACACGTGTACACACTGCCATGAGGGGACTCCACTCCTGTGTGAGGAAAGCTGTGCCATATGTTGCCTCAGTAGGGCCCCATCATGTCAGCTGAGCACTTGGTCACACAATCAACAATTAGCACCAAATGAGGGCTCCCATCACATCAGCCTGGTCATGGATGTGCCAACGGAATCATCAGCACAGATCCAACACACTTGTATAGCAATGTTGCACTGACTACACGGATGAGTCCCTCCCCATTGATGCCCAAACCTGCATGTCCACTGGAGATGGCAACACGGTCAGGGAAGTAGACAAATGCAACGATGGCAGGCACAACAGATGTGCAGGGGTGGAAGCCACAGATATGAAATTGCCAATGTAAGTAGGAAACCCATTGCCAAATACTGAACACATGACACCCTCAGATGCTGCTATTGATGACATGGATACACCACATGATAGGACACATTCCCCCTGGACCACATGGGTTCCTGCACAGTAACACTTCATAATCATGAGACCAGATATCACCATCACTGCAGCAAGGGCATGGTTAGCTGCACCAACAACATGTACATCTGAAGCATGAGCACTAGAGAAAAGAAAGTTGCTTTATTCAGCATATGTGTTGAGGCCAAACGAAGTCCTGAAAAAGAGCAAAGGCCAATGGCCAGTCCATTGTCAAAGTTCAAACAGGGTGACACTGGCAGATGTCACCCTACGCATGCCTGCACAATACCAGGGACAATCCACTAGGAGGGGCAACCGGGGGCAGGCCAGGCACCGCAGGGACAGGATCAGGGCTCACCAGGGGGAGTCAGGGAAGGGGTGGTGGGTGCAGGAGAGCCACTGACAACTGCAGTGGAGGTGTCTGACATGGTGTGTGCCGGCACAACTGGGGGGCATGACACAGATGTCGTGGGTGCCGGCACAACTGCAGTGGACCCTGCAGATGGGGTGGACAGGTCCGCCACTGCAGTGCCCAAGTCAGACAGGGCGGTAGTGGACTCCACTGCAGTGCCTACCTCCAGGGGAGGAGAATGGGGAACAGGCAAGGTGGGTTGGACAGAGGGGGGGACACCCTCACCACATCAGTGGCACAGACAAGCGCAGCGGGGGTGTGGTGCTGGGAGAGCAAGTGGCAGGGGGAGAAGGCCGGAGCATCTTGGGGATGGTATATCTGTGGGTGGGGGAACCTGGGGCAGGGTGTGGTGGGGGCACCTGTGCAGTGGGGGCCTGAGGGATGGAGGACGGAGACCTTGTGCCTGAGCTGCAGGGTGGTGGCGGGGTCTTGCTCTTAGCACTCCGGGGGGACTTGCGGGTGGGGGCCTCAGTCCGTCTGCGCCTGGGGGAGGGTGTCCGGGGGCGAGGGGCACTCTGCTCCGTGTGGGTGGGCTTCCTCTTCCCCGGGATGCTGGAGCAGCTTCATCGGTGGGGAAGAGGCCGAGGTCACAGAGGAAGAGCTGCTGTGACTTTGGGGTTGCAGGTGAGGCAAGGGAGGGTGCTTTGGAGGGAGAGGGAACTGAGGACTGCGCAGTGCATGTGGATGCGTGTGTGTGTTCCAGGGCCCCATCCCCTGTGAGTCTGGCTTCAGTCCCCTGAATGTGCGTGCGTGTGCGTTTTGTCATTGGCGTGTGTGTCAGTGTGCTGGATGTGTGTGTGCTGGTGTGTGCCTGTGCCAGTGTGTGTGTGCCTGGGATGGGTAAGGTGCTGGGGAGTGTGGATGGAGCAGAGGCAGGAGGGGTGAGGGACCGTTTGAGGAGGGACACTGCTGCCGTCAGGGAGGAGTCCATGGACCTATTGCCCCTCTGTAGGTCAGACATGCCCGATGAGATGCCCTCCATGAACGACACCAGCTGAGTCAACAGCGCGGTGTGCGCATGGAGGACACTCAGCATGGCTGTCTGCCCTACATGGAGCTGGCGAAGGAGGTACACAGACTCCTCACTCAGGGCAGCAGGGGACACAGGGGCAGGGGGTGCGGTGCCTGGCCCAAAGGAGACACGCTCCCGGACATGGGAGCCTCCACGGACCTGGGGAATGGGAGCCGATGGGAGGGCGGTGGTGGTGCTGGTGGTGGCGGGGACAGCAACACTAGCTGGGGTGTGGTGGCTGCTGACACCCGCCTCCACAAGGGAGTCATCCTCCGAGTTGCTCTGGTCCTCAGCTGAGGTGGATGCTGCTGAGGACTCCTCGGTGTGGCTCCCCTCGCCCTCCGTGCCACTGGGTCCCTCCGACCACTCCTCGGCTGCTGACCCAGTCTGGCTCTCCGGCTCCTCCTGGTCCGTGGAGCTGTCCCCTTCCGTGGCCGTGGATGTATCTGCAAACAATGGGGAAACAGACAGACATCAGTCACCTGCACCAAACGCACACACCACTGTGAGCACAGCACATTACAGAGCAAGCCCTGGCATCATTAGTTGTACATTGCTAAAAGTGCCCTAATTGAACAGGAGAAGTCAATTGTCAGTCTGATGCCAAGCATGGCACTCACATCCCACATGGCCTTGCACCCATCTGTCTGGTGTCTGTTGGATTGCAACACCCCAGTGTTGACACATGCACCAAGTACACAGTAGTTGGACAGTGCAGAGGACACGGTGTGGACACATCACAGCTCTTGCCACTGAGTCAGTACAGGTTTACGGATGTAAGGGATGCCCAGAGTCAAATAGGAAATGCATGTGATGCATTCCAGCGACAGACACCATGATGCACCCATGTCCTGATAGCCAGCGCCACTATGGTGTGCATGTAGCACATGTCACTCCCCTGCAGGATCACCAATCAGTAGACACATGCCATGGCGGAGGCATGACTGCAAAGTCATACATCACTGTCTCAGTGATGTATGACTTTGCAGCCAGACAACAACACTCTGCACTGTGTCACAATAGTAGGTCATGGGGAATGCAAGTCCTGGAGCTGCACAAGTGCACATGTACATCCCCCCACAACACATCCTCTTAACCCTCATCTGTCCAGGTCATACCTATTGGACATATGGGAGACCTGTGACACTACCCTCTGAACCTGAGCCCCTCACACTCTGCTGTGCATGGGGAACAGCTGCCTGAACTTCACATTTACATGCCCCAGTCTGCATGGGCAGCTGATCAGACACCTATGTGTCACACAAGTATCGTCTCCTATGGTCACATCTCCAGTGGCATGCTGAGCCCCTACCAAGAAACTCCACAGCAGTCCTGGCGACTAATCCACAGCACACTGACACAGAGGCAGACACCTGAGGGGTCAAAACACTGTGCACAATGTGTCCTCTGATACACGGGAGTGGGAGTACAGAGTGTATTGTATGGCCTGGAGTAGGCATGACTGTCCAGCCCCACATGAATGAGGGATGAGCCCTGGACTGTAGGCAGCTGGCTAAGTATGTGTGACACACGTCATATACATACTCCTGGGGCCCAAACATTGTTCCCACCCGCAGCATGGGTGTGTGCCAGGTACCCCAGCCACATGTGGTGGATCAGCTCAGCAATTGGACCACAGATCAAAGTAACACGCTGAATACATGTCAGAATACAGGCATTGTGTAAGCAATGGACCCACCCATGATGCCCACCACAGAGTCAGGGAAACAGATGCTGTCTCCCACCTTGAGTCAAGCAAACTGCAAGGACACAGTCCTAAGTGACAGAATTCCCTGCATGTAAGGGCCACACCTGGGTATCAGATGAGGAGTGGGCAGTGCACAATAGAGGGACATGGCTCCTGGACAACATGACTGCTGTACTGTGGCAGTTCAACCTGGCCCGAGGAGGGCACATAACATGTTAGACAGAGTACACAGTGCAGTCTTTGACTCACCCCCTCCTTGCTGCTCTCTGGCCTTCAGCTGCCCATCCAGGTCTGGAAAGACCACCGCCAGGATCCTGAGCATGTGGGGGGTCAGGGTCCGTGTTCCGCCCCTCCTGCGAGGAGGCGACAGCTTCAGCTGGACCCGTGCAATCCTCCGGGTCCAGCCCCGAAGGTCCTGCCACCTCTTTTGGCAGTTGCGGATCCGGCGCTTGTAGACCCCCACGGACCGGACAGCCCGGACGATGTCCTTCCATATCTCATGCTTCCGATGGGCAGAAGCCTGTCAGGATGACAAAGTGATAAGGCCATTACTACACATGCAACATATCCGTGCATGACACAGTTGCATATACATGTCGCAATCACAGGGGCACATGGTGTACCCAGGCAGTGCACGGCTGCCCATGGACAGTTTTCCAGAAGTCACTACATGGTATCATAGCATGGGGAGTAAAACCCTGTTCAGAAGCACTGTCACTGCACCATACCTGTCCAGTGCAAGTCACTACACACTATGGGGGGTGACAACTACTCAGTGAGCCTGCTAGCCAGTGGTGTGCTGACTCTCAGCCTTGCTAGTCAGACAAAATGCACATTCAGAAAGGCAGTGCACAGAACACTCACCTGCTCCCCTGGTGTCCCATACAGCTTGCTGTACTGTGGAAGTAGGCTGTCCAGCAGGGCCTGGTTCTCTTCAAGGCTGAAGGCTGGGGCTCTCTCCACAGTACGTGCCATTGCAGGGTCCAGAGGGGCAGAGACAGCAGCAGTGCAGTGGCAGATGTCGTCCTGGAGCATGTAGTGCAGGCAAGTGGGCTCTCAGGGGAACATGCAGCAATATATATGTGCTGGAGAGGCAGATACTGTCCCTTGTGTCCAAAGTGATAGGTCCAAGTCGTTTGCATCTTCTGAATCTGGCCAATCCATGGAATAGCAGCACCAAAACACGCCCACAGCATCCTTCAAAATTTCAACTTCATGACATACATGATTTTGCAACATTGTTGTGGGTGACCAACTGATTTTCCAGCAACCGACTCGTTCGAATATTCGAAAACGCGTCCGTTGCCAGGCAAGCCCATTGTCAATGGGTGCGCACCGATCGGTCCATTGAGGTACAACGCGCACAGGGGTACAACGCGTACCCGCACACATTGAAAGCAATGGGCCGGCCGGAGGCACCGATCGGTCCATTGCAGTACAACGCGCACAGGGGTACAACGCGTACCCGCACACATTGAATGCAATGGGCCGGCCGGAGGCACCGATCGGTCCATTGCAGTACAACGCGCACAGGGGTACAACGCGTACCCGCACACATTGAATGCAATGGGCCGGCCGGAGGCACCGATCGGTCCATTGCAGTACAACGCGCACAGGGGTACAACGCGTACCCGCACACATTGAATGCAATGGGCCGGCCGGAGGCACCGATCGGTCCATTGCAGTACAACGCGCACAGGGGTACAACGCGTACCCGCACACATTGAAAGCAATGGGCCGGCCGGAGGCACCGATCGGTCCATTGCTGTTCAACGCATCACTGTACATGTGACTGGCATATGTCAGCATGCCTGTCTCAGATGGACATATGCCAGCCACAGATAGCTCCCAGGGAGTGAGGGGCACACCTACATCACGACAGCCTGTCCAAACCTTATCATAAGGCATGTAAGGCTGCATTTCCTATTGTGTGTATGTTGGTGTACATGTTGTCCTGTGGGTGTCACCTGTGGGCAGCCACCCCCAGGCTGTGCACGTGTTAATGGGGACAGGATCCTGGGTGTTACGTGTACGTGACCACTGTGATGTGCAACTGTTCATATCTGTGCATGTGCCATGGTCACATTTCACAGTGGTGTTTGTGTATGTCATGTCACATACCCCGTGAGTCCCATGTGGGACGGTATGTTTGAGCCAGGGTGTCCCAGTGGCACAATAGTGATGGCCCTCCACAGTCTTTGTGCATGTAGTGTTTACAATGTCTCTGATTTCATGTGCACAATGGGAGACAGTCTCCACATCCACGTTGTGTGTGCATGGACTCTGATGTTGTGCGTGTGTGTCACAGACGTCCATGGCTCTCCTGCCATGGCAAGTGTGGCCACTACCTGTGGGGGTCATGTTTGTTTTGTTGTGGTGTACACATGATACTCCAGGTGATGCCAGTGTCCATGTGGCATTACAGGGTCCCTGGGAATGTGCCTGTCGTTGAGCTGTGGTGCCTGGGGCACATCTGTCCTCACATGTCACTGGGGGGTGACTGTGACACAGCATCATGATATCCAATGGGCCAACCTGGGACAAATTGATGCCACCTGTAGGACCGTGTTGACAGATGTTGGCCATGTATGTACCATACATGTCGTTCCGGTACTGCACACTTCATGTAGTTGTGCCTCATGATGATGTATGTTGGGATCTTGAGTGTGTTCAATGCCGCATATGTGGGGTGACTGACGATCTTGCTTACTTCTCCTCTGCACTGCAGGGCTCCTGCTGTCCATCGGCCATTCCCAGACCTGGCAACGATGGTGGAACGGGACAGCATCCGACGGTACCGCTTCACCAGGCAGCTGATTGAGGATTTGGCAGTGCAGTTGTCCCCACATTTGCAGCCTGGCCGGCCGTATCCTACAGCGCTGACCCCCAAGGTGAAGGTGATGGCAGCCCTACACTTCTTTGCCACCGGTACCTTCCAACATACTGTGGCGTCTGCTGGTGGGATGTCACAGACCATGTTCAGCCGTGTGCTCCGCGATTTCTTGGCGGCAATGTTGCTCTTCCTGAACCGGTACATCTATTTCCCTAGACTGCGACGACTCACTGACGTGAAGAGTGACTTTTATGCCCTGGGGAGGATGCCGCATGTCATTGGCTCCATTGATGGGACACATGTGGCTTTGGTACCACCACAGGCCCAGGAGCAGGCCTACAGGAACCGCAAGCACTACCACTCGGTCAATGCACTGGTGGTGTGTCTTGCAGACATGACCATCACACACGTGTGTGCCCGTTTCCCTGGTTCAGCACACGATGCCTTTGTGATGAGGAGTAGTCGCATCCCCAGGTTGATGGCACAGATGCAGAACCAGCGTGCCTGGCTTGTCGGTGTGTACTGACTTTGTGCCATTGTGTGTGATCTGATCTGTAGTATTCCGCCCACTTTTCCAAGTCAGCTGATGTGCACTTGTCTGTCCGTAGGTGACTCGGGATACCCCAACATGCCGTGGTTGCTGACACCCCTCAGGAACCCTGTGACACCTGCCCAGATGCGCTACAATGAGGCACATGGTCGGACCAGGAGAGTGATTGAGCGGACCTTTGGTCTCCTGAAGAGCCGCTTCCGCTGCCTGGACAAGACCGGAGGGTCCCTCCCATATGCCCCTGCGAAAGTGTGCAAGATTATCATCGTCTGCTGCATGCTCCACAACCTGGCAGTGCGGAAGGAGTTGCCTCTCATCCAGGATGACGATGACCAACATCCGCCACCTGTGGAGGATCCTGGCCTGGACCACGATGCCAGTGACGATGATGATGATGATGGTGATGGTGATGTCCGCACACAGCTCATCACCAACTTCTTTAGCTGAATGTGAGTATCCTGAGGTGTCATGTGAATGATGTGAGTTGGCATGATGTGTGGGTGGTGCTCTGGTGCTGTTGGAGTGTGTCCATGGGCTACTTGACTGGATGTGTGTTGCGATGTGTGGTGACAGGTGGGCTGTACTCCCCAACAGTGTTGACATGCTAACTTGGTTCTGGGTGGGTATCTTGTAACATGTATTGTGCATGAGTTTTGCTGTTCTGTCCTGTACTCCATTGCTTTTGACTGTGTGTCATTTCTGTCCTTCACAGGGTACTTTCAGATTCGTTTGGTCAACTGTGTCCACCGACAACGTGATTGCACATCCAGGCTGGTAGCTGTTGTGTCCCTACAGGTGATGTGCGCCACACCCATGGACTTCCTTCTGTCTACAGTTGTTGACTGTGTGCCCGCTACCAGGTGGGGTTACCTTGCATCTGTAGTGGTTACGGCATGTTGCTACTGTGTAATAAACCTGTGCTTCACTTAGTGATGTGCGTTGTCTGTGGTCACACATTTGACTGCCATTTGCTTACTGCACCTGTGGGCTACTTGACTACAACTGGGAATGGGTGTGGTGTCTGTGCATTGCACCGTCTTCCCTGGCAACATCAGTGTAGGCAATGAGTCAGATGGCCTAGGTGTGTATGTGTTGTGTAGCCCTGGTGGTGTGTCTCCCTCATATGTGTCACGTTGCCTGTACTCACATGCCTGTGTTGTCCTTGCTGTTGCAGTTCGCATACACAGTGTAATTTTGTTGTTCATCATCCCCATAACAGTACCCACGTTGGAATCACGACAGAGGCAAGTATGGTGTATTATTGTGTTTATTGTGATACATCTGTGATAATAGTGCATAGGATGGATTGTGCTGTACATGAATCTTGCAATCCCAAGTTCCTAGATGAATAGAAAGTCCAGGTAGACAGGATCCCCAGTATCGGGGCCACAGTTGTCTGACACATTGTTCCAACTTGTACTCCCCATGCAATGTGTGGGAGTAGTGTTGCCATCAACAGGGTGAACAGTCTGTGCACAAAGGCGAAAATCCAGAACAGGTTCAGGCTTCCTGGGAGTTGCGCTTGGCCATCAGCCTCTCACTTTCCCCTCCTCGGACGACCCCTCTTCTTGGGGGGGGGCCCTCAAGTGCAGGCTGCTGCGGTGCAGGGGACTCTCCGCCAGAGTCCTCCTCCCTCCCTGTGGCAGTTGCAGTTTGTTCGGTACCAGATGTTGTTGGCACACAGGGAGGTGTGGACTGGTTGCTGTTCATCTGGCGGAGGCATTGTAAAATGTCCCTGTGCACCGCCGTCATCTCATGTAGTACATCCCACTTGGACTCCACGCGGGTCATGTGGGAGTCCACACGTGACATGTGGGAGTCCACACGTGACATGTGTGACTCCACATGGGACATGTGGGAGTCCAAGCGGGCATGATGGGCAGCCTGCTGCTGTTTGATGTCTCTGAGGAGCCCCACTACCTGGCTGAGCTCTCCGGTGCTGGACTGGTACGCATCAGCTATGCGTACCAGTTGTGGGTCTTCATGCACACCAGCAACGTCTGCAAGCAGCGACCTCTGTCTCCCACCCCTCCCACCACCCCTGCTGACATGTGCAGTGTGTGCAGTTGCACGCACAGATAACCCTGGTCCACCTTGGGGGTTGGTGGTGGTGGTGGTGTCCATGGCCCCAGGTTGGTCCAGGGTCACTGCGCTGGTGTTGTTCCTTATTCTGTCCATGTCGGCAGGGATGGTATTCGTGGTGACAGTCGTTGGAGGGGTGGGTGCAGGGGTGCAGCTGGTGGACCTGCTGGTGCTGCAGCTGGTGGTCCTGCTGGTGCAGCATGTTGACTTGCACCGGATGTGCCAGGTTGTTCTTCATCGTCCGAGGAGGACAGAGGCTGTACGACGCCAGTGAGCTCGGCATCCTCTTGAGCCTGGGACTGGGACTCCTCAGCGTCTGCTGCTGTGTCCCTATCATCACCTGTTTTTGGGAGACACAAACAATGTATGTCATGTTTCTGCAGGCATCAGTGGTTGACACACCTGACAGTTGTGACTGTGCCTCGGGGTGCGGGCCTGTACATTGTATTGTCCTAAGTCGTCACAGTCAGGGGTTGATATTGGTGTGGCACATTGTCCTGCATTATTTGGGCATTTCTATGTATTCTCTGGGGTGTGAACATGGTCTGCATTGATTGTGTTTGGTTGACAGCCAGACCTCCTTCCCACCCACCCACCCACCCAGTCAGTTATCCCACCATGGAACGTGCTTGCATTGCAGGGAGTGTAAGTTGTCTCTCAGGATGTCAGTCAGTGGTGTCCTGCTGTTTGTTGGTGCACAGTTGGCAGCAGGGCCTTGTGCTCCCCACAGCAGTAGCCAGTGTCAGCCATCTTGTGAGTCCTTCTCCACTCCCTGTGATGTGAGCATGGTTCAGGGTGGTGTTGATGGGCCAGTTGTGAGGCTGAGCAATGTCTGTGACTACGACTCCCATCATGCTATTGCCTCCACCCCCTTCCCAGCATGCCCATGCTTCCTTCCTTTGACTCTGCTTCCCTGTGGGGTGGGCTGGCTGTGCTGACAGGATGGCTGGGAGTGTTGTCCTGGCAGTTGTTTGGCTAAGAGTCCCAAGAGTGTCCCTGTGCTTCACACAACATAACCCAGGGTGGTGGTGCTTTGTGGGATCTTGTGTTAGGATGGAGGGCATTGCATTCTACCAGGTGGGTACTGTGGAGTTTGTGTTGGGGGGGGGTGTGAGGGGAGGTGCTGGTGACTATGGTCAGTGCTGCAAGTCCCCCTTCCCACCCAGCCAGCCGGATATCCCACCATGGAACGTGCTTGCATTGCAGGGAGTGGAAGTTGTCTCTCAGGATGTCAGTCAGTGGTGTCCTGCTGTTGGTTGATGTGCAGTTCCCAGCATGCCCTTGTGCTCCCCACGACACAGCAACAGTGTCAGACATCTTTGATGGGCCTTTCTACTCTCTGTGGGATGTGCATGCGTGAGTGTGAGCTTGCTGGGCCATGTGGTGGGGGATGTAGAGCTGTGACTACGACTCCCATCATGCTATTGCCTCCACCCCCCTTCCCAGCATGCCCATGCTTCCTTCCTTTTGACTCTGCTTCCCTGTGGGGTGGGCTGGCTGTGCTGACAGGATGGCTGGGAGTGTTGTCCTGGCAGTTGTTTGGCTAAGAGTCCCAAGAGTGTCCCTGTGCTTCACACAACATAACCCAGGGTGGTGGTGCTTTGTGGGATCTTGTGTTAGGATGGAGGGCATTGCATTCTACCAGGTGGGTACTGTGGAGTTTGTGTTGGGGGGGGGGTGAGGGGAGGTGCTGGTGACTATGGTCAGTGCTGCAAGTCCCCCTTCCCACCCAGCCAGCCGGATATCCCACCATGGAACGTGCTTGCATTGCAGGGAGTGTAAGTTGTCTCTCAGGATGTCAGTCAGTGGTGTCCTGCTGTTTGTTGGTGCACAGTTGGCAGCAGGGCCTTGTGCTCCCCACAGCAGTAGCCAGTGTCAGCCATCTTGTGAGTCCTTCTCCACTCCCTGTGATGTGAGCATGGTTCAGGGTGGTGTTGATGGGACAGTTGTGGGGGGGGCAATATGTGTGAGTGCGACTCCCATGATGCTATTGGCTACACTGACTTGGCCAGCATACACAGAATTCCTTCCTTTGAGTGGTCTTCACTGTGTGTTGGTGTTGTTGTGGTGGCTACATGTGTGGATGTGTGTGTTAGTTCTATTTGTGCCACTGCCTAGCTGTAGTTGTGGTTGTGTTTGTACATGTGTTGGCACAGTTGGATGTGACTTTTTTGATGGCATGTGTTGTGTTTATCTGACTGACATACACATTTTGGGATGATTCTGTTCTAGTTGCTGTGTAATTGCTATGAGTGCATGGTTTGACTCTCCCCTTGACAGTGATGTGTGTGTTTTGTGGCAGTTTATTGTGTACATTTGTTGTGTACTCACCAGGCTCTGGGATGTCCTCTAGTCCATATACGCTCACTGGCGGAAGGATGGCCCGCACCTTCTCCTCCCAGGGCCTGAGGTATACTGGCTTGGCAGGAGGGCCACTGCCGGTGTATTGGCTCAGGTGGTAGTCTTTCTTGAGCAGCTCCCGGACCCTCCTGCGCACGTCATACCACCTGTTCTGGATGTCGGTCTTTGTGCGCCGACATGGTGATTGGGCGTTCACCCTGTTGATGATCCTCTCCCACATCTTGGTTTTCTGCGACATGGGGGTCTGTTGGACCAGAGTGCCAAACAGCTGTGGCTCCACCCTGAGGATCTCGTCTACCATGACTTCCAATTCACTATCTAGGAACTTGGGATTCTTCTTGGGGGGCATGGTGATGGGTGGTGATAGTGGGTGCTGTGTGTGTTGGTGTGCAGGTGAGGGTGTGTGGGTGTGTGTTGTGCTGGGTGTATGTGAGGTAGGTATTTGTTGGTGTGCTGCTGGTGTGTGGCTTGTGTGAGGGATGAGCTGTGGGTGTGTGGTTGCTTTCTCTTGGGTGCTGGCAGTGGAATGGCATTTGCAAAGGCTCATGGTAGTGATTTGTGTCCTTTATATAGGTGGAGTTGTTGGTGTGTCTTTGTTCTCTGTCCCCACCCCCCCAGTATTTATTGGCTTGGTAATTGCTTGTTTGGCCTTTTTTTGGTTGATTTTTCCTTTGTGCTGTTTGTGTATGTTGGAAACGTTCTTGTGACCGAGTCGGACCGTGCATTGGTCTCGTACGGTGTTTTCCGTTTCGTTCACGCTGTGTTTGTGCAGTTTTGTATGCTGCGTACGCGTCGGTCGCGGTGTATTGTGTTGCTTCGGCTCGGTTTTGTATGCGTGTCGGTCGTACGGCTTGTCCTCCGTCCGACTCGGTCGGGTTTTTCGCGCCTTGCATCGTACTTTGCGGGTTGGAGTTGGCGGGTACGATTCGGTCGGATTTGTTCCGGGTGCGTGTCGGTCGGTTGGATTCGCGTGTTTTTCCGGCCGGATTGCTATTTTCCGAGCGGGTCGGTCGGTCGGCTTAGTTTCCTGACGTGTCGGTCGGATTTATCGCGGCTTGCATCGTACTTGGCGTGTCGGGCGCCACTGGTACGTGTCGGTCGGTATTTTTTCCGGATCCGAGTCGGTCGGTGCTTTTTCCGGCCCGAATCGGAATCGACCCCTTAGTTTCCAAGAAATACAGTTCACACATGAGCAGCGCTTGCATTTACTCAAAAACAAGTATATTTCAGTGAAGAAAGATCTGGTTGTTTTGCCGCAACAAATACAAATGCATTCCCAGGACTGCTTAGACAACGGGGATCGTAGAATAATTCTTATCTCTGGTTGAGATATAATGCAGGGCTTTGTTTTGGCCCCTTCTTAATTATTTTGCACGTCATCAGGTTGGATAAAGTTTTATTTGGAGTTGTTGCTAACTATTCTCTATATAGTGCACCGTTTATGCAAGTATGACTCTATGTTCACAATGTGGTTATAATTGCTTGGAAATCTAATAGTCAGCAGATGAGGATTTCATAATACGCTTCTTTTATGTCAACTTCGGGACTTCCGGACACAACCTCGCAAAATCAAAGATTAAATCAGTGAGCACATTTAGCAACTGTCTGAAGAGGTTATAGGTTAATGGTAGATTGGAAAGAGTGAAATCGATTCATTACCCTATTCAAAGGTTGGTATTTGACTCTAGCTAAGCTGAGTCAAAACTATAGAAACCACTTAAGGGAAAGCGGCACAAATTGACAGGGAAATTTCCAGTTTCACTGTTTTTCATGGGGGAATCCATTCAGCATCAATACAGAAAATACAGGCAGCTTTAACCGAGTTTTCTATGTGTTATGGTGCTAACTATGTCAATCATTTTTTGAAAAGAATATTGGGGCCTTTCGATCTTTAACATCAAGTATTGTCTGTCACACTGAGAAGGCACTCCCCTGCTTAGAAGACAAGGTTAGGACCTTTAGTCTTGTTTATTTGCACTTGGGTTAATCTCGATGCAACTTTTTCTTGGTTCATTTTTTAGGTCGAGCCTATAGCGGCAGCGCACATGCGCTGCTAGCTTTGCGAGGCATGCAGTATTCAGTATGGAGTGGAAGCTCAGTGGAAGCTCCGCTCACTCTCCGCCCATCTTTTTCATTGGGTTAGTTACTAAATGCGGCCTTCCGATTGGTTTTAGGCTTGTTAGTCCCTCCTTCTGACAGCTATGTCGTCATTTGCATCCTTCCATGGCTACTGGTCCCTTTACTTCGAGTGTTGCACAGTATGTTTTATTTAGATTGTGAGCACTATTTTCTTCCCGTGCCCCCCTGTTCCGCAGTTTGTGCCTTCTCGGCCCCCCCGCACTCCCGTTGTTCGTGCCTTCTCGCCTGCCCGCACTCCCGTTTGCAATGGAATAGGTCTCGCGTAAATGCGAGTCCTATTGCATTGCAAATGCTTGTTTTATTAATTAACAATAAATACAGGGGAAAGCCGATGCCGAGACCCGGCCCGCGCCCTTCGCTGACGGCATAATTTTTGGTCTAACACACACAGCTTTTCCGTTTTTCTTTAATTAGCAATAAATACACTGGGAGAGCCGATGCTGAGACCCCACCCACGCCCTCCGCAGACAGCATAATAAAGCATGATTTACAGAGACTCAGAGTGGCTGAACTGAGCGCCGAGCACAAGAAGAGGTAGCTCGCCTTGCTTTCTAATTACGCTTGTTCCTATTACAAAAGTACAATTCTCGAAGCAAAGCATGTTTGTGATCCGCAAACATACGGGTAGCAGCAGTATTTCCGAGCTTCCCTCTGACATCGGGGAGGCACAGACATTCACCCCCAGTCACAGATCTGGGTTTAATCCATCGTTATTTTGCTTCACCACCCCACCCCAGTTCAGACATAGCCATATGCAAATCAGTCTTGACCCTGTGCCTCATGGGAACAGTCCAGACTGAACTGCCAAGCCATGTCTTCCCTGGACCGGAATCAAGCATCCTAGGACCGGTTTCGGGCTTTCAGCCCTCATCAGCCAGGATAGCTTGACTCCAGTGGCGTAGTGAGCACGGGACCCACGTCTGGGCATACCCTTCCCACTTAGGGCGAAATGCAAAACACACAAGATGATGGACGGAATGTTGCACATTGGCAAACATTCACCCCCAGTCACAGATCTGGGTTTAATCCATCGTTATTTTGCTTCACCACGCCACCCCAGTTCAGACATAGCCATATGCAAATCAGTCTTGACCCTGTGCCTCATGGGAACAGTCCAGACCGAACTGCCAAGCCATGTCTTCCCTGGACCGGAATCAAGCATCCTAGGACCGGTTTAGGGCTTTCAGCCCTCATCAGCCAGGATAGCTTGACTCCAGTGGCGTAGTGAGCACGGGACCCACGTCTGGGCATACCCTTCCCACTTAGGGCGAAATGCAAAACACACAAGATGATGGACGGAATGTTGCACATTGGCAAACATTCACCCCCAGTCACAGATCTGGGTTTAATCCATCGTTATTTTGCTTCACCACGCCACCCCAGTGGGGTAGCCTAGTTGGGCCTGAGAGTTCTTTTTCAGAGGGAACCACGTGGGTTCAGAGTGGCGTAGAACTGGAGGGTGTCCCTGCAGTGAGGGCCTGCGTCCGTGTTCTATCACCCGAAGCAGGGAAGCCCATCAAGGTAGTGATTGGTCTACCCTGTGTTTTGGCTGGAAGGGGGTTGTGTTGGACTTGGCCCTTTTTGGAAGGTTCACCCCTGAACTTTTTGCCTTAAGCTCTGACATGGTGGTGGTGGTTTTAGGCCTCTGGGCACTTTAGCACTGTGGCCCAGTGTAAAGTGTGTGCGCTCTCTGTGTACGTGTGGTGAGATTGGCCTGCCCTCCCATAGGAATGCATTGGGGATAAGTGTGTCCATGGTAATTCCGGGTATGAGAGGAACAGTGTGGTCGAGTTTAGTATGTATGAACTCGTGAGGATAAATGCTGCGCAATGGTGTGCCAGAGTTATGATGACTGGTGGAGAAATGCTACTTTTAGAAGTTGGCATTTCTGTGTGCTGTGTGTCTGCCTGCCTGATGTGAATTGCATCTCTGGCTTGTGAGTGACAGGGGCTGGGAGGTGTGTGTGGCTCCAGGAGGGGCAGGATGAGTCAGCACTGGGCTGAATAGGACCTCTGGGCTAAGAGTAGTGGGAGGGGTAATCCCCTGACTCTGAATAGGAAGGTGCCTGCCCTAGTGAATGCTGGCTCCGCCCCCTGTGGTGTGTCTGATTACCTAGCCCCCACCTGACAAAGGGGAAGAAGAGCCTGCAAAACAAAGTGCTCCAATTCCCCCCTGAACCAGTTGCATCTGGTTCCCCCATGCCCTGCACTACAGACAAAGGAATTCTGGGTATAAGTATAGGGGCTGTGACCCCATGATGTGGTTCTGTACTTTGGTGCTGATCCTGCTGGGGCGTGCTGCTGCTGGGGCCCAGGGGGGGCTGCCAGGAGGGCTTGCCTCCCTGGGCCCTGCATTGCCCCTTTTTCCCTAAGGACTTCCAGGACTTCTTGGACTCTTAGCGCCTCATGAGCGCTGTGCTGGATTTTCCTATTTTTGCCTCCATGAGAAGGAGCACGAGGGCTCCGCAGCGTTGGGCTGCTCGACTTGCTGGGGGGAATCCCGGCGTGAGGGATTCCCCCATAATGCCCCGAGCGGCGGGTGCCCACCCCGCTTATCCCGCTATGTAATGGTGGGTGCCCACCCCACATGTCCGCTGGGTATTTAGTTTCGATGGCGGGTGCCCACCCCGCGTGCTACCGCCGCGGCCCAAGCTGCTAAAGGAATCTCTTCCGGGCCGCTGCCCAGCGCGACCCGGAAGGCAAGCAAGGCTGCGCTTCCCGTGGGCGGGGCTTCCAAGAAGGAAGGGAAGCCCCGCGAGTGGGGAGTCGGCCGATGCCGAGCGGGGCTCCCGTGACCCAAGGGAAGCCCCGCGTTCAGCAGCTTTTGGGGAGAATAAGGCGGAGGGGACGTGAGGCACATTGTCGGTGCCTGCCCCCGCCGCAAGTCCAGAGGAGATCGAGTGGGTTGCGGGAAGGCTGCCAGAGTGAAGCAGGGCTCCCGTGTTGGTGAGGAGAGCCCCGCGTGCAGCCCCAGCCGTCCGGAGCCTCGCAGGCTCCATGTGAAGTCCCAGTCCTAGGAGAGGAACCGGGCGAAGATACGACATTACAGGAGGCGGACCTGCAGAAGTCTCCAAACAGAGCCCCGGTGAGTAGGGCTCAGTATATGGTGGTTGGGGGTGTGTCAGGGCACATTGTCGGTGCCCGCCCCGGTGCCAGTGCCTATGTGATTTTTCCAGCTGCCCCAACTGATAGCGGACAGCTGCAACGTTTTGTGCCGCATTCCCCGTGATACAGAGTCCCAGTGGGGACCCTGAGGGCACAGAGGTGCCCAGGCCCGCATTTCAGTGCCACAGCTGCGCCGCACCAGCGCGGGCAGCTGCCGTGAATTGGGCACAATGGATAGAGAGTTCCTGCGTGGGACAGGAGGCACAGTGGTACCCGGGCCTTCGTTTACTTTACAGCTGCGCAGCACTTAGTGCCAGCTGCTACGTTTAGGCCACAGTTCTTTGGGGGCATATTTTGAGAGAGGAGTGAGATGCACTCCTTTGCCCTAGCGCAATGGCGCACTTTTGATTCCGCTGCATAGGCAGCAGCCCTGACACTCTGGACACAGGGCATTTGAGCCCCTTTGAGAAGGCCAGTTGGTCAGGGGTTCAGTGATTTATGTGATATTAGGAAATGTGATGCTCTACAATGATTCATGCCTCTAAATGCGTTTGGGGATGAGATTATGTGCGTAATGTGTTTATGCCAGTGAGATTATTTCCTACTGTGAGTATACCCCTAATGTGAGTGATACTTAGGAGGTTAGTGTCTAAGATGTTAGACTGATGAGGTTGGCGTACAATGGATTTGGCGCCTAATGTGATACTGTGCATAATGTGGTTTATGTTACAGGCTGATGCTGAGTACAGTGGTTACCAGTTATTACTGGTTGTACGTTTATGATATGTCCTACATTTACTAAGTCCACTTTGTGATGGTTCTGACAGTGGTCCAGTTGGCCCTGTCAGGTGTACATAATCCCTTGTAGATATGACCTAGTGCCAGGTGGCACCATGTATATTATGTGAGTACTATTCTAATGTGTTATGAGAATACAAAGGCTATTTTTGATATAACCTTGTGTGGAGTTCCTTTTGTGGTGTGCCTGGTATGTTGTTGCTGTGTGCGTGCACAAACGCTTTACACATTGCCTCCGGGATAAGCCTGACTGCTCGTGCCAAGCTACCAAGGGGGTGAGCAGGGGTTATCTTTGGCATGTAACTCCCTCGCCCTGACTAGAGTGGTGGTCTCTGCCTGGCTTTGGCGCAAGCCTTAGCCAACCAGAGATCCCATTTCTAACAGAATTAATCTGCAGCTTCTTGCTGAGAGTTCAAGTAAAACAAACATTTTTTACTCTGCAGCCTCACAGCATGTTACACTTTTCTTCCCGCCTGTGATCTTTTACAACCCGTTTTACTTGCCCTCAAATTTGCCCCCACTTGCATTTTCACATTGCTGTTTTCATCCCCACGCCCTTCCTTGTTTCTGCTTCACCCATCCTCCCCATTTTCATACTCCCCATGTCCATCCCCCCACCCCACAGTCATTACTTGTTACTTTTTCCAACACTCCACTATCAAGCTACTCCATTTCCGTACAAATGGGAGTCATGACCGTAAGAAATGGAAATGTGACAGTTATCATCAACCTGTGTAAATTTTCTTCGGGTTAGCTGAATAAAAAGTTTCCATTCAGCCAAGAAGCACACCTTCAGATCGCTTACATCTTGAACACAGTAGTGCGCATTCACCGACAATCAGCATTTTATGCTGCCAGTTATGCGAAGTCCCTGTCCAATGCCAGTCAACCCACTTTCAGCGCTCATTAAATTATCAAGCAGATGCAATTCCGAATGCATGAATCTATATAAATGCCATCCCCAAGTTAAAAAAGAAATAAAACCCAATTGTACACGAGAAGTAAGAATTCTGTATGTTGTTTTTCAGAAAAAGAGGGTAAAAGAAAGCTACTAACGCCCACACACCATAATAACAAATATTTACGTTGATGTGAATTTTGTTTAAAAAGGTCCTATATAGCAAATGTATCGGTTTTACTGAGGCTGTTGTCTGTCTTCCATATATATATACCCCCATTGAACACAGACTGCGTGACAAGCAATTTGGTTGAGAGGGGCACACAGGCAACTGTTTTAGAGTGCAGGAACGTTTTTAGACATTGTTAGGTCTCACCTAGGCAGCGCATATGCCGATTACTGTTAAAGCTTCCACTTTAAAGAACCATAGATGTTGTAAAACCCAGGATAATGTACTGCTTGGATAAAAACTTTTATGGTACCAAAGGCGAGACCTATTGGCTATGCCAATGCTTGTTATATATTATTGAGGCTGAAGGGTGCACATTATGTTCCATGGAAGAATTATATCAATGAAACCCCAAATCATTTAGGGTACTAGCAGATTGTCGATTGTCCATCTGGATTAGTATCCTCTGACAAATTGCTCATTTGAGCACCTCTTTGGATGGGTAAAAATAGGTAAGCAAATCTGCCAAACTAGTGAAATCTGTTCAGTGTTACGTATCTCTAACACACGGGGTTTGAATCCTACTTGTGATGAAATGTTACCTCTTTCCACTGGAATCTTCTGATTCGTTTTAGGCTGTTTGTTGGCAGGTTTTCTTAGCTTTACTAAATTAAGGGTTTCGGAATGAAGTGCTCCCAGATGCCACTGTGGCGATATTTCTTTACAAACCAGCGTGCATTTTATTTTTTGCAAATTGTTTGCTATTCCCAGAACACATTCCTCAAACCAGTATTGATTTCCATGTCCGAGAACACGCAGGCCACCTTTTTTAAATGCCTTGCTGTTAAGTTCTGTTTACAGATGTTTTGCGGTGTTTAAAAAACATTAAAATGCTCAATGTATTGTCTATATTTACCTTGTTGTCTGAATGTTTTTCCTGTACTTGTGTTGCATGCTCTTTATTGAAGAGCATGTCTTTTTAGACCATGACTTCTCCCCCAAAAAATTATAGATCTGATTTGAGATTGCTTACTCGGTGATAAGAAGGACACAAATACTGGGACGGAAAATACACTGACTCTTTGGTCAGGGAAAACAGTAACTCTTGGGACACTCGGACAAGAGGTCAGGGAATTAATTGGAACTGGGACAAGAAATACACCGACATTGGAGCAGACATCAGACTGACACAGGACAGGGATGTAGTGATTTGGGACAAGACGTCCATCACACTAGGCTTAGGTGGGACTTGCCACTGTGGCATTTAGACCCACAATGAGAGAATAACACAGGAAATAGAGAGACTCTGGAACAGGGTATACAATGACAGTGAGTTCAGAAATACACTGCGTTAGAAATTGGGTCTCTAGTTGGCAGAGGTTTGCACACTGTCCAGTTAGGGACCACAATCCTAGTTCGGGTACATCAGGTACACAACCTAAATTAACCTGTGCTCACCCTCTGTTAGCTTGGTACAGAGCTGTCAAGTTTAACTTAAGAGGCAATGTGTAAAGTATTTGTGCACACTTTAATTACAGTAACACAGTGACAACACCACAAAAAGACTCCACACCAATTTTGAAACTTGCGAATATTTATCTGAGTAAAACAAGACCAAAATAACAAAAATCCAATAAGTAGAAGTCAAGATATGATTTTTTAAAGATTAAATCCAAAAGCAGTGCTCGAAAGTCAATAGGGCTGAAAGGTTACTTGAGGTCACGCTAGACCGGGGTAAATCCAAATTTCCAGGCTGACCGGGATGGAGGGCAGGAGGGCTACAGGACCCTCTAGGGCATGCTGAAAAAGTTCTTGGATGGAGAAAGCGTCAGCATCAAGGACTCAATGAGTCGGTTCCGATTCACGAATTTGGGGTGATGCGTCGATGTTGAGCCTTGGAGTCAGTGTAGAAGGATCAGCGCTGCATCGAAGTCAAGCCTCGTAGCGGCGTCTTTGGATCGCGCTGCGTCGTTGTTGAACCTCACAGTCTGGACCCGCTTCATCATCGAATCGTCACTGTGTTGGAGTGGGAGGACACTGCATCAGTTCAGATTGGTGCCAAGGCATCACTGCGTCGATTGTCACAGAAAACAGTTACAGAATCCACTACTGATGTCCAGGACTGGAGGGGAGGCACCTCAAGCAAGGGTAGGACTTACATATGGCAGAGTCCAGCAGCACCAGCAGAATTGCAAGAAGTCTTTATGACCCTTAGACCAGAGAATAGGAGGTAAGCCAGCAAGCCCATGGGGAAACTTGGGTTCAATGATGTAGAGAACAGGTCCGGTCCTTCTCATTGCCATGCAAGAAGCAGCAGACAGCAGGCCAACGCAGCAGAGCAGGTAGCAAAGTGGCAGTCCCTCCTATAGCACAGCAATCAGAAATCAGCAGGCCAACGCAGCAATGCAGTTAGCAAAGTGGCAGTACCTCCTACAGCACAGCAGCTCTTCTTTGAGGCAGAATGTCTTTAATTCCAGAAACGTGTCTGCCTTGGTGGTGTCAAGGTTCCAGTACTTATACCCAAATGTGCCTTTGAAGTGGGGGGACTTCAAAGAGGTCTTTAAAGATCACAAGGTCCCTGCCTTTTCTGCCCCGGCTCCAGACTCACTGCATGGGTGTATGCAGCTCTTTGTGTGGGGACAGGCAAAGCCCTATTCAGGTGCAAGGGTCAGCTCCTCCCTCCCAATATACCTTAGGAAGGCCCAACAGCCTAGTGATGGGTCATCAGGATGCAAATGTCACACCCCTTCTCCCTTTGTGTGACTGCCTGGAGGGAATGAACAAAGCCCAGTTGTAATCCCAACCCAGATGTGCATTCAGAGACAGGTAGAGGCACAGGATGGTTAAAGTAAGGAGATGCCCACTTTCTAAAAGTGGCATTTTCAGACTTACAATTTAAAATCCGATTTTACCATAAGTTGTGATTTTAAATTAGGAGTCCAGAGACACCAAACTCCAAATCTCTACCTTTTACCAATTGTAAATTGCACTTAAAAGATGTTAAACAGAAATACCAATGTTAACCTATGGGAGAGATAGACCTTGCAGTAGTGAAAAACGAGTTTAGCAGTTTTTCACTACGAAGATATGTAAATCTTAAAAGTACATGCCCTCTCTTTTGAATAAACTGCACCCTGCCCATAGGGCTACCTAAGGCCTACCTTATGGTTGACCTATATGTACTACAAGGGAAGATTTGGGCCTGGGAAGTAGGGTAACTTGCCAGGTCGAATTGACAGTTTAAAACTACACACACAGGCTTTGTAGTGGCAGGCCTGAATCATGTTTGAAGGGCTACTGAAGTGGATGGCACAATCAGTGCTGCAGGCCCACAAGTAGCATTTTACTTACAGGCCCTGGGCATGTATTGTGCACTTTACTAGTGACTTATAAGTAAATTAAACATGCCTGTTGTGGATTAGCTAATGTTACCATGTTATAAGTACAAATCATATGCACTTTAGCACTAGTTAGCAGTGGTAAACTGCCCAGAGCCCAAAGCCAGCAAAAATGAAGCCAGTAAAACAGGAGGTCAGAAGGCAAAAGTTTGGGAAACCACACCAAAGATGTCAGGTCTAACACACTGACACACAGAGGGTGAGTATACTCAGGAAAACACCGAACACACTGACATCGAGGCAGGTAATATGCTAGCATTGATACATGCACAGGGCCAGAGACACAATTAGACTAGAATAGGAAAACTGAAATTGGGAATTTATATAGACTGATAGGTGTATAAGACAATGTGACTTTAACTCACACAGTTCAACATGACATGCAAACCATAGTTGCAACAAATGATGCTTTAATCACACTCAACATTGTTGTGGTGGAAATATGGAATACCTGACCACCATGTACAATATTCATTGGGGAAACTCACAACTGGGAACACCCGTCTGTTGAGACATTGAATAACACCAAAATGCCATGTGAATGGGGAAAGAAGCTCTGTAAAAAACAAGTGTAGTATAACATAAATATTTTGCTGTTGATTTCTCCACTACATTGTTTACCTAGCACTGCCATAGATTGGCAAGTGCAGCATGTTTAGCATTCTAGGCCCTTATTTAGACCTGGGCAGAGGCACTACCTTCGAACAGGCCCTTTCCTTGTGACCTCTCCCATTCTCTCCCGAAGGAAGTAAGTCATGATTGGCATCAATCACAGTGTATGCCTAACAGTGTGGGAGAATAGCGATTCTCCAAATAAAATGCCAAGAGAATCTGAATTTCATTAAAGACACAGAGGCTAACATTATGCATTATTCCTTTAATGCCACACCATGCACCACTTGAAAGAACATTACATCATAAAACAAAGGCAATCTAGAATATAACATCCACATAGTATGAGTGGTCCATGCACTGAACAATCTTCCTGTTTAAAATTAAAAAACTTGTTTCCTCCTTTCTTGTTAAATGAGGTTTGAGTAAACAGCAACGGTGTAGCTTCTCACAGCAACTGTGTAACTTCTTACAGGAATTGTACCATTGAGTATTATCTGAAAGCTTAAGAATGGTTAAAGTCTCAATCTAAACAAAGCTTTCAATAAAAACTTTCAAATGCAAAGTTAATCACTTACACAAGCAAATAAATATATCGATTTCTAAATTCTTTATTTAGCAATTTGTGTTATTTTTTAATATATATAATAAAAAAAAAGGTCCCACCAGATTGGGATGGGAGGGCAGAAAAATGATAGCCTCTGTGTAGTTAAAAAAATTCTGATTCTCTTGCCATTTTATATGGAAAATCGCTATTTCATTACAAGACCGAAGACTACCATTATGCATGTTGTTAGCCCTCTAATACCAAATCAGATATATGTTCAACTGGCTTTAAACCAATGTGTTCTCATTATATCTTCCAGACTTCCACCTCCCCAGAAGGTTTGAGTAGCCAAACAGAATGAGTGTTACCCTTTTGCAAATTAACACCAGTCTTCTGCATGGAACATTTCACCCATCTTGTGATAGAAACTGTGGTAACTGCTTAAAAAGGTTTCATTAAAGAAATCAAAAATTGGTCAACACCATCAGACCAAAACTCACTCATTCGGGCATCATATTCTCTCATGCATTCCACTACAAGCAATTTCTTGCATGAATCAACTCTTGGATAAAGCTATTACCGAAGGGGTCATAGCACCTGTTACTCACATCCAATGTCGAAATATCTGAAGCGTTACGACAAGAGGTTAGACATAAAAAAGAAGCTAGTTTCATAGTACATTTTTTGTAATCTAAATATTTTTTGCCTGGCCATCTACGGAATAGGGACGAGAACGCGATTAACATCCCACAGGGTTTTATGTCCTGGTCTAGGAGGTCTTCTTAATCTGATGCTCTTATGGACCCTGAAAACCAAAACATGATACTCTACACTCTTGCCATTAATCAGACTATGACCCGCAGAGACTGCTGATCTGTAGTAGATAAAAGTACTATAACTAAGGCCCCTTATAAACTGATATACTATTTCAACTATAGGACCTTCCAGGAGATCCACGTTTCTTTCCATGCACCAAGGTAACCAAATTCTTCAAATTCTTTTATACCAGTAACGGGTTCCTGAACCCTGACATCGGGGAAGATCTCCTGATACTTTCCATGCAAGATAGTTCACAGTCCCTGACTGCACAAGAGGGCATTCCTCCCCATCTATGTCTTTCAACAGACCCTCCAAAGCAGGAAGAAGAAAAGTTCAAGGTCACAAGAGAGTTCCAAAACCATTGGAAACTACACCTGAGAAGTCCAAAACAGGGTTATCAGTATAAATGAGCATCTCTCTTGTCTCACTTTCTAAAGGACTCTCTGAGTTAATGAAATGAGTGGAAATGTGTAACCATTCATTCCCTTCCAACTCTGAATAAATACATTCACCACTAGGGCTTCTGGATCTGGCATCCAACCATAATACTTGTTCAGTTGAAGTGTCAGTCTGCTTGCAAAAAGGGATGACCTTCAGAGGACCCCAAAACTGAGCTAATTCCCTGAAACAAACCTTGTTTAGTCTTCACGCGCTGTAATCCCTCAAAATTCTTGAATTCCAGTCCTCAGATACATTCTCCTTTCCAGACAATGACACTGCCCACAAACTGATTTTGAGCTCTAAGCCAAATATCCAAGGTTTCCTGGCTAAATCTTGAAGATCCAAAGATTAGGAGCCCCTAAATGATTTATATAAGCCACTGCACCAACATAGACCATTCACAATTATACTGCTCTGCCTTGTAAACAATGTCTAAAACTCTAGAGAGGATAAAGACCTGCTGTTAATACCAAATACATTAAATGATGCTATCTTTTGACCATAATCCACCAGTTTTCTGTACACCCATCGCGTGGATCCTAGCCATTTAAACTTGCATCCGATTCCAGAATGGAGTCTGGCGAACATCCAAAGATTGCCCTGACCTGATATAGGTATATCTCCTCTCCATAAAATGCAATTCACTAAACCTCCACGAAGGACCCTTGACTTATCCTTTGAAGAGCAGGATAGTGTAACAAACCACAAACTATTGCCTGAGTTGAAGAGGATAGTAGATCTAGCTTGAAATAGAACCATGTTGACCGTACCTATTGTGAACCCTGAAAAGATGAGGATCGATTTCCCTGTGTTTACTATGAATCCCAGACTTACCTGAAGGCTTTCGTACAATAATTGAGATGGACACTGGGACATAAACAGAATATCGTCCAATTAAGAGAAAAATCCCTTTCTCCTCCTCAGAACGTTGGCAAAGCACCATGGTGCTGAAGGAAGGCCAAATGGAAGTAAACAAAATTGGTGAAGTCCATTCTGCCAAGTGAACTGAAAATGAGGTTGGTAATCCTTCGCCATGGGGATTGTAAAAATAAGCATTCTTCTTAACCTACTTACCAACTAATTGTCTCTTCAGTAACATGCCTCTTAAAAAATAGATCCCTTCCAACTTGCAATGTCTGTACACCAGGAATCGGCTCAAATCCCTTAAGTTTAAAACAAATCTTCTTCCCCTGTAATTTTTCTCTATTTGGGAGAGTGTACTTACGAAAACTCTTCTTTCTTTGCACACTTCTAAAATCATTCCATTTAACCACATAGAGTTTACTTCCTAGTGTAGTACTTTTTGTTTACCTGCATTCAAAACAAACCCCCTTGGAGGAATATACTGAAAAAGGGGGAGTTTCTGAGAGATCTAATGAGTAACCTTGGACGGTTTCTTAAAACCAATGGATCCTGTGTAATGGTTTCCCAAACTTGGGTAAAATTTTTGAGGTGACCACACACTCTTCCCTGAGAAGAAGAAGAATGAGAAAACATAGTACTCACCCTAATATCCAGTGTTACCTTGTCCCCTTGCCTGGGGTTTTCACCATGTGTTCGCCAAAAACGAGCCCCTTAGGATTCTATATGGTCTCCTTCTCCACTAAATATCCCAACAAGGGGTTGATTTTCTTTAGGGCCACCTTGCCCTTTCGGCCTTTAGTGCTGTGTTTGCGTTCCCCAGGAGAACCATAGAGTGCAAGTGCCATCCTCCAGCCTCCAAGTCTAACGTAAGCCCCTAAAATATATCTCTTCAAACATATCAATGATCCTTGTCAGTGGGCAAACAACGCCAAGGAGGTGATCCTGACCTTTGTTGAGGAATCTCCCAACACCCTTCCTGGGGTCCCTGCCGATTGGGTGCTAAGCATACTGTCATGGGTGACTGGCCTAGAACATTCAGCCTTGAGGACATTCCTTCCTTATTTCTCTAGTGAAAATCCTCTCAATGAATTTGCTGACATGTTCAACTGTTCCGTCCATCATCCCCTTTTGTATCGCTTTGTTCGCCCTAAGTTGGCGGGGGTATGCCCAGACGTGGGTCCCTTGCTCACTTTGCCACTGGATTCAAGCAAGCCTGGCTGATGACGGCTGGAATGCCAGAAACCGGTCCTAGGATGCTTGTTTCCGGTCCAGGGAAGACATGGCTTGGCAGTTCGGGCTGGACTGTTCCCATGAGGCACAGGGTCAGACTGATTTGCATATGGCCATGTCTGAACTGGGGTGGTGGAGTGAGCTAAAGAATGATGATGGATTAAACCCAGATCAGTTGACTGGGGGTGAATGTTTGATTGGCTAAAACGTTCCGTCCATCATCCCCTTTTGTATCGACATGTTCAACTGGCCACCTTTCAGCCCTTCTGGGATGTTTAATAATCTGGGGAGAGAACATATTCTCTCCTAACAGATTCCTAAAGTCGTCTTTGGAGGTAGAAGGAACTTGATCTTGATCCTCACTCCCTCAACAGCCCCTTGGAGTTCGAGTACATTCACCTCATAAAGCTCATCATCATCTCTCTATATCTCCTCCTCCCCATACTCAATTTCTTGAGTGTCCATGTCTTGTGTGTTGCTTAGGACACCCATCACCATTGTATCCATGTTTTGTGTGTCACTCAAGACACCCATCTCCATTATGCAGCTTCTGACAGCTCTTTTTTTCATGCCGCATGTGACACCTTTCCTCCATTGTGCCTCACCGGACACCTCTCTTTTTGTGGCGCTTAGGGCACCATTCCCTGTTGAGATGCCTGGTCCTCCTTTTTTAAGGGTATAGGCCCTTGCCCAGTATGATTGGTCTTCCTTCTTTCTTACCTTCTTTTTCCCCACAATCAGAGACTCCCTCCAAAATAGACCATCATCCACTGTCAGAATCACTCTTAGCTTTCTTCTTGAGCATTACTTGCCAATGGTCTTGCATACACAGATTTGCTTCTCATGTTGGAATAATTACTTAAAGATCTCCTCAATAACTTTCCCCTCTGGGTTCTCAGGAGATGCACTGTCCTTCTCAGTGATACTGTAAATAAGGCATACACTTATTGGCTGTCCTTCTCTGGCATAATGTAAATAGGGTGCATGTTCATATAAAATAGGCACAAGCTATAGACTAAATGAATAAACTCTCAAGTTATGGGCTTAAGGTAAAGCAACATGAATAAACTCCCCAAGATACAAAAGGAGCTTTAACTTTCATGCTTAAAAGGAATAAGCCCTGTAAATTGGCTTTAACAAATATCTAGTCACCATATCTAATCACTAATTTATTCTATGGAAGTAAAAAGAGATTAATCCCCTAGTGAAACGAAGTTGCAGGATGTCACCTGCGATGCACCAGACGATTAGCTGCTTGCTGGGATGGAAGCTATGATTTGAAGGCAAGTTTTGGGGTTTTCCAAGCTTTTTATGTAAGAGGTATTCATGTGCTGTAGGAAGGTCAGGTATATCTGTCTATATGAGTAATTACACAAATAACCATTTCTCTAGCACTTGCAAATAAGTAGTTATCACCAGCTAAAGGAACCAGTTTAGCAACCTTAGAATACATGAAGGTAAGTTTTACTACTAAGCATTATAGTTTACATGCAGCTCTTTCATGCTGGTTCATAGCTAACTGAGCTATATTACAAGAATTATAACAAATTATAACTTATGACCCACAGGTAACACACAAATCTCTGAAGCAAAGGTTGCAGGCCACTGAGTTGTCTAACTAAAATACAAATCTTTGACCTACATGTTGCACCTTTGGCTTTGTAACAGGCTCTTTAATGCTCAATGCTATTTTATGTAACACCAACCAAAACTACTGGGAATATGAACACCAAAACGAATGGGAAGATGTTTGCATACATTGGAAACCAAAGTAATGTTGAATAAACTAAGGTATTAGCAATATCAATATGAAAAGCGTGTTAAGATAAAGAAGTACTTATCTGAGCGAGGAGCAGCATTTAAAAGAGGAAGATTGTTCAGTGCATGGACTACTCATACTGTGTGGTTCTTCTATTCTAGATTGCTTTTGTTTTATGATGTAATGTTCTTTCAAGTGCTGTGTGGAGTGGCATTAAAGGAATAATGCATAATGGTAGCCTCTAGTCTTGCAATGAAATCTACAGGATTTCCTGATGCATAGGAAGTCTAGTCACTACAGAAATCCTAAGGAATAAAATTGCTAGCATGTGGAAGCCATGAAAATGCAATCCCAGTTATTGCCGTAACATGTGAATACCAGAGTGGACATCCTAAGACTCCACTTATTTCAGATCGAGCTCGGCATCCCAGGGAAGGTAATCCTAAGGATTAGCAGGGGAACCTCTTCTGATTAAAGGAATCCAGTGAGATTCCCAGAGCCCTGGATAGGGGTAGAAAAGAGTAACTGTCAGGACAAAGCTGATTGTCCTCACTGCCACCCCACCAGTATGCTTCCTCTCGGCCAGACATTGGGAAGGTCATGCAGAAAGTACAGTGATAGCATTCTATGTGGGGCGTGTTTGGCATGTTATTAGCAAAGTGGAGGCAGGGATACAGCCAGTATTCATGCCACTACATCCACCTTACATTTATTCTTGTTGGGAGCTGGAAGATGAAACATTAGCGTTAACTGTCTCCCTCTCTTTCTGCCAAAGTTGAAATATGGGCATAAGCATGCAATTTCATCAAAGAGCACTTGGCATCTACAAACTTTTTTCACCCATGACGTCAACTTGCACCATACATAATGCCTTTAATGTGTGTGCTCTTGAATTCCTATAATGGTTGCGGGTTTCTAAATATGTCTCTAAATCACAACCTCCTCTAACTTTTGCTTGGAGTGTGCCAGGCCGGATTGAGAGCCAAAAGCAGCTACCCTTTCAGGCATAGAGTGATGCAAAAATTATGCAAAAAAGAAGCAGAGAACTCTGGGTAGTTCTCAAGTTTAGGTGGAAAGCAGCTCCAGTATAGAGCACTCTCAACACCAGCGACACTCTAAATCTGCTCACCTCAAATATCTGCTTTTCTATCAAAGTCTTTAAGCATAGAATTAGCAAAGTGCCATCCACGCCGAGACAGAAAGGGCCAAAGTCTTATACCATTTCTACAGCAAAGTCTTTAAGCATAGGATTACCACAATGCAATCCATGCCTAGCTGTGAAATGGCCAAAGTCTTTATGACTCCAGGCACAGTATTACAGCTTTGGATTGGTAAAATACCATCCAATCCAACCTGAAATGAATAAAAGCAACCCCTGACACATGTTTCGCTTCCATTAGAGCTCTTCAGAGAGGTATAGCTTTGTCCAGACACAAGGGAGCACCAAGTATAAGTCAAAACAATACCCTTCCAGTCATAGAGGAGGCCCAGGGAAGGGGGGGCCGCGTGGCCCCCTTCCCGTTTTTTTTTTTAAAGTAAACAAAAATGGCTATGGCCCTGGAGGATGGGGTCCCTAGGGCCCAAAAAATAGTAAGAGAAGGAGGGCCACACAGCGCCCCTTCCAAAAATTATAAAAAGTATAGAAAAACCACCCCCTCCCTGTACCACTCTGCAAACGCGCCTCTTGGCGCGTTCTGGGTTGAGGGATTGAGTCCCCTCGCATCTTAAGGGTCCTTAGGGGGCCAACTAGCCCACCAGGTACCACCAGTAAGCCCCACACAGTGGGATTGCTGAGAGGTGGTCTGAGGCCACGCCCCTTTTTACACCACTCTGCAAACACGCCTCTTGGCACACTGCTGGTTGGGCGATGAGGTCCTCTTGTGTCCTGAGGACCGCAGGACTGAAGTGCACTTCATCCCCCGAGCAGCTGTGCACCAGGCGGCGCGTTTGCAGAGTGGTGTAAAAAGGGGGTGTGGCCTCAGACCACTCTCAGCAATCCAGCTGTGTGGGGCTTACTGGAGGTAGCAGGAGAGATAGTTGGCCACCAGGGACCCTCATGAGGTAAGGGACTTCCTCCCCCAACCTAGAGCGTGCCAGGAGGCGTGTTTGCAGAGTGGTGGACAAAGGGGGCGTGGCCTGTGTAAACCTCTCAGCAATCCCTCTGTGTGGGGCTTACTGGAGGTAACAGGTAGGCTAGTTGGCCCCTAACCACCCCCAGCAGCGAAGGGGACTTCACTCCCCATCCAAGAGTGCACCGGGGAGCGCGTTTGTAGACTGGTGGGCAAAGGGGGCGTGGCCTGCTATGAGAACTAACCAATGCTGCTGTGTGGGACTTATTGGAGGTAATAGGAGGGGTAGTTGGCCCTCAAGGTTGTCCTGGGGGCCAACTACCGCTCCTGTTACCTCCAGTAAGTCCCACACAGTGGCATTGCTAAGAGGCCTTCAGAGGCCATGCCCCCCTATCTCCACCACTCTGCAAATGAGCCTCCTGGCACACTACGGGTTGGGGGATGAAGTCCACTTTTCTCCTGAGGGACTTTGGGGGCCAAGAAGCCCTCCTGGCACCTCCTGTAAGAATTTCTAAGGTTTTTTAAATGCTAATTACTAACTATAATGTCCCTGAAACCTATGGCTTTTTCAGTGACTATATATATATATATATATATATATATATATTTCCAATCTTCTGATGAAAATGAACACTGAAATGCCACTCCTTGTAGCTGAATTCTAGTTTATTTAGTTTGGCGGATACACTTTAAAAAGCGTCAGACGACTGCGCACAGTGAGCGTTGTGAATATATCGTCATGCATACAAGAAACTGAAAAAGGACAATGCGTGTCGCTTATTCATTGCGGCCATCTTTTAACATGATTTTTATCTTGTTTTTATCTGGTTTTTTATCGGCAATACTCCGATATCTCCCCATTGGGCTTATATATTAAGTTACAATTTCTCTCATTTGAAACAAGGCTGAAAGAGGACCATATATGTCACTCTTCCACAATAATCAACCCTTTACACATATTCTGAGCAAAACTGCAATTCTACCCAATTGGGCATAAGACTGTGCATATTGAGGCAGTGTCAATTTCAACATCATAATGGAAGATACAAAAACTCTAATATTGCATAATACAAAATATTCCAGTGGCACCGCTCCCATGCACCGCCTAAAGAAATGGTTTCGCCAGTGTAGCCTATAAGGCATACGTCTTTCCCAATTTGGCATGTGTTTTGGGTTACAGATTGAAGAACATATCTCTATCTGTGCCGTGGAGTCAGTGTCAAAAATGAGTTGTAAATATTCAACTATTATGCACCAAATTTGATCACCCCCCATTGGGCAAACTTTGCAAAGTGATCCTAAACTCATACATTTTTCAAACTTTTTAGATTCTTAAATTTTTAACAAATACATAACTAATAACATAAGCAAAATTGCACAAAAAACAAACTTAAACAAAATTAGATATCTTAGCTCTTTTGCATTCTAATGACACCGCTCTTGTACACTCCAAAAATGTGGCACTCCAAAGCATCGTTTTTGCAGATAATGGCCCTGTGAATAGACAAAAATCAACATTTCAAAAATATATGAGAGACACGAATACTAAAACATCTTAAATCATATTCCTTAATACATGCTCCCCCTGTGCAAGATTAAAAGAACAACTTCACTTTCTAAGAGGTCAATAGCTGATTCATAAAATTGTACCTATAAATGTGTACATCTCTGCACCTACGTTCAATACTGTAGGTTCCTTAGTGTTTAATCGTAAAATGTACCTACATTCTAGCTGCGTCAGTGTCCTTTCTCTGCCCCTCTCCCGGGGAGATTTCTCTATCTGATCAATCTCACTGTAAGTTAGATGGCTTCAATTGCAGACATGATGTTGCTTATAATGTCTTGCTACAGGATATGTTTCATCCAAAGTCTTTATGGCCTGTATGTGTTGCAAAATGCATTGATGTATTGACCTGTAGAATAGTACTGGCAATGTATCTTTTCTTGCAGGGACATGTCAGCATATAAATTGCAAAATCAGATTACCAATTTAAAGATTTCTTAATTACTATTTTTTCTCCCAAATCTGTGTAAATCTCTGTGATGTTTACTCCCTGTGCGCAAGCTTTGCATTTGCTGCATTTCCTGATCCCATTCAAAGGTTTCAGGCAGGTGTTTTTATGTTAACCTGGTTCTTAACTAAAGTGTTCCTGATCGATAATGACCTCTTGTATGTAATCAAGGGTCTTGTCTCAAAATCTTTTCCAACAGCAGGATCTTGTTGGATCAAATGCCAATGTTTTTGTAAGGCTTGTCTCACTTTATTGTGTGCTTTATTCTTTGTCGCACTGAATCTACACTCCTTTTGTAGATCTTTTTCTTTTTCAATTTCTTTTTCTTTTTCTTTTTTTGACTCTGGTTTCTTGAATAGTAGATCTACTCTGGTTTTTGTAGACACCTTTCGTTTGGCTTGTGTAAGATGTGATTCACTGTACCTTTTTCGCTCAGTCTGTTAACCATCTCATCTTCTATCTGCCTAAAGAGATTCTGTGTACTGCATATCCTCTGTGCTCTTAATAACGCACCATACAGTAATAAACATCCACGATGTAGCCCATTCTCATATTTAAAAGTCCTCTAATATCCATATCTCTTATAGTAATCATTTGACATATAAACACAGATTATTCTCTCTCAGTCCAAAACACACTTTGTTATGCAACCTTATACCCAGATTTTCTCCAACATCATATATTAGAGAGACAGAAATCGCTATCTATAAGTGAGAGAAGTGCAACTTCATCAAGCAATCTATCAAGTAGTGAGGGAGAAGATGCTGGACAAGGTACATCAGAAAGAACTAAAGGAAATATTTTTTATGCAAAGTTTGTAGAATCAGGATGGGAAATACAAATTCCAGATCTCGGATGAACGAAAGGAGAAAAAATAAAGAAGGTGAGCGAGAGGAAAGGGGACCAACAAACAAAAAAAGAGGGATTCAGACAAGGTGATGGAGCAGAACCAAACAGTAATTGATGATCAGTTGTCAGATGTAAAAATTGTTAACTTTAAAAAAAAGAGCTAAGTACTTGTATGATAACTTTTCAAGAACACAAGAAAATGTTGGACTTATGAAATAAGGAACACACATGTTTGCGCAGAGATTTTGCCTAGCCAACATTCTTTATTATATTGTGTTTAAATATGCCTTGCTGTACTTTTGTCCATTGAATTTATAAATATGGAGGTAAAATGAGTTCTAGTCAGGATTGCGATAAAATTGCAGAGGATTTGTTTAAAAATCTAAATGCAGGTGTTACAGTTGGTAAATCAGACAAGCAAGGCAACCCTAGGGCAAAAGAGAGGATTAAGATTACATTTATTAGATTAGAAAAACTTAATAAGTCTGAGATGTCTAAGTGGTGGGATGGGTCCACGTTGAAGCAGTCTCTTCATTTAAATAGGATTCGAAGAGGCCTCTGATCCCAAATGTTCCCTACAAATGATGATTTGGATGAGGACTTGCTGCTGGAGTGGGAGAAGGAACTCACCAATTATTCCATGAAACTAATGATCATACTGATTGAAAATGCCAAAAGGAAAGTGACTACATTGTTACAAGAAATCAGTGAAGTTGAGAAAGAAATTCTGACTTTAATTTACCGGAACCTACAAAAAAGAATTATGAAATACTTGGGGATTGTTAGAAATGGGATCTCTGGTTGGCTAAGGCTTGCGCCAAAGCCAGGCAGAGACCACCACTCTAGTCAGGGCAAGGGACTTACACGCCAAAGATAACCCCTGCTCACCCCTTGGTAGCTTGGCACGAGCAGTCAGGCTTATCCCGGAGGCAATGTGTAAAGCGTTTGCGCACGCACACAGCAACAACATACCAGGCACACTACAAAAGAACTCCACACAAGGTTATATCAAAAATAGCCTTTGTATTATCATAAAACACATTAGAATAGTACTCACATAATATACATCATGCCACCTGGCACGGGGTCATATTTACAAGGGATTATTTACACCTGACAGGGCCAACTGGACCACTGTCAGAACCAGCACAAAGCAAACTTAGTAAATGTAGCATTATAATAAATGTAGCACACATCATAAACGTACAACCAGTAATCACTGGTAACCACTGTACTCAGCATCCTCCTGTAACATAAACCACATTATGCACAGTATCACATTAGGCGCCAAATCCATTGTACGCCAACCTCATCAGTCTAACATCTTAGACCCTAACCTCCTAAGTATCACTCACATTAGGGGCATAAAACACAGTAGAGAATATCTCAAACCTAACCACCGTAGGCACAACTTCACAATCATAAAACCACATTTAGAGGTATAAATCAGGGTGCGTAAATCACAATACATGAATCACATTTCCTACCACCACATAAATCACATTTAGCACATAGTCTCCTAATAAAGACCATAGTAGAGGCATTAATCACATTAGGGCCTGGCGCCCTATTAACCTCATAGTCCCCCTGGCCAACTGGCCTTCTTGGAGGGCTCAAATGCCCTATGTCCACAATGTCAGGGCGGCTGCCAATGCAGCATAAGTCAAGGGTGAGCACTTTGCGCAGGCCTAAACGTAGCAGCTGGCACTAAGTGCTGCGCAGCTGTGAAAGTACTGGGGCAGAGGAGTGCATCTCACTACTATCTCATAAGGCATGCACCCAAAGAAATGTGGCCTAAACGTTGCAGCTGCCCACTACTTGCTGGGCAGCTGTAAATATCAAATGAGGCCTAGACACTCCCGGTGCCCTTAGAACAATGTGCAAAATGGTGCAGCTGCCCGCGCTGGGGCGGTGCAGCTGAGGATCATGGGAAGGGGACCTGGCACGACTGTGCCCTCGGAGCCCCATTGGGGCTCTCTCAACAAACATGCCCCCAAAATGTGGCAGCTGCCCTCTAGCAAGCGGGGCAGCTGTAAATCAAAAGAGGGGCCCGGCATGCGGTGTCCTCTGGCCCCCACGGGGCTTCTCAATAAACTTGGCCCCCATCGTGGAGCGCCCTGGCGCTTTAAACAAAACATGCCCGCCTCGTTGGAGCGGCCCGCGACGGTGGGTCCACTCAGGGAAATGGCCAGCAGAAGAACACGGGCCCCTCTGGCCCTTTTAACAACAATATGCCAATCGCGTTGGAGCGGCCCGCAACGGCGGGTCCGCTCAGGAAAAATAGCTGCTGGCCATGCGTCCTGCCCAGCCCTCACTCACCGGGCGTCGGGCAGGACTTCTTCTGCCCGGGTTGCAGCTCCACTCACCGGGGCCTGCTCACTGTCGCGGTCCCGGTCTCTGGTGGCGTATCATCACGCGGGGCTCTGTCCTCATCACAGGAGTCCCGCCTGGATTCCTCTTTGGGTCGCCAGTGCGGGTGGGCTCCTGCCTGGCTTCAGCAACACCCGGGTCTCCCCCAGCTCATGAGAGGCCCGGTCACTTCCGGGGGCACGTACTAAGCCACGCCCACAACCAGGCAACTATGCCTGTCTTCCGGGTCGCGCTGATAGCGGCCCGCGGAGAATTTAAAAAGCGACTCGGGACGCGGCAGTGATTTCTTCCGAAATGCGGGGTGGGCACCCGCCAGTAAACAGAAGCAGGGTGGGCACCCGCATTAGAATCAAGACGATTTGCGGCATAAGGGCGGGGTGGGCACCCGCTCGGCGTGCACACTGCGGGGGAATCCCTACGCTGGGGATTCCCTCCTTCTCCTCCTGCAGCGCAGTGCTGCAAACGCCAGCTCCTCTCTCCTGGCGAAATAAAAAATAAAGCGCTCACAGGGCGCCAAAAAAAAGATGCAGCACAGGTCCTGGAGGATGACAAGAAAAAGGGGTCCCAAAAGTCCTTTAGGCATCAAGGGGCAGTGCAGGGCCCAGGGAGGCAAGCCCTCATGGCAGCCCCTCCTGGGCCCCAGCAGCAGCACGCCCCGGCAGGAACAGCACACAAAGACTAGAACTGAACTGAAATGAACATTTTCATGGGGTCACAGCCCCTATATTTATATTACAAAATCCCTTTGTGTCACAGCACAGGGCTTGGGGATCCCAGTCAGAACTGGTTTAGGGGGGATTTGGAACACTTTGTTTTTCAAGCTCCTCTTCCCCTTTGTCAGGTGGGGGCTAGGTACTCAGACACACCACAGGGGGCGGAGCCAGCATTGTACAGGGCAGGCACACTCCTATTCAGGGTCAGGGGATTACTCCTCCCACTACCCTTAGCCCAGGTGTCCTATTCAGCCCAGCGCTGACTCACCCTGCCCCTCCTGGAGCCACACACACCTCCCAGCCCCTGTCACTCACAAAGCCAGACATGCAATTCACATCAGGCAGGCAGACACATAGCACACAGAAATGCCAACTTCTAAAAGTGGCATTTCTAAAATAACCACAGTAAATCTGCGCACACCATTGCGCAGCATTTATTCACACAATTTCATACATACCAGACTTGACCACACTGCTCCTCTCATAACAGGAATTACCATGGACACACTTATCCCCCATGCATTCCTAAGGGAGGGCAGGCCAATCTCACCACAAGTACACAGAGAGCGCACGCACTTTCCACTGGACCACAGTGCGAAAGTGCTCAGAGGCCTAAAATCACCAACACCAGGTTACAGACAAGGCAAAAAGTTCAGGGGTGAACCTGCCAAAAAGGGCCAAGTCCAACAGGGTTATTCTTACAAAGTATGAGGAAGAAATCAAATGGTGGAAAGAAAGTTGAAGATAGATGAGATTGATTATAGAAATGGAATGGTCTTTACGTTCGCTAAGCTATTTGACCATCTCGTTGGGAAAGATACAGTGCTAGAGAGACAGAAATCACTATCTATAAGTGAGAGAAGTGCAACTTCATCAAGCAATCTATCAAGTATTGACGGAGAAGATGCTGGAGTGGGTACATCAGAAAAAAACTAAAGGAAATACTTTTTACGCAAAGTTTTCAGAATCAGGATGGGAAATACAAATTCCAGATCTCAAAAGAACGAGGGAGAAAAAATAGAAGGGGAGCTAGAGGAAAGGAGGCCAACAAACTAAAAAAGAGGGATGCAGACAAGGTCATGGAGCAGAACCAATTAGTAACTGAAGGTCAGGTGTCAGATGGAAAAGTTATTAACGTTTCAAAAAAAGAGCTAAGCACTAGTATGATCTCTTTGCTTCAAAAGGGAATGAGTTTTTGTTCTACCTGAGAGTCTTATTTTGTCAATCTTAAAATTGATTTATATAAATTTGTGAGACAACAGATATTTAAAATGTTTTTGCTGCAAACCCTATGAAGGGTATGACCTTAATTCTGGAGACTATTATGCAAGACTTGTTTATACAGGATATTCAGGATATGACAACACTTCTATCCATAGCTCGCTATGAAGAAGACCCGGTGTCCATTCGGAATATTAACAGATTTGGAGTTGGGTATGAACCTCTGTGGAGATAGTGGTATGAAACAAAGGTCTAAATGGACACATCAACTTTCTAGTGGCAACAATATAGATCTCTTCTATAAAGCTGTGGTGTCTGAAGAAGACAAACTGGAAAGGAAATCACATCTGAAGGATAGGAATTATTATAGGAGTGATTTGACTTTTGAAGTACAAATGGCATTGAGGACATTAGGACAAGACCAAGACCTAATTAGTAGAGAACCGGACAAGGGAGGAAATATTGTGGCGATGGACAGAGTACACTATGATAAGGAGATTGCTAATCAATTGAATGATTTGTCTTGCTATTCTAAATTGAACAATAATCCAGTACCTGAGATTTCCAAGCATATTAATGTTAAGTTGAAAGATTGGCATACATTTGGGCTCATAAATGATGATGAGTATTATTATCTTTTAATTGATTGTCCAAGATTCCCATGTTTGTATATGCTACAAAAGATTCATAAAGATCTTCCTTTCCCTCCTGGCAGGCCGATAGTTTCAGGCATTGGGGGTCCCATCGAAAGATAATCAGACTTTGTAGACATTTTTGTGCGCTCGTTTGTGTGAAATCTTCCATCATATATCTGTGACACCAAATATATTTTGAATTTACTAAAAGATTTTGTTTGGGAATCAGGAATGCTTATGGTTTCTATGGATACAGCCTCACTATATACTAATATTTTACATGAACAGGGATTGTTTACACTAAAATACTTACTTAACAAGATACCTATTGAATATATGGAACACTTGAATACACTTATTGAATAGGCCAGATTGATATTGGAGAATAATATTTTCCTGTAAATGGAGAGTGGGATAAGCTATTATGCGGGACTGCAACGGGATCCAGATTTGCGCCATCCCTAGCGAACCTCTTTATGGGGTGTGTTGAGGGGATTAATAATATCCCGTATTGGAATGCTACATTGCTGATTGCTTGATGATCTGGACAGGGAATCAATTGGAGCTGCAAGATTTTTTTGAATTTTTCAACTCAAATAAATATGACATGTCTTTTACATTTGAATTCAGCAAAGAACGGATTGTTTTTTCTTGATGTAGAACTTTATGTGGTTGCAGACAAAATACATAGCAAGATGGATACAAAGAAGACTGCTTGTAAATCTCTACTTCTCGCTGGTAGCTCTTACCCTAAGTGTCAAATTAATTCCATTCCTTATGGTGAAATGATGAGAGCAAGAATGAATTGCAGTGAAGATAGTGAATTCATATACACTCTAAGTGATATGGAAGATAGATTTTGAGTACAAGGATATGATGATCAAGTTATATCTAAACCGAGTGCAAGGGTACAACATTTGAAATGCATCATCACATTATCAGAAACAAAGCAATACACTAGGAGACAGAAATCTGTGATTAGAATGGTTACCAATTTTAAAAAGAAATTGGCACTTACTTAAAAATGACAAGATGTTACAGCCATTCCTTACAGTACATCAGGGCATGACATTTCAGAGGGAAGAACACTATGGAAATTATCAGTCCTAGCTACCCAATTCAAAATGTTCAGAGCACCTGCCTAGCCAAATTGACATTAAGATCATATAAATGTGAATACTGCAATATGTGTAGGCTGGCGATAGACGTTATCACAGAGTTTAACTTTAATAAGTCTGGAGTTAACATTATCAGACCACACATTGATTGTAGTACCCACTATGTAGTTTACGTGATCATATGTAAATGTGAGAAAATATAAAAAGGGATTACGATCAGACCCCTTCGAGAAAGAATTTCAGAACAGTTTTGGGCACTTAAACAACTGTATACCAGATACCCTATAGCTAAGCATGTCAAGGAGTGCAGGGCACATAGCTTACATGTGAGTTTTAGATTCCATGGCATTGATGTGGTACAAAGTGTTGCTAGAGGTGGAAACAAGGAACTACGATTACGTCAATGTGAAGCAAAATGGATTATGAAATGACCTGCAGTAGAAGATGGTCTTAATATTGATCATGAAATGCAATTCATTTTAGGTATATAAGGATTTGAATAAACTCATCTAGTATTGTAATTTAAGTTGTTTTTCAATAAGGTCTTGAGATTTTGACTGTGACTTGCAATTGGAACTGATATTCTACCCTTATGTGTGATGGATAAAAGCAGAAACTAAGAATGACGTCTATGAAAAACTTGATAGTTAATATAACTGTGCATCAAGGAAGATATCATAATTAATTATTATAAAACTGTTAATATCTAGGAAACTGAATTTATTGTCCATTTTACAAGGTGCATTATTAGATTTTTCTGTATCACTTTGATTTCTCTTTTCCAGTTTTCTCTATTTGTTTTTCCTAATTTCTTACTGTTATACTTTGTCACTATCCGTGTTTATATATCTGTCTACCTCAGAAATAGACCTTAGTCAAGACAGAAATCCCCTTTGGGTATCCTAATATACTAAATCACATACACACAATCATCTGTTCAAATCACCAGAACATAACACCACCACCATCAAAGGCCAATAGCTTATAACAATATACACATTTTATTCAATGTTAAAAATCATTAAAAATCATTAAAAACACAATAAAACAAATAATGCCCACAACATTTTTCTAGAGAACACACATTTAGTACAGTATTGGGAGAACCTGCAAGAAAAATGGTTTTTAATCAATTCAACAGGCCAATACATCAGACCAAATTCTTTCTTATGACATTTGGTTTTCGTACATTAAACATAATTGTCATACTTCTTGAAGAAGGTGGAGTTTAAAGTGACAATACCCACCGAAACGCGTCAACGCCATTTGATAACAGGCCTACTGTAGACTGTGGATGACAATTGCTAATGATGTTAAGTTTATTGTATGACAATTATGTTTAATGTACGAAAACCAAATGTCATAAGAAAGAATTTGGTCTGATGTATTGGCCTGTTGAATTGATTAGAAACCATTTTTCTTACAGGTTCTCCCAATACTGTACTAAATGTGTGTTCTCTAGAAAAATGTTGTGGGCATTATTTGTTTTATTGTGTTTTTAATGATTTTTTTTTTTTTAATAACAAATTTTATTTGGTTATTTTGCAGTATATCGGGCGTTCGCCCTATCATAGCGTGCGTGAACAGAGGGATACGTTTCGCATCGATAACCAT
This sequence comes from Calotriton arnoldi, assembly GCA_963921515.1. Lineage (NCBI taxonomy): Eukaryota > Metazoa > Chordata > Amphibia > Caudata > Salamandridae > Calotriton > Calotriton arnoldi. Next base: position 1,554,882 of record CAWUFW010001960.1, on the reverse strand, counting down.
TTTCATGATGGTAAACATTACCCGCCAAACATGCGGGCAAAACAAAACTTCAAACAGTATGCAGACAGTGGTCCATCTCCGTGATATCGTACATAATGCAGCAGAGTCTAGATATACTTTACAACAAAACAATAAGACAATCCCATGATATAGCAGGGGGTGATATTTGGCAGGGAGCAGAGGATCCCATCTACAGGTCCTCCTCCGGTAGAGGGGTAGGTCAATACCGCGATATGTCGCCCATCGTGACCAAATCTTGCGATGTTTCCTGGGGCAACCCCGGGCCTCAAAGACTGCAATCTCAGCACCCATACATGTGTCCATGGCGCTTTTCCATTTGCCTATAGTCGGGGGAGATGACGCCTTCCACCCCTGCGCGATGTCCCGCTTGGCAATAGTGAGGGTGAGGAACAGCAGATGTTGTTTATAGCGGTTCCCCCCGATGTCGTCAGAGGAGTGCAATAGGAATAGCCGTGGATCAAGTGGGAGCACCCACCCCAGCACCTCACTGAGACATGACCTAACCCTATTCCAAAAGGGCTGTAGGGCCGTGCAGGCCCATACCGTATGTAGGAAGGACCCATCCTCTCTGTCACACCGCAAACATACCGGGGACTGGATGACCCCTATTCGCCACAGTCGTACCCTAGTGTAATACACTCTATGTAAGTATTTAAACTGGATGAGCCTGTAGCGTGCGGAAACCGCTGCGCCCCTCGGGCTGGTTATTGCTTCCGTCCAGTCATCGTCCGTTAAGTCAGGAATGTCTGCCTGCCAGGCTAGTCGGGTTTTGTCGAGAGTGGTGGGAGTGTGGGTCGTCAGTGTTTGGTATATTTGTCTGATTTTGTGTAGTCCAAGGTCCCCCATAAGCAGGCGGCCTTCCAATGGCTGGAATTCGGGGAGTACCTCTATATTACGGATCTGGGGGAGAGCGCATGTCGGAGCTGTAGAAATTAAAAAAATTGTGACTTATGAAGGTCAAAGTCTGTCTGTAATTGTTGAAATGATTTTAGGACAGTGCCCCTCATTACGTCCCCTAGGGTCGAAATTCCCACCAGGTCCCACCCCCGAAACGCACTCAATGCGGTAGCAGTTCTGAGGTATGTACCGTGCCACAGGGGGGTTTGATGGGTAAGTTTCCCTTTCCATCCCATTTGTCTGGTCTTAGCCCTCCATAGCTGTATGGCTACCTTACCAGCCGGCGGTAAATGGTCGAGCCGTGTGGAGCTATAAAGCAAGTGGAGCAGCGGGGTTTGTTCCATTGCAGCGTGCTCAATAGCATATGCTGGATCGGTAGGAGAATTATACCACCATTCGTTAATTACAAGAATGTGAGACGCGGCATAGTATGAGTAGATATCCGCTGCCGCTATCCCCCCACAATATGTAGATTGTGTACATGTACGGAGTGCTACGCGAACGGCCCCCCACTCCAGAGGAAATTGTTTTGTATTGCATTCATCTGTGCAAACCAAGCGCGTGGGATAGGATAAGGATAATTTTGGAGGCGGTATAGGATCCGAGGCAAAGAAACCATCTTAAAGATGGCTGAGCGCCCATAGAGGGATAGAGGGAGAGCGGACCATATCGTTGTTTCATTCTTGAGACTGATCAACAATGGGGTGATATTATGTGCCCATGAAATCTTGGGATTGGGGGAAATGTAAATCCCCAAATACTTGAACCCATCTGTGGCTCGGGAGAGCTGCGCGGCCCATGTATCACAGCCTTGGAGTCCGCACACTGGAAAGAGGATGGATTTAGCAGGATTGGCGTGGAGGCCCGTGGTGCCCCCAAAAACCCTAAGAATTTGCAGTATACGGGGTCCTGAGTACCATGGGTCCGTCATGAAGAAGAGGACGTCGTCAGCATACAATGCTATACGATCTGACCGTGTCCGGGACCAGTCGAACCCCCTGAGCACCGGGTCACTTCTGACCCAGGCCGCCAGCGGCTCGACTGCTAAGGCAAACAGCAATGGGGACAGTGGGCAGCCCTGACGGGTACCCCTCTGAATCGGAAAGGGGCGAGAACGGTGTCCCGCAATCCGAACAGATGCTGTCAAATCTGTATATAACAGGCGTATATATGTCAGGAAGTGGGGTCCAAAGTTTATTGCATCCAGCAGTTGAAAAAGATAGACCCAGCTCAGCGAATCAAATGCTTTGTCGATATCAGCTAATAATAGAGCAGCGGGTCAGCCAAGGGTAGGGGCGGCAGCGATGGCGTTATGGACTCGTCTAATATTGTGTCTAGTGGCTCTCTGTGGCATAAAGCCCGACTGATCAGGGTGGACCAGGTCCGTGATACACCCCCTGAGGCGGTCGGCCAATACCTTCCCTAGTAATTTGGGTTCAAAATTGATAAGGGAGATGGGGCGGTAAGAAGATGGGTCTTCCGGAGGTCGGCCAGGCTTGAGGAACAGCACAATCTCCGCGTGTCGCCAGTCCCGCGGTAGAATTGCCGCGTCTGTAGCGTCTGTGATGGTCGCCAATAAATGAGGCCCTAGAAGCGACATATGGGATCGGAGGAATTCCATGGGGAACCCATTGGGACCCGGGGCACGACCCGGCTGCAACGCACTGAGGGCGCCGGTCAGTTCCTCAAGTGTAATTGGGGTCTCCAGCCGCTCCCGGACGGAGTCAGGGAGCCGGCGAGGCGGAATGTCCACTAGGAACTCCGCAATGAGTTCGGCAGAGATCTGCTCCTGCTGGGCGTATACGGATGTGAAATGCCTTGCAAATTCCCCCGCCACCTCCCCGGGTGCCGTGTATAGGGACCCGTCCAATCCCCGAATGGTAGGTGTAATAGCCGGGGCGCCATCTACTTGACACAGTCTATGGAGCATTTTACTTGATTTATCGCCCCACAGATATATCCGATGCTGTGATGCCTCCCAAATCTCCTTGGCTTCATTCAATAAGTATTGACGCAGTTCTTGTTGTGCAAGGATCAGGTTTCGGCGGATGATGGGACTGGGATTGGAACTAAGCTGGGAGGCCAGGGTCGCCTGGCGTGCCTCTAGGGTATCAAGCTGCTCGCGGTGGGTACGTTTCTCTTGTGTGCGATAGCTAATTTCGTGACCTCGGACGGTCGGTTTTAGGGCTTCCCAGAGAGTAGTACTCGAAGGGGCCGAGGGACCGTTGTCTGCCAAATAAGTAGTGATCGCAGTATTAAGCATACCTTGATAGGCTGGATTTCGGAGGTGCCAAGGGGACATTCTTCAGCGAAATGGAGGTCTACGTGAGCATGTATGAAATCGCATTGCTACCGGGGAATGATCTGATAGTCCGCGGGGCTGATGTCGTATCTGTGAAAATCTATGGAGAAACACCCGGGGGACAAAAAAGTAGTCTAATCTAGATTGTGACCCATGGACTGTCGAAAGGTATGTATAGTCCCGCTCTGTAGGGTGGAATTCTCGCCATATGTTGGCCCAGTCCAGCGTTGATGCCAGTGTGTACAGTTTAGTCGGGCCCGGTGGTTGAGGGGAATTTAAGTTGCGCTGTCGGTCTAACGGCCCCATGGTGTCGTTCCAGTCACCCCCCATCAGGGTCAAACCCGTTGGAATGGCTCCCCATACCCCCAAAAGATTCTCAACAAAAGTAGCTCCTAGTGGTGGAGGGGCATAGATGCTACCAATGGTGGTCTGTTCCCCATAAATCGTACCCGTGACAAAGAGGAATCGGCCCCCGGGATCTGCTCTATGTGATATATACTGAAATTGAACCCTGCGGTGGATAAGGACAGCCACTCCCCTGGACCCTCTCGTGAACCCTGCATGGTAAATGTGGTAAAAGCCGAAGCGGGCGAGGCATGGGACTTTAGTCCCCAATAAGTGGGTCTCTTGTAAGAGCAGGATATCTGCCCCATACCTCTTCGCCTGTCGTAGGACTGCGCTTCGTTTCACTTTATTCAGTAATCCCCGGACATTCCATGAGACTACCATTAGGTCTCCGAGGGGATCTACTTATCGGGCGCCATCTAGTCCCTGGGAGGGGTTGGATAAAGCAAGGAGATCTACATAGAAGAAAATGTGGAAAATAGCCCATCGTCTGCATGTACCAAAAACGTAAGAAAGAAAAAAAAAAAAACCATAAAACTGCAATCCCAAAGGGAAAACCCCCCCACCCCCCACCCGATACTACCAGGAACAAGGAGCATCTGTCGCGGTACGGATAGTAGCGGACCCCCAACGGGGGGCCCCGAGTATCGCACCAATGGTTCCCACCCCACCCTATAACTCTAAGAAACCTGGGGGTGCAATAGGACTTTGGCTTAGCGGCCCATAGTCAAGCTCCCCGCCCGCCCAGAGAACTACATTACTAATGTGGATCCAAACATTGTCAGTGTCTTACAGATTGCCATGTGGGCTGTGGGATGATCTGGATCCGTCAAGGTGGCCGCCCAGGGCTCGCCGACGCCCTGTCCGATCCTGGCCCCTGCCGCTTCTGAGATTTGGTGCGTCGTGGCCGCCTACTCCGTGAGCCAAGGGAGGAGTCTGAGTCTATTGCTGATGGAGAACGCGCTCGAAGCTGTGGGCGCTCATCTGTCCAAGTGAAGACCGCTTCAGGGGTGTCGAAGAAATGCGACTTTGAGTTGTATATGACGCGCATCCTGGCTGGATACAGCAGCATGTATTGTATGTTCAGTTCTCTAAGTCTGCGCTTCGCAGCCATGAAGGATTGGCGTTGCTGTTGAACCAGGCGTGTATAGTCCGGGAATATCATGATAGAGCGGGAGTCGTGTACAAAACTGTCTTTCTGTGACCTGGCGAATCGCAGTATGGCGTCACGGTCGGCATAGTTCATGATCCTGGCGATGACGGGCCTTGGGGCCGCGCCCGGGGGGGGCCTCTGCGCCAGGGCCCTGTGCGCCCGTTCCACCACAAAGGCCGAGGATAGCAGATCGTGAGGCATCACATCTATGAGCCACTTAGTGATAAAATTCGTCATTGAGACCCCTTCGCAGCCCTCGGGCAGGCCCACGAAGCGTAGGTTGTTCCTTCGAGCTCGGCCTTCCGCATCTTCCGCTCTAGAGGCCAGGTCCTGCGTGATGACCGTGAGTTTGTTCACTTTCTTTTGGAGGGAGGTCACGGAATCTTCCACCGTCGAGACCCGCGTTTCGGCCTCGGTGATCCGGTCCACTGCTCGTCTGAGATCCTGGCGCAAAAAGGAGACTTCGGACCCCACCGCGCCCGATCTTCGCATCTAGCGTATCACGGGCACTGTTAATCGCCACCAGGAGGGCCGCATTGTCCGGGGTCGAGCCACCGCCATCCCCACTCGCAGTGCCTCCCGCAGCCGTAGTGAACTGATCAATGGTGCCTTGCTTAGGGCCAGCCCCGCCCGGGCCGCCTTTGCCCATCAGGAGGGAAGACCACGGGCCGTGCAGCCGGCGAAGGGACGAGGAGCTCACACCAACCGGGCCGACAACCGCCTCGCCAGGCGGGACCAGGATGACAGGGGCCGTAGAGGCACTGTGGCCGGCAAGGCACTAGGCACAAACTGAGGGTCAGGCCGAGCGTTCAGCGTCCGTTAATATGTGAGCCCCACGTGGGGGGAGCAGCAAGGCCACGGACCCCGGCCAGATGCGGGTCCTCCGCTGCACAGATCCCCGCCCACTCGTGGCAGCACCCAGCGACCCCCGGGCAGCCAGGACCCGGCCGTGCAGTCAGTCATGCGGTCTCCGGGGTCCCAAGGATGACCGTCCGGGGCCCGCCTCCGCGATATAGGCTCCCTGGCAATGAAAGGCTGTTCCCAGGGTGCTCACAGGTGCTAGTGCTCCCAAGGACTGATGCGCGGCCCGGCAACACTCTCATAGGGACAGCAGGGGGGAGGAGGTAGCCGCCGGATCGCTCACCGTCCGCGGTCCATGGTAGCTACCCGGCCTCGGGTCTCCAGGGCCTCACACGGCCAGCTTCTCCGGGGTCCGATCTCACCGGCAGCGGGCGGGGCCTCACTCCCGCCGCGGATCACTGGGCAAGGGCCCGAGCAGCGCCACAGGACAGGCACCGCCGCACCTCCAGCCCCGCGCCAGGAAGATGGCGGCCGCTGGGTAGAGGGGGCGGAGTAGCGGTCTCCACTCGCCGACTCAGGTCACACCGGCATGCAGCTCACAGGGGGGGGCACAGGGCACCTTCACCCCGGACGCCGCTCGCCGCACAGCAAGCGGGGGCCGCGCTGCAGCTCCGGTTCCCAGTCTCCAAGATGGCCGCAATGGTCGGAGCGGCAAGCGGCGCCGGGACCGGCGCTGGAATCCCCGCTGCCCCCGGGCCAATCGTCCCGATGTAGGGATCTCCGGTCCCCTAAGTGTGAGGGGCAATCGGCACTGCGTTCAGAGGCTTCTCCGGGCAGGATAATGCAGGATGTTTGGCAGGATTACAGCGTGGGTGGACGGAGCTCAGCTAAGCTGCATCCGCCATGATGGCCAGTTAAGCCACGCCCCCGTGTTTTTAATGATTTTTAATGATTTTTAACATTGAATAAAATTTGTATATTGTTATAAGCTATTGGCCTTTGATGGTGGTGGTGTTATGTTCTGGTGATTTGAACAGATGATTGTGTGTATGTGATTTAGTATATTAGGATACCCAAAGGGGATTTCTGTCTTGACTAAGGTCTATTTGGTGCCCTACTCCTTTGGTGGTAAAGGGGCCCCTCTCATTTTTTGCTAAGATGCCTCAGAAATAGGTCTATTCACATTGATCTCTCAATTACTAACTGAATTAGAATCCTCTGTTTGGTTTTCTGTGTTTTAGCCACCTGGTTTACTCTATTATTATGTATGGATTACAGCAGATATTTGATTTATACAATACGGTATAGCCCGATTTTCAACTTGACTGGAGCACTTTACCAGTATAATTTATAATTAGAGTTAGTTTTGGTGGAGTACAAAATTATATTTGAGTATTTCTTTGCATAGGATAAATGCACTTAATTGCTTAATTGGAACAATGAATTGGTTTTGGGATGCTGCTTATGAGGAACACTGATTGCGAGTGGCAGGGTGTAACAGACACTGGTTCAATTATAATTATAGAGTGTTATGAGACATCGGAGGTTGTTACAATATGAGTGGCTTACGCAGGGTATTATATAGTTTTGTTTATTATGACTGGGAGAACTCCAATACCTATGATAAAGTGATGTTTGGATGCACAATATATGTAAAAGATAATAAACATCAAAAAACTAAAATTAGGATTACGCTACTATTAAAACTGATTACTTTGGCATGGTTGAATAAATATGTCTTATTAAATCATGGTTGTGTGGTACTGAAAAATTGTGAGATATTGTAAGTTATGACAAAAGATGCCATATTAAGAAACAACCTGTGTGTCTTACATTGTGCTTGGGTCTGTGGTTTATGGTTTATGAAATTATACTCCATTTTTATAACATACTAAAGGGCACTCCAAGATGGTGCTGGTTGCACACACCAATATTTGTTACACATTGGAGTAATCTTTGTAGTGTTCGGTCCATGGAACAATTAGTCCGTTCTCTAAGAAACGTACAAATAGGCACTCCAAGATGATGCTAATTGCGTACACCAACAGGTATCATGAGCTGGAGTACTCTCCGGTAACGTGGTAAGTCTGAGACATGGGTAGACTATATATGGATGTAGAAATTTTGGGAGTTTAGATGTAAGTTCAGGTTAAAGATATCGGAGACTATGAATGTATGATGATACTTTTTATGAACGTAATTTTTGTGAGTATGTGTTTAAGTTCTCCTTGATTATGCAAGGTGAATGAGGCTTTGAAATAGAAGCGTTTCTTGCAATGCCGATATTTTACGATACTCTAATGTAACATAGATGGATTCCCTCTATGTTTGTTGTCAGGAGTGTATTTGCTTGGGATCCATTTTAGCACTTGGGAGTATTTTGCCCTTGTAAACGTAATAAATATCTCAGCATGCATATGATATGGAGAACATCTGGGTATAAGGTTATGTAACACAGTGCGTTTTGGACTAAGAGAATAATCTGTGTTTATATGTAGAATCATTACTATAAGAGATAGGGATATTAGAGGACTTTTAAATATGAGACTGGGCTACATAGTGGACGTTTATTCATCAAGCATTGAATTCACTTTACAGATTAAGGGATGTTGAGTACCTTCATAAACATATGTACAATATGCCCTACTATGGGACGCACTTGGAGAGAATTATAGATATGATTACATTTGAAATTGATATTACTATGGTTTTATGAAATATTTGGAAAACGATTTTGTGTTATTTCAGGTTATAATTGGTGGACACTATGATAGTTGAAGTTTGTTTTAAGTGCACCCAACTGCAATAAAAATTTTGGTAAGGTTACTAAGTATTATCGGTTAATACATGGCTTCAATCTTAAGTCATCACATGGTTTATATTAGAGTTTTGATATCTATAGACGTTTTTTCTAAGTTGCACAGTTGGCCTTAGGGATATAAGGTTGAAAAGAAAGTACCTTTTTCTGCTACTTTGTTGTCCAACACTATTCTTTCTTTATTCTCTATTTTTATTTGACTGCACCCTCATGACCTTGAGTCACTTTAACTTGGGGTGGTTATGTTCTTGAAATATAGAAAAAACTTGACACTGTAGGTATTGGTGACGGGCAAATTTATAGTGGAATGTTTTTTTTGATTTGCAACTTTGATTTATTTGTTGTAGCCCTGATGAAGTTGATGGTGAATACACCAATACGACGAAATACATGTTGGCTACAGGAACTGTAATAAATGCTGGATGTATGAGAAGAAACGAATAAGAAAATGTAAGAATATACTTGAACAATAAAGAGAATACACTGGACTCTGACAGTTGATATTTCTCGGCACTCAGGGGAATCAATTATCTGTGTTAGAAGCATTGCTTTCTTGCGTTGGATTGAGGTGGTCATTTCATCTCCTTGGAGCACAGTACACAAGAAACTTTAGGACTTATGACATCACTTGTTTGCGCAGACGTTTGGCCTAGCCACCGTTGTTTATTATATTGACCTATATTACCAGTCCCGCAACCTCCAATTATTAATAGGGAATCAGGGGAAAGCAATGGTGTTGATAATCAAACCTTGGCTACAACTTCAGGAGCAGCTCTTAATTTAATAACCCATGGGGGCAGGCCTCAGGCCCCTTTGTCACGTCTTAAAAGCCTGACTGACAGAAATCTCATAAGCTTGAATTTTCGACCTGTGATTGACCTTCCTCCTGCTTCTTGCGCCTACGTAATTTATTTAGCCAATATACCCAGTTTGCCTACTGCCTCCCCTGAATCACCTCAAGCTCTCAAGAATAAAGTGATTTATTGGTTGAACAATAACATGATCTGTTTGAGGGACTTTCATAGTGAGATCCTTTTTGTGCATGTGTGAGGGGTATTGGACCCCTGGAGAGCTAATACCCTGGTGATACCATAATCATAATTGTTCTGAACCCCATGGCCATTGGTGAAGTCTTGGCGTAAATAAGAGCTGGCATGGTAAAATGAAGTCCGATAAGGATCCTACCACTGGGCTTTTTAGGTCGAGCCTCAACAGCGCTTGCGCTGGCTCCAAGACCTGGTGTATCTCTTCTGTGGGCTTTTAGAACACCCAACGATTGCCATTGGCTGTTAACAGTGGCATTCAGAAATCCTGGCTTCTTATTGGTGCATTTGTGGAAATATCCCTTCTTTGTGTGCTGAGTTCCCTCCCTGGCGATTTCACTAAGAGAATATTTTTGTTGGCCATCACACTGTACAGCATGTGATGGCCCCTCCTCCCTCCTCCTGTATGGGCATTGCAGCCTTTACACAGCTTTGTTACCTCCCACCTCGCTGCTCCCAGCTGCACGGGCTTCCTAAGAACTCCTCATTGTTGTTTTGTTGGCCTGCCTTGTTATTAATAACTGTGAACATCTAACCCGTGGTATTACTGTACCCCAGCACATTGTGCTCTATTAACTTAGGGGGATAAACAAAGTGCTCTGTGCCGGAGCAGTACGCCCGGGATCAGGGCAGGGTGTAGTTTGCTCTTGTCTGACCGCCTTCTCCTCTTAGCTTCACAGCCCCTGCACCCTGATGGAGACGGGCAGCGCTATGAACTCTGCCAGGGACTGTCTGGGGCAGCTTCCCACGCATCTGGCAGCCTGCGTGTGGCAGGATGTCTTCCTTCTCTGGTAGCTGCAGACGGCCGCTGACCTCAACCAGCAGGTGATTAGCTGAGTGTCCTACCACCCAGAGGGGGCGGGTCTACATGGGCAGAGGGAGTCCTGTGTTTTTACAAGACCATGCAGCAGCCTGAGCAGCTGTGCCTTCACGGGGATATCACCTGGCAAAAGAATCGATTTTGGACACATGTAATATTCAGCGAACCTATTTTTCTGGTCCTGTGCATGTCTCCTCCCCTCTCACTGTGCTCACCCTCCCTCGCTCTTAGCCCATACATGCCTGCTCCCCAAGGCTGTACACCAGCCTCCCCCTTTTCACGTCTCCTCTTCCTGCGTGCTGTGTGTTTGTTCAGACAGCAGGAAGCTTCCTGTTCAGGCTTTCAGTGTTGGCTGCGGTGGCCAGCTGCTGCGGTGCCCAGCTCCTGCGGTGCTTGCTTGGTGCCCGAGGGGGCTGCACTTTTAAAGAAAAGGTATTCAAGGCCACCCGCAGGAACGCCACTACTGTGGACACTCAAAAATCCATGTGCCGTAAAAAGAACTATCTCTTAACATAAGGTGTGTTTTTGTATACTTTATCTTGGAGGCAGGAGGGTTTATAAAGCGCTAATAACAGTTCAGACATCTTGAGAGCACGAACATGCAGGGCCAAGATTGTTCTGTAACGTTCGCATGGCTCAGGAGAGGATTCTGATATTTTTTAAGCACTGTCGTTTCAGTTTTGATTATTGTATTTTATTTTAGTTTGGTTACAACACTCTGGCCTAATTACGCTGTTGGATGTTCAAACAACAGCGACATCAACTAAGGTTTCCTCCACAATGGAATTCAGGAGGTTGATAAAATCCTCTCTGTGGACAGTGTTTGGAAAGTGTTTTCTATAATTGTTTGGTCGAATGGCATTTGATTGTGGTTGGTCAGCTTTGAGCACATTGTCATGATTTTTGTGTGCCCTCCTGTGTAAGGGGACTGTTTCACACAAATCTTCCTAGAGCACACTTTTACCCCCAACAACCACAATACCGCACAACCTGTACCCACACAAAGCCTGAATGTTACAGACACGGGCACCACAATCATAGAGCACTGTAGACAACTCCGGCAAAGACACCAAGGCCACATTCCCAAACAGCAACATGACTCGTACCTTCCCCAGCCCGCCATCCAATAACCCTACATCGGCATCAGTTTGTCCTTTAGCTACATTTGCATACCTATTCAACATTTCATTAACCCCAGTAACCTTACTTTCACCCCTCCCCATTCAGCATCCATTTACCACAAAGAAATAGGATGAGTGCCTGCCCTCAATGTTAAAGGTACTGATCCTGTACTTTAAAATGTACACATGTACCAGTCCACTAAATAACTTCTAACTTACGGTTGAACTCACTTCACATGTCTTCCCCTCCCCTGAAATAGCCTTTTCTCTGTCTTTCAGAGGCATCAGTTGACTAAGAAGGGACACTTTAGGAGGTCCACCTGAGAACTGCTAACTGCCCTTCACCGAAGGGGGTGGGGACACATTAGACACGGAGTAAAAAGTTTGCAGCAGGTATGTTGTAGTGCTGGTACTTGTACATTTTCTAAACTGCTGCCACATCAATTTTAAATTTGGGGCACACTTATCATTCAATTTTTAACCGATTCTTTGCAGCAGCCGTATTATTAATTTCAACTGTTGTTGAATTAGACATAATCAGCAGTACCCAATACTGCAGTATACATATTGCGTGAGTACACCAGGTTTCGTATTGATAGCACTGTATAGGATGGGTATCGCAGTTCTTTCAGCATGGCACACATAATATCGACTAACTATGCCATTAGTTTAGCAATTCATATGCACCATTTTCGTGTTTAAAGCATGCATTAAACGGGAGCGAGCACTTTCAACATTTTTTTGTGTATACAACCACCTACCCTGTTCCTAGGTTTGTACGTCATTTCATCAGTTGACAATTAATAATACCTTTTCATAGCCTTCTGTACTGGGAATTGCACCATCTGTTTTTCACAGGTGAATCTCGTTACTCTGGATCTCATTTGAGGCAACAACCTTTATTGAATCAAGCAGGATAAAGCTCTGTTTCCATTTCACGTGTATGTAGTTCCATACTCTATAGTACTCTGTAGTGTGTTGTTACAATTTCTCCTCCAACTGCTTTTTGAGGAGTGGGTTCACCTTTATTCTTAAACACCTTAATGTCTTCCCCCTTGAAGTATAACAATATTACAGTTCAGTACTAAGGAACTTTAAAAGAATATTATTCTGTTTATTATTTTTTTTTAATAGGGTTATTCAATTGTATATTTCTACTTGTTTTTGGCTTCCAACTGTCAAATGCATGCTCCTACCCCGAGAATAAAGGAGTTGTAAAATGCACACATTCTTCAGCCCTCTGCTTCAGTAGCACTCATAAGTTACATTGTGCAAAACACCCACGGGGAGGCTGACTTTTATGTACACACATGCTACCTTCCTGTACCCCCTCACACTCTGCACTGGTCCACCTCTCGTTTCCCCCTTTGGGTGCCCCTCCCACTCGTCCATCTCTCTCTCTCTCGTACTCTCTCTCATGCACTCTTCCCACCTCTCTCACATTGGTTCACTTCAGGTCTTCGGGCACAGTTTCTTTCCTGTGCCTTTTCAAGATTTCCATCCCTCAAACCCATTCTCTCCTCCTCTTCTTAGGGTTTCTTCTGCGTACACAGGGGCTCCCTCTTTATGCATCTGTGGTCTGCTTTCCTCTTCTTTCTCTTTCTCACACACTCTTCCTGCTTCTCTGTCTAGAGCTCATTCACCACTTCATGCACAAACTACTTATCTATATCTCCCTGTCTATCTATTCTATGCAGCTCTCACCCCATCTATTCACCATTCCACAAAATTCCACTACACAAATACACTACACACCACACAATTCCACCCCACACAATTCCACAATTAACAATTCCAATTCAACCCACATAATTCCACTCCAAACCACATACATCCACTCCAAACCAAAACACATGGGAAAATACATTGTCATTTACAATGCCTTTAGCTCTAACTCTCCCAAATGCGAGACCGATTGCATTGCAAATGCTTGTTTTATAAGCATCTAGCCCCAGTCAAACCAAAGGACAATTGGGTTCAAGCTTCTAATCAAACCCTTTACAAACTCCATCCCAATTGTTATCCACCTCTTAAAAACAGGTTTATGGCCCTCTCTGACTTAGAAGATAAAGTCTGACATCATGCAAGGGAGAGTGTATGTGCTGCTGCAGATCGTGGGGCTAGTATCCATCTGTCCCATAGCCCTACAAGGGTGTAATGCACACAGTTTCTATCCTGGAACATTGCAGGGATCTGCCAAAAACTTGATAACGAGGACTGGTTGACACTTATTCAGAATTTTGATATTATAGATTGCCAGGAGACCTGGGTCTTGGACTCAATTGCTATAAATAGTTTTAAATCTCATTGTTTTCATGCAACCCTGCCATCTGCTGGAGGAAGAAAAGTGGGTTTGGCCACCTTTGTGTCATACACTAATAGAAATCTGTAGGTCAAAGTTTTAGCATCTTGGCCATGTTACCAAATTTTAAATCTCCAATTGGCAAAATTGTTTAATATAGTTTTAATAAATTTTTATTTTTAATTTTTCTCTGAACAACCCGTAGGTATCATCCAAGTTGGGGAAATCAGTTTTAGAATTTGTGTCTAAACAGAGAAATCACATATCAATTATATGGGCGGGCAATTTTTATATCACTAAATATATTTATAGTGGGAACCGCATAGGCAGGTTTTCTAAAGACCATGGGGCTGACAGTAGTCATTTTATACATTTGATATATGGTGAAGATTTAAACCAGATGGTCTTAAAACATAATTTGACCTTTTCTTCAGATGTTCATGGCCAGTGCAATGTCAACCTCCTACTTTTACATGAAGAGGTAGAGGTAGCACAATAGATTTTGTTCTCCTATCGACGGACTTGGCACAGAATCTTGTGTCTTATGAGGTGTGCCCCCTTCCTCATAGTGATCACAATTCTATTATTTTACTTTTTTTAATTTCTCTACATTCTGGTACATTACGCAAGACTAAGCCCTCTGTCAGCTACTCCGCAAATTAAGGGGTTTGATTAAACTGGGGAAATGTCGATCAAATAAGTTTTTTGATGAGCTGATTACTGTGGCCTTGCCCTTTAATGATATTTCCTGCTGTCTCTCATTGGATGCCAACCCTAATAAAATCCAGGACAGATTTAAAGAAATCTCTGGATCTATTTTACGTGGGCTTTATGTAAACAAGCCATTAAAAGGGCGTCCCGCTCATTCATGGTTCAGTCCCGATTCCACAACAGCGCTTATAGATCTAAAAATGGCCTACTAGTAAGACTCCATGCAATACTTCTGACATTAGGGAAGTGAGAAACAATTACAAGTGAACTATTGAGAAAAGGAAGCAAGAAATTAGATCTAAGGCATGGGAGGACCTGGAAAAGTGGCTTGCCTGAAAGACAATAGGCTTTTCTGGGAAATAGTAAACCGGCCTTTCTTTTTGGATAGTTTAGTCGCTGGTATAGAGTGCCATATTTCTGAACAGGACTGGATTGATCACTTCTCTCCCATTTTTAATCCAGATATTGAGGGGGAAGCATGATAAGGATATTGGGGTAGATCACCATCTTAATAATGGTGGTTAGCTGAGCTCATAGATCTAGCATCTGTCCCTAGAGCTATTTTGAACACAGCCAGTGGGAAGGCGCCAAGCCCCAATGGGGTTCCAATACATCTGTTTAAGTACAATGTAGGGTTTTGGGCTCCATTAGTCACAAATGTCTTGAGAGCAGAAGTTAGGGGTGAACTAATTGATCTTTGGAGGGAAGCAATCATAGCACCAATTTTCAAAAAAGGTGCTCTTGATCTGCCCTCATGTTATCACCCAATCTCACCAATAGATTCTACCGCAAAGATTCTAGAGCTGGTCATCATGGGTAAATTGGAGGACTGGGCAGAGGCCAGTTCTTTTTTTTCAACAGTTCAATATGGTTTACAACTCGGTTTAGAGACTGTGGAGCAAACACTCAATCTATCTTTAATTCTGGGGAAATGTGTCAAATCCACGAGAGGTGCCTTCAATATGGCTTTCATGCACCTCTCCTGTGCTTTTGACTCAGTAGACAGGACAAGTTGTGGGAATGGATGGAGCAAGCGGGCATCGATTCCCTTTTGTTGGACCTCATAAGGCACTTGCACTGGTTCGCAACAGCAAAAGTGCGCTACACATTGTATGAGGATTGTACACATCCAATACAAGTTGCTAGAGGGGTTAGGCGGGGCTGTATCCTAGCTCCCTTCCTGTTTCTATTTCATATTTATTCCTTAGACACCTTTTTAGGGTTGTATAGTAAAGACGTTCCCAGAATTGGTCCCCATGCAGTTCCGATATTGTCTACACAGAAGACACAGTCCTTTTAGCATTAAGAGCCAATGGTCTCCAGAATCTCTTAAACGGTTTTAATGATGTTCTCTCAAAACTAAAATTCAAGGTGAACCATTAAAAATCATTTATAATGCTTTGTGGCCCCAAATGCACAAAGTCCATTGTGGGGGCTCCAACAGAAAAGTACCTTCTTTTAACTGTTTAGGTATTCTGTTGTATGCTAATAGGATGTGGGACAGGTTAATTCACACTGTTCCTGGGAAATTACAGGCAGGCGAAAACAAATCTTTGTGTAGGCGTCTAGCCATTTCCAAAGCTACCTCAAGCTTCAACTTGCGTTTGGAATTGGGCATGGGTTTTTTGAAGGCTCAAGTTGGTATGGCCCCTTTAATAGTATGGCTGAAGTTATGGAGTACTCCCAAGGTTGGTGCTTTCAAGGCAGGCGTTGGAGGATTGCTTAAACTCAGATAATATGACCACCATTCCATATGTTAAAAACACTTTTTACAGCCTGGGATATAGTCACCTTTATGATTCTCCTGAAAGTATTGGCCCCCAAACTAAAGAAGTGGTTAAACAAAAATCCAAATCATAGAGAGGAGATTAAAATTAGGAGGTCTCTTGATACGAGATCAGTTATTAGTTACAAGCAAATTTTTACTACTTCAGGGAACTGTATTTATCCTGGATCACTAATCCTGAGCATAGATTTTATCTGACTAGGCTGGGATTGAACACGGCCCATTTTTTAGTGGCCTTTCTTTTAGGAGGCACTTTGTTTGCCTATCTTCCATGTTGTCCATGTGATGCTGCCTCTGCCCAATCTACTGTGCACTTTATGCTTTTTTGCACTCTATATCGCACCATAAGGGTGCATTTCATGCATCCAATTCTTTTGCGCAAGCACTTTACCTCCTTTAAAGAAGGGTTGGTACATTTTGCACAGTCTATCTTAACCTAATATTTGCTGGACTGTATAAAATGTGAAGAGTTTTTATCATGGTATTTTACATTAATTGTTGTTTCTTAATGCTTTACCTTATTTTTGCTGTGAATGTTGTGATTGTATTTTGTATTCTGTGTTTTTGTGGTCATATTTATTTGGCTGAATAAAGATACGTTTGACTATGACTAATTAACAAGCGGTCACCAACTTAGGACATATACTAATTTTCAATAATATTTACATATATGCTTGCAGTACTAAAGAAAATATAAACGAAATAAACTGAGACAATAGAAACAAGAAGCTTTCAAAACAATTTTGACAACAG
Organism: Calotriton arnoldi; assembly: GCA_963921515.1. Taxonomy (NCBI): domain Eukaryota; kingdom Metazoa; phylum Chordata; class Amphibia; order Caudata; family Salamandridae; genus Calotriton; species Calotriton arnoldi. The sequence continues at coordinate 1,538,009 of CAWUFW010001960.1, read as the reverse complement.
TCCAAGATGAGCTAGAAAAAATAAATCCCTTGAGATATATAGGGTTCAGTGAGTCAGGTGCTTCAACATTCTCTCTGAGCCTGTCAGGAGCTAAGAGTAAATCAACACTGGAGATAACTTTGGACCTGCTTTATAAAGCAATTACTGAGTGGCGAGATTCCACTCAGATTTCTATGAATGATATTAAGGAGTTGTCAGAGATTTCAAATAGGCTTTCAAACCCAAGGCATGCGAGTCAGATGCTTGCAGTGTAAGTTGTGTCAGTCAAGAGACTCGCACAGTAAGTGCACCAGCAGTGTGACTTTTGACAAGTGAAGACATTCATCAAATATATAACAAAATAGGAGCATGACACTTTTTTACAGTGGCTTTCTTATTAATTAGCGACGTGTTTACAGCTGCGCCAAAAGTGACTTAAAATATGGTTAAAATCGAGTGCGTTGTAATTACAGAGTATGTAGATTACTTAACAGTAAAGCTAACATATATTCTTTAAGAACAACATATTCTGTTTCTGCAAATCTATGCTTGTATAGAAAATGTTGATAAGCAATTTAAAACTGATTTGCTTAATTTGACATGCGTGAATGTGCTGCAAACGTGAACAGCTTTTAATTCTTAGGGGGAGACAAGTGTAAAGACAAGTGTAAATATCGAAGGGTCCCTAATCGATCTGTAAGTACATGCAGTTTTATAATTGCATTTATATAAACTGATTGGCTTTCGGGTTATTCCACTGTACAAAACAAGCATAATAATTGGAAAAACATGTGCAATTTGCTTGACTGTTCTTGTCCTGTTGTGCAACATTGTTACACTGATAACCTAGAAAGTACGTCTGAGCAAAATGCGCTATTCTGAATGAAAAAGTACACATAATCAAAACAAATTAAATGCATTTGCACGTCATAGACGCTCGGTATACGTATTGCATATTTTCACAATGTACTAATGTGCAAATAAATGCATGGGTAGCAGATAGGAAGACAGAAACCAGATAGAAAAGGTCGTTTGTGAGGCCTTGTGTAATGGCTCCAGAACAGCTCCAGTGGCACGCATGCATGTATGCAATGGGAACATGCACGCCTAGTCCCAAGATGAGGTATCCACTGCATTTCTACGTGTGGTATGCTGGCACTTCCAAGTATGGCGGTAATTGCTGTACATCTACCCAACCACAAATAAATAAATATAGTACCATGTTCTATTTGGGAATACAGTTACGTCTGCTATTTTTCAGCGAGTGCAAGGATTCCACCCTTTGCAAGACAAGTGCAATGACAGTGAGCGGTGTGCATGCAGCCGTTTCTGTAATTGTTGCTTTTTAAACCACCACTGTGGAGAATTTCAGTTACCTATTAGATAGGCTGCATGACGTTTCGGAATGCTCTGCTACCCTCCATGTTTTTGAAAGGCTGGGCACGGACTCGGGCACCATTATGGCGGTCGCGCCGGTCCCCCGCATCCATGGGAGGCGGGACGCACCGCGCACGATAGTGACGCGGCGCCCCGCCTCCCCTAGGCCCCTGGTGATTGGCTGGTGCTTCGCGTGAACCGGAAGCACTTCTTAGTGTTTCCGGGTCACGCACACGGGCGACATCGGGCAAGCCGGTCGGAACTGGATTGCCCGACGACAAGTGTATAAGAGGCTGGGGAGCGGAGCGGACGGCCTCTCTTTTCGCCGCTCCCCAGCCGGGAATCATGAACGACGGTTCCGGGCCTCCGTTGGAGGCACCAACGATTCTTTTTTCTTTTCTTTCCTCCCTCTCGTTCGCTCCAGCCTCCACCACTCTGCGTGTCCAGGCGCTCTGCACTCTAGCGCTGAGAAGCTGCTGCCGCCGAAACTGACCAACCAGCAGAGCAGAGGGCGCCTTTCGCCGCAGAACAGTGAGCCCGATGAAGCCCCAGGCCCGAGGAGGGTATGTTATGTTATGTTATGTTATGTTATCTGCGTTTATATAGCGCACAGCTGCCCCAGCAAAGAGGCGTCCCGGGCTTGCCAGCGTCAGAAGGAACAGGGCGAGAAACAGAGCAGGTAGGCGCAAGGGTATGGAGCCGTGTCTACCAATGGTGCGGCTGGGGAGCTGCGGCCTACTACTTTTTCGCTGGCGTCCATGGAGCATTGCGGCCGTTGCTGCTTGCTGGCGGTGAGTACGTTGGCAGCCTGTTTTTGCGAACATGTTGGGTGTACTGGACGGTACAGCCTGGATAGTCTCAGGGTGACGGGGACAGCGATATGTTGGTAAGCTGGCGGTGGACAGCAGAGAGTGGTGGGCAGTTGGACGTGATGACCAATGTCACTCGGATTTCAGAGGAGGGGTTTTATATACCGCTGTGCTGTGACCTCCTGTTGTTCCATCCTGCCTGCAATGCGTGGAAGCCTTTCAGGCCCATTAGCCGCTCTAGGCTTCCTAGTCTCGGGGTGGGTGAAGACTGAGGAGTAGCTCATTCTGCTTAATGCAGGGGTATGCACTCGGGCATGAAAAGTCAGTGCCTGCTGCTTGTTTGATCGTGTAAACTATCTGGCGGCTTGCTGGAAAGTTATTACGAACAAGGGCTCCTTGTGCGCACAAGGGGAGCTGCCGTGTGCGCCTGACACAAGAGGTGGCTGAGAGGTTTCAATAATTTCTGAAAAGTATTACGTAAACATGTCAACTGCACTACAGTAACCATTAATTGAGAATGTAGAATATATCATTTTATTAGCCGAAGTCAGTTGTTTGTCTGCACTACAAGCAGCTGTGTAAGACTGGTAATTTTAAAACGTTGTCTCACCCTGAACTTCATTTACAATTAATTTGTGCAGTGTCTGCAACTCTGTGAGTTTTACTGTATAAATGTGCAGCCTGCTTAGCACAGTGGGCAGAGAGTCAGTTTTCGTAAATCTGAAGGTCCTAAGTTTGATTCTCCGGTAGGGCTTTTCTTTGCTCATTTTCAAACGCTCTTTCTCTCTGTCGCTTGGTCGGTGCATATATTCATTTCAGGGGCAAGTGAAGAATGCAGGGGCGTCAGCTGTTACCAAAAGCAAGCCCTTCTCTTCACCTTTTTTATATAACAACGACGTAAATTGTACAATTTTAGTGACAAATCACGCGCACCCTTTTTCATAGGCCTGTTCACGGTGTGGTCTACATCACATCGTTTTTTCTAGAAAGGCACAATTCGGTCATTTCATGTTGCAGGAACGGCAGTGCACAACCCCAAGAAAATAACGCAATGCCGAGAGAAACGTATGTTATGGAATCGTTATTGTGCGTGGGGGCGCTTGACCACGAATCTGGGGAACTAAGTATTGAGTCTCGGCAATGACGCTGAGCGCACATGATGCTGGGCAAATCACTTAATCTCCCCGTGCCTAACAAATACGAATGTGTCCTCATCTAATGCAACTGGTGGTATGTAAAGCGCTCTCAATATATTGTCTCATTTCAACTATGTTAGTGTTAGAAGCTCTGAGTCCACTCAGCTTCGGGTCAGCCGGCCATCGCAGACTGAAGTCCAGTCGGGCTTAAGGTAAAACTTGGGTCAGATCACGTGTCTGCGCAGAAGCGCACAGTTTATATCAAGCCAGCTACCTTTTTCTCTTATTGTTTGACCTGCGAACGTATCGTTGTAAATCGCAATCAGACATTTTGTCAAGAAATAGCATCCCATATATCGGAGCCGAAGTTGCTATGCATTATCACCAGTGAATTATACCAGCCGTTTAGCTCGCTGGAATCTCAATTTCTTTTCCATTTTGTGATATTAGCTACTCTTGGTGTCAAGATTAGCGTAAGAGGTGTCTGGTGAATCAATAATACGAGGTATTCAATAATACGCAGCTCTGCTGGTTTTACCGCTGACATTTTAATTGTGCCAGCCTCCAGTTTTTGGTGCAAAGCTTTGGGCACGACAATCTGTTTAGACTTAGGCACTGGCAGTATGGCGGTAGAAGCTACCGGGACGGACAAACTGTTGATATTTCTGGATGGGGACATGATTGACCTACAGTTGGCTGCTGGGGAAAATAGGAGATAATGGTGTTGAGCGTCTTCCTTTCAGCACTGTTAGAGTGCTGCACACTGCTGGGGGCGCTCAGTGCAGAGCGCGGCTCATTTCAGGTCACTCTCTTACCGGTTTGCGACTTATTCATGCAGAATGGCAAGCACTGACAACTCTAGGGGTCCAAGTGTTAAGGCTTCTAGAGAGGCTCGTTCACAAATGAGTGGCCACCGGTCGCCCAAGTTGATTTGTTTGGTCATTACAAGTCGGCATCCAGCAAGTCTAAGGTCACAGATAAACTGGGCCTATCGCGTGTCCTTTTTTGCCCTCTAAATAGGTATACAATCAATTAGCAGGGCCCACTGCAGTACCCAGCATGAATTAAAGGCATGTATAGTGAAAGGGGGAAGGCTGCAAATTAACATGAGACCTTGAGAGCAATCTCCAGTTTAAATGCTAGCTACCGCTCTCCCATTGTTCTCGCACCTCCCTCCACTTCTAGGTGCTGAACCACGCGTTACGAGTACCACCCTCCCTTAACTGTTGGCTAGCCTGCCTTTTAAAACTAAGTTTGGATTTCGGTGTTGCAAAACTTTATAGCTATATAGCCAGGTTATACAATACTAAAGGGGTACTACGGGGATCAGCATGGCCACAGTAGGGGTCGGCTGGTGCACTATCGTTTGCTAAGGTTTCACTCTGAGGGGTACATGAAACTTACACTGCCCCTTAACATGGGGTGCGGGCTGGGTGCTCAGTGTCTGTGGAGGCTGCGCCAGGGGGCGGGGCAATGTATCACCCAATGGCCCGCTGGGGTCACTGTGGGTCACAAATACCTGGGCCTGTCCCGACTCCCGGTTTCTCAGAGTGGTGGGCAGTTAGACGGACGGGGCCCGTTACCGGGTTCTGCGCATATACGGAGGGATGGTATAATGAAGACGCAACATAGCACGTGAACTGCAGGGTAACTTCCCAGCCTCCAGTTACCTTTGTTATAGCTGCACACCGGTTTCTCACACTGTTGCTAGCTCTTGGTGCTACAACACTGGATACGAGTATCATCTCCCTTTCACGGTTATTAGCCTTCTTTGTGAGAATAGGGCTGGAGTTGCTGTGGGTATGGGTTGTGAGGGGAGTGCAGTCTCATGATGTAGACAACGGGGCTGGCATGTGGACTCTATATCTTATCCAAAGGCTAAGAGCAATAACCATCTGTGTTTTTTCTGTTCCTTTATGTATGGCTGGATCCACGACTGTGACACCTGGGAGGTGAGCCACACCGCAATGACGGCAAGATGTTTACAGGACGTGGGACCAGAAGATCCGGAACGGCTGTGGCAGGCAGAGGCAGCAAGTGTGATGAACGATTAAGGGAAAGGCTCCAAGGTGCCAGCATGCATGGGTGTGATGCTACGGCCCATACACTGTCTTTGGTGAGGTATAGATACAGGCAAACAGAATTTGCTGTCGGCAGGGGTATGTAGCAGTCCGCTGCGATACAAGTGTACATGTCTTGCCAGCATGTCCAAACTCGGGGTAACGAACAGCTTCAGCACCCCCTTTTTAGATCTGGTATTCTGCTATTAAGCAATATCTTATGGTGCTTGTACATGCAAGTGCCATCTTGGCGGGTACTGCGCGGCGGTGGGATGCTCCGTAGTATGGGTTTGTTTTCCTATGGTAAGGACCTGGGAGCAGGGAAGCAAACAGGTAGTTGTTAGGGGAAAGGGTTCTTGCGGAGCCTATCCCGAAACCTAGGGGCCAGGCGCGCAGTTCTGTCACCTTCCTTCCTTGGTTATGTTGTGGGAGATCTTGGGGAGATCTTGTGGGGCACCCCTGGTCTAGTCTCCCGATTTTTTAATTTTCCGGGGATCAGCCGGATATTTCGGTATGGCACCACGCCTGTTGAGGTGGGGCAGTTACACTAGCAATGAGTCTCCTGTCTGGCGGGGCTATCTAGCGCAACGTGTCTCTATCAATCGAGGCCATTTATTGGCTCCCAGGGAGTATGTTAATCTCCTTTTTAATCTAGACCAAGTCTAAGGGGATGGGTGTACAGCTGGTACAGAAGTCCCTTAAGGTAGCCTGCCCTGCCAGAAAACAGGCAGTATGCCTGTAGCTAGTATTTGGTAAAGGCACCCTGAGCAGGTTCCAGAACATAGTTGTTACGGGAGCATCATATGTCGTGAATGGGGTGCGAGAACATATCACCCCTTTTGAGGGATGTTTTTGGCGATTTGACTGCCTTGGGCATGGCACACGCCAGGTATAGCAGAGTCCAGCTGCGTAGGGTGGAGGGTGGCATGTGCCAGGTAATACTAGGTACCAGCCATTTGGGGAAGTAAGTACAGTCACTCCCACGTATTCAGCAATGCTCCTGGGCCAGCAATTTTCTAATTCAGCCATCTCAGGCTCGGGTCTCCCCTCGACACCAGCGCCAGTGTACCTTCAAGTATCTATGGACCTTGCTGGGTTAGAGGTTTACGCAGGGCGACCTGTTTCCCAGAAGCGTCCTGGGTTGTGCATGCCTTACAGCACCCGGAACAGTGGTTTGGTCGGGTTTATACCAAGTAAATACGGGCAAGCCATCCTGCCAGGGTTAAGGATAACTATTTCCTCATAAAGCAAGTCGGCACAGTAAGTGCATAGTTAAGTCTCACTGGGCCTGGCATCTTAGCAACGACAAGGTCTAATGTTTCGTGGGAGACGCCTAGAAATGCTTTTGCCAAAGGCGTGATCAGATACATACACCGCTCTTGACTAGGTAATGAAGTGTTTCTGGAAAACCTATTGGCATGGTTCAATGGGGCAAGGAACGAGGCATGACCTTTCTAGGAGGCGGAAGGGGGAGGCCAGATAGTCGGTCAACTATACTGGCCTGTGGCGGTAAGGTCATGATTGGTGAGCATAGTTTTCGGTCCTTAGCGGGCATAACCATGGTCAAAATGGGGATGCCCGAGGGGGAGACAGAGGGTCTCTCATGGAACTCCAGGGGCAGTTACAGCCGGTAGGCTGGAAGGGTGTGGGGGGAAGGGAAGTCACGCTCCCCTTAGGCTGGTTGGCCAATACCCGCACGCGCATGTGCTCAAGGGCGCAGGGCGCAAGGATGCATAACTGCAGCGGCCCCCTTTTTATGGAGTTGAATTTTTGAGGGCGTAGCGGGGGCCCGGTGGAGGTATCCATCCGGTAAGCTGGACCCCCTGCGCAAGGTCACTCCGGTAGGAGGTTGGGACCTAGCTTGATCTGGATCTGGGGCGGCCAGTCATTGACCTTGCCATAGGCTCTAACAGGGATATGCAGAAAGAGAATATCTTCATTGCTTAGCTTACGATAGGAACGGATATGTATTAGATGCAGGTTAAGGTTAGCCAATTGACATCTTGTACCTATCAATGTATTGGACTTTCTGCCTATTGTGTGCATAATGTGAATAATGTTTAATTTTAATTTTTGCTTATCTTATGCAATAAAATACGGCCGGGGTTTACGACCCCTATTCCAAAAGAAAAAGCAGTGTGGTGCTTGAATTGTTTGCCTTGGGGGAAAAGGGGGGGATGAGCCCCATGGGAGCCGGGAGGGTTCCCACCCCAAGGGTTGTGGGTGCAGAGGAGGGGGACTTTAGGCAGTACCAGACCATATTCAGAATCCAACATGACATAGGTGTCAGACAGCATCCTGTCAGCAAGGTGTGGGATCCACTGTTACTAAGTATCTGTGATAATATTGGACTTCTCTGGGCTAACACATACAATCCTTGCACGAGAAGCACTCGTAATCCAAACCAAAATGTGTACTTGAGTGCCACTCAAATGACTACTAAGCAAACCTTGCGACTAATGCCCCAATAACAAGTGCCCTTGATTGCGCTGAGGTATTTACTGCAAACGGTAAGTACTGGCACCAAAGAGTGAGGAATTTATGGGGTCTGGCAAATATTTCGTAATCCAGGTCTTTCATCAGAAAAGGGTCATCACATGTCGGATTCCCTGCCTGCCACACTTGGTTCTGCAGTCTTGATAATTGCTATACAAAAGGGGATGATGGACGGAACGTTTGAGCCAATCAAACACTCACCCCCAGTCAACTGATCTGGGTTTAATCCATCATCATTCTTTAGCTCACTCCACCACCCCAGTTCAGACATGGCCATATGCAAATCAGTCTGACCCTGTGCCTCATGGGAACAGTCCAGCCCGAACTGCCAAGCCATGTCTTCCCTGGACCGGAAACAAGCATCCTAGGACCGGTTTCTGGCATTTCAGCCGTCATCAGCCAGGCTTGCTTGAATCCAGTGGCAAAGTGAGCAAGGGACCCACGTCTGGGCATACCCCCGCCAACTTAGGGCGACCAAAGCGATACAAAAGGGGATGATGGATGGAACGTTTGAGCCAATCAAACACTCACCCCCAGTCAACTGATCTGGGTTTAATCCATCATCATTCTTTAGCTCATTCCACCACCCCAGTTCAGACATGGCCATATGCAAATCAGTCTGACCCTGTGCCTCATGGGAACAGTCCAGCCCGAACTGCCAAGCCATGTCTTCCCTGGACCGGAAACAAGCATCCTAGGACCGGTTTCTGGCATTTCAGCCGTCATCAGCCAGGCTTGCTTGAATCCAGTGGCAAAGTGAGCAAGGGACCCACGTCTGGGCATACCCCCGCCAACTTAGGGCGACCAAAGCGATACAAAAGGGGATGATGGACGGAACGTTTGAGCCAATCAAACACTCACCCCCAGTCAACTGATCTGGGTTTAATCCATCATCATTCTTTAGCTCACTCCACCACCCCAGTTCAGACATGGCCATATGCAAATCAGTCTGACCCTGTGCCTCATGGGAACAGTCCAGCCCGAACTGCCAAGCCATGTCTTCCCTGGACCGGAAACAAGCATCCTAGGACCGGTTTCTGGCATTTCAGCCGTCATCAGCCAGGCTTGCTTGAATCCAGTGGCAAAGTGAGCAAGGGACCCACGTCTGGGCATACCCCCGCCAACTTAGGGCGACTAAAGCGATACAAAAGGGGATGATGGACGGAACGTTTGAGCCAATCAACCACTCACCCCCAGTCAACTGATCTGGGTTTAATCCATCATCATTCTTTAGCTCACTCCACCACCCCAGTTCAGACATGGCCATATGCAAATCAGTCTGACCCTGTGCCTCATGGGAACAGTCCAGCCCGAACTGCCAAGCCATGTCTTCCCTGGACCGGAAACAAGCATCCTAGGACCGGTTTCTGGCATTTCAGCCGTCATCAGCCAGGCTTGCTGGTTTGAGAACTGTATAGTTGTTTATTACTGACCATGAGTGAGATCTTTTACTGAAGGTATTTTTGTCCAGTAATAAAGAATGGAGTTTAGCAGCTTTATTAAGTGCTAACTTAAATGTTGAAAAGGACAGATTTTTATTCCACAGGTCCAGTGTACATGTGGCTTCAAGTGCATTGTGTAAATAAACAGTGTAAGGTGAGTTCTTCCCATTCTCAAGTTCATACCACAGAGCATCATTAAGCTTGGAATTACCCAAGTTTTGTTTAATCCGATACCACACTTTTATTGTTGAGTAGAGTCGGCCTACGGTTTCATTAATTAGGCCAAATTCCAGGCGCATTTGAGCTGGCGATGCAGTCTGAGGAAGCTGAAAGACCTTTTTAAAGATACTAGTTATTGTGTTGTTAAGAATAGCTGCATCTTTTCCATAGAGGGCAACACTCGCATACGTAAGCGTTGGAAGAGTTTTAGCTGTCATAACCGAGATCAGTGGGCTAATTGATGGACCCTCCAGTTTCTTTGCCAGTGACTTATAAGCAAAAGTTAGTGCACTTGCCCAATGAGCCATATAGTTCCTATGATTGCAGTGGGTCAGTCTGTTATCTATGTAAAATCCTAGATACTTGTAACTAGATACATTTTCTATGCACTTTCCTTCTAACCAGGTGTTGTTTTGTTGTGTAGCCCGGTTACTGATAAGCATAGTTTTTGTTTTTGTTGTATTAAGTTCTAATATGTTTACTGTTAGGAATTCTACAAGTGTTTTTAATAATCTCGATAAACCGATCTTTGTTAGACTGATTAGAACAATGTCATCAGCGTATGCAAGATGCGAAAGGAGTAAAGTACCAAGATGTGGAGAGTGTGAATTAGTTGTGTTAAGTTTTCCTGACAGATCTGATATGAAAAGGTTAAATAAGTGAGGGGCCAAAACGCATCCCTGCTTCAAGCCTTTGTTTGTAAATATTTTTCTTGAAACTCTTGAACCATTCCCCAGTTTAACTCTTACCCATGTGTCAGTGTAAAATAACATTAGGCATTTTAGAATTCTTTCTGGAATATTCCATGTTCGCAGTTTGGTCCACAAGAGCTGCCGGTCCACACTATCAAACGCAGTTTTTAGATCAATGAAACAGAGATGCAGATTCTGTTTGTTTTTCTTGCATTTCTCTGCAATTAGGGAGACAGACAAGATGTTAGATATTGTTCCTATCCCTTTTCTAAAGCCCGCTTGGTTTGCAGTGTAGGAGAGTAGGATCTGCTTCACATGGGTACCCCCACTTTTTGCTGATGCTTCACTGTTTTTCGACATTAGTCTGGCTGGGGCCCTGCTAATCAGAACCCCAGCCTAGCTGCTTCCTCTCTAAAAGGGTTTCCATGTGCCTTAGGCACATCACTGATTGGGATCTGGAGTGCCCTTATAAGTCCCTAGTATATGGTATACTATGTACCAAGGGCATAGGTACCTCAGAGGCCTGCCAGGGGCTGCAGCATGTATTATGCCACCCCTGGAAGGCCATCCAAACTGACACCACAGGTCTGCTACTGCAGCCTGGGTAAGGTGGTGCATGCACCCCTTACTGTGATATAGGTTACCTATATCACTAAATACATACACACATATAAACCTATAAGTCACTCCTAAGGCAGGCCTTATCAATCCTAAAGGCAGAGTGCATGGTTCCTATGTGAGAGGGTGCCCCTGCATGAGCAGGGCCCCTCTGCAGCGTTCGGAGACCTTCTCTGATGCTGTTTGTAGTGCAGCCTGACCATATACTCTTAAGCGCATTATAACCTCGCGGTAACATGCTAACTTTGGAATGGCTGCACCTAAACATGTCGAGTTTGGTGTCAAACATCTTGGAATACTACCCCCCCGCCAATCCTGGCGGCGGGGGTAGCATTCCACCCTTCTAGAGGGAACGACATGTTAACTCTGGCTAGCCCGGTAACTTCTTTCCAAAGCCCTGGCATCACAAAATGGATGCTGCTGCCACAGACACGAGTCTGGCCTCCTGCTGCTGGACGAAACTCCGGCAGGGGAGGCCTGGACAATAGGGTTCCTGTCCCAGGGAGGTGTGACCACCTCCCCAGACAGGATAATGTGTATTGGGGCTGGGCGGGAGCACTTTCGGGTGCTTTGAAGTCCTGCACTGGGGGCACATTTGGTGTCCCTGTGCATACCCCAGTTCAAACCGGATCAGGGGCTTGCAGCCCCTGCTTTGGCGCGAACTGGACAAAGGGAAAGGGGTGTAGCCACCCCTCTGCCCTGACCCACCCATAGGTGGGGCCACAGAGTAGTCCAACCCCTATCCTTAGTATAAGTATAGGAACCCAGTCCTTAGGACTTTAGATTATCCCTGGACGAAACTCTGAAACTAAATCCTGGACCTTCGACGCTCTACTCACGATTAGAGGACAGAAGAATCTCCCTTGGGGTCAAGGAGTGACTCCCCTGCTTGGCAGGCACCAAAGAAGCATCTGTCCGGTTTGCATTTCTGAAGCTCCCGTCGGACGCCGAAGTCATCGCATCACCAGAGGTGGATTCTCAGACTTCCCCGAGGCTACCCTGAGTCCCCAGCAAAGCTGAGGCCCGTGGCTATCGTGGGTGACTTGAGACCGTGACCCCTGGACACTGAGCACATTTGCAAGTGTATCCTCTTCTGGGTCTTCCAAGAAGTCATGATTTAGGCTCCGAGTAGCCCTAGCCTCCAGCACCACCTGCACCGAAGATCACTGGCCCCCACTCCACGAGTGTCCTGTAAGCCAGATCCACGTGTGGCGTCACGAGGCTCCTTCACGGTCGCTAGCCCGTTGGCTAGTAGCCCTTAACGAAGGCCAATCTTTTTCTAACTTGGCATCCTGGTTGCTCCAGGCCTGCCCTCACTCACCCTTGCTGGGTGAGTTCCCCAGACCTTGTTGATCTGCACCATCGACGATCTTCCTCTGCATCAAGACTTGCCGTTGCCAAGGCTTGTTGGGTTCAATCCGGTCGCTGACATGTCAGCACTCGACAGACATTGTGTAGCAGCCCGAATCCTGCTTCTGGTTGCCAACAACGCCTCCTGGACCTCGTGGCTGAAGAGACAAGACGACCATCAATGCACCTGAAGCACTCGACATCGGTGGGCATCTGTCCATCGCCTTCCTGGTCACTGGCTAGTGACCCAGACTCTGTCCCCTCTGCTTTCAGGTTCTTCAGAACTCCGATCCACTCTTGGATCCACCCGGACACTTTCCACTTGGTCGCCAGCAGCACTTTGCAGCAGATCGCCATTCAAATCGACGACGAAACCCAACTCCGAAAGGCACCTATGCACCCGGCTTCCCTGGGTGAGGTAACACGAGTACTCCGGTGCTCCCGTGGGTAGAGACTCTTCAAAGTCCTAGATCTCAAAGGGTTTGGTCCAAGTCCTCTTTTAAGTGTCCCTTTTCTCTAATTTCCCGATCACGACTTTCTCCATAGAAGTCAACGGCGTATCGCGGTTGTGTATTTACACTGCACGCTGCTCTCCCGTGGGGCCCCTGTGTCACTACCTTGGGTGGTTCCTTGTGGTCCAAGCACTTCTAGAGGCTCTAGGCCTAGTGTCTAGTTCAGTCGTGGTTCTTATACCACTTTATTGGTATATGGTTTGGTACGCCCCTAGGGCCCAAACGTGTATTTGTGCTATTACTGTGTTTAAATAACTTCTAACTTATGTATTTCGAACTCTAGCCTCATAAAGAGACTAGAGGGGTGTGTTTAGCAATAAATACATATATTTTGAATATATACCTGGTGTGGTGCTCTTTCATTTGATCACTCAAGAGATTATAGACTGGTAAAACAAGCTGCTTTACATTCCTTCAAGACTTAGCCTGAAGGCTGCTCTCCATAGCTACCACTAGGATAGCTTTCAATAAGGTTGTCTTTAACCTATCTCCAATAAGGGGTTGTTTGGACTGGTGCAAGGTGCCCACTATAATTAGTGGACAGCCAATGCCAGGCCAACTTCTCACATTGGTGTGCAGCGTGTGCGATTCCAGCTTTCTATTGTTTTACCAGATAATCTCAATTGAATTGATCAACTGAAAACCACTAAAGGTACCTAAGGTCATATAATTTAAGCTTAGAATACAGTAAGTTCTACTGAACTTAGAGTTGTGTGTTAAGGGATAGCACAACCCTTTCTACAACTCAAGAGAGTTTAGTAGGCCACACTAGAGTAGGTAGTGCATACACCACACCACACTAGTAATGTCTTTAAGGGCAGGATCTAAAGAATCCTTGCAGGAAGCCATTGAGCTTCCACCCTCCAAGTATGATACACTCCCATTCTTGGAATTGAGAGCTTTATGCAACTTGAGAAAAATAAGGACAGGCCAAAGCCCCACCACCCAACACCTCAAGGAGTTGTTGGTGGCTTATGACCTTAGTAAGCCCTTGGGGACTGAAGGGGTAGGAGCTGAGGGTGGGGCAGGAGATGAGGAAGGTGCCAGGGGTACCAATACCCCCAGCCCCCCCTCTGAAACTGGCCAGGAGGGTGACAATGACCCTGACCTGGATAATCCAACCCCTCCTGAGGAAGATGAAGAGGAGGATCAGAATGATGCCCCCTTTGTCTCCCCAGGAAGGATAGTGAGTGTGCCCAGAAGGTCTAGATCTTCTTCTCAGGAGTCTAACCACTCTGGCACCTCAATAGGGAGCTCTGTCTCATCTCATAGGAGGGAATCCTCTCATGAGAGAAGAAAGAGGCTGGTTCTTTATGAGGAAGCTCAGCTTGAACTCAAAAAGAAGCTACTAGCCATAGACAGGGAGTCCCTAGATCTCTTTAGAGAGAGAAGAAAGTTGGGACTAGAGTCCCATGGTGGCAGCCATATCCCTAGAGATAGGGAAAGGTCCTATGACCATAGGAACCTGAGCAAGATTGTCCCTCCCTATCAGAATGGGGATGACATCCACAAGTGGATAACTGCTCTAGAGAGGGCCTGTAAGGTACAGAAGGTCCCTCAGGAGCAGTGGGCAGCAATCGTGTGGCTCTCCTTTGCTGACAAAGGTAGAGATAAGCTCCTCACTGTTAGAGAGGAGGATGCTGATAATTACAAGGTCTTGAAGAGTGCTCTTATTGATGGGTTTGGCCTAACCACTGAACAGTACAGGTTGAAGTTCAGAGATACCCAAAAAGCACAGACTCAAGACTGGGTAGACTATGTGGATTGTTCTGCCAAGGCTCTGGAAGGCTGGTTGATGGGCAGTAAGGTGTGTGACTTCTCAGGATTGTACAATCTGATAATGAGGGAGCAGATTCTTAATAACTGTCAAAATCAGCTGTTGCATCAATACCTGGTAGACTCTGATCTGACCTCTCCCCAAGAATTGGGAAAGAAGGCAGACAAATGGGTCAGAACCAGGGTGAAGCAGAAGGTACAGAACCAAGGTGGGGAAACCAAGAAGCAAGATGCTAAGAACTCTGAAAAGGGTGGGGAGAAGGGTAAAGATCAAAAGTCTTCATCAGGCCCCCAAAATCTTCTTCTGGTGGGGATTCACAGTCTACCAAAGGGAAAGGCCAAAGAAAACCATGGTGCAAGGTCTGTAAGCAAAAGACCCACTGGACCAGTGATTGCACCAAGTCCAAAGACTCCAGTCCAGCACCCACCAATGCCCCTAAGGCACCTGTTCCCCCTAGTACAGTTGGTGGGAGTGCTCCAGCCAAGGGTTTAGTAGGGTTCACCCTGGGTACTGAGTTGGGCTCTGACCTAGTCAGAGAACTGACTCAGGCTGTGTTAGTCTGTGATGGAGGCATGGATGTGACCTCCACTGTGAGTCCCAGTAATCTGGGCAAGTACAGACAACAGCCTTTAATCAATGGACGTGAGGCTTTGGCATTTAGGGACACAGGGGCAAGTGTCACAATGGTGACACAAGACCTTGTGAATCCTGGGCAAGTTATACTTGGTGAAATGTACCAAGTGACCAATGCTAGCAATGTCAGAACAGACCATACTCTGGCAGTTGTTAACTTCTCCTGGGGAGGGGTAACTGGCCTTAAGAAGGTTGTGGTAAGTGCAAACCTACCAGTCGAATGCTTGCTTGGCAATGACTTAGAGACTTCTGCTTGGGCAGAAGTGGAGCTCAGGACCCATGCAGAAATGCTGGGGATCCCTGCAGATGTGTTTGCTGTGACCAGGTCACAAGCCAAAATGTCTAGCACTGAACAGGCCTTGGATTCTGGAAGAATGGACCAAGTGCCTTCCAAGAGGAGGAGTAGTAGGGTCAAGGCAGTGCCTTCCCCCTTGGCTCAGGAGGAAGATCAGTCCCTTGAGGGGGATGATCTCAGCCCTGAAGAAGGAACTGTCCCAGAGGAACTTGAACCTGACCAGGTTGAGTTCTTGGGGACAGGGGGACCTTCTAGGGCAGATCTGAGACAGGAGCAGCAGAGCTGCCCCTCCCTTGAACCCCTCAGACAGCAAGCTGCTGTTGAGGCTGCTGGGAAAGCTAGTGGTCCCCATACAGTGTATTGGGATGATGGATTCCTGTACTCAGAGAGTAGAGACCCCAAGCCTGGTGCTACCAGGAGGTTGGTTATACCTCTGACGTTCAGGGGCTTCCTATTGACCCTAGCCCATGATATTCCCTTAGCAGGTCACCTGGGCCAGAACAAGACTTGGGACAGAATTGTCCCTCACTTTCACTGGCCCCACATGTCTGAAGACAGTAAGGAGTTTTGTCGCTCCTGTGTAACCTGCCAAGCCAGTGGCAAGGCAGGTGGCACTACAAAGGCCCCCCTGATACCACTACCTGTGGTGGGGGTGCCCTTTGAAAGGGTGGGGATTGACATTGTTGGTCCCATGGATCCCCAAACAGCCTCTGGGCACAGGTTTATCCTGGTGGTAGTGGATCATGCCACCAGGTACCCAGAAGCTATTCCCCTCAGGACCACTACAGCACCTGTGGTGGCAAGGGCCCTCCTGGGAATTTTCTCAAGAGTGGGCTTTCCTAAGGAGGTAGTATCAGACAGGGGTGCTAACTTCATGTCTGGGTACTTAAAAGCAATGTGGAAGGAGTGTGGAGTGACTTATAAGTTCACCACACCCTATCACCCACAATGCAATGGTTTAGTTGAGAGATTCAACAAAACCTTGAAGGGCATGATTAAAGGGCTCCCAGAAAAGCTTAGGCGTAGATGGGACATACTCTTGCCCTGCCTTTTATTCGCATATAGGGAGGTGCCTCAGAAGGGGTTGGTTACAGCCCTTTTGAACTTCTGTTTGGCCACCCTGTGAGGGGTCCACTGTGCTTGGTGAAGGAAGGATGGGAGTTACCTCTCAAGCCCCCAAAGCAAGATATAGTGGACTATGTACTTGGTCTCCGCTCCAGGATGGCTGAGTACATGAAAAAGGCAACCAAAAACCTTGAGGCTAGCCAGGAACTTCAAAAGGCCTGGCATGACCAAAGGCTGTTCTGACTGTTTACCAGCCAGGACAGAAGGTGTGGGTGTTGGAGCCAGTGGCCCCAGCAGCTCTCCAAGATAAATGGAGTGGACCCCACACTATTGTTGAGCAGAAGGGTGAGGTTACCTACTTAGTAGACCTAGGAACACCCAGGAGTCCCCACAGGGTTCTCCATGTCAACAGGTTAAAACCATATGTGGACAGGGCAGACATGGGCTTGCTCATGGCTACTGATGAAGGGCAGGAGGAAGAGAGTGACCCACTCCCTGACCTGCTCTCACAGAACCCTGACGATGGGTCAGTAGATGGTGCAGCCTTGGCAGGCAGCCTCACTACCCAGCAACAAACTGATTGTAGACAAGTGCTCAATCAGTTTAGACATATGTTTTCACTGACACCCAGTCAGACCACCTGGTGCACTCATGAAGTGGACACTGGGGACAGTCTGCCTATTAAAAATAAGATTTATAGGCAACCTGACCATGTCAGGGACTGTATCAGGACTGAAGTCCAGAAAATGTTGGATTTGGGAGTTATTGAACCCTCAGTTAGCCCTTGGGCTAGTCCAGTGGTCCTTGTACCAAAACCTCACACCAGCGGTGGAAAAAGAGAGATGAGGTTTTGTGTGGGCTACAGGGGTCTCAATGCAGTCACTAGGACTGATGCCCATCCAATACCAAGGGCAGATGAGCTCATAGATACTTTGGCCTCAGCCAAATATCTCAGCACATTTGACTTGACAGCCGGCTACTGGCAGATCAGACTAGCTGATGATGCAAAGCCAAAAACAGCATTCTCAACCCCTAGTGGGCATTATCAATTTTTGGTGATGCCCTTTGGTCTGAAGAATGCACCTGCCACTTTCCAGAGGTTGGTGAATACAGTTCTCACAGGTCTGGAAGCCTATAGTGCAGCATATCTAGATGATATTGCTGTCTTTAGCTCCACCTGGGAGGATCACCTGGTCCACCTCAGGAATGTTTTACAGGCCCTGCAAAAAGCAGGCCTGACTATCAAGGCCACTAAGTGCCAGATAGGGCAGAGTCAGGTTGTGTACCTGGGCCACCTGGGTTCAACCTCTGCAGAGCAAGATCCAGACCATCATGGACTGGACTGCTCCCACTACCCAGACTCAGGTGAGAGCCTTCTTAGGCCTGACTGGGTACTATAGATTTGTCAAGGGGTATGGATCAATAGTGACACCCCTGAATGACTTAACTTCTAAGAAAATGCCCAAAAAGGTTCAGTGGACAGTTAGCTGTCAAAAGGCATTTGATGACCTGAAGCAGGCCATGTGCACTGCTCCCATTCTACAGAGTCCTGATTACTCCAAGAAGTTCATTGTTCAAACTGATGCATCTGAATTGGGGGTAGGGGCTGTACTGTCACAATTGAATGAAGAAGGTCAGGATCAGCCAGTAGCTTTCATTAGCAGAAGGCTGACCCCTAGAGAGAAACGTTGGTCAGCCATAGAGAGGGAGGCCTTTGCTGTGGTCTGGGCTCTGAAGAAGTTGAGGCCATACTTGTTTGGTACACACTTCCTGGTTCAGACAGACCATAAGCCCCTCTTATGGCTAAAACAAATGAAGGGTGAAAACCCCAAACTGCTTAGGTGGTCCATTTCCCTACAGGGGATGGACTTTACAGTGGAACATAGACCTGGGAGTAACCATGCCAATGCAGATGGACTCTCTAGGTACTTCCACTTAGAACATGAAGACTTAACTGGGCAAGGTTAGTTTAATGTCCCTACGTTTGGGGGGGTTGTGTAGGAGAGTAGGATCTGCTTCACATGGGTACCCCCACTTTTTGCTGATGCTTCACTGTTTTTCGACATTAGTCTGGCTGGGGCCCTGCTAATCAGAACCCCAGCCTAGCTGCTTCCTCTCTAAAAGGGTTTCCATGTGCCTTAGGCACATCACTGATTGGGATCTGGAGTGCCCTTATAAGTCCCTAGTATATGGTATACTATGTACCAAGGGCATAGGTACCTCAGAGGCCTGCCAGGGGCTGCAGCATGTATTATGCCACCCCTGGAAGGCCATCCAAACTGACACCACAGGTCTGCTACTGCAGCCTGGGTAAGGTAGTGCATGCACTCCTTACTGTGATATAGGTTACCTATATCACTAAATACATACACAAATATAAACCTATAAGTCACTCCTAAGGCAGGCCTTATCAATCCTAAAGGCAGAGTGCATGGTTCCTATGTGAGAGGGTGCCCCTGCATGAGCAGGGCCCCTCCTCAGCGTTCGGAGACCTTCTCTGATGCTGTTTGTAGTGCAGCCTGACCATATACTCTTAAGCGCATTATAACCTCGCGGTAAAATGCTAACTTTGGAATGGCTGCACCTAAACATGTCGTGTTTGGTGTCAAACATCTTGGAATACTACCCCCCCGCCAATCCTGGCGGCGGGGGTAGCATTGCACCCTTCTAGAGGGAACGACATGTTAACTCTGGCTAGCCCGGTAACTTCTTTCCAAAGCCATGGCATCACAAAATGGATGCTGCTGCCACAGACACGAGTCTGGCCTCCTGCTGCTGGACGAAACTCCGGCAGGGGAGGCCTGGGCAATAGGGTTCCTGTCCCAGGGAGGTGTGACCACCTCCCCAGACAGGATAATGTGTATTGGGGTTGGGCGGGAGCACTTTCGGGTGCTTTGAAGTCCTGCACTGGGGGCACATTTGGTGTCCCTGTGCATACCCCAGTTCAAACCGGATCAGGGGCTTGCAGCCCCTGCTTTGGCGCGAACTGGACAAAGGGAAAGGGGTGTAGCCACCCCTCTGCCCTGACCCACCCATAGGTGGGGCCACAGAGTAGTCCAACCCCTATCCTTAGTATAAGTATAGGAACCCAGTCCTTAGGACTTTAGATTATCCCTGGACGAAACTCTGAAACTAAATCCTGGACCTTCGACGCTCTACTCACGATTAGAGGACAGAAGAATCTCCCTTGGGGTCAAGGAGTGACTCCCCTGCTTGGCAGGCACCAAAGAAGCATCTGTCCGGTTTGCATTTCTGAAGCTCCCGTTGGACGCCGAAGTCATCGCATCACCAGAGGTAGATTCTCAGACTTCGCCGAGGCTACCCTGAGTCCCCAAGCAAAGCTGAGGCCCGTGGCTATCGTGGGTGACTTGAGACCGTGACCCCTGGACACTGAGCACATTTGCAAGTGCATCCTCTTCTGGGTCTTCCAAGAAGTCGTGCTTTGGGTTTCGAGTAGCCCTAGCCTCCAGCACCACCTGCACCGAAGATCACTGGCCCCCACTCCACGAGTGTCCTGTAAGCCAGATCCACGTGCGGCGTCACGAGGCTCCTTCACGGTCGCTAGCCCGTTGGCTAGTAGCCCTTAACGAAGGCCAATCTTTTTCTAACTTGGCATCCTGGTTGCTCCAGGCCTGCCCTCACTTACCTTCGCTGGGTGAGTTCCCCAGACCTTGCTGGTCTGCACCATCGATGATCTTCCTCTGCATCAAGACTTGCCGTTGCCAAGGCTTGTTGGGTTCAATCCGGTCGCCGACACCTCAGCACTCGACAAACATTGTGTAGCAGCCCGAATCCTGCTCCTGGTTGCCAACAACGCCTCCTGGACCTCGTGGCTGAAGAGACAAGACGACTGTCAATGCACCTGAAGCACTCGACATCGGTGGGCATCTGTCCATCGCCTTCCTGGTCACTGGCTAGTGACCCAGACTCTGTCCCCTCTGCTTTCAGGTTCTTCAGAACTCCGATCCACTCTTGGATCCACCCGGACACTTTCCACTTGGTCGCCAGCAGCACTTTGCAGCAGATCGCCATTCAAATCGACGACGAAAGCCGACCCCGAAAGGCACCTATGCACCCGGCTTCCCTGGGTGAGGTAACACGAGTACTCCGGTGCTCCCGTGGGTAGAGACTCTTCAAAGTCCTAGATCTCAAAGGGTTTGGTCCAAGTCCTCTTTTAAGTGTCCCTTTTCTCTAATTTCCCGATCACGACTTTCTCCATAGAAGTCAACGGTGTATCGCGGTTGTGTATTTACACTGCACGCGTCTCCCGTAGGGCCCCTGTGTCACTACCTTGGGTGGTTCCATGTGGTCCAAGCACTTCTAGAGGCTCTAGGCCTAGTGTCTAGTTCAGTCGTGGTTCTTATACCACTTTATTGGTATATGGTTTGGTACGCCCCTAGGGCCCAAACGTGTATTTGTGCTATTACTGTGTTTAAATAACTTCTAACTTATGTATTTCGAACTCTAGCCTCATAAAGAGACTAGAGGGGTGTGTTTAGCAATAAATACATATATTTTGAATATATACCTGGTGTGGTGCTCTTTCATTTGATCACTCAAGAGATTATAGACTGGTAAAACAAGCTGCTTTACATTCCTTCAAGACTTAGCCTGAAGGCTGCTCTCCATAGCTACCACTAGGATAGCTTTCAATAAGGTTGTCTTTAACCTATCTCCAATAAGGGGTTGTTTGGACTGGTGCAAGGTGCCCACTATAATTAGTGGACAGCATATGCCAGGCCAACTTCTCACATGCAGGAATCATATTGAGTTTATTTGACCAATTAACCAGATCTTCCAAAATCAGGGAGGCAAGATATTTCGATTCTACATCCAACAATGCTATAAACCTATAGTTAGACGGATTTGTTCTTTCTCCCCCTTTATATATTGGTGTGAAGATAGATCCTTGCCAGCTCTCCGGAATGCGATTTAGAATTTCGACTTCTAAATAGAGGCTCTCTAGTGTGGAGCTCTAGAAGGCTGGATCATGTTTGAAAAAGGCTTGCGGGACTCCATTGGGCCCCGGGGCTCCAGCACTTCTACTTTTATTTATTGTGCTTTTTATTACATCTTCTGTGTATTGGAAATTAGTTATGTTGGGTTCCGTAGATGGACCAGAGGTCTCCTTCATCACTTTTGTTAAAATAAGTTGGTCATCAACACCTAGTTGCTGTCGACGACTTGGATGAACCTGCCTTATCTGAGTCTGTTGGGAATGGTAAAACTCCATTACAAATTTCTGCTTTATATAGTTTACTCATACCTGTTCCTGTACATTTGAAGTTAAAATGTTCCTTGGCCGGTTCAATTCATTTATTGTTTGCCAGAATTTATTTGAGTTATGATTTTTTGCATTGTGTAAAAGTTTTATCTAGAAAGTGTCTGTTCTTGATCGTTTGTTCTCCCATAGCTTTTTTTTGTAGAGTTTTCTCTGCTCTCGAAATGCTTCCCATGCAATTACATTACTGTTTTTTGTTTGTAATTTCCTTAGTGTTTTTTTTATGACTGTTCTTAATTTTTTTACTTCACTTGTTAGTCCTGTGTGTGGGTTAATGCATGGTATCTTTTGGCTAGAGCGAACTCTTGCAGTTGGTAGATCAAACAAAAATTGTGACCATGCTTGTACCATATTGATATTCTCTTCAATAGATTCAGCAAGTAGCACTTTTGTTGTTTTAATTTGCTCCTGATTGCTACCGTTTGACCAAAGGAGGCGTTTTAGATTTATTGTGTTCAAGTTGCCTTCCTGGGATGCAGAGGATTGGAAACATGTTAAATTTAGATTGAAAACAATATGCTGAATTGAATGGTCGCTCAATATAGTGTATTCAATATAATAATGAGCAAGGAGTGGCATTAGAGGAAGCGTTATGATTGTATAGTCAAGTGTCGATTGTGACCTTGGTCCATGATATGTATATTTGGGTGGAATATCTTCTTCCGATCTTCCATTGATCACACGCATTCCCTGGTATTCTAAAGCTGTTACCAGCTGTTGACCAATTTTGTCCTGTCTGGTTGATTTAATTGGAAACTGTTGCCGTATGCTCCAAAAGCTATTATCAGCTTCCAGAATCTCATCTTCTTCAGGTGTATGGAACAAATTTGCATTGAAGTCTCCAGTTTGAACTATATTCCAAGCTGGTTGAGCCCAACGTAGTTCTGAGATGGTTTTGAGTAGTAATGCATTGTTATCCTTTTTTTTTTGGACATTTGGCTGCGTGTAGTAGTTAATCAGTATTACTGATGTCTCTTTGACTGAACTAAG
The DNA here is from genome assembly GCA_963921515.1 of Calotriton arnoldi. Lineage (NCBI taxonomy): Eukaryota > Metazoa > Chordata > Amphibia > Caudata > Salamandridae > Calotriton > Calotriton arnoldi. The sequence continues at coordinate 1,515,278 of CAWUFW010001960.1, read as the reverse complement.
GTATGTAAGTCTGATGAGTTGAATGCTTGGATCCGGTGAGTTCAATTGTTCCGTGGAAATATTTAGAGCTAATGCTATGTAAACTGCCAGGCCGCCCTTAGCCCGACCAAGTTATTTACATTTTTCTGCCAACACTGTGTAGTGAGTGAATCCAACTATAGGATGGTCCTCCATTGCCCACGTCTCTTGTAGGGCAATTACGTCACCACAAAGTGAATCACACCCTGCTTGTTGCTCACCCAAGTGAACAGTGCATGATGTACTGCAAAAACAATTATTTGCACCGCTTGGAAAGGTATTAACTAAATTAGACTATTTCCTCCTGTAGGATTTGCACGCATTTACTCACCAACGCCTGGGGGTGTTGTCTCCGTGGTCCGTATCCCCCTGAGGAAGAGGAAACTTGTCTTAATTTGTCCTTTCTTGGATGCATCCCTGATGAGTGCAACAAGGTTACCTTCCTGATACCAATGGATAATACTGACCTCCTTTGTTCCAAAAACCGTATACTTCCTGCTGACATCCATCTTGCTGACACTGCTCCCAGTTTATACCAAGGATTAATTAACCACATCTTCAATGTATATCTGCTATCACCGGGTGGTGGCGAGGTAGCTTGCTGAATGACTTCAGTGTGAGTTTATGTGCAGCATTGTCTGTCAGTAAGTGCTCACCTATAAAGGCACAGCACTGAGTAGGTGCCCCCCACACCTAGGGGAGGGGTGCCCTTAGTTGCGCCATGGAGCCGAGCCTCCTCCAGGGGTTAGATGCCGGAAGATGATGGATCCCTGCTGACCCTCCAATACGTAAAGGAAACTGAAACTTAAGTTATTTAAAGCGGCGTCCCAGGGGTCTCGTCCTCTTTGTCTTCTTGAACCCCAGGGAAGCCGCAGGAGTGTCGTAAACGAGGCGAGGCGCAGTGGGTTCAAAGAGGCGTGGCGTAGCGTTCATAAGCATCGAGCTGTTGGCTCAGTTAAGTAATATGGTGGTGCCCGGAACCCTAGTTCATGGGTTCGATACCTTATGGGCCGATTTGATATTGTTCGTTTTTCATTTTTAATTCTAGGTAAATTCTTTTATATCATATTGTTAATTTTCATTTTGATTTTAGGGGCTGTGCGCAACAAATTCTTTTGTGGGGCCGTGGCGGGAAGCGGAGTGGTTTGAGGCTGCCGCGTTGTTAAGGGCGAGCCTGTATGTGGTTGGGCGTGGCTCCGGTGGTGGAGCGCCGTCTTCACCCTGGGGTTTGTGCATCGGAGGGCGTTAAGATACGCCTTTGTGGTGCGGTTTGTTGCGCGGTGCTCAGGGGATGTCCCCCTTTTCAAATGTGAATTATATAAAGTCAGTGGGGGCCGCGGCAGGAAACGAATGGCTATAGGGGCGGCCGCAATATGCTGAGGGCGGCCCGTCTATGTTGGAGGCGTGGTTACAGCATCCTGCATAATAATCAGGGTGCACATCGCCTGGGATTACCCTGTACAATTCCAGTATGCTTTTACTTGGAATTACAATGGGTAATGGAGGTGTGCCGGTTGCACACTGTTAATTATTGAAGCTACTGCGGTGAAATGTATCGGGTGAAGTGCATAGGTGCTAAGTGGATTTGGAGGTCCATGCATTATTATTTTTTTTTTTACCATACCAAAAGCTTTATTCAACGTCAAGTCATAAAAGCACAGTACATACATACACCTTAAAACTAAAAAATACGTAACATTAAAACTACATAAAATACAATGTATATACATTATTTTCAAGTTATTTCTGTTTGGGTTTTCATAACCTGGGGGTGGGGTGTTGAGATAACGGTGCGGTAGCTGTCCAAGTTGTGTGGGCGGCCCGGTTGGTGCCAGTGACAGTGGGACAGTGGCTTTCAACAGAGGCTGAGATGATATGCGGAGGGCATGCACAGCAGTGGTAATAAAGTTGTTGTGTGGGCCGGTAAGGTAGCGGGCCTCTATGAAAGCGGGATGCGGCGGGAAGCTGGGTTGATCTTGCGTCTGCCACGATAGGCAGAGGGCACGCCCCTATAAGTTCACAATATTGTTAAGTGAATGGTGAGTTTATTGTGACTCTCGCGGATCGGACGAATACCGCCATGCAATAAAGAAGCAACGGTTGGTGCGCTGTACGCTGGTCTAAGGATGCGGCAACCTCTAGCTCGTGCCTCTGCACATCGGCGTTCAGTGGAGAGGCATTCGAGGCTATGGGGAGGCGGTGCCCGGGACGTAGCCTTCAATAGTGCAGCAGGCGCAGTGGCACCGGGCCCTAAGGTGTGACGGAACCACTGCACTCCCATTGTGATTAGTTACTGAGTAACCTAAGGCAAGGGGGGGAGGGGCAAGTGCCGGGCTTACATTTCTCTTTATGACAATGCCCGAAGCCCATGCATTACTATAATGTCACCGGGCTCATGTGCCCTACCTGTGATACCCCTGATATAGCTCTTTTCCATCTGTTTGGATTGCCAGTGTCTGCTGGGGACCTTTTTGCAGCTCCTCTGCATCTCTAAAACGTTTAATCAATACCTTTTAAATTAACATAGTTTGCTAGAATGGTATTCCCACAGTTGGTCAATGTCAATGCATTTTCTTGTAATTCTAGTTGGCATTTTATTATGTTGTTTTCGCTAAAATGATGTCATAGCCTGAGATTAGGCAGGGCATTATATAGAATGATGCAGTAAAAATCTAATGCATGCAGAAGGATGCATAACGGCTCGGTAGGCGTAATACACTTGAACTCAGTCAGAAATATTTTGCAAACCAGTAATTTTTCAGGTTACATGGACACAATTAATATAGGTGGCGTTACAGCCTGACCTGCCGAGTTAGCTTCTGGGAGTACAGGGTTCAAGTCGCAGCGCTTGATCCGAGCAACATTTTTTAAGGTTTGGTGTATATATTGTATGTGTGCAATCATAAGGGCTAGCCTCCTCAGTCGCAGGAAAAATAAATGTATCTGATTTTGTATAATAAAGGTGGAAGCACACCAAGCATTAATGGCTCATTATTTTCTTCCCTTATATGATCGTGGGAGGCGCACCGCGCAGACATCACGGCAACATGCTCTCAAGACGGCGACTAGCAGGAACTTCAGGATAACCGACATAGCGGTACCAGCAGGCATGGGAAGGATTTCGTGCCCCCTGTGGTAATTGGTTTGTATAGTATAGGCAATTGGGCTGAGGGGTAAATATAGCCTGGCCTGTGCAGAGCCATGCAGTCCCTCTCCTTGCACTGCAATGAGGCGGAAACACAACAGGCATTCTTGCTAATTTAAGTTAAGTTCCTGTTCACATGGGCGGGGTCAGGACTGGGGTGTATGGTCTGCCACTTTAAGTAACAAGTGATCAGACAATGCTGGGGAGGTAGATCCAGCGAAGTTTTGCTTACAGATTTAATATGACTTGCAGGGTTGAGCACCCTGGCTGTAATAACATCAGCTGTTTGTCACTGGCGCTTTCAGTATGTTCGGTCCCAATACTCCTACCAGTGCCAATGGTAGCTAATTTTCTCCAGAGTGAGTAGGTCCGGCTAAAGTCGTCTGGGTCAGTTCGGTACCAGCCTACATACCTATGCTTGCATCTAAACACATGGCTGGGGTGATAGCTAAGGGGCTGAACTAATTCCCGGCATTAATAGGTAAAGTTGGGACAGTCAGCCCGTGACCATGTTGAACAGAATATATTCCTTTCATCAAGGGCGGTTAGGACAACTTTCAGTGCCACCTTACTAGCGATAGTAGCGGTACGCAAGCACAGTAGCGGGACCAACCAAATACTAAGGTGTTAGAACTGGGATTTCTGGTTGGCTAAGGCTTGCGCCAAAGCCAGACAGAAACCACCACTCTAGTCAGGGCAAGGGACTTACACACTGATGATAACCCCTGCTCACCCCCTTGGTAGCTTGGCACGAGCAGTTCGGCTTATCCCAGAGGCAATGTGTAAAGCATTTGCGCAACACACACACACAGCAGCAACAAACTAGGCACACCACAAAAGGAACTCCACACAAGGTTATATAAAAAATAGCCTTTGTATTGTCATAAACACATTAGAAACAGAATCACACATTTACACTGTGCCAACTGGCACGGGCAATATTCACAGGGGAATTACATACAGGACCAGGCCAATCGGGCCATGGTCAGAACCATCAGAACAGGTAAGTAAATGCAAATATAAGACACAACCAGTAACTACTGGTACCATAATGACCTAATGACCTAAGCATTATCCTATTATCATTAGACATAAACCCACATTAGGCCCAAACCTCCGCAGCATAAACACATTACGCAATGGGCCTCACCAGCATAAACACATTATGCAATAACCTCATAAGCATAAACACCTTACGCAAATAGGTACTCCCCCAAACATCATAACATGACATTAGGCAATAAATCACATTAGGCCCAAACCTCAGTAGCATAAACACATTACGCAATTAGGCCTCACCAGCATAAACACATTATGCCTAAACAGCCTAAACATAAACGCATTATGTCATAGGCATCACCATAGCTACATTATGCAACATCACATTAGGCCTAAACACATTATGCCTAAACACTGGACATACGTCACATCCCATCCCAATAAAACAACCAGTCATGACTGGTAACATTGCATCTTGCCTGAACCTGTTAGGCAAACATAGTAGGCCTGAAAGCTGGGCATAAACACATTATGCAATAATCACAGTGCATAAATCACAGTATACATACACCTCATGCATAAATCATTGTAGGCATCACATTAGGCATCAATACATTATGCGCCATGTTAGAGCTCTGCACCCTACCACATAAAACTGACCCCCAGGCCAACTGGCCTCCTCTAGGGCTCCAATGCCCTATGTCCAGCAAAGTCAGGGCATGGGCTGCCAATGCAGCTATCACCAAGAGCGCGCACAGGCACTGGCCTAAATGTTGCAGCTGCCCACTAATTGCTGGGCAGCTGTGGAACAAAACGTGGGCCTGGGCACTCACTGTGCCCTCTGGGGCCCTGCTCTAGGGCTCTTAGCACAAATTGCCCCCTCGGTGCAGCTGCCCTCTGCCAGGCGGGGCAGCTGTAAAAAGAACCAAGAAGAAATTAGGGACGGGCACCCCTGACCCTCGGGAACCCCACTGGGGCCCTGAAACTACTGTGCCCCTCGTTGGAGCGGCCCTCTGTCAGGTGGGGCCGCTCAGACTCACAAAAGCACCGGTAATGTGCACCAACGAGGAAGAACTGCAGCCCCACTCACCGGGGCTGGTATCTGCTCCTCTCCTGAGCCGGCGATGGACAACCCAGAGCCCCCACTCACCGGGGACTCCCTCGTGGTCTCCGCTCCTCCGGGCATCGGTTTCCTGCTCCTGGGCTTCTCTTCACCCAGTCCCTCTCCTGGGACCGGGACTTCTGCAAGGAGCCTGGAAGGCTCCGGACATCCTGGGCTGCTCGCGGGGCTCCTCCTAACAACACGGGAGCCCGCTCGGGCCGGCAGTCACCTCCTTCCTTCCGGTGGCCTCCGACTCTACTTCGGCACCGGAGCGCGGGGTAGGCTCCTGTCTGCTTCCTCTCTTCTTTGGAGGATTTTGGGGCATTTGCCAGAGCGGGGTAGGCTCCCACCTGGCTTCTCTGCGTGCGCGGGGCTCCCCCGTCACCACGGGAGCCCCTCTCCTCACTTAGCACCGCGGGGCTCTCACCACGCACGGGAGCCTCGCTCGGCCACGCTACCACTTCCTGCCTCGGCGCCGCCCATGCCAGGCAACTGGCCTGCCTTCCGGGTCACCGCGGGCAGTGCGGCGGCCCCTTCGTTGATCCTCGGTGTTCTCAACGGCAGCCTCAAGCAGGGGGGCACGAACCAGCGGGGTGGACTCCCGCTTCTGTTCTTTTGGCATCAATCAGCGGGGTGGGCTCCCGCAACAGCATAAAGGCGGGGTGGGCTCCCACCTCATAACACACACCCGCTCTTCCCACGCCCTGTGGGGGAATCACCACGTCGGGATTCCTCGGAAATGATCGCAGCTTAGCGCTGCTGTACCCACACGCTCCTCTGCCTTCAGGAGGCAAAGCACAGCGCTCACGAGGCGCTAGAAGCCCCAGCTCCCTCACAGTGCGCAAGAGGAAATTAAAGATCCCTTCAAAAGGTCCCAAGAAGTCTTCAGGAACCAAGGGGGGCAATGCTGGGCCCAGGGAGGCAAGCCCTCATGGCGGTTCCTCCCGGGCCCCAGCAGCAGCATGCCCCCAGCATGTTCAGGAACAAGCACTCCTCCACAGAACAGAACCTCCTCATGGGGTCACAGCCCCTACATTTATACACCTCTTTTCTTTGTTTGCAGGACAGGGCTTAGGGGAGGGAACCAGATGCAACTGGTTCAGGGGGGAATTGGAGCACTTTGTTTGCCAAGCTCCTCTTCCCCTTTGTCAGGTGGGGGCTAGGTGATCAGACACACCACAGGGGGCGGAGCCAGCATTGTACAGGCTAGGCACAGCCCTATTCAGGGACCAGGGACTTCTCCTCCCCCTACTTCACATGCAGATGTCCCATTCAGCCTAGCGCTGACTCACCCTGCCCCTCCTGGAGCCACACACACCTCCCAGCCCCTGTCACTCACAAGCCAGACATGCAATTCACATCAGGCAGGCAGACACATAGCACACAGAAATGCCAACTTCTAAAAGTGGCATTTCTAAAATAGTTATAATAAATCTGCGCACACCATTGCACAGCATTTATTATCACTATTCCAAATATACCAAACTTGACCACGCTGCGCCTCTCATATCAGGAATTACCACTGAAACACTTATCAGGGAATCCCCAATGCATTCCTATGGGAGGGCAGCCCCACAGTAGTGAGAAACCAAAATGGCTGTTTGTCACTACCAGGACATGTCACACACTTAAGGTACATATCCTATCTTCTACCTACAATGCACCCTGCCCATAGGGCTAGCTAGGGCCTACCTTAGGGGTGACTGATATGTAGTAAAAGGGGGGTCAGGGACATGGCACACACTTTAGGTGCCACGTCACAGCGGCAGTAACAGTGCGCGCACAGGCCCTGCAATGGCAAAGGCCTGAGATAGGTTTGAAAGGCTACTTTGGTGGGTGGCGCAATCAGCGCTGCAAGCCCGCCAGAAGCATTTAATTTACCAGCCCTGGGTATATGGGATACCACTTTACAAGGGACTGACAGGTAAATTAAATAGGCCAAACAGGTGTAGACCAATCTTACCATATTTATCACAGAGCGCACACACTTTACACTGAACAGCAGTGCTAAAGTGCCCAGAGTCCTAAAACCACCAACACCATGTCAGAAAAATGGCTAGGAGAAAGGCAAAAAGTTTAGGGATGACCCTGCAAAAAGGCCAAGTCCAAGACAAGGACATGAGAAACATCAGGGTTTTAGATTGTTTGCCTGTACTGGTGACTATTTTTTGCGTGGGTACATAATCTGGCTAGTCATCCGTTTAAAAAAAAAAAAAAAAAATTCTACAGCTACCGCTTGCCTTCAACAAGGGCAACACAATTTTTCTTATTGTTAGGCACTCACATTAAATAACAATTAATAAGCACTTGGGTTAAATAGAAGCAATAAGCGTAGGGGACTGAATAAGTGTCACCAGTTCAATGTAACGCACTAGTCGTACCAGGCACACAAAATAATTTAGCAAGACCTACGCTGAGCCACTTACAGGAGGTTGTGTATCAGTTGGATTAGACAACAGGTCCAGCCTCTCTGGAGGCCGCTTGGGATAGGTGGTGATGAACTGTTTGCTGTAGCACGTTGGGGCCTGCTAGCACAATGTGCGCAGCTGAGTGGGTCGGTCGGGTCGGCCAAATTCAAATGTAAGGCCATGCGCTCTGGATTGCAAGTAATGAACTGTTTGCTGTAGCGCGTTGGGGCCTGCTGGCACAATGTGCGCAGCTGAGCGGGTCAGTCGAGTCAGCCAAATTCAAATTCAAATGTAAGGCCAAGCGCCCTGGATTGCAAGTAATGAACTGGTTGCTGTTGCACGTTGGGGCCTTCTGGCACAATGTGCGCAGCTGAGTGGGCCGGCGGAGTCTGCCAAATTCAAATTCAAATGTAAGGCCAAGCTAAAGTTCAAATGTAATGTCGTGCCTAATTTCCTTACTGCCTTTCACAGGTGGATGTCGATAAAGTCTGATACTGTGAATAATGTTATATATATCCAAGTTGAATACTTTTACTCTGGTATAAGGCCCTATGCCTTTGACCGCTTGGTATAGGTGGTGATAAGGTAACGTATTCACAAGTTTCATCTCCGGTGCAATGTAATTACACCACATGCGGTATAATATCATAAGTACACCAGCAGTGATACCCGTGGGGGGACATCTTGCCCTGGGTCTTATCTGTATATGGACAAGCACCAACACATAGGGAGCAACCTCAGTTGGCAGGGGGAAGCTGTAGATCAACGGAAATATCTTCAACTCACGCGGTTCACAAAATAGCAAGGCGTGCGCGAGGGCTCCCGGCAGAAGGGACACATTGGGTGGCTCCCAAGAGGCATCAGTAAGGTGCACATGGCTTCATCAGCCGGTAATTAGCTTCTTGGGTTCCAGGCGGGCAACAGAGGAGGTTCACCTGACGGTGGTTCAGGACTTTCTGGCCTCACCCGAGATGCTCAGTGGATGTTCTTTGGTTGTTGCGCTGGGCTCCAGGCACCCTGGCTGGGACGATGCATTAGTGGAGGCCCTCGGTTGGGTCGTTTCCTCCACTATGGAGGGTACCGGTTGCTGACTGGTCTCTGGTTCGGGTTTGGTTATCATGGTTTCTAATGGGATAGAGAGCATTGGAGTTGGACTCCAGGACAACATACCATTTCCTGAACTTTACGGCAAAAAAGAAAACAAAAAAAACATTAAGGGAGCGTTCTGGGCCCAGGTAATTTGTCACTTGACGTTAAGCTGATTCTTGATGATGCTACTAATTAATGACCTTCTGTTAGAAGGGGCATCATCTTTAGTGAAATAGTAAATCAGGCCTACAGGAGCATGGATATCTTAGGGGGTTGTCAGGCTGCAACTGGGGCCAAAAGTTCCCTGCCCAGGCAATTTAGTCATTCACGCTGGCGGGATCCATATGTTACCAATGGACAGGCGAGGGGTAAAGTAGGCCTTGTTCGCAGCCATGTCCAGGTTTACTCAATACTTACCGGCAACGTTAATACAGTGGTCGGAAGTAATATCGCAGGTGGTGTGGGTTTTCTTAGCCGGTGCCACGCTGGGCACAATTTGGCACAACTAGCTACAGTCCGGAAAAAGGGAGTTGTTCCATCGGGTTGTGGTACAGCTGGTCCGCTAAAGGGCAGGAGATCTTTATCCAGACTATACTGGGCTATTGTGCAGCACAGTCAGCGCCAGGGGGAGGAGGGCGAGTGCACCAGGGAGCTTCTCACCCTGTGGCGGAGCGCTGACAGATAACGGCAAAAGGGCATCCACAGCGATGGAGGTTCAGCAGGGCCGTTTCTAGGTGTTTTGCTGCCCCAGGGGAGAATTGAAAAATGCCGCCCCCTCCCTTTACTACCATCACTCTCTCCCCCGGTCTTACAGCTCAGCAAGACAAAAAGAGCTAACAGAACCAGAACAGGGGTCGCGATGAAGAGCAGTAGCAGACAAGCCAAAGAAGTCAGATAAGAAAGGTGGCAGATCTGCAAAATATTATAAATTCAGAATAGATGTCAGAGTCTCAGCGGAAAGGAGAATAACGAAAAGGGGCAGACGAACTAAAACTTTCCATTCAGTCGGCCTCCACGGAAACTCGTGCGCACCTGCTGCACTCACTGAGAAACACACATCCAGTTCATGAGAGATTTAAACGTTCTTTTTTGGGAGGAAATCACTTTCGTATTACTTCATCTGTTTAAAATAGAAACAGGCTCTCTTTCACCACCAACTATATCTCACCCTTAAAAGGGGGCGCAGACAAAATTCTCGTGTGATTGCATTTATATTGGTGCAAATGGGTGTGTGTGCGGATGGCCCAGATGTCGCATTGTCCGACAGACTGGGCACATGGTACAGCGCACACCACCAAAGCCACACTTCCAAATTGTTCTCAGTGCACAGGTGCAGCTTTCCTGTAACAGGTGCAACGCTCTCTGCCCGGCCCCCAGGTGTGAAGAAAGACACGCTGTTTCTCACCTAGTTGCGCACTAGCTCTGCAACAGCTGAGTTCACTGCCACCTACGGTGCTGGGTCGCTCAGCTCCGACTAGTCCCCATGACTTCCTGCTTCATAGGTCGCCGCAGCGGCCGCTGCTGCTCTCCGGCGCCATGACAGCGCTAGGGACAGTAGGAGGGAGAAACCAGGTACGCGCACGCCGTGCCAGGCACGCATAGGGAGGGAGGAAGTAGAGGAAGTGCTCAGGTGAGCAATGAGGTAGCCAGGTGTGGTGAGTGACAGGGACGTAGAGTGCGTGCACACGATCTGCACCCCTCCTCTGACTACGACAAAAGTGCATGAGAAGGAAGACGTGAGAGACAGCCACTCTGTGTGCGCCACAAGAGTGAGACCAGTGGCACATGGAATGTAAGATGGCTTCCGAGAGCCACCGCCTTCCTTTTGTGTTCTGTAGTGTGCTATTAAACAATGCAGGGAACCAATGTGTGCCAGCACTGGCGTAGGGCTTACATTAATAGGATACCAGAATGTGATCGGAAACGTGGTCACAGAGGTAACTTCTGCAAACTCACGCGCAGACGTGTCCAAACCTGACTTGCATGTACTATGCAATACTTTTGTGATATTTTCTTTGAAAGCATCTCTGTTTGAAACTAAGACCATTGAAAAGCAGGGTTACTTTTAGATGGCTTTCCGTCCCAACACAAAATCATTCTAACATGGCCGCCCCATTTACTAGTTCAAAGATTCTGCACGGCCTCCCACTTTCGTTTTCCATGGTGAATGAAACAGCTGCCTACAACACTATCATGCTGACAAAATAGGTAAGTTCCGATTCTAGAGGAGATGCATGCCTGAGTCACTTGGCGCGAAAGAGAGTTTGAAAGAGGTGGTGCCGTTCCCAAACTCCTGTTTTTTGCCGCCCTCCCCCTTTTGCCGCCCTAGGCGGCCGCCTAGTCTTGCCTAATGGTAGAAACGGCCCTGAGGTTCAGTCACTAGATGGACCCCAGAAGGGGGTAGGATGGAAGTGTGCAGAGGGTAGGCATGGAGGGGACTGACCTGCTGGTGGTCCTGGACTCTACTGCCCTAACCCGCAACGTATGGACTGAGTAGAATCTTGGGGAGGCTGCCTGTGTACAGGTACCCCGGTGGGTCGGTGCGCTATGCGGTGCCCAGGTTTTCAAGTAATGCAACTGTTTGCTGTAGCGCGTTGGGACCTGCTGGCACAATGTGCACAGCTGAGTAGGACGGCCGAGTCGGCCAAATTCAAGGTGCGCGATGCGGTGCGCTGGATTTCAAGTAATGCAACTGTTTACTGTAGCGCGTTGGGGCCTGCTGGCACAATGTGCGCAGCTGAGTAGGACGGCCGAGTCGGCCATATTCAAGGTGCGCGATGCGGTGTCCTAGATTTCAAGTAATGCAACTGTTTACTGTAGCGCATTGGGGCCTGCTGGCACAATGTGTGCTGCGCTGAGTGGGACGGCCGAGTCGGCCAAATTCAAGTTAAAGTGTACGGCCAAGCTGAAGTTCAAGTCTAATGTATGGCCTAATTTCCTTACTGCCTTGACATGTCGGCCGAGTCGGCCAAATTCAGGTTAAAGTGTATGGCCAAGCTGAAGATCAAGTGTAATGTCTGGCATAATTTTCCTTACTGCTTTTGACATTTGGATGTCGCTAAAGTGTGATGCTCTGAATAATGATATTCATACAAGTGGAATACTTTTACTCTTGTAATGGTTTCTGGTGATTATCTGATTTGACGAGAATAAAAAAGTCTACGCCTTGGACAACATAACCTGCTTCTGAGAGTTCTTGGGCCACCGCGGAGGCGGAAAGGTGTCAGAAGTGGGGGAGGAGTGAGTGTTACGTTGTGCGCATACTATGAGTAGGTGCCCCCCACGCCTAAGGGAGGGGCACCCTTAGTTGCGCCACGGAGCCGAGCCTCCTCCAGGGGTTAGATGCTGGAAGACGATGGATCCCTGATGATGCTCCAATACGTAAAGGAAACCGAAACTTAATTAAGTTATTTAAGGCAGCGTCCCAGGGGTCTCGTCCTCTTTGTCTTCTTGGACCCCAGGGAAGCTGCAGGAGCATCGTAAACCACCCACCCACCTGGCAGAAGAGCAAGGCAGAGCGCTGACAGATAACGGCAAAAGGGCATCCACAGCGATGGAGGTTCAGCCACTAGATAGACCCCAGGAGGGGGTAGGATGGAAGTGTGCAGAGGGTAGGCATGGAAGGGACTGACCTGCTGGTGGTCCTGGACTCTACTGCCCTAACCCGCAACGTATGGACTGAGTAGAATCTTGGGGATGCTGCCTTGTACAGGTACCATGGTGGGCCGGTGCGCTATGTGGTGCCCAGGTTTTCAAGTAATGCAACTGTTTACTGTAGCATGTTGGGGCCTGCTGGCACAATGTGCGCAGCTGAGTAGGACGGCTGAGTCAGCCAAATTCAAGGTGCGCAATGCGGTGCCCTGGATTTCAAGTAATGCAACTGTTTACTGTAGCGCGTTGGGGCCTGCTGGCACAATGTGCGCAGTGCTGAGTGGGACGGCCGAGTCGGCCAAATTCAAGTTAAAGTGTACGGCCAAGCTGAAGTTCAAGTGTAGTGTATGGCCTAATCTCCTTACTGCCTTGACATGTCGACCGAGTCGGCCAAATTCAGGTTAAAGTGTACGGCCAAGCTGAAGATCAAGTGTAATGTCTGGCATAATTTTCCTTACTGCTTTTGACATGTGGATGTCGCTAAAGTGTGATGCTCTGAATAATGATAATATTTACAAGTGGAATACTTTTACTCTCGTAATGGTTTGTGGTGATTATCTGATTTGACGAGAATAAAAAGTCTACCCCTTGGACAACATAACCTGCTTCTGGGAGTTCTTGGGCCACCGCGGAGGCGGAAAGGTGTCAGAAGTGGGGGAGGAGTGAGTGTTACGTTGTGCGCATACTATGTATCTTTGCCTTTGATGAGAACAGTTCACTTACCCCCAGAGATGAATGAATCACATAAATTGTACTGCATGATGTGGCTGCATGGATGGTTGAGAACTACTTAAGACTCAATGGGGATAAAACGGAGGTCATAATTTTTGGAGACAAGATGGATATCTGGTCGGAGGCCTGGTGGCCTGACTCTCTTGGATCCTGCCCTCGCCCCTGTCTTAGTGCCAAGAATTTAGGCATCATTGTGGACTCCTCTCTTTCCTTGGGCTCACAAACAAATAGAACTGTCTCTACCTGTTTTGGGATGATACGGACTCTTAGGAAGATCTTCCGTTTTCTTTCCCTTCCTGCACGGAAACAGGCAGTGGTGGCCCTCGTGGTCTCGAGGTTGGACTACTGTAATGCCCTTTATTTAGGGATAAATAAAGGACTTCTTCATCGACTTCAATTGGTGCAGAATGCCGCCGCTAGGCTGGTGATGGGTCTCCCCAAATTCCATTCAGTCTCAGCTACCATTAGAAGCCTTCAATGGCTCCCTTTGGGGAGGAGAATTGTGTTCAAGGCTTTATGCCTGGTCCACAAGGCCGTCCACAATAGGGGGTCAGAAGGTATCAACAGAATGTTTCAAAGATATCTTCCCGGCAAGGACTTGAGATCTGCAAGTAAGAACCGGGTAACAGTTCCCAAGGTGAGCAAAGCTAGGTGGGGGGGGGAGGGCTTTCTCGTTGTTAGGGGCCAATATGTGGAATTCCCTTCCTTCCCCAATTTCCACTCTGGAAACCCATTCCTTATTTCGTAAGTCCTTGAAGACCTGGCTTTTTACCTGTCCTAACCTTTAAGCTTCCGACTCTATAGACACCTTTTACTCTGATCGCTTTCCGCAGCGCCTTGATGCCCCTGGGCTAAGTTCGCGCTCTACAAAACTTATATTCATTCATTCATGACATGATTTTCTTTTCTGCTCGGAATGATGCAACATATTATGTGTGGTGCTTAATTTGCAGTGCTAGATGATGGTGCAACACTTTTTGAGTTTTTATTCATGATAAGCCACACCTACATCAGTATAGGGTTGCATGTGTGCTTCACTGGAGGGACCAGGTTTCGTTATTCCTAACGGAGCAGCTCCATGGCTGATCTGCATATGGCTGTTCTGCAACTACAGAGGAATAGTGGGTGAAAATCAATGGCCTGAGATGTGGCCCCAACTAATTGCTAGTGGCTGAGTCTTATTCAATTATTCCACCCATCTCTTTTTGTTTTCAACAGTTCAACACCCTAAATGTGATTCGTATGCCCAGACTTGGATCTTGTGCTCACTGCGCTATAAGAACCAGGATTTCACTCATTGAAATGACCTATATAGGCTAAAACCAGTCTGGAGTTGCTTATGTTGATATTCTGAGGAGATCTGTTCTGGCCTGGTATTTCGTCCATGACGGTTCCTATTGGAGAAGGCCCATGTATCATTTGCATATGGGTGGTCTCTGTCAAGAATGGCATAATGTGTAATGATGGACTGGAATTTGGGACCTCATAATTATAATTACCAGTGGCAGGGAGGAAACACTTCTTGCTTTTCACAGTCTGATGAGTGCAACTGGTATATCCAGACATGGGTCCCAGCTTTACTGTGGCATATGAATCATGGATCACCTCTCTGAGGTGACATAAATAAGAGGAAACTGGTCTGGGTTGCTCTTGTTCGCATATGGATGATCCTGGTCTGGCAGTTCTGGCTGGACCACAGTTTATTTGCATTAAGCCTTGTCTCTGTCTAGAGTGACATAGTGGACCAAAAGACAATGGACTGGATTGCGGCCTACCTGTTTGCCAGTAGCACAAAACAATTCAAGCATTCAACCCATCACTTCTTGTTTTCTGAAAGGCAACCCCCTCTGTGCGATTGCCGTACTCAGATGTGGGTCATGGGGTCACTTTGCCATAGGAAGCAAGCATAAACTCACCGAGGTGAACTTAAATGCAGTGGATTTTGGAGGACTGTGATGGATTGGAATGCGGCCCAAGTATTTACCAGTGTCTGACATTAATTCAAGCATTCCCCTAATCACATTTTATTTCTGCAAAAATCATACTGAATAAACATGGGACAAACACAAACCTGCAGGATTTTAAGCATATTATGACACGTGCCTCAATTCATGTTATCCACAAGATCACAAAGTCATGTTATGATTTAGGGTGGCTTTTGGAGAAGGTAGTGGAAGGACATGCACCAAATATCAGTTTACCCTGGAGGTGTTTGTAGTCTGTGCGGGTGTGCAAATACAAGGAGACAGGCTTCGTAATCGTCAGGTATATGACATTTTGAGGGAGTAGCCACTTAGGCCATTTAAGCCTGACTCAACTTCTTTGATTCACTGGATACTGCGCATTATGGTGGTATGTTGAGGCACATAAATCTGAGTACATTCATGATGCTTTGTTAATCAATGGCTGAGAAATGTCGTTTATGTCTCTAAGGACCGTCCAGAGGGAGCTATTTACATAGTAAGTGAGCCTACAGAGTAGCTTTAGCTCCGAAGATGAATGGGTTACTCAGTCACAAATGGTTACTGCTATCCCGTCCACCAAAATATAAATCGCATAGGGTATAATGGGATTTATATTTCCGCGGATGGGATATACATCACCGTTGTGACAGAGTAACCCATCAGCCAAGCTCTAGATCTGGCCCATAGTTTTGCACGGTTTATAGTCAAGTCTGACATGTTATTTAGGTGCAGCAGGTACCTAATGAAATCTTTAGCGTTAAAGGTGTTATTGTAGCCATTGACACATATGGAGGGCCCTCTTTCGTTAAAATATTCCTATGCAGTCATATTTCCTTCTGTACCTGCACCAGCTGGGTTTCCATTTTGAGCACCTCATCCCTCAGAATATAACCATTGCATTCTTTCATAGTGCTGCATGTTTGACCCTATGCCTATGAACACCTCATTCCTTCTCTGTCTATCAGAATTTCATATCTGTATAGTAACATTCACTCTGAGGGGCCGTTCAAGTGCAAATCTCCGAAGTCTTTACAGGAAAGGTGATAATGACAGTCATCTTGATATAAATATATAGGGAGTTAAAGTAAGTTTATTTCAGATAATAAAAACCATAATATATTGTACAGAGAGGCTGATAAAATGTTAAAACCTCGAAGTGACTAGATACTATAGAAGTGTCTAACTCACAATAAATGGTATAATTTCGAGCAAATTTCTGTTTAAAATATAAAGACTAAAATTTGTATACAAATGCAAAGAACAGCGTGAGTGCTGCTTTTTCTTATTTCCTTAGATTTAAAAATTTAAATTTGTATAGGGATTTGTATAGGGATTGTGCCACATAAAAAAAAAATGCAACAAAATTCATGGAGGAATGCAGTAAAAATTTAAATATAAACTAGGTCACCAAGCTCGCTATATCTTTGTTTAGTATCCCCTGTTTAGCAGATAAAGTGAACAGAGTTATAAGTTTATTTAAAGTGACACTGTGCCCTTCCTTTTCTGCCTTGTTTCTAAGTTAAAGTGCAAATGTGTCTGTGCAAAATCGCCCACGGGTTTTCGGCAAAACTTGTTTGGAGAATAGTACAGTCAAATTGACTTGGGCAAACATTGCCTTAGCATTAACCCTGGGTGGTGAACTACGCTATGCTTGTGGAGTTTGCGGAGTTCGGTAACTTCGCGATTTGCGTAGAACGCGAAGTTACCGAATACTACGCAATTTGCAATGAAGCGTAGCTGTTTTTCTTCTTTGCGCGCTCCATATGCGTTCTCGCGCGTGCAGTAACGACTTACCGTGATTCTGCGTTCGCCGACGCGATTTGTTATCCGTTCGCGTGCGCCACGAGATTTGGAATCCGGCCGCACGATCCCGCGAGAGTGTGCGAACACGCACACGTCATTCGGACGCGCGATCTGACTTCCGGCGGCAGTGTTGGTAAGATCGCGATCCCGAACACGCAGAAACTACAATCTGGCGAAAAATATCTCTCGAGTATCATAAAACCTTCTCGAAAATGATTATTTTGCTCAAAAAAACTCCTCATATTGTGATTTGGCTGTAGTTTTTTGTGTAAGGAGCCCTTTTTCTTTTTTTACTTTTTTTTTCAAGAGGAAGGAAGTGCCCCTGAGTCTCCAACTTCCTGTTCCTGTCCAGCAGGCTCCTCCCAGTGCTTTGTCCATGTGCTGTTCACTTTCATTTGGATTTGGAGCTGGAAGGATCACTTTTTGTGTCTCTCTGCTGCATCATATCATTGGATTGGATTTGAGGACTTTTGGATTTGAGATTTTACAAGTAAGTTGGAGAATTGGTGTACTTGTTTGTTTGATTGGGGCTTGTTTGTACCTACATTTTTTGGGGATTTTCATCGTTTTTAAAATGTATTGTTGTGGGTGGCCTATAGTTTCAGTAGGGGCCTAGTTGTTTTTCTTTGATTGAAATTTCAGCCAGTAGGCCCAGAGGTACCCATGGGTGCATGTTTCTGTGGTGTCTGTTGAATTTAAACATCATGTAGGGCATGGATGGCATTGGATTGAATTGCTAAATGTGGTTTTTGGGGTGTATTTCACTTTTTATGTGTGTGTTAATAAATAAATACCTTTGTTGGATGTGTGTGTGTGCTTGTTGTGTAACTTTCCAACCTTTCGTAGCCCTGTGGATTTTTGTTTTTGAATTTTTGTATTAAAGCTGTGTTGTTTAGCAGGCCTCCTTTGTCTGGTCATATATAGGCCTGCTTGAGTTCATTGTTTTCCATGGCCTGTTGTGACTGTGAGTGACCATGTGGCTTGGGGCCATTTTGTGGTGGTAGTTTAGTAGTGTGCTGCTTTTTCCATATAGGCCTGCATGTCTTTTCTTTGTTCCCCTTGGCTTATGCTTGTTGTTGTTGTGGCCTGGCCATGTGGATGGCGGCCATTTTGTGAAGGCAGGCAGTGTGCTTTTGCCATAGGCTTGCATTGTCTGTCTTCCATTTCTTTTTGTTGTGGGTGGCTAGCGGCCATTTTGTGGAGCCATCCAGGCAGTGTGCTTTTGCCATAGGCCTGCATTCATTGTCTGTCTTCACTTTCTTGTTATTGTGGGTGGCCTGGACATGTGGGTGGCGGCCATTTTGTGGAGCAAGGCAGTGTGCTTGCTTTTGCCATAGGCTTCCAAGCTTGTGGCCTAGTCTGCCAGTAGGCCCAGAGATAGTCATCATGGGTGCATAAAAACTGTTTCTGTGTTGTCTGTTGAATTTAACATCATTTATGGCATGGATGGCATTGGATTGAATTGCAAAATGGGGTTTTTGGGGTGGTATTTCAGTTTTTTGGTGTGTGTTAAATAAATAGGCCTTTTCAGCCAGTAGGTAACCCTGGGCGTTCAGCTCGCGGACTTTTGGCAACTCCGCACTGCGCGACAACGCAGACTTACACTTTTATTCTTCTTCGCGCGCTTAATATGCGTTTTCACGCGCGATAACGACTTTTTGTGAAGATCGCGATGCCGAACACGCAGAATTTACAATCTGGCGAAGAATATCTCTCGAACAGCATAAAACCTTCTCGAAAATGATGATTTTGTTCATTTTGCTCCAAAAACTCCTCAGGTTGTCATTTGGCTGTAGTTTTTTGAGCAAGGAGTCATTTTTCTTTTTTTTTTACAATTTTTTTTAAGAGGAAGGAAGTTCCCCAGAGTCTCCAACTTCCTGGTCCTGTCCTTTGTCTTCACTTACTTGTTATTGTGGGTGGCCTGGCCATGTGGATGGCGGCCATTTTGTGAAGCCAGACATTGTGCTTTTGCCATAGGCCTGCATTGTCTGTCTTATCTTCCTTTTCTTGTTGTTGTGGGTGGCCTGGCCATGTGGTGGCGGCCATTTTGTGGGACCAGCCTCTGTGCTTTTGCCATAGGCCTCCAAGCTTGTGGCCTAGTCTGCCAGTAGGCCCAGAGGTACTCATCAATCATCATGGGTGCATGTTTGGTGTTGTCTGTTGAATTTAAACATCATTTAGGGCATGGATGGCATTGGATTGAATTGTAAAATGTGGTTTTTTGGGGGGGTTCACTTTTTGGGTGTGTGTTAGGCCTTTTCAGCCAGTAGGCCCAGAGGTACTCATGGGTGCATGAAACAACTGTTTCTGTGGTGTTTGTTGAATTTCATTTCGGCCATGGATGGCATTGGATTGAATTGCAAAATGTGGGTTTTTTGGGGGTGTATTTCACCTTTTGGGTGTGTTAAATAAATGCCTTTGTTGCATGTGTATGTGTTGTTGTTGTGGTTGTTGTGTAACTTTCCAACCTGATTTTAGCCATGTGGATTTTTGTTTTTGCCTTAAAGCTGTGTTGTTTATCAGGCATCCTTTGTCTGGCCATATAGGCCTGCTTGAGTTCATTGTTTGCCGTGCCTTGTGCCTGTGAGTGACCATGTGGCTGGGGGCCATTTTGTGGTGGTAGTTAGTAGTGTGCTGTTTTTGCCACATAGGCCTGCGTGTCTTTCCATTGTTCCTCTTGTCTTACTGCTTCCAAATCCATCCCCATTGCCAGCTGCAGCTCACTGATGCTGCATCCATCCCACGTGATGCACAAATTAAGGCCAAACAGGCTCCACTACATTTTTGTTTTTGTTCTTTGCTATTCTTATTCTTCCTGAGTATACACAGTACACCAGGAAAGCCCTTGTTGTCAAAGTCTCATAAATGGCTACACTGTTGTTGTTCACTGAGTTACTAAGATTTAATAATTGTGACCACCACACACTAAGTTATATATTATATTAGTTTGATTGTACTATTAGTAATTTAAGCACAACAAATTCCACGTTTGACTGATATTCTTCTGGCTTTTTTGCTTTTAGGTGCACAAAAGACTGAGGAGGAGGTGTGTCATCATCGCCCGTTGTACTGCCAGACAGACGTCCTGCTGCTGTACACGACGTGACGTGTGACCTGACCAGACATCTCTGCAACTTGTGCAACTGAGTGCTGCTGACATCTGAAGAAGATGGGCCCAAAGAAAGCAGGTACCAGGTCCTCCAGTACCAAGAAAGTTGCTATTGAGAAGAAGGAATAGAAGAAGGAAGTGGCACTTAAGTCTGGTGTGCCGCCCAATACCTTTTTTGGGAAACAAAAAATTACGCCTGCAGCAGCGGTGTCCGGGGGGCAAGCTGGGGGCAGCACCTCCGCATCAGTGGGCCCAACCCAGGCCCAAGCACATGAGTGTGGAAGAGGTAGCCAGCCTAATGGTGGAAACCAGTGATGCTGAGCCTGAGATAAACTTATCGCTATCTCAAAGTAGTACCCAATCAACGCAGGAGGAAACACAGCAGATAAGTGGTCAACAACAGCCGCAACCACCGCCCGCAATAGTAGTTGTTCCTCCCGAAGTAGGGGCAGTTCAGGAAATTGAGCCTCATGCAGAGGAAGAAGAAGAGAAAGCCACTCATTCAGAAGATCCATTGTCTTCCAAATCCCCAGCAAGGAAAAGGAGGGTTAGTCCATCAAGTTCTTCGCCAAGCCCCCCTTCTGATGATCTAGATGCCACTTGGAAGCTACAAACTGAGTCTGAGAGGGAGACATGTCCCAAGACCAGGCTAGGGAAAAGGAAGTTTCCAGAAAGCCTTACACTTATGGAGGTTGATGTAGAACAGCATAATGATGATGATGAGCCAGTCATCACGAACATCACTCCCGGCCCCGAGGAGATGGAGACCAACAGTATTACCCTATCCAAAATCACTGCGAGGGATGTAGCACGCATACCTCCAAAACAGGTAACACCAACACGACCTATAGCTTCCATATTTGCATTAGCAAAGGCCCGGCAGCGACCTACATCCAGCACAACCACCACCTCAGTAGAAGTAGGTAGTGGGACAGCACAGAGTCAAATTCAACCCACACCCTCCAGTTCATCCGGCATTGGAAGTGCACCTCCAGCAGGAGGCAAAAGTTAAGCTCCCCAGTGTGGGACTTCTTTACGGTTAGCGAAAAGGAGGAGAACATTGCTATATGCTCCATTTGTAATACCTCTGTTAGTCGGGGTAAGCTTGGTACAAACTATGGTACCAGAGGCCAAATAACCCATCTGAAAAAACACCACTTGATCGACTGGGAGGACCACCATCGCGGCATAAAGACTGCAACCATTGGTGTTGGTGGGGATAAACGAGTAGAAGATCCGATCACGGTGGAAGAGGAAGGACAGGGAGACATTCTCTCTGGTAGTGGTACACAAAGTAGCCCTGTCTCCAGCAGTGCAGTGGTATCGTCGCCCACATCTTCAGCAACATCTCAGTGGCACAAGAGTAAGAGTCAGCCTGAGACAGCAAGGAGTACCGCAATGAAAAAAAGTGCATCATTGAGCCTAAGAGAAAGGAAAACCATGCAGCCTACCATTATCAGCATGTTTAGGGTGGAGGGGCAGTACGAACGCAACCACCCAATAGCACGTTTGTACAATGCGAAGCTGGCTAAAATGTTAGCACTGGACCTTCTCCCTTTTTCTTTTGTTGAAGGGGTGGGTTTTCTGGAATTTGTGACAGCCATCTGCCCAAAATGGCAGGTTCCCAGCCACTACTATTTTGCCAGAGTTGCTGTTCCAGCACTACATCACGACGTGCTGGAATTGCTTGGAAAAGCCTTGAAGCAGAGTGCTGTTCAGAGTATCCACCTGACAACAGACATGTGGACCAGTTGCCAAGCCACTGATTACATGTGCATCACTGCACACTGGATCTCTTTTGTGGGGGTTAGAGAACAGATATCTGCTGGTGTTGACGCTGCTGAGATTTTTCATGCCACTCGCAAACATGCAACTGTAGCCATGTTTGCCATGGAGAAATCTCATACTGCTGCAAACATTTTGGATGAGTTTAACAGCAAGGTCTTTGAGTGGCTGCGCCCAAGAGGGCTTAACATTGGTTTTGTTGCCACGGACAATGGCAGTAATTTAGTTAGGGCCATGAAAGATGGTGGCTATTTCAGGGTCCCGTGTTTGGCACACTGCATTAACATTGTTGTTCAAGACTTTCTGAAAAATGAATACAAAGTCAGCAACTTACAGGCCACCTGCAGAAGAATATGCACACATTTCAGCCATTCTTTTAAAGCCCGGAAGCAGCTGAGGGTCATTCAACGTGAGCATAAAATGCCAGTCAAAGCACTCATCCAAGAGGTGCCAACACGTTGGAACTCAACTTATTACACGCTTGATCGTCTGTTTGAGCAGTACATACCACTCAATGCTTATGTCATGCAAAGATTAGGGTATCCTACTGTGAGAGGCATGACCGTTGAGATGGGTCAATGGGACCTCGTTAAATGCCTGACAGAGATGCTACTTCCTTTTGATGCTACTTCCTTTTGAGATCTTCACACGTGAAGTCAGCAGGGAGGACTACTATGGGCCAAGCTATCCCACTGTTGCACATGCTAGAGCAACAGCTGAAGGATGTGTCTGAAACGTACGCAGGTGTGGATGACAAACAAGACGCATATCATTTGGTGGACTCCTTAGCCGTTCGCTTATCTGAAAATACTAGGATTCAAAATAACATTGTGTCACATCCACATTACATTACTGCCACAATTTTGGATCCACGGTACAAAGTATTTCTGAACAGTAAGGCAGTAATTCCTTTTTCAGAAGTGGATGTTGCCAAGTACAAAACTTTGATAGCTGGGCAAGCCATTGACTTTGAAAACGAACGTCTGGTAATAACAGGCCCCCCGCCCCAGGCCATAACAAGTACTATGGGGCATCCAGAGTCAAGTTCTACTTCGGAGCCTGAGGGCAGTGCGTTTGTCTCCCAGCAGTCACTGACACCAACACTACCAATAACATCAACAACAGCAAGAACAGGATCATCCACAGTACAATAGGCAACTGATTGGTTTCTACGGCAGGGGTATGGTAAGTCCAGTGCTGATGCAAAGGCAAAAGAGGCCGAGCACATCGGAGCACCCCGGAGCATTGAGCGGACGGTCCAGGCCTATCTGGATGACCCAACAGAGGTCTTCATGGATCGAAACCCATTGGTTTATTGGTATGGGAAAAGAAGCCAATGGACAGTGCTCAGCAGGCTGGCGATAAAGTATTTGGCTTCCCCTGTCGCAAGTGTCTCTTCTGAGCATGTTTTCAGTGCTGCTGGTGCCATTGTAACTTTGAAAAGAACCAGTCTCTCGCCCAAAAGCGTGGAGAGGTTAACCATGATCAAAATGAATCAGCACTTTATACCACCGGAGTACAAAATACGTGAATCACAGCAGGAAGAGGAGAGCGACTTCGATGACGTAAGTAGTGGGTTACTAACCTACTTCTGTCCGAACCACCAGAGTTTGAGGACGAGCTCCTCTTCCCTGACAACTAGGCTTTCAAATTGTTACTTTCTTCCTTCCTTTATTTGTGTGTGTATCTGTCTTTCTGGTTCAAATCAAATCACAACAAATCCATCACCACCGTCTTCTCTTTTTATTTCCCTATTGGAGTTGCACGTCTGTGCATTTAACTGTCCACTCCTCAGAGTCCTGCTCCATCTTCCTGACTCGCCCTAATTACATTTCCGTCAAGCCAGACATTGGAGTACAAGAAATGTTGCCTCTAACAGTCCCTCCATAAGAAGTGAAACGTGACTATAGCTATCCTCCGTTTTGTTTCCGAGCCGAAACTCATCACTGTCTGAAGGCTACCGCCTCTGCAGGCATCCACAACTCTTCACTGTCAGAACTTGGGCAGGCATCCAAAAGTAAACTCATCACTGTCAGAAGGCTACAGCCTCGGCAGGCATCCAAAGCTCATCACTGTCAGGACAGAAGGTACTTGGCAGAGAAAGACAAGACTCTTCGAAGAAACTTGCTGACATTTCTGCAAACTCAATTGACCAATGACCGCTACCCAGGCCGCGGCCCAGCACAGCGCTGACCATGTGAACCAACTTAAACTGCGACAAAGTGCCACAGATGGATAAGACGAAAACCGAAACAGTGACTAACAGCACTCAAAATGAATGTGGAGTAATAATGAGGCCACTGCCTCGTTAAAAAAAACACACACACCTGTCAGAACTAGGCATCTGATGATCTGACAGCCAAAGAGAAGAGCAAGACAGGTAATGATGGCATGCATTGGATGCTTGCTGACTCTGAGCGATTGCTGTTGTTTGTTGTGTTGATGTTGTGCATGAAGTCAAACTCTACTAGTAAATCTACAAAGTGAAAGTGACTCAAGTGATAGTCAATGTTTCCCTTCTTGTTGTTTAATAACCAAATTGTACTCCTACTACTGCAGGTGCAGGCCAATATCCGTTGCAATTTTTTAATATGGAATATGGACTTAATCTGAGTCACTACAGACTGAGTTGGAGTTGGACAACACGTACCACACCATGATGATGACCATACTATCTTTGCACGCAGTCAGTCAGTTGGATCGGAGATGATTGATGGAATAACTGCGTTTCATGAAGTGGCATAAAAGGTAAACACAACAAATCAACAAGAACCACAGCAGACCTACATGTCCATGTAGTGGTGGAGTCGAGTGTAGTGGTATGACTGACAGCGGCGCATTGATTTAGTCACTTAATTTTGAAAATGCTAGGTTGCTGTACATGCCTTTTGTCTGGCTCTGTCAAAATTTAAGGTAAATGGAGGTTGGGTCTCGGCCTGGTGCCGTGGGCCTGTTCTGTCCTGTTGTAGCTTAATGCTGTAAACAGAGTAGACATGATGTATCCAAGCCGCCTCAGTCTGAAAGTGTTCTCTCTTCTCTTCTTGCACTCCACCGTAATTGATGCTTTTTGTTTATTCATTGATTTTTCAATACCCCTTTTGTTTTTCCATCTACACTTACAGGCCAGCCTTTACCCTGTGCTATACTGGGAGAAACAACTCACACTTACCTTACCAATCCGCATCAGGCAGGCAGTGGCACCCAAAATTGATGTGCGGAGCGTCCATGGAAGATAGGACCAAGAGGAATGACGAGATTCAACTCCACAATTTGACCAGAATAATACAGTAACTTTAGTATCATTCATCATTCGTCTTTTAATTAATTTGATTCCTTTTTTCTCTTCAATCATTACGACTGTGTGTTGTGTTGTTGTTTGTTTGCTAATTGATCCCTACAACTATTTTTTAATTTTCTTTGCTATCTTTAAAAGTAAGCCCGGTACAACATGTAATTTGGGTCTCTCTGAGGGCATACAGGCAAGGCAAATTGCATAGAATATACAGCTGCCCTGTACTGTCTAATTGTCTAGTAGTAGTTAGTAAGTACTACTCATTAACCATCAAGTTATCTTCATCATCATGCATGCATTTCCTTTTTCTCCCTTTATAGATTTATTGGATAAGATCATGGTCGTCTGCCAAGATTGTGTTTTGCTTTTGTTGTGTCCATGCGTACTGTTTTTCTTTGTTAAACCTTTCCCCAAACCCCCTTCCCATCCATTCATCAAACCCTAACCCTCTTCCCCCGGGCTGTGTTATTTATATTGAGGTGTGATGTGACTACATTAAATGTACACCAACAATTGATCACACGCTTGCTGGGGCAGATGTGGTGAAAGCAACACTAATTCAATTTCAAGGCAGGGCGAGGATCTTCTTCTGCTTGCCCACCCATGCTCAGTCTATGTGCAAGCCAATTTTTTTTGCAAAGGGACCTAATACATCATAATTAATTGCCGGCATTGATTGGATTCATCATCAACATCCTACCACACAGCAGTAAAGGTTACGAATTACGATTGTGTTAAGTGACTCACTCGACACAACTACAGTTTGTAACTTCTTGTACTAGGCTGTCCCCGCCACCATTATGTTTTATTTTACTTTAGCAGTTGCAATATTGTTTGTTTGGCAGTCTTCTTCTGTACTGTACTTTACTTCGTTCTACTACTCCTCCCACAGTCTCTCTCAGGCAAGGGACTGTCTCTTTTTTTTTTTTTTTGCAAATGCGACTGCCAGTGTCTACTACTACCACCACAACCATGGCATCTTCTCCATTCTCTTGGGAAACCATGCAGCCATCGCTGTGCCGAACTTAATCATCATCAATCACAGGTAAGATAAGTTTGGTGGGAGGTATAATGGACTAGGAGGAGAGACTGACAGTACTAGTAGGACAAATAACTCACTGAGGGGTACCGCATCTATCTTTTTGTGTGTTACATAATCGGCAGATTATTTAAATCAAACACTGGCTGCGGCCCTGCAGCAGCAAGGAAACCTTGTGACGTAAATTCATAAAACAGTAACCCCCCCACAAAACATTAACATCGTATGTTTAAGTATAAATATAATTTATTACCCTAACAAAAATAAACTATCCCACACCTGACCCACCCCTCTCCCTAACCCCAACCAATGTCCAAAACGAAAAAGTCCAAACAATGTCCATAAACCCCAATGCCCAATTCCCACCCACCAACAAAAGGACTAAGAAAGGAGCAATCCAACGGGGTCCTAGATAGTTCTTAGATTCGGCGGGCTTTAAGGTGTTTGTCCATGAGGATCTTGACCCGCTCCTCTAGGTGCTCCTCTAGGCGTGCCATCCGGAGGAGCATCTGGCGGCGAAATGCCCTGCAGTGGCATCCAGGGTGGGGGGCAGCAGTGCTGGATGTTAAATAATTGCGGCGGCGGGCGGCTGCCTGACCGCGGTGCCGTACCACTGGAGGCGGGGCCTGGCTGGGTCCCGGGGCATTGGAGGAGGCTGCAGCTGCTGCTGCCTCCTCCTCCTCCTCCGCCTGAGCCACCAGCCGCCGGTACTCTTGGCAGATGGCCTCCAGTTTCCGGCGCTGGGCCCTGGATGCCAACTCCTTCCGTGTTGGTTTTTCTTGGGAAGGAGGATCTATATCAAGAAAGAAAAAGAATATTGTTATAACCAATACTCTTAGCAAAACAGTAACACAAAATTAATTCAACACATAGTGGCACAGTAGCACTAGCAAGCACAGTACATAACATTTGTGATAATAATCTATCCTCCCACTTCCTCGGCCTCTAACATTTGTGGGAGTTTCAGGCATTATACTAGCACTATGGACTCCAGTACACAGTACACCAGTCTTCTTCATATCTCTAGTTTAGCGAAATTACATAACCTTGTTGTAGCTGGCATGCCAGCTCAGTCAGCTAAGCTTGCACCCAAGACAAACATACGAGTCATGACGCAGACTCACGTTAGTTTTATTTACTACTGTCTGCAGGTGGGGAAGCTCATTTTTTTCTATTACGGGTGGCACTGGCCATACTCTCTCTGTTACATGAAGGGCAATTGCTCAATTTCACTTTCACCCTGCCCTGGCTACTACAAAAAGGCAGATTATATATCTGATCCAATGATCATTGCTTATATATGTGACGACGACATAAGGTCAGTAGCGGTCGGTGGTGGGAGTGCTGCCGAGCGGTGACGTGGGGAGGGGGAGGGGCAGGGCAGGGGAAAACTAATTTAGTTGCGCGCACTGCATCGCATTTGGCGGTGCAGTGCGCACAATGAAATTAGCTTTATTTATTTTTATGTTTACTTACCTGTATTTGGCCGTAATCCATAGTTTACTACCCCCCACCCTGCCCCTCCCCCTCCCCACATCACCACCTGGCAGCACTCCCACCACCGACCGCTACTGCATAAGGTACTTTGTTTTGATTGATTGTGTAACCAACAGATAGGCCACCCTTTGCAGGCTGGCTGACACAGTCGAAAATAAATTAACATAGGTAGGGAGTGGTCCTCGGAGTCTGAGGAAGGCGCTTGATAACTAACTATACACAATATATATATATGATGTGCTTGCAAACTACTGTGAGTCAACTGTATTCTGAAAATACAACTTATATTCCCCTCGGCTTTGCTACTCTGGCGCGGTTTCTTTTACATTCTCTTCAAACTAAGACTCTGCATCCAGTGACAGTCTCCACCTATGCTGTCTTTGATGAATACATCCAGGCATCCATCCATTCAAAGTAAATGTCTATCATTCTTCTTAATCTCTCCACAAACCTTAGTTTGTTTCACCAACAACCACCCATGCGTCACTCCTTCCTTGCTTGCCTTGGCTTTGAGTTTGACCCAAACACCGCTGATGATTCTTGCTATCCCCAGTATCCACCCATACTGTGTCGCCCACCCAGGCAGGCATCTTCTTTCACCTTCCACCCATCCTTCAACAACCCATGCATCTGATTCCTATCAGCCACCTATGCATGCTTCCAACGTATCCTTCTCTGCCAGTCATATTACATCTCGCCCGTCCTTCCTCCTTCCACCCTTCTTTCCCTTTTTGTTCAACACATCCATCAAGGTCATCTGATCTGACTTTTAGTCTTCTCCATAAAACTTTCACAGCTGAGTTGGAGTCAGATAGAAGAGGCCATTGGTTACTCAACTCACGCTGCTAATGCTATTGCATTGCTAATGCTAAGTACAGGGTGTCTTCTTCAACCGTTGTATAATGTTCACTACAACTTCATACTTAATAAGTCTCAGCAGTACAGTGAGTGAAGTGAACACCCTTCCAGCTAGTGTAATGTCAATAAGTAATGAATATAACTTACCACCGCCCGCCACTGCTGCTGGCTCACCCCCTGTATCTCCTGCAGGTGCCGCATCTCCTGCCCCCTCTGGAATGGCCGCATCGCCATCGCTGCTGGCCCCGCCAGCACTGGTGGTTGGTAGTATGCCTAAAAAACCATTACACATTTTTAGATGCCTGTACACCTCCCCCTATTTATTCGTTTTCACTAGCAAGATTGAAAAAAAAGTTAATACATACATATACAACATACATCACTAGTCCAAATCGGATACTAGAGTAGAGTCAGTAGACACTAGTAGTGTTATGGTCCCTAGGGTCATTATTATAGTCTACTCTACTCTTTGCAAAGTTAGCCTGAGCCATGCAACCACTTTAGCTTCATGTCTTTTGCGCATGTTACCTCGCAGCTTGTTGTGCAGTAAGACGCCTTTGAGCCCACATGAGCTCATACAGCTACTGTCTGAGCGTTGCGTACAAGAGGTCAAAAAACAAGCCACTTTGTTATGGAGTTCGGTTAGTCCCTATTGCTTAGCCATAACATGTTACACTTTTTGGCATGACTGAGAAATGCTTGAATTATACTATCTAACGCGCACCATTTTTCTCATAACAGGCGGAAGATTCCCTTCTACGAACCAGAGATTTGCAGAGCTTATGATGCATGTAACCAGTACTTCTGCGTTCTACGGTGAGGGGTCTCCCAGAATTCGTACAGATCTTTTGTCTTCTATCATGCACTTGTAACAATGTTTATTGTTTTAATCTTATGCATTTTGCTGTTGGAGCTGGCTGTAGTACACTGAATTTTATAGAACAACGTACAGAGCTTGTTAGTTGAAAATAAACCTTTTGAACTTACACAGACTCTGTGGTATTTGGTGTGGTGGTGGACTTACACGAGTGAGTGAGCGAAAGGGTGTTATGTTCTGGGTTGTGTAATCATTGGGTATCTTCGGGTGGGGGTTCGGGGACCTAATGAGACACTATAGCTAGTCGGTCAGGGGATTGTGGGTTCACTTCTGACTAAGGTGTGAGGAAGGTCCAACCTCCCATCACCAACATCCTATTTTCTTGTGCATAGTTCTGTATGTGGCTGTGCAGAATCCCCACAACAGTAGTAGTATGTACTATATCCTATCAAAAATAGTCAAATATCTGGTTGGGCATTTTGTTGGTGGGAATTGTCAAAGCCTCAAGATTAAGAAGACTAGAAGAGGACAACCCAAAGGACTGGACTCAGTGGCTAGAGCTATTGGTCAATCTGAGTTTTATTCAAAACCGTAAAATAAAGAGTGGCAAACTGGGCAAGCTTAGCTACAGACAGACTAATAGCAGTAGTACAGAGAGTCATAGCAGAGGCAGTTAGAACTTAGAGGCAGGGATAACCAGAATTTAGAAACAGATAGTCCAGATCAAAGAAGCTTTTGTAAAAAAATAGAATTAGGAAGTGGAACCAGAATTAATAGTTCGGAAAAAATAAGGTGCAGTAAAAGTTAGGGAAATATAATTGTTAATATTAACCACTGGAGGACTTACTGGGGCCAGCAGCAGGGCCCTCGGTAGAGGAGCGGTCCTCTGGTGGTTGTCCCGCCGACTCGGACCCCGTCTTCTTGCCCCTGGGTGCTGCTGATCAGTGATCATGTAAGATATAATAAAGAAAGAGACAAACATTAATGATTGCTGTGAAACAAATACATTATTTAAAAAAACGCTCAAAAAACATTTTAGGAAACAACAATTGCAATAAAATTGACCTATCTAATCAGATCGACTACTGGCTTGCGGGATTCACGGACCGTCTACTTATTTATGAACACTAATCCAGTGTTCCATTCTGATTGATTTGAATCCAGAATACTAACTAAGCCTAAGTACCACCTGACCTAGCCCACCTATTCCAGACGGGCCAATTGTTCACTAAGTCTGCATTTCCATTTTTTTAGCCCTCAAAAATGCATAGATGAGATGGAGGACACATGCATAAATTTGTGCATACACCAAATTGTTGGTTGGTTGCGTCTGATGTTCTGCTACTGACTGACATTGCTAAGCCTACCACTCACTAAACAATCTACAAAAGGTTCTACTAAGGACTGGGGTAAGCAGCACTCAGTGACAGAGGATGCGTCACGCAGACCGCTAAAAAATTATCAACTAATACTAACTAAACCTAGTATCAATCCATCCGCCACTATTTGACAGGAGGACAAAGGAAGGACTAGAGTCTCTGGCTAAATCCCTCAAAGATATTGTATGTCGAAGCACGGTAGGTATGACCACTATGTCAATGGGTAACCAGGTAAAAGGGTTTTATACTTGCAATAAGTGCAAAGCGTGCAAGTACAGTAAAAACTGTAAACAAGTCAGGTTATCAACTACTTGTAAACCATTCACGATCACCAAATATGTTTCCTGTAATACAGACCATGCTGTATATGCCCTGAAATGTCCTTGTGAGAAATATTACATCGGAAGTACTATTCATCCAGCTAAAAAGAGAGTTTTGGAACATTTGAGGGCAATTAATAAGGATGACAAACAGTACCCAATAGCACGACATTTCAAGTTAGTACACAAACAAAATGCTAACCTCCTTTCCTACTGTGTCTTAGACACCGTTCCAGTAAGAGAGAGGGAGGGGACAGGGTTTTGGAATTAAGACGCCTGGAATCAAGGATGATAATTGAATATCAGACAGTACAGCCATTAGGGCATAATATTGATGAGGAATTATCAGTGCATCTGGGCTAGTGATGATGATGTGAAATCCCCGTATTTTAACATAAACTCAGTATCTACAATGTACATGTGTGTGTACATATATAGATATTATGTATGGCTTTTATCCTCTTCTTTGTGGTTTTTGCGTATTGTTGTTTGTAGCACTGTTATATATTCACGATTATGACACTGTTTTGTTATATGTGGTTTTTACAGATCTCCTGCACTGAGAATGTTTGGTTAACGAGTTGAGAGGCAGTATCAAGTTTGGATAGTCGTGGATGGACGAGAGTAGCTACGTGCACTGGAATATCTCCTTATGTACCCCTGAAGTCACAAGGAAGTTTAAATTTGTATTTGTACATCACATATAGAGTCTACTGCCCACTAGGGCTTGATCAGGAGTAATTCCTTACCCATCGGTATGGTTTGGCATACGTGCGCACTGGCGCAATTGTATGATTAAAAGGAACCTGACCGTGAGGTATAGGCAGAGGGTTGGCCTCCGTTTACTTTTCTTTTGAGTATCGCGGTTAATGTGGCTCGGACAGGAGCTGTCATTAGAGTACTAACACGCGACAGAACGGCAGCATTGTAGACCACTGGCATTAAACAGTGTGTAGGCACTAGCCGTGATTGGTAATAATGCGGTGGAGATAAGCCATTGGCACCTTGTTGGTGTAGGAGGAACAATAAAGTTCAGGCAGCGTTAAAAAAACGTAAACAGACAGTCCCGTCCTCGCAGCGGCACTTGTTTATTTAGCTATATCCTCTGATACTCGTTTTCCTCACTATTGCACAAAAGATGAATTGCACTTTTAAACCAGTATGATTTAATATTGTGTTTAGGTTATATGTTTCATGTTCAATGGTGCATTTCGTTGTAACTATGATGTAGTCTGTTTACACTGTTTATTCGTAGTCACAAGTCATGTGATGTTTATTTAAAGCAGTCTGTAACATCAACTCAACACTCATGAACAAGGGACGTTGGTTCCCGAAACGCGTTGAGTGGAGCATTTGCTGAATTAAAATCTGCTTGAAGCAATTGGGTGCCGTGGATCATTGTTCGGATACAATAATGAAATATGGATGTTTGGGGTCCCGCTAACCCGCCACGGCCCGCCGTCGTGTGAGGCAAGGATTGAAGCGAGACTTTGTTTGGGATATATATATATATATATATCTATATCTATATCTATATATATATATATATATATATATATATATATCCAACCAAAATTCCCGAAACCGGGATTCTTCCCGCACTCACAGTTATCCACAATAATTTAGTCCAATCTGTTATGCTTTTCCATGGGGTGTTTATTTACAGCATGCCAGCAACCCCTACGCGTTTCGGTCTCAGCCGAGACCTTGCTCACGGAGACAAAACAACACAAAAAGCGGCATTTCCACATTCTATTTAAACAGGTTGACATCACATCCTGTATTGTCTCGCTTTGCATTGTGGTATTTGCAGTTTTTTCCTCAAATACAATCCATTTGCTGTCAATATTAAACCAATTAAAAATTGTTACGCATTACTTTAAATCAACAAATTCATCTGATTAATCATGTCTTTATACACTATTATGTTGCCATCGTGAAATCAGCATTCTTATTTTTGCCTGTTATAATCTGTACGGTATTGCTAGATAGAGGTTAATCTTTCGGCAGGAACTTTTCTATTTACTGACTGTTTATGTTTGCCCTCCAGTGGGCTAAAATTAAATAAGGCTATTTTCTTTACATAACCAATCTAACCAAAACAGTTTGCACACAAGATACACCGAAAAATTCCTATGTCTACTATCTGCCCTCTAGTGGGCAAACTCGTCCCCATATGAGTTACAATACCCTGTCAGATACCGCTCATTAGATTGCTACTGATTCCACCAATTGACGACGGTGCCTTACATCACCATCAAAAGATATACAGCTATTAATCCAAAATTTCAAGGCAATTCCCTACTGATTGCTATTCAATAATCTGTGATTATAAAAAAGGGGGATAAAGGGATAGATAAAAAGTGGTAAAAGGGAAGTCAAGTGGAAAAAGTGCATGTATATTTTTTGTGACACTACATTACATATAATTCCAATCAGTCTTAAAAAAATTCAGTCTCATTAGAAGTCTAAGACCTCAAGTCCTTACAAGTGCGAGTGTAACTCTTCGTCTTGGTTCAATCCCATAGGGGTCAGGGTACGAAAGTTTAAAATATGTTTAGATTCTTTCTGTCTCAGAATCCTCTCTCGGTCACCGCCCCTCGTATTCAGTTCCACTTGTTCAACTGCGTAGAATCTTAACTCTTTCCAATTGCTTCCATGTTCTTTTTCCATGTGTTTAGCAATGGCATTGCTTCTGTCAGTGTTGATCGTTGCCCTTACATGTTCAAGGATACGTTTTTTTAATTCACAGATGGTACTGCCCACGTATTTTAATGTACATGGGCATTCAATTATGTAAATTACAAATTGACTCCTACATGTAATAAGTTGATTTATTTTCCACATTCTTTTGTTGGCCATTTTGATCTCTTTAATGTTTTTAGCAATTGTGCAAACTTTACAGTTCGTGCATTTGTAAAATCCAGTCGCTTTAAGCCAATTTTTCGGTCTTGTGTTTACAAAATGGCTGTGAACTAATTGATCTTTTAAATTGTTTGCTCTTCGATATGTCAACTTAGGTGAGTCTCCTACTATCCTTGCAACCGTAGGGTCTAACTGTAATATGTTCCAGTTTTTTCGCAGTATTTTACTAATTTGTTTGTTTTCTGTGGAAAATGTCATTATTAGATGAATTTCATGATTATTTCCCTCTTGTTCCTGTTGTTGATTTTTAACTTTAATCAGTTCTGATCTCATTAACTTTTCCGTTTTCTGTCGGCAGGCATGTATCACTTTAGACCTATATTTTCGCTGCTTAAATCTTGCACTTGTTACCAGGCTGTTTGTTTGCCATTCTTCTTCTTTGGAGCAGATTCTTCGTATCCTTAAGAATTCTCCGAATGGGATGCTATTAATTGTGCTCGGTTGATGGAAACTTTCGGCATGTAAGATGGCATTTGTTGCCGTACTTTTGCGGTGTAATGTCGTATGGACTTGATTTTCATAAATATAGATTTCAGTATCTAGAAAAATGATTCTCTCCTCACTTATGTTATAGGTAAAATGTAGATTGGTCTCCGTGTTATTTAGAACCTCAAAATATTCTGCGAAATCCTCCTTGCTTCCATCCCATATGATAAATAAATCGTCAATGTAGCGCAGCCACATCACGATTTTGTTGACAAAGTGATCATTCTTTGTATTCCATGCCAAGTTACATTCCCACCATCCCATGGTAAGGCATGCGTAACTGGGACTAAATGCGAAGCCCATCGCGGTACCATTCACCTGCCGATAGATCTCATCTCCAAACATGAATATGTTTTCTGTTAGGCAAATCCGAATCATCTCCATTAACATTTTATTGTGATTTGAAAATTGAATATTACGTTCTTGCAAAAAGAATTCACAAGCATTCAGACCAATCTCATTGTTAATGTTCGTATAAAGCGATATTAAATCCATTGATACCAATTTGTATGAAGCTGCCCATGGAATTTCCTGTATGTGTCGTAACAGGTCCCCAGTATCTTGTAAATACGATGTTAACTTGTTCACGTAGGGTATCAAGTATATATCCAAATAATTGGCTATAGGTTCCAATAGGGCTCCCTTTGCCGAGATGATCGGTCTCCCTGGCGGTTTGGTGGGGTGCTTGTGAATCTTTGGGAGAAAGTATATGGTCGCTGTTTTAGGATGTTCTGTAGTCAGATATTTCGCTTCATCCTCATCCAGGAGGTTATTGCTTTTCCACATATTTATTTTCTGGTCTAACTTCAATTTAAATTTCTTTGTCGGATCTTCCTTCAGTCTCTCATAGAAGCCTCTATTTCTTAGTTGAGAGTGCGCTTATTGTAGATATTGTTCTTTGTCCATAATGATAATATTACCTCCCTTATCCGCCATTTTAATTTCAATGCTGTCATCTTTTTTGAGCTCTTTCAATGCCATTCGTTCCTCTTTGGATAGATTATCTGTGTATTTTGTGTGTTTCATTTGGTATAGTTCTTTAATTACAGCCTCATGAAAGAGGTCGATCTTATTTCCGTGTGGCAATTGGGGATAGAATTTAGATTTTGCCTTCTGCCCACTTGTTCCTGCTCCCAATTGTGTACAATGTACTTCTAGATCTGTATCTTGTGAATTGGGGTCTTGGTCCAGTTCCATTTGGGCTATAAAGCCCTCTGAATCTTTGGCTGCTAGATCCATACTGGGTAGGGTAATTTTTTTCTAATAATTCGCCATTTTTTGATTTTCAGCAAAGATTTTGGCCAGTTTAATCTTTCGAATGTATTTATATAAATCCACCCTTACTGGGGCCAGATCCATGTTGTTTGTCGGGCAGAAATTTAAGCCTCGTTTTAATAAATCAATCTCTACATCCGAGAGCAATCTTTTAGAGAGGTTGACTACTTGCAGGTCTTGTGGGAGGGTTCATTGTTGGAGTTTAGTTCCATTTCTGTTTCATACTCCTCGTTCTTGCACCGACTCTGTCGTTGTCGGTTGAGCCGCTTGCCTCTTCTCGTTGGCTTGTTCGGGCGCGTCCGCGTCCCCTGCCTCTTCCTCGATTTCCTGTCGATTGTGCTCCTATGTTTTTCTCCCAATTCTTTTGTTGTAATGCCAATCTCATTTCCTCTAAAAAATTGCACCTGGGACGTCGTTCATTATTCTCTATTTCTCCTTCACTTGCATCGGTCGATGTTAAAGATGACAAGCTGTCCGCCGTATTCGTGGCCCTATCCAATTTATCCTGTTGTTTGAATCTGTCGTATTTTCTGGCAATGCAAAAGCATTGAAATTATTACATCAAGCTGCAGTTCCACTAGTCGTTACTAGATGTCCCTCACGAGTCAAATGCAAAAGCATTGAAACCCTTTCATGAAGCTGCAGTTCAGCTCTCTGTAGAATTTATAGTATTAGCTCTCACCTCAGGGTTTCAATGCTTTTGCATTTGACTCGTGAGCGACATCTAGTAACGACTAGTGGAACTGCAGCCTGATGTAATAATTTCAATGCTTTTGCATTTGACTCGTGAGGGACACCTAGTAACGACAAGTTGAACTGCAGCTCTTTGTAGAATTATTTTGATATTGGATACTATAATATTCACTGCCCACTGCTAATCTCATCCCATAATGCTTTGCAGAGCCTTTGGTTGGGATTGTATTTTTGCCCATAACTGTGCTTGGGGTGGTCCTAACAGGATGGGACCACCACTGAATCGTTCAGCATGATGTGTTCTTTGTGTTCAAGGCATCTGCTTGGTCCTCCCCCTAGGTTAGGAGAGATCCCAAAATCATCACCTCTCTCATTGGCTGCTATTTTCAAAGTTCACTTTTGTGAATTGGTTATATGCTTTTTTAGCATGTAAAGTTGCTTTATCAAAGCATTTGTGGGTGCAGTTTAGTAGCTGATTCCACTACGCGGAGGGACGCTAACGGAGCGGAGTTCTTTGCCCACCCCTAGATTTGTTCTCAGATGTGCGAGTTCCTGCATCATGACAGAGTGGAAAGCCTCCACATTGTCATATGGGACGTTAGGATTAAACTTTGATTTAATCTTCAGACCACTTTTGCAGGATGAATCAGTAGGAAAGCCTAAGGTATTTAAAACACTCCCCACATCGGTGCCATTGGTAGTATCAGGGTTATTGTCCAATTCGTTAATGTCTAATATAGAATTGATATCATTCAATGTGAAGGTCGTTGATGAACTCGTAGTTGGCTGGGAAATCATGGTCCGACTTCGCTGTTCTTGATATTTTGGCATCAGATGTAGCTTCATTAGTTTTAATTTCCGTACAAAGAGGAAGAGATCAATTCTTACATCAACATAATTCCAGTCAATATTTGGACAAAAAGATAGCCCCAATTTGAGGAGAGATTCTTCTTCTGGGGACAGGATACGTGAGGAAAGATTGATGATTGATTTGTCTATAATATCCTTATTTGAAGTGTTTCTATAGCAGAATTTGTTCCGGCCCCCTCTCCTGGTCAGTCTTAGTTTTTCTTTTTGTTTGCGCCCCTTCCTCTTGGTCTTCCCCGTCCTCTTCCTTCTTCTTTTTGAGGTGTTCATTCGTTTTGTTCTTTCTGCTGTTTGAGTAGTTGGAACTAATGCAGGAAGGTCAGGGGACGCAGTCCTAAAGGGACTGCCGGGGTTAGTCTTTCGGAGTCTGAGCTCACGTCTGAACTGGAATCCATAGAGGTTTCCTCACGTTGTTTCTGATGTTGAATGAACTGGCGATCTCGTTGGGCCCAGTCGAAAAGTTTGGCGTAGGTTAGAATTCTTCCCTCTGCGTAATCTCTTTTGTCACGCAGGAATTTACGCTGTTTCTTAGCCTTTATAGTATCTTCATATGATTTCAAAGGGCCTTTCAGAGATTTGAAGAACTCAATTACCAATTTATCTTCTTTGTATGCATCCAGTTTTGATCGAACAATGACCAACTCCTCCCTGGTTTTGTCCAGGTCTATTTTCGCATATTTAACAAGGATTTCGAGCATTCCTTTACAGGTTTTTGCCATTTATAATGCACATTCAGTTAGAAGTTCCGGATTGGGATTTTCGTAAGTGGCTATAATTGAAATTCGTAATCCCCTTGGGACACGGCCAACCTCAATGTAATTTGTGAGAGAGGTTACTTCCCACCACTTATTTAATTCCCGTTTAGCAAGCTTCTTAAGTAGGTTTAGATTTTGCTTCAGAGTTAAATCTGAACTGCCAGTTGCTGTTCCAGTAATGGTTAGAGGATGGCTTAGGTCAGCATTTTCATTAAATAGAGAGAGTGCAGCTGCTTGCCTCTCTGTTTCCCATGCATTCATGTCCAATGCTCAAATAAACCTTTGTGGTATGAAACGACCCAGCAGTAGGAATACGCACTGCCGCGTGACAAAACTCCAGAATTACCAAATCCGAATAGAGATGCTGCGGTGGGGAGAGGAAGACGGGGGAACACGTAAGAGTATCCCGACACACGGAGCTCTCCGACCCATGCAATCAGATACCTCCTGAGCCCCACGCCTCTCACTCACCACCCAGATGCAATGATGATCAGTAGCCTTCAACAACAAATATCCAAAGTGGAGCGGCTGGGACGACGTATAAATGTAGAATTTCCAAGAAATCTGCCTAACGTTGTATGCCTGCCCTTCATAGTCGGTGCCAGCCGTGGCAGCAGAAACCACAAAAATTCAAACAATCCTTAAGCAGTCAAAAGGAAGCGGCACACCGTTTCTGTCCACGGGTAGTTTATTGTGCAAAAACAACAACAATGCGTTTCGGCTGGACGGCCTTTGTCAAGTTTGAATAATAGACTAGAGCTAGGGTTTTTGGCGTAGTCAGGAAGTGTGGCGCTCAGACTAGTATGCGTGGTGTAAATGTGAACTAGAGTAGGTACGGTGCTGCCAGGTCGGGGGATTTACCCAATAACCCCCGGAGGTGTGTGAGTCACAGGACCCACACTGGGAAAATAAGCACAGTCCCGGGCACACGTAGTAAGGGTATAACGATAGTGTGACCGTATTGTTCGAATAACAGTTGTGGGGGTCGACACCTATTAGAGTTGAAAAGTTATTTAATGAAAAACAACTGAATTAACAATAAACAACCAGCCGACACGTGTTTCGTCACTCAGAGTAATCCGGTGACTCTTCAGGGCTGTGTAGCAAGGAGGAGACGGTGCTCCACGTATCAGAACAATCCAAGAAACTTCTACCTTCGTCCCAGTACTCAAGCCTGCTACATTCCGCTGATTACTTCTCCTTGGCACCACTGCCCTCACCGCCCACAGGCTTCACGACTAATCCCGTGGCACGCACCCCGTGCCCGGTCTCTACGTGGAGCACCGTCTCCTCCTTTTATTAGTGCTTTGCGCACACCCCCGAGCCGGGTTGGAATTATCACCGGTCTCACGGGTTCTGCTTTTTCTATCCTCACTCTTGCTACACAGCCCTGAAGAGTCACCGGATTACTCTGAGTGACGAAACACGTGTCGGCTGGTTGTTTATTGTTAATTCAGTTGTTTTTCATTAAATAACTTTTCAACTCTAATAGGTGTCGACCCCCACAACTGTTATTCGAACAATACGGTCACACTATCGTTATACCCTTACTACGTGTGCCCGGGACTGTGCCTAAGTTTGAATAATAATTTATATACATAATTACATATATGTGCTTAAAAAAATTATGTAGCTAATCCTTGTAATTTATATTATAATTTCAAATTTTTAACTAATATAAAAATATAACAAATACATATATACATATATATATATCAAAGGAATAATTTGGTGGAATATATATATATATATATATATATATTAACCCTGGGTGGAGTTCGCGGGGTTGCACTACGCAGAGCTCCGCGAGTGGCAGAGTATAATAGAAAAATGCCGTTCGCGGTGATTGCACAGTGCCGGATGCTTGTCCGCACTGTGCAATCATTGCAAACGGCACCATGCACAGCGCAAGCTTTCCTTTTCTGACGCTCGAGTAGATTTTGACTCGAGCGGCAGCTTTCTCAATGTGAACGGGCAGTTTCTCAACGCGAGCGGTCACGAGCATACGATACCACTCGCAATGTGAAACCTGACCCCCCACGTTGAGAAATCTCACTGGGATATTGATTTTCCACGCTCGCGCTCGCCAACTTGATGTTGACGATCGAGAACGAGGAAAAATCTCACCGGGATGTTGATTATCCACGCTCGCCAAATTGATGTTGACGATCGCAAACGAGGAAAAATCTCGCCGGGATGTTGATTTTCCTCGCTCGCGGTCGCCAACTTGACATTGACGAACGCAAGAGAGGAAAAAAACTCCGCTCCGCAACGCGAAGCGGAGTTTTTCGGAACTCCGCGATCTCCGAGTAACGTGGAGTGCAGAAAACTCCGCAAACTCCGCGAGCGGAGCGGAGTTCACCGCCCAGGATTAAGATATATAAATATATATATATATTGTCCCAGTTTGGTTCCTCCTTTCGCCAGACTCGATAACGCTCAGTATGGGTGCGAGCTCCCGCGGCTGAACCACGCCGCTTAACACATCTTCCAAATCCTCTTTCCAGAGGAAAAATGGTCCGCACTCTTGCAGGTTTTGCGATTTTTATTTTTCTATCTCCTTCGTTTGATGTTCATATGTATAAACAGGAATACAGGTGAAACAAGATCTACGCGTTTCGGTATTACAAATACCTTGCTCAAAAATCGCAAAACCTGCAAGAGTGCGGACCGTTTTTCCTCTGGAAAGAGGATTTGGAAGATATATATATATATATATACAGTGGAAAAAGCAGCGAAGCCGAAAAGCGTCCTGTTCGCTTTCTCGGTATAATAAAGTAACCGAGTTCATCCCCTAAAGGAGTGCGGTCTCTTCACTGCACTCTAGAATCTCGCCCCATAATGCTTTGCTGGGCCTTTGGTTGGCATTGTATTTTTGCCCATAACTTTGCTTGGGGTGGTCCTAGGAGGATAGGACCACCACCGAATCGTTCAACATGATATGCTCCTTGTGTTCAAGGCATCTGCTTGGTCCTCCCCCTAGGTTAGAGGGGACCCTAAAATCATCACCTCTCTCATTGCCTGATATTTTTCAAAGCTCACTTTTGTGAATTGGTTATATACTTTTTAGCAGGTAAAGGTAAAGTTGTTTTATCAAAGGGTTGTGGGTGCAGTAGCTAACTCCGCTACGAGTCGGAGTTTTTGCATGAATTCCGTGTTTTCAATGTAATGCGTAGTTAGCAAATCTCCACGACCTCCGTTAGCGGAGCGGAGTTCATTGCCCACGGTTACAATACACCCTGCAAGACTCTTAGCTTAATACCAGCATCTGTAATCTTAGCTTAATAACAGCATCTGCAAGACCCTCACTGGCACAGTATCTAATTTCTAATTTTCAGAGGCCAAAATAGACACCAGCAGTCAACTAAGGGTGTTTTGACACAATGGGATGATTACGTTGCCAGACCGACTGTCTGACCACCATGGCTGCAGTCCAATTCTAACAGCCGAGGCTGCAAAGCTACACCCGCCGTAGTACAAAGAATGCAGGCTGAACCGCCGGCCATCGCTGTCGGAGTGTTCACCATATAAGCCGTGGCGGTCAGAGTAGCTTTTGCATGGGCCATGGCAGTTGGAAATGTTGTCGATGTGAACTCCCATGCAGTCAGGGCTGTGGTACCACTGCCGAGCAGATGACAAGTAAACCATGTACTGGTGGTCCCTTGTTGGCTGTTTCATGACTGTGCTAGACTGCTGAGCTACTGCTACAGCGAAGCGGCACAAAAGTGCACATTGGATGCAGAATAAATCAACACAGCTAATGGCCATTGCCAAAGTGGACACACCTACAAATCACACTATAAAACACACCCCATACCAGACCATGATCCTTTGCCTCTCCACTGCAACACAGCAACTCAAAGCAGCAATATTAGTCAGACAAGGCAGCCCTTTTCACACAATCACAACACATGCACGCCACACACGCTCTTTGCACATTTTTCTACATAATTCCTTGGTGTAACGGCATTTTTCGTTTTCTAAACTGTTACTTGCTTTATTTAATTAACTTGTCACCTGACAAAAATCCATCCTTATCTGACACCGAGTAGTCAATGATGGTGGATGAAGTAGAGCCACAATTGTTTGGAGCCCAAATCCAACAAACTACTATCACAAAGGAAGAAAGAAAATTTCGGACAGGATAGTCAACAAAGTGAATGCTGCAGGTACCACCCTGTGCACAAAGGAGGACATCAGGAAGAGGTGGCATAACCTGAGGGCGAGGGTGAAGACCTGGCCTCTAGACACCACCTTGTGGCCCAGAAAACTGGCAGTGGTCCTCCCGGCCTACCATTAGAACTTACACCCTGAGAAGAGAAGTTGCACACCATCTTGCATTCTGAGGGCTTGACGGGAATAACTGGGGGAATGGAGTCTTGTAAGTAACATCTCACCAACTGTCATAACATATCATTGCTTTGTTTGCACACATCTCAGCTTTTGCGATGGTGGTTCTCATCTACATTTCCTATATGCAGTAGCCTAGGTATGAGCGATGTGTCATTGGCAGTTACAATCAGTAACCCTTCACTTAAGATCACATGTATCATCCTCAATTACATCCCACGTGTTGTAATGCTGCCTGTAACTGCATTACCAGCAAATCATCATCCCAGCACCCATAATATGTCAAATGTCTAATAGTATGGCCCAGCACAACTGCATTTTTCAAACAGGTATGTAACGCAAACCAGATTTGCTACTGTTGGCAAGCAAAAATTGAAATGACTACAACTACCCTAATGCCCTGTATCTCTAACTCTGAAGAAGTGTTATGATCCATAAAGAGGGTGCGCCTGATGCGACATGAACACTGCCAGGTCAGGTGGTCAGGGGTTTACAAGTGTGTTGGAGGTATCAGAAACACTGAGGTGAACCGGGACCTTTCAGAACTATGAGTTCCATGAGCAGACACTGGGGAATGGGGTGGAACATACTCACGCAAGCTTGAGGAGGAACCGCCTTCAAAGGCACTTCTGCATCATTAGATGGGGCCGATTATTTTGAATCTCAGGAATATGAGACATCTGAGGAGAAAGACACAGTCTGGCAAGGGTGCCTTGTGCACCTGCTGCTTTTCTTGTGATGTTCTACAAGGGAATCCTTTGCTAGTAAGGATTCCTCAATTACGAGATGCACAGGAGGGTCCCTCATAAAACCAGGGTGATCACTGTATTTGATTTCGCTGTTGGCGAGGCACACGCTTGTGCCTCGTGCGGTGGGAATCAGTAGTATTGATAAGACTAAGGCATTATTTTCCACCATTGGTGAAGCCACATGTATGTGGCTCATGCGGTGGGAAACTCAGGGTGCAAAATAAGTGAACAAAACAACTCTGGAATACTCCGGAGTAGACTATCATTGCATTGGTGATATATGTATATATCTTGAGAGTCTTTGAATGGGTACTCCAGTTAAAAACCTACGCCAAGGAATCCAGAGATACTATTGACTGGTGGACATGGTTCCAGTTTATGTTTTCAAACAATTCTAATTTGATAGTGCTATGACCATTTTACGCACTTACAATTGCTCATTGTTCGCTACCTTATTTTGC
Organism: Calotriton arnoldi; assembly: GCA_963921515.1. Taxonomy (NCBI): domain Eukaryota; kingdom Metazoa; phylum Chordata; class Amphibia; order Caudata; family Salamandridae; genus Calotriton; species Calotriton arnoldi. Next base: position 1,471,710 of record CAWUFW010001960.1, on the reverse strand, counting down.
CTTTTTAACAGGGGGTTGAATAGAGTGCCTGTTTCTTTGATGTCTTCAGGCCTGTGAATCAAGGCATGGGAGTAGAGAGGGTAGGTGAAGTGTGCACATAACGTTTCTGCCTACGTGTTGATGTTACCTGGTTGATAGGAGTTTCCTGATGCCTACTTTCTATCTTTTCCTAATTGTAGCACTGTGTAATCCTGGATTAACGGTTATGCCCTTGTAAAGGATTCCGTGGCTGCCTCGCTTATGGTCTCTCTTATTGTTGTCTACAGGTAGATATCGAGACTCATAGAGAGATAGTAAATGATAACTTGGCCATAGTATTGTATATGTAATTCCAATACGTTGTATGTTACAGGTCTCCCTCCCGGCTGTTCCCTTCCTTTCCTTCCCTCGCTTGATCCCTTCAACAGTCTGTGCTATTATAGCATTTCAGACATTGGAGTTATCAGTAGGTGGACTATTCAGTGCATCAATCCAATCCAGAGGATACTAAACCCTGGCAAGAAGAGCCACCAGTGTTGTTTGTCCATACTCCGTTGTCAGACATGTCACCACTGAGGTTCACCTCAAATGCAGTTAGCCATTAGTCAAGTGTGGGGTAGGAGAGATTGAAATGACTACAACTACAATGAGGCCCTGTACCTCTAACTCTCAGCAAGAGCCACCAGAGTTATTTGTTCGTTCTCACTTGTCAGTCATATCACCACTGGGGTTCACCCCGAATGCAGTTAGCCATTGGTCAAGTGTGGGGTAGGAGATATTGAAATGACTACAACTACCATTAAGTCCTGTACCTCAAACTCTGAACAAGACCCATCAGTGTTGTTTATCCATACTCACTTGTCAGCTATGTCACCACTGAGGTTTACCTCACATGCAGTTAGCCATTGGTCAAGTGTGGAATAGGAGAGATTGAAATGACTACAACTACAATGAGGCCCTGTACCTCTAACTTTGAGCAAGAGTCACCAGTGTTGTTTGTTCATACTCACTTGTCAGCCATGTCACCACTGAGGTTCACCTCACATACAGTTAGCCATTGGTCAAGTGTGGGGTAGAAGAGATGGAAATGACTACAACTACCATGAGGCCCTGTACCTCTAACTTTGAGCAAGAGTCACCAGTGTTGTTTGTTCGTACTCACTTGTCAGCCATGTCACCACTGACGTTCACCTCACATACAGTTAGCCATTGGTCAAGTGTGGGGTAGGAGAGATTGAAATGACTACAACGACCATGAGGCCCTGGACCTCAAACTCTAAACAAGAACCACCAGTGTTGTTTGTCCGTATTCACTTGTCAGCCATGTCACCACTGAGGTGCGCATCACATGCAGTTAGCCATTGGTCAAGTGTGGGGTAGGAGAGATTGAAATGACTACAACTACCATGAGGCCCTGTACCTCTAACTCTAAACAAGAGCCACCAGTATTGTTTGTCCGTAGTTCCTTGTAAACCATGTCACCACTGAAATTCACCTCACATGCAGTTAGCCACTAGTCAAGAGCCACCGGTCTTGTTTGTCCATAGTCAGTCATATGCCATGTCACCACTGAGGTTGACCTCACATGCAGTTAGGTATTAGTCAAGTGTGGGGTAGGAGAGATAGAAATGACTACAACTACCATGAGGCCTTGCACTTCTCATTCTGAACAAGAGCTAACCAGTGTTGCTTGTCGATACTCACTTGTCAGCCAGTGTTATGTCCCGTATAGAGGCCCTAATGTAGACCCGTTCATACATGCCCTAAAATGGACGTATTCATATTTGCCCTAATATGGTCATATTCATACTTGCCCTATTATGGTCATAGCAGCATATGCCCAATTATGGTAATAACTGTACATGTCCTATTATAGTCATGATTCCTTATATAGGCATGATCTTTCACCTACATTGGTCCTTGCTAGTACACAACGTGCTCTGAGGGCTGAACGTTATCTATCCTGTGGTTTTGAATACAGCAGGGTTTTTCCCAAACACAGGCCCACACTGTACTCATCAATTATGCATGGCTCTCTAGGAATACACCACCTGCATAATATGTATGTACAAAGTTCACCCCTGACGTCTTCCTCATGTCTAATGGCAGACCAATACAAACCATACTGAGGACCGAGACTCTTTAGGGTATAAATACACCACATCTTGACCCGGTAAGATAGAGGGAACCGAGACTTCCATGCTGACACACTGACCAGAGACGCTGAGGCTCCTGCATGCAGTCGCTCCAGCTGACAGCGGTCTAACACAGCCCTTGCGGGGTGTCCAACTCGAGACCAGTATGGGGTCCCACACTCTCTCTATTCAGGTATGGGGGTTCGACTAAATCCTAGAAGGATTCTTGGCTCTTAAGCTTCTAGACCTACACATATGCTAGGTACACTCAGGTACATCTAGTTAGGCATCATAGGAGTACGCACACTTTGCATAAAGCTTTTTATATTCATGTATGTATTCATGATTATTGCAATATGGTAGAACTGTTCTATCCCTTTGCTTTTATCGTACTGCTGATAATATATCTATGCTATTGTCTGCTGGTTGCCGCAGCACATATATTTTACACTAGAATAACAACTGTTCAATAAATACTTATTGAAACGCCCGACTGTTTATTCTGTGTAACTCTCTGAGACAACCGAATAAGTAAGCACGAGTGACTGAGCAAAAGGTAGTACATTGTTTCCACGATTCTGAGGAATTTGGGTTGTCATGATCTAAGGTTGCAAGAAACTAATCTCTCCCCGATAAGAGGAGATTCTAGTGGCACTGTGAGCTAGCTAATGCAAATCAGGCTAACATACGCGGTGGGGGTGCACAGAGCCAGTCAGTCACCAAGCCCACAGTTTATGTTATCCAAATGCGCAGGTCCTGCATGGGTACTATAGGAACTACACGACACCAGGTCACCACTGAGGTTCACCTCATATGCAGGTAGCCATTGATCAAGTGTGGGATAAGAAAGATTGAAATGACTACAACTACCATTAGACCCTCTTGCTTGAACACTTAACTAGATGTACTAGAGTGTTTGTCCATACTGACTTGTCAGCCATGTGACTACTGAGGTTCACCTCACATGCAGTTAGCCATTGGTTAACTGTGGGGTAGGAGAGAATTAAATGACTGCAACTACCATGAGGCCCTGTACCTCTAACACTGAACAAGAAGCTCCAGTGTTGTTTCCCAATTCTCACTTGTCAGCCATGCCACCACTGATCCATAGATCATATGGACTGAGAACTTTACACACAATGCTTCTCAGGCCCATGTCTGCCTACTAAGCCTGAACTTCCCCATGTCTCCATAACTGAACAGAATGAGGCCATGAGTGACACCATATCAATTGTGTACCTGAAATATCAGTAACGCATTATGGTAACCCAGCTGATTTGTAATGACTGGTGACCCATTGACACTGCACAGCACACATGATTACCAAAGCTAAATATACTACCAAGTTGTGTGTATGCCTGTATTGTATACAACTAGATTTGGAATGTACTAATACACATGTAACTTCTACACTGTGTTGAATTCAAGTTATTAGGGGGTGCCATGTCCCTCCCTCTTGTCAACATGAAGCATATAAGTACAGAAAATGATCAGACGAATACAATTTCATGTAATGGATGTCTCCCAATGACTTGCAAATGAGTCAAACACAACAGGGATAGTTCACAATGTTGACCTCCACCCATTTTGTCACTTCCAGACCTGAACTCAACGGTACCAAATTATCTGGATGTACATGCCACATTTACAAGAATAACAATCTACTCTATGTCTGAATAGGTCAAACAAGCACAACATCTGGCCAGAGTCAGGACACTGCCCACACTCCACCTCCACCCGTGGATCAAGCCTACAGTGATGCATAATCTCCTGGACATATGGACGTGGATGACCTACCTGGCCCATGTGGACAACCAGGGCAGACAGCAACAGTGAGTCTCACTGTGCCCACAACCATACCTCCCGCCTCAGCTGCAACATCTCTGCTGAACTCTGCCCCAAGAACAGGTGTATCTAGCATGGGGAGCAACATTTCCTGCACACGTGTCCCACTTCTGGAGGTGAGGATCGACAACACTCTGAATGAGGATGGAGGAGCCAGTGGGAGTGGGCAGGCTGGCCCAAGGACACAGGCCTGTTGGGGCAGGCTTCATGGGAGGGTCACTGTGGGCCCACAAAGTAAAGCCACTGGTGCCACTGACACCCAGGTCAACATCACTGAGTCCTAACAGCCAATGAGGACTACCAAGGAATGATGGACCAGGTGATTGAGGAACTCTGGGAGATAACACTGCTGCAGAGGTCCATAGACCAGATGCTAGATACCTACAATGACAACTTGGATCAGCTTATAGGGGTGCTGAGGGGCATTAGCACCACACTTTGCAGGGCTTTCCCCCCTCAACCAACCCCTTCCTGTGGTCCATCTATATCTGGCCCTTCTATATCTGAGGCAGCCACACGAAGGGAGGCCCTGTTAGAGGAAGACTCCTCAGACACCCCTGACCCTGCAGGCAGCAGCAGATCCCCCCATTGTGGGCTGGGACATACAAAGAAAAATCCACAAGTTTTGGTTGGCAAGGCACCCACCACCACCAGGAAGAAACATCGTACCTGATGTCCTCCTTAGTGTGCAACACGTTCACTTTTATCACTATTCCTGTACACTTTTCCATGTCTGATGTGAGGAGTATGTTGGACTTTGGACGTCAGACAATGTGGTTCCTACAACAATGGTTTAATCCACCAACACTGACTACTACACTCCTGTGTTGTCACTATTTGTCTGTATATTGTTTGTATTCTTTTCACATTGCGCACTGCAATGAATTCACTTGTCACAAAAACATTACCTCATGTATCATTCACATCTAGCAACTTCTGAAGTTATCTGCTTGTGAATTACCACATGTAAGTAGAAGCTACTTTTGTAAGCATAGACATGTGGAATGTCAACAATGTGCAACTGAGTATCACAGCCATGTCACCCCAACTGAGCATCACAGCCATGTATCCCCAACACGGACATACAAGTGTACAGTCTCATGACATCTTTATTCCATAGTTTCAACCTTAGGCAGGCATAATGTCAAAAACAGAGCTAAATAATAAATCACTGAAATGATCTTTTTCCTGCCTACATAACAAACCCTAAGCTAGGGGTTTTTGTTGTAAGGTTTTTTCTCAGGTTGAGTACCCACCAAGATTATATATTTCCATGCATTCTCAATTGTCTCCTCTTTTAGAAGATTTTCTTTTAATACTTTGCATTTTGCACAGATTCTTATGGATTGTTGCACATTTTTAAATTAATGTGTGTTGTGTTTTATCCTGTCCATTGCCTGTATTTTTATTATGAATCATGTTCATGTATAATTGTGATATCACCCATTTGTGTCCGTTTCTATTTATTTGATTTTATGGCCTATATTGGGCAAAAAAATAATTGTTGAATGATTGATCTGTGTCAGTGACCACAAATGTCATGTGCATACCTCAACAACATGGTCGGAGGGAATACATCAGACAATGCCAAATAGAATTGGTTCATGGAATCAGCTGGAGCCACATCGACAACCTCACCAAAGGTATCCCACATCACTGAAAACAAGAAGCGAAAACAAGGCAGAACAACAGTTTCTGAGCACAGGTTCATTCCAATCTAGTCTTGCTGCATCCACAAGCACTGTGGCATACAATGAGGAGACACATCAACAGCTACATCCAGTTCATACATATTGAGGACTTAGCCAATGTGAAGGGAGACTAGCATGATTTGGCCCAACAACAACATTGTGTTGGAGAACATGATGGCACACATATTGCAATAGGGCCACCACATGATAGGGAAGAAGTCCAGTGGAGTCTTAGCAAATTCCATCCTATAGCTATGCAAGCTGGCGTGGTACAGGAGTAGTGCACCTAAAGTGCGTGCCAGACATTCCCAGGAACAATCCATGTCCATTTCGTACTTAAAAACAGCATCATATACCAGCTGATGTCACAACTCTGAAATGTCCAAATGAAGATGACATGGTGAAGGTACCTACAGCAGACCGATACAAAGAGATTAGCTAGGAAGCCATACTTATGACACCAACCACTGTCAACTTCTGGAGTACACAGTACATGGGTAAATGTTACCTACACAAAGCAACATCAACAACATGTGCATGTGTCAAGAACTTCCTCCACAAACAGCCATGTACAGAGTTTCCCACAGTTGTACATACAGAACATGTTTCCATGAACATCTTCCTCACAGTCACTGTAACAGTCAAAGTCATGACATCTCACAGAATACTTACACTCATGAGAAGAACTTGTTGATGAGCTAGTGACGCATGTCAGCTCCTTCCTCTTCACCACTATCATCATTTGGCATTTCAGGATCCTCACCCAGTGGCTTCTGCTGGTCTCCATACTCAGCTATGAGAGGGATGTTCCATTGCAGTGCGAGGTTGTGGTGCATGCAGCTGGCTATGGTGATCTGGCACACCTTCCCGGGTGAGTAGAGGAGGTGTCCCCCAGTCCTGTCCAGACATCTGAATGTGGACTTCAGGAGCCCAAAAGCCCACTCCACTGGCCACTGTGTTCTTTCATGGGCCTTATGGAAGCGGACTCCCCCTGGCGTGTCTGTAACAGCACTGTGCACATCATACAAACCTACATTGTAGGATGGACACCATCATGTTGTGTAGTCAGCATTGCACACATTGCTACTGCACCACTGGCGTACAGTTAACCGCAGTATTCGTGTATTCATGCACAGTAATGCACTGCACTGACATTTGAGGATTATTATAGGCAGAGGAATGGTGTCATTCATAAGGTGACATGTTCCAACATATTTGTAGTGGTGGAGATGCACTTAGTAGATTATTAGTCTAAGTGGTCATCAGCACAAACATGGCGGATGCCTGACCTCCCTAATGGGACATGAACAATCGTTCACCGCCGGCAGTAGTCAACCGCGCAGTAGGTGGCTTCATCCACGGCAGTCAGAGACTTAGCCTAACGTTGGATAATGTGACTTCTGCGGTCCAATGGCTGGGTCCGTCTACACAGAAGGACGTCCATGTAGCCTACATGTACATTGCGGATTGAAAAACAACTCACTTGCATCCAGACACTGCTGCTTACACCACCTCCTCAATGGTATCTGCTGTTTGCCATCTCTGGAAGCAGTCAAGGCACGTTGTACAGAGAGCAGGGCCCCTGCCTTCACACCACAGAAATTGGAGATCATGGTGAATGAGGTCCTTTCTCTGTATTGCCAGCTATATGGCTCAACAGAGAGGCAGGTGAGTACTGCTAATATAATCTGTACTCTGCAAAAATTATCGTATCCAATTCCATAGGCCACAGTGTGCCTCTGGGTCCCAGACTGATATCAGAGTTATGAACGTCAGATAGTGTGGCCCCTACATAACATAGGACAATCATGTCGTGGTCATGTGGCACTGTACTTAGTGGACTTAACAGCACCATAGTGATGTGTAATCAGTCCTATATCCTACACCGGTTGCATGCACATATCTGTCCATGGATAAACTTTATGTCAGCTATGATGAATTTGCTGTTCAGTTCATGGCAGATGTACTAACAAATGTGTAGGCCTTACACACTAACTTGTCTATGTATCTTGTAAATAGCATGTGAGGATGATGTGAGATATGTGTACAGTCCCACATATCACTCAGCACACATCAAGCCTCACCAAACTGTTGTCTGGGAGATACCAACACCTCACAGACCCCTTCGGAGTGACCCCCTACGATCATGTCATGTATAGCATGGCCACAAGATGTACTGTTAGGTATGGAAAATGTAGACATGTGATGGTCATGTGAGAAAAGTATGCTCAGCCTGCAGAGAGTGAACACTGATAAAGAGTTGTGCCCAGTTTGGTTCATGGCCCAGGCTGTAGCAGAGTTAATGTGGATATGGGACTAATGCTCTCCCTGTAGATCTGCTGATCTTCAGATGTGGCCTAAATTAGTGTAACAGGACAACGAGTTGACCTAAATGCACCAAGTATTACTGCATTTGGTATGGTGCTTGATGAGACCTTCAAACCCAAGACTACTGTCCAAGGCCCCAAAATGTTACTGTATGTCATTGCCTTAGGACAGGGTCCTTACTCCCACATGTCTGGGATTTCACTGTCCTATGAGTGATGCTAGCATTGTACAGGAACATTGCTCATGTGAAACATTTACACTGAAGATCGTTGGTTACATCTACAGTGTAATTTAGAAGTGCATAACCAGCTGTGTAAGAATGATCAATCATGAAGTATGTACAATGGTATATTGATGTCGTCCCATATACACTGCCACTTATGGCGTACAGTGTTTTCAGTGATGCCAGGACTTCCCACACAAACACATTCAGACATAAAATGATGTCCAGATGAGTAAATCACATGTCTACTAATCCTCAGAGTGGGAGCTCTCAGTGACACATATGCCAGCCCTTTCATTGTGACCCATATCTTAGAATGTAGTGAATACAATGCAGATGTTTTGGACTGTATGAATGAAGTCATTTTTCCAGACTGTTCAGGTGTCTGTCCAATAAGACGCTAGTACCATACCCTTCAGGAGAACACAATGGTGTGCTGTGTTACATGGTAACTCATTTCAGAGCACATGTGGTATGGTCCAGGGCTACGTGTTGTCAGTGGGCTGGCCTAGTCAGTATAGACATGATCAGGATTGAAGGTAGTCCTCAGATGACTTCATCAGTCTGCAATAATGTGTTTAAAGTGCTCAGCATGTGAGCATTATGCATGTAGTGTGTACACTACTGATCAATAGTTATGCTAGCTGTCTACAACCTCTGTATTACCCTAGCAGATCACTTATATCTTGCATATCTACTTGGTCTCTTCATCTATTGTATCCATAAATGTCAACGCCCTTCAGAAAGTGTCCATGTGGAAAGATACCGCCCAGAAGGTACGGACTCTGGCGATCACTCATTGACACAATGTTCATTGCAGGAAAAGGTGGAGGACCTGAGATCCTGGACCCGGAAGATCGTGGAGGTTCAGCTGAGGCTGTCCTCCCAAGGCAGAAGAGGCATGTGCCAGACCCTGACCCCCCTAATAGCCCGCATACTGATGATGGCCTACCCGGAGCTTAATGGGCAGTTAAGAGCCCAACAGCAGCTAGGAGGGGGTGAGTATTGGCTGGAGTGAAACATTTAGCATGACCATCTATCTTTTGTTACAGGCAGCTATTTCCCCATCAACCTTGTAGGTGACTCATGTTCCATGCAATGGGAGAGTTGATGCATTTGTAGGTCTCGTAGTAGCTGCATGGTGATAACCGTAGACTATTGTCCATGTGACCAGGAACTAAGCAGGCTCCATTCAAATGTCACTTTCCAGAGTTCAACTGCCACATGGCTGCCTAATGTCACAGATGACCTACATTATCTTTTGAATTCATGTGTGACAGTGGTCCCAAACATGCCACTTGTCATTCTTGTGTCTGGAGTGATGCTCTCTCACTACTGTGTCTCATGAGATGGTGGACCACTTCCTTGGGGCTTGGCATACAATGCACTCTGGATTCAGACATTGAGCACTGCTTCCCCTTGATAATTGGGGAATGTACAGTATCATGATGTGGCTAACACCACTGGTGCCACCTGTATTGATCCCCACATGCTGGCATGTGTACCTTTATGTGTTGTACTGTCATATGTACAACTGTTCCATACATAATCTAAGGGTCTACAAGATTTTATTCTAATTCCATCATATTTGTATGTGTTGGTCAATGTGTTAATGGCAATAGTATTCCGTGATGGGTATACAGAGTAGGTATAACCACATACATGGGTGTGTAGACATTGGTGGGTGAATCACCAATACCCAATGAATTTGATGGATGTCATTAGTCAGGTCAAATTGTTGAGGCTATGGCACACATGGCTGGAAGACTTCCAGTGCTATCTGGCAATGTAAATTTACATGTCATTGAGAAGGATGTATTCAGTTAGGTGTGATACACATGTGCATTTGTGGAGGGTCATTCTGTGGCTGGTGACATGCATCAGGAAGTGACATGCTGACATGTTGGGATCATATGTGTGTGTCAGTAGTAAGACTACATTGGTATTTGTGTTCACGAGACAAGGAAGGTACAGGGAATTCCCTTCCCTTTTAGACAAGAGTAAGACCACTTTATGGACTGGATATTTTCTAAGCCTCATGTACTTTCAGTGTTCTAGTGGCATTGACATTTGCAATGTGAACGAGGTGTGTTCACAGGAACCAATCTTGACTGGGATGTTCCTAGGCAGACTCACGTACAGTGTTTCTTGGTGCTGAAATCGCACACCACTTGGAGCCATATTCTTTCCATTCAACTCTTCTGTACTACATGTGACTCCTAGCTAAGCTACTCATGTGCGACTTTCATGTGCGTCATCTGACAGCGGACAGATGTGAAAGTGTCACTTGGAAAGAGTGAACAGTATGGAATGGGTACTTTCATGTCACCTTCTTCTTGGTAGTCACATATTGCTGCAACTTAGCATTAGCAGGTGCCCAGCAGTTTTGCATGTTGTGGGTTAGGGACACCTGACTATATGCTGGTTGCAGTGCCTTGTGTGGATAGGTAGTAATGCATTCCATGTGGTATGCTACAACGACCTAGGTTGACAGGGTGATGATATCTCCTGATACACACATGAGGGTGCAGTTGGAGCAGACTGTGGTTATGACATCATTATGTGTGACTGTGCACAGGTCATGTAGCATTCATGCATGAGCTCATGCCAAATTTTGGAGCCAATGTAGTCATCCTTGAACGTGTTTTGATCACATCACACATCCATAAACATCAGCCACACAGATACATGTACACACAGCCACACCTCAAACTTCACATCCCTCTACTTCCAAAACCCCACCCCGTGTCTCACATCCTCCCCAGTTCCCCCAAGAACATTTTTTGATTGCCCTTAACCTCTTCCCTGCCACACCTGCCCACCCCCTCCCAAACCCGGGTCTGCTTTCCCACGCCTACCCATCTCTTCCACTTCAAAATCCACCCTATAAACACCTGCTCCCATCCTAAAGCCATCACTACCCCTGGCAAGTAAAAGGGCATTAGCAAAAATGAGGCAAATGTCCTGAAACAGACCTACCCCATCATAAAACACAAAGAACATCTTCCACACCCCAACCCAGATACTATAAATCATAAAAACAAGTAAAACACTTGTTCCCCCCTCCCTAAACCCATCACTACCCTTCTGGCGTACAAGATTCCCTGCATGGTCAAAACCCAGCCCTCCCCGTCCCACGACCAGCCCTCCCACAGACCAACCCAGCCCTCCTCATCCTGAGACCAGCCCTCCAACAGACCAACCCAATGCTCCCAATCCCAAGCCCAGCCCTCCCAAGGACAGGCCCAGCCCTTCTGATCCTAACCCCAGCCTTCCCGTTCCCAACCCCAGCCCACCCAAGTAACATCACCGAGGTGCCTGGACAGCCCACTAGATGCCTCTTCCTGGGGAGGTTTCCCTGGCAGTGTTTTGCAATGTAAGTTTGGTGGCACAGCAGTGTGCTGGCCCATACAATAATGATTGGACTGGCCATTGGCCTTTGTGTGGGAAACCAGCTAGTTGTCTCTAATTAAAACTTTCTTGGTTTTGAAGACCTGTGTCCTTCTATTGCTACTGATTCTAATTGTTCTTAGTGATTAATTTGGGATGTGTGACTACATTTGTGTTTGTTACACCATGATAGCTGATCCATTTGTAGTGGCAAGCATAGTCAGACCTTGGGACAAGTTGTGGAGTTACAGAGGCCGAAGGTCAATGTTCAATGCATGTATATCTAGGATGAGTTCCAATTGGGGCAGACATTGCATTGGGTGGTATCTGCTATGGTAAGTATTGCAGCTTGCCTTTGGATGCACATGTAACTATTTGCATATGTGGGTTTTTCCACATACTTTTAAGAGATGTCTGACAACTGCTGTTGCTGCAGTTTTTTTAAGGACTTGCACTTACGCATTAGCCACATGGCATGCCACTTTGTGACACTATTGTTTGACCATGATATACCTCATGCCACAGGTCCTGTCTACATGGAGACTTTGAGGCATGTGCAACATGCACTGTGGCCTTGGCCTGTAGCCTTTCTGGAGTCCCCCTGGTTTGGGGCACCCAAACTTCAGCAATCTTTACATTGTGGACTTAAAATATTTGAAACCGCAGTTTGTGGGAATCAAATGTACCTGACTTATCTTTTTCATGTGGGTGATGTGTGAAGGCCCATTACAGTGCTTTAGCAGTGAAGGTGTGTTTTATTTTTCTGGCACATCTATACTGATATCTAATTGATTTCACAACAGTACATAGCTTATGAGCAATGTGAGGGTGTCACAGCAGATGATTAATATCTCATTCATGAGAAAGTGTTGTTTTGTGAGACAGTTATTTGCACACATCAGTACATCAGCTTCTGTGATGTGCTAATAATATATTGTTTGTGAGAGTGTGCCTATACATTGTTAGTGACCTGGACATTGAGGGCATCATGTAGATGTGATGGGAACATAAATTCTGTGATGTTGCATACAGGGGCTCACAAAATATGTTTGGACCAGGGATACAATGCCCCTATCCTTATCCACGGTCTTGTGTCTCCAGGAGGGGTGCATGTATTGTCACAACCCAAGATTGTTGTATCATGGGGGACATAGTTGGGTAGGAGTGGTTTCAGTCAGATGAGGTGAAGTGTGTATAGATTTTCACCCGGGATGTTTTACCTGCCCACACTGGCACATACACACGCTCTCTGTCTTCTATGCTGTGCAGGACTTGAACAGTGTTGTGAATTCTGTGTTTAGTTGTGTTTTTCGTGTTCTCCACAATAGCACTTTAAGTGGGATGAGTGTACTGGGGGGGTCTCTCACAGGGGCGTGGCTGATGTACATGAGGGCGTGGCTTACATGCACATAAGCTAAACATCTGAGATTGGCATACTGTCCTGCACGTATGGTATGTTACTACTTCTGTTATTGCACCACATCCAGATATGTGATAGGACAAGTTACCTTGCACCTAAAAAATGCCAACATTATTGGATTTGCCAATGGTTGTTAGTTGCATTAGATATTGAAGCAACAACTGTGGCTTCATTGCATAGGAGTATGATAATGCTTGAGTTCTGACATGACAAGACTGTAAATGAATTATTATGAGTCTCTTTGCAGTTATATCTGCGGTAGTGTAAGGTGGTACTGCTGCAGAGTGCAATTTATGTCTCACACTGAGGGTGAGGGCAAAAATGGAGAGTCCGATAGGACCTTTCTATGCACCTGCTTTTTTGACTTACTAGTGCTGAGCGCCGGCACTCCCCGGACCACTTCATGCCCTGCTACACAACTGGCACTACTGGCTCTTTCCACTGCCCCTTTCTGCCCCCTCATGTCCTGCTTTTCATGATATGTGTATTAATTGGCAAGATGTCCCGGCGTGATTATTTGTGAACATACTCCCCATGCATGCTGACCAAGCTATGCTCCTGTTTTTCCATGGCGGGGCATCAATTTGTTGAGGACTCTAGGTACACGGGTAGGTGTGTCACTTACCGGCGGTTGAATCCACGACGGTCTCAATTTTGGGGATCATCGAGCAGGTACAGCAGTGGCAGGAAATGTGCGATAGGCTCCATGGCGGCACAGGACGTGAGGAGCTGTGTACAGGTGAGTGCCAGCCTTCTATACCTCCCTTTCCCCCAGCTCTCATAATTGGGTGGGCAGTTTGTAAGGCAGTCAGCTCTCTGACTGGATCCATTGGTCTCCCACCGGGCCAAAAAAGCATTTTATTTTTTTTAAACGGCAGAATTTGCGTTGGGGTTGCGAATCCCGCCGAACATTTAAAAAAAAACTTTTTAAAAAATGAAGCGCAGGCTCCCGCTCTTCATTTTAATGAGGCCCCCGGGTGGGCCAGGTCCCGGGGGCAATGCCAAAAAGAAATAGCGGGGGCCCGCGGAGACCCCGCAGTCCCGGGGACCACCAACTCCCCGGGGCTTTTTACAAAATGAATGCATGGGGGGATCCCACCCCCCCACCCTGCCCCGGGAACCACCACCTCCCCGGGGCTTTTTTAATTGTATGTGGGGGGCACGCAGCCCCCCGGCAGCCCCGGGGACTGCCACTTCCCCAGGGCTCTGTTTTTTTTTTTACAAAAAAGAAGTGTGGGGGGCAAGAGCCCACTCACATGCCCCAGGGACCACCACCTCCCTGGGGCACTCTTTATTCAAATTCGGGGGTCCATTACGGACCCCCAGCCCCGGGGACCACCACTTCCCCGGGGCTTTCAAAATGAAGGGAGGAGGGCCGCATGGCCCCCCTCCAGGAGCCCTTTATGGCCCTGGGGACCGCCACCCCCCAGGGCTGGCTCCTGCAATGTCCCGGGGTGCCTACCCGGGGGACATTGCTGTTTGCTATGACAGGGCGGGAGCACGGTTCCTGCCCTGTCATAGCAAACTCTGCTTTGGTTTTTGGAAGCGAGAGCAGGAAACCTGCTCTCGCTTCCAAAAACCAAAGCAGGATTGCTTTTGAGCAAGGGGAGCTGCATGTCAGCAGCTCCCCATGCTCAAAAGCAATGCCGGCTCCCGCAGGAGGCGGGGAGCCGGCGGGACCGTGGGGGCATTGGGGCTCCCCCCACGGTCCCCAATGCAAAGGGCCGGCCCCGGGGGATGGGGTCCCCGGGTCCAGAAATGGCCCAGGGGAGGGGAGCCACGCAGCCCCCCTCCCCAGAAATATAATATTAAAAAAAACAACCAGGACAGGCCCCGGGGGATAGGGCCCCCGGGGCCATTAGTGGCCCAGGGAAGGGGGGGGCCACGCGGCCCCCTTCCCGTTTTTTTTTTTTTTTTTTTAAATAAAAAGAAAATGTTTAGGCCCTGGGGATGGGGTCCCCGGGGCCAAAAGTAGCCTAGGGAAGGGGGGCCACGCAGCCCCCCTCCCAGAAAAAAAAAAAAAGAGAAACCGGCAACTCGCCGGAGGCCCCGCCCCCTCCCTGCAGCACTCTGCAAATGCGCCCCTGGCGCATTCTAAGTTGGGGGATTAAGTCCCCTTGAATACTGAGGGTCCCTGGAGGCCAACTAGCCCACCAGGTACCTCCAGTAAGCACCACAGAGCTGCATTGCAGAGAGGTGGTCTGTGGCCATGCCCCTTTTTACACTGCTCTGCAATGCAGCTCTGTGGCGCTTACTGGAGGTACCTGGTGGGCTAGTTGGCCCCCAGGGACCCTCAGGATTCAAGGGGACTTAATCCCCCAACTTACAATGTGCCAGGGGGCGCGTTTGCACAGTGGTGCAGGGAGGGGGCGGGGCCTAACATAACAAGTGTGCAAATATGCCCCCTGGTGCGTTGTAAATTGGGGGATTAAGTCCCCTTCAATCCTGAGGGTCCCTGGGGGCCAACTAGCCCACCAGGTACCTCCAGTAAGCACCACAGAGCTGCGTTACAGAGAGGTGGTTCGAGGCCACGCCCCTTTTTACACCTCTCTGCAACACACCTCTGTGGCGCTTACTGGAGGTATCTGGTGGGCTACTTGGCCACCAGGGACCCTCAAGATTCAAGGGAACTTAATCCCCCAACTTACAACGTGCCAGGGGGCGCGTTTGCACAGTGGTGCAGGGAGGGGGCGGGGCCTGATATAACAAGTTAGCAATCTTGCTGTCTGGGACTTACTGGAGGTAATAAAAGGGGTAGTTGGCCCCCAAGGTTGACGTTGGGGGCTAACTATCCCTCCTCTTACCTCTGCTAAATCCCACACAGTGGGATTGCTAAAAGGTGTTTGAAGGCCACGCTCACCTTTCTCCACCACTGCAAACGCAACTGCTATGTTATAGTTAGAAATTAGCATTTAAAAAACCTTTGAAATTCACAAAAAAAAACATAGGTTTCAGGGACGTTATAGTTAGAAATTAACATTCAAAAAACCTTTGAAATTCACTGAAAAAACCATAGGTTTCAGGCACGTTATAGTTAGAAATTAGCATTTAAAAAACCTTGGAAATTCACTGAAAAAACCATAGGTTTCAGGGACCTTATAGTTAGTTGGACATTTCACTCGCACAAAACCAGAGAAATTCGGCCGTTATAGTTAGTAGAGCTAACTATAACTCGCGCCCCCGCAATGCACTGCTGATGACGTCACATATTACATCACTCATGATTGTTAAATTTATGTTTATACTTGACACTCCTTCTTGATTACTATTGAATTTCTGTATGGCAGTGTGGTTTCTGACGGTGGGCCACGAGAAGTTGAGCGCTCCAAATTGACGAATACTATAGTAATTCAAGTGATAGACTCTCCAGTGCACATAGGGTCTGACCCCCATCGTCAGGTTTTGTTTCATGACATCACTGATGACATCACTGATGACATCATCCATGTGATAATCTGATGCACCTCCTCACACCCTAATATAACCTTTGATACACCCACTCTAAAATACAGACTACCATTTTCGAAACCATAGACACACCAATACCAGTTACTACATATGCACTCACTGATTCTTAGGTCTACACACACATCCACTCATTCACCCATACAGTAACTCATACATGCAGTCACTCTTCAATACAGCACTATCATATGTACTCATACACCTATACATACACTCACACACCGCCACTCATCCATAAACTTACTCACGCACCTCCTCAGTCATGCAAAGAATCAATCACACCCATTTACTCACCTATACAGTTATACACAGACCACCTCACTTATTTATACAAATACTACCACATACTCTCTTATACAACAACTCATACAAGCAGACACTCATCCATCCAGCTACTCTCACAATCACTCACTCTCACGTATAGTCATTTATATACCCCAACACTCACATATACTGCCTTTCCCATATGTAGTAACTCACACATATACCACTGGGACATCCATTCACTCACCAACACACCCATACACACACTCACCCACCCATACAGCCCTTCACAGATGCACTCTTGAACCCATACACCCAGTGAATCACCCACTCACACATCTATGCACAGAGTCATCCACCTCCCACCCACTCACAAAGACACTCAGGCACCCATACAGATACTCAGACAACCAATCAATAACCCATATAGACAGTCATGTAGCTACTCACCAACCCATGCAGCCGGTTATACACCAACTGACAGACTGATACAGACATTTACACAGTTTACTCACTAACCCATGCATTCAGTAAGATACGCTTAATCAGTCACTTATACAATCAGTCACGCACCTAATAAATCATCCATTCAGACACTTATACACCCACTCATTCTTCAATACACCTTGGCATATATATATATAAAACATATTTAAACTTTAAAGAAACACACATTCACTGGATGATGTCATCAGTGATGTCAGCAGTGATGTCATTTGAGATGTCATCAGTGATGTCACTGACCATGTCATGAGTGATGTAATATGTGACCTCATCAGCAGTGCATTGCAGGGGAGCAAGTTATAGTTAGCTCTACTAACTATAACGGCCGAATTGCTCTGGTTTTGTACGAGTGAAATGTCTAACTAAGTATAACGTCCCTGAAACCTATGGTTTTTTCAGTGAATATATATATATATATCATCAAGGTACATAGATGTGGAGTTCAGAATAGTAAATCTATACTTACCTATTTGTACTTCCCTTCTCGATATTTTGGTCCTCAAAAATTTTGACACAGTATTCTATCCACGCAATATTTCTGTATCTGATATTCTTTCAGTGATCCCATCTAATACTGGGTCATGGCCTTTAGCCACTGAAATCGTTTTAATTTCTAACAGGTTCTAATTCCTGAAAACCCAGTCTCTTCATATAGCACCTTTACTTTCCCACCAGCTAGCTAGTACTGCATAAACAAAGTGTAATTACATGAAAGAATCTCTAGGTGTAAGCCCCTGGGCAAGGGAGGCCCAGCAGAGCAATTGGCAGGTCTCTAGATATGAAATATATTATCAATAGATATTACATTTTCCTCCCAAAATGTGTGTAATTTGGGACAGTGCCACAATAAATGCATGTGGGATCCATTGGCATCATCACCCCTCCAACATCAGTCAGATTTCAAGCTATCCCATTTGTGAAGTTTCCCTAGGGTGTGGTAGCAATATAGTTAAATTTTGCAGAAGGTTTCCATGTCCTTCCTCACACATCTTATAGTTCTGCGTGTTCTTTATTGTATCATCTTCGAATCAGCCTCAGTGAATTCTAATTCAGCTCACTTTCCCACCAGTGATGTTGTCAATGATGTCATTTGAGATGTCATCAGTGATGTCATAAATGATGTAATGGAACTTGTCATGAGAGATGTCATATATGAGGACATAAGCAGTGCATGGTGGGGATGCAAGTTATAGTTAGTGCCGCTAACTATAACTAGTTATTTTCTGTGTTTTTTTAGTTCAAAACGTTAATGTTGTCACTGAGAAAAGTACCTAACTATAATGTTACTTTAACCTTTGGATTTTCAGTGAATTTCTTAGGTTTAAAAAAAAAAAAAACAGATCTTTTTATCACACCTAACTATAACTTTACTATAACCTTTGGATTTTCATGGAATTTCTAGGGTTTTTTAAAGTAGATTAATTATTTTTTATGTTTATGTATGTTAGAATAACTAAATAATAAATCCTGCGTGCGCACATTATTCTGAAAGGGAATTGCTTTCAAATTGTAACTTAATAGGAAAGGCTGCACACTTTGCAAAATGTTTCTAAAAATGACGTTTGAATATGTAACAGAGTATTACAACAATATTTGTGTTAAGATTCTCTATCTTCCCAGTACTTTTGACATATTGAGACATTTTCCTAGCAAGATCATTAATATTGTAATAGCATACTTTTCATAGTCTTTGAATGAGTTTTCACATTAAAGTTGTAATTATAACTCAGAAAGAGAGCAATCAGTTTTTTTAATATTGAGTTTTATTATATAAATCTACTTTTTTAAGTATATGATGACGTACCAGAGTTCTATTCTTTGTTTTAAATTATTCTTTAGAGTTATTTTTCAAGTGTTAAATTATTATTTAATGTTCATATGTAAAAAAATAGTAATATTCATTGTTTTTTTTTTTTTTTTAAAAAGGTGGTGACTCCCGCTAAACGCTCTCAGGAGTGAAACACACAATCCCCTACTTGGACTCTGAGGGGGATGTACTTTCTGGTTGGTTCTTGTGACCCTCTTGTGAGATTGTACATTAGGATTAAATTAAGAAAAGTGATTCTCTGTAATTCTGAACAACGTATCAGATTACAGAAGTTGATTATTTTAGTAAAATTGATTAGGATTTGTTCTATTGAATATATAAAGCATTAGTATTTTTACAATCTTGAGAGAAACTCGCAGGAGTTGAACTCACAATCCACTACATGGACTCCAAGTGGGTTGTACTTCCTGTTTGGCTCTCCCTGATCATGCAATTGCAATTCAGTTAATAAAAGTGGTTTCTTATAATTCTGAGCAAATTAAGACATTAGAGATATTGATTAGCTTAGAAAAATTGATTATGAACTGTTCCATGAAATATACAAAGCACTAATATTTTTCATGTTCTCGCAAGACACTTGCGAGTATCTCGTGATAGGTCCAGAGTTGGAACCACACCCTAAAGAAATATTGTGATTGGTTCATATGGATATCTTTAGTTAGAAGAAGATTCCATCCATTTAGCTTTATTTCACTATTGGATTTTGGTGGGAGTAGACATATTTGGCTTGCTCTCCTTTCTTGCTTGCCTCTTTTCACAAAGATGTCTTCATCAGATTCAGATGAACAGCCAAGAGCTCCTGCATCAGCTCAGCACCTTAGCCACCCAAGGAATCCTTGTAGCAGCAAATCTTTGAAATGAAGCCATGTGCCAAGAAAGTTTCTGTAATGTACGGTACCTGTAAAACTTTCAGCAAAGAGTTCAGCCAAGGGAGCAGAAATAAACAATATAGTATGAGTGCCACAGGGATGTGGAGACACCTGAGGTCAATGCAGCTGCAAAGGTTTGCACGGGCAGAGTTGCCTCATGCTGTGGAGCAAGACAACTCTACAGAGGCCTCAACATTATTTGCTTCAGGAGATACTGCACCTGCGCAGTTTCTAAATGCGCAAGCGGACAATAGCCCTGCTTTTTGTGTTTAAAAAGTGCTATTTTGCAACTTGCGTAAGCAGATACTTTTTTCATCAGAGACAAGCTGGTCTGCCCAGGAAAAGTTTGTCCAAGAGCACAAGTGCCCCTCAAAACAGAAGTTTTATTTTTTTTAACAGTTTTCTGTACGCTTTTCTCCATTTTATTTTTAAGGAGATGCTGTTGGTGTTGTCGCAAGACTCTCGAGAGCCAGGGAGGCAATTCATTGTGTGCAGTCTGAGGGGGCAGTGCTTCATGGTTTGCTCTTGCGAGCCCCTCGTGAGATCGTTCCTTTGATAATGGACTTTGCATTTACACGGAATATATCCTGATGTAATATGCATAATTTATATACACCAGAATAGTAACAGTCTGTTTAGTTTAATGAAGTGCAATTCATTATATGGTTGTGGGGAAAAATATATCACTTAGATTTATGAAATAAAAACCACTTGTTTCATCTACATGAGACGAACATTGGTACATCGCACACATCATTTATTTACTATTTACTTTTTTATTATTAGAAAAAGTTCAATGACTAACTTTTTATGATCGTGCAAGAGTCTCACAATAATATAAATTTTGTGTTTGAGGAAGGACTTGCGCTTTCCTTTTTTTACAGTACTTATGCCTTATAGTTCCCATTATTAGGGTGTGGGGAGAAAGTAAACTCTTAAATGAGTCCTTTTCACAGGGTGTGAACACAGAATATTGAGTAATAAATATCGAGTTACACAAATATTGAGTAATAAATATTGTGGTTCAGAAATATTGACAGCAAGAATATCGAGGTCAAGAATATCGACTTAAGGTAAGTAATATTGATTTAAAAAATATTGAAGTGTTTAATATCGTGTGCAAAAATATAGTTGTTAAAAATATCATTTCTTAAATTAATGTTATGTATTTCAGTATATAATTTATATGTATGTGATGTATTTTATTTGTATAAGAATTGTTTGTATTTTTAATATATGTGTTAAATTTTTAGAAGTTAATAATTTTGCGTTTTTAGTTCCGTAGCTGGTTGCGGGTTTATAGGGCACTAGGGTAAGATTATATTAAATTAATTGATTATTTTGTATTTATTAATATGTGTTTAGTTGAGATTTTGTAGTTTTAAATGTGTAAAGTAACGTATTATTAATTAATTAATAATTGGTTGTTAATTAATTTTAAATGATTAATTGGTAATTAATTATGGTAATTTTAGGTGAGTGTTGTGGTGTTTATAGGTGTAAAGTATGGGAAGCAATTTATTTTTAATTTATGAATTAATAATTAATTGTTAAATAATTTTAATTAATTAATTGGTAATTAATTATGGTAATTGTGTAATTTATTTTAGGTGTGTGTTGTGGTGTTTATAGGTGTAAAGGGTGGGAATTAATTTATTTTTAATTGATGAAGGAATAATTGGTTGTTAATACATTATATTTAATTAATTAGTAATTAATTATGGTATTTGTGTAATTAATTTTAGGTGTGTGTTTTGGGGTTTATAGGGGTAAAGAGTATTAAATAGTTTATTTATTTTTTATTATTAAGTTTTTGTTAATTGATATTAATTAAATTAATGAAAATGTTATTATGGTAATTGTGTAATTAATTTTAGGTGTGTGTTGTGGTGTTTATAGGAGTAAAGGGTGGGAAGTAATTTGTGTTTAATTAATTAATCTATAGCTATTAAATAATGTTAAATATTTGATATTTATTTTGGGCAATTGTTTATTTTTTGTGTGTGTTGTTTTTACTTTTGAAGGGGTAAAGGGTGGGTATTTAATTAATTTTAATTACTTTATTATTAAGGGGTCGATTCCGATTCGGGCCGGAAACTTCTCCGACCGAGCCGGACCCGGAGAGATTTCCGACCGAATCGGACCCGTGCAGTCCGACCGAACGAGTACGATGCGTCCGTATGTTATCGGACTCGAGTCGGTCGGACTCCCATTGATGTCATTGGGAGCCGGTCGTACAACGCGTACGCGGGCTCCCATTGACTCAATGGGTGCGAGTCGGACAAGGGCGCCCCCTACAGCGGGTACGCGGCGAAGCGATTCGCGCCGTACACGCACAGGTAGGGGGGACCCATGGGTCCCCCCTGTGTGCGACTCGCGCGGCTACGCGTACAGGGGGGTCCGACACGGACCCCCAAAGTACAGCTCCGACAGCTCTTACGAGCCGGAGTGCGCGGCTCGGTCGGACTGCTCGCGGCGCGCATCGTACTTAGCCGGCCGGGAAACGTCTCCATTGCGCGGTGCGAGTCGAGTCCGAGCGAGTCGGTCGGAGCGGTTCGAGCCGGGAGCGAGTCGGTCGGAGCGGTCGGGACGCCCGGACGAGTCGGTCGGCGATTTCGCATCGTACTCGCTCGGCCGGACCCGCGTACGGTTCGGTCGGGAAACAGGGCTCCGAATCGGATCCGGTAAAGCCGAATCCGATTCGGAGCCCTACCGGCCGAGATCGGAATCGGCCCCTAAGTGTTAATAGTAAAAGTTTTTGATTAAAAAATAAGTTTTAATTGTCTTTTATTATTTTATAGTTTAATTTAGGTGTGTGTTGTGGATATTATAGTATTAAAGTGTGTATAGTCAATTAATGTGTATTTGTTTTTTATTAATAATATTTTTTTAGTTGATTATTTATTATGGTAATTATGGAAGTCAATTTAATTTAAAATGTTGAAGTGTTTTGTTTTTGGTGTGGTGTTGTAGGGTAGGAAATAAAATAAATAATTTATTAATTTTTGTGTTTGTAAATATTTTCTTGTTTAATTTTTTTTTAAATGTATTTATTATTTTATTTTATATAATATTTGTAGGTTTTTGTTATATGTAATTAATACTATGATATGTTTTCTTCTTATATATTTAATATATTTGATTTCTCATTTTTTAAATATTGTTTATTTATTTTTAGGATAAAAAAAAAAATTTAATATATATATATGTCAGCCAGGGTGACGCACTGTATTGACAATAAAATATTGATTTTCATCAAGCCCAGAGTGCCCAGCGTTTTTGGAGTAACGATGTGGTAACGAGAGTCTGTCATCGCGTGCTGGATGCACCCGCTGTGTCTGAGAGCGGTGGCCATGGCGAAAGTGGGGAAAAGGAATATATATATATTTATATATATACATATATATATATATATTCACTGAAAAAACCATAGGTTTCAGGGGCGTTATAGTTAGTTGGACATTTCACTCGTACAAAACCATAGAAATTCCCCGTTATAGTTAGTTCAGCTAACTATAACTCGTGCGCCCGCAATGCACTGCTGATGACGTCACATATTACATCACTCATGACATGGTCAGTGACATCACTCATGACATCACTGATGACATCTCAAATGACATCACTGATGACATCACTGATGACATCATCCTTGTGATAGAGTGGCAGACCTCCTCTCACCCTAATATAACCTTTGATACACACACTCAAAAATACAAACTAACATTTTCAAAACAATGGACATACCAATACCAGTTACAACACACCTATTCAGTAATTCCAAGATCTACACACACATCCACTCATTCACCAACAGTCCCTATACAGTCACTCATATATGTACTCACTCATCATAGGTACTCATACACCTATACATCCTGTTACACACCGCCACTCATCCATAGAATTACTCACACACATAGTCACACATGCAAACAAAGTATCAAACATCCATTTACTTGCATATACAGTTATACACACACTACCACACTTACTTCTACAGAAACTTACACATACTTACTCTCTTAAACAATCACTTATAGAAACACCTACTTATTTGTACAGGAACTCTTCCAATCTCTCACTCTCACATATACTCACTTATATACACCAATACTCACATATACTAGTTTAAAACATATGTAGTTACTCATAAAGACACTATTGAGACAGTCATTCACTCACTAACACACCCATACACATACTCATCCACCTATACAGTCCTGCACACATGCTGTCTTCAACACATACAAACAGTGAGTCACTCATTCATGCATCTATGCACTAAGTAATACCCCCACCGAACCATACAGACACTCAGACACTCATACTGATACTCAAAAAACCAACTAATAACCCATATAGACACTCATGTAGCTACTCACCAACCCATGCAGCCACTTATACACAAAGTGAGAGACTGATACAGATATTTTCATATTTAAACATTACTCACTAACCCATGTATTCACTAAGATACACTTAGTCAGTTATACAATCAATTTTACAAAACAAAATCATCCATTTAGACACTTATATACCCATTTATTCTTCCATCGACCTTGAGATATACATATATAAAACATATTTAATTTTCAGAAAAACACACATTCACTGGATGATGTCATCAGTGATGTCATCAGTGATGTCATTTGAGATGTCATCAGTGATGTCATGAGTGATGTCACTGACCATGTCATGAGTGATGTAATATGTGACGTCATCAGCAGTGCATTGCGGGCGCGCGAGTTATAGTTAGCTGAACTAACTATAACGGGGGAATTTCTATGGTTTTGTACGAGTGAAATGTCCAACTAACTATAACGCCCCTGAAACCTATGGTTTGTTCAGTGAATTTCTAAGGTTTTTTAAATGCTAATTTCTAACTATAACGTGCCCGAAACCTATGGTTTTTTCAGTGAATTTCTAAGGTTTTTAAATGCTAATTTCTAACTATAACGTGCCTGAAACCTATGGTTTTTTTAGTGAATATATATATATTTATTATACTATGTATACATGTGAAAATGTCTCAGTCCCCTGTTTGCCTCGGAGGCACGGAAAAAATGGGTGGAACTGACGTCAGCACGCCAACGAGGTTCTCTTATGGCTCCGATGACGTCATACGGTGTCGCGAGCGGAGCCGTGCTCGTTGACGTGGGAGAGCTAGGAAAGAATTTCCGTGGAATGCTGGTGCAGGGGATATTCACCTAAGTGTTCAGGCTAGTCCTTTGGGAGCAACTGTTTATGTTGCCACTCCAGAAACCGAAACCAGTGATCCGAGGGCAGGGGGCACACGAGGTGGGGTGCCCAGTCGTGTGCACCGGCGGGGCAGCGAAGTGACAAGCACCACAACCCACAAAAAAGGTAACGAGGGCACTGAATAACACAGGATCTTCTCTTTGTATCTGGCAGGAACAACGAAGTTAAAATGCCCTAGTACCAAAATGTAGAATTAGTGCTACAACGGTCTTCAAGAGGACCTGTGATGCCGCTTCTGCCTCCCGTACCCTGGAGGTGGCACATGGGTCACGCGGTACGGTCATACTGCGGTGGGACGCACACTCGTTGACCTCTCATGGCACAGCTCCACACTTCAGGGAGGACGCTTTCCATTAGCAATATTTTCTGATGACATGTCGCGCCGGCCCCGTCCAACGACAGAACTCCTTTAGATCCAAACAGACTCTTACACTCTCTCACCGGAAGTGAAACCAGGCCACGCGGACACTTTCACAATACAACAGCCAAGAATGCACTTTTCGGTAAAAAAACACATTCCTTCCTCCTAATTAATCAAATAAACGTCTCACTGAAGAACAGGGGC
Source organism: Calotriton arnoldi (assembly GCA_963921515.1). Classification (NCBI taxonomy): domain Eukaryota; kingdom Metazoa; phylum Chordata; class Amphibia; order Caudata; family Salamandridae; genus Calotriton; species Calotriton arnoldi. The sequence continues at coordinate 1,445,942 of CAWUFW010001960.1, read as the reverse complement.
CAGCTTCGATCGGTAAACAGCCGTTACAACGACTTTTTACTTTGCGATACCATTACAATGCATGCATTACCACGCATGCGTTGTACATCACGAAGTCATTACTACGCATTTTTTAGAATGCATGGTCATTTACCACGCATGCCTTTACAACGAATTTTGTTGTAAAGGTATGTATGGTAAATGACCATGCGTTCTAAAAACATGTAGACGATCCATGTCGTTGTAAGGAAACAGAGGCTGTTCCGTTTCCTCACAACGACGTGCACCGCCCCTCAGAGACGACGTGAAGCAGGAACCACGAGGAGAGAGGAACCATGAGGAGTGAGAGGTAAGGGGGATTGGGCATGGGGTGGGGGTTTCTTTTCTAGGGTTTAGGGTAGTGCAGTGGTGTTTGGGTGGTGTAGGGGGTCGTGCTGGGGGTAGTGTTTTAGGGTTTAGGGTAGTGCAGTGGTGTTTGGGTAGTGTAGGGGGTCGTGCTGGGGGTAGTGTTTTAGGGTTTAGGGTAGTGCAGTAGTGTAGGGGGTCATGCTGGGGGTAGTGTTTTAGGCTTTAGGGTAGTGCAGTGGTGTATGGGTAGTGTAGGGGGTCGTGCTGGGTTAGTGTTTTAGGGTTTAGGGTAGTGCAGTGGTGTTTGAGTAGTGTAGGGGTCATGCTGGTGGTAGTGTTTTAGGGTTTAGGGTAGTGCAGTGGTGTTTGTGTTGTGTAGGGGGTCATGCTGGGGGTAGTGTTTTATGGTTTAGGGTAGTGCAGTGGTGTTTGGGTAGTGTAGGGGGTCGTGCTGGGGGTAGATTTAGGGTTTAGAGTAGTGCAGTGGTGTTTGGGTAGTGTAGGGAGTCGTGCTGGGGGTAGTGTTTTAGGGTTTAGGGTAGTGCAGTGGTGTTTGTGTAGTGTAGGGGGTTGTGCTGGGGGTAGTATTTTAGGGTTTATGTTAGTGCAGTGGTGTTTGTGTAGTGTAGGGGGTAGTGCTGGGGTAGTGTTTTAGGGTTTAGGGTAGTGCAGTGGTGTTTGTGTAGTGTAGGGGGTAGTGCTGGGGGTAGTGTTTTAAGGTTTAGGGTAGTGCAGTGGTGTTTGGGTAGTGTAGGGGTTCATGCTGGGGGTAGTGTTTTAGGGTTTAGGGTATGGCAGTGGTGTTTGGGTAGTGTAGGGGGTCGTGCTGGGGGTCGATTTAGGGTTTAGGGTAGTGCAGTGGTGTTTGTGTTGTGAGGGGGTCGTGCTGGGGGTAGTGTTTTAGGGTTTAGAGTAATGCAGTGGTGTTTGTATAGTGTAGGGGGTTTAGGGTAGTGCAGTGGTGTTTGTGTAGTGTAGGGGGTCATGCTGGGGGTTGTGTTTTAGGGTTTAGGGTAGGGCAGTGGTGTTTGTGTAGTGTAGGGGTAGTGGTTTAGGGTAGTGCAGTGGTGTTTGTGTAGTGTAGGGGGTCATGCTGTGGGTAGTGTTTTAGGGTTTAGGGTAGTGCAGTTGTGTTTGTGTAGTGTACGGGGTCGTGTTTTAGGGTTTAGGGTAGTGCAGTGGTGTTTGGGTAGTGTAGGGGGTCGTGGTGGGGGTAGTGTTTTAGGGTTTAGGGTAGTGCAGTGGTGTTTGTGTAGTGTGGGAGGTCATGCTGGGGGTAGATTTAGGGTTTAGTGTAGTGCAGTGGTGTTTGGGTAGTGTACGGGGTTGTGTTTTAGGGTTTAGGGTAGTGCAGTGGTGTTTGGGTAGTGTAGGGAGTCGTGCTGGGGGTAGTGTTTTAGGGTTTAGGGTAGTTCAGTGGTGTTTGTGTAGTGTAGTGAGTCGTGCTGGGGGTAGTGTTTTAGGGTTTAGGGTAGTGCAGTGGTGTTTGGGTAGTGTAGGGGGTCGTGCTGGGGTAGTGTTTTAGGGTTTAGGGTAGTGCAGTGGTGTTTGTGTAGTGTAGGGGATCATGCTGGGGGTAGTGTTTTAGGGTTTAGGGTAGTGCAATGGTGTTTGTGTAGTGTAGGGGGTAGTGTTTTAGGGTTTAGGGTAGTGCAGTGGTGTTTGTGTACTGTAGGGGTCGTGCTGGGTTCTAGCGTTTTAGGGTTTAGGGCAGTGCAGTGGTATTTGTGTAGTGTAGGGGGTAGATTTAGGGTTTAGGGTAGTGCAGTGGTGTTTGGGTAGTGAAGGGGGTCGTGCTGGGGGTAGTGTTTTAGGTTTTAGGGTAGTGCAGTGGTGTTTGGGTAGTGTAGGGGTCAATCAACATGAATTTGTCCTTGTGTGATGTAACCAATGCTCATGTAAAGCACTCCAATACCTGACCAGTCTGCACTATATAAAACTGCAAAAAACAAAAAATAAAAAGTGTTTTGCACACTTCTGTCATTGGGCTATACGTGGGCTACCTCTGGGTGATATTTGTGCTACATTTGGGCTCTTTTTTCTCTGGTGGCCATCTTGGGAGACTTATTTGTTATGAAGTTTCCTAATTTCCTTATTTACTACAGTCTCTTCAGTAGGAAATGCTTTCAGTTTTTTACTTTGATTCCATCAAGAAGGCATTCAGATGTGTCACACATTTGCCATAAATTCAGAATGTTAGCACTCTAGTTGTTCATTAGATCACTGTAGTAAAGCTACTGCTCACCAAGGAGTTAACTGGAAGTCTACTGCTGGTATTGAAAGTGATTGTTTCAGTCTGCATGTCAGAATTTTCTAATGAAATAGAAGAGGATTTGAGATCTCACTTAAAACATGCCCTAAATTTTCTTTTTGCAGCACTAACCATAATTTCTATGGCAAAATGAACCCCTCATTTTGTTCCTTTTTAAATTAAATGTTTTAAGTGTTACCAGTTTATTCCAATCAAGATGGCTTCAGGTGTGCCATACTTTTGTCATAAGTAAGGCTGTTAGCACTCTAGTTGTTCTTTAGAACACTCTGGGAAGCTGCAGTAGAACACAAAGGCATCAACTGACAGGCTGCTCCTGTTGAAATATAACAGGAAGATATTTGAGATCTCACTTAAAACATGTCCTAATTTTTCTTTCTACAGCACTAACCATAATTTCTATGGCAAAATGAACCCCCTCATTTTGTTCCTTTTTAAATTAAATGTTTTAAGTGTTACCAGTTTATTCCAATCAAGATGGCTTCAGGTGTGCCATACTTTAGTCATAAGTAAGGCTGTTAGCACTCTAGTTGTTCTTTAGAACACTCTGGGAAGCTGCAGTAGAACACAAAGGAATCAACTGACAGTCTCTGCCATTGTTGGATGTACATGTTTTACTGAGAATGTCAGACTTCATTCTCACATGACTGAGAAAGATAATGTGAATTTACAGAAAATATGCTCTCAATTTAGCTTCTGGAGCACCTTCCAAAACTGTATGGGACAAGCATGTGAAAATAGTTTTCTCTCAAACATGATTCATGATATCCCAGCAGAAGGTTTTTCACAGGGTAAAATCACCTTAGAACACACCACAATTCCTGAAATTAGTATGGTACCATCAACAAATGAATTCTAATGTAACTAAAGTCTGTTATCACCCTTTATAGTTCTCCTTTTGGTAACCCTCAAAATCTTCGATTCACTACAATGCATTTCAATGGGGTACTATCATTTATATTGGTCCCAAGATGGCTGCCAGCAATTCCAGGATGAAGTGCTGACAGCCAATCAGATCTCACGATGACATGTGTGGTTAGGCTCCGCCCAGATATATATGTGTTTTTACTTTTGATTTTCTCAGCAACTACTGAACGGATTTACACCATTTAACAAAAAGGGTTCTTTCTGAACCAAGAACTACCTCTTTGCCAAATTTGGTGTAATTCCGTTCAGCAGTTCGGGCTGTAGCCTTGCATAAAGTTTCCTATGGGAAATTGATTTTTTGACTCTTATTTTTTTAATTTCTCCGCAACTACTGAACGGATTTACACCATATAACAAAAAGGGTTCTTTCTGAACCAAGAACTACCTCTTTGCCAAATTTTGTGTAATTCCGTTCAGCAGTTCGGGCTGTAGCCGTGGCTAAAGTTTCCTATGGGAAAATGAATGGGGAAAACACGTTTTGGGACCCCCTTTTTTCTCGGCCCCCGCTTGACGAATCACCCCGAAACTTTCAGGGTAGAAGCGGACCGGAGCGGGCCATAAAGTTTGAAAATTTCGCGAAGATTCGTCAACCGACGCAAGAGTTATTTCAAATAGAATGTTGCGGATTTCCTATGGAAAATAGGTCCTAACTATAACTATCTACTGGCGACCGCCAGTAGATAATATATATATATATAGAGGAGGCAATAGGGAAAAGCTTTTAAGACAACTTGAAACTCGCACCATCCTTGAGTTAGACAGCAAGGCACCATATGGATTAAATACAACGGAAGATATGCACAATTTTCTGTAAATAATAAGCTGGTTGCTCCTCTGTGTTCGTTACAAACACTGTTTCAGATCAATGTGTGCTTTGCAATTTAATTAGGGGTTGTAGACAGAAGAGAAAGAGAGAATAAAATTTTTCTTGTTAAACAGAACCCATTTCTATGCATTACACCACTTTTTTAAATATATTAAAAAACACTTTTATCCACTTTTTTAGGGGTTTTTAATGGGGATTTTTAGCCGCAATTCACTCTGGATATTTAAGTATCAATGGGATTTTTTAGGGTGGTGCTTGTTAAGCATTTATAATTTTAGTGTATTTTTATTAGTATTAGCACTTTGCATTTTGCACTTTCTGTCACTTGAAGCACTTTATATGTGGACCATAGATTGTAAGTAGGCAAATGCAAATATACTCTTGGACATTCAAACCTTAGAGGATACATTCTTAAGCAAGGCATTAGATGCATGCAATAGTTAAGGCAAGCCACGTCGTGAATCTTAAAGGTATGGCAGACATATTCAGCATTTAGGCTGACATAGCAAGGTCCGAATAGATATAGATTTGGATAATTGCGAGATATTTGAAATAATCCGATTGAGAAATGAAATGAATGTTAAAGGGTTTGTCTAATTATATACTAATATGAGTTGTGACTGACCATAGTAACAGTATTTATAATGACAAGTATGCTGTACTTAACCTAATATGTATTCGTATATAAAGAAATTGTTATGTATATATTTCATACATTTTTTAGTTGGTGAATATTTCAAACACATTTATACTTATATACATTGGAGATATGGGTTTATTTATGTGTCTCACAAGTGATAAGTTTTAATATATGTCGGTTTTTTTAAACCCGATTTATTCATGCATTTTTCAAGATAAAAATGAATTCCATTTATCTGTTAAGTTTCATTCAACTAGAATGGCTGCAATCCTTAGATTACAAGCTGTAATGTTATCTTTTTAGCCAGCAAACAGAAGAGAAAATATGTCAATAGTATTCATGAAGGTTTCTTCTATATATATGGTCATGTGACATGGGAAAGTGCACACCCAGCAGTTTAAAAATTGTTATGGCGGAATGGTTCTTGGTGTGTGAACAAGGGCACGGCTGTGCTCGAAACGCGTCACTAAGTGAGGAAATAAATCTTACCTGCCATCGCTATTTGGGTCTGTTTCCCTCTGTTCGCCGCTGCTGTTGCTGCCAGTGCTGCTGTGGAAGTTCGGAGAGTTTTCAGCGGTATATATATATATATATATATTAGGGGTGGGCGGAATTTGCGTAGTCGTGCTACGCAAAGCTCCGCAAAATGGTAAAAAATCTCCGCAAGCACGCAAAAGTCCCGCGAACACGCGGAATTGCTTGTTCCGCCCGTTCGCGATGCTTTTTTCCTGTTCGCGAATGCTGTTTGCGTGCTCGGGGAGAAATATCTTGCGAACATGCATTTTAAAAGCGCGAACAAGCAAAAAACTCCGCGAATCCGCGGATCGCGGAATTTTTGGCAATTTCGCGTTCTTCGCGGAACGCAAAATTACCCAAATTCCGCTAATTCCGCGAGCGGAACGGAATTTACCGCCCAGGCCTAATATATATATATTTGCAAAGAATTCCCATTTCTTCATCAAGAAGGGTCCTGCACTCGAGTCTCTGTCATAATCCATTTTTATTTCAAAGGCAGTACTTGTAAAAACATGGAACACGTTTCGGCTGTAAAATTAGCCTTTGTCAACCATTCAGTGCCTCGTAGTTAGTTGGATTTAAAACATTCACACAGGTTTAGGTGTTTAGATAAACATGGTAGAGTTACTTCAACTTTCGTTTTTCTCATGTTTAAAACTCAATACCGTCTTTTTGCAACCACCTGTAGAAATACATGTTTAAAAAGTATCAACTCTCAGTTCCAGCAGAAAAGAATTAATAAAAGCCATCTGTTTAGAGTTTGTTTCACATTTCGTGTTCTTCTTGGAAATTGTGCGGGCAAATGTCCATCAATCATTTTTCCCTTTCAAACTAGCTGGCTGTCTTACACCAGATTATGTCACGCTTGCCGGTAAGTTTTCATGATAAAGGTTTCACTGTGATGTTCAGCCACCTTCATTTGAACTTACAATACAGACATTTTTGCAAATCCACGGAGTTTATACAACAGCGCTCACCTTTTTGTTTCTCAGATTTAACTGCTGGAACTTGCACTTTCAACACAAGCGCTGTCAAATGATGAATGGGCTCCAGAGAATCACTGCTAGGCTATGCCAATCGCTGTGCCTGGCTCCGAACATTTCCAAAAATCAAATACAGAGGGCTTTCTGCAAAGTTCGAGTCCCCGCCAAGGGTAGCTTTTGTGCTCCCAGCACCGAACAGGAGCCATTACAAACAACCTTCCATCCTTGGTTGTTCCCGTGTTATGCTCGGGGGCTCTACAGTATTAACAAAACTGGGTTATGTGGAAATCTGGAGTGCAACCTGAACAAATTCTTTGCATTTAAAAAGGCGTGATGTGGCATCGCCTTTACACCTGCACCACTGGTGTTCAGGTTGCACTCCAGAATTCCACATAACCCAGTTTTATATATATATTGGCCGAATAAAATAAGTACAACTGCACACGGCTCGTCGTCCTTGGTGTGAGGATAAAGTGGATATATTGCATGGACCTACTCTTGTGGGGTCCCGAGAGGCGACGCAACTTTCGTTCAGGCGGCAGTGGTACACGCACAAGAGAGAGTGTGGAGTATATACATATATATATCTCCAAACTCCGTGTTTCCTGCACCCAGGAACTCAGCTCACAACACGGACATGGACCAATTTCTTCGTGCTCAGTATTTTATTTTCCTTGCAGTCGCGCCATAACGTTTCGGCTCGTCCGAGCCTTGTTCACATATATATATTTATTTATTTATATTGTTTTAACTGTTTTGGTCTGAATAGTAATTTGTGTCTCTCTGCTATCCAACACTTTCCCTAATGCTGCACTGACTGGAGTGGGAATAGTAATTTTTGTCTCTCTGCTATCCAACACTTTCCCTAATGTTGCACTCACTGGAGTGGGAATAGTAATTTTTACCCCTCAGCTATCCAACATTTTCTCTACTGTTGCACTCACTGGAGTTGGAATAGTAATTTTTACCCCTCCGCTATCCAACACTTTCCCTACTGCTGCACTCACTGAAGTGGGAATAGTAATTTTTGCCCCTCCGCTAACAAGCACTTTACCTACTGTTGCACTCATTGGAGTGGGAATAACATTTTTTGCCCCTCCGCTATCCAACACTTTCTCTACTGTTGCACTCTTTGGAGTGGGTATTGTAATTTTAGCCCCTCCGCTTTCCAACACTTTCCCTACTGTTGCACTCACTGGAGTTAGAATAGTAAATTTAATTCCTCCGCTATCCAACACTTACCCTACTGTTGCACTCACTGGAGTGGGAATAGTTATTTTTACCCCTTTGCTATCCAACACTTTCCCTACTGTTGCACTGATTGTATTGTGACATTTATTTTTAAATATTTTTTAATAGTTTAAAGTTTTAATTTATAATAGATTTTAATTTTTTTATATTTTAAATCATTAATATAATTTTTATTTTTTATATTATTTTAAACGTTTAACATAAATTAAAAATAATAGTTTATTAATTGTTTTAAAGTAAATATATTTGTATAAATTATTGTGTGTGTGTTTTTTTAATTAACTTTGTTATATTTTATTAAAATGTATATTAAATGTAGTTTATTTTGTTAAAATTATATTTAATATATTTAATATATATTATTTTATTTTATATTTATATAAAAGTCAATATTTTATACATCTATATTTTTTACATCAATATTTTTTAGTTGATATTTTTGTACTTACCTGTTTATGTATAGGAGTCGATATTTTGGTTGTCTATATTTTTTACTCTATATTTTTAACATCGATTTTTTTACATCGATGTTGTGTCAGTGAACCCTTTTCACAGTATAACAACAGTGCACAGTAGGGTGTAAGGGGACACTGTGATCTCACTTACACCTCTCCACAGCCTAACAACTGTGTATAGTAGACTATGGGGAGAGAATTGCTTATACAGTAAGACCCTGCATGAAGGTAACCTATGTGTAAAGTACTGAGTAAAGAGACACTGCCTCTCCACTCACCCCTTTCCCCAGGCTCAGCAATATGCATAATAGGGTGGGGACGGTACACACCTCATATATAAGACCTTACTATTCTACAGTAAGTATAACAAGTACTGACCTCACCACTGATACCTCTACTCAGGGAAAAAACAATGTATGTTAGGTTGTGAGAATGGATTTGACTGACCAGTCACAGCTCTCCCCAACATGACAGACATGTACATTCGTGTGTAGGAAAACATTGGTTTCTCCACTAACACCTGGATGTGCAGTATGGTGTGGGCAAGCAATGGCCTCTGTACTGACACCGCTCCCTACATCAACAGTGACATGTAGTGCTGTTGGGAACTGAGTGAGCTGTCCACTAACACATTTTATGACGGTGACATGTGTCTGTGGTAGGGTTTGAGAAAGATTTATTGCCCTACTCATGCCTCTTCCTATGCTGACAGGTATGCTCAGCAGACTGAGGGAGGAAGTGTCCTCTTTGCTGACACATCACTTTTGCATGACAAGTCTTCGTAGTACAGTGTGGGGAAAGACTGGCCCCTCTCCTGTGACCCATCTGTTTAGGGTTGATGGGTGTGTAAAATAGGCTGCGAAAACAAGCTTACGTCTCTAGTCACAGCTCTGCTCAGGATGACAGATGTACAAGTAAAGTGTGGTGCAGCCCTAGACCTCTCTCTTGCGCCACTCCCCCTGCTGCCTCCGCCCTAGCTCCATGGTACTGCTGCATTGCCAGCAACCCTGAAGCCAGAAGATGGAGCCTGTTGTCCCCAGGGCAGGTGACGCACTTGACCCCCTGCATTGTCGTAGCCTCTGCTATTGTTAGCCCCATGTAATTTTTGCTAAGCCTCGGTTTAATTTTGCTTGTTTTGCTTGTTCCTCTGTATTTGTCTGCCTCTCCTGCTCCTTTTTGTTAATTGGTTTAGCCCCGTGGTTTAGCCCTGTGTAAATTTTACCAAGCCTCAGTTTAATTTTGCTTGTTTTGCATGTTGCTTGTTTCCTCTGTATTTTTCTGCCTCTCCTGCTCCTTTATTTTAATTGGTTAAGAGTTTGGCGCCTTCCCATGGTTTTTGCCTCCTGCTCCTCACCATCCTCCTGCCTCCCGGAAAACCACTCCCTCCTCCCAGGATTACTTATGGAGGCCGCTGCATGGCTCCATTAGCAGCCCTGTACCTCTGGTCTTGTGCCAATCCGTACATTACCACGCCCTAGCTCTGTGATTCTGCTTCATTGCCAGCAACCCCCAAGCTGGCAGCTCGAACTTGTTGTCTCCAGGGCAGGTGACCTGCTTGACCTCCTGCATTGTTGAAGCCTCTGCAATTTGTGCTATTGTTAGCACTGTGTAATGTTTGCCAAGCCTCAGTTTAATTTTGCTTGTTCCTCTGTGTTTGTATGCCCCTCCTACTCCTTTATTTTAATTGGTTTAGCCCTGTGTAATTTTTGCCAATCCTCAGTTTAATTGTACTTGTTTTGCTTGGATCATCTGTAATTTTCCACCTAGCCTGCTCCTTTATTTTAATTGGTTGAGAGTTCTACATCGCCTTCCTGCAGTTTTTTCCTCCTGCTCCTTGCCATCCTCCGACCGTCCAGAAAATCCCTCACACCTCCCAGGACTACTTATGGAGGCTGCTGTCTGTCTGCCAAATACAAGCCTGTCTACGCCGATCCGTGCCAGGAACGCATCCAAGCGCCAGGACCACTGGCCCCCCGCAATCCCATCACATGGAAACAACTCAGCGCATCAGACACATCCAAGCTAATGAACACAATCCACTCAGGGGCACCTACTGACCCTTGTCCCCACCAGCTCTTCAACCTCAACAGAGATGAGATTAGCAGCCAGCTCACCACCATCCTCAACATCTCATTAACCATTGCCACCTTCCCAGATGCCTGGAAACACGCCGAGGTCAGACGTCTCCTCAAGTAACCCTCGGCAGACCCCAGAGAGCTCCAGAACTACTGATCCATCTCGCTGATCCCCTTCCCTGCCAAGGTCCTGGAGAAGGCATCAACCTCTATCTCAACTGAACAGTTGGAGAAAAACAAGCTCCTTCACCCTTCACAGTCAGGCTTCAGAGTCAACCACAGCACCGAAACAGTCCTGATCACAGTAACGGATGACATTCACACCCTAATGGACAGAGGAGAATCAGCCACCCTGATGCTGCTTGACCTCTCTGCGGCCTTCAATATGGTTTCCCACCACACTCCAATCAAGCTCCTACTACAGATTACCATCAAAGATGATGCTCTCAAATGTATTGCATCCTTCCTCACGAGATACACCCAGAAAGTCTGACTCCCCCCTTTCACATCACAGGTAAAACACAACATCTGTGGCGTACCACAAAGTTCATCCCTCAACCCTACCTTCTTCAACATCCACATGACACCACTCGGAGGACATCGGTAGATCTCACCACATCAACATCATCTGCAATGCCGACGACACCTAGCTCGTCCTATCACTCTCAGCCGACCCCGCTTCAGCAAAAACCAGCTTCCACAACTGTATGAAGAATGTCTCAGCCTGGATGAGGGACAACTGACTCAAACTCAACACAGACAAGATGGAAGTCCTCATCTTCGGCAAGCACTCCACCATATGAAACAACTCATGGTGGCCATCAGAACTCAGACCCACCCCCACTCCAAAAGACCACACATGTAACCTTGGCATCATCCTTGACAGTGAACTATCCATGAAATGTCAAGTCAACGTTGTCCCCTCGGCCTGCTTCCAATCCCTACGCATGCTCCACAATCTCTTTAAGTGGCTCCCTATTAACACCAGGAAAAAGGTAACCCAGTCCCTCATCACCACAGTTAGAAATGGAGGTCTCTTGTTGGCAATGGTTTGCACCTTTGTCCAAGTAGGGACCCTTCTTCCTCATCCGGGTAAGGGGGATATACTTCTAAAATAACCCCTGCTCACCCCCTTGGTAGCTTGGCACGAGCAGACAGGCTTATCTCAGAGGCATTGTGTAAAGCATTTGTGCACACATACAGTTATACAGTGAAAACACAAAAAATGAACACCACATCAGTTTAGAAAAATAAGTAATATTTATCTAAATCAAACAAGACCAAAACAATAAAAATCCACAATACATGTATCCAAATATGAATTTTAACAGGTAGGAATAGTTCTGTTTATAGAAAATGGTGGATGTGACACTTTCAACACAAAGTACCTTGGATGCATCAAAATCACAACCAAAAAGGGTTGCAGAGAATTTGATGCGTCAGTTCCTTACACACAGGGAAGGTGATGCGTTGGTTCCTTTCTCTGGGGGAGGTGATGCATCGGTTCATTACTGCTGCGCAGGGGAGGTGATGTGGCGGTTCCTTACCGCAGAGGAGATGATGCGACTTTTTCTTACTGCATGGGGAGGTGATGCGTCCATTTCTTACTGCGTCCCTCAGTGATGAAACAGACCTGGTGCCTCAATGCGATGCGTGACAATCTGGGACGATATGATGCACAAAGATCCGGGATGCACTGCGACGATTCCAGCCGCGTCCCCTCGATGCGTCAGTTCTTACACAGCAGGGCCTGCGTCAGAGTCGGTGCGATGATGTCAGACACCAGAGAACGGTACACAAGAGTCGTCTCATGGCAGACACTTCAGCCGTGGGCAGGCTCTGCGTCGATTATTCGGCTGTGGCGATGAGTCAGAAATTTGTCTTGCACTGCTGCGATGAGTCAGAACCAGACGAGGAGGCGATTTTCACAGCTCTTTAGTCTTTTTTAGTTCCCAGTGCCATAAACCAACTCCAGACAGAGGCCCAGAACACTGGCAGACACTTCTTGGCAGGTCAGAACTCCCTGCAAAGGAGTTCAGTGGGGAGTGGGGGTGAAGTCTTTATGCCCCTCAGACTTCAGAACAGGAGGCAAGCTCTACTTCTAGCCCTTGGAGCTCTTCCCTCAAGCAGGGGACACAGCACACAGCAAAGTACTTGTCCTTTCTTTGGCAGAAACAGCCACTGCAGGCCTACCCCAGACAGCACACAGCAAAGGGGCAGTATTTCTCCTCAGTTTCTCCAGCTCTTCTCCTTGGCAAAGGTTCCTCTTGAATCCCAGAAGTAATCTAAAAGTCTGGGATCTGGGCCTCAATTTTTATAGCACAAATTCCTTTGTTCTCTGGTGGCAGAGAAGCTCTTTGCCTAGCCAAAACCAGTTATGTCTTCTCTGGTGCAGCTTCCCGGCAGGAGGTGGAGACAGCATTGTCCAAGGCAGACGAGGCCCATTCAGGTGTGAAAGAAATCTCCTCCCCCTACTCTAAATGCAGCCCAGGACTAATCATCCCAGCTCTGACTCACCCTGGAAAGTCTAGAAACACCTCAACTCCCAAGTGGCTGTCTGAACAGAATGAACATTCCCAGCCCCTGTCACTCCAAAGCCACACAGTCAGTACACAAACCTAGTAGAGGCACACAGGATGGCTAAGCAAGAAAATACCTACTTTCTAAAAGTGGTATTTTCAAACAGAATGTAAAAATAATCCTTACTAAAAGATGCATCTTTACATTCTGAGTTCAGGCATACTAAACTTTATGTTCCTATCTTGTCCCAATGGGAAGTTATATTTATAAGATGTTATAAATACCCTCCCATTCGATCCTATGGGAAAGATAGTCTGTCAATAGTGAAAAACGAAATTGGCAGTATTTCACTATCAGGACATGCCACATACATCAGGGCATGTCCTACCTTTCACATAAACATGGCACCCTGCCCACAGGGGTACCTTGGGCCTACTTTAGGGGTGACTCACTTGAAAGAAAACGGAAGGTTAGGGCCTGGCAAGTGGGTGCACTTCCCAGGTCGACATGGCAGTACTAAACTGCGCACAGACACTGCAATGGCAGGTCTGAGTTACATTTACAGGCAGCTTATGTGGGTGGCACAATCAGTGCTGCAGGCCCGCTAGCAGAATTTGATTTACAGGCCCTGGGCACACACAGTGCACTGTACTAGGGAATTACCAGTAAATTAAATATGCCAATCATGGAATCACCAATCCATAACAACAATTTACACTTTGGCACTGAACAGCAGTGGGAAAGTGCCCAAAGCATCTAGACCAGCAAAAACGAAGTCCAACTCACAGCAAAATAACAGGAGGCAAAGGCAAAAAATATAAGGGAAACCCACACCAATTATGACAGGTCTAACAACCACCAGCCACCTGGACTACGGCAACACACTCTATGCTGGCACCACCACCAAACTCATTCAAAGACTAGAGTCAATTCAGAATTTGGCAGTCAGACTCATCCTCAACATGCCCAAAAGAACCTACATTACCCAACACCTGAAGGACCTCCACTGGCTCCCTGTTCAGAAGAGGTGCCATTTAAAACTCCTGACCTACGCCTGCAAAGCCCTCCATAACCAAGGACCTGCCTACCTGAACCTTTGCCTACACTTCCTACAGCCACACAGGAACCTACGCTCAGCATACCTCACCCTTGCAGAGATTCCGCACATTCAATGCAGCTACACCGGAGGATGCTCCTTCTCCCACCTCTCTGCCAAAACATGGAATACCTTCGTACTGCACCATCTCTGACCAAGTTAAGGAAGGGGCTCAAGACCTGGCTGTTCGATTGAGACCAGCAGAAAGCGCCTGGAGACCATCTGGGGTGACAAGCAGCGCTCTACAAATACAACCTGATTGATTCATCGTGGAGATGAAATTACCTCTATGCTGAGAAGTCTGTCTTGCACAACAACTATAGAGGCTATGCTATGTAAACACACTGCCCTCTCAGCTGAGACACCTCCCCAGAGTAATATATGTGTTAAGTAGGCTGTAGGCAGTAGGGTATTGAAATGGAATATCCTCTGTGGGTAGTAGGCTGTGGGTAGTAGGGTATTGAAATGGAGTATCCTCTCTGCTGAGAACTGTATCTTGGTTGATTCTTATGGATAGTTGAATGTGGTGACACAATCATCTCTCCCTCAGACCTCTCCCGATGGGAACAATGAGGTGTAATAGGGTATGCATAGGGGCAGACCTCTCTGCTGAAGCTTCTCTCCAGAGTCACAAGCATATATAGTAATGTGCAAAAGAACTGCCCTCTCCTCTATCACATCTACACCAGCTGATAGCAGTGCATAGTAGAATATGAGGATGAAATGGCCTCTTTTCCAAAATCTCTCTCTAGTATGAGGGATCTGTATACTACAGTGAGCACAAGGACTGTTGTTTTTAGTGAGACCTCACTGTTGTATCAGAGGTTACCATAGTTTGGTATTCAAATAATTGACTTCTCCGTTAACAATTCTCTGTAGCATAAAAGATATATAGAGCAACATATAAATATATATACATGCAGGAGCTCTTCTGCACTCCCTAAAGATAGAACTGGCAGTTTTAGTCAACATTACTATTCTGTAATAATATTAAAATCTATATCAACTATTAAGTAGGCCTGGGCAATGAACTCTGTTTGCGGGAGATGTACCTAGCGGAGTCAGCTACTAAACTGCACCAACAAATGCTTTGATTAAGCAACTTTACATGCTAAAAAGCATATAACCAATTCAAAAAAGTGAACTTTGAAAATGCAAAATATTAGGCAATGAGAGAAGTGATGATTTTGGGGTCCCCCCTAACCTAGGGGGAGGACCAAGCAGATGCCTTGAACACAAAGAGCATATCATGCTGAACGATTCAGTGGTGGTCCCATCCTCTTAGGACCACCCCAAGCACAGTTATGGGCAAAAATACAATCCCAATCAAAGGCCCTGCAAAGCATTATGGGACGAGATTAGCAGTGGGCAGTGAATATTAGAGTATCCAATATCAAAATAATTCTACAAAGAGCTGCAGTTCAACTAGTCGTTACTAGGTGTCCCTCACGAGTCAAATGCAAAAGCATTGAAATTATTACATCAAGCTGCAGTTCAACTAGTCGTTGCTAGTTGTCCCTCAAGTCAAATGCTTTTGCATTTGACTCATGAGGGACACCTAGTAACGACTAGTGGAACTGCAGCTTCATGAAAGGGATCCATGGAGGGATTGTCCTCTCCTGTCAGACCTCTTTTAGATGATGGATGTACATAGCAGGGTGTGGAGAGGAACTGGCCTGTCCTTTCAGACCTCTCTCTCAGATGACAGGTGTGCATGGTAGGGTGTATGGAGAGAGACTGGCCTCTCCACTGGGCCAGCTCTCTCAGATGACACGTGTACTCAGTAGGGTATATGGAGAGAGACTGGCCTCTCCTCTGAGACCTCTCTCTCAGATAACTGGTGTGTGTAGTGGTGTGCAGGGAGGGACTATCCTCTCCTTTCATACCTCTCTCTCGAATGATGGGTGTATGTAGTAGTGTGTGGGAGAGACTGGCCTCTCCTTTAACACCTGTCTCTTAGATGATGGGCGTGCTTAGTAGGGTGTCAGGGTGTTAAATCCTCGGGATCAGTTTGATGCTCTGAATGGTCCACCCCTTGATAGTCCCAAGTCTGAATTGCTGTAATAGCACAGATCAGTGAGATGATCAAGTGAGGGAAGGATAGGAAGGGAACTGCGGGGAGGGAGACCTGAAATGACACAAGGAACAATTCATGAACACCATTGTCCCTTCCCCTCATCTACTGGTACTATACAGATATAACATATCATGGGTTACTTTATACCTTTAAAGGAAAATAAGAAGCCATGTATTTTCCACATTCAGTCTGTGGTTCCAATGTTGCACACACAAAGAAAATCCTTAGTATTGCGCTATGATAAGAGAAAGCACATACAAACATTACCAGCTCTACTTTCATCTAATTACAAGCAGATAATTTGTAACCTTACCCAAACCCTAGGACCACCCTTGTTTGCATCCACATATCATCACAGGGGTGTAGCGGAATTCATTACCACTGTCTCAGGCACCTCTGTTAAAAGCCACCAAAACAGAACATGATAAGTATGTTCAGGGGCTTGTAAATCATATATTTCTATTATTGTGGTCATTAATTAGCAGGCCAAAGAAAATCAAAACATGTAGAGGAACCTTATAGGGATTGCAAAGATTAGAGGCCCCCTGCTACTAATGTGAACTTCACCTAAGCAGGGAAATACATACTGTAAAGTTCCTAGGGCAACTTCAATATATGTATGTATGTGTATATGAATGAGTGCAGTATGCATGCAGAATGATATAGTGATTTCTCTGTTACAATAAGTTAAAAATGGTATATTTGATGTAGAGAATATTTAATAAAACATATTTTTGTATTTTTGTACAATGAGTGACGGTCTCCTCTCTTGAAACCATATTCATGATGAATTTTTAAACATATATTGAAGTTGCCCTAGGAACTTTACAGTATGAGGAACCTCATGGGTTCATAGAACTTGTTAAACTTCGAATTATTCCAAGTGTCTTGATTCTGAATGCAGTGTAGCTCTCCCTGGGCACTGCTTCCAGAGACTACCAAATGTTTGAGTGACACAGGGGGTTTCACCCCTCCACTCGTATTATTATAGAATACAGTCTTTCCCTCCGCATGAGCATTCTATTGTGAAGCTCGCCATCGGAGGACAGACATGGCCCCCAACAATGAAGGTCAAGAAGGGAGCAAGGTTTTCCACTTTCCAAGCGGGGCAAAGAAATTTGTGGTGCAAACGCACCCTTACCCGACTGGAGGAGCTTCCAACGTTGGGACACGAGCACTCCAGCAGTAACTCAGAATTACCGAAAGCGTTACGTGGACCGGCCTCCATTAAGTAGACAGCACCACCCCACGTTGCACGCCGGCTCGTCTGACGTTCTTGGGACGTGTCGTCCTTCTCTCATCCCATAAACACTTCCGGTTTCTTGACCTCCACTGCGATGACACAGGATTGCGTCTACGTGTGTGTGAGGTAGGAAAAAGCTTTTAGTGGCATATCTGGGAATGCAGCGCTCAATCGTTCCGTGATCATGACATAGGGTGTGTGGCCGGACTGGCCTATCCTTTCAGACCAAGGATCCCATCACCACCAGAAAGGAATGAAGGATGTCGCATCCTGAATGAGCAGCGGCTGCCTGAAGCTCAACTAGGAGAAGACGGAGGTCCTCGTCCTCGGACCCTCCCTCTCTGCATGGGACAACACCTGGTGGCCCACCACCCTCTGCAGCTCCCCCACTTCCACGGACCATGCCCGGAACCTCGGCATCGTACTCGACTCCTCCCTCTCCATGACCCGACATGTCAACGCCGTCGCCTCCACCTGCTTCAACACCCTCCGCATTCTCCGAAAGACCTTCAAATGGATCCCCCCTGACTCAAGGAAGACCGTTACCCACACAATCCTAACCAGCTGACTGGACTACGGAAACGACCTCTACGCCGGGATCCACAAGTCTCTGCTCCGCAAATTCCAGACCATCCAGAACACTACAGCCAGACTCGTCCTCGGCATCCCTTGACACGAACACATCACCCAACACCTGCGCAACCTATACTGGCTCCCCGTTGAGAAGAGAGTAACTTTCCCTGCTATGTACATCCATCATCTAAAAGAGGTCTGACAGGAGAGGACAATCCCTCCCCATGCACTAACATGCACACCTCTTATCAGAGGTATGAAAGAAGAGGCCAGACCATCCACACAACCTACTATGCACACCTGCCATCTGAGCCTTTGCAGATGCATAGACCTCAGGTGTCTCCGCATCCCTTTGGTAATCATACTTTATTGTATATTTCTGCTCCTCCGGATGAACTCTTTGCTGTAAGTTTAGAGGTCATGTACATTGTAGATACCTTCTTGGCATCTGGCCTCATTCTGAAGAATATCCACACCAAGGATTTCTTGGGTGCCTGTGGTGGCTGAGGTGGTGCAGAAGCCCCTGGCCATTCATCTGAATCAAATGAAGACATCTTTTTGCTCAAAGGGAAACAGGATGGGAGAGCAAGCCAAATAGGTCTATTCTCACCAAATTCCAATTGTGAAATAAAGCAAAAAGGATGGAATTTTCTTCTTTTAGATAAAGACACCCATATGAACCAATTAGAATTGCTCCTTAAGGTGTGCTTCCTCTTCGAGATTGCGAGTGTCTCACGGGCATTTCGGGAGGTCATAAAAAAATACTTCCTTTACATCATACATTAGATCAGTACACAATTCATTTTTCTACCTTAAACAACAAGTTTATGTTCTATTTTGCTTAAAATTACGTTAACAAAACTGTATTTAACTTAATTCTAAATGTACTACCTCACAAGTGGTTTAAAAGAGGTGTACTGGAAGTGCAGCCCCCTCTGAGTCCACACAGAGGATTGTGCATCTGGCAACAGCGAGCGTCCCACAAGAGCAATCACTTTAAAAAAATCAAAGGAGATAGCCAACCATCTTTTATTCACTACTATATTATAGATTACCATTAATAGTGACTGAAAACACGATAAAGAACCATGTACAATAGATGACAATGAAATTTAAACCTTCACGATCTCTCATGTGTCCCGTGAGCGTCTCGTGATGTCACCTCGAAAACAAAAATTGCTGAAGACATGTCTCGATATCGGAGATCAAATAACTGTGCAAATAGACAATTTCTATTGAAATATTTATTTATTTAATTCTCACACACATTTTATAAAGATTTTGCAAACTGTGAACCATATCCTGCTTTGTTACAATAAAAAAGTATTTTACTAAAATAATGTCTCAACACAACATATATTATACAGTCATTCTATCATACATACACTCACAAAAATAATTAGTTTACTTTTAAAAAATCCTAGAAATTCACTGAAAAAAGCAAAGGTTGAAGTGATGTTATAGTTATGTGTATTACAAATATCTCTTTCATTTAAAAAAAAAAAACCCTTATAAATTCACTGAAAAAAACAAAAGATAAAATAATGTTATAGTTAGGTGGATTTCTCAGTGACAAGGTAGCATTTTATAAAAAAAACATGTAAATTCAGCAGTTATAGTTAGTAGCACAAACGAAAGCTTATGCCACCGCCATGCACTGCTCATAACCTCTCATATGATATTACTCATGACATGTTCTATGACATTCTTTCTGACATCAGTGATGAAATCGCAAATTACATCATTGATGATGTCACTGATGACATCATTGATGACATCATCCACGCTTTGTTTTCCCACATATTGCTGAATAAATTGCTATGGCTTCAAAACCCTAACACACATCAAACCTACATTAAGAAAGAAGTTGATATCAGTAGAGAACTGAGTACTGTAAACAGTGTTTACTCTATGGAGAGAGTTCATTTTATACCACACTGTTTGCAAACAGTGAAACTCTCCTGAGAAATACACCACAGAGTATTCAAAAGAGTATAATAGGTACAGTGTACATTCTATGCTACAGTTGTCAAAAAAGACACCATTTGCTAAAAATAACCAAGATCTGAAGGTGCTAAAGATCATACTACTTGCACCCTCAATACTGCGGTGAAAACCTTACAGATTGACCTTTTTCTAAAGCAAAACAAGCACACATACATAGGTTAGTACCTGGTGCACACACTCCTCCATGTTAAGTATCAATTATCATGGTGACCCAATTTTCTCTAATAGCTCAATGATGCTTGCAAAAATGAGTATCTACTATATAGAATCTTTCTCCTGTTGGAACTTTTTATGCAGAACCAAAACGTTGTGTGGTGCACAATGAACGCAAGTCAACTGTTGCCTGTACACAGAGATTCTCTTGAATGCAAATATTCACAACATGTTGAGTACCTAAATACAGATATTGTGCATTGGAAATACATACTTTTTGTAAACCCTTCCACCCATTAGCTGCACCCAAGCTGTCCAAAATTAAGTTGAAAGGTAATATTGTAGTTACTCGCCACTATGTAATCTGCAAACACTCATTGGATAATGTCACCAGTGATGTCATTAATGGTGCCATTTGAGATGTCATCAATGATGTCATGAAGGATGTATGCCACTAACTATAACTGCTGAATTTTAGTGTTTTTTAGTTTAAAACGTTAACTTTGTAACTGAGAAATGTATCTAATTATAAATGTTGGGAGTAGGTACTTTTGTGGAATGCCCACATGGGCTAAGGTGTCATGGTCGGGTCGATTCACCATGCCCCCTTATGCCGGTGTTTTACCCCATATGCTTTTCTTCAGTGAAGGCAGCTGCAAAAGAAAACTGTCTTCACTGTGACAGCCAACCATTCAAAATGCAGCGGATCCATGAATAAACAACTGGATTTACAATTATGTAATGCCTGAGAGAAGGAAAAGCTGTCTTGTCGAATGGTGTGGGTTTAATATTTGAATTGGGAGCTCAAATCCTCTGTGAACTTTCACATTCATGAAGGATTTGCAGACTAATGGTCCAGATTTACCCACTTAAGTCCTTGACCTGAACACTTGTCAAACAATAATTTCTCAAAAACTGCTGAAGCGATTCGCAGCGAACCAAGCAAAGTTACTTCCTTTAGTTTTTGCTCTTTTACTCAATTTTTCTGCATGGAGGAGTTGAGAAAGTTATGAGAGTTAAAATGGGAAATGTCACTTTTTGAGTCCCCTTTTTTGCACGTCCTTACACAATGGGACTGCTTTAAAGTGCCATGATTAACACAAATCAGATGACCTTATTATTTTTGGGAAAGTTAGAAAGGTCTGTGCATTTTCATCAAATACAATTTGGCTTTTCAATTAAACCTCTGGCCTAACCATAACCACATATTCATTGTTGCCATTGATGTACTATATATAGGTCTGGTATGCCAAACCTTATCTGACTAACCTGTTCAAATGTCAAATTGTGTGCATATGAGTCCACATGAGGAATAATTACATAGTGGCAACACACACCAACAAACAGGGCTCTAGAAAACAAACCTTATGTTTGCAAAGGCAACTGATGGAGATCCAGACATTCAGTAAGAGTTGATTCCCATGGAGGAGCAGGAGGCAGCAGTCATTAACCCTGACATGTTTGACGGAACTGAGGGCACAAACATTGCAGGCCTGAACTATAACACCACTTTTCAGGGAAAACTAACTGAATAATTCAAGCTTGTTTGATATGTACTCATATATTTAATATTTTTTATGTTAAAATGTAGGCTAAGAAGAAATTATTTCTGATGTATATTTTTCCACTTTGTATAATGCAGATCAAATATTTAGAAGTATTTTATACTCTGACAAGTATACGTATAAGATTATATATCTTTTTAAAGTACATGGACTAGAATGTAAACAAATTATTTTAGAACTTACTTAAATGTCCTCATTTTATTCAAGGATTGTTTATAAACTTTAAAAGTTTTAATTATATTTTACTCACATTACATTCAAACTTAAAATTCTATTTGCAGTTTTCAACTTTAGTACACATAGACAATTGTATAACAGCTGGACTATAAATACAATCGTACATTGTCAATACACTATGTATGAAGCATCTTAAAATGTCTAAGTACCTCCACTGTAAATAAAAGTTCGCTCCCTTCAGTCCCCAGGAATCGTATAAACCTAAGATACTAAAATTAGTATAAACCTATCATAGTTTCAAATCATCTGAGTTTCATAATCCTTATGCTGCACACACTGGTGATGCTTTTCATGGCAATAATTCAAGGATCACTATCTATAGTCAACAGATGTGTATCTTATAATACTTGCACACAGATATGTGTCTACATTTTCACAATGGATGCATAACAGAGCTTCCATATCCATAAGACACTGTTGTTATCTAAAATAACCCCTATGATAGGAAATATGTTCCACAATTTTGTAAATTACAAGTATGGTAGGTAAATTACCAATATGGCAAGCATAATGACATGGAGTGTGTTGTAAATTACAAACATGGCAGGAATTTCTTACACCTATTATACAAGGTTTTTTATTTTATCTCCCTCAAAATAAGGCAATGTCCCTGCCAGTGCATGAAATCCTACCTAAAATATACTTGTTCCCTAAGGACTGTAATTATTTTATTTTTACAGTTTTATCATTCACACATACTTTCACTCTGAATACCAATAAGTATTACAATTTATTGGTAAATATGTATGAAAGAATGGAATATTACATCAGCAGATGATAACACCCTATGGCCAAGGTATTAGCACCTCTCAATGGCTGTGTAATAAATATAACATATATATATATGAAAGGAATTACCCTCACCTGAGTTGGCATTTCCAAGCATGATAACTTTGTTTTTGTGAATTCAAAATGCGGCGTGCCTCATCGCGGAAATGCCCCGCTGCAGAACCTGCGGACCACGGCACCCATACCGGGGGGCCATATGGAGGTGGTGGTCCATTATTGTGGGATGAACATTTGCTGGACAATGTTGTTTTATTCTCCATCCAAACCCACTTGGGAATTATTTGAATGCATACAGTGCCAACTGCTACCATTAGGAGTTGTAAGAACTACTTTACCCAGAATGCACTTGCATATGATGGCGGTTATAAAGACTTTCAGTTCGCACTTGTGGTGGCCTGCATGTATTGCCAGTGAACAAGGGCGGTCAGCCCGAAACGCGTATGGCGCTATGGATATGGAGAAATAACGCGCTGTTTGGCCACCCACAATAAAGAAAGGATTTACCCTCACCTGAGTTGGCGTTTCCAAGCATGGTAACTTTGTTTTTGTGAATATATATATATATATATATACATATATATATATATATATATATATATATTAACAGCAAAACCCAACGCGGTCCCAATCAGATGAACCAGAGTCTCCACAGCACAGAGGGAGTCCACGATCAAATTTCTTAGAGGTACTTTATTTTTTTCTTTTCAACACCATTAGTGCAAACGTGAAAAGGACGGTCAACGCGTTTTGGCGAATGCCTTCAACTGGACCATGATAGATATATATAGATATATATATATATATATATATATATATTAACACAGTTGTCGCACACTCTGAAGCTGCATATCAATTAATTTATTGAAGCTTGCAAAAAGAACCAACAAGCGCGTTTCAGCCTCCTGGCCTTTTTCAATGTCGATTCACTTCTCTATCGATTACATATCATGTAACAAAGTAACATTGATCGCACAGTCAACTCTCCATAAAAATTAATGACGGACTACAAATATTGCTATCTCACAAAACCAGGATAATGTGGATAAAAGAATCACTGAGGAGCACTTCTGGACCTAGGCAGAGGTATGAGCAGGCCCACTGGAATTATGCGACTGTTTGGCTGCACCGACTTTTGCACAATTCTACATTTTCTGCATTAGCCACATAATCCATCATCTGCTGCCTAATCTGCAGATTTGCAAAAAAAAGCCTTGTTTCTAGCTCAAACGGCTCAAACGTTACCAAAAATGCAGCGACAAGTGTTACAGTGTGGTGGAAGGTCCTTGGCAAACCTAGAATGGTCACCTGTTCCTTATTGCTAAATGTGGGTGTTAAATTGGTACTAATGGTGTGCAAGCCACTCTTGCCTCTTTCTGCATTTCTGTTGCTTCTTTCTGCACCTTTCTTTCCTCTATCTGCACCTCTTTTGCCTCTTTCTGCACCTCTGTTGCCTCTTTCTGCACCTCACCTGCTTCTTTGTGCACCATTTTTTGCCTCTTTCTACACCTCTCTTGCCTCTTTCTGCACCCCTCTTCCCTCTTTCTGCACCCATGCTGCCTCTTTCTGCACCTCTGTTCCTTCTTTCTGCACTTCTTTTGTTTCTTTCTGCACCTCTCTTGCTCCTTTCTGCACCCCTCTTGCCTCTTTATCCATCGACCCCTCTTCCCCTTTTCTGCATCTCTGTTGCTTCTTTCTGCACTTCTCTTGTCTCTTTCTCCACCCCTTCCCTCTTTCTGTACCTCTGTTGCTTCTTTTTGCACCTCTCTTGCTTCTTTCTGCACCCCTCGTGCCTCTTTCACACCCCTCTACTTGCACCCCTCTTGCCTCTTTCTGCACCTCTGTTCCTTCTTTCTGCACTTCTTCTGTTTCTGTTTCTTTCTGCAGCTCTCTTGCTTCTTTCTGCACCCCCTTGCCTCTTTCTCCACCCACCCACCCTCTGTCTGCACCCCTGTTGCCTCTTTCTGCACCTCTGTTCTTTCTTTCTGCACCTCTGTTGCTTCTTTCTGCACATCTCTTGCTTCTTTCTGCAACCTACATGCCTCTTTCTGAACCCCTCTTCCCTCTTTTTGCACCCCTCTTGCCTCTTTCTGCACCTCTGTTGCTTCTTTCTGCACTCCTCTTCCTTCTTTCTGCACTACTCGTGCCTCTTTCACACCACTGTTCCCTCTTTGTGCACCCCTCTTGCCTCTTTCTGCACCTCTGTTCCTTCTTTCTGCATTTCTGTACCTCTCGCTTCTTTCTGCACCCCTTTTGCCTCTTTCTGCACCCATATTGCATCTTTCTGCACCTCTGTTCCTTCTTTCTGCATTTCTTTTGTTTCTTTCTGCAGCTCTCATGCTTATTTCTGCACCCCTTTTCCTCTTTATCCACCCCTTTTCCCTCTTTCTGCACCCCTGTTGCCTCATTCGGCAACTCTGTTCCTTCTTTCTGCACTTCTTTTGTTTCTTTCTGCAAGTCTCTTGCTTGTTTCTGCACCCCTCGTGCCTCTTTCTGCACCCCTCTTCCCTCTTTTTGCACCCCTCTTGCCTCTTTCTGCACCACGGTTGCTTCTTTCTGCACCCCTCTTGCTTCTTTCTGCACATCTCTTGCTTCTTTCTGCAACCTACGTGCCTCTTCTGCACCCCTCTTCCCTCTTTTTGCACCCCTTTTGCCTCTTTCTGCACCTCTGTTGCTTCTTGCTGCACTCCTCTTGTTTCTTTCTGCACTCCTCGTGCCTCTTTCACACCACTGTTCCCTCTTTGTGCACCCCTCTTGCCTCTTTCTGCACCTCTGTTCCTTCTTTCTGCATTTCTTTTCTTTCTTTCTGTACCTCTCGCTTCTTTCTGCACCCCTTTTGCCTCTTTCTGCACCCCTCCTGCCTCTTTCTGCACCTCTGTTCCTTCTTTCTGCATTTCTTTTGTTTCTTTCTGCAGCTCTCATGCTTCTTTCTGCACCCCTTTTCCTCTTTATCCACCCTTTTCCCTCTTTCTGCACCCCTGTTGCATCATTCGGCACCTCTGTTCCTTTTTCTGCACTTCTTTTGTTTCTTTCTGCAAGTCGCTTGCTTGTTTGTGCACCCCTCGTTCCTCTTTCTGCACCCCTCTTCTTGCACCCCTCTTGCCTCTTTCTGCACCACTGTTGCTTCTTTCTGCAGCTCTCTTGCTTCTTTCTGCACCCCCTTGCCTCTTTCTCCACCCACCCACCCTCTGTCTGCACCGCGTTGCCTCTTTCTGCACCTCTGTTCTTTCTTTCTGCACCTCTGTTGCTTCTTTCTGCACATCTCTTGCTTCTTTCTGCAACCTACATGCCTCTTTCTGAACCCCTCTTCCCTCTTTTTGCACCCCTCTTGCCTCTTTCTGCACCTCTGTTGCTTCTTTCTGCACTCCTCTTGCATCTTTCTGCACTACTCGTGCCTCTTTCACACCACTGTTCCCTCTTTGTGCACCCCTCTTGCCTCTTTCTGCACCTCTGTTCCTTCTTTCTGCACTTCTTTTCTTTCTGTACCTCTCGCTTCTTTCTGCACCCCTTTTGCCTCTTTCTGCACCCATCTTGCATCTTTCTGCACCTCTGTTCCTTCTTTCTGCATTTCTTTTGTTTCTTTCTGCAGCTCTCATGCTTCTTTCTGCACCCCTTTTCCTCTTTATCCACCCCTTTTCCCTCTTTCTGCACCCCTGTTGCCTCATTCGGCACCTCTGTTCCTTTTTTCTGCACTTCTTTTGTTTCTTTCTGCAAGTCGCTTGCTTGTTTCTGCACCCCTCGTGCCTCTTTCTGCACCCCTCTTCTTGCACCACTCTTGCCTCTTTCTGCACCACTGTTGCTTCTTTCTGCAGCTCTCTTGCTTCTTTCTGCACCCCCTTGCCTCTTTCTCCACCCACCCACCCTCTGTCTGCACCCCGTTGCCTCTTTCTGCACCTCTGTTCTTTCTTTCTGCACCTCTGTTGCTTCTTTCTGCACATCTCTTGCTTCTTTCTGCAACCTACATGCCTCTTTCTGAACCCCTCTTCCCTCTTTTTGCACCCCTCTTGCCTCTTTCTGCACCTCTGTTGCTTCTTTCTGCACTCCTCTTGCATCTTTCTGCACTACTCGTGCCTCTTTCACACCACTGTTCCCTCTTTGTGCACCCCTCTTGACTCTTTCTGCACCTCTGTTCCTTCTTTCTGCACTTCTTTTATTTCTGTACCTCTCGCTTCTTTCTGCACCCTTTTTGCCTCTTTCTGCACCCATCTTGCATCTTTCTGCACCTCTGTTCCTTCTTTCTGCATTTCTTTTGTTTCTTTCTGCAGCTCTCATGCTTCTTTCTGCACCCCTTTTCCTCTTTATCCACCCCTTTTCCCTCTTTCTGCACCCCTGTTGCCTCATTCGGCAACTCTGTTCCTTTCTGCACTTCTTTTGTTTCTTTCTGCAAGTCTCTTGCTTGTTTCTGCACCCCTCGTGCCTCTTTCTGCACCCCTCTTCCCTCTTTTTGCACCCCTCTTGCCTCTTTCTGCACCACTGTTGCTTCTTTCTGCACCCCTCTTGCTTCTTTCTGCACATCTCTTGCTTCTTTCTGCAACCTACGTGCCTCTTTCTGCACCCCTCTTCCCTCTTTTTGCACCCCTTTTGCCTCTTTCTGCACCTCTGTTGCTTCTTTCTGCACTCCTCTTGCTTCTTTCTGCACTCCTCGTGCCTCTTTCATACCACTGTTCCCTCTTTGTGCACCTCTCTTGCCTCTTTCTGCACCTCTGTTCCTTCTTTCTGCATTTCTTTTCTTTCT
The DNA here is from genome assembly GCA_963921515.1 of Calotriton arnoldi. NCBI lineage: Eukaryota > Metazoa > Chordata > Amphibia > Caudata > Salamandridae > Calotriton > Calotriton arnoldi. The sequence continues at coordinate 1,418,681 of CAWUFW010001960.1, read as the reverse complement.
TTCTGTACCTCTCGTTTCTTTCTGCACCCCTTTTGCCTCTTTCTGCACCCCTCTTTCCTCTTTCTGCACCTCTGTTCCTTCTTTCTGCATTTCTTTTGTTTCTTTCTGAAGCTCTCATGCTTCTTTCTGCACCCCTTTTCCTCTTTATCCACCCCTTTTCCCTCTTTCTGCACCCCTGTTGCCTCATCCGGCACCTCTGTTCCTTCTTTCTGCACTTCTTTTGTTTCTTTCTGCAAGTCTCTTGCTTGTTTCTGCACCCCTCGTGCCTCTTTCTGCACCCCTCTTCCCTCTTTTTGCACCCCTCTTGCCTCTTTCTGCACCACTGTTGCTTCTTTCTGCACTCCTCTTGCTTCTTTCTACACCTCTCCTGCTTCTTTCTGCACCACTTGTGCTTCTTTCTGCACCCCTCTTCCCTCTTTCTGCACCCCTCTTGCCTCTTTCTGCACTTCTGTTCCTTCTTTCTGCACTTCTTTTGTTTCTTTCTGCACCTCTATTGCTTCTTTCAAATCCCTCTTGCCACTTTCTCCACCCCTATTCCCCCGTTTTGCATCTCTGTTGCCTCTTTCTGCACCCCTCTTACTCTTTCTGCACCCCTCTTGCCTCTTTCTTCACCTCTGTTCCTTCTTTCTGCACTTCTTTTGTTTCTATCTGCAACTTTTTTGCTTCTTTCTTCATTCCTCTTGCTTCTTTCTGCACCCCTCATGCCTCTTTCACATCCCTCTTCCCTCTTTCTGCACCCCTCTTGCCTCTTTCTGCACCTCTGTTCCTTCTTTCTGCACTTCTTATGTTCCTTTCTGTACCTCTCTTGTTTCTTTCTGTGTCCCTCTTGCCTCTTTCTCTATCCCACGTCCCCCTTTCTGCATCTCTGTTGCTTCTTTATGCACCTCTCTTGCTTCTTTCTGCATTTCTGTTGCTTCTTTCTGCACCCCTTGCGCCTGTTTCTGCACCCCTCTTGCCTCTTTCTGTACCTCTCTTGCCTCTGTATGCACCTCTGTTCCTTCTTTCTGCACTTTTTTTGTTTCTTTCTGCAGCTCTCATGCTTCTTTCTGCACCCCTCTTCCCTCTTTCTGCACCCCTCTTTCCTCTTTTTGCTCCCCTCTTGCCTCTTTCTGCACCTCTGTTGCTTCTTTCTGCACTCCTCTTGCTTCTTTCTGCACTCCTCGTGCCTCTTTCATACCACTGTTCCCTCTTTGTGCACCTCTCTTGCCTCTTTCTGCACCTCTGTTCCTTCTTTCTGCATTTCTTTTCTTTCTTTCTGTACCTCTCGTTTCTTTCTGCACCCCTTTTGCCTCTTTCTGCACCCCTCTTGCCTCTTTCTGCACCTCTGTTCCTTCTTTCTGCATTTCTTTTGTTTCTTTCTGCAGCTCTCATGCTTCTTTCTGCACCCCTTTTCCTCTTTATCCACCCCTTTTCCCTCTTTCTGCACCCCTGTTGCCTCATTCGGCACCTCTGTTCCTTCTTTCTGCACTTCTTTTGTTTCTTTCTGCAAGTCTCTTGCTTGTTTCTGCACCCCTCGTGCCTCTTTCTGCACCCCTCTTCCCTCTTTTTGCACCCATCTTGCCTCTTTCTGCACCTCTGTTGCTTCTTTCTGCACTCCTCTTGCTTCTTTCTACACCTCTCCTGCTTCTTTCTGCACCACTTGTGCTTCTTTCTGCACCCCCTTCCCTCTTTCTGCACCCCTCTTGCCTCTTTTTGCACTTCTGTTCCTTCTTTCTGCACTTCTTTTGTTTCTTTCTGCACCTCTATTGCTTCTTTCAAATCCCTCTTGCCACTTTCTCCACCCCTATTCCCCCGTGTTGCATCTCTGTTGCCTCTTTCTGTACCCCTCTTACTCTTTCTGCACCCCTCTTGCCTCTTTCTTCACCTCTGTTCCTTCTTTCTGCACTTCTTTTGTTTCTATCTGCAACTCTCTTGCTTCTTTCTACATGCCTCTTGCTTCTTTCTGCACCCCTCATGCATCTTTCACATCCCTCTTCCCTCTTTCTGCACCCCTCTTGCCTCTTTCTGCACCTCTGTTCCTTCTTTCTGCACTTTTTTTGTTTCTTTCTGCAGCTCTCATGCTTCTTTCTGCACCCCTCTTCCCTCTTTCTGCACCCCTCTTTCCTCTTTTTGCTCCCCTCTTGCCTCTTTCTGCACCTCTGTTGCTTCTTTCTGCACTCCTCTTGCTTCTTTCTGCACTCCTCGTGCCTCTTTCATACCACTGTTCCCTCTTTGTGCACCTCTCTTGCCTCTTTCTGCACCTCTGTTCCTTCTTTCTGCATTTCTTTTCTTTCTTTCTGTACCTCTCGTTTCTTTCTGCACCCCTTTTGCCTCTTTCTGCACCCCTCTTGCCTCTTTCTGCACCTCTGTTGCGTCTTTCTGCATTTCTTTTGTTTCTTTCTGCAGCTCTCATGCTTCTTTCTGCACCCCTTTTCCTCTTTATCCACCCCTTTTCCCTCTTTCTGCACCCCTGTTGCCTCATTCAGCACCTCTGTTCCTTCTTTCTGCACTTCTTTTGTTTCTTTCTGCAAGTCTCTTGCTTGTTTCTGCACCCCTCGTGCCTCTTTCTGCACCCCTCTTCCCTCTTTTTGCACCCATCTTGCCTCTTTCTGCACCTCTGTTGCTTCTTTCTGCACTTCTCTTGCTTCTTTCTACACCTCTCCTGCTTCTTTCTGCACCACTTGTGCTTCTTTCTGCACTCCCTTCCCTCTTTCTGCACCCCTCTTGCCTCTTTTTGCACTTCTGTTCCTTCTTTCTGCACTTCTTTTGTTTCTTTCTGCACCTCTATTGCTTCTTTCAAATCCCTCTTGCCACTTTCTCCACCCCTATTCCCCCGTGTTGTATCTCTGTTGCCTCTTTCTGTACCCCTCTTACTCTTTCTGCACCCCTCTTGCCTCTTTCTTCACCTCTGTTCCTTCTTTCTGCACTTCTTTTGTTTCTATCTGCAACTCTCTTGCTTCTTTCTACATGCCTCTTGCTTCTTTCTGCACCCCTCATGCATCTTTCACATCCCTCTTCCCTCTTTCTGCACCCCTCTTGCCTCTTTCTGCACCTCTGTTCCTTCTTTCTGCACTTCTTATGCTCCTTTCTGTACCTCTCTTGTTTCTTTCTGTGTCCCTCTTGCCTCTTTCTCTATCCCACGTCCCCCTTTCTGCATCTCTGTTGCTTCTTTATGCACCTCTCTTGCTTCTTTCTGCATTTCTTTTGCTTCTTTCTGCACCCCTTGCGCCTATTTCTGCACCCCTCTTGCCTCTTTCTGTACCTCTCTTGCCTCTGTATGCACCTCTGTGCCTTCTTTCTGCACTTTTTTTGTTTCTTTCTGCAGCTCTCATGCTTCTTTCTGCACCCCTCTTCCCTCTTTCTGCACCCCTCTTTCCTCTTTTTGCTCCCCTCTTGCCTCTTTCTGCACCTCTGTTCCTTCTTTCTGTACTTCTTTTGTTTCTTTCTGCACGTCTCTTGCTTCTTTCTGCACCACTCGTGCCGCTTTCTGCACCACACGTGCCGCTTTCTGCACCCCTCTTCCCTCTTTTTTCACCCCTCTTGCCTCTTTCTGCACCTCTGTTGCTCCTTTCTGCACTCCTCTTGCTTCTTTCTACACCTCTCTTGCTTCTTTCTGCACCACTCGTGCTTCTTTCTGCACCTATCTTCCCTCTTTCTGCACCCCTCTTGCCTCTTTCTGCACCTCTGTTCCTTCTTTCTGCACTTCTTTTGTTTCTTTCTACAACTCTCTTGCTTCTTTGTGTACCCCCTCTTACCTCTTTCTCCACCCCTCTTCCCCCTTTCTGCATCTCTGTTGCTTCTTTCTGCACTTCTCTTGTCTCTTTCTCTACCCCTCTTCCCTTTTTCTGCACCTCTGTTGCTTCATTCTGTACCCCTCGTGCCTCTTTCACACCCCTCATCCTGCACCCCTCTTGTCTACTTCTGCACCTCTGTTCCTTCTTTCTGCACGTCTTTTGTTTCTTTCTGCACTTCTCACTTCTTTCTGCACCCCTTTTGACTCTTTCTTTACCCCTCTTCCATCTTTCTGCACCCCTCTTGCCTTTTTCTGCACCTCTGTTCCTTTTTTCTACACTTCTTCTGTTTCTTTCTGCATCTCTCTTACTTCTTTCTGCACCCCTTTGCCTCTTTCTCCACCATCCACCCTATTTCTGCACCCCTGTTACCTCTTTCTGCACCTCTGTTCTTTCTTTCTGCACATCTCTTGCTTCTTTCTGCACCCTACGTCCCTCTTTCTGCACCCCTCTTCCCTCTTTTTGCACCCCTCTTGCCTCTTTCTGAACCTCTGTTGCTTCTTTTTGCATTCCTCTTGCTTCTTTATGCACTCCTCGCCTCTTTCTGCACCTCTGTTCCTTCTTTCTGCACTTCTTTTGTTTCTTTCTGCAGGTCTCTTGCTTATTTCTGCACCCCCTTGCCTCTTTCTCCACCCCTCTTCCCTCTTTCTTCACCCCTGTTGCCTCTTTCTGCACCTCTGTTCGTTCTTTCTGTACTTCGTTTGTTTCTTTCTGCATCTCTCTTGCTTCTTTCTGCACCCCTTTTACCTCTTTCTGTACCCCTCTTGCCTGTTTCTGCACCCCTCTTCCCTCTTTCTGCACCACTCTTTCCTCTTTTTGCTCCCTTCTTGCCTCTTTCTGCACCTCTGTTGCTTCTTTCTGCACTCCTCTTGCTTCTTTCTGCACTCCTCGTGCCTCTTTCATACCACTGTTTCCTCTTTGTGCACCTCTCTTGCCTCTTTCTGCACCTCTGTTCCTTCTTTCTGCATTTCTTTTCTTTCTTTCTGTACCTCTCGTTTCTTTCTGCACCCCTTTTGCCTCTTTCTGCACCCCTCTTGCCTCTTTCTGCACCTCTGTTCCTTCTTTCTGCATTTCTTTTGTTTCTTTCTGCTGCTCTTATGCTTCTTTCTGCACCCCTTTTCCTCTTTATCCACCCCTTTTCCCTCTTTCTGCACCCCTGTTGCCTCATTCGCACCTCTGTTCCTTCTTTCTGCACTTCTTTTGTTTCTTTCTGCAAGTCTCTTGCTTGTTTCTGCACCCCTCGTGCCTCTTTCTGCACCCCTCTTCCCTCTTTTTGCACCCCTCTTGCCTCTTTCTGCACCACTGTTGCTTCTTTCTGCACTCCTCTTGCTTCTTTCTACACCTCTCCTGCTTCTTTCTGCACCACTTGTGCTTCTTTCTGCACCCCCTTCCCTCTTTCTGCACCCCTCTTGCCTCTTTCTGCACTTCTGTTCCTTCTTTCTGCACTTCTTTTGTTTCTTTCTGCACCTCTATTGCTTCTTTCAAATCCCTCTTGCCACTTTCTCCACCCATATTCCCCTGTGTTGCATCTCTGTTGCCTCTTTCTGTACCCCTCTTGCCTCTTTCTTCACCTCTGTTCCTTCTTTCTGCACTTCTTTTGTTTCTATCTGCAACTCTCTTGCTTCTTTCTACATGCCTCTTGCTTCTTTCTGCACCCCTCATGCCTCTTTCACATCCCTCTTCCCTCTTTCTGCACCCCTCTTGCCTCTTTCTGCACCCCTCTTGCCTCTTTCTGCACCTCTGTTCCTTCTTTCTGCACTTCTTATGTTCCTTTCTGTACCTCTCTTGTTTCTTTCTGTGTCCCTCTTGCCTCTTTCTCTATCCCACGTCCCCCTTTCTGCATCTCTGTTGCTTCTTTATGCACCTCTCTTGCTTCTTTCTGCATTTCTTTTGCTTCTTTCTGCACCCCTTGCGCCTATTTCTGCACCCCTCTTGCCTCTTTCTGTACCTCTCTTGCCTCTGTATGCACCTCTGTTCCTTCTTTCTGCACTTTTTTGTTTCTTTCTGCAGCTCTCATGCTTCTTTCTGCACCCCTCTTCCCTCTTTCTGCACCCCTCTTTCCTCTTTTTGCTCCCCTCTTGCCTCTTTCTGCACCTCTGTTCCTTCTTTCTGTACTTCTTTTGTTTTGTTTCTGCACGTCTCTTGCTTCTTTCTGCACCACTCGTGCCGCTTTCTGCACCACACGTGCCGCTTTCTGCACCCCTCTTCCCTCTTTTTTTCACCCCTCTTGCCTCTTTCTGCACCTCTGTTGCTCCTTTCTGCACTCCTCTTGCTTCTTTCTACACATCTCTTGCTTCTTTCTGCACCAATCTTGCTTCTTTCTGCACCTCTCTTCCCTCTTTCTGCACCCCTCTTGCCTCTTTCTGCACCTCTGTTCCTTCTTTCTGCACTTCTTTTGTTTCTTTCTACAACTCTCTTGCTTCTTTGTGTACCCCTCTTGCCTCTTTCTCCACCCCTCTACCCCCTTTCTGCATCTCTGTTGCTTCTTTCTGCACTTCTCTTGTCTCTTTCTCTACCCCTCTTCCCTCTTTCTGCACCTCTGTTGCTTCTTTCTGCACCCCTCGTGCTTCTTTCACACCCCTCATCCCGCACCCCTCTTGTCTACTTCTGCACCTCTGTTCCTTCTTTCTGCACGTCTTTTGTTTCTTTCTGCACTTCTCACTTCTTTCTGCACCCCTTTTGACTCTTTCTTTACGCCTCTTCCATCTTTCTGTACCCCTCTTGCCTTTTTCTGCACCTCTGTTCCTTTTTTCTACACTTCTTCTGTTTCTTTCTGCATCTCTTACTTCTTTCTGCACCCCTTTGCCTCTTTCTCCACCATCCACCCTAATCCTGCACCCCTGTTGCCTCTTTCTGCACCTCTGTTCTTTCTTTCTGCACATCTCTTGCTTCTTTCTGCACCCTACGTCCCTCTTTCTGCGCCCCTCTTCCCTCTTTTTGCACCCCTCTTGCCTCTTTCTGAACCTCTGTTGCTTCTTTCTGCACTTCTTTTGTTTCTTTCTGCAGGTCTCTTGCTTATTTCTGCACCCCCTTGCCTCTTTCTCCACCCCTCTTCCCTCTTTCTTCACCCCTGTTGCCTCTTTCTGCACCTCTGTTCGTTCTTTCTGTACTTCGTTTGTTTCTTTCTGCATCTCTCTTGCTTCTTTCTGCACCCCTTTTACCTCTTTCTGTATCCCTCTTCCCTGTTTCTGCACCCCTCTTCCCTCTTTTTGCACCCCTCTTGCCTCTTTCTGCACCTCTGTTCCTTCTTCCTGCACTTCTTATGTTTCTTTCTGCACATCTCTTGCTTCTTTCTGTACTTCTCTCGCCTCTTTCTGTACTGAAATGGGAAGTGCAAGCTATCAAGTTTAAAGGTCTGCATGCTCTTGTGCCTGAGGTATATGTCTACTTGTATATGTATTCTCACATGAAGATGGTAGCATAAAATGTGGGTAGCTTCTTCTATAGGTAGTTAAATGTTCTCAGTTCTGCTCTGTCATTCAGTTGCACAGGCAGACATGTCTTATGTATATAGGTGTTATAGAGCCCCTCAAATATACTATTGAATACCCATGTGCCCTGTATTATGAGCAGAAAGAAATACATACACCTTTTGGTACACATATTTACAGAGTATGCTGTTTGAAACACAGGTATTCAAGTATTTCTATGTTTATTTTTATGTAACATGTCACTCGGTAAAAGCAGAGACACGCATGCATACCTTCACAAACTTGGTCAGACTTACAACAGTGATATGCTTAGGATTGCTGTTTTATATTTGGTAGGTAGGCCTAACATTCTGAGCAGTCGATTAATACTGAACCTTCAAGAGAAAAGGGAGGTTTAAGACATCTGGGGAGAAGGATTAGTGATTAGGCTACTTTGTATGAGTCTATTGTAAGGTACGGTCAAAGTAGGCCTCTTTCTGGACTTCTGTTGCCTCTTTCTGCTCTTCTCTTGCTTCTTTCTGCGACTTTCTTCATCTTTCTGCACATGTCTTACGTATGTAGGCATATTTAGAAATTAGTATTTAAAAACCTTAGAAATTCACTGAAAAAAACCTAGGGTTTCAGGGACGTTATAGTTAGAAATTAGCATTTAAAAACCTTAGAAATTCACTGAAAAAACCACAGGTTTCAGGGACGTTATAGTTAGTTGGACAATTCACTCGTACAAAACCAAAGAAATTCGGCTGTTATAGTTAGTTGAGATAACTATAACTCACGCCCCCGCAATGCACTGCTGATGACGTCACATATTAGATCACTCATGACATGGTTAGTGACATCACTGATGATATCACTGATGACATCTCAAATGACATCACTGATGGCATCATCGACTTAATATCTGATGCACCTCCTCACACCCTAATATAACCTTCGATACACCCATTCCAATATACAGACTACCATTTCCGAAACCATAGACACACCAATACCAGTTACTACATACCCACTCACTGATTCCTAGGGCTACCCACACATCCACTCATTCACCCATACAGTCACTCATACATGCAGTCACTCATCAATACAGCACTATCATAAGCACTCATACACCAATACAGACACACACACCGCCACTCACCCATAGAGTTACTCACACACATAGTCAGTCATGCAAAGAATCAATCACACTCCCATTTACTCACCTATACAGTTATACACACACCACCTCACTTATTCATACAGATACTAACATATACTTACTCTCCTATACAATCACTGAGACAAGCACACACTTATCCATACAGCCACTCTCACAATCCCTCACTCTCACATATAGGCATTTACTTAGTCCAACACTCACATATACTGCCTTTTACATATGTAGTTACTCACACATGTACCACTGAGACATCCATTCACTCACCAACACACCCATACTCATACTCACCTACCCATGCAGCCCTTCACAGATACACTCTTGAACCCATACACCCAGTGAATCACCCACTCACACATCCATGCACAGAGTCACACACCCCCCACCCACCCACACAGACACTCAGGCACCCATACAGATACTCAGACAACCAATCAATAACCCATTTATACACTCATGTAGCTACTCACCAACCCATACAGCCACTTACACACCAACTGACAAACTGATACAGACATTTACACAGATTAGTCATTCACCCATGCATTCACTAAGACACGTTTAATCTCTCACTTAAACAGTCAGTCACGCACCCACTAAATCATCCATTCAGATACTCATACACCCACTCATTCTTCAATACACCTTTGCATATCTATAATTAACATTCTTAAACTTTTAAAAATCACCCAGTCTCTGGATGATGTCATCAGTGATGTCATCAGTGATGTCATCAGTGATGTCACTGACCATGTGATGAGTGATGTAATATGTTACGTCATGAGCAGTGCATTGCGGGGGCGATAGATATAGTTAGCTCAACTAAATATAACGGCCAAATTTCTCTGGTTTTATACGAGTGAAATGTCCAACTAACTGTAACGTCCCTGAAACCTGTGTTTTTTTCAGTGAATTTCAAAGATTTTTTAAATGCTAATTTCTAACTATAACGTCCCTGAAACCTATGGTTTTTCAGTGAATTTCTAAGGTTTTGTAAATGAAAATTTCTAACTGTAACGTCCCTGAAACCTGTGGTTTTTTCAGTGAATTTCTAAGGTTTTTTAAATGCTAATCCCTAACTATAACTTCCTTGAAACCTCTGTTTTTTTCAGTGAATTTATAAGGTTTTGTAAATGCTAATTTCTAACTATGCCTACATAGGTAGGACATGTCCAGAAAGAGGAAGAAAGGCATAGAAAGAAGCAAGAGTAGTGCAGAAAGAGGCAACAGAAGTCCAGAAAGAGGAAGAAAGGTACAGAAAGAGGCAAGAGATGTGTAGAAAGAACCAATAGAGGTGCAGAAAGAGGCCTACTTTGACTGTACCTTACAACAGACTCAGATAAAGTAGCCTAATCACTAATTCATCTCCCAACATGTCTTAAACCTTACTTTTCTCTTGAAGGTTCAATATTCATCGACTGCTCAGAATGTTAGGCCTACCAAATATAAAACAGCACTCCTAAGCATATCACTGTTGTAAGTCTGACCAAGTTTGTGAACGAATGTTTGCATGTGTCTCTGCTTTTACCTAGTGACACGTTACATAAAAATAAACATACAAGTGCTTGAATACCTGTTTTTCAAACAGCATACTCTAAATTTGTGTACAAAAAGGTAGAAGCAAGAGAAGTACAGAAATAAGCAACAGAGGTGCTGAAAGAGGCAAGAGGGGTGCAGAAAGAGGCAAGAGAAGTGCAGAAAGAAGCAACAGAGGTGCTGAAAGAGGCAAGAGAGGTGCAGAAAGAGGCAAGAAAGGTGCAGAAAGAGGAAAGAGGGGTGCAGAAAGAGGCAAGAGGGGAGCAGAAAGAAGCAAGTGAGGTGCAGAACGAGGCAACAGAGGTGCAGAAAGACGCAAGAGAAGTGCAGAAAGTGGCAAGAGAATTGCTGAAAGAAGCAACAGAGGTATAGAAAGTAGCAATAGGAGTGCATAAAGAGGGAAGAGGGGTGCAGAAAGAGGCACAAAGGGTGCAGAAAGAAGCAAGAGAGGTGCAGAAGGAAGCAAGAGATGTGTATATAGAAGCAACAGAGATGCAGAAAGGGGGAAGTGGGGTGGAGAAAGAGGCAAGATAAATACTGAAAGAAACAAGAGAGGTGCAGAAAGAAATAAAAGAAGTGCAGAAAGAAGCAACAGAGTTGCAGAAAGAGGCAAGAGGAGTGCAGAAAGAGAGAAGAGGCGTGCAGAAAGAGGCACAAAGGGTGCAGAAAGAAGCAAGAGAGGTGCAGAAGGAAGCAAGAGATGTGTATATAGAAGCAACAGAGATGCAGAAAGGGGGAAGTGGGGTGGAGAAAGAGGCAAGATGGATACTGAAAGAAACAAGAGAGGTGCAGAAAGAAACAAAAGAAGTGCAGAAAGAAGGAACAGAGATGCAGAAAGAGGCAAGAGGGGTGCAGAAGAGGGAAGAGGGGTGCAGAAAGAGGCACAAGGGTTGCAGAAAGAAGGGACAGAGGTGCAGAAAGAAGCAAGAGAAGTACAGAAAGAAGCAACAGAGGTGTGCGGAAAGAGGGATGAGGGGTGGAGAAAGAGGCAAGAGAAGTGCAGAAAGAAGCAACAGAGATGATAAAAGGGGAAGAGGGGTGGAGGAAGAGGTAAGAGGGGTGCAGAAAGAAGCAAGAGAGGTGTAGAAAGAGGCTAGAGGAGTGCAGAAAGAGAGAAGAGGGGTGCAGAAAGAGGCACAAAGGGTGCAGAAAGAAGCAAGAGAGGTGCAGAAGGAAGCAAGAGACGTCCATAAGGAAGTACCAGAGATGCAGAAAGGGAGAAGTGGGGTGCAGAAAGAGGCAAGAGGGATACAGAAATAAACAAGAGAGGTGCAGAAAGAAACAAAAGAAGTGCAGAAAGAAGGAACAGAGGTGCAGAAAGAGGCAAGAGGGCTGCATAAAGAGGTAAGAGGGGTGTGAAAGAGGCACGAGGGGTGCAGAAAGAAGCAAGAGGCATGCAGAAAGAAGCAAGAGAGTTGCAGAAAGAAACAAAAGAAGTACAGAAAGAAGGAACAGGTGCAGAAAGAGGCAAGAGGGCTGCATAAAGAGGTAAGAGGGGTGTGAAAGAGGCACGAGGGGTGCAGAAAGAAGCAAGAGGCATGCAGAAAGAAGCAAGAGAGTTGCAGAAAGAAACAAAAGAAGTGCAGAAAGAAGGGACAGAGGTGCTGAAAGAAGCAAGAGAAGTGCAGAAAGAAGCAGCAGAGGTGCAGAAAGAGGGATGAGGGGTGGAGAAAGAGGCAAGAGAAGTGCAGAAAGAAGCAACAGAGATACAAAAAGGGGGAACAGGGATGGAGAAAGTGGCAAGAGGGGTGCAGAAAGAAGCAAGTGAGGTGCATAAAGAAACAAAAGAAGTGAAGAAAGAAGGAACAGAGGTGCAGAGGGAGGCAACAGGGAAGCAGAAAGAGGGAAGAGGGGTGCAGAAAGAAGCACGAGTGGTGCAGAAAGAAGCAAGAGAGGTATAGAAAGAAGCAAGAGGAGTGCAGAAAGAAGCTACAGAGGTGCAGCAAGAGGCAAGAGGGTGCAAAAAGAAGCAAGAGATGTGCAGAAAGAAGCAAGAGATGTGCAGAAAGAAACAAAAGAAGTGCAGAAAGAAGGAACAGGAGTGCAGAAAGGGACAACAGGGGTGCAGAAAGAGGCAAGAGGGGTGGAGAAAGAGGCAAGGGGGTGCAGAAAAAAGTATGAGAGCTGCAGAAAGAAACAAAAGAAGTGCAGAAAGAAGGAACAGGTGCAGAAAGAGGCAAGAAGGGTGCAGAAAGAGGCAAAAGGGGTGCAGAAAGAAGCAAGAGGTGGAGAAAGAAAAAAAAGAAATGCAGAAAGGAACAGAGGTGCAGAAAGTGGCAAGAGGGGTGCACAAAGAGGGAAGAGGGATCACAGGGGTACAGAAAGAAGCAAGAGATGTGCAGAAAGAAAGAACAGAGGAGCAGAAAGAGGCAACAGGGGTGCAGAAAGAGGGTGGATGGGTGAAGAAAGAGGCAAGGGGTGCAGAAAGAAGCAAGATAGCTGCAGAAAGAAACAGAAGAAGTGCTGAAAGAAGGAACAGAGGTGCAGAAAGAGGCAAGCGGGGTACAGAAAGAGGGAAGAGAGGTGCAGAAAGAGGCAAGAGGCATGCAGAAAGAAGTGAGATGTGCAGATAGAAACAAAAGATGTGCAGAAAGAAGGAACAGAGATGCAGAAAGGGGGAAGTGGGGTGCAGAAAGAAGCAAGAGAAGTGCAGGAAGAAGGAACAGAGGTGCAGAAAGAGGCAAGAGGGGTGCAGAAAGAAGCAAGAGAAGTACAGAAAGATGCAAGATAAGTGCCGAAACAAGCAACAGAGATGCAAAAAGAGGGAAAGGGGTGGAGAAAGAGGCAAGAGAATTGCAGAAAGAAGCAACAGACATGCAGAAAGGAGGAAGAGGGGTGGAGAAAGAGGCAAGAGGGGTGCAGAAAGAAGCAAGAGAGGTGCAGAAAGAAACAAAACTAGTGCATAAAGAAGGACCAGAGGTGCAGAAAGAGGCAGGAGGGGTGCAGAAAGAGGGAAGAGGGGTGCAGAAAGAGGCAAGAGAGGTGCAGAAAGAAGCAAGAGGGGTGCACAAAGAAGCAAGTGAGGTGCAGAAAGAGGCAACACATGTGAAGAAAGTCAAGAGAGGTGCAGAAAGTAGAAGATATGTGCAGAAAGAGGCAAGAGAAGTGCAGAAAAAGAAAGAAAGGTGCAGAAAGAAGCAACAGAAATGCAGAAAGAGAGGCGCAGAAAGAAGCAAGAGTGGCTTGCATACCATTAGTACCAATTTAACACCCACATTTAGCAATAAGTAACAGGTGACCATTCTAGGTTTGCAAAGGACCTTTCACCACGCTGTAACACTTGTCGCTGCATTTTAGGTAACGTTTGAGCCGTTTGAGCTAGAAACAAGGCTTTTTTTTGTTGAAATCTGCAGATTAGGCAGCAGATGATGGATTATGTGGCTAATGTGGAAAATGTATAATTGTGCGAAAGTCGGTGCAGCCAAACAGTCGCATAATTCCAGTGGCCCTGCTCATACCTCTGACTAGGTCCAGAAGTGCTCCTCAGTGATTCCTTCTTTTTTTTGTCTCATTAAGTTCATAGTTTAGCTTCTATGGAAACGAGGAAGACTAAACCTGAGGTTACCACTCCACAACACAGACTACCATACCTCATAATTACTCTCCATAACACATAATCCCACTCTACATAATTCCTATACACTAAATACCACATACCTTCTATCCACATCAATGTCAAAGTCGATCCACATAATTTCACTGCACATCATACCACATAATTCAACTACACACAACCTACATCCACTCCACATCAGTAAAACACTTTTACATTTACAACACCTATAGCTCTAACTCTTGCAAATGTGAAACCTATTACATTGCAAATGCTTCTTTAACTAGTAGTCACGTTTCCGGAGAGGTGGAGAAAGGGGGCTGGGCCTCCAACCAGCGCTCAGGAATTCCACTGCGTAGGACTTACAGGAGGTACCAGGAGGGCTTCTTGGCCCCCAAAGTCCCTCAGGAGAAAAGTGGACTTCATACCCCCAACCCGCAGTGTGCCAAGAGGTGCATTTGCAGAGCGGTGGAGAAAGGGGGGGCGTGGCCTCTGAAGACGTCTTACCAATACCACTGTGTGGGACTTACTGGAGATAACAGTAGGGGTAGTTGGCCCCCAAGGACAATCTTGGGGGCCAACTACCCCTCCTATTACCTCCAGTAAGTCCCAGACAACAGCATTGCTAAGTTCTCATTGCAGGCCATACCCCTTTCCCCACCACTCTGCAAACATGCTCCCAGGCAAGCTCTTGGATGGGGATTAAAGTCCCCATCGCTGCTGGGGGTCCTTAGGGGCCAACTAGCCTATCTGATACCTCCAGTATGCCCCAGATAGTGGGATAGCTGACAGGTGGACACAGGCCATGCCCCCTTTCTCCACCACTCTGCAAACACGCCTCCTGGCACGTTCTAGGTTGGGGAATTAAGTCCCCTTGCCTCCTGAGGGTCCCTGGGGGCCAACTAGCCCACCAGGTACCTACAGTAGGACCCACACAGCTGGATTGCTGAGAGTGGTCCAAGCCCACGCCCCCTTTTTGCACCACTCTGCAAACACGCCTCCTGGCGCACTGCTGCCCGGGGGATGAAGGCCACTTTAGTCATGAGGTCCTCAGGACACAAGAGGACCTCTTCGCACCACCAGCAGTGCGCCAAGAGGCGCGTTTGCAGAGTGGTGCAGGGATGGGCGGGGCCTCCGGCGAGATGCGGGCTTCTACTTTAAAAAAAATGTTATTAGAAGGGGGGCTGTATGGCACCCCTTCTCTTAATATTTTGTGGGCCCTGGGGGCCCCATCCCCCAGGGCCTGACCCATTTTTTTTAATGTAAATAAACAGAAGTGGGCCGTGTGGCACCCCTCCCGAGGCCTTTTTCGGCCCTTGGGACCCCATCCCCTGGGGCTGTGCCTCATTTTTTTTTATGGGAAGGGGGACCACGTGGCCTGTAATCTCATCCCTCACCCCCAAAATTCATCAGTTGTAGGTCTTCAGGAGAGGAATCACCACCTCCTTGATCAGAAGAATGTCTTAGCCAATTGTTTAGGGCACACTATTTCCTCTTCTCTCCATTAGGTGTGTAGGTCTCATACTTCAAAATTCAAAAATATGAGGTGTGCTTTTTCACTGTTCACTGTATGTGAGAAAAACATTGTCAAAAGCCCAGGTGTTGAGTATCCAAAATGGATACAACTAGCAAGGCACACACTCAGGAAATCACTGGTAGGAACTAGAAAATCACAAAAAAAGCAGAACTCAACGTAAGTGTGCTGGTAGATAGCATCTTTAGTTAATTTCAATGTTAAAAAAAGGGTTGTTTCACACTATGGGTCTTATTACGATGAGGATTTCCGGTACCTCATTGCGGTTTTAATTCCGATCACCTAATTACAATCTAGGCGGTCTGATTTGAAACCGGCCGGTCATTTCGGCTGGATTCCGACGGGCTCAAGGAGCCCGTCGGCCAGTCAGAGACTGTCCCGTAATCCCTATGGACAGCGTTTCTGCCGTAGGGAATATGATGCTCATTTTCCAACAGGCTTTCCGACATGAAAAGCCTGTTGGAAAGCGAGTTTGGAAATCAGAGGTCGGTCGGTCCCGAGAACGCAATGGTGTCAGTCAGAGGCAACTCCTACCGACATCGTAATAGAACCCTATGTATTCACAAAACATGTTATGCTGCAACATCGCTCTATCAACTAAACCCACGACAGAGACAGGTGTCCAATGTATGTCAATGGGGGCATGCTTGCTGCAACTCTCAAGTTAACAGTGTAATTCCAACACCTTAATCATGTCAAAAGACAGGCCCAAGCCTGTACGCACAAGCTACATGACAGGGCCAAAATAAAAAATCTGATTACAAAATAAGCACAGTTGGATATGTAGGTCAGGGAAACATAAATGTACACTGTGCAGGAGACACTCCAGTCTAAAAAAAGATACACATGTACATTTTTATATTTGTAGACATCCTAAAACCTGGTGCCAGTTAATTTATACCATTTTAAACAATTCAAGAAGGAAAGGTACAGTCACACACCTTTAACTACATTGCTAATGTTTAGATCAGGATACAATTAATAGTACAGATACGTAGACATTAGTAAAACCATAATTTAAGACTCACACATTGCATTTGAATATTAAATAATACAGTTAAGCAGTTCTCTATATAGTCATGAGGCATCTTCAATGTAATTTAACCTCACTTTAATAAATATGACTCTCAAATAATTGTTTAGTACAAATAAATTCATATAAAATAAACAAATGACCACATATCCATTACACAAATTATATATGAAAATGAACAGGCTTTATTTTTTAAAATAATTATTATATGAATGGAGGGGAGTTGCAACATGAACAAATAGAAGTTATGCCTCTTGCAAATCAATTGTCCTCCACAACAGTAGTAATAAAAATCATGTTACACTCTGGTCATCCCCATATACAATGTTTATTAAGATATATGTTAATTTCTATGTTGGTATATTTTTCAATACTTATACATCCCTCTCTCTTGCCCCCTCGCTTGCTACCTCTCTTTCTCCATTTCTATAAATATATTGGTAAAAACATGTATTGAAAAAATATATATTACATATATTTTTTATTGAAAGTCAAATTCAAAAACATATGTAGAAAAATATGAGTTACACCACATATTTTAGTTTAACATTAATATTAAATGCTGAGTGTTGTAACTTATTTAAAGTAATTTAAATTTGAATGGAATTCGTGAGTTTAATTTAAGTTTGAGTATATATGTAGACATCCATGCAGTGTGATGCCTTTTAATCAAAGACTGATTTGCATCTGATTGCGTTAAAACAGTCAAGCAATATGACGCAATACATCTTCACTTCTGAAACAAATTGTACAATGCAATTTTTTTATTGTCTTTGTTGGGTTGCTTCAGTGTGTGTGTTTTCATTATCTTTTATATCTCTTGTGTTTACTCGGTCGGTGTTTATATCTAAAATTGTTGTGTTTGTTGGTTTGTGATATATTTGTTAGTGATTGTTGTTGATATTTATCATTTGTGCAGATATTCTTTTTGTCTCTTGTTGTTTGTGAACAATATGCCTAGTGAGGGAGCAAAGAGAATCGCCAGGTTCATTTTTGCGAACAAAAGGTGGGTGATTTGTGTTAGTGCTGCACTACCTCCCTTGAATGCTTCAAGCTGGGGATGGAATAGGGCAGATGTATGCTCAACAAGATAGAAGAAAACACTGCAAAAGGGTACAGCATCATCTAGCTGTAGCTTCAAATTTTGATCAGGGCCCCCAGCAAGTCCAACATAGATGCGCTTTTGCGAACTCAAGGAAGGGAGACCTTCTTCACCACTTTGTGATTAAAATCATTAGTGAAGTTAGGGGCTTATTATGAATTTGGCAGTGTGGGAGCGGACCTCCATGCTGCCACCCCTCTCCCACACTGCCAAAGCCAAAAAAGACCACCCGCCAGATTACAGCTTTTTAAGTCACTGGCAGCCAATTGTTTGGCATTCCCATTACAGAGCCTTTAAAATAGGCACCACCATGGGAATGTCAATGCATGTTCCCGCACGGACCGAAATGCAAAATGTTGTGCATTTTGTTCTGTGCAGAAACATGGGGGTGCATGCTGGCAGGGGGGCCCACCATGTGCCCCCCCTGCATGCACGCCATGGTGCAGAGGCACTAGTTTCCTCACCACCACCCTTTTCATGTCGGTTGCTTGGTGGTGCTGCTGCTTCATATTAGGGACCACAGACCACTGCCCCCCTGCCAGGGATTGTGGATATCTGGTGGCAGCAGCGGTCCTGTGGTGGTCCAACCATCTCAGTCCTAATACAGCAGGTGGACTGCCAGTGTGGCGGTCCGCGAACCGCCACCACAAGTTCGCCGGTCCATTGGACCGTCAAACTCATAAGGCCCATAGAATTTTTATTTTAAAATTCTCATCTATTTATATAGAAATTATGTTAACATTTGTTGAACTTGGCCCTTACTGCAGGGTAATCCCCAAACTTTTTGCCTTCACTCTTCTGTTTTCTGAACCTGTTTTAGTTGGCTTTTAGGACTCTGCACACTTTCCCACTGCTAACTAGTGCTAAAGTGCTAGTGATCTCTCCCTTAAACATGGCAACATTGGCTTATCCCCAATTGGCATATATAATGTACTTGTAAGTCCCCAGCAAAGTGGCACCACCTGTGCCCAGGGCCTTTAAATCAAATGCTACTGGTGGGTCTGCAGCATTTACTGTGCCACCCACTTAAGTAGCCTTTTAAGCAGGTCTCAGGTCTGCCATTGCAGCCTGTGTGTACAGTTTATACTGCCATTTTGACTTGGAAAAATAAACCTTTTGCAAGGCCTAAACTTTCCTTTTCAATACATATAGGGCACACCTAGGGTAGGCCCTAAACAGTCCACATGGCCGGGTGCAAAGTATTTAAAAGTTTGACACATACTTTCACATTTTAGATGTCCTGGTAGTGATGAACACCTAAATGTGTTTTTCACTACTGCAAGGCCTACCTCTCCCATAGGATAACACTGGGGTACCTTGCCAGAATGGAAATGGATCCCATCTGTCTATCATACTACAATATGAGGGAGCCGAAGGAGTTCTGCAAGGAGAGGGGGCTCGTCGTGAATAAGGGGTCCACAAAGCAGGACCTTTTGTATGCCTGGTATAATGTGCATTCTGGTGCAGGACACAGCCAGAGGACCAAGAGGGTGATGGCCCTGAGAAGGCTGATGATCAGGAGGAGGGAAATGACTTAGCAGTGGCTCCAGGGGAGGAAGGAGGCCCCACAGAGAAGGAGTCTGTATTTAAATTTGTTGGGTTGTATAAGTTGCTAGGGGACGATTGAAGCATTTAGAATGTGGGTGGTTGCCATGGTAGAACATTAAAGATTGAAGAGTGGCAGTTTGTGAGAGTCACTTGGTGGATGAGGTCTCTATGATGGATTCTACAATAAACCTTCATCAACCACCTATCCTTTGTGCATTATATTGATTCATGGGAGGATCAATACCACAATTTGGCGACGAGGGAAAAGTAAGGCTTTACATC
This sequence comes from Calotriton arnoldi, assembly GCA_963921515.1. NCBI lineage: Eukaryota > Metazoa > Chordata > Amphibia > Caudata > Salamandridae > Calotriton > Calotriton arnoldi. The sequence goes on along the minus strand of CAWUFW010001960.1, from coordinate 1,399,733 downwards.
ACTTACAGGAAGACCTCAATACCATTCACAGCAGAATCCACGACGGATGTCACACTTCGAGTACAAGACCTGGTGTTTCTAACCACTCAACTGCTGATATTGTTCTCCTGTTTCTGATCCTTACCGGGGGATTTCCAATGCTATCACAAACATTGATCACTGGAAGGATTTTGTTTTTCCAGCCCCTTTTGTTCTTCATGTTAGAGGGTGTTTTCCTTGTCCATGATGGTGGCGGTGAGAGTCGGACATTGCCGGTATAGTAATAAGTGAGGATTTTTCTTGTATCTAACCAGTGAACCCCGCCGGAGCTCAGGTATTTAATATCGCCTCGAACGTCACCTGTGGAAGTTCTCGCGTACGATTTGCACGAGAGCTGTGGGTGTGGATTCTCTTGTGCTGGAGTTGCACGAGGCGTGTTTGTTTCTGTGGTTCTCGTGAGGAGTGTTTATTGACTGCCTGCTCTTTGCATGCAAAACACTGTACGTGGCGCGCACCTCACAGAAGCATGTGACACACATTGTGTGACGTGTGCGGCAGCCATCTTGGATCGGGCCGAATGCCTAATTGAAGGTTTGTTTCGCCGCATTCTTCAAGCACTGATGCGCACAACTGAAGTTTATGTTCATCGCAAGCTGGTTTTGCCAAGTGCTAATGCGCACTGCTGAAATTTATGTTCATCAACAGTTTGTTTCGCGGACTACCTGATCTAATCTGATCTGGTTTTGCCGCTTTCTTCAAGCGCTGATGGTCACAGCTGAAGTGTATTTCTCTGCTTTTACTGTGCATCGAGCGGACGTGCTGATGCGCAGAGCATTCTAGCTTATGGTATTTCTTCAGCTGTTTCTCATGCACTCAAGCTGATGCACTCAGCTTTCAAATTATTGTTAAGCTTCACTGTACATTTTTGCAGACACGCTGATATGAACAGTATTCCCGGTAATGATTTTCCTTTTCTAATATTCGCTATTTCATAAGATTGACTCACCCTTATTTCATCAATTATTTTGTCATCTGGTGTGTGTTGCTACTCTGTGCTGATACACACAGCTCAAATATTTTCTGTGCTTACAGCAGTCTGGTGTTTGCGTTGGTTGTTTATGCACACACCTTTTACGTGGGAAGGACGTCCCAGGATCTTCAAATAAGACCCTGCCTGAGTCAGATTTGTGTATAATTCTTGTACATTGCACTGGGTTGTAGAGTCAGAGGCCCTCCCATATATTGGGACCACATGATGACCTTTGACTACCATAGCTTTAATTGTCTTTAGGTGTTTTCTTGAATGCATGACATAATTTTTCCTGCATGTACACTTTTCCTTGAAGATTTCTTTTGTGTCTCCTTGTAGTTTCAGAGGGGGAGCGTTTGCTTTTTACAGCCTTGCCAGGAACAGAACGTGTGGGATATGCATTTGTAAGCATGAGAGAGAGAGAGATGTGAAATGTACTTCTCTGTCTCGGAGTGTAGTGTTATTAGCAGTGGTGCTCCAATGTGCATTATGTTGTACATTGGGAGATGAAGTGAGATGCTATAGGCAGTGGTGCACAAATGTGGATTGTGTTGTACATTGGGAAGTTTTATGAAGTTTTTACTATTGGCTTTGATATGCCCTCATGCATGGATTCTGACTCTGTCTAGCTTGAGCTTTGCGCACACAGGCAGGCCCCAGATCACTCAAGTTGTTTAGGCTTTTCACGTTCAAGGTTGATTTCTGTACTTTTGGAGACTTTCGTAAGCTTCACTGAGATAATGTGTGGAATGTGTGCTTGGTACCTTTCAGAGCAGAGATTGTTGTTGCCAGAGAAATGTGTGGAATGTACAGCTCTGTCTCAGTGTCAAAGTACAGTGGCCTGGTCAGCTTCTGTCTTGACCCTGACACATACCAGTACGGTCAGCTCAGTTTTTCATAACAGAAGAAAGGGGCGCTGTTTCCAGAGCCTTCTCCTCAGGTTGAGTAAAAGGTATTAAAGGTGGGAAATCTTGGCGCCCAGACGGGAGCTCGCTGTGGAGCAGACGTGTTGCCAAAGGAGTGCAGTATTTTCTATTATTTGGGAGGGCGAAGCAATACATTCTGGCGTCACGAACAGGATACATAATTAAAAGGGGAAGCATGTTTTCTAAAATGTCAATGTTTTCAGTTGCAGATTCCCAGATGCCAACTGAGCTATTTGGGTGGGAAGTTGCCTCTAATGCATGTTTAACAGATGAGGGGCAAGCACAGATACTTAAATGTTTGCAAAATGTTTGTTTTGAAGAGGAAAAACAACTTGGTATTTCAGAGAGAGAAAGTTGTCTCATTTTGAATGCATTGCGCAGCATGTATGAAAAATGTGCGCAGTTAGAAAGAGAACGTAATGAAATACAAAAAGAGTTTGTTAAACCTAAATTCAGATAAACTAATGAGTGAAAATAGGTAATTGAAGAAAGAGTGCAGAGGTACCAGGCAGCGCAAGATCAAGAAACTGTGTGTATGACGCAGTTTATATTACCAGACTCTTTAGATAGCCAGAGTGAATCACCGAAAAAGAATGTGGTTGAAGGAGAGTTGCAGGCTAATTTACAATGCTCACAGAAGGTTTTAATTAACTTTATGGAGGACTTTTCTCAGCCAGAAATTAATGGTATTTTGGACAGATTATAGCAGAATCCAGAGGAGGATTTGATAACATGGCTTGTACGGTGGCTTGAATTAAGAGCCTCAGACTGTTAGAATTAGTGATTGTTGATTGCAGTTACAAGTCAGACTGGTCAGCGAGTGAAAAAGCTTGCTTACATGGAGAGACGCTATCCTGAAAAAAGAAATGATAAGAAATGCTATTTTAAAATGGCTCTGAGTGGGGAGAGAAGCAGCAATGTGCTTTCGAATCTGCAAAAGAGGTTATACAATGTGTTTCAGACATGTGGCCAATACAGAAAGGAGACATTGAGTTACATGTGACAGTTCAGGGACAATATGCCACTTGGAGTATGTGGGAAAAACAATGAAAGAAGAGGGTGCTTTTGGGCTTTTGGATTAAAACATTGTCAGATGCTGGAGAATGGTTTACTCCCTTTGAAAAACAGTTGCTTTTGTGTTTTTGCACACTGACAGACACTGGGCAGATGAAAATAAGGCACAATGTGATTTTGAAATTTGAAATTTCTCTAATGCAATGGATGATGAATTCCCTTAAGTTTACAGAACAGGTAATGCACAAAAAGCAAATGTGATCAAGTGGTACATACAGGCAGAAACTGCAGTTTTGCATGAACAGTTGGTGCAGGTCCCAGTAGAAAATCCAGGGGTGGTGTTTGAGACACAGTATTCTCCTGTGAAGTAGAACAAGTAGTTGTGGCAAGAAAATTGGGAAATGTTACTACAAAGCACAGCTACTGTGTATCATGTAGACGCTCATTGTCCCATACATTTACTAGACAGACACTTTAATTTCCTTACAGATGAAAAGGCTAAAATCTTGGAGGCGGAGGTGACAAAAAATAATTCTAAATTGGTGGGAATGACTAAGTTGGGACACCAGAAATATGGACAACTGGGAGAGAAAGACATGAACAGGGAGGCAAAGAATGAAGGGATGCATATTCCCCTAGACTTACTTAGAACTGTGATTCCTATTTGTCAGCATGCACAGATCAGTACATTAGAAAGTTTTATGAAGTTTTTACTATTGGCTCTGGCATGCCCTCATGCCATCTTGAATTCTGACTCTGTCTAGCTTGAGCTTTGCAAACACAGGCCCCTAGATCACTCAAGTTGTTTAGGATATTCACGTTCAAAGTTGTTTTCTGTACTTTTAGAGACTTTTGTATACTTCCCTCATAGATAATGTATGGGATGCGTGCTTGGTACCTTTCAGAGCAGAGATTGCTGTTGCCAGAGAAATGTGTCTCAGAGTCAAAATACAGTGGCCTGGCGAGCTTCTGTCTTGACCGTGACACAGACCAGTACGGTCATGAGAGTCAAATCCTTTTCCTGGTGTTTTTATTACTTCGCTGTGTGTGTGCCTCCGTGTGGGGGTGCGGTATTTTCTATTATTTGGGAGGGCAAAGCAATACAGGATATAATAGGGATACAAAATGCAGAATGTTACTTACTCTCCGTTCTTTTTGTCTTCTCTGGGTGATCCCCCTATTCCTTGGTTAAAATGGAAGAAGGTTTTTGTGCACTATGCTCGAGTATGTGGTACATCTGTGAGTGCTGAAAGAAAGTCTTTGTTCATGTATTGTTTGGGTCCGGAAAGTCAGGAGATGTTTGAACATCTCCCTGAACGTCCGGACAATTAAGCTTCTGCTTTGAATGAATATGAGATTTGCATCAGAAAAATGGATTTGCATTATCTTCCCAAAGTTAGAAGGATTTTAGAGCAGTATCACTTTGGGAGGAGAATGCAAAGACAGGAAGAGTCGGTCGAGCAATATATTACCATTGCCTTATAGGTGTTGCGCTACCACAAACTTACACATATGTAGTCATCTACAAGCCATTTCATCACCCCTTCTCACCATTCAAATGATCAGAGAGTTGTAGCTGTCAAGGGCATGGGTAATCCCTTCCCAGTTTCAGAACAAGAAGGGACCAGCAAAGTTATAAACTTCTGGGTCTATATTTACTCACTAATTTCAGAATTATGTCAAATTAGTCTGTGGTGTCCATTTGTGTCCATGCAGTTAAAGTAGTTGCAGTCAGATGTGGGTGGAGAGGCTCTAGATCAGTAACTTTATTTAGTTGGCTTACTTGCTGCTTTTGACCAGTTGCTGGCAACCATCCCACACAATATTAATCAGGTACAAATCGATAAGGACACTCAGTTAAGAGCAACACACACATATCTGATACAGTATGTCTTAATAAACACAATAGCTCAATTGAGTATATTGGCAATGCTGGCTAAACAGTAGCACACATGGTTGCATGTATATGTAGTAGCACAACAATAGCAAAATCAATTCCAATGCAGTAAATCTAAAACACAATAATAATAGCTATTATTATTTATTGATAATTAGCACTTTTGCGTCACAATGTCTTCCACACACTATTCCCTACATGCTGCACACTTACTTTTAGTGATACATTTGGTTGTCAAAATGTGTGTCTGTTCAACTCACTCTCAGTGGTGCTAGCACCAAGCATGTTCTTCCTTCCCTTTGGCATATTTGCATGTGATCTTCTGACTCAATGAGCAATTTGTCTTGTATTTTCACTAAATCCTATATGGGATTTTCTAATCTTGTTTTTTGCTTAAGTATGCATTTTCTCAATCACATACACATTATATGTAAACCCTATCTTTAGAGTAGTAATATGAAGATACTTACGGGCACATTTATGAGAGGTTTGCGCCATGCTTGCATCATGCAACGTGGTACATGCACAACGCAAACCTCTACCACAGATTTATGAAGCTAAGCAAAGCCACTTTGTGTGGCTCTGAGTGACTGCATAAATCTGGAGTAAGTCAACACAGTGAAAATCACTGTGTTGCCTTGCGCTGCCAGGGTAGGCATTCCATGGGCATTGCGGTGGGTGTTCCCTCGCAATTCCCATGGATTTTGACGCATTCCCAGATTTGCATGGACTTTTAAATAACCCTGGGCGTAGTTAGCGTAGTAGCGCTACGCGAAGCTACGTGAAGTGCACTTCGCACTACGCGAGCTACGCATAGCACTGCGCGAACTGCGTAGTGCGGTAGGAAATGCTGTTCGCGATGATTGCACAGTGCCAGATGCTTGTCTGCACTGTGCAATCATTGCAAACGGCATCTTGCACAGTGCAAGCGGTTGTTTTCTGCCGCTCAAGTAGATTTGTACTCGAGCGGCAGCTTTCTCAACGCGGACTGGTAGTTTCTCATCGCGAGCGGTCGCGAGCATACGCGACCACTCGCAATGAGAAACCTGACCTCCCCGCGTTGAGAATCTCGCCGGGAGGTTTATTTTCCACGCTCGTGATCGGCAACTTGATGTTGCTGATCGCGAACGAGGAAAAAGTCTCGCCGGGATGTCATTTTGCTCGATCGCGGTCGCCAACTTGACGTTGTGGACCGCGAGCAAGCAAAAAATTACCGCTACGCGTGTTTGCACTGTGCTACGTGCAATTCGCTTAGTGCGAAGTAGCGCGAACTTCGCAAACTACGCGAGCATAGCGTAGTACTTCGCCCAGGGTTACTTGTAAACCTGAGAATGTGCCAAAATCATAAGCCTTTCCAGGGGAGGAGCAACAAGGAAAAATATCTTTATTCCTCCTCTTTCTATGTTTGCTGCATTCTGCGGCACATATAGAAAGAGGTAAAAAGCTCTCAGGATTGTTTTTGTGCAGGAAGGTGTCCCTTCTTGCACAAAAAAATCCTACCTGCAACATAGACACCCTTGCACCATGGAGCAAGGGTGCCGGCATTGGAACTAGGCTGGCAAAATGGCACAAGCAAAATGAAGACAGGAATGCGCCATGTTGGACAATTACGGCACATTCCTGCCCTTTCCCTGTGATGCAGGGCAGCGCAGCAAGGTCACCACAATTTCCATAAATATGCCCTTTAGTGACCAGACTAGGATGAGCTAGAATGAGGTAGTATTAGACTTGACATCCTTGGTTTGGTATTCCCCTGGACTTTTATGTATTTTTTTTCATTAGGACTCTGTGCACTTTCCCAGTATTTACCAGTGCTAAAGTGCTTGTGCTCTCTCCTTCAAACATGGTACAATTTGCTTGGTAACTAATTGGCATATTTAAATTACTGGTAAGTTCCTAGTAAATGGGACAACCTGTACCTAGGACATGTAAAATACCTGCTAATAGTGGATCTGTACCACTCATTGTGTCACCTACTAAGGTAGTACTTAAAAAACATGCCTCAGGCTTGCCACTGCAGCCTGTAGTGCAGTTTTAAACTGCCATTTCGACCTGGCAAAATAAACCTTCTACCAAGCCTAAACCTTTTTTTAAAATTCTTATGATACCGCTAAGATACTCCCTAAAGACTCATAGGGCAAGGAGCATTGTACTTAAAAGTAGGGCATGTGTACTTTGTTTTATATTCCCAGTAGTGAACAACTGCTACAGTCATTTTTTACTGTTGTAAGGTCTATCTCCCCCATTGACTAACACTGGGTTACCTCATTACATTTAATAAGTGTTAACACCAGATTGGGAGCAGATAGAGATATGCTGTTAGCACTCAAATTAATTACAATTTAAAATCCTCTTTAATGAGGAAGTCGGATTTTAGGTTACAATAATTAAAAGGCCACTTTTAAAAAGTTGGCATTTTCTTGCCCCAACCAACTGCGCCTTTCTGCCAGTGTCCTGGATCACATGACTTTAAATGGCTCGGCTGTTAAAGTTTACTATAGGACACACAAAGGAATCTAACACCAGGCCTGCCCTGTCTTTTGTCACCCCAGACAGTTTGGAGACTTGACCTGGGAAAGGGAAAAACTTTCTGGGCCCGATTCACAGAACTAACTTACGACAAAATCCTAAACTTACTACCATTTTGGTATTCACAGAATGAACTTACTCATTTTGGTATTCACAGAATAAACTTACTCATTTTGGTATTCACAGAAGACACTTACACATTTTGTGTAACTTACACATTTTGTGTAACTTACTCATTTTGTGTAACTTACACATTTTGTGTAACTTACACATTTGGTATTCACAGAAGGCACTTACTCATTGATGAGTAAGTGCCTTCTGTGAATACCAAAATGAGTAAGTTAATTCTGTGAATACCAAAATTGTTGTAAGTTCATTCTGTGAATACCCAAATGTGTAAGTTCATTCTGTGAATACCAAAATTGTTGTAAGTTCATTCTGTGAATACCCAAATGTGTAAGTTCATTCTGTGAATACCAAAATTGTTGTAAGTTCATTCTGTGAATACCCAAATGTGTAAGCTCATTCTGTGAATACCCAAATGTGTAAGTTCATTCTGTGAATACCCAAATGTGTAAGTTCATTCTGTGAATACCAAAATTGTTGTAAGTTTAGGATTTTGACGTAAGTTAGTTCTGTGAATCAGGCCCTCTGTGTTGGGGGTATGTCAGGAAATTCCCCACACAAAAGCTGGCACAAAGTATACATTTTGGGCATGCAAGGGCCACTCATCAGAACACTCCTGGACCTGTGAAAGATTCAGAACAAAGACTGCCCTGCTGATGTAAAACCCCTAAGGTCAGACTCCATTTTATGTAGGCCTGACTCCATCTTGGATAATGGAGGTCGCTGTATTCTCAACCATAGACAATGGAAGTTGCCTTGTTCCCTGATTTATGTAGAATGATTGTGATGTCTAACATTAATTACAGATGTCACCTGACCTTATCTTTCCTAGGACCATGAAAGAGTCAAGCTATTTGATTAATGACACAGATACAACACTTGAAGCAACATTTGTCTGGGTCAAATGTCTACTCTTCATCAGGTCAAGGTTAAATAGGAACAAATACAGGCATTTAGTCGGAATAGTGCAGTCTGAATTGATGCCCTTTTACCTTATATGTTCATAAGGAAACCTCTAGGATGCACACCTTGCTGCACATAAGGTATGTCAGACATCCCTAATCTTATGTCAGAAATTCCAATTTCAGATAAGATTAATACTATAAGGACTGCCGCTTCACCACTTGTTGGGAGAAGTACTTCACCAAGATTGTGGCCCGAGATTTTCCTAGAGATGGTCACACCTACTGCCAGCACACTTCACACTTTGCCTATGCTACATCTCACTTAAAGCCGATAAAGCTGAGTCCCAGAGGAGGATCGCAGAGTGTGTTTGCCCTTTGCAGGGAACAGTGTCTTTGCACCTCTGCTGATAAAGACAGCCTTTGCTGTCAACAGGGTATGCAGTGTGTCTATTCTCCCTAGTAGTCATAAATACCTTTTTATTAAAAGTGTTTATTCTTCTTAGCACACAGTCTGTGTCATACTGTGAATAACAAAATGGGTCTGTTACTATTACCTCAGTGCCCCTAATCCCTTCATAAGGGATTGTTAGTAACCCAAAAGCAACATCTCTATTTCAGTAACACATTGAACAGTGTTTTGCAGGGCAACAATAACCTCTTTCACTTTCATTATTAGTGTATGGAACCATGTTTACCCATGGCACCCGTGGGTGGGAAGGCACACCTTACAGAGCTACGCCAAACTCATAGCTTATGCAACACTGTTGCCAGAGGACTGTCCAGATGCTTGAAGGACCACCTTGACATCTGAAGGAAGATTGAGCCTACTTGCCAATATACCAGGCTACTCAGAGTGACTACAAGGGTATTTGGCTCACCTCCTGTGTGAGCTACATGGACACAACAGGCTTCAGAGGGATCCCTGCAACTGCCCAGCTGACTGGACCTACCTGGTCCTGCCTGAGACCCGCTGCTGCCTCTGCCGGAGTATGTCCTGATCCTCATGAGGTGCTCTCAGGTCCTGGACCCTTGGCTTATGTGAGTGGAAGCTCCTCCAAGAAGCAAAGGTGAAAATGCAAAAGTTTGGGCTCCTTGCAACCGGGTACAGATCCATTCACACGGAAACTCTACCGTCCGAAACATCTACCAGCTCTGGTGTAACCAGCTCTTCGCGCCGACAGTGACTGTCTGCGACAACCGGCAAAACGAGACATGCACTATGAGCTACAGCACTGACACCCTGAGATGACCACCAACACAAAGCTCCAGCGATTACCAGATTTTCACTCTACAGCAGCAACCATCTGTGAGCTTGACCTGCTCTTCACGCCGAAAGACTCCTTGCATCCTCCTGCAATGTGAACTGAACTCTTCATGCCACAATTGAGAAGGTAGCTCTTAAGCTGGACTAACCTGGTCCCTGTATCTGACCCACAATACATCACAGTAGGCCTGAACTTGTGACTTCCCCCCATTCTACCATGACAAGATCACTACGAGTAGCACTTTGTGCTTTTAGGCGCTATTTTCAGTTAAAGCTAAAATTGAATCTCTCCGGTTTTACAGATTTTATTGTCATTCCGGTATCATTCTATTTATTAAAATGTACCATACTTTGTCTAAATTGGTTTGGGTTTTCCTTGTGTTGTGTTTTTACTTAATTACTGTCTGTGTACTGCATACATATGTTACACATTGCCTGATGCTTTTGTGCCAAGCTACCAGAGGGTTAAGCACTGACTAATTTAGTGACTTTTGTGGTTCACCCTGACAAGCATTGTGGTTGTGGTCTGAGTGACGCTTCCACCTTCCTCAATCAATAATCCAACATTTGGCTTATAAACATGCAAAAGGGCTGGCTCCCAGATGCACATATTTAAGTTGAAAGGCGTGTCTATGGCAAATATAGATGCACTCTGTGTAACAGATGCCTCAGAATGTCCTCTTTCGGATGTTGCAGACAACCTCGACACTTAGATAAATATAATTCCTCTTCATTTCCAAGCACCTTCTTTCTCTGTGATAGACTGTGTTTATAACCTTAGCCACAATACTTGTGCATTATTGTCATGTAGCCGGAATTATTTTTTAGCTTTTATGCCGTACTTTTTATAACACACCGCAAGCCTTGTCATGCAAACATTTTGAAAATATAATTTCAAATATAATCATTATCTTTATATTTTTGTCCCACTTGCTGTCATTTCAAGCGCAGATCTTTACTTGCATATTAATATGTGCCCATGATGTAATTTTTAAAGTTGTGTGTTCAGAGAAATTTCTTAGCATAAAATCTGTAAATGTGTACAATTTTTTTTTCCAAAGTACACTTTTTCTATCCCAAATGCTATGGTTATTTTTCAGCTGTTTGTGGAAACCTCGTCAATATTCACAGCAACAGTGGCAACATTTGGTATTCTTCAGTGCTGAAGGAAAGCAATGGCAATTAGACGTTTATGTGAGTGAAAGGTAATAACACTACAATATGTGGAGGCAGATGGCTGATGAAATACACGTTAAACCCGCAAGACATGCACAGGGATCATTCAGCTATAGAAACATTCGCATACATCATTAAAAAATGTTCAGTTTGACATTACTGATTTATTTTTTTCACAGGTCAAACAGCAATCCAAGGAAAATACTTCTCAGACATTTATTTACTTAGAAAATAGCTTAAACCAACATATTTTCATTCATATCATGTTCCTTCCACTGCCACATTAGCGTCCCATTACTTACATAATTTTCATTACAGTGAGTCCTAATTTTCTTCACAGTTGGATAAGGATGATGAACATCTAAGAGACATGGACGTCAATTAAGGGTCACCAGGGGTCGCAGTTGCTACCCCTAGCTTGCCCCTTGCTACTCCTACCACTGCCTTTGCAAACCCTGGCCTCAGAGGTGGCAAAATCAGTGCCAAGAACACAGTGGTGTCTCGCGTTATAAGAGTCAGGCTCTAACCTCGTTTTCTGCTCATTTTTATTATATTAATGGGGAATAATAGTTTATTATTCACTATAAGTGCAATAAAACGTGGAGGAGCATGATCTAGACCTTCACTGACATCTTAGATAAGAAAAATAATTTTTTTTAATGTATGTTGTGTGCGTGCATGTGAGTGAGAGTGAGTTTGGGTGAGAGAGTGTGAATATGTGTTCGCATGTTTGTTTGTAAATGGGATCGTGGATGTGTATGTGTGTGTCAAAATGAGTGAGTGAGTCAGAGTGAGAGTGAGTGCACAAGAGTAGGTGAAATGAATGAGTGCAAGTCAGTTCTAATGATAGAATGACTGTAAATAAGTGAATGTAAGTGAGCATGTGTTGTTATGCTTGCAGATCCTCTGTTGGAACTGGCATGCTTCTTGGCTTATAGAATCACCCTAGACGAAATGTTGGCACTGGAATACTGGAGGCAATGCTTGCATATGCTACAGCTGGCACTCTGTAGGTAAATCTTGGCATGGGGCAAAAATGCCAGCGCTGGCTTCATGGAGGACATTTTTGGCATAGTTGGCACCTGTGGCAAGTTGCTCGTGATGGCACATTGGAGGAAACTCTTGGCATATGAGAAGACAACTGTGGCAAGTTCATGAGCCCATCCATGACAAAATATGCTCCTTGGCATATTAGACATAACGTTTGACATAAGGGACCTCCAAAGTGCAAGAGGAGCAGCATTGGGAAGATTGTGGCACTGGAATATTGTATTTAATGTTTGGGGAAAGGGGCCACCATGGCAAAATGCTGGTCCTAGCAACAAAGCTCATTTTTTACATAAGGGGGTACCCATAGGACATTTTAAAAACATAATTAGGTAAACTCATAGGGACTGTCAGATTTCAGTAGCTTGGCACACCATGAAATGACTTGAATATTCAGTGAGTATTTTTTTGGTGCCCATGGCTTTTTAGCAAATGTATGTAAAAATTGTGCATAAAAATGCACTAGTAAAACCCTTTCTTTCAACATTTACCCAGGGAAGAGAACCCCTAACCCATTCTTCTCCCCTAGAAAGAATATATAATATTCATTATGCAATTATGTAACTTCAGCAATGTTAATCTTTGTGATGTCATCAGGATTAAGGTTATGTGACAACTTCTTGGGACAATGCAGAGTCAAAGGTCATATGATGTCACTTCCTGTGACATTATTAAGGTCAAAGGGTAAATGACGTCACTTCTGCTACCCCTGGCATTTTGGAGAATCAACGTCTATGGTAAGAGGCTCCATATTGCATCTAACTTGGGAGCATATTGAGGAAAGAAACTCCCTCATTCAAGTTCTATTTTCTCATTTTATGTATTTGTCAAACCACTGGGGAGAGTACACAAGTATAGTTAGCCTAAAGGAACACTTCTCTGTCATCTAGTAAAGCAGATTACCAAATGAACAATTTTCTGTGGCTCCAGAGGGAGTTTGTAAGGGAATTAGGAATACTAAGACAGACTAGTACTCACTGTAACGAGTACCAGTAAAGAATTGGACATTACCAATTCTTCCTCTTTCAGTGCATAGTCCCTAATGTATGAAGACTTAGCAAGCAGTACAAAGACTATGGTCAGTAACTCCGCAGGGCACATCAAGGCACTGTTAATCAATATCCCCAAATTTCTCTAAATACTTGTTAGACCTGCCATCCTTAGGGTGGTCTTTCGCCAGACTTATTGTCCTTTAATTCCTGTTTTTGCTGCTTTGTTTAGGTTGGCCTTAGGACTCTGAGCACTTTACCACTGCTAAACAGTGCTAAAGTGCATGTGCTTCTCCTCTAAACATGGTGACATTGGCATATCTGATTTACTAGTAAGTCCCTTGTAAAGTGTTATAACATATACCCAGGGCCTACAAGACACATGCTTCTAGAGGGCCTGCTGCACTGATTGTGCAACCTACATAAACAGCCTTTCAAACCTGTTCCATGCCTTCCATTGCACTGCTTGTGTGTGCGGTTTACTGCCATTTTGACTTGGCTTTTAAAACTATTTGCCAATCCTCAAACTCCCCTTTTATACATGTAAGTCACACCTATGTAACCCTAAGGGCAGAGTGCCATGGAAGTAAATGGTAGGGCATGTGTGTTTAATCTTTACATGTCCTGGTAGTGACAAACTCCCAAATTCATTTTTTACTAATGTGAGGCCTACCCAGTCATAGATTAGCATTGGGAATTCCTTAATATACTTTTAAGCTGTAATTCTTGATCAGAGAGGAGCAGCCTTTTCGTGTTTCATATCTTTGGAATCGTAATGATAAATCCCTTCCTCACTGGTGAAGTTAGATTTAAAATTACTGTTTTAAAAAAGCCACTTTTAGAAAGTGGACATTTATCTGCGCTTACTGCTGTGTGTATCTGACAGTCTGTCTCCAACACATGCCTGGGGCGGGTGACCGCTACACTTTGTGCATTTCCTCTAGACTACCACAACACAGGATGGATAGGTGTGTCTGAGTACCCATCTACAAACATCTGCATTCTGAAGGCTTTGCCTGAGCAGGATGGAAGGGAGGGGCTAACACTTCACTTGAATAGGCGGTATCATGCCCCCATACAAAGGACTGATTACCCCCCACGGATAGCCTGGCAGATAAGACTGCATTGAAAGGGATCCTTGTGCACTTTAGAGAGCTGCTTTGAAGTCACCCCCACATAAAAGGCACTTTTGGGTATAAGTACTGGGTCTCTGATCCCATCAAATCAGACACCACTGGACTTGTAACTGAAGCTCTGCAGAATAACTGCTGTGCTGCTTAAAGGATTCAACTGGACTACTGATCTGGAAGGTTGCCTTTTCTTTTTGTTGCCCTGCTGCCTGTTGCTCTCTGACTCTGCTGAAGGAGAGCTGGACTTTGCTGGAATCTGCCTTCAATCCAAGTGATCTCCAAGGGATTGTTGGCTTGCCTCCTGTTGCTTGAAATACAGGGATAATAAAGTCTTTACCCCTGCTCCTGTGCCTGGCTCACTGGAAGTGGCCCAGATACTTGCAACATCGATTTTGAAGCATCTCCTGTCTGCGGATAGGAGAATAAGCGCATTGACCCGGTTGTGGGAGTAAAATCGGCACATTGCATCGGAGCTAGTGCTTTGCATCCAAAGATCGACACATCGGACAGCGTATCACTGCTGCTTAGTGAGATTGACGGATCCCCTTGACTGCGTGCCAGAATCTGGTGCATCACCCAATGCCTTTAAACTCCGGCACCCATCTTCGGAACTGATGCATTGCATCACTGCGTGGATAAGATGGATGCATCCTGCACTTGCGAGCCTCAACATCGACGCATCTCGCTATTTGTTTACGACCAGAAAAGGTATTTTTGTTCACAGTCCACAGTCCTGTAGTTGGCTGGCACTCCATCATGATCAGCCCAAACTTTGACTGTGCTCGGTCCAGAATGACCTAAAGTAACCTTTTTAGCTCTACTTGCTGCTATGCAGTTTAGTGCATTTATTCCTTTAAAATTCAATATCTCAACTTATATACATTTTTATTATTTTGGTCTTGTTTTGTACATAATATAAAAATCTATTTTTCTAAATCTGTGTTGAGTTTTTGTAGTGTATTCATTGTGTTACTGTGTGAGTGTGCAGCACAAATACTTTACACATTGCCTCTTTAGATAAGCCTGACTACTCTGTGCCAAGCTACCAGAGGGTGAGCACAGGTTATCCTTTCGTGTGTATCTAGCTTGCCCTGACTAGAGTGGTAGATCGTGCCTCAGTGCATACCTCAGCCAACCAGAAATTTCATTTCTAACAATGCTTTTCCGAGGATACCCGTCTAAAATGAGCATATGAAACTTCCACATAAAGAAAGAGTGGAAAAATTAAAATGTCCAAGTAAAGGCCATGGAAATGTTCACCAAATACAGCTTAGCCCACGGACTACAAATTTCAATGATCAAACATCAAAAAGATTTTAAATTTCTGTCAGACCTTGCCATATTAATCACAAGGTATCCCATGTAGTTAGTGTATTTGTAGAAGGCTTCTTCTGCTCTGGTGTGAAAGCCATAAATAAAGAAACAAAATCATACATGGAGGCTGTGTGATTCGGGGACATTTTTGCTGTTTTCTTCACGTCTACTGATCATGAGCTAGATTCATCCAGGAAAAAGGAGCCTGACAAAAGGATAAGGATGATATCCTGATTCAAATATAAATATTACATGACCTTGGATACAAGAACAATAAAAGGGGAAATAATCGACTCCTCAAGAATGAAGCATGGTCAGATGCTTTTCAGAATTCCATGCAAAGAGAACTTCACATTCAGACAGAGTTAGAGACAACATCAGTGACAAAATGTTGAGGGACACCTCTTTCAGTTATTTTAATGGCTTAAAGTTCTGCAGTCAAATGTGTACATATGGTTTCCTTTTGCTTGCAGGATCATTTGGCTCTTACCAAGCAAACAATGAATCAAGTCACAAAGTTGTCCCTCTGGCAATCTAAGCACCTTTGGGAATCACAGAGAGACAAGGGAAGGCATCAGTAGGACTTTAAGATTAGAACAACCCCCAGAGAGCAATTTAGGGGATACAAAGCTGTCTGGACTGCCAAACAATTATAGCAACTCCTTTTCACAGCCATGTTCTCTAGGCACCATACTGTTGATTTCTGGTACAAAAACTGGAGGCAGAAAGCATCTTGCTTGGTACACCCAATCCTAGATGTGAGGACAGGAAAAAAGTACAGGGCCCATTATGAGTTGTACAGATCATTTGGACAAATTAATTCACTGTTGTGGAATCTGACCAACAATAAAGAGGGCTAAAAGCCCTTAGGTTAACACAGAATTTACCTCAACTATCAGAAGATCCTATACTCAGCACCAGAAGCTAAGCACAAGGACATCCTCGCTTCATCTATTCACTTTCAATAATTGTCTTGAATTTCTATAGAATTGTAATAGAGAGATCTTTCTTCAGGGGGAACAGCAGTGAGGAGGAAATCATCTTGCTTCATCTGTCTGAACTCTCTTCAGGCCCATGAGGTGACTGGTTCTCAGGTAGGTCAAACTGGCTTCTTCCAAAAACCAATAAGAGCAAGCCTTTTTTTTCAAGGAACTGTACTGGTTAGCAGCCCCCAGTGGTTTAACATAGATGTTGATCACCACTTCACAACCCTCAGAGCCTCTGTGAGCATATGAGTTGCATTAATTAAGTTCATCACATCATTTAGTACAAAGGTTGTGAGGCAATTGACCAAAGACTCTTGGCACTTGAGCACCGATGGAAATCATCGAAACCTATTATGTTAGCAACGCTGTGGATAACCCTATTCTTGAAGAAGCTCTTTCCACTTAACATTCACCACTAGTGCCTCTTGATGATGGACGATCTTAAACAACTCCAGTGATTCCAGATCTAAATGAGCTAGGTCTTATCAAAAAAGACGGTGTAGTAAAACATGGTTCAGTGAATCAAGAGCAAGTATGCCTCCGTAGACCTGAAGCTAGTTACTTGTCAAAGATATTCTGCCAGCAACAAGGGAACTGGATATGACTGAATCTTCGCAAGAAGAAGACTTTCCAAATACAGTTACTGTCATTGAGCTGTAGATGTTTTGCAGGTTCTATTTGGGACTTTCATCTTTAAAATTATATTAGTCTATTCATGTCACCTACATACAGAGCAGGTAGACCCTTTTAAGCAAACCATAATTAAGGAAAGCAAAAAAATCAAACTAATTTCAAACCAAATGTGAAGGGATTTGAAATATAATGTGTATCTTATGTGGCACTGTACGTTCCATACACATAATCATCATGTTTACAGGAAGAGACTCAATATGACCCATTTCTTTAAAAAGTTATTTTCTGTCCCCTGTTTTTCCATTTCCAGAGCAATTTTCCAAGCTGAAACCTTTAACAATTTACTCCATATATTCTTTGAAATACTCACAATAATTGCATTAAAAAGTAAATTAAATAGTTAGAGGCAGGTCCATAGGGTCTAAATTGGTGAGCTCTCATTTGATAAGGTCTAAAATAATTATTGTTCAAATTAGAAGCTATTGTGGACATCTGGGGACTTTATGGATCACCAGGGAGTTAGCTAGTTATGGTTCGGAATTAATATTCAATCAACTTTGCATGATATCTTTGATATTTATGAGTTGAGATATATATTGTATGAATAAGTTATGTAAATGTTAGTGATTATACAGATTGCTATACAATATTAAGGTTGCATTCTTTTACCAATAACTGCCTTCTAACTTAGGAAAAAGAACTATAATTCAGACATAGTTGGAGCAGAGCAGTCCTCTCCCTTGGGGTACTAGTTTCCTCAAAAGTATTCTGAAACCTGTGGGTCGAGTCCGCGCAATATAAAAAATCCCCCCCCAAAAAAAATGTTTTAGGGAGTTCTTGATTTTCCTATAAAAGGGAAAAGCAGTGGATTTTCATCATAGCATTACACTACTTCACAATGTCAAACAGTTGATGTCAATGTGCACCTATCTACTTGAAGTGTCTCCAGTCTTGAATATGAAAACCATTATGCATTGTGATGTAGTTCTTCATTATCCAACATTTGATAATAGAGGTCTACAAAAAGAAAAATGAGAATTCTCGATCTTTGGATCATTACAATCTAACAACATTTCTGTCTTTGTGGGAGGATGGGCCTTCTTTTATTTTAATGGCAGATAACCTCTTTAAAATATGCCAGCATACCTACACAAGACTATAACTCACTCTAAAAATGGGGAATAGGTGCATAGGGCATCCACCAACAATGCGTGAAAGAGCAACCAAAGTTTTATTAGAATCATTATCATCCTTTATTTCCTTTGTTCATAGATTAACCAACGATTGATTTCATCGCCAGATTTTCAATACAGCCTGTTAATATCCAACCTCACAATGAGAACATATGGACAATAAGGCTATTAATACTAATTTATTAAGCCTAATCCCACCAAACGCAGACAGATAAGGGGACTGCTGCTGTTTCTGTCTGTTCTATGCACCTGCAACTGAGAATAGCATGTAGGTAAAAACCAGTAATTGGACCAAGCACTCTAGGCTTTTTAATAGCTTAAGCCAGTCTCAGCTCTTCATTAGGGATTTTTAAGTTAATTACACATATTTTTCCTAAGGAGGTTAGAATCAATATGTAATATGTCTTCAAATCTAACATTGTATTAACTTAAGGGTCCATGTGGTTCATTCTCAACTGATCCTTAGGGGGGGACTACTATCTCCAACAGTAACAGAAACGTATTGATATGTTTAACATGTGGACATTCTTGAGAACAGTTTTTAAAAAAGGAATATCCACCGATCATCAGCGAGCAAATGTCAGTGATTGTCATTGATTATTCAAACCCTTAAACGCTGACATTGTTTGATGACTTATGCTTCTATCATAAAAGGTGCAAGCACTGAGGGAGCTGCCCTTTATGGTTCTGCTTTCAATATGTATTTGTAAATCCATGATCTGATCAACCATCTGGGTTGCTTTGGGGCATTACAAAGCATTTTCACATTTTCTATAAACAGTTATTCAAACCTCATTCTTGTTATCCAGTCACAGGGATTCCCCAGTTCTGTTTAAGAAAGCCTTTCTAAGCATCCAAACTATAACCATTGGTGTCTCTTCCTTCAAGGCAACATATATTATATTAATAAATATGTGTGTTTGACTGAACATATTTCAAACATATTTTGACTTCAGTATTCAAATACACCATTTAAATGCAATTATAGAAATCATTGTTTGTTTTCTGTGATCTGCCCAACCTATGATTGGTATGTTCCCACTTTCGTAGGCACAGATGAACTGTTCTCTTCCACATCCCTATTCTACTGCCATTTTTGGGTTTGTTAGATGACATGGAACACACCAAATTAAGTATTAGATTCCAAAGTAGAGGTTATAGTAACACAGCAGTCATCACTATTTAGCGTGCAATTTTTACTTTTTATTGAAAATTCATAATAAATTCATATGTTCAGTGTCCAGATTTGGCACAGGTGTATGCACAAAAAAGTTAATTTACAAAGGAGGCCAAAAACATCCAACTGTAGATATATGTAGCTGTATATTTATAGATGGTTGATAGATTAGTAGTATGCAGCTGAGTTGATGAAGACTCGTCAACTCACGCTGTACACCACAGCAGGTGTGACCTTGCAACTACAAGTGTGACCTCAAATTTGTTAGGGACCACTAGTGCTGAGCAATCTCATATACACATTGTTTCTCCACCGCTATATGATATGCTTCTTTCTGTACTGCCATATACTTAATTGGATGTAAGTTAATGGAATCCAATGCTACTGACTGTAAAGCCTTAATTGGGTTTCCCTGCCTCCATGCCATAAGAATTAACCTCTTTATTGACCACGTATTCTTGTATTTTTAGAATGTTCCGGTGTTGTCTTTAGACACCTCTTCCCACCCCCCTTCAAAGCTCTCCATCAAGCCTGACAAGAAGTCATTTACATTTTTGGCCAATACCATTAAGCTTGTATGGTTTATTAAAACATGTTGCAGATGGAGGCAGTGGTGCTGCACTTCTGATCTTATGTTTCTCTGCTTATATCTAGTCAGAAAAAAGATTCTGCAACTAATACAATTCATTGGCATGCCCTTCCCTCGTTGGTATGTGGCAGATGGTTGCAGACCAGGCAGCTGGCAAGGAGTCTGGATCACACTGGATTTACTGGGAGAATGGTGTCCTGTATAGTGAGCCTAAGGTTGCTGAGCCTGGGGCAGTCTGTGTGCAGGTGGTACCGCAGGACTTCAGAGCCTTCCTACTTATCAAGTGGCAGTGAAAGGTGCTGCATGATAATGTTTCCAAAAAGATCACAAATAGGCAAGACATTTGTTGTAAAGTAGACACTGTAATACTAATTGAAGTAAAACAATCTTTTTTATTTCACAGTTAAAGTACCTCAAGAACACATTGCTCAGCAGTGTCCCACAGAAAAGGTGTCACATTACTAACTGTCAACATTCTCTAACATTCTACTCTAGTCTGGAGGATCGAACCATGGGGAAGAAGAAAAAGGGGAAAGTCAAGGAAAGGGCAAAAGACTGAAGAGAGTCAAGGGAAAAATGTGGTAAATGGGCAAAAGTGCAACAACATTATTATAGCAGGCCTATCAAAATATGAATGAGCATCTGTACTTCATACTATGAGGACTCATATATAACTTATTAAAACATTTTGCTAAATAAATGATGGTATGTTTCTCTGGGTCATTGCCTTTTCGTCAACTGCTTTTAAAAATAATACCATATTAGATCTCCTCATTCTGTTTTCTACATCTTGTAGTTTATACTGGTAAATAGGATTCAAAACTTTGGAATGGACTGAGACATGTGGTCTGAGTCTGTCTTCTAAGCTATTTTCCAACACATCAGGTCTTTAAAAGAAAAAAGCAGAGTACAGAATAAGTGCAACTAACAAATCAAACTAGACAACGAATATAAAATATTCGACAACTACAAAAGTAGATAGATTTCTGCACTATTGGCAAAGCATCACCAAACATTAAAGACAAATACTTCAACACTTGCCGATAGGTTTCGCACCCCAAACTAAACACATTCCCCCACAGGTGGAAACAAGCTGCCAAACTAAATTGAAATCATACATACTTATGGAGGCCTGCTCTCACACTCAAACATTCTCCCCCAACATGTTTTGACAAGGTAAGCATAGTATTAAGATAATAAAAAATACAGTTACAGTTTACTTTAATTTAATAGGGGACAGTACATTATTTGTACTTGAAATAAGAAAACCGACAAGATACTCAAAGGGCCACTGTGTTACTAGGACCCTCATTCAGACATTGGTACTAATAACAGGGAACCTGGAGACAATCAGCAGGTCTCTCTACAGCACACTTGTCAGTTTCACAGCCACTTAGTTTCTGATGATGAAGTTTAATATTGGTCTATGAATGAAACACCTTACCAGCCCTGAAAAGGGTGCCTGTTTCAGTATGCAGAAGTCCCATCATATTACTAATAGGGCCTACATAAATTAATCTTACAGCAAAAGAAACCAGCAATGTCCCCCTTAAGCTGTAAGAAAAGTCATAGAGAAACAGTGAGATTAATTTTTGTTAATCAAAAATAAGTCCCCACTTTTGGGGTTTGTTTCTGAAAGCCAACACTGGAAATGTGCCCACAATGCCTCCACGTCATTGATGGGCAGGCTGGCACAGAACATATTTTGCACCAATAATCCTGCTGTATCGGCAGGAGAACGTTTAGTAAACACTCTCCAGCCATTGAGGGTCTAAATAAAGCCTTATCATGCCACATGAATGCTTTCATGTTTTGCTAACATGACTGTTTCATCTGGTGTTAGACAACATTGCATATGACTTTGCAGTGAATGAATTACCTGCATCCAGATAGTCAGGATGTCCTGAAATTCTACCTTTGACCGTCTCTTTCCCTCCTTTCCACATATTGTCACTTAGTGCTTAGTGGTGATCCAGCTATCAGGGATCGATAATTTTCACAAACATAGGCCCATTTACTTTACCCAATTAATCCCTTCACGCTGGGGTTCAGTGTGATGCAAGTTTATTCCTAATTCACTAAATACACTTCAGAACTTGCATTTCTCCTAACAAATAATTGTGTCGATGGACCTAAAGTTGAGTAATTGATATCAATAATATGTATTTACTAAATAATAACAGACTCAATGTGTAGTTTTATGTTGTTTATCGTAAATAATGTAAGTAAATAATGCTCATCAAGTACAGTTACACAAATGCAAATCATGAATTATCACAGAGATAAAACATTGGCAATGTATAAATTAAAACTCATATCAAAATAAACAATGCATTGAAGAGTGGATAGGCGAAGAGAGGAACGTTTCAGAGACAAATACATTTGCAAATGATTATGCAAATTCAGTAGATTATCTATACTAATCCAAGTAAGAATCAGGAAAACTACCCCACTGGCCAGTTAGGGCAGCAAGGCCACTTAAGTAGAGATGAATGGCAAAGATTAAGTCAGGGGTCAGGAAAACAGGTAGGCCTCTATCTGGAAACAGCAAAACCGATGACAGCGACGATCTTCTGCTAGCTAAACACTAGCCGACCCAAAACACTCCCACCAGGGACCTTCAGTTATACCCTAAAACCTAAATGTCCAACCCACATTTGTTTCATTTTTTAAAACGCACTCCATCTCCCATTGGCTAAGATTGGGGGTGTACTGTCACACCACTCTTCATCATGAACACTTTATTAAACAATTCTTTGTTCTAAACATTCAACATCACAAAGATTCATCTCAGGAAACAACTTTGAACACAATCATAGTAAATATTTCCTTCAACATTTTACATGTTGCAAGTCTCTACGCCTCTATTGTTCGCCTCTGCCATCTCGTGTCGTGAAGGAAGCTACACATTTCCACTTGTTTATCTACTCTTCCGTAGCTTGGCGACATTTAGCACACGACGAAGGTCATTCACTTGTGCTTCTTCATTTCTCTCTTTGTTTGAAAGCTTTCTCGAACATTTTCATTTTTACTTAGCAAATTAACCCCAAACTGGCATGCAGAAGTACAGGCCCATGGTGGCTTTTCTACAGAAAACGAAACACAGGCATTTATTATTCTTCATGAAATGTCATTTTCACAGCGCACGATCCCAGCATTGCACTAACCCATGCACAACCCATATTATTCCTAGCAATTTTTAACGTGCACAAAAGAAGCATTAGTTTTTATTATTGAAGCAATTTTTGCAGCCTATTCTCATGCATTAGTACACCCATTAGTTTACGCATGCGCATAAGCATTTCCCCATGTTTCAGCATTTATTAATAAAGATTTTCACCGCACGCTGTTAATATATGTTACTTAGGGTTTAATCCAAGCAGGTTTTATTTACGCAAAAACCCGCTCCATCAGTGGTGATCTCTAGGCATCATCAGCACAATATAAAAAAGCAATTAAAATAAATAAAATGTATATGGATGTGCACAATGTTCTGAAAAGCAGTTGGCCTAATCCATAAAAAAATTGCTAGTGGGTAATATGACCACACTTGGACATAAAGCTCTGAATTCATCTCATTCACAAAAATATACATGTCCATGTATTTACATATGTAACATTTTGGGGCCGATTCCGATCTTGGCCGGTACGGCTCCGAATCGGATTCGGCAAAAACGGATTCGATTCGGAGCCCTATTTCCCGACCGATTCGTCCGCGCGTCCGGACGAGCGAGTACGATGCGAATTCGCCGACCGACTCGTTCGGGCGTCCCAACCGCTCTGACCGACTCGTTCCCGGGTCTAACCGCACCGACCGACTCGCTCGGACACGACTCGCACCGCGCAATGGAGACGTTCCCCGGCCGAGTAAGTACGATGCGCGCCGCGAGCAGTCTGACCGACACGCGCCGTCCGCCTCGAAAGAGCAGTCGGAGCCGTACTTCGGGGGTCCGTGTTGGACCCCCCTGTACGCGTAGCCGCGCGAGTCGCACACAGGGGGGACCCATGGGTCCCCCCTACCTGTGCGTGTATGGCGCGAGTCGCTTCGCCGCGTATCCGCTGTAGGGGGTGCCCTTGTTCGCCTAGCACCCATTGAGGCAATGGGAGCCCGCGTACGCGTTGTACGACCGGCTCCCATTGATTTCAATGCGAGTCCAACCGACTCGAGTACGATAGCATACGGACGCATCGTACTCGTTCGGTCGGGCTGCACGGGTCCGATTCGGTCGGAAATCTCTCTGGGTCCGGCTCGGTCGGAGAGATTTCCGGCCCGAATCGGAATCGGCCCCTATGTTGGGATGCAGTGTTAGTTGACTTGTCATTGTATGGAACGAAGGAGCAACTGCTATTTAAATGTGGGAGGAAAAGGAATCTAGAATGATAAGAATGTAGGGTTGCCAGTTAGCCGGGAGATGGAGACAGAGAGACAGCTGCAATTGTACTGTCGTGCTGTTGATGGAATAAACTTTGTTAAACTCACCTGAGTTTGCATCATAATACTGGTGACGAGTTGGCTAACAGCAGGAAGTCCACACGTAAACCCTGAGCTATGTTTTACAGTGGAAGCCCCTTTAGCTGTCAGATGAACAGGATATAGAGATTACTTGATGCCTCAGTGGTCCAGGTGGTGCCAATAAGGAGCACTGTGCATACCCTGAGGAGTGAGATACTGTTTTTAATTAAAGCCATCATGTGACCCCTGTTACGCATCTTGAAGAGCATTGCTGTATGTGCCAGTAGATGCATGACGTGGTAGTGGCGTTTTTCATGCTGGACCCTTCACTCTTCTGACACAGGCGCAAACTGCCTGGTGCTCTTCAATTGTAGAGTGCCATTTTGATTTGGGCTATTTGAGGAAGCATTCCACGCTTCGGGTGCACTTTCTTGAATTGGACCGAAATTGGGGAAATTGTACTCGGCAAGTGCAATAAACACATTACATCTGTGATGCACACACCACACAAACAAATGCGTCACTAACAGTAGCGGCTCGTGGAGGGAGTGCCACGGGGTGGTGGGGCGGGCGGGGGAAGAGCAGGGTGGGGGGTAGTGAACTACGGCATACGGCCGAACAGAGGTAAGTAAACAAATAAATAAATAAAACAAATTTTGTTGCGCGCGCTGCATTGCCCAATGCGATGCCGCGCGCGCAACACAATTTGTTTTATTTATTTATTTATACTCGTAAGGAATCTAGCACCCTCACTACTTCTACCCTCACTATTGTACAGGAGAACCCCCTTTTAAGACATATTAATTTACTTAACAAGGAACTTACCTTTTCTAGCATTAATTGCCGCTCGCTCGCCAAACACAAGGCGGACATTTTTGATCTTCTGATCAGTGAACAGCCAGGTGCTATCTTTCTAACTGAAACATGGCTGCACACGAGTTCTGGCCCTGATGTAGCTTCCGCTCTGCCGCCTAACTACGCCATAGTCAGGAAGGATAAGGAGTTCAAGACGGGCAGTGGCATTGCCACAATTTATAATAAATCCTACTCCTGAAAATTTGAAGATTTACCTTACATGGGATGTGAGGCGGCCTTATTTAAGCTTGCCTTAACTCCCCAGTTTACTTTTTCAGGCATATTAGTCTATCGCCCCCCGGGGCCGTCCGGCCCATGGGCTCTATCATTTCCTGATCTAATCACCCCACACCTGCTTAATGCCGCCAATTTTACCATCTTGGGCGATCTTAACCTTCATTTGGATGACCCTATGTGTACTAACAGCACTACCTTTATTTCTGACATGGCAGCGATTAATATTATGCTCTGAAATTCCGGCCCTACCCATGTGGCTGGCCACTTATTGGACCCCATCTTCTCTAGCTTACCCAATATCCAATGTCCCCAGCTCTCCCCTTATGCTGGTCTGATCACTTCGCGGTCGGCTTTCGGTTGAACATTACTGTGAGCCTGTCTGTAGCCGCTCGAGGTAGCAAGAATAAAACTAGAAATTTGGGTAAATTGGATTTGGCAGTTTTTAATAAGTCTCTATCTAATAGTGCTCCTACTATCAATCAAATGTCAATCACTTCCTTGGGTGAGATCCAAAATAGGATTCTTAATGCTTGTGACGTTTTTCTTCCACTTTCTACTAAAAGGGTGAACAACCATCGTCCCCCTGCCCCCTGGTTTACCAAGAGGTTAAAAGTTGAAAAAACCAAATGTAAAGCGTTAGAAAGACGCTGGAGGAGGAACTATGCGCCCGATAATAAACTCATATATAAGAAGGCCAAAAGAGACTATCACTTCCTCTGGAGGACAGCTCGTGCCGAGTATGTTTCAACTACTATCTCCAGTGCGCAGAATTATTCAAGGACCTTGTTTAAGATGGTCAAAGAACTTTCTGGTTCAGAAACTCAGCCCATCCCTCTTATACTTAATGGATTGCAATGCGAGGACTTGGACAAATTTTTTCTGAATAAAGTGGAAAAAATGTACTCTTCACTTAATGGCAATCAGTCAGTTAATGATTTACAGCAGGTATCCATTTTTCAGCTGGTAGCCAGTACTGATAGTCATGGTGAATTAGTATTAGGATTAGACTGTCACGGATGGGCGGTCGATCCTTTGCCTGTTTGGGCCCTTCCTTGTGGAACACTCTTCCCATGTCACTCCGCAATGAAACTGTCTATGGGAATTTTCGTAAATGTTTAAAACCTGGCTGTTCAACCAATAACTCCTTCCTCTCCTTCTGCTTCTTTCAGGTTGGCGCCGGGAAACCCTTGTTGGGTAGCTGTTGCACCTTTATAAATTAAATTAACATAACATGTCACGGTTATGGCAGATTCTGGATCTATGTTCATGTTACTGAGTGAAAAGAAATAGAAGGACATTTTTAGTGAACAAGGAATTCAACTGAGGAATTCTGCTATTTGAGCAGTTGGTTATGGGGGCAAACTCCTTGAAGTGTTGGGAGAGTTTGAAGTAGAACTATGTTTTAAGAATAGCAGTTCACAAGGGATTGTGTATGTAGCTAAGGATTATGCTGGTTTGTTGGGATGGTATGACCAAGGAAATTTGGGCATTCTGCTTGATGTCAATAATCCTGACCAGGTAATACTTAAGAAAGTCTAAGTGCAAGTTTTAGCAATAAAGAAAAGTACATGGGAAGAGTGTTACCCAGAGGTTTTCTGAGAAGAATTGGGATTGCTTAAGGGGTTCATGTACAAAATAAAAATGAATGATGGAACCCAGCCTGTTCTACAGAGGGTTCGTAGGGTACCTTTATCCTTGCGAGCGGAATTGAAGAAGGAGCTACAACAATTATGCAAACATGGAACAATAGAACCTATTGAATTTTCTTATTCAGTGGCACCAATTGTTTTGGCTCGTAAGGCTAATTGTTTGATTCGGATGTGTGTAGATCTGTGTGAATTAAATGATCAGCTATGGGTAGATCTTCACCTGTTGCCAAATATCACGGAGATGCTGTCCGCACTTAACTGGGGAAACATTTTTAGTTTACATGATATGACATCTGCATATCATCAGATTAATTTACACACAGACTCCAGACGTTATACAGTGTTCATCATCCCAGAAGGTTTATATCAGTTTAGACACATGCCCTTTGGACTAGCTTCAGAGTCTGCTGTTTTCCAAAGTATGGTTGAGAGCTTGTTCAAGGGCATTGCTGATATGGAAGCATTTCAGGATGATGTGCTGGTATATGAAGAAAGTAAAACGCAACATGATGAAAGGCTACATCAAGTGCTGTCTATATTAAAGAGCAAAAGAGTGACCCTTAGTCCAGAGAGTGCAAACTGAGCACCCCTACTATGGAGTATTTAGGATACACGTTATCAGCCAAAGGAATTGAGCAGAAAACTAGCTTGGTTAAGGCCATTGAAGATTTTTGTCCTCCTGAGAATAAGGATCAGTTAAGATCATTCATGGGTTTAATTGAATTTTACACCATATTTGTTCCCAAATGTGCAGAAAAGATGATTAGTATGAGAAGTCTTCTCAAAAGAATTCTAAATTTATATGGAGTAGTGAGTATGAGCAGGAGTTTAATCGCATTTAGGAGGAAATTTTACATGTCATTACGTTAAAGTCCTTCAACACTACAGATATAACTATAATCATGACTGATGCCAGCCAAAGAGGATTAGGGTCCATTTTCATGCAAAGTAGGAATAGAAAGGATGAAATGGATGCTTTTGCACCCAGGAGTTTGAGAGGAGCTGAATCAATTTACTCTGTGATAGAATGTGAAACCCTGACTTGCTGGTGGGATACTGTATATGTGGATCATAAACACTTAGGGGCCGATTCCGATTCGGGCCGGAAAAAATACCGACCGACTCGGTACGGGAATTTAGTCCGACCGACTCGGACCGGCGCCGTACGACCTGGGTAGTACGATGACATGCATGTGAAATCCGACCGACTCGGACGGAATACAAAACGACCGACCGAGCCGGACGTAAACATGCCATCCGGCCGGGAAATCACGCGAAACGAAACGACCGACACGTACCCGGATTGAACCCGAACGAAACGTACCCGTGAACTCCGACCCGCGTAGTACGATGCTGTGCGTGCAAAACACGACCGAATCGCCCGGAGCACAAGCCGTACGACCGACATGTATACAAAACCCAGCCGAAGCAACCCAATACTCTGCGACCGACTCGTACGCCGCATATGAAACCTAGCTGACACACAGCGGAAACGAGTCGGACAAGATCGCACCAGACAACTGCAGCGTCCTACTCGGACACAAGAACGACTCCTACATGCACCAAAAACACCAAGGAATTTTTTTTTTTTTAAAAAGGGCCAAACAAGCAACCACAAAGCCAATAAATACAGGGAGGAAAAAAAAATGGAACAAGGACACACCTCCAACTCCACCTACATAAAGGCCACAAATCCCTACCATGATCCTTTGCAAATTCCACTGACCTGCCAGCACAGAACACCATCACACAGCAACCACAGACACACTCACAGCTCATACATCACACAAGCCATACACCATTACCACACCTATAAATAGCACCCTCACACACACCCAGCTAAACCTACACTCACACCCCCCCACTTGCACACACACATCAATCACCACCACCACCCATCACCATGCCCCCAAAGAAGAATCATAAGTTCCTAGACAGTGAATTGGAAGTCATGGTAGATGAGATCCTCAGGGTAGAGCCACAGTTGTTTGGTACATTGGTACAACAGACCCCCATGTCGCAGAAAACCAAGATGTGGGCGAGGATTGTCGACAGGGTGAACGCACAATCACCATGTTTGCGCACAAAGGAAGACATCCAGAACAGGTGGTATGATGTGCGCAGGAGGGTCTGGGACCTACTCAAAAATGACTACCTCCTCAGCCAGCACACCGGCAGTGGCCCTCCTGCAAAACCAGTATACCTCAGGCCCTGGGAGGAGAAGGTGCGGGCCATCCTACCACCAGTGAGCGTATACGGACTAACAGACATCCCAGAGCCTGGTGAGTACACAACTAATATACACAATATGGTGTGACAACACACACACATCACAGTCAAGGGGATAGGCAAACCATGCACCCTTAGCAAATACACAGCAACCAAAAGATATTCATCCCAAGATGTGAATGCTAGTCAGACAAACACAATACCTGCCATCTCATAGTGATATGTAGTCAAATATACTTTTATTTGATTTCGTTAAAAAATCATAAAAGGGTGGAATAACCACCATAGATAAAACATGCATAAAGAGTACACAATTTTTAAATTTAAAAAAATCAAGAAAAGACATGAAACATTTTTTCAAAATGCAAAAAACAATGGTTAAAAAAGTTTTTTTTTAAACGTGCAAGCAGTGCAATAGAGGGGTTTCGGGGCTGAATGATCTGAAATTACTTAAGTTGATTAGAAGCTTCTATTTTGTCCAGTTCTTTTGCCGCGTTTTTCAAAAAGTTTATGGCACTGCAGGACAGTGGGATTGATGAGCCTCCGAGGCATTGAATCACTGCTGCTCTACAAGTTCTCACTTGTTCCTTCCTAAGCACCTCCCGAAGGACCGTTTTACGTGTTTCTGCTAGGGCAGGGCAGATGCATATTAAATGCTGTAGGGACTCATCCCCTACCCCGCATAGGCGGCATTCCTTTGATTGCCATAAGTGTTTCCATTTCGGGGTTAGGTCCTTAGATGGATATGACCCAAGCCGTAGTAACGTAAGAAAGTGCTTTCTCTGGTGAGGGAAATGATCAAGCAAATAAGGTTGGGGTTGCAGCCTTTGGTATGACTGTATCACGGTCCAGGCGTGGGATTTTTTTGCTAGAGCTGTTTTGTCTAGTAACAATGAGTGCTGTTTTATCGCTTTGTTAACCGCGGATTTAAAACCGATGTAGGTAGGAACAGTAAGCCAGGCCTCCTCTAGCTGTAAACCCGAGAGCGAAGCCTTCAGAGCTTTGAAGATTGAGTTATTAAGCCTGGCTTGATTTTCAATCTCTACCCAACAATAGTGAGCAAGTGTGTTGTCCTCTGCGTTCCTCATCCTCCAGTAGTACTTGGCTAGTGCGCCTTGTCTGTCTGGGATCTGATTTTTAGGCCGTATTCTAGCCGAATTTGAGCTTGCGAGATGTAACGGGAATTGCAAACAATTTCTTGAAAAAGATTGACTGTGCTATGTTCAGCCCTGTGGCATCTTTGCCATTTAAGATTTCTGTGCCGTATGAGATGGAGGGAAGGAATTTTGCTGCAATAACCTTTAGTAGATGGCCGGTAGAGCAGCCTGTGAGCTTCTTTTAAGAATTTTAAAGGCGAACAGCAGCTGTTTAGATTTTATGCGACCTTGGTCCAGGTGTGTCTTGAAGTTGAGATTGCGGTCAATTTGGAAGCCTAGGTATTTATACGAGTCCACCTCGGTCAGAAGTCGCTTGCCTAAGGTCCAAGTAAATTTACGGTTTTTCGCTGCTTTAAGATGTTTGACAAAGCGCATCACCTTCGTTTTTTGGTGATTAATGATTAGTTGAACCGAGGTGGTATATATTCCTAGTTCGGTGATTAATCTTTGCAAGCCAACCGGTGTTTGCGCTAGGAGAACAATATCATCAGCGTATTGAAGGCTGGGTATAGGGGTGTTGCCAAGCTTTGGAGGATCAGCTTGAATCGACCGAAGGTGCTCATCCAGGTCAGCGATGTAAATGTTGAAAAGGCAAGGCGCCAGCACACACCCTTGTTTTAACCCATTAAGAGTTGTGATCTTGTCAGTTATGCTGAGCCCGTCTCCTTTCCTGATCTGCACCCACGTCTGAGAATATAGGTTGATTATAGCCTCCAACAACTTGGCTGGAACCCCCCAATTATACATTTTTGCCCATAGCGTGACTCTCGAGACTTTATCAAAGGCCGCTTTGAGATCATAGTGATATGTAAATGTGTCATGACATGTACAAACCTAACAACAAATACAGCAAGGCAGTGGCACAAATAGAACCAACAAACACTCCCAGATATTTACCCACCACTAGAACACCACCTCACAGGGAAGCTCACTGAAGGAAGGAATTCTGTGTATGCTGGTGAAGTCAGTGTAGCCAATAGCATGATGGGAGTGGTAGTCACAGATATTGGTCACACCCACAATTGGCCCATCAACACCACTCTGAACCATGCTCACATCACAGGGAGTGGAAAACAACTGACAATATGGCTGACACTGGGTACTGCTGTGGGGAGCACAAGGCCCTGATGGGAACTGAGCACCAACAAACAACAGGACCACACTGTCAGCCATATTGCCATTGCTGTCGCACTCACACACAGTGAAGTCCACTCAAAAGGAAGGAAGTATGGGCATGCTGGGAAGGGGGGTGTAGGCAATAGCATGATGGGAGTTGTAGGCACAGATATTGGTCAGCCTCACAATTGGCCCATCAACACCACTCTGAACCATGCTCACATCACAGGGAGTGGAAAACAACTGACAAGATGGCTGACACTTGGTACTGCTGTGGGGAGCACAAGGCCCTGATGGGAACTGGGCACCAACAAACAACAGGACCACACTGTCAGCCATTTTGCCATTGCTGTCACATTCACACACAGTGAAGTCCACTCAAAAGGAAGGAAGTATGGGCATGCTGGGAAGGGGGGTGTAGGCAATAGCATGATGGGAGTTGTAGGCACAGATATTGGTCAGCCTCACAATTGGCCCATCAACACCACTCTGAACCATGCTCACATCACAGGGACTGGAAAACAACTGACAAGATGGCTGACACTGGGTACTGCTGGGGGGAGCACAAGGCCCTGCTGGAAACTGTGCAACAACCAACAGCAGGACAGCACTGACTGACATCCTGAAAGACAACTTGCACTCCCTGCAATGGAAGCACGTTCCATGGTGGGATATCTGGCTGGGTGGGAAGGAGGACTCACAGCACTGACCATAGTTACAAGCACCTCCCCTTACACACCCCCTCAACACTAACTCCACATAACCCACCTGGGAGAATACAATGCCTCATATCCTAACTGAAGATCCAACAAAGAACCACCACCCTGGGTTATGCTGTGTGAAGCACAGGGACACTCTTGGGACTTGTAGCCAAACAACTGCCAGGACAACACTCCCAGCCATCCTGTCAGCACAGGCACCCCACCCCACAGGGAAGCTGAGTCAAAAGGAAGGAAGGATGGGCATGCTGGGAAGGGGGTGGAGGCAATAGCATGATGGGAGTGGTAGTCACAGATATTGGTCAGCCTCACCATTGGCCCATCAACACCACCCTGAACCATGCTCACATCACAGGGAGTGGAAAAGGACTCACAAGATGGCTGACACTGGGTACTGCTGGGGGAGCACAAGGCCCTGCTGGGAACTGTGCAACAACCAACAGCAGGACACCACTGACTGACATCCTGAAAGACAACTTGCACTCCCTGCAATGGAAGCACATTCCATGGCGGGATATCTGGCTGGGTGGGAAGGAGGACTCACAGCACTGACCATAGTTACAAGCACCTCCCCTCACACACCCCCTCAACACTAACTCCACATAACCCACCTGGGAGAATGCAATGCCTCACATCCTAACTGAAGATCCCACAAAGAACCACCACCCTGGGTTATGCTGAGTGAAGCACAGGGACACTCTTGGGACTTGTAGCCAAACAACTGCCAGGACAACACTCCCAGCCATCCTGTCAGCACAGGCACCCCACCCCACAGGGAAGCAGAGTCAAAAGGAAGGAAGGATGGGCATGCTGGGAAGGGGGTGGAGGCAATAGCATGATGGGAGTGGTAGTCACAGATATTGGTCAGCCTCACAATTGGCCCATCAACACCACCCTGAACCATGCTCACATCACAGGGAGTGGAAAAGGACTCACAAGATGGCTGACACTGGGTACTGCTGGGGGGAGCACAAGGCCCTGCTGGGAACTGTGCAACAACTAACAGCAGGACACCACTGACTGACATCCTGAAAGACAACTTGCTCTCCCTGCAATGGAAGCATGCTTCATGGTGGGATAGCTGGGCTGGGGGGAGGAGGCCGGATGGCAAGCAAATACCACCAATGCTGGTCATGCACACACCTCAACATTCACATTGACATGCCACAGGTTGGAGGGACAATGTGCTACACCAATATCACTCTCTGACTGTCACAATTTAGGAGAATGCAATGTCCAGGCCCACATCCAGAGGTACAGTCACAACTGTCAGGTGTTTGAACAATTGATGCCAGTAGAAACATAACATACAATCTGTGTCTCTCCCCAAAACAGGTGATGATGGGGACACAGCAGCAGACGAGGAGGAGTCCCTGTCCCAGGCTCCGGTGAACACTGAGCTCACTGGTGTGGATCAGCCTCTGCACTCCTCGGATGGCGAAGAACCAGCTGGACCCTCCGGTGTGAGTCATCATGCAGCACCAGCAGGACCAACATCTGCACCCCCTGCACCCACCCCTCCAACAACTGCCAACACACAGGCCACCCCTGCCAACACGGACAGACCAAGGAACACAGATGACAACAGTGCAGGGACCCAGACCCAAACTGGAGCTGGTGACAACGAGCCCAGGAACAACACGCAAGTGGGCCCACGGTCACCTGTGCGTGCCACCGCAGGTCCTGCACGTGTCGCCACGGGTGGTGGGGGGGTGGTAGACATAGGTCGCTTTTTGCAGAGGGGTCTGGACTGCATGATGACCCACAACTGGCACGCATCGCGGATGCGTACCAGACTAGCAGCGGAGAGGTCAGCCAGGTAGTGGGGATCCTCAAGGACATACAACAGCAGCAGCAGGCTGCCCATCATGCCCGCTTGGACTCCCACATGTCCCGTGTCGAGACACACATGTCACATGTCGAGACACACATGTCACATGTCGAGACACACATGTCTGGCATGGAGTCCAAGTGGGACACATTGGAACAACTGACAGCGGTGCATAGGGACATACTGACATGCCTCCGCCAGATCAGCACCAACATGGCCTCACCTCCCTGTGTGCCCACAACATCTGCTGCTGAAACAACTGCAAATGCCACAGGGAGGGAGGAGGACTCTGGCAGAGAGTCCCATGCACCGCCGCAGCCTGCACCTGAGGGTCCCCCCCCTAAGAAGAGGGGCCGTCCGAGGAGGCCAAACTGAGAGGCCGAAGGCCATCTACATCCCCCAGGAAGCCAACACCTGTTCTGGAACTTTTCCTCTGTGTGCAAACTGCACGCCCTGTCGAAGCCAACCCAACTCTCCACATGACATGGGGAGCTATAGTTGGCCAAATTTATCAGATGACTGTGGACTTTACTCTAGACATTTCAGCTACCAAGACTTCCGAATCACATGGGAACTGTGGATTCCAATTTCTATGTACAGCACCCACCATCCTGTGCACCATCCTCACACCTGTATGTAAATAAACTCACAAATACACCATATCTGCCTCTGTTGTGATTCCAACGTGCTCTCTGTCATGGAGATGGTGATCAGAAAAATGACACTGTGCATGCTAACTGCTACAGCAAGTCCAACACCGTCATGTCAGTCATGGCGACGTGACACATATGAGGGAGACACACCACTAGGGCCACACAACACATACACACCAGGGCCATCAGACTCATCACCTATACTGATGTTGCAACTAAATACAGTGGAATGCACAGACACACCACCTATTCACAGTCTGTGTCAACTAGACTACAGGTGCAGTAAGCAAATGTCAGTCAGATGTGTGACTACAGACAACGCACATCCCAAAGTGAAGCACAGGTTTATTACACATTTGCAACATGTTGTTTCCACTACAAATGCTAGCTAATCCAACCTGGCTGTGGCCACAAAGTCAAAAAGTACAGAAGATAGAAAGTCCAGGGGTGTGTGGCACATCACCTGTAGGGAAACGACTGGTTCCACCTTGGAAGTTGAATCATGGATTCGTGGGATCCAAGTTGATCAAACAACTCCGGCAGCACCCTGTGAAGGACAGACATGACACACAGTCAAAACCACTGAAGAACAGCACAGAACGGCAATACTCATGTCTAATACATGTCACGAGATAACTACACAAAACCAAGTTAGCATGTCAACACTGTTGGGCAGTACAGACCACCTGCAAGGACACATCGCTGCACGCATCCAGTCAAGTAGCACATGGCCACACTCAAACAGCACCAGAGCACCACACACACATATCATGCAAACTCAAATCATTGACATTACAACCCTCTGGAGACTCACATTCAGCTGAAGAAGTTTGTGATGAGCTGTGTGCGGACATCACCATCATCATCATCATCATCTTCACTGGCATCGTGACCCAGGCCAGGATCTTCCACAGGTGGCGGACATTGGTCATCGTCATCCAGGATGAGAGGCAACTCCTTCCGCACTGCCAGGTTGTGTAGCATGCAGCAGACGATGACAATCTTGCACACCTTTGCTGGGGCATATGGGAGGGCTCCTCCTGTCTTGTCCAGGCAGCGGAAGCGGCTCTTCAGGAGACCAAAGGTCCGCTCAATCACCCTCCTCGTCTGACCATGTGCCTCATTGTAGCGCATCTGGGCTGGTGTCACAGGGTTCCTGAGGGGTGTCAGGAACCACGGCATGTTGGGGTATCCCGAGTCACCTACAGACAGACAATTGCACATTAGCCGATTTGAAAATGTGTGTGGAAAACAACATAGCAGAACACACACAATGGTACAAAGTCAGTACACACCAACAAGCCAGGCACGCTGGTTTGGCATCTGTGACATCATCCTCGGGATGCGACTACTCCTCATCACGTAGGCATCGTGTGCCGAACCGGGGAAACGGGCACACACATGTGTGATGGTCATATCTGCAAGACATACCACCAGAGCATTGATCGAATGGTAATGTTTACGGTTCCGGTATGCCTGCTCATGTGCCTGTGGTGGTATCAAAGCCACATGTGTCCCATCAATGGAGCCAATTACATGTGGAATCCTCCCCAGGGCATAGAAGTCACTCTTGACGTCAGTGAGTCATTGACATGTTGGGAAATAGATGTACTGGTTCAGGTATCTCAACATTGCCCCCAAAACATCGTGTAGCACATGGCTGAACATAGTCTGTGACATCCCACCGGCAGTCGCCACAGTGTGTTGAAAGGTACCGGTGGCAAAGAAGTGTAGGGCTGCCATCACCTTCACCTTGGGGGTCAGCGCTGTAGGATACGGACGGCCAGGCTGCAAATGTGGGTCCAACCGCACTGCCAAATCCTCAATCAGCTGCCTGGTGAAGCGATACCGTCGGATGCTGTCACGTTCCACCATCGTTGCCAGGTCTGGGAATGGTCGATGGACAGCAGGAGCCCTGCAGTGCATAGGTGAAGAAAGCAAGATTGTCAGTCACCCCACCTATGTGCCGTTCACCATACTCAATTTCACATGATACATCATTAACAAACACAAGTACTTGATGTGTGTGTCGTTCTGTTTGGACATATATGGCACCTTCATGGACATCATCTAACATCTCTGTTCAACAAGTGTTGACAACAGGTTCCAGGGTGTGCAATGGGAAACCATTAGGCTGTTTCACAGTACCCATTTACTGCTCTCACATTCCACACACATACCACAGTGACATGTCTGGACAGATGCTCCACAGGCATCACAGCTCATTGACAGGTAGATTCCCAGGGACCCTGTCTTGCCACATGGACACTGGCATGACATGGCGTATCATGTACACGTCAGAAAAACAAACATGACACCCACAGGTAGTGGCCCCTGTAGCCTCTGCAGGACAGATATGGACGTCTGTGACACACACACACACAACATCAAAGTTCATGCACAACCCACGTGGATGTGGAGACTGTCTCCCATTGTGCACATGGAGTCAGAGACATGTGAAACACAACATGCACACAGACTGCGGCGGGACATCACTATTGTGGCAATGGGCCACCCTGTGATGTACATGCCTTCCCACATGTGAGCCTGGGGGTATGTGACATGTCATACACATACACAACCTGGAAATGTGACCATGACACATGCTCCAAAATGAAAACTTGCACACCACAGTGGTCAGGTGCACAACACACAAAGGACCCTGTCCCCATGAACACGTGCACAGCCTGGGTGTGTCTGCCCCCAAGTGCCACCCCAAAAACCACATGTTCACCCACATACACAGATAAGGTTATGCTGCCACACATAGATACAGTGTGGACTGGGTGTGGTGTTGTAGGTGTGCCCCTGAGTCCCTGGAAAGTATATGTGGCTGGCATAGGTTCACCAGTGACCAGCATGGTGACATATGCGTGTGACCTGTCCAGGGATGCGTTGTAGAGCAATGGACCGATCGGTGTGCCCGCACGGCCCATTGCATTGGATGTGAGTGGGTACGCGTTGTATCCCGGGTACGCGTTGTACAGCAATGGACCGATCGGTGTGCCCGGCCGGCCCATTGCATATGATGTGTGCGGGTACGCGTTGAACAGCAATGGACCGATCGGTGTGCCCGGCCAGCCCATTGCATATGATGTGAGCGGGTACGCATTGTATCCCGGGTACGCGTTGTACAGCAATGGACCGATCGGTGTGCCCGGCCGGCCCATTGCATATGATGTGAGCGGGTACGCGTTGTATCCCGGGTACACGTTGTACAGCAATGGACCGATCGGTGTGCCCACACGGCCCATTGCATTGGATGTGAGCGGGGACGCGTTGTAGAGCAATGGACCGATCGGTGTGCCCGGCCGGCCCATTGCATTTGATGTGTGCGGGTACGCGTTGAACAGCAATGGACCGATCGGTGTGCCCGGCCGGCCCATTGCATATGATGTGAGCGGGTACGCGTTGTATCCCGGGTACGCGTTGTACAGCAATGGACCGATTGGTGTGCCCGGCCGGCCCATTGCATATGATGTGAGCGGGTACGTGTTGTATCCCAGGTACGTGTTGTACAGCAATGGACCGATCGGTGTGCCCGCACGGCCCATTGCATTGGATGTGAGCGGGGACGCGTTGTAGAGCAATGGACCGATCGGTGTGCCCGGCCGGCCCATTGCATATGATGTGTGCGTGTCCGCGTTGAACAGCAATGGACCGATCGGTGTGCCCGGCCAGCCCATTGCATATGATGTGTGCGGGTACGCGTTGTATCCCGAAATACGCGTTGTACAGCAGTGGACAGAACGGTGCGCACACATTGGCTGGGGCCTGGCATGGCAACGGACGCGTTTTCGAAGCTCCAACGAGTCTGATGCAGTGAATTCAGTTGGCCAGCCACAACAATGTTGCAAAATCATGGGTGTCATGAAGTTGAAGATTTGAAGGATGCTGTGGGCGTGTATTAGTGCTGCTATTCCATGGATTGGTCAAATTCAGAAGATGCAAACGACTTGGACCTATCACTTTGGACACATGGGACAGTATCTGCCTCTGCAGCACACATATAATGCTGGCTGTTCCCCTGAGAGCTCACTTGCCTGCACTACATGCTCCAGGACGACATCTGCCACCAACACTGCTGCTGTTTATGCATCCTCTGGCTCCTGCAATGGCACATACTGTGGAGAGAGCCCCAGCCTTCAGCCTTGAGGAGAACCAGGCCCTGCTGGACAGCCTCCTTCCACAGTACAGCAAGCTGTATGGGAAACCAGGGGAGCAGGTGAGTGTGCTGTCCACTGCCTCACTAATTGTGCATGTTGTCTGACTAGCAGGACTTTCAGTGTGCACACCACTGGCTAGCATGCCCACTGAGTAGTTGTCACACCCCAAAGTGTGTAGTTACATGCACTGAACTGGTACAGTGCAGTAACAGTGCATTCCAACTAGGTTTACTTCCCATGCAATGATACCATGTAGTGACTAGCAAACTGTTCATAGCCATTGTTGGACTGCCTGTGTACATCATATGCCCCTGTGATTGAGACATGTATATCCAACTGTGTGATGCACGTATATGTTGCATGTGTAGTATGGCCTTTTCACTTTGTCATCCTCACAGGTTGATGCCCACCAGAAGCAGGAAATCTGGCTGACCATCGCCCGGAAAGTAAGATCCGTGGGGGTCTACAGGCGCAGGATCCGCAACTGCCAGAAGAGGTGGCAGGACCTTCGTGGCTGGACCAGGAGGATCGCAAGGGTCCAGCTGAAGCTGTCGCCTCCTCGCAGGAGGGGCGGACACGGGACCCTGACCCCCCACATGCTCCGGATCCTGGCAGTGGTCTTCCCTGATCTGGATGGGCAGCTGAAGGACAGACAGCAGCAAGGAGGGGGTGAGTCCATGACTGCACTGTGCACTTTGTCTGACATGCTATGTGCCCTCCTCTGGCCTGGTTAAACTTCCACAGTACATCAGTCATGTGGTCCAGGACCCATGTCCCTCATTTGTGACATGCCCACTTCTCCTCTGATACGCATATGTGTGGCCCTTATAGTCAGGAAATTGTGTCATTTAGGGACTGTGTCATTGCATTTTGCTTTGCTCAAGGTGGGGGACAGCATTTGTTCCCGTGACTATGTTGTGCGATTCATGGGTGGGTCAATTGCTTACACAATGCCTAAGTTCTGACATGTAATCTGGGTGTAACATTGATATGTGGTCCGCTTGCTGCTCTGACTCACCACATGTCCCTGGGGAATTTGGCACACACCCATGCTGCTGGTGGGAACAATGTTTGGGCCTCAGGAGTATGTGTATCCAGTGTGTCACACATGCTTAGCCACCTGCCTACTGTCCAGGACTCATCCCTCTTACAGGTGGAGCTGGACAGTCATGCCTACTCCAGGGCATGCAATACACTCTGTACTCCCACTCCCGTGTATCATCTGGCATGTTGTGATCAGTGAAATGTACCCTCAGGTGTCTGCCTCTGTCTCATTGTGCTGTGTCTTCGTTGTCAGGACTACTGGTATGTTTATCGGTTAGGGCTCAGCATGCCATCTGAGATGTGACCATGATAGACGATACTTCTGTGACTTATAGGTGTCTGATCACTTGACTGTGCACACAGGTGTTTGCGACTGTGACTTTCAGGCAGCTGTATTGTCATTCACAGCACACTGTGAGGTGCTCATGTTCAGAGAGTTGTGTTTCATGTCCCCCATATGTCCAGTTGGTATGACGTGGACAAATAGTAGTACAGATGATGTGGTATTTGGGGGATGGACATGTGCACTTGTCAGTCACATAACTTGCATTCCCCATGCCCTCGGATTGTGACACAGTGCAGACTGTTGTTGGCTGGCTGCCATGGCCATGTGGCTTGAGACAGTAATATATGACTTTGCACGCATTCCTGTGTCATGGCATTAAACTTCCTGAGACTGATCCTGCAGGGGAGTGACATGTGCAACATGCACCCCATTGTGGCATTGACTATCCGGACATGGGTGCATCATGGTGTCTGGTGCTGGTATGCATCACATGCATTTCTATTTAGACTCTGGCCATCCCTTTATCCGGACACCTGCACTGACTCAGTGGCAAGAGATGTGATATGTGCATGTTCACATACTTCACCGTGTTCCCTGCAATGTCCAACAACTGTGTAGGTGGTGCATGTGTCCACACTGGGGTCTTACCATCAGACAGGCACCAGACAGATGGGTGCAAGGGCAGGAGGGTGTGAGTCCCATGGTTGACCATCAGACTGACAATTGGCTTCCCCGAATCTGTGTGAGGACTTTAGGCAATGTTCAACTAAGGATGCCAGGGCTTGCTCTGTAATGTGCTGTACTTACTGTGGTGTGTGCGGTCAGTGCAGGTGACTGATGTTTGTCTGTTTCCCTAATTGTTTGCAGATACATCCACGGCCACAAGAGGGGACAGCTCCACGGACCAGGAGGAGCAGCGGAGCCAGACTGGGTCAGCATCGGATGAGTGGTCAGAGGGACCCAGTGGCACAGAGGGCGAGGGGAGCCACACCGAGGAGTCCTCAGCACCATCCACCTCAGCTGAGGACCACAGCAGCTCGGAGGATGACTCCCTTGTGGAGGCGGGTCTCAGCAGCCACCAAAGGCCAGCTATTCTGTCTGGCCCCGCCACCACCACCACCACCGCCCTCCCATTGGCTCCCATTCCTGAGGTCCGTGGAGGCTCCGTACTCGGGAGCGTGTCTCCTTCGTGCCAGGCACCGCACCCCATGCCCCTGTGTCCCCTGCTGCCCTGAGTGCGGAGTCTGTGTACCTCCTTCCGCAGCTCCATGTAGGGCAGACAGCAATGCTGAGTGTCCTCCATGCACACACCACTCTGTTGACACAGCTGGTGTCGTTCATGAAGGGCATCTTGATGGGTATGTCTGCCCTACAGAGGAGCAATAAGTCCATGGACTCCTCCCTGACAGCAGCAGTGTCCCTCCTCCAACAGTCCCTCACCCCTCCCACCTCTGCCCCATCCACACTTCCTGCCCCCCTACCTGTCCAAAGCACATGCACACCTGCACAGTCACCCAAACACACAGACACGAGCAGCACAGACACACCCAAGAGAAAGGCAAGATGTGCACACAAGCATCCTCAGGGGACTGATACCACAGACACAGGGGATGGGGAACACACACACACAGGCAACCACAGTCACTCCGCAATCCTCAAGATCCTCTCCCTCCAAGACCCCTTCCCTTGCCTCACCTGCAACCCCACCTGATCAGCAGCTCTTCCTCTGTGACCTCGGCCTCTTCCCCTCCAATCCCGCTGATCCAGCATACCGGGGGAAGAGGAAGTCCACCCACACAGAGGGGAGTGCCCCTCGCCCCCGGACACCCTCCCCCAGGTGCAGGCAGAGTGAGCCCCCCACCCGCAAGTCCCCTTGTCCTGGAAGAGCAAGACCCCGCCACCGCCCTGCAAGTCAACCACCCAGTCTCTCACCTCCATCCCCCAGACCACCACTCCACAGGTTCCACCGCCACACCCTGCCCCAGGTTCCCCCACACACCGATACCGCATCCCCAAACTGCTTAGGCCCTCCCCCCCCGCCACTTGCTCTTCCACCCCAAAACCAGACGCTCTGCCTGTTTGTGCCACTGGTGTGGAGACCGTGTCCCCCCCCTCTGTCCTGCCATCTCTTCTGCCCCCCCTTCCACTACCTTGGAGTCATGCACTGCAGTGGAGTCCACAACCACCCCGTCTGACTCGGGCACTGCATTGGGGACCCAGTCCACTCCATCTGACCAGCCCACTGCAGTGGTTGCAGCACCAACACCATCTGACTTGAGCCCTGCGGTGGCGCCAGCCCCCCCTGAGTCAGACACCTCCTGCACCCACCTCCCCTTCACTGCCTCCTTCTGGCATCCCCTGATCCTGTCCCTGCGGTGCCTGGCCTGCCCCTCATATGCCCCTCCAAGGGGGATGTCCCCTGTCTGTACCTGTCCAGGCAAGCAATTGTTGACAAGTTGTCACACATCACCCTGTTGGGACTGTATATTTGGACTGGCCATTGGCCTTAGTTTATTTTGGACTTTTGATTTGAGTTGCACACTTGCTGAATAAAGCCTCTTTTTGTTTACTTGTGGTTAATCTTTGGAGGTACATGATGTAGATGTGTAGAATCATGCATTTGTTGTTGTAATAGTGTTCAGATCAGGTAAATGAAGTTTTGCTGTGATGTGCTCCATGTGGTCCATGGGATATGTGTCCTAATCTAGTCTGGATCTATAGCATCCTTTGCTGCAGACTGAGGGTGTAATGTTCAGCATTTGACACAGGGATGTACGTTTAGCATTTGTAGATTACCATCTTTGTCCTACACTGATGCACATCTGGTGGGCTTACCACTGTCCACTGTTCCTAGTACCCTGACTGTGTGCCCATCTCCAATGGACATGCAGTTTAGCACATCAAATTTGGAGGACTCATCTGTGTACACAGTGCAAGTTGCTTGACATGTGTCTTGGGTGTATGCAGATGACTGACGTGACACTCCCGTGCCCAGGCTGATATGAGCAGAGCCTTCAGTGTGTTGTAGTTGTTGACTCACTGACCGAGTGTTCTGCTGACATGTTTGAGTCGTGCACAGACAAGGTTTGGCACAGCTGACCTTCCACAGGTGTGGAGTGCCCTCATGGCAGTGTGTGATTCTGTGATATAGGCTGTGCCCGTGTTGTGTGTTGTGTAGGCATGTCTGTGCGTGTTCCCTTCTCCTTTTCCTACACAGGCTGTGTCCCTACGGATGTTCCTGTTTGTGATGCTTGCTGAGTTGTTCTGTGTTCATCCATCATCTTGGACCTGGTTTCTCTGGGATGTGGGTGCATGGCAAACTAATGTTCATGAGGTTGTCATCCCTAGTTGTCTTTGTTGTCAGGGCTGGGGATGTGGGCAAACGCAGATGGGACACAGTCAGGATTCCTCTTGGCACTTGTTGGTTACACGAGTAATGTGATTTTCTGTTTGTGTATGCTTTCAGTGATTGTGACACGTTGTGTGTGTGACTGCTGCCACTCCTCCGGGTCAGAGCTGCAATGTTGGGAGTTGTCTATGTGTGTCCTTTGTGGGTCAGTTTGGCTTCTTCATTGGTGTGTGACT
This sequence comes from Calotriton arnoldi, assembly GCA_963921515.1. Lineage (NCBI taxonomy): Eukaryota > Metazoa > Chordata > Amphibia > Caudata > Salamandridae > Calotriton > Calotriton arnoldi. The sequence goes on along the minus strand of CAWUFW010001960.1, from coordinate 1,355,849 downwards.
ATGGCCAGGATCCCATTGTTTGGGGTAGATTTCACGTCATGCCCATGTACGGCATACTGTGCAGTGTGTCAGACATTCACAAGTATTGTTGACTGGCCATGTGTGATGTGTTTCTGCACCTTATTTCCCCCACCACCCCTGGGATTGTCATGGGTGCATGTGCAATGTCAGCAGTCCATGTGAGCTTCACTGCTGCACATTGGTGGAGTTCAAGGTGTGTGGCGTTGAGTGTGTGCAAATGTGAGTTGTTGCACGGCTGGGGCACTACCTCCATATTTTCCTTGGCTGGCAGGCGATGCTGAGTGCTTTGTGCTTGTATAGGTGTGATGGTAGTTTGTTGCTCAGGACACATGGCTGTGGTTCACAGTGTGGATGACCTCTACCTTTGTCATCACAGTGTGATTGTCATGCAGGCTAGTGTCACCACAATGTGGGGTCCCTGGGGGGAGTGCTGTGGTGGTTCTGTCTCTTGCTGTGTTTGTTGCTGTTCCTACAAGCTTGTGTGACATGTGTAATTTGGGCTCCCTCTCATCTCACAATGCCTGTTTGCCCACATAGGGGAATCTAAACCATGAGTTACTTTTGTATGTGACTGTCTTGACGTCTGTGTATTAGTGAATCTGGCCTCCTCCTGTGTTGTGTGTTTGCCTGGGGACACTGGCACACAACCCCCCTCACCTGTTGTGTATGATATGCAGTGTGAGTCTGCCTGTTTGTGTTTGTGCATTTGCACCACTGCATTGGCATATCTTTAGTTTGCCATTGGCTGTATGTTGTTTGTTGGCTTTCCCCTGCTGGCCCTGGGACTGCTAGGTCATCAGTCAGCACATTGATCATGGTTAGTATGTCCCATTGCTGCCATGGTATGGTATTTGTTCACCTGACATCTACAGTCTCCACAGGATATCTACATTTGTGTGTCCATTGGTGCAGATATGTGGGTCTGCATTATGATGCTCACTTCTGTCATTGTGTTATTTGTGAATGTAGACAATGTGGGCCCCCATGGCTGATGTTTGTGTGCACATGGCCAGAACGATGTGTCATTGGCACTGCACTGCTTGCCTCACACAATCTATGTTGCTATGGGACACAAGCACTACAATGCCACTGTAGTGATTGGTGTTGTGTGGCCAGGAATAATCCCTGCAGTTTTGTTTTTGCAGCTTTTACCAGGACTACACTTACCTTTTGGGCACTGTGGTGATGGGGCTTTGGGCCCCATTGCCACACTGTTCAAAATGTGCTTCAGCTATGGAGCACACACTTACCTTTTGGGCACTGTGGTGATGGGGCTTTGGGCCCCATTGCCACACTGTTCAAAATGTGCTTCAGCTATTGAGCACACACTTACCTTTTGGGCACTGTGGTGATGGGCTTTGGGCCCATTGCCACACTGTTCAAAATGTGCTTCAGCTATGGAGCACACACTTACCTTTTGGGCACTGTGGTGATGGGGCTTTGGGCCACATTGCCACAGTGGTCATGGTCTGCTTGCATTGTGTAGGCCACACACACAATTATGTGTGACACATGTGTTAGGGGGTCACATTGTATGTTCAATGTCATGTTCAGTGTTGTATGCATTTGACACAGACCACACACGCTTGTCATGGTGTTGGGGGTAGGATGTAATTTACAGACAGTCCTTATGTGGGAGTATGCTAGTTGTGTCATGCATTACCCGTCCTATGAGTAGGGATGGTTGTGGTGACAGGCATCCAGCCCCCCATGAGTGGGGATGGTAGTAGTGGTAGGCATCCAGACCCCCATGAGTGGGGATGGTAGTAGTGGTGGGCATCCAGACCCCCATGAGTGGGGAACAATAGTAGTGGTAGGCATCCAGCCCCCGATGAGTGGGGATGGTAGTAGTGGTAGGCATCCAGCCCCCCATGAGTGGGGATGGTAGTAGTGGTAGGCATCCAGCCCCCCATGAGTGGGGATGGCAGTAGTGGCAGGCATCCAGCCCCCCATGAGTGGGGTTGGCAGTAGTGGCAGGCATCCAGCCCCCCCATGAGTGGGGATGGTAGTAGTGGTAGGCATCCAGCCCCCCATGAGTGGGGATGGTAGTAGTGGTAGGCATCCAGACCCCCATGAGTTGGGATGGTAGTAGTGACAGCCATCCAGCCCCCCATGAGTGGGGATGGTAGTAGTGGTAGGCATCCAGACCCCCATGAGTGGGGATGGTAGTAGTGAGAGCCATCCAGCCCCCTATGGGTGGGGATGGCAGTAGTGACAGGCATCCAGCCCCCCATGAGTGGGGATGGTAGTAGTGACAGCCATCCAGCCCCCTATGGGTGGGGATGGCAGTAGTGACAGGCATCCAGCCCACCCTGAGTAGGGGTGGTGTTAGTGGTAGGCATCCAGCCCCCTATGGGTGGGGATGGCAGTAGTGACAGGCATCCAGCCCACCCTGAGTGGGGATGGTAGTAGTGACAGCCATCCAGCCCCTATGGGTGGGGATGGCAGTAGTGGCAAGCATCCAGCCCCCCATGAGTGGGGATGGCAGTAGGGACAGGCATCCAGCCCCCCATGAGTGGGGATGGTAGTAGTGGTAGGCATCCAGCCCCCCATGAGTGGGGATGGTAGTAGTGGTAGGCATCCAGCCCCCCATGAGTGGGGATGGTAGTAGTGACAGGCATCCAGCCCACCCTGAGTGGGAATGGTAGTAGTGGCAGGCATCCAGCCCCCCATGAGTGGGGATGGCAGTAGTGACAGGCATCCAGCCCCCCATGAGTGGGGATGGTAGTAGTGGTAGGCATCCAGCCCCCCATGAGTGGGGATGGTAGTAGTGGTAGGCATCCAGACCCCCATGAGTGGGGATGGTAGTAGTGACAGCCATCCAGCCCCCTATGGGTGGGGATGGCAGTAGTGACAGGCATCCAGCCCAACCTGAGTAGGGGTGGTGTTAGTGGTAGGCATCCAGCCCCCTATGGGTGGGGATGGCAGTAGTGACAGGCATCCAGCCCACCCTGAGTGGGGATGGTTGTAGTGACAGCCATCCAGCCCCCTATGGGTGGGGATGGCAGTAGTGGCAGGCATCCAGCCTCCCATGAGTGGGGATGGCAGTAGTGACAGGCATACAGCCCCCCATGAGTGGGGATGGTAGTAGTGGTAGGCATCCAGCCCCCCATGAGTGGGGATGGTAGTAGTGGTAGGCATCCAGCCCCCCATGAGTGGGGATGGTAGTAGTGACAGGCATCCAGCCCACCCTGAGTGGGGATGGTAGTAGTGGCAGGCATCCAGCCCCCCATGAGTGGGGATGGCAGTAGTGACAGGCATCCAGCCCCCCATGAGTGGGGATGGTAGTAGTGGTAGGCATCCAGCCCCCATGAGTGGGGATGGTAGTAGTGGTAGGCATCCAGCCCCCATGAGTGGGGATGGTAGTAGTGACAGGCATCCAGCCCACCCTGAGTGGGGATGGTAGTAGTGGTAGGCATCCAGCCCACCCTGAGTGGGGGTGCTGTTAGTGGTAGGCATCTATCCCCCTATGGGTGGGGATGGTAGTAGTGGCAGGCATCCATCCCCCTATGGGTGTGTATGGCATTGGTGATGGCCATCCCGCCCCTATGGTTCTGCTGTTGTTAGTGTACGTCATTTGTGCATCCCTATGTGTGTGTGACATATTTCGGGTACGTGTCATTTATTTGTGTTGTGGGTGTTTGACTTACCGTCTGCGCCGTACGTGTCCGTACCGGTCCCGGTAATAGATGTAGAGTATTGGTAGGACCTGCGCGATGGGATTCATGGCTGGGTCGTCTCGTTCGGGTTTCTCGTGGCTTCGACTCGTACTCGTCGCTGGCTTGTTCGTCTCGTCGCCGTGGATCGTCTTGTGGCGCGAATCGGAGCTTATGTGCAGCTCTCCCGGATGCTCAAACGTGCCGGACGTAGCGACGAGTTCGGCGTGTACGGAAGACGCATCGTACTAGTCCGGCCGGAAGGTGCTGTGTATTTGGTTCCGTGCGACTCGATTCGGCGTTTACGGATCCGGCTCGGGCGGGGAACGGTAGCTGGAATGGGTAAGTACGGCTCGCTCGGAATCTGGGCTGTTATGCGCATCGTACTTGTTCGTTCGGTAGAGTGTTCGAGTCGGTCGGAAAACACGCGTTCGGCTGGTATTTTTTCCGGACGAATACTGTTAGGTGCGCTTCCGGCCGACATCGGAATCGACCCCTTAGTGCAGTTGTTTACCACAAGGGGGGGGAGTAAGCCACACTCAGAATTTTTAAGTGGCAATACAGGCTGAAAGAGCACAATTTTATGGTTGAGTATGTGTCAGAAAAGAGGAATTTGCAAGCTGATTGCTTATCTTGGTTTCCATGTGGCAAGCATGACGTGGAAGGTGAGAAATTTAAGGATGTCAATACAGAATTTGTGTGTACTGTTGAGAATTATTCAGAAGGTACCTTAACATTGCAAGAGTGGATGGCTGCATGTGAGTTGGATCAAGGAAGTAATCAATGGGATTTATCAAGGTTGGTCAAGGTGGAACCTTGAGAATGATTCTGGGATGAAGTACAAACACGTTTTATCAATTGTTAATGTCCAATATTCCATTTGAATCTTCTGGTAGTGCCGGAGGGTATAGGGAATAAGGTTCTTGCATTACCTCATGAAGGACACATAGGCATGCAAGTCTTGAAAAGGAGGATTAGAGAGAACTTCTGGGGGCCAGGATTGGATAGGAACATGGAGCATTATGTAAGGTATTACAGGAGTTGTGCTATCAGTGATAAGCCTCAGGTGACTGCGCCGAGTCCTGTGGAGGCTGTTGAGGTTTCTAGGAAATTATGGAGCAAATTAGCTATTGACATCATTGGCTCAATGGTGTTATCTGGTGGAACTCCTGAATATGGCATTGCTGTCATTGACTGTTACAGTCTTTGTCCTGAAGTGAAGTTTGTAAGGGTTCCAAATACTTTATGGGTGGTGAAATGCTTGGATTCTATTTTTGATCAAGATGGCGTTGAGAATACACTAAAATATGCATGAAGCACTTTTGTTTAATAACCAAAATAAAGCTGGCGTACATTGTGCTAATGAATTTTTGAGATGTGTTTACATGTTAGCCCATTTCGGGTAAGATTGGGTATTTCTTCATAGATGTATTGCATATACTATGTCTGAAAATATGAGATTTTACCATGCCAGGATGGCGTTGAAAGTACATCCATTATACTTGCCATGCCATCGTTAATGTTGATGATTTCTAAGATGTTAAATGGTGACGATTTCCGGTGCGGCTGGTAACATTTAGGAAGGCGACAGACGAAACGCATCTGTGTTTGCACATGCTTCTATTAAAATAATGAACTTTCAGCCGTGATTGCTGATTCCCTTGTGTTGAGGAATACGGAGCATTGATGTATATGTGTATATATGTATATACGTGGTAGCAGAGTGAGGCGAGTTGGGAGCAGAAGGATGAAAGTCCGGATTTGCAGGCTGGGAGTGCTATTGAAAGCAGTGAGTGTAACAAAGAAATCACGGCTTGAAAGAGCAGAAACGTTGGGCTTTGGTAGCCTCTTGCCTTCGTGCTGTTCACCATTAAAGCAGTTTCAATAGCGACCCAGCCAGTGTCGGTGAGCCTTCTTGAAGAAAAAGGAGGGTTTGTTGGGATGATTACTGGAAGCCGTGCACCAGATTCACTGGCCGCCCTTCAGGTTCGGGCTTGGTTTGCTCGGCAACTTTGGTGGAATTTGTTTCGTTGAAGCCCGACCGGCTTGCCCCCTGCGACGTGGTAGCAGAGTGAGGCGAGTTGGGAGCAGAAGTATGAAAGTCCAGATTTGCAGGCTGGGAGTGCTATTGAAAGCAGTGAGTGTAACGAAGAAATCACGAACTGTGCAAGATTGTTACCTTAATTCAATGCGCCTAAGGGACTATTGATACTTATGAAATGTGTTCGCAATACACCATTCGGACATTGAAACGCTGGTGTCCTCATTTGGAATTGTTTACTTTCCCTGCGCGCACTCTGTGGGAGAATATGGCCCGCGCTGATAAGATAAGAAGGCATCACGTGGGCCTTTCAAAGTCACAGAGTTACTGCCCGTGATCAAGGCTTGAAAGAGCAGAAACGTTGGGCTTTGGTAGCCTCTTGCCTTCGTGCTGTTCACCATTAAAGCAGTTTCAATAGCGACCCAGCCAGTGTCGGTGAGCCTTCTTGAAGAAAAAGGAGGGTTTGTTGGGATATATATAAATATATATACATATATATGTAGATTATGTAATTTATTTCTAAATGTAAAAATAAACTTGACATAATTTTAAAAACTATTAAACCGCTATTAAAAACAAAACACATAATCCAAAATAATTCAACACATAACTTTTAACAAAATGTATTATCTATTAAAAAAAGAAAAATGGTAATGAGGGTGGGAATTTGTTTTAATTTTTACTTAATATTGATTTATACATTAAATTGATATATTTAAATTATTGAATTAATTAATGCTCATTCAAATTCATCAGTTGTGTGTAACATTTTATTTTATGAGTTCTAGGTTAATAATGCATGTTTTAAATTAATTTACATTGCATATTAAAGTGTTGCCTATATTTTTCTAATAATAATAAACTTTAATCATTTTACATACACTTTCCCGTAGGGAGATCTCCACTGTGATGGCAGAGATCTCCTCCTACCTGTAAAAGTTTACTAGTAGTAGCTTTACATTTTTAAATCATGTTCAAAGAGGCTCCACCTCATGATTTTTGGGAGTGAAGATATGTAAGGTGTAAGTGTAAATCTACACTCTGAAACAGTGAATAAGAATAAAGTGTAAAATGCACCTAGGTTTGGTAGAAAATATACATGCGAGTAAATATACGTGTATATTTACCATTATGATTTGGGCTCCTATTTTTTAGATATGACTTTTAAGCCAGGTGATTGCAGCTGACTGGTTTTATTCTTTTTTATATATTGCAAGTTCAGGGGTTGTGTTAGTGTAACTCCGTTATTGAATCTGTCGTTCTTCCTCCAGTTCTGGGCAAGCCTTTTCATTTAAATTCAACAGAGGTCCATTAAATGTATGTAAACGCACTTTCTCTCAGTTTGAGCAAGATTACTCCTTTCTCTTACCATTGCTGTAGGAATTACAATCGCTCTTCCAGTCACGTCTGGTGGTATCGGGGTTTTTATTATGACAGAATGCTTCTATTAGGCCACAGGTCCAGTGAGGGATATCTGCATTTGTTCACACCATGGTAGAGTGAGGCAAGGAACCATGTTTCAAACATTTGCTGTCATAAATATTAAAGCAACTGGTCAAACCTTTCACGGCCAGGATTAAGAGAACAGATATGCTATAAATACAGGGACCAATGTACAAATTAATGGTCACAAAAACTTTGTTACCAGTATTTTTGCAACAGGAAAATAATTGTATGTCCTGACCTATGTATTAATAAGTCATTATGCTAAATTCTGATCAGGAGTCACAATCTGGCCTACCTCATTGTGACTCTTACTCTTGTCCGCCATATTGTGGTAGCCTATTAGGGCCAGGAGACCACTGTGTCTGTGATCAATTCTCAATAAATTAAAAAAAGTATGCAGCCCATTTCCGTAAGGCAGAGGGAGGCAGAGGGGCTGAGTTTACAACAAAGCTTTCTTTTGTTGTTATATTTGCTCGAAAGTTGCCAGTGGTCCCATGGACCACAGCCTACTCCCCAACAAACTTCTTTTTTTCTCTCAATGGGACCCTTCTCTTTTGTGCATGCATTAACGCTCCAACTCAGGAGTCTGTCATTTTTCAATGTTTCACAATCTTACTTCAGTTACAAAGCATTGATACGTTGCATACCAATTGGATCTTTGGAAAGGATGTCTACACCAAACCCTATTATAAATTACAAATAGGTATGTGATCACAATCCCATTTTAGGAATTGGTAAAAGTTTACCAATTCCTAAAACTGGATTAGACAATGTAAGAAAGCATTATTGCGATTGAAAACTCTGTTTCAGGGCTTTGTACATCTGGCCCTTACTACTTTTCTTTGGCATAGGAAGAAAGATGGATTTGGAAATAGCCATTTAACCCACAGGCGTAGCAAGGGGGGGGCGGAGGGGGCGGTACGCCCCGGGCGGCACGAGTTTTGGGGGCGGCGGCTAAATTAATCGCCAGCACCCCCCTCCCACCCCCCCGCTCTTCAGCGCTCGGCGGCGGCGGCAAAAGGCAGGGACCACCACGGGCGGCAGAGTCCCTAGCTACGCCACTGATTTAACCACTACATTGAGATTATGCAACCAAAACAATAATTTACAAACTCAATACTAATTGCAACAAATTCAGCAGTTAAGGACCCATTTTTCATTCACAATTGCTGTGCACAATGCAAGACTGCATTTGCATCTGTAAATCACAATTCACAGCTGAATGTACATCTGCATTGTTGCATGCATTCCAGAGTACCTACAGCCCAGGTCGTGCAGCTTGCATGCAAAAGCGGTGACTAGGTGACACAGAAGAAATTAGGTAGCTCTTTTATTTGTCTATGTTATTTGGGTGTCTTGGAATTATTTACCAAGACTGTTGAGAAAATGGGATTGGATATTTAATGACCACTATAAAATGAATACCTAGGAATAAATTCCAATTGAAGCCGGGAGCATTAACAGACTGTTGGACCAGGCCCTTTCTGCAGGGTCATCTGTAGACTTTTTGCCTTCCTCCTCCAATTTCTTGCTGAATTCATTTTTGTTGGCCATAGGACTCTGTGTATTTTACCCCTGCTAACCAATGCTAAAGTGATTGTGCTCTCTCCTTTAAACATGTTAGATTTGGCATATAACTGATTAGCATACTTAATTAAATTATAAGTCCCTTGTAGAGAGGTACACCATAAACTCAGGGCCTGTAAATGAAATGCTACCAGTGGGCCTGCAGCACTTATTGTGCCACCCACCATAACACATGTCCAAGGTCTGTCATTGCACCATGAACGTAGGGTTACACTGCCATGTCAGTGTGACACTTTAACCCCTCTTGTCAAGCCTTAAACTCCCCTTTTATTACATATAAGTCACCCATAAGGTAGGCCCTAGGTAGACCATAGGGCAGGGTGTGAAATCAAAAGGTTGGACATGTACTTTTAAGTTTTACATGTTCTGTGGGGGCACCAGAGAACTCTGCAGCAAGATGGCCTCTACATAGCGAGGCTCTGCTGGCCGATAAAATAATTTGACAGCAATCTGCCATGTCTGGGCACCTATTCACACCATAAGGACTTGAGGCTGCATCTCAACTTTGTAGGGCTGGACTGTGGACTTTATTTTTTAATTTAGGAGCCTTGGGGTGGCAGACTGTCTTCCATTTCATTGGAGCATGTGCTGCCTGCCATCCCTAGCCACTGCGGCCCACTATACACTGCTCAGGTGCACCTCCTAACTCCCCTGGGCCTAGGCATGGATGAGACTGGCCCTCGGGGAAGCGCTGTCATCCTGGATCCAGTTGGCAGCCTGGTGTGCAATTGCCCACCAAGTCACAGGTAGGAGGCAACGGCAGGAGATTTCTGATGGTGCGGCTTGCAGCCTTTAAACATCAGGCTGGACTTAGTATTCATACATTGCCTGGGGGGCCCTCTACTGTTGCCTGCCGCCTAGGGCCTCCACATGTGGTCAGAGTTGAATTGTCCCTTCTCCCTCCTGGTCCCAGGCCTGCTTGTGCCCACCATTCCCATTCTACAGTGATTGGTGAGAGGTGGAGCCTTGGGGAAATCAGCCTACTGAGAAGTGAAGGGAGATTCCACACTCCCAGAGACTAATGGGCTTGGGCGCTTTACCTGCCCACACAAGGCCTGTACCAAGCCCCATGGGAATTACAACATTCATTGTAACCGACTCCTTGGGCAGGCCCTAGCAGCTGTGTCTGCTCTTGCCCCTCTGGCCTCAAGTTTGTGGGCCGTGGTGTGAGGCAGGACCCAGCATGCTTTCCTCTCCTACAACGGCACATCACAGGCAATGTTCCCTCTTATTTGTTTGGTGAGCGGTAATGCAGTGTCTTTGTGCACACTATTCTGAGATGTGTGCGCAAATGGAACTTACCATGAGCCATTATTCAAGCGAGCCTGCTACCTCTTGGGTGATCAGGTGAAAGAACAATTTAATTTTTTACACAAATAAACTTACTGGTAAATTATGTTTTTAAATGTTATTATTCAAACTGTATGGTCTAAAGGCAAATAGGTAGTAGTGTAATTCTGGAGAGGGTGTGGTGCAATAATTCAATCTTGCCAGTTCAACAGAAGATCTAGACAGGAGTTTTGTTAAATTTAAGATGCTCCTTCCCTAATTCACTGCAGCTTATTCCCTACCCATGCTTCTTTCTGCTGACACCCCCAGAGGGCAGGTTCAGCTTCTCATGGTCTTCAGTGAGTAACCCTCTACACCGTCTATCAAGTACTGTGGGCAGCACCTCCAGGGTCCCAACTCAACCCTAGATGCCATGCATATGTATATATCACAAGACCACATTTTTTTAGGGTACCTTGACCACTTCTGCTACTGACACAGACTACTTATCCCTCTGGCACCGCTTGCTGCCTGCATGGACAATGCCCAAAGCTGGATTTCAGCGAACAAAGCCAGTGATCCTGCCTTCCTTAACAAAGTTAGCCCCAAGAACATTTTGAAAACATTGGGGGATATTCTCAAGAACGTGCGATAATCATCGCCAAAATAGGCTAACGCAATTTTTCATATCGCCGTCTATCGCAGGAAAATAACTCTGTGTTAACGTCGTATTCTCAGCATGGCGGTAACATGCGATAGTTTCCTGATAACACGTCAAATGTCTGCGATAAAATTCCCGGGACGGCGATAAAAATCTAAACTCTAACGTGAAAAAAGTTGCAATGGGCCCAACTACGATAAAAAATTCAGCGATAAGCAGCGCCAGGCCTGCAAGTCCCACAAGTCAGGTGGGAAAATCCACTATAAAAGCGGCAAAAAAAAACACAAACAACTGCGAAGCACCATGGAGGTAGCGGGAGCAAGTACAGAGGACAACCAGAACCCCACAAGCACCACAGAGGACCAGCCTGGGACCTCGGGATCAGGGAAGGGCAAGGAGAAGAAGAAGAGGAACCCGCGTTTCAGTACACAGGAAAACCAGATCCTCATTACGGAGGTGATAGAACACCACCACCAACTGTTCATCACCTCCACTGTGTCATTGGCAACTAAAAATACAATATGGCAGTCCATCTTGGCCAAGGTGAATGCAGTCGGAGTGAAGAGAAGGGACGTGGATGACTGCAAGAAGCGCTGGACTGATGTGAAGAGCAAAACCAAGCTGAAACTCGCAGCCAACCTGAAAGCAGCAATGCAGACTGGAGGTGGGAGTCCAGCGACACACCAAGAGCTGGATGAGATGGAGGAAATGGTGACCCGAGTCATCATTGGGGAGATGGTGGCCGGAGTTGGGGGACCGGACACTGCACAACAGGACCTGAGCCAACAGCAACAGGGTGAGTAACGACCAGGGACTGGGGGGACGGGGGAGATGGGCACAATGTCACACATGCACAATTAAGTATAGCACATCTGCGGACAAACCATGCCCAAGAGTCACAACTCCGACCAAGATCCCAATTTACCCAACTCTGCAATATCTCAGCACTGTATAAGCACAGAAGTGAAAGGCACACCGCCTGAAAGGGATAAGGGCCAGCCAAATCAGAGCTGAAGGGGCAACACACCCACAATGCAGCAAACACACAAAATAATCAGAGCACCTCAACATTGACAACAATGTGGTACAAACTGCAACACTATCACAACAGAACAGAGGACACAACTGCTGCCGCTTGTGTGTAGAAAATGGCCATTCGCATTTGGCATAGCAGGAAACTGTGAGATGATAATGTACAAGTACAACCTCACATCCCTGATGGTGTAGAAATGTCAACTGCCCGCATCAAATAGGCATCTCCTCACAAACAGTCACAATGTACATTGTCATGCAGTCTGTTAGTAAACTTGTACAATGCGTGAACATACATGTGAACACAATGTCAATCTACATCTCTCCTTCACATTGCAGAGGGAGAATCAACACCTCCTGCAGAGCAGACCCAACAACTCAGCACTGATGATGAAGAGGACCTCCCCAACATCGACACCGACGCCCTCCAACAGCTCATGGACAGCTTCGGCACCCCACCTCCAGGAGCAGGGCAGCCCAGCTACATCGAGGAGACCCCACCCCCTGCACAGACCACACAGCAGGAAGCACCCACCACCACGGCTGTCTCCCAGGACCCCCACGACCAACACATGGCATTACAACGCCGTGTGTTAGTGTGCCAGGAGAAGATGGCTGATCAGCTGCTGGTGGGGTTCGACCTCATGGCAGCCAAACTAGATGCCATACATGGGTGCCTAAGTCCCATCAGGGACGACTTACAGTCCATAACGGACATCCACTGTCTGCTCCATGCTCTCCAACAATCCATGGCTGACATCGCTGGAATCATGACTCTGAGCCAAGAACAACTGTCTAGTCAGAGTGGCTCCAGCGATGTCAGCCGGGAGTTGGGACACATAAGGAGAATGATGGTGAGCTTGGAGCGGATGCAGGCGGAAAGAATGTTTGCCACAGCTGCACACCAGCGAGATGTAGCTGCGATCTTCATTCATTCATTCATTCTTCCATGCCCTGCAGATCCTCGTCATGGCATTGCCGCCACAAGGCCTGGCGTGGATGAATGCTGCTGCTACTACTCCATCCAAATCTCCGCCCCCTGAAGTGTCAGTGCCACACAGTGCAGCAGACATTCCACCTCCGGCCCCTGATGTGTCAGGGCCACACAGTGATGCAGGCTAAACACCACCACCCACATGTGAGGCACCTGACACATCAGAAGACGATGATGATGATGATGATGAATCTGGCTTTGTGGTAAGAATGAAGTGGTAGCATTCATCTCCGCCATATGGCCTGTTTCAGCTTGGTTCTGCCCTCTGCATCATGCCCTGGAATAACACCTTCCACTGTCCCCCGATACACTCAGCGACACTCACCTTGGACCTCGACATGGACTGCCATATTTTGTTTGGTTACCAATGACACAGCAGTCACACTGCGGACTGAAGTCTTCCTCTTCCGATGAACTTGTCAATCCCTAAAGGACTCTGGCTGGCCCTCCATGGGGCAACAATGTAAAGTGGGGTTTGCATGGCCCTGTACTGGTTCAGCTTCAACACTCCACTGAATGCGAATAAAACATTCTAATTCACACAGATGTGTCATGGCTATGATCAATCAAGAATGAAAGTATGGATGAATGTAGGGACAGTGATTCCACAAAAAGGTACTCCCTGGGTAATGCTATCAATGCGCATGTATGGCTGTGACCCAGATAGGCAGTGAGACACACATTGTCATTCAAATCAACACTCATCACAGTTGAATACAAGTGAAGGTGCGTGAGACTTTATTAGCATATGCATGTCAGTACGGGCAAGATAAGTGCCACAACATGCAGACCAATGCAGCAATATGTCAGAATGAGGAACGTTGCCAAGCGCCGATGTCCACTCCGGGGGAGTGCCTCACCTTTCACAGATGTGTGTTAACCCGCGTTGTTGTCCGCTCATGTATTCGGAGTCCAGGCGAATGCAGCCATGTCCACTGTTGTCGTGGGATATGTGACCAGATCTCCAAGATGCAACAAGGTGTTGGGACATGTGCAATGGGTTCCATTCTGTTGTGGCTGCAGGTACGTAGTTACTCGTCCATGAAAGCGATTGCAGCTTCGTAGGCTATCATTTCCAACATGAGGTCGTTGTCGACTTCATCAAACAGGACGGCGAGGCAATCCATTAGCAGGTCCGGACAGATGTGCTGCGTCCACTCCCTTTCACCAAGTTAGCACTACAGCCCAATAGGGGAGCGGTTCAAAGTGGTCACTGCACACGAGGAGTTGTGCAATCTCCCAGGTCCATCTGCCAGCATGTATGCCAAGTATCAAGGCATCCCATAAACGGGTATCACGGTGACACTCCTGGTCGTGGGCCAACAGGGGGCGCACACACATGTCAAAATCCAGTTCAGCTACCGTCCTGTTGGATAGGCAGACATCCATGGACCACTTGAATATGCACGATCGACAATGCAACACAGGCTGAACGCAGGTGACGTTGGCAAGGCGGAAGCTTAGCCAGTAACTGATCCGCAGCACTGCCAATGGCAGTGGCCCCAGTAAATGCAGCATACGTGCACGGTACAGTTCCACGTGACAGGGGTTGTGCATGTGTCCGCGATGTTCTGCCATTGCGTTAGTGGCTGTGGTTGAAGCGGCACTGTTCTGACCTGCGCCAGTTCTGTGGACGAAATGCCACAGCTCGGATCAATGAGTTGTTTTAGTGTGCAACGGTTGTACGCCTGGGATGGTGTGGGAGTAAGTGTGAAGGCCATTCCATGCAAGATAACTTCGAGCAGGGACTTCTGTGTGTGGGGTGTGTATACGTTGGTCTTTTGTTGGGCTGTGCGTAGTGTGGGAGTTGTCATCAGCTGCTATAGTATCTGTCAGGTGTGCCGGGCACATGCAATTCCGAGGTCGGAGGTGCAGATGTGCTTCCGCCTGATAGTTCAGACAAAGGAGCTTTCATCCTTAATGTTAGTTTGTCATCTGCTTGCATTCAGGAAATGTGATGTGGCTTGTTGGGGGTGGGGTGGGATGTGTGCGACTTGGGGATTCATGTTTGACATGTCTTGCATGCGGCAAATGAGCGTCATCACTGTGTGTTACGTTGCCTCACAGTTGCTCCTCCCTCCCCCGAGCCTTTTTACTTGTGTGCGCTGCGCGGTTGCATCACTTGCACTCCTACGGCACACCATTGTCATGCCTGTCTGCGCATGTCCACAAGCCTGACAACGACACTGTGATTTTGGCCGTTGAAGGTGGGCGGCCACATGAGTGTAGGCCTATGGTAAGGATAGGGCGGACACAGATGTAGAGTTCATGCCTGGCTGAACTCGTGCTGCGATTAAGGCTAGGCATTTGGCTCATGCTGAGGCAATACAGATACACACAACACTTGGCATGTATGAGTCAAGACCCCGAGCGGTCTTGCGCTCCTTCATTTCTCCGTTCGTGCGAGCCCGCCCTCCGGGTGCATGCTACATTGCAACATTGTCGATTGCGGGCCGGGTGGTGCCGACACTACAACAGAGACACACGCATTAGTCACTTCCTTGTCCAGGCCAGAACTGAACCACACCCAGAGCCCCGGGCAAATTCTTCACATCCCTACACTGGACTGGCGTACGCCGGCCCAGCCCACTCCGCTTACGCTTGCAGGGAGGGACGACAAAGCTACGTGTCCAAGGTCTTACCCACTGCCTGAGGTGACATGGTTGCTTCCGCTGTCCACAGCACAATGTAATGTGGTAGGGCCAGGGGCCATCATGCATACATAATGACCACACGGACACACTTAGATAGATAGTGGAACTGGCTATGGGCACGTGCGCCCGGCCCTTTTTATTACCAGGGTCACATGTCCAGTGACGCCTGTGCTGGATGGGTGTGGGGTGAGTGTAAGCCAGCCCTCAGGGAGTGGTTGGTGCTGGCAACAACTAGAACAGTGATCATCGGATCACACACACAAGACTCAATCATAAAGGGTCCATGACTTGTGGCGCACTGAGGTAGGGGCACCAGCTCTAACATCACACACACAAGACTCAATCATAAAGGGTCCATGACTTGTGGTGCACTGAGTTAGTGGCACCTGAAGAGCTGAGCAGGGTATCAAGCTGATGATGGCATCCAAGACAGGTGTGAGCAACTTTGATAGGCTGGCTGTAAGACTCCTCCGACTCTGGCAGTTGTTGGTTGGAGGTGGTCCTGGCGGTGGTGGCGGGTGTGCAGCCAGCGATGATGGTGTGTCCTTGCAGGTCAGGATTGGATTTGATATGTGTGAGCCCTGCTGACCACAGTGTAGGCCGGAGGCAGCGGTCAGCAAGGGCCCACAGCCACGTGGCGTTGACTTTAGCTGCACAGAGTTAGTGGCACCTGAAGCGCTCAGCGGGTATGCAGCCTACAATGATGGCATGTCCTTGCAGGTCAGGATTGAATTTGATATGTGTGAGCCCTGCTAACTGCAGTGTAGGCCGGAGGGAGCGGTCAGCAAGGGCCCACAGCCGCGTGGCGTTGACTTGAGCTGCACAGAGTTAGTGGCAACTGAAGCGCTCAGCGGGTGCACAGCCTGCGATGATGCGTCGTCCGGGCGGGCCGCACTGGAAGCAATGTCTGTTGCCTACTGGACTGCGCCCTAAATAAATCAAGACTTAATTTGAATTGGGGGACCTGCTGACCGCAGTGTAGGCTGAAGGCAGTAGTCAACACACACATAACTCTGCGGTGCTGTGCCGCTGGGTGCGCTGGGGGCCTGTGTCGTGGAAGCCAGCGATCGGCTGAGGAGGCTGGCAGTCACGGCGGCGGACTCGTGGCAGGGTGAGGGGCGCCGCCCTGGCAGATGCGTTGGCGGTCCCGGAATTGAACCACGCACAGAGCCCCGGCCTATTTACTCAAACTCCTACGCTGGACTGGCGTACGCCGGACAAGCCCACTCTGCTTACGCTTACAGGGGGGGACGACACAGGTACATGACCGAGGTCTTCCCCACTGCCTGAGGTAACATGGTTGGGTCCACTGTCCACAACACTACAAACACCAGCAGTATATGTCCACATGGACATGTCTGTGCTCTGCATACTGTAGCCTGTCCAGCGCATCTCCGCCACACTTGGCATTGTGTACATTCTTATTCATGGGTGACTTGCCTCCTTCACACATACTTGGTTCCCACCTCTCCCCACATTCTGCAATTGTGTGGCTGAGGGGCAATGCCGTTTTTGGAGGGTCAGCTGTCTTGTTCTGCGCTGCCTCGGTGGTAGTCCGGAGGGGGGGCTTGGTGTGGTGGCGGTGGGTGTTGTGGACCTCTTGGGTCTCCGAGCTGCATGATCAGTAGCTCCATGACATGTGTTGGTCTTCAGATGTGGCTCTGGGCTGGGCTTCCTTTCATACTGCAGGTTGTCGGCCTGCTTAACACCAGTAAAAGGCAGGTGTTAAATCCCTTATCGCCTGTTTTTGGATCGCATCGCAGATCTGGCTGGTCGTTGAGAATATCGCGAAGTGGTGTTTTTGCACGGGAACGCCTACTCTGCATATCATTAGAGTTAGTTGTCGCTCTCATCCGTGGTGATGTTTTTTGCGGAAGCTATCGCTGGAAAACTGGAGATATCGGCAGTTTGCACCAGCTTGAGAATAGGGCGATAAATCTATCACCACTTTTGCGGCGCTAAAGTGCTGATAAGTCGGCGATAAGTCCTTGAGAATATGCCACATAGTGTCCAATAGTGCATCTTAAACTCAATTTTGACATATATTTAACAAAAAACTCTACGCTTACAAAGATCACTTTAAAGGGCACTTTCATGGTCCCATTTTGGAGGGGGTTATGGGCTGGGCCTCTGAGATAAAATAAGACACCAATGCAGCTTGGTTCATGGTCTTTTTATCTCGGCGGAATGCATACATGCATTTAGACCCAATGCAGACTGGCAGGCAACTCTCAGAATCTTGATTCTCGGCCAAACTAGCAAAATATTTTTTATTTTTAACAATATGGACCACTACCTGCAGGACAAATTTAGTGTCCTCCTGATCCCCATAAAAAAGTGGCAGCAGTGCACACTGGCCACCACCAACTCATGCATGTGTGATCCTGGTGCTTAACCTGTTAAAACTTGCTGATGGTGCTCCCATTTTCATTTTTGAGAGCTGCCTTAGTTTGTTAACTCTCTGGCATGCCTCTAATTTCACTCACTTCATTAGATTTATGGGCCGATTCCGATTCAGGCCGGAAATCACTCCGACCGAGCCGGACCCGGAGAGATTTTCGACCGAATCGGACCCTGGCAGCCCGACCGAATGAGTACAATGCTTACGCATGCAATCAGACTCGATTTGGTCAGACTCCCATTGAAGTCAATGGGAGCCGGTCGTACAACGCGTACGCGGGCTCCCATTGACTCAATGGGTGCGAGGCAAACAAGGGCGCCCCCTACAGCGGGTACGCGTCGATGTGAATCGCGCCGTACATGCACAGGTAGGGGGGACCCATGGGTCCCCCCTGGGTGCGACTCGCGCGGCTACGCGTACAGGGGGGTCCGACACGGTCCCCCCAAAGTCCGGCTCCGACTGCCCTTTGGAGCCGGACGGCGCGAGTCGGTCGGACTGCTCGAGGCGCGCATCGTACTTGCCCGGCCGGGGAACGTCTCCATTGCGCGGTGCGAGTCGTGTCCGTGTGAGTCGGTCGGAGCGGTTCGGACCCACGTACGAGTCGGTCGGCGATTTCGTGTGCGCTCGCATCGTACTGGCTTGCCCGGACGCACGTACGAATCGGTCGGGGAAGAGGGCTCCGAATCGGATCCGGTTAAGCCGAATCCGATTCGGTGCCCTACCGGCCGAGATCGGAATCGGCCCCTCTGTGTTTTACTTATTCTAAATCTCTCGTTTGCTTTCGGTCTTCTCACTAACACTGTAATGGATTCAAACTTATCCATGGTCTTTTAGTCGTTAGCTCACTCAGGCTCTGATTACCATAGGGTAGCTAATGTGGCTTCATGTGCAAATTTTCATTTGTTCCTGAAATGGGTTTACAGCTCTTGTGCAAACTGTGTGGCATAAACCCTTAGTTTATGCCCAGGAAACTCTTTCACACATTGGGGGTTAGAGTGCAAAACCATGCCTTGTACACCTCAGGCTGTGTGAATTTATGTGCAATTTGCACTTGTTCTTTATTCTGAGGACTGAAACTCCTAATTGGGTGGAAATTGTACACCAGTCACTTACTACACCCCACGCAAAGAGTAATTTGGGGTTCGAACATTTGCATCTGCATTAGCACAAAAGTGTAATAATAAGGCCCTCGCTCGGCTTCACTTTCAAACTTACTATTTAGTTTACTCACTATTTTGCTTCGGAAGAATCTGTCATACTTTAATCCAATAGCACTTGCTATTGTCAGCTAACTACAGCACCCATTATTTGCTGGGCAGTGGGCATCTATATCAAATGAGGAATTTGGTATAGCATTCCAGTCTCACCCAGTTACCGAAAATCACATTGAATAAGAACTGACACCTGCATGCTACTGATAGCATAACTCTTTAAAACTAAATCAGACTCTTATCCGCAAAGGAAATGTTCAGAGTGTCATAATATGTAATACCAAACTATGCTGCAATTTCATGCAAATACTTATACATTCTCTCCATCTCCAAGTTTCTAGAAATAAACATGTCAATGAAGAGGACGAGGGTACTGTTAAACACGTGGAAATGTGCCATTAGAGCACAGAAAACTATGTTAAATTCAGAACCTTTCTACCAGATCAGCTAAATCAAGACTTCAGGTGATTAAGCAATGTAGAATTCAATGTTCCATTAGTCTAAAACATGTGAATGATTTTTGGTTTGGTCTAAAAATGTGCATTTTTTTATTTTTGTGGTTTTGTTTAGCAAACTCAAGGCCCAACAGGCATCCGAGCACTTCACAAAGGGACTGGCAAAAAGCAAACAGAAATATTCAATATTGACAAAAAGGAGATTACAGAAAGATAAATAGCAACATTTAAAACTGAATACAGGTAAACGATTGTCATGAGAAGGGTAACAAAATGTTATATGTGTGTGTGTGTACACACACATATACACATACGTTCATATACAACATTTTCTTTTCCTGTTATGTGTGTGTGTGTATGTATATATATATATATATATATATATATATATATATATATTTACTGAAAAAACAATAGGTTTCAGGGATGTTATAGTTAGAAATTAGCATTTAAAACACCTTAGAAATTCACTGAACAAACTACAGGTTTCAGGGACGTTATAGTTAGTTGGACATTTCACTCATACAAAACCAGAGAAATTCGGCCTTTATAGTTAGTTGAGGTAACTATAACTCACGCCCCCGCAATGCACTGCTAATGACGTCACATATTCCATCACTCATGGCATGGTCAGTGACATCACTGATGACATCTCAAATGACATCACTGATGACATCACTGATGACATCATCCAGTGACTGTGTGTTTCTGTAAAGTTTAAATATGTTTTATATTATCTACTGGCGGTCGCCAGTAGATAGTTATAGTTAGGACCTATTTTCCATAGGAAATCCGCAACATTCTATTTGAAATAACGTTGGCGCCGGTTGACGAATCTTCGCGAAAGTTTCCAACTTGTTGGGGCGCTCCGGTCCACTCCTATCCTGAAAGTCTCGGGGTGATTCGTCAAGCGGGGGCCGAGAATAAAGGGGGGTCCCAAAACGTGTTTTCCCCATTCATTTTTCCATAGGAACATTTAGTCGCAGCTACAGCCCGAACTGCTGAACGGAATTACACCAAATTTGGCAAAGAGGTAGCCCTTGGTTCAGACTCATGCCTTTTGCTTAAATGGTGTAAATCCGTTCTGTTGTTCCTGAGAAAATCACAAGTAAAATCACATATATATCTGGGCGGAGCCTAACCACACATGTCATTGTGAGATCTGATTGGCTGTCAGCACTTCATCCTGGAATTGCTGGCAGCCATCTTGAGACCAATATACATGATAGTACCCCATTGAAATGCATTGTAGTGAATCAAAGATTTTGAGGGTTACCAAAAGGAGAACTATAAAGGGTGATAACAGACTTTAGTTACATTAGAATTCATTTGTTGATGGTACCATACTAATTTCAGGAATTGTGGTGTGTTCTAAAGTGATTTTACCCTGTGAAAAACCTTCTGCTGGGATATCATGAATCATGTTTGAGAGAAAACTATTTTCACATGCTTGTCCCATAGAGTTTTGGAAGGTCCTCCAGAAGCTAAAATGAGAGCATATTTTCTGTAAATTCACATTATCTTTCTCAGTCATGTGAGAATGAAGTCTGACATTCTCAGTAAAACATGTACATCCAACAAGGGCAGAGACTGTCAGTTGATTCCTTTGTGTTCTACTGCAGCTTCCCAGAGTGTTCTAAAGAACAACTAGAGTGCTAACAGCCTTACTTATGACAAAAGTATGGCACACCTGAAGCCATCTTGATTGGAATAAACTGGTAACACTTAAAACATTTAATTTAAAAAGGAACAAAATGATGGGGTTCATTTTGTCATAGAAATTATGGTTAGTGCTGTAGAAAGAAAAATTAGGACGTTTCAAGTGTGATCTCAAATATCTTCCTGTTATATTTCAACAGGAGCAACCTGCCAGTTGATGCCTTTGTGTTCTACTGCAGCTTCCCAGAGTGTTCTAAAGAACAACTAGAGCGCTAACAGCCTTACTTATGACAAAAGTATGGCACACCTGAAGCCATCTTGATTGGAATAAACCGGTAACACTTAAAACATTTAATTTAAAAAGGAACAAAATGAGGGGGTTCTTTTTGAAATAGAAATTATGGTTAGTGCTGCAGAAAGAAAAATTAGGGCATGTTTTAAGTGAGATCTCAAATCCTCTTCTATTTCATTAGAAAATTCTGACATGCAGACTGAAACAATCACTTTCAATATCAGCAGCAGACTTCCAGTTAACTCCCTGGTGAGCAGTAGCTTTACTACAGTGATCTAATGAGCAACTAGAGTGCTAACATTCTGAATTTATGGCAAATGTGAGACACATCTGAATGCCTTCTTGATGGAATCAAAGTAAAAAACTGAAAGCATTTCCTACTGAGGAGACTGCAGTAAATGAGGAAATTAGGAAACTTCATAACAAAGAAGTCTTCCAAGATGGCCACCAGTGAACAAAGAGCCCAAATGTAGCACAAATATTACCCAGATGTAGCCCACATATAGCCCAATGACAAAAGTGTGCAAAACACTTTTTATTTTTAGTTTTTTTGCAATTTTATGTAGTGCAGACTGGTCAGGTATTGGAGCGTTGCATCTTAAAACATGACCCCCTACACTACAAAAACACCACTGCACTACCCTAAACCCTAAAACACTACCCCCAGCACGACCCCCTACACTACACAAGCACCACTGCACTACCCTAAACCCTAAAACACTACCCCCAGCAAGACCCCCTGCACTACACAAACACCACTGCACTACCCTAAACCCTAAAACACTACCCCCAGCATGACCCCCTACACTACCCAAACACAACTGCACTAACCTAAATCCTAAAACACTACCCTCAGCACGACCCCCTACACTACACAAGCACCACTGCACTACCCTAAAACATGACCCCCTACACAAACACCACTGCACTACCATAAACCCTAAAACACTACCCCCAGCACAACCCCCTACACTACACAAGCACCACTGCACTACCCTAAACCCTAAAACACTAACCCCAGCACGACCCCCTACACTGCCCGAACACCACTGCACTGCCCTAAACCCTGAAACACCAGCCCCTGCACGACCCCCTACACTGCCCGAACACCACTCCACTGCCCTAAACCCTGAAACACCACCCCCTGCACGACCCCCTACACTGCCCGAACACTACTGCACTGCCCTAAACCCTGAAACACCATCCCCAGCATGACCCCCTACACTGCCCGAACACCACTGCCCTAAACCCTGAAACACCACCGCCAGCACGACCCCTACACTGGCCAAACACCACTGCACTGCCCTAAACCCTCAAACACCAGCCCCAGCACGACCCCCTACACTGCCCAAACACCACTGCACTGCCCTAAACCCTGAAACACCAGCCCCAGCAAGACCCCCTACACTGCCCGAACACCACTGCACTGCCCTAAACCCTGAAACACCACCCCCAGCAAGACCCCCTACACTGCCTGAACACCACTGCACTAAACCCTGAAACACCACCCCCAGCAAGACCACCTACACTGGCCGAACACCACTGCACTGCCCTAAACCCTGAAACACCACCCCCTGCACGACCCCCTACACTGCCCAAACACCACTGCACTGCCCTAAACCCTGAAACACCACCCCCAGCACGACCCCCTACACTGCCTGAACACCACTGCACTGCCCTAAACCCTGAAACACCACCCCCTGCACGACCCCCTACACTGCCGGAACACCACTGCACTGCCCTAAACCCTGAAACACCACCACCAGCACAACCCCCTACACTGCCCGAACACCAATGCACTGCCCTAAACCCTGAAACATCACCCCCAAGACCCCCTACACTGCCTGAACACCACTGCCCTAAACCCTGAAACACCACCCCCAGCAAGACCCCCTACACTGCCTGAACACCACTGCACTGCCCTAAACCCTGAAACACCACCTCCAGCACAACCCCCTACACTGCCTGAACACCATTGCTCTGCCCTAAACCCTGAAACACTAGCCCCAGCACGACCCCTACACTGCCCGAAACCACCACTGCACTGCCCTAAACCCTGAAACACCACCCCCCAGCACGACCCCTACACTGCCCGAACACCACTGCACTGCCCTAAATCCTGAAACACCAGCCCCAGCAAGACCCCTACACTGCCCGAACACCACTGCACTGCCCTAGACTCTGAAACACCAGCCCCAGCAAGAGCCCCTACACTGCCCGAACACCACTGCACTGCCCTAAACCCTGAAACACCAGCCCCAGCATGACCCCCACACTGCCCAAACACCACTGCACTGCCCTAAACCCTGAAACACCAGCCCCAGCATGACCACCTACACTGCCCGAACACCACTGCACTGCCCTAAACCCTGAAACACCAGCCCCAGCACGACCCCCTACACTGCCCGAACACCACTGCACTGCCCTACACCCGGAAACACCACCCCCTGCACGACCCCCTACACTGCCCGAACACTACTGCACTGCCCTAAACCCTGAAACACCACCCCCTGAACCACCCCTACACCTCCCGAACACCACTGCACTGCCCTAAACCCTGAAACACCACCCCCTGCACCGCCCCCTACACTGCCCGAACACCACTGCACTGCCCTAAACCCTGAAACACCACCCCCAGCACGACCCCCTTTACTGCTCGAACACCACTGCACTGCCCCAAACCCTGAAACACCACCCCCAGCACCACCCCCTACACTGCCCGAACACCACTGCCCTAAACCCTGAAACACCACCCCTGCACGACCCCCTACACTGCCAGAACACCACTGCACTGCCCTAAACCCTGAAACACCACCCCCAGCACGACCCCCTACACTGCCCGAACACCACTGCACTGCCCTAAACCCTAAAACACCACCCCCAGCATGACCCCTACACTGCCCGAACACCACTGCACTGCCCTAAATCCTGAAACACCAACCCCAGCAAGACCCCCTACACTGCCCGAACACCACTGCACTGCCCTAGACTCTGAAACACCAGCCCCAGCAAGACCCCCTACACTGCCCGAACACCACTGCACTGCCCTAAACCCTGAAACACCAGCCCCAGCATGACCCCCACACTGCCCAAACACCACTGCACTGCCCTAAACCCTGAAACACCAGCCCCAGCATGACCACCTACACTGCCCGAACACCACTGCACTGCCCTAAACCCTGAAACACCAGCCCCAGCACGACCCCCTACACTGCCCGAACACCACTGCACTGCCCTAAACCCGGAAACACCACCCCCTGCACGACCCCCTACACTGCCCGAACACTACTGCACTGCCCTAAACCCTGAAACACCACCCCCTGCACCACCCCCTACACCTCCCGAACACCACTGCACTGCCCTAAACCCTGAAACACCACCCCTGCACCGCCCCCTACACTGCCCGAACACCACTGCACTGCCCTAAACCCTGAAACACCACCCCCAGCACGACCCCTTTACTGCTCGAACACCACTGCACTGCCCCAAACCCTGAAACACCACCCCCAGCACCACCCCCTATACTGCCCGAACACCACTGCCCTAAACCCTGAAACACCACCCCCTGCACGACCCCCTACACTGCCTGAACACTACTGCACTGCCCTAAACCCTGAAACACCACCCCCTGCACCACCCCCTACACCTCCCGAACACCACTGCACTGCCCTAAACCCTGAAACACCACCCCCAGCACGACCCCCTACACTGCCCGAACACCACTGCACTGCCCTAAACCCTAAAACACCACCCCCAGCACGACCCCTTACACTGCCCGAACACCACTGCACTGCCCGAAATCCTAGAACACTACCCCCAGCACGACCCCCTACACTACCCGAACACCACTGCACTACCCTAAACCCTAAAAAAACTCCCCCCAGCACGACCCCATACTAACCCTGGGCAAAGCACTACGCTACGCTCGCGTAGTTTGCGAAGTTTGCGCTACTTCGCACAACGCGAATTGCACGTAGCACAGTGCAAACACGCGTAGCGTAGTGCAGCGGTCATTTTTTGCTTGCCTGCGCTCCTCAACGTCAAGTTGGCGACCGCGAGTAAGCAAAATGACATCCCGGCGAGACTTTTTCCTCGTTCGCGATCAGCAACATCAAGTTGCCGATCGCGAGCGTGGAAAATAAACCTCCCGGCGAGATTCTCAACGCGGGGAGGTCAGGTTTCTCATTGCGAGTGGTCGCGTATGCTCGCGACCGCTCGCGATGAGAAACTACCAGTCCGCGTTGAGAAAGCTGCCGCTCGAGTAAAAATCTACTCGAGCGGCAGTAAAAGACAGCTCGCACTGTGCAAGATGCCGTTTTCAATGATTGCACAGTGCGGACAAGCATCCGGCACTGTGCAATCATTGCGAACAGTGCACTACGCAGTTCGCATAGTGCTACGTGTAGCTCGCGTAGTGCGAACTGCACTTTGCGTAGCTTCGCGTAGCGCTACTTCGCGAACTACGCCCAGGCTTACCCCCTACACTACCCGAACATGACTGCACTGCCCTAAACCCTCAAACACTGCCCCCAGCACGACCCCCTACACTACCCGAACACCACTGCACTGCCCTAAACCCTAAAACACTCCCCCCAGCACGACCCCTACACTACCCGAACACCACTGCACTGCCCTAAACCCTAAAACACTCCCCCCAGCACGACCCCCTACACTACCCAAACACCACTGCACTGCCCTAAACCCTAAAACACTACCCCCGCACGACCCCTACACTACCCAAAGACCACTGCACTACCCTAAACCCTAAAACACTACCCCCGCACGACTCCCTACACTACCCAAAGACCACTGCACTACCCTAAACCCTAAAACACGACCTCCTACACTACACAAACACCACTGCACTACCCTAAACCCTAAAACACTACCCCCTACACTACACAAACACCACTGCACTACCCTAAACCCTAAAAAACTACCCCCAGCATGAACCCCTACACTACCCAAACACCACTGCACTACCCTAAACCCTAAAACACTACCCCCAGCAGTACCCCCTACACTACCCAAACACCACTGCACTACCCTAAACCCTAAAACACTACCCCCAGCAGTACCCCTACACTATCCAAACACCAATGCACTACCCTAAATCCTAAAACACTACCCACAGCAGTAGCCCCTACACTACCCAAACACCACTGCACTACCCTAAATCACTACCCCCAGCACGACCCCTACACTACCCAAACACCACTGCACTACCCTAAACCCTAAAACACTACCCCCAGCACGACCCCCTACACTACCCAAACACCACTGCACTACCCTAAACCCTAAAAC
Organism: Calotriton arnoldi; assembly: GCA_963921515.1. NCBI lineage: Eukaryota > Metazoa > Chordata > Amphibia > Caudata > Salamandridae > Calotriton > Calotriton arnoldi. The sequence goes on along the minus strand of CAWUFW010001960.1, from coordinate 1,329,166 downwards.
ACTCCCCCAGCACGACTCCCTACACTACCCAAACACCACTGCACTACCCTAAACCCTAAATCTACCCCCAGCATGACCCCCTACACTACACAAACACCACTGCACTACCCTAGACCCTAAAACACTACCCCAGCACGACCCTCTTCACTACCTAAACACAACTGCACAATTTGTTACAGGCGTTGCAACGCAGGCCTGTGGTGCTTACTGGAAGTACCTGGTGGGCTAGTTGGTCCCCAGGGACCCTCAGGATTCAAGGTGACCTAATCCCCCAACTTAAAATGCACCACGGGGCGCGTTTACACAATGGTGAAGGGAGGGGGCGGGGCCTCAGGTGACATGTGCGCAAACACGCCCTGTGGTGCGTTTTAAGTTGGGGAATTAATTCCCTTTGAATCCTGAGGGACCCTGGGGCCAACTAGCCCACCAGGTGCCTTCAGTAAGCACAACAGAGTTGCGTTGCAGAGAGGTGAAAAAGGTGCGTGGCCTCGGAACGCCTCTCTGCATCTCAGCTCTGTGCTCCTAACTGTAGGTACCTGGGGGGCTAGTTGGGCCCCAGGGACCCTCAGGATTCAAGGGGACTTAATCCCGCAACTTAAAATGCGCCACGGGGTGTGTTTGCACACATGTCACCTCAGGCCCCCCTCCCTTCACGCCCTGTAGCGCGTTTTAAGAGGTAGTTTTAATCCCCCTGCCCTATTATGTACTAGGGACTTGCAGAGGAGGTCATGCTAATCACAGGGGTACCCCAACGCATAGTGTTCCCTAGTGTATGTAGGTGTTTTCACTGTATTCTAAGTGTCTTTTAGCATAGCACTGGCTCTGGTTAGTCAGAGTCAGTTACCACCAGTACCCGTCTGAAAAAGTTGTGGGCACAGGATGATTTTGCAACAAGGCCTCTTTCTTCTCCTCTGTTGGTTCTTTCTGCACATCTTTTGCTTCTTTCTGTGCGTTTTTCTTCTTTCTTCATATGTCCTACCTCTGTATGCATAGTTAGAAACTAGCATTTAAAAAACCTTTGAAATTCACTTAAAAATCATAGGTTTCAGACACGTTATAGTTAGAAATTAGCATTTAAAAAACCTTTGAAATTCACTGAAAAAACCATAGGTTTCAGACACGTTATAGTTAGAAATTAGCATTTAAAAAACCTTTGAAATTCACTGAAAAACCATAGGTTTTAGGGACAGTTATAGTTAGTTGGACATTTCACTCGTACAAAACCATAGAAATTCCCCCGTTATAGTTAGTTCAGCTAACTATAACTCGCGCCCCACAATGCACTGCTGATGATGTCACATATTACATCACTCATGACATGGTCAGTGACATCACTGATGACATCACTGATGACATCTCAAATGACATCACTGATGACATCATCCGTGTGATAATTTCATGCATCTTCTCACACCCTAATATAACTTTTGATACACCCACTCTAAATTACAGACTGCCATTCTCAAAACCATAGACACTCCAACACCAAAAACTACATACCCACTCACTGATTCTTAGGTCTACACACACATCCACTCACTCACCCGTACAATCACTCATACTTACAGTCACTCAGTGCAAGACTATCATATGCACTCATACACCTATATAAACACTCACACACTGCCACTCATCCATAGAGGTACTCACACACCTAGTCAGTCATGCAAAAATTTAATCACACACCCATTTACTCACCTATACAGTTATACACACACCAGCTCACTTACTCATACAAATACTAGCACATTCTTACGCTCTTATACAATAACTGATACAAGCACACACGCATCCATACAGCCACTCTCACAATCACACACTCTCACTTATAGCCATTTAAATACTCTAACACACATATATACTGCCTTTTACATATGTAGTTACTCGCACATGTACCACTGAGATATACATTCACTCACTAACACACCCATACACACACTCACCCACCCAAGCAGTCCATCACAGATGCACTCTTGAAAACTTGCACCCAGTGAATCACCCACTCACACATCTATGTACAGAGTCACACACACCCCACCCACACAAACACTCAGGCAGCCATACAGATACTCAGAGAACCAATCAATAACCCATATAGACACTCATGTAGCTATTCGCAAATCCATGCATCCACTTACACACCAACAAACAGACGGATACAGACATTCACACAGTTTAGTCACTAACCCATGCATTCAGTAAGATACGTTTAATCACTCACTTGTAGAGTCAGTCACTCGCGTACTAAATCAACCATTCAGACACTTATACACACACTCATTCTTCAATACGCCTTTCCCTATATATATTAAACATATTTAAACTTTACAGAAACACACAGTCACTGGGTGATGTCATCAGTGATGTCATCAGTGATGTCATTTGAGATGTCATCAGTGATGTCATCAGTGATGTCACTGACCATGTCATGAGTGATGTAATATGTGACATCATCAGCAGTGCATTGCGGGGCGCGAGTTATAGTTAGCTGAACTAACTATAACGGGGAATTTCTATGGTTTTGTACGAGTGAAATGTCCAACTAACTATAACTGTCCCTAAAACCTATGGTTTTTTCAGTGAATAATATATATATATATATATATATATATATATATATATATCCAGCTCCAATGCACCCCACTTGCGGGTCACTCAAGGGGCGGGTGCTTTACAAACCACGGTGGTGCCTCGTGGTTAAATATCCCTGCTCCAAAAATCTCTTGTTCAAGAAATTATAGCACTCACGGGGTCGGCAGTCAGTTGATTTTATTTTCTCAACAAACAACAAACGCGTTTCGGAACCAGTCCTTCATCAGTGTTTACACATCATGTTCTCAAGCGCCATTTTTAAAGAGGCAAAATTATAGACATAAACAGAGGATATGGCACATTCTTACTGAGCGCCATTACTAAGTGGTGTGACATATCACATGTACCACCATTAAACCATAATCTCGCCGTGGATCGGCACCAGGCAACCTCCATAATGGGGGTTGCCCCTTTTATTCCTCTGTTACTTTTTTCTATGAATCAACCAGTTTCATGTAAAACTTATATACAGTAGCAGTATAATTTTAAATTCATTAACGTCACCTATTTACTAGAGACATGTAAAATAACAGGGTGCACACATAATATTATAAAATTAAATGCCACGATATTAAAGAGACAAGATCATAGAGAAGAAAAATAGAGGTATAGCGCATGTTTTACATGAAACTGGTTGATTCATAGAAAAAAGTAACAGAGGAATAAAAGGGGCAACCCCCATTATGGAGGTTGCCTGGTGCCGATCCACGGCGAGATTATGGTTTAATGGTGGTACATGTGAAATGTCACACCACTTAGTAATGGCGCTCAGTAAGAATGCGCCATATCCTCTGCTTATGTCTATAATTTTGCCTCTTTAAAAATGGCGCTTGAGAACATGATGTGTAAACACTGATGAAGGACTGGTTCCGAAACGCGTTTGTTGTTTGTTGAGAAAATAAAATCAACTGACTGCCGACCCCGTGAGTGCTATAATTTCTTGAACAAGAGATTTTTGGAGCAGGGATATATATATATATATATATATATATATATATATATATATATATATATATACACCAAGGTGTATTGAAGAATGAGTGGGTGTATGAGTGTCTGTATGGATGGTTTAGTAGGTGCGTGACTGACTGTATAAGTGAGTGATTAAACGTGTCTTACTGAATGCATGATTTAGTGACTAAACTGTGTGAATGTCTGTATCAGTCTGTCATTTGGTGTGTAAGTGGCTGCATGGGTTGGTGAGTAGCTACATGAGTGTGTATATGGGTTATTGATTGGTTGTCTGAGTATCTGTATGGGTGCCTGAGTGTCTGTGTGGGTGGGGGTGTGTGACTTTGTGAATAGATGTGTGAGTGGGTGATTCACTGGGTGTATGGGTTCAAGAGTATGTCTGTGAAGTGCTGTATGTGTGGGTGAGTGTGTGTATGGATGTGTTGGTGAGTGTTTAGATGTCCCAGTGGTACATGTGTGAGTAACTACATATGTGAAAAGCAGTATATGTGAGTGTTGGACTATATAAAGACTATATGTAAGAGTGAGTGATTGTGAGACTGGCTGAATGGAGGAGTGTGTGCTTGTGTCAGTGATTGTATAACAGAGTAAGTATGTGTTAGTATCTGTATGAATAAGTGAGGTGGTGTGTGTATAATTGTGTAGGTGAGTAAATGGGAGTGTGATTGATTCTTTGCATGACTGACTTTGTGTGTGAGTAACTCTATGGGTGAGTGGCAGTGTGTGAGGGTCTGTATAGGTGTATGAGTGCATATGGTAGTGCTGTATTGATGAGTGACTGCATGTATGAGTGACTGTATGGGTGCATGAGTAGATGTGTGTGTAGACCTAGGAATCAGTGAGTGTGTATGTAGTAACTGGTATTGGTGTGTCTTTGGTTTCGAAAATGGTAGTCTGCATTTTAGAGTGGGTGTATCAAAGATTATATTAGGGTGTGAGGAGGTGCATCAGATTATCACGTGGATGATGTCATCAGTGATGTCATCAGTGATGTCATTTGAGATGTCATCAGTGATGTCATCAGTAATGTCACTGACCATGTCATGAGTGATGTAATATGTGACGTCATCAGCAGTGCATTGCGGGGCGCGAGTTATAGTTACCTCAACTAACTATAATGGCTGAATTTCTCTGGTTTTGTATGAGTAAAAATGTCCAACTAACTATAACGTCCCTGAAACCTGTGGTTTTTTCAGTGAATTTCTAAGGTTTTTTAAATGCTAATTTCTAACTATAACGTCCCTGAAACCTATGTTTTTTTTCAGTGAATTTCAAAGGTTTTTTAAATGCTAATTTCTAACTATAATGTCCCTGAAACCTATGGTTTTTTCAGTGAATTTCAAAGGTTTTTTAAATGCTAATTTCTAACTGTTACGACCCTGAAACCTATGGTTTTTTCAGTGAATTTCAAAGGTTTTGTAAATGCTAATTTCTAACTATAACGTTCCTGAAACCTATGGTTTTTTCAGTGAATTTCTAAGGTTTTTTAAATGCTAATTTCTAACTATGCCTACATAGGTAGGACATATGCAGAAAGAGGAAGAAAGGCGCAGAAAGAAACAGCAGAAATGCAGAAAGAGGCAACAGAAGTCCAGAAAGACAAAGAAAGGTGCAGAAAGAAGCAAGAGATATGCAGAAAGAACCAACAGAGGTGCAGAAAGAGGAGTTGTTGCAAAGTCATCCTGTGCCCCCAACTTTTTGCTGACGGGTACTGGTGGTAACTGACTCTGGCTAACCAGGCCTAGAGCCAGTGCTATGCTAAAAGACACTTAGAATACAGTGAAAACACCTACATACACTAGGGTACACTATGGGTTGGGGTACCCCTGTGATTGGCATGACCTCCCCTGTAAGGCCCTAGTACATAATAGGGCAGGGGGAATAAAACTACCTCTAAGTCAGAGGTGCAGAAAGAAGCAAGAGAAGTGCAGAAAGAAGCAACAGATGTGCTTAAAGAGGCAAGAGGGGTGCAGAAAGAGGCAAGAGAAGTGCAGAAAGAAGCAACAGAGGTGCCGAAAGAGGCAAGAGAGGTACAGAAACAGGCAAGAAATATACAGAAAGAGGGAACAGGGGTGCAGAAAGAGGTAAGAGGGTTACAGAAATTTGCAAGAGAGGTGCAGAAAGAAGCAGGAGCAGTGCAGAAAGAAGCACGAGAAGTGCAGAAAGAAGCAAGAGAGGTTGAGAAATAGGGAAGAGGGGTGCAGAAAGAGGCATGAGGGATGCAGAAATTAGCAAAAGAGGTGCAGATAGAAGGAAGAACAGTGCAGAAAGAACTAACAGAGGTGCAAAAAGAGGCACGAGGGGTGTAGAAAGAGGTAGGAGATATGCACAAATTGGCAAGAGAAGTACAGAAAGAGGCAGGAGGGGTGCAGAAAGAAGGAAGAGAAGTGCAGAAAAAAGCAACAGAGGTGCTGAAAGAGGTGTGAATGGTGCAGAAAGAGACAAGAGAAGTGCAGAAAGAAGCAACAGGGGTACAGAAAGAAGCAAGAGAGGTGCAGAAACAGGCAGGAAAGGTGCAGAAAGAGGGAACAAGGGTGCAAAAAGAGGGAGGAGAGGTGGAGAAAGAGGAAAGAGGGGTGCAGAAAGAGGCAAGAGGGGTGCAGAAAGAAGCATGTGAGGTGCAAAAAAAGGCAACAGAGGTGCAGAAAGACGCAAGAGAAGTGCAGAAACAAGCAAGAGAAGTGCAGAAAGAGGCAAAATAATTGCTGAAAGAAGCAACAGAGGTGTAGAAAGAAGCAAGAGAAGTGCAGCAAGAGGCAAGTGAGGTGCAGAAATAAGCAAGAGCAGTGCAGAAAGAACCAACCGAGGTGCAAAAAGAGGCAAGAGGGGTGCAGAAAGAGGTAGGAGAGGTGCACAAAGAGGCAAGAAAGGTACAGAAAGAGGCAGGAGGGGTACAGAAAGAAGGAAGAGAAGTGCAGAAAGAGGCAAGAGAATTGCTGAAAGAAGCAACAGAGGTGTGGTAAGAAGCAAGAGAAGTGCAGAAAGAGGCAAGTGAGGTGCAGGAAGAGGCAAGAGAGGTGCAGAAAGAAGCAAGTAACACCACCATGCTGTAACACGTGAAGCTGCATTTTTGGGAACATTTGAGCCGTTTGAGCTAGAAACAAGGCTTTTTTTGTTCAAATCTGCAGATTAGGCAGCAGATGTTGGAATATTTGTCAAATGCGGAAAATGTTTAATTATGTGAAAATTAGTGCAGCCAAACAGTCACATATTTCCAGTGGCCCTGCTCATACCTCCGACTAGGTCCAGAAGTGCTCCTCAGTGGTTCCTTCTTTTTTTGTGTCTCATTGAGTTTATAGTTTAGCTTCTATGGAAATGAGTAAAACTAAACCTGAGGTTACCACTCCACTACACAGACTACAATACCACATAATTACTCTCCAAAACACATAATCCCACTCCACATAATTCCTATACACTAAATACCACATACTTTCTATTCACATAATTTCACTGCACAACATACCACATAATTCCACTACACACAACGTACATCCACTCTACACCAAAAAACATTAGTAAAAAACTTTTACATATACAATGGCAATAGCTCTAACTCTCGCAAATGCAAAACCTATTACATTGCAAATGCTTCTTTAACTAGTAGTCACGTTTGCAGAGTGGTAGAGAAAGGGTGCTGGGCCTCCGACCATCGCTCAGGAATTCCGATGAGTAGGACTTATAGGAGGTACCAGGAGGGCTTCTTGGCCCCCAAAGTCCCTCAGGAGTAAAGTGGACTTCATCCCCCATCCCATAGTCTGCCAGTAGGTGCATTTGCAGGGTGGTGGAGAAAGGGGACGTGGCCTCCAAAGACGTCTTAGCAATCCTACTGTGTGGAACTTACTGGAGGTAACAAAAGCGGTAGTTGGCCCCAAGGACATCCTTGGGGGCCAACTACCCCTCCTATTACCTCCAGTAAGTACCACACAGCAGGATTGCTAAGTTCTCATAACAGGCCACGCCCCCTTTGCCCACCACTCTGCAAACGCGCTCCCTGGCGCGCTCTTGGATGGGGATTGAAGTCCCCTTCACTGCTGGGGGTCCTTAGGGGCCAACTAGCCTACCTCTTACCTCCAGTAAGCCCCACACAGTGGGATTGCTGAGAGGTGGACACAGGCCACGCCCCCTTTCTCCACCACTCTACAAACGCGCCTCCTGGCATGCTCTTGGTTGGGGGACGAAGTCCCCTTTCCTCATGAGGGACCCTGATAGCCAACTAGCCCTCCTGTTACCGCCAGTAAGACCCATACAGCTGGTTTGCTGAGAGTTCTCAAAGGCACGCCCCCTTTTTACACCATTCTGCAAACGCGGCTCCTGGTGCACTGCTGCTCGGGAGATGAATTCCACTTGTGTCCTCAGGTCCTCAGGACATAAGAGGACCTCATAGTCCCACCAGCAGTGTGCCAAGAGGTGCGTTTGCGGAGTGGTGTAAAAAGGGGTGTGGCCTCGGACCACCTCTCAGCAATCCAACTGTGTGTGGCTTACTGGAGGTACCTGGTAGGCTAGTTGGCCCCCAGGGACCCTCAGGAATGAAGGGTACTTAATCCCCCAACTTAGAACGCACCAGGGGGTGCGTTTGCAGAGGGGTGCAGAGAGGGGGCGGGGCCTCCAGCAATATGCCTTCTTTCTTTAAATTTGGTTTTTGGAAGGGGGGCTGTCTGGCCCCCCCTTCCCTTTATTATTTTTGGGCCCTGGGGACCCCATCCCCCAGGGCCTGAGCATTTTTGGGTTTTAAAATAAAACAAAAAAAAAGGGAGGGGGGCCGTGCGGCACACCTCCCATGGCCGATTTTAGCACCAGGGACCCCATCCCCCGGGGCATGGCCACATATTTAATCTGTTTTTTATTTATAATTTTTAAGGAGGGGGGCTGCACGGCACCCTCCTGAGGCCATTATTGGCCCCGGGGACTCCCGGGGTCGATCTTTTAAAAAAAAAAAAAAATTTTTAATTAGGGAGGGGGGCCGCTTGCCCCCCCTTCTCTGGGCCACTTCTGGCCCTGGGGACCCCATCCCCCGGGGCCTGGCCTCAGTGTTGGGGACCGTAGGGGGAGCCCCAATGCCCCCATGGTCCTTGCCGGCTCCCCGTCTCCTGCAGGAGCTGGCATTGCTTTTGGGCAAGGGGAGCTGCTGAAATGCAGCTCCCCTTGCCCAAAAGCAATTCTGCTTTGCTTCTTGGAAGCGAGAGCAGGTTTCCTGCTCTCTCTTCCAAGAAGCAAAGCAGTGTTTGCTATGGCAGTGTGGGATCCGTGCTCCCGCCCTGCCATAGCAAACGTCAATGTCCCGGGGTGGGCACTCAGGGACATTGCAGGAGCCGGCCCTGGGGGCTGGCGGTCCCCAGGGCCATCGAAATCTCCAGTAGGGCGGCCACGCGGCCCCCCTCCCTTCATGAAAATAGCCCCGGGAGGTGGTAGTCCCCGGGGCTGGGGGGATGCAACAGACCCCTGTATTTACATATTAAATGCCCCGGGGAGGTGATGGCCCCCGGGGCAGTGTGGGGGGCTCGAGCCCCCCCACACCAATTATTTGTCAAAGCCCTGGGGAGGTGGCGGTCCCCAGGGCTTGGGGGAGCCCGCGAGCCCCCCTATTTTAAAAAAGTCCCACGGAGGTGGCAGTCCCCGGGGCTTGAGGGGGCCCGTGAGGCCCCCCGCCCTTATTTGAATAAAGCCCCGGGGAGGTGGCAGTCCCCGGGGCTGCGGCGGGGCTGCGTGCCCCCCACACATTATGGATAAAGCCCCGGGGAGGTGGCGGTCCACGGGGCTGTGGGGGCCCCCGCCGCCCCCCCGCTATATAATTACACATTGCCCCCGGAACCTGGCCCACCCGGGGGTGCTTCGTTTTGTTTTAATTTTCTCAGCCGGATTCGTGCACCGGCCTAGGGGGTCACGGTGTTTCTACCCTGCCCCCTTTTCTTGTATTTTATCTTTTTTTACTGTTTTCTTGTGACTCGGTTACCGAGTCACAAGATTGCTGCCAACACTTCCTGGTTTGAAGTGTTGGCAGCCAATCAGAATGAAGCTCGTGCTCGGGAGGGTTCGCAAATCCTCCTCGGTGCTCAGATATATACATTTTTATTTTTTGAATTTCTCAGCAACAACTGAACGGATTTCCACCATTTAAAAAAAGGGCGCTTTCTGAACCAAGAGCTACCTTTTTGCCAAATTTGGTGTAATTCCGTTCAGCAGTTCGGGCTGTAGCCTGTTCCAAAATTCCTATGGAAATTAACATGGAGAAAACGCGTTTTGGGACCCCCCTTTTTTCTCGGCCCCCGCTTGACGAATCACCCGGAAACTTTTAAGACAGGAGCTGACCTGAGTGAACCATTAGTTTTTAAAAATATATATACATAAATGTTCATATACAATATTTTCTTTTCCTTCTCTTAACAATCAAATGTTTACCTGTACCCATTGTTAATTATTATTTAGTTTGAGATATATACTTATATAGGGGCCTATTACAATGTTGGGCGGACTTTTGTTCACCGGACACAGTCTCGGTGTGAGAACCGACCGACCATAGGTCGGCGGTTACGCACACTTTATCATGATGCAAAATTCCCAGTTCTCAATCGGAGCGTGTGCTGCTGGTGAAAGCCGCGGGGAGTTTTTACACATCCCTGCATGGAAAGGCTGACAAAGAACTGCTAGCCCGTAAAGAGGCAGGCTCTCCTGGAACTTCTGCCTGCTTCACTCCCTGTACCCTGGATATTATGTTACAACCAGAGTTTTGGAATTTGAAGCAGGGGAATGAGGTTCGAGTCTCGGAGTAAACTCAACCTTCTGTGATTCTGGGCAAATCACTTAATCTCCCCATGCCTATTAACAATGAATGGTGACCTTGTATCATGTAACTGGTGCAGATGTAAATCGCTCCAATGCTTTCGGGTTGTGTTGGTGCTATATAAAAACTGCAGAAAAGTGTACAAAGAGGTAAAGGGAAAGCTGTTACATAAGGAAAGTCAAATAGATACATATTTACTGCCTGATTTGTGCAAAGTGACACCAGGAAACCTGAATAAATTGTGGCTTCCCAGCTTAAATTGTGTGATCTTTGGCAAATATTTTATTTTAGCAAAACTCTTTTTTTCTTCATTAGCGGGTAAATAAGCACTTTCAAATATGTGAGTTCAGAAAAACAGTTGTACAAAAACCTATGTCTGACTTAATAGACTATAATATTGCTTTATAATAATCTGGGCCACATATAGGGTTTACATGAAAATTGTTTTTCCTCTTAGTTCACTTATTGTTCATGTTTAAAGTACTTCTCAATGCAGTTCTATAATGTGATGTATTAATGTCAAAGCTTCCGCATGTTAAGGAAATAAACATTTTGAGCTTTGTAGCAATTTTATCATATTTACGTGATGTTTGGTGTAGAGTTTACCTGTTAAATATTTTCAGGGCTCGTCATTGCACGGCCTCTCACCGTTAATTTGTTAGCTTGCTGACTGGTACAAAACTTTGGGATTTAATGACACATCCCATTTAAAAAGAAAACTATGTCAAAATGGAAATCTCAGAGAATCGTGCAGTAAAGTTGAGAGAAATCAGCAATTTTTGGCATACCTCTCTGTGCATACAGTGAGGAATCTTCCAACTGCCTTTTCCAAAAATGTAATTAAACTCCAAAGTTTTGTACTGGTGGGCAAACTAATAAATGAATGGGAAAGCCTGTGCAAGATCCAAGCCCTGAAAATATTTAAAAGCATCCATTTGCATTTGTGAATAGGTGATCTCCATCGTGTTTGTTAGCTTTGTCTGTGTTCTAATCTGTTAGAAATAAAAGTTAAATGCTGCTAAACACAATAGAGATCATCTCATACACAGATGCAAATGATTGCTTGTCAGGTTAATTAGCCTGGTATGTTTTTGTTTCTCCTCGGCCTTAAAGGTCTCACCTTTCAAATGCATGCTACAGTGTGCCCCTAGCACGGAGATTGATTGCTGTGTGCGTGGCCGCCCAGGCACGCACCTTAGAGGGAACAGTGATTATGGGTAAACTGGACGCCCGGCAGTCTAAGCTGGCATTTGAGGGAAAGCAGCAAACTCCACACAGACCAGGATCGGGGCACTGGGCCTCCCTCTGAGCCAGCCACGAATGCCAACATGCAAGACCTGGAAATCAGGGAGAGGCTGTAGAATTCAAGAACACCTCTGCACTATTGATGCCAAAAGTGACCTTCTAACAAGCTGCATCAACGGCATAAAGGAGAGGGTAGATAAACATGGTGGTCACCTAGATCACCTGGAAAGCCTCACTTCTGACATGAAGGACACTCAGGCTGCCACTGGAGAGCATCTTCTCCACATTGATAAGATACTGGAGATTATAAGGCTTAAAAATTAGGACTTAGAAGTGTTCTCCAGGCACAATAGCCTCTGCATCATTGGAGTTCCTGAATCTACTCCCATCATGTTGAGCGCATGCTGAGCTCACTCTTTGATGGGGCTCTCTCAGCGGTCTTCATTATGGAGTGGGCACACCTTGCACATGTTCCGCGTCCTCTTCCTGGCATGCTGGCGTTACCCATAGTCACCCATCTCTTTAATTATAGGGCCTGAGACACTATCCTATACCTCGCCAGAGAACACGCCACTGTCCACTACCATGGCAATAACATCTCCTTCTACCCAGACTTCACTCTTGCGGTGCAAGTTGCCCGTTGAGAATTTGCTTAAAAAATCTGAGATCACCTACTCCTTAATATACCCGGCAATACTACTATTCCAGCTTGAAGGTAAGCTGCACTACTTCACAGACCCTGAAGTACTGATGAAATTCACCTGAAAGCTAACAAGCTCCAAAGCAATTACTCAAGAGAGATCCGCACAGAATGAAGATTTCAGTTTAAGTGATAGTGACTAGATACCTCACCGTCACCCCCTAAATAAAGACACCTCCCAGGCTACAACCACTGGTGCAGCTGTCGCACCTCCAACTATCACTGCATGGGATTTATCGTCTGATCTGCCCCGTATGTGGCTGTCAGGATAGGACTTGAGTTGACAAAGCCACCTGATGTTCTTATGCTGTACCCACATCGACTCCTAATAGGGGTACTTCTCCTGTTCTTTGTTCAGCCAGTCAGTCCACAACTGGGTAGTTTGCCTGGTTCCATGTCGACTAACGGGATGATTCACGTTGTGATATGCTTTTGTTGGGGTATGTTTTTGGGTGGGGAATGGGATATGGAATGTCCACCGGTTGGGGGGTTGAATTGGTTGGGGGTAGCTTCTTTTGTCATGATTGTTGTTCTCTGGTTTTACCTTTCATGCCTCAAACTTGGCCAGGCACCTCCTCTTTTGTGAATCTATGGGGCATATTCTCAAGAACGTGTGATAACTACCGCAAAATTACCTTAACCCAACCCTTCACATCGCAGTCTATCGCGGGAAAACAACTCTGTGTTAACGTGGTATTCACAACACGGCGGCCCCATGCGATAGTCCCACGATAACGTGTTAAATGAACGTGTTAAAATCAACGCGACGCAGAAAAAACGCGAAACACAAACATAGTAGCGATGATGCCAATCGTGATACAAAAATCAGCGGTAACCAGCGATAGGCCTGCATTCCCACGCGTCATGCGGGAAAATGCACCATAAAAGCAGAGTAAAAACACGGTGAGATGACAATGTACGAGCACAACCACACATCCGTGACGTAGAACAAATGACCATTGTCCCGCATCAAATAGGCATCTCCTCACAGTCACAATGTACATTGACATGCAGTCTGCATGTAAACTGCGCCAATGCTGAAACATGCATGGAACACACATTGAAACCGCATCTCCCCTTCACATTGCAGAGGGACAAGCAACCCCTCCTGCACACAGACGTGTCATGACCATGATCAATCCACCATGAAAGCGTGGATGAATGTAGGGGCAGTGACTCCCGCTTACGTACATGTTGCCCATGTTGTGGTACTTGAGCCACAGGGGGCATCCCTGCATCATGGTGGTACATATCTGACCCCAAAAGGAGCCCTGTTGTCACCTGTAGGACACAAATGGCAGCCAAAATGGAATGATTTTGGGCACATGTGAAACGTCGAAGAGTGGGATTCCCTACTAACTGAGACACACAGAACTGGCAGTCCGAATACGTGACAGCCTAAACAGCCCCTCTGCACAGAGGTGACACACCCACCATCCATGAACAAATCATAAAATTGTCAGCAATACATGTCGCACTCACACTTGTCTGAGTGATGTGCCTGTACAGATGAGTGACATGCACTCAGGGAATGTGTATTTTGAATGCATTTATTAGCACATGCTGTGCCTGTGGTCATTTTGTCCTGTCCCATGATTGCTAAGGACTGTCACAATGTGACGTGCTCATGTGAAGAAATTGTCAATGATGGTGTTCCTACGGGCAATTCCTGCTGTGGCTGCAGTGGGGTGTGGTCCACCTGCCTCATCCTCATCATCATCGTCCGGTGCATCTGGCACTTGTAACCATGGGGCCTTGCTGCGTACACATATGTTGTGCAACACACAACATGAAACGATCATCTTGCACATGATGTCTGGGCTGTACAGGAGCCTCCCACCTGTGACGTCCAGGCACCTGAAACATGATTCCAACACGCCAAATGTGTGTTCCACGATGCCCCTGATGCGTTTGTGGGCCACATTGTACTGCCTCTGGGCCTGTGTGTTCGGGGCTCGGAGGGGTGTCATCATCCAAGCGCAGAGTGCATATCCTTGGTCACCTGTGACAGTGCAGAGAGACATGAGTCAATAGTTGGTTGTGCATGATGTGTTGGCAGGCTCAGTGGTTCATTGGTGTGTGATATGTGTGACTTTGTGTTTCCTGCACGACATGTACTGCTTGTTGCAAATGAGCGGCATCAATGTGTATTACGTAGCCTCACTGCTGCTCCTCCCTCCCCCTGAGCCCATTCACTAGTGTGTGCAGCGCGGTTGCATCACTTGCACCCCTACGGCACACTATTGTCATGCTTGTCTGTGCATGTCCACAAGCCTGACAACGACACAGTGATGTCGTGCGCTGAAGGTGGACGGACACGTGTGTGTAGGCCTATGGTAAGGACAGGGTGGACACAGATGTAGAGTTCATGCCTGGCTGAACTCGCCATGCGGTTGAGGGTAGACCTTTGGCTTATGCAGCAGAAATAGCGACACACACAACAGTTGGCATGTCTGATCCCTGACCCCGAGCGGGCTTGCGCACCCTCATTTACCCCTCGGCCGAGCCCGTACTCCGGGGGCATGCTACATAGCAACATTGTATATTGTGTGACGGGTGGCGTCGACACTACACCTGAGACACACGCATTAGTTACTGCCTTGGCAAGGCCTAAACTTAACCACGCCCAGAGCCACGCGTTAAATGACCACACCCCTACGCCGTACTGCCGTATGCTGGTCCACTCCCTCACACTCACAGGGGGTTCCGACACAGCTACATGTCCCAGGTCCACCCCACTGCCTGAGGTGACAAGGTTGCGCACGCTGTACACAGCACAATGTAATGTGGTATGGCCCAGGGCCCACATGCATACAGAATGACCACACGGACATACTGAGATAATTTGTGGAACTGGCTACGGGCACGTGCGCCCAGCACCTTTTCTTGACAGGGTCACACGTCCAGTGACGCCTGTGCTGGATGGGTGTTGGGTAGTGTAAGCCACCCCTCAGGGGTTGGTTTGTGCTGGCAACAACTACAACAGTGATCAGACAATCAGGAGTTCAAAGTACAAACAGCAAGGGTCCATGACTGTAGCTGCACAGAGTCGGTGGCCCCGGATGCTCAGCGGCCGGCACAGGCACACCACCACGGGACGCTGACTTGAGATGCACTGAGGTATTGCCACGAGAGCTGAACGGGTCCTCGTTGATGTCCAAGGAGAATGTCGCGGAGTGTTACGGGGGACAGTGGAAGGTGTCCATCCAGGGCATGATGCAGAGGGCAGAAGCAAGCAGAAACAGGCAATATGGAGGAGTTGAATGCTACAGTCTCCTTTTTCCCACAATGTCAGTATCAGCGACATGATGATGAAGACAACCCCCAGGCCATAGACCCAGACGCCACCAACGTTCAACCAGAGAGTGTCCATGACTCCGGTGGCACAGAGTCAGTGGCCCCAGAGCTGGAAGGGGATGCAGTCTGCGATGAGGCCTGTACAATGATATAAACTCTGCAATGAACAGATCAAGACTCAGTTCCAAATGTGTGTCCTACTCAACCGTAGTGTGTGCCGGAGGCAGCGGTCAGCGCAGGGCAACCGCTGTGCAGCCAACTCCTCCTGGATCTCTAACACACGGCATTGAAATGGCATGTGGAGAAGATTCATGGTTGACGGAGGTGGAGGCACCAGAGCTGAGCGAGTGTGCACCCTGCGACGATGCCGTGTCCTGCCTGTTACCGACTGTATTGAATTGGTGTGAGGCCTGCTGGATCGCTGTGTAGGCCGAAGGCAGAAGTCCGCAAGGGCCCACAGACACGTGTGGTCGGAATGCTATGCACAGAGTTGGTGGCACCACATCGAAGGGAGAATAGGGATTTAAACGATGCCATAAATATGTACTCTGCCATTGTGTAATCAAGACTCAGTTCCAAATGTGTGACCTACTTGACCGCTGTGTATGCCGGTGGAATACGTCAACGTGAAAGGAGTACTGCGGGCCTTGCTTGCGGAGGCCGTGATGGTCTGAGGAGGCTGCCAAGGTTGTGGGCCTCTGGCTTGGAGCTAGCACCTGCACGTGGTGGGCCCTCTTGGAGACATGCCGGTGTCGGCAGGTGAGGCCTGGATGCGCAGGGGTGGACGAGACTGGTTCGGGGACCAGCGGCCCGGGCTGCAGCAGGCGCATAGGATCACAAACACCGCCACACACGGCGTCGGCCTCGTGGCGGGGTGAGAGGCACCGCCCTGGCAGCCACGTTGGCCATTCTGGAAGAGAACCACGCCCAGGGCTACGTGCTTTTTATTCACACCCCTACGCTAGCCTGGCGTATGCCGGGCAAGCCCACTCCGCACACGATTATAGGGGGAACGTAACAAGCTACATTTCTGAGATCTTCCCCACTTGCTGGGGTGACATGGTTGCGCCCACTGTCCACAACACTACCACCACCAGCAGTATATGTCGACATGGATATGTCTGTGGTCTGCATACTGCAGTCTGTCCAGCACTTCCACGCCACACTTGGCATTGTGTGCATTTGCATTCATGGATCACTTGCCTCCTTCGCACATGCCTGGTTCCCACCTCTACCCACATACTGCTATTGTGTGGCTGAGGTGCCATGCCGTTGATGGCTCATGTACATGGTTAGCCCAGGTTACCGCAGTACGTTGTGCTGTCGTGTATGGTGGGTGGGCATGTTGTATGTGAGTTTGTAACATGTGCATTCCCAGAGTTGTGAGTTGCATGATTGTGGAGTTGAGGTGTGGGGTGTGTTCATTTGGTACTTACCAACGAGCACTGCATTTCCGTAGGTGCCATCCTGGAAGCGCCGGTTGATGATGGACTGTCGGAAGATGTATGAATCATGCACACTGCCTGGGTAGTTGGCGACGACATTGGTGAAGAGTCCCCGGTGGTCCACTATTGCCTGCACATTGATAGAATGCGTGTGCTTCCTGTTGCGGTAATTGTGTGCAGTGTCGGCAGGGGGCACAAGTAGGACATGTGTGCAGTCAATTGCCCCCCAACACGTGCGGGAAGCCAGCTATGGCGTAGAAGCCTTGCTTGGTCTCCAGCTGTTCCTGCGCAGTGTGGGGGAAGTATAGGTACTGGGGTACCAAGCTGATGATGGCATCCAGGACAGGTTTGAGGAACTTGGATAGGGCTGGCTGTGAGACTCCTCCGACTCTGGCAGTTGTTGTTTGGAATGTCCCAGAGGCCAACAGGTGCAGCACAGCCAGCAGCTTTGTCTGAGGTGGGATGTTGGTTGTCCGCTGTGTTGGTACCGTCAGCCTGTGGGCAATGATGGTTGGCCTTTTGAGTCTGTAGTGGGCAATGACATTCTCTGGGGTTAAGTCTGTGAGGCTGGTGCGTTTCCTGAAGGTCTGATATCTTTGTCTGCGCTGCCTCTGTGGTGGTCTGGGGGAGAGCGGGGGGGTCCGGGGGGATGGCGGGCCTGGGGGTGGTGACGGTGGGTGTTGTGGCCCTGTTGGAACTCCGAGCTGCATGATGCCTTCTTTCGAGACAAAATGCGGATGGCGATACTCGATTTTGATGCCCACAATGAGGGTTCGGTTACCTCAATGTCTCTAATATGGGAGTTATTTAAAGTTGTAATTTGCGGTGCTTTTATAGCGAAACAATCAGGGATACTTAAGGTGATACAAGCACAACTTGCCACATTAGAAAGAGAGATCCGCACTCTTGAGCTTGACTTTTTCAAGATATGTAAAATGCAAACCCTTGCTGCCCTTAGGGAGAAACTATTGGCATATGAAGAGGAAGCACATCAGGAAATTCATTACCTCTACAAGCTGGCATTCATGAGGCACTATGGTGAGGGCGAAAGATCTGGCAGGACACTGAAAGCCTGCTCCATAAGCCATGGGTCAATGCCTATGTAGAGGAGCTCATTGATGACCAGCAAGTAAGTCATACACAACCTGACGATCTACTCCAGACCATGACATTGTTCTACTCCCAGCTATACTGCACCTCTGTCTCTCCTGATGTGACTGCTTTAGCTGCTTTTCTTGACACGATCCAGCTGCTCTAGCTCTACCATGCACACCATCTGTACCTTGAAGCCCACTTTATGGTGGAGGAGATAATGTAAGAAATACAAAGCCTCCTTGAGGATAAGGTGCCGGGCCTGGATGGGCTCACTATGTCCTTCTATAAGGAATAGGCCTCGCTTCTAGTCCCCTACCTACTGTCAATGTATGAGGACTCTCTGTCCTTGGGCCAGTTACTGCTGTCTCTGCGGGAAGTGGTCATTGTCACTATATTGATACCTGAAAAGCATACCAATTGAAGTAACTTATATAGACCGCTTTTGATGATACATGTCGAAAACAAGATACTTGCAAAACTAATTGCCAATCGTCTCATCTCTCTATTGCCTAACATTGTCCCACTGGACCAGTTATGATTCATGTTGGGGCATTCGACCACCCATAACCTCAGAATATTGTTTGCCCTCATGCACACCATAGACCCCGAGTTGGCAATGGTTGCAGCACTTCTAGATGCCGCCAAGGCGTTTTATTCCCTAGAACGGTCATATCTGTTTTGCTCGGTATCAGTCCTCAGTTTCTGTGCTTGATCAGCCTACTCTGCACTTCCCTAATGGTTTGCCTCTGCCTCAATGGGGTTACCTCTGCCCCGTTTCCTGTTACTAGAGGGATCAGGCAGGGATTTACATTTTACTCGATCTTATTTGCAACAGCAACAGCAATGGAGCACTAAGCTCCACAACTACACCAACATCACACCCTCAGGTGTCTAAACTTTACAGCTAGAGGGATTCTAGTATTAATGTATGCAGACTACATCACACTCTACATAGGGAACCACAAAAGAACCTATCCCTTATTATACGGTAAGTTGTTAGATTTGGAGGATAATAAGACATTAATATCAATTAGTCAAAATCCACCCTCTTTCCTCTCACCTCAAACACGTATCCTTTTGAGCCCGAATACCCATTACAGTGGGCCATTGAGCCATTTCTTTACTTGGGAATATGGCTCAGCAGAGATATTGATGAGTTGTGGAAGGCAATTATGGCAAGGCTATGACCTGGCTGTCCTGCCTAATTTCCTTTATTTATTTTTCAATATCCTAGACCCGCTCACCACACGCTTCCTGAAACGATTCCGCTCACATTTAATCTCCCTGGTCTGGGTGGGTAAACAGCCGAGGGTAGCGTGGGAACTACCTTTACAGCAGGGTGGCCTGAACACACCCAACATGCATCTATACACGTATTGCATACAAGCCTAATACATACACTTTGGTTATATCCCACATTGTTGCAGCCTCACATGGTGGTAGAGGTGCACCAGGTGGCCCCATGTCCCTTGTCCACTGTGCTACATATCCTATTAGAACCCTGTGCACTGAAATTGACATGGTGGCCTGTGTTCAATAAGCCTGGAACAGCTGGCATCAGCGCGTCCAACTTCCCTGCCTCTATGCTCCCAACATACCACTTGCTAGAAATCCCATGCTTCCTCCGATGCTGGATGAAGGGACTAGTCGGTAGGCTTGGCAACAGAATCTCCTTACATTTGGGGATCTCTACCTAAACAACCAGTTGTTGTCTCCACCTGACACTGACGCATGTCCCCCACCCACTGCGCTTGATACCCTTCTCTATCATCAAGTTTGCGCTGCATGCCAAACTCTACACAATACCTTCCCTGTGCTGTCTCCCACACTGCATGAGCTAGGCCACTCACTAAAAAACCTTCTTGCTGCTTGAACACAATAATGATGGAGAAGAGGCTGGTGTGCGGCACTGCAGCCCAAGCTGCCAGGGAACTTGACACAACTGTGGATTTATTGCTGCTGCCAATCCGCAGCCCTATCACCCAATTATAGTCTTGCACTTATCCACCTTAAATTCCCAATTAGACTTTATCACATGCCTGTTTAGCTGTACCTCAGGGGTCAAGTTGAGGACGCGCTGTCTGAGGTGTGCTGTTCCACAGTCTACATTTCTCCACCTTGCCTGCAACTGCCTGAATGTATCAAGCTACTGGACCAATGTCTACTGAGAGCTGGCCCAGATTGCTGGCCATCATCCACCACAGACCCCACAGGTGGCCCCTCTGCGCTATGTAAAAGAGGTCTACCTCAGAATTTGATGCCTCACAGCCCTACTACTGCTCATGGCTAGACGGCAGGAGTCCATCCACTGGGTCAGATGGCTAGCACTTCAAGATCTATACTGGTTAAGTGATGCTGGATACTGCCAGGAGCAGCTTATCAATTACTGGGAGCTTATGCCGATATGATCCCGGCCAAAGGATATCTGGGGACCTCAGGCACTCTATTTGGAACAGATTGGAACAAATATAACTTTGTTAACTGCAGCAAACTCGCCTGCCATGGAGACTACTTCTCTGTCTGACAGCCCGTGACCACAAGATTAGATTGACCTCTCTCTCCTCACTCCAGGGCATGCATGATGCTTGATATCTGCTGAATGAGTTATTGCTCATTTCTGATGCTCAATCCTTTGTGATGATTTCTTTTTTCTACTATTAGAGAAAGTGCTTTGATCCATGAGGTATGCAAGCTGCCCCCTCTTTTCCTCCCCAGTTTTATTCCTGCGGGTTTTACCTTGTTTTGTTGTTTTTTCCTGAAATGCCAATAAAAACATTTTTTTTAAATGTTTTA
The DNA here is from genome assembly GCA_963921515.1 of Calotriton arnoldi. Classification (NCBI taxonomy): domain Eukaryota; kingdom Metazoa; phylum Chordata; class Amphibia; order Caudata; family Salamandridae; genus Calotriton; species Calotriton arnoldi. Next base: position 1,308,246 of record CAWUFW010001960.1, on the reverse strand, counting down.
CATGTCCTGGAAGTGAAAAAATCCTGAATTCCTTTTTCACCACTATGAGGCCTGCCACTCTCATAGGATAACATTGGGGATTCATTATAACATTTAATGCGCTGTATTTCCTTATTGAGAGGATGGTAAATAACTCATGTGTGGTATCTAAGAAATTGAAATGATAATGGTAAAGTTGGATTTTTCGGTGAACAGACAGAATATCGAGTTTTTTTTATCGGAGTACCATAATATCGAGTTTTAAATATCGAGGTACAAGAATATCGACTGCAAGAATATTGTGGACCAGAATATGGACAGTAAGGTAAGAAATATCGTTTTTTTTAATATCGAAGACAGTAATATCGTTTGTAAAAATATCGTTATTAATAATATCAATGTTTATATTAGTGTTATGTATTTTAGTATGTATTTTAAATGTATGTGTTCTATATTTTTGTTTAAGTATTGTATTTGTTTTTGTATATGTTTTACATTTTTAGAAGTTATTACATTTTTTTAAAGTAAATTTTGCATTTTAGTTCCGTAGCGGGTTGTGGGTTTATAGGGGAATAGGGTGGGAAGTAATTTAACTATAATACATTCAATAATAATTTTTAGAACTTATTAATTATTTTTAATTACATTTTGCGTTTTTATTCCATAGCGGGCTGTGGGTTTATAGGGGAATAGGGTGGGAAGTAATTTAATTTTAATTAATTAATTAATATTTTTTTATTAATTAATATTTATATATTTAATATTTTATATTGTTAATTGTGGTAATTAATTTATTAATAATAAGGGGGTGATTAGGATGGCGTGCAGATCACCATCGCCGTCCAGGCGGTGGCGATCCGCCCGCCATCTCCACCCGAGTTGCCCCCGCCATACTATAATGGCGGGGGTACCGCGGCAGACGCAAAGTGCGTCCGCTGCTTTTCCACCGGTCGGCAATCGTTCTGATTGCCAGCCGGGCAGAGCTGGGGCCTAATATGGTGGCGGTGCCTAGCCGGCACCGCCATCCATATTAGGGTGTATTGTTTTTAAGGCCTTTCCATGGCGGCGATGCTGCCATGGAAAGGCTGGCGGGGAATCGCTTTGGGGGCCCGTTGCGGGCCCCCAGGGGACTGGGGGGGTGGGGGGCTGCACTTGGGGGTACCTATGGTACCCCCCTACATTGTCATGCACAAGGTGGCAGGCACCACGCGGTGCCTGCCACGTTGTGCTTGGCAATGCACAACATGGCAAATTGGCATTGCGGCGGGTGCTGCTTACAGCAGCACCGGCTGCAATGTCAAAATTGCGGAATGCGACCCCCAGGGAGGCGGTCGCATCCTAATCAGTGGTTCGGGACCGCCGCACGTCTGGCGGCCGGTCCCAGCACTGCTAGGGTGGCGGGCGGACTAAAGTCCGCCCGCCATTCTAATAACCCCCTTAGTTATTAATCGGTTGTTAATTATTAATAATTATTTGCTAAATAAATTAATTGTGTTATTTTTTTAGGAGCGGGTTGTGGGTTTATAGGGGAATAGGGTGGGAAGTAATTTAATTATAATTAATTAATTAATAATTTTTATTAATTAATAATTAAGTATTTATGATTTTATATTTTTAATTGTTGTAAATAATTTATTAATTCGTTATTAATTGTATGTTAATTATTAATAAATAATTGGTAAATATGTAAATTGTGTTATTTTTTTTAGGAGTGGGTTGTGGGTTTATAGGGGAGTAGGGTGGGAAGTAATTTAATAAATAATGTATTAATATTTTTAATTTTTTAATATTTATGTATTAAAAAATGTATATTGTAAATTGTGGTAAATAATATATTGTTAATTATTTATTAATTGGTTATTAATAATTATTAATTAATTATTAATTGTGTTATTTGTGTCATTTTTTTAAGAGCGGGTTGTGTGTTGATAGGGGAGTAGGCTGGGAAGTAATTTAATTTCAATATACTTTTTAAATTTATTTTAAGTTGTTTTATACTGTTAATTGTGTGAATTAAATTATTATTTATTGTTTTTGAATTGCTTGTTAATTTTAATTAATTAATTAATAATTAATTATGTTAATAGTGTTATGTTTTAGTACATTGGTGGTGTCATTTATAGGGGAATATGGGGGAGGCAAATTTTTGATAATTAATTAATTGTTTGTTAATTACATTTTAATTATTTTGCTTGAGTAGGAATAGTAAATGATTCCCCTATGCAATCCAACACTTTCCCTATTGTTGCACTTGCTGGAGTGGGAATAGTAAATTATTCCTCTCCGCTATCCAACAATTTCCCTACTGTTGCACTTGCTGGAGTGGGAATAATAATTTTTACCCGTACGCTATCCAACACTTTCCCTACTTTTGAACTCACTGGAGTGGGAATAGTAAATTATTCCCCTCTGCTATCCAACACTTTCCCTACTGTTGCACTTGTTGGAGTGGGAATAGTAATTGTTACCCCTCCGCTATCCAACACCTTCCCTACTGTTGCATTAGCTGGAGTGGAAATAGTAATTTTTACCCCTTCGTTATCCAACACTTTCTCTACTGTTGCACTCCCTGGAGTAGGAATAGTAATTGTTACCCCTCCGCTATCCAACACTTTCCCTACTGTTGCATTCGCTGGAGTGGGAATAGTAATTTTTATCCCTCCATTATCTAACACTTTCTATACTGTTGCACTCCCTGGAGTGGGAATAGTAAATTATTCCCCTCCACTATCCAACACTTTCCCTACTGTTGTACTTGCTGGAGTGGGAATAGTAAATTATTCCCTCTGCTATCCAACACTTTCCCTACTGTTGCACTTGCTGGAGTGGGAATAGTAATTTTTACCCCTATGCTATCCAAGACTTTCCCTACTGTTGCACTCACTGGAGTGGGAATAGTAAATTATTCCCCTCTGCTATCCAACACTTTCCCTACTGTTGCACTCCCTGGAGTGGGAATAGTAAATTATTCGCCTCCGCTATCTAACACTTTCTCTACTAAAGCACTCTCTGGAGTGGGAATAGTAAATTATTCCGCTCCGCTATCCAAAACTTCCTCCCTTCTGTTGCACTCGCTGAAGTGGGAATAGTAATTTTTACCTTTCCGCTATTCAACACTTTCACTACTGTTGCACTCCCTGAAGTGGGAATAGTAATTTTATCCCCTCCGCTATCCAATATTTTCCCTACTATTGCAGTTAATGTAGTGTAAAATGGGATTGTAAAAGAATAAAAATATTTTAATATTTTAATTTATTACATATATATTTTATTTTCATTTTTATTTTACTGGTATATGTATATATATATATATATATGTATTTATAATTTTTAATATGTTTCTAACATTTTATAATGTATTATAATAATTATTTATTAATATTATTAAGTAAATATATATATTATAGTTTATATATATATGTATGTTTAATTTTATATTTCATTATATTTATTATTTCTAATTTTAAACATTTTATAATAAGAACTATCTTTTCTTTAATTATATGTATTATTTACTTTATTTTATATATTTTTTAAACATTTAAAAAAACGATATTTTTAACAACGATATTTTTTACAACAATATTTTTTTCGATATTTTTGTACTTACCATGATGTAGATAGGATGTCGATATTCTTGACATCGATATTTAGGTCCCGATATTTTGGGACCTCGATATTGTGGTCGGCGATATTCTGTCAGTGATTTGGATTTTTCATTGCAATTTTGAAAATGCCACTTTTAGAAAATTTTCTTAGAAAGGGGTTGGGCCTCTGAAGTCAGCTGGGATGGGCTGCTATAACATTTAACAACTTGCAATGCTCCCTAGCTGAAACTATTCAATCAACACTTTTTCATAAGATCAAGTAATTTAATTTTCTTAATCTTTTTCAGATTTTTTGGTGTCTGGCCATTAACAGACACACCAGAGGACACTGAAGAACTATCCTGGCAGCAGAAAACCTTTTCAGCTCAAATGAGAAGTCACACAATAAAAATCTTACATGGAAAGGTATTAAGTGGAACCGACCAGAAGTATGCGCTTAAAACGGCTAATATAAAGTTTGACAGGGAGCTTAAGAATTAACCAGTCAGGTCCTGATGAGAAGCGCAAAAGAAATGTGAGGTTTGAAATACAACACGTCTACGACCATTCATGGGGAGTTATTTGTAATCATTTTGACTACTGTATGTGGGCCGTCCTGACAAAAAGAGATTGGTAGCCTACACTAACAGAGTGTGTTATGTAACACCTATAGCGGGACTTGAAAAAAGAGGTCACAATGGAGATTAAAAATAGAGATCTCACTATCAATGAAATCATTTGACTGGTATAAATGTAATATGGATATGTGAATTTATGTTAAAGGTGAATATATATTTCAAGATGTTGAATGTTTTTGACCATAGATTGGGCACAAATTACTTATTTTTGTTAAAGTTGTTTTGGAAATGTAATGTGCAGCCAGAGAGTGCTGCTAACATGTGCCTCATACACACATGTGGTCCAATTAATATGAAGATGTGTTTTCGAAATGTATGTGAAAAATATAAAGTGAGAAGAAAAACCATAAAAAAATTAAGAAAATTAAATTACTTGATCTTATGAAAAAGTGTTGATTGAATAATTTCAGCTAGGGAATATTGCAAGTTGTTTAACTTTTAGAAAGTTGTCATTTTCCTGCGCTTAATCCTGGAGCCTGTCTTAGGTCACATGACCGGGTGTAGTGTAACAACTAGACTTCATGAATTCCTCTCAAACAGTCACACAATAGAGGGATTTGGTGTGCCTCAATGGGCCATCTGTTGGCAGGATGGGGGGGCGGAACTGAGCACAGTACCACTTACAGCAGAATAGCCTGTGCTCTGCCTTCACACAAAGGGCCTAACAACCCTGTATTTTCACTGCAGCCAACTTGGAGCCAGGGTTGGTGAGTCAAGAAATTCCATGCACTTCAAAGGCCCTTTCCAAGAGCTTCTCCCACCTTCCAGAAGAAAGGCACGAGGGTATAAAAATAGGACCTTCAGACCCACTCTTCAGTTCACAACTGGACCTGCGGAAGGACTCTCAGAGGACTGCTTGCGACTGTGACCTGCTGTGCACTCTGCCAGATTGCTGCTATACCTGGAAGGACTGTCCTGATACCTGGAATCTGCCTTGAACCCTCGCAGACCAGCCCTGCTGTTGAACTCTGCACCTACACCTGCACCCAGCACTACTAGAAGTGACTGCAAGGCCTATTTTGTTTGCCTGCTGTTTAGAGCCACAGGAACATAACAGGCTCCCACCATCTTGAACCTGCATCTGGACCCAGCCTGAGTGAGTCCCTAAGAGGTATCCAATCAGTCCTGAAATAGCAATGTGTCATTTTCTGTCACTTGCATCACTCACAATGATGGAAGCCTTAGTAAATCTGGGCCACAGTGTTTTTAATAGAGGTCAAAATCTGACATATTGCCCATCTCGGCTTAGTGCCTTTTTTGCTTCTAAATAGCCTCCAGCAGGGCTAGTCTGAAAGCAGTGGCTGGGAAGGGCCTCATAAGACCAAATACCTTTTTCACAACATCCCACTGAATCTATTGTCAGAGCAGTAAAAAGATCCAAATGGCACAAACCTGGTTTTCATTCCTACCTTAGTGGTTACCTCTCTAGGTAACCTGGTGTTTGGAGAAAATATTGAGCTGTAAATATTGGGAGACAGAAATATCAGATATGCAATACTGTGATACAAAAATATTGTGATGTAAGAATACCGATGTCAAGAATATCAATTTTTGGTAAGTAATATTGTTTTTAAGAATAGTGTTGTTTTCGATATTGCTTTCAGTAACATAGTAGTAAAAATACTGTGTTTTAATTATTTTCATGCATTTTAGTTTAAATGATAATTTTATGTGTTACTATTGTTAATATGATTGTTGTTATCTTTTTAATATAGTTTGTCATTTTAAGTGATTTAGATTTTTCAATTTAATTGTTCATAGTAATTTATAGTGTTGTAGTGGATTATTGAGTTTGTTGAGGGATTGGGAGGGAAGTTATTTAAGAAATTATATAAAAAAAGTTTTTTTAATAGTTATGTGATTGAGATTAATGATGTAAATTATGTAATACTGATTTATTTTGGTTATTTTTTAGGTGCTGGCTGCTAGGTTTGCACAGACACAGGTTCAGAAGGTATTGAAGTAATAACTAATAAACAGTTAACTATTAATTTAGAATTCATTATTTCATTGATTAGTAATACTGTACATTGTGTAATACATATATCTTTTCTTTATATTTTAGGTTGCTAGATTTTTAGGGGTATAGGGTAGAGAATTAATTAAGTAATAATTCATTAACAATGCATTATTAATTGTTAATTGATTATGTAATTGAATATTAATTATGTAAATTGTCTACTACTTATATAATTTAGCTATATTTTAGGTGTGGGTTGCCAGATTTGTAGGGTGTATGTTGGGAAGTTAACTAAGTAATAATTAATAAATAATTGATTCATAATTGTTAATTCTTTATTTAATTTATTATCATTTATATAAATTGTGGTATTTATTTTAGTTGCAGTTTAGAGGTGGGCTGCTAGGTTTACATATACATATATAGTATAGCACAAATATTTAAAATACGTATTTCACATTATATTAATTTTATTTTCTTAAACATTTTAAATATACCTCTATAAAAAGCATATATATTGAGATAAGTACGCACACAACATAGCTATTAAAAAATATAAATATATAATATATATATATATATATATATATATATATATATGTATAGACACATATATAAACACATATTTGTTTGCATGTTTATATAAGTAAATCTTTATATATAGTATTGAATAGTAGTGGGATTTATTTAATTTGCAAAATATTAAAGTTATATATTATACTATTTAAGATTTGCTACTTTAAACTGTGTACATATTAAAAAATCTATATTTTGGTATGTTTTTGGATGATATTGGTGTCAACTATATTATTTTTCTGAATTAGATTGTGCTTACCATTGTAAGTATAGGAACACAATATTGTAGTAAACAATTTTTTTGACACAATACTTTTGTCAGTGATTTTTTTTGCGAAAATATTGTGTCAGTGATCCAGTGTTCTTATGAGTTGCTCTGGAGGTCTAATATTTATACCTGGTACCAGTCTTTATGTGGAGGGACTCTCTATCTTACCGCTACATCTGGAAAGTTTTTTTACTTCTCCTGTCAAGGCACCAAACTGTCTGGGGTAACAAAAGGCAGGGCAGGCCTGATGTCAGGTTCCTTTATGTGCGCAGGAGGCAAAGCCCTTTGTACAGCCCTACCCCAGTCATCCTACCAGGATGCTCCATCCTCTACACACCTAAGCCCCTTTTGTATTTCTGTCTGGAAACAATACACAAACCCCAACAGCAGAACCAGCAGACCCAGAACACTGGAAGAAGGCAGAGATGGTTGGGACAAGAAAATGCCAACTTTCAAAAAGAAGCATTTTCTGAACTGTGACTTGAAAGACGACTTTCCCATTAAAGAGGATTTTAAATTGCAATTAATTTGAGTGGAAACAGCATATCTCTATCTGCTCCCAATCTAAAGTTAGCGCATATTAAATGTAATAGGGTAACCCAGTACTAGTCAATGGGAGAGATAGGCCTTACAACAGTGAAAAACAACTTTAGGAGTTTTTCACCGGCAGGACTGCAATACAGGCTGCAGTGGCAAGCTGAGGCATGATTTGTAAGGATACTTTAGTGGGTGACACAATGAGTGCTGCAGCTCACTAGTAGCATTTTATTTACAGGCCCTGGACACCTTTAGCGCCGTTTACTAGGGAATTACAAGTAAATTAAATGTGCTTATTATGTGTAGTCCACCTTTACCATGTTTGAAGGAGAGAGCACAAGCCCTTTAGCACTGGTTACCATTGGTAAAATCCACAGAGTCCTAAAGTCAACAAAAACAGCAACAGAGGGCAAAAATCTGGGGGTGACCCTGCAAAAAGGGCCAGGTAGAACAACCACCCAGACCTATCATATGTTAGTTCAAATTTGATCTGATTTTCTATGCTGTGATTCCTTTTCACCATGTTGACATTCCTCCATCTGGTCCTACCGCATGCACTGTTCCAATTACTCTGGTGTTCCTTGCTATATCTTCATGCCACCTGTGTACATGTCATTCACTCTTGTCTCACCTTATTCCTGGTTCTCATTGCTCCAGCATTCGCTAATTTGTGTTCCCTGTTTCCTGTACTAAATGTTATCCACTTGGATCCCATTCACTTCTCACACCTGTTTGAGCCATACATCTAGCTCTTACTCTTCTGATGCAACTTTTGTTGACTCCCTTCTCTGACAACCACACACTTTTTACCATCCAATCCTATTGCTCCATGCATTAATGTGCAACGCAATTTGCTGCACACTTATTCCTTACTTCTCACCCTGGGTGTGATCTCCATTACTACGATAATCTCTGTAGTTGTTCCTTGCCCTAAAAACTGCATGCTTCCCCATCTCTCTGAATTGCTCAGGTGCTCAACGTGAAAGTTCCATGGGCCCAGATCCACTTGGCTCCTGCCTATGATTGCAAAATCTTGCTGGTCTCTATTACTTTTTTTTGCTCCATCCAGTAGTGTGCTGCCCAGATTGCTGCATGCTACCAAATCTATTACCATTCTCCACAACTTGCTTTGATCTTTCCTGCATTGCTTTTCTTGCCACCGTAATGCATCTTTCACCAAATGTTCCCATCTTCTCTGTGATCTCTATTTCTTTATTGTTTGCTGCATCTATTCTGTTCTAGTGTGCCTTGAAGAATTTTCTTTTTCATTGTGATAGATACTTATCACTCCGGTGCTACCCCCAAGTGGTCCACATTGCAATGATACTGTCATTGATCCCCTCCTCTCATGCTATATGCAATTCCCTCTGAACACTACTTCTGGTCCCAACTGCTGCAATGTCCATTGTGTTATTTGTCTATCATGGTAGACATGCATTTCTCAAGTTCCAACATAAACTTAATGCACACGGTTTTAGGTGCTTTCTGCAGTGGTTCCCCACCCCTCTGCTGTACTCCTATACCTCCAGTCCAGTCCACAACATAGTCCACATTGATCTGCTATTCCCTGTACTGCTATCCTGCCTTTGTGCAGCAGGTCCTTCTTTCCATCCACACCCTCCTTACAGCATTCTTCTTGCTTTGTGTGAGTACTGTTTTTAGATTTTGGTTACAGCAGTGGATCTTACTGTCATGCTTTGTCACTGAGCACAGCAGAATGTAAAGGGGCACTATCAGCAACAAGGATGCTCAGCTCGGTAGGTGAACAGACTATTGAGAACAACACTATCGTAACATCAGAATGTTGTGCCAAAAACATTGTCAAAAAATATATCGAGTGTACATACTTACTAAGTAAACAACCAAAATATTGAGTCACAAATATTGTGGAGCAGAATATAAACCAAAAATATTCAGTCAATCCTTTATTCGATTTTGATTAAAAATGATAAAAGTAGACATAATCAGCAGATACATCATAAAAACATAAAAAAGTATAAAAAGACCTGAAGCTTCTCAATATAAAAGAAGTATCAATTTTACAAGGTAAGACAATATTATATAGTGGTTGCAGGGCATAGCCATTTACAAAGCAGTTCTGTTACAATATGTTACTAAGCCCTATTTAAAACTGTCTGGGTTGACTAATACATCATAAAGTGCATAAAGTGCAATTACCAGCAACTTTTCAAGCATTCAGTGTCCAAAAGGCAAATACCATAGAGGCCAAATTTCTGCTGGTCATGATACAGAGTTCAGGCGTATAGCACTCTTCATATAAGTCATAACTGGATAGCATAGCTTTGCTGTGCTCCTCGACATCTTCCTCTGCCTCGTCCTCTTTGTCCCTTGGGTTTCGCAGTCAGTGTTCCCCTCGATGTTTGACGGCCCCGCTGTAGGAGCCGATACTCATCTAAAAAAGTTGCCCGTTTGTTAACCAGCTCACTTCCAGACAAGCGACTGCTTGAGGAGCATGAGTTGTCAGTTTCACTTCCACTCATTGTCGTATTTTCAGAAGCGGTACTCTCAGATGCTCTGTGACTTGTACATATAGTCATATTTCCTGCTGAAAGTTAGTATCCTGCCATTCTTGTGATCCTCGCAGTCTCTTTACTAGGATCTATAACATTCTTCTCGAGCTTGTGTATATTAGTAATCCTCTTGGTAACATGCTCTTCTCAATGTAGACTACATTGAAAAGTGCATGGTACCAAGAGGATTACGAATATATACTATACCCACATATGAGTCACCTAGCCCAAAAATGCTGGAGCAATGGGGTGAAAACTCTGCTACGAGCTCAAGAAGAATGTTAGAGATCCTAGTAACGTATTCATGGATAGATAGGGAAGCATTACTTCAGGAAATCAAGCTACTCAAAGAAGACCTGGAGAAATGCATGGAACAGGAGACACTGAACAAAGAATTAGAAACAATGAAAGGTAGACTGAGGAACCACGAAGAAGATATCAAGAAATGTTTGGTTTTCTACGTGTGAGCAAGGCTGCAGGTCAGCCAAAACGCGTTACGAGAAGCCATTGAATCCTAATTCTTGAGCATATCATGTCGTGGTGTGTCCTGAGAGTGCGTTATTCCCGTTGAGGGGTTTGGACTTCTATAGATACTTTTGCCAGTCTGCTTCGCCGGCGCATGCACCACCTTCCACGGGCCCGTGGTCTGAGAAGGAGCAACATAAGGGAATATATATATATATATATATATATATATGTATATATATATATGTATATATATATATATATATCGAAGCTCCTCCGTTTCTCCGTTTCACAGAACAGAAGCCAGCACTCACGGGGAAATATTGCAAAAATCTTTATTGCTGTAAGCAACAAACAAACGCGTTTGGCGTAGCGCCTTCGTCGGTGTTACTGACGTGCGCGCTGCAGCCAATTTTTAAAAAATATATGCTTTTTAAAAATTGGCTGCAGCACGCACGTCAGTAACACCGACAAGCACTACGCTGAGCGCGTTTGTTTGTTGCTTACAGCAATAAAGATTTTGCAATATTTCCCCGTGAGTGCTGGCTTCTGTTCTGTGAAACGGAGAAACGGAGGAGCTTCGATGTAATCGCGGTGCACTTCCACGACGCCAGCACCCGCCTGCGAGTGCTTCCTGGTAAAGTGCAGTGGAGCAATAATATATATATATATATATATATATATATATATACTGACACACACACATATATATACATTTCTCTAAAGGAAACAATTTTTACTTACATATATATATATAAGAAAAACATATGCAATTTAAAAATTAATAAATATAAAATAGTTTCAATTATTATGAACTAAGTAAATTAATGATATATATATATATATCTATGAAAACAATCTTCAAACAATTTAACAACTACATTAAAATATTAACACTAACTTAAAAATGAAAATAAACAAACAGGCCAGCTTCTCACATGCGTGTTATGCTCAATGAAAGGTAGAGCAGGAACACTCAGTTAAGCTCCCTGAAATTGATGACGAAACATCTGATATGCAGGATGGGCCAACTCAAGAGAAGTCTTGCATGCCAAAACATCACTGCACTTCTGATGATGGTGGCAACTAAGCTGATGCCCACAATAACTTATGGTGCATTGGTGTGTAAGGATCAACCCTATGAGTGGCTAGATAAACAACAATGCATCTGCTATCACCATCTATTTGAGCTGAGGGAGGTATTAAGGTAGGGAGTGAAGCAGAAAAAGGAGTGCCACTAAGGGAGTTAGTTGTAAGGCAGAGGGGAGGTTGATGGGAACAGGGATGGGGGATAAGGGGGAAACTCCCTTTAAAGAAAAAATGTGGAGGAAGTAAAGAAGCAACTAAAATCTTATGTGGAAAGAGCAAAATGTGTGATGCTACAAGAAGGAGAAGTGAGCCTGTTCTGATTCAATTAAATAGGATAGTTGTCAAAAGGGCTACAGTCTGTCAGCACGAAAAATGGGGTAGCATCAGCTTCATTAATGTAAATGTTAATGCAACATATACAGGACAAATGGAATAAAGCATCTACCAATAGCTGCAGTGCAGACTAAGCCCTAACAGTTTGGTACAAAATAGTACTAACAAATGCCATTAAGTGGGGCTTCTTAGGTGAGAGGAAACTCAGATTCATCATACTGTTGTGACAAGTACTGAATTTCACACTGTCCTGGGGGCAGTGCATACAATGTTATAGGGTGCACTTTACCTGTTTGTACCCAGCACACCTGTTAAGGTGAGCTGGGCGCAAACAGGGAACATGCGACCTTTACATAATAGGGCCCCTGAATGTTTAGTCAAAAGAATGAGTCTCTGATTCAGACATGTCATGGCTACACCTAAAGCAAATCAGCTCTCAGCAAGCTGACTCAAGAGGAACTCAAACTCACTTTCTCTTTCACATTAAGGGCCTGATGTGTGAAGGTAGTCACAAATCAGTTGTGTTTTGTGCCCTCTAACTGGTTTGCAGTTCCACCTTCATTTTCGGCCACATGTATGAAGATAGGAGTTTGCGATTACCAAATAGCAAATTTTAGCGATTTGCTATTTGGTAATCACAAAAAGCAATCTAAAAATGTGTGTTTTATGCATTTTACGATACCCGGTGGGTCGCAAATACACCTACCTCATGAATATTACTGAGGTTGCTCTCCGTTTGCGACCGATTGGGAATCACAAAACTCATAGGAATGGTGGACTGCTGGAATCGGCAGACCAACATATCTGTGATTGCTTTTCACTATAGCAATCTTTTTTTAGGTTTTGCCTCCACAGTGCTTGCCCTGTCCTTATGAAATCTATTGTATTTAATATATCTTAAAAGGGGCTCTTATCAGTTCCCAATGCCAAAGTACTGTGTTCATCTGTTTTTGTGTGGAACTTTTTTTTATGCAAGCCTGCTTGTCGGCTTCATGCTTTTCCCACTCCTTTACCCCCACCCTTTTCTTGCTGTTACTCCTACTGTGAGCACTGCTGTAGCTTTAAGAGGGGTGGAGACTTCTAGTTTAACTCCCTACTGCTTCTGACCGAAACTTGACAGCACAGTTAGATTGAGACATCAGAGGCATTCCCACAGCAGAGCTTGTTGCAAGGCATCTTTACACGAGAAGCTGGGAAGAACAGACCAGTGTGGACTCCCATGCAGTTCAAGCACTTCACTGCACCTTGATTGTGCTCTACACGATGCTCCGGCCTAGCACACACCAGCAGGAACCCCAAGTTGCTTCTAAAACAGCCAAAAAGGCAGTATTTTGGAAGTGTAAAAGCATAGCATCGGTGAGCGGCACAAAATCACATTTCACCTAGTCTTGACTATTTAGTCAAGATACTAGCATCTGTAGGGATCAGGTGCGCTCATGGTCGCACTTACCACTATCCCTGTTTGGCAGATCTGCCATATTCAAGATGGTCTCCTTGCCCCGTCTTCTAAATCAGCTTCAGAATCACCCATACCCAATACTGCCCTCATGGTTCCGACAACTGAATGCAATCCTTGCTCGTTTCCTTTGGGGGCGGAAGAACAGCACGAGTGGCCTTAAGGACTTGCTTCCAGTCTACATATTGCTGGGGTATGGTGACTCCTGATATCCAGGTATACCACCTCCTTATCCTTAACGACACATTTATCACTTATGTTGTAAGTGGCAGTGTTTTTATCTTCAGAGTTGGGTCTTGCATGTTTCCCAGTGTAACCGTCGGACCGCCAACCACTAAAACAAAAGGCCAACTAACACACATTGTTACCATAGTCACAGTTCAGCGCACACTCAGTTCCCCAGACTACTCTTTATGTAAAGTTAGCTTCCCTTTTTAGGTTTCACTATTACATCAATTAATTATATTATTTCCCCCTTTCATTTCATTTTTCAAAATTTTGCTATTACTTACCCACACTATACCACTAGTAACAGCATGATATATTGTCTTGTTTTACACAAGCAAGTCATTAAACTTTAACATGCTTTCTGTAATCTTATATTGTACAACTACTCAGTAAGCTACAACTTACAACCAAAACAGCTTATTATTAATCACATAGTTGAAACCTAATGCATTTACCAATGCTTGTTTTGAAATGCAGTTCGTTATCCTTAAAGGAAAATAGGATGTGTTTCAAAGAGAAAAATGAAAGGTTTTCTTTTCATTTTTTAAGAGTAGGCAGTGGTCCAAATTACCACTGCCTACTATTAAAAAATGTTTTTACAAGCATTCACAAAGGGGAAGGGGTCCCTTGGGGATTCCTTCCGATTTGCAAATGGGTGGTAAAATGTGAATGCTTTGCTACCACATTTCAGTTGCAAAACTTCCACACATACCACTGCGTTTCGGTATTAGGAAGGGACACCCTAAACACGCCCCTTCCTAGTGCCCAATCGCAAACCCAATTTACGATCCGATAATAGGTTACTGAATCACAAATTGGACCTTTGTGCATTGCAAAATGTCTTTTTTTCATTTGCAAATGGCCCGATTCTGTGAATCAGGCCATTTGCAAATGAAAAAAAGCTTTCTGCATCTGGTCCTTTGTGATGAGAATAGTTGCAAATCTCCCATCTCATTAATATTAATCAAGTAGTACGCTATAATATTCTGTCCTTGGGATCTCTCACAAAGTTTAGCAGGGTAAGCTTTGAAATTCAATGCCCAAAAGAATGTAAGTAATGATAACGATGAGGAAAATGTTGCTTAAATTACTGGGGTGCAACATTTTTATCAGGCAAACGAAGTGGTTCATAAATCACAATAATTGACCTATTCATAGCTCATGAAGTTTCATGCTTTTACCAAACCATCTTGCATGTTTTTCATGCCAACTGGTAATAGTTCTTCACGAGTACTACTTAGTGCTGTAAATGGATGTGCTGTTTTTTAGTCTGAGAATAACTTTATAGAAGTGCAAAAGTGATTGGATCATGAAAACCCAAATTCAGAAAAGTTTAAGAACTATTGTACTAATCATAGTATTCTTTAGAACTACAGAAAGTACTGTTGCTGTATTTGATTGGTGTTGCTTCTGTTCTTCATCTTGTACTTACTGTTTTGATCATCTTCATTATTTTTATTACAGTCCTTAAAGAAAGCTGTTGGTCTAGCGAACAATTCTGAAATTTTGAATCAGAAGTTATACAGATTTCTAGCCTCTTCGAGTAGTTTGCAGAAGTTGTAGTTTTATAGAACTAGTCGTTTCCTCTGATTACTCCTTTTTTTGTGTTTTACTTCCTAATGTTAGTGTAGCAATTCAGCCCTAACGTTTGGAACAAATTAAAGTGGACAGCAAGACCACAAGTGGAGAAATGAATATCATGAATCAGAAACCACACATGGAATAAAAACTAGTAAATGTAATGTATGCCGGAGGCACTGGGTAGTTAAATGGCTAAGCTGTTAAGTTCATCCATGCAAGAATGTCAAATCTCTGTTGCAGATAAAGGCTGTGCAAGTAATACGATTTTAAAACATATATTAACTTCCAGCACATTATGTTTAATATAGAGACGTTATAAATCTATGCGTAACAATATCCAAAGGACATTTACATTGGCACTAGACCATTCATCTAAATTAAGAGCATTTTTTGGCAGTTCAGATTAACATAACATGTTAAAACGTTTTTTGCACACTTGTACATCCTAATATAACCGGGCAGCTCGTCCTGTCGTTGGTTTTTATCATCATTTATTTTTCCCAATATCTCTAAATGATTGGAGACTTACCGAATCAGTACACTTCACATTAACAACAGGGTCTCACGATAAAAGGCAGCAAATCTAATCTCTGGAGTCAACGTAATTTTGTGATCAGCCTGGCCATCACTTAAAAGATATAGGAGCATATGTACAAGCCCCTATCGCCACTACAACGTCACCTATAGTGATGTTGTGGTGGCGATAGGGGCTGCTCCTTATGTACAAGGCAGCGTTAAACCACTTAACGTGGCTTAACGCAGCCTTGTACATAAGGCCCCCTTTCACGCTATGCTTAGCGTGAAAGGGGTGGGCAGTGGGTGTTGCGGTGGGCGTTTCACCGCAACACCCATTAATTTTGATGCTGCCCCCTTTGTACAAGAGTGGCGTACATAGGAGGCAGCGCCAGAATTAAGACCAGCTAAAAACTGGTCTTAAGATGGCGAAACGAGGAGAAATGCATTATTTCTCCTCGTTTTTGCTTTATCCATGTTTGCTGCCTTGTGCATATGGTGCAGCCTTGCGTTTCAGAAGTGGAGGAGAGAGGTGTTAAGCCAGGAAGGCTAACACCTCTCTCCTCCACTTCCTTGTACATATCCCCCATAGGTGGAAATGGGTGAAATTTCCTGTATAATGAAATTTAAAAAAATATTACTTCTTAAGCTTCTCAAAGCAAAGTTTTAAATCCAGACATACAATGATACCGACAATGGGGCAGTCATATTTGCACCAACAGTCCACAATTAACATAGGGGACAGGTGCTCAATCTATATTTGCATGTATGTATGTGGGTTTTTGTGTAGTGCTAAACTAGTCAAAGGAAACAGAGCACTGAATAGGGTCACCAGTCAGAAAGCAATAAAATTCAATTAAATGAATAACTATTTTAAAGAGATACAGAAGCATTTTTCAAGGCACAAACACCATTTTTCACTGTTCCGATATTGAAGTTGACCCAAATAAATGCTGTGATGCTCTGAGCTCAGCCTAGTGGGCTCAAAGCTTTAACCCATCCACCAAGACCACCTGAAAAGCTCTACGAAGACTGCTGATGTTGACTCCATCTGCAAGCATTACCATCATGAAAGGCGTGGCTGTGGCTGGGCAACCCCTCACCCCACTCTTATTGTATTGCAATACTAGCAGAAATTCATTACAAGTGGGCTAGATGTCACTCCCTTCTCACCCACAAGTGGACAACCACGAACCTCAACTCCATTTAAAGACACTGTCCAGCAGATCCACAGAAAACCACACACAGTCATACTAGGCATGGTTGCACTGTTCTTTTAAACTGAGTCAGAACGGGCCATGTTAAATGACACAGCCTGTGCTTGATCCATGTAAAACACTTCATATCAAAAGAGATTTATAAGTTCACCAGTTATCTTAAGAAGGCCAAGCTTTATATGCTAATAAAATGAACATATCCACCCCATACTTTCCAAACACCAGTACAGAGAACATGATCATATAAGGTCAAGTAGTTGGATTGTCATTATTCTTAAAGCATGCTTGTCATGCTGTTGTCTGTTTGTGTAAATATCAACCCAGGTCCATTTCATTAACTCACCCTGGTCTTCATCTTCACACACCACCCCAAGAGCTCGACTGCACAGAAACCCAATCGTTGGCCATCAACCTGGAAAAAGGCACTGGGCCATCCATTCTCGTCAACTCCGAAATGTGTTATCCCTCTATGAAATTGCTGCTCTACTGTGACATGCTGAGAAGAAATCGGAGGCAAACTGGTGTCTTTCCGGACACCATTTCACTGGACACTGGTCTCTGGCCTCTCAAAGTCTTTATTTCATATGCACACCGTTATCTTTCATATGATATCTTTCAATTATGCTCAGACAGTCACCACAAAGTAGATGGCAGACTAACAGTGACCATAAATCCATGACATTCTCTCTTCTACCAACACCATCCTGTTAACTTCCATTTGTGAAACAAATCCTGGTGAGTGGCTCACTGAAATCATCTGTGTCCATGATTATTACACTTCAAAAAGTAATAAAGAGTGTGCAACAGAGGTTTAATCTGCATCTTTTACTAAAATATACATGGGTCTATCAACCCCTCAAGTGCCTACTTACCACCATGAAAGTTGTTTTCAACCATGTACAACCTGGTCATAAATTGATAGGAGCCACGCCCTCATATAATTCTAACCACTAGCAATTACAAAACAATCCTTGAAACAGATCTTCATCTTCTCCAGAGTCCCTGAAAACGTGACATTATCCTCTCCCATTCTTCCTCTGAAATAATCTCAAGAAACACAGTTGCAATAGTCAAGAAATCCATCTGCTACAGTTTAGATACTCGCATCACCTGCACTGTGTACTTGGACAGCCACCTCAAATATGTGCAATACTGAATAATGTAAACACATACACCGTAGAAACCCCTGCTGATGGTACAGGCTGCTTTCCACAAAGAAGTCTGAAAGCTGTAGCCCTAGAGCTGTAAGGACACATTCTTATTGGATTTTCACTCTGGCAGCTCTCTGTGTGTACCTAGCTTCCACACATTTAATAGCCATAAAACCTGGTCCCTTAGCATCTGTAATGAATCTGTGACATTAAACTGTTACAAAATCACAATATACTTGGACAGTTGTTATTTGGCATTCGATTCCCAGAAGGAGGAAAACAGGAAGTTCCTGTGGATTTCTGTTAATGATGTCAACAAGCAGAATATAGGCGGAGACATAGAAGGGTTGCTATGGGCCCCAGATCATGTAAGGAAAATAGGTCCAATTCACCCCAGTCAGGAAGTAAAAGACTATGTAATGGGAGTACATTGGGCAACTCAGCGCTCTAAGCTCCGGGGCCACTGCACTTGCTCAGCCCATGACAGTTAAAACCCGAATATGGCAAGCTAAAGAATATATTTCCTGGACAATTCCTGTACTCAACGTCATTATGACAAGAACAAGGGTAGAAAAGTGTTCCTTGTTTTATCAATGTTGTCTTATTTCCCTAAGACCCCAATTCATATTACATCTCCCCTCTTTCTGAAGAACAGTCATTTTCAAGAGAAGGGGTGTCCATATAATTTGCGGTCTCCTCTCTTGCTCATCTCATTAGGTCGAGCCTGTCAGCGCGCATGTGCTATCTGCAAGACCTGCTGTTATCATTAAAAGCACTCTATTCCCACCTCCTGCTTACCGTTGGCGCATTCCAGCATCACTCTTCTTTGCAGCCTCCTGTCTTCACTTCCTTTCAAGGCTGAGGAGCACCAGTAAAGTACAGTGTACAAACACTTGCTTTCTTTATCTCGTGTTTGGGAGAACGTTTTTTTAATTGATTCTTCCTGCCCGTCGCTGCTTGTTTTGCCGTCTGCTTCCATTGCTCCTTGTTTCCTTTTACGTTTTCTCTCCCTACCCCCATTATGACTTGACCGCCCCTCAGAGATCGCTATTTTTTAATTTAAATTATTAGATACCATGATTTGTATATTTACATTAGTAGATTAAGTGATTCGCTAAGAATCACAAAATGTTGAGCCAACGCCGAGGCTCCCCAGCTCCGGAGTCTGCAGCTCTGACCGCTGAGCCACATCCTTTCCCTCTGGCGATAGCACAATATTATATATATATTTGCTTGCTATGCAAACACTTTCCATTAGAAACTACTCACGAGCAAATTACAACAGGGAAATGTTAATCACCAAATCTAGAAAAAACATAAAGGCATTCTTGCATTGGTTATTAACATTTCTCCATTGTAATTTGCCCCTGTGCAGTTTCTATTGGAATGTGTTTATATAACAAGCAAA
The DNA here is from genome assembly GCA_963921515.1 of Calotriton arnoldi. NCBI lineage: Eukaryota > Metazoa > Chordata > Amphibia > Caudata > Salamandridae > Calotriton > Calotriton arnoldi. The sequence continues at coordinate 1,288,729 of CAWUFW010001960.1, read as the reverse complement.
TGTATATAATATTGGGCAAATCAGTATTTACTAAATGCCTACTATTTCAGAACACTGGGAAAATTATATCATACAAGCTCAAGTGCAAAGTGAATATATTTTATGTTTGCTTTTACAAAATGGCTGCTAGAGTCACACCTACAAAGGATGGCTGCAATTAAACTTGGGTAGCAGTACTTTGTGGGAGGGGTGATCACGTGACAGTGCTGGAATGCCTGGTAAAGATGACCGCCATCATTCTGTTAAAAGGGGGAAAGTGTCAGAACCTAACAGCATGGCTACAGCAGCATCAGTAAGTGACTTCTAAGACCAGGAGTGCTGTGCTAGCAGCTTCGGGAGGGTAGTCTGAGAATACCACCTGTGGCATGTGTGCGCTTGGCTGCAGGGAATCCTGCCACTGAAATTCACTGTGGTTGACCCTGGCTGTATGTATTTGTGACACATTACTTGGGATTTACCACTTTTGCTGCAGCGCACGTTTATTTTTATTCAGTTGTTTACTATGGCCGGACAGGTGTTAATGAGCTTGCCTCTCCTGCTGCACGGGAAGAGACAATACTGCTCTGGATGAGATTACCAAGCCCCATGTGAGCCACAAACAAGATGGTCTCATGCACTAAAAAAAACACAAAAGCGTCCCTTTTTTTCTTTTACTTTTACTTTTACGGCGTCTCCTTTGCTGCACCAGAAGAGACAACAACACTGCTCTGGATGGCATTGCCCAGCCATGGGCCAAAGCATCATTCATCCATAGTCTTACATTTAAACTTGGATTCAGCAAATGCACAAAAGCGGCATCTGCCTGCAGCACTGCTGCCAATTTCGGTTGCACTGCATGGTGTCATTAACATTAAAATATTGCGTCTCAATATTGTGATGGTGAGTGTTTTGTTTAGTTCAGCAGCCCACCGATCCCTGCAAAGCACTGGGGCATAGGACAGGGCACAGGAAGGCCAGCAAACAGGGTCACTTGGCACAAAGCCAGCAGTCCAAAACGGCGGTTCCTCCTGGCACACAGCAGTCTTCTGTTGTAGAACCAGCATTGTCCAGACACTGCGGGGATATTCACAAGAACGGGCGATAATTATCACCAACCTAGGCTAACGCAAGTTAACACAACGCCGTACATTGCGGGAATCTAACGCCGCGTCAACGGCGTATTCTCAACACGCCGGCAACAGGCATATAGTGCCCCGATAACGCGTCAAATGTCTGCGATAAATTTACCGTGACGCCAATAAAAAAGGAAACCCGAATGTGAAAAAAGTGGCGATGGGCCCAACAGGCATAAAATCATCAGCGATAAGCAGCGCCAGGCCTGCAATTCCCACGTCAGGCGGGAAAAATCACCATAAAAGCTGCAAAAAAAAAAAGAGAAATCAAAACCCAAACCCAAACAACTGAGAAGCACCATGGAGGACGCTGGAGCTACTACAGAGCCCAACCAGTACCCCACAAACCCTCCGGAGGACCAGCCAGGGACCTCGGGGAAGGAGAAGGGCAAGGAGAAGAAGAAGAGGAACCCGCGATTCAGTCCGCAGGAAAACAAGATCCTGATTACGGAGGTGATAGAACACCACCAACAACTGTTCATCACCTCCACTGTGTCATTGGCAACTAAAAATGCAATATGGCAGTCCATCTTGGCCAAGCTGAATGCAGTCGGAGTGAAGAGAAGGGAAGTGGACGAGTGCAAGAAGCGCTGGAATGATGTGAAGCGCAAAACCAAGCAGAAACTCGCCAACAACCGGAAAGCAGCAATGCAGAATGGAGGTGGGAGTCCAGCGCCACAGCAGGAGCTGGATGAGACGGAGGAAATGGTGTCCACAGTCATCAGTGGGGAGACGGTGGCAGGAGTTGGGGGACCGGACACTGCACAACATGACCTGACCCAACAGCAACAGGGTGAGCAACGACCAGGGACTGGGGGGACGGGGGAAGATGGGCACAACGGCACACATGCACAATTAAGTATAGCACAGTGCGGGGGCATGGCCGAGCCGAGCAGCAAGATGGCCGCTTTGTTGAGAGGCTCTGCCAGCCAAACACATTATTCAGCATTTATCTGAACACTAGGCGACGATCCAGGGACACTTATCCCGCAAACACATACTATGTTGGCAGCTGAGCACTCTGCTGAAGTTTGGCTCGGAGAGGTGCGCAGCGGGGTGCGAAAACGGCAGGGCGAGGCTGCGGTCTGGAGCGGTCTGATGTGTGGAGGCAGCCGAGACGCATTGCACGCCCACGCCCAACAATCGCGGGCAGACTCCTGGCAGCAGTGACCCCCTTGGACGACTGAGAACCCGAGACAAGCGGTGATACAGTGGTAGCTGCCCGGGAGAAGTGCGGCGGGCTGAAGGAGAGGGAGAGAGCAAAGCAGCCCCGCTGGAAGACAAAGTGCCGAGCGACTGCCCTCCCACAGTGCATTACATGTGAGTAACGGATCGGAAGTGCGGCGCCAGGGCTATATGAGCAGTGGGGGCCCCGCTGTGGAAAATCCGCTCTAGAGCCGAGGACCTCCGGCTCCTTGCTTGCGGAGGCGCTGCTCTGGCCTGGCGCGAGGGCAGGGCCGGGACGAGGGCTGTATCTTGCCGGCTCCCTCTGTTGGGCCTGCTGGGTGCTCTGGAGCACTGTGCGGAGCGGAATAGACATCCGAATGGGAAATACGGGGCCCCAGGACACTGCGACTAGTCTGAAAGGGCACCCGGGGACAGGGAGACCTCAGCGCGGGACACTGTGCAGCGCTGCCGTGCCAAGGAGACGGCACGTACGATCAATGAACTCACAGACGGCCCCCGGGCTGCAGAAGCTGCGCGAGGCTGATAATTCGGGCCACAGTGGAGATGCCTTTGTCCTAGGCCGCATCTGACATCACCCCTTCCAACTGTGGTGAAGTGCGCATGGATGTGGGTGAAGGACTGGGAGAGATAAGTGTAAAGCTGCGTGCACCTCGCCGGAGGCGGTGAATTGCAGGCGCTGCGCGACGTTGTGGCTGCCCTCATCAACCACCCAGACTCTGGGCATATACTTAGCACTGGCTGAATGCCCTGGGGGACGATCGGGGGGAGCCGTGTCACTAGCGGACCCATACACACGTGATTAGAGCGGGGAAGCGCTGTACTGACACACCTCCCGGACCACGTCCTTGACATCTTCTGCGACGGGGAGCGACGGACCTGCTGTGAACCGAAGGAGGCACTGGAGTGAGCAGCATTGGCTCCTGTGCCGCACGCCGCCTTGGCGTCCTCCCCTGTGCCTTTGGAGACTGGCCCTGTGGGGCTGGCCTCGCTGTCTTTGCGCGTAGGGGTGAAGAAGCGCCGCTGGAAAACCACAATGGGCAAAGCGGATAACAGACAAGCCAAAATCTCCTTCGAGAAGCGCGCAACGCGGCTTCTGGACCCTGACTCCACACCAGTAACTATAGTGCCAGAAACGCAGATGGACCCGGAGCCAGACGACGACATCAGAGCCATGCTATGGGAGGTCAGAGGCAGCCTGCGGGCGATTGACTCAATACTCGACTCCCTGGCGCAGAGGATGGACCACGTGTCACAGAGAGTGGACAAACATGAAAGCCAAATCGACACGTTGGAAATGCGGGTTTCGGACCCAAAGGACAGGCAGGAGGAGACACAGGGACGCCTATTGTAAATGGACAAGGTGCAGGAGGTCATCAAAGCCCGCAACGAAGACCTTGAAGCGAGGTCTAGAAGGAACAATATACGCATAACGGGCGTGCCAGAGTCCTCGAACATTAACAACATGAAGCAATTTGTAGAAGGGTTGCTGAAAGAACTATTTGACTTGGAACTCTCCCCTATGTTCCTAGTGGAGCGCGCCCACCACACTCTGGGCCCTAGGACCCCCCGGGTGCTCCACCACGCCCGATCCTGGCCCGATTATTGAACTACAGAGACAGAGACACTGTTTTACGAATGGCCAGAGAGAAAGGAGAAACACATCATCAGGGCAATAGAATTGCGTTCTACCCAGACTTCACGCAGGCAGTACAGGCGGCGCGCAGAGAATTTATCCCTGCTAAGAAGATATTATTGCAGTCGGGCACGAAATATGCAATGCTTTACCCTGCTAAGCTCCGGGTGCACACCGGAGGCAAGCCTCTGATCTTCACCGAGGCGAGCGCCCCCCTGAAGTATGCCAAGCAAAATGCAAAGAAGTCACAACGCAGAGACGGGGCGACTTCGTCTCCCTCTGGCAGTCAGTTAAGTGACAATGATTAAAGCTAGTGGGATGTGTAACCACCTGGTAGATTGAGTAGGCCAATCTCTGTCTGAATGTATACCAACAATAGGAAGGTTATCTTTTCTTTGCCCTATGCCTTTGAGTCCAAATGTTTACATGGCCTACATGGTATTTTTTCTGTCAGTGTTAAATAAAACTGTTCGGCCACCCTGTTCTTATGCACCAGGGGTGTATGCAGGTGAGCCCACGCCCCTCTGGGATGATTCCCTGTTGCCCTGAGTTTCGAGGGCTTACATGCGAAGGGGGTCGTTTCATATGGGATGCACAACCTGATTGGGGGGTTGGTGTGGGAGGGGGGCGGGACGGGAGGGGTGTTGATTGTTATGTTTTGTTACAGTACATGCTCAGCCCAGGAACGCTCTGTTACACAATGGAAAGCGCAACACATGGTCCGCCGCCGCGCCTCATACAATGTGGTATTGACATGCCGAGAATGGCGACACCTGGCGGGGAGTCAGGGAGTCGTCGAATTTGAGACGACACATGCTTGCACCACGACAATACACTAGGCCTCTAAATGTCTACACTGTCTTGCCTCACTTGGAATGTGAGAGGTCTTAATGACCACCGTAAGGCGAGGTTAGTGCAATCCTACTTGGTCAGAGAGAGCGTGGATATCTGTCTCCTGCAGGAGACCCATCTTCGGGAGACAGCTAGCCCGGCTAACCACAAATAGATGGAGTGAGGTCCACACTGCCAGCTACTCTGACTACTCCCGTGGGGTAGCGATCCTCATACGCAGAGGGGTGCCCTGGCAAACACAACAGGCGATATGTGACCCAGAAGGTCGGTACATTATTTTAAAAGGGAGCCTATTCCACCAGCCGATTATGGTGGTAAACGGCCCGAACGTGGACGATCCCACATTTTTCCTACAACTTTGGCACAAGATTCAGACACTAGGGAATGCTGCAATACTTTGGGGCGGGGATTTTAACATTGTGCTGTCACTGACGGGGGACAGAGAGGGGACAGCCCGCGCACATCACCCACAGGCGGCAGCAACACTGAACAGCATTATATTAGATCATTACTTGGTTGATTCGTGGCGCGCGCTGGACCCCACGGACCGTATGGGAACGTGCATCACCCCTCACCACCAGGCTTCGTCCATATTGGACTTTTGGCTACTGACACGAGATTTACATGTTTGGGTCACAGAGGTCACACATTATTCGTGGACACTGTCTGACCATGCCCCGGTGGCCCTGTCTCTCAAGGTCCCGAAGCCCTATCAACAGCCGTTTACATGGCGTCTGCCACCTAGCGCACTACTAGACACTGCCTTCTGAAAAAGCATTAGAACACATATCCGTGAATATTTCGAGCACAACACTGGATCGGTGGCTACTGAGAGCACGCTGTGGGAGGCGTTTAAGTAGTGATACGAGGGCATTGCATCGCTGGCCAGGCAGGAGTGCTTCGCGATATCCAGGGCAGTCTGAGCAGACTAGAAGGTGAACTTCAGGCATTAGAGACACAATACTGCGCAGAACCGTCCCCTTCGACATTAGTTGACATACGTACTAAATTGACGGCCTTCCAGGAGGAGGCGGAGCGGAAAACTAAATTTTTACATAAACATGCGACAGCAAGACGTTACGGGGAGGGAGCTAGATCGGGCAAAACACTCGCCAACCTACTGAGGGCGCCTAGAGGGTCCCCATTCATAACTGAACTGATTGCTGCAGACGGGACAATAGCGCGCGCTTCGCCGGACATTTTAGACACCATGAGGGATTTTTACGCCCAACTCTACACCTCAAACTCATGAGTGTAGTCTGTTTTGCGATATTACTTTGATTTAATTGAGCTCATATGGCTGGGTAGAGCGCACCGAAAGTATCTAGAAGCCCCGATCACGGTAGAGGACATCCGGCAGGTCATTGGCGTATTACCTGCAGATAAGGCACCTGGGCCGGATGGCTTGACGGCCAAATTCTATAAAGAATACTCCGAATTATTGGCACCGCGGCTCTTGGCTGTATATCAGGAGGGCATGGAGTCTGGCGAATTGCCTGCCTCAATGTGGGGGGCCATCATCATAACTATTTTGAAACCCGACAAGGACCCTTCATGGTGCGATTCGTATCGGCCACTTTCCCTGATAAATCTAGACGCAAAATTTTTCGCTAATCTCCTGCCCATCGTCCTTCAGCCGCTACTTCCTTTGATCATTCGCCCGGACCAATCCGGCTTCATACCGGGGAGATCTACCTCCCATAATCTCAGGAAACTGTTTGCTCTAATACACTACCTTGCCACACATGTATCGGCCATTGCGGCACTCATGGACGCAACTAAAGCGTTCAATTCCCTAGAATGGGGGTTTCTGTTCCCGCTCCTCCAAAGGATGGGCTTCAGCCCCATTTTTATCCAACAGATAAAACTGCTGTATGCTATGCCCACGGCACGCCTGAGGGTGAATGGCCTGATCTCAGCACATATTGCTATCACAAGAGGCACCAGACAGGGTTGCCCGCTGTCACCCCTACTTTTTGCCATCGCCACTGAACCGCTTGCAGCCTGAATCAGACAGCACCACACACACCACAGCATAGGATTCACAACAAGAGGCCTTACTGTGTCCCTATACCCGGACGAAATAACACTCTACATGGTAGACCCCAAAGACAACCTTGCACCTATGATGCGAGAACTGGTATGACACAGAGAACTGTCCGGAATACGGATAAACTGGAATAAATCAGTCATTGTCCCCCTCAGGCCCGGGACGCGGCTCTGTGAATCTGAATACCCCATTGAGTGGGCGATGGGATCAACGCGCTACTTGGGGATATGGATAAGTAATGACATGCAAGAGCTCTGGACTACAAACTATGGGAGAGCGGTGGACTGGATTGGGAAAGAGTGAGCCGCTGGAAGACGCTCCCTCTCTCATTGATAGGAAGGATTGCGGTAGCTAAGATGATAACTCTACCCAAGCTATTGTACCTATTTGTAAACATCCCCATCCCTCTCACTATGCACTACTTTAAAACTCTGAGGTCCCTCATGGTGGAGTTGGTGTGGGCAGGGCGGCAACCTAGGGTATCCTGGGAGACACTTACGTTACCGCAGGCACACGGTGGACTGGCGGCTCCTGACTTTACCCTCTACGCATACAGCGCGCAGGCACAGTTCTTACATCACTGGACACACCCCACGCCCTTCCAACCTCACGTGGCCATCAAATTAGATAGGGCGGCACCGCTTCCTCTAGATACTGCTGTCTACCAGTCGTATAAGAGACCGCGGAATGAAGTCGACACTGTAGAAACACTGCGATGGGCATGGGCCGGTATTTGCAAACGGGCGAAATTGGAGCTGCTATATGCGCCCTCTATGCCACTGGCCAATAACCCCACAATACCCCCACTTATGGAACACAAAGCACAGAAGCGAGCGCAGATGCTTGGGCTGTGGGTGGGCAATTACCTCTTCCCGGGAGACACCTTTCTAACAATGCAACAGATGTGCGGCCCTGCGGAGCCATCGGCGGCGGACATGTTGCTGTACTACCAACTGCGCGCTTCTTGCAGAAGCAGATTTGGTACATTCCCGAGCCCCCCCCCCCCTGCATTGGCGGCACTTGAAAATGTAATTGCGGTGGAGTCTGGTCGCAAATTAATCACTCGAATCTATACCATTACGCAGCGCGAATCCCCGATTATTATTCCGGGAGCCCGCGCGGCATGGGAGGTGGACATAGGGGAGGAGATCACTGAGGATCAGTGGAGACTGGTCTGTGGACAGTTGGAAATGCTGTCTCCCAATTATCGCCTTAGACTGATCCACTTTAAGTACATGCATAGGCTATACCGGACTCCGGTGCAACTACACCGTATGGGGCTACAGCCAGACGATCGGTGTTGGGGATGTGGGGCCGCTCGGGCGACATTCTTACACATAGCATGGCAGTGCGGCCCTATAGCTGATTTTTGGATGCAAACCCTAAAACACATTAGCAGCACACTTGGGCAGGAGCTGCCCTGCACGCAGCTGGTGGCGCTGCTGGGTACTGTCACTGCTGTCCCGCCGAAACTGCGGAAACTAGCGGCCATGCTCCTGCTTATGGCCATGCGCCAGGTGGCTCTGCAGTGGAGGGCGACTTCCCCACCAACGGTGAGGGGCTGGCTCTTGAGCGTGACTCACTGCAAGACTCAGATGGAGGGATACAGGGAGCAAATGCCAACTAGAGCTCGCCCCCGGGACATCTGGGAACCATTCGTTAATTGGCTAAGCACTATAGTCACAGATGATCCTTAATGGGGATGTTGAGAAGGGATACTGGTAGAGATGTGCTGCAGTACTGGGATGCTGCCATACCGGATAGGACAATGATTCCTGTGTAAATATTAGTGTAAAACTGTGTGTATAAAACTCTGCAATGTGTGTGATGAATTGATACTGTACACAGGAGGACATCACCTGTACATCAATGACTATGTGGTCCAAAAGCAAAGTACTGTTGTTTTGTTGTATGGATGTTTGTATTTTTACATATGCAAATAAAAACAAATAAAAAAAATAAAAAGTATAGCACAGTGCACACCCACAATGACCATGGATCATGTCCCAGATCTCCCTGGCATACTGCAGCACACATAGAAACAGCAAGTAGGCCCCCGTTGACAATGTGCCCAGAGGGGGCCCTCCCCACACATCACCAATCTTACAACAAACCCATGCATGTGCAAACCCATGCACATGCACAAGGCTGGCCCTCCACGGGGCAACAATGTAAAGTGGGGTATGCATGGCCATGTACAGGTCCAGCTACAACACTCCACCGAATGTGACCAAAACATTCTAATTCACACAGATGTGTCATGTCTATTAGCAAGCAAGTATGAAATCATGGATGAATGCAGGGGCAGTGATACCAGAAAAATGTTCTTCCTGGGAACTGATATCATTGCGCATGTCTGACCGTGACCCAGACAGGCAGTGAGAAAACTAGGAATGTGTGAACCACCTGTGGGCCCAGTGCTCCTAAACAACAATATCGCAATTTCCCAACTTAGCCCCTCGTCAATGTAGGAAATAGGGCTGTGTGTAAAAATGCCTAAGTCCAAGTTATGTGGATGCCACAGCTTGGAGCAATGATTTGTTTGAGTGTGCAGTGGTTGGACTCCTGGGATGGTCTGTGCGTAAGTGTGAAGGTCATTCCATGCAAGAGAACTGCGAGCAAGGACCTCTGTGTGTGGGGTGTGTATGCGTTGGTCCCTGGTTAGCGCTGTGCATAGTGTGGGAGTCGTCATCAGCTGCTATGGTATCTCTCAGGGAGAGCCGGGCGCATGCAACTCCAAGGTCGGAGGTGCAGATGTGCTACTGCCTCCAGTACAGACAAAGGAGCTCTCCTCCCTAACGTTAGTTTGTCATCTGCTAGCATTCTGGAAGAGTGATGTGGTTGGGGGGATGTCACTGCTTCGCCTTCCGGCACGGTATTCCTGCTGCCTATTTAGCTGGTGGGCATCTCTCATGTTGCTGAGGTGTTCACTGTGCCCCCATCCCCCTTACGTCCATGTTGCTCATGTTGTGGGACTTGAGTCACAGGGTACATCTCTGCATCAGGGTGGGTCATATTTGACCCCAAATGACACCCGCTATTACATAATTGACCCCAAATGACACCCGCTATTTCATAATTGACCCCAAATGGCACCCGCTAGGTCATAATTGACCCCAAATGACACCCGCTATTTCATAATTGACCCCAAATGACACGGGCAAATTCACACCTGACCCCGAATGACACCCTGTCTGATTTGGAACACCAATGACAACCTACATGTCATGTATGTGTACACATGTGATACGCTGATGAGTGGGAATACGTACTACATCTGACACCCTGAAATGGTATTCCGAATACGTGACACCCTGAACAGCCCCTCTGTACAGAGGCGACATACCCACCATCTATTTGCATATGTGAGATTGTTAGCACTCAATGTTGCACTTACACTTGTCTGAGTGATGTGCAAATGCAAAGAACTGACATGCACACAGGGAATGTGTGTTGCAATGAATATATCTGCACATGCTGGTCATGTGGTCATTCCGTACTGCACCATGTTTGCTAAGGACTGTCACAATGTGACGTGCCCATGCGAAGAAATTGTCAATAATTGTGTTCCTTCGGGCCATTCCTGCTGCAGCTGCAGTGGGGTGTGGGCCACCTGCCTCATCTCCCTCATCATCGTCCGGTGCATCTGGCACTTGGATCCATGGGGCATTGCTGCGTATACACATGTTGTGCAATACACAACATGCAGTGATCAATTTGCACACTATTCCTGGGCTGTACATAAATCTACTACCTGTGACATCCAGGCACCTGAAACGTGACTTAGACACGCCAAATGTGTGCTCAACAATTTCCCTGGTGCGTTTGTGGGCCACATTGTACTGCCTCTAGGCCGGGGTGTTCGGGGCTCGGAGGGGTGTCATCATCCATGGGCAGAGTGCATATCCCTGACCACCTGTGAGAGGTAAGTGAGACCAGTGTAAACTAGTGGTTCTGCATGCTGTGTTGGCACACTCACAAGTTTTGTGGTGTGTGATTTGGGTGACTTTGGGATTCATGTTCAGGCAAATGTGTGGGGACAATGTGTGTTACGTAGCCTCACAGCTGCTCCTCCCTCCCCCCGGGCCTATTCACCTGTGAGCGATGCGCGCTCGCATCACTTGCACTGCTAGGGCACACCTTAGTCATGCCTGTCTGCGCATGTCCGCAAGCCTGACAACAACACTGCAATGTTGGCCGTTGAAGGTGGGCGGCCACATGTGTGTAGGCCTTGGTAAGGATAGGGCGGACACAGATGTGGAGTCCAGGCCTGGCTGAACTCGTGCTGCGATTGGGCCTAGGCCTCTGGCTCATGCTGCGGCAATGAAGATATACACACAACAGTTGGCATGTATGAGCCAAGACACCGAGCGCTCCTCCATTTTCCGTTTGTGCGAGCCCGCACTCCGGGTGCATGCTACTGTCATGTCATGTCATGTGGGTAACACGATCAAGCATGAAACGCTTTGGGTACGAGTGGCGGCTCCCATAGAGGGCTTGCCACTTACACATGTAACATGTACTCTTGGCCATCAGCACGTGGGACCCCACGCTGTAGGCAACACTCTGGCTGACGAGGCAGTAGCCACTTGTTCAGTAGCAGCAGTCACAAGGTCTGTGACAAAAGTCGATACCGACACACTGGCAGCCGTGGCGGCTACCAGAGACGGGACGTAATACCCACAGGGCTTTCTGTCCAGATATGAATACCAATTGTCCCCGGAACAAGTTCCGACAGTGACAATTCCTTCCGTTGGGGATCCGCTGATTCCCAACGAGGACCACAGACATGCTTTGATCACAGCTGCACATGAGGGCACGGCTTCAGTGCAGGCCGGTGTATCGGCAACGGTGTACCTCTTGCAGCAAAATCCTGTTTCCGCCCCCACATGGCATTGCTGATAGCTCTCTGTGGCCTTCTGTTCCCACTATGAAAGCAAGCTTCAACAAATTAAGGAGGCTCGAAGCACTGTTATTCCAACATGAGGTTGCCTTTACCTTGGGCCGTGAAACATTCGAGCTACAGGTGGCTCAGACATCAAGTGAAATACAACCCCAATTAAATAGCAATGGCCTCCCACATTTTGGGGAGTTGATACACCAATTATACAATGTATCTGGCACAGGAACCTTGCACTATTTTTTTAAATTGTTGGGCACAGGTCTTGTGTCCTCGTTTCGAAGGATATTTGGTGTGATTCTGGCTTTTATTCATTCCATTCTTTTCCAGCGCTATTGGCTGGGTTGCCGTTGATCCTGTTGCTCGCTGGTGCTGTCCTGGTACTTGTATTACTACTTCGTAATGGCTGCCCTTCATGTGGTACTCGATCATCCGGTCCAGCTGGAGCTGTACCGTAGGCGATTGCGGAATTCCTTGGTTGCCTGCCAATGGCTGTTGTGGGTGCTGCCTACAATGTGACTTACAGATACACATACTTTACATGCGTACATCCAGTTTTTTGGTGCCGCGACTGTCCCTTCTCCTGGGCTTTGGATTTGTGCCTTTCAAACGCCATACGGCCTTGCCCTGATTATGACCTGTTGCTGTGGCCCCTATTGCATCATGATCAATCATGTGCAACTGGTACCCACATGCTGATGGTGGCCGTGAATGGAGTGCCGGCAGAATGGGACATCTGTGAAAGGGCGTCGTGCCTGCTGCACCACAGCTACATTGAGTACGATACAGGTTGTCCGAACATGCTTTTTGAAGCTATGGATGATGATGGGCACGTATGCTCCTTGGAGTTGTTGAATTGGGTGTTGTCCCTCCTTGTCTATGAGGAGGGGGACCGTCTTTTGGAACACCTTGCCGTCCAAGGTTCAACGGATCTCATATGATTCCGATGATTAATGTTCGACAAGACATTTTTGTTTTCTTCTTCTTCTCGTATTTTACCACTAATCAACCTCATTCTGGTTCTGATTCTATAGAACTTTGCCCCTGCTATGCTCAGTGCTTTGACTCTGCTTGCGACTTGGACCTTGTTTTTTCTATTCTTCTGCAACCTGGCCAGGGGAAGGGTCTCATGTGGCTTTCAGGGACCCCGTTGGCATTTTTAGGTAGAATGGGTCCGGAGGCCATGATGCTGCTTTAACACACGACACTACAGGCCTCTTCGAATGCAAGAATGTGTTCGCTGGCCACATGCAAGCAGCTGGCTGCGCTGGTTCCCTGCTTGTTCCCTGCTTGTTCCTGAAGTTTAGTCTGTACATCGTGAGCAAGGTCAAACAACACCGTCCCCTGTGATTTTGATCTGGTCAGGCCCTGGCACGTTGGCAAAACATACCCTGCAGCTGCTTTTTGTGGGACACGCACCTTTTTCTTGATGTTAGGAGAATGCATGTTACACGCAGACACACTTGAGGAGTGACTTTTCAAGAATCAGGAGCTGTATGGAGCTGTGATGTAGAGACACGATCTATGTCTTAGGGGTATGGGGTCTGCTATGCAGACCCAGGGTTCTGCTATGTTGTCATCTTGGTTTTCCCGTCCATGGGGAGGGAGTGTAGGTTTGATAGTCCTGTCTCCAGGGTCAATGTACAATTATTTCTCCTATTATTTGGTATGGACTTGCTACAATGCTGACAATGTTTGTATTCTGCATTCTAATTTTAGTAGTGGCTCGTATGCTGCATTTCAGAGCACGTTAGTTGATATAAACATTTTGGACTGACTCAGTGGCTCTGTCATTCTCTTGTTGTGGATGAGTATGAGAGTCTGAGCGATGGAGAATGACCTGTTACCACGATCCCTGAGTGATTAGGGGAGTGTTGTGTTCTGGGTTGTCTAAACGCCAGTTTCTCAATCTGTGTATAGGAGGGCAGGTGGGACACCATAGCTAGCCGGTCGTGGGCTCGTGGGTACTAAGGCTAAAGGAGGCGTAGCCCCTATATACCATAGTCCCGCATTGCTGTGCATAGTTCTGTGTATGTGCAGACTCCCTACGACACTACATTGCAACATTGTCGATTGAGGGCAGGGTGGCGCCGACTTCACAACAGAGACACACACCATAGTTACTTTGGTGGCCATCCCAGAAGTGGACCACGTCCAGGGCCCCGGGCTGTTAATTCACACTCCTGCGCTGGACTGACTTACGCCGGACCAGCCCACTACGCTTACGCTTACAGGGGTGGTGACATGGCTACATGTCCAGGGTCTTCCTCACTGCCTGAGGTGACATGGTTGCGTCCACTGTCCACGTCAATACAGGCACCAGCAGTATATGTCCTCATGGACATGTCTGTGCTCTGCATATTCAGGTCTGTCCGGCACATCACCGCCACACTTGGCATTGTGTACATTCTCATTCATGGGTCCCTTGCCTCCTTCGCACATTCTTGGTTCCCACCTCTCCCCACCTTCTGCAGTTGTGTGGCAGAGGGGCTATGCCTTTGTGGATGGTTTGTCTACATGTCTGGCCCTTGTTGCCACAGTTGCTTGTGTTGTCGTGTCTGGTAGGTGGGCATGTTTGTTGGCATGTTGTATGTGATTTTGTAATGTGTGCATTCCCACAGTTGTGAGTTGTATAATTGTGGAGTTGAGGTGTGTGGTGTGTTCCGTTGGTGCTTGCCAACGAGCAGTGCATTTCCATGGGTGCCATCCTGGAAGCGCTGGTTGGTGATGGACTGTCGGAGGATGTGGGAGTCATGCACACTGCCTGGGAAGTTGGCGACGGCACTGGTGAACAGTCCCGGGTGGTCCACTTTTGCCTGCACATTGATGGAATGAGTGTGCTTTCTGTAGCAGTAAGTGTGTGCAGTGTCGGCAGGCGGCACGAGTGGGACATGTGTGCAGTGAGTTGCCCCCAACAGGTGCGGGAAGCCAGCTATGGCGTAGATGCCTTGCTTGGTCTCCAGCTGTTCCTGCGCAATGTGGGGGTAGTGAAGGTGCTGGGGTGACAAGCTGATGATGGCATCCAAGACAGGTGTGAGGAACTTTGATGGGCTGGATGTGCGACTCCTCCGACGCTGGCAGTTGTTGTTTGGGAGGTACCAGAGGCCAACAAGTGCAGCACAGCCAGCAGCTCTATCTGCGGAGGGATGTTGGTTGTCCTCTGTGTTGGTGCCGTCATCCTGTGGGCAATGTGGGTCAGGATGCAGTGGAGGGTTGTCCTTTTGAGACTGTAGTGGGCAATGACATCCTCTGGCGTTGAGTCTCTGGGGCTGGTGTGTTTTCGGAAGGTCCGCTGTCTTGTTCTGCGCTGCCTCGGTGGCAGTCCGGGGGGTGGTGGTCCTGGGGGTGGTGGCGGTGGGTGTTGTGGCCCTCTTGGGTCTCCAGGCTGCATGATTGGTAGCTCCATGGCATCTGTTGGTCTTCAGATGTGGCTCTGGGCTGGGCTCCCTTTGTGCTGCAGGTTTTCGTCCTACTTAAGACCAGGTGGAAGCAGGTCTTAAGTCCCTGCTGCTAACGTGCCTTATCGCCTGTTTTTGGACGCATCGCCGATCTGGTTAGTCGTTGGGAATATCGCGAAGTGGTGTTATCGTCGGTTTTTGCACGGGAAAGCCTACTCTGCATATGATTAGCGTTAGTTGTCGCTGTCAGCCTTGGCGATGTTTTTGGCGGCAGCTATCGCAGGGAAACTGACGATGTGGGCTGTTAGCGCGGGCTTGTGAATGGGGCGATGGGTCTATCGCCACTTTCGTGGTGGTAAAGTGCCGCTAAATCGGCGATGAGTCTTTGAGAATATGCCCCTCCGTATACTAAACTGTAACACCTTGCTCCAGTGATATTGTCCATTAATGATGCTTCGTTCTTTACAATAGCCTGAATTTAAATAGTATTTTTACACACGCATAAAATCATTTATTTTTGAAATGTGTGTCATTTACCTTTTATTCCAATTACTATAATACCGACCATATTACTCGACTGAAAATATGTTTTTCCTAAAGCCTCATTTAAGGCAGGAGTTCGTCTATCTGTCTTTGCCTTTCACGCCTTGGTGTATCAACAAGCACTACTGCCTCACAAGTGTTTTATGTGCATCACAAATTATTTTTGGGCCTTCTCATTGCCATGTTCTCTCTTATCAGCGAATCTGAACAGTTTTCTGTAGGAAATACAGAAACATGGCATGTGCTGGATGCATCTTACTTTCAGCACATTGTTCGACTGCTCAGCTATGCCTAAAGGGAACAAAAGGACTGAAAAAACGTGTTCACAAATGAAATTCTTGGATTTATGCACGTGCATTTAAAAGCATCAGTAGAATATCTTGCTGAAAGGAACAGCCATTGTTTAACTTTAAGGTTTTTTTGTAGTGCAGAACAGCCTTGGTTTGCTTCTGAGTGCTAAACAATAAAATAAAAACAATCACAGGCGTACAAATGCCATATTGTGTCTCTCCCATCAGCAGAGACGGAATATTCAATGTCAACAAAGACAAAAGTGGTCATCATTTCCAGAATCAGGTACAGCTGTGTAAGTGGCAGAAATATGGAGTAAAATATGGTTGGACGGTTATAGAGAGCTCCTTCTACAACATGTTGGGTTATGGTAGCTTATAAGAACTATTTTATGGAAGACAATAAATCCAACCTGATTAGCATGCTTTTGTTACCTGTGAGTTACCGTCATTGACCCAAGATTATATCCCCGATCTTCACTCCCAACCTCGGTCATCATACAGCAACCACACATTAAAATATAATAGACAGTGTCGTTGTTACTTGGAAATAAAGTGTACAGACAATGCCCAATAGTAACAGAATCAAAGGAGGCAATCAGCATAACCATGAACAGTATGGGGAACCTAAGTTGCATAACTAACTGTGGAATGGACACATGCTGCTAGGTAAGAAGAGGGCTGATTGTCATACTTACCTACACCAATGATTGCGAATGATAAAAAGAAAACAGCATAGACAAATAATGCATTTAGATATAGCTCTTTTATTATGATAATTAATCATCCCATACGGCAATCAGTAAAACTTAATTCGCTCGAACTATCAGGGCTCAGTACAGTCGAAGTTTTGACATCATATTTTTAGGTCAACGCAGCCCTTCATTTCCCTAGTGCTTGGACTCAGTCTAAAAATGGAGCCACATTGACAAACTCTAGGACGGCGGTGGCATGTGATTGTGAACCCACAGGGTCACGTTGGTATTAGTTTCACCACTACACACATACACCAAACTATACCACCTCACACAATTCCACAACTAACAATTCCAAATCCAACCCACATAATTGCACTCCACACCTCATACATCCACAACGCTCCAAACAAAAACAAATGGGTAAAAGACATTATCATTTTCACCGCCAATAGCTCTAACTCTCGCAAATGCGAGACCTTTTGCATTCCTAATGTTTGTTTTTTTACTGACCTATAGCTGTGAGGAAACATAGGCTGTGTTGCAATCATGGAAGCGTCTAGACCATTCTCACAGCACCTCTCCCAATACTGGTACTGTTACCTTGCCGATCATCACAATACTATTAAAGAAAATGCAGCTTTTGCCTCCAAATTCATAACAATCTTCCATTAAACGTTATTTGTTTAAGTTTTTTCTAAAATATGGAATACAAAGACCTTTGCTTTGATTCGATTTTTGAGGTTAATCTCCCTGCTCTTCATTTCTACGGCTTTTAAAATCGACATGTTCTCTACTCGTTGATTCCTGAGAGGTGCAGATCCCATTGAGTTTTAATCCCACAGACAATACTTTGAAAGCATTTCGCAGTAGGGTGATGAGTGTTTATCCGGTATTGTTAATAATGCACATTTATTTAGGGTTAGCTGGCCAAATTAAAAACCTGTAAAGCAATTTATTGATGGTCAGTAAGTTTATGATTAATCCATCGTCATAACGTTTTTGAATAAAAGAGTAAGAATAGCAAGGTCATTTAAATGTCAAGATGCAGTTAATATGCCTTGATAGTTATTTATTAATTCTTAACAACGCATGAACCTGTTTGTTTGTGTTTGGTGTTCGGGAAATGTAACAAACATTAAAATTGCGCGGTGATAATTGTACCACCAGTAGTTAGTTGTTTATTTCAGAATGTTCTTACAGAAGATGTATCTTGCTGTGATAACATCCGATTCCATTCATCTTCTCAAATGTATTACTTCGCTATAATTGTTAGTTAAGGTAAGAGGAGGATGCTCTTTGGCATTTGGTACTATGTCAAATTGAGCTGTAGTTCAAAGTTTGTTACAGTTTGACTAGATCAGCACCTTTAGCCGCTTCCCCAGTTTATCAGATTTGTATCGGGTTATAAACAAACTTTAGGTTACTGAAAACAAGTAGGCTTCTAGTCTCATTAGTGACAGCGGGAGCAGATGTTCTCAATTGAGATACCTTCTGTGTATATTGACCTGAAGATACATGAATTGAGGGTACTAGGAATGATGATGTAAAGCATCTTCCAGGAATAAGTTCACAGGAGTATTGGAGAAATCCGGCTGCCAAGATTTGAATTCTCATCAGAATCACAGGCTCTTTAGTAAGATTCACCACAGTATTCAACAAATCTATTGCCCCTGTTCTCTTACTAAACAATAGCTAAACATTCAAAAATTAGGTTTGTAGTAGGCGTAGACAAGCTCTCCAAATCAGTACCATTCAGCTTGAGCTCCATGGGTCTTTGGTTTGTATTATCCTCTATCCAATTTACTTTACTTTTTCTTTTAGTTCCTTGAAAGGATGCATGAAGTCATATCCCCTTGGTAGCATTTGCTATTTTATTTTAGGAGTTGATCGAATACAGCAATGGAAAGGAATTTATGGCCATATTTAAAGTTTGGAGGACAGGATACTCTCTCTGAAATGTGGATGATGTCCAGTCCACTGTATTACAAGTGCATTATAGCCTATGGGATTTGTAATATGGTAGACAGGACAGCCTTTATGTCCATCCATCAGACTCTCATTAGGCCCTTAATCACATTCATTCCAAATACTTATATTTGGGTCATTTTAAAAAGCATATGAGTTCAGTCTCCAATAGTCTGGGAACCCGTAACCTAGAAAAAGGTCAAATGAGCAATCAGAGAAAAGGAACAGGATTTAAGGGGAAATAGAGGAACAGCCATGGTCACCCACCTGTTGTGATAAATCTGGTTCAGTAGCTCAATCAGTTTAGGCCCTATTTCCAAAAGCTTGCGTGTACTTGCTTACATCCCAATGCAGAAATGTAGTAAGTTGCATACAGCTGCAGGTCTGCATATGTCATCTTCACTTCCTCGCCTGACTTAAGACTGACTTGCACTTGTAAATAGGTGTATCTTACTTACTCTTGCTTTCATTACACTGCATTCACAAACTTGTGCAAATCAGTGCATTAAGGGTGCTTAATTTACATAAGTCCGCAGAACATAAGCATTCTTTAGTTACCTCTTGAATGCACTTGTGGGCATCCACAGTGGTGTGTCAGTGGAGAGATTCGTTTTCTACACTCACACTCAGCCAGGTGTAACGTTCTTAACATACACAAACACTGGTAACCACATTTCACACACTTATTTGCACACTTAATTGACAACTGAAAGAAGGAGATGCAATGGTTGGAGAAAGGAAGACGTATTAACCCAAATTTCACATGGGGTGTGGAAAAGGAAAATATATGATATACATGGAAAACTAAGCATTTCTTAAATTAATTTCAAAATGTTGACATTTCCTAATCCTAAACTGCTATATTTGATGTAAAATTATGAAATAAGCATATTTACGAATATGAAAAGAGTGTATGGTTTTAGTGAATCCCACGTATTTAGGAATGTTACTTAAGACAGTGTGGGTTTCTCATATTTAATCAATCAATCAATCAGGGGTTGGTAGAGTGCAACTACTCACCCACGAGGGTCTCAAGGCGCTGGGGGGAAGGGGAGTGCTGGGGTCATCCAAAGAGCCAGGTCTTGAGGTCCTTCCTGAACTGGAGCAGTGTGGGAGCTTGCCAGAGGTGGAGGAGGAGGTCGTTCCAGGCCTTGGCTGCGAGGTAGGAGAAGGACTTTCCTCCCGTTCTGGTCTTGTAGATGCGTCGAACGGTGGCCAGAGAGAGGTCAGGTGATCATAGGTGTCTTTTGGGTGCGTGGAAGGAAAGGCGGTTGTTCAGGTATGTTGGTCCAGTGTTGTGGAGGGCTTTGTATGCGTGAGTGAGGAGTTTGAAGGTTAGTTTTCTTTCTATAGGGAACCAGTGGAGATCGCCAAGGTGTTGGGTGATGTGGCTGCGACGGGGGATGTTTAGGATCAGTCTGGCTGCAGAGTCCTGAACGGTATGGAGTTTGCTAAGTAGTTTGTTGTTGATTCCGGCATAGAGAGCGTTGCAGTAGTCCAGTTTGCTACTGATGAGAGCGTGCATGACAGTTTTTCTGTGTTCGAATGGGATCCATCTGAACGTCTTTCGGAGTATGCAGAGGGTTTTGAAACAGATCGAGGATGCAGCGTTGATACGTATAAATTAGCAAAAGGAAAATTACACGTATCAATGCCCACGTGGCAGAGGCCCAGATAACTAAATCAGCCTTTAATGGCGGGGCAATGCTGCGATCCGGTGCTTAGGTGTTCGCGGGTAGAACACACACATAGAGTAACCTAAATCCAAAGGTTAAAGGGCTACATAAAATTGAAGAGTGCTTTAAATCCCCAATGAATGCATGTTTTTCCAAAAATGAAATTATGGAACAGTGAGTGCTTTGCACTGTTTCAAGCCTTGATTTGTCCACCATCTGATCCATCAGACAAGAAAGAAATTGTCTCCATTCCCTTTCCAGATTGTGCAACTTCCCATTGCTGTGCCTCCCTTAAACAAGGTTTTTTTTTTTGTTTACTTACAAACAGATTAATATCATTACATATTGCCTAAGATTACCAACCAATCCATAGTTGTGTAACATCTAGTGAACTGAGCATGTCTAAAAAATAAAGCATGGGGCACTGCAGGGAAATCTACAGTACCAACGTAAATAATAAACTCGTATTTTTCTTAAGTACTGATGGAACAAATAAAAAGCAATCATGGCAGAGCTCTTAACTGCATTTACTAAAATGGATGAATTTTGTTTAAAACTAGCTATACTTTAGCGCTGTGGATAATTGCCTTTCCAAGCTCAGCGCTGCTTTTCTGCTTCACAAAATCTGCACAGGCGTTTGCCTTCAATGCCAAAATGATGCATTTATTTTAATTCTTTATTCTCTATCATCCCATTAAGCTTCTGTTTCTAGTCATCAGCCATTGATGCACTTCACTGCACCAGCAAGCATGCCTGGATGCAACTAGATTGTTCTTGCTCTGCAGTTCATCCATTGGATAATACCGGCTTGATATGAATTGTACGCCACAAGAAATGGCTTTAGAGAGGTGATATTTCATTTAATAGAAAAAAATATTTTCGAGGGTTACAGTTCCAGACAATAGGGTCATTCCATCATGAATAACACATTGTTAAATAAAAGGGGTGTCGTATGCAAATTTACGAACCCGTTTTGCCTTCTTATTGTAGATGGGGAAGTATATGTCACTGTGATTAATTATAACAATAAAACATGTTAAGGCTGATTATGGTTCATACAGACCGTTAAACTGCATAGTTTATACAACTGCAAGCAGTTCGTTCAAATTCTAAGACAATAAGAAACATGAACTAGTCGCTGGTCCACATGCACGACATGAAAACAGTTCCCACATAGACTCTGAACTGTACCATCAGCCACACACCCTACTAGGTGCAGCTTTTAATCAATGTGGGTATACGATTAAGCACTAGAAATGGGCTAAAAGCGTGTAAACTGGATTTTGGAGTTGCATTCTTTTCGCATTCCACTAATCTGAATGTATAATATACATTTCACACACTTCAATAATACATCAAGCTTTGAAAGACCTCTCTCCCTTTTTCTCTGATAACACTGTTTCCATGTGCCTTTGTAAGGTTTTGCATTATTCCTCGAGTAAAATTTAATAAACAAACTGACATCAAAATGACAAAAAAACAAATGAGGTGAACCGGAAAAATGAATTTGTGAAGTTTAAAGAATCCCAATAATAGTCTGTGGTCAGACTAGACCAGGGCCTAAGTGCAATTTCAGGCTGACTACGAAGGAGCGTGGGTCAAATACACCAACCAGGATTGTCCAGTTCAGACATTTTACCTTATCACTTTTCCTTTCTTAAGTCCTAATCAACCACAGGAGTACACTTCTAAAGCCTCCCAGACCTCAGGGTAGACACTTAGGGCTTGATTACGAGTCTGGCATTCCACAGACAGCCAGACTTGCGGGGGTATGGCAGTGGAAGTCTCCAGACCAACCTATTACAATTAGGGTGGTTAGACCTTCATTGCTCTGCCGCAGCTGCCAGGGAACCGACGTTTCCTGGCGGTGGTGCAGCGGTGTAGAGGCAGTAATATGCTTGGTGGGACCGCTGCAGTCCCGCCAAGCATAATACAAGTTTCGTCTCTGCCACGGTTTTCGTGGCGATTCCTCCTCCTTGAATACCGTCGCAGGGAGGAAACAGGCCCCCTGGTGCCTCACGCCATGTGGATGGACACAGGGGGGCACCACATGTGCCCCCCTGTGTACATGCACACCAGTTCCTGCATGGCATGGACTTAACATTCGATGCAGTACAGGAACTGTTTTTGTGTTCCCATTGTTATGCCCATTTTTAGAGGCACCACTGTGGGAACGCAAACCAAAGCCTACCAGACATGAGGAAATCCTAATCTGGTAGGCGGCATATCGCGGCTTTGGTGGTGCGACAGCGAGACGGACCCGGCGTTGCACCGCCCAACTCATAATCAGGCCCTTAGAAACTCAATATGGTGTCAGGCAGAGGCAAAAAGCAAAGTTAATTCCATGTCCAGTTGCCAATGGTTAGCTAGATAATTCCAGGAAATCATCTCTTGCAGCTTGTTGTCTTCCTGCTTTCACACAGGAGGACAGCACCCTGATTGTCCATGTTATTGTCCTAGCTACAAGATGGAGATGGTTAAGTTCTTCAGCGCTATTCTCAGGTGACAGACAGCAGGTCCTGCCCTCTTTGTTTCTTCCACAGGTTCAGAAGTGGGTGCCTGGAAGTGCCACATTTATGCCTGGAACCAGCTAGAGCAGGGTTCTCCAATGTCAGTCCTGGAGGTCCACATTTAGATACATTTTGTCATCCTAAAACTCTTGCATGGATCTGGCCCTCCAGGACCAACATTGGAAAACCCTGAACTAGAGGATGAGTGGCTCTTGAAAACGCTCTAACCAATTGGGTAAACATTCCTGGGGCCAACCCTACCCACTTTTTCAGTAGATCCTTTTTGCCTTACTGCAAACAAATCCAAAATGCCATGTGTCAGAGCATTTTTAAGATGGCGAAATTGGGGCTCTGAGGGCTAGAGGAGCGAGGAGGAGAATACTATGGTAATCTTAGTGCCCTCCCACATATAACACTAAAATCCAGTTTGAAGCAGGTACTGTACCCACAACAAACTCAGGGACAGAAGTCTAGTAGAACAAAATGAGGGTCTCTCAGTAACCTGTCAGCAAATCAAGAAGAATTGACTTGGCATCCTGTTCTGTTCTTTCCAATTATGCCCCAAACATTACATGTGGCTCAACAGAACTGTCAAACAGGATTTAACACTGTGCTGTAAAAAGGAGGCCCACGAACCCCACCCTGAAAATTCTGTTGAGTCCAGAAGAGTCCTCTCTGTCCATTTAGGTTAGTCTGTTGTTTGCTTCTGGGAGCAATTTCTATCCTATTTCACACTCATTCACAGCTGAGCACGGGTTGAGAGCTGGCAGAGGCCTATGTTAATTAGGCTTCTGACAGTTCAGGCAGAGAAAGGGTAACTTTAGAAAATGTACTTTTCTTTAATATTTATTAAAAATCTGACTTCACCATTGAGCATAATTTTAATAACTATTAAAACCAGTTGTTTAAGTATTTTTCTAGCTAGTCCCATTCCCAAGGCACGATAGTTGTATTTTAATCTGTACTTTGGTTTTCTACATAGAACAGTTAGGCCTGCCACAGTAAAAATAGCTTCTAGAGCCTTGTCACTGTAGGGCCAAGGTAACATTAATTTTCTAAATGCCCCATTTTTAGTTGCCATGCACCCTGACTTGTGCGCTACAAGGCCTACATAGAGATGACTTACTAATATTTATAAGGAAGATTTTTACCTGTCACAAAGGGTTATTTCAACAAGTCGCTCTACAGGTTTGCACTGTAACAGTCAGGCTACACAGGGTAGGCCTGAAACCATGTTTGCACTGCCACTATTGTGAATGGTACAATAGATTCTGCAGTCCCCACATAGCAAACACAAGGAGACGATGGACAGAGCTCTGAAACTTTCAGGCACTCACCCCCAGTCACAGATCTGGGTTAAATCCATCATCATTCTTTAGCTCACTGCGCCACCCCAGTTCAGACCCAGCTATATGCAAATCATTCTTGACCCTGTGCCTCATGGGAACAGTCCACCCGAATTGTCAAGCCACGTCTCCCCTGGACCGGAAACAAGCATCCGGGATAGCTTGAATCCTGTGGCAAAGTGAGCAAGGGACCCACGTCTGGGCATACCCTGCCAACTTAGGGCGAACAAAGCAAACACAAGGAGACAAAGGATGGAGCGCTAAAACTTTTCAGACACTCACCCCCAGTCACAGATCTGGGTTAAATCCATCCTCATTCTTTAGCTCACTTCACCACCCCAGTTCAGACACAGCTATATGCAAATCAGTCTTGACCCTGTGCCCCATGGGAACAGTCCAGCCCGAACTGCCAAGCCATGTCTTCCCTGGACACAAGCATCCTGGGACTGGTTTCGGGGTAACACCCCTCTTCAGCCAGGCTAGCTTGAATCCTGTGGCAAAGTGAGCAAAGGACCCAAGTCTGGACATACACTGCCAACTTCGGGCGAACAAAGCAAACACAAGGAGACGATGGATAGAGCACTGAAACTTTTTTTTTAGATACTCACCCCCAGTCGCAGATCTGGGTTAAATCCATCATCTTTCTTTAGCTCACTTCGCCACTCCAGTTCAGACACAGCTATATGCAAATCAGTCTTGACCCTGTGCCTCATGGGAACAGTCCAGCCCGAACTGCCAAGCCATGTCTTACCTGGACCGGAAACTAGCATCCTGGGACCGGTTTCTGGGTAACACCCCTCTTCAGCCAGGATAGCTTGAATCCTGTGGCAAAATGAGCAAGGGACTCACGTCTGGGCATACCCTGCCAACTTAGGGCCCACATGGCATTTAACTTCCAGGCTTTGGGTGCACTTTTCACACCATGTACTAGGGACATACATGCCAATCAGAAATAAGCCAATTTTGCCTTGGTCAAAGGGGGAGCACAGGAACATTACTACTGGATAGCTGGGGCAACATGCACAAAGTTCTAAAACCAGCAAAAAATACAGGGTCCAGCAAAAGGGAAAAATCCAGGGTGATCATGCAGAAAAGGTGGATTTCCTACAACTGGGATAACTCAAGCTACACCTTACTGTAAGCTGATGTTACCCACCATTCATCAACTGATGAGCTCCATTGGAAGACCCTGAATCCCACCATTAGGTAGAGAGTAGTACAAACTAGTAAGAATCAATAGCTTTCTTCTCAGAGAGCAGGAACCAATTTTAAAGACTATGGGCCATATGTATCAAGCTAAATTGCGATCGCAATTTAGCTGTGTGCAATGTATGAAAGGAAAACCCACCCGCAAAATAAGGATTCGCAAAATTTGCGATTCCCTATTTTGCGAATGCATTTAAGGAATCGCAAATTGCGATTCCTTAAATGCAATGTAGGAAGCACCCAAGTTGTGCGATTTTGGCTTAGGAATCGCAAATTACCACCAACTTCAGGTTGGTGGTAATTTACTATTTCTTTGAAAAATGCACTTTTTGCATTTTTCAAAGTGCCATGTGGCGCACATACATGCCCTTAGGGCATGTATGTGCGCCACATCTGCACCCATGCTTATTTCAGGGGTGCAACAGGGTGTCCTTTTGACACCCTTGCATCCTTGAAATTGCATTCGCAATTTGCGAGTACCTAATGGGTACTCGCAAATTGCGACATGTCTCCCATTCATTCCTATGGGCCTTTAGGCCCATAGGAATGAATGGGGAGGTATTCCTTAATTGCGAATCGCAATTTGCGATTCGCAATTAAGGAATATGTAGGATTCGCAAAAGTTTTTGCAAATCCTACATACATCGCGTTTGCGATTCTCAAATAGCGATTCGCAAAAAATCGCTATTTGAGAATCGCAAAACAACATTTTGATACATATGGCCCTATGTTGCCTACTCAAGAGCAGAGATGGTGCTAGCCTCAGTTATGGATGTTACTGATGAAACCAAAAGAGGTTGATGTAATCAGTGAACCTCTGGAAAAGAATGAAGCTACAATCAGGAAGACAAGAAGGGAGTTGCTGAAGGAGGAAACTAAACTAAGCAAGGAGGGGTGCTCATGCAGGAGTCATTGGGCCCAGCACCCTAATGTCACCCCTAACAGGCTCAAACATGGAAGATGCTACAGGAATAATCACTTATTGTCCATGCTCCTATCCTTCAGGCCCCACAAGAGAGGACAGACCAATAACAGGAGATAGGAGAGACAGAAGTGCTTTAGTCATCAGTGATTGGATAGAGGTATGCTAAACATTGGCACTGGGCATGAAGAGGGCATAGCGCAGAACTTATGTGCCGGTGCAAGTTGAAGGAGCTTAGACAGCTATGTGTAGAAGATAAAGTCAAGAACAGAGTGCTTATGGTAGTGGGAGTGGAAATGAAGGATGACACTAGTATTCCTGGTAAGCAAATTCATGTTTATCAAGATTACACCTCAGAATGTGGTGCCTTTGACAATGTAAAATTGTTCATTGCCCATTTGCTCAAAAAATATATTAAATATGGACAAGGCAAAATGATCCAATACGTACATTGAAAAAGACAAAGTATGTTAGCAAGTTCAAAGTGTAAAGGTACAGACTGCTTAGTTTAGTACTAAAATTTCCAGCTCCATTGTGTTAGTGCTCAAAGAATGGACAGCAGTGGCGGCTCGCAGAGGGAGTGCTGCGGGGCGGTGGGGCGGGGGAGGGGCAGGGTGGGGAGGGTAGTGGACACGGATATATGACAGAGAGGAGTAAAGTAAGTAATTAAATAAATAAAACTATTTACCTTGCGCTCGCTGCATCGCCGAGTTGGCGATGCAGTGAGCGCAAGGTAAATAGTTTTATTTATTTAATTACTTACTTTACTCCTCTCCGTCGTATGTCCTTGTCCACTACTCCCCATCCTTCCCCTCCCCCGCCCACCTCACCGCCCCGCATCACTCCCTCTGTGAGCCGCCACTGATGGACAGGCTGGACTTTTCCTTTTGGAGCAGTACAAATGCTGATTTGCATATCAACAGTCACTATCTAGAGTTGTATAGGAGGCACTGATGTGCTGGAATGTGGCCCTGAGCATTTACCAGTGGCTAAAATTAATTCAAGCATTCCAACCATCACCTTTTTATTTTCCTTAGTGCAAGCCTCCAAGCGAGATGGGAGTCTGTGCTCACTGTGTTATAGACTATAATACTCAAGCTATACCTAACTGATGAGGCCTAAAAAGGCCAAAACCAGTCTATGGTTGCTTCTGTTCCCATCATGAATTGATGTGGGCTGGCAGTTCGGGCTTGACTGTTCCTTTCGGAACAGGACCAAGGCAGATTTACATATGTCTGTTCTTTCTCTGGAATGGCATAGTGGGCATAAACATGAGCGACTGGAAAGGAACCCTAAATAATTATGAGTAGCTGACACTAATTCAAGCAATCCACTCATGATTCTTTGTTTTCCCAACCAGGATTGGTAATGATGATAGCTAAAGAATTGCCTCCCTCCTCCTCCGTTGTTTCTAGCAGGGCTTTAGGATGTAATTCTTGTTCATTCTGACATGGGCAGTCTCTTCATATTTAGGGAAGCCATGCTGTCCCTTTGACACTGACAATTGGCACAGCAATATTGAAAATGGGTTCAGAAGGGTATTGAATATTGAAAAGAAAATATTGTCAAAATATCTCGAATTAACAGAATTTACAAGGTAAGTACATTTTTGTTAGGTTTACATATAGTTTTCTTTTCTTTCATATAGCTGTATAGAATTTAGGGGCTGATTACGATGGCGGGCGGACTTGGTCTGCCCGCCACCGTAGCGGCGCATCCTAGGCTTTCAACATTGCGGGCGGTGCTGCTGGCTGCAGCACCGGCCGCAATGTTGAAAGTGCTTGCACTGCATTTCCCTGCACCGCGTGGCAGGCACCACACGTGCCTGCCACTTGGTGCATGGAAATGCAGGGGGGTACCATGGGTACCCCCCAGTGCAGCGACACCCCCCCACACAAGGGGGGCCCACAACGGGCCCCCAAACCCAATCCCCGCCACCATGGAAAGGCACCTGGCCACACACTTCCTAATATGGCGGATGGTGCCTGCTAGGCACCGCCACCATATTAGTGGCCCTGCTTCGCCCACCAGGCAATCGGTGCGATTGCCACCTGCGGAAAAGCGGTGGACGGACTTTGCGTCCGCCACGATACCCACCGCCATCCTAAAATGGCGGTGGGTAAATCTCAATATGATGGCGAAACGATCGCCACCGCCGGCCCGGCGGTGGCGATCGTTCTGCCATCGTAATGAGCCCCATAAATTTTGTACTAATTCAATATATCTTACAGATTATGTTATTATATGGTGTTGTTAATATAATATTTCTTTTTAGTATAGTTTGTAATTTGTTATGTGAGACTTACCTTATTTGAAAATATAATTTGTAATCTTAAATTTAGTAGTGAGTTGTTGAGCATGCAAGGTATTAGGGAGGGAATGTATTTGAAATATAAATCATTGTTTTTCAATAATTGTTAATTGGTTGGTCAGTTTATTTATTCACACAGTTTTTAACACAAGTTCAATATTTCATATTATATTTGTTTTATTTAATAATTACATTAATATTAATAAACTATCATGTAAATATTTTAAATCAATTTTAAATTATTTGTTGGTGTTATACTTGGGTAGTAGGAATGGAAGTGTATGTATTTAAAAATATTTTTCAATCTTTATATTTTTCAGAGAATTTGTAATAAGAAATTAGTATTTTTCATTTTGATGTTATTTATCGATTATGAATATATTTTGTTATTTAAAGATGTCTAAATATTTTAATTTTGTTTTATATTTAAGTTTTTTTAAACAAGTTTAGGGGTTGGAATTGTAAATCTAACCCCTCTAAAGTCAGTTATTTCCCCTAGTGTAGCTCAGATTGGAGTAGGATTAGTAAATCTAACCACTCCGAAGCCCAACATTTTTCCTGCTTTTTACTTATGTTGTAATGGGAATACTAAATTTTACCCCACCAAAGTCCAACGCATGCCCTTCTGTTGTTTGATCATCATTGAAGTGTGAATAGTAAATATAACCTCTCCAATTTCCAACACATTACTTACTATTGTTCACATTGGAGTGTGAATAGTATATCTAACCCCTCCAAATTCCAACTTTTTACCTCCTGCTGTTAAAATTAAGGTGGGAGTAGGAGTAGTAAATTAAGCCCCTTCAAAGTCTAAAACATTCCATACTGTTGCCTGGATTAGTGTGGGAATAGTAAATAGGTATATAAACACACACACACACACATATGAACACTGGTCCATAAAATGAAGATGCCGGCGCTCTAAGGCAATTAAAGTTGTTTATTAAATCACACCAACATGATGCATTTCGGCACAATTGCCTTTCTGAAACTGATGCGCCCCACCAACTAGCAAAACAAATAGCAGTGGCTTAACATAGAAGAAATGTGCAAGAAACTTTACAAAATAAATACTTGTGTTTCTCCATGTCACAGTCAAAATGTTAATGTTACAAAAATAGCTATACAATTTAAAAATGACCCTATAGGAAATATAATTTCCTATCAACATAATAATCGATTATTTGAAAAACATATGCAAATATAATGCTTCAACATGCTAATGAAAGCCCAAGTGGGCTAAAGGGCCAAAATATAGTACAAAACAGTCAATGTATACAGACAATAATTCACATAGCACTGCCCAAGTGGGCAATTAACAGACCAAGTCATGCAGCAAATCAGAAACCATATTGTAAAACAAATATAACAAATAAAATGCAAAAAAGAAAAAGGTATAAATGCCACCCTTCCCAATATACAATTGTATCACAATCTAAGGAAAAATTTTGAAAACATCAATTTAAAGATTCAAAAAGGTAAAGGAAAATGGATAACTCTTCATCCATATTATGACTAAGCTTGGGGGAGTATACAGAGTGCCACTGCGTGGAGTTCCAAGGAGTCAAAAAATACTCTGCGAAACTCCACTCCGCCTTAGTCCCACTGAAAATTTTTCAAAAAAGGATAAAAAAAACCATTTACTTTCTCTCTCGCGCCTGCGGACTGCCCTCAATCAAGATGTACAACATAGGGGGTTGTGACCGGCAATGAGGAGGAGGACGGCGGCAACGAGGAGACACCACAGCGAGGAGGAGGGCAGCCCGCAGACCTGAGAGAGCAAGTAAGTGGTTTTTTTTACCCTTTTTTTGGGCCCGGTGGGGCAGGGGTTGAGGGACGTACTCCACTCTGCCACGGAGTCAGAGTTTTGCCTCCACTTCGCGTTCTCAGCGGAGCGCGGAGTTGGTAAAATTCTGCAAACTCCGCTGGTGGAGCTTAGGACGCCGCCCGGGGTTAATTATGGCCCATCAGGAATTTTGCATCTTGTTCTAGCATGCCAATTGCCTAAAACTTCTCACTGTATACCCTCCTTGTGTTTTCTGTTGAACCCTATCAATACAAACAAAATGAAACAAATCAGGATTCCCATTGTGTTTCTTGTCAAAATGTCTCACAATAGAAAATGCAATGTCGCAGTTCTTAATAGCTTGGATATGTTCCAAAATTCTTTTGCAATCAGTAAAGTTGGTACTACCCACATAAATATGCTAGCAGGGACATTTAAGTACATACATGCAATAATCACTGGCACATTTATACTTTCTTGTAGGTAATCTAAAACTTCTATAATTCATGCTAAATCAACAAGCCTGAAATTGCTGCCCTTGAAAAAACCTTTACTAGGGTGTAACCAACCTTTTCTCGCACTAGGTTGTAGATAGCTGGATGTCAGAATACACCTTAATAATTTTGCCTTACGATTAGTGATGCTAGGTTTGCTTGGCAATTCAAAGCCTAAAATCGGATCTGTTTTGACAAGATGCCAATGTTTTCTCAATATAATATTGCCCTCCTTGCTTGTCTTGCTGTAAGTGCAAATAAAGCAAACAACATTTTTATCAATGATCCATGTGAATGTTATGAGAAAACAAACACTGATCTCCAGTTACTGTAGATGTCTTGCTTTCAACTTAGCGTAATACCCTCTTAGGCTAGCCCCTCTGTCTAAAACATTTTTTCAAAAATGATAATATCTTTCTGTATTGCAATTCAGTTTTGACTTATGAAATTCACCATAGAGAATGCTCCAAATGAGATTATCCAGATGGTGACTGAACCCATTCAGGAGACTGTTACCTGCTGTGTATATGCGAAAAAAATTCATAATGATCCTGCCTCGCCGTGACCTTAATATCCAAAAAATAAACCTCAGTATTGCTAATATGGGATGCAAAGGATAGATTAAGATTTTTTACTTGCAATTGATTGATAAAGTCGTCTGCCTCAGTCCTGCTCCCATCCCAAAGAACAAACAAATCATCTATATATCAAATCAATAATCAAATTCTTGTGGGTTTGATTACCCATAATTTACCTAATAATAATGCCTGCTCTTCCTACCAGCCCATATAGATGTTAGCGTAGCTGGGGGAGAAGCAGATGTCCATTGCTGTCCTGGATAGCTACCTATACAACTGTCCTTCAAATAAGAACAGATTATTTGTGAGACAAAATTCAATCATATTCAATACCATGTCTTTAATGTCAAAGTAATCTAAAGGGCTTGATTTAAAAAAATATCTGCATGCCTCTAAGCCCAACTTATGGTCAATGCAAGTGTATGAGGACATTGCATCGAGAGTAATCATGTAGTAGGAATCCTCCCAATGTACATCATGTATTTTATGGAGGAAATCCATGGTATCCTTAAAGTAAGTAAGTTCCTCTCAATAGAATAGAAAATAGTCAAAATAGATAGCAGTGTTCTCTATAAGACTGGAATTAGAAGACACAATAGGGCATCCTGGAGGATCATGTACATTTTTATAACTTTTGGTAACAAATATTGGCAAGGAAAAACAGAGTGATCAACTTACAAGGAATTATATTTCTCAAAACTCAGAAGACCCAATACTTTCCACTCATATAATGCAATGTGAAAAGTTGCTTCTCTGTGTTGCCCTATTGGGACTTCTACATAACAACCAGATAACGTCAACTTTTTAATAGCCTCAACTCTGTATTTCTGAGCATCCTATGTTACCATGATGCTTCCCTTATCTGAGGGTTTAATTACCACAGAAGGGTTATTTATCTTATCTGCTAAGGCCCATCCTCGATCTTTAGTCAGATTATCATCCTTTCAATTACAGCTCCCCAAATAAAGTTTTTTAACTCTCTCACGACCACATCATGACATACTTCAATATTGTCATGACCCATATTAGGTAAAAATCTGGATTTAGGTCTGAAAAGACTGATCTGTGTTTTGTCTGTTCGTAAACCCAATTTTTCAAGTGCCCATTTCTTTTCAGGTCCTTCAGCAATACTCCCCTCCAACTCATACAAATTAATAAGAGTGACAGTATGTGCAATGCATAAGTCTCTACTGGATTCAGTAGTCTTCACATTTATAGGGCATTTATAGGTCGGCCTGGGTGAAAATCACAGAGTTTTGCTCTGAAGAAATCCGTAGAGTTACAAAAAACTCTGCTAGAATATGTGGAACTCCGCAAACGGGCAGAATAATAGTTGTCCGGCTCTTCGCAATTCACTCTGCAAATCAGTGAGAATGGGATCAAATGGTGCACATGGGTTTGGTCATTTTGTTTTGCCTGCCTTCTCTGCTGTTCTGTGCATTGAGCTGGCCCCATTTTTTAATCTGTGCCAATCCTCCTCTATTTCACTCATCGATCCCTCATTTACTTATTTGTTTCAGTGTGTGTTTTTCTGCATGTGTATTTTACGTTTTTGTCTTTTGTGTACGTTTTTGTACTTTTCTTTGTTTTCCCTTTCCTTGGGTTCCACTTCCTACATTTCTTCCTTTCTGCTCTTGGGGGCACATGCATCAAAGGTTTTTGCGATCGCAAACGGTGCGAATCGCAAAAATCGGCCGTTTGCGATCGCAAATTGGCCTTTGGAGATGCATGAAAGTAGTTTCTATGCGCAATTTAAGAATTCGCAATTAATTGCGAATTCCTAAATTATGATTGCATTTAAGGAATCGCAATTTGCGATTCCTTAAATGCAATGCTAGAAGCACTTTCAAATAGCGATTTCGCTATTTGGGACCGCAAATTACAGACAAATCAAACTTGTCTGTAATTTGCAATACCTTCGAAAAATGCTCTAAAATGCATTTTTTAAGTTTTAGGTTACACACACACATGCCCTTGGGGCATGTGTGTGCGTAACATGGGTGCACATCACAATTTCAGGGTGCAACAGGGTGTCATTTTGACACCCTGGCACTCTTGAAATTGCATTCTCAATTTGCGATTCTCTAATTGCGAATCGCTAATTGAGAATGTATTCCAATTCATTCCTATGGGCCTCTAGGCCCATAGGAATTAATGGGAGGTATTCTTAATTGCGACTCGCAATTAGCGAGTCGCAATTAAGGAATGTTTAGGAATCGCTATTTTTATAGCGATTCCTACATGCATAGGCTTTTGCGATTCCTTAATTGCGATTCCTTAATAATCGCAATTAAGGAATCGCAAAAGCCTACCTTGATGCATGTGCCCCTTAGTGCTGTATTTTTTTTTTACCCGGACCACGGCAAAACAAGGAGCAAGCGGTGGTGCCAGTGACACAAGTGGCACACCCTGTGTGTGCCGCCACTGCTCAGTGGTTCAGCCCAACCCCATTTTTAATGGGACTGAGGTGGCCGCACTGGTTTTTTGGGTCCAGTGCCATTTTCCTTTCATGCTGCCAGTAAGCCTGGGAGAGGGCATCAACTGCTGTGTGGGAGAGTGCATCTGTGCATGCGCCGACGCACAAGGGAGCAGCCCACCACAAAGCAGCTGATGCACTGCTGGGTGGACATATTCGATTTGGAAGAGGACCTGCTCGACCTGCTGGGTGTCAAGGTTACGGGGCTTGGAGAGTAATAATTTTTTGTTTTCTGACAATGCTTTTTTCTTTCCAAACAGCATGCTGCTCTTACTCAGAGTAATAACTGATCCATCTTAAGCTAGCCAAGTGCTCGGTGCTAACTACTCAGCGCTTACTTGGGCTGATTGTTTATGAAGTGATGCAGACTCCTCTGTCCTGTCGCTAAGATAGTAGTACATCAGCGAGCTAGTGTTCTCTGTGCCTTTCTTTATGTAGCTCATACAGAGCCAATCTCCCAGTGATGTGTAGTATGCATTGAAAAGGGAGACTGAGTTGGCCCATCAAAGGGGCGAAGAAGCAAAAATCATTTGTTGCAATGCAATAGCAGTTCAAAATGTAGTTTAGGTTTAGGAAATTAGGAATAAGGCTTAAGTTTGGGAAATTAGGAATAGGGCAATAGCCTATCTGATTTAGAAAAGTACAATGCCACTGCATCTGCCTGTCAAAGTATGTATTTAGAGATTAACTGTACCACTATCAGCACCCAAGTGCAAGATGGCATCCTCAGAGCAGGGCAAAGCGGCTGCCACCACCAACCGTAGTATATGGTTCTGCTGGCCACAGTAAGTCCTAGTATTATTATTTCCCTACCTTTTACCTCTTCCCACTAGCAGAATAATGTTGCCTTGTTTATTTTTTATACTGTCTCCTTTCTTGAACTCATGCATCTAATGTTTGTCAAATTCTTGTTAACACTGCATTATCCTTTTTTTCTATATTTCATGTTTCTGTGGATGACTTCCTCCTAGCTTTCTTCTGCTTTTCTAGTAAGCTTTCCATCTCCACTTATATGTTGTGTGGTACTGTAAGACTAACAGAACAGATTTTTGATACTGAGAAAATTGAAGGTCTAAGTAAGCTAGTATTCACCACACGTTTGTTGAGAAGGCTTCCTTGCTCATTCTCAAACAGTGAATACGAGAGCGCAGCCTTGGTCATGGACCAACCCAATATTGTGTTATCATTCATACCATAAGTTTCCATGACAGTGCAGCATGGCAGGAAAGTAATGAGAGCCCATTGCATTTGCCAACCAAGACTATGTCCTTCATTTAACATTCCACCCCTTCGTTGTGCTTCAATGACGCATCATAGCTCTGTCCCTCCAGTACAAGAAGAATGTTTTCGGTTGGCTTTACTACCTGGCTTTTCTAACATGTCAACCAACAAAACTCCCAAAGTGATTGTTTTGATAGGAGATACTGCTAACTGAAATGTAGAAAGGTATTGATGTTGTACTTTGTTAAAAAAGTATTATTATTATTTAGGAGGAAAATCCGGTATCTAAAATGGGCAAATGTTTTTTAACTGCACAGACCACCATTGCTAGGGCCAGCAGCAGCACCAGTGTGACAAAGGAGGCCCAGGAGGTTGGAGGAGAAGGAGTCCGACCCCAGTCAGGGATGATTGGTGGTAAGTCACATTGCTTGCTTATAAAGCAATTAAGTATACTGTATTTGGTAAGCGAGGTAGATATCCCACCCATCATCATCACCTCCCTGCCCCTGGAATTTCATCACCCGTGACCTAGCTGCAGCATGGTTCAATTCGGCACTGCAGTGTTGGCTGTGCAATGTGAGTATGCTTCTGTTAATGTGGCAATACGAAGTTTTCAATGCATCACAAACTGAAAACAAGGTGTGTTTCCCAGTGCCCACCCAGTCACCTTCTACTAGTACTACACTTCATTATTCTTTCTAAGTTCTATCCCAGGCTACAGAAAAATTGAAAAATAGTGATTTTCCAAATTTGGCGACTAGAGAATTCTAATTTCATTAATGACACAGAACCTAACATTATGCATTATTCTTTTAATGCTACTCCAAACAACACTTGAAAGTATTATGCATCGCAACGAAAA
This sequence comes from Calotriton arnoldi, assembly GCA_963921515.1. Taxonomy (NCBI): domain Eukaryota; kingdom Metazoa; phylum Chordata; class Amphibia; order Caudata; family Salamandridae; genus Calotriton; species Calotriton arnoldi. The sequence continues at coordinate 1,252,712 of CAWUFW010001960.1, read as the reverse complement.
TCCTTTTAGACTAGAATCATCAGTATATATAAGAAGTCCATGCAGTGAGTATTCTGCCTCTGTTAAATGCCAAATTGAAATTCCATCCAAACTGAAAAAGGGAACAACTCCTCTTGAATGACGAAAAATGAATCCTCGTGAACATTAAGACAATTTATAAGGATCCCTCTGTAAATTACCAAATTACTGGGAATTTTGTAGAATAAAAAAGGAAGTATTAGATCTCCAGCACACAAACAAAGTATATGCATATTTCACAAGCTAACAATGACTCATTGCAATATAATCTAGATACAGAGACCTGTAAACAGGGCAGGGAGGATGGACTAATGTTAGCCTCCGTGTCTTTAATGAAATTCAGATTCTCTTGTCATCAAATTTGGAGAATCACTTTTTCTTTACAAGACCGGAGGCTCCCATTATGCATACTGGTAGCCCCTCAACGTTACCTCAGACATATGTTCAATTGGCTTACAATCATGCTGTGCAAAAGTGGAGGAATTGGACCAATCAGCCGCCTTAATATTATCCCCCAACCTGCCATTCCTGAAAAAACATCAGCTTGCCATTACACTCCTCATAGAATGAGCTTGAAATGGCTGTAAATCTACACCAGCCTGTTGCATATCGCATTTTACCCACCTTGCAATTGTAGCTGTGGTTACCGCTTTGTAAGGTTTAACAAAGGAAAGCAGAAGCTGATCAGGCCCATCTGGTCTAAATTCACTTATTTTGGAGTCCTACTTCTTCATGCATTTCACAACACAGAGCTTTCTGCATGAGTCAAAAGCAGGATAAAATATGGAATCGGACATAGTCTTTGTTCTTCTGGTTATCTCAAAGGTAACACCAAAGGCATCATAAACCCTGTTACTTACCTCCAAGGCCTTAACATCCAATACTCTACGACAAGATATAAGACAAAGTAAGGAGGCTAACTTCATCGAGAGTGTTAGACTTAGCATCCTTGAAGTGGTTTTACCCTGTCCTCTTGCCTCTGCCTCCTGTATTTTTGCTGTGTGCTGGATTTCGTTTTTGCTGGTCTAGATAGTTTGGGCACTTTGCCACTGCTGATCAGTGCCAAAGTGCAAGTGCTCCCTCTGTAAATTGTGAATATGTATTGATGTTTCCATTATTGGCCTGTTTGACTTACTACTAAGTCCCTAGTACAGTGCTCTGTGTGTGCCCAGGGCTTGTAAGTCAAATGCTGCTAGTGGGCCTATAGCACTGATTGTGCCACCCACAGAAGCAGCCTTTCAAAGGGGTCTCAGACCTGCCACTGCAGTGTCTGCACTCAGTCTCTACTGCCATGTCGACCTGGCAAGTGCACCCCCTTACCAGGCCATAATCTTCCCTTTTATTACATGTGAGTCATCCCGAATGTAGGCTCAAGATACCCCTGTGGGCAGGGTGCAGTGTATGTGAAAGGTAGGACATATACTGGTGTGTATGACATGTCCTGATAGGGAAATACAGTGTATTTCGTCTTTCACTATGGAAAGGGTATCTGTCCCATAGCATAGAATGGGAGTTTATTGATAACATCTTGTAAGTATAACTTCCCATTGGGACAAGGTAGAAAGATGGAAATGAGTATGCCTGAACTCAGAATATAAAAATGCATCTTTTAGTAAAGATGATTTTTATATTGTGTATTTGAAAATACCACTTTTAGAAAGCCTCTGCTGGTTTGTGGATTTATTTATTTATTTGAAAAGTTTTATAGAGCACGAACAAGACTCTAATAAGGCCCGATAATACAGTGGACCAGGAAAGATTGCCTGAATAGAAAATGAAAGAAGACCTAATAACCTGGCCAGTTCACTCAATGTTAGATACTCCCACTTGAGGACAAACCTTATCTCTTTTAGAATCTTGACAATTTTCTTAAAGGGTAAATGCAACATTACTTTCACCATATCAATAATGAAACCCAAACATTCTAGGGATCTAGAAGGAATCCCCAAATCTTGCAAGAGGGACATGACCATGTGTAAGTCCCTCAAAATCTGCTGTCGGTATTGTGACATAATAAGTATGTCATCCAAATAACTGATCAACGTACTCTCTCTTCCTGAGGTGGGAAGCTATAACTCTCATTACTTTGGTAAAACACCACAGGGCTGTGGAGAGATCAAAGAGGAGCTTAAGGGAACAGATACAACGACCTTGTCAGGTGAACTGAAGATAAGGTTGGTACCTCTTTGCCATAAGAATTGTGAAATAGGTGTTCTTCAGACCTAGTTTCACCAACCAATCCTTGCTTAACAGCATATCCCTCAAAAGATGGATCCCTTCCATCTTGAAATGTCTGCAGGTTAGGAACCTGTTCTGGTCTCTCGAATTTAACACAGATCTCCATCCTTTGTCATTCATTTCCACCAGGAATATGGTACTCATGAAAGCCTTGCTCTCTAGAGGCACCATCAGGATTGCTCCCATCTGAAAAAAGGTTTTTACCTCTTCTTCTCCAATTTGTTCCTGTGCAGCGGGTAAGGATAGATCTCTTGGGGTAACTACCTGAAATGGCTCTTTCCAGAATTCTTATCTTGAACCCTTGCACGGTTTCCAAAATCCAAGGATCCTGGGTTATAGTCTCCCAGACATGGGAATAGCGTCTTAGGCGACCCCCTAACTTTGCAAGGGAAGAAGCTAACTTTGCAGTACTCACAGTGGTAACCAGAAGAACCTTGTCCTCTTGACCTATTTCCTCTTCCCTGGTGGGCACGTCCTCTTTGGGGATAGAAGGAGCCAGTCTCGAATCCTGTGGCTTGATAGCCTCTTCCGAAACCTCTTAGTTGTCTAAATTTGAAGTGGGACCTCTGTGAACCAGACACAAAAACACTTGTATTGAATATACTGCCCAAATTACTCTGCAACTTATCAAGGGCTGTAAATGTTGCTAGATATTTACTTAATGCCTTAATCATGTCTTCCCCAATTAAAAGACACCAAGGATTTTCAGGTGGTTCTTTTTTCGCCAGGTCACCAAGTTTTGGACTTATTTTCACTAAAACCACCTTGCGACTTTCCGAATTCAGAGCAGCATTAGCGTTACCTAGTAAGACCCTGGCTCTTCGATCTACCCCATGAGGAGGTCCATGTCTAGAGGGAGGCCATTAGCATGTGCCTCCTCCATCATATCAATAATTCTTGGCAGGGGCCCGACAACATCGAGCAGGTAATCTTGGGATGACTTCAGAGACCTCTCCAGTCCCTACCCGGGGTCCTGACCCAGTTTAAAAAGGAAAGTTATTAATCCAGGGTCAAGGTTGCAAGAAAGGCAAACCTTGTCCTGAATCACAGGTCTAGAGCATTCAGCTCTCAATACATTTTGTGTCCCCTTACCAAGGGGATTACGAATCCAATGTTTTATAAAGTTAGCAACATGGTTTTGCGGCCACCACTCAGCACTGAGCGGGTGCCTGATATTATCTGGGGAGAACATTTCCCCTTCTAATGGATCTTTATTGTAGTTTTGGAGGTAGAGGAGGAATCTGATTCCATAAGAAGGTTGGCCTCATCAAGGTCCCCTTGATCTAGGTCTGGGGCTCTCATTAAAAGGTTCTTTCTCTCCCACCTCAGAGATCAGAATCCCACTTGGGGTATCTGAGAGTGCTGTGCCACTTCAGGCACTCTTCTTTTTTGTGTCGCATAAGACACGACTCATCCTGGACATCCCCCGACACAGCCACATCACCGTGCACCTGAAAGACCTGCACTGGCTCCCCGTCAGCAAGAGAATCACGTTCAGACTCCTCACCCACGCACACAAGGCCCTCCACGACCTGGGCCCAAAGTACCTCAACGACCGCATGACCTTCTACACGCCCACACGCCAGCTACGATCAACCAGCCACGCCTCGCCACCGTACCACGCATCCGCAGAACCACCGCCGGAGGAAGATCCTTCTCCTACCTGGCAGCCAAGACCTGGAACTCCCTCCCCACTCACCTTCGGCGAACCCAGGACCATCTCTCCTTCAGGAAGCAGCTCAAGACCTGGCTGTTCGAGCAGTAACTTACCCCCTCCCCCAGCGCCTTGAGACCCTCCCGGGTGAGTAGCGCGCTCTATAAATGCCGTGATTGATTGATTGATTGTGAGGTGCTTAGACTTTCTGGTCTTCATGAGGTGCTTAGACCTCCCAGGCTCATCGAGGTGCTTGGACCTCTCGTCTTTTTAGAGGTCATTGCCTCTAATTGAATATGCTTGCTCTTTCTCTTACCTCCTTTACCTATCAGGGTCGAGATTTCACCTGAGGAGGACCCAAGATTCTCTTCACTATGAACACCTCTCGAGGCCAATACATGATCAAGTGTCTCTCTTAGGCAAGTGCTCATTTCACTTTGTCTTACCCTCTTAATCATGTACTCGTTTAGAATCCCCAATGGGGTGTCACGGATTTCTTGGTCAGACATGTTATCAAAATTATATTATTATACTCTAAGGAGCACTCTGTAGACACCTTTAGTCAGAAAGACCAATAAGTATATAAGTTGCTATAACTTATATCTAAATAAATTAAAAGGTATGACTGAGAAATCTTTAGTCAAAAGACGAATAATTGTATAGGTTCATATAAACTGTATCTCAATAAATTAAAATCTATGCTTATAAGCTTTAGGAGTATCCAAAATGCTCAAAATGTGGACAAAAGATAGTTCTGCCAAGATGGTAACTGTACAGTTGATCACTGCAGAAGGGACTCTATAACTGTCAACGGCAACATGACCCACATAGCGTCCCCTCCCATTGTCCTAGGGCCTAAAAGAGCATATTGCTCGAGCCTGATGCTGATTGGAATCGTGTTATGCGCCTGAGGCCGTTACCTAGTTAATTCCTTTAATTGCACCATAAGGCAGCCGGCCTACTGACGCTGCCTAAGCCCTGTACCTTTGCCGATCGGGTGACAAGCCCTGATCAGATAACTTGGGGCACAGAGTTCGGGTGCAGCAGGGGTCACGTTGATTACACCCCTCCTCCACCGTGGCCCGCCTTCGCCAAATTCAAGGGGCCATGGCAGTCAGACTGGGTGGCCCATGAATTTAACATGCAGGGGTGCCAGTGAAGAGCGAGCACAGTGCTGCACCACTAGTGAAAGGTAGACAGATCATCCATTCTTCCCTAAAGAATTACCAAAATGCCCAAACAAAGACAAATTAAGGCAAAGGATGGTTCCATAAATTGGAAACAGCGCAAACAAACTAGGAAGAAGGCTATACAGCGCTTAAACATAAACAGCGCTTGTCTACACCCTTCTACTTGAACAGAAACACATATCAGGAAGTAACAGTCAACCCTACTGAAAGCAAATGGAGTTTACTTATCTGTGCGGAGCAACATTTAAAAGAGGCAGATTATTCACTGCATGGACTTCTTTGTGTACTGACTATTCTATTCTGGAATGTTTTTTTTTGTGATGTACAATACTTTCAAGTGATGTGTGGAGTAGCATTAAAGGAATAAATCATAATGGTAGCCTCCGGGCATGTAATGAAATTAAGTCCTGGCATATGCCACAACTTTCTGGCCACATGCTTTATGTATATATATATAGTTCATGGCTTCCATGACGGATTTACGTCTGTTCAAATTTTTCCCTTTCATCATTCATCAACTACAGTGACTCACTATGCAAAAAATTAGCACATGATGATCAGTGACACCCCACTATTCTATAGCAAAACCTCTACCTAGCTTAATCCCTCTAACTTGCAGTAGAGTAACTCTCCTTCCTGCCAAGTGAAGGTATTTGTTGAAAATAATTTGTGGTGGAGGACGAGGCCAGGGAGTAAAATGAGACTAAGTGCCTGATTTAGAGTTTGGTGGATGGGATACTCTGTGACAAACGTGCCAAATATAATATATATCCTATTCCCTTTCCTGTACTGTAGTGCATTGCTTTTTCCACTGTCAACTTACGTCAGGCAGGATATCCGCCTTATATGTGACGTGTGTGACATAGTGTTATTATTATTCATGTGCCTCTTTGGAGTCAGGGTAGAATTGAAAGGAAGTCGGAGAAGTGCAGGGCCATTGAAATTAAATTGCCCGTCGGGACAGATGTCTCATCATGCACACATTGGGGCCGTTTCCGATCTTGCTTGGTAAGTCCTCCGTACGAATCGGTCCTGGAGGGCTTTCCAAGGGAGATGCGCTGTGCGAGTCCAACTGAGCGAGTACGATGCAATCGCATGGTTACGGACTCGGTTCGGCCGGACTCCCTTAGCACTCAATGGGAGCTTGTGTACGGGCGCGTACATAGGCTCCCATAGCAGAAAAGGGGTGGGTGGGTGGGGAAAAGCTTACACACCGTGGCGGGCACCCTATTTTGCCTGCCACACTGTGCATGCTTGGATCGGGGGGACCCATGTGCACCCCAGTGACCAATTTTTAGTGCTCCGGGTGAAGGGGGGCCTGCTCTGGCGCCCGAAGTCCAATTCCGACAGCTGCTTATACTTGCTGAGACCGAGTCGATACAGCTGTCCGAATCGTGCATTGTACTCGCCCATTCGGAATCTGGCTCCATTGCGCAGCACGATTTGGCTCCGTACGAGTCAGACGGATAGATTCAGGTTCGTAAATGATTCGGTCGGGGCAGACGCGATCTTCGAATCGTAGTTGGTCGTTTGTAACAGGGGATGATTCGGGCGGAAAGATAGGCTCCCGAATCCGATTTGCTCTTTACGAATCCTGTTTGGAGGCCTCCCTTACGAGATTGGAATCGGCCCCTATGTGTATACTCCGCTCGTTGTTTCCTAGCCTGACATCACTATTGCATGGTCATAGGTACACGTATCTCTGCATTCCCTTAGTGCCTGCCCACCTCCTCATATTGTAATATTTCACGCATTGAGTTGGCAGCCATCCAAATACGTAATGTGTGCACCCCATTGGCTGTAGGCTAGTCTTACATCACGATTGAATAAGCCACGGAGATAGGCATTACTGGACTCTTTGAGTGTCTGCCCACATCTTAACACCATGCCATTTCACCATTCATATACATCCTGAATCCTCCTCACTTAAGATGGCCGCCGCCGGCACCACTACGCGAGCCGGTTACAGCTGAGCGCTTACGTGCTTCCTCGCACATGCGGCCCGACTGTTTCCGGTACTCGCGAGGTTATATCATTCTCCCGAATACTTAAACCGGGCCTGCACACACCCCCTTCTCTCTTCCTAGTAGGCGGAGTGAGGGGTAGGTTCCCGGCACCAGTTCCCAGCTGAACTGTAAGTACACCTGCCCCCCCTGGGGGCTCAGCTCTATGCTGTGCAGAGTACGCCCAGTTTTGCTTATAGCTGTTGTTCATCTTAACTTTGGCAATATTTTCTTTCGATTTTGGACCGGTAGAATGATAACTTTCTGTAACGTACATTACTCTGCCTGCCACTCGATGGCGCCTGACCATAACACAAATCGGGTGAGTCCTTGGCTGTAATTACTTGACGGTGGTTGGTTACCACCTCCCACACCTAAGTACCATAGGTGTGTCACATTTGTCACATTTAGCTTTTTTTTAATCCAGCAAAACACTTTTTAAGTTGCACTAACCTCTCATGCGTGTGATTGTGACATGTTTTTACTTTGGAGGCTGCTGTGTCCATTGTCTAGTTTTTGATTAATTATGAATGCTGTTATTATGTTTTCTTGTTCTTGTATCTGTATAGGTTGGTCCAGTCTACATACATTAAAAAAGGTACCTCATTATAAGGTTGTAGAGTGCTTGGTTCATCTTGGAGTAACCAACCACTGTGTAGATCGCCGCGTGATTTCCTACACTACAGACGAGAAACATGTTGACCACTCATATTTAGCTGCCTCTGACTATTATATCAGCGGTGACACCTTCCATGTTTTTAATTGAGACCAGTCGGCTCACAGATTAAATTCATTTTGGAGCACCACTGCGCCTCATTTTATCCCTCTACACACCTTCTCACCACACATTTGTTCACATCTATACCACGAGGCCCCACACCCACACTTCACCTAACTGCTTGGGAAAAAGATCTCTGCCAAAGAGCACCTCATAGGGTGCCTGTCAGGCGTTGCAGCACTGGCCTGACGAGGAGCAAGCCCTATGATGAAGCATGACACCCAACCGGGTGTGTGAGGGCCCCACTTTCCAAATTGGAAGACACCCCGTCTCCATGGAGACGGGGTGTTGACCAACCCAGCCTCCTTCTCTTCTCACCCCACAGGAACTACATGCTTCTTTTCTCATACCATTGAAATTAAAGTAAGATAATAATTTGCCCATTACAGCTGCCCCAGCTGCAGACTGCACAGAACAGCAGACCCGGCACTAGCATGCCTCCATTAATGTTGCACAAGAATACTATTACTTTTGCTGCATATATGCCTTACTCATTAATGAGAGGTAATTTTTCTTTTTACACACTTGGCGCTCCATTACGATGGCGGGCGGATCGCCCCCGCAGGGCCGGCGGTAGCCACCGCCGGCCTGGCGGGGGCGATCCGCCCGCCATCCTGCATGGAATGACCCCCAGCCACATTAGGATGGCTGGGGGGTCCACGGCGGACGGGAAGACCATCCACCGCATTTCCGCTAGTCGACTCGTCGACCGGGGCGGAAAACTGCCAGGACATGGTGGCAGTGTCTGCAAGACACCGCCATCCACATTACAATGCCGGCGGAGTCTTGCCTTTCCATGGTGGCGTTGCCGCCATGGAAAGGCATGCGGTTTCCGCTATTGGGGGCCCGTTGCGGGCCTCCAGAGTGTTGGGGGGTTGAGGGGTGCACATGGGGGGTACCTACAGTACCCCCCCCTACATTGGCATGGACAAGGTGGCAGGCACCGCACGGTGCCTGTCACCTTGTGCATGCCAATGCACACTGTGCATCCACAGCATTGTGGCGGGCGGTGGTGTGAGCACCGCCCGCCATAATGTTGTGGATGGGGGGTGATGCCACCGCCACGGTGGCGGTGGCACCCTAATGGCCACAGCGGGACCGGCGCACCTCTGGCAGACGGTCCCGCATGCCGTTACGGTGGCAGGCGGACTTTGTCCGCCCGTCATCGTAATAGGGCCCAAAGTGTCTGTTTAGTTTACACTATGGAATCCTTAAAACAAACAAAACACTTCCATTCTGCTGGTGTTCTGGCTTAATTCCTTGCAGTCAGTGCTTTATGTGATGTGAGGACAACTTGGCCTTGTGACTAATCACATCTAAAATTCCAATCACCCTAGGGGACCAGCAATGTTCTGCAACTGTGCCACTCTACAAAAAAGTGTTTTCACTGAGGATCATTTATAATTTGTCTTTTTTCTTTCTTGATATAGCTACTCCTGCTGTTCCACCATCACGGCAGAAGATAGCCACCTGGCCGAATAGCACCAGCTGTTGGCTTTGGAGGAGGTGGAGTCACGTGCCACTGCCTTAAGTCCTTCTGCCCAGCCGCCAGCACCTCCATCCCAGCCACATCATTGCCAGCGCAGCCGGCAGTGTCCACCTGTGCTGCCCCAATCATCCACAGACTGCCTCCTCCTCCACCATGTCCTACAGGAGCTTGCGCTGCTTCGTCAAGAGGTGACACTCATTCACACTCCGATAGAGGCCCTCAAAGCTCTTATTTTAATATACTTTCTTTGGTGGGAGGGACGTTTGTGGTGGATGGAGAGGGTGGGAAGTGGGAAGGGCAGTTGGGGAAGGGAGGACTTTGCTGGACATACTTTGGACATTGGTTGGGGTGACTTATATATTTGTTTGGGGAGAGGGGTGGGCCTGTTGTGGGTGGAGAGAGTGGGTTTTAATTGTAAAAAATATATGGGAATTGGTTCTTCATATGTCTTTTAGCTTTTCAATGCTTTCAGCGCAGCCTGGTTTATTTTATTTACAAAAAGCAGTCACATACTGTACATCGACATGGACTTTTCCCCATAGAATTTCCCTAGCTGCTTCTGAAGTCCCTTGTCATATAATTATTCATTTGCTAGGTTACTTACATTACTTATACCCAAAAAATATCCCACTACCAGACTGGGAACAACACAGATTAGGTCTATCTTATTGCTCGAGGATGTTTTGCCACTTTTGCAGCACCCAACCACTTATCAAAGTATATACCAGTTAGTTATACAGTAGTCCTACTACCTTCTATAACTATATTGACCACTAGTGTGGTATGCCTATATTGTTAACCACATACATAAAAAATCTTAATCTCCAGTAGAAGTTACCAACTAAACTAGTTAAATACAACTCTTAGTTCTCTTACCTGAATAGATGAAGTGATGGATTCTACCTACCTCAAGCTTTCAAAACTTTATTGCAGGATTTAAGGTACCTTCTTAATGATGGTGGTAGTATTAGCAGGCAAGCGTGCTAACAGGGAAGACATCACAAGCGAGGTCCCACTCCCACCAAGGTGAACTCCTTCTGTAGGATTAATCCGAACGATTATCCATCACAGGCAACTAGATTGAACGAAAACAAAGAGGTAGTGGGTTATTCATATCATAATTTATCAAAGACAGAGACCAGACTACCTCAATGAAGCAAAGACCTGAAAAAGTTCTCAATTCAGGAGGAGTGGACTCAGTACAAGAAAAGGTTAAGCGTTTAAGCAACACAGGCCTGAATGATGATGTTGACCAATGATGTTATAAATGACTATGTATCCCTTTTATGCATGGGTGTGTAAGTGGGGCTGGCATGGGCTTTTGCTCAAATAAGAGAAGATCGTGCAGTGAGTTGGTGTCACATTCTCCACATCCGCTGCACCAAGCATGTGAACTATTTATGGTGTAAATTCATAAGTCACAACTCAATATATCACTAACCCTGGGCAAAGCACTACGCTACGCTCGCGTAGTTTGCGAAGTTTGCGCTACTTCGCACAACGCGAATTGCACGTAGCACAGTGCAAACACGCGTAGCGTAGTGCAGCGGTCATTTTTTGCTTGCTCGCGGTCCTCAACGTCAAGTTGGCGACCGCGAGCAAGCAAAATGACATCCCGGCGAGACTTTTTCCTCGTTCGCGATCAGCAACATCAACTTGCCGATCGCGAGCGTGGAAAATAAACCTCCCGGCGAGATTCTCAACGTGGGGAGGTCAGGTTTCTCATTGCGAGTGGTCGCGTATGCTCGCGACCGCTCGCGATGAGAAACTACCAGTCCGCGTTGAGAAAGCTGCCGCTCGAGTAAAAATCTACTCGAGCTCCAGTAAAAGACAGCTCGCACTGTGCAAGATGCCGTTCAATGATTGCACAGTGCGGACAAGCATCCGGCACTGTGCAATCATTGCGAACAGTGCACTACGCAGTTCGCGTAGTGCTACGCGTAGCTCGCGTAGTGCGAACTGCACTTTGCGTAGCTTCGCGTAGCGCTACTTCGCGAACTACGCCCAGGCTTATATATCACACAGCCTGGGGTTAGAGGGTTAGGTGTTTGATTACTTGGATGGGGACAGGTAGTTGGGGAAAGGTGTGACAAAGATAAATACTACACAACAACAATATTCATCAGGGCGCTAAGCAGCAAATCATCATTATCAAATCTGTTGTGTAAGGAAATTTGATTGTTATTATCAAATCTGTAACTGTGGGAATGACAGATTAATTAAAACATTGCAAACAGTCTTTCAGCTCCAGAGACCCAAATTATTATATATCTAAATGTTCTGCCAACTAGGTATGAAAAATACAACTTAGGGAGGTTTGAGCTTACAAAGTTCTAAAACTTATGATTGTTAAAAAAGATATATATATATATATATATATATATATATATATATATATATATATATATATATATACTGCAAATAAATGCCAAATTGGGTGGTGCATCTGCATTACTCTCAGAATGGCCATCTTGGGTGCCTTGGTAAACCGGTCCGGTAAGGTAAGCAGGAGTGTTATGGAGCTTTCACCTTTTCTGCAGGAGAAGGGAAGGCTGTGAATTGTAAAACAGAAACAATATTGTAGAGTCAAGGAGAAGGAAAGAAAGTATGCTTCATGCGGAGTGGACAATAGGTAGAGCAAGAGGATAGGATGCTGCAGTTAATCATTATGACTCATGTGTGATTACCTGTGAAATGAGAGCAATTTTACAACCAATCCCAGACAAGTAGCTGCATGTGCCTGGCTGATCAATCTCACAACTGCCATTACATTTAGATGAGTGCGTCCACAATGTGATGATTTGACATCACATGTCTGTCTCCAGATACAGGGCCCCCGACTGCAACCACATAATAGAGGAGTTTGGCATTTGAGCCAGCACACACTACTCAACATTTCCTAAATTAACACACCTCTCTTCAGTCCACAGGGCTCAGTATGCCTCTTAGAGTCATCACCATGTTTGTTTCCCTTTGAAGTAGAAAACTTTGGGGCATATTACCAAGGATTTGCGATAATTATCGCAAAGCGCGCTTAGTGCTGTTTTTTTTATCGATGGATTTCATCGCGGAGATACCGCGTTATTATCAACGCTTATCTCCAAGGCGATAAAAAATCCAGCGATAGCGGCAAAACCCAGCAATAGCACGAGAAATCCAGCGATAAATTCACTGCGCTAATGAAAAGCTTGCTAATAGGCAGGTGAGGACTTAACCTTACAATCCACCTCCCATTGACAAGATGGTTAAGTCAAGTTTTTAGCAGGTGTTAAATTCCAGCGCTAATCGCGGTTAGCGCGACTTTTTTTTATCGCTTCGCGGTTCTGGGGCAGCGTTGATAATAGGGCGAAGTTGTGACTGCGAGTGTTTCCATGATGTGTTAGTCAGGAACGCCTACTTTGCATGTCATTAGCGATATATATCGCTGACATGCAAAGCGGCACCAAAACTGTCGCTTTCGCCATAAAGCTGTCGCTAACAGCTGTTAGCGACAGCTTGCTAATAGGGCGATAGAAATATCGCCACTTTAGCAGCAAAAAGTGCCCCTAAAGCGGCGATACCGCCCTTGCTAATATGCCCCTTTGTTCTTCTGGCTGTTGAGGAGTCCTGACTCCCGGTAATGAATCCGTCTGACTCCTGACCCAAACGAGATTGAGAGAGATAGACCTGTAGTGCACTTCTGTTGATGAACAAGAAGAGCAAACAAAATGTGACCGTATTCTGTAGATTTGCATTGGTTAACTAAACTGGCTGATCTGGTCTCTGAAGAACCAGAAAAAAAATTCAAGGAGTGGACCATGCAAGCTAGTTAAGATTGAAAGGTCCAATCACCTTCAGGCAAAATCACCCATCAGCCTCCAAGGATTGCAAATCATTGAAATCAAGTTTACAAATTACTCTCATGGTCTGCCACCACAAGAATCATCAATCATCACTCACCCTCACTCCATAATATATCACTAATTGGTGCAATAGTTACCTGTTCCAATCCAAGCACGGTGGAACACAATTGTCGTATTGTGTCTCCTCTTTTCCCCTGGAAGCAACACATTGGCAGTCTTGCAAATTCAATGATCTTTACTGGGGCAACCCTGTTGGGAATCAAAAAAAGAAAGATAGACACAGGACGGAGGCAGGCATTATCTCCAGTGTCCTTGAAGGGAATGGGGAGGCTTTTTCACTGAACCCTGGTCAAACTCCAAACTGGCCATACATGTGCCTAAATGGTGGAGTTGTATAAGTCAGATACAAAATATGTAATGTTCCTCTAGCAATATATCCATTTTATTTGCCAAAGCAGTTTGACGCTACTCTGAAATTTTCATGGTGACCTACTCAGTCAGGGAAGTAGAGTTCACCCTAAAACTCAGGGGCTTGGCCTGAAGTTGTCAGCTAAAACACTTGAGTCTGACCAGTTGCCCTCGTCCTCCTCCTCCTGTGGTGTTTCAGGAACAGTGTAATTGTGTGGTATGAAGTCTTAGTTCATTATAATCATGGTCATTCTCTCTACATTTTGAAGCAAGAGACTGGTCCCTTTAACTGTGACAACTGCATCACCTACACTGAACACACAATCAGCAGACATGCTGGCTACTGGACAAGCCAGTTACTTTATTGCCAGCCTGCTGAGCTCTGGCCATTGGTGTATCTTACCCCACCAATAGACCAATGGGTTTTGATCCATGTAGACGTCTTTTGGGTCAACCAGATAGTCTTGGAGCATCCTCTGAATGGTCATTGGTGCTGCGTCTGCACTTGACTTAAGCCCTGCCACTTGAAACCAAGCCATTGCAGAGGTTCAGTTTGACTCTTCTGTTGCTGTTGTTGATGTTGCTAGTGTTCTTGTTGCTGGTGTTGGCTGCTGTGAGACAATAGCACTGCCTTCTCTGGAGGTTGAAGGCTGTAAACCAGAACTTCTGCCTGGGACTCTAACTTCCAGCCGTTCTTATTTCAGGTCTCTCTGTTGCTCAACAATTCACATCTTGTATAGTGAAACATCCTCTTCTGAAAAAGAAATTAAGTTGCCCAGTATTTGTTTGTACCATGGATCAAGTATTGTGGCTCAGATGTACTCTTTGGACGACACAATCTCTCTTTGCAGCCTTGGATTAATAGCATAGTGAATGATTAAGATGTCAACTAACTCATGCACTTCTTCGTTCACACCGACAAGTCTTTGTGACACCTTTTTTGACTGGTCCTGTAGCAGATGCAACAACAGGATATCTTAGCTCATCGTACTGTCATCCTTGCTGACTTCCCATGTGTAAAACGCAAATGGAAGTAGCATCTGTGTCAGACATTTGACTAGGCCCCATTTGCCCACCTCCATGGTCATTCTTTTACCAGTTGCATCCTCTCCTCTTTGAATAGCATAGTCATTGATCGGTCTGTACTGCTCAAACAGACGTTGCAACATGTAATAGGTTCAGTTCCAACATGTTGGCACCTCCTGTATGAGGGCTTTAACTGGTACTCTATTAGCATGCTGAATGATCCTCAACTACTTCCAGGCTTTAAAAGAATGAATGAATGAAATGAGTGCCAATTATTTTGCAGGTGGTCAGCATGTTGCTGATTATATCTTCTTTTTGAGAAAGTCCTGCATAATCAGGTTGATGAAATGCGGCAAACAGAGGACCCTGAAATAGTCACCATTTACTATATTACTGGCATTGATCGTGGCAAAAAATCCATTGACTGTGGCAAAAAATCCAATTCTGAGACCTGAGGTTCACAGCCATTCAAACACCTTGCTATAAATATCTTCCAAGATGCTTGCAGCTGTATGGGATTTCTCCATGGTGAACTTCGCGACTGTTGCATGTTGCTGAACGCTCTTAAAAGTTCCTTCAGTGCTGAGACCTGTAGATAGCTGTTGCTTAAACTCCACAAAAAAGATATACTGTGCTGCGATACACATGTAATCAGTTGCTTGACAACTGGTCAACAAGTCTGTCATCAGGTGGATAGTATGAACAGCACTCTGCTGCAAAGTTTGTCCAACCAATTGCAGCACTTCGTGATGGAGCACTGGAACAGCAACTCTGTCCGAATTATTCTGGCTGGAAACCTTTCATTTCAGGCAGGTGGCCACCACAAATATTTAAAATCCCATTCCTTCCACAAAAGAACAAGGGAGGAGGTCCAGCACTAACATTTTAGCCAGCTTCCTGTTGTACAAACATGCAGCTGGGCAGTTGCATTCATAGGACCCCTCCTGCCTAAACATGCTCATAATAATAACTTTGATTTTTTATTTGCTGTGTCACTGATACAGGTGACTTTCAGAGAGAACAAAGAGGTGGTAGACTCAATGTGCATCTTTAGGCAGTCACTGAATGCAGTGGTGTCTCCATCTGAGTCTTGCGCCATTTTGAGGTTGCTGATGCGGGTGATGCTGGTGCACTGCTGGGGACAGGGCTGCTTTGCATAAAGCTGTCACCCTCTTTTTCCTCATCACGTCCCACCATGATCTGAGCTGATTCCCCTCGCTCATCATCATCACCACCTGCAGTAATCTGTTAAGGTGCTTCTCCCACCGGATTGTGTGATTTTTTTTATATGGGTTGTTTGGCCTTCAGTGCCATAGTGTGAACCAGGCTTACTTCAATTAACTCTTGCATGGCAGATGGAGCATATTGCAATGTTATCCTCTTGCTGCTAATCATAAAGAAGTCCCAAACTGGGGAAGAGAACTTTTTTAGTGTGCCACTGGTGCCATTTCCAGTGCCAGAAGAACTGAAGGCAGGTGGGTGTGTTGATGATTGCCTCTGTGCAGTGCGTACTTCGACTGAGGTAGTGGTGGATGCAGGTCTCAGCGGGGGCCTTACAAATATGGAAGTTGGTAGTGGTGGTGGAACCAGTGCCACATCCTTTGGAGCAGGTTGAATAGGAGGGTTAATTTCAGTGTCCTATGAGCCAGCTTCCATGACAATGACTGGTTCGTCCTCCTCATCCCCTTCCATAATTCTAAGGCTTTCAGGAACACTTTTCCCTTGTCTCTCATGGAAGGTCTCGGACTCAGCCGGGGTCCAATCCATTTCCCTTATCATCAGAAGGGGTCTTAGAGAAGATGGTGGATTGCCCTTAGTTTTCTTGCTGGGAATTGGGAAGCCAATAGTTCACGAAGCTCAACCTCCTGTTCCGCTCCTACTTCAGGAAGATCTGTTGTTGGCTGTGACTCATGTTGTCCAGTTTGCTCAGTTTACTACGACGATTGGGACTAGTTAGCAGCTGAGAGAAATCCAATTCAAACTCACTGCTCATCACCATGATTGCAGTGGCTGCCTCACTAAAAGACAGGAGCTTGAGCTTACGTTGGGGTGGTGCCGTTGTTGATGTGGCAGGGCTGCTCCCAGCTTGCTGCCCAAAGGATGGTGCAGCAGGCACACAAAGTTTGCTGAAAAAGGAGAAGGGCAGCAAGGCAGTGCTGCTTCTTCATCTCCTCCTTCCTGGCCACTTTCTTGGCAGCAACTTTCTTTGGGGCTCTGTCAGCAGAAGAGAGGGGGACTCACATGTTGTGGTCTCGTCACTTTGTGCCAGCCTTCTGCCTGGCCGTACTGTGGGTGATGTCTCTTGTGCACCTAAAAGCAAACAAGAAAAACATTTAGTGAAACATGTCATTTTTGCAGTTTGTATTATTCAAAGTACATACTTTTTTATTTAGTGAGGTTATCACAAATAATTAACAGTAGAGTATTAATTCCAAAGTCAAACCACACCACCATAACATAATATTTAAATCAGGATAACGACATGCAGATGTAAGTGTTTGCTTTATGTGCATCTAAGGAGAGATACCTGCGGCAAGCAGGAAGGAGCTGGGGGAAAATGGAATAATCCTTAAAAATGAATGCTGGTGTGCACCTATGGCAGGCAGGGGGTACCGGGGAAAATGGAATGATCCTTAAAAAATGAATGCTGGTGTATGCCTATGGTAGGCATGTGGTCCAGGGGAAAATGAGTAATGACAATCCTTAAACAAGCCTTTGCAATGCAATAGGTCCCGCATTTGCAAGGGTTAGAGCTATTGGTGTTGTAAATCACAATGTCTTTTACCCATGTGTTTTGGTTTCGAGACTAGTGGGCACATAAAAAACAAGAAACACTAAAGCGGGCGCCCTGCTGAAACATGAAGCTGCGGCACCCATGTAGATAAAAGTTATGCACGTTGCTGACCCTGAAGCGGGCGCCGTGATGATGAAGTAAACGGCACACAGTAGTAGGAACAGGCACCCACAGTGTAACACGAGCAAGAAATATATAAACTCCTTCAATTGATTTGGGAGTGATACTAATGTTATTGTGAATTCTCAAAAGATGAAATTCTGGTGCAAATAACGCTTTGTAAATAGCAACTCAGTTTACTATTTATAATAAACGTTTCACATGTAGCTTAAAAACATACATATTCCAGAGGATGCGCTACGGAGAGTATAGTTGACCTGTCATTCTTTGCATAAAAAGTTCTTTCAAACAACATTCTTCTAATGAAAATAACATATGTTTCTCAAGCAGCATTATCCATAAAGTGCTTAAAAGGCGCATCCAAGCATTTCATGTTTCCGCAAAATGGAGCAGAACAAATTCAGAACACAGTACCTGTGGCTGGAAAACCAAGTTTTCTGTTTTTCTGATGTTGACTCACGCTTCCTACATGTTCTGTCCGTCTGATAATATATATACCCAGGGAAACATAAGGTGAACGGCATGAGATAACACAGTGTCACCAGGGAGTGGAAATAGCCGGAAAATTTTCCCAAGCACCAAGTATCTATCACTAATCATAAAGGGGGTGCCCACCCTCAACTCAGCTTGACAAAGTGTGCAAGGGATGGACTTCATGAATCTGAAGGAAAGGATTCGGAGCCTGTGGGCCGGAAACTGCAAGAGGGCATTCACTGGTGGAAACAGAATGGCAAGAAAGAAAACGCTCATTCCTTAGTGTTTTCGAGGCGAACTGAGTGCTCAGGTTATCCTCTGAATTAAATGCCCCGCTCCAAGAAGCATCTGCTCACATTGGCCATGAAAATGTGCCCGTTGCTATTAAAGGAATTCTTCATCTTGTAATTACCACAGCACCACTCAGCGCAGGTGCCAACACCCAACAGGAAGTTGCGAGGGGCTCAAAAACACACAACAAAACATTGCCACATTTACTGGCAGATTTGGAGGTTTTCATGCTTTCCGAAAAACATTATCTGAGAGTAAAAACGTTTGCAGCAGGTTGCTCTTTTTGAGCGGTTCAATGCCTGACATTGCACTAACACACAACCAGGTCTCTCCTTGGAGAAGGTCTGATGATTAGTCTGCTCCCTGTGCCTAAAGTAGGAGATGAGAGAGGGTACATCTGAAGTGCAGTCATCTCCCGGGGTCCAGCAGTTCATGTAATGCCCCTTGTACTAACTATGCCAGAGGCCCCACAGATATTGTCTTGTTCGGAGTCTAGATTATGAAAGGCTTAACAGGTGGGTGTGGTGGGAGGACAGAGACTTTGAAAAGAGGCAACATTTCTTCCACAGCACCAGAGAATGCCCCATTTTAAATTCAGCAATATCCATCGATTGCTAAAAGCGCTCTGCAAACTGTCTCACACAACTCCTACATACGAGAGCAATGGATGTGATGCACAGTCCACCACAAGCAAAAAACATATTACGCTTGACTCTATTCTCGTATTATTCCTGAATTTATAACCTTATTCACCACGCCTGCATAGAGATTTTGGGGTTTTTATTTACAGCGCCAACTCTGGCATGAGACTGAAATACAATGTGGAATATTCCACCTGTGCAAATTTTTAGTAAAGCACTTCAGCCAGATGAAAACAATATCAGAAATACCATGTGCTGCACGGAGAAACGCACGCACTTCCTCTTTGAGTATCTCAGTGTATGTTATATAAGCATTGCACGCCAGACAGCCCTAGTCAATCGGAAAGAGCAAAACTACGGGGCAGGCAAAAAACAGCACCGGGCGCTGCTCTGCAGACACGAGCTGCCTTGTGATACATGAAATACCGAGATTTCCATAGTCTAAAGAGATTTCCATGGTCTAAAATAAATGCAAACGTTGTCCATGTTGAGTTAGTACACCACTACCTAATCAAATGTGTAGAAAGTATCCATCATATAACATTATCTTACACTGTAACATGGAGGCAAGTTTGGATGTGCAGCTATGTTGGAAATTGAAGCTACAATGGAAATTGACATCAGGAACAAAGACCACTCTGCCGGCTTCAAGCTGGTGCGTGCCAACTCGGCGCTCATATTGCTTGTGAATAACTTCACTCATCACAATGTACCTGTCCTCTTAAAATGTTTGTTAAAAAAAATGCATTTTCTCGCATCTATGACTTTTGTGAAAATATAGTGGTTTGGCAGACGGCATTTAAATTTAAATCTGTTAACACAAAGTGAAGTTGTACTTGTCTTTGCTTGTAAAATACAGAAACACAGCTACAACACAGATCCCGTTGTGTTTGCTTACTAAATTACATTAGTCTGGGTCTTTTTAACTTCCATTGCTGAAGCCACGGGACAAAGTAATGAAAATAGTAGAGCTACTATTGTTCTAGAAGTGGGCGGGGCTTAGCTGTGTTCACCGGGCTCTACAATGAAGACACTAGTAGCCTAAATAAAGAAGCAGCCACAGTCGGAAAGGAACATTTAAACAAAAGAGTTTGCCAAAGCAACACATAAAGAATGCAAGCACAGGGACTCTGTGCTTGGTCGTTGCTCCTCATCCTTTAACGGAAGTGAGCTATGGACTGTGTGTACAAGTTAGAAGGCAGAAAAGAAGAGTGACGCAGAAGTGAACCAACTGGTAAGTGGCAGGCGGGATTACACTACCATAGTGTTTACAGCAGGTCTCCCAGACCAGCGCAAGTGCGCTGGCTAGGCTCGACCTAAAAATGAATGCTGGTGTGCACAAGGTAACCATGGCAGGCAGGGGGTGAAGGGAAAATGTTAAAAAAGAAAAACAAATGCATATAATATTTAACACTGTTCATATATACATATACTACAATGATCCTCAAGCACATTAAACTGATAGCAGGGAAAAAGTTAAACAAATGAACAAAAAACAGTAAGGCATAGCCCTCTTCTATCAATCTCCCTACAAAATGGCTTTGAAAACTGGAAAAAAGGATTGAACACAGTGGATAGCTGATCAAAACGGCAACCGGCTATACAACAACAAGCAAGGTGGCATAGACAACAAAGAACACATGCAGGTCTATGGCAAAAGCACACTGGCTGGCTACAAAAAATGGCCACTGACTACAGGGTCGAACAACAAGCAAGGAAGCATGAACACAACAAAAAACACATGCAGGCCTATGGTAAAAACACACTGGCTGGCTACACAAAATGGCGGCTGGCCACATGGTCAAAAAACAAGCAAGGAGGCATGGACAACAAAGAACAAATGCAGGCCTATGGCAAAATCACCCTGGCTTGCTGCACAATGCGACTCCTGGCCACATGGCCAAACAACAAGAAGCAAGGAGACGTGGACACAACAAAGAACACATTCAGGCCTATGGCAAAAGCACACTGTCTGGCCACACAAAATGATCACCGGCCACATGGTCAAGCAACAATCAAGGAGGCATGGACAACAAAGAACACATGCAGGCCAATGGACACTGACTACACAAAATGGATACCGGACAAATGGCATGGTGAACAAAGGCAAGAGGCCACAGACACTGACCTGAAAAAAATAGGCATGGTAAACAATGTAAAATCACTACTATTAATTCAGCAATGCCAAAAATAAAAATAAAGTGAGCTATAAAACTTTTACAACAACACACATCTCCCCAAAGCATCAAATATTACACCATCCAAAAGGCACTTTTTGCAAAAAAAGAAACTCACATTTTTAATTTAATCCAATGACATCCCTGGCCTAAATGATGTTTTAAAACAACATATACCACAGAAACAGTTGTTTCATGTACCCAATGACTAGTACTGGTTTGAAGGCCTATGGGCAGACTAGACCACATAGTAGTATAAATGAATAGTGCAAATTTAAAAAAAACAATGGAAAAAATATAATGAACTGTGCAGCCTTTTTTTTCCTTACAAAAGACAAGCTTTACGGGCAAGATGTGTGGAGGTGTGCCATAAGATGCTCATGGTGTGAGACACTAATCAAGGTGCCAAAGATGGAGGCCTAGTAATGACCCTGGCTGAATAATCCACATCAGCAGGAGATATGTGGATCTGATGCAATTAAGGAATCTGGTTCACAATGGGTGAATACAATACCCGATCGATGTACAACTCTAATTGCCCTTATGTCGTGAACGAAACCTGTTGGCTGTCTGCTTTATATCACCAAAGAAAAATGAAAATAAAGACATATTGGATTATATGCAACTTGGATTGGTAACCCTGTTATAGTAATGCAATTTTCTAAAACAGAGCAAGATGTTTTAGCATTTGAACAATGCCCCAAAAGGAAGAGTAGGCACCAGAGGAGGCACAAAACAAGGAGGGGCGGAATGTGGAGAAAGGTACAACAAGATGCCTCATGGGATGAAAACAAGGCAGTCTCACAAGAAATGATAACTGGCACAGTAAGTTGACTGTTGTGAACTTATCTAATGATCTTTTAACACCACTTGAAAAAGCTGTGTTAGAGCTGGGTTTATTTTTCTGTCCAGCAGTTATGTATGATTATTGTGATCTACTTATAGATCTTTACAGTTTTATAATAAAGCTCCAATTGAAGAAGTATTACAAACTTAAAAAATAACCAAACTGTGACTGGCTCTATGAATGTGGAGACTACTGAAGCCAGTAGTGACTTATGCATTGTAGAGATTGACATTCTTATTAATTTATGTTAAATGGAGGGGAGTATTTTCTGAAGGACTGGAGCAAAAATGCGCACTTGAAGAATTGGGTTTACGAACAGACAAAACACAGATTTCAGTCCTTTTAGACTTAAATCCTAATTTTTACCTAATATGGGTCATGACAATATTTTTTTTAAACATCTTTTTATTGACTATACAAACAAACAGTACAGCAGGAATACTTGACCAACACGAATTAAGACATAGCAATTGATTACAGCCACTAGGACCCCTTGTAAACTCAGACGTTAAGACCACATCACATTTCCTCATCGCGGGCCTCCATAGTGTTGCCCGCCCCACCTACATTATTACCACGGGCAAGGGGGGGTTGCATATATTGCCTCTGTGTGCATTCCACTTCCCCCAAACCCGGTCCCATTTCCAGGGGCATCCTCTGTTTTTGTAAACCTCCACTTCTGCAATCATGCACCAGTCCATGTCCCTCTCCCATTCAACTAAGGTTGGTGACTCCGCTGCTCCTCACCTCCGAGTAATATTATGTTTTGCGATCATGAGACCCATAGTAGTCCAGAGCTGCTCAGCTCGATTCATGTCAGTTGCTTCCCATATATTCAACCGGCACAGTTCAGGGGACAATCGAATAACCCCACCACTAGCGTCTTTCATACATGTGATTATTGCTTCCCAGTATAGTTTGATCATCGGACATTCCCAAATGATATGGTAGAAGGTGCCAATACCCCCACATAACCTTCTGCACCCTGCCTCTACATTCTTGCCCATTTCGACCATCATGGTGCATGCAATGTATGATCTATGGAGTATTTTTAATTGGACAAGTCGCAGTCTTGATGATATTGTGACTTCAAGAGGTGAAGCCAGTGCCTCCTGCCAGTCCACTTCCTCTAGGTTCCCGATATCAGCCTACCAGCGCTCCCGAAGACTAGGAATCGGGTCAGGTAGGTTGTTAATAATATTTTGGTAGGTCAGGGATATGGCCTTGCAGTGCATATATAGGGACAGGAGCCTGCCTTCCAATGGCAAGGCCTCCATTATGTCTTCCCCCACCGGGATCGCACCCCTGAGGGCATGTCGTATTTGTAAATATCTAAAGATTTCTTTGTCTGTTAACTCATGCTCTTTCTGTAGTTTGAAAATGGGATTATTTTCCCCCTTGCCCACAGATCATTCACCCTTGAGATGCCAATGATGTATCATTTGTTGAAGCCCTGGTAGCGGCCAAGCTTTCCCAGGCGCTCTGCCCACCAGAGTGGTGTGGCGAGGGTCACTCTGTTCACCCACTCGAGATGTTTTGTAAGTCTGTGTCCCAAATGGTGACCATCTGGGCCGTTGGCCCTGTGAGTTTCTGCTTTTTTGGGTTGGTGTATAATGCTTCGTTGTACCCCCCGGCTCTCATCAACCACTCATCCATATGACACGACTGGTCACCCTGTGCGCAATGTGCCCATTTATTTATGAACACTAATTGGGCTGCCCAATAGTATGCACGAATATTGGGTAAGGCGATTCCAACGTCGTACCAGCCTCTGGTAAGTTTGTAGGCTACTATACGGGGTGGTTTAACATCCCAGAGTAGGTTTCTAACCTCTCCGTCTATTGATCTAAAGTAAGTTTCGGGAATTTCATAGGGCATATTCTGTAAAGCATAGAGAAATCATGGCAATGCCATCATTTTAAATAATGCTGCGCTTCCCAACAGGGACAGCGGCAGGGCACGCCAGGGCTGCACATTTCCCCGTAGACGGACTAGCGGAGTGAGGAGATTGCGTTCATAAAAAAGTTCCTCCCTGGAGGTGGCATAGATTACCTAAATATATAAATCACTCTGTCACAGTTTTCGCTTCACAGCCAGCAGGCAGGCAGGAACGGGGCCCTGTAAGGGGAACACATCTACTAGGACCAGTTAATAGTATAGCCAGAGTATCATCCAAAATTAGAACAAATCTGAAGTATCCTGCCTATGGAGGATCGTGGCTACGCAACATACAGCAGTATGTCGTCTGCATAGAGCGAGATTCTTTCTACTGCACTCCGCTGTCCATCTCAGCCCACGGATTATTGGATCTCCCTGTATCCAACTCGCTAAAGGCTCCAGTATCAGAGCAAACAGGAGCAGAGATAGCGGACAGCCCTGTCTTGTTCCCCGAATTAAGGTAAAAATGTTTGATGTTCGCCACTTGGGCCAATGGTTTAGTATATAGCAATTGAATCCATGAGATACATTTTTTCCTCAGTCCCATACGCTCTAGGACTGCACACATGTATGGCCATTCGACAGTGTCGAATGCCATGCGAGCGTCTAATGACAGTATTGCTGCGTCTTCTTGAATGGAGTCCCTCCGGCCCAACACATCATTCAACCGCCTCAGGTTGAGAGCAGTATTGCAACCCGGCATGAATGCGGACGGCCACCATTGGCATCAGTCGCCAAGCTAGGACCTTAGCCAGAATTTTGACCATCGCATTGAGGAGGGAAATCGGCCTGTAGGAGGAGCAGTCCTCCGCTGGCTTGCCCTTTTCATGTATGACCACAATTGATACTAGTCTCTGATCTCTGGGTAGTATACCCACCTGCCTACTCTATTCATACATATTAAGGAGGTGAGGCGCCACCTTGGACATGGTTAATTTGAGGAGCTCAATTGCGATACCATTTGGCCACATGGCCTTACCGGACTGTATGATGTTTATAGCTGCAACTATTTCCTCCTTTGTGAGATCATCTTCAAGCAGTAGCCTGTCCTCGTTTGACAGGGTCTGAATCGGGATATCTACTAATAACTTTCTGGATTCCCCTGCCGTGCCTGATGCCTCCAGGGAGTAGAGATGCATGTAGGGAGCCGCAAAGGCCTATGCAATTTCCTGCAGATTGTGCAGCCATTCCCCCTCCACTCCCCGTATGGTCATTACCCATCTATCCGCCTTTTCCCGTTTATCCAGCCAGGCGAGTAATTTGCCTGCTCTGTCTCTGAGTTCGTAAACTCTATGCTGCATTACCTGCAGTCTGCCTCTTGCTGTTTCCGTTACTGGATTTCTATACTTTTGATGCTTTACATCTATTGTGTGTTTGTTGTCCTCGTCTGCCAAGGAGGTGGAGGACTGCTCCAGAGCCAGTATGTCTTGCTCCAATGTATGTAGTTTTGCCTTCTTCTCTTTCCTATGCCCCACCATGAGAGAAAGTGCCTGCCCCTTCAAGACCACCTTGTAGGCTTCCCAGATAGTCTGTGGAGACTGAACTGACCCACCATTTTCCTTAAAATAACCTTCAGTGGATTTTGCAATGCTGGCTTTGATATGCGGAATTGTGAGGTACCATGGACTGATCGATATGGATATACTCGTTGATTTCGTACCCAGACTGTATTTTGCCCATAGTGGGGCATGGTCCGAAATCCCCCTGGCCAAATGTTTGACATCCGTGAAGTAGTGTTTGTCCTCTGCTACAGTAAGAATGTGGTCAATTTGAGACAGGCTATTGTGTGC
This sequence comes from Calotriton arnoldi, assembly GCA_963921515.1. Taxonomy (NCBI): domain Eukaryota; kingdom Metazoa; phylum Chordata; class Amphibia; order Caudata; family Salamandridae; genus Calotriton; species Calotriton arnoldi. The sequence continues at coordinate 1,226,994 of CAWUFW010001960.1, read as the reverse complement.
CCCGACTGGAATGTGAATTGCTTTGTTTCGGGGAGGGCCTCACTCCGCACGTCTACTAGGCCAAAGGCAGTCATGAATTCAGCCATAGTATTTCGGGTGCGTGGAGTGGCTCGTGGTGGGAATCTATCCAGTTGATCACTGAGGGTCATATTTAGATCTCCTCCTATCACTAGTGTCCCTTCAAGGAAATCTAGGATCATTTTACTCATGTCGGGTAGTGGCACGTTGTGTAATGCAAGGGGTATATAAGCAGACATGATACTGACTCTTCGGCCCTCCAAGGATCCGGTCACCCCAGCAAATCTACCCTGTTTATCCGTGCGGATGCCTGACACTGTGAAGGGAAATTGTTTATGCATCAGTATCCCTGCCCCCCCTGGATCCTGAGGTAAAACCTGAGTGGACAATGAGCTTGTAACTCCATCTATTAAGTGCCTCACAGGTATTCCCGACCAGGTGGGTTTCCTGAAGCAGGACCACATCTGGAGCCTGTCTTTTAATGTATTGAAGCACTATAGCTCATTAACGTTCCAAGAGAGTATTTAAAATTACGTTTTTGCCCTCCCCTCCATTGCGGGCATGTCTGTCACCTGTGTATTGTCAGTGGCTGTTCGTGCGATCCCTACTTGAAAGGCGATAGGTGAATCCGCCCATTATGTGGACTTGGTTAACTTGTGTCTTGAGCTGCATATGCAGTATTTTCATCTGCAGTAAAAGGTGTTGTCTCTGAAGTGTCATTAGTGAACTATAGTGCTGTTGCGACTGAACAATGTAACATAAATTACAACAAACACCCCCCAAGAGAAATAACCCCCCCTCCCAGGCTCTCTGCATGACAGTTTCAGAACTGCCCGTCTCCCCAACTTTGCAGAGTGCCCGTCTCCCATTCTTCCCTGAAACGGAGGAGCCATATGCCAGACCTCCCCTCCGCCCGCCCACCCCTCAACTTTTACTGGACAGTTTATTTCAATGACTACATGAGTGCAGTTATTGATGTACTCAGCTGTCTCTTCTTCTGGGATATGTCAGCAGCTATCCCAGTCCTTGTCGAGACGTTGAACAGCATGCCACATTTACAGTTCTACTTATATCTATGAGGCAACCCAAGTGTTCCCGGAAACCATGTTTCATTAGCTTATGTGGACATCTCAGTTTCTCTTGGGCCCAAATAGAGTTGGACTACAAAATGCAGATCTTGCTATGTTGGCTGGTGAGCTAGTCTTTATAATTGGCGGTGTTCCTCTCTTCTTGACTAGGATCTGGTAGTTTCTGCGTCTTCCCCAGTCGCCGCCCTCGTCTATCTGGGTTATCTGGATCGCCTACTCTCCACCATCACTTCAGCCACTCCCCGACCTCCCCTGGCTCGGTAAAAAAACAGCTTTTACCCTCTGCCTCGACCCTCAGCTTGGCTTGAAACAACAATGCATACTTCAACTCCTTCTCTCTGAGGGCTTTTTCAACCTCCAGGAAGCTGCGCCTCTGTCTCTGCACCATTATGGTGAATTCAGGAAAAAAGGTTATTGTACTATTTTGGAACTTGAGATGCGGTGCAATATGAGCAGTTTGAAGAATAATGTCTCGGTCTCTGTAGTTGAACAATCGGGCCAGGATAGGCCTGGGGGCCTGCCCGGTTTGGGTCTGCCTCCCGGTACACAATGTGCCCGCTCGATAGAGAAATAGTTGGAGAGATTCTGAGGCTACAGATGTTTCGTGACTAGGTTCTCCACAAAGAGGTCTGTAGCTGGTCCCTCGGCTCTTTCTGGCACCCCTAGTATTCTAACATTGTTTCTCCTAGATCTGCCCTTGTAATCATCCAGTTGCGCTTCTAGGATTTTACTGGTGGCTTGCAGATCGGAGACTTGTTTCTCCAAAGTCTTTGTGTCCGCGACCAGACCATGGGTTACATCCTCCACTTCTTTGACTCGAGAGTCCATTTTCCTCAAGTCTGCCGGTAGTAGGGAGATGTCTGTGGATACTGAGTCCAAGCGCCCCGCTAAGGAGGTGTGCACGCTGGTGATGGTGGCCATTATATCCTGCAACGTGGGGGAGCCCTGTTCAGCCTGTTTCTGCAGTGTCTCTTGTTTGCGGTCTGGCTGCACCACTGCCCCATCTTGCGCCTCTGCCATGAAAATTTGTCAAGCTTGGGTTGATGCGAGCCGCGCCCGCCCCTACTGCCCAACATTAATGCACCCGAAGTAATGCAGACAATGGTATAGCGCAATTATTTGCAGGGTAGTCACTGCTGCCTGCCAGGGGATTCCCCTCGCGGCCTGTCAGCTTTCCCCTATGATCTCTCACGCCCCTCTAGTGCATGCTTGTTCTGCTTGCTGCGATATGGTGCATTTGCTCAGTAAAGTTGTGGCTGGGAGGTAGGTTTTAGAGCCGAAGTGTTCAGGAACTTTTCAGTTGTCTCCCCGGCCGCAAGTGAATCTGGCTGCCTGTGTTTGCCGCTATGCTCCCCGTTTACGCCTTGTCTTTCAGCTTCCGGGTTTTACAGCGCCTTCAGTTATGGGCACGAATCACCACCGCCTGCCCTGGGGTTCCAGCGCACTCCTTACCAGTCTTTTAGACGGAGCCTGATCTGGCAGGGCTCAGACCTCGTCCTGATGAGATCTGTGGGCGGTATGTTACCGGCCGAGAGCACCGACCTTGGTGCTCTGCTCCTCAGCTGCCGGCCTCAAGGACCGGTTCTCTCCGTATGTGTGGTGGTGAGCGGAGGTTGCCCCTTGCATCGGTGCCTTCAAGCGTGCATCAGCGGTGCAACCGGGTCTGCCATCACCACGTTGGGCCCACTTCTACGTCACTCCACGGCTTCACTGGTCTCTCAGGCCTCAAAATCCTGGGGCTTCTGCAGGCTCCGAAAGCTATTGATGTCCACCCGATTCGATAGTGCGCCGCACTCGATGCCCCCTCACTCAAGTGAGTGTCCAGTGTGAGCGGATTAGTGCCGGATATTAGGGGGAAAATGACGGAGGAGGCCGGAGCCGCGTTAGTGTGCAGTGATCTTCTCTGATTGCTGGCCATGCCTCCCGGGTCATGACAATATTGAGGTTTTCATGATGTGGCCATGAGAGATTTGAAAAAACTACATTTGAGTAATTGTAATTGGAAGGAAGAGAATCTCACTAAAGACTGGCCCTAGCAGACATGAGAAATGACCCTTCTGTGGTGATTGTACCCTCAGTAAAGGGCAGTAATGTGGTATTATGGGATGTTCAGACATACAAAGCTGAGGCTATCAAACAGTTGACGTTATCTGGTTGTTATGAAGAAGTCCTATTAAGCCAACACAGAGAAACAAGGGTAACTTTTCACACTATGTTATATGAGTGAGAATAATTGGTTCTTCTGAGTTTTGAGGAATATAATTTCCTGAAAGTGAATCACCCTGTTATTGCTTGCCTGAAGAATACATAAAAACTCCTTCAGGGTGCCCTATAGTGTCTTCTAATACCGGTGGTTTAGATAACACTGCTGTCTATTTCGAATATTTTCTATTCATTATTGTGAGGAACTCACCATCTTACTGTAAGGATAACACGGATGTTCTCCACAAAATGCATGATATACATTGGGAAAATTCCTACTACATGATTGCTATCAATGTGATGTCTTTATACACTTGCATTGACCAAATTTTGCCTCACAAATAATCTGTTCTTATTTAAAGGACAGTTGCATAAGCAGTTATCCAGAAGAGTAATGGGCAGCTGCTTCGCTCCGAACTATGCTAACATCTTCAATGGCTCGTGGGAAGAGGAGCACGTGGTCACTAAATTTTTGGGTTATCGGATCCAGAAGATTCAATTACAGTTTCGATAAATAGATAATTTGTTTGTTCTTTGCAACGGGACCAGGACAAAGGCAGATGAATGAATCAATGTATTTTTTTTATATTAATGTAACGGTGATGAGAGGCGAGATCTTTACAAACTTATTTTGCAAAGACACAGAAGGTAACAGTATCATGCATGGGTCCAGTCACAATCCAGATTGTCTCAGGTGGAGCATTTCCTATGGAGAATTTCGTATGGCAAAAACGGAATTGCTATACAGACGAGGGATATTATAGGGAATTGTCATTATTCAAGACATGTTTTAGACCGAAGGGCTATCCTGGGAGGGAATTATGGCAAGCTGCATGCGAGATATCTACAGTGACAAGAGGTCAGTGTTTGTTTTCTCATAATAGTCACATGGACTGGACCAATGGTGATGCTGTTGTTAGCTTTATTTACACTTACACCAAGGCAAGTGAGGAGGTCAATCATATATTGAGAAAACATCTTGTCAAAACAGATCCAATTTTGGGCCTTGAAATGCCAAGCAATAATAGCATCACATATCGTAAGGCAAAATTCATTAAGGGGTTTTTAGGCATCCAGCTATCTACAGGCTAGTGGGAGTAGGGGCTGGTTACACCCTAGTAAAGGATTTTTTAAGTGCAGCACTTGGAAGGCTTGCAGTATTAGAATGAATTGTAAGTGTTTTAGATTACTTACAGGAGAGTATAAAAAGATTCAACAACACATTACATGTGCGAATGATTATTGCGTCTATGTACTTAAATGTCCCTGCAAGCGTATTTATGTCGATAGTACCATCTTCCATGGACGCAAAATAATTTTGGAACTCATGATTTTGGAACTATTAAGAAATGTAACAAAGCATATCCTGATGCAAGACATGCTGACAAGGAATGCAATCGAAATCCTGATTTGTTGATATTTTTTTATATTAACAGGAAACAACACAAAACACAGGGAGGAGAAAGAGTGAGAATTTTGAGGCAGATGGAATGCACCAGATAGATGCAGCAGATGGAATGTAGATATATTCTGGAACTAAATGCAATATTTCCAATGGGTCATAAAACAGAGGAAGTGTTATCTGTTTTACTTTATATTTTTGAATCTTTCAATTGATGTTTCTTTTCTGAGATTGTTGTACAATTGAATATTGGAAAGGGTGGCATTTATACCTTTTTCCTTCTTGTATTTTATTTGTTTTACACTATGGTTTTTGACTTGCTGCACTATGTTTTCTGTTAATTGTACTATGTAACATCTTGTTTGCATACATATATTAATTGTTTTGCACTATATTATGACCCTTTAGCCCACTTGGGCTTTCCTTAGCTTGTTGAAGCACTATATTTGAATACGTTTTTCGAACATTTGATTAATATGTTGATACGATATTTTGTAACTTTATAATTTTGAATGTGGCATGGAGAAATTCAGGTATTTTTTTGGGAAACTTTCTTGCCCATTTTATTCTATGTTTATTGAACCACTGCTATTTGTTTTGCAAGATGACGAGGTGCATCAGTTTGAGAAAGGCAATTTTGCCAAAAAGCATCACGTTGGTGTGATTTAATAAACAACGTTAAGTGCCTACGAGTGCCGGAGTCTTTGATTTTTGGAGCAGTGTTCATTTTAACATGGGTGCTGCAACAGTGACCGGAACGATGGGAGGAAGTGATCAGTTTTGACAGTGGTTGGAGCTTTGTATATAAATATATATGATATATAATCATTATTACAACATCTTTAAACACCATGTCATTTGTCTTACACAAGTGTGATAAAGATTGAAATTTTACATCCATTTTGTTTTACCATTCTTATACATAAAAATCAGCAAACCATGAGCAACACCCAAAAAGCTAATTAAAAAAGCATCATAATGATTTACATTTGATTTAGAAATCATATTTGCGGAATCATAATTATGAAAAAAAATACTTCACATTTAATCATATCAGACAATAATTTGTTATGTTTTGTTCAAAAAGGAAACAATCACCATGCTGCTAACACAAAAAACACATTCTATCAATTCATTAACATTGTTCATATATCATCTTAAGTATCATATTCAGGAGAGCTATGTATTAGGATACACCCAGTGGGCAACAACACTACCGTTTGGTACCACAATCAACATACCAATAACAATTTATGATCAAATAGATCCATATGTAATATCAAAGTCGGATGTCACAAATGATTATGTCCAAGAGAACTAAGGCTCTATAATTTGCATCATACACTATCGAAATATTATTGGAGATATAGAAAAAGAGTACATCTACAAATTGCCCAAAGCAACTACTTCATGAATCAAACCAAGTTCTGAATACCTAAAAGAAAAACAAAAACAAATGTGTAACTACCAAAAAGATCTCAAATAAGCTAAAGTACATGTGCTAATAATATATAAAAACACATGTAAATCCTTTTCAATATTTAACACATTTGGGGCCAGATGTAGGTGGCTAAATACCGGTCGGTAATGCCGAAATTCGTACCGGTATTTAGCCATGTGCAATGTAGGAAACACCGAACGTCATCGTAAATAAGGAATCGGTAAAAATAAGGGAAACCAGTTACCGATTCCATAATTAGCGATTAGCAGACACCGAAACCCCTAAATACCGAATCGGTAAATAAGAAATCCTTAAATAATCGCAAATCCGATGTACCAAAAATCGGTAAAACCGAATTTTCGAAAATTCGGTATTTAGGAGACGCTAATTACCACTGACTCAAAGCAGGTGGTAATCAGGTGCACTGCATTTAAACAGCCCCAAAATGCAACAGTGTGAACACAATGGCGGCCCTCTATGTAATTGCAAGGCGGCTACGTTTGCAAGCAGCAGGACTGAGGATCTGGAGACGGGAGAAGCGCGTGTATAGACTGCGCATTACACTCTTCCAACTGACTGAGGCTGAAATCCATGAGAGGTACAGGCTACACCCCCAAACCATCCTAGACCTGATACGGGACCTGCACCCACTCCTGGAGCATCAGACACCAAAGGCGCACGCAATACCAACACATGTTCAGGTGCTCTGTAGCCTGCACCTACTTGCATCCGGAAGTTACCAGGGGGTGATAGCTGTGGCAGGTGGTGTGTCACAGTGTTGTCTGTCCCGTTTCTTCAACTCTTTCTTGGATGCCATGATGCAAAGAATGCATCACTACATACGCTTCCCCAGCACACAGGCGGAACTGCACAAGACAAAGGGGCCGATTCCGATTCGGGCCGGAAATCTCTCCGACCGAGCCGGACCCGGAGAGATTTCCGACCGAATCGGACCCGTGCAGCCCGACCGAACGAGTACGATGCGCACGTATGCCATCGGACTCGAGTTGGTCGGACTCCCATTGAAGTCAATGGGAGCCTGTCGTACAATGCGTACGCGGGCTCCCATTGACTCAATGGGTGCGAGGCGGACAAGGGCGCCCCTACAGCGTGTACGCGGCGAAGCGACTCGCGCCGTACATGCACAGGTAGGGGGACCCATGGGTCCCCCTGTGTGCGACTCGCGCGGCTACGCGTACAGGGGTCCGACACGGACCCCCAAAGTACGGCTCCGACTGCTCTTTGGAGCCGGAGTGCGCGGCTCGGTCGGACTGCTCGCGGCGCGCATCGTACTTACCCGGCCGGGGAACGTCTCCATTGCGAGGTGCGAGTCGAGTCCGAGCGAGTCGGTCGGTGCGGTTAGGCCCGGGAACGAGTCGGTCGGAGCGGTCGGGACGCCCGGACGAGTCGGTCGGCGATTTCGCATCGTACTCGCTCGCCCGGACGCGCGTACGAATCGGTCAGGCAATAGGGCTCCGAATCGGATCCGGTTAAGCCGAATCCGATTCGGAGCCCTACCGGCTGAGATCGGAATCGGCCCCAAAGCTGGATTTTTACCAAAAGGCACAGTTCCCACATGTAATAGGGTGCATTGATGGGACACACATACCAATCTGCCCACCTGCAGCTACAGAGTATATATACCGCAACCGCAAATCTACGCATTCCATCAAAGTGCAGGTGATATGCGATGCGGACCACATCATCACTGACATTGTGGCCAAATTCCCAGGAGTACCCATGACTCCTACATATTCCGGAACAGTGGGATCTACACACGTCTGGCTGGGGGAGAATTTGGAGAAGGATACCTGCTAGGTAAATCAATGTGACACACCCTGATGTATACCTTGGATGAATGTGTGGGTGACTCATATTAATGGCACTTCCTTTCTCACTTAGGTGACAGCGCATATGCCGTGCGGGCATTTATCCTGACGCCATTCCTCAACCCATCCACACCAAGTGAGCGAAGATACAATGTGGCACATAAAAGCACGCGCAACGTTGTGGAGCGCACCTTCGGACTACTAAAAAGCAGGTTCCGCTGCCTCCACAAAAGTGGAGGTGCACGTCGGTACCGCCCATCATCTGCTGTAAAATAATAGCAACATGTGCCATGTTGCATAACCTTGCCACAAAGAAAGGAACAGCAGTGGAACTAACTGACTCTGAGGACGAGGATGAGGACTGTCCACAGCCAGAGCACAGCGCAGCAGGTGTGGCAGCAGCACCAGATGGGAGACACAGACGGGCAGAGATAACACGCAACTATTTCTGAGTAAGTAAGGAGACACAGCCAGTTACTGTAAGTGAGTGATGGTGTTTAATTAGCATAGCACACCACCACAACATGAAGGGCGTCACATGCCAGGCCTAAGTTAAATGCATTTTCCCAAACACAAATGGGTTACACCACCCATTTAGGTAAAGCATGTCATGGCTGGCATTACTACCTGCGCCCACGCGCTGCACTGCTGCGTCCCTTGGGCACACTGTCCTCACTGCCAGTCTGTCCTGTGGCAACGCTGTGCTGTTCGCTGCGCCTCCTGGACTCTGGGATAGGTGGTATGATGCTACTGCGGCTAGTAGCCTCTTCGCTATCCCCCCCATCACCTGTGGTGGCTACCTGGTTGGTATGTAGCACTTCCAGTGCACTGGTCACTGTGACCAGCCCCCTTGCCACATCACGGCTGCAGTGGGCCATCTCCTCCTGCATGGCCACCGAGCGCCTGCAGAGCAGAGAGGCGGCAGTGGAGAGGCGGTTCACCGCCTTGGTGTAGTTGTCCATTTTCTGCCTCTCCCTGTGCCTTGCCAGATGGTCCTCATCTAATTTGCTGCACAGCAGCCTCACTGCCTCGGACATGTCCCTCATGCCCTCAGCCACAGTATTGTTCATGGAACAGATGCCCTTCTCTATGCTCAGCATGTGCCCATTCATCTGTACCATCTGCCGCTGGACTGACCTTATGGCTTTCCCTTGCAGGCGCTGCACCTTCAGCATGTTCCCCTCAAGACCGGCGAACACACTCTCATCCTCGCCCTGTGATGCTGGACTGGCTGCCCTTGCCCTGCGGCGTCTGGCACGTGTGTGGGCGCGCTCTGTGGGGGACTGTGAGGCTGCGCCATTGGCATCCTCAGCCACCGTGGACTGTTGGCCCCCTATGCTGTCCTCCTCGGACAACTCCATTTGCTGGAGGCTGGCCACTGCATTCCTCCCGGATCTTGGTGGTGGTGGCGTTGATGGTGGCGCTGGGGATGGTGGTGATGGTGGAGGTGGTGGTGGTGGTGGTGGTGGTAGTGATGGGGGTGGTGGTGGTGGTGGGGTGGTGTGCCCTGCAGGCGACAGGACCTCCTCCTCTTGTGTCCTCTCTGTCCTTGGTGCCTTTCGTCTGCTCCCCTCTGCAGCCCTGCGCCTTGGCTCGCCTGTGAAGACAGAATGTACATTTGCTCACTTATCTGGCAGCATTTGCGTGACAATAAATCTCATGCCTGCCAATCAAACTGACTGTCCTCTGCTTGCTAATTGCTGATGTGTGTCACATCCCTTTGGGTTCAGTGGACTGACTGCTCTGACATGTGTTACTTCTGACTACATCTCCCATAATGCATTGCTGGTCATCAGTAAAACATGTACTGGAGTGGGATTCACTCATTGGGGAGTGGGGTTAGGGAGTGGGGGGCACAGCAAGCAGTGCATGCATCTTACCTTGTTTGTTGCCAGCTCTGGCTGAGCTGTCTGCATCCCCAATCCCACTCACACTCTCCGGCTAGAGGGTGGACTCGACCAGGAGATCCAGGGCAGTTGGTGCAGGTGCTGTATTTCTCCCTCCACCTGTGAGGTTGGCTTGCTGCTTTCTGTCTGCCAGCCTCTCCTTAGCACACTTCCTCAGGTCATACCAGCGTTTCTTTAGGTCCTCAATGGAGCGCTGGGTGACTCCAATGGCATTGATTCTCTCCTGTATGACCAGCCAAATCTGCCTTTTCTGAGATTCGGGCACGTGCAGGGACTGTTTCCCAAACAGTTTTTCGTGGTCCTTTGTGACATCCTCAATAAGGACCTCCAGCTCCCTCTCACTAAATTTGTGCTTCCTCTTTCTTTCAGCTGCATCCTTCTCCCTCTCCTGGTTGTCCATTTTTTATCTGTCTTGTCCGCAAAATCTTTGTATAGTTGCTCCTGGGTTGTTTGCTGTGCTCCCTGCCTCTCAAACAGCTTCAGGTTCAGTGCAGGTGCATGGGTGTGGCCACTTCCTGGTTGTGGGGTAATGAGGTAGCACAGGATTGGCTGATTCTACAATTACCGTTTTTTGAATTACTGATTCGCTAATTAACGAATCGGTAATAAGGAATCGGTAAATATTTTGCCGATTCATTCCGATTCGTTATTTTTTAAGTATTATTACCGATTCGGTAGAATTTTACCGATTATTACCGATTCGGTAAAATTTTACCGAAGATTACCGATTCGGTAATTTTTACCGATTTATTACGTACATCTGAAATACCGAGTTCTTAATGGCGATTCGGTAAAATTCGCTATTAAGGAATCGGTATTTCAGATTTACCTACATCTGGCCCTTGGTTTGTTAGTATAATGATAATGTATTTAGATTCCAGTTTTTTCAAAGTACTTTCTCTGTCACCCCTATGTTGTAACTTTTGAACACTGGTAATCACTGAGTAACGAAGGCTGGATTCATCCCCTTGATGAAATGGTAGAAATTTCTTGTTACTGGATAGCTCTCATCCACATTCCTGTCCTGATAGCACATATGTGCTATAATATTTGTTTATGTGCATTCCAAGTTTCGCTGCTGATATAATTCTTATTACATGACAGATCAACATGTAGACTGCAAACTGTGTTTAACAAGTTAGTGTTGACTTACTTTCTGAAATTTTTTCGATAAGAAATACTGAGTGTAGTACAACCTTGGCTAAATTAAGAAGCAAGGCATTTATGGCAGACTTTAAATCCTGTTGGCTGATTTAACACACATTCTTAGGTGGTAAAAACATGCTTTATACTAATTCATCCTTCATTGACCTGATATTTCTGTATGTGATCAAGGGTTTTTGGGGGACTAACTTCCCAATTATAGGGTCACTAGTTCCATCTATTCCTTGTGATCTTATTTACTTGGTTATATTGTGTGCTATATGTGGTGCATAATCTAGGCCCTTGATCCAACATATATGTTTCTTTTCAAATTAGAAGAACATTTCCATATTCAGTGTCGCAGAGTTGTGCCCTATTTTATATAAACTGTTGCAAACACATTGCTCCTCATCACTGCATATCCATTTTGCCCTAAGTAATCCACAGAATGGGATGATTTGTGTCAGCGGTTCTGGGTGAAAACTGGTGACATGCAATATACTATTCCCAGTGGTCTCTTTTCTATGAATTGATGTTTCAATTTGGTCTTCATTAATAGTTAATGTCACATACTGGAAGCCTAAATATTTGTGACTACATTTTTATCTAAAATTTAGATTTGAGTCATTCAAATTGATACCATGTATGAAAATTGTTACTCCCTGTTGCGAGCCATCCCATATAAAAAGGAGGTTAGCAATAAACTTCAGTCATAAAATAACTTTGTTTCCACTATTGTGTGATATTTGTTGTTGATCACCTTTTTCTCCCACAACCCATACGCAAGTTACCATAGCTGGGGGGAAACATGTGCCCATCATAGTACCCTGTAGTTGTCTGTACAGCTGATTGTTGAATTGGAAATTGATTTGTGTCAGACAGATATTCATCATAGTTAGCAACATCAAATTATGTTTATATAGCCTCACGGACTTATATTTCAGGAACTATTTTGCAGCTCTCAATCCTTCCTTATGGTGGATACTTGTATGTAGTGTAGTGAAACTAGGATTTCTCCCATTGGATGTTGTGTGTGTGCTTTAGAAAGTCAGTGGAATCCTTAAGATAAGAGGGCAGTCCCTGCACACACGATCTCAGGAAGTAATCAATATATTTCGATATACTCTACCAAATACTGCCATTTGCGGGTTCACTGACAGAATATCGACCCTGCAAATATTGAGATACAAAAATATTGGGTCCAAAACATTGAGGACAAAAACATCATCATCATTTCTTTATAATGGTAAGTACATTAATATTGAGAAAAAAAATATCTGTCATTAATATAGACGGATTAAATATCAATTTTTAAATGTATATAAAATAAAATAATAAATATTAAATATATTAAATAGTAACATTCATTTTAAAATATTGAAAAATATTTAATACACATTTTAATAAATAAATATAATTTACTAAATTTTTTATTAAACATATATAATAATTAATATATATATTTACATATATCTACTTATACAAAAATTATTAAACTAATAATTTTAATGTATATTATAATTTTAAAATAATATTAAAACAAATAAATGTATATATACATATACCATAAACATAAAGGGGACGATTACTATATGGCATTGTAATGGGCCGCTCAGTTTCCTTTTCGACCACCTCATTATATTGGAGCGGTGAAAGAAGTGGCCCGTTTAGGGTCATCCGGGTCACTTGCGACCACCTCTCAGCCTTCCATACCAAATGAAGAGTCGGTCAGACAGTAGAGAATACAAACCAATATATGTTTATTCAGATACACTCGAGCGGAGCCCCATCTGCCCAGTCTCTTAGGGGTGCTGCAGAGAGGACTGACATCAGCAAACATGGAGATACATTATGTACAATTCAGAACCAATAAAGGCATGCCCATAATGGAATATTCCAAGCAGATGCAGCTAAACAAAAAAGTACAGAAGAATAGGTTTCGATTCTGGGGCCAGGCACACAATATCTTCAATCCAAGGTCACTCTGCCCGTGCCTGCCACTAGACTAGTGGGAGAAGGCCTCTATCTTGTGGGAAAGGTCTGCGCTAATAAGAACAGTGTATTCATTAGCGGAGCAAGGCCTAACCCTGGATAAATGAATCTATCCACAACCAGTTCTCTCGAGGAAACAAAAAACAGTTTCGAGCATGGCTCAAAATGGCGGCCAAACATAAAATGGTGCCGCGAATGCTAACCTACATAAAATAATGCACAAGCAAAAATAGCGAAAACGTTTTCATTACAACAGACCGTCCTTTTAGCATGAGCTAACAATTTTTCAGGAAATGATCAAAAATAATACGACATTTTCCTAGACAAAGGAACGTCAGTATTCAAAAATACCTTTGTCAATCTGCATCAACTCATCAATCTCCTTTTGTATCATAATTGCAGCATTAGTATCATGAATTGACATTTTCTGTTTGGGTGTGAGGGCGTTGACACAATAGGAACAACAAGCTGGGAGACATTGTATGCAGAAGCAACATGTAAAGAAGTCACCAGCAACCACAGCCAAGAAGGTGAGAATCTTCCAACCCGAAGATGTGAGTGTGTTCCAAAACCACCCCAATAGTGTCCAAGTACCTGTTTCCTGGTGTATGTCAGATGAGAGTCTCTGTAATTTTTGTATAGCTGCATACACATTGGGAGCGTGATCAAGTATGTAAACACAACAGCTACTTCCAATGACGCGACAGGCCCCTCCCCTATCTGCAAGTATAACGTCTAGCACCATCCTGTTCTGCAAAGTGACTAATCTCGTAGCCTGGAGCTCAGCAGTGATATTTGTCATTATCCCAGCAGTTGTATTGATAACCCCCTCAACAACTCTTGTTAACTGACGAAGTTGAAGGCTATTAGCCATGGGGCCCCAGAAAGGTAGAAGCCCTTTATAGCGTCCTCAAACTGCTGTGCAGTGGTGTCTGTTTGATCTATATCCTTTGTGTCAATAACCCTTTTTACTCGAGTCTGGAAGGTGCTCCTACGTTGTCGCTGATGATTTTTATGATAATTGGACGGGGCAACATATTAACCCCGGACGGAGTCCTCCGTTCCGCCCGTGGAGTGTGCGGAGATTTGCCTTCTCTGCGTTTCGCAGAGAAGGCAAATCTCCGCACACTCCGCAGCGGAGCGGAGTTGGCAAGCCCCCGCCTCCACCCCACTATTAAGAAGTAAGTTAACATTAATTAAAAATAAACTTATGCGCAGTTTTCTCAAGCATTACCGGTATGGCGAGGAAGAGGAGGAGGGCAGCCCGGGGACGCCGCAATACAAAGGTAAGTGGTTTTAAGTTTATTTTTAATTAATGTTAACTTACTTCTTAATAGGGGGGTGGTGGCGGGCGGCGGAGTGGAGCGGAGTTTGTTTGCAACTCCGTGGACCTCCGCGTAGCCCCGCTATGCCCACTATGCCCAGGGTTACAACATATACGGGGGAAGAAGAAAAGAGAGGTAACATGTGCCAGACCATCCCCTCGGGAGCCAGACGTGAGCTTGTGACCCACAAACAAAATAGACATTATGGGGTAGGATCAAAGGTGGACTGTTAGTCGTATTCAGCTTGTAGGTGAAATTACATTTACTCTCCCCCACCTTTATCTCCCCAGTCCCCGGACACAAAAACTAGCTGTCGTATTGACCACTGACACAGGTATCAGCTTATCTTTGGTAATATTTCGAGCTTGGAAGGATTTAAAGTACTCTGATGTGTTAAACCATTGGAAATCAGCCATTTCCATTTGAAACCAAGCATTGTTCTTCACTTTACCGTATGTATTCGCACATGACTTGAGTCCCTTGTCCTGCCGGTCCTATGGATGTAAACCCTTGATAGAAGGGCACATATTCATGCGCGGTATGAGAGTCAATATGTGTCATACCCAAAATTGAAAGGTGAACTTGGAAGTACACCAGCCGAAACAATTGAAACCAACCCTCACAGCTGCCTATATATGACAGCGGCATGGACACCAAGTTATCACTTTTATGAGTGACCGAAGGGAGCAACCCACAAACCCAACAATTAGTGGCATTAGACACATTATGAGCATGATGCTACATTTGTATGAATACATTGTCAGTGTAGGACAGTCTATGCGCCTCTTTGTGGGGGTCTAGAGTAACAAAAATGTGCTTAGGGGAAGTGGTAGTAGTACCTACCAAGGAATGCACAGGTAATGTCTCCTCTAGAAACCAGGATATCTCAAGTATTGTTGCTAATGCAATCACAACAATTAATATGCAAATTATTTTATTCTTTGTCGACCAACTCCTCATTGAACGCGGTGTTGCAAATGGCTGTTCCTCCTCAGCAATAGGCCGACCAAAGGGATGCATTACTAAGACTAAGCAAGGAGAGAAGTGCAACAAAAATGATCGTAAAGGCAAGTGTTCCCAGTGTCTGTCAGAGCCTCACTGGTACAGGCTCCTATTGTTCATCAAACATTGGCGCTCTTGAGCACCAGCGGTGGAGCTTGCTCAGTCCTAAGCTCTGGATGTATCCCACGTCGATCAGGATAATGTACCCCCGAGGGGATACCTTTTGAGCTTTCCTGTCCAATGCTCGGAAACAGAACAGTGCACAAGTCTCACATCACGCTAAACTAATCCATTGGTACTATAGCAAAGTACACCCCTAACTTACACAGTCCATCCCTGTCCAATCTGACTTCTCCTTTTGTGCACAACTCCTCAACCGAGGACGCAAATTGTACCTGGTAGCCCCAGGCACTGTTGGATCAAGCAACAGCGGCTCCTTAATAGCTCGTATTTATGGGGAAACCACTGCATTCAGCACTTCATCATTTTCTGCATCCGTTTGGGTCCAAGTTAGCTTTGCGTCACTGAAGGGGATGAACTGAGGCACCTTCTCACACTCAGCGTCCCCAATGCCTTCCCTCACCCATTGGTCATAGGGCAAGGGCAGAGGGATCCTGCGGCAGTGAGCGGTGTGAATCCAGTTCTCTCAGTCGGCGACCTTCATGGCAGTACGTGTGGCCAGGAGGACCTGTTCAGGTCCCTTCCAGCGGGGCTCCAAACTCTTCTTCCGCTGGAAATTTCTGATTAGTATGAAATCCCCAGGCCGAATGTCATGTCCGAGTCCCTCTGGTGTGGGTGGTAGGGACTCGCGGACCTGTTGGTGAATAGAACCCTAATTTTCAGTTAACTGGCAAAGATAGTTTGTCAACAATGGATACTCAATGTCTGAAAACCTACGAGGGCGCGGGCCTCTTTCTCTGCTTTCATTCGCCTCTGTTTAGCTTCCTTTTGCCACGTTCGAAGAGAATCAAACATAGACTGCCTACTTCGCTTAGCAAACAACTTTTCCTGTAAAAACCCAATTTTTTGTTCATCAAAAGTACCAGTCAATGGCCACTGCAACTCGTCATTGTCCCTCGTGTATTTGAGCCATAGCGTACTAAACATAATAGGGCCAAGGCCATGCTTCACATACATATCAAAATTCGGAGTGCCTTCTGGAGGCGCTGGCTGACTTTCCTCCAGTCGAGCATCAGCAGAACAACAATGACAGCACAAAGAAACCAGTTTACTTATTCCAGGCATACTCAAAAGAAAACAAGTTCACTACTTATGCCAGGCAAAGTATTTCCAAACACTTCTTACCCAAAATCGGTCCTCAGACCGTATCAAATACAAACCAAAATGGTACCATATCCACAAAGAACCAAAACAAACTTACCTGATATATGCAGGTCAAACAAATTTATTCTCCACTGCTGACTTTTTGGACCAAACGGTCAAATCCAAAGGGTTTCGCCGTTCAGGACCCCAGTCGGGATGACCACTGGGCGAGGCACCGTCCGGCGGGACAGAAGGGGCAGCTGCGAGTTCAGGAACTCTCTCATGCAGGGATCCCTGATCCATCCGTCCGACCCTACGATGGCCCGACCTCCCCACCTGTCCGCAGGAGGGGATGGGTCACCAGAAGGAGTCCCTGTTCGGGTGCCAACTGAAGGAAGTGGCCCGTTTAGGCTCACCCGGGTCACTTGCGACCACCTCTCAGCCTTCCAAACCAAATGAAGAGTCGATCAGACAGTAGAGAATACAAACCAATATATGTTTATTCAGATACACTCGAGCGGAGCCCCGTCTGCCCAGTCTCTTAGGGGTGCTGCAGAGAGGACTGACATCAACAAACATGGAGATACATTATGTACAATTCAGAACCAATGAAGGCATGCCCATAATGGAATTTTCCAAGCATATTCAGCTAAACAAAGAAGTACAGAAGGATAGGTTTTTGATTCTGGGGCCGGGCACACACTATCTTCAATCCAAGGTCACTCTGCCCGTGCCCGCCACTAGACTAGTGGGAGAAGGCCTCTATCTTGTGGGAAAGGTATGCGGCAATAAGAACATTGTATTCATTAGCAGAGCAAGGCCCAACCCTGGAGAAAAGAAACTTTCCACAACCGGTTCTCATCGAGGAGACAAAAAACGCTCCGACAACCCATCTGTCAGTCGGAAGCCGGCAAATAGTCTCAAGGGTGGGTCTTTCCGACCTTGAGATTACGATCACGGTTTCCGACATGGCTTCCATGCCGGTCGGACTGACATTCCATGTCGGAAAGTATGTTTGGAGGCCCCCAGCAGGGATCCCTTTGGTGCACGGCCTCTGGTTGGAGGCTGAGGGGACACCCTTAGGTGCCTGCCATGGGGTACAGGGATGAACAGCACCTTACATTTCACTATTTTTGATTTGATATTCTGTCTAAATACCCATTAGCCCAGATAATTGGTCTATTAGGTGGGTTTGATTTATTTTTGTGTATCTTAAATAAGAAATATACCACTGGTATTATGTGATGATCATTCCTTAGGAAACCATATTCTTTGTGTGTCAATGATTCCTCTTCATACCATTGATACAACTTGTGTATCAGTTTTACTCGCTCTGTACTGATCCCGATTTATCCTCACATAACATGCGACATCATTCAAATGTCTCATCATCTCTTCAGTAAACTTTGTTTTCGGCCATAAGACAACCTTGCCCCCTTTGTAAGAGGGTTTAATCACAATATCACATTATTTGTTCAACTTATTGATAATTATGTAGTAAAGTTTATTTTGTTTACATGGCTGCGATTTCTTTGGTAGCTAATTGACAATGTTAACCAACAATAAATTAAAAATATTAATTTGATTGCGTGGGAGGCTCAAAGTAATAAAGATTTGATTGAAGGAAGCCTCCGTAGTCCGAGTCGTCACGCTACGTGCGTGGCGATGCATGGGTGCCATTTTGGAAATGGATTGCGTAGTTTGTTTTAGGAGAGAGCGTAGCCGGCCGTAACTGTCATCAGCTGTTTTGACAGTCAGCTGAGGCGAAGCACGCTCGAAAACCCAAATAGTATAACAGAAGTTGTTTTTTAGGTAATAAGATTCCGGTTTCATATTGGAAGTGTTTGGGAGTTAGATAGATAGGTAAGCTAGTTAAAATACGAGATTAGGAGAGTATAGCTAAAAAAAAAGTAAAAATAAAGAGTTTAATATAAGTTTTTAAATAGGAGTAAGTTTTTGAGATGGAGACTAGTGAAAGTGCACAAACTTCAGGATTAGCAGATGCTAATCTTAGAAAGATAGTACAGGAGGAAAAGAAAACTTCTATGAGGGAAGTTTTAGAAAGTGTGCTAAAAAAGAAGAGAAGGGCAGTAGAATGCGATGAAGAGGAATATTGGTCAATGGAGGAAGGAGAAGGGGATGATGTAAGAGGTTATGGAAAAAGAGCAAGAAAGGAAAAGTATATTGAAGTAGGGATTAGATTTATGGAAAAAAATCAGGGTGAGCCTTGCGCCACAAATGAGGAAGGTGTCCGAAGCTGCACAATAGAGGGTGTCCACAGCGGAACGAAGGTTGGTGAAAAAAATAAAGTGGATCTCCTAAATGAGGAGTTTGAGGAGGAAACAGATGAATTTGTACTTGATGATTACATAGATGATGATTGGGATTTGGACAAAGTAGAAAAAGAGAGAAAAGAGAAAGGGATTGTTAAAGATCCACAGGGGGAGGATATGTTCAGTCCGGAGATGATTCGCCACCCTTGAAGTGAAGACTGGTGGCCCTTGCATCATGTGGCAAATTTTTTAAAGCTTTGGATAAGGAGACCGTTGGAGAAGGAGGCAAGAGCTGTTATGAAGGCAGAGTGCTCACGTCCTGTTGTGGACGAAAAGGCATGTATGACACCGGATTTGATTAGCTTCCTATTTAAGATGGGGCGTGACCCCAGAAAAGGGTTAGAAAGAGCACTTAAGCAGTGCCAAGATCGATTGCTGGATGTTTTGGGGCCAGTGGCTCGTATTTTGGATATGGCTGAAGAAGCCAAGATGAAGGAAGTTCAAATAGATAATGAGCTCTTGAGGGGTTGGGCTCAAAGAGCGATATGTTTTCTAGGTAATGCAAATGCTGCATTATCAGTGGAGAGAAGGAAAGCAATCCTTATGAGAATAAGTCCTAAGTTGGGGGACTTTGCAAAAAAAGAACCTTCGGAAGAGCCAAAGGGTTATCTTTTCCGAGAAGGATTGGTGAAAGGGGTTGGAAAATATGTTTCAACCTTCACTAGACTAGATAAGGCTCAATCCTCATTAAGAAAGGTTTTTGGTAGAGGAGTTTTTGACCGGGCTGGGGCAAGAGCCCGTTTCCCTAGCCGGTCATTCAGCATGGCTCAGTATCAGTCGCAGGGACGTGCTGCGTTCAGAGGTTTTCAATCAGCGACTGGATTCTATCCTCAGAGAGGAAGAACAGGCAGAATGCATCAAGCAAGAGGGCGTGCGCAGTTCAATCAAGGAGTTCAGGGTGAGTACGAAGATCACTTTTGGTTCTATCCCTTGTGAGGTAGGGGGAAGATTAAGATGGTTTGTGAAGAATTGAGAGGATCTAACCAAGGACAGTTGGGTTATTCAAACTATAAAAGGTTATGTAATAGAATTCGAGGAAGAGCCAATTGAGTTGAAAGAACCAAATCAGTTGGTCTTTCAGAAATATTTACAGGAAATAGTAGCAGAGCAAGTGTTGGAAATGTTGCAAAAAGGAGCAATTCAGAAAGTATTAGAGAAGGATTGCGGTTTTGTGAGTACTATATTTTTAGTAAAAAAGAAAGAGAAGGGTTGGAGACCCGTAATACATTTAAGAGGGTTGAATCAGTTTGTTGTGTACAGGCATTTCAAGATGGAGGGTATCCAACTGTTAACCCCTTCGCTGCGGGGCAAATTCCCCCGCTGTGCGAGAGGGGGCGGGGTTGGGCATGGCACTCGGGTACTCAGGACGGCTCCCGGCCGTCATGAGTCACAGTGGGCATGTGCTCATGACAGCCGGGAGCTGTCCGAACTCCGCCCACTGATTAATTTCCCCGCACAGGCGGGGAATTAATACCGCGTGGGCGGAGCGGCAACGTTCGGACGGCTCCCGGCCGTCATGAGCACACGTCTACTGTGACTCATGACGGCCGGGAGCCGTCATGAGCACTCAAGAGGTTAAGGGACATTCTTCAAGAGAACAACTGGTTGGTGAAGTTAGATCTGAAGGATGCATATTTCACTATTCCTATTGAGGAGCAGAGTCGGAAATTTTTACAGTTCAGGTGGTTGAGGGAGCTTTATCAGTTTTGTTCTCTCCCATTTGGTCTTGCTTCGGCACCATGGTGCTTTACAAAAGTGTTGAGACCTGTAGCCAAGTTTTTGAGAGAGAGAGGTGTACGATTGATTATGTATTTGGACGATTTTTAATAATGTCACAAAGTCAGGAGGATTTGAGGAAGCAATTATTACTAACAATGAATCTCTTGGAGGGATTAGGTTTCGTGATAAACAAGGAAAAGTCAGTTTTAGAGCCGAATCAGTGTTTGGAGTTTATGGGTTTTATGGTAAACACAGTAGAGAAGACTTTGAGTTTACCAGAGAAGAAGGTGAAAAAGATAAAGTCAGAAGTGAAGGGAGTATTAAAAAAGGAGAGAGTGGCTCTAAGGAGTTTGGCAAGGGTGATTGGTTTGTTTTCTTCATCTATTCAATAGTTTTTTCCAGGGCTGCTTTATTACAAGGCTCTGCAGAGATTGAAAGCAGAGACGTTGAGGAAAGGACTGTGGTATGGAGATCAGGTAGTTCTGTCAGAAGAGGCTCGGGAAGAGTTGGTATGGTGGGGTAGAGAATCTAGAGGCCTGGAATGGAAGGGCGATTTTTGGAATTTGTCCAGATTTTGTTTTGGAAAAAGACACGAGTCAATTTGGATGGGGAGCATGTCTAGAGGATCAGGAGACAGGAGGAAAATGGACTTTGGAAGAAAAAACAGAGCATATAAATGGATTGGAGATGAGAGCAGGACTCTATGCTTTAAGAAGCTTTGGAAAGAAGTTAAAGAATTTCAATGTGTTATTGAAGATTGAGAATGTTTCGGCAGTCCGTTATATAAACAAGTTGGGTGGAAGCAGGTCAAAGAATCTGACTCTGTTGGCAAAAAGGATTTGGAGTTTTTGTTTGGAACAGAAAATAGGTTTCACGGCTGAGTATTTTCCAGGACAGGACAATGTTGTGGCAGATTGGAATTCAAGATATCTCAGGGATTACAGCGATTGGAAGCTGAATGTAATCTATTTCAAAAGGATATGTTACACATGGGGTCTGTTGGAGGTGGATTTATTTGCATCAAGGCTGACGTACCAATTGGAACGTTATTACAGTTGGAGACCGTATCCATTGGCAGAGGAGGTAGATGCGTTTCAACAGGATTGGAACAGAGTTCGGGGGTATGCCTTTCCCCCATTTGCGATGATTCAGAGAGTTTTGTTAATGGTGAGGAGGCAGAGATGTCAGTGGGTAATTGTGACACCTTTTTGGGCAGGACAGGCGTGGTTTCCAGGTTTGTTGGAAATGGCAATAGAGGAGCCTTTATTGATTCCGAATACAGAGGACATACTTCTAGGGGCAGAAGAGGTTTTTCATCCTTTGGTTTTGGAAGGGGCATTGAACCTTCTTGTTTGGAAGATTTCAGGAGAGGTGTGCAGTTCAGAGGTGTTTCAGAACAGGCTCTGGAGTTGCTCAGGGAGTCTTGGGCTCCAGGAACCAGAAAGAGGTATGTTGGAGCATGGAAGAAATGGGTTTGTTGGTGCATGGAACAGGGTTTGGATCCCGTGGAGGCATCTGCCAAAGAGTTGTCAAAATATTTATCAAGTTTGTTTGAGAAGGGTTTAAGTTATAGAACTATAAATTGTTATAGGTCTGCAATTGCAGCAGGTCATAGTTTAGTTGAAGGTTGCTCTATAGGTAGAGAACCGTTAATCTGTAGAGTCATGAAGGAATGTATGACGATACAATGCATGCATTCACATTGCATGCCATTAGATCGCGGTTTTTACAATGCAAGTCGTTACAACGACTTTCGTTGGAGTGCGCTGGACTTAGGAGTAGTTTAATTTACTATTCCAACTCCAGCCTATGTACAGTAGGGAAGGTGTTCGATAGTAAATTAAACTATTCCTTGTCCTATAGCGCCCTCCAGCGCAAGTCGTTATAACGACTTGCGTTGTAAAAACCGCGATCTAATGGCATGCGATGTAATGCATGCGTTGTAAAGGTTGTTTCCCGTCATGAAGGGAGTAAGGTTGCGGAGACCACCGAGACCTAGATACAACTGCTTGTGGGATGTTAATAAACTTCTTCTTTTGTATGAAGGGTGGCCTATGAATAGATATTTGAATCTGAAACAGTTATCAGGTAAGTTGGCAACTTTGCTGTGTCTTATTTCTTTTAGGAGAGTTTTGGATGTCCGAGCTTTGGACGTTTGTAACAGATGTTATAATCCGGATGGACTGTTATTTAGGATTTACCGAAGGACAAAATGTCTTCATCAATTTTTTATCCTAAATTTGAAGAACACCATAAGTTGTGTGTTGTTAATTGTTTAAAGGAGTATGAAAGCAGATTGAGTGAGTTCAGAAGGCATGGAGACGATCAGTTATTGATTTCGTATGTGAAGCCATTTAGACTGGTTACTTCAGCGACCATTGCAAGATGGGTGAGAGGTTGTATGTTGGAAGCAGGTGTGAATCTGAAGGATTTTGGTGCACACTCAGTGAGGGGTGCTATGGCAAGTAAAGCCTTCATGCATTAGTAGATTTTGAAGAACATGTAAAATAAGTTTTTATTGTTTGTTACAGATAACCAGTAAGGAAAGGCGAGAGGATTTTGTTAATCATTTGGAAAAATCAAAGTTCAAGTGTTATGGGTCCAGAGCAGCTTAAAAGAGGAAGATGGCTGCTGTGACAGAGTTTATATATGTTATGGACATTCTAAAGTTCTGGAATTTTTTTGGTGTAATGTGATGTCATTATTTGAAGTGCTGCAAGGAGCTGGCAATAAAAGTTAATGCATAATGCTAGCCTCCGTGTCCTTAATGAAATCCAGATTCTCTCTACACAAAACTTGGAGAATCTACATTGTGCTCCATGATTTGACCTGCCTTTCACCTGGGCTACTTGCTCTATGTACAGCAACACTGTACCAACACAAAACTATGTTACAATAAAACAAAACAGATTCGGAGGCAAGATGGCGTCTGACTAAAAACCACTGCTTACCTCTCTCCCCTTCGTCGTAATAAATATCTCGTGTGGCGGCCGCGGGTATGCGTGGAGGAACTGGCGGCACCAGCGATGTTCATGGTGTCCTCTGCTGGTCTCGTTTGACACCCTTTCAGGTCGGACATAGAGCATACATCCGCGGGGGCCCCTGTGGATGCTGAGAGGCTCCAGTGCGGCTTCTCCTGACCGCGGTTGCTGGGACCGGGTACTCCTATGTCCTGCGGTTGCTTGGAGATGGCAACGTGTTCCCGGAAGAATCTCTGTTAGAATCGGAAGTAATAGCAGCATGGGGAAAGGAAAGTAACGAGTAACAACCTCCACAGCCTCATTACAACGAGAGGGGTCTGACCCCAAAAGTGATACTAAGAAAGGAGATCCGCGGCCCAATAAGAGTGAAAAACACGGGAAAATTGAATCAGAGCAAAATGAGCCTCCAATAATGACAAATATTCGGCGAGCAAAACCAGTCACTGAAACCAAGAAATTACAACCCTCCATTTTAAGGTTTTTTCACCCATAGTTACTGGGGGCGAAGGGGACCCTAAGACGGGAAACCTGGAAAACTCGGGCAATGGCATCAATAATGGTGAAACGGACAGGACAGTGAGTAATCTAAAGCTGGATGTAGTAAAGTTGGCAACATCCATTGATGAAAATGAAAAGGTAGAGATCCCCGATGGGGGAAATGTGACTCCCGGGTTGCGCAGCTCTGGTAATGCTACTGAAGAGGCACTAGAAGATATGCCACTTATCAGCCTAGGTGGGAAAGCACCAATGGAGGACTGATGGGTCCCTGTGGTGGATGCAGATATGTCATGTATGGTGAACAATGAGCAAAATAACGGATTAAGAGATACAGCAAGCAAAATATCATCCCCCCAGAGGGCAGGTGTAAAGGTAGCTATGGAAGCAGGCTACTTGTCCCCAGATGTACCATGGGAAAAATTCTTCTCTCTGATGGAAGAGTCAGAAGTGTTGGATACCAGTCTGCTTATTAGCAGTGATGAGGATGCTGGCTCATCTTCAGGCAATAGTAGCCTACCAGAGAAAGTCATCACTGCCAGAAAAACAAACAAACGAGCATCAGGGACAAAGACGCGCCGGAAGACTCCAGAGGAGGGAGAATTGGTGGAGGAGCTGGGTTGGGACTACTCAGCGACCCTATTGCTTTCCCCAGAGGCAACAAATGAAGATGTGAAGCTACTCGTGGCTGATGTCGGTGGGGGCCTGGATTATATAAAGAAAGGGAATTCAGCCGAACCATCGTTAGCCCTGATCTTGCAATCTCTAAGAGCTTTTCAAGATGATGTCAAATCTGACAATAGACAGGCAAGGCTAGCTACCAAGAAACTTCAAGGCTCAGTACGGAAAGTGGGGAAAATATAAAGTGGGGAAAATCTGTTCTGATGAATATGGTAGAGTCACGCACGGAAGTACTTGAAAATACAGTCGAAACTTTGAAGGCACAATCCACTTCTCAGGATAAGATTCTCAAGGATGTCATGTGGAAGCTTGAGGACTATGAGAACCGGCAACGCCGGAACAATCTGAGGCTGCTCGGAGTACCGGAGAACTGTGGGGTAATGATGTGAGGAAGTTTTCCATAAATATGCTGAAGGATTCCCTACCCGAGCTATCCAATTAGGATTGGGATAAAGAAGTTCATAGGGCTCACCAATTCCCACTATCTCCAACCAAACATTCCTCCGGAGGAAAAACACTACCCCGTGCCATACTGATCTATTTCGGCAATTTTTTACTTCAGCAGGCTGTGTACGATCTAGCTAGACCCAATGCGAAAAGACATTTTGAAGGATTCTCCTTTTTTGCCAAACCTGACTTTGCACATGGCACAGTGGAAAGGAGATGGCGGCTCAGGCAATTGATGACCCCATTTCAAGTGGCAGGAGCCTTGGTATTTCTACAAAATCCAGCCAGACTAAAAGTGATATATAAAGGCCAGAATTTCAGTTTTACCTCAGAGGTTCAAGCGCAGAATCTGTTGGACGATATTACAACAGGGACTATGGGTGTTAAAGCTTGAAAAACATAGATCAAACACAACAATGGGCTATCTTAAGGCTGGTATCAGGTCTAACACGGGATGCAGGTACACATTAAGGTGTAGTAAACATGGGGTCTGTTGGAGGTGGATTTATTTGCGTCAAGGCTGACGTACCAATTGGAACGTTATTACAGTTGGAGACCGAATCCATTGGCAGAGGAGGTGGATGCGTTTCAACAGGATTGGAACAGAGTTCGGGGGTATGCCTTTCCCCCATTTGCGATGATTCAGAGAGTTTTGTTAATGGTGAGGAGGCAGAGATGTCAGTTGGTAATTGTGACACCTTTTTGGGCAGGACAGGCGTGGTTTCCAGGTTTGTTGGAAATGGCAATAGAGGAGCCTTTATTGATTCCGGATACAGAGGACATACTTCTAGGGGCAGAAGAGGTTTTTCATCCTTTGGTTTTGGAAGGGGCATTGAACCTTCTTGTTTGGAAGATTTCAGGAGAGGTGTGCAGTTCAGAGGTGTTTCAGAAGAGGCTCAGGAGTTGCTCAGGGAGTCTTGGGCTCCAGGAACCAGAAAGAGGTATGTTGGAGCATGGAAGAAATGGGTTTGTTGGTGCATGGAACGGGGTTTGGATCCCGTGGAGGCATCTGCCATAGAGTTGTCAAATTATTTATCAAGTTTGTTTGAGAAGGGTTTAAGTTATAGAACTATAAATTGTTATAGGTCTGCAATTGCAGAAGGTCATAGTTTAGTTGGAGGTTGCTCTATAGGTAGAGAACCGTTAATCTGTAGAGTCATGAAGAGAGTAAGGTTGCGGAGACCACCGAGACCTAGATACAACTGCTTGTGGGATGTCAATAAACTTCTTTTTTTGTATGAAGGGTGGGCTATGAATAGATATTTGAATCTGAAACAGTTATCAGGTAAGTTGGCAACTTTGCTGTGTCTTATTTCTTTTAGGAGAGTTTCGGATGTCCGAGCTTTGAACGTTTGTAACAGATGTTATAATCCGGATGGACTGTTATTTAGGATTTACAGAAGGACAAAATGTCTTCATCAATTTTTTATCCTAAATTTGAAGAACACCATAAGTTGTGTGTTGTTAATTGTTTAAAGGAGTATGAAAGCAGATTGAGTGAGTTCAGAAGGCATGGAGACGATCAGTTATTGATTTCGTATGTGAAGCCATTTAGACCGGTTACTTCAGCGACCATTGCAAGATGGGTGAGAGGTTGTATGTTGGAAGCAGGTGTGAATCTGAAGGATTTTGGTGCACACTCAGTGAGGGGTGCTATGGCAAGTAAAGCCTTCATGTCAGGTGGACGTTTAGAGGAAATCTTGCATGCAGCAGATTGGTCTAATGCTGATGTTTATGCACGATTTTATTTGAAACCAATGGGTCATGTTTTTTCTGTGGTTTTAGCACAGCTTTGAACATGCATAATGCTAGCCTCCGGTCCTGTCATGAAATGTAGATTCTCCAAGTTTTGTGTAGAGAGAATCTGGATTTCATTAAGGACACAGAGGCTAGCATTATCCCTCCCACCCTCACAGGTAAGTGTTTGGAGGGGGGTGGATTTATAAGCATTGTTCTTCTGTATATGCATTAGTAGATTTTGAAGATCAAGTAAAATAAGTTTTTATTGTTTGTTACAGATAACCAGTAAGGAAAGGCGAGAGGATTTTGTTATTTGTTTGGAAAAATCAAAGTTCAAGTGTTATGGGTCCAAAGCAGCTTAAAAGAGGAAGATGGCTGCTGTGACAGAGTTTATATATGTTATGGACATTCTAAAGTTCTGGAATTTTTTGGGTGTAATGTGATGTCATTCTTTGAAGTGCTGCAAGGAGCTGGCAATAAAAGTTAATGCATAATGCTAGCCTCCGTGTCCTTAATGAAATCCAGATTCTCTCTACACAAAACTTGGAGAATCTACATTGTGTTCCATGATTTGACCTGCCTTTCACCTGGGCTACTTGCTCTGGCAGCAGGCATTGTGATGTCACAACTTGACTGTAATAAGTAATAATAGTGGAGTTATGACATCTTTTCTTTATAATCGGCAGCTGGGTAGTCAGAAGTCGCCAATTATAAAGAAATTAGAGACTGGTGTTTATACAGGAATTACATTTATTTATTTATTATTAGATTTATATGGCGCACAGCTACCCGGAGGTTTCCCGGCACCTACGGACATACAAGGCGAGAGAAAAGGTCAAAGCTAATAATAAAAGGTTCTACTGATTAAAAAGCCATGTTTTCAGCTCTTTGCGGAATTTGAGGTAGTGTTTTTCAAGGCGGAGATGCATTGGAAGGGAGTTCCAAAGGGAAGGAGCTAGGTAGGCAAAAGAGCGTACTCCCATTCTGGCTCGTTTGATCCTGGGTACCTGGAATTTTAATTGATTGGAGGAACGTAGTAAGCGTGAGGGACGATAATGGTGCACCAAATCACTTAGATAGTGGGGAACTGAGCCTATATTTATTTTGTGCATATAGCAAAGGGCTTTAAATTTGGCGCGATTGTCAATTCTCAGCCAGTGTAGTTTTCGAAGAGCCCCTGAAATGGAGGCCATTCTGGGTAGTTGGCAAAGCAATCTTGCCGCGGAATTTTGAACTACCTGCAGCTTCTGGAGTACTTCCTTACTAGCACCCAGGTAAAGCATGTTGGCGTAGTCCAACCTGGACACTATCAAGGCCTGGATGACAGTTTTTTGTGTAATGGAGGGAAGCATCCAGAGAATTTTCCTAAGCCACTTCAGGATAGCAAAGCAAGTGGAGGCGACCTTGATCACTTGCTGCCTCATAGACAATTGGTCGTCAATAATGACGCCAAGGTTACGGGCCGATTGTGATGGATGCGAAAGATCGCCCATTTGCGGTGGTCAATGTTGGGGACCCCAGAGAGTTTTATTACCACCGAAGATGAGGAGTTCGGTTTTCCCACCGTTGAGTTTTAGTTTGTTTAAATGCATCCAATCAGCGATCTTTTTTAGCCCCGTCTGGAGAGAGGATGATTTCGGGGTCTCCTTGGAGGAAAGCGAAAAGATCAACTGGGTGTCGTCCGCATAAGAGTATATTGTTAGCCCTGCTTGCTCTGCTATCGTAGCCAGAGGGCTAACGTAGATGTTGAAAAGCAATGGGCGAAGTATGGAGCCCTGAGGGACTCCATATGGGGAAACCTGAGTCTTGGAATGAGCAGTAGAGGAGAAGACCTGAAAGGTCCTTTTAGATAAAAAGCTAGACAGCCATTTAAGTGCCGTACCACAAATGCCTTTAGCTTGAAGGATTTTTATAAGCAAAGTGTGGGAAACAGTGTCAAATGCGGCACTTAAATCAAGTAAAATAAGAGCCACCGTATCTCCTTTGTCGACCTGTTGATGAATGTTCTCAGTGACTCCCAGAAGAGTCGATTCTGTGGAAAAACCTGCTCTAAAGCCCGATTGAGACGGATGTAGAATATTTTGTGCTTCAACATACTTCGTCAACTGGAAGGTGATATGTTTTTCTAGAGTCTTAGAGAAGACAGGAAGTAGGGAGATGGGGCGAAAGTTAGAAAAAATCTTGGGATCAGAGTTGGTTTTTTTGAGCAAAGGGAGCACCATCGCATGTTTCCAGGCCACCGGAACTCTAGCTTCAGATAGTGATGCATTAAGGAGCTCCATGATGATAGTAACTATAGGGAGGTCTAATTTTTGAAGCACAGAGGGGGGAAGTGGATCCTTAGGGGAGCCAGATTTGATGCTCGTGAGAATACTACGGAAAGCAGAGATGTCAAGAGGAGTCCATCTGTCTAGCAGGATGTCATTGTTCACTTGTACGACTTCTTGTGGGAGGCATAATGTTGCCAAATCATTGGTTTGCAAGTTTGTTGTTATAGGCGTGTGTTTGTTAAAATCCGAGTAGATTTTATCAATTTTACCCACAAAAAATTCCGCCAGATCATCACACTGTTTAGAGTTGAGACCCGGAGGCTCAGGTTGACAGTTGGCACCAGATAGTTCCTTCACTACTTTGAACAGAACTTTGGGACAATTTTGTGAACGTAAAATAGTGTGATTGGCGTGTTCAGCGCGAGCCGTGTTGCACATGGAGTGATAGCTATTTAAAGCTAATTTATACGTGTTTTTTTTGTCTAATTCGTAGTTTTTTCGCCATTGTCTTTCTAAATTTTTACATTTAGTTTTTTCTATTTTAAGTTTTTCTGAAAACCAAGGAGCTGGGGGGCGATGGTGACCCATTTTTTTGTTAGACAATGGAAGACAAGCATCAATAGAAGAGGTTAGCCTTTTATGGATAACCTCATCTTCCTCTATGCTAGTTATTGAAGTAAGCGGCATGGTGTTATTCATACAAAGGTTCAAATCATTAACATCTAACTTTTTCCAATTTCTACCGATTCTTGGCCCAGAGAGAGGAGATGAATTCTTAAGGAGCCGTTCCTGTTTGACCTTAAATTCCACCAGAAAGTGGTCAGACCAAGGAATAGGAATAGCAGGCTTACAAGAGATAGAGGTAAGGTTGGAGAAAATGGGATCCAATAGGTGTCCTGCCTTATGGGTGGGGCCTGAGTTGTGAAGAGAGACATTCATAGCAGCCAAACCGGCAATGAGCGTGGAGCTAATATTACAGGAGGCTTCATTGAAGTGTAAGTTCAAGTCGCCTAAAATCAGGAAGTTAGAGGCTTCTATCAATAGGGGGCAATAAAATCAGGGAGAGCAGCTGCCCAAGTTCCTGCTGGCCTCGGGGGGTGATAGATTAGGGTCCCGGATATAGTGAAATTAGGGGACAATAAAAGTTTAAACAGACCGGCCTCACAGTCCTTGAGGCCTAAATCATCCCATTTGCACGTATAGGATGACTTAAAGATTATAGCTATGCCTCCTCCACTCCTATCTACACGATTCTTACCAAAATAGGTGTAGTTAGGGGAAGAGCATGCGCAATATCAGGTCCGGAGCTCTCATTAAGCCAGGTCTCTGTTAGAAAAATGGCATCTGGTTGCGAATCAGTAAGGAGATCAAAAATATTTCTCTTATGTTTTGAGAGTGACCTGCAATTGAGACTAAAAAAGTGAATTCAGAGTGGATATCCTTTTTTTTCTTGGTCAAGGTAGACATTACAATAGAATTACGACAAGTAGATTTCAAAGTGGATTGGGATGTAAGGGAGTATCCACAGCCATGACAGTTTGAGGGATCTGTGTCGAGAGTAAGAGGTGGGCAGTGCAGGACTAGCTTGGGCCTAAGGGCCTGGAGTGTTAAGCAAGAATAAGTGATCCGGTCGCTGTGGATTTGGGCATAGAAACTGGCCCCAGGCCCCATCCGGCCGCAAACGGGCTTGCCTTTGGCGCGCCCGCTGCGCGCGGCGAGAGGCATTGGTTTAAATAGGGTGAGCAATCAGCTGCTCCAGCAGCTGATTGGAGCCTAAGTAAGTAAGTAAATAAGTCCGTTTTTATATAGCGCAGCTACTCACCCTTACGGGTCTCAAGGCGCTGGGGGCCGGAGTGGAAATTAAGTGAGCTATTGCCCAGAGTCACATGGTGCTGAGCTGAGCTGCCGCCGGAGCCGGGGATCGAACCGTGAACCCTGTGCTCCGAAGTCAGCTGCCCTGGCCGCTGCACCACAC
Organism: Calotriton arnoldi; assembly: GCA_963921515.1. Classification (NCBI taxonomy): domain Eukaryota; kingdom Metazoa; phylum Chordata; class Amphibia; order Caudata; family Salamandridae; genus Calotriton; species Calotriton arnoldi. The sequence goes on along the minus strand of CAWUFW010001960.1, from coordinate 1,195,741 downwards.
CTCTCCACTAGACCGGAAGTCAGAATTACTTCCTGTAGCACGTCGCAATCCCTCCACACAAACCGAAAAATCGGCGGTGGACGGGGACTCTGTGCAAATAGAAGCGGTAAGTAAGTGATTTAAAAAGCAGAATGAGCGTTTCTCAAGACGAGTGCAACATAAAATTGAGTGAAGTTATTAAAAACAATGCTTCAAGTAATGTGAGGCGAGCACGGAGTCCTTTACCAGGCGCTCCACTATTAAATGCCAAGTATTATAATGTAATTATGTTTTGTCACATGTAATAATGAAGTACAGTTAGAACAGGTGTCTCTTTCAGTTTATTGCCATTGCTAATTCAGAAACTGACCAGGGAAATGTCCTTCCCACAGGAGTTGCAGACACATCCTTGACACCCCTAAATGACCTCCTTCATTCTGCTGCTTGTCTTAAAATGAAATCCAGAAAATTCAATCACATCTCCACCATCCTGAAATACCGCTACTGTTTCTAACTAGTGCCAAATATTACATTTACAGGTGCATATCTGACCTTCACAGTCTTGAAACTAGGCCAACCGCTCCAACTTTGGTCACTGATACACATCTCCAGCGGTAAAAAAATGGGGAGAAGAAATCATCCCTCCACTTTAAAAGTAGGAGATGTAAATCTTACCATGTCTTACAGAAATCCTTCTCTGGAGTGACCCCCACATCGTGGAACTCTCTCCCTGATGAGGTGAGATGTTAAGAGGAACTGGGCTGCTACCACAAAAAAAGAAACTTCCCTTTTGAAGCAGCATTTAAATGTTAATTCCAGCAGCTAGAATGTCCTAAACTGCTTATGTCTCCTTTCCGTATCTTACAATAAAAATTCCACCCGCCTTCCCCGGCAAACAAGCCTTACTCAAACTAAAAACCCATGTTGATGAGAATATTATTTAATATATAACTGTTAATTGTGCATTGCATCAGGATTCTTTCTTGTTCAGTCTCAAAAGCAGCAGCAAATCTACTACATAGTTAAGAGGGACAGGACCTGAAACGTTTTAGAACACTGACAAGAATTTACACTGCTTCTAGCAATGAAGTCAAAGTACCAGCTACCAGATCACAAGCCTTTTTGCCTGGAGACAATACATTTTAAACCGCATTATGAAAGCAGTTTCATGAGGAAGTAATATGTGTCAAGAATATCTGTTCAAATTTAAACAGACAGACTACCGTCGAGGTACAGCAACAGTGTACCAACACAAAACTATGTTACAATAAAATAAAACAGACTCGGAGGCAAGATGGCGTCTGACTAAAAACCACTGCTTACCTCTCTCCCCTTCGTCGTAATAAATATCTTGTGTGGCGGCCGCGGGTATGCGTGGAGGAACTGGCGGCACCAGCGATGTTCATGGTGTCCTCTGATGATCTCGTTTGACACCCTTTCAGGTCGGACATAGAGCATACATCCGCGGGGGCCCCTGTGGATGCTGAGAGGCTCTAGCGCGGCTTCTCCTGACCGCGGTTGCTGGGACCGGGTACTACTATGTCCCGCGGTTGCTTGGAGATGGCAACGTGTTCCCGGAAGAATCTCTGTTAGAATCGGAAGTAATAGCAGCATGGGGGAAAGGAAAGCAACGAGTAACAACCTCCACAGCCTCATTACAACGAGAGGGGTCTGACCCCAAAAGTGATACTAAGAAAGGAGATCCGCGGCCCAATAAGAGTGAAAAACATGGGAAAATTGAATCAGAGCAAAATGAGCCTCCAATAAAGACAAATATTCGGCGAGCAAAACCAGTCACTGAAACAAAGAAATTACAACCCTCCATTTTAAGGTTTTTTCACCCATAGTTACTGGGGGCGAAGGGGACCCTAAGACGGGAAACCTGGAAAAATGGCAATGGCATCAATAATGGTGAAACGGACAGGACAGTGAGTAATCTAACGCTGGATGTAGTATAGTTGGCAACATCCATTAATGAAAATGAAAAGGTAGAGATCCCCGATGGGGGAAATGTGACTCCCGGGTTGCGCAGCTCTGGTAATGCTACTGAAGAGGCACTAGAACATATGCCACTTATCAGCCTAGGTGGAAAAGCACCAATGGAAGACTGATGGGTCCCTGTGGTGGATGCAGATATGTCATGTATGGTGAACAATGAGCAAAATAACGGATTAAGAGATACGGCAAGCAAAATATCATCCCCCCAGAGGGCAGGTGTAAAGGTAGCTATGGAAGCAGGCTACCTGTCCCCAGATGTGCCATGGGAAAAATTCTTCTCTCTGATGGAAGAGTCAGAAGTGTTGGATACCAGTCTGCTTATTAGCAGTGATGAGGATGCTGGCTCATCTTCAGGCAATAGTAGCCTACCAGAGAAAGTCATCACTGCCAGAAAAACAAACAAACGAGCATCAGGGACAAAGACGTGCCGGAAGACTCCAGAGGAAGGAGAATTGGTGGAGGAGCTGGGTTGGGACTACTCAGCGACCCTATTGCTTTCCCCAGAGGCAACAAATGAAGATGTGAAGCTACTCGTGGCTGATGTCGGTGGGGGCCTGGATTATATAAAGAAAGGGAATTCAGCCGAACCATCGTTAGCCCTGATCTTGCAATCTCTAAGAGCCTTTCAAGATGATGTCAAATCTGACAATAGACAGGCAAGGCTAGCTACCAAGAAAGTTCAAGGCTCAGTACGGAAAGTGGGAAAAATCTGAAGTGGGGAAAATCTGTTCTGATGAATATGGTAGAGTCACGCACGGAAGTACTTGAAAATACAGTCGAAACTTTGAAGGCACAATCCACTTCTCAGGATAAGATTCTCAAGGATGTCATGTGGAAGCTTGAGGACTATGAGAACCGGCAACGCCGGAACAATCTGAGGCTGCTCGGGGTACCGGAGAACTGTGAGGTAATGATGTGAGGAAGTTTTCCATAAATATGCTGAAGGATTCCCTACCCGAGCTATCCAATTAGGATTGGGATAAAGAAGTTCAAAGGGCTCACCAATTCCCACTATCTCCAACCAAACATTCCTCCGGAGGAAAAACACGACCCGTGCCATATTGATCTATTTCGGCAATTTTTTACTTCAGCAGGCTGTGTACGATCTAGCTAGACCCAATGCGAAAAGACATTTTGAAGGATTCTCCTTTTTTGCCAAACCTGACTTTGCACATGGCACAGTGGAAAGGAGATGGCGGCTCAGGCAATTGATGACCCCATTTCAAATGGCAGGAGCCTTGGTATTTCTACAAAATCCAGCCAGACTAAAAGTGATATATAAAGGCCAGAATTTCAGTTTTACCTCAGAGGTTCAAGCGCAGAATCTGTTGGACGATATTACAACAGGGACTATGGGTGTTAAAGCTTGAAAAACATAGATCAAACACAACAATGGGCTAGCTTAAGGCTGGTATCAGGTCTAACACGGGATGCAGGTACACATTAAGGTGTGGTAAATGAAGGGGAGGAGAGGAAGGGAGAGGTGGAATGATACAGACGTCCTCACACAGGCTCATGGTTGTTCCTGGCTGCCTAGTTATTGGTGGCGGGAGGGGGGTTGTAGAGGGAGGCGGGGCTTTCAGACAGGTGACAAGAGGGGTTAAGCTAAATTCATATAATCTTTTAGATGATTTAGACATTGGTGTAATATCTCTTATGAAAAGAGTAGAGATGTATGGTGGACAAAGTACTTTTTATTGTAATGGGTTATATGTGTTAGGCATATCTCGCAAAGTTGTATGGGGGTATTGAGAGTCGCATCTATTAATATATGTGGTGTAAACGATGTGAAAACAGACAGAAAGTTGCGGTTGGGTTACAATCAATGGGTGCTAATATCACCTGTATTCAAGAGACACATATAAATGGAGCACAATTGCATATTTTGAAAACACTGGGGTTTAGGGTGATAAGTGCGACAACACAGGGGGCCAGGGTCTGGGGGTTGGCGATCTTGGCCAAAGGAGGTGGGATGCTGTTTAACTGATCATGCTCGGATAAATATGGTCGTTGGGTGATCACAGAATATCAATATGGTGTGGGGCAGAAATTAACACTATGTACATTCCATGGATGTAACAGTGATGATCCTGCGTTGCTAGATACTATATCAAGCAAACTCACCCATTGGCCTCTCCCACGGATCGTCTGTGGTGATTTCAATATCAACCTGTCCAGTAATTGGTCTTTAGAGGAAGGGTGGCGATATGTTGGCAGGAAACCAAAGGCGTTAAGGGCTCTAAAAAACCTTTGTCAGACTCATGGACTGGTCGACTGTTGACAGTCATTAAAATCAACTGATCCAGGGTATACATACTTCTCCAATCCACACCTGACTAATGCCAGATTAGATTATGTGTTTATTTCTAACTCTCTAAACTCAAAATGCCAAATAGAAAAACTACCACGGGTCCTGTCGGACCATAACCCACTGGTATTTAAGCTAGAAATAGAAATGGCCAAATCGTAATATAAGATTCCGGACATTTGAGAGATCCTTGATATCAGACACGGGATACTGTAGACACATGAGGCAGTGGATTCCAAGGTTTCTGGAAGCTAACCTGGGGATTACCTCAATTGAAATCGTGCGGGATGCCATGAAGGCAGGAATTAGGGTAGAGACATTACGGTACTCCCTAAACCTTTAATAAACGGGCCAAGCAATACATGAAGACGCTGCAGGATAATCTGGGGGCGGCAGAAGAGGATTTGGTGAGAGCCGTTAAAGAAAGACAGGACTTAGAGGCTGTACAGTGGCAGGTAGCAATTGCAAAGACTGCGATTACTAATGTATTTACAGACAAAGCCGTGAGTAAAGCTGTAGCTCAGAAAGAATTGGCCTATTAGCTTAACAAACAAATAGGCCATCAACTGGCGGTGGGCACCAGGCAGCAAATCTCATCAAATATAATTTGAGAGATCATCGACCCAGAGATAGGCCAGACTACTAACCCAGAATTAATAAGGGAGGCTTCCGGGAGGTTTTCCTGCTCTCTATATACTGCAAATGATGGGAGTATGCAGGGGGACATCGACCTCCTATCACATGAAAAATTCGAGAAAGAAGATCGGGAAAGTCTAGACTATTTGCCCGACTTGGCAGAAATATTATTGATCATAAATAGTCTGGCAAGGGGGAAAGTGGCGGGAACTGACTGTATTCCTACCGAATTTTATGTTACTTTTGCAGGCCAGCTGAAAAACATTCTCACTCATCTAATAGTGTATATATTTAATGGGGGACGACCCCCTGTATCATGGCCACAGGCAAAAATTGTAATCTTTAAAAAAAAAAAAAAAAATCCCCAGTACATTTGGGTTCATACCTCCCTATCACATTAATCAATGGTGACTCAAAAATGTACTCGAAATTGCTAGCTAGCAGATTAGCAACCATAATACATAAAGTTATCTCTGAGCGCCAGCATGGGTTCATTCCCAGGAGATCCACAATAGACCACATTCGGAGAGTCATTGCACTATTCGACTTTACCAAAGTTGCAGTAGACCCTATGACCTTGGTTTTGCTGGATGCAGAAAAATCCTTTGATAGGGTCTCCTGGCAATATTTATGGACTACCATGTCTAGGATTGGGATAGGGGCTGGCTTAATTCAAGCAGTCAAAAGATTATATGTTGAACCATCAGCGGCCGTGATGGGGAATGGCATACTATCAAAGGAGTTTTCAATCTCCTGGGGTACAAGGCAGGGATGCCCTTGCTCCCCGCTTTTGTTTGCGATCTATATTGATCCGTTCATTTGCATACTAGAGGACAATAGTCAAATACCAGCAATATTGTCTCAGAACTGGGCCACTAGGACTCTGGCCTATGCAGACGACATTGCTCTGGTGACGGCAAACCCAAACTCGCCATAACAGCTATTGAAGAAGAGGCAGAACGCTTTTGGCAAATCTCTGGGTATGCACTTAATCAAGATAAGACTCAGGTTATCCTCAATGACAAGGTTAGGATGAATAACACATGGGTAGTAGAAAAGGCCACATACCTAGGTATTTGTATATCTTCTAGGCTAGATAAGGTGGTTAAGAATAATGTGGAACCGCTAATGGATACTATGGAAAAAGATCTCCAATGGCTTAATAACCTACACTTATCCATTGGAGGAAGGTGTAATGTTATTAAAATGCTTTTCTTTCCAAAGATCTTATATCTTTTTAGAGGCATCTGTCTGGAATTCACACGACAGTGGTTTAAGCTATAGAGCAAATACTCTCCCGATTCATTTGGGCTTATTCACGACCACGACGGGCGCTTACATTTCTTACTCTACCTAGAGACGGGTGGGGGGGCTGGCACTTCCGAATTTAAAATTATATTATTGGGCAACCACATTAACTCATTGACGAGAGCTATTTCAGATTAAAACGGATAACATGTGGACAGATAAAATACCATACACCTTTGAACTTCTGCTGGGGAGAGAGACCAGCGGCTGTTTATGGCGTCAACTACATGATAGCTACTACAAAAAAGTCCGGTTTGAAAACCCTCTTTAGTGTTTTTACAGTATGGAGCGCCATACGGAGAGTATTCGGAATAGGTAGACTATCTTTTTATCCACCGTTAGATACTAATCGTACTCTCCCAGAGATTTTTAGGGACTCATTTTTTATTTTGTTTTGTTTTTGTTTATTTTTATACAAGAAAACATTCGCAAAAACTGATACAGGGTTAGCATAGGTTAAATCAATTGCAGTTTATACAACGGTGTTTGTTTAGCTATCCCCACGTGACATTATTTAGTGAAAGAGAGAGAAAGGCAAACAGAAAAGAGCAGGAAAGCAAGGGGTGAAGAAAAGAGGTAGGGGACAGGCAATGAGAGAGATACATTCGTTATTAATTATTAATTACATCTGACATTCTGTGGAGCTGTTGGAGCACGCATGCAGACCCGACAGGGCTATATTGGTTGAGACCAGTTGGGACCAGTTAGATTCAATTGTCTCGATAGTACTATCCAAGGGGGTACCAGAGTGTGACTCGCCGGCCTAGCATTTTCATGGAGGCTCATAAGAGTCTAGGTAAGTGTCAAGAGATTTCCACATCCTTCTGGAAGCCGGTTTTCAGGGTGAGTTCTGTAGTGCAATGTTGTCCGCTCCTCTAAGATGCGTGATCCAGTTGATCCAGTCTTTGTAAGTTGTCTTACTTGTGTCTTTCCAGTTGGCGAGGACCATTTTCACTGCAGCTGTCAGTAGCAGGTCTAGTAGGTCCTTATCGTGTTCTGTTCTCAATTCTGTGCTCATAAATGCCATGGTGAGGGTGGAAAATTATTTTGTTAGTGTACATTCAAACAAGCCATTTATAAAACCAAAGATTTTTCCCCAGAATGGTTTGAGTAGTGGGCATTGAAAGATACGATGTGCTAGGTCCCCCTTTCCCTTGTTTATAGTTCCAGCATAATTCGTCCTCCCTGAGGCCTAATGAGAATAAGCGTGCAGGGGTCCAAAAAGCCTTGTGAAGCAGCCAAAATTTTGTTTGTGTGAGCACTGGGGAGATCTTATTGCGTGAGGCCGAGGCCCATAGTGTGGCCCATTCTTGTTCGTTGAGTGGATTTTTAGTTTGTTTGTCCCAGTAGTCAACTGTCTTATCATTGAGTTTGGAGGATTTTGGGCGGAGGATTTTGTATTGCTGCGAGACTTGGTGCCCTAATTTATTAATGTTTGACATAAACCCGAAGATTGAAGGTTGTGGGGCGGATAGCTTAGTTTTAGACAGGGCCGTTCTGATTTTCAAAAAGTTATAGAATTCAATGTCAGTTAGGTTATGTCTTGACTTGAGGTCTGTGATTGTAATGGGGTATGTTCCGTTTTCTAGTTGGTAAGGGTAGTATATGCCATTCTCAATCCATGTCTCGAAGGTTAGATTTTTCCCTTTATACAGAATCCTGCTATTGGCCCAAAATGATTCCATTTTAGATCCTTTGATGCTATTCTCCAGCTTCTTATCTACCTTTAGTAGCGCGATTTTTGTGTTTTTAAAGATAGGCTTGGAGGTGTGGGGGTATCTATTTGCTGTTAGTAGGGCTAGTGGGCTCAGATTGTTCAGGATGGCCCTCTCTACCTGTAGCCATACCGGTATGTAATCGGACGGCGGTGATATCCAGTATGAGCCTTGTTTTGCTAGAAAAGCTACCTGGAATAACCTGAAGTCTGCTAGGTTTACCCCTCCTTGGGTTTTATCCATTCTTAGCTTCTTGATGCTTATCCGTGCTTTCTTCCCGCGCCAGAGGAATTTAGAGATCAGGATATCCACTTTGCGATGGAAGTCGTCTGTGAGGAGGAGCGGGAGCATACTGATCAAATAGTTAACCATTGGGGTGATCATCATTTTAATAGTTTCGATTCTACCCCACCACGTTATGAATTTTGGAGACCAAGAGTCCAGAAGTTTCTTAATCTTTTCTAGTAGTAGTTTCTCGTTGTGGTGTAGCGTGTCCATTAGGTCGCTACCAAAGTTTATACCTAGGTATTTGATATACCCTGTCTGCCAGGCCAAGCCCGACCCCCAGGATGTCTTTTGTGCAGTGAATGTTTAGTGGTTTGCATTCTGATTTGTCTTTGTTTAGCTTGTACCCTGAAAATCCGGAATATTCTGCTATCGTAGCCATCAGGGCCTCGATTGAGGTCTTCGGTTGTTCCGTTACTATTAATATGTCATCCGCATAGGCGGCTAGTTTTATTTCGACGCCATTGATATCGACCCCTTTTATGTTAGTATTTAACTTTATATCCTGGATAAGGGGTTCCAAGGCCAGTAAGAATAACGAAGGGGACAGTGGGCATCCCTGTCTAGTACCTTGTTGCAACGTAAAGGGTTCAGAGAGTGATCCATTGACTACGATACGGGCTGAAGGTTTCTCATACAGGGCCATTACCATCCGTATAAAACCCTCCCCTAAGTTGAAGGATTGCATGCAACGTTCCAGGAAGGCCCAGGAGACCTTATCAAAGGCCTTCTCGGCATCTAATGCGATAGCTACTGCTGGATCTGATTTAGTGGTCGCATGTTCCAATATATGGCAGAGAAGTCGGGTGTTGTCGTTAGACATACGAGTGCATAGGAATCCGACCTGGGAGTTGCTTATTAGTTTGGGGAGAGCAGCAGTGAGTCGAACTGCCAATATCTTAGCATATATTTTGCAGTCCACGTTAATAAGGGATATGCGTCTGTAGTTTTTTGGTGACAGATGGTCTTTACCCTCCTTTGGAATGACTATTATGTTAGCTTCTGACATGGATTGTGACACTGCCCCCCTAGATGCAGAGTGGTTAAATACCCTTTTCATGGTTGGTTCGAGCTGATTTAAGAAGGTCTTGTAAAAAGCGGCTTTATAGCCGTCCGGCCCGGGGGCTTTATTTTCTTTCAATGATTTGACCGCCATTTCAATTTCGGTGTAGTTAATTTCTTGCCCTAACCTTTTTAGGGACTCATGTATGGAAAAATGGAAGAGAGACGGAATTGATCGGATTGGCTGCTTCTTTTCCCACGCTGTCTTTCAATCTTTTGGAGAACCGAAAAAAGATTGTACTTTAGACTGGCAGGACTTTTTTAAGTATCTCCAGATTAGAGATTTTCTGTTACAGAAAGGCGGGGGACAGGCCAAATTTGAAAAAGTTGAAATCATTGAAAAGATAACCCAGGATAAAGTAAGCTCTATTGGCAAGATATATGCGCTTTTAAATGCAGCCTTGTCAGATGACTTGGATAAATATTCGCAGAAGTGGCAGATGAAAGTAAGGATATCAGATGGAACCTTTATTTATGTCACAATCCATTCTGATGTCTACTAGGCTACAGGCACAATTTTACAAAACCTGTTTCTTTTTTACTACACACCTGGAGGAGTGGAAAGGGAACATTTTCTCCTCAATGTACACTCTATAATGCAGATATTGTTCATATCTTTGCATCATGCAATGGGTTAAAAAAATATATATATATATATGTCAACATTTTTAACCGAAGTATTGGAAACCGAAATAATATTGATCGATGATGTAATTTTGCTAGGGGCCTCTGAAACTAATCTCGTTAGAGTGGGACATGAATCGATTTTTATCGCTATGCCAGTTTTAAGAATGTGAATTGCATCTGCCTGGCTGGATTCCAACGCACCGTTTTTCCAGCAATGGCTCACCAGGTTGTTAGCGATGTATAGATTGGAAATAGCCATTTATAAACAAAAAGGAAGTAACCTGCGTAGAAAAGGTTTGAAAATTTGGAACCCCCTACTTACGTGGATCCAAACCCAAAGTGAGGAATAATGCAATAGGAACACCATGTAGGTTTTAAAGAAAGTAAGAAAGAACATACATTGTATTATATTATAAGGGAAAGACACTGCACATGTCACTTTAGTATATATTTTTTATTGGTGGCACATTAGTTGTTGACTGTCATTTGGATTACACGCACTGTTTTAAGTAATAGTTGACAGGATAAACTTATTGTACATCATGAAATATTGTAATGATTTTTTGTGATTTAGCCATGTAGTATAATCATACCTGTCTGAAGTGGGGAGGGAGGTGGGAGGGGTTTGTGGAGGTTGTAATTGTAAAATGAATAAAGATTGTTTAAAACAAAAAAAAACAATAAAACAAAACAATAACAGCAATGCCGAATAACAAAACATAGCCTAGCGTCCAGAGCTGCCAACTTTGGGACAGTGTTCTCAGATTCAAATCCCAGCATTGGTTTAACATCTTGTGGTTTTGGGCATATTGCCTTCTTTCCCCAGTGGCTAAAAAAACAAGCATTTGTAATGCAATTGGTCCAGCATTTGTGAAAGTTAGAGCTATTGGCATTGTAAATGATATTCTTTTTACTTATGTTTTTTGTTTCTAGTGGAGTAGATGTATGTTGTTTGTAGCGGAATTGTGTGGTTTAAATTGGATTTGTGAGTTGTGGAATTGTGTGGGGTGGAATTGTGTGGTGTGTAGTGTATTTGTGTATTGGAAATAAGCGTTCTGGTGAATAGGTAGGGGTGAGAGCTTTATAAAATAGATAGGAAGTACAATTGAGAGTGATAGGTAGTTTGTGTATGAAGTGGTGAATGAACTCTATGCAGATTATTGGAAGGAGTGTGTGAGAGAGAGAAGGAGGGAAGAGAAAATTGTAGACGCATACAGAGGCTAAGCAGTATGATAAATGCTGGATCAGTGCGTTTGTGTGCAATGGAATTATGTGGATAGTAGTTATGTGTTATTAAGTGTAGTGGCCTTATGTGTAGTGGTATTGTGTGTCATGGAGTGGCATGTTTGAGTTGAAGTATGTGGCGTGTTGTTGAGTTATGTGGCTTTATTTGGAATTGTGTGGGGTGGATTGGATGTATGTTGTGTGTAGTGGAATTATGTGTTGTGGAGAGGAATTTTGTGCCGTGGAATGAAATTGTGTGGAGTTGAATTGTGTTGTGTGGAATTGTATGGTACTGAGTGAAATTATGTTAAGCGGAATTACTTTGCATGGTGTGGAGTGTATTTATGTGGAGTGTTGCTTTGTGGCAAGAAGTAGATTTATGTGGAGTGTAATTAGGTGGTATGGAGTGGGGTGTATTTATGTTGTATTGTATGGCATTGTGTGGGGTTAAGAATAATTTTCCACCCATTTGAAACATCTGTTATTGAAACTTGTACCAGAGCTCACCATGCTGCACCTGTCTTTTGTGTGAGAAAAGCTTGCACTGCTGCTGTGCTGTAGTGATTTTATGTGTGGAAAGCTGCAGTACTGCGCTGCAGTGGTTTTATGTGCAGGAAGCTTGCACTGCTGCTGAGCTGTGGCAATTGTATGTGTTAGCAGCTGCACTGCTGTGCTGCAGCAGTTTTATGTGCGGGAAGCTTGCACAGTTGCTGAGCTGTAGTGGTTTATATGCTGGAAGCTTGCACTACTGCTGTGAATAGTTAGAATGAAGGTGCATTGGCAAAACATGATGGCAAAATGAATTAGCGGAGCTAGAATAACTGTGCACAGTGAATTCAGGTCAATAGGTGCAACATGAAGTGAACAGACACACAGTTTAAAATGTCCGTGTGTGGGGCAAAGAGTAACACCAAGTGCTGCCTTGGTTAGGAAGTGCATTTGGCTCCGGTGAATTCTGCTGTAAGTACATAGAGCAAGTGCTCTTATGAGAGCATCTCTGCGTCTATGCAGCAGAGTAACAGAAAGGAGAGCAGGGAAGATGGCACAGCTTCAATGTAACCATTAGACAAAGTAGGTTTCTTGTGGCAAAACTACAGATGTGCTGTGGGAAGGGTCAGAAACGTGCACCAGCATTGCCACTAATGACAGGATGCAAACTGCCAAGAAAAGGCAGGAATGAATGAGCACAGTGGGAATCTGCATCCAGTGGCACCAAATTCACGCCGAGCAAGGAATATCCCACGAGAAGCAGTGCCAGCACCAGTTTAGCTACAACAAGCAGGCTAGGGAGTCTGTTAAAAGAGGTCACCCAGAACCAGTACCTTCAGCATATGCATGATCATTCTGGTGTGTGTTATTAAAGCATATAGGTCCCTACAAATCATGCCCTATTAGCCATGAGCAGACCAATTACACAAAAATAGAAGAAAGCAGTTATCCTAGTTTGTGAAAAAACATTCCTCACTGGACTTAACCCAATCCCTGGGGTCTCTGGTTTCCTTCCCACTAGGCAGGAGCATTCCGTTGGCAGGGCCCCCTCCTACCCCCCCCACATAAGGTGGGCTGCGGAGTCTGGGAATTTATGGGCCTATTACGATGGCGGGCGGAGGCACCACCGCAGTGCTCGCGGTGGCAGAAAATGCCATTTTCCGCACGCCAGCTGCGGTCTCCACGCCCGCCATATTAGTATGGTCAAACACAGCCCATTTCCCGTCTGCCGTGGTGCGACGCGAACCGCCCAAAAAATGTGCCCGCCACCGCAGCGGTGGGAGCCAATGGAGACCCACCGCCGTGCGAATGACGCCCCGACCGCCGTACAAATTAGGATGCCCCAAACAGGCAGTTGCACCGCAGCGGAGAAACCGGCCAACCAGAGACGGCGGAAGCACGACAGCGGAGCGCGAAACCTGATCCCCGGTCCCAACCGCTCGGTCCCAAGCGCAATGGATCCAGCTTTACACGTCTTCCCGGTGCTGTACCTGATACACCACCAGCAACTCATGCACCGTCGCGGACGTCGCCGCAGGTACGCAACAACACAACTCCGCACACAACAACAACACACAATGCATGGGCAGAGACAGGGTTCCTGTCCACACCAGATACGCTGGTGGGGACAGGAACACATCCACAATAGTACCCACACATGTCCTACCTCTCACCAAATCACCCCTCCGCATCCAGGTCACCCACCAACCGCGATCGTGAAGTAATGTCCCGGTCACGTCACCGCAGCAGTGAAGACGTGTGAAAACATGCGCACAATGCAGAAGGCAGGGCCAGCGACAGGCATGGGCAGTGCACAAAGATCATAGGGCCACACCTCCACCCCCCACACAACAGTCTCCCACCCCAAACATGAAGGGACATGCCATGTGCTTCTCCTGTGCTCCACCATGCACAATAGCCAGCCAGGTGAACCCACACCCTGCACCACACACAAAACAACTAGGGAGACAGTACAGCAGGTGGGGCTGCAGAGGAACACACAGCACAGAAGCACAGTGCCAGGGCAACCCACACACCACACCTACACCACACTCATAGCAAGAATACTGAGTCCAAGCACAAAATGAACACTCATACAGATAAGGAACAATCACTCAACTGGACACAGCCTGCCAAGCCAGACATACATACCCCACACTGACACACAGCCACATACACAGACCAGATGTCAGCAGCAATGGAGGACAACAAATAGGAAATCTAAAGTGAGGTGCACACAAATGGTAGGCCAAGGAGCTAACCACTAAGCATGTGTACACCACATGCAAGAGAAGGAACATATAACAACACCCTCAGCCCATCAAATCACACATGGCTGGCACAGTGAGTGTAGTCAAACCACAGACACCTCAGTGCAACAACTCATGGAGACAGCAAGGCAACCCATGGACAGGCACAGGGATGAAAGGAAGGGTCTGAAGTCCAACAGTGAACAGCCACATATCTGCATCCAACTACCTGACAGGTGTCTGTCAGCAGCACAACACACAGGGCCCATTGTAACACCTCATGACTGTCAAACACAAGTAGGAACCTTCACACATACCCCACCCCCTCACACCTGCAACACACAACACCAGTGTCCAACACACAGAGGGGTGCCAATAATGTCTAGTCAACACACTGACAAACAACCACACTCCCTGGGGGGTATCCACAAACATCACACACACCCACCCAGGGATGCCTGAACCAATGCTTGCACCAAACACAAAGCTCCATCACAACACACACAGAAGTACAACCAGACCAGACCTGACCTGTGCAGCAAAACTGTGGGAAGGCAATGGGAGCCCAGACAGAACAGGAGTATACAACCTCATCAGTCAGGAACAATGCACAGACAACATACCACAACACAGACAAGAAGTGCATCACCACAAATCAATCATGGACACAAACTGGGAGAAATGGGCCTACAATGATACACATACAGACATACCACACCACCCATAAAGTCAACATGGTGTCATAATGTACCACATGCTTGCACATGCACAATAATGACACTGACAGCTCCAGTATGAGAGGAGAAAACACCCAGGACACACCCAAATCAAGCACAGGAACAAGAATAGCCCCCTAAGTGCATGTGACAGAAACACAAGTAATGCACACTACACTGGCAAGACACAAGTGACTGAAACACAACACACAAACAAAACACACACACTGACATGCAAATACAACAACACACACAGAGCATCTGTCAGCTGCAAGACACAGCACAGCCCAAACACTGCCCACATCCACATCAAACACACAACAGATGCACATGCCAATACATCACATTGCAAACACAGCAGGACATCAGGGGACACACACCAGGCAAGGACAAGGCAACATACACTCACAGCACTGCATGCATGACAAGCAGTGTGTGCACACTAAACATACCAGTTCCGCACAGACATGAGTGACACACAATGAACACCCATAACACAAATCAGCACAGCACACAGACAACATCACACTCAGGGAGTGAAGCAGTACCTCAGCAAACACACATACAGCTAACCCAACACCCACAGATGCAGAAGTCTGGGACACCCAGGTGAAAACAACATGACCAGAGGACTGTGCAGCACAAACAGTTGAACTGCATCTGAGCAACCGTGGCTGCAAAACAATATCAGAAAATCACATATAACCAATAGGGAAACTGTCATTAGTGGCACATTGGTCCTGTGCACAGATCAGCACCACAAATCATAGTGTAACAAATGAAGTGATGGGCAGGCACACACACTGTCAACACAAGGGGACAGCTGACCTGAGAGTGAAGTGTTGTGTACGTCAGTAGTGGACATGGCAGGAGTGCACCATACACAAATAGATGGAGTGCAGACTCACAATGGGTAGGCATCAGAAGCACAGATAGGGAAGGGTATGACTCCACACCCCACATGCCATACTGGAGGTAAAAAAGCACGAAGTGACAGCAATGCATGAGAAAACACACCCACAATGTCAGTGTGGCCGAGCAGGTCTGCACAGTGACCACAAAAAGTATCAAGACACATGGCTGATCAACAAAACACAACACTGAATTGCCAGTCACACACTCTGCATACCCACAATTACCCCCAACAACAAGTTGGAGTCCCCCAGAAGTACAAGGACACACCAACACACTGCACAACCTACAACTCCCACATGTGCACACAATCACAAGCACAGGGCTGACCAATCAAACAAGCAGGCACTCAAATCCTGGCTGACACATGTCTGTAGATGACATTGCAGGGGCACACACACATCAAGACTACAGACAAAGTCACCCCCTTCACACTGAACACTTCTTGACCACCCAAATGCACACATAGAAATCAACCCATGTGACTAGGATGACTGGCCATCACAAGATGACCATACACCAACACTGCTGTGCACACATCAAGTAAGATCACACATACATGATGACCCTGGCCAGCCTGCCTGCAATCCTGTGGATAGAATCCCACCTTGTGCTGGCAGTGCATACAAACATGACATGTGTACAACATAGCTAACCTGACAAAAGAATGATTATGATAACAGTAGTCCATCACAAACCACCATCATTGCACCCCCAAGCCTCAGAGTCAACAAGAACTGAAGTGCCTGTCACCCCTGTAAAACATCAAGGCCAGTGGCCAGTCCAAGGTGCAGATGAGGTACATGAGAAGCTGCACAGGGAAGGGGCAAACAACAGTGAACATCAAGGCCAGTGGCCAGTCCAAGGTGCAGATGAGGTACATGAGAAGCTGCACAGGGAAGGGGCAAACAGCAGTGAACATCAAGGCCAGTGGCCAGCACAAAGTGCAGATGAGGTACATGAGAAGATGCATAGGGAATGTGTGTGACCATATCCTGTCATGGTCAGCAACACAGTCAGGGGGCTAACAATGTGCAGTTCAGGCACCGCTGTGGTAGAGACAGGTGTGTGAGGGGGACTTCCACATAGACTTGGCTGTCAGTTGGACTGGGAGGTGGCTGAGTGTCGGGGACAGTTGGAGGACTGGACCGGAGAGAGAGAGGCCCAGCTGAGGTAGAGCCATCAGTGGCTTTTGAAGCCGGAGGGTTGCTTGGACCAGGTGGTGTGGTGGCACGTGGAGGTGGAGTTATGCTGCCGTGAGACACAGTGTGGGTGGGAGATTGTGGTGGGGTGCCTTTCCACTTCTTGGGGATTCTAAATGGCTTCCCTGTCTTGGTATTAGTGGTAAGTGGGGCGGACACAACAGGCACACTCACCACCAAAGCTGTATCAGGTGCAGACGGTGGCCCTCCCTCTGGGGACATGCTGGATCCAGCGGTATGCTTGGCCTGGCCTTGCCTTTGCCCCTCCATCCCCTGTTTACCAGGTGTCCCCCCTACAGTGCCCTCCTTTCCCTGCTTCACAGGGCTCTGGATGGGAGTTGAGGTTGTGGGTGAATCTGCCTTGGAGCTCTTCTTATGTGTACTCTTAGCAGGCACCAGCTTCTCAGCGGGCACGGAAACTGTCTGCTTGTCTTTGCGAGATGCTTTTGGGACAGGACAGTCCTTGGCTGGGGATGCCTCTGAGGCATGTGAGCCTGAGGCCTGCTTCTTGGCTTTATGGCCCTGTGTGTCGCCTGACAGGCTTTTGCCTGTGCGCTCTGGGATGGCTTTAGTTTTCTGTGGGGATGGTGTCTGCGCTCTGGACTGCTTGGGCTGCTGCTGCTGTGTGCTGCATGTGCTGTATCTTGCCCTTGAGCTCTGTGGTGTGTGGTTACTATCGTCAGATGTAGCCACTCCCAGGGGGTTGGCCAAAGGGACTGGAGCTGGACTCTGTGACTGTGCCAGCTGCATGGCTGTCGTCACTACGGAGGACAAAGCTTGGGCAGTCCGGTGTAGCCCACCCACGTCTGAATGAATACCCTCCATGAAAGCAACGACCTGTGCCAATTTTTTGTCGTGGTCTAGGAAGGCGTTGATGAGAGTTGTCTGGCCCACACACAGCTGGTGCAAACGGTCCACAGACTCAACACTGAGGGCATCAGGGGAGACAGGGGCAGGGGCAACGGTGCCTGGGGTGAAGGACACTCTTCCCTTCTTACTGGTGCGAACGCGGCCAGCACAAGTGGAAGTAGTTGGGAGGGTGAGCGCTGGACGCTGTGTGGTGGAAGAGGAGGCAGAGTTCCCGCTCCCCGTGCCCGCCAACAGAGATGTGTCACCGCTGGCATCAGATGACGTTGAGGTTGGTGTCTCTGGCTGTGATTCCTCAAGCAGACTCCTGTCCCCCTCCGACGCGGTGGTTACATCAGTGTCACTGTGCACGTGTGTAGCAGTCGTGCTTGATACCTCACCACTGGTGTCCGTCCCCTGTCCTTCCGTGCCCACGGGAGATGCTGCATGAGAGAGAGAGAGATGTAGGCTCAGTTCATTGGCATCAACACAACCATCATATGCAAGCAAAGCACTAAACAAGATAATGATATCTCCATGTTGCACACCACCCTGTGCAGTAACATTGTGCAACCTCAATTCTGAATTCGAATTTTGCGTGTCATCAAGCAAACGTGTCATAAGTGAGCCATGTGATGACCACACAGTCAAATTGCCTGCCGGTGGCTCCGTTTACCCAGACACACAAATACCTCTGAGCACACCTCGGGCCCAGAGTGGGGCAAAGATGTACCTCCCAACATGTTGCCACTGTCATATCTGGAGGGAGCAGAAGGAGGGGACAACACAGATACAGACTACAACATAACAGTCCACAATGGCCATGAGCACATGCCATCCACCATGTCGTACTTTGGGGCCCAAATACAGTTGCACATTGGTGTCAGATGTCTAGTCCTCACAATTCTGAGGTCAGGCAATGCACACATTGATGAAAGAACACTCACATGATGCACACTGCCGTTCCCTTCCATGGGATTTCCATGACTACCCCAATGCAGACGATGCCAGAAGGCCACGACTCAGAATGCAATGTCAAGGGACATTACCCCAATGACATGAGAAAGTACAGGTAGGGAAAATGCATGACAGCTGCACCCAACACAGAGGCCACTGACAAGACACTGCATCACACTACCAACATCACCGGGCCTAGCGCTGGCCCAGGCTGTGAACACATGCAGCCACTCACAACCAAAGTCAACCTTCCCAGAATACTCACCCCAAGCTTGCTGCTGATGCTCCTTCAAACGTGCATCCAGCTCAGGCTGTGTCACAGCTAAGATGCGGGCCATCAGTGGTGTCATGCTCCTGCGCGCCAACCTGCCAGTCCAAGGGATCAGCCCCAGCGTCATCTCCGCCACGTTCTTGCTCAGCCGGCAGATGTCATCCCACCTCTTGTGACAGTGCGTGCGCCGTCGGTTGGAGACACCCAGAGCCCAAAACTTGCATGCAATGGCCCTCCACACGGCCTTACGCTGGTGGACTTTGAGCTGCAGGCATGGGAGACAAGAGAGAGAAAAAATCAGTGCCACAGTGTTATGTACCACTATCTCACAGTACAGGAGCATGATACTAACTCATCCCAACTTCACAGATATGTGTAGCAGAGACAATAATGCATCTCACATGGTACATTAGCATGGAAGAATCATACGCAAATGCATGCAGGTATGAGGGTGGACACAGTACCTGCCCATCTCATACACATGCAGGATGCCAACACAGAAAGCTATGTGTAGGCTGCCCACATCTACTGTCCATTTTGAGGGTGAGCAAGACATACATGACATTACAATATATGTTCGGGGGCAGACTCACTGTGTCCAACACTGCGCAGCCCTCAATGTCCTTGCCCTGTGAATGGCTCACTGTGTCATGGAGGTCACATTGAGGGACATGATCCTACAAACTCACACACTCTCACAGGGCCTGTCATGTGCAATCTAAAGGGCTGAGATGGCTCTTTGATGGAGAGTCCTTGAAAAAACACACATGTGACACTCTGTACATTCAGTGATGTGTCCTTGTCTGCTTGGGCAGTGACTGTGCAGGCCAGGTGTGATCACACTGAGGTCCAACGTGGGGTATCAGCAATGTCACATGAAGGGACAATTTGAGAGCGTGAACAGTGCCTACACATGCCAGTCTGTACACATGCTGGTGGAAATGGAAGGGGCTGTGCACAATAGTACGGCAATCAGCTGTGTCATAGGTGAATGACCACCAAGAGTGTCACCCTCAGGTATTGACGTCCTGAGCATAGTACTGAACCATAGATGATGCCAATTGTGAGTCAGACACAATTCCATCACTACCCTCTGGACGAAAAGACTTGCTAAGGCCACAGATGAGCCTGTGAAGGGCATCAGGGACCCACACAGCCAGTCACACAAGCAACTACTGTCCTGACTCCTGCATTACCAATTTGCTGCGTCACTGTATGGCTGACAAGACAATACATGTGCCTCCAGTTCTGATGTTCAGGCAAGGAAACGTGTGAAATAGGCTACACACCCCATTCACCTGGCAAGAGCATGCTAGGCAGTGCATGACACAAACCCCCACTTTCAGGCACATACTGAACCACATCAACATCATGTGTGCACCCCCTGCACTCTCACTTCTACTCTGAAACACTTACCACGACATTTGGAGCACCATATAGCCTCCCATACTGTGTGAGCACCTCGTCCACCAGGACTTTCAGCTCCTCGGTGGTGAAGGGACTGGCACGGATCTTCTCAGTCCTCGACATCACTGTGTCCAGGAGACAGGAGCAGCAGCAGTTGGTGGTGAGGGGTGGCAGGCAGCCGGCTCTGAAAGCTGTGGAAATGTGAGGCTCTCGCCCACACATATATAGCCCCCTGGGATAGTTTCAGTGGTTCTAAGCTGCTGCAATTGGTGTTTCAGATCAGCCTTTTTCAAATGCATCCAGTGACCGCCTCCGCGGTGGCGGAGCATGCCTACCGCGATTTTCAAAATAGCATTAGGCTACCGCGATTGCGGTTCCCATTGGCTGTAAGGGCATGGTCCATGGCAGTGACACACCGCAGGGGACCGGCTGGCGCTACCGCGGTCGTGTACCTTTCAATTGCATCCAATGCCCGGCTCCGCGGTGGCGGAGCACGCCTACCCCGATTTTCAAAATAGCATTAGGCTACCGCGATTGCGGTTCCCATTGGCTGTAAGGGCATGGTCCATGGCGGTGACACACCGCAAGGGTCAGGCGGTAGCCACCGCGATATGTGTGCCATGCCTTGCTGAGAATGACCAGGATTGGGGTGGCAGAGCATGCCAACCGCCTTTTGGCCATGTGTATATGCCAGACACTACCGCGATTGTGGGGGGGCATTGGCGGTGACACACCGCAGGGGACAGGCGGTAGCCACCGCGATATGTGTGCCATGCCTTGCTGAGAGTGACCGGGATTGGGGTGGTGGAGCATGCCAACCGCCATTTGGCCATGTGTATATGCCAGACACTACTGTGATTGTGGCGGGGGAATTGGCGGTGACACACCGCAGGGGACAGGCGGTAGCCACCGCGATATGTGTGCCATGCCTTGCTGAGAATGACCGGGATTGAGGTGGCGGAGCATGCCAACCGCCATTTGGCCATGTGTATATGCCAGACACTACCGCGATTGTGGCAGGGGCATTGGCGGTGACACACCGCAGGAGACATGAGGTAGCCACCGCGATATGTGTGCCATGCATTTGAGGCAGTGACCGTGATTTGGGTATCAGATCACCTTGACAGAACTTATGGACACGTCATGCAGTGTGAATGGCCAAAGGCAAGTCCTCCACACTGCACAGTAGACACATGATTCATGGCACAAGATTGTGCACTCAATGCCAATTTGACCTTTACCCCACTGCTGACTGCACATGCCATGTTGTTGTATATGATTAGAAGCATTGGCATGTATTCACTCACATGTCACTTGTGGTTTTCTGGGCATGTACACAGAACAGTGTTGTGATGGACTCTACAATGGGTACACATGTCAATGTGTGAAAGGGCTGAGCAACGTACAGTGATGAATGTCTCACTACAGAATGTGCAGATTTGACTGTCTACTTTTCCTGGCTCATGCACATACTTGGCAATAAACGACAGTGTTGGGTCATTGTGTGGTTGATGTGTGCCCTGTGTGACTTACACAAGAAGGTGTGGCAGTTACAGCAGCTATGTAGGAGACAGTAGTGTTGCAGTTTCAACATATGCTTTTGGTACTACTCTCTGGGCTGCCCATGCAAGATGTGGCCATGTCCCTTTGTGCATTCACATAGTCGGATATTGTTTGTGAGATGCTAGCTGTGTGAAAAGTGGACAGGTGTACAGATGGTGTATCTGAAGGTGTCCCTACAAGTAAGTTGTTTTGTTAGGTGTACTGTGGTGCTAGTCATTGTTTCCATTGTGTCAGTCAAAACGTAAGATGTCAGACACATCTCCTGGTGTATTGCGTTGACACGTGTCCTCTTTCATCTCACCTAGGAGGAGACCAAATCTGCATCGTCCCTTCACAGTGCTGGCAGACATGGAGGATGAGGAGGTAATACGGAAATTCCGGCTGGATCGAGACACCCTCCAAGACCTATGCGCTATGTTGGAGCCCCACCTGCAGCTTCGCAGGACATATCCGGGTGCTTTCACAGCAACGTCGAAGGTGATGGCGGCCCTGCATTTTTTTGCTTCTGGATCTTTCCAGCACACGGTGTCCAGCGCAGGTGGGATGTCACAACCTATGTTCAGTATGGCGCTACGGGATGTCCTGTCCGCTATGATGATCTACAAGGACAGATATATCCATTTCCCCAGGAAGCATGAATTAGCGGCTTTGAAGGGCGATTTTTATGCACTTGGGCACATCCCCAATGTTGTTGGTGCCATTGACTGCACACATGTTGGCCTGGTTCCACCACAGGCACGGGAGCACATCTACAGGAATAGGAAACATTTCCATTCCATCAATGTGCAAGTGGTGTGCCAGGCCGATATGATCATCTCACACGTCTGTGCCAAATTTCCTGGCTCCGCCCATGACATCATGCGTAACAGCATTGTGCCACAGCTGATGGATAATCTGCTTCCGGAGCGTGCATGGATTGTGGGTGAGTACGCAGTGTCAAGTAGCGTGCTGTGTGTGTGACATGCTGTCCTCTGCCACAGTTGTGTTGCAAAGTTGGTCTGTGTATCTCCCACCTAGGTGATTCTGCATATCCCAACTGTCCTTGGTTGCTGAGCCCACTGCGAAATCCCAGGACCCCAAGTGAAGTCCGCTACAATGATGCTCATGGGAGGACACGTCGTATGGTGGAACGTACTTTTGGTCTCCTGAAGTCAAGGTTTCGCTGCCTGGACAGGACCGGAGGTGCATTGATGTACTCGCCCAAAAAGATGTGTCAGATTGCAGTTGAATGCTGCATGCTCCACAACCTGGCCTTGCGCAAGGAGATCCCCCTGCTCCTGGACGCTGATGATCAGCCGAGACCCCCGCCTGCAAACCAACCCATGTCCAGTGACGAGGATAGTGGAGAGGAGGAAGGTGTCGACCTGTGTCAACAGCTCATCAGCCGCTACTTCACTTGAAGGTGAGTGACAATGTACAACAGGCCCATTGTCTGTTGATGTTTTGTTGGTGAAAAGGTCTATGTGAACTTTGTGACTGCAGCCTGTTGTTGACTCAGTGCTGGCTGCCAACTTTTCTTGGACAGGGTAGTTTGGCACAGTTCCAGGATGTCTCTGTCGGTACTGTTGCTCATTGTGATGTGTGCATGTTGGAGTACCTTGATGACAGGTGTTGTGTGATGGCTGTGATGCCACCGCGTGACTAGTGAATATTGTTATGTTGTGTTTTTCCAGGTCCCATCAGCCTCTCCTTGCCTACAAACAATCCGTGCTCCTGGTACATTGTACTCATGGTGAACATTGTACATCCTGTGATTAAAACACGGAGCAGACACAACAACATTGGTGTGTAAGGAGTGTTTATTTACAATGGGTACATGTGACAGTGGAGTGCATATTTACCAAAAGGTGAATGGTGAAGCAATGAGTTGTCAGTGATGGAAGGTGAGACAATCAAGTAGTCACCACATAGATGTGGTGAGCTAGTCCAACAGATGGATGACATTCACATGGCAGTGTGGGTAAGGACAGTCTACGAAGTCTATGGCAGGGTGAAGAGGGGTGCCATCATGGCTGGCTCCTTGACTGGCGTTTGGCAGGTGCTTTGCCATGGGATACTCCCAGGGATTTCTTAGGACGGCCCCTTGATCATTTGGCAGGGGGTCCTCTGCTGCAGGGCCAGTGGGGTCTGAGGAGTCCCCCCTCTCCGTGGTGGCAGGGGAGGGTATGGAACTGTCATCCTGCAGGCCACCAAAAGGAGGTGGAGGTGTTGTTTGTGCCGCAGGCCTGGTCCTCAGTACCGCCACTAGCTGGCCCAAGAGGTCCACGATTTGGCCCATGCGGGTGTCTATGGACCTCAGCAGCAGGTGAAGCTTGCGGGAATCTTCCTGTGCCTGGCCCGTTTGTCCCTGGGCCCGTTCAAAGGCCCCAATGACTGGTGATGTTGTCCAGGGCTTCGGTATCAGGGTCCGTTTCGTTCAAACTCCTCCTTGCCCTCCCATCTGCCCTGCTGTGACGGGCCTGTTGCCTCACCACTGCACGCACCCGCATACTCTCCATGCCCTCTTCTGTTGTTGGGGTGGGGTGGTCATCCTCTGAGGCAGGGCGAGTGTTGCAGGCAGCACTGGTGGTTGTGGTGGTGGTTGTGGTAGTGGAGGCCGCACAGGTCGTTCCAGCAGGGGTCAGCGTGGTTGTTGTTGTTGCTGATGTGGTGGTGGGGGAGACAGTGGGGAACTGGGACCTGTTGTGCCCTGGCATGCCAGATGGGCCGGCTTCAAGCTCCGCATCCTCGAAATTCAGGGAGTCATCATCAGTGAGGCCATGTTCCGGGGGTGGAGGCTGGCTCTGCAGGTTGGTGTTGTCATCCTCTGCAGTCAGTCCTTGGTCACCTGTGGGACAGAGGGGAAATGGTAACTGACTGGCACCCCTCAGACTTGCTGTTCAATGTATCTTATTTACAGGTCATGCAACACACAGTTTACTAGTTTGCACATTGCATGTCTGCACAGTAAGGTGCATCTTGACATGATGTGGAGGTACATACATCAATATTCAACAGTGTGACATGTCAATGGATACCATGCCCCACGTGCAACTTTTGTGATTACGAGGACATGTTGTCATCTGTCAACTGGCGGCAATGCGACTTGATGTGAAGCATCTTTGCTGATTAGTCTACCTGGCAGGCGTTACATCTGCGCATGAACTAGCCATTGTCTTCTCATGCATACCTTTGTCATGTACTGTGCTTTGATTTGTTTTTTCTACAGACCATGCTTGCTTTGTTTCCATATGGTCCTTCAAGCTCAGCCCACATGGATCTTACAGGTAGCATTCTGTGCTGTACATGTCTGGGCCCGGATTCACTTCAACATGGTATTTGGTGAGTCAAACCTTTGTTTCTGTGACAGTTACATACGCTTAGCTGTCTGCACACTGTAATTTGATATTGTATCTGTGTCAATTGTGTTGGGATGTGAGGGCTGGTGTTGTCATATGGCTCCATGCTTTTGGGAAGGAATGGTGGTGTGCATGCACTGTCTACTTACCTGTTCTGTTGTCACATTGGGGTGGAGTTTGTAACACATCTCTCTGGCTGTGTGTTTAAGTGCTACTTCCTGCTCAGGGGTGGGACAGGGGTGCCTGGTGGGAGTTGTTGTGCAGGCCTCCCACCCCCAAACAGCCCTCCCTGGGAAGATGGCTACCTACCTGTTAGGTCAAGGTGAACAATGCAATGGCTGCCACATGCTTCTGGGTGTGGGGGGGGGAGAGCTACATCCTGCTCAGGGGTGGGACAGGGGTGCCTGGTGGGAGTTGTAGTGCAGGCCTCACACCCCCAAACAGCCCTCCCTGGGAAGATGGCTACCTACCTGTAAGTTTGGTTGTTGTAATACGATGGCTGCCACATGCTTCTGGGAGGGTGTGGAGTGCTACATCCTGCTCAGGGGTGGGACAGGGGGGCCTGGTGGGAGTTGTTGTGCAGGCCTCCCACCCCCAAACAGCCCTCCCTGGGAAGATGGCTACCTACCTGTTAGGTCAAGGTGAACAATGCAATGGCTGCCACATGCTTCTGGGTGTGGGGGGGAGTGCTACATCCTGCTCAGGGGTGGGACAGGGGTACCTGGTGGAAGTTGTAGAGCAGGCCTCCCACCCCCAAATAGCCCTCCCTGGGAAGATGGCTACCTACCTGTTAGGTCAAGGTGAACAATGCAATGGATGCCACATGCTTCTGGGTATGGGGGGAGTGCTATATCCTGCTCAGGGGTGGGACAGGGGTGCCTGGTGGGAGTTGTAGTGCTGGCCTCACACCCCCAAACAGCCCTCCCTGGGAAGATGGCTACCTACCTGTTATGTGAGGGGGAACCTTACAATGACTGCCACATGCTTCTGGGTGGGTGTGGAGTGCTACATCCTGCTCAGGGGTGGGACAGGGGGGCTTGGTGGGAGTTGTTGTACAGGCCTCCCACCCCCAAGCAGCCCTCCCTGGGAAGATGGCTACCTACCTGTTGGGTCAAGGTGAACAATGCAATGGCTGCCACATGCTTCTGGGTGTGGGGAGTGCTACATCCTGCTCAGGGGTGGGTAAGGGAGACCTTGTGGGAGTTGTTGTGCTGGTTGCCTGGTCACATACAATCCTGTTAATGTTGGCTGCCTTTGGGGTGATTAAGATGGAGTGCATGTTACATCTGTGAGAGCTGTGTTGGGTATTGTGGTGCACATGAATGCATTTGGGCCTGGGAGGTGTCGCTTAGTAGTTGTGCAAGACAGTACATAGCAGTGTAATGAGAGACATTTGTTGGTACTTACCAGTCTCCACTCCCCCGGTTATTCCTGTGAGACTCTCTGGATGCAGTATGGCAAGCACCGTCTCCTCCCATGCAGTGAATGTTCTTGGTGGAATGGGAGGGCCACCGCCAGTCCTCTGAGCCAGCTGATGGTTCTTGTTCCTCTTCTTTTTGACGACACTCTTCAGGTCATGCCACCGTTTCATGATTTCCTGTTTGTTGCGTAGGGTGGTCCCTACTGCATTGATCTTGTCAACTATCCTTACCCACATTTGCGTTCTGGTGGCTAATGGTGTCTGTTGGACGAGGTTTACCTCATCTACCATGACTGTCAACTCACTGTCTGTGAATTTGGGCATTTTCTGTGGTGACATGGTGTGTGATGTGCAAAGGGGTTAGAGGTGCAGGTGTGTAAGTGGTGGTGGTGGTGGTGGTGGTGGTGATGTGTATGGTGTGTGATGTGCAAAGGGGTTGGAGGTGCAGGTGTGGGAGTGGTGATGTGTGTGGTGTGTGTGTGTGTGTAGTGATGGTGTGTTGATTTGCCTCTTCTTTCAGCTGTGGTGTTTGGCCCTTCACTTCTGGAGTATTGCAAAGGATTGTTGTCGTGGAAGGGTCTGGTTTTATACTCAGCTATGTGGGTGTGTCAGAATGGGGTATTGCTGTCAGGTGTGTTGTGTGGGTTGTCCTGGGATTTGTAGTTTAGGAGTAGCCATGAGGGTGGGTCATTGGGGTGTGTTATGTGTTTTTGGGGGCAGGGCTAGTTTCCTGTGTGCACTTGCTGGCCTTGTTGTGGGTTTTTTCTGTCGACTGCCATTTTTGTCACGGAGCGTCCGCTGCGGTGGCTATGCTACAGCCCTTCCATCGGCTCTCCCATTCCTCACTGTTAACGACCGCGGCGGTCGGGAACTGCGGAACGTACCGCTGTCACATCTGGGGAATCCTAATTTCACGGGCGGTTACTCCGCGTGCCTGGCGTTGGTTTTGGGTGTTTCCGCGGCGAATCTGACCGTCGCAGACGGTTTATCACCGGCTCCGCCTGCTGCGGCAAGTTTTCGTTGCCTCTTTCCGCCGTGGTCGAGTTTTAATGGCGGTTGATCCTAATCTGACCGCCGGTTTTGCCACGGTACCAGCGGGCGGTTGATTTCCGCTACCATGGCGGTCGTGGTGGTTTTCCGACCGCCATCCTAATAGACCCCTTAGTACTGCAGAGCTGGAAACATGCGCTTAACTTTAGACTTGCAATCGATTCTGGAGCTCTGAAGAGGCACTTTGAGCATCGCGTAGAGGGTGGCGCTGGAGCACTGATTGAGCAGCTTGCTCGAGTCAAACTGACAGAAGAGGAAAGGTTTCAGTGTACTCACTCAAGTACACAATATTTGACTTTGGCTGACTATCCTAAGGAATTTGTAACGTTCCATGTGGTGCAGCAGTGTGGCGACACCCCATATTAATATACTTAAAAAAAAATACATTAAAAAAACACACAAAAGGTGCGCCTCCCACGAGTACCTGTGCGCTCTTCTCCGCACCATCCCCGGTGAGACGTTTGTCGGCTTCCAGCAAGTTTACCGATTAAAATAAATGAGGGTTTGTGGCTACTGCTAAGCCAAAAATTAAAGGAGGCCAGTAGTGACATGTGGGGTAATACTGCCAGTGATAATTTCTTGCTAGAAGAGCACTGCTCATTACCGCTTAGCAGACAAGGGAGTTGGAGACTTACCTGTGACTCCGGCATCCATAACTCCCTCCGCTGTCTCCATATCTTCAGGGTGGCATTCCCCTGCAGTTATGGTGCAAGTCGGGTGACCTTTTGAAACGCGCCATTTTAACACGAAGTTGCGCCTATGTAAAACGGCTATGTCCACACACACGGAAAAGGGAAAGGATGACGGTTGGGTGCTCGGGTTGCATGCAATCTTATGAGCAACGCACAAGGACGGATAAACAACTACAACCCAATAAGCACAGAACCAAATTACAAGAGCAACGTGATGTGCATGCCCTTGTTGGTAATTAGTGTGCGTTGCTCATGGTAACATATAGTTGAAGTGGATTCTGAAACATTTTTAATAACTGCTAAACTATGAGCTAGACATCAACAAGAGCACTGGGAGGATGCCCCGGTTACTCACCGGTAATCTTCATTACTCCGAGTGTAGTCTTCCTCGCCACATGAGTTCCCATCCCTGTCTGGCTATCGGCTTCATGTTTATGCTTGGTAGTTTCAGGCTGAAGGGTTGGGCTGGCCCGCATCTTATAGAGGTCAAGGGTGAAATGGGTCGGCCATATTGGGAAGGGATTGGAGGCATGGGAGGCTAAATTTTTGCTTTGGAGGGTTCTGGTGTGGAGCTGAAGTTCACTTCGCTCGTGATGTGGCGAGGAAGACTTAAGAGGAGGTAATGACCGATACGGGAAGCGGCAATGCAGCAGTAACTCCAGCACTTGTGTGGCGAGCTCACTAAGAGGACCGATGGAGGTAGAAGGGACAGACAGGCAAAATACACTGGGCAGGAGAGATGAGAGCAGCAACCAAAGGGGCAAGAAGGAACAGAGGGTGCAGGAAGGATGGCAGAAATGCGGATAGAGCGGAAAGAACAAGTAGTGCACTGAAACTAAAACATACAGCCAGTAATGAAAGGAGCCATATAGCAGGGGCAGTCTGGAGGGCAGAACAAAACAGCCAAACGTCGGGACAAATATATACTATTCACTAAAAAAATGAAGGACTTTATAAAGGCAGGCAAAAGAAACAATGGTAAGTGCTGGGGGTGTTCAAAACCCTAGAACTGAATACCACATGTCTCTAAGACAGAGCAAACGCTGCCTAGGCGAGACTAAAAATGAATCTGACTTTGTGTAATGTAATCTGCTGCTCGTGTAAAGTGCCCTAATGCCCTTGGGCTTAGGTTGTGCTATATAAAACTGCAAAAAAGAAATACAACACAATACATCGTCAAATTGCAACAACATTTCAACAAAACAGTAAAACAAGATACAGCACAACAATTCATCAATGTTACAGATCACAAATAGAACACATAAAAAACAACACAGCAATGCACCAACAAAAAAACAGCACTCAAGTACAATTGTGTTATGTTAGGTTATGTTCTAGAATTGTGGATGTGCTTTTCTTCAGTTTTGATGTGTTGCTTTATGGCACTTTTTTGTGCTATTGTAAAAGTGCGCTATTATGTTATGGTGGTTTATTGTGTTAGTATAATTATGTGTTGTGCTATTGTGTTGCTTTTTACTGTACTGTATTGTTGTGTTTTGTTTTTAGGTTATGTTATTGTGTGGTTGTGGAGGTATATTGTTTTGTGCTATTTTGTTGCATTTTTTTCAGCACTGATAAGCTGAAATTTGTGCAATTTATTTGTATATCTAATTGTAGTGCCTGTACTTTGGTTGTTGGGTTTCATTCTCTTTCAATTGCTGTGCTGTGTTTTGTTGTGTTGTGTGTGTGTCCTGTTATGTATTTATTATATTACACTTTCCATGCCCTATCCAGCCCTGACAATTTCTACCAACACGTACCTGCCAGGCAGTGGCGGCTCCTCCGTTATGGCAGAGGACTATCGCCCCACCTTGTGCGAGTGCTGCAGGCGCACACATTAATAAAATGGAAATAAATCCCATTCTATTATAATGTGCCCCAGGCTTGCGCTGTTACATGGCGAGGACAGGGGGCGGGCTGATTAGTGCAATTGCACTATTAATGCAGCCCCTGCCAGTGCGCATGTTAGGTTTGGCCGGCTGTCTAGAGCCGGCCAATTTAACATGAGCACTTCAGAGCCTGCAATTCCAGGGCTGAGAAACAGCTGAAGGATTGCAGCCACCGGCCCCCAGCCTCAAAATGAGTGCTGGGTTAGCCTGCTCCAACCAATCGGTTGGTTTTTTATTGTACAAGGGAGAAAGTCCCTGCCTTTCACCCGAGTCAGCACCAAGGTGAGCGCTAGGAAGAAGGGCACCACATCCAGAGCCTGCAGAGACCAAATTCAGAGCCTGCGTGCCAGCAAGCCAGCAAGGCCAACATATATGGTGAGAATTTTGGGCATCACACCCCACCATATTGTAATGTTGCCGCCCGTGGCTGCTGCCAGGTAACCCAATGACCCAATTTTGCCCTAGTATTTCTGGCTACAGGATCTCCCCGGTGCTATCACCATACCTGAACAACTTTGTCTAGTGATCTGATGATTTACTAAACCGCTCAAGAAGACAATCAGAACCTCCTGTTATATCATTTGCATGCATGAAGCTGCTGGGAAATGATTGAAGATCACGTACAAGCTTAATGTGGTTCATAAATGTCTTTCACACTGTCTAGTGGGGAATTAATAATTTTAAAATATGAAGATTTCAGCAAAGTACTCCACCCCCTCGTTTTTAGAGAAATAAGGAAAAATATGAGAATATTTCACCCACTACGCAACGATATATATTTAAATCAAATAGAAACTTTCAATAAAATCACCTTCCTTGAAATCAAAAGTCAGGATCAATTATTAAAATGTGCTTGATTGTCAAATGCTCCTCTATTGAAGATAGCTTCCTTCCTCTTTCTTACAATTTATCTCACGGTATATCTATGTTGTGTGACTGGCTTCCTGAACTACAAAATAAAAGTGAAAAAAACACACTTTTCTATCTATCTTGCAGTTCAGGCGGCATATAGCTGAGAGTGTTGGTGTGTCGCCCCACGAGATCGATAAGTCACCTGAAAGTGACACAGAGTGAGCTCTTATGGTTTACCTGCCCGTCACGTTAACAGTGCTTAGAAGACCATGGGATGTTTAGTGTACATAACAACAGATCCTTATTTCCTTTCCCGAATTCGAGATGTATTCACTTAAAACTTGAAACTGGAAGCCTACATTACAAACATCTTATGTTGGTGAAGAATCATTGAGACTGCTGGCAGTCTTCGAGGCATTAGTCAATCATATTTAAATTGTAATGCTTTTGCAGGGACCACCTGTCTCGCTAAGAAAGAGCAAACTTGAAGTTTATTGAGAGAAACGAAAGTCGGTTAAAAAACACATCCGTATTCTCTAGATGCTTTTAGACACTGTAGGGAGCCTATTATGCCCTAGGCTGTTGCTTGGTAGGTACTTCTATTTCTGCATTTGTATCCTGCACTTTCATATTGAGGAAGTGACATTTCTTTGAAACAAGCAAACAAAAGCGAAAAAAGTCACCCACTGTTCGTATTTTTTTTGTTTTGTTGCTGCTAGCCATTTTTAGAGATGATATTTAACACCGTACACTGAAGCATGTTTGTTGCAGTCAGGGCCAGCCTTCTGCACAAAGAACTCATATCAGAACATTCAAAGGCCGGGTTCGATAACACGATATGCAGAGAAAAGTGCCAAAGTGATGCGTGCAAGCAGCATTTCAGTTGGCATTTGCAGAGAGACAGAAATGCATGTAATTGACATCAACAAAATGAATCAAAGATAAAGGTGTATGATTCCAGGGGCATAATCTAGTTAAAATTTTGGGTGCAAAGATATATAAATAGTTCTGTTTACAAGGCAATGAGAAGCATCAATAACTAATATGCGCCATCAACCCTCTAGTCAAGAAAAAAGCATTGCTGTACACACCAGGGTCCGTATTATACATTGTGTGTCCGCTCTGTTGGCCCAATTGTATTATAGAAGGGGCCACAGACGCTGGTGCATCCCCCTCTGTAATACTGATAGCGCTGGTGCACATGTAGTACCAACACTATCATGAGAGTGTTTTCCTTCATTTGCATGGGGACATAGCACCATGCAAATGAGGGAATCACTTTGCCTCTGCACCTGCTCCATATTACCGACGTAGGCACAGAGGCAAACATGTCTTTAGGAGGTGCACTGAAAGTGTGCAACAAAAAAGTGCCACACTTTCAGTGCGCCTCCCAAAGGCAGCCCTCCGGGGTGGAGAAAGTGGGTTCCATGGCCTCCCCCCAGACACCTCCTTGCAGGCAGGTGCAGTCTCTCACTGCATCCGCCTGCAAGGGAATCTCTCTCCCCTCTTGAAAGTGCAGTCGGCAAGCTGCCTACACTGTGAAACAAGGAGTGGCTTTGAAGCAGCCACTCTGTATTTCACTAGGATGCACTGCCCCCAGGGCAGCGCAAGTTTGTGACAGCCCTGGGTTCAGCGCATTCTACATAATAGGGCGCATTTTCTCTGTTTGCGCCCGGTGCACCTTTTGAAAGGTGAGCCGTGGTGCAAACAGGGAAGGTGTTGCATATATATATAATATGGCCCCTGGGCCATATTATACATTGTGCCCGGTGGGTGCAACGGGCATGTGTGCCCACTTTGTGTGCCCTCGGGGCACAATGGTATTACAGAGGGGGCTGCAGACGATTGTGCATCCCCTTATGTAATACTGATAGCACTGCTGCACCTCTTGCGCCAGCGCTATGATAGGAGGGTGTTCCCTCATTTGCATGGCGGTGTGGCACTATGCACAGGAGGGAATCACTTTGCCTCTGTGACCACACCGTATTATGGATGTGGGTGCAGAGGCCAACATGACCTCAGGAGGTGCACTGAAAGTATGCCACAAAATCGTTGCACACTTTCAGTGCGCCTCTGAAAGGCAGCCCTATGGAGAGAAGAAAGGGGGCCCCATGGATCCAACAGACATGCCCCTGCAGACTGGTGCAGTCACTCACTGCACTCGCCTGCACGGGGATCTCGGTCCTCTTTTAAAAGTGCAGACAGATGCCGACTGTACTGAGAAATATGGAGCAGCTTTTAAACAGCTGCCCTGTATTTCACTTGAATGAGCAGCCCCCAGGGCAGCACAAGTTCGTGGCTGCCTTGGGGGTAGTACATTCTTTGAAATCCGGAACACTGTTCTTGTTTGAGCCCGGCGCACCTTTTGAAAGGTGTGTCATGGCACAAAGAGGGAAAGTGCACCGTATTCATAATACGGCCCATGGTTTGGGTTACATCAAACGCTCCAGTGTCACTGGAAATTTGCACAAGCTTTCTGAAATATAATGATTGCATTTGCGCTTAGTGTCCTTTTTGCACTTGTGAGAAGGTACAAATCTCACAGCTACACTACACCAGTTAAATACATATACTACAGCCACAGGATAACAGGAACGCTTAAGAATGTTTTTAAACCACAACCTTTTGTTCATAAATAAAATAGACCTATCAGCCTTAGGATAGTCCTCCCCAAACTTTTTGCCTTCACCCCTCCTATTTTTACTGATCTCGTTTTTGCTGGCCTTAGGAATCTTCACACTTTCCAGTGCTAAAGTGCATGTGCTTACTCAATAAAACATGATGACATTAACCTATCCCCAATGGGCATATTTAATTTACTTATAAGTCCCTAGTCAAGTGATACCACATGCATCATGGGCCTGTCAATTAAATGCTACTAGTGGGCCTGCTGCACTTATTGTGCCACTCAATTGAGTAGCCCTTGCAAACATATATCAGGTCTGACATTGCTGCCTGTGTGTGCAGTTTTAAACTGCCATTTTGCCCTGCCCCACCCTTTCTTTTTAATACATTTAAGTCATCCCTCGGGTAGACCCTAAACAGCCTAGAGGGCAGGGTGCAATCTATTTAAAAATTTGAAATGTACTTTTCAGTTTTACATGCCCTGGTAGTGACAAACTCTTATATGTGTTTTTTACTACTTCAAGGCCTGCCTCTCCCATAGGATAACAATGGAGTTATCATATTACATTTAATAAGCTGTAACTTCCAAACAGGAATAGGGAACCAGTTGATGTTTTTTGTCTATGAATTGTAACAACAAATCCTATTTTGTTATGAAGTCAGATTTCAAATTACAATTTTGAAAATGCCACTTTTACAAAGTTGGTATTTTCCTGCCTTAGCCATTGAGTGCCTGTAGCATGTCTCTGAGTCACATGACTGAATGTAGCTGACAGTTGGGCTTTGTGTATTCCTCCAGACAGTCATACACAATAGAGAGCTTTGGGGGTGACTTGATGAGCCATCACTGGCAGAATGTGAGGGCGGAGCCCTACTTACACTTGTATTGGCTGTGTCCTGACTCCACACGAAGGGCTTCATAACCCCTGCAGTTAGGGGCCAGGGCAGGGGAGGCAGGAAACCTGTGCACTTCAAAGGGAAACCTCTAGTAGCTTCTCCCACTTCAAAGGAGGCACCTGGTACAAATATTGGACTTCAGACACCAACTCTTCAGTACACCTCTGGACCTGTGGATACTATGCCAGGAAGAAGGACTGCAGTGCTGCTGAAAGGACTGCCACTCTGCGAGACTGCTGCTCTGAAGGACTACTGCTCTGCTGTCCTGACCTGCCTCTTGCTGCTCTCTTGCCTGGGTGAGAAGGGCTGGACCTACATCGGTTGAACCCAGGACCTCAGAGTGACTCCAAGGGTTAGTTGGCTGTTCTCCTGATAGAGGATAGATGGCTCCAACAACTTTAAAGCCAGCACCTGGACTCTGCCATCTGTTAGTCCTACCCTGCCAAATGGTGCCACCCCAGTCCTGGAGCCTTAGAAGTGGGCCTGAAGGTGCTATGCCAACCCATCTGTGGATCCATCAGAACCGAGCCATCTCCTTTGCTTCATTGCACAATCTAGAGCAGAACCAACATCGCCTCTGCTGTGAGGTTCCTGTCAGCGCAAGGAGTCTGCATCGATCTCAGAGCCCACATTGGAACCGCCTCTATGCGAAGCATCCCCGTCGCAGGCCTTTGCATTGCAAATCTTATGTCAACAGCAGCCTTGACGATGATCCAGGTTCTAGCATTGCAGCCTTGCAGTTCCTCGGAACCACAGGATCGCCTTGACTGCAAAATGCATTCTTGACGCTGGACTTCACATCACAAGACCTCATCAACTGGATCCTTGACAACAACGCAGGACCTCGCATCCCAACTTTGCAGCTCCTCAGAACTGGCGCATCACCTCGGCTGTACAAAACATCCTCATTTCAGGACCTCACAGCACTCCACAACCAGGATTTAAGGTACTCTTGTTCAGAAGGCCTAACGGGATCTCTGTAGTCAGCCAGTGCTCCATCGCGGTCGTCCAGAACTTTTGAGTTTATCCCGGTCTAGTGTGACCAGATATCCACAGTTGGTACTTTGTGCTTTTTGGTGTAATTTGCACTGAAATCTTTCAAATTGAATAACTCTCATTCTACTGATTAGATTTTTGTTTTGGATTTATTTTATTTATTAAAAATTGATCGATTTAAAAAAAATCTTTTTAGGGATCCTTTTGTGGTGTGTTTTTACTAAGTTACTGTTTAAAGTGCTG
The DNA here is from genome assembly GCA_963921515.1 of Calotriton arnoldi. NCBI lineage: Eukaryota > Metazoa > Chordata > Amphibia > Caudata > Salamandridae > Calotriton > Calotriton arnoldi. The sequence goes on along the minus strand of CAWUFW010001960.1, from coordinate 1,159,985 downwards.
CACAAATATTTTACATATTGCCTCTAACTTGAGCCTGACTGCCAGGTGCAAAGCTACTAGGGGTAGGAGCACAGGTTAATTTGGGGTTGGCTTGCCACTTCGCTGACAAGAAGTGTGGATTCTGCTTGAGTAGGGTCCCCCCAACCAGTGACCCAATTTCTTACACTACCAAAATATGCATTGCGCAAATTTACAACCGCGCTATTGCAGTTAACACAGTTTCGCTAGTTCATGCACCAAATGTATATTCTACAGGCAGTGCATAGATAAGTATAACATATAGAAGAAAATGCGTATTGTGCATGAACACAAGTTAGGCAGCAAATTTTGCTGAGGTCTATTATGCACTATCATTGCACAGCTTTGTTAAAAATGTGAGGAAGGTTTCTGCATATCAAATATTTTGCCAGACACCAAGGGGTATATTCACAAGAACGTGTGATAACTACCGCAAGAGTAGCGTAACGCAACTTTCAATATCGCAGCCTAGCGCTGGAAAATAACCCTGTGTCAACGTGGAATTCACAACAAGGCGGTAGCATGCGATAGTCACCAGATAACTCGTCAAATTTCAGCGTGAAAATCAACGCCACACCGAAAAACTGCAAAACACGAACGCGAGAAATCATGCGATGAGGCCAATCGCGGTACAAAAAGTAGCGAAAAGCAGCCACAGGCCTGCAAATCCCATGCGTCTGGCGGGAAATTGCACCATAAAAACCACAGAAACAACACACCAGAAACAAGCCAAAGCACGTAGCAACATGGATCCACCCTGACCCAGCGCAGAGGTCAACGCGAACCCACAACCCCCACAGACCACCAGCAAGGAACAACTGGGTCGGGGAAGGCCAAGGAGAAAAGGGAGAGGAAGACGGGGTGCAGACCGCAGGAAAACAAGACCAGCGTCACGGAGGTGACAGAACACTACCAGCAACTGACCCACAAGCAGACCACCTGGAATGCAGTCGGAGTGCCAAGGAGGCCAATCCAGGAGGCCAAGAGGCGCCGGCAGGACGTGACAACTTAAACCAGGTACAAACCCGCTGCCAACAGGAAGGCAGCAATGGTGACAGGAGGTGGCAGTCCTGCGCCACAGGAGGAGCTGGAGGAAACCCAGGACACAGTCATCAGTGTGTAGACGGTGCAAGGAGTAGGGAGTAGGGACACAGCACGAGAGGACCTGACACAACATCAACAGGGAGTGGAACGAACAGGGACTAGGGGGACGGGGGGAGATGGGCACAATGGCACACATGCACAATGAGGTGTAGCACACTGCACACCCACAATTATCCAGGAGCATGTCCCAGATCCCCTTGGCACACTGCAGCACACACACATAGCAAGAACAGCACACCCACATCGACGATAATGTGGTACAATGCGCATAGCCAACACTGCAGAACAGAGGACACAACTGGCTCTGCACATGCCCAGAAACATGCCTACTACACCTGACAGAGCTGGAAAGTGTGAAATGGAAATGTACGCATACGACCTCATATCCGTCATGTAGTCCAAATGTACACTGTCCCACAGAAGAACCCAGCACCTCCCAAACAGTCACAATGTACATTGCCAGACAGTCTGTATGTAAACCAGAACAATGCGCCAACATACATTGCAACACAATGTCAACATACATCTCCCCTGCACATTGCAGAGGGGCACACAACACCTCCAGCAGAGCACAGAAGACAACACATCTGCGATGCCGGAGAGGACCACCACTCCGTCGACACCGACGCCCTACAACAGCCCATGGATATCCCATGCAACACACCACCAGGACCTGGGCAGCCGAGCTACTCAGAGGAGAACACAGAGCCTGCAACAGACCACACAGCAGGAAGCACATGCAAGCACAGCTGGCTCACGACACTTCACCCAACCACACATGGCACCCCAATGCCAGGTGTCAGAACGCCAAAAGGAGGTAGCCCAACAGGTGCGGGTGTTGCCGAACCCATGGAATGCGAACTAGAACACATACGTGGGTGTCCAATACCCTTCAGGGACCACCTACACCCCACAAAAGAGACCCACACTGCCATAGAGACACATGCAGATGCACATACCCAGTACAGAACCACGCCAAGGGGCATGCACATATCAGTCACACACCCACATTGGCTCTGCGTACGACGGCACAGTCCACTCCCCTTACAAATTGAGTGGGTGACGACAAAGCTACATGTCCAGGTTCTAGCCCGCTGCCTGCGGTGACATGTCTGCGTCCGCTGTACACAGCACAATGTAATGTCGTAGGGCCGAGGGCCCCCATGCATACAACAAGACCACAGGGACACATGCACATATCATGTTGAACTGGCTACGGGCACGTGCGCCCGGCCCCTTTATTGGCATGGCCACATGTACAGTGACGCCTGTGCTGGATGTGTGTGGGGTGAGTATAAGCCAGCCCACATGGAGTGCTTGGTGCTGGCAACAACCTGAACAGTGGACACCAGTGTAATGGAAACAGAAAACACCAGCATAACAGAGTCAACTGCAGAGCAACATGGAGGGATCCGGAGTAAGGACAGAGGTCACCCAATATTCAGCCAGGAGGTTCCGTGAGTTGCAGTGCACTGAGGTAGGGGCACTAGAGAAGAGCGCACTCATGTGAAGAAATGCTAGGATTGTGACCCTTCTGGTTAGTCCTGATGCAGATGCAGTGGGGCGTGTTACACCTGCATCAACTTCCTCATCAACGTCCCATGTCGCCCACACTGCCTGAGGTGACAGTTGCGTCCGCAGTCCACAGCGCAATACCCAGTAAAAGATCGGGGTGTGTAGCTTGACTACCACCACCAGTCTGCATTCCTGCCTTAGGGCTGTTGCCTCCTGCCTTCCCATTGTCTGTGCCTTCTCCCGTCCGCACACTTGACACATCTTCCTCATCATAGTCCCAGGTCTTCCCCACTGCATGAGATGACATTGCTGCGCAACCTCACAACAGCACAAAACTCAATCAGTAACGGACAATGGCTTGCGGTGCACTGAGTCACTGGCACCTGGAGTGCTGAGCAGGGTATCAGGCCGATGATGGCATCCACGACAGGTCTGAGCAAATCCGTAGGTCTGTCAGGACCACCGTTTCGACTCTGGCAGATGGCGGTTGGAGGTGGTCCTTGCGGTGATGGCGTGTGCCTCCTGCGGTGATGCAACGTCCGGGACGGTCAAGACTCGATGCTATGTGTGGGCCCTGGTGGCCCGCAGTTGAGGCCGGAGGATGCGGACAGCGCAGGGCCACAGACACATGGCGTTGATGACCCCAAGACCATCCCTACAGAGGCCATTCAATGTCTCAGAAGAAGGGGTCCCAGGCCTGAGCAGCACAGAGTTAGTGGCCCCGGATGCACTGCGGCCGGCACAGGCACCCAGCCACGGGACGGTGACTTGCGGTGCAGTCAGATGGCCCATGCGACCTGAGCGGGTCCCCATCAATGTCCGAGGTGTATGTTGCGGAGGGTTGCAGGGGACAGGGGAAGGTGTCCTCCAGGGCATGATGTGGAAGGTCTGATGTTATCTGGAAGCAGCAAATGGAGGAGTGGAAAGCGCAACCCTCGTTGTCACCAACAATTCGGGATCAGCTACATGAGGATGAAAACTAGCCCCTATTCCATAGACACAAATGCCACCAATGTACGACCAGTGAGTGTCCATGAATGTCGTGGAACACACTTAGTGGCACAGGTGCTGAGAGGGGATGCAGTCTGCGATGATGCCGGTACACAGATGTGAACTACAACATTGCCAAATCAAGACTCTTTGACCTACTGGACCGCAGTGTAGGCCGGAGGCAGCGGTCAGCATGGGCCCACAGACACGTGTTGTGTGCTTGTGATGCATTTGTTTGCTTCACTGATAGCAGGGAGTTCAGTGATATCACCCCTGCAGTAGACATCTGGTCACTGCCATTCATGACTCAGGACACAGTTTCACACATGGGACCTACTGGACCGCAATGTAGGCCGGAGGCAGCGGTCAGCAGTGGCCCACAGACACGTGTGGTTGTGATGCCATGCACAGACTTGTTGCCACCACATCGAAGGGTGTATAGTGAATTGTTCTCTGCCTTAAATAATGTTCACTGCCATGGTGTAATCAAGACTCAGTTTCAAATGTGTGACCTACCTGACCGTGGTGTAGGCCTGAGGCAGCGGTCAGCACGGCCCATTCACTGAGTGTCGCCGGCATAGGTTGGATGGCCCCACCAGCCTGCGTAGTTCAGGTTCAGTGGCACCACGTGTTCGGTCACCTCCGTGTATGTGACCCGGCATTCGTCTGGACTGAGCCGCATCTTCCTCTTACACCTCTCCGTGCGACCACTGGTGTGGACTCTGCCATTCGTGCTTTGCGACTAGGTGCTGGATGTGTGACCTACTTGTCCACAGGGTAGTCCTGGTCCCTCATCCACGTGTAGCTGGCTGGTGTTGGACAGGGTTAGTGGCACCACGTGTAGCCGGCTGGCGTTGAAGAGGGTTAGTGGCACCACGTGTCTCCGGCTGGCATTGTACAGGGTTAGTGGCACCACGTGTCGCAAGATGCCCATATGGAACTATGCCTCACTGATCGGGGGGGTCTGGTGCTGTGGCCGCTGGCCCGGATTTGGGGTCACTGCAATTCATGACTCAGGACACAGTTTCACATATGGGACCTACTGGTCCGAAGAGTAGACATAAGGCGGCAGTGGAGTACGTCAACGAGAAAGGAATAAAGCGGGCCTGTGTCGTGGAGGCCGTGATGGTCTGAGGTGGCTGCCAAGGTCGCGGGACTTGGGCTTGGAGCTTGCGCCGGCACGTGGTGGGCCCTCCTTGACACACGCCGGTGTCGGCAGGTGATCAGTGTGGCCTGGCTGCGCAGGGGCGGGCCTGACGGGTTCGTGGTCCAGCGTGCCGGGGTCCCGCAGGCGCACAGCATCGCAGGCAACTCCGCTCATGAGGACGGCGTCGGCCTTGTGGCGGGGTGGGAGGCGCCGCCCTGGCAGAGACGTGGGTCTTTCCGGAAGAGGACCACGCCCAGGCCTACGTGCTTTTTATTCACACCCCTACGCTGGCGTGGCATACGCCGGGCCATCCCACTCAGGTGACGCTTAGGGGGGGGCGTAACAGGCAACATTTCCGTGAGGTCCCTCACTGGCTGGGGTGACATGGTGGGGTCCACTGTCCACTACACTCCATACACCAGCGGTGTATGTCGCCATGGATAGAGGTGTGTTCTGCATATTGCGGTGGTGCCCAGCACATCTCCGCCACTCATGGCATTGTGTACTTTCCCAATCATGGTTCTACTGCATCCTTCACACATGCCTGGTTGCCACCTCTCCGCCCATTCGGCTATTATGTGGCTGTGGTGCCATGCCGTTGCTGGCTCATGTTCAGGGCTTGCCCATATGAACATTGTAAGTTGTTCTGTCGTGTTTGGTGGGTGGGCATGTTGTTGTGCCTGTTGTATGTGATTTTGTGACGTGTGCATTGCCAGAGTTGTGAGTTGCATGGGTGTGGTGTTGAGGTGTGTGGGGTGTTCATTTGGCTATTGCCAAGGGGCTGTGCATTTCCCTTGTTGCCATCCTGGGAACGCTGGTTGATGATGGACTGTCGGAGTATGAAAGTATCATGCACACTGGCTGTGTATTTGAAGGCGACATTGTTGGGGGTTCCACGGGGTTCTGTTGTTGCCTGCACATTGATGTGAGATGTGTGCTTCCTGTCGCGGTGATTGTGTGCTGTGTCACCAGGGGGCACAGGTAGTACATGTGTGCTGTGTATTGCCCCCGACACGTGCGTGAATCCTGCTTGGGCGTATGATCCTTGCTTGGTCTCCAGCAGATCCTGCGCATTGTGTTGGACGTATGGGGACTGGGGTGCCAGGGTGAAGGTGATGTCCAGGACAGGTGTGGGGGACTTGGATGTGGCTGGCTGTGAGACTCCTCTGACTCTGGTGGGTGTTGGTTGGGGGTACCAGGGGCCAACAGGTGCAGCCAAGCCAGCAGCTTTGTGTGGGGTGGGATGTTGGTTGTCCGCTGTGTTGGTGCCGTAGGCCTGTTAGGCGATGATGGTCAGGATGAGTAGGATGTTTGTCACTTTCAGCCTGTAGTGGACGGTGACATTGTCAGATGTTGGGTCTGTGAGGCTGGTAAGCTTCCTGGGGGTCCGCTGTCTTTGTCTGCGCTGCGTCTGTGGTGGTCCCAGGGGGGGTGTTCCGGGTGTGGGTTGGGGTCCTGGGGTGGTGGCAGTGGGTGTTGTGGCCCTCTTGGGTGTCCGGGCCGCATGATGAGTGGCTCCATGACATCTGTTGCCCTTCGGTTGTGGCCCTGGGCTGTGCTCCCTTTTGTGGTGCTGGCTGCCGTCCGACTTTACACCAGGTCAGAGCAGGTGTAAATTTCCTGGTGCTAACGCGCCTTATTGCCTGTTTTGTGTTTTTATCGCCGATGTGGCTGGTCGTTGTGAATGTTGAGGTGTGATGTTGTCGCGCCTTTTGGCATGGGAACGCCCACTATGCATCTCATTAGCGATAGTTGCGCGGGTCCTCTGTGGCGATGTTTTTTGTGGCTGCTATCGCGGGAAACTGGTGCTGTGGGCTGTTAACACCGACTTGTGAATGGGGAGGTAAATTTATCACGACTTTGGCTGCGATAAAGTGCTGTTAATTCGGCGATAGCTCCTTGTGAATATGCCCCCAAATTTCTTGCATACTGGAAATAAAGGAGCCATTACCCCATAAATGTGTGCTGTGTGCCCCCTTGAATTTGAACAGTTTTGGATCAGACCAAATGGGTGCAAAACATGTGTTTTACATTTGTGTCTGACCAAAATTTCAGAGGTCTCAACTGCATCTTAAGTGTTTCTCTTCTTTGGCTTTCCTTTCCTTTTCCAGTCTTTCTTCATCTCATTTTGTTTGTGGGAATAGAGACATTTTAGCGTTCTGTCACTTCTCATATATTGCTGGGCTAATGCATGCTATGCACATTCACAACTCGCCTAGGTCCTTCACAAATTTAGCAACTCATTTATGTTGCGTTTCTGTTTTGAGATTCAAGTACATTTTGTATAAATGGTCTTTGTGTACTTGCTACAAGTCCATCAAAGTCAATTATACTTTTGTTCATCAAACTTAATATTTCCACAATGGATATGAGTCTACCAAGTCCTCACAGTATATGGGAGCTATTTGTATATCCGGATTGACAGTGAAACTGTCTGTAAGCAATTGTTTACCTTATACATACTGTGGGCTTTGGGTTAGCATCATTCAACCATTGGCTTGTTTGGGTCAGTCCTGTTCGGCCATTACCTTGAGACAGTGTCACTCACATCTTGAATCAGCCAAGAGCTTTGTTTCTCCTTTACCGTCATGCTGTCATGCTGTTTGGTGTTTCATTGTATCCCTTAGTGGGTGCTTCAGTTTTAATGCATGAGATGCAGATTTTCCATCAGTTCGCGGAAGGTTTTGGCTAAGTGCGGAAGTCAACTTGGAAAGAAGCTTAAACACATGTTTAAGAGGGAGAGGGCACATGAATGAGATAATCTGGTAATGTGATGTGACTTGTAATAATGAAGTGCAATTAGGATTGGTGTCTCTTTTAGCAGTGGAACATTATTAAATCTGGAAGAAAGTGTTCTGTCACATATGTTTGTAGCTCTCACTTACCAACTCCTTACAGAAATTAGAATTCAATAGGTAATTTTAATTTCTTCTTCATTTGCCCAAACTCTTTGCATCACCATTGCCTTAGGGCTCTCGTTGGGGATGTTTGGTAGTAGGCGTGGTGAAATCTGAAGTAACCATCTGTCATTTATTTATACGGTACCTTCAATGTCTGGGAGATATTCTGACATTATCTCATATACAAGTACTTTTCCTTAACAAGTTAGAGTGTTGAATTGTACTTTCTAGTTGTTCCTATTCTTTTTCGTACTAGGGGTGATTCGTTGTCCAATTAGCTGAGATACTGATTGCTAGGGCTGTGCATAGTTTGGATTACACAAGTGTACTCTTGCTTAGAACTCATTGCATTAACTGCACATACTCAGCTGCATATTTTTTGCGTGACTGGCCGCTTGTAGTGAAAATATTTGATACAGAATTATGATGAGATCTTTGCTTCTAGCTTTTTCATTTTTTCCAACAAGCTTTGAATCTTGATGGTCGATTGCATTCTTTTTTTGTCCCAAGCAGATGGTCATAAACCAAACTCTGCAACCAAAAATGTTGGAAACTACAGATATCTGTACAAGTACCTTAATACGCACAACTCACATACTACTCATAGTTCTAACGTGGGCTATGTGTACTCAGCAGAAATAAAACTACACAACTTCACATTACACGATTGATTGCCAGGCTTCCTTGTCTTTCTCAGAAAAGACTGTTTGTCCTCTCCTCTGTCATTCTCGTCAGACGATATCGTGATCAGCACAGACAATCTTATTTTTTTCTAGTATTCATATCTAGTGAACTTGAGTTGCATGGGTCTTAGACTACATATTCAGTGTGATTGACATAGAATTATTTGTGCTCATATTTGGTGTCCGGATCTGTGACTTCTATCTTACTAGACTACTACTGGGTCTATCCTCCACCTTTTACACTGAACACCATCTGGCCCTACTAGTCAGACTACAGGTACTTAACATTCAAAGAAGCATCTTAGACTGGATCGTCTACTGCATTTAGTGAAAGTCTAGTATCACCTTGCTGCCCCTGTTCAAATCACCTCCTTTCACCATCAATCCTAGCATACCTCAATGCTTGATCATCTCACAACTCCTGTATTTTACCACAATGTCAGACCTCATCTAATCCATCAACTAAACCTCATACAACTATGCAAATAACACACACATCGTCCTAAAACTAAAATCAGAAGGTTCTAGACTCATTAGAACGTTATCGCTGCTAATACTGCTTCCTAGCTGTCAATGAATGAGTGTTGAGTAACCACCTTAAATGTAACTCTTCCCAACCTGAGAGCCTAATCTGTAGCAAATTGAAGACCATCAACATACAAATCTGAAAACCGAATAAGTGATCATGGACTCCAGCCTTTCCCAGATCCCTCAAGCAAACAAGTCACAAAAAGTGTTTTCTACACCATGGAATTATTTTAATGAATTATCCCTGATTGAGGCTTCCATTAGAAGCTGCAGGTGGTGATACGCCTTCTTGTTTTTCAAACAGACGACACAAATAGTCTTTACATAGGCAACGCCTCTTCCACCCTTGATGGCTGCAGAGAATTCAAAATTCAGCAGCAAGGACATCTGCTACATCTGTGCCCAACCAATGAAACATAGTACATCACTGTTTTAACTGTTTATCTGGCTCCCTGCAGTAAACGATTTTAACTTCATGTCCCTCTGCGTTTTCCACAGGGTAATTTATCCATTTTTCATCCGGATATAGCCCCAAAGATAGTCACAAAACCGAATCCATCATCCTAGCCTATGAGGTTGACCTATCATAACAGCTACAAAAAGAACACATTGGTGGATCCTCCTTTTTCATACAAGCAGCAAAATTATGGAATCCACTTCTGTCCCTGATAAGAAATAACAATGATTACTCTTCCTAAACAAATGATGCAGGATCACATTTACCAATAAATATATTCTATCATCTACTGACTGAAAGGTTATTCAGGACCATGCTCACTGAGGAACAGAAATGTATTCCACCAAATGACTGGTAGGCATGACCAGATGCATAACTATCTTTTACTTCGCCTAATACTACCGAAGGCAACTACTTGATCACAAAAGAACTGCATTTCACTGCTCCTCACACTTTGCACTAAACCACTTCCCATGAACGCAACTCTCAAACCACAATATTCCAACCAGACAGGACATCACATTAACATAAAGATGATTCATTCTATCTCTCACTCTTCATCAATTCACTACTTCATTAAGTGGTCCAAGTTGGCCTCACAAGACCAGGTGTCCCATTGTACAGCCAATGCATGTTTTTGCTAATACATCTGCATGGTGTTTATATACATTCATGACTGAATGCAAACACCAGAACAAACATTATTGTAAAGTAGCCGGTGGATTAACCGGTTATAATATAAAGAACATGTGGACATCAAGACTAGCATAGACTGACACACTCAAAGTTCACTTTTGTGAATGTATTACACTTTCTTTGTTTTCCTGTATCCTATTCAAATTTGAGTGCTACAGTGGAATGTTAAAGGATGTATAGCCAACTCATGTTTCAGCCCACGTTGGTGTGCAGGCCTGGAGCTTTTTCAAGGCTCTGACGCGCGCTTTCCTGATGCCCTGCTGTAGAACAATTCGGAAGGAAGTGAAAGAAAGATGGATGGATGGAATTCCCTCAATTCCGTTTGACTTGCGACTTTATTTCATAAGTGGCCTAGTGTAGTTTGAGAATTATTACTGCACTTTTCAAATATGCTTAACTAATTGAACACATGGTATTTTCACAGAACATGTGGACATACATCTAAGACCTAATTTTTGTTGTTAACATCTCTACAAAGGAAAGCAGTTGGCACATCATATTTTATTAACCGAGAACATCTGCCATGTTTTTAAAGTGTTTTTTAATATATTCAGTAGCTCTATACTAACCATTACTGTCAGTGTGATTTCAATCAGATTTTTACATTTTAACCTTTAACATTATACTGCAACGCTAATTTACAGATTTCGTTTAAAGAAATCTACGTGGAAGAGGAACCAATAAAGCATTTTGAAAAAAGAACGTTTCTACTCCTGGATGATAAAAATGTGTCTGAATATTAATACATTAAAATCACTGCAAAAGTTCATCATCTTAAAGCGTACACGGTGCTATTATCAAGAATAGAAGACACACACTTGAAAGTAAATGTTAAACCCAGTGACATTGCAACAATGAAAACAAGAAAGAGTGGTGAAAACAGATATGGCAATGACATTTTGTATAGTTGAAAACCTTTCATTGTTTATTTTTAAGTTACAAAGCTAGTGTTTCAAATTCTCGGTGCAGCTAGTTCTTACAGAACTTAAAGTCAAAGCACACTTTGAATTAGAGCATTGGAATGTTGGGAGTTCCATTGAAAGCAATGGAGTGCTCCTGGCTTCTAAAGGTCCGTAAAAGCCTGGAGCCCAACATTCCAATGTTGTTCACAGCTGTTGCTCTGAACAAAGGCCTCATGGAGACAGAAGGGATTTCAGTCCTTTTGGGCTCTGTGAGGCCTTTGTTTTATTTGTTAGAACTTTCTGCCCTCTCGTGGTGGAATACTCTAATAGTCTTATAGCCCTCCATAGCTGGGCTATACTGGTATTAAAAGTCCTGCTCCCTTTGGCTCAGTCCTTTAACGCTGGAGTGGGCTTTTAATGGCCATTATAGCCTGCTACGGCGGGCTATTAGGCTATGTTATATACCCACTGACAATGAAAGTATGCCGCAATGCAGAAATGTACTACAAGATACATTTATTTGAAATATGCAGCAAAAAACATAACTGTATAACATATTAAGTGTTTAAAGGCAAATCGTATAACAGTTTGTGTGCAATTACTGTTCAGCTATTATGACATGAATGAGGATCCTTAATGCTCTAAAAAAGGTATGTTTCAACAATATAAAATGTTATTAGACAACAAGCAATTATTTTGACTTTCACAAAGGACCAAGAACATCAAGAAAAACAATGTCATCCCTGAAGAAAATGGTTTGTCTAAACCAAATACAATGTTGCATTTAACACAACAAAGGTCTTTATAGAGCTATTTGTATATTATGGGAATGTTATTTCCATCTGCTCGTGCCAGCTACTTTTCAAATGCTGTTTCGCAAAGCTCACTGTTGGGTTATAATCGTTTCATATCAGAATGTGCTCCATTTGCATTAACTAAAAAATAGTCACGGAGAACAGTGGAGTAAATTCTATGCTTACTATGCAGCTGTTACACTAGGAGTTATAGGTTCTAGATTTTAGCCATAAAAAGAGCATGGATGTCAATTCACCAAAATTCCAGTGGTAGCAGAAGTGACATCACATGCCCTTTGACCTGTGATATGCTGAGGATCAATAAAATACCCAAATAAGTTGATTAAGGAGGCACAAGCCTTTTTAAGACATTAAATATATATAGTGCTGCTACCATGTCAGGAATGCAGCCAGCACACACCATTGGTCAGCCATCACTTGACTGAGGCTGTGCAAAACCACCCGAGATGAGCCACCAATGTGAAATTAGTACCCAACAGGAAAAGACACAACTATGATTTGAAGATTCACTCAGGCACAGGCATCAGGAACCGCATCAACTGTTGCAGCAGTGCAGGCTACAATCATACTCATGGAATAGATACAAGAGAGGTAGCAGCAGTGCAAACTTCCCTCATCACATAAAGCTGATACAAAGCAAGGAGTACTACTGCTGACATTTATGCCATTTATGCCTGAGGTTGGGCTAGGCTAAGCCTATTGAGGACAGCCCAAGAGAAAATGCTCTCTCCCAAAGGTTCCCAGCTGACAGCACTTTGTGTGAGAAACAATACATGCATTGTCTGATGCTGTCATTAGTAAGTTGCTGAATATCACTACGACCACCTGTGTTCGAATATAAAAGGTACTGGGTTAATGTGCCAACCTATCAGTCTCTAAACATCAGCATCAGAATAGGCAATTTGGGCACACACTTCAATGCCAGTCTCTCAATGCCCAAGTTAGGCACGCTCCAAACAGTTAGACATTTTACAAACACCAGTCAATCTTTGCAAAAATGATATCTGGAGATTCCTGCAACTGAATCCAGGAAATCTTCCAACAGTTTAGGCACTCCTAATTGTTTGTATGCCTTCACAAGAATAATTGCAGATTGACATGGCTTATGTTCGATAGAATATGAAGCACCTCATTCCTCTTCTACCTTCAACTTTCTACTAGTTTCACATCCTGCACTTTCCAAATTCATTTTCACTCATAATATACATGAAAAATTATTTGGAAGGGGATGGGTTATGGGAAGGAAGACATGTACAGATCTCCCCTGTCCTTCCTTTATCCAAACAAGCATTTTGGATTCATGGATTTGTAACTTTGCTACATGGTGTTGTCTAATATAATTATAGGATAAGCTCAAGATGACTCAATCAATCAATCAATCTATCAGGGGTTTGTTAAAGCGCGACTACTCTCCCGTAAGGGTCTCAAGGCGCTAGGGGTGGGGAGGGGGGGGTGCAGGTTCCATCCATCAAGGAGGGGGTCTGTCGAAGAGCCAGGTTTTGAGGTTTCTTGCGAAGATGGGGAGCGATGTTGTCTGTCTGAGGTGGAGCGGAAGGGCGTTCCATGCTTTGGCCGCGAGGAAGGAGAAGGAGCGGCCTCCCGATCTGGTCTTTCTGGTGCGGGGGACCACGGCGTAGGAGAGCTGGGCTGATCGTAGGGTCCTTTGGGGTGCGTGGAATTTGAGTCGGCTGTTCAGGTATGCTGGTCCGGTGCCGTGGAGGGCCTTGTGTGCGTGGGTGAGCATCTTGAAGGTGATTCTCGCCTCGACAGGGAGCCAGTGGAGTGTGCGCAGGTGCTGGGAGATGTGGCAGTGTTTTGGCAGGTTGAGGACCAGTCTTGCGGCGGCGTTCTGGATGTTCTGTAGCTTGCGGGTGAGGTTTTTGTTTATTCCGGCGTAGAGTGCGTTGCCTTAGTCGAGTCTGCTGGTGACCAGGGCGTGAGTGATGGTCTTTCGGTGTTCGAGGGGGATCCATTTGAAGGTCTTACGAAGGAGGCGGAGGGTGTGGAAGCAGGAAGATGAGACAGAGTTGATCTGGCGGTCCATTTTGAGCTCGGAGTCCAGGATGATTCCTAGGTTGCGTGCGTGGTCCGTGGGGGTTGGCGGGTTTCCGAGGGCGGGGGGCCACCAGGTGTCGCTCCAGGCATCGGGGTTTGGGCCCATGATGAGTACTTCTGTTTTGTTGGTGTTTAGTTGTAGGCAGCTGTTTTTCATCCATTTGGCGACAGCTTCCATGCCTTCTCGAAAGTTGCGTCTGGCGGTGTTGGGCTCGTTGGATAGGGAGAGGATGAGCTGGGTGTCGTCTGCGTATGACACGATGTTGAGTCTGTAGGTTCTGACGATGGGGGCGAGTGGAGCCATGTAGACGTTGAAGAGCGTCGGGCTGAGGGAGGAGCCCTGGGGGACTCCGCAGGTGGTAGGTGTGGGGTCCGAGAGGAAAGGGGGAGTCTGACCCGCTGCATCCTGCCGGAGAGGAAGGAGCGGATCCAGTCGAGGGCCTTGTCCTGGATTCCTGCGTCGTAGAGTCTGCGTATTAGGGTGCGGTGGGAGACTGTGTCGAACGCCGCTGATAGGTCGAGGAGGATGAGGGCTACTGTTTCTCCTTTGTCCAGTAGGGTGCGGATGTCATCTGTTGCGGCGAGGAGGGCGGTTTCCGTACTGTGGTTTTTTCTGAAGCCGGATTGGGAGGAGTCGAGGATGTTGTGTTCTTCAATGAATGTGGCGAGTTGGCTGTTGATGGCTTTCTCGATGACTTTCGCTGGGAACGGGAGCAGGGAGATGGGTCTGTAGTTTTTGAGGTCGGTGGGGTCCGCTGAGGGTTTCTTTAGGAGGGGTTGACCTCGGCGTGTCTCCAGTCGTCGGGGAACGAGGCGGTCGCCAGGGAGCGGTTGATGGTGTGGCGGAGCATGGGTGCGATGGTGTCGGCGGCTCTGTTGAAGATGTGGTGGGGGCAGGGGTCCGTGGGGGCCCCTGAGTGGATTGACTTCATTGTCTTCAGTGTGTCTTCGGTGGTGAGGGCTGTCCAGTCGTCAATCGCTGGTTTCCGGGTGTCGGGGGTGGTTGGTGAGGGTTCAGTGTGTTGGTTGTCTTCGTCGAAGTTGTCGTAGATGCTCTTGATTTTGTGGTGGAAAAAGGTGCTGAGTTTGTCGCAGAGGTCTTGTGAGGGAGGGATGTCGGTAGACTCGCTAGTGGGTTGGGCGAACTCCTTGATGATGCTGAAGAGTTCCTTGCTGTTGTGCGCGTGGGTGGAGATTCTGTCTTCAATCGCTTTTTTCCTCGTTTCTCTGATGAGTTGATGGTGGGCGTTGGTGGTGGCTCTGAAGTTGTCGTGGGCTTCTGTGGATTTGGTGTTCCTCCAGGCCTTTTCGAGGCGGCGGCATGTGCTTCTGGACTCTCGAAGTTCGGTGGTAAACCATCTGGCTTTCTTGGTGCGGGTATTGTTGTTTTTCTTGAGGGGGCTATGGTGTTGGTGCTGTCCGAGATCCATCTATGCAGGGTTCGGGCTGCGGTGTTGGGGTCGTCGTTTTCCGCGATGGTTGGGGTGGAGTTGTTGAGTGAGGAGGTGAGCTGGTCGTCGGTGATTTTGGTCCAGTTTCTTCGTGGAAGCAGGTGCTGGTGTCTGTGGATGGTGGGTGTTCTGAAGGTGAAGTGGACGCAACGATGGTCGGTCCATGGGAGTTCGGTGGTGTGGCTGAAGGTGATGGAGTTTCCTGTAGTGAAGAGGGGGTCGAGGGTGTGTCCTGCTGAGTGCGTGGGCTCGGTCACGATCTGGCGCAGTCCAATGTTGTGGAGGTTGTCCAGGAGGGATGTGGTGTTGGGGTCCAGTTGGTTGTCGAGGTGGAAGTTGAGGTCTCCCAGCAGGGTGTAGTTGGTGGATGCGATGGCCTGCGGGGAGATAATGTCCGTGATGGAGTTGGCGAAGGGTCCGCGGGGTCCAGGGGTCGGTAGATGAGGGTTCCTCGGAGGGTGGCGGTGGGGCTGGCCAGTATCTTGAAGTGAAGGTGTTCCATCAGTTCTGTGGGCTCGTCAGGGAGTGTGCTCAGGCGGAGGCTGGATTTGTGGACGATGGCGATTCCTCCTCCTGGGCGGGTGTGGCGGTCCTTCCTGGAGATCTTGTATCCTTGGGGATGGCGATGGCGATGGCGATGTCCGGTCCCGAGGTGGTGTTGGTCCAGGTTTTGGTGAAGAACGCTACGTCCGGGGTGGTGCTGTCGAGGAGGTCCCAGATTTCTGTGGCGTGTTTGTGGAAGGATCGGACGTTGAGGAGGATGCATTGCAGGGTCTTCGGTTCGGTTGTGTTCTTGTGGGCGGGTTGTGCTGGATCCGTGTTCTTGGCGGTGCTGCAGGTGTGCCGGCAGCGGTAACAGCTGAAGGGTCTGTGGCAGTCGGCTGGTGATGCTAGCTTGCAGTTGTTGTTGCGGCCTGGGTTGAGTGCGTGGAGTGCTGCTGGGTCGTAGCGTTGGCGGGGCGGAGGTCCAGGGTTCCTGGCGCTGGTCGCGGTCGGGTCGCGGACGGGCGCAGACAGGCTTGCCTTTGACGCCATTAAGTAGGGGTCAGGGAGGGCTGGACAGCTGGGAGGCGGGAGCGGGGAGGGGAGCTGGATTGGGCCGGTCGCGCTGGGGGGAGGGGCCGCGGGGGCAGCAGCGGCGGGGAAAGGTAAAGGGAGGAAATAAGGGATAAAGAAAGGGAAAATAGGCAGAAATAAGGCACGAAAGAGCAGAGATGCAGAAAGGTGAAAGATAAAAGAGGGTAGAAAAACGAGTGAAAACAAGTGAAAGGGCAGAGCGAGAGGAAGGGAAAATGAGCAGAAATAAGGCACAAAAGAGCAGAGATGCAGAAAAGTGCGGAAAGGTGAAAGATAAAAAAGGGTAGAAAAACGAGTGAAAGAGCAGAGTTAGAGGAAGGAGACAGAGGTCCACTGGACCACCAGGGATGAGGCGCAGGAAACCTGCGGGTGGAGGAGGGCCTCGATCACCAACACTCGAGAGTGCAGGGGCAGGCCTCACTTAATGGTGGAGCTGCGAGGGTGGGAGAGCAATTTCACTGACAATGAGTCAGTGGTCTTGCTCGCCTGTCCCCGCAGTGGCCGCCATTAAGTAGGGGTCGGGAGGGCTGGACAGCTGGGAGGCGGGAGCGGGGAGGGAGCTGGATTGGGCCGATCGCGCTAGGGGGAGGGGCCGCGGGGGCAGCAGCGGCGGGGAAAGGTAAAGGGAGGAAATAAGGGATAAAGAAAGGGAAAATAGGCAGAAATAAAGCACGAAAGAGCAGAGATGCAGAAAGGTGAAAGATAAAAGAGGGTAGAAAAACGAGTGAAAACTAGTGAAAGGGCAGAGCGAGAGGAAGGGAAAATGAGCAGAAATAAGGCACAAAAGAGCAGAGATGCAGAAAAGTGCGGAAAGGTGAAAGATAAAAAAGGGTAGAAAAACGAGTGAAAGAGCAGAGTTAGAGGAAGGAGACAGAGGTCCACTGGACCACCAGGGGATGAGGCGCAGGGAAACCTGCGGGTGGAGGAGGGCCTCGATCACCAACACTCGAGAGTGCAGGGGCAGGCCTCACTTAATGGTGGAGCTGCGAGGTTGGGAGAGCAATTTCACTGACAATGAGTCAGTGGTCTTGCTCGCCTGTCCCCGCAGTGGCCACCATTAAGTAGGAGTCGAGGAGGGCTGGACAGCTGGGAGGCGGGAGCGGGGAGGGAGCTGGATTGGGCTGGTCGCGCTGGGGGGGAGGGGCCGCGGGGGCAGCAGCGGCGGGGAAAGGTAAAGGGAGGAAATAAGGGATAAAGAAAGGGAAAATAGGCAGAAATAAGGCACGAAAGAGCAGAGATGCAGAAAGGTGAAAGATAAAAGAGGGTAGAAAAACGAGTGAAAACAAGTGAAAGGGCAGAGCGAGAAGAAGGGAAAATGAGCAGAAATAAGACACAAAAGAGCAGAGATGCAGAAAAGTGCGGAAAGGTGAAAGATAAAAAAGGGTAGAAAAACGAGTGAAAGAGCAGAGTTAGAGGAAGGAGACAGAGGTCCACTGGACCACCAGGGATGAGGCGCAGGAAACCTGCGGGTGGAGGAGGGCCTCGATCACCAACACTCGAGAGTGCAGGGACAGGCCTCACTTAATGGTGGAGCTGCGAGGGTGGGAGAGCAATTTCACTGACAATGAGTCAGTGGTCTTGCTCGCCTGTCCCCGCAGTGGCCGCCATTAAGTAGGGGTCGGGGAGGGCTGGACAGCTGGGAGGCGGGAGCGGGGAGGGGAGCTGGATTCGGCCGGTCGCGCTGAGGGGAGGGGCCGCGGGGGCAGCAGCGGCGGGGAAAGGTAAAGGGAGGAAATAAGGGATAAAGAAAGGGAAAATAGGCAGAAATAAGGCACGAAAGAGCAGAGATGCAGAAAGGTGAAAGATAAAAGAGGGTAGAAAAACGAGTGAAAACTAGTGAAAGGGCAGAGCGAGAGGAAGGGAAAATGAGCAGAAATAAGGCACAAAAGAGCAGAGATGCAGAAAAGTGCGGAAAGGTGAAAGATAAAAAAGGGTAGAAAAACGAGTGAAAGAGCAGAGTTAGAGGAAGGAGACAGAGGTCCACTGGACCACCAGGGATGAGGCGCAGGGAAACCTGCGGGTGGAGGAGGGCCTCGATCACCAACACTCGAGAGTGCAGGGGCAGGCCTCACTTAATGGTGGAGCTGCGAGGGTGGGAGAGCAATTTCACTGACAATGAGTCAGTGGTCTTGCTCGCCTGTCCCCGCAGTGGCCACCATTAAGTAGGGGTCGGGGAGGGCTGGACAGCTGGGAGGCGGGAGCGGGGAGGGGAGCTGGATTGGGCTCGTTGCGCTGGGGGGGAGGGGCCGCGGGGGCAGCAGCGGCGGGGAAAGGTAAAGGGAGGAAATAAGGGATAAAGAAAGGGAAAATAGGCAGAAATAAGGCACGAAAGAGCAGAGATGCAGAAAGGTGAAAGGTAAAAGAGGGTAGAAAAACGAGTGAAAACTAGTGAAAGGGCAGAGCGAGAGGAAGGGAAAATGAGCAGAAATAAGGCACAAAAGAGCAGAGATGCAGAAAAGTGCAGACAGGTGAAAGATAAAAGAGGGTAGAAAAACGAGTGAAAACAAGTGAAAGGGCAGAGCGAGAGGAAGGGAAAATGAGCAGAAATAAGGCACAAAAGAGCAGTGATGCAGAAAAGTGCGGAAAGGTGAAAGATAAAAAAGGGTAGAAAAACGAGTGAAAGAGCAGAGTTAGAGGAAGGAGACAGAGGTCCACTGGACCACCAGGGATGAGGCGCAGGGAAACCTGTGGGTGGAGGAGGGCCTTGATCACCAACACTCGAGAGTGCAGGGGCAGGCCTCACTTAATGGTGGAGCTGCGAGGGTGGGAGAGCAATTTCACTGACAATGAGTCAGTGGTCTTGCTCGCCTGTCCCCGCAGTGGCCGCCATTAAGTAGGGGTCGGGGAGGGCTGGACAGCTGGGAGGCGGGAGCGAGGAGGGGAGCTGGATTGGGCCGGTCGCGCTGGGGGGAAGGGGCCGCGGGGGCAGCAGCGGCGGGGAAAGGTAAAGGGAGGAAATAAGGGATAAAGAAAGGGAAAATAGGCAGAAATAAGGCACGAAAGAGCAGAGATGCAGAAAGGTGAAAGATAAAAGAGGGTAGAAAAACGAGTGAAAACTAGTGAAAGGGCAGAGCGAGAGGAAGGGAAAATGAGCAGAAATAAGGCACAAAAGAGCAGAGATGCAGAAAAGTGCAGACAGGTGAAAGATAAAAGAGGGTAGAAAAACGAGTGAAAACAAGTGAAAGGGCAGAGCGAGAGGAAGGGAAAATGAGCAGAAATAAGGCACAAAAGAGCAGAGATGCAGAAAAGTGCGGAAAGGTGAAAGATAAATAAGGGTAGAAAAACGAGTGAAAGAACAGAGTTAGAGGAAGGAGACAGAGGTCCACTGGACCACCAGGGATGAGGCGCAGGGAAACCTGCGGGTGGAGGAGGGCCTCGATCACCAACTCTCGAGAGTGCAGGGGCAGGCCTCACTTAATGGTGGAGCTGCAAGGGTGGGAGATCAATTTCACTGACAATGAGTCAGTGGTCTTGCTCACCTGTCCCCGCAGTGGCCGCCATTAAGTAGGGGTCGGGGAGGGCTGGACAGCTGGGAGGCGGGAGCGGGGAGGGGAGCTGGATTGGGCCGGTCGCGCTGGGGGGGCGGGGCCGCGGGGGCTGCAGCGGCGGGGAAAGGTAAAGGGAGGAAATAAGGGATAAAGAAAGGGAAAATAGGCAGATATAAGGCACGAAAGAGCAGAGATGCAGAAAGGTGAAAGATAAAAGAGGGTAGAAAAACGAGTGAAAACTAGTGAAAGGGCAGAGCGAGAGGAAGGGAAAATGAGCAGAAATAAGGCACAAAAGAGCAGAGATGCAGAAAAGTGCAGACAGGTGAAAGATAAAAGAGGGTAGAAAGACGAGTGAAAACAAGTGAAAGGGCAGAGCGAGAGGAAGGGAAAATGAGCAGAAATAAGGCACAAAAGAGCAGAGATGCAGAAAAGTGCGGAAAGTTGAAAGATAAAAAAGGGTAGAAAAACGAGTGAAAGAGCAGAGTTAGAGGAAGGAGACAGAGGTCCACTGGACCACCAGAGATGAGGCGCAGGGAAACCTGCGGGTGGAGGAGGGCCTCGATCACCAACACTCGAGAGTGCAGGGGCAGGCCTCACTTAATGGTGGAGCTGCGAGGGTGGGAGAGCAATTTCACTGACAATGAGTCAGTGGTCTTGCTCGCCTGTCCCCGCAGTGGCCGCCATTAAGTAGGGGTCAGGGAGGGCTGGACAGCTGGGAGGCGGAAGCGGGGAGGGGAGCTGGATTGGGCCGGTCGCGCTGGGGGGGAGGGGCCGCGGGGGCAGCAGCGGCGGGGAAAGGTAAAGGGAGGAAATAAGAGATAAAGAAAGGGAAAATAGGCAGAAATAAGGCACGAAAGAGCAGAGATGCAGAAAAGTGAAAGATAAAAGAGGGTAGAAAAACGAGTGAAAACTAGTGAAAGGGCAGAGCGAGAGGAAGGGAAAATGAGCAGAAATAAGGCACAAAAGAGCAGAGATGCAGAAAAGTGCAGACAGGTGAAAGATAAAAGAGGGTAGAAAAACGAGTGAAAACAAGTGAAAGGGCAGAGCGAGAGGAAGGGAAAATGAGCAGAAATAAGGCACAAAAGAGCAGAGATGCAGAAAAGTGCGGAAAGGTGAAAGATAAAAAAGGGTAGAAAAATGAGTGAAAGAGCAGAGTTAGAGGAAGGAGACAGAGGTCCACTGGACCACCAGGGATGAGGCGCAGGGAAACCTGCGGGTGGAGGAGGGCCTCGATCACCAACACTCGAGAGTGCAGGGGCAGGCCTCACTTAATGGTGGAGCTGCGAGGGTGGGAGAGCAATTTCACTGACAATGAGTCAGTGGTCTTGCTCGCCTGTCCCCGCAGTGGCCGCCATTAAGTAGGGGTCGGGAGGGCTGGACAGCTGGGAGGCGGGAGCGGGGAGGGGAGCTGGATTGGGCCGGTCGCGCTGGGGGGAGGGGCCGCGGGGGCAGCAGCGGCGGGGAAAGGTAAAGGGAGGAAATAAGGGATAAAGAAAGGGAAAATAGGCAGAAATAAGGCACGAAAGAGCAGAGATGCAGAAAAGTGAAAGATAAAAGAGGGTAGAAAAGCGAGTGAAAACTAGTGAAAGGGCAGAGCGAGAGGAAGGGAAAATGAGCAGAAATAAGGCACAAAAGAGCAGAGATGCAGAAAAGTGCAGACAGGTGAAAGATAAAAGAGGGTAGAAAAATGAGTGAAAACAAGTGAAAGGGCAGAGCGAGAGGAAGGGAAAATGAGCAGAAATAAGGCACAAAAGAGCAGAGATGCAGAAAAGTGCGGAAAGGTGAAAGATAAAAAAGGGTAGAAAAACGAGTGAAAGAGCAGAGTTAGAGGAAGGAGACAGAGGTCCACTGGACCACCAGGGATGAGGCGCAGGGAAACCTGCGGGTGGAGGAGGGCCTCGATCACCAACACTCGAGAGTGCAGGGGCAGGCCTCACTTAATGGTGGAGCTGCGAGGGTGGGAGAGCAATTTCACTGACAATGAGTCAGTGGTCTTGCTCGCCTGTCCCCGCAGTGGCCGCCATTAAGTAGGGGTCGAGGAGGGCTGGACAGCTGGGAGGCGGGAGCGGGAGGGGAGCTGGATTGGGCCGGTCGCGCTGGGGGGAGGGGCGCGGGGGCAGCAGAGGCGGGGAAAGGTAAAGGGAGGAAATATGACTCTCATGGTATCTTGCAGATTGGTAACTATCCAAATGAAAGCATTTACCTGCTTAGCACACTGCACAGGAACTTGTCTTTATATGCAACATTTGTAGGCAAGCAATGAAATTGGTGTAGTAAATGAAAGCAGTGTGCCCAAGATAACACAGTATGGGCATGCCAGAATATAATCCATTATCTTTATTTCAAGCCTACAACTTTGCCTTGAAATGTATCTGCCCTTCAAAAATAATATGTGAGGTCATAAGCAGTGCATTGCGGGGGTGCGAGTTAGAGTTAGCTCAGCTAACTATAACTGCTGAATTTCTCTGGTTTTGTACGAGTGAAATGTCAGCCTAACTATAACTAACCCTGGGCGGTAAAATCCGCTCCGCTCGCGGAGTTTGCGGATTTTTGGCAACTCCGCGTTCCGCGTAGAATGCGGAGTTACTGAAAACTCTGCGATCCGCGGCATAGCGGAGTTTTTCCCTTGTTCGCGCTTTCAAAATGCGTTTTCGCGCACGCGGTAGCAACTTACCGGGATCCCTGTGTTCGCCGCCGAGTTTTCCTATCCGTTCGCGTGCACCACGAGATTTTGGTAGCCGGCCGCGCGAACCTGCAAGAGTGTGCGATCGCGAACACGTCATTCGGACGCGCCATCGGACATCCACGTTCGCGAACAGGAAATACGCATCGCGAACGGGCGGGACAAGTGAAAAACAAGATGGGCGCACCCATTAGCGACCGCATGGGCAAGTTTGCGAGATATTTCCCCGAGCATGCAAACAGCGTCCCAAACACGCAATACGCG
Organism: Calotriton arnoldi; assembly: GCA_963921515.1. NCBI lineage: Eukaryota > Metazoa > Chordata > Amphibia > Caudata > Salamandridae > Calotriton > Calotriton arnoldi. Next base: position 1,137,212 of record CAWUFW010001960.1, on the reverse strand, counting down.
TTCCCGAACAGGAAAAACACATCGCGAACGGACGGAACAAGCAACTCCGCATGCTCGCGGAATTCTGCGTAGCTCGCGGAGTTTTTTTACCACTTCGCGGAACTTAGCGTAGCGCGACTACGCAAACTCCGCCCAGGGTTAAATATAACGTCCCTGTAACCTATGTTTTTTCAGTGAATATATATATATATGCCGAGGGCATTGTATATGATCGAGGCACTTCAACATCTAAATGACCGACAGTGTTACAGGCGAAGTGACTGGCAGGCGGTCAGATGTGCTTGGAACGAGTACAATACTAAATTGGTATCATGGAAAAGTGCTGGTTTACTGAGTAGTGATGTATTGAAATTCCTTAAAGTGAACCATCCAACCATTCCAGTTTTTTATCTGATTCCTAAAGTGCATAAAGATCTCAACAGACCGCCTGGAAGACCCATAATTTCTGCCAAGAATAGTATGATGGAGAATACTTCGAGATACATTGACTTCTTTCTTCAAGATCATGTCAAAAATCTGCCATCATATTTGCAGGATACTGGAGATTTCTTGAGAAAGATCGAATCTGTAACATGGCAGGATGACTTTTTGTTGATAACTCTTGATGTCACTACCCTCTACACTAGCATACATCACATGGATGGTGTTAGAGCGGTTGAACATTTTACGGAAAAACCATTTTACATGCTGCAACATAACAAAATGCTGTCTGATATAATCCTGACGTGCTTGAATAACAACTATTTTTTGTTTCAGAGTCAGGTATTTCAGCAAATGAGGGTGTGGCGATGAGGCCTGCTTCTCCCCCAGTTATGCATGTTTACACATGGGACTGTGGGAGGAGCAGGTCCTCAGGGCTAAGTATGAACACACTTTGAGCAATCACATAGTGGCCTGGTATCGTTATATTGACGATTTATTTTTAATTTGGAAAGGAACAGAATCAGCAGCTACTGTGTTTATCAAAGAAATTAATGTAAATAACCTTAACCTTGAATTTATAGCAAATGTCAGCAAGGTATCCGTCAATTTCTTAGATGTAGAGGTATACATTAAGGACAACTGTTTGGAGACTCGGTTACATCGCAAAGCCACAGCGGGTAATGCGGTTTTGCACGCTACCAGCCACCACCCGGACCATCTGATACGCAGCATCCCTTACGGGGAGATGCTGCGTGTCAGACGTATCTGTAGTGTGGATGCTGATTGCGTGGAGTCTCAAAGTGAAAGTAAGCAAAGATTTTTAGCTAGAGGATACACTGCTAATATGCTTGATACAGCGATTAGGAAAGCCAATGCTATTCCACACCCTGTAGTATTGGGCTGTAACCCTAGACAGGCTGTATTACCAATGAGCCCCAGTAATACTATTGAGCCTCCTAGATTTATCACCACGTACAGTCGTCAGCATAACAAGTTGCGCATGATTTTTAATAGAAACTGGTCGGTTGTGCAGAATGACCCAGTAATTGGTGGCACCCTACCCAAAGCTCCAGCATTAACTTTTCGCAGAGCCCGCTCTATGAGCGATATGCTTGTCAATAGCAGTCCAGAAATAATCTCCAACAGTTCCTGGTTGCAGACCACCAAAGGCTTTATTAAATGTGCTTCATGTAAAGCATGCAAATTGGGGAAAAATCGAACAACATACAAAATCCCGTTTAGTGATGTCCCTGTGGTTATCTCTAAAAAATTGACATGCAAGACTGAGTTTGCTGTGTATGTGCTGGAGTGTACGTGTGGCCTGCAATATGTTGGGAGTACCAGGTTGCAGGTCCACAAGCGTATACTCCAGCACATGAGAGCGATCAGTAATAATGATGCAACATATCCAGTTGCTAGGCACTTCAAGGAAACTCATGATAGCTGCCTAGACCACTTGAGTTACTTCGTGGTGGACATGGTGCCTCCTCTTCGTCGGGGGGGTGACCGTGAAGCCTTGTTAAGAAAGCTTGAGACGAGGTATATCCTCGAGCTTGATACGAAGACCCCAAATGGGCTAAACTCGAGTGAGGATTTTTTTACTTGCCTTTGACTTTTTTCCCCCTATTGTGTATTTAGCTTAGTGACAGCTATTAGTAATATGTTTTAGATATTGATCTGATCCCCAAATACAGTGATCTTTAGCATACGGGTGACACTAGTACTAGCTTTATAATATTTTACGATTTTTCTTTTCACTTCACTCCTCTTGTTTGATGATTATGTTTAAACGTGACTATACAGGGCAGATTAGATATAGTGGCCCAGTGGGGGTCTCCTTTGTAGTTGACTCAGGAAACATAAGATGTGATGCCCTATCCCTAAAGGCTATTTTAGATTCGGAACGGGTCCCCTAAATTGCCACACAATTCCAATGGGGCCCTTCAGCACCAAGTCATCAGGGAGCTGAGGTCCAGGATACTATTTTAGATATTTATGATGCAATAAGTATTTATTATATATTTTAGAGTGATTCTATAGATTAGTTGTATTTGTAAAATGAATGTAGATTTTAATCAGATTATATGATTTTTAATTCTTTTCAAATGCATAATGTATAGGGGGTATGTATTCATGAGGGATCGCCTTGATAATAAGGGACAGTATGAGCTCTATGGGCTATCATGGGTATAAAACAACATAAGTTTTTGTACTTCACATACTTGAATGAGCATGGCATTATTGCAGACATTTCAATCATTCTTTATATATTTGTAATTTGTGGGTTTTGGTGTGATTCATTTTACTATTTAATATTTAGACCTGCTAAGGATGGAACTTTCCATGAAATTTCTTGCGATATGATTTATGCATATCTGCATTAAGCCGCATCATTTTGCACTATTGCTTGTATTTTGCACATTGCTTCAGAGGTAATATGCTGGGCATAGGCCTCTGCTGTCTGGATTTTAGGATTATATTTTTTTATATATGCACTTAGCATTTTATACAGGTAATCCGATCCATTCGTGCCTTTTGCCCTACTAGGGGGAGGTATTGTTAAATGTTGCGTACTTTGCACATGAGTTCTTATGCACTATTGCAGGTTTTGCACGTCTATTTAAACTGTATGGTAATCCCAAGCCACCAAATACAAGATCAATTGGATCTGTAATATGTACATGTAAGGCTGTGTCAATGTATGTTTTCTATGTCTATTGGCCCTATGGTCACGTGATGCTCATGTTTTGCACTTTAAATTTGGTGGCTTTCACTGACAGCGTCATGTGATCAAGGCCCTTCTTGGGTCGAAACGCGTCATGGCGGTGCGTGGTGCCGATATGAAATAGAATAAATAACCTTTTTTGCACGAAGCTATTTTGGGTCCGTGTCCATTTTTTTCTGACAATCTGGATGCTGTTGGACGGAGTTCTTTGCATATATATATATATATATATATTAGCCACCAATGTCGTCCCACACGAAGGGCGCACTTTGCACAGCTGGTGCGCGTGGCGAGGCAGACTAGCCTCGAATTACATTCTTCACCAAAAAGATAATCACGCAGCACTCTCCCAGGGGTAGATTTAATAAACGGTTTTATTCCTTTAGCAAGCCATTACTCCTTCCACCACCAACGCGTTTCAACCGACAGGTCTTGATCACGGTGCAAACAGTAGTCCCTCTACAGTTTCACTCATTTATACTGCACACCCAGTTAGCACATTATGGTGCATTCTGGGACTAGTAGTTTTATCATATCAATTACACCCAAATTGTGACTCCAAAAACTTTATGTAAACAAATTGTCACCATTGTCAATAAATGAATTGTTAGCAAGGATTATTTTACAAAAAGTTGTTATTGTGGGTATTTATCACTTATCCTGTTAGAATAAGGATGATTCCCTGCACTTGGGATCGGGTAGGTATAGGAGCGATTTTAAATTTCTGTCTCAATGACTTCATTTTTATAATTTGTACTAAACAAAATATATTTTCGCCCTCTCTTTGTACACCATCAATGACTTAGTTCCCAATATCATAATACATCCCAAATATTCACTTTCAAGTCTTAGTGCCCCATCATTTACAACCACTCAATTCAGATGATAAGCCATACCCTAATTTCCTAGTCCATTGTTCACCATAATTTATAAATTTTCTAGATTCATTATATACTTTCTTGTACTCTTTGTTAAATAATTAAAAACATTATTACTACATCTCTCATAGGTGTACATGCATCTCTTCATCCCCATTTAACCCTGTAGGGAACTTGGTTTTAAATCTAATAATCAGTCTCGATTCTAAGCGTCTCAATTTGAGGGTTCTGTTCCCCCCTCTTTCATGCACAGGAACCGTTGCCAGACCAAAATATATCATGTCTTTCCATGTTCTTCCACTGTGAGTTAACATATGTTTGGACATCGCATATGTTAAGTCTTTGTTCTGAATTGCCCTCGTATGTTCAAGAATCCGTTTTTAAGGGGACAGATCGTGCTACCAATGTAGCGTTTGCCACAATAGCACTCCAAACAATATACTACATGTGTAGTATTACATGTGATACTATCAGTAATGTTAAAAATCTTTCCTGATGGATCGATAATAGCTTTCACATTTCTTCCAATTTTAAATGCTTTGCAATGACTACATTTGCTAAATCCCTTTTGTAATCCTTGTAACCATGTTTCTGGGCGTTTATTCACAAAGTGACTTTTAACCAATTTATCCGACAACGACGGTGCCTTTCTATAAGATATTTGAGGCCGATTTCCCAGTTGTTTACCAAATTTGAAATTCAGGTTAGAACCTATTTTCCATAGGAAATCCGCGACATTCTATTTGAAATAACTCTCTTGCCGGTTGACGTATCTTCGCAAAATTTTCAAACTTTGTGGGGCGCTCCGGTCCGCTCCTACCCTGAAAGTCTCGGGGTGATTCATCAGCGGGGGCCGAGAAAAAGGGGGTCCCAAAACGCGTTTTCCCCATTCATTTTTCCATAGGAAACTTTAGACACGGCTACAGCCCGAACTGCTGAACGGAATTACACCAAATTTGGCAAAGAGGTAGTTCTTGGTTCAGAAAGAACCCTTTTGTTAAATGGTGTAAATCCGTTCAGTAGTTGCTGAGAAAATCAAAAGTAAAAGTACATATATATCTATGGGCACAGAGGATCCACGCACCCTGAGCGCACCCTGCGCGCACAGTCCCGATCACGAGCTGCATGTTAATTGGCTGTCAGCTGGCTGTCAACATTCCGATTCAGGAAATGTTGGCAGCCATTTTATCCCTCGGTAGAACCGAGGGACAGAAACTAAGTGCGCAAAGCGCACAAAGGGAGCAGGGTAGAAACCCCTGACCCCTAGGTCTGCTCAGGGGGTCCCATAAGGACCCCTGGGCAGAAAAAAGCATTTTTTTTAAAAAATCGGCAGGATGCGTTCAGGGTGCGCGGATCCTGCCGAAAAAAAAAAATCAAGCGCGGTCTCCCGCGCTTGATTGTATTTTGCCCCGGGTGGCCCAAGTCCCGGGGGCATGGTGAGGGGTTAAATTTATGTATGGGGGCCTCAAAGGGCCCCCCAAGCCCGGGGACCGCCACCCCGGGGGCTTTCATTTAAAATGGTGCGGGAGGGCACTCGGCCCTCCCGCAGCCCCGGGACCACCACCTCCCCAGGGCTTCTTTTTTTTTATTTCCTGTGTGGGGTGGCTCGAGCCCCCCACACGCCCGGAGACCGCCACCTCCCGGGGCACTAACACATTAAAATGGGGGTCCGTTTTGGACCCCCGAAGCCCCGGGGACCACCACCTCCCCGGGGCTGTGCTGATCTGGGGAGGGGGGCCTGCTTTTTGCTGAAAAAGTTTCTAAGTGTTGATTTTTGAAACATGCAAATATTCCTCTAAAATCAGCCGAAATACGAATTCCGATTTACTCACCTGTTATAAGGAGAGACCTCAGTGCTGTATCTTTCAGCCAAGTACTGGTCCTGAAAAGTAATTTTAACCGTACTTACCAGTAACTTGAATTTCCTTCCATAGGCTAACATTGACTGGTTTCACTTGGAAATTCTTCTAAGTGTGGAGTTTTGGAACTTTAAAATATTCCTCTAAAATCAGCCGAAATACGAATTCCGATTTACTCACCTGTTATCAGGAGAGACCTCAGTGCTGCATCTTTCAGCCCAGTACTGATCCTCAAAAGTAATTTTAACCGTACTTACCAGTAACTTGAATTTCCTTCCATAGGATATCATTGCCTGCTTTTTGCTGAAAAAGTTTCTAAGTGTTGATTTTTGAAACATACAAATATTCCTCTAAAATCAGCCGAAATCCGAATTCTGATTTACTCACCTGTTATCAGGAGAGACCTCAGTGCTGCATCTTTCAGCCCAGTACTGGTCCTGAAAAGTAATTTTAACCGTACTTGCCGGTAACTTGAATTTCCTTCATAGGCTAAAATTGACTGGTTTCACTTGGAAATTCTTCTAAGTGTGGAGTTTTGGAACTTTATAATATTCCTCTAAAATCAACCAAAGTACGAATTCCAATTTACTCACCTGTTATCAGGAGAGAACCCAGTGCTGCATCTTTTAGCCCAGCACTGACCCTGAAAAGTAATTCTAACCGTACTTACCAGTAACTTACATTTCCTTCCATAGGAATCCATTGTCTGGTTTTCAGCAGAAAAGTTTCAAAGTGTCGATTTTCACAAATTACAAATATTCCTTAAAAATCGCCTGTATGACTTAAACGCATTCTTTCAACTGTTTACAGGAGATGCACCAGTGCTGGATCCAGGATCCAACACTGAGTAAGAAAAAGTAACGATAACACTACTTACCTGCTAAGTGAATTTCCTCCCATAGGATAACATTGGTGATTCTATGTGAAAAAGTTTCTGTCAACTTTTAAAATACAATAATATTCCTTAAAAATCACTACTGTAACCAAACGCTTTTACTCAACTGTTTACAGGAGATGTCCCAGGACTGAATCTAGGATCCAGTCCTGTGGTTAGAAAAAGTAATCCATAAAGTAACTAATTGCATTTAACTAGAAATTCACATTGAGCTCAATGTTGCATTGTGTTTGAAATTGTGTTGCCCATTGCAACAACTGTAACTACTGTACTTAAAACTCTATTGCCTATTTGCAAACTATTTAAACTAAAGTAATTCATTCTGAGAAAGTATATTTTGTAATGTAATGTATAATGTAATTACAATGTAATTTAATAAATAAAATATATAAAAATAAATAGTTTTAAAAAATGTAGTAAATCAGTATCAAAAAAATAAATATAACAATTAAAACATTTAAAAATTGTCATTTACAAAACCTTTGAAATTCACTGAAAAAACCACAGGTTTTAGGGGCGTCATAGTTAGAAATTAGCATTTTAAAAACCTTTGAAATTCACTGAAAAAACCATAGGTTTCAGACACGTTATAGTTAGAAATTAGCATTTAAAAAACCTTTGAAATTCACTGAAAAAACCATAGGTTTTAGGGACAGTTATAGTTAGTTGGACATTTCACTCGTACAAAACCCGTGAAATTCCCCTGTTATAGTTAGTTCAGCTAACTATAACTCGCGCCTCATAATGCACTGCTGATGACGTCACATATTACATCACTCATGACATGGTCAGTGACATCACTGATGACATCACTGATGACATCTCAAATGACATCACTGATGACATCATCCACGTGATAATCTGATGCACCTCCTCACACCCTAATATAACCTTTGATATACCCAATCTAAATTACAGACTGCCATTCGCAAAACCATAGACACTCCAACACCAATAACTACATACCCACTCACTGATTCTTAGGTCTACACACACACATCCACTCACTCACCCGTACAGTCACTCATACTTATGGTCACTCAGTACAGGACTATCATATGCACTCTTACTCCTATATAGACACTCAAACAACGCCACTCATCCATAGAGGTACTCACACACCTAGTCAGTCATGCAAATAATTAAACACACTGCCATTTACTCACCTATACAGTTATACACACACCAGCTCACTTAATCATACAAATACTACCACATTGTTACGCTCTTATACAATCACTGATACAAGCACACACTCATCCATACAGCCACTATCACAATCACTCACTCTCGCTTATAGCTATTTATATACTCCAACACACATATATACTGCCTTTCACATATGTAGTTACTCACACATGTACCACTGGGACATATATTCACTCACTAACACACTCTTACACACACTTACCCACCCATACACTCTTGAAACCATCCACCCAGTGAATCACCCACTCACACATCTATGCACAGAGTCGCACACACCCCTCCCCACACAAACACTGAAGGCACCCATACAGATACTCAGAGAACCATTCAATAACTCATATAGACACTCATGTAGCTATTCACAAACACATGCAGCCACTTACACAGCAACAGACAGACGGATACAGACATTCACCCAGTTTAGTCACTAACCCATGCATTCAGTAAGATACGTTAAATCACTCACTTATAGAGTCAGTCACGCACCTACTAAATCATCCATACAGACACTTACACACCCACTCATTCTTCAATACGTCTTTTCCTATATATATTAAAAATATTTAAACTTTACAGAAACACACAGTCACTGGATGATGTCATCAGTGATGTCATTTGAGATGTCATCAGTGATGTCATCAGTGATGTCACTGACCATGTCATGAGTGATGTAATATGTGACGTCATCAGCAGTGCATTGCGGGGCGCGAGTTATAGTTAGCTGAACTAACTATAACAGGGAATTTCACGGGTTTTGTACGAGTGAAATGTCCAACTAACTATAACTGTCCCTAAAACCTATGGTTTTTTCAGTGAATATATATATATATATATATTCACTGAAAAAACATAGTTTACTAGGGACGTCATATATATATATATATATATATATATATATATATATATGTACACACACACACAAAAGAACCACTGCTTGCTCCCTAACAAACTTTCCTATAACATTCAGAAAGGGGAAGGGTTCCCAAAGGGGCACCTGCTCTTTTGCAAATGGGTTATAGGCGCAACTCAGATGTCTATCACTTTTCAATGTTTTGCAACGGATTATGGTTGCAAAACATATATACATTGTATTGCAAACTTTAATTTCGAAGGGAAGCCCTAAACAGACCCCTTCCAAATACCGATTTGCTATACATTTCTAAACCCAATTTGCGATGCGATAACCATTTACTCATTCGCAAAAGGGGTTTAGTACAAATCAATAAGTCATGTGGCAGTTGCAAACACAGGGATTTTTCGAATCACAGACTTTGTGACTGCAAAATGGCTTTGTACATCTGGCTTCATGCTCTGTCTAGTCCTGTATACCCTGAGAGAAACTCCATCAAACATGTTATTTTTGGTAAGAGGTGTCAAAAGTGCATTATTGCATTTGCTTTTGCAGAGATGATAATGCACCACTCTGCACACTTCCCTCAGAAACCCAGACCACTACTGCTTGGCCTTATAGTTTGATAACATTATTTTATATATGCTGAATGTGACACACTTTCAGCAAGTTCAGGGTTTCTAAAACTGAAACCCATATAAAAGAAAAATTACAAGTCCCAGAAAGCAACATGCTACCTCAAATTGCATAAAAGGGTTGGGAGGGGCAGGGGGCTCGTTTCTGAAATGTAAATGTATCTTATTACCAAGGTATAAGTAACTGCTTGGTTTTACTTGCAAAAGGACAGCACTCAGAGTGTCCCACAAGACAATTACAGCACGCACCTAAAGACTTACAGGCACATGCATCGATGTTTTTTGCGAGCGCAAACGGTGCAATTCGCAAAAATCGGCCGTTTGCACCCGCAAAAACGCCTTTTGCGATGCATCAAGTTGTTGGGCACTCGCAATTTAAGGAATCGCAATTCATTGCGATTTCTTAAATTGCGATTGCGTTTAAGGAATTGCAATTTGCGATTCCTTAAATGCAATGCATGTAACCCCTTAGAAATAGCGAATTCGCTATTTGGGGCTGCAAAATACAGAGAAATTACTCTGGTCTGTATTTTGCTAATACCTTGAAAAAAGCACTAAAGTGCATTTTTCAAGGTTTTAGGTTACACACACACATGCCCTTGGGGCATGTGTGTGCGCAACATGGGTGCACATCACAATTTCAGGGTGCAACAGGGTGTCATTTTGACACCTTTGCACCTTGAAATTGCATGCGCAATTTGCGAGTACCTATTGGTAGTCGCAAATTGCGCATGCAATTTCCCATTCATTCCTATGGGCCTGTAGGCCCATAGGAATGAATGGGACGCTATTCCTTAATTGCGACTCGCAATTTGCGAGTAGCAATTAAGGAATGTTTAGAAATTGCTATTTTAATAGCGATTTCTACATGCATAGGCTTTTGCGAGTCCCTAATTGCGATTCCTGAATAATCGCAATTAGGGACTCGCAAAAGCATTTCTTGATGCATGTGCCCCATAGATATGACACACATCAGCAATCTCAAAACACAGCAGCCATGCTAAATGAAAAACTTAAAGCACCTACTGTGACTGGCTTTGAGACTTTTGGCAGCACTTCATACAGGCCCAAATGGCCTGTTGTTGATGGCCTTGGGTCCAGAAGCACAGGATGACAGGCACACACTACTTACAGCAGCCCTGGTTCTCCCAGTGCCTGCAGGTGAAGAATGTTCCTTCCTGATAGAGATGTGGGCCTAGGAGGCCTTGAAGGGTGTGCTGCTAGGCAGCACTTTAGCAAACCCTTAGCTGATGGGCCAAAGTGAAACAGCTGTAAATTTCAACTGTTACTTGTCCCCAGCAAGAGCAGACTGGAAATCCCAGGGTCTCTTTCATTTTAAGACAGAAATGTGGTGTTCTTCTGCTCCTCCTGCTGCCCTTTGCAACCTGAGGTTAGGGGTCACAAGGACAGTGGTAGGGGTTTCAGGGTACAAGCTAGGGGTCGTCTCTGTGACCCCTGGAGACCCCCTAAATGAAAAAGTGGTTCAAAATGTTTGGAATGGAGGAAAGACTGTGGCAATTTTTGGGGGTGGTGTGGGCATTATAATGCCCTTTTAGGGCAGCCCCCACCCCTAAGTATTCAAAAAATGTGCAAGATCACCATTACATTGAAAAACAAAATGCCTCAGGAGGTTGGGGAATATCTTCCCCTGCCCCTGAGGCTAAAAAAAAAAGAAAAACGAAAATCCCTCTGTTGTTTACAGCAGAGGGAATTAGTACTCATCTGCAGAGGTCGGAATGGTTTCGTCCTCTACACGCGGGCACTGTTGGCACATGAGAGAACCATTCCGTCATGGGCACCAAACCAGTTAAAAGAAAGAGAAAATGCTAAACAACTGTGCTAAAGCAAGTTTGCCTATTCAGCAAAAACCCCAAAAGGGGTCCATAAAAAGACCTCAAAAAGGTTCCACTATGCTATTCAGAAAACATTAAAAGCTACTTGAGCTATCTAAATGCAGAAAACACTATGGGGCACATGCATCAAGAAATGCTTTTGCGAGTCCCTAATTGCGATTATTAAGGAATCGCAATTAGGGACTCATAAAGCTATACATGTAGAAATCGCTATTAAAATAGCGATTTCTAAACATTCCTTAATTGCGATTCGCAATTAAGGAATAGCTTCCCATTCATTCCTATGGTCCTACAGGCCCATAGGAATGAATGGGAAATTGCATGCGCAATTTGCGAGTACCAGGTAGGTACTCGCAAATTGCATGCTACTTCAAAGGTGCAAAGGTGTCAAAATGACACCCTGTTGCACCCCTGAAATTGTGATGTGCACCCATGTTGTGCACACACATGCCCCAAGGGCATGTGTGTGTGTAACCTAAAACCTTGAAAACTGCACTTTAGTGCTTTTTTCAAGAGTATTAGCAAAATACAGACCAGAGTAATTTCTCTGTATTTTGCGGCCCCAAATAACAAATTTGCTATTTCTAAGGGGTACATGCATTGCATTTAAGGAATCGCAAATTGCAATTCCTTAAATGCAATCACAATTTAAGAAATCGCAATGAATTGCGATTTCTTAAATTGCGAGTGCCCAACACCTTGATGCATCGCAAAAGGTGTTTTTGCGGGCGCAAACGGCCGATTTTTGCGAATCGCACCATTTGCGCTCGCAAAAAACGTTGATGTATGTGCCTGTATATGCTCAAAGTGCTACTATAGCTCAAAATAATTGACTAGCAGCTGTTTCGCAGTTCTAGTTTCATATAATAATAGTTAAAGTGCACTGTGCTTTTAAGATATGCCTCACAATCATCTAACACCTTTCCTGGATTGTATGTGCCAAATTGACAGCAGGTATTTTGAGAATTAAAAGATAATTCAACTATTGTTATCTGACTTGCTTTTTCTCAATGTATTATGTCGATCTTTAAGCCCAAGGGAGTGGCAAAGGGGAGCAATCCACTGTGCACACTGTTCCACGTAGGCACTACAAAAAACAGCAAATGCTCTTCATTCTCTTCTGCCTGACAACTCATAGGACATAGATTTGTAGGATTATCATTTGTAGTCCATGAGCAATTGAAATAGACAAGAGGGAGAATCCCTAGCCTGAATTTAATGAACAGGGCTCTTGTAGACAGAGGATTAACATAATCCATTAATTGTTCAAAATGTGGTTCACACTGAAAAGCCAACAAGAGGTCGGACAGCAGCAAAAAATGTGCTTAGTACAGTGTTCCAATAGCTTGATTTCACAGTTATACTAACACTTATTGGTATTAAGGTGGGGTGCAGCCAGTTCTCACTCAAGCCTAACCTACTCAGCCATGTTTTTATATAGCTTAGCCAAGGAATTGAGTGTGACAGATGGTTACCAATTATGTCCTCAGGACATTCTTTGGAGGGTGCCAACTCCTCTGTTGTCCATATATGAATCCAATACAAAAGTGGCTTTAAGTTGGCTATATCAGTAATTGATTTTAAATTTAAGTCAAGTCTTAATGGGAGTAATGGTGCACTAGTTGGAAGTTTCAACAGTGTTTTAACAAAATAATTCTCACTTTTCTCTAGGAAATCCAGTTTACAGCAAACCCACAGTTCCGCACCATAAAGAGCTGCTCCTTGTAGATCTCCAGGACCGGGGAGATAGGATAGGATGATGCTCAACTGGCAAACCTAATAATAGCCTGAGGCTTGATGACTTAGGCTGCCAGCAGAAGTAGCGAAAGTAGGAGGTGCAAGCAGGAGCAAGAAGCGAGTGACAAGTCGCTGCGGAGCGCTGAGTGCTGAGTGCTGATTGCCAAGCACCCAGCCTTACACCCCCTTGGTGCTTCGGGGGGCGCTGATACCAAACCAACACAGGTATCAGCATCAGCTGCAACTCGGCATCAACGCAAACGACAGCCGCAGCCACTGCTACCGCTTAGAGCTGGGGGAAAGACGGCGAAAGGCGGGAGGTGGGAGACGGGGGGTTAGCTGTCTTCGCCCGATTTCACAGAGGCGGCCGGCATTAGGTGGGTGCAGCTTGTGAATCAGTGCGTTCATTAGGATTGTTCACCAAACCCACTTGGTTCCAGAGCAGGATAGCTGAGTAGAGCCGAGCCGAGCGGGATCCTGGCAATGCAGGAGATGCCAGCAACTTGGCAATTCAGCAAAAGCACGGCTGAGGAGTGCAGCAATTCCTGCTACCACTTCAGCTCCAGCCTCAGCCCTGGCCGTTCAGTTGCCGGCCCGCAGAGTGGGGGGTCACTCCACCCACAGCACAGTAGGAAAGGCAGCAGAGCTCCAGGCGTTTAGATCCAGGGGCATCAGGCTACAGGCCACTGGCTACAGGCAGTTCTTGGAGTAAGGGAGGAGGCCAGATTGCTGCCCCCCAGGAGTTCTACATGTGACCTGTTCTACACCCGACGTTCACCAGAGGAGCAATAGGCCTACAGCCAGAGAGGGTGAGTGGAGTGTGAAAGAAGCGTAAAGAAGGGCAGGAGAGACCCGTGGGGTGAAGCGAGTAAACAAGTGCGGCAGCCTTAAATGTGTCCTAGAGGTGCGCTGCAGTGATTGAGCCCAGCCAGGTCGGGACAGGTCAGGAAGCGGCTAGCAAGGGGTGCTAGAGCTCCTGCGCAGGACCGCACTTATTCAGTCAACACCTCAACCAACACCCCTAGCCTAACCATCTAACAAACCACCATTACTGCTTATCGCCCCCACTTGTCAACTTCAGCCATAAAGGCAATACAAAAAAAAAATGAAGCGGATATCAACAACCACACCACAGTCAGCAGTGAGCAGTCAGCAGCAGTGAAGCCAAGAAAAATAAGAAAATATCAAGGTAGCAACCCACTATCTACAGACAGCCAATCATAAAATCAAACAGAAGAGAGAATAATGAGATCAGGCAAAATCCGCCAGGCAATTACAGAAAAAACAAGGGAAAGTATCCATCCAAAGGACCTTACCCCAAGTAAAAACAAGAAAACGACCAGGCAAAAAGAGAGGCTGGTTTCAGCACCAACACCAGAACCAGCACTTTTCAATTTTAGGGGAAAAAATGGAAAACAGAAATTCTTCTTCCTAAAGGACCCAATGGCCGCCATATATGCCTCGTCAGACGAGGCAACTGGTCTACCTAGTCCCATAATTCCTAACAAATTGGTCAAGGATAGTCACCAGACAGAAGGATCCTCAAAAACACAGGCTCAATTAATTCAACCCAACAAAAGTACCCCAAATCCCGGAAACATAGCCTAGAGGCATGCGTAGGGAAGTCTGCCCAAGAGGGGATAACCATTCCGAGTAGACTGATAAAAATAACCGCACAGGTGCACACAATTGAAAGACCGCTGAATACGACCAAGGATGCGGCAAGTAGAACAAACCAAGGCTATAAAGAAATCTTAGAAAAAGCCTCTCACGTCAAAAATAGCACCCAAGAAATGCCACAGGAAGGAGCTTGGACTTGCTCCTTCTCATTATCAAATGACGTTGATCTCCTCCAAGCCTTGGAAATTAACACATTAAGCCAAGATGCAAGCCAACCAGCTAACCCAGGGCAATGCCCCACAGCAGCCCCATCCATAGGAAGGCCAGTTCTGGTGGAAGAGGGGACAGCCTCTACACCCTTAAAACTAACCTTAAGCCCGGACCATCAGGAGGGAAATAAAAAAGAAGAAAATGTTCAATCTCCAGTAAGTTGGAAATAACAGTCATCTCCAATCACGATTTAATCTGTAAGCGGAATCGTATTAACATCAGGGTTTTTCCAGCAAACGATCCCTACAGTACAATGGAGCGAAACTCTGCTAACAACACTGCAGCAAGCCATAAAGGTATTAAACTTTCAATCAGACAAATTAGAGGTGCGGATTGATCTAATGAATCTGATAGCCGAACACATAGCGGGAATCAACTCAAAACTGGAAACAATAACAGCTCAAATTACAACAAAAAAAAACACAAATGTACACGGTAGTGGCCACTTACCAAATTCAACAACTGCGGATGCAGACAAATAATAGATAAGCTGGCTTCTCTTCTAGAAATTCTCTTTTTTTTAAATTTACCTAGGGAGATACATATTACAGGTAATACAAAAATAAAAGACAGTCATATGTTAAATTCATAAATAGAAAATATGATTGCATGCGGTTTATAAAATAGCGTTAAGAATACCAAGGTTAAAAATAAAATGTCATCCTTATTTACAATACATCAGATGCTGGCCGTTGCCCAGAGAGAGCTGGGTTAGGCCGCCCCTAATGTTGACACTACAGGGGAATGGAGCCAACATGTTATGACCAACCATTCCAGTACCGGATAGCTATTCTAATTATAGATGATTTTTGGTTGATAAGTCGGTACTGAAGAGGTTATAGACAGCCAGCAGTCTGGTTAGTTACACAGTCAAAGTTGTTCTTCCAATCCCTAATGGGAGGCCAGATTTGCTTCCTGGCCCGACTACCCCTGCATTCATTAAGAGCTGTCTCTTGATTATATATACCCAACAACTGTGCTAGCCAGATCTGAAATGAGGGGGGTTCCGGATCCTTCCATTTAGCAGCAATGAATATCCTGGCAATCGCTACACATACAAACACAAAATACGTCTGGGTAATGCCCAGGCCGCTGTTACTATCATGGCCCAAAATCATCAAGGTTGGGCTAAGGTTGACCCTGCGCCTTAACAGTCCTTCCCAGAAGCACTCCAGCCCGTTCTTTAGAGGGAGCAGCCTGGCACAGTCATAAAACATATGCATTGGTGTGGTCAGGCCTTCCCCACACCTAAGAAACTTATCATCTGTTCTCTTACCCCAGTCAAACAGTTTGGCGTGGGTAAAGTACAGATTAAATAGCACTTTATAGTGCTGTGCCTTCAGGCTTGCTGACAAATAAAAGCTTTGCGGCTAGTGCTGTTGCCTTATCTAGATTAATATCAGGGTCGCCTAAATTCCTTGCCCAGTTTGCCTCAGTCTTTTCGAGATCATCCGGCAGACTGTCCAACAAAATACTATAGATGCTCCTTATTTTGCAGTCAGCCTGGGCAATTACCTCCACCAGAGGTATTTTATCTAGGGATATGGCCGCCCTGAAATTGGTAAAGAATTCGCTTATTTGCACATATTTAAAATATTGGTTACCCGGGATACCAAAACCTTGCTGCAGGTGGATAATAGGGCATATCTGATCAAGAAGATAAAGATCCCCAATTACTGTTAGGCCATGCTGCTCCCACTGCCGTCCCATAACATCATAAAATAAGGGCGGAAAAAGGGAAGACCGCCACAGTGGTGTATACCTGCAATATTTTGGGATCTTCATGCCTTTGCGTGCCTTATTCCATATCTTCCAGGCATTAAATACCACCTTAAATCGAACTTTCTTATAGTAGCTCGGCTCTAGCTGCCGCAACAGCAGTCCATCAGCCTTGTTCCCTAGAGCAAGCTCATAAATCGAGGGGTGGGTGCTATGGCTTTCCTGATCTGTCCGCTCATCATTATCCGCGGTGAATAAAATACGCATTTGCTGCAGTAGAGCCGACCAGTAGTAGAATGTAATATTAGGGATAGATAACCCACCCCAACCCTGTGAGAGAGACAGACATTTTAGTGACCGACTCACCTTCCCATATTGCCAAATGAAATTTATGAAGATCGAATCCAGTCTTTTTAAAATTGAGTCAACTATGGCCACTGATAGTGACTGAAAAAGATACAAAATCTTAGGAAGCATTGTCATTTTTAGGACATTACCCCTGCCGATGATAAATAGATGAAGCCAATTTATGCGTTTTAGATCTGTGGAAATTTTGTTACCAAGGGGTTAAAATTAATCCTACCTATGGTATCTACCTTCAGGCTAATGTGAATGCCAAGGTACACAGCTGAATCCACACGCCATGGATCTTGAAATGGAAGATTATCTGACTTGTGTTTTCCCTTTACTCAGAGTTTAGCCGGAGGCTTGCCCAAACTCTCCGGCAATTGCTTCGATTTCTCTGATTACTCCTAGGGGGTCAGTGGTGACAATGGCGATGTCGTCAGCATAGGCTAACACCTTAGTCTCATACCCTTCGCAGGTGATCGGTTTTATCCCCTGATTATTTAAAATCTTCTCAATCAGTGGGTTTATATAGAGGGCAAACAGGATGGGAGAGCAGGGGCACCTCTGCCTGGTCCCACAAGACACCTTTATGATTTCTGACTCTTCACCTATTAGCTGAAGCCGTGCGTGTGGGTTGGTATACATAGCTTTAATGGCGGTGGTCATTCGGGGCTGAAATCCTTTAATTCGAGTATTCCCCATAAAAACTTCCAGGCCACCCGATCAAAAGACTTCTCGGCATCAAGGAGGGCCATAGCCATCTGTCCCCCTGTTGCGCCTGTGATGTCAAAAAGAGTTATAGCCCGCCTTATATGGTCTTTTGTACCTCTGCCAGGTATAAAGCCGTGCTGCAAGGTTGACACCAGACGGCCTATGACCCTACCCAGCCGACCGGACAGGATTTTTTAATAGATCTTAGTGTCAAAATGTATCAGAGATATCGGCCTGTGTGAGGCTGGGTTGTCCATGGGTTTAGCCTTCTTAGGGAATATAATAATGTCTGTACCTTCCCAAGGCTGTGGTGGGAACCCATTGACTCTACAAGAAATTCTCAATGGAATATTACACACAGTACAACTATCAAAAAAATGGCACCCACAACTACAATACAACAGAACAATGAGAATCAAGACCCAGTGGGACTCACCCAGACAATAAACTATGCGCAAGTCGGAAGCAAAAAAAATGAGGAAGCAGAGGAAACGAGACGTACAAGTAAAAATCAGGACGTCGCTCTACCAACACCCATTCACAGTCCACCGAGCGGAATATCAACAAAAAGGCAACGAAAGTGAGCTAGGAAGACCTGGCTCAAGTTTCGTAAACAAACAGCCCTAGAAGCCAGACAAATGTATCCAATCTTGTCTCAACAGTCAATACCCAGTACAAACATTATTAGCAAAATAGAATCAACAGAGGACATGTCCAGTCCAGGGTCAAACTTGCCAGATCTTTCAGTCACTTCAAACAAACTAACACAAAGCAAAGTTCACACTCCTCACCAAACAAACAGTAATGAACAGATAAAACAAAAAGCAACAACTAACACAAAAAATCTCTTTAAACAACAAGGGGATCCAAAGTTTGAAAGTCCAGCACCAAGGCCAGAACAAAAACACACAAACACAAATTATGAAGGTGTACCAAGAAATCTAACGGAACACCCAGTTCCAGCCCCAACAGTACACAGCGAAACTAATCAAGAGAAAGAGGTAGCAAGAACAAACACAAAAATGTTAGGGAACCAAATAAAAAATCAAGACAAAGAGGCAGCAACATTGACAACAAAAATGTTAGGCAATCAAACAAAAATAGAACCGGGTAAAAGAAACTCGGTACAAGTAATCACTAACACGCAGGGCCGTGTTTGTAGATTACACATTGAAGAAACCCCAAGGGCAGAGTATTCATGAACAGGAATAAGACACAAAGCAGGGAGCCCATTTTTTGGAACAACAAGTAGAAAACCTAACATCTTAACCCAAGATCGGGCTTCCCAAGAGAACACATGCCAAACAAGACAAGTCACCCATGAAAACTTCGAGAACCAAAAGGCCATCAACCAAGAAAAAATAATTCAAGTTTCATAGTTGAGAACATAACAAAACTGATATTTACGCCAGAATATCCAATGAAGGGGAGACAGGATACATTAAACAGAGGCAATCTGCTAAGACTGTTTAAAGAGATTCCAGAACTAAGGAGAATAACATCCACAGACCTCTTAGCAGTAGAATTCCAGCAAACGGACAACAGACCTGAAATAGAGGCAACATTAACTACCTGGATTTCCAATGAAACGACGGACCAGATTTATGCAACTAGATCCACCTTTGAAGCCTGGGGAATAACTTTAAAGCACCACAAGTGCCCTAAATACCCGTATCCTTTACTACAAAAAATAAAGTCATAAAAAACAGAGCAGGACATAGAAAAGGGTCCAAAGTCATTCCTGAGGGGAGCTAGAAACCCGGCCCAAAAGACAGAAAGAATCCAGTCAAAGCCTATCACGACTCAAACAACAGATAGAAGACAACGAGGACTGGACATGGGTGCCCAGGGTCCTGAGTCAACAGCGGACCTGATGAAAGCACGGGGCACCAAAGATATGAAACATCAGGGGCCCAACTCAGTGCATATACAGAGGACCTCGTTAAGATCTGTTCATGGAACGGCCATAGATCTGGAGAAATGTGGCAAGATAATGAGACCCTGACTTTTTTACAAAGTTTCAATTTAATATTACTTAAAGAAACATGGTACCTAACCCCAAGATCCATAGCAGGCTATGAAGAACACCACATACTGGCAGAAAGATTTTCCAACTTGGGTCGTCCCAGGGGGGGGGGCTGTCAATATACGCCACCATAAAATTTGACTGGATCTCAGAAGAACTAGACGCAGGAGAAAATTGGCTGCAAGGTTTGAAACTCGATTGTAAATGCCCCACACATACAAGGACCTGACAGTTAATGATCATAAATGTATACATTCATCCAGATAAAAAATGGAAGAAAGAAAGATCGATCAGTCTGTTGAACCTGATACAGGTGCTGCAAACCATCCATTAACACTGCAACATGATCATTTCAGGGGACTTTAACACCAAATTTGTAAGGAGTAACCCAAACAGGAGAAAGAGACATAGCGAGCCCGAAGCCCTGAAACTAAACCAAGATCTGGAAGCATTAGGCCTGACAATTCTGAATGGAAACACAAAGGGCAACAGATCAGCTGCCATAAGTTTTTGAGCGGCAAAAGGCAATCAACTATAGACTATACCTTCATCAGCAAGGAATTTCTCCCCATGGTCAAAGCCTTTCAAATCCGCCTGCCCCCGCCTGGAGAGCGACCACCTCCCGCATGAGTCAAATATAAACATCCAACTGCACCAGACAATTAAAGCAAATGACTCAATAGAAATTCCAGTAAGTTACAATCTAACAAAACTAAAGTGGTGCGGAACTAACACAAAACAAATCATGGATGCTGTTTACGAATATGAAAACAAATCAGGGACCCTGAGTGAGCGACACATCATAAACAAATGGGTGAATTTAGGAAACATCTTATTAAAAAAGTTCCCAGAAAAACCAGCAGGTCAGAGGAATTCAGGAACAAGGAATGAACCATGGTATAACACACAGCTGCGTGACAAGAAAAGAAAAATCGCAAGAGAGTTGAGACGCAGGGCGCGGCAGCAAGAAATGGCACAATAGCGGACAAGAGTAAAATTAAAGCAATGAGGAAGAAATATAGAAAAGAATGTAGGGAGGCAAAAAAGGCGCACAAGGAAAACCTTTGGGACAAACTACTCTGGCCAAGTAAACTGTCAAACAGCAGTGAATTTTCTGGAATGATAAACAACCTAACAAAAGGACCGAGACAGCATCAAAACGCAGGAATAAGTGAAGAAACATGGAAACAACATGTCCACAAAATGTATATCAATCCCCAAATCAACAAGAACGCGAAGGAGAATAAGGTACAGGAAGTCGGTCAAGAGGGAAGGAATAGAGCAAGAACTTTCAGCTCCCAATTACAAGAAAGCATGAAATCGGAAGGAGATTCATTGGGTTTAAGTACCTATGGACCCAATGCACTAACTGACGCAAAACAGTAAAAGGAATTATAAAAAAACTAAAAGTGGAAGGAGCAGCAGGGCTGAACGGCCTCCCAAACGCATTATTCAAGCAAGCACCAGACTATTGGGCAAACTATTTCATGCCTCTTTTCAATCACATTTACAGTCAGAATAAGATATCAATTTCTTAGAAAGGGAACATATTCCACCCAATATACAAAAACGGAAGCTGCACCCAGCCAGAAAATTATAGGCTCATAGCCCTGATCAATGTAGAGGCAAAATGATATGCATCCTGCACCCTAGTACACCTCCAAGCATGGTTGGAGGAGAAATGCGTAATCCCGAAATTTCAAACAGGATTCAGCCTTGGCATGGGCAAAACAACAAACCTGGCAGCCCAGGCTATTTTATCAGAAAAAACCACAAGAAGAAAATCTCAACTGTTCGCATGTTTTATAGACCTAAAATCGGCATTTGATGGAGTTCCACGAGACCGACTCTGGGAAAAATTGAAAGCTTGGGGGCTACCACAAAAATTACTTGACACCATTGTAGCTCTACATAGCGACACCTGGGCTCGGGTGAAACTCGAAGATGGCAGCAGAGTCTCAGCCAAGATAAATACCAATCATGGCCTGAAACAAGGCCATGTGCTGGCACCTAGTTTTTTTAACTTGTACCTTGCAGACCTAAACAGCTACCTGTCAAAAGCCATGAGCCACCTTCCCAACCTGGCAAACGAATCAATCTCATACCTCCAATGCGCAGACGATATAGTGGTTTTGACAGTGGCGGTTCACCGAGGGAGTGCTGCGAGGTGGTGGGATGGGGCGTGGGAGGGGCAGGGTGGGGGGGTAGTGGAGTCCGACATACGACGGACAGGAGTAAGGTAAGTAATTAAATAAATAAAACTATTTACCTTGCGCGCGCTGCATCGCCGAGTTGGCGATGCAGTGCGCACAAGGTAAATAGTTTTATCTATTTAATTACTTACCATACTCCTGTCCGTCGTATGTCGACTCCACTACTCCCCCACCCTGCCCCTCCCCCGCCCCGCCCACCACACTCCCTTGGCGAGCCGCCACTGTGTTTTGAGCCAAAGCCGAATCGGTCTGCAAAGAGTCATAAATGGCTTGACAAATTACCTCAAGCAGCAGGGTTTGGAGCTGAACAGGAAGAAAACAAAGGTGGTGCGCCTAGTGGACACCCAGTTCAGTAAATTTAAATGACATGTAAAGGGCGAACAAGTAGAAGCAACATGCTCATACAAATACTTGATTGTAATGCTGGGGTGACTTTTGTCATTCACAGATCAAATAAAGGAAATAAGAGCTAAAGCCCAATCATTTATATTTGCATACATATTTCTGAAAAAGAAATTGAGCTGCCCCTCTTACAGCCACCTGTTGAAAGTGATGGCAGCACATTTATTTATTTTTTATTTATTTATTTGAGGTTTTATAGAGCGCGAACATGACCCGTTAGGGTATCAGAGCACTTTACAGGGATAAACATGTTACGTACAGCATTAGGCATAGACAAAAAAAATAAGGAATGGGGGTTAGGGAATTGAACCACAATAGGACAAAGCCAGAGTTATATACAATAATCAGTGCAGAACCAAAATCAGCGAGCAACATGTAAGCGATAAAAAGGGAAAACAAGCAATTGTATACTAGGGGACGGAAGATAGCAAAAAGGCAGAGGGAACCGGCAGAACATTTGAAGGAGTGAGAGTTGGTACACAGAGAGTGCCAAGCAGTATAGGAGATTATGCACAGAAACAAAAGTCATGCTAAAAGGCGGTATGTGCGATCAAGGAGAGTTATTGGAGGAATTTGCTCATTAGGAAGGTTTTAGCTTCCTTTTTGAAGATTGACAGAGAAGGTATTCTTCTGATGGAGGATGGTAGCGAGTTCCAGATTCTTGGAGCAGCCCCAGAGAACGCTCGGTTATAAGTTTTTTCCTTCCGGAAGCGGGGTGGCTGGAGCGCAAGGTCTCTGGCGGATCGAGAGTTTCCCAGATACCACAATTTTCTGGGCGAGGTATGCCGGGGAGTTCGTGTACAGGGCTTTGTGTGTGATGCAGGCCTCAAGAGGAAGCCAGTTCAAGGCCTTCAGATGTGGTGAAATGTGGTCAAATTTTCTTCAGCCAGATAAGAGTCTAGCTGCTGCGTTGAGGCAAGCTGTTAGAGGGGCCGTGGAAGTCTTTGGTAGGCCAGATAGGGTAGAGCAGCCGTATTCAATTCTGGAGATAACTAACACCTGAACTGCGGTTTTTAGGTCGGCAGTTACAAGGAAGGGTTTTAGTTTTCTCAAGTAGCTCAGATGGAACTTGGCCGTTTTGGCCATCGAGTTGATGTGTTCGCGCATATTCAGGTTGCTGTCCAAGGTTATACCGAGAGATTATGGTTGTGTGCAGTTGAGTGCTGTGATCGAGTTAGTCCATTCCCGGATGTCATTGGAGTTATTAGGGGGGGAGATGAGGAGGAACTCCGTTTTTTGGGCATTCAGTTTGAGCTGGTTATTGAAGAGCCATTGAACATTCAGTTTCAGGGCGTCGTTCAGGTGGGTAATCTCCTCCAGAGAAGAGATTTTAATGTATATCTGGGTATCATCGGTGTACATGTGGAAGGAGATGTTGGCCGTGCGAAGAATTTCAGCTAAGGGTTCAAGGTAGAGATTGAAGAGGGTAGGGGACAGAGTAGAGGCTTGAGGGACACCAATTGATATTGGGGAGGGAGCAGATAGGTTGCTGTTGACTAAGAATCTCTGGGTGCAGTTCTGGAGGAAGGAACCAAACCATTTGATGACGGTACCTCCTAGACCCATCCTGTGTTCGAGGCGTTTGAGAAGTTTCTCATGGTTGACGTGTCGAATGCCGAAGAGTGGTCCAGAAGGATCAGGAGGCAGGTTTTGCCATGGTCAAGGGTTTGGAGAGCATCATCAACGATGTGAAGAATAGTAGTTTCAGTGCTGTGTCCAGGCCTGAAACCAGATTGGAAATCATCGAGCAGATTGAAATTAGTGATATGTTGGCTGAGTTGTAGCTGCACACATTTCTCCAGCACTTTCGCAAGAAGAGGAATATTAGAAATTGGTCTGAAGCTGTCTGGAATTGCCGGATTCAGAGTGGTTTTTTTTAGGATGGGGATGACTTGCCCGGATTTCAGGGAGTCAGGTATGGACCCTTGAAGAAGGGAAGTGTTGATGATTGCAGTCCAAATGGGAGCAATGAGTAGGGAGGTCGCTGCCAAGCAGTTGGCGGGGAGAGGGTTGTTGAAGTGGGTATTTGGTTTTAAGGAGGATAGAATTTTCGAGATGGAATGGTCATCATAAAGTTCGAACTAGGACCAGTGAGCATTGTATTTGGGTGTTGCCTGGGCTGGAAGAGGGGAAAGATGGGTCCGGGAAGAGGAGGAGGGAAGTTTGAGGTGGCATTAAGTTCGATACCTAGCAAATTGATTTTGGTTGTAAAGAAGGAGGAGAACTCATCACAGGTTATTAGTGAATTTGTAGTTTCTTTGGATGATTTCGCTAGTTTGTTTGATTGAAATTTGACTATTTCGAAGAGTTTGCGGGGTCTGTTCTTGGCATTTTCCAGTTCTGATCTGAAAAACTCTTTTTTGGATATGAAGATGTTCTTGTTGTAGGTATTTCTGGCGTGGCGGAGAAGTTTAAGTTGGGGGGCTGAGGGGTGCTGTCTCCAGTTTCTTTCTTTGAGTCGGAGTGCTCTCCTTTCGCTATTGAGGAGTACGCTGAACCAGGGGTTTTTGTCTTTGATTTGGGACCTTTTGAGCTTTAACAGGGCCAGATCATCCAATATGATGGACATAGTCGAGTTGTAGTGCTCTGTGAGGTCGCTGACCTTAAATAGATTTGGGGGGGGTGTAGGTCATTCTCGCAGCGTGCAGTCAGCTTCTCGAGGTCAAGGTTCTTAGTGTCTCTGAGCCAACGTTTCAGTTTCACCGGTTGCCCATGTCTTTTCATGCGGCAGTCAGGTATTAGGAAGGTGATGGCGTGGTGGTCTGACCAGTCACATGGATCAATTGAATTCAGCTTGACCGCCAATGCCTTGGCGATGATCCAATCCAACGTGGCGCCTTTTGAGTGGGTTGGCAGGGTGCAGGCCTGGGTGAGTGATTGGTCAGCGAGGAAGGTTTTGACAGCGTTAACCTGGGAGTCATTGGGGTCATTCTAATGCAGATTAAAGTCACTGAGGAAAATGTCATTGGAATGGGGGGAAACTTTAGCAGTAATGATTTCCATGAGGAGATCAATGAATGTGTCGTTCTTGCCTGGGGGGTGGTAGAAGATGTGCAATTTGCATAGCTGAGTAGAGTTGTTACTAATGGATAGGGCAAGATATTCGCAGGCATCCGTGGGTTCTGGATGGAGTTCTGTGACAAGGAGGTCTGAGCGGTAGATGCATGCAATGCCTCCCCCTTTTTTTACTTGTCTATCAAGTCTAACGATGTTGTAGTTTGGTGGGACCAGTAAATCAAGATAAGGAGAGGAAGAATCATTGAGCCACGACTCAGTTAGGAAAACTACATCAGTTTTATGGCTTAGGATGAGGGCGGCGATGTCAGAGGCACGTCTAGCAGCTGAGCGGCAGTTAAGAAGGAGGCCAGAGAGAGGGGCCACTCTGACTTATGGCTTGGAAATATGGCGTGGCAAGGAATTTGAAATACTGAACGAGCTCCAAACCAAGGTGTACAAGGCTGTTTTTTGTCTCCCTAAAACTGTGTCCCCAGCACAGATTCGTATAGAATTCAGACTTCAGAACCAGAAACATCAAAGAATGAACACTTTCACAAAATTATGTTGGAAGTTCCGATCCTCAGAACTCGGTTCACTGAACAACTTATACTGGGCAGAAATCAAGGCACAGAGGAAACACAAACAATCCAATTCATGGGGCGAACATCTGGGAAAAACCTCAGAGGAATTAGGTGTCCAAGAGGTATAGGACAGCAAGGTGGACAGGGCAACATTCACTAGTGCTTGTAACGCTATAGCAAAGATGAGCAATTAGTGGCACACTGTGAGAAGGATTTAAACCCGCCTACCAACATGATGAACGTAAGTGAACTCACGGATCACTATAACTCAACGATGACAAATATAATCAACTCCTCCGTGCCTCTAAGACTGAAAAGAATTCCAGAGAAAGATAAAAATCCCTGTTTTAATGGGACACTAAATGAAGAAAGGCAGAAGCTAAGACTAGCTGAAAGGAAATGGAGACAGCACCCATCACCCCCCAGCTAAAAACTCTAGCGAAAACTAGAAACGATTACAAAAAAAGCATTCTCAGATCCAAAAAGGAATTCTTTAGATCTGAACTGGATAATGCTAAAAACAGACTTCGCAACTTTTCGAGATGTTAAAACAACAATCCAATAAATTGGCCAAATCTGCTCAAGAATCTATAAAAACCAAACTGAGCTGTGAGGAAATCTCAGCCTTCTTTACAGACAAAGCCAACTCTCTAGAAAGGGAGCTCTGGATGGCAGCAGACAACCTCTCTAGCCCATTGTCATCCCAGAATGATGTTACCATGCACACTGCACAATCTATGACTAAAAATTAAGCACAATGGTCGGCCTTCAAGTTATATGACCAGAATGCCATTGACAAAACTCTCTCGACTATAAAACCAAATAACTATTGCAATGATCCCCTACCCTCAAAATGCATGAATAGAATCAACCACATTGTCGTCCCCATATGGACAGTGATAATCAATGCCTCGCTGTCTCAAGGCTCCTTAGCAGACTGCCTAAAAACAGACCAAGTCCTCCCCATCATTATAAAACGACCCAAACAACTTTCGTCCAGTGACCAATATTTCATTATTAGCTAAAATACTAGAAAAATGTGTGCACCAACAACTGAGCCAAAACATTGCTAAATTCAGTCTGTTGGACGACTGCCAATCTGGATTCAGACCAGACCAAAGTACGGAAACAGCAATCCTATATATACTGGATGAAGCACTACAGGCACTGGATCACAATGAAACATGTCTACTAGTTCTTCTTGACCTGTCTTCTGCTTTTGACACGGTAAATCATGAAAAATTACTAGCCCATCTTGAAGACAGGATGGGATTATCAGGAAATGTGCTTCAATCGTTTAAATCCTTCCTACAGAACAGAACGCAAAGATTCATGGTCAACCAAATGCGGTCACCGCCATCCCCTAATTTGATCGGAGTTCTGCAAGGCTCAACATTATCTCCATCACTATTCAACCTATATGTCGAACCCCTTACAGAAATTCTCCAGCACGCCAACATCTCCTATCACATGTATGCAGACGACACTCAGATCTACAACAAGATCCCTTTGCTGGAGGAAATCAAGAAAATTAATAATGCCTTAAAAAAGTCATTACATTGGTTAACTAGCAATCATCTTAGACTAAATACTCAAAAAACAGAATTCCTATTAATACCCCCCCAAAAAGCTCCTCAGATGTGAAGAAATGGACCAAACTGATCACGGTGTTAAATTTCACCCTGTCCTAGTTGACTCGACCAAATTGCGAGGAATCACGCTCAATAGGAACCTAGACATGCAAGCCCACATCAAATCAATGGCGAAAATTGCCCGTTTTCACCTGAACTACATTAGAAAATTGAAACCAATCATCACTACGTCCGACCTAAAATTGGCAGTTCAGTCCTTAGTCATCTTGAGGATTGAATACGGCTGAACGGCATTAACAGGACTACCCAAGATATCCACAGCACCACTAAAAGCCTGTCTCAATGCAGCCGCAAGACTCACCGCAGGTGCTAGAAAATACGACCACATTTCCCCTCACTTGAAGGCGTTGAACTGGCTTCCATATGTAGCCAGAATTCAGCTTAAACTGGCATGTATTACCCACAAAGTGCTCCACTACAAAACACCAATGTACCTAGCCCAGAAGATTGAGTTATCTGGAGGAGGCAGACCATCCCGGAGTGCCAGAGACCTGATTCTGAAACCTCCCATCTTTCAGAAGAAGAAAACGTATGACCGAGCCTTCTCCGGAGCTGCCCCCAGAATCTGGAACTTGCTTCCTCCAAACATTAGAAGAATTCCAAACACTTCAATCTTCCAGAGAGAAGCGAAGATCTTCCTAATGAGCGAATTCCTACCATAAACAACTACTGATCATCATCTGCATCGCGGTCAATTGCTAGGTGTTGCACAGTCCTTCTCGGGTATGGATGCAGCCTACTCAAGAAGGATCATAGAGGCACCATAACAGTCCTCACCACTGATCAAGGAGTTAGTGCCAATTGGATCTGGTAGAGGAGTTTGCCTCAACAGGAAAATAACGTTTTTAGGAGGAAACCTTCTAGATCACTATGAATGCACTTAGGCTGTACATTCTAAACTTAATTGGTCCTACTGTTGTTTTTGTCGTACCCAGGTACAAAAGGTATGCATTGGAACTGTGTGTTTGTTACTACTTCTATATCTGCTGTATTCTATACGATTTACGACATGTAACTGTAAAGCGCTCTGATACCCATGGGTCATGTTCGCGCTATATAAAACTCGGAATAAATAAATAAATAAAAATGTCCCTATGGGAAGATAAAAAAATCCTGGACAAACAACGACATGCAGGGACAGTAATAAACTCCTACACACACTTGAAGCCGCAAGCCTACCTATCAGCTCACTTTCACCTAGCGATAAAAAGGATTTCCACTCAGTACCGACTAGGAGCACATGACTCGAAGGACTTGCTACCAACATCGAAAGGCAAAAACCAAAATGCAAACTGAAGTTTATGTGGATACTGTAAAGAATCCATAAGCCATTTGATGTGTGTATGCCCCTCAGTCAAAGACTTAAAAAGGACACTCCTTGGACTAATTATTATGAACTAAACATCCGCACCTGTAGGCAAGCTGTAATCTGTTGGATGGAGGGCAATTCTAACATATTGATTTGCCTTGGGGTAAATTTTTTCTCACGAACAAGCGACCTCCTCCGAAAAATGCATCCATAACAGTCAACAGGCCACACAAAGGGATAGTTTTTACAAACTTTAACTGAATGAATTTACCAGAAATGAGTGCTTAATATTAATGTCAAATATTGTAGATGCAAATGTAAACGATTTTATGGAAAACATACTTTTTAACTTTTGTATACAGATCATTTCATAAAATGACAAAAAAAGAATATTTTATATACTGCACTTTATGGTTATAAAAAAACCAAATAAAGGATTATTTGACTAACTGACTGACTTAGGGTACAGGGAACTTTTCTCAATCTGGAACTTCCAATTGTGGGAATCAATAAGTCTCACCCCTAAGCATTTAAATACAGAAACACTTTCCAATATCTTCCCTTCCAAGACTACTCTTCCTTTAGCTTTTTTCCTTGAGTTCCTGGGCGGTGAACTACGCTACGCTCACGGAGTTTGCGGAGTTTCGGTAACTTCGCGATTCGCGTAGAGCGCGAAGTTACCGAGCACTATGCAATTTGCGGCGTAGCATAGCTGTTTTCTTCTTCGCGCGCTCAATATGCGTTCTCGCGCGCGCGGTAACGACTTACCGTGATTCTGCGTTTGCCAGCGCGATTTCCTATCCGTTCGCGGGCGCCACGAGATTTGGAATCCGGCCGCACGATCCCGCGAGAGTGTGCGAACGCGAACACGTCATTCGGATGCGCGATCTGACTTCCGGCGGCAGTGTTGGTAAGATCGCGATCCCGAACACGAAGAAACTACAATCTGGCGAAGAATATCTCTCGAGCATCATAAAACCTTCTCAAAAATGATTATTTTGCTCCAAAAAACTCCTCATATTGTGATTTGGCTGTAGTTTTTTGTGCAAGGAGTCCTTTTTATTTTTTTACTTTTTTTTCAAGAGGAAGGAAGTGCCCCTGAGTCTCAAACTTCCTGTTCCTGTCCAGCAGGCTCCTCCCAGTGCTTTGTCCATGTGCTGTTCACTTTCATTTGGATTTGGAGCTGGAAGGATCACTTTTTGTGTCTGTCTGCTGCATCATATCATTGGATTGGATTTGAGGACTTTTGGATTTGAGATTTTACAAGTAAGTTGGAGAATTGGTGTACTTGTTTGTTTGATTGGGGCTTGTTTGTACCTACATTTTTTGGGGATTTTCATCGTTTTTAAAATTTATTGTTGTGGCCTGGGTGGCCTGTAGTTTCAGTAGGGGCCTAGTTGTTTTTCTTTGATTGGAATTTCAGCCAGTAGGCCCAGAGGTACCCATGGGTGCATGTTTCTGTGGTGTCTGTTGAATTTAAACATCATGTAGGGCATGGATGGCATTGGATTGAATTGCTAAATGTGGTTTTTGGGGTGTATTTCACTTTTTGGGTGTGTGTTAATAATTAAATACCTTTGTTGGATGTGTGTGTGTGCTTGTTGTGTAACTTTCCAACCTTTCGTAGCCCTGTGGATTTTCGTTTTTGCATTTTTGTATTAAAGCTGTGTTGTTTAGCAGGCCTCCTTTGTCTGGTCATATTATAGGCCTGCTTGAGTTCATTGTTTTCCATGGCCTGTTGTGACTGTGAGTGACCATGTGGCTTGGGGCCATTTTGTGGTGGTAGTTTAGTAGTGTGCTGCTTTTTCCATATAGGCCTGCATGTCTTTTCTTTGTTCCCCTTGGCTTATGCTTGTTGTTGTTGTGGCCTGGCCATGTGGGTGGCGGCCATTTTGTGAAGGCAGGCAGTGTGCTTTTGCCATAGGCTTGCATTGTCTGTCTTCCATTTCTTTTTGTTGTGGGTGGCTAGCGGCCATTTTGTGGAGCCATCCAGGCAGTGTGCTTTTGCCATAGGCCTGCATTGATTGTCTGTCTTCACTTTCTTGTTATTATTTGTGGGTGGCCTGGCCATGTGGGTGGCGGCCATTTTGTGGAGCAAGGCAGTGTGCTTGCTTTTGCCATAGGCTTAAGCTTGTGGCCTAGTCTGCCAGTAGGCCCAGAGGTAGTCATCATGGGTGCATAAAAACTGTTTCTGTGTTGTCTGTTGAATTTTAACATCATTTAGGGCATGGATGGCATTGGATTGAATTGCAAAATGTGGTTTTTGGGGTGGTATTTCAGTTTTTTGGTGTGTGTTAAATAAATAGGCCTTTTCAGCCAGTAGGTAACCCTGGGCGTTCAGCTCGCGGACTTTTGGCAACTCCGCACTGCGCGACAACGCGGACTTACACTTTTTTCTTCTTCGCGCGCTCAATATGCATTTTCGCGCGCGATAACGACTTTTTGTGACGTTCGCGATGCCGAACACGCAGAATTTACAATCTGGCGAAGAATATCTCTCGAGCAGCATAAAACCTTCTCGAAAATGATGATTTTGTTCATTTTGCTCAAAAAACTCCTCAGGTTGTCATTTAGATGTAGTTTTGTGAGCAAGGAGTCATTTTTCTTTTTTTTACAATTTTTTTAAAGAGGAAGGAAGTTCTCCAGAGTCTCCAACTTCCTGGTCCTGTCCTTTGTCTTTACTTTCTTGTTATTGTGGGTGGCCTGGCCACGTGGG
Source organism: Calotriton arnoldi (assembly GCA_963921515.1). Taxonomy (NCBI): domain Eukaryota; kingdom Metazoa; phylum Chordata; class Amphibia; order Caudata; family Salamandridae; genus Calotriton; species Calotriton arnoldi. Next base: position 1,105,584 of record CAWUFW010001960.1, on the reverse strand, counting down.
TGGCGGCCATTTTGTGAAGCCAGGCATTGTGCTTTTGCCATAGACCTGCATTGTCTGTCTTGTCTTCCTTTTCTTGTTGTTGTGGGTGGCCTGGCCATGTGGTGGCGGCCATTTTGTGGGACCAGCCACTGTGCTTTTGCCATGGGCCTCCAAGCTTGCGGCCTAGTCTGCCAGTAGGCCCAGAGGTAGTCATCATGGGTGCATAAAAACTGTTTCTGTGTTGTCTGTTGAATTTTAACATCATTTAGGGCATGGATGGCATTGGATTGAATTGCAAAATGTGTTTTTTTTGGGGGGGTCTATTTCACTTTTTGGGTGTGTTAAATAAATGCCTTTTTTGCGTGTGTCTGTGTTGTTGTTGTGGTTGTTGTGTAACTTTCCAACCTGTTTTTAGCCATGTGGATTTTAGTTTTTGCATTAAAGCTGTGTGTGTTGTTTATCAGGCATCCTTTGTCTGGCCATATAGGCCTGCTTGAGTTCATTGTTTGCTGTGCCTTGTGCCTGTGAGTGACCATGTGGCTGGGGGCCATTTTGTGGTGGTAGTTAGTAGTGTGCTGTTTTTGCCACATAGGCCTGCGTGTCTTTCCATTGTTCCTCTTGTCTTACTGCTTCCAAATCCATCCCCATTGCCAGCTGCAGCTCCCTGATGCTGCATCCATCCCACGTGATGCACAAATTTAGGCCAAACAGGCTCCACTACATTTTTGTTTTTGTTCTTTGCTATTCTTATTCTTCCTGAGTGTACACACTACACAGTACACCAGGAAAGCCCTGGCCTTGTTGTCAAAGTCTCATAAATGGCTACACTGTTGTTGTTCACTGAGTTTCTAAAATTTAATAATTGAGACAACCACACACTAAGTTATATATTATATTAGTTTGATTTGTGCTATCGTTTGAGTGATGTTCTTCTGGCTTTTTTGCTTTTAGGTGCACAAAAGACTGAGGAGGAGGTGTGTCATCATTGCCCGTTTTACTGCCAGACACGAACAAGCGACCTCCTCCGAAAAATGCATCCATAACAGTCAACAGGCCACACAAAGGGATAGTTTTTTACAAACTTTAACTGAATGAATTTACCAGAAATGAGTGCTTAATATTAATGTCAAATATTGTAGATGCAAATGTAAACGATTTTATGGAAAACATACTTTTTAACTTTTGTATACAGATCATTTCATAAAATGACAAAAAAGAATATTTTATATACTGCACTTTATGGTTATAAAAAAACCAAATAAAGGATTATTTGACTAACTGACTGACTTAGGGTACAGGGAACTTTTCTCAATCTGGAACTTCCAATTGTGGGAATCAATAAGTCTCACCCCTAAGTATTTAAATACAGAAACACTTTCCAATATCTTCCCTTCCAAGACTACTCTTCCTTTAGCTTTTTTCCTTGAGTTCCTGGGCGGTGAACTACGCTACGCTCACGGAGTTTGCGGAGTTTCGGTAACTTCGCGATTCGCGTAGAGCGCGAAGTTACCGAGCACTATGCAATTTTCGGCGTAGCATAGCTGTTTTTCTTCTTCGCGCGCTCAATATGCGTTCTCGCGCGCGGTAACGACCTACCGTGATTCTGCGTTTGCCAGCGCGATTTCCTATCCGTTCGCGGGCGCCACGAGATTTGGAATCCGGACGCACGATCCCGCGAGAGTGTGTGAACGCGAACACGTCATTCGGATGCGCGATCTGACTTCCGGCGGCAGTGTTGGTAAGATCGCGATCCCGAACACGAAGAAACTACAATCTGGCGAAGAATATCTCTCGAGCATCATAAAACCTTCTCGAAAATGATTATTTTGCTCCAAAAAACTCCTCAGATTGTGATTTGGCTGTAGTTTTTTGTGCAAGGAGTCCTTTTTCTTTTTTACTTTTTTTTCAAGAGGAAGGAAGTGCCCCTGAGTCTCAAACTTCCTGTTCCTGTCCAGCAGGCTCCTCCCAGTGCTTTGTCCATGTGCTGTTCACTTTCATTTGGATTTGGAGCTGGAAGGATCACTTTTTGTGTCTGTCTGCTGCATCATATCATTGGATTGGATTTGAGGACTTTTGGATTTGAGATTTTACAAGTAAGTTGGAGAATTGGTGTACTTGTTTGTTTGATTGGGGCTTGTTTGTACCTACATTTTTTGAAGATTTTCATCGTTTTTAACATTTATTGTTGTGGCTGGGTGGCCTGTAGTTTCAGTAGGGGCCTAGTTGTTTTTCTTTGATTGGAATTTCAGCCAGTAGGCCCAGAGGTACCCATGGGTGCATGTTTCTGTGGTGTCTGTTGAATTTAAACATCATGTAGGGCATGGATGGCATTGGATTGAATTGCTAAATGTGGTTTTTGGGGTGTATTTCACTTTTTGGGTGTGTGTTAATAAATAAATACCTTTGTTGGATGTGTGTGTGCTTGTTGTGTAACTTTCCAACCTTTCGTAGCCCTGTGGATTTTCGTTTTTGCATTTTCGTATTAAAGCTGTGTTGTTTAGCAGGCCTCCTTTGTCTGGTCATATTATAGGCCTGCTTGAGTTCATTGTTTTCCATGGCCTGTTGTGACTGTGAGTGACCATGTGGCTTGGGGCAATTTTGTGGTGGTAGTTTAGTAGTGTGCTGCTTTTTCCATATAGGCCTGCATGTCTTTTCTTTGTTCCCCTTGGCTTATTCTTGTTGTTGTTGTGGCCTGGCCATGTGGGTGGCGGCCATTTTGTGAAGGCAGGCAGTGTGCTTTTGCCATAGGCTTGCATTGTCTGTCTTCCATTTCTTTTGTTGTGGGTGGCTAACGGCCATTTTGTGGAGCCATCCAGGCAGTGTGCTTTTGCCATAGGCCTGCATTGATTGTCTGTCTTCACTTTCTTGTTATTATTTGTGGGTGGCCTGGCCATGTGGGTGGCGGCCATTTTGTGGAGCAAGGCAGTGTGCTTGCTTTTGCCATAGGCTTAAGCTTGTGGCCTAGTCTGCCAGTAGGCCCAGAGGTAGTCATCATTGGTGCATAAAAACTGTTTCTGTGTTGTCTGTTGAATTTTAACATCATTTAGGGCATGGATGGCATTGGATTGAATTGCAAAATGTGGTTTTTGGGGTGGTATTTCAGTTTTTGGTGTGTGTTAAATAAATAGGCCTTTTCAGCCAGTAGGTAACCCTGGGCGTTCAGCTCGCGGACTTTTGGCAACTCCGCACTGCGCGACTAACGCGGACTTACACTTTTTTTCTTCTTGCGCGCTCAATATGCATTTTCGCGCGCGATAACGACTTTTTGTGACGTTCGCGATGCCGAACACGCAGAATTTACAATCTGGCGAAGAATATCTCTCGAGCAGCATAAAACCTTCTCGAAAATGATGATTTTGTTCATTTTGCTCAAAAAACTCCTCAGGTTGTCATTTAGATGTAGTTTTGTGAGCAAGGAGTCATTTTCTTTTTTACAATTTTTTTAAAGAGGAAGGAAGTTCTCCAGAGTCTCCAACTTCCTGGTCCTGTCCTTTGTCTTTACTTTCTTGTTATTGTGGGTGGCCTGGCCACGTGGGTGGCGGCCATTTTGTGAAGCCAGGCATTGTGCTTTTGCCATAGGCCTGCATTGTCTGTCTTGTCTTCCTTTTCTTGTTGTTGTGGGTTGCCTGGCCATGTGGTGGCGGCCATTTTGTGGGACCAGCCACTGTGCTTTTGCCATGGGCTTCCAAGCTTGTGGCCTAGTCTGCCAGTAGGCCCAGAGGTAGTCATCATGGGTGCATAAAAACTGTTTCTGTGTTGTCTGTTGAATTTTAACATCATTTAGGGCATGGATGGCATTGGATTGAATTGCAAAATGTGTTTTTTTTTTGGGGGGTCTATTTCACTTTTTGGGTGTGTTAAATAAATGCCTTTTTGCGTGTGTATGTGTTGTTGTTGTGGTTGTTGTGTAACTTTCCAACCTGTTTTTAGCCATGTGGATTTTAGTTTTTGCATTAAAGCTGTGTGTGTTGTTTATCAGGCATCCTTTGTCTGGCCATATAGGCCTGCTTGAGTTCATTGTTTGCTGTGCCTTGTGCCTGTGAGTGACCATGTGGCTGGGGTCCATTTTGTGGTGGTAGTTAGTAGTGTGCTGTTTTTGCCACATAGGCCTGCGTGTCTTTCCATTGTTCCTCTTGTCTTACTGCTTCCAAATCCATCCCCATTGCCAGCTGCAGCTCCCTGATGCTGCATCCATCCCACGTGATGCACAAATTTAGGCCAAACAGGCTCCACTACATTTTTGTTTTTGTTCTTTGCTATTCTTATTCTTCCTGAGTGTACACACTACACAGTACACCAGGAAAGCCCTGGCCTTGTTGTCAAAGTCTCATAAATGGCTACACTGTTGTTGTTCACTGAGTTTCTAAAATTTAATAATTGAGACAACCACACACTAAGTTATATATTATATTAGTTTGATTTGTGCTATCGTTTGAGTGATGTTCTTCTGGCTTTTTTGCTTTTAGGTGCACAAAAGACTGAGGAGGAGGTGTGTCATCATTGCCCGTTTTACTGCCAGACAGACATCCTGCTGCTGTACACGACGTGACGTGTGACCTGACCAGACATCTCTGCAACTTGTGCAACTGAGTGCTGCTGACATCTGAAGAAGATGGGCCCAAAGAAAGCAGGTACCAGGTCCTCTAGTACCTAGAAAGTTGCTATTGAGAAGAAGGAACAGAAGAAGGAAGTAACACTTAAGTCTGGTGTGCCGCCCAATACCTTTTTTGGGAGAAAAAAAAATTACGCCTGCAGCAGCGGTGTCCGGGGGGCAAGCTGGGGGCAGCACCTCCGCATCAGTGGGCCCAACCCACCAACCCAGGCCCAAGCACATGAGTGTGGAAGAGATAGGCAGCCTAATGGTGGAAAGCAGTGATGCTGAGCCTGAGATAAACTTATCGCTATCTCAAAGTAGTACCCAATCAACGCAGGCGGAAACACAGCAGATAAGTGGTCAACAACAACAGCCGCAACCACCACCCACAATAGTAGTTGTTGTTCCTCCCGAAGTAGGGGCAGTTCAGGAAATTGAGCCTCATGCAGAGGTAGAAGAAGAAGCCCCTCATTCAGAAGATCCATTGTGTTCCAAATCTCCAGCAAGGAAAAGGAGGGTTAGTCCATCAAGTTCTTCGCCAAGCCCCCTTCTGATGATCTAGATGCCACTTGGAAGCCACAAACTGAGTCTGAGAGGGAGACACGTCCCAAGACCAAGCTAGGGAAAAGGAAGGTTCCAGAAAGCCTTACACTTATGGAGGTCGATGTAGAACAGCAGGATGATGATGATGAGCCAGTCATCACGAACATCACTCCCGGCCCGAGGAGATGGAGACCAACATTATTACCCTATCCAAAATCGCTGCGAGGGATGTAGCACGCATACCTCCACAGGTAACACCAACACGACCTACAGCTTCCATATTTGCATTAGCAAAGGCCCGGCAGCGACCTACATCAAGCACAACCACCACCTCAGTAGAAGTAGGTAGTGGTACAGCACAGAGTCAAATTCAACACACACCCTCCAGTTCATCCGGCATTGGAAGTGGTACCTCCAGCAGGAGGCAAAAGTTAAGCTTCCCAGTTTGGGACTTCTTTACGGTTAGCGAAAAGGAGGAGAACATTGCTATATGCTCCATTTGTAATACCTCTGTTAGTCGGGGTAAGCTTGGTACAAACTATGGTACCGGAGGCCAAATAACCCATCTGAAAAAACACCACTTGATCAGCTGGGAGGACCACTTTCGCGGCATAAAAACTGCAACCATTGGTGTTGGTGGGGATAAACGAGTAGAAGATCCGATCACGGTGGAAGAGGAAGGACAGGGAGACATTCTCTCTGGTAGTGCTACACAAAGTAGTCCTGTCCCCAGCAGTGCAGTGTTATCGTCGCCCACATCTTCATCAACATCTCAGTGGCACAAGAGTAAGAGTCAGCCTGAGACAGCAAGGAGTACCACAATGAAAAAAGTGCGTTGTTGAGCCTAAGAGAAAGGAAAACCATGCAGCCTACCATTATCAGCATGATTGGGGGGGAGGGGCAGTAAGAACGCAACCACCCAATAGCACGTTTGTACAATGCGAAGCTGGCTAAAATGTTAGCACTGGACCTTCTCCCTTTTTCTTTTGTTGAAGGGGTGGGTTTTCGGGAATTTGTGACAGCCATCTGCCCAAAATGGCATGTTCCCAGCCGCTACTATCTTGCCAGAGTTGCTGTTCCAGCACTACATCACGACGTGCTGGAATTGCTTGGAAAAGCCTTGAAGCAGAGTGCTGTTCACAGTATCCACCTGACAACAGACATGTGGACCAGTTGCCAAGCCACTGATTACATGTGCATCACTGCACACTGGATCTCTTTTGCAGGGTTAGAGAACAGATATCTGCTAGTGTTGACCCTGCTGACATTTTTCATGCCACTCGCAAACATGCAACTGTAGCCATGTTTGCCATGGAGAAATCTCATACTGCTGCAAACATTTTGGAAGAGTTTAACAGCAAGGTCTTTGAGTGGCTGCGCCCAAGAGGGCTTAAGATTGGTTTTGTTGCCACGGACAATGGCAGTAATGTAGTTAAGGCCATGGGCGATGGTGGCTATTTCAGGGTCCCGTGTTTGGCACACTACATTAACATTGTTGTTCAAGACTTTCTGAAAAATGAATACAAAGTCAGCAACTTACTGGCCACCTGCAGAAGAATATGCACACATTTCAGCCATTCTTTTAAAGCCCGGAAGCAGCTGAGGGTCATTCAACGTGAGCATAAAATGCCAGTCAAAACACTCATCCAGGAGGTGGCAACACGTTGGAACTCAACTTATTACATGCTTGATCGTCTGTTTGAGCAGTACATACCACTCAATGCTTATGTCATGCAAAGATTAGGGGATCCTACTGTGAGAGGCATGACCGTTGAGATGGGTCAATGGGACCTCGTTAAATGCCTGACAGAGATGCTACTTCCTTTTGAGATCTTCACTCGTGAAGTCAGCAAGGAGGACTGTACTATGGGCCAAGCTATCCCATTGTTGCACATGCTAGAGCAACAGCTGAAGGAGGTGTCTGAAATGTACGCAGGTGTGGATGACAAACAAGACGCATATCATTTGGCAGAGTCCTTAGCCGTTCGCTTATCTGAAAATAAAAGGATTCAAAATAAAATTGTGTCAGATCCACATTACATTACTGCCACAATTTTGGATCCACGGTACAAAGTATTTCTGAACAGTAAGGCCGTAATTCCTTTTTCAGAAGTGGATGTTGCCAAGTACAACAACTTTGATAGCTCAGCTAGCCATTGACTTTGAAAACGAACGTCTGGTAATTACAGGCCCCCCACCCCAGGCCATAACAAGTACTACAGGGTATCCAGAGTCAAGTTCTACTTCGGAGCCTGAGGGCAGTGCGTTTGCCTCCCAGCAGTCACCGACACCAACACTACCAATAACATCAACAACAGCAAGAACAGGATCATCCACAGTACAATCGGCAACTGATTGGTTTCTACGTCAGGGGTATGGTAAGTCCAGTGGTGATGCAAAGGCAAAATAGGCCGAGCACATCGGAGCACCCCTGAACATTGAGCGGATGGTCCAGGCCTATCTGGATGACCCAACAGAGGTCTTCATGGATCGAAACCCATTGGTGTATTGGTATGGGAAAAGAAGCCAATGGACAGTGCTCAGCAGGCTGGCGATAAAGTATCTGGCTTCACCTGTCGCAAGTGTCTCTTCTGAGCGTGTTTTCAGTGCTGCTGGTGCCATTGTAACTTTGAAAAGGACCAGTCTCTCGCCCAAAAGTGTGGAGAGGTTAACCATGATCAAAATGAATCAGCACTTTATACCACCGGATTACAAAATACGTGAATCACAGCAGGAAGAGGAGAGCGACTTCGATGACGTAAGTAGTGGGTTACAGGACCTACTTCTGTCCGAACCACCAGAGTTTGAGGACGAGCTCCTCTTCCCTGACAACTAGGCTTTCAAATTGTTACTTTCTTCCTTCCTTTATTTGTCTGTGTATCTGTCTTGCTGGTTCAAATCAAATCACAACAAATCCATCACCACCGTCTTCTCTTTTATTTCCCTATTGGAGTTGCACGTCTGTGCATTTAACTGTCCACTCCTCAGAGTCCTGCTCCATATTCCTGACTCGCCCTAATTACATTTCCATCAAGCCAGACATTGGAGTACAAGAAATGTTGCCTCTAACAGTCCCTCCATAAGAAGTGAAACGTGACTACAGCTATCCTCCGTTTTGTTTCCGAGCCGAAACTCATCACTGGCCGAAGGCTATCGCCTCTGCAGGCATCCACAACTCTTCACTGTCAGAACTTGGGCAGGCATCCAAAAGTAAACCCATCACTGTCAGAAGGCTACAGCCTCGGCAGGCATCCAAAGCTCATCACTGTCAGGACAGAAGGTACTTGGCAGAGAAAGACAAGACTCTTCGAAGAAACTTGCTGACATTTCTGCAAACTCAATTGACCAGCAATGACCGCTACCCAGGCCGCGGCTCATCACAGCGCTAACCATGTGGACCAACTTAAACTGCGACAAAGTGCCACAGATGAATAAGACGCAAACCGAAACAGCGACTACCAACACTCAAAATGAATGTGGAGTAATAATGAGGCCACTGCATCATTAAAAAAAAACACACACCTGCCAGAACTAGGCATCTGATGATCTGACAGCCAAAGAGAAGAGCAAGACAGGTAATGATGGCATGCATTCGATGCTTGCTGACTCTGAGCGATTGCTGTTGTTTGTTGTGTTGATGTTGTGCATGAAGTCGAACTCTACTAGTTAATCTACAAAGTGAAAGTGACTCAAGTGACAGTCGATGTTTCCCTTCTTGTTGTTTAATAACCAAATTGTACTCCTACTACTGCAGGTGCAGGCCAATATCCGTTGCAATTTTTTAATATGGAATATGGACTTAATCGGAGACTAGTCACTACAGACTGAGTAGGACAACACGTACCACACCATGATGATGACCATACTACCTTTGCACGCAGTCAGTCAGTTGGATCGGAGATGATTGATGGAATAACTGCGTTTCATGAAGTGGCATAAAAGGTAAACACAACAATTCAACAAGAAAGTAAACACAGCAGACCTACATGTCCATGTAGTGGTGGAGTCGAGTGTAGTCATATGACTGACAGCTGCGCATTGATTTAGTCACTTAATTTTGAAAATGCTAGGTTGCTGTATATGCCTTTTGTCTGGCTCTGTCAAAATTTAAGGTAAATGGAGGTTGGGTCACGGGCTGGTGCTGTGGGCCTGTTCTGTCCTGTTGTTGTTGTAGCTTAATGCTGTAAACAGAATAGACATGATATATCCAAGCTGCCTCAGTCTGAAAGTGTTCTGTCTTCTCTTCTTGGACTCCACCGTAATTGATGCTTTTTTTTTTATTCATTGATTTTTCAATACCCCTTTTGTTTTTCCATCTACACTTACAGGCCAACCTTTACCCTGTGCTATACTGGGAGAAACAACTCACACTTACCTTACCAATCCGCATCAGGCAGGCAATGGCACCCAAGATTGATGTGCGGAGCGTCCATGGAAGATAGGACCAAGAGGAATGACGAGATTCAACTCCACAATTTGACCAGGATAATACAGTAACTTTAGTATCATTCATCATATAATTAATTTGATTCCTTTTTTCTCTTCAATCATTACGACTGTGTGTTGTGTTGTGTTGTTGTTTGTTTGCTAATTGATCCCTACAACTATTTTTTAATTTTCTTTGCTATCTTTAAAAGTAAGCCCGGTACAACATGTAATTTGGGTCTCTCTGAGGGCATACAGGCAAGGCAAATTACATAGAATATACTGCTGCCCTGTACTGTCTAATTGTCTAGTAGTAGTTAGTAAGTACTACTCATTAACCATCAAGTTATCTTCATCATCATGCATGCATTTCCTTTTTCTCCCTTTATAGATTTATTGGATAAGATCATGGTCGTCTGCCAAGATTGTGCTTTGCTTTTGTTGTGTCCATTCGTACTGTTTTTCTTTGTCAAACCTTTCCCCAAACCCCCTTCCCATCCATTCATCAAACCCTAACCCTCTTCCCCGGGCTGTGATTTATATTGAGGTGTGATGTGACTACATTAAATGTACACCAATTAATCACACGCTTGCTGGGGCAAATGTGGTGAAAGCAACACTAATTCAATTTCAAGGCATGGCGAGGATCTTCTTCTGCTTGCCCACCCATGCTCAGTCTATGTGCAAGCCAATTGTTTTTCCAAAGGGACCTAATACATCATAATTAATTGCCGGCATTGATTGGATTCATCATCAACATCCTACCACATAGCAGTAAAGGTTACGAATTACGATTGTGTTAAGTTAAGTGACTCACTCGACACAACTACAGTTTGTAACTTCTTGTACTAGGCTGTCCCCGCCACCATTATGTTTTATTTTACTTTAGCAGTTGCAATATTGTTTGTTTGGCAGTCTTCTTCTGTACTGTACTTTACTTCGTTCTACTACTCCTCCCACAGTCTCTCTCAGGCAAGTGACTGTCTCTTTTTATTTTTTTGCAAATGCTACTGCCAGTGTCTACTACTACCACCACAACCATGGCATCTTCTCCATTCTCTTGGGAAACCATGCAGCCATCGCTGTGCCGAACTTAATCATCATCAATCACAGGTAAGATAAGTTTGGTGGGAGGTATAATGGACTAGGAGGAGAGACTGACAGTACTAGTAGGACAAATAACTCAGTGAGGGGTACCGCATCTATCTGTTTGTGTTACATAATTGGCAGATTATTTAAATCAAACACTGGCTGCGGCCTACAGCAGCAAGGAAACCATGTGAAGTAAATTCGTAAAACAGTAACCCCCCCACAAAACATTAACATCGTATGTTTAAGTATAAATATAATTTATTACCCTAACAAAAATAAACTATCCCACACCTGACCCACCCCTCTCCCTAACCCCAACCAATGTTCAAAACGAAAAAGTCCAAACAATGTCCATAAACCCCAATGCCCAATTCCCACCCACCAACAAAAGGAATAAAAAAGGGGCAATCCAACGGGGTCCTATAGTTCTTATATTCGGCGGGCTTTCAGGTGTTTGTCCACCAGGATCTTGACCCGCTCCTCTAGTTGCTCCTCTAGGCATGAAATCCGGAGGAGCATCTGGCGGCGAAATGCCCTGCAGTGGCATCCAGGGTGGGGGGCAGCAGTGCTGGCTGTTAAGGAATTGCATGCTTCCAACGTATCCTTCTCTGCCATCATTACATCTCGCCCGTCCTTCCTCCTTCCACCCTTCTTTCCCTTTTTGTTCAACACATCCATCAAGGTCATCTGATCTGACTTTTAGTCTTCTCCATAAAACTTTCACAGCTGAGTTGGAGTCAGATAGAAGAGGCCATTGGTTACTCAACTCACGCTGCTAATGCTATTGCTAATGCATTGCTAATGCTAAGTAAAGGGTGTCTTCTTCAACCGTTGTATAATGTTCACTACAACTTCATACTTAATAAGTCTCAACAGTACAGTGAGTGAAGTGAACACCCTTCCAGCTAGTGCAATGTCAATAAGTAATGAATATAACTTACCACCGCCCGACACTGCTGCTGGCTCACCCCCTGTAGCTCCTGCAGGTGCCGCATCTCCTGCCCCCTCCGGAATGGCCGCATCGCCATCACCGCTGGCCCCGCCGGCACTGGTGGTCAGTAGTACGCCTAGAAAAAACATTACACATTTTTAGATGCCTGTACACCTCCCCCTATTTATTCGTTTTCACTAGCAAGATTGGAAAAAAAGTTAATACATACATATACAACATACATCACTAGTCCAAATCGGGTACTAGAGTAGAGTCAGTAGACACTAGTAGTGTTATGGTCCCTAGGGTCATTATTATAGTCTACTCTACTCTTTGCAAAGTTAGCCTGAGCCATGCAACCATTTTTGCTTCATGTCTTTTGCGCATGTTACCTCGCAGCTTGTTGTGCAGTAAGACACCTTTTGAGCCCACATGAGCTCATACAGCTACTGTCTGAGCGTTGCGTACAAGAGGTCGAAAAACAAGCCACTTTGTTATGGAGTTCGGTTAGTCCGTATTGCTTAGCCATAAGTAACATGTTACACTTTTTGGCATGACTGAGAAATGCTTGCATTATACTATCTAACGCGCACCATTTTCTCATAACAGGCAGAAGATTCCCTTCTACGAACCAGAGATTTGCAGAGCTTATGAATGATGCATGTAAACAGTACTTCTACGTTCTACGGTGAGGGGTCTCCCAGAATTCGCACAGATCTTTTGTCTTCTATCATGCACTTGTAACAATGTTTATTGTTTTAATCTTATGCATTTTGCTGTTGGAGCTGGCTGTAGTACACTGAATTTTATAGAACAACGTACAGAGCTTGTAAGTTGAAAATAAACCTTTTGAACTTACACATAGACTCTGTGGTATTTGGTGTGGTGGTGGACTTACACGAGTGAGTGAGCGAAAGGGTATGTTCTGGGTTGTGTAATCATTGGGTATCTTCGGGTGGGGGTTCGGGGACCTAATGAGACACTATAGCTAGTCGGTCAGGGGATTGTGGGTTCACTTCTGACTGAGGTGTGAGGAAGGTCCAACCTCCCATCACCAACATCCTATTTTCTTGTGCATAGTTCTGTATGTGGCTGTGCAGAATCCCCACAACAGTAGTAGTATGTACTATATCCTTTCAAAAATAGTCAAATATCTGGTTGGGCATTTTGTTGGTGGTAATTGTCAAAGCCACAAGATTAAGAAGACTAGAAGAGGACAACCCAAAGGACTGGACTCAGTGGCTAGAGCTATTGGTCAATCTGAGTTTTATTCAAAACCGTAAAATAAAGAGTGGCAAACTGGGCAAGCTTAGCTACAGACAGACTAATAGTAGTAGTACAGAGAGTCATAGCAGAGGCAGTTAGAACTTAGAGGCAGGGATAACCAGAATTTAGAAACAGATAGTCAAGTCAAGATCAAAGAAGCTTTTGTAAAAAATAGAATTAGGAAGTGGAACCAGAATTAATAGTTCAGAAAAAATAAGGTGCAGTAAAAGTTATGGAAATATAATTGTTAATATTAAGCACTGGAGGACTTACTGGGGCCAGTAGCAGGGCCCTCGGTACAGGAGCGGTCCTCTGGTTGTCCCGCCGACTCGGACCCCGTCTTCTTGCCCCTGGGTGCTGCAGATCAGTGATCATGTAAGATATAATAAAGAAAGAGACAAACATTAATGATTGCTGTGAAACAAATAAATTATTTAAAAAAACGCTCAAAAAACGTGTCTTGTGGATCATGGCCTCCTGGATGGTCTGACCATGTTCCGCAGGCCTGGATGCCATGATGACTATTGCGCACGTTATTATTGGATGTTGTTCTTTCGCCCTTTGTTATTGCCAAGTGATTCTGCAACAGTCTGCATATTCTGTTGCTCACCTTTTCTCCTGTTCCCTTTTGGGCTCAGTCTGAACAACAGTTACAAGGTCGAATAACAACCCCCTGGTTTATACTGATTTGGCCCGTCCCTCGCACCTAGACATAACACTTGTACAGCTGCCATCGAGAAATTAGTGTGCTTTTAATAATGCGTTTGCTTGCTCTAAGAGAGCACTTGGAGACGACTTTTCCAGTGAGAGGAGCTGTGATTGTTTGCTGATGTAGTCTTGCATCAAGGGACTGAGGTATGGGGGTTCGCTAGTCAAAGCCCAAAGGTCTTCTATTATTATAATAAACTGGCTTCCAGCACGGGGAGGGTGGTAATGTTAGTTAGACATATATCCACTGCTTTATGAGATGCTTTCCCCGTTCGTATTTTATGGAGTAGTAACTATGCTGATTATATTGTTATTATGTATTATGCTACTAGTACTGACACGTGTACTGTATCTTAGAGCACGTAAGTTGAAATAAACATTTTAACCTATACAGTGTCTCTTCATACGCATGTTGTGGACAGGTACGAATGTGACGAAAGAGTGTTCTTGCCTCTGCGAGTCCTGAGAGAGAGATACCGTGTTCTGGGTTGTCTAAGCATTGGTACATTGGTGCTAATGGGACGCTAAGGCTAGTTGGGTTGGGGTTTTGGGTGCTAAGGTTTATGGTTGGCTCACCACTATATTCCGAGGTCCTATTATCTTGTGCATAGCTCTGTATGTGCAGAAACCTTATGACATGGCGCGACCAACAAGTGGGGCAGCTTACTTGCGAGACACTTGAGTAGTACTTGTGCTTGTCCACACAACCCTCACGTACGCTTCCGGAAGCGTGTGTGATGGTAATACCTCCTATATTACAGTTATTGTAGGTTCTTTCAAGCTTGAAGTTATTAGAAAAGGTTTTTCTTGATTAAAACCCTACTTGTGCTGCCTCCTGTTAGTTTGTCGAAGTATTTTAGCCGTAAAATGGCTGTTCAAATTGCGGCGCATAGCCGCGGAGCACTCCGAACACACTTACGGGCGTATGGAGTGCCAGATGCTGGAGTCGAACTGATCTTTGTGGTACAAGCCGATCCGGCTTACCACTTTGAGGTGTTCTACTCATGGGTAACTTTTCCTGCAGTGGATGGGACTGACGATTTGTTCCATGAATATACAGCCACCGCAGTTCCTAATAATTATATACCTTATTCTTGTCTTGCGGTACCGCTCACGGCTTGGCAACACCGTGTTTGGTTTAATGGCGCCTTTCCACAACCGACTACCACGGTTCGTTTAGGCCCCTTATCTATTGATGGGGCCACTTGGCCTGTTTTGGCCGGGTACACCCCACATCCGCGATATATGACGATACCAGTCGCGGAATTGCGTAACATGTATTCGGCTTTAGTACGAGTGCATCGAGCCTTAGTGCAATATGTTACAGGCAACATCCAGGGAGCCCCTCCTGGAGTTGCCGGCCATCCAGCTGGTGCAGCCGGAGTAACCATAAGTCCTGTCATGGTGAACTCTGTGATGGGCAAACGTCCACAACATAAGGATGATTTCCCTTATTGGCTTGCAGAAAAATTTGATCAGTTGGAGGCAGTTTTTCCACATACATCTCCAGTGGATAAACATCGTATTTTGACGATTAGTTTGCCAAAAGACTTAATTCCCGAGTTGACAGCATGTGACAACTGGGGTAGAGTATTCGCAGCAGTATATTCTAAATGTTTTGGTACGCCTTCCATGACAGTTCTCCCCTCTGTAATTAAAAAAGTACAGGATGAACACGGCCCTGAAGCGGCGGTAGAATTAGGGATGAGACTAGTGGGAGTGTTTGAAGTAGTAGCTGAACTGATCCTTGCGAATGTCAAGGGCGATGCAGTGAACTTTCAAGTAGCGAACGCTTTGGCTTTGGTCCCAGAATTGGACAAGCCTCGCGAATTACCGAAAATTATTACCCAGGCTTACAAAACTATTGGTAGAAACAGCCTGGGTAACAAGCCTTTTGCTAAACAGCAAACACAATCGCAACCACAACAGCAACAAACCAAATCTCAATCTGAGAAAGATGAGAAACCAGTCTTCACTAAAAAGAGCTGGAGGCTGAAAAAACAGGGTAAGCAACAGACAAAGCCGGGATCGCGAGGCGCATCCCCGGTTTCAGTTTCTTCTGAACGTACTTATGATTTACGCGATAGAGCGAGAATTAAGTCTCCGGATAGGTTTCAGATCCCTGATACGCGTTCTCCTCGTTCTTTACAGGCACAGACTTCGTCACAGGCCGGTGGAGGAGACCGCCAGGATAGAGGAAGGGCCCGTGAGGCCCCACAGGGACGAGACCAGCCTCGACAACAAGTCAGAGGAAAAGAAGAAGACGCTCAACGTTTTCGACCACAATTTCAGAAGAAGAAAGTTGCCGCTGTAACAGCTAAATATGCCACAAACGGTGAGAACGAGACTCCTGAATTGGACGTGGGCAGTAACCCTCCTAGACAGCGCCGCGGAAGTAACCATAGTGCGGGAGGCGCTACGTCCTCATATGGAGGCGACAGCAACTGAAACATTCATTACTGTTGAAACAGCAGACACCAGAGTGGCACCCCTGACAGACTATTTAATATTGTCCTCCAAATTGAAGGTGATATACAGCGAGTAATTAAAGGTATTTTTTGGGAAAATCTGACCTCTTCATATGATATTTTATTAGCAGAGGCGGATTGGCCACCCCCATTCGTACTTACTGCGCGTAAAGGGGAGGAGGTAATCCTTCCGAGCTTTTCTAGACATGTCCCAAAGGACAAAGCAAAGGCTCTTGCAGCAGAATGGGCTGTGTCCCTGGCTCCAGCGTTATTCCGCAATCACGTGGGTTGGGACGAAGAATCTCCCCCCATGAAATACCTTTGCGATCGTTGCCGCAGCCACAACCCCAATATCCCATAAAACGTGAAGCCAAAGGCCCCGTTTCCGAAATTCTGACACAGTTGGAATATCAGGGAGTAATTGAACCCTGTGTATCACCTATGAACAATCCCCTTTTCGCGGTTTCTAAACCCGATGGATCGTACCGTTTAGTATTGGATTACCGGCATTTGAACTCTCATTGTCGGACCTTTGCGGTGCAAAATACCCATAGTTCTGCGCTTGTAGACAGTCTTGTTCGTAAAAAATACAAAACGACCCTTGACCTTTCAAATGGATTCTACACGCACAACTTAGCCCCGGAGAGTGGCCAATGGTGTGCCTTTACTTCCGGTGGTAAAATGTTCAAATTCAGGCGTCTTCCTATGGGGTACAAAAATAGTCCAGGAGTGTTTGCCGCTCGTGTTGTCTCTTTATTAGACGGCATAGATCCAGACGCCTGTTCGTATGTGGATGACATTTATCTGACAGACGATGAATTGTTTCCGCATCTGACGCGAGTGGACCGCATTATTCTTGAATTTGCGGTTCAGGGATACAAAATTAACTTTGCAAAATCCCATATTGCTGAGTTTACCGTTTTGTTCTTGGGCTATGAGCTCAACAATGAAGGTAAGGGTTTAGCCCCCATTTTCTGGAGAAATGTGCACTTCTGTGCCCTCCTACAAATCTGAAGAAGCTTCAGTCTTTGCTGGGTTTTCTGAATTTCGGACGTACATACATTCCCGAATATGCCCAGCGTATCAAGCCACTGTATGCCTTGATACAGCCTACTTTTTCGAAGTCTTGCTGGCTTCCGGAGCATACCTCCATTCTGCAATCACTGCAGAAAGACCTTCTTGAGTCTAAATACCTTTTGACGCGTGATAACCACACAAACTTGGTGATTAGAATCATTCCAGGGGCAGTGGGCTTCACGTATTTAACCTTTAATGAAGGAGACACAGTACCTATCGCATACAAGTCACATCTATACACCTCTGCAGAAATGCGGTTCTCATCTGTGGAGAAAGTGCTAACAGCAGTGCAAATGGCGATCCTGAAGGAGCGCGCACTGGCACAGGGAAAACGCATTCTGGTGGTGACACCCTATCCTGCCCTAGAGGCAGTGACTAAAGCAAGTGTTCCGAACTCTAAAGCCTTGCACCCCCGTTGGATTCAATGGGCAACATCGTTGACATCTCCGGATGTCACTTACATTTTCGACTCTTCTCTCCAGACTCAGGAGTTTTTACAGTATGAATTCATTCATCCTCCTCCTTTGTCCTTATTGCCGCTTGAGGATTACGACTGTGTAATCTACACCGATGGTTCGGCACAACCGGCCACGGGTTCCAAGCATGCTTATTCAGCCGCATGTGCCATTGTTGCAGGTACGTTTGTGAACGGAAAGTTCAAATCCACTGTGGTGCATACACAGGCACTCGGGGACAGTACCGCACAATTGGCCGAGTTGCGTGCCTTGGTGCTTGCGCTTGAGTTCGTAAATCCTGATGTGACCACTTTAATCGTGTGCGATTCTTACTACTGTGTTCAATCATACAATGACAATCTGTTCTTTTGGTCGCAAAATGACTATAGAGACGCTAAAGGCAACACAATCAAGCATAAAATGCTTTGGGTTAGGGTGGCAGAATTACAAAGACGTCTGCCACTCACACAGGTGGTTCACACCCTAGGCCATCAGCAGGTGGGCGCACACGCTGTTGGTAACAGTCTGGCAGATGAAGCTGCCAGATCAGCAGTACTCACGTGTTCAGTAGCAGCAGTTACTAGATCCATGTCTAGAATAGACACTGATATCTTGGCAGCTATTGCTGCAACAAAAGAAGGAATTAATTACCCTAGAGGTTTCCCTTCTAAATATTCTTACCAGATAGGTCCCGATCAGGCTCCTTATGTAACAATACCTAACGTTGGGGTTCGGCTGATCCCCAACGCGGACCGCAGACTTTCCTTGATGGCAGCAGCACACGAAGGCATGGCTTCGGCGCATGCTGGTGTGTCAGCGACAATTTCCATTTTGCAGCAGCGTTACTGGTGGCGTGGTTTATACAAAGATACACGTACTTATGTGCTTTCCTGTGACGTTTGTCAACAGATCAAGCCTTCGACAGTCACAAGACCACCGCAGACCTCGCTTGCAATTTCGAACAGACCCTTTGGGTGTGTTTACTTGGATCACTGCGGTCCATTTTCTTCAGACACTGCCTATAAATATATCTTAGTGGCAGTGGACTCGTGCACACGGTTCATCTGGGTCTGGCCACAACGGAGTGCTGACGCACGAAATGTCATTAGGGATTTGCGAGTCTTTGTGGGAATTTTTGCATGCGGCACCTTCCATTCTGACCAAGGTCCGGCGTTTGCCTCTAAGGCTTACAAGGACGCAATGGGCTCCTTAGGGGTGCGGGTGAAATTTTCGTCTCCGTATAGGCCTGAGGGCAACTCTATCGTTGAACGAATGAACCGTGACTTAAAGCAATCCTTGACAGCTAGAGTTATAGGTACTGGCAGGAACTGGCTGGCCCACTTGTATACTGTTCAACGTGCACTTAATAATCTCCCTAGAAGGCCTCTGGGTGGGCGGACCCCTTACGAAATGCTCTTTGGCATACGAATGTTTGTGCCTGACCTTGATGGTCTAGACATGGCGGCGCAATCCGCCAAGTTTGATGTAGATAACCATTCTACTATGTTACAGGACTTACAAGAAGCCCGAGACAAACTTGCAATTGCACATTTGCCTTCAGCCACAGACCCTGCTTTGCAGATTCCGGTTGCCGGCTGGCTTCCGAAGATTGGCGACCTGGTACGAGAGAAGGTGGAGAACAAAAAAGAATTCGGCCCCTCTTTTCGTGCACCGGTTCCAGTCCTGGGCTTGAAGGGAACACGTACAGTCATCTTACCACCGCTTCCCGGTCGCAAGGAAAACAGATACATCTCAGTAGAAAATGTCAAGCTACAACATCTGGCCGATCCTGAATAGTGTCACACCAGCGGTCTCTTGTCCTGCCATTTATCGGACATGTATCCGCGGCACGCCTGCACGAACAGTCACTGATGTTACCATGGAGATGGTCGATTTGCCTGAAAATATATTTGAACCCCCTGCATCCCCCTGCATTGATGAGGACGAATATACTTATCCCGCCACAGAGTCGGTGGCACACCAACCAACAACGCCACTGAGCCCGACACGTTATTCCTTTGACTCGGATTCCAACTCATCAAAGGCCCCGTCCAAGTTTAGTCTTTTTGTATCATGGTTCAGAGACAATTTTTTGATTCCACCTTGGACATATATTTGGATGGTACTTTTCTTGGTTTTTTTGTTCATGTCCATTGGCTTTGTCACGGTGTTTTTTCTACTCATCAATGGTCACTATTTACCTGAACGCTCTGCTGTGAACAGTGTGGCTGGGACTTTGGCTCCACATTCCTCTTCACACATCATGAAGCGTGACCACACATTTGTGAACATTTCAGCGTTTCCAGTTGCAGATGGCATCGTATGGGATGCGGTAAACTTTCAAATCCATGGCCCGACGGAAATTATTAATGTACCAAATGTCCTTCGAGTCTCGATGGGTGATGTAGTAAAAAGTAATATTCATTCTGATGATTGGGATGTGCATGCCGTTGAAGCATTGTTTGCTGATTTAAAATATTATGCTTCCTTTAATGCTGAGGACTTGTATATGAATTCTGCGAATTATGCCGATTTGTATTGCTACCAGCATTGGGGCAATCATTTTCTCCACAAACCGAGTGCACTACGTGGCCCTGTTACTTACACCCAATGGGAACATTGTCCAAACCCCATACCAGGTAGTTCCCAAACTCTTCGAAATAAATTCACCTATTTTACTGATTTTAATCGATCGAACCCTGGGTCATATTATTTTAAATTAAAAACTCCATTGACTCAGAAAATAATGTTCACCCATACTAAATTATTATATTCGGGTTCCTTTTTGAGCGCCTTGGCAGTGGGTGGTTATGAATATTGGAAAGACACAGTGAATTTGAAATCAATTTGGGGTTCGAAGCCATGGCAGGTGCAAGGCACTGAGGCCTTGCACCGTGCTTGCCTTATCCCAGCCCAAATTCTATTTTTAAATGCTTCCATTTATCAGACCACGTGTTGGGGGTTGGCTACCGTTAAACAACTAAATGCGCCAACCATCCCATCCTTGTCGAGTCTGCCAAATGATAGTTTGCATTTTAATATGTCCCTTATGGCGTTACAGGCTCAGTTTCAGAATAATTCCTTTAACGTTTCTGCACTGATACAGTCACCCTGGTTGGCATGGCCCATATCATCTAATGCATGCCAACTGCGTTTTCATGGCACAGTTCCTGGCTACATACAGGACAAGCCTGATCCGAGATTTACTGAAACTCGTACTGTGACCACGTATTCAGTTGGTAAATTATGTAAACAATGGTTACAACATTCGTCCTTAGACTCTGTTAAGAACCATTTATCCCTCCTATCAGGCACTATTGACTTATCTGACTTTATCTTGGGACCTCGTGGTCCCCGACCGAAGAGATTCATTTATGAAGCGTATAATGAGCTCTGGAAGCTGTCACAAATGGAAGCTGCTTCCCGTCTTAGAGAAATAGACCAAGCAAATTTGGAAAAGGTGCTTGCTGTTGTTGACAATAGTATAAATACCCTGTCTTCCCGCATTTACACATTAGACAATATTGTATCCTCTGTTGTTGATATTGTACAAGATGATGTCTCTATGTTGTATCATGGTCAGAATCAGTTGCGCTCAGTGATGCAGTTTGCATGGACTTTGCAAACTCTTAAGTTGGGTAAAGTTCCTTGGAATTTGTTAAACACCACTGCCCTCTTTCTGCCTTTTAATTTGACTAACAAACAGCAGTTCATGTCCATGAAAGATGCATCTTACACTTTGTTACATATTGAAAAAGTGGATCCTTTACCGTTCTCAGTAGCAGAACTAGATTCTGCGGTATGGCTAGTTCATGGGGTTATAGCTTTACCTTTTTCCCTATTTGAGTTCAGTTCGTGCATGAAGCATTATCCTGTGGGCCGTTTCCAGCCTTTGGGTGGTGCTTTCCTGCATGAACTTTGGTCCTTGCCTTTCATGTATAAATGCCTTAGAGATGGCAAGGAAGTATTTCTCACGGGGGAGTCTTGTGATTCAACTGTGGGTCATTCGCTTATTTGTAAACATATTAAATTGCACGGGGCTTGTAGCGTTTCAGTTCCAAATCTTGCATGTGTCCTGAAGGGTATTCCTGCTCCTGCTATTTCTCCTACTTTTACTTTGCTTACCAACGGTAGCTATTTGCTTTTAAATAACGAAAATTGTTGCGGCCTGCAGGCCGGCATTCCGTATATTGTTACAGTCTCGCACAGAGTTGTCTGCTGCAAGAATGTGCTTTTTCCTCCCCCTCACGACATCGTTGATAGCTCTATTTGGCCTTCCATTCCTACCATGGAGGCAGATTTCTATAAGTTGAGCAGAATAAAGGCCCTATTATTGAATGAGGAGGTTATGCTCACATCCGCCCGGGAGACATTCATTCTCCAGGTGGCGAGCACCCACAGTGAAATACAGGCCCTTTTGAACACTGACCTCCCCAACATTTTGGGGAGTTAATTCATCGTATTTTTAACGCATCAAACACCGAGGGTCTGGTGCACTTTTTTAAGGTTGTGGGGTCTGGCCTCGTGTCCACCTTTCAAACTGTTTTCGGTGTGATACCGGCATTCATTCATTCCATTTTTTCTAGCGTCTTTGGTAGATTTCCATTAATCCTCGCTTTGGCGGCCGGTGTCTTGCTGTTGGTCTGTTTTCTGCGCAATGGCTGCACTCCACTGGGCCCTTCTCGATCCCGAACGCCTCCAGCTGCTCCGTGAGCGACTCCTGGTTGGCTTCGATGTTCTGCCCTTGGCAACTATCAGTGTGTCCTACACCCTTTCCTTTCGCTTTGCGTATTTCACTTGCGTGCAACCTGTGATGTCTTGCATCCTATGTCCGATTACATGGACCATGGATTACTGCCTCTCCAATTCGTCATTGTCGGTACCGGATTTTGTTCGGTTGGTGGGTCCCTTAGAGGCCCATGAACGGGACTGTTCCGCTGCTGGTTTTATGATGCGTGCGGCTGCACTGGGGATTTTGGCACAATGGGATATCTGGGCGGCTGCTCAGGACCTCCTACAACAAAGTTACATTGAATATCACGCAAGCTGTCCCGCATTGCTTTTGGATGCTCCATACTCTGAAGAACATTCCTGCAGCTTTGACCTGTTGGACTGGATGGCGTCTACATTTTTTGACGATTCCAATGATGTCCTGTTGGACGGTATAGCGTTTTTCTGCTCATTCACATTTTTGGATTGATTGACTTGCCGTTAGTTCTCAGTAGACAGCCTCAATTCTGCTCAGGTGTTTGGAACTCTGTCTTCGTTTTTGTTTCGGCCGATGGACTGTCCAGGGGAGGGTGTCTTGTGGATCATGGCCTCCTGGATGGTCTGACCATGTTCCGCAGGCCTGGATGCCATGATGACTATTGCGCACGTTATTATTGGATGTTGTTCTTTCGCCCTTTGTTATTGCCAAGTGATTCTGCAACAGTCTGCATATTCTGTTGCTCACCTTTTCTCCTGTTCCCTTTTGGACTCAGTCTGAACAACAGTTACAAGGTCGAATAACAACCCCCTGGTTTATACTGATTTGGCCCGTCCCTCGCACCTAGACATAACACTTGTACAGCTGCCATCGAGAAATTAGTGTGCTTTTAATAATGCGTTTGCTTGCTCTAAGAGAGCACTTGGAGACGACTTTTCCAGTGAGAGGAGCTGTGATTGTTTGCTGATGTAGTCTTGCATCAAGGGACTGAGGTATGGGGGTTCGCTAGTCAAAGCCCAAAGGTCTTCTATTATTATAATAAACTGGCTTCCAGCACGGGGAGGGTGGTAATGTTAGTTAGACATATATCCACTGCTTTATGAGATGCTTTCCCCGTTCGTATTTTATGGAGTAGTAACTATGCTGATTATATTGTTATTATGTATTATGCTACTAGTACTGACACGTGTACTGTATCTTAGAGCACGTAAGTTGAAATAAACATTTTAACCTATACAGTGTCTCTTCATACGCATGTTGTGGACAGGTACGAATGTGACGAAAGAGTGTTCTTGCCTCTGCGAGTCCTGAGAGAGAGATACCGTGTTCTGGGTTGTCTAAGCATTGGTACATTGGTGCTAATGGGACGCTAAGGCTAGTTGGGTTGGGGTTTTGGGTGCTAAGGTTTATGGTTGGCTCACCACTATATTCCGAGGTCCTATTATCCTGTGCATAGCTCTGTATGTGCAGAAACCTTATAACAAACGTTTTAGGAAACAATAATTGCAATAAAATTGACCTATCTAACCCGATCGACTACTGGCATGCGGGATTCACGGACCGTCTACTTATTTATGAACACTAATCCAGTGTTCCATTCTGATTGATTCGAATCCAGAACACTAACTAAGCCTAAGTACCACCTGACCTAGCCCACCTATTCCAGACGGGCCAATTGTTCACTAAGTCTCCATTTCCATTTTTTTTAGCCCTCAAAAATGCATAGATGAGATGGAGGACACATGCATAAATTTGTGCATACACCAAATTGTTGGTTGGTTGCGTCTGATGTTCTGCTACTGACTGACACTGCTAAGCCTACCACTCACTAAACAAACTACAAAAGGTTCTACTAAGGACTGGGGTAAGCAGCACTCAGTGACAGAGGATGCGTCAGGCAGACCGCTAAAAAATTATCAACTAATACTAACTAAACCTAGTATCAATCCATCCACCACTATTTGACAGGAGGACAAAGGAAAGACTAGAGTCTCTCTAGCAATAGCATTACCTAACTTAAGTTCTCTAAAGTAAACTCTTACATAATAATCAGCCCAAGCGAGCGCAAAGTTGCAAACAAGTAAGAGTAGTGCCGAGCACCTGTGTCCTACAATCACAGAAGATTTTGAAACGTAATTTACCTGCAATGTAAGCAGCAGTATTCTTGTTATTCGTAAAAAAATTATACACAATACTTATACTACTATATATATTAGCTACTCACCAAGGCCCACGACCTCGACACCTAGCAGGTCCAACAGGTCCTGCTCCCGGTCCAGGATGGCTGACCACCGGTGGGCCAGCTGGTTATGGGTGTGCCGGACCCCTGAGCAGCGAAACACTGCCCGGCGCACCTTCGCCCACTGCCGCCTGCTGCCAAGGTCAAGGGGAGGTGGCGCTGCACAAAAAAAACAAGGGCGGCCACCTCTGGCTCGCTAAAAAGCTGCCGGGCTTGCACCCCTGCAGGGCGCAGTCTGCCGCAAGGCAGGCAACTCTTGGGCGCACGCGCCTTGCCCTTGGAGCCGGTAGTGCTGCTACCCTTCGCCATGGTTCTGGGGTGTGTGGGAGGAGGCGGAAAAGAAAAGTTAGAAGGAAAAAATAAAGTTAGGGGAAGAAGTAGGAGCTTAAAGAAGGAAGTAATATAAAACAGTAGAAAAGTAAAAAAAAACACAGTAAAAAGTAGAAATAAATGCAAAATATAGACTTAGGCACAGAGAGAGATAGATAATAAATAAATAAAAATTGAAAAAACAGTGTAAAAAGCTAAGGATTGCAAAGATTGAGGGAGGATAGAAAAGCAGGCCCAGAACCATAGCATAGAGTGAAAAACAACATGTCCGCGCCCATCACGACCGCGTGGGTAAGTTCGCGCGATATTTCTTCCCGAGCACGCAAAAAGCGTTGCGAACACGTACGACGCGTTCCCGAACATGAAATGCGCATCGCGAGCACGCTATACGCGACCCGGAACAGGAAATAAGGCATCGTGAACGGGCGGGACAAGTGAAAAACAAGATGGCCACACCCATAGGCGACCGCATGGGCAAGTTCGCGAGATACTATCCCCCGAGCACGCAAACAGCGTCCCGAACACGCACAACGCGTTTCCGAAGAAGAAAAACGCATCGCGAACGGGCGTGACAAGCAACTACGCACGCTCGCGTAGCTACGCGTAGCGCTTTAGCGTCTTCGCGTAGCTTTACGTAGCGCGAACTACGCCCAGATTTAAACACCATATACTTGATTTTGATATAATTTATTTTCATGCAATATCTTTTGCAGTAAAGCCTAAATCTTTCCAGGAGAATGCATAAGCCCATTGGGGGCTTTGAAAGGAGTGTGTCATCTGTAAATAATAATCCTGGAACCAGGCATGTTTTGTAAATCATTCTCCCAGTCCATCAGGTATCCAATACAACCATTAATAAACAATAAGAAGAGGGTAGTTGTCAGGACACATCCCTGGCAAACACCTCTTCTAACAAAATTGTCTGTCTATATCTGTTGGATCAGTAACAAAAGTACAGGAGAAACCCCCATCTTGACCAAGAACTCCCATAATTTAACCCCCTCCCCCTGTAGGGGGTTACTAGGTAAAAGGCAGCACGCAGGCTTACAAATGAGACATACAGGGAGCCCTGATCCATGTCTACAGATTTCCATTTTATAGTCAGGAACCATAGGACCTGGTCAACCGCACTTATCTTGGCTTTAAACACAGCCTGGAAGTGCTTGTCATATGGCTTGCACCTCATCTGTAAAACTGTGCATTTGTCGGACAACATAAATGTCAGGATTGTGCCAGACTGATTCCATGCACACCCTCAAGATATGTTGGCCTGTTTCCCTGCTAGCCCACAGTGCACCATATGCATGCACCCTAACCTCACAGGGTAACAAATGTGTGTGCATCCTCAGAAAAAGACAACACAGAGGGGCATATTCACAAGAACGTGTGATAACCACCGCAAGTTTAGCTTAACGCAACTTTGCACATTGCAGTCTATCGCGGGAAAACATTGCCGTGTTAACGTAGCATTCTCAACCTGGCGTCACCATGCGATAGTCCCACAATAACGCGTCAAATGACCGCGTTAAAAATAACGCGACGCCGAAAAAATGAGAAACAACAATGCGAATAAAGTTGCGATGAGGCCAACCTCGAAAAAAAAAACAGCGACAACCAGCGATAGTCCTGCATTCCCACGCGTCTGGCGGGAAAATGCACCATAAAAGCTGAACAAGAAAAACACACCGTAAACAAATCAAACTGCTCACTAACATGGATGCACCCGGAACCCGTGCCCAGGTCAACGCGAACCCCACAAGCCCCACAGACCACCAGCAAGGAACCCCGGGGTCGGGGAAGGCCAAGGAGAAGAGGAAGAGGAAGACGGGGTACAGTCCGCAGGAAAACCCGATCGTTGTCACGGAGGTGACAGAGCACCAACAACAACTGTCAGTCACCACCACTGTGTCATTGCCAATACAGACGGCAAAAAATGCCATCCCATCGTGAATGCAGTCGGAGTGCCGAGGAGGCCAAGATGCGCTGGCACGATGTCAAAAGCCAAACCAAGCAGAAACCCGCTGCCAACAGGAAGGCGGCAACGGCGAATGGAGGTGGGAGCCCTGCGCCACAGGAGGAGCTGAAGCAAATGGTGGCCACAGTCATTACTGTGGAGACGGTGCAAGAAGTCTGGAGTCCGCACCCTGCTCGCCATGACCTGACACAACATCAACAGGGTGAGTAACGAACAGGGACTGGGGGTACGGGCACAATGGCACACATGCACAATGACGTGTAGCACACCACACACCCACAACGACCCTGGGTCATGTCCCTGATACTCGTGGCACACTGCAGCACACATACAAACATCAAGTAGGCCCCCGTACACCATGTGCCCGAAGGGGTCCCACCCCACACAACACCAATTCAACAACACACACATGCACCAGTGCGAAACACAGCAAAGATGCGTATGCGAGAGCCACACTGACAACGCAAGTGACACCACATGACGAGCAGCATGGCCGGAGTACAATCACCATGACACTGTGCACGCCACAAGACTGAGGTGGCTGATTGTGGACCACATCCGGAAGGAGCAGGTCACACTCTGACACATCCACGTGCACAAACAACCACTGACTTCAACAATACATCTGCAGACAAACAATGCACAAGAGTACAAAAACCTTCCAAGAGCACAAATGACCCAAGTCGCCAACATCACAGCACCTCAAAAGCACGAAAGCCAAAGGCACACCGCCTCCAAGGGATAAGGGGCAGCAAAATCACAGCTGCAGGTGCGACTCTCACACAATGCAGCACACACACATAGCAATCACAGCACATCCACATGGACGACAATGTGGGACACAGTGCAACACTTACACTGCAGAACAGAGGACACAAATGGGTCCGCCTGTGCATAGAAAATGGCCAATCACATCTGACATAGCAGGAAACTGTGAGATGAAAATGTACGTGTACAACATCACCCACCTCATGTAGTCCAAATGTCCACTATCACGCATCAAATAGTCCGCTCCTCCCAAACAGTCACAATGTACATTGTCATGCAGTCTGTATGTAAACTCGAACAATGCGTCAACATACATGCCAACACAATGTCAACAAGCATCTCCCCTTCACATTGCAGAGGGACAAACAACACCTCCAGCAGAGCAGACCTGACAACCCATCAGTGATGCTGAAGAGGACCTCCACTCTTCCGACACCGACGCCCCCCAACAGTCCATGGACATCCCAGGCAATAGAGCTCCAGGAGCTGGGCAGCACCGCTGCATCGAGGATACACCACCCCCTGCACGGACAACACAGCTGGACGCACCCACCACCCTGGCTGGCTCCCAGCAGTCCATCTAAGCACACATCCCATTCCAAGGCCAGCGGTCAGACTGCCAGAAGGGGCTGGCCGAACAGGTGCGGATGGGGTACTACCTCATGGAAGATGAATTAGATCACATACGTGGGTGTCCAAGTCCCATCAGGGACCACCTACACTCCCCAACGGAGACCCACACTGCGACAGAGACACATGTCTTTGCACATTTCCAGTACTGAACCACACCCAGAGCCACGGGATAATAATCCACACCCCCACGCTGGACTGGCGTATGCCGGCCCAGGTCACTCCTCTTATGTATTGAGTGGGGGATGACAAAGCTACATGCGCAAAGTCTCACCCGCTGCCTGCGGTGACAGGGCTGCGTCCTCTGTACACAGCACAATGTAATGTTGTAGGGCCCGGGGCCCTAATGCATACATCATGAACACACAGACACACTCAG
Source organism: Calotriton arnoldi (assembly GCA_963921515.1). NCBI lineage: Eukaryota > Metazoa > Chordata > Amphibia > Caudata > Salamandridae > Calotriton > Calotriton arnoldi. The sequence continues at coordinate 1,077,017 of CAWUFW010001960.1, read as the reverse complement.
ATAGTTCGTTGAAATGGCTACGGGCACGTGCGCTCGACACCTTTATTGGCATGGTCACATGTACAGTGATGCATGTGCTGGATGTGTGTGGGGTGAGTGTAAGCCAGCCCTCATGGAGTCGTTGATGCTGGCAACAACTTGAACAGTGATCACAATAAAAGCAGAAACAGAAAACACCAGCATAACAGAAACAACTGTGAAGCATCATGGTGGTAGCCAGAGAAAGTACAGTGTGCACCCAACATGCAAGCAGAATGGTCCATCATTTGTGGTGCATTGAGTCAGTGGCACCTGAAGAGCTGAGCAGGGTATCAAGCTGATGATGGCACACACGACAGGTGTGAGCAACTCTGATAGTCCGGCAGTAAGACACTTCCGACTCTGGCACCTGTTGTTTGGAGTTGGTCCTGGCGGTGGTGGCGTGTGCATCCTGCGGTGATGCGATGTCCGGGCAGGTCAGGATTCGATTTGATGTGTGAGCCCAGGTGGACCGCAGTTGAGGCCGGAGGCAGCAGACAGCGCAGGGCCACAGACACATGGCCTTGATGACCCCCAGTCCATCGACCCAAAGGCCATGCAATATGCTACCAGACAGGGGCCATAACTTGAGCTGCACAGAGTTAGTTGCCCCGGATGCACTGCCACCGGCACAGGCACACCGCCATGGGACGGTGACTTGCGGTGCAGTGAGATAGGGCCACGCGAGGTGAGCGGGTCCTCGTCGATGTTGAAGGTGAATGTAGCGGAGGTTTGCGGGGGACAGTGTAAGGTGTCCTCCAGGGCATGATGCAGAGGGCAGAAGCCGGCCGGAAGTGGCAAATGGAGGAGTTGAATGCTACAGCCTCGTTTTTGCCACAAAGTTAGTATCACCGACATGATGATGAAGACAACCCCCAGTCCATAGACTCAGTCGCCACCAAAGTTCAACCAGAAAGTGTCCATGGATGTCAGGGAACAGACTTAGTGGCACCGGAGCTGGAAGGGGATGCAGTCTTAGATGAGGCCAGTACAATGATATCAAGTCTGCCATAAATGAATCATGACTGAATTCCCAATGTGTGACCTACTCGACTGCAGTGTAGGCTGAAGGCGTAGTCATCAAGGGCCCACAGACATGTGTGGTTGGGATGCCATGCACATACTTTGTGTCACCACATCGAAGGGAGTATAGTGAGTTAAACTCAGCATTGATATGTGTACTCGGCCACTGTGTAATCAAGACTCAGTTCCAGATGTGTGACCTACTTGACCGCAGTGTAGGCCCAAGGCAGCGGTCAGCAGGGGCCCACAGCCACGTGTCGTTGGCCCGCGATGCACAGAGTTAGTGACACCAGAGCAGTTGTCGGCAGTGTTCGATCACCTCCGTAACGATGATCCTTTTCTCCTCCGGACTGAACCGCGTCTTCCTCTTACTCGTCTCCTTGCGTACATTGATATGAACTCCGCCATGCAGAAAACAAGACTCAGTTCCACATGTGTGACCCACTCGACCGCAGTGTAGGGCGAAGGCAGTAGTCAGCAAGGGACCACAGACAGGTGTAGTTCGAATGCTATGCACAGAGTTGGTGGCACCACATCGAAGGGAGTACAGTGATATAAACTCAGCCATAAGGTGTGTACAAATGTGTGACCTACTTGACCGTAGTGTAGTCCGGAGCCAGCGGTGGAGTACGTCAATGAGAAAGGAGTAAAGCGGGACTGTGTCGCGGAGGCCGTGATGGTCTGAGGAGGCTGCCAAGGTCCCAGGCTTCGGGCTCGGAGCTTGAGCCGGCACGTGGTGGGCCCTCTTCGACACACGCCGGTGTCGGCAGGTGAGCAATGAGGCCTGGCTGCGCAGGGGCGGGCAAGACGGGTTCGGGGACCAGCGGCCCGGGGTGCAGCAGGCGCACAGGATTGCAGGCCACACCGCTCACGGCGACGGCATCGGCCTCATGGCAGGGTGGGAGGCGCCACCCTGGAAGACACGTTGGGCATTCCGGAAGTGAACCATGCCCAGAGCTACGTGCTTTTTATTCACACCCCTACGCTGGCCTGGCGTACGCTGGGCCAGCCCACTCTGTACACGCTTACAGGGGGGGACGTCACAAGCTACATTTCCACGATCTTCCCCACTGGCTGGGGTGACATGGTTGCGTCCACTGTCCACTACACTCCAAACACCAGCAGTGCATGTAGACATGGCTATGTCTGTGGTCTGCATACTGCAGTCTGTCCAGCACATCTCCGCCACACTTGACATTGTGTACATACTCATTCATGGGCCACTTGCCTCCTTGGCACATGCCTGGTTCCCACCTCTCCCCACATTCCAGTATTGTGTGGCTGAGGTGCCATGCCGTTGATGGCTCATGTACATGGCTAACCAAGGTTGCCACAGTAAGTTGTGCTGTCATGTCTGGTGGGGGGCATGTTGTTTGGCATGTTGTATGTGATTTTGTGACGTGTGCAGTGCCAGAGTTGTGAGTTGCATGATTGTGGGGTTGAGGTGTGTGGTGTGCTCATTTAGTACTTGCCAACGAGCAGTGCATTCCCATGGGTGCCATCCTGGAAGCGCTGGTTGATGTTGGACTGTCAGAAGATGAAGCGATCATGCACACTGCCTGGGTAGTTGGCTATGACATTGGTGAGGAGTCCCCTGTGGTCCACTATTGCCTGCACGTTGATGGGATGCGTGTGCTTTCTGTTGCGGTAATTGTGTGTGGTGTTGGCAGGGGGCACAAGTGGGACAAGTGTGCAGTCGATTGCCCCCGATACGTGCGGGGATCCAGCTATGGCGTATAGTCCTTGCTTGGTCTCCAGCTGTTCCTGCGCATTGTGGGGGACGTATGGGTGCTGGAGTCCCTAGCTGGTGAGGGCATCCAGGACAGGTGTGAGGAACTTGGATGGGGCTGGCTGTGAGACTCCTCCGACTTGGGCGGTTGTTGTTTGGGAGGATACCAGAGGCCAACAGGTGCAGCACAGCCAGCAGCTTTGTCTGCGGAGGGATGTTGGTTGTCCGCTGTGTTGGTACTGTCAGCCTGTGGGCAATGATGTTCAGGATGCGGAGGATGGTTGTCCTTTTGGGCCTGTAGTGGGCATTGGCATTGTCTGGTGTTAGGTCTGTGGGGCTGGTGCCATTCCTGAAGGTCCGCTGTCTTTGTCTGCGCTACCTCTGTGGTGGTCCGGGGGGGATGGCAGTCCTGGGGATGGTGGCGGTGGGTGTTGTTGCCCTCTCGGGGCTCCGGGGTGCATGGTGAGTGGCTCCATGGCATCTGTTGTTCTTCAGGTGTGGCTGTGGGCTGGGCTCCCTTTTCTTGTGCAGGTTGACGTCCGACTTTGCACCAGGTCAGAGCAGGTGTTAATTTCCTGCTGGTAACTTGCCGTATCGCCTGTTTTGGTTCCTATCGCCGATGTGGCTGGTCGTTGAGAATGTTGCGTTGGTTGCCGGGGTCATCTGTGGCGTTGTTTTTTGGAACTACTTTCGCAGGAAAACTAGTGTTATGGGCTGTTAGCACCAGCTTGTGAATGGGGCGATAAATTTAGCACGACTTTGGATGTGTTAAAGTGCCGATAACTTGGCGATAGCTCCTTGAGAATATGCCCCAGAGTCCCTAAGAAAATCACTGTAACAGATCTTGAACCCTTTCATTTGGATTCTCAGGCATACCTAGACTAATGCACAAGAAATACTCAGCAAGGCTTTTTATTAGAGCATTGTGATTCTTGTATAAAATATTTGCGCTGCGATACTTCAATAGAATGAAACAGAGTAGAGTAATTAGCATTATGAGAATACTGGAAAAGATTAACATTTCCACTATTGTGCTAAGACAGTGAATATATGTGGGCATATAAGAACTGTATATAGTGTACTCCTACCTAGCACTCCCTAACATAGTCTTTCCTAGGGTGGGTGATCTGCCAAATCCCTGTCTGGGTGGTCTAACTCCCCATTACCTGTGGGTAAGTGTCATCAGGCTGCCTGTCTTGGTGCAGAGCAGGACGCAAGCATGTTTCTAACTGGGCCTGTCCTGACCACTTGACATGCATAAGTACCTTATTGGTAGATATGCACTCACAAGATTTTTTGAGGATTTGCTGACGATAGACCTTCCGAACATAATCAATAAGACTTAAAGGTCAGTAGGTAGGGATATTTCTAGTTCCTTTTTTAAAACAAAATTGGTATGAATTTGGCTCCATTTCAAGACCTAGCAATTGGAACTCCTGCAGCTATAGCACTTGACAGGGTGTTTATGTACGGTCCCCATATTAGGGGTCTAGAATGATACAGGTCGGAGGGTATCTTGTCAAGGCCAGGCGCTTTTTCAGCTTTTTGGGCCTGGATTGCATTGAGGGTTTTTTATAGTGTATATTCCACTGGCTCTCTCTTGTCCTCCTTGAGTACAGTAGGGGACATACGATCCACATTAACATCCACATATTATGTGTCTGAGTAAAGAGCTGAAAAATGTTCGACCCACTCCCCAGAGGATATGTGGCTTTATGGCAGAGCGTGAGCCTTACGTCCTCCATGTGTAACTAGGTGCCATACCTAATTCTGGGCGGTGAACTCCGCTCCACTCGCGGAGTTTTCTGCTCTCCGCGTTACGCAGAGCTCGCGGAGTTCCGTTAAGTTGGCGGGTGAGGAAAATCCACCTCCCGGCTAGATTTTTCCTCGTTTGCGATCGTCAATATCAAGTTGGCGAGCGCGAGCATGGAAACTCAACCTCCCAGCGAGATTTCTCAACGCGGGCAGTCAGATTTCTCATTGCGAGTGGTCGCGTATGCTCGCAACCGCTCGCATTGAGAAACTGTCCGTTCGCGTTGAGAAAGCTCCCGCTCGAATAATAAAAATCTACTCGAACGGCAGAAAGAAAGCAGGACCTGCTTGCACTGTGCATGGTGCCGTTCGCGATGATTGCACAGTGGGAACAAGCACCTGGCACTGAAAATCACTGCAGACAGCATTTATCTAACGCACTCCACCGCTTGCAGAGCTCCGCGTAGTAGGGTAGAGTTTTTCTTGCACTACGCGGAACTCCGCAAACTCCGCCCAGGCTTAGCCATACCCCTTTGACTTATTTTGTCTTTGTTGCTTTCAGCAGATCCTCCCTTATCTTATTTTCCCACTGGGTCTTGCTGATTTTCATGACGTTTGCATATCTTTGTCTGCATGCAGTTATGTCGGTCCTAACCTTACTTTAAATGGCCTTGACAAGTGCTATTTTAGCCTATCTGCAACCATGGTTAAACCATTCATGCTTTTTAGGGGGAGAATTATGATTTTTGATGTCTTTCTGAAAGAATTCTTTCACTCTAGAAAATAGATCTTCATGGACGACGATGGTCTGGAATATTGTACAGTCCTGACCCTCAAGTAAGGTTAATGCTACGCTTTATATTGTATAAATCTCTTGTATGGAGTTCACAGTATTGTATATGTCAGCCAATATCACATTGTGTTCATTTGTTGGTTAATACTATTGTTTCAGATGGGATTGCTTCTGGGCATGACATATCTCTAATTTGTGACCCCTTTAATTCTAATATAAGTGGGTGATGATCACTTTCAAAGCGTTCAATAACTTCCATATCGGCCAAGTCGTGCCTGGCATCAATCAGTATATAATCAATATTACTTTTACCCCTCTCAGATGTCGATTTAGCATAAAGATCCAATGTAAAATGGCCAGTGCAAGCTATTAAACAGTGGGACACAGCTATGTCTGCTATTTGTATAGCAGAGATAGTCATCCTCGTATTTCTCCTCGAGAGAAGTAAGGGTGGAATTCCCCAGCTTTCATTCTCATCTATGATCAGTTCTAGCATAGGAATATAAGGCTCAAAACAGGTTATAATATCTCCTGTGATGACCACAAAGTGCCTTTCCAATTGATCAACTAAAATGTTATTCAAGATTTTTAAAGTCTGAGATGCCTTGTTTTGAGGGGTAGTCCTAGTGTAACGATTTACTAGAAGTTAGGGAGTCCCATGTTCTGGTGTCAATCTAAGACTTAGTATATCTGGAGAAGCAATATAGATTTTCTTGATTGTACAACAAGTTCAGTTGTGATCCAAATGATTAGCCCTCTAGATGGTCTACCTGCCTTGTATGCTTGTGTGTCAGTACTATATGTGATGTAACCTGTTCTATAAACTTTATTACCTCTGAGGTTTCTCGAAAGAGACATATATGGTATTCATCAATAAATCTACCCCTTTCTTCATCAGCTAGTTTAGATCTGATACCAGCTAGATTCCTATTCAGTAGCACTAATGGGGTTGCTAAGTGCTATATCTTTACATTTTTACTTATTGGAGCAACCATTGTGCACAGGACAATTTCTGTGGTCAAGTTGTTTTCTTTATTGTCATTGGAATTGTAAAAATTTCCTTTTGAGTCGGGATGGATGATCTATTCACTTCCCTGGCTATGCCAGTAAATGCCTTCAGTATTGTCGAATGGGACTTTCTCTTCCATTAAGGAAGAGGGGGAGGAAGGCAGTTAATCTGAAGTAGTTGTGCCTCTTCCCATTGAGGGAGCTGCAGCCCATGACACTTCACTGCTCCTATGTATATTACGCCCAGATCTCTCTTTGGCGTCGCCTGGGAGTCTCAGCTTAAAATGAATTTCAGACACCTCTTGGGGGAAGTATGCTCTTCTAACAAAATCAGACCTTCAGCTAACTCTGAATCTATCAGCTTCACCTCAATTGATCCACATTGTATGAGCATTCAGGTACATAAGTCTTGGGTTTACTTACCAGGGACCCGCATCTGCCCAGTGTGTGGTTCCTGACCAGATGTCACAATCAACCTTGTAGCAGATGTCACTGTGGGGACATGAATCCTGGACGACACCATTGGACCTACAAAGATATGTGTGTTTGCCAGTTAACATTCCAGTTGCCACAGATTTCAGAGTTCAGTTCACAGTTCTGCACTGTTGATGGAATACATGTAATATGTCCATGTGTTTTCTGCTAACAATGTAGGCTTTTAGACCCTTTCCTGACCAGTTTTACTTACCAGTTTGTGATGGTGGTATGAATGTCTGTGGATGATGTTGTCTCCTCTATTGCCCCCCGTGTGCAACATTGCGTTTTACATGGACAATATCTTAATAAACAATAGAGTAACAATGTCTGACATTCCTAATCCAATGTAAAACTTTGTTTTTTAATGAGTCTCTGCTTTTGTCATGTACACAGTGTGACCCAATTGTGTTCGTGAACAAGGAACAGAAAGACTAGTATTCAGAGCTACTTTGGGAGGTATAAAACAATTGTGCGAGGAACTCGTGGATAACGAACCAGCTACCTTGGATGTGTGTGGTACCAAAGAAGAATCTATATCCTCATTAGTAGCTAAACAGGGAGCCATAGAAATATGTGGAACCAAAGATGGAACTGGGCCATTATTACTAATGTAGAAATTCTTCCTTCCGGTGTAGACGCAACCTGCACAGTCAAAGTTCCTGCTCCCTCTTGCAGTACCCCTTTCTGAAGACCAGGGAAGTTCTTGGAAATTAGCTTCAGTTTTATTAGAGCCTCCAGGAGGTATAGTGGTAGTAAGCATGGGATCTGCAATAATTTAGGGCCCCCCAGATAGTTTGGCTAAAGTGTCCACTACCCCTAAAATTACTTGCGTTAAATCACTTATCTCCCTTCTCAGGGCTTTAATGAGGCCAACTGCTTCTGCGAGTGTTGGGGAATTCGTGCAGCTTATTAGGCCAGCAGCACTAGGCTCCATATGAGGGCTTATCAAATGCTTACAAGATTGGTTGGATGTAGTATGGGCTGGCCGCTGAATTTCGTATCTGTTTGAACACTCCACTTTAGGTATTTCTAGGTGTCCCATGCTGTCGGAAATTGAGCAATTACTCGATTTCAGAGAAATTAATTTCACAGTAGGTTTTTGTGCATCTGAGGAGTTATTTTTCTTGCATGCCTTAGGCCTTTTCTTAAATATTTCAGCCATCTTTAGTTGAGCCCTCTTATACAAAGCATTCATCTTCAGTATACTCTCCACCTCCTCAATTAAGATGTCTATGTCTCTGGTCACACAATTCTCAGCTGCATGTCTAGGTTGTTTGGGCTGCTTAATCTGGGAGGAAGCTCCTGTGGGGCTGCTAGTTGCCTTTCATTTCCCCATAGACATAGAAGTTAATGACAATCTGAACAGATAGAGGATAATAGACCAAACAAATCACGCTCCTGTTTCTTCAATTACTAACAACAAACTGCCTAGAAAGGGAAAAAGAGAGTCGCTGTACCTTTACTTTTGCAGGTGAACAGCTGCCTCTGACCTCCCGATGCAAAACCAATTGGGGTGGCCCTGCCCTACCTTATCCTAGTTTTAATGGGCACAGACAGGCCCACCTTGGCCTGTGCTTCGGCAGAAGCGACCCTCATGTGCTCCATTCAGCAGGAGATGTGTGAGTGGTATATCGCGCTCATAATGCTGGCTCCTTCTCCTCTGATTGGCACTCAGGAGAGCAACTGTTTCTGGGGCTTGGAGTCCCCTTCAGGTACCAAAGTATCCCATGCAGTGGGAGGCGTGTGAGCACTATATAGTGCTGGATAATGTTGACTCCTCCCCTCGTTGGTGCTCATAAGCTCAGCTGTTTCTGAGGCTTGGAGTCCCCTTCAGGCACCATGGGATCTGCATGGAGGTAGACTGAAGGCAGACCAGTGGCACCAATAGGGGGAGTTTAGACATCCTTGATCTTGACAGAGGTTTGCAGAAACACAGAGTTGATAGGCCCTGGGGTAACCATGTTGGTGGCAATACAGTGTACGGCCTAGCTAAGAATGGTAGAAAACACTCACAGTTTCAGTAAGACCTTTTGGTAAAACAGGTTGCCAGGATTTGCCGCTAACAGTGGGCACATTGTGGCACCGAGGTACATTGGGGCAATTGGCCGCAAGTGAAATATGAGGAAGATTTGTGGGGTCTGTGAGGAGGTGCTCTTCTTCCTCTGTGTATGATGACCATTCTATGGAGATACTGCAACAGATCGTACTGCTACCCTTGATCCAGAAAAACTATTGCGCCCAGGGTTAATAAACTCAAAAAGACTTATTTTCACAAATTCTCTCTTCCCAATATATTCTTGTTATGAGATGCAGACCAACCACAAAGAGAAGGGGCCTTCTTACACATGGGGGTTCCTAATTAGGTTGACATTACAGGATCTCAAAGGTCCTCGGGTAGATCGAACAGTGAATTCACTCCCTGGAACAGGTACTTGACAACATAAAAGGACATGTGATTATAAAGATTGACATGAGTGACATGCAGTAGAAGATATTGTGTATGGAGAGCAGTCTGCAAGGTTTTCAGAAATCTCACAGAGATCACAGGACTAAGGGGCCAGTTTATATGTTGGTGGAAAGGGTAGTCCATCCCAACGGTGATGGAGTACCATTCCACCAACATAATGGTTCACCCACCCGTCTTAAATGTGGGTGGACCTTTAGTGTAACGATGGTGGAGACTCCTCTGTTTCCACCATGGTTACACTACTTCAACGGATCAATGGTGAAAGGGCCATCAGAGGCTGACTATATGTCTGCCCACTTAATTTAGATGGGCAGACAAACAGGTCCGTTTTTACTGCCTGTCACCACTAGCAAAATCCTGGCAATAAAGGATACTGTAAAATGCAAAATGACCCTATCGCCATGGGTGATAACTTCCATGGTGAGAGAGACTTAGGAGGAACCGCCTTGACGACAGTTTCTATCAGAGCTTGAAATGTCCACTGTGAGAAGTTGGCCTGGTATATGCTGTCCATTAGTTATAGTGGGCACCTTGCACCAGTCCAAACAACCCCTTATGGTTGATAGGTTAAAGACAACCTTTAATGAAAGCTATCCTAGTGGTAGCTATGGAGAGCAGCCTTCAGGCTAAGTCTTGAAGGAATGTAAAGCAGCTTGTTTTACCAGTCTATAATCTCTTGAGTGACCAAATGAAAGAGGACCACACCAGGTATATATATAAAATATATGTATTTAGTCTTAAACACACCCCTCTAGTCTCTTTATGAGGCTAGAGTTCAAGTACAAAAGTTACAAGTCAAATATCAGCAGTATTTAGCACAATACACGTTTGAGCCCTAGGGGCGTACCAAACCATATACTAAAATAGTGGTATAAGAACCACGACTGAGCTAGACACAAGGCCTAGAGCCTGTAGAAGTGCTTGGACCCCAAGGAACCACCCAAGGTAGTGACACAGGGTACCCACGGGGGACGCGTGCAGTGTGAGAACACAGCCGCGAGCCGCCGTTGACTTCTATGGGTAAAGTCGCGGTTGGATTTTTAAAGAAAAAGGACACTTCGGAGAGGACTTCCAGTTAACCCCTTAAAACGTAAGAGTTTCTAGGGCCCACACCCACGTGAGTACCGAAATACTCAAGTTACCTCACCCAGGGAAGCCGGGTGCATACGTGTCAAAAGGTGTCGGGAATCGTCGTCGTTTTCAATGGCGATCTCGTGGGAAGTGCTGCTGCCGTGAAGAGAAAGAGTGTCCGGTGCGATCCAAGCCTGGATCAAGGAAGAGGAAGACCTGAAAGCAGAGGGGACAGAGTCTGGGTCACTAGCCAGTGACCAGGGGCACGATAGTCGAATGCCCTCAGATGTTGGGTGCTTCAGGTGAGTTGATGGGTGCCTTGATTCTTCAGCCACGAGGTCCAGGAGGTGTCGACGATGACCAGGAGCTGGAATCGAGCTGTCCCACAAAGTTTGTCGAGTGCTGCAGTGTTGGCGACCAGATTGGACCCAACAAGCCTTGGCAACGGCAAGTCACGCGGAAATAAAGAAAAGGCTATGATGCAGACTAGCAAGGTCTGAGGGACTCACCCACCAAGGGTAAGTCAGGGCACTTCTGGAGCAACCAGAAAAGCCCAAGCAATTGAAGAGTTGCCTTCGTGGGGACCCAGAAGCCAACGGACTAGAGATTGCAAAGGAGCCTCGAGCGGTTGCACTTGGAGCTGGCCCATGGAACACTCGTGGAGTGTAGGCAAGTGATCTTTGCTGCAGTTGGTGCTTGGGGCTAGGGATACTTGGAAGCCAATGCACGGCTTCGAGAGATGTCAGGAAGTTGATGCACTTGCAAATGTGCTCGGTGTCCAGGGGTCACAGTTCCACGTTACCCACGACAGCTACGGGCCTCAGCTTTGCTGGGGACTCAGGGCAGCCTCGGAGAAGTCTGCAAATCTACCTCTGGTGATGCAAAGACTTCGGCGTCCGGCAGGAGCTTCAGCGATGCAGTCCAGGCAAATGCTTTGTTGGTGCCTGCCAAGCAGGGGAGTCACTCCTTGACTCCAAGGGAGATTCTTCAGTCCTCTAATCTTGATGTAGAGCATCGAAGGTCCAGGATTCAGCTTCAGAGTTTCGTCCAGGGATATCTAAAGTCCTAAGGACTGGGGTCCCATACTTATACTAAGTTAGGGGGTTGGACATACTCTTGGGACCCACCTATGGGAGGGTCAGGGAAGAGGGGTGGTTACACCCATTACCTTTGTCCAGTTTCATGCCAGAGCAGGGGCAGGTAGCCCCTGCAACCGGTTTGAACTGGGGTATGCACGAGGACACCAAATGTGCCCCCAGTGCAGGACTTCAAAGCACTCAGAGAGTGCACCCACCCAGCCCCAATCCACTAAGGCCTGTGTGGGAGGTGGTAACACCTCCCTGCGACAGGAAACCTATTGTCCAGGCCTCCTCTGCCGGAGTTTCAGTCAGCAGCAGGAGGCCAGACTCATGTCTGTGGCTGCAGCATCCATTTTGTGATGCCAGGGCTCTTTAAGGTTTCTACCGGGTATACTGGTGGGGACATGTCTCTACCTCTAGAAGGGTGGAATTCTACCCCCACCACCATAACTGGTGGGGGGGTAGGATTCCAAGGTGTTTGACACCAAACACGACATGTTTCCGTGCAGCCAGTCCAAAGTTAGCATTTTACCGCAAGGTTATAATGCACTTAAGAGTATATGGTCAGGCTGCACCACAGACAACCCCGGATAGGAGATTCCGAGGGCTGCAGAGGGGCTCTGCTCATGCATGGGCACCCTCTCACATATAACCAAGCACCCTGCCTTCAGGATTGATAAGGCCTGCCATAGGGGTGACTGATAGGTTTCTATGTGCAGTGATAGGTGAGGTATAGTGAACCTATATCTCTGTAAGGGTGCATGCACCACCTCACTCAGGCTGCAGTAGCAGTCCTGTGGTGTCATTTTGGAGGGCCTTCCAGGGTGGCACAATACATGCTTCAGCCCCTGGTAGGCCTCTGGGGTACCTATGCCCTGGGTACATAGTATACCATATACTAGGGACTTATAAGGGCACTCCAGAATCCAATCTGGGATGTACCTAGAGTACATGGAATCAATTTAGAGAGGAAGCAGCTAGGCTGGGGTCCTGGAGAGCAGGGCCCCAGCCAGACTAAAGTCGAAAAACAGTGATACACCAGCAAAAAGTGGGGGTAACCATAAGAGGCAGATCCTACTCTCCTACATCCACCAGCCCTATGGACATTTCAAAATGTGGTCGTTGGGATGTCTGCCTGAGTGATGGAGTAATTTACTCTGTCACCCTGGTGGAGCACAGCACAACCACCAAATTTTAAATTGAGCCCTAAGTAGTCCTGTCACTTATATAGCTGGAGAATAAATTAAATGATACCAGTGACTCTATATGTATGTATGTGTGTTTGGATATATATATATATATCCAAGCCAAACTGCCTTTACTCCACCGGTTCCTCATCGGTATAAGCAGACACGGACCACGAGATAAGTGCAAATTGTTTATTTCATTTAGTGTCGGCCATTACGCGTTTCGGTCCAGCCGGACCTTGATCACATGACAACGCTAGTATTAGCTCCCCACCCATTTAAAGTGACTAGTGCATTACGTCATTGGTGCAATGGAGGTAGGCATAGAAAACATACTTTTAGATTTCTTCCTTCTTTTTGGAATTCACATGCCTAAATGCATTCAGTAAAAACCATGGACCATACTGCTTAAAAACGGATGGTTGACCTTATCTTTCCCATACAATGATAAACATTTATAGATTCTTACTCACAATCTGTAATTTATGAATCTTCATGAAATATAAAAGAACAGTATTAAAAATATTAAAATACCATTTACAATAAATACAATACATTTCATGATAATGATTACGAATAAATATATAAATATATAAATAAATATTCCTTTAAAATGTAAGAAAGGGAATTAGGCCTAATTTTTACAGAAATCGGATTTGAATTCAAAATGTTCCCAAAATCATTTTATATTTGCATAAATGCTGCAATATAACCATATTTCATGATGGTCTGGGTCCGTATGTGTGCCCTGTCCTGGGCTCCCCAGTCCTTACCTACCAAAGCCTCCAATTGGTTTCATTAAAATACTAGTGATACCTACAAAAATATTTTTTAAAACCGTCACCTGTTTGACCATTATTTTTTAAAACCATGTTTATCATTTTCTCATTTTTCTAATAACAGTGCTTAAAGTGGTGATCCTAAAAAAAAACCATTGTATCCATGGTTTGGGTTGGTTAGGCGGCCAGTGTTTTGCTATAAAAATGTTCAATTTTTTTGTTTCCTGTTTCATATGTGTTTAACATCCTAGATCTATGGACCTATTGACCCCAAAAGAGGCTAAAATAATTCAGTAAATTCTGGTATTGTTTTAAAAAGGGAATTGACGCAGGACTGATTTTATTACCATTAAACTTCATTAAATTCCTCACATCAATTCAGGATATTTTATAGACAAGTATAAAGGTCCTCCGTTGTATTAAGACCTCCCGGGGCTTTGCTGTCGAGATTCAATATGTATCTAGTTTCCATTTTTCTAAGGTGTCCTTCCCTGTCTCCACCTCTTCTATTGATTGGAATAGAGTCAATCAGATAATATGAGAGGTTCTTTAAATTGCTTTGATGCACCTCCCTAAAATGTCTCGCAACTGGATAAGACTGGTCGTAGTTATTTATTGCTCTTATGTGTTGTAATATTCTCTTATGAGCGGGCAGCTTCGTGCTGCCCACATATTTGAGGTTGCAAGAGCATTCCAACACGTAAATGGCATATTCAGTTTTGCAGTTCAGTGGTTTATCAATTTCGAATTCTCTATCACTGAATGCTGACTTGTATGTTTTCTTATTTACGCCATATTGGCAGGCTTTGCAGTTTTTACATTTGACAAATCCATTTTGAAGCCACCATTTTCTTTGTTCTTTGACTTCAGGACTACTGCTGACCAGACTCTTATGCATGGATGGTGCTCTTTTGTATGTTACCCTTAAATATGGTGATAAAGTATCCCCTATTACCGGGTCACTTCTGACTATTTGCCAGTTTCGTTGCATTATTTTTTTAATCTCTTTTTGCTGGGCATTGTACGTTAAAATTAATCTGACTTCCGGTTTTTGAGGTTCCATAGCCATTTCATCCCTCTTACCCGTTTGCAATAACTGGGCTCTATCCTTCTTATTAACCTTGGTTATGGCTGCCTCTACGGTTTTCCTACTGTATCCCCGAGCCAGAAATCGTTTTTGCTTTCTAGTTGTGCCATCAGTAAATCAGCGGGATTGCTGCACACCCTTTTATTCTTATCATTTCCCCATAGGGGATACTTTCAATTAGGTGTCTAGGGTGGAAGCTCGTAGAGTGCAACACTGAATTTCCTGCTGTTTCTTTTCTGAAAATTCTAGTTTCCAGGTTGTTGTCTTTTATATACAGTTCAACATCTAAAAAGTGAAGGTTGGTCTCATTAATTAAGGAAGTAAATTTTAAGTTAATGTTATTGGTATTTATAGCTGTAACAAATTCATTTGCTTCCTCTACTGTTCCTTCCCATACAAAGAACAGATCATCTATGTAGCGAAAAAATACCTTCACATTTTTATCCATGTAACTTTTGTGTAGTGTCTCGAGGACCAGCTTCTCCCACCAGCCCATGAACAAGCATGCATTGCTGGGAGAAAAGCTGGCCCCCATGGCTACCCCACACATTTGTTGGTAATACGTTTTGTCGAATAAGAATACATTGTTATAAAGACAAAAACTAATCATGTTCATCAACATCATACTTTGGGCTGACAATGTACCATCCTTGGCTCTAAAATAAAATTCCAGAGCACGTAACCCATCCTTGTGTTTGATACAAGTATACAATGACACCACGTCAAGACTCATTAATAAATAATTTTCTTTCCACTTGAAATCTGTCAATTTTAAAATAAAATCGCTTGTATCTCTGATATAAGATGGTAGTCCTTTGACCAGATCTTGCAGGAAATAGTCCACATAGACTGATGCATTCTCTAGGAGGCTGTTCTGTGCCGATATGATCGGTCTCCCTGGGGGCTTTGTGGTACTTTTGTGGATTTTCGGGATAAAGTATATATTGGGTACACGGGGATGGTCATTTCTGATGAATTTATATTCATCCGTGGTCAGGAGTCCAGCACCCTTCCAAGCAACCAATTTGTTATAAAAATCCTTGTAGATTTCCCTTACTGCTGGGAAGTTGCTGATGTGATAACATTCCCTATTACTCAATTGGGACATGGCCTCCTCTACATAGTCTTTCTTAGTCCACAAAACCACATTCCCTCCTTTATCAGAACCCCGCACAATGATATTGTCATTTTTCTGAAGTTTAGAAATCAATTGGTGGTATTGTATATTTTTTACATTCTTTTTGTTCCTTTGATTTTGCTTTTGCAATTTAAAATTCAATTTCTTTATTTCCTGTACCACATTCTCATTGAATATGTCTATGCCATCTCTCATCATGACGGGAGTATAGGTTGATTTTTTCTTGAAAGGAGTTGACTTTGTTTTCTCTACTGGTGTCAGGGGTTGATTTATTCTTTGGCTGTTAATTTCCCCATTTTCTCCTTGCAGTGCCACCAAGGTATCCAACAGATTTTGCTCTGAAATGTTAACTTGTTCACGCTCATTGGGAGCATTCCCTTCATCTGTATTTACTTTGGATTGCTGTAACAATGCGTACTGCTTTTTTAATTTCAGTTTACGAATGAATTTGTATATGTCCATTTGAGTATTAGCATAGTCAAAGTTAGATTCCGGGCAGAACGGCAAGCCCAATGCTAAAATTTGTTTTTCTGCTTTATTTAAATTAATTTCTGTCAAATTTATTACTGTTCTTTCAATTTCCGCATCCGACATTATTTTTGTTGTTCCACCAGCCCCTGCCCCGTCCCCGTTTCTTGTTGGGGGCCGGTCTTTCGTTTTGCCTTTCTCCTCTGACTTCGCCGGTAGTTTCGCCTTTTCCTGCTTGATTTCTCTGGGTCCTTGGGCGGAGTGTTAATCTCCGCTAAAAAATTCAGCTCTTCTGCGGCTGAAAGTTTCGGGACTATTCCTCTTGTGGATGCAAGTATCGGGTCATTCTCTGCCTCACTCTCCAAAGCAGAGCTTAAATCTGATGTGGAAGTTTGAGGTTGTCTACTCTGGTAAGTCGATATACTGGTTCCTTGTTCATTTTGGGATTTGTTTTTATTTATTTTCATTGCCTCATATTTCTTGGAGAAAGTGAAAATTCTTCCTGTCTCATAATCCACTCGATCCCGGTGGAACTTGAACGCTTTGCGCTCCTTCACCTTTTCTTCTTCCTTGCACAATCTGGCCATCATCTCTTCTCTTAGTTTTGTACTTTCATCACTTTTACCCATACCGTCAATCTCCTCATTCAATTCCTCTATTTTAGCTTGTAATGCCACTCTGTCAATTTCGGCATACTTTACCAGAATTTCAACTAAACGTCTTGAGGAATCCAGGTTACATTGTGCCCAGTCCCTCATCATGTCTGGATTTGGCTGTTCATAACTTGGCGCCGTGAGGATTCTCAAACCTCTGGGGATCCTCCCCACGTCAAGGTATCTCTGTAGGGACTTGTGCTCCCACCATTTTCCCTGCTCAGCGCGCATAAGTTTTTCCAAACTCCGCATTTTATCTTTAAGCGAAACATATGTCGAGTTCACTTTGGCATTTGGTTGATTAAAATTCACACCCATAGGGGGGATGTTACTAAATACTTCAGAGGCCGCCGCCTCCCGATCTTTAAGCGTTGCCACCGACATTATAGTCTATATGTTTGACTGTATTCTCTGCGGCGCTGATGCGTGCGGGGATTTCAATAATGTGCTTCCCCCACGCTCGCCGCTTGCACACCACTCTCCCCACAATGCTTCTGCCGATCCTACCTTTCTCGGGCAGTCCGCGTCCAAACGGGTCCTCCGACTCGGCGGGCGCCGACTTCCACTCCGATTTCGGTACGTTCAAGCACTCCAATCCTTAGCCGTAGGGGGGGGCAGGCGATCCGAAATCCTTCCGGATTAAGATAGCTTCCGGTACACACTGGAAGAGGTAGCCTCTGTTTGGTCGTCGCCTCAATCTGAGTGGGGGTCCGTGTTGGGCTGGTCGAAGCCTCACCAGCCTAAATATCCAAGCCAAACTGCCTTTACTCCACCGGTTCCTCGTCGGTATAAGCAGACACGGACCACGAGATAAGTGCAAATTGTTTATTTCATTTAGTGTCGGCCATTACGCGTTTCGGTCCAGCCGGACCTTGATCACATGACAACGCTAGTATTAGCTCCCCACCCATTTAAAGTGACTAGTGCATTACGTCATTGGTGCAATGGAGGTAGGCATAGAAAACATACTTTTAGATTTCTTCCTTCTTTTTGGAATTCACATGCCTAAATGCATTCAGTAAAAACCATGGACCATACTGCTTAAAAACGGATGGTTGACCTTATCTTTCCCATACAATGATAAACATTTATAGATTCTTACTCACAATCTGTAATTTATGAATCTTCATGAAATATAAAAGAACAGTATTAAAAATATTAAAATACCATTTACAATAAATACAATACATTTCATGATAATGATTACGAATAAATATATAAATATATAAATAAATATTCCTTTAAAATGTAAGAAAGGGAATTAGGCCTAATTTTTACAGAAATCGGATTTGAATTCAAAATGTTCCCAAAATCATTTTATATTTGCATAAATGCTGCAATATAACCATATTTCATGATGGTCTGGGTCCGTATGTGTGCCCTGTCCTGGGCTCCCCCAGTCCTTACCTACCAAAGCCTCCAATTGGTTTCATTAAAATACTAGTGATACCTACAAAAATATTTTAAAAAAACCCGTCACCTGTTTGACCACTATTTTTTAAAACCATGTTTATCATTTTCTCATTTTTCTAATAACAGTGCTTAAAGTGGTGATCCTAAAAAAAACCATTGTATCCATGGTTTGGGTTGGTTAGGCGGCCAGTGTTTTGCTATAAAAATGTTCAATTTTGAAATTTGTTTCCTGTTTCATATGTGTTTAACATCCTAGATCTATGGACCTATTGACCCCAAAAGAGGCTAAAATAATTCAGTAAATTCTGGTATTGTTTTAAAAAGGGAATTGACGCAGGACTGATTTTATTACCATTAAACTTCATTAAATTCCTCACATCAATTCAGGATATTTTATAGACAAGTATAAAGGTCCTCCGTTGTATTAAGACCTCCCGGGGCTTTGCTGTCGAGATTCAATATGTATCTAGTTTCCATTTTTCTAAGGTGTCCTTCCCTGTCTCCACCTCTTCTATTGATTGGAATAGAGTCAATCAGATAATATGAGAGGTTCTTTAAATTGCTTTGATGCACCTCCCTAAAATGTCTCGCAACTGGATAAGACTGGTCGTAGTTATTTATTGCTCTTATGTGTTGTAATATTCTCTTATGAGCGGGCAGCTTCGTGCTGCCCACATATTTGAGGTTGCAAGAGCATTCCAACACGTAAATGGCATATTCAGTTTTGCAGTTCAGTGGTTTATCAATTTCGAATTCTCTATCACTGAATGCTGACTTGTATGTTTTCTTATTTGGTGGTATTGTATATTTTTTACATTCTTATATATATATATATATTACCTACTGGCGGTCGCCAGTAGGTAGTTATAATTAGGACCTTGTTTCTATTCAAAAAGCGTTTTTACTTTTGCGTACACCTTTGGCGCCGTTTGACGAATCTTCCCAAAATTTTCAAAACTTATGCCCTCCTCAGGTCAGCTCCTGTCTTGAAAGTTTCAGGGTGATTCATCAAGCGGGGGCCAAGAAAAAAGGGGGGTTAATTTTCATAGGACACTTTTGTGGCGGCTACAGCCCGAACTGCTAAACGAAAGTACACCAAATTTGGCAGAGAGGTAGCTCTTGGTCCAGAGTGCACTCTTTGCTTTAAATGGTGTAAATCCGTTCAGTAGTTCAGTAGTTCCTAAGAAATTAATATTTAAAAAAATATTAGTATCTGGTGACCACGGTGAATCCGCAAACCCTCCCGATCACGAGCTTGACTCTAATTAGCTGCGAACACTTCAAACCAGGAAGTGTTGGCAGCCATCTTGTGACTCGGTTAAACCAAGTCACAAGAAAAAAGGTGAAAAAAGAAGAAAAGGGGGCAGGGTAGGAACACCCTGATCCCATAGGGCTGCTCAGTGGGTCCCAAAAAGCATTTTTTTCAAGAAATTTGGCGGGATTCGCGTAGGGTCCACGAACCCAGCCAAAAAGTTTTAAAAAAAGAAGTGTGGTCTCCTGCACTTTGTTTTTTTGAAGGCCCCGGTGGGCCAGGTCCCGGGGGCAATGTTTAATTATGATGCGGGGGCCCACAGGGGCCCCCACAGCCCCGAGGACCTTCACCACCCCGGGGCTTTGTTTATAATATGCAGGGGGCTCGTGGCCCCATGCAGCCCCGGGGACCACCACCTCCCCAGGGCTTTGTTTAAATAAAATGTGTGGGGGGGCTCCTACCCCCCCACTCTGCCCTGGGGACCGCCACCTCCCCAGGCTTTCAACTTTAAATGCGGGGGGCCTCGTGCCCCCCCCCCGCAGCTCCGGGGACCATCACCTCCCCGGGGCTCTGTTTAAATTAAAAAGGTGTGGGGGGCTCCTGCCCCCCCCCACACTTCCCCAGGGACCACCACCTCCCCGGGGCATAGAGTAATTAAAATACAGGGCCCCAGGGACCACCACCTTCCCAGGGCTTCAACTTTGATGGGAGGGGGGCCGCGCCACCCCCCTCTAGGGGCCTTCCATGGCCCTGGGGACCGCCACACCCCAGGGCCGGCTCCAGCAATATCCCGTGGTGCCCTACCCTGAGACATTGCAGTTTGCTATGGGATGGCGGGAGCAGTGCTCCTGCCATCCCATAGCAAACAGTGTACTCGCTTTGAACAAGCGAGCGCACTTTGCTCTCACTTTTTCAAAGTGAGTATAGCTTGCTTTTTACCCAGATGGAGCTGCATGTTAGCAGCTCCCTGGGGGTAAAAAGCAATGTCGTAGGAGGTTGGAGCCGGCCGGGACCGCTGGGGCCAAAATCGGCCTGGGGAGAGGTGCCATGCTGCCCCCCTCGCTGAAAATGATACCATTTTTTTTTTCAAATGGCCATACTCTGGGGGATGGGGTTACTGGGGCCAAAAAATGGCCCCCTTAAAACTAAAAGTGGGTCTGGCCCCGGGGGATGGGGTCACCGGGGCCCAAGAGGGTCAGGTAAAGGGGGGCCACACAGCCCCTCTTCCTAAAATTAAAAAAATAAAAAGGAAGCTCGGCAACTCCTGGAAGCCCTGTCCCCTTTCACCACTATGCAAACACGTCTGCTGGCACGTTCTAGATTGGGGGATGAAGTCCCCTTCCCTACTGAGCATCCTTAGGGGCCTAATAGCCCACCTCTTACCTCCAGCAAGGCCCACACAGTGGGATTGCTGAGAGGTCATTGGAGGCCGGGCCCCTTTTTCAACCACTCTGCAAATGTGCCTCTTGTCGCACTGCTGGTGGGGCGATGAGGTCCCCTTGTGTCCTGAGGGCTTCAGGACTAAAGTGGACTTCATCACCCAAGCAGAAGTGAGCCAGGAGGCGCGAATGGAGAGTGGTGTAAAAAAGGGGTGTGGCCTCTGACCACTCTCAGCAATCCAGATGTGTGGGGCTTACTAAAGGTAAGAAGAGGGCTAATTGGCCCCCAAGGACCCTCAGGAGGCAAGGGGACTTCATCCCCCAACCAACAGCACGCCAGGAGGTGCATTTGCTGAATGGTGGAGAAAGGGGGCACGGCCTGTGTCCACCTCTCACCTATCACACTGTGTGGGGCTTACTGAAAGTAACAGGTAGGCTAGCTGGCCCCTAAGGAACCCCAGCAGCGAAGGGGACTTCAATTGCCATTCAAGAACTCGCCAGGGAGCGTGTTTGCAGAGTGGTGGGCAAAGGGGGCATGGTCTGCTATGAGAACTTAGCAATCCTGTTGTGTGGGACTTATTGGAGGCAATAGGAGGGGTAGTTGGCCCACAAGGATGTCCTTGGGGGCCAACTACCCCTCCTGTTACTTCTAGTACGTCCCACACAGTGGGATTGCTAAGAGGTCTTCGAAGGCCATGCCCCCCTTTCTCCAACACTCTGCAAACATGCCTCCTGGCACACTATGGGTTGGGGATGAAGTGCACTTTACTCTTGAGGGACTTTGGGGGCCAAGAAGCCCTCCTGGTACCTCCTGTAAGCCCTACGCAGCAGAATTCCTGTCCACCACTCTGCAAACGTGACTACTAAAGAAGCATTTGCAATGTAATAGGTCTCGCATTTGCGAGAGTTAGAGCTATTGGCGTTGTAAATGTACACATTTTTACTAATGTTTTATGCAGTGGAGTGGATGTACGTTGTGTGTAGTGGAACTATGTAGTATGTTGTGCAGTGAAATTATGTGGATAGAAAGTATGTGGTACTTTGGGGCACATGCATCAAAGGTTTTTGCGATCGCAAACGGTGCGAATCGCAAAAATCGGCCGTTTGCGATCGCAAATTGGCCTTTGGAGATGCATGAAAGTGTTTCCTATGCGCAATTTAAGAATTCGCAATTAATTGCGAATTCCTAAATTGTGATTGCATTTAAGGAATCGCAATTTGCGATTCCTTAAATGCAATGCTAGAAGCACTTTCAAATAGCGATTTCAGCTATTTGGGACCGCAAATTACAGACAAATCAAACTTGTCTGTAATTTGCAAAACCTTCGAAAAATGCTCTAAAATGCATTTTTTAAGTTTTAGGTTACACACACACATGCCCTTGGGGCATGTGTGTGCGCAACATGGGTGCACATCACAATTTCAGGGTGCAACAGGGTGTCATTTTGACACCCTGGCACCCTTGAAATTGCATTCTCAATTTGCGATTCTCTAATTGCGAATCGCTAATTGAGAATGTCTTCCCATTCATTCCTATGGGCCTCTAGGCCCATAGGAATTAATGGGAGGTATTCCTTAATTGCGACTCGCAATTAGCGAGTCGCAATTAAGGAATGTTTAGGAATCGCTATTTTTATAGCGATTCCTACATGCATAGGCTTTTGCGATTCCTTAATTGCGATTCCTTAATAATCGCAATTAAGGAATCGCAAAAGCCTACCTTGATGCATGTGCCCCTTTGTGTATAGGAATTATGTAGAGTGGGATTATGTGTTATGGAGAGTAATTGTGTGGTATGTTAGTCTGTGTTGTGGAGTGGTAACCTCAGGTTTAGTCTTCCTCGTTTCCATAGAAGATAAACTATAAACTCAATGAGACAAAAAAAGAAGGAACCACTGAGGAGCACTTATGGACCTACTCAGATGTATGAGCAGGGCCACTGGAATAATGCGACTGTTCGGCTGCACCGATTTTCGCACAATTATACATTTTCCGCATTTGCCACCTAATCTATCATCTGCTGCATAATCTGCAGATTTCAACAAAAAAACATTGTTTCTACCTCAAACGGCTCAGATGTTATCAAAAATGCAGCAACAAGTGTTACAGCGTGGTGGAAGGCCCTTTTCAAACATGGAATGGTCACCTGTTACTTATAGCTAAATGTGGGTATTAAATTGGTACTAATGGTGCGCAAAACACTCTTGCTTCTTTCTGCACCTCTCTTGCCTCTTTCTGCATTTCTCTTGCTTCTTTCTGCACCTTTCTTTTTTTTCTGCACTTCTCTTGCCTCTTTCTGCACATCTCTTTCGCTTTCTGCACCTCCCTTCTTTCTGCACCTCTCTTGCTTCTTTCTGCACCTCTTGCTTCTTTCTTCGGCACCTCTCTTGCCTCTTTCTGCACCTCTGTTCCTTCTTTTAGCACTTCTTTTGCCTCTTTCTGCACCCTCTTCCTTTTTTCTGCACTTCTCTTGCATCTTTCTGCACCTCACTTGCTTCTTTCTGCACTTCCCTTGCTTCTTTCTGCACATCTCTTGCTTCTTTCTGCACATCTCTTTCTTCTTACTGCACCCCTCTTCCCTCTTTCTGCACCCCTTTTCCCTCTTTCTGCACCTCTTTTGCCTGTTTGTGCACCTCTCTTGCCTCTTTCTGCATTTCTGTTGCTTCTTTCTGCACTTCTCTTGCCTCTTTCTGCACCCCTCTTGCCTCGTTCTGCACCTCTGTTGCTTCTTTCTGCACCTCTATTGCTTCTTTCTGCACCCCTCTTGCCTCTTTCTGCACCCCTCTTGCCTCTTTCTGCACCTCTCTTGCCTCTTTTTGCACCTCTCTTGCCTCTTTCTGCAGTTCCCTTGCCTATTTCTGTACCGCTGTTGCTTCTTTCAGCACTTCTCTTACCTATTTCTGCATTTCTGTTCCTTCTTTATGCACTTCTCTTCCTGCTTTCTGCACCTCTGTTGCTTGTTTCAGCACCCCTCTTGTCTCTTTCTGCACCTCTGTTGCTTCTTTCTGCACTTATCTTGCTTCTTTCTGTACCTCTCTTGCTTCTTTCTACACCCCTCTTCCCTCTCTCTGCATCTCTCTTGCTTTGGTCTGCACCCATGTTCCCTATTTCTGCACCTCTTTTTCCTGTTTCTGCAACTCTCTTGCCTCTTTCTGCAAATCTATGGCCTCCTTCTGCACCTCTATCGCTTGTTTCTACACTTCTCTTGCCTATTTCTGCACCCCTCTAGCCTCTTTCAACACCCCTGTTGCTTATTTCTGCACTACCCTTCCTTCTTTCTGTTCCTCTCTTGCTTCTTTCTGCAACCCTCTTGCCTCTTTCTGCACCCCTCTTCCCTCTTTCTGCACCTCTCTTACCACTTTCTGCACCTCTCTTGCCTCTTTCTGCACTTCTCTTGCCTCTTTCTGCACCTCTGTTGCTGCTTTCTTCACTTCTCTTGCTTCTTTCTGTACCTCTCTTGCTTCATTTTGCACCCCTGTTGCCTCTTTCTGCACTCGTCTTACCTCTTTCTGCACCTCTCTTGACTCTTTCTGCTCCCCTCTTGCCTCTTTCTGCACTTCTGTTGCTTCTTTCTGCACTTCTCTTGTTTCTTTCTGCCCCTCTCTTGCTACTTTCTGCACCCCTCTTGCCTCTTTCTGCACCCTTCTTCCCTTTTCTGGCACCTCTCTTGCCTCTTCCTGCACCTCTCTTCCCTCTTTCTGCACCTCTGTTGCTTCTTTCTGCACCTCTCTTGCCTCTTTCTGCACCCCTGTTCCCTATTTCTGCACCTCTTTTTCCTGTTTCTGCAACTCTCTTGCCTCATTCTGCAGTTCTCTTGCCTCCTTCTGTACCTCTGTTGCTTCTTTCTGTACTTCTCTTGCCTCTTTCTGTACCCCTCTTGCCTGTTTCTGCAGTTCCCTTGCCTCCTTCTGCACCTCTGTTGCTTCTTTCTGCACTTCTATTGCCTCCTTCTGTACACCTCTTGCGTATTTATGCACCTCACTTGCCTCTTTCTGCACCTCTCATGCCTCTTTCTGCACTCCTGTTCCCTCTTTCTGCACCTCTCTTGCCTGTTTCTGCAACTTTCTTGCCTCTTTCTGCAGTTCTCTTTCCTCCTAATGCACCTCTGTTGCTTCTTTCTGTACTACTCTGGCCTCTTTCTGTACCCTTCTTGCCTGTTTCTGAAGTTCTCCTGCCTCCTTCTGCACCTCTGTTGCTTCCTTCTGTACCTCTCTTGCCTCTTTCCGCACCCTTCTTCCCTTTTTCTGTACATCTCTTGCCTCTTTCTCCACCACTGTTGCCTCTTTCTGCACTCCTGTTCCCTCTTTCTGCACCTCTCTAGCCTGTTTTTGCACCTCTCTTTCCGCTTTCTGTATCTCTCTTGCCTATTTCTGCACCCCTGTTCCCTCTTTCTGCACCTCTCTTGCCTGTTTCTGCAACTCTCTTGCCTCTTTCTGCAGTTCTCTTGCCTCCTTCAGCACCTCTGTTGCTTCTTTCTGCACATCTCTTGCCTCTATCTGTACTCTTCTTCATTTTTTCTGTATATCTCTTGCCTCTTTCTCCACCACTGTTGGCTCTTTCTGCACCCTATAGAACACAAGCACAGGTGCACCACATATTCGTTATAGAATACAAAAGTACATAAATATAATCTATATACAATTCAAATATTATTCAAAATTTCTTTTTATTCCAAAGTTCTCTTTTTAAAAACGTAATCATATGCATCAAATTTTCACAGTGATACAGCCACAGCCGACGCGCGTTTCGTCCTACTAGAGGACTTCTTCAGGGCTGTTAATTTAAACAAACAAATATATAAATATCAGTGAACATAAACCAAACAACACATACATAATACACATACATTTTAAAAGATTCCTTCTTTTTGCAAAAGGCTATATTGATAATCCTATATACAAAAGCAAAAAGAACACAGACATACTAACAACAGACAGACTTTTTTAATATATTGCAAATTCAAGATATAAACAGCATTTCTATACATTTTACTTATATTTACAATGAAGAAATAAGAAAAGCTATTTCAATTGATATTTCAAAACGATATTACCTAGAGGCATCCTAACAGAAATTAGATAAATGATGTGGATGTGGTCATCATACAGGAGCACAAAACAAGAAACCACAATTTTAATTATTAATTTAACATTTCTAGAAGTTCCTTTCACTAAACAGGTGCAGATAAACGAATAGAGGAACCTACCGCTAGTAACTTTAAAGAGATCAATCACCACAAAGAGGAAGAGTCAAAGGAATAACCAGAGAAACTGCCTATCTCTCGTTCCCCATCTAAGTGACAGTTATCCAGAATACCTACAAGGAGATAGATGAAGGTTTATACACCAAAAATGGCTACTAGAAAAAGACCTGCACAGATTGGAACCAAAATACTTACTTCATGTCAGAAGTTGAAGCAATGTTCCTCAGAGCTATCGATATTAAAAGAGTATGTACAGCAAGGATATCAAAGAAAATGGATGAAGGGGCAGGGCGTGCATATAGATTAGTACCTTGCCGCCTATTGATGGTCGCCCAATTCAGTCACCTAAAAGAACAAAAGTGACAATAATATATTTTTCATAGAGTCCCTACTGACACAGGACTAATACTCAGTCAAATCGTCGGATTACCCCATCCCAATGAGAGCAGGCGAGAGCTGCACATGAGATTGATGATCTCCCAATTATCATTTCCAAAACAAATGTTACATTTATCCTCAATTTCCCACCACAATAAATTTCCATAAAGTCCTATGTACCCACAGGTCTGTAACATAAGTTCTAACCCCAATATGTGGCTGGACCCATGTTCGCAGGAAACCATACTCATGCGATATTAATTAAAGAATAGTCATGATGTTACAAGAATGAGGCTCCAATACTTACATGGGTATTATATCACTAGCCCCAAAACCATATGCTGCAAACCCAAGCCTTATCAGTTCCAATGCAAAATATATGTGCCGGAACTGTTGTTAATAGTCTATAATA
This sequence comes from Calotriton arnoldi, assembly GCA_963921515.1. NCBI lineage: Eukaryota > Metazoa > Chordata > Amphibia > Caudata > Salamandridae > Calotriton > Calotriton arnoldi. Next base: position 1,050,251 of record CAWUFW010001960.1, on the reverse strand, counting down.
TAAGCAAAAAAAGATAAAGAGTCGTCATTAAATTGCCCAGACTTGACATGGGCATTATCATAATATCAGCACAAAAACGAGCAGTGAGAGAGACGGGTATATATTAACCATCGTATTAGTCACCCTGTGTAAATCCAGGGTCTTACCTCATAGCTGTTACGCTAGAGCGTTTTAACCAGAATATGCTCTAATCCATCTCCCCCTCAGGAAGATATACACCACATTGTCGACTGACTAAGAGCAACACAACTCAAACTAGAAAAATAACAACTAAAAATTAAAGAAATAGGGCAGCAAATAAGGTAAAGCGGCATGTTCCCACTCCCCTTGAAGGTATGCACAGTATAACTGCTCAATTACAGATAGTACAAAAAAGGAAAAATATATATGTAACAAAATAAGGAAATGGGGCGGCAATCGAACGAGACAGCGTGTTCCCTAATAGAGCTTACCGATATCAGGCTATCAACAGGTTTCCAAGCGTCAAACGTCACGGCAGGAAGGACGGAGAACCAATAACTTGTCCGAGCCTATTTAAATACACGCGGCAGTCAAAATAGATTGAGAACAGCTGAGTCTCATCAGAAAATGTCTTTTTAAAAAAAGGCAAACTAGAACGTATTTCATGGCGGCCATCTTATAATGGCAATAATATCATCAGCACGTATGTACTCAAAAAAGTAACCACGATCCAGCCCAAGCTGTCCCGAGCAGTAAAGATGTCCCATTTCGTCCAAAACAGGAAAATCCCCAAGGTACATTAAGCGATAGTCTAACCTGTAAGTAATACTCTCCGGTGCATGCCTTATCAAAAGGAAAAAATATATAAATATGGATAAATCATGGCGGCCATCTTAAAACCGGGTATAAGAATCAGATAAATAACATACCGTACAACGTTCAAAAATGTAAATAAGTTAGTGCCAACATGGTCCTACATAAAGACGGATCATGAATAATACAAGCACTTTATGAAAAATAGTATCACAGCGCAAGGATACAAACTGTATTCATGGAGTCCAACCTCACTATTAAAGAAAAGGTAACACAGGGATAACTTACCCCACTAACATGGAATTCACTCCAACCGCACACAATGCATTAATCATAATATAGATCCTTGCTATATTCATGAGATCCAACATGACTGCAAGGTGTCTAAGAAAGTGGGATGCAAACCCCATTAATGCGGGCTCCACCCCAACCCTAACAACTATAGAAAGCAATTAAAAAAAAAAAAAAAAAAGAAGAAGAAAGGCTGTTAATGAGTGGCATGACCTATTTCTGGGCCAGGATCATTTTCAGTTATCTTTGATCAAAACCCCAGTTGGTACACATTCATCAACATAAGAAATGGAGATAAATTCAATATGAACATAGACCCCAATGACAAATCCAAACTGTATTTACTCCATTGAGTAAATACAGTTTGGATTTGTCATTGGGGTTTATGTTCATATTGAATTTATCTCCATTTCTTATGTTGATGAATGTGTACCAACTGGGGTTTTGATCAAAGATAACTGAAAAATGATCCTGGCCCAGAAATAGGTCATGCCACTCATTAACAGCCTCTTCTTTCTTTTTTTTTTTTTTATTGCTTCTATAATTGTTAGGGTTGGGGTGGAGCCCGCATTAATGGGGTTTGCATCCCACTTTCTTAGACACCTTGCAGTCATGTTGGATCTCATGAATATAGCAAGGATCTATATTATGATTAATGCATTGTGTGCGGTTGGAGTGAATTCCATGTTAGTGGGGTAAGTTATCCCTGTGTTACCTTTTCTTTAATAGTGAGGTTGGACTCCATGAATACAGCTTGTATCCTTGCGCTGTGATACTATTTTTCATAAAGTGCTTGTATTATTCATGATCCGTCTTTATGTAGGACCATGTTGGCACTAACTTATTTACATTTTGAACGTTGTACGGTATGTTATTTATCTGATTCTTATACCCGGTTTTAAGATGGCCGCCATGATTTATCCATATTTATATATTTTTTCCTTTTTGATAAGGCATGCACCGGAGAGTATTACTTACAGGTTAGACTATCGCTTAATGTACCTTGGGGATTTTCCTGTTTTGGACGAAATGGGACATCTTTACTGCTCGGGACAGCTTGGGCTGGATCGTGGTTACTTTTTTGAGTACATACGTGCTGATGATATTATTGCCATTATAAGATGGCCGCCATGAAATACGGTCTAGTTTGCCTTTTTTAAAAAGACATTTTCTGATGAGACTCAGCTGTTCTCAATCTATTTTGACTGCCGCAAGTATTTAAATCGGCTTGGGCAAGTTATTGGTTCTCCGTCCTTCCTGCCGTGACGTTTGACGCTTGGAAACCTGTTGATAGCCTGATATCGGTAAGCTCTATTGGGGAACACGCTGTCTCGTTCGATTGCCGCCCCATTTCCTTATTTTGTTACATATATATTTTTCCCTTTTTCGTACTATCTGTAATTGAGCAGTTATACTGTGCATACCCCTTCAAGGGGGAGTGGGAACATGCCGCTTTACCTTATTTGCTGCCCTATTTCTTAAATTTTTAGTTGTTATTTTTCTAGTTTGAGTTGTGTTGCTCTTAGTCAAGCGACAATGTGGTGTATATCTTCCTGAGGGGGAGATGGATTAGAGCATATTCTGGTTAAAACGCTCTAGCGTAACAGCTATGAGGTAAGACCCTGGGATTTACACAGGGTGACTAATACGATGGTTAATATATACCCGTATCTCTCACTGCTCGTTTTTGTGCTGATATTATGATAATGCCCATGTCAAGTCTGGGCAATTTAATGACGACTCTTTATCTTTTTTTGCTTATATTATAGACTATTAACAACAGTTCCGGCACATATATTTTGCATTGGAACTGATAAGGCTTGGGTTTGCAGCATATGGTTTTGGGGCTAGTGATATAATACCCATGTAAGTATTGGAGCCTCATTCTTGTAACATCATGACTATTCTTTAATTAATATCGCATGAGTATGGTTTCCTGCGAACATGGGTCCAGCCACATATTGCGGTTAGAACTTATGTTACAGACCTGTGGGTACATAGGACTTTTTATGGAAATTTATTGTGGTGAGAAATTGAGGATAAATGTAACATTTGTTTTGGAAATGATAATTGGGGGATCATCAATCTCATGTGCAGCTCTCGCCTGCTCTCATTGGGATGGGGTAATCCGACGATTTGACTGAGTATTAGTCCTGTGTCAGTAGGGACTCTATGAAAAAATATATTATGGTCACTTTTGTTCTTCTAGGTGACTGAATTGGGCGACCATCAATAGGCGGCAAGGTACTAATCTATATGCACGCCCTGCCCCTTCATCCATTTTCTTTGATATCCTTGCTGTACATACTCTTTTAATATCGATAGCTCTGAGGAACATTGCTTCAACTTCTGACATGAAGTAAGTATTTTGGTTCCAATCTGTGAAGGTCTTTTTTCTAGTAGCCATTTTTGGTGTATAAACCTTCATCTATCTCCTTGTAGGTATTCTGGATAACTGTCACTTAGATGGGGAGCGAGAGATAGGCAGTTTCTCTGGTTATTCCTTTGACTCTTCCTCTTTGTGGTGATTGATCTCTTTAAAGTTACTAGCGGTAGGTTCCTCTATTCGTTTATCTGCACCTGTTTAGTGAAAGGAACTTCTAGAAATGTTAAATTAATAATTAAAATTGTGGTTTCTTGTTTTGTGCTCCTGTATGATGACCACATCCACATCATTTATCTAATTTCTGTTAGGATGCCTCTAGGTAATATCGTTTTGAAATATCAATTGAAATAGCTTTTCTTATTTCTTCATTGTAAATATAAGTAAAATGTATAGAAATGCTGTTTATATCTTGAATTTGCAATATATTAAAAAAGTCTGTCTGTTGTTAGTATGTCTGTGTTCTTTTTGCTTTTGTATATAGGATTATCAATATAGCCTTTTGCAAAAGAAGGAATCTTTTAAAATGTATGTGTATTATGTATGTGTTGTTTGGTTTATGTTCACTGATATTTATATATTTGTTTGTTTAAATTAACAGCCCTGAAGAAGTCCTCTAGTAGGACGAAACGCGTTGGCTGTGGCTGTATCACTGTGAAAATTTGATGCATATGATTACGTTTTTAAAAAGAGAACTTTGGAATAAAAAGAAATTTTGAATAATATTTGAATTGTATATAGATTATATTTATGTACTTTTGCATTCTATAACGAATATGTGGTGCACCTGTGCTTGTGTTCTATATTGTTGTGATCCCATGAGGATTTGCATTGTGACGGTGGGTGCGTTTCAGTGTGCACACAAACCCCAAGAAGAATAGAGGGGTAATAATACTAGAGGGATAGCAGTTCAGGTGCTGTATTCTTTAAGGGTTCCACTGTCAGATCTTGGTTCAAGCTCTTTCTGCACCCCTGTTCCCTCTTTCTGCACCTCGCTAGCCTGTTTCTGTACCTCTCTTGCCTCTTTCTGTATCTCTCTTGCCTCTTTCTGCACCCCTGTTCCCTCTTTCTGTACCTCTCTTGCCTGTTTCTGCAACTCTCTTGCCTCTTTCTGCAGTTCTCTTGCCTCCTTCAGCACCTCTGCTGCTTCTTTCTGCACATCTCTTGCCTCTTTCTGCACTCTTCTTCACTTTTTCTGCACCTCTCTTGCTTCTTTCTGCACCTCTCTTGCCTCTTTCTGTACCCCTGTTCCCTCTTTCCACACCTCTCTTGCCTGTTTTTGCAACTCTCTTGCCTCTTTCTGAAGATCTCTTGCCTCCTACTGCACCTCTGTTGCTTCTTTCTGTATTTCTCTTGCCTATTTCTGTATCCCTCTTGCCTGTTTCTGCACCTCACTTGCCTCTTTCTTCAGTTCTCTTGCCTCCTTCTGCAACTCTGCTGCTTATTTCTTCACTTCTCTTGCCTCTTTCTGTACCCCTCTTGCCTGTTTCTGCACCTCACTTGCCTCTTTCTGCACCCCTCTTCCCTCTTTCTGCACTTCTCTTGCCTCTTTCTGCACCTCACTTGCCTCTTTCTACACTTCTCTTGCTTTTTATGCACCTCTCTTGTTTCTTTCTGCAACTCTCTTGTCTCTTTCATCACTTCTCTTGCTTCTTTCTACACCTCTGTTGCTTCTTTCTGCACTTCTCCTGCCTGTTTCTGCACCTGTCCTGCCTCTTAATGCACCTCTGTTTCCTCTTTCTGCACCTCACTTGCTTCTTTCCACACCCCTCTTGCATCTTTCTGCACCCCTCTTCCCTCTTTCTGGACCTCTCTTGCCTCTTTCTGCACCCCTGTTCCCTCTTTTAGCACCTCTCCTGCCTGTTTCTGTACCTCTCTTGCCTCTTTCTGCACTTCTCTTGCCTCTTTCTGCACTTCTGTTGCTTATTTCTGCACTTCTTTTGCCTCTTTCTGCACCCCTGTTCTCTCTTTCTGCACCCCTTTTGCCTGTTTCTGCAACTCTCTTGCTTCTACCTTTGTGTACACAAATTTACAGAGTATGCTGTTTGACACACAGGTATTCAAGTATTTGTATGTTTATTTTTATGTAACATGCCACTAGGTAAAAACTGAGACACACACATGCATACCTTCACAAACTTGGTCAGACTTACAACAGTGATATGGTTAGGGTTGCTGTTTTATATTTGGGAGGCCTAACATTCTGAGTAGGGGTGGGCGGAATTTGCGTAGTCGCGCTACGCAAAGCTGTGCGAAACGGTAAAAAATCTCTCCGAGCACGCAAAAGTTCCGCCCGTTCACAATGCTTTTTTCCTGTTCGCGAACGCTGTTTGCGTGCTCGGGGAGAAATATCTCGCGAACACGCATTTTGAAAGCGCAAACAAGCAAAAAATTCCACGAAGCCGCGGATCGCGGAATTTTTGGCAATTCCGCGTTCTCCGCCGAACGTGAAATTACCCAAATTCCGCAAATTCCACGAGCGGAACGGAAGTTACCGCCCAGGCCTAATTCTGAGCAGTCGATGAATAGTGAACCTTCAAGAGAAAAGTGAGGTTTAATACATCTTGGGAGAAGGATTAGTGATTATGCTACTTTGTATGAGTTTGTGGTAAGATACAGTCGAAGTAGGGCTCTTTCTGCACCTCTGTTGCTTCTTTCTGCACTTCTCTTGCATCTTTTTGCACCATTCTTCCTCGTTCCGGACTTCTGTTGCCTCTTTCTGCATTTTTCTTGCTTTTTTCTGCACCTTTCTTCCTCTTTCTCCACCTCTCTTGCATCTTTCTGCACTTCTCTTGCTTCTTTCTGCACCTTTCTTCCTCTTTCTGTTCACGTCCTACTTATGTAGGCAGAGTTAGAAATTAGCATTTAAAAAACTAGAAATTCACTGAAAAAGCCACAGGTTTCAGGGATGTTATAGTTAGTATTAGCATTTAAAAAACGTTAGAAATTCACTGCAAAAAACATAGGTTTCAGGGACGTTATAGTTAGTAATTAGCATTATAAAAACCTTAGAAATTCACTGAAAAAACAGAGGTTTCAGGGATGTTATAGTTAGGAATTAGCATTTAAAAAACCTTAGATATTCACAGAAAAAAACACAGGTTTCAGGGACGTTATAGTTAGGCTGACATTTAACTCGTACAAAACCTGAGAACTTCAGCCGTTATAGTTAGCTGAGCTAACTGTAACTTGCGCCCCCGCAATGCACTGCTGATGACGTCACATATTACATCACTCATGACATGGTCAGTGACATCACTGATGACATCACTGATGACATATCAAATGACATCACTGATGACATCATCCCCTTAATATCTGATGCACCTCCTCACAACCTAAAATAACTTCTCATACACCCACTCTAAAATACAGACTACCATTCTCAAAACCATAGACACACCAATACCAGTTAGTACATACCCACTCACTGATTCATAGGTCTACACACATCCACTCACTCACCCATAGAGTCACTCATACACACAGTTACTCATCAATACAGCCACTGATATATGCACTCATACACCCATACAGACAGTCACATACCGCCACTCCCCCATAGTTACTCACACACGTAGTGAGTCACCCAAAGAATCAATCACACTGCCATTTACTCACCTACACAGTTATACACACACACCAACTCACCTATTCATACAGATAGTAACACATACTCACTCTCTTCTACAATCACTGACACAAGCACACACTCATCCATACAGCCACTCTCACAATAACTCACTCTCACATCTAGTCACTTATATACTCCAAAACTCACATATACTGAGTTTTCAGGGACATTATAGGTAGGCTGACATTTCACACGTACAAAACCAGAGAAATTCAGCCGTTATAGTTAGCTTAGCTAACTATAACTCGCGCCCCCGCAATGCACTGCTGATGACATCACATATTACATCACTCATGACATGGTCAGTGACATCACTGATGACATCACTGATGATATCATCCAGTTAATATATGATGCACCTCTTCACACCCTAATATAACCTTTCATACACCAACTCTAAACTACAGACTACCATTCTCGAAACCATAGAAGCAAGAGAGGTGCAGAAAAAGTGAAGAAGAGTACAGAAAGAGGCAAGAGATGTGCAGAAAGAAGCAACAGAGGTGCTGAAGGAGGCAGGAGAACTGCAGAAAGAAGCAAGAGAGTTGCAGAAACAGGCAAGAGAGGTGCAGAAAGAGGGAACAGGGGTGCAGAAAGAGGCAACATAAATACAGAAAGAGGCAAGGGAGGTGCAGAAACAGGCTAGAGAGGTGCAGAAAGAGGAAACAGTGATGCAAAAAGAGGTAACAGTGGTGGAGAAAGAAGCAAGAGAAGTGCAGAAAGAGGAAAGAGAGGTGCTAAAAAATTATGAAAGGTGTGTAAGTCTGACCAAGTTTGTGAAGGTATGCATGCGTGTCTCTGCTTTCACCTAGTGACATGTTACATAAAAATAAACAAAAAAATACTTAAATTCCTGTGTTTCAAACAGCATACTCTGTAAATATGTGTACAAAAAGGTGCATGTATTTCTTTCTGCTCATAATACAGGGTACATGGGTATTCAATAGCATATTTGAGGGGCTCTATAACACCTTATACATAAGACATGTCTGCCTGTGCAACTGAATGACAGAGCAGAAATGAGAACATTAACCACCTATAGGAGAAGCTACCCACTTTTAACCTACCATCTTCAGATGCGTAACACATGTGAGAATACATATACAAGTAGACATGTACCTCAGTCACAAGAGAATGCAGACCTTTAAACTTGACAGCTTGCATTTCCCATTTGAGTACAGAATAAGGCGAGAGAAGTACAGAAAGGAGCAACAGAAGTGCAGAAAAAAAGAGAGGTGCAGAAAGAGTAACAAATGTGCAGAGAGAGGCAAAAGAAATGCAGAAAGAGGGAAGAGTGGTGCAGAAAGAGGGAATACGAGTGGAAAAAGAGGCAACAGGGGTGCAGAAAGAAGCAAGAGAGGTGCAAAAAGAAGCAAGAGAAGTGCAAAGGAAGCAACAGAGGAACAGAAAGAGGCAGGAGAAGTGCAGAAAGAAGCAAGAGAGGTGCAGAAAGAGGCTGGAGGGGTGCAAAAAGAGGCAAGAGAAGTGCAGAAAGATGCAACAGAGGTGCAGAAGGAGGCAAGAAAACTGCAGAAAGAAGCAAGAGAGTTGCAGAAACAGGCAAAAGAGGTACAGAAAGAGGGAACAGGGGTACAGACAGAGGCAAGAGAGGTGCAGAAAGAGTTAAGAGGGGACCAGAAAAAGGCAAGAGAGGTGCAGAAATTTGCAGGAGAGGTGCAGAAGGAAGCAAGAGCAGTGCAGAAAGAACCAACAGAGGTGCAGAAAGAGGCAAGAGGGGTGCAGCAAGGGGCAAGGGAAGTGCAGAAAGAAGGAAAAGAGGTGCAGAAAGAAGCAAGAGAGGTGCACAAGATGAAAGAAGGGTGCAGAAAGAGACAAGAGGGATGAAGAAAGAGGCAAGAGAGGTGCAGAAAGAAGCAAAAGAAGTGTAGAACTAAGCAATAGAGAAGTGCACAGAGAGGCAAAAAAGGTACAGAAACAGGCAAGAGAGGTGCAGAAAGAGGGAACAAGGGTGCAAAAAGAGGCAAGAGAGGTACAGACAGAGGGAAGAAGGGTGCAAAAAGAGACAAGAGGGGTGCAGAAAGAGGCAAGAAAGATGCAGAAACAGGCAAGAGAAGTGCAAAAAGAGGCAACAGAAGTGCTGAAAGAAGCAGCAGAAGTGTAGCAGAAGCAAGATAAGTGATGAAAGAGACAAGAGAGTTGCAGAAAGAAACAAGAGAGATCCAGAAAAAAGCAAGAGAAGTGCAGAAAGAAGCAACAAGGGTGCAGAAAGAGGCTAGAGGGGTGCAAAAAGAGGCAAGAGTAGTGCAGAAAGAAGCAAGAGAGTTGCAGAAACAGGCAAAAGAGATGCAGAAAGAGGAAACAGGGGTGCAGAGAGAGGCAAGAGAGGTACAGAAAGAGTTAAGGGAGATGCAGAAAGAGGCAAGAGGGGTGCAGAAATTTGCAAGAGAGGTGAAGAAAGAAGCAAGAGCAGTGCAGAAAGAACCAACAGAGGTGCAGAAAGAGGTAAGAGGGGTGCAGCAAGAGAAGTGAAGAAAGAAGCAAAAGAGGTGCAGAAAGAGGCAAGAGAACTATAAAGAGGCAAGAGATGTGTAGAAAGAGGCCTGAGAGGTGCAGAAAGAGGGAAGAAGGGTGCAGAAAGAGGCAAGAGGGGTGCAGAAAGAAGCAAGAGAGGTGCAGAAAGAAGCAAAAGAAGTACAGAAATAAGCAATAGAGGTGCAGAAAGAGGCAAGAGAAGTGCAGAAAGAGGCAAGAAAGGTACAGAAACAGGCATGAGAGGTGCAGAAAGAGGGAACAGGGGTGCAAAAAGAGGCAAAAGAGGTACAGAAAGAGGGAACAAGGGTGGTGAAAGAGGCAAGAGGGGTGCAGAAAGAAGCAAGTGAGGTGCAGAAAGAGGCAAGAGAGGTGCAGAAACAGGCAAGAAAAGTGCACAGAAGTGATGAAAGAAGCAACAGTGGTGTAGAAAGAAGCAAGATAAGTGAGGAAAAAGACAAGAGGGTTGCATAAAGAAACAAGAGTGGTGCAGAAACAAGCAAGAGAAGTGCAGAAAGAGGCAAGTGAGGTGCAGAAAGAGTCAAGAGAAGTGCAAAAACAAACAAGAGAGGTGCATAAAGAGGGAAGTGAGGTGCAGGAGCAGGCAAGAGGGGTACCGAAAAAGGCAAGAGAAGTGCAGAAACAGGCAAAAGAGGTGTAGAAAGAGGAAACAGGGGTGCAGAGAGAGGCAAGAGAGGTACAGAAAGAGTTAAGGGAGATGCAGAAAGAGGCAAGAGGGGTGCAGAAATTTGCAAGGGAGGTGAAGAAAGAAGCAAGAGCAGTGCAGAAAGAACCAACAGAGGTGCAGAAAGAGGTAAGAGGGGTGCAGCAAGAGAAGTGAAGAAAGAAGCAAAAGAGGTGCAGAAAGAGGCAAGAGATGTGCAGAAAGAGGCCTGAGAGGTGCACAAAGAGGGAAGAAGGGTGCAGAAAGAGGCAAGAGGGGTGCAGAAAGAAGCAAGAGAGGTGCAGAAAGAAGCAAAAGAAGTACAGAAATAAGCAATAGAGGTGCAGAAAGAGGCAAGAGAAGTGCAGAAAGAGGCAAGAAAGGTACAGAAACAGGCATGAGAGGTGCAGAAAGAGGGAACAGGGGTGCAAAAAGAGGCAAGAGAGGTACAGAAAGAGGGAACAAGGGTGGTGAAAGAGGCAAGAGGTGTGCAGAAAGAAGCAAGTGAGGTGCAGAAAGAGGCAAGAGAGGTGCAGAAACAGGCAAGAAAAGTGCACAGAAGTGATGAAAGAAGCAACAGAGGTGTAGAAAGAAGCAAGATAAGTGAGGAAAGAGACAAGAGGGTTGCAGAAAGAAACAAGCGTGGTGCAGAAACAAGCAAGAGAAGTGCAGAAAGAGGCAAGTGAGGTGCAGAAAGAGTCAAGAGAAGTGCAAAAACAGACAAGAGAGGTGCATAAAGAGGGAAGTGAGGTGCAGGAGCAGGCAAGAGGGGTACAGAAAAAGGCAAGAGAAGTGCAGAAAGAAGCAACAGAGGTGCAGAAGGTGGCAAGAGAACTGCAGAAAGAAGCAAGAGAGTTGTAGAAACAGGCGAGAGATGTGCGGAAAGAGGAAAGAGGGGTGCAGAAAGAGGCAAGAGGGGTGCACAAAGAAGTAATAGAGGTGTACAAAGAGGCAACAGAAGTGCTGAAAGAAGCAACAGAGGTGTAGATAGAAGCAAGATAAGTGAGGAAAGATACAAGAGAGTTGCAGAAAGAAACAAGAGTGGTGCAAAAAAAGCAAGAGCAGTGCAGAAAGAGGCAAGTGAGGCGCAGAAAGAGTCAAGAGAAGTGCAAAAACAGACAAGAGAGGTGCAGAAAGAGGGAAGTGAGGTGCATGAGCAGGCAAGAGGGGTGCAGAAAGAGGCAGGAGAAGTGCAGAAAGAAGCAACAGAGGTGCAGAAGGAGGCAAGAGAACTGCAGAAAGAAGCAACAGAGGTGCAGAAGGAGGCAAGAGAACTGCAGAAAGAGGCAAGAGAGTTGCAAAAAGAGGAAAGAGGGGTGCAGAAAGAGGCAAAAGGGGTACATAAAGAAGCAAGAGAGGTGCAGAAAAATGCAATAGAAGTGCAGAAACAACCAACAGAGGTGCAGAAAGAGGCAAGAGCGGTGCAGAAAGAGGGAAGAGGGGTGCAGAAAGAGGCAATAGAACAGCGGAAAAAAGGCAAGGGAGTTGCAGAAACAGGCAAAAGAGGTGCAAAAACAGGTAACAGGGGTGCAGACAGAGGCAAGAGATGTGCAGAAAGAGGGAACAGGGGTGCAGAAAGAGGCAAGCCAGGTGCAGAAAGAAGCAAGAGCAGTGCAGAAAGTACCAACAGAGGTGCAGAAAGGACCAACAGAGGTGCAGAAAGAGGCAAGAGAAGTGCACAAAGAGGGAAGAAGGGTGCAGAAAAGGGCTAGAGGGGTGCATAAAGAAGCAACTGGTGAAGAAAGGGGCAAGAGGGGTGTAGAAAGATGCAAGAGAAGTGCAGAAAGAAGCAACAGATGTGAAGAAACAGGCAGGAGAGGTGCAGAAAGAGGGAACAGGGGTGCAGAAAGAGGCAAGAGAGGTACAGAAAGAGTGAAGAGGGGTGCAGAAAGAGGCAAGAGGGGTGAAGAAAGAAGCAAGTGAGTTGAAGAAAGAGGCAAGAGAGGTGCAGAAAGAGGCAAGAGAGGAGCAGAAACTGGCAAGAGAAGTACAAAAGAGGCAAGAGAAGTACTGAAAGAAGCAACAGAGGTATACAAAGAAGCAATAGAAGTGATGAAAGAGGAGAGTTGCAGAAAGAAACAAGAGAGGTGTAGAAAAAAGCAAGATAAGTGCAGAAAGAGGCAAGTGAGGTGCAGAAATAGGCAGGAGAAGTGCAGAAAGAGGCAAGAGAGTTGCAGAAACAGGTAAAAGAGGTGCAAAAAGAGGAAACAGTGGTGCAGACAGAGGCAAGAGAGGTACAGAAAGAGGGAAGAGGGATGCAGAAGGAGGCAAGAGAGGTGCAGAAAGAAGCAAGAGCAGTGCAGAAAGAACCATCAAAGGTGCGGAAAGAGGCATGAGGGGTGCAGAAAAATGGAAAGAGAAGTGCAGACAGAAGCAAAAGAGGTACAGAAAGAGGCAAGAGAACTGCAGAAAGTGGCAAGAGAGGTGCAGAAGGAAGCAAGAGAAGTGCATAAAGAAGCAACAGAGGTGGGGAAAGGGGCAAGAGGGGTGCAGAAAGAGGCAAGAGGAATGCAGCAAGAGGCAAGAGAGGTACAGAAACAGGCAGGAGAGGTGCAGAAAGAGGGAGCAGGGGTGCAGAAAGAGGAAAGAGAGGTATAGAAAGAGGGAGGAGGGGTGCAGAAAGAGGCAAGAGAGGTGAAGAAAGAAGCAAGTGAGGTAAAGAAAGAGGAAACAGACGTGCAGAAAGAGGCAAGAGAGGTGCAGAAACAGGCAAGGTTAGTGCAGAAACAGGCAAGAGAAGTACTGAAAGAAGCAACAGAATTATAGAAAGAAGAAATAGAAGTGATGAAAGAGACAAGATAGTTGCAGAAAGAAAAGCATGAGAAGTGCAGAAAGAGGCAAGTGAGGTATAGAAAGAGGCAGGAGAATTGCAGAAAGAGGCAAGAGAGGTGCAGAAAGAGGCCAGTGAGGTGCAGAAACAGGCAAGAGGGGTGCAGAAATATCCAAGAGAAGTGCTGAAAGAAGCAACAGAGGTGTAGAAGGAGGCAAAAGAACTGCAGAAAGAAGCAAGAGAGTTGTAGAAACAGGCGAGAGATGTGCAGAAAGAGGAAAGAGGGGTGCAGAAAGAGACAAGAGGGGCGCAGAAAGAAGGAAGAGAGATGCGGACAAAAGCAAGAGAACTGCAGAAAGAACCAACGGAGGTGCAGAAAGAGGCAAGAGGGGTGCAGAAAGAGGCAGCAGATGTGCAGAAAGAAGCAACAGAGGTGCAGAAAGCTGAAAGAGAACTGCAGAAAGAGGCAAGAGAGGTGCAGAAAGAGGCAAGAGAGGTACAGAAAGAGGGAAGAGGGGTGCAGAAAGAAGCAAGAGGGGTGCACAAAGAAGCAATAGAGGTGTACAAAAAAGCAATAGAGGTGCAGAAAGAAGAAAGAGAAGTGCAGAAAGAAGCAACAGAGGTGCAGAAAGAGGCAAGAGGGGTACAGAAAGAGGCAAGAGAAATGCAGAAAGAGGCAAGAGAGGTGCAGAAACAGGCAACAGAGGTGCAGAAAGAGGGAAGAGGGGTTCAGAAAGAAGCAAGGGAAATGCAGAAAGAAGCAAGCGAGGTGCAGAAAGAGTCAAGAGAGGTGCAGAAAGAGGGAAGAGGGGACAGAAAGAGGCAAGAGAAGTGCAGAAAGATGCAACGGAGGTGTAGAAAGAAGCAAGAGAGGTGCAGAAGAAAAAAGTAAGAGAGGTGCAGAAAAAAGCAAGAGAGGTACAGAAAGAAGGGAGGTGCAGAAAGCAGGAGATATGTGCAGAAAGAGGCAACAGTACTGCAGAAAAAGGAAGAAAGGTACACAAAGAAGCAAGAGAAATGCAGAAAGAGTCAAGAGAGGCGCAGAAAGAATGGTTTGCACACCATTAGTACCAATTTAACACCCACATTTAGCAATAAGTAACAGGTGACCATTCCAGGTTTGCAAAGGGCCTTCCACCATGCTGTAACACTTGTTGCTGCATTTTTGGTAACGTTTGAGCCATTTGAGCTAGAAACAAGGTTTTTTTGTTCAAATCTGCATATCATGCAGCAGATAATGGATTATGTGGCAATGCGGAAAATGTCTAATTATGCAAAAATCAGTGCAGCTGAACAGTTGCATAAATTCAGTGGCCCTGCTCATACCTGCGACTAGGTCCAGAAGTGCTCCTCAGTGGTTCCTTCTTTTTTGTCTCATTGAGTTTATCGTTTAGCTTCTATGTAAATGAGGAAGACTAAGGTTACCACTCCACAACACAGACTACCATACCACATAATTACTCTCCATAACACATAATCCCACTCTACATAATTCCTATACACTAAATACCATAAAAATTCTATCCACATAATTTTACTGCACAACATACCACATAATTCCACTACACACAACGTACATCCACTCCAAAAAACATTAGCGAAAAACTTTTACATTTACAACGCCAATAGCCCTATCTTTTGCAAAAGCGAGATCTATTACATTGCAAATGCTTCTTTAACTAGTAGTCTCGTTTGCAGAGAGGTGGAGAAAGGGGGCTGGGCCTCCGACCAGCACTTAGGAATTCCGCTGCGTAGGACTTACAGGAGGTACCAGCAGGGCTTCTTGGCCCCCAAAGTCCCTCAGAAGTAAAGTGGACTTCATTCACCAACCAGTAGTTAGACAGGAGGCGTGTTTGCAGAAAGGGGGTGTGGCCTCCGAAGACCTCTTAGCACTCCCACTGTGTGGGACTTACTGGAGGTAACAGGGAGGGGTAGTTGGCCCCCAAGTATATCCTCGGGCCCAACTACCCCTCCTATAACCTTCAGTAAGTCCCACACAGCAGGATTGGCAAGTTCTCATAGCAGGCCACGCCCCCTTTGCCCACCACTCTGCAAACGCGCTTCCTGGCGCGCTCTTGGATGGGGATTAAAGTCCCCTTTGCTGCTGGGAGTTCTTAGGGGCCAACTAGCCTACCTGTTACCTCCAGTAAGCCCCACACAGTGGGATTGCTGAGAGGTGGACACAGGCCATGCCCCCTTTCTCCACCACTCAACAAACGCACCTTCTGGCTTGCTCTTGGTTGGGAGATGAAGTCCCTTTGCCTCCTGAGGGTCCCTGGGGGCCAACTCGCCCTCCTGTTACCTCCAGTAAGCCCCACACAGCTGGATTGCTGAGAGTGGTCAGAGGCCACACCCCCTTTTTACACCACTCTGCAAACGCGCCTCCTGGCACACTGCTGCTTGGGGGATGAAGTCCACTTTAGTGCTGAGGTCCTCAGGACACAGGATAGATTTAAAGGAGGGGGGCCACGTGGCCCCTCTCCTGAGATTATTTTCAGCCCCGGGGACCCCATCCACCTGGGCTTTGCCTCTTTTTTTTTTTTAAATAAAAAATTTAATTTATTGGAGGGGGCGGCGTGGCCCTTGCTTCCATGGGCCATTTTTGGCCCCGGGGACCCTGGTCCCCGGGGCCTGGCCTCATGCTGTGGACCGCAGAGGGAGCCCCAATGCCCCCACGGTCCCTGCTAGCTCCCCGCCTCCTGCGGGAGATGGCATTGCTTTTGGACAAGGGGAGCTGCTAACATGCCAAAAGCAAATCTGCATCGCTTCATGGAAGCAAGAGCAGTTTTTTTGCTCTCGCTCCCATGAAGCGAAGCATTGTTTGTCCTTCCATAGGAAACTGCAATGTCCCAGGGGTGGGCACCCCAGGACATTGCTGAAGCCGGCCCTGGGGGGTGGTGGTCCCCAGGGCCAAGGAGGGCTCCAGGAGGGGGCCGCGCAGCCCCCCTCTCATCAAGTTTGAAGCCCTGGGGAGGTGGTGGTCCCAAGGGCCCAGGAATTCGCTACGGACCCCCGTATTTTATTTAATCAATGCCCCGGGAAGTTGGTGGTCCCCGGGCAGGGCCGGACTGGCTACCGGGCGTTTTGGTGTGCTGCCAAGCTGGGGGCTGATTTCACTGCAGTGGGGGCTGATTTCGTTGATGGGGGCCTGCGTGTGCTTTTAGATAAACATTGCAAAACGAATGGTTTTCAGCTCAGCAGGTCCCCATCAACGAAATCAGCCCCCAGCTTGGCAGCACACCAAAATGCCCAGTAGCCAGTCCGGCCCTGTCCCCGGGGCAGTGTGGGGGGGCAGGAGCCCCCCCACACTTTATTTAAATTATTGAAGCCCCGGGGAGGTGGCAGTCCCCAGGGCTTGGGGGGGCCCACGAGGCCCCCCCACACATAATAAAAGAAAATGCCCCCGGGAGGTGGCGGTTACCGAGGCAGAGTGGGGGAGCAGGAGACCCTCCACGCATTTTAATAAAAAGCCCAGAGGAGGTGGCAGTCCCCGGGGCTGTGGGGGTCTCGCGTGCCCCCGCATATTATTAAAAAAGCCCCATTGAGGTGGTGGTTCCCGGGGCTGCGGGGCCTCAATGGGCCCCTGCATATTAATTAATCATTGCCCCCCGGGGACCTGGCCCACCCGGGGGCTTAAAAGAAATGAAGCGTGGGAGACCGTGCTTTGTTTTGTTTTTTTCGGTGGGAATCGCGGAGCCTACGCAAATCCCGCCGAAAATTAAAAAAAATAATCTTTTGTGGGACCCCTTGAGCAGGCCTGGGGGGCCGGGTGTTTCTAGCCTGCCCCCTTTTCTTTTTTTAACCTTTTTTCTTGTGACTCAGTTCAACAGAGTCACAAGATGGCTGGCAACACTTCCTGGTTTGAAGAGTTGGCAGCCAATCAGAAATCAGCTTGTGATCTGGAGGGTTCGCGGATCCACCACAGTCACCAGATACTAATATTTTTTCAATATTAATTTCTAAGGAACTACTAAACGGATTTACACCATTTAAAGCAAAGCGTGCTCTCTGGACCAAGAGCTACTTCTCTGCCAAATGTGGTGTAATTTCGTTCAGCAGTTCGGGCTGCAGCCACGTCAAAAGCTTCCAATGGAAATTAACCCGGAGAAAACATGTTTTGGGACACCCCTTTTTTCTCAGCCCCGGCTTGACGAATCACCCTGAAACTTTCAAGACAGAAGCTGACCTGAGCGCGCCATTAGTTTTGAAAATTTCACGAAGATTTGTCAAACGGCGCCAAAGAAATGGGCAAATCAAAAAACGCTTTTTGAATAGAACTCCGTGAAGTGCAAAAAAATGATGCTGATCATTTTCAGTGCCAGGTGCTTGTCCGCACTGTGCAATCATCACGAATGGCAGCATGCACAGTACAAGGGGGCGCTGCTTCCTTTCTTCCTCTTGAGTAGATTTTTAGTCAAGCAGCAGCTTTCTCATCGCAAAGGGACTGTTTCTCAACGTGAGCACTCGCGAGCATACGCAACCACTCGCAATGAGAAATCTGACCGCCCACGTTGAGAAATCTCGGGGGTGGGTTAATTTTCCATGCTCGCGCTCGCCAACTTGATGTTGACGAATGTGAGCGAGGAAAAAAACTCCGCTCCGCAACGCGAAGTGGAGTTTTTGGGAACTCCGCGAGCTACGCATAACGCGGAGTGAGGAAAACTCCACAAACTCCGCGAGTGGAGCCTAGGTCACCGCCCAGACTTAGGTCCTAACTATAACTACCTACCTATATATATATATTCCTTCCAAATGTGGCCCACTATCCCGGCCCTCGGGCGCTCTCCGGCGGTGCGATGAAGTACGGCAGAGCCTCGCCGTTACTATTTTCAACCAAAGTCCCCGAAACCGGGATTCTTCCCGCACTCACAGTTTTCCACAATAATTTAGTCCAATCTGTTATACTTTTTCCATGGGGTGTTTATTTACAGCATGCCAGCAACCTCTACGCGTTTCGGTCTCAGCCGAGACCTTGCTCACGGGGACAAAACAACACAAAGCGGCATTTCCACATTCTATTTAAACAGGTTGACATCACATCCTGTATTATCTCGCTTTGCATTGTGGTATTTGCAGTTTTTTCCTCAAATACAATCCATTTGCTGTCAATGTAAAACCATTTAAAAAGAACATTTTTACGCATTACTTTAAATCAACACATTCATCTTATTAATCATGTCTTTTTACACTATTACACTATTAAGTGAAGAAATACATGTATAATTTTTGTGACCAAGATGAAGAGTTACATTCGCACTTGTAAAAACCTGAGGTCTTAGAGTTCTAATGAGACTGACACATTTTTTAAGATTGATTGGAACCATATGTAATGTAATGTCACAAAAATTATACATGTATTTCTTCACTTAACTTCCCCTTTATCACTTTTTATCTATCCCTTTATTTTCCTTTTTTATAATCATAAAATATTGAATGATAATTGGTAGTAAATTGCCTAGAAAGTTTGGAACACTAGTTGTATATTTTTGATGGTGTTGTAAGGCACCTCCTCAATTTGTGGAATCAGTAGTAATTTAATGAGCGGTATCTAACAGGGTACTGTAATTCATATGAGGACGAGCTTGCCCACCAGAGGGCAAATAGTAGGCATAGGAATTTTTCGGTGTATCTTGTGTGCAAATTGTTTTGGTTAGATTGGTTAATGTAAAGAAAATAGCCTTATTCAATTTGAGCCCACTGGAGGCGAACATAAGCAGTCAGTAAATAGAAAAGTTCCTGCCTAAAAGATTAACATCTATCTAGTAATACCATATAGATTATAACAGGCAAAAATAAGTATACTGATTTCACAATGAAAATATAATAGTGTAAAAAGACATGATTAATAAGATGAATGTGTTGATTTAAAGTAATGCGTAAAAAATGTTCTTTTTAAATGGTTTTACATTGACAGCAAATGGATTGTATTTGAGGAAAAACTGCAAATACCACAATGCAAAGCGAGACAATACAGGATGTGATGTCAACCTGTTTAAATAGAATGTGGAAATGCCGCTTTTTGTGTTGTTTTGTCCCCGTGAGCAAGGTCTCGGCTGAGACTGAAACGCGTAGGGGTTGCTGGGTGCTGTAAATAAACACCCCATGGAAAAAGTATAACAGATTGGACTAAATTATTGTGGAAAACTATATATATATATATATATATATTATCTACTGGCGGTCGCCAGTAGATAGTTATAGTTAGGAGCTATTATCCATAGGAAATCCGCGACATTCTATTTGCAATAACGTTGGCGCCGGTTGACGAATCTTCGCGAAAGCTTCCAACTTGTTGGGGCGCTCCGGTCCGCTCCTACCCTGAAAGTCTCGGGGTGATACGTCAAGCGGGGGCCGAGAAAAAGGGGGTCCCAAAACGCGTTTTCCCCATTCATTTTTCCATAGGAACCTTTAGTCGCAGCTACAGCCCGAACTGCTGAACGGAATTACCCCAAATTTGGCAAGAGGTAGCCCTTGGTTCAGACTGGTACCTTTTGCTAAAATGGTGTAAATCCGTTCAGTAGTTCCTGAGAAATTCACAATTAAAATCACATATATATCTATGGGCGCGTCGGATCCGCGTACCCTCCCGATCACGAGCTGCATGCTAATTGGCTGTCAACACTCCAAATCAAGAAGTGTTGGCAGCCATTTTGTCCCTCGGTAGAACCGAGGGACAGAAACAAGTGCGCAAAGCGCAAAAGGGGCAGGGTAGAAACACCCTGACCCCTAGGTCTGCTCAGGGGTCCCACAAGGACCCCTGGGCAGAAAAAGATATATATTTTTTAAATCGGCGGGATGCGCTTAGGGTGCGCGGATCCCGCCGAGAAAAAAAAGAAACAAGTGCGCAAACGCACAAAGGGGGCAGGGTAGAAACACCCTAACCCCCTGGGCAAAAAAGCATTTAAAAAAAAAAAAATCGGCAGGATGCGCTCAGGGTGCGCGAATCCTGCCGAAAAATCGAAGCGCGGTCTCCCACGCTCGATGTTAACTGGCCCCGGGTGGCCCAAGTCCCGGGGGCATGGTGGGGGGGATAATTTAATGTGTGGGGTGCCTCAAAGGGCCCCCCAAGCCCCGGGGACCGCCACCCCCCGGGGCTTTTTAAAAAAAATGGTGCAGGAGGGCTCTGAGCCCCCCCACACGCCCTGGGGACCGCCACCTCCCCGGGGCACTAACAAATTAAAATGGGGGTCCGTTTTGGACCCCGAAGCCCAGGGACCACCACCTCCCCGGGGCTGTGCTGATGTAGGGAGGGGGCCGTGCGGCCCCCTCCTGGAGCCCTTGATGGCCCTGGGGACCGCCACCCCCAGGGCCGGCTCCTGCAGTGTCCCGGGGTGCCTACCCCCAGGACACTGTAGTTTGCTATGGCAGGACGGAGCCTCGCGGCTCCCGTCCTGCCATAGCAAACTGCTTTGGATATTGGAAGAGAGAGCAGGGAAACCTGCTCTCTCTTCCAATATCCAAAGCACATTGCTTTCCACATGGGGAGCAGCATGTCAGCTGCTCCCCATGTGGAAAGCAATGCCGGCTCCCAAGGGACGTGGGGAGCCGGTGGGACTGTGGGGGATTGGGGACCCCCACAGTCCCCAACGGAGAGGGCCAGCCCGGGGGATGGGGTCCCGGGGCAAGTAGTGGCCCAGGAGGGGGCCACGCGGCCCCCTCCCCAAAAAAGAAAAATTAAAAAATTAAAAAAATGGAAAGGCCGGCCCCGGGAGATGGGGTCCCCGGGGCCTTAAATAGCCAGAGGAGGGGGCCACGCAGCCCCCTCCAAAGAATAAAAATAAAGGCCATGCCCCGGGGATGGGGTCCCCGGGGCCAATACAGGCCCAGGGAAGGGGGCCACGCGGCCCTCTTCCCGTTTTTTAAATTAAAAATTAAAAAAGGGGTAAGGCCCTGGGGGATGGGGTCCCCAGGGCATAAAAACAGGAAAAAGGAAGGGGGCCACACAGCCCCCTTCAGAGGACAAACACATTTTTTTTTTTTTAAACGATCGGGCCCGCAGGCCCCGCCCCTTCCTTCACCACTCTGCAAACGCGCCCCTGGCGCGTTTGCAGAGGGGAACAATTCCCCTTGAATACTGGGGGTCCCTGGGGGCCAACTAGCCCACCAGGAACCTCCAATATGCGCCAGGGGCTGCGTTGCAGAGACGTGTAGAGAGGCCACACCCCTTTTACACCTCTCTGCAACGCAGCTCTGTGGCGCTTTGGAAGGTATATGGTGGGCTAGTTGGACTCGAGGACCCTCAGGATTCAAGGGGACTTAATCCCCAACTTAAAACGCGCCACGGGCGCGTTTGCACAGTGGTGAAGGGAGGGAGCGGGGCTTCAGGTGACATGTGTGCAAACAGGCCCCGTGGCGCGTTTTAAGATGGGGAATTAAATCCCCTTCAATCCTGAGGGTCCCTGGGGCCAACTAGCCCAACAGGTACATCCAGAAAGCGCCACAGAGCTGCGTTGCAGAGAGGTGTAAAAGGGGAGTGGCCTCTCTACACGTCTCTGCAACGCAGCCCCTGGCGCATATTGGAGGTTCCTGGTGGGCTAGTTGGCCCCTAGGGACCCTCAGGATTCAAGGGACTTAATCCCCCAACTTAAAACGCGCAACGGGGCGCGTTTGCACAGATGTCACCTCAGGCCCCGCCCCCTCCCTTCACCATTGTGCAAATATTCCTCTAAAATCAGCCGAAATACGAATTCCGATTTACTCACCTGTTATCAGGAGAGACCTCAGTGCTGTATCTTTCAGCCCAGTACTGGTCCTGAAAAGTAATTCTAACCATACTTACCAGTAACTTGAATTTCCTTCCATAGGCTAACATTGACTGGTTTCACTTGGAAATTCTTTTAAGTGTGGAGTTTTGGAACTTTAAAATATTCCTCTAAAATCAGCCGAAATACGAATTCCGATTTACTCACCTGTTATCAGGAGAGACCTCAGTGCTGCATCTTTCAGCCCAGTACTGATCCTCAAAAGTAATTTTAACCGTACTTACCAGTAACTTGAATTTCCTTCCATAGGATATCATTGCCTGCTTTTTGCTGAAAAAGTTTCTAAGTGTTGATTTTTGAAACATACAAATATTCCTGTAAAATCAGCCGAAATACGAATTCCGATTTACTCACCTGTTATAAGGAGAGACCTCAGTGCTGTATCTTTCAGCCCAGTACTGGTCCTGAAAAGTAATTTTAACCGTACTTACCAGTAACTTGAATTTCCTTCTTAGGCTAACATTGACTGGTTTCACTTGGAAATTCTTCTAAGTGTGGAGTTTTGGAACTTTAAAATATTCCTCTAAAATCAGCCGAAATACGAATTCCGATTTACTCACCTGTTATCAGGAGAGACCTCAGTGCTGCATCTTTCAGCCCAGTACTGGTCCTGAAAAGTAATTTTAACCGTACTTACCGGTAACTTGAATTTCCTTCATAGGCTAACATTGACTGGTTTCACTTGGAAATTCTTCTAAGTGTGGAGTTTTGGAACTTTAAAATATTCCTCTAAAATCAGCCGAAATACGAATTCCGATTTACTCACCTGTTATCAGGAGAGACCTCAGTGCTGCATCTTTCAGCCCAGTACTGATCCTCAAAAGTAATTTTAACCGTACTTACCAGTAACTTGAATTTCCTTCCATAGGATATCATTGCCTGCTTTTTGCTGAAAAAGTTTCTAAGTGTTGATTTTTGAAACATACAAATATTCCTCTAAAATCAGCCGAAATCCGAATTCTGATTTACTCACCTGTTATCAGGAGAGACCTCAGTGCTGCATCTTTCAGCCCAGTACTGGTCCTGAAAAGTAATTTTAACCGTACTTACCAGTAACTTGAATTTCCTTCCTTAGGCTAACATTGACTGGTTTCACTTGGAAATTCTTCTAAGTGTGGAGTTTTGGAACTTTAAAATATTCCTCTAAAATCAGCCGAAATACGAATTCCGATTTACTCACCTGTTATCAGGAGAGACCTCAGTGCTGCATCTTTCAGCCCAGTACTGATCCTCAAAAGTAATTTTAACCGTACTTACCGGTAACTTGAATTTCCTTCATAGGCTAAGATTGACTGGTTTTCAGCAAAAAGTTTCAAAGTGTTGATTTTCACAAACTACAAATATTCCTTAAAAATCGCCTGTATGACTTAAACGCATTCTTTCAACTGTTTACAGGAGATGCACCAGTGCTGGATCCAGGATCCAACACTGAGTAAGAAAAAGTAACGATAACAGTTTTTACCTGCTAAGTGAATTTCCTTCCATAGGATAACATTGGTGATTCTATGAGAAAAAGTTTCTAAGTGTCAACTTTTAAAATACAATAATATTCCTTAAAAATCACGACTGTAACCAAAACGCTTTTACTCAACTGTTTACAGGAGATGTACCAGGACTGAATCTAGGATCCAGTCCTGTGGTTACAAAAGTAATCCATAAAGTAACTAATTGCATTTAACTAGAAATTCACATTGAGCTGAATGTTGCATTGTGTTTGAAAATGTGTTGCCCATTGCAACAACTGTAACTACTGTACTTAAAAGTCTATTGCCTATCTGCAAAGTATTTAAACTAAAGTAATTCATTCTGAGAAAGTATTTTTGTAATGTAATGTATAATGTAATTACAATGTAATTTAAAAATAAAATATGTAAAAAAAAATTGTTTCTAAAAATGTAGTAAATCAGTATGAAAAAAATTTATATAACAATTAATACATTTAAAAATTGTCATTTACAAAACCTTTGAAATTCACTGAAAAAACCGTAGGTTTCAGGCACGTTATAGTTAGAAATTAGCATTTAAAAAACCTTTGAAATTCACTGAAAAAACCATAGGTTTCAGACACGTTATAGTTACAAATTAGCATTTAAAAAACCTTTGAAATTCACTGAAAAAACCATAGGTTTCAGACACGTTATAGTTACAAATTAGCATTTAAAAAACCTTTGAAATTCACTGAAAAAACCATAGGTTTTAGGGACAGTTATAGTTACTTGGACATTGCACTCGTACAAAACCCGTGAAATTCCCCGTTATAGTTAGTTCAGCTAACTATAACTCGCGCCCGCAATGCACTGCTGATGACGTCACATATTACATCACTCATGACATGGTCAGTGACATCACTGATGACATCACTGATGACATCTCAAATGACATCACTGATGACATCATCCACGTGATAATCTGATGCACCTCCTCACACCCTAATATAACCTTTGATACACCCACTCTAAATTACAGACTGCCATTCGCAAAACCATAGACACTCCAACACCAATAACTACATACCCACTCACTGATTCTTAGGTCTACACACACACATCCACTCACTCACCCGTACAGTCACTCATACTTACGGTCACTCAGTACAGGACTATCATATGCACTCTTACTCCTATATAGACACTCAAACAACGCCACTCATCCATAGAGATACTCACACACCTAGTCAGTCATGCAAATAATTAAACACACTGCCATTTACTCACCTATACAGTTATACACACACCAGCTCACTTACTCATACAAATAGTAGCACATTGTTACGCTCTTATACAATCACTGATACAAGCACACACTCATCCATACAGCCACTATCACAATCACTCACTCTTGCTTATAGCTATTTATATACTCCAACACACATATATACTGCCTTTCACATATGTAGTTACTCACACATGTACCACTGGGACATACATTCACTCACTAACACACTCTTACACACACTTACCCACCCATACAGTCTATCACAGATGCACTCTTGAAACCATCCACCCAGTGAATCACCACTCACACATCTATGCACAGAGTTGCACACACCCTCCCACACAAACACTCAGGCACCCATACAGATACTCAGACAAGCATTCAATAACTCATATAGACACTCATGTAGCTATTCACAAACACATGCAGCCACTTACACAGCAACAGACAGACGGATACAGACATTCATCCAGTTTAGTCACTAACCCATGCATTCAGTAAGATACGTTAAATCACTCACTTATAGAGTCAGTCACGCACCTACTAAATCATCCATACAGACACTTACACACCCACTCATTCTTCAATACGTCTTTTCCTATATATATTAAAAATATTTAAACTTTACAGAAACACACAGTCACTGGATGATGTCATCAGTGATGTCATCAGTGATGTCATCAGTGATGTCATTTGAGATGTCATCAGTGATGTCATCAGTGATGTCACTGACCATGTCATGAGTGATGTAATATGTGACGTCATCAGCAGTGCATTGCGGGCGCGAGTTATAGTTAGCTGAACTAACTATAACGGGGGAATTTCACGGGTTTTGTACGAGTGCAATGTCCAAGTAACTATAACTGTCCCTAAAACCTATGGTTTTTTCAGTGAATATATATATATATATACACTGTGTGGTGTTCACAACTGTGTAGTTACAGTTAAGACCTGCAAATGGATTTTTTGGATTCCTAATTACTTTAGCACCATTTGCCGAATCTTCACAAAATTTTCCAAACAAATATTTATTCACCTAAACTCCTTCCTTGAAAGTTTTGGGGTGATCTGCCAAGTGGGGGCCGGAAAAAAAGGGTCATCTCAAAACACATTTTACCTATGCAGTTTCCATAGGGAATTTTAAACACTGCTACAGCAAAAACAGCTGCACCGAATTACACCAAATGTGGCAGAAAGCTAGATCTCTACTGGGAAAGTGTGCTTTTTGTGATCTGGTGTAAATATGTTTGGTATTTTATGAGAAATTGAGGTTCAAAATGTATAGGTAACTGGACAGTTGTGTTTGCAGTACTCTTGTGGGCATCGAGTAGGCATGAAACTTCAAATAATAGAGCGATCTGATTGACCGATGGGGCTTTTTTCCTATCAGCCATCTTGCTCCAGTGGGAGCTTGCGCTTTGATTGGCTGGCCACAACTTGTAAGGAAATGCTCATCGGTTCCTATGGTCTGAAAACGAATAAGAAATCAAGCATAAGGAGGCAGGGTAGGAGTGCCCTAACCCCCTAGATCTTTAACAGCGGTCCCAGAGGGACCAATTTTCTTCTTTTTTCCTCTGTGGTGCCACAATCCCACTGGACTCGTACGAGAGCCAGCACGGCCCCCTGTGCTTCCAAGAGAGTGTCATGGAAGAGCAGGGTTTGTGATGGCTCCCATGAGAGTCCCACAGAATCAGAAGAATTTTTTTTTTAAAGGGGATGTGGGTTTCTGTGGTCACATAACAGCATTTACAGATGAAAACAACAGTCTAGCAATATTTCACTTGATTGGGTCTTGTTGTGGCGCACTGAACATGATATCACACTTACAATGTAGAGAGGCATATATGAATGTATTAGCCTGTATTATTAAATACCACCTTATCGAAGTAAGTTTTTTGGGTCTCTTGATTGAATTGTTTCACAGGTACTGACAATGGTGTCCAAGCCACATTAAGTGTGGACCAGCGTTTGCACTATTTTTATTTTCACTCTTTCTGTGTTACCTTTATACACACTTTACCTGCATAGTAATAAGCTTTAGATAATTGGTCCTGTAGAATGCCGCACACCTCCATGTAAGGTCAGTAGGATTGGCAGAAACATGAGACCCCAATGTCACAAACGGGTCAGATTCACATCCCCTACTCTCTCTTTTAATATGCTCCTTGGGGACACTTACTAAAGCTAGGACTAAGTCAATCAAGAGGCATTTTTATTCACTTTTTTCACTATCTTTGCATTACACTCTGCCTACCCTTATCAACACCAAACAGCTCACATTGGTGTATCCTCATAATGCATTACACAAGAGCTCCTCTCCAACTTTGGAAGAGTTGTTGCCCACACCACTACCATTGGCTTTAGCACTGTGAGGAACCCGATGATGAAGTATACCACCTAAGGGTGACGGAGTAACCCGTCTGCAAAGATCTAAATGAAATGAAATGAAATTAGGCATTTATAAAGCGCGCGGATACTCACATAGAGTGTCCCGGCGCTAATCTCCAAAACCAACAGAAAAACCCCGCCCGCCTACCATCGTGTTATTGTTGGAACAGCCATGTTTTAAGTTGGTTCCTAAAAAACAGCAAGTCCTGAGTCAATCTGAGATGTAGAGGCAAGTCGTTCCACAGGCGAGCCGCATGGACCTGAAAGGAACGACCTCCAATCCGAGATTGAGTGAACTTGGGAATCACCATCAGGGATTGTCCAGAGGACCTTAAGACTCGTTGAGGCTGATAGCGTTGGATCCTACTTCTCAGGTAAACCGCACCCGTATCGTGGAAGGCTCGATAAGCAAGCACCAAGGCCTTAAACTGAATCATCTTTCTCACCAGGAGCCAGTGCAGTGCTTTCCGGTGGGGCGACATGCGCGTTCTGGGGTTTACCATAAGAATAGCTCTGGCTGCGGTGTTCTGGACAACCTGCAGCCGATTGAGCAAATATTCTGAAAGCCCCAGATACAAGATATTTACGTAATCCAACCTGGATGTAATTAGGGCTTGCACTACGATCTTACGGGATTCCACCGGGAGTAGAGGAAGAAAGTTTTTTACCATTCTAATCAGTCCGATACAGGTGCAGGCAACAGTTTGGATTTGGGACTTCATCGATAGGCTAGTGTCCAGCTTAACTCCCAAGTTTTTTACCGTGCTGACTGGGGCCGTAGGAGGGGACATGTCGCAAAGCCACCATAAGCTCCATTCGGCACATGGGGGGCAGCCCTAAATAATAATTTCAGATTTTTCTGGATTACACTTAAGTTGGTTAAGTCAGGCCCAAAGTCAGCAAAACAGAAGAGTTGAAGGCAAAATTGTTAGGGGAAAACCACACCAAAAATGCCAGGTATAACAGGTAGGGCAAGGAAATGCCAGCTTTCTAAAAGTGGCATTTTCAGAATTGTGACTTGAAATCCGACTTTGCCATTAAGAAGGATTTTAAATTACAATTCATTTGAGTTCACATATAATATTTCCACCTGCTCCCATTCAAAAGTTAGCACTTTTTAAATGTAATAAGGTAACTTAATGTTATCCAATGGGAGAGATAGGCCTAACAGTAGTGGAAAAAATATATGAGTTTTTCACTACCAGGAAATATAGAACTAAAACCCACATATCCTACTTTGTTTTTAAATACAATGCACCTTCCCCTTTGATCCTTTAGAGCCTACTGTAGGGGGGATGTTTTTGTATTAAAAAGGAAGGTTTTGGCCTGGCAAAAGGTTTAAGTTGTCCAGCTGAACTGGCAGTTTACAACTAACCTACATACTGCAATGGCAGGCCTGAGACATTTTTTAAAGTGCTACTTTAGTGGGTGGGACAATGAGTACTGCAGGCCCACTAGTAGCATTTAATGCACAGGAACTGGGTACATGCAGTAGCACTTTACTAGGGACTTACAAGTAAATTAAAGATGCCAATAAGGTATAGCCCAATTTTACCTTGTTTAAAGAAGTGAGCCCAATAAATTTAGCACTAGATAGCAAAGGTAAAGTGCACAGAGTACTAATGTTAACAAAAACAAATTCAGAAAACAGGAGGGGTGAAGACAAACGGTTTGGGGAAAGAACACCCCAAGGATGTCAGGTCTTACAGCTTTACATTGCTGTGGAAGTCATTCACCACTGTTCTGATATTTCAAAAGAAAAGTACATGTATACTTCATGGTACCAGGCTGAAGAGGATTAATGAAAAATTCTAAATGGTGGATGACAATCAGGAGGCAGACACATCCAGACTAAGGATAAAACCAGAGACCATAGAGTATTATGACTTTGGTTAAGAGAGAAAATAGGTCGTGCCTTCTGCCAAGAATGATTTAAATATGTCCAAACAAAATAGAAATGTGGCTACCGGAACATAAGCATATACGTGGAAAAGGCAGCTTTTTGTTTCTTCAATATTAGATGCCTGCATCCACCAGCTAACATCTCTTGCCATTGACTTATTAAAGTGCTGTCTATGCCCTGAGCACTGACTGCCTCAATTACATGAGATTGAAGAGATATGGGTACTGAATGCTAACCACTGTGCAAGTGTGTGCTTGTTGGCCAAACTGCCTGAGGGGAAGGTCTCAGTAGGAGAATTTGTAGATAACTTCACCTACTTTAGAGATAATTTGGCAAAAATTAATCACATTTTACTAACTAGACTTGAACAAAGAATACAGAAAAGGCGCTGCAGAGTGACTTTGGAAGCTTCTGTGCATGAAGAAAATGCAAATGAAAGAATGGCAAGCAGTGTGGAATTCAGAGAAGTGGCACTGATGTGGAAAGCCAAATAATATCCAGCAGATGGCTGTGAGTTTTTTCTCCTAAAGAGAACACACCACTCTACGTGAAAAGCTTTTAAGAACATTGACATGTGTGTCCATTCAAATTACATATGTGGTGGTGGTGTTCATGCTATTACAAGAATGACAAGGAAGCCAACAGGTACCAACAGCTGACTGTAGTACACAGGTATTTTTCCCATGGACAGTTGAAGAGATTTCCCAAGCCAGACTGACTCTCTCCTTACCATTCATCCTCTGTATGCCTTTTATTTGGCCAACCAGGTGAAACCACCTGCATCCCTGAGGGGCGGTCCCTCATCTCTGACCAGCGGAAAGCCTGCTGTGAACCTGTTCCTCCCTCCACCAGGTACCAACAGGGGTACCCCATGCCATGAGACTAGGAGCTAAAGCCCCACGCCCTACACTATGATGTCAAATTGTTGGGTTTCACTGGTTGTTCCCAAGGGCGCCCTGACTGCCTGGAACCCTAATTTCCACAGGGGACTCTATCTCCCAACATTAGAAGTGCCAGGAGGTGTGGCTGCAGAGTGGGGCTGCAAAGAGGACGGGGCCAGCCACATGCTGACAACCCCTCCCTGCCCTCCTGCCGCGCGGGACTCATCAGTTGTTGTCAAGGGCTCCCTGGCCACCTGGGACCCTACTTTCCACAGGGGACTCTATCCCCCAACATTAGAAGTGCCAGGAGGTGCAGCTGCAGAGTGGGGCTGCATAGGGATGGGGCCAGCCACATGCTGAAAAGCGCTCCCTGCTCTCCCAGCAGCACGAGACGCCAGGCCTGTCCTGTGCCCGTCAGCACCAGGAAGAGGCGGGGCCACCCCCTTTGGTCCTTCTTTCTCACCTGGGCCTGTTGCTGGTGCACTGCGGGGTCAATCTCCTGGCAGACCAAGGTACTGGATGAACTGTGATCTGGCTGAAAGAGTTCAAGAAGGGTGCAAAAGCATTTTAAAGGGCGGAAGACAAACTGAGGGCCCCACTAGACTGGATTTGGTACATGGCAAGTGTGGTAGGGACTAACAAACATTTACTGCCCTGTTCTGGACTGTTTGGTTAGTGCCCTCAGTAGTATTTTGTTCAATTATCTTTTGGTGGTTGGACAGGGTGGACCACTTGATTTGCACATGAGGGCCAGTGGGGGAGGGGGATTTGTGTCACTGCGGGGATTGACTTGATTCGGTCTGCTTGACACAGGGGTTTTGGAAGGGACCTGTTAGCCTTTGTGGCTGTTAACTAGGAGGGGCTGTGTCATGTTAGCGGCTTAATCATGGGAATGAGGAAAGCTCCTGCAGTAAAGGCATCCTTGTTCCCTCCACGCTGCGAATCCTGACCATTGAAGGGACCCGTCTCAGTGGTGCCCAAAGAAATTGAGTTTATTTGAAAGAAGGTTATTGCTAACTAGGGCTAGTCACCCTCAGTCTTCAACAAGTCATGCCTCTTCCCTGGATGTCCCCTGGAGAGTGAAAGGAACAAGTGTTTTAAGTGACTGGGGGAAGCGAGGGGGTCAGAGGGAATAATGGGGCGTCCCTGGAAGCCAGAAGTTTATCACCGGGGCTGCTCAAGGGCCCTAGCTCTTGAATCAATTTCCCCATGTCCCAATAGCCCAAGCAGTAAGCGGAGGAGAAGGGGGGCCATGTGGAATTGGGGAGCTCCAGCACCCATGTGGTCTCCCTGTTGACCCCAAGCTGCCCTGTCATGTGGGGGGGGTACCTTGTTAGCAAGCATCTAATTTCCGAGCTTATGGTGGTGTTAAACACCAAACTTGAACCAATCATGTTCAGGTTAAACACCATTGAGACCAGAGTGTAAGGAATTCTGGCTCAAATGAATGCGGGGAGGGATTCACATTCAAGGCAGACTTGCCCCCCCTGGGCCAGATGCTGCTCTGGCTCATCCCTCAGTGGGTAGCACTACCTTTACCCATGGTGCATCTGATATTACAGCATGTTCCTCAAGCCCCAGGAGGCGCCTTAAGAAGCTCACCATGGCCTCTTCAACCCTAGTCACCCCCACAATGGAGATTCAGCATAGAATTATAGCCTCACCCTGTTCATCATGCACTATGATATACTTAACTTGCCACCTGAGGTGACCCCATCTGTGGTGATTCTGGGAAATGTCCCACCCCAATAAAATTCTGCACCTGAGCCCTTTCAAGAGATAAAAAACAAGGTGTCGCATTGGTTTCACCAGCACTCCCATGTAGGTACGGGGATTGTTGACTCAATTATTATGGCTCGCAGAGTTAGAGGGGTGGGCCTGGGTCACAAATGTGGGGCAGGGGACTGCGTGTTGTTAAAGTTCAACAAACTCTCAACTGTGGCACACGTCCTGGCTACCTTATCTTATTCTAGGCTTACTATCCACAGGGTATTGTAGCCCTCCCTCTGGGTTTCTTTTACAAACCTGAGAAGGGATGTCACTCCCATAGACCTCAAGGCTGGAAAATGGAGGGCCATTATGGTAACACTCGTCAGCCTAGGGGGTAGCCCCTGATGTTGAACCTTTCAAATTGATTTACTCCTTTGAGTACTCTTGAGTGGTGTGACAGCTTGGGACCTACTCATCAACCTTCTGCTTCTCACCAGCCTGCTAATCTTTTAGAAGTCACCTAGCAGTCCATCATCAAGTCCCCCTCTCCACCCCACCAGCCTGCTATTTCCTCAGTGGTGACCTCAGTATCGAACTTAAAGGGCCTACAGCTATTATCCTGGAATATTGTGGGGCGTTCATCCAAGTTTACTGATTTAAACTGTGTTGCTTGGTTATGAATACCTTAAATAAACCAAAAGATAAGAGACGCTTGTCAAAACAGGAACAAGTTGGTTTAATTAAACGCTGTGGCTGGGAGAACCTGGACAGAATGCATCTGCTGAAAATCTCATGATGTACAAAGTTTTGGTCGTCCATTTATAAAGTTCATGGGGTACAATAAAAAACTTTTTTACACTCTCCCAAAAAATCTCAGTTATAAATCAACAAACATGACCATCTGATAAGGACACAGATGGCTCTAGGAACTCAGGGAGAGCTAGTGTGGACCAGTGTGTATGTGTCCAGATGTAGGCATGAGAAGTGAGTGATCCCTACGTGTGGTATGCCTGACGTGTCCTGATTGGTTGAGTTTGCCTATCTACATGTGGTATCTAACTTTGTGGTATTTCTGTGGAACGCGAGCCTTTGGCCAAACGGGTTTTATTGGGGCCAATTATCTCGCATTTGTTTGTGGTGCACCTATCTATCTGTGGAATCTATCAGGGTTTCCCCTGGGTGCATGTTTCTCTTTGGTTTATGGGGGACCCCACCTGTGACCTGTTACTCAACAGGTGTGGACATGGGTTGCAGGACCTGCCTGACTACGTATCTATGACTCAGGGTTGATGGAGAGATCACCTTGGGTGAATCCGACTGCAGAGATGTGAGTTCATCAGAACTCCTAAAAATAATATGGCAGCCACTGCTATCATTTTTATCAACATTATCATCATTACGCATACAGTGGTCATTTTGATATCGTTTGTACTTGTATTAACAAGATTATGTTTGCTCTGGTCTGAATGCATGTTGACTTTGTTCTAATTTGCAACAAGAACATTATGGTATGAGCATGGATCACAGAAAAAATTTGTATCATTATTGCTGATGTCGGCGCTGGTGTGTGGGCACAAGTTACAGTATACATTGACATTGCATTGACGGCATTGTGCGAGTACAAGCGGTGGCATATGCCCACATTGCATTTACTGATATTGCCATTGTTGGGCCTGCACATATCATGACATTCATTGATATTGTATTCACCCATCCCAACATCCCCCCCTCTAGTTCATTTATCAACTACTCTATCCTCCTAGTATGTCATGGCAGTTATGTTATTTTAAAGAGAGGGTGTATGTTTAGTGTTGGATGCTTCTTCTCTAGCATGCTACCAACTTTGTGGACTTCGTTTACAGCAAGAAACCTCAACTAGTAGAAAACTAGTAGAAAACTATATAACAGAAAGGCAGCAATGAGAATCGGTGCGAATGACATAAATAGTTTGGATACCCATAAGGAGATCCATTAAAAAATACTATGCAACCGGTCTGCTTCGAGGCACCTCCCTACTTCTTCATGGTGGTTTGTAGATGATGCAGTTCATGGATATCATCAGGGGCGGCTCCCCCGCTAAGGCGAAGGAGCGTCGCCCCACTGCCTTGCAGCAGTAAAAAAAGGAAAAAATAAAATGCTAGGAACGTAATGTTATTATCATTTTATTTTGTCCTCCTTTTGCAGCAGCTTTGCGTGAGGGGGCAGGTGGGGCTGCAGAGTAGGGTAGAAGAGGTAGAACCCTCCTAAGTGCGTAATGACTGTTTGGTTGGCCCTCTCGAGCCACCAAAAACAGTCATGCGCACTTTCCCTGTTCTCCATGCAGGCTGCATTACAGCCTGCATGGATAACATGCCCAGGCTCCCAGTCCCTAGCTGAGAGCCGAACCACTGCGCTCAGACCAATCACAACGCTGCATTGCAGCATTGTGATTTGTCAGGGGAGTCTGGGTGCTTACCAATCACAATGCTGCATTGCAGCCTTGTGATTGGTCAGGGGAGCCTGGCTGTTTCCTGGAGTCCGAGACAGAAGGGAGTGGAGACAGGGAACCCGGCGGCAAGGTAAGTGTATTTTATTTTTTTAATTTAACCCCCGCAGCTCCCCCCACTGCCCCTGTGTGCCCCCCCACTGCCCCCACCTTCACCCACCCTGCCACCCACAAGCTGTGCCGTGCAGTCCGCCACTGTATATCATGGGCTAATGACCCGTTATCCAGATCATTCCCAAGATAAAAGTACAAGAGGTAGCACCAATCTTGGCACACACCCCACCGTCCATAGTGGTCATCAAGTCCAACACATACCGGTGTTGCATCACCATAAGGCGGATGGCTCTCAATTTCCTCTTTGATAGTGTTAAGACCAAGCACAGTACTGGTTATAAGTTTCATAATACCCATCTGGTTATTTATAACCAGTGGGCGTTAGCTTTGTTTGCATGGTGAAAAAGGGTATTGATCCTCTGATGTTTACTTGAGCTTCTGTGAACAGTCTGTAGTCTTCTGGAATGCCATTGTACTGAGCCCAGCCAAAATACTCGGCAGTTCTTCTCCTTCGAGCCTGATGCAACAGAATTGTTTTCTTCTGGAACGGTCGTTGAGACAACTCGGACAGATCTTCTCCAGGGATAACCAGGGTTTATTTTTTTTTATTTTACAGAATTTTATATAGCGTGAACTTGACCCGAAGGTATCGGGTATCAGAGCGCTTTACATAGCACCAGTTGTGTTACATGAGGATACATTCATTTTTGTTAAGCACGTGGAGATTAAGTGATTTGCCCAGAATCACAGGATGTTCAGCGTCATTGCCGAGACTCGAACCCATTTCCCCAGATTCAAGGTTGACCGCCCTAGCCGTTAGGCCAACTCCTCTCCCCAGAGACGAGTTGGCGTGTGTAAGGTCACAAGAGTTAGAGGCTATCCCATGCAGAGACCAGCTGTGTGTAGAAAAGGCCCTCACATTGCCAATACAGAACCATCAACATAGAGTTGCCTCATTGCAGGTCTGGTACATGCATTATTGTACTGCAATTCTCGTTGCTGCCCAACAGTATGGCTCCTTTGCCTCTGAAACATAAAGAGTACAATGTAAGTTTCCGTACAATTAGGGCTGCCCCTTCCCCTCCATCCATGTGTGCCTATTAACCCTGGGCGAAGTGCTACGCTACGCTCGCGTAGTTTGCGAAGCTTGCGCTACTTCGCACAACGCGAATTGCACGTAGCACAGTGCGAACACGCGTAGCGTGAGTGCCGCGGTCATTTTTGCTTGCTCGCTGTCCTCAACGTCAAGTTGGCGACCGCGAGCAAGCAAAATGACATCCCGGCGAGACTTTTTCTCGTTCGCGATCAGCAACATCAAGTTGCCGATCGCGAGCGTGAAAATAAACCTCCCGGCGAGATTCTCAACGCGGGGAGGTCAGGTTTCTCATTGCGAGTGGTCGCGTATGCTCGCGACCGCTCGCGATGAGAAACTACCAGTCCGCGTTGAGAAAGCTGCCGCTCGAGTAAAAATCTACTCGAGCAGCAGTAAAAGACAGCTCGCACTGTGCAAGTTGCCGTTTTCAATGATTGCACAGTGCGGACAAGCATCCGGCACTGTGCAATCATTGCGAACAGTGCGCTACGCAGTTCGCGTAGTGCTACGCGAAGCTTGCGTAGCGCGAACTGCACTTTGCGTAGCTTCGCGAAGCATTACTTCGCGAACTACGCCCACCCTTAGTGCCTATCAATCTTGCTATCCCTGATTTCTTGGCACAGGGTGTCTATGCTGCCATTAGACCCTCTCCCATGGGACTCATTCCCCACGCATGATTGAGATGAGCGGCCCTGAACTGGAATTCCATGTCCGGGGTCCATTGATTATTAACGAAGGTAGCCCCAATAATGTTAACGGCTGCCCTGGGACTGCAGACGGAAGCAGGAGTGGACATGTTTGTGCACTGGTGTGGTGGTCTTGTTACCTCAAGGAACCTCTCTTTCTACAAAATCCTGGGGCCAAACAATGTCCTCCCCTATGTTGCCCTTTCTGCGCATCCGGTCTGCCTCAGGTTGAATATCACTTGGCTCATTGAAAAGATGTAGTGCAGTGGGGTTGGTACCGGATGTTGTTTACTAGAGTCCTAAGGGGTTCTACTCGGTGGGGTTGGATTTTTGCCTTGATCTTACATAGGTACAGATGGAAGAGGCATTTTTCTTTTTTGTGGACTGTCTCCTGTGATAAGTAATGCCTGTCTGCACCTATGGTGTGAGGTATTAACATGATCTGTTCGTAGTTTAGGTACTTATACTGCTCATACGCTGATACTAGGGGGCCGATTCCGATCTCGGTCGGAGGCGCACCCAATACCATTCGGTCGGGAAAAAAGCCATGCGAAAGCCTGTTTCCCGACCGATCCGTACAGCACACCGAACGAGCAAGTACGATGCGTACAACAGCAAAGAATCCGGCCAAGCCGTACTCACCCAAACCAGGTCCTGTTCTCCGACCGAGGCGAATCCGGAAACGCCGAATCGAGTCGCACGGAAGGAAAAATGCAGCCCCGTCCGGCCGGACAAGTACGATGCGCTTTCCGTACGCGCCGAACCCGTCGCTACGCACGGCAAGTCAAAGCATCCGGGAGAGGCGCACATAAGCTCCGATTCGCGCCACAACACGATCCACGGCTCCGAGACAAACACGGCAGCGACGAGGACGAGGCGAAGCGACGAGGACGACGCGAAGCAACGAGAAGGACGAACGACACGAACCAACCATGAATCCCTTCGTCCCGATCATACCAATATTCTACATTTACTACCAGAACAGGCACGGATGCGTACGGCGCAGAAGGTAAGCCAGACACCAACCACGAAACACATACAACATGTACACGACACATCACACACACACACAGGGATGCAGAATATACTTACACCAGCAACAGCAGCACCATAGGGGCGGGATGCCCATCACCAATGCCACATATGCACACAGGGGCCTGAATGCGCACCACCACCCCTACCCAGGGGTGGCATGATGCCTACCACTACTACCACCCTTAGCCAGGGGGGCTGGATGCCTACCACTACTACCACCCTTAGCCAGGGGGGCAGGATGCCTACCACTACTACCACCCTTACCCAGGGGGGCAGGATGCCTACCACTACTACCACCCTTACCCAGGGGGCAGGATGCCTACCACTACTACCACCCTCACCCAGGGGGGCAGGATGCCTACCACTACTACCACCCTTACCCAGGGGGCAGGATGCCTACCACTACTACCACCCTCACCCAGGGGGCAGGATGCCCACCACTACTACCACCCTCACCCAGGGGGCAGGATGCCTACCACTACTACCACCCTCACCCAGGGGGGCAGGATGCCTACCACTACTACCACCCTTAGCCAGGGGGCAGGATGCTTACCACTACTACCACCCTCACCCAGGGGGGCAGGATGCCTACCACTACTACCACCCTTAGCCAGGGGGGCAGGATGCCTACCACTACTACCACCCTTACCCAGGGGGCAGGATGCCTACCACTACTACCACCCTCACCCAGGGGGCAGGATGCCCACCACTACTACCACCCTCACCCAGGGGGCAGGATGCCTACCACTACTACCACCCTCACCCAGGGGGGCAGGATGCCTACCACTACTACCACCCTTAGCCAGGGGGCAGGATGCTTACCACTACTACCACCCTCACCCAGGGGGGCAGGATGCCTACCACTACTACCACCCTTAGCCAGGGGGGCAGGATGCCTACCACTACTACCACCCTTACCCAGGGGGGCAGGATGCCTACCACTACTACCACCCTCACCCAGGGGGCAGGATGCCCACCACTACTACCACCCTCACCCAGGGGGCAGGATGCCTACCACTACTACCACCCTCACCCAGGGGGGCAGGATGCCTACCACTACTACCACCCTTAGCCAGGGGGCAGGATGCTTACCACTACTACCACCCTCACCCAGGGGGGCAGGATGCCTACCACTACTACCACCCTTAGCCAGGGGGCAGGATGCCTACCACTACTACCACCCTCACCCAGGGGGCAGGATGCCCACCACTACTACCACCCTCACCCAGGGGGCAGGATGCCTACCACTACTACCATCCCCACTCATAGGATGGACAATGCATGACACAACCAGCACACCACAACCTAGGGAATGCAAGAAGAAGACATCCCCCCAACACCATGACAAGCGTGTGTAGACTGTGTCAAATGCCTACAACACCGAACATGACTTTGAACATACAATGTGACCCCCTAACACATGTGCCACACATATATGTGTGTGGCACCCACAATGCAAGCAGGCCATGACCATTGTGGCAATGGGGTCCAAACCCCCATCATCACAGTGACCAAAATGTAAGTGTGGGGTCCATAGCTGCAGCACATCTTGAACATTGTGGCAATGGGGTCCAAACCCCCATCATCACAGTGACCAAAATGTAAGTGTGGGGTCCATAGCTGCAGCACATTTCGAACATTGTGGCAATGGGGTCCAAACCCCCATCATCACAGTGACCAAAAGGTAAGTGTGGGGTCCATAGCTGAAGCACATTTCGAACATTGTGGCAATGGGGTCCAAAACCCCATCATCACAGTGACCAAAATGTAAGTGTGGGGTCCATAGCTGCAGCACATCTTGAACATTGTGGCAATGGGGTCCAAACCCCCATCATCACAGTGACCAAAAGGTAAGTGTGGGGTCCATAGCTGAAGCACATTTCGAACATTGTGGCAATGGGGTCCAAACCCCCATCATCACAGTGACCAAAATGTAAGTGTGGGGTCCATAGCTGTAGCACATTTCGAACATTGTGGCAATGGGGTCCAAACCCCCATCATCACAGTGACCAAAAGGTAAGTGTGGGGTCCATAGCTGAAGCACATTTCGAACATTGTGGCAATGGTGTCCAAACCCCCATCATCACAGTGACCAAAATGTAAGTGTGGGGTCCATAGCTGTAGCACATTTCGAACATTGTGGCAATGGGGTCCAAACCCCCATCATCACAGTGACCAAAAGGTAAGTGTGGGGTCCATAGCTGAAGCACATTTCGAACATTGTGGCAATGGGGTCCAAACCCCCATCATCACAGTGACCAAAATGTAAGTGTGGGGTCCATAGCTGCAGCACATCTTGAACATTGTGGCAATGGGGTCCAAACCCCCATCATCACAGTGACCAAAAGGTAAGTGTGGGGTCCATAGCTGAAGTACATTTCGAACATTGTGGCAATGGGGTCCAAACCCCCATCATCACAGTGACCAAAATGTAAGTGTGGGGTCCATAGCTGCAGCACATCTTGAACATTGTGGCAATGGGGTCCAAACCCCCATCATCACAGTGACCAAAAGGCAAGTGTTGACAAAGTAAGAGGTGCAACTGCCAAACTGCATGGATGATTCCTGGTCACAGAACAACAAACACATCAGTGGCAAAGTAGTGTATGTGTCCCATTGCAACATAAATTGGGGGAGCCAAATCCTGCAGTGCAAATAAGACATAACTTTGGCCATGTGCAGACAAACAACACCCATGGGGGCTGACACCGTCAACAATCATCAATGACACAATGACAGAAGTGACCATCCGAATGCAGACCCACATATTTGCACCAATGGGCACACACATGCAGATACCCTGTGGAGACTGCAGATGTGAGGCGAACAGATACCATACCATGGCAGCAATGGGACACACAATCAACAATTAGCAACAAATGAGGGCTCCCGTCCCATCAGCCTGGTCATGGAAGTGCCAACGGAATCATCAGCACAGATCCAACACACTTGTATAGCAATGTTGCACTGACAACACAGATGAGTCCTTCCCCATTGATGCCCAAACCTGCATGTTCACTGGAGATGGCCACACGGTCAGGGAAGTAGACGAATAGAACAATGGCAGGCACAACAGATGTGCAGGGGTGGAAGCCACAGATGTGAAGTTGCCAATCTAAGTAGGAAATCTCATTGCCAAATACTGAACACATGACACCCTCAGATGCTGCTATGGATGACATGGATACACCACAGGATAGGACACATAACCCCTGGACCACATGGGTTCCTGCACAGTAACACTTCATTATCATGAGACCAAATATCACCATCACTGCAGCAAGGGCATGGTTAGCATCATCAACATCATGTACATCAGAAGCAAAAGCACTAGAGAACAGAAAGTTGCTTTATTCAGCATATGTGGCATTAAAAGTAGAAGTCCGGTAGAACATAAACAAAGGCCAATGGCCAGTCCATCAACAAAGTCACAAGTGGGTGACAGTGGCAGATGCCACCCTACACATGCCTGCACAAAACCAGGGACAATCCACTAGGAGGGGCAACCGGGGGGTAGGCCAGGCACCGCAGGGACAGGTTCAGGGCTCACCAGGAGGAAGCAGGGAAGGGGTGGTGGGTGCTGGAGAGCCACTGACAACTGCAGTGGAGGTGTCTGACATGGTGTGTGCCGG
Organism: Calotriton arnoldi; assembly: GCA_963921515.1. NCBI lineage: Eukaryota > Metazoa > Chordata > Amphibia > Caudata > Salamandridae > Calotriton > Calotriton arnoldi. The sequence goes on along the minus strand of CAWUFW010001960.1, from coordinate 1,009,901 downwards.
CACAACTGGGGGGCATGGCTCAGATGTTGTGGGTGCCGGCACGACTGCAGTGGACCCTGCAGATGGAGTGGACAGGTCCGCCACTGCAGTGCCCAAGTCAGACAGGGTGGTAGTGGACTCCACTGCAGTGCCTACCACCAGGGGAGGAGAATGGGGAACAGGCAAGGTGGGCTGGTCAGAGGGGAGGACACCCTCACCACATCAGTGGCACAGACAAGCGCAGCGGGGGTGTGGTGCCGGGAGAGCAAGTGGCAGGGGGAGAAGGCCGGAGCCTCTTGGGGATGGTATATCTGTGGGTGGGGGAACCTGGGGCAGGGTGTGGCGGGGGCACCTGTGGAGTGGGGGCCTGAGGGATGGAGGAAGGTGACCTGGTGCTTGAGCTGCAGGGCGGCGGCGGGGTCTTGCTCTTACCACTCCGGGGGACTTGCGGGTGGGGGCCTCAGTCTGTCTGCGCCTGGGGGAGGGTGTCCGGGGGCGAGGGGCACTCTGCTCCGTGTGGGGGGCTTCCTCTTCCCCCTGGATGCTGGGGCAGCTGGATCGGAGGGGAAGAGGCCGAGGTCACTGAGGAAGAGGCGCTGGGTCTTTGGGGTTGCAGGTGAGGCAAGGGAGGGTGCTTTGGAGGGAGAGGCAACTGAGGACTGCGCAGTGCCCGTGGATGCGTGTGTGTGTACCAGGGCCCCATCCCCTGTGAGTCTGGTTTCAGTCCCCTGACTGTGCGTGCGTGTGCGTTTAGTTTGTGGCGTGTGTGTCTGTGTGCTGGATGTGTGTGTGCTGGTGTGTGCCTGTGCCGGTGTGTGTGTGCTTGGGAAGGGCAAGGTGCTGGGGAGTGTGGATGGAGCAGAGGCAGGAGGGGTGAGGGACTGTCTGAGGAGGGACACTGCTGCCGTCAGGGAGGAGTCCATGGACCTGTTGCCCCTCTGTAGGTCAGACATGCCCGATGAGATGCCCTCCATGAACGACACCAGCTGAGTCAACAGTGCGGTGTGCGCATAGAGGACACTCAGCATGGCTGTCTGCCCTACATGGAGCTGGCGAAGGAGGTACACAGACTCCTCACTCAGGGCAGCAGGGGACACAGGGGCAGGGGGTGCGGTGCCTGGCCCAAAGGAGACACGCTCCCGAACATGGGAGCCTCCACGGACCTTGGGAATGGGAGCCGATGGGAGGGCGGTGGTGGTGCTGGTGGTGGCGGGGACAGCAACACTAGCTGGGGTGTGGTGGCTGCTGACACCCGCCTCCACAAGGGAGTCATCCTCCGAGTTGCTCTGGTCCTCAGCTGAGGTGGATGGTGCTGAGGATTCCTCGGTGTGGCTCCCCTCGCCCTCTGTGCCACTGGGTCCCTCCGACCACTCCTCGGCTGCTGACCCAGTCTGGCTCTCTGGCTCCTCCTGGTCCGTGGAGCTGTCCCCTTCCGTGGCCGTGGATGTATCTGCAAACAATGGGGAAACAGACAGACATCAGTCACCTGCACAAAACGCACACACCACTGTGAGCACAGCACATCACAGAGCAAGCCCTGGCATCATTAGTTGTACATTGCTAAAAGTGCCCTAACTGAACAGGAGAAGCCAATTGTCAGTCTGATGCCAAGCATGGCACTCACATCCCACATGGCCTTGCACCCATCTGTCTGGTGTCTGTTGGATTGCAACACCGCAGTGTGGACACATGCACCAAGTACACAGTAGTTGGACAGTGCAGAGGACACGGTGTGGACACATCACAGCTCTTGCCACTGAGTGAGTACAGGTTTCCGGATGAAAGGGATGCCCAGAGTCAAATAGGAAATGCATGTGATGCATACCAGCGACAGACACCATGATGCACCCATGTCCTGATAGCCAGCGCCACTATGGTGTGCATGTAGCACATGTCACTCCCCTGCAGGACCACAAATAAGTTGACACATGCCATGGCAGAGGCATGACTGTTAAGTCATACATCACTGTCTCAGTGATGTATGACTTGGCAGCCAGACAACAACACTATGCACTGTGTCACAATAGTAGGTCATGGGGAATGCAAGTCCTGGAGCTGCACAAGTGCACATGTACATCCCCCACACAACACATCATCTCAACCCTCATCTGTCCAGGTCACACCTATTGGACATATGGGAGACCTGTGACACTACCCTCTGAACCTGAGCCCCTCACAATTTGCTGTGAATGGGGAACAGCTGCCTGAACATCACATTCGCATACCCCAGTCTGCACGGGCAGCTGATCAAACACCTATGTGACACACAAGTATCGTCTCCTATGGTCACATCTCCAGGGGCATGCTGAGCCCCTACCAAGAAACACCCCAGCAGTCCTGGCAACTAATCCACAGCACACTGACACAGAGGCAGACACCGGAGGTATCAAATCACTGTGCACAATGTGTCAGCTGATACACGGGAGTGGGAGTACAGAGTGCATTGCATGGCCTGGAGTAGGCATGACTGTCCTGCTCCACATGAATGAGGGATGTGCCCTGGACAGTGGATAGCTGGCTATGTATGTGTGACACACGTAATCTGCACACTCCTGGGGCACAAACATTGTTCCCACCCGCTGAATGGGCGTGTGCCACATACCCCAGGCACATGTGGTGGCTCAGCTCAGCAAGTGGACCGCATATCAAAGCAACACGCAGATCACATGTCCAAACCCAGGCGTTGTGTGAACAATGGACCCACCCATGATGCCCACAACAGAGTTAGGGAAACAGATGCTGTCCCCCACCTTTAGTGAAGCAAACTGCAAGGACACAGTCCCAAGTGACACAATTCCCTGACTGTAAGGGCCACACCTGGGTATCAGATGAGCAGTGGGCAGTGCACAATAGAGGGACATGGCTCCTGGACAACATGACTGCTGCACTGTGGCAGTTGAACCAGGCCAGAGGAGGGCACAAAGCATGTAATACAGAGTTCACAGTGCAGTCTTTGACTCACCCCCTCCTTGCTGCTGTCTGGCCTTCAGCTGCCCATCCAGGTCTGGAAAGACCACCGCCAGGATCTGGAGCATGTGGGGGTCAGGGTCCGTGTTCCGCCCCTCCTGCGAGGAGGCGACAGCTTCAGCTGGACCCGTGCAATCCTCCGGGTCCAGCCCCGAAGGTCCTGCCACCTCTTCTGGCGGTTGCGGATCCGGCGCTTGTAGACCCCCACGGACCGGACAGCCCGGACGATGTCCTTCCAGATTTCCTGCTTCCGATGGGCATTAACCTGTCAGGATGACAAAGTGAAAAGGCCATTACCACACATGCAACATATCCGTGCATGACACAGTTGTATATACATGTCTCAATCACAGGGGCACATGATGTACACAGGCAGTGCAACGCTGACCATGGACAGTTTGCCAGACGTCACTACATGGTATCATTGCATGGGAAGTAAAACCATGTTCAAATGCACTGTCACTGCACCATACCTGTCCAGTGCAAGTCACTACACACTATGGGGGTGACAACTACTCAGTGAGCCTGCTAGCCAGTGGCGTGCAGACTCTCAGCCTTGCTAGTCAGACAAAATGCACATTCAGAAAGGCAGTGCACAGAACACTCACCTGCTCCCCTGGTGTCCCATACAGCTTGCTGTACTGTGGAAGTAGGCTGTCCAGCAGGGCCTGGTTCTCTTCAAGGCTGAAGGCTGGGGCTCTCTCCACAGTACGTGCCATTGCAGGGTCCAGAGGGGCAGAGACAGCAGCAGTGCAGTGGCAGATGTCGTCTTGGAGCATGTAGTGCAGGCAAGTGGGCTCTCAGGGGAACAGCCAGCAATATATATGTGCTGGAGAGGCAGATACTGTCCCTTGTGTCCAAAGTGATAGGTCCAAGTCGTTTGCATCTTCTGAATCTGGCCAATCCATGGAATAGCAGCACCAAAACACGCCCACAGCATCCTTCAAATCTTCAACTTCATGACATACATGATTTTGCAACATTGTTGTGGGTGACCAACTGAATTTCCAGCAACCGACTCGTTCGAAATCCGAAACGCGTCCGTTGCCAGGCAAGCCCATTGTCAATGGGTGTGCACCGATCGGTCCATTGCGGTACAATGCGCACAGGGGTACAACGCGTACCCGCACATATTGAAAGCAATGGGCCGGCCGGAGGCACCGATCGGTCCATTGCTGTTCAACGCGCACAGGGGTACAACGCGTACCCGCACACATTGAAAGCAATGGGCCGGCCGGAGGCACCGATCGGTCCATTGCGGTACAACGCGCACAGGGGTACAACGCGTACCCGCACACATTGAAAGCAATGGGCCGGCCGGAGGCACCGATCGGTCCATTGCTGTTCAACGCGCACAGGGGTACAACGCGTACCCGCACACATTGAAAGCAATGGGCCGGCCGGAGGCACCGATCGGTCCATTGCTGTTCAACGCGCACAGGGGTACAACGCGTACCCGCACACATTGAAAGCAATGGGCCGGCCGGAGGCACCGATCGGTCCATTGCAGTTCAACGCGCACAGGGGTACAACGCGTACCCGCACACATTGAAAGCAATGGGCCGGCCGGAGGCACCGATCGGTCCATTGCGGTACAACGCGCACAGGGGTACAACGCTGCACCGCACACATTGAAAGCAATGGGCCGGCCGGAGGCACCGATCGGTCCATTGCTGTTCAACGCGCACAGGGGTACAACGCTGTACCCGCACACATTGAAAGCAATGGGCCGGCCGGAGGCACCGATCGGTCCATTGCGGTACAACACGCACAGGGGTACAACGCGTACCCGCACACATTGAAAGCAATGGGCCGGCCGGAGGCACTCAATCGGTCCATTGCTGTTCAACGCGCACAGGGGTACAACGCGTACCGCGACACATTGAAAGCAATGGGCCGGCCGGAGGCACCGATCGGTCCATTGCAGTTCAACGCGCACAGGGGTACAACGCGTACCCGCACACATTGAAAGCAATGGGCCGGCCGGAGGCACCGATCGGTCCATTGCGGTACAACGCGCACAGGGGTACAACGCGTACCCGCACACATTGAAAGCAATGGGCCGGCCGGAGGCACCGATCGGTCCATTGCTGTACAACGCGCACAGGGGTACAATGCGTACCCGCACACATTGAAAGCAATGGGCCGGCCGGAGGCACCGATCGGTCCATTGCAGTTCAACGCGCACAGGGGTACAACGCGTACCCGCACACATTGAAAGCAATGGGCCGGCCGGAGGCACCGATCGGTCCATTGCGGTACAACGCGCACAGGGGTACAACGCGTACCCGCACACATTGAAAGCAATGGGCCGGCCGGAGGCACCGATCGGTCCATTGCTGTTCAACGCGCACAGGGGTACAACGCGTACCCGCACACATTGAAAGCAATGGGCCGGCCGGAGGCACCGATCGGTCCATTGCGGTACTAACGCGCACAGGGGTACAACGCGTACCCGCACACATTGAAAGCAATGGGCCGGCCGGAGGCACCGATCGGTCCATTGCAGTTCAACGCGCACAGGGGTACAACGCGTACCCGCACACATTGAAAGCAATGGGCCGGCCGGAGACACCGATCGGTCCATTGCTGTTCAACGCATCACTGTACATGTGACTGGCATATGTCAGCATGCCTGTCTCAGATGGACATATGCCAGCTACAGATAGCTCCCAGGGAGTGAGGGGCACACCTACATCACGGCAGCCTGTCCAAACTTTATCATAAGGCATGTAAGGCTGCATTTCCTATTGTGTGTATGTTGGTGTACATGTTGTCCTGTGGGTGTCACCTGTGGGCAGCCACCCCCAGGCTGTGCACGTGTTCATGGGGACAGGATCCTGGGTGTTACGTGTACGTGACCGCTGTGATGTGCAACTGTTCATATCTGTGCATGTGCCATGGTCACATTTCACAGTGGTGTATGTGTATGTCATGTCACATACCCCGTGAGTCCCATGTGGGACGTTATGTTTGAGCCAGGGTGTCCCAGTGGCACAATAGTGATGGACCTCCACAGTCTTTGTGCATGTGGTGTTTACAATGTCTCTGATTTCATGTGCACAATGGGAGACAGTCTCCACATCCACGTTGTGTGTGCATGGACTCTGATGTTGTGCGTGTGTGTCACAGACGTCATGTCTGTCCTGCCGTGGCAAGTGGGGCCACTACCTGTGGGGGTCATGGTTGTTTTGCTGTGGTGTATACATGATACTCCATGTAATGCCAGTGTCCATGTGGCATTACAGGGTCCCTGGGAATGTACCTGTTGTTGAGCTGTGGTGCCTGGGGCACATCTGTCCTCACATGTCCCTGTGGGGGGTTATTGTGACACGGCAGCAGGAGATTGGAACTGTGACACGGCCTCATGATATCCAATGGGCCAACCTGGGACAAATTGATGCCACCTGTTGGACCGTGTTGACAGATGTTGGCCATGTATGTACCATACATGTCCTTCCGGTACTGCACACTTCATGTAGTTGTGCCTCATAATGATGTATGTTGGGATCTTGAGTGTGTTCAATGCCGCATATGTGGGGTGACTGACAATCTTGCTTACTTCTCCTCTGCATTGCAGGGCTCCTGCTGTCCATCGGCCATTCCCAGACCTGGCAACGATGGTGGAACGGGACAGCATCCGACGGTACCGCTTCACCAGGCAGCTGATTGAGGATTTGGCAGTGCAGTTGTCCCCACATTTGCAGCCTGGCCGGCCGTATCCTACAGTGCTGACCCCCAAGGTGAAGGTGATGGCAGCCCTACACTTCTTTGCCACTGGTACCTTCCAACATACTGTGGCGACTGCTGGTGGGATGTCACAGACCATGTTCAGCCGTGTGCTCCTCGATGTTTTGGCGGCAATGTTGCTCTTCCTGAACCGGTACATCTATTTCCCTAGACTGCGACGACTCACTGACGTGAAGAGTGACTTTTATGCCCTGGGGAGGATGCCGCATGTAATTGGCTCCATTGATGGGACACATGTGGCTTTGGTACCACCACAGGCCCAGGAGCAGGCCTACAGGAACCGCAAGCACTACCACTCGGTCAATGCACTGGTGGTGTGTCTTGCAGACATGACCATCACACACGTGTGTGCCCGTTTCCCTGGTTCAGCACACGATGCCTTTGTGATGAGGAGTAGTCGCATCCCCAGGATGATGGCACAGATGCAGAACCAGCGTGCCTGGCTTGTCGGTGTGTACTGACTTTGTGCCATTGTGTGTGATCTGATCTGTAGTATTCTGCCCACTTTTCCAAGTCAGCTAATGTGCACTTGTCTGTCCGTAGGTGACTCGGGATACCCCAACATCCGTGGTTGCTGACACCCCTCAGGAACCCTGTGACACCTGCCCAGATGCGCTACAATGAGGCACATGGTCGGACCAGGAGAGTGATTGAGCGGACCTTTGGTCTCCTGAAGAGCCGCTTCCGCTGCCTGGACAAGACCGGAGGGTCCCTCCCATATGCCCCTGCGAAAGTGTGCAAGATTATCATCGTCTGCTGCATGCTCCACAACCTGGCAGTGCGGAAGGAGTTGCCTCTCATCCAGGATGACAATGACCAACATCCGCCACCTGTGGAGGATCCTGGCCTGGACCACGATGCCAGTGACGATGATGATGATGATGGTGATGTCCGCACACAGCTCATCACCAACTTCTTCAGCTGAATGTGAGTATCCTGAGGTGTCATGTCAATGATGTGAGTTGGCATGATGTGTGGGTGGTGCTCTGGTGCTGTGGGAGTGTGTCCATGGGCCACTTGACTGGATGTGTGTTGTGATGTGTGGTGACAGGTGGGCTGTGCTCCCCAACAGTGTTGACATGCTAACTTGGTTCTGGGTGGGTATCTTGTAACATGTATTGTGCATGTGTTTTGCTGTTCTGTCCTGTACTCCATTGCTTTTGACTGTGTGTCATTTCTGTCCTTCACAGGGTACTTTCAGATTCGTTTGGTCAACTGTGTCCACCGACGACGTGATTGCACATCCAGGCTGGTAGCTGTTGTGTCCCTACAGGTGATGTGCGCCACACCCATGGACTTCCTTCCGTCTACAGTTGTTGACTGTGTGCCTGCTGCCAGGTGGGGTTACCTTGCATCTGTAGTGGTTACGGCTTGTTGCAACTGTGTAATAAACCTGTGCTTCACTTTGTGATGTGCGTTGTCTGTGGTCACACATTTGACTGCCATTTGCTTACTGCACCTGTGGGCTACTTGACTACAACTGGGAATGGGTGTGGTGTCTGTGCATTGCACCGTCTTCCCTGGCAACATCAGTGTAGGCAATGAGTCAGATGGCCTAGGTGTGTATGTGTCATGTAGCCCTGGTGGTGTGTCTCCCTCATGTGTGTCACATTGCCTGTACTCACATGCCTGTGTTGTCCTTGCTGTTGCAGTTCGCATACACAGTGTAATTTTGCAGTTCATCATCCCCATAACAACACCCACGTTAGAATCACGACAGAGTCAAGTATGGTGTATTGGTGTGTTTATTGTGATACATTTGTGTTAATAGTGCATAGGATGGGTTGTGCTGTACATGAATCTTGCAATCCCAAGTTCCTAGGTGAATTGAAAGTCCGGGTAGACAGGATCCCCAGTATCGGGGCCACAGTTGTCTGACACATTGGTCCAACTTGTACTCCCCATGCAATGTGTGGGAGTAGTATTGCCGTCAACAGGGTGAACAGTCTGTGCACAAAGGCGAACATCCAGAACAGGTTCAGGCTTCCTGGGAGTTGCGCTTGGCCATCGGCCTCTCACTTTTCCCTCCTCGGACGACCCCTCTTCTTGGTGGGGGGCCCTCAAGTGCAGGCTGCTGCGGTGCAGGGGACTCTCCGCCAGAGTCCTCCTCCCTCCCTGTGGCAGTTGCAGTTTGTTCGGCACCAGATGTTGTTGGCACACAGGGAGGTGTGGACTGGTTGCTGTTCATCTGGCGGAGGCATTGTAAAATGTCCCTGTGCACCGCCGTCATCTCATGCAGTGCATCCCACTTGGACTCCACGCGGGACATGTGTGAGTCCACACGGGACATGTGTGACTCCACGTGGGACATGTGGGAGTCCAAGCGGGCATGATGGGCAGCCTGTTGCTGTTTAATGTCTCTGAGGAGCCCCACTACCTGGCTGAGCTCTCCGGTGCTGGACTGGTACGCATCAGCTATGCGTACCAGTTGTGGGTCATCATGCACACCAGCAACGTCTGCAAGCAGCGACCTCTGTCTCCCACCCCTCCCACCACCCCTGCTGACATGTGCAGTGCGTGCAGTGGCACGCACAGTTGACCCTGGTCCACCTTGGGGGTTGGTGGTGGTGGTGGTGTCCATGGCCCCAGGTTGGTCCAGGGTCACTGTGCTGGTGTTGCTCCTTATTCTGTCCATGTCGGCAGGGATGGTATTCGTGGTGACAGTCGTTGGAGGGGTGGGTGCAGGGGGTGCAGCTGGTGGTCCTGCTGGTGCTGCAGCTGGTGGTCCTGCTGGTGCTGCATGTTGACTTTCACCGGATGTGCCATGTTGTTCTTCATCGTCCGAGGAGGACAGAGGCTGTACGACGCCAGTGAGCTCGGCATCCTCTTGAGCCTGGGACTGGGACTCCTCAGCGTCTGCTGCTGTGTCCCCATCATCACCTGTTTTTGGGAGACACAAACAATGTATGTCATGTTTCTGCAGGCATCAATGGTTGACACACATGACAGTTGTGACTGTGCCTCTGGGTGCGGGCCTGTACATTGCATTGTCCTGAGTCGTCACAGTCAGGGGTTGATATTGGTGTGGCACATTGTCCTGCATTATTTGGGCATTTCTATGTATTTTCTGGGGTGTGAACATGGTCTGCATTGGTTGTGTTTGGTTGGCAGCCGGACCTCCTTCCCACCCACCCAGCCAGTCAGTTATCCCACCATGGAACGTGCTTGCGTTGCAGGGAGTGTAAGTTGTCTCTCAGGATGTCAGTCAGTGGTGTCCTGCTGTTTGTTGGTGCACAGTTGCCAGCAGGGCCTTGTGCTCCCCACAGCAGTAGCCAGTGTCAGCCATCTTGTGAGTCCTTCTCCACTCCCTGTGATGTGAGCATGGTTCAGGGTGGTGTTGATGGGACAGTTGTGGGGGTGACCAATATCAGTGACTACGACTCCCATCATGCTATTGCCTCCACCCCCTTCCCAGCATGCCCATGCTTCCTTCCTTTTGACTCTGCTTCCCTGTGGGGTGGGCTGGCTGTGCTGACAGGATGGCTGGGAGTGTTGTCCTGGCAGTTGTTTGGCTAAAAGTCCCAAGAGTGTCCCTGTGCTTCACACAACATAACCCAGGGTGGTGGTTCTTTGTGGGATCTTGTGTTAGGATGGGGGCATTGCATTCTACCAGGTGGGTTCTGTGGAGTTTGTGTTGGGGTGTGTGTGAGGGGAGGTGCTTGTGACTATGGTCAGTGCTGCAAGTCCTCCTTCCCACCCAGCTAGCCAGATATCCCACCATGGAACGTGCTTGCATTGCAGGGAGTGTAAGTTGTCTCTCAGGATGTCAGTCAGTGGTGTCCTGCTGTTTGTTGGTGCACAGTTGCCAGCAGGGCCTTGTGCTCCCCACAGCAGTAGCCAGTGTCAGCCATCTTGTGAGTCCTTCTCCACTCCCTGTGATGTGAGCATGGTTCAGGGTGGTGTTGATGGGACAGTTGTGGGGGTGAGCTATGTCTGTGACTACGACTCCCATCATGCCATTGCCTCCACCCCACTTCCCAGCATTCCCATACTTACTTGCTTTTGTGTGGGGTTCAGTGTGTGTGGGTGTGAGAGCAATGGCAAGATGGCTGACAGTGGTGTCCTGCTGTTGGTTGGTGTGCAGTACCCAGCATGCCCTTGTGCTCCCCACGACACAGCAACAGTGTCAGACATCTTTGATGGGCCTTTCCACTCTCTGTGGGATGTGCATGCGTGAGTGTGAGCTTGCTGGGCCATGTGGTGGGGGATGTAGAGCTGTGACTACGACTCCCATCATGCTATTGCCTCCACCCCCCTTCCCAGCATGCCCATGCTTCCTTCCTTTTGACTCTGCTTCCCTGTGGGGTGGGCTGGCTGTGCTGACAGGATGGCTGGGAGTGTTGTCCTGGCAGTTGTTTGGCTAAGAGTCCCAAGAGTGTCCCTGTGCTTCATACAACATAACCCAGGGTGGTGGTTCTTTGTGGGATCTTGTGTTAGGATGGAGGGCATTGCATTCTACCAGGTGGGTACTGTGGAGTTTGTGTTGGGGGGGTGTGAGGGGAGGTGCTTGTGACTATAGTCAGTGCTGCAAGTCCCCCTTCCCACCCAGCCAGCCAGATATCCCACCATGGAACGTGCTTGCATTGCAGGGAGTGTAAGTTGTCTCTCAGGATGTCAGTCAGTGGTGTCCTGCTGTTTGTTGGTGCACAGTTGCCAGCAGGGCCTTGTGCTCCCCACAGCAGTTGCCAGTGTCAGCCATCTTGTGAGTCCTTCTCCACTCCCTGTGATGTGCGCATGGTTCATGGTGGTGTTGATGGGACAGTTGTGGGGGGCAATATGTGTGACTGCGACTCCCATGATGCTATTGGCTACACTGACTTGGCCAGCATACACAGAATTCCTTCCTTTGAGTGTTCTTCACTGTGTGTTGGTGTTGTTGTGGTGGCTACATGTCTGGATGTGTTTGTTAGTTCTATTTGTGCCACTGCCTAGCTGTAGTTGTGGTTGTTTGTACATGTGATGGCACAGTTGGATGTGACTTTTTTGATGGCATGTGTTGTGTTTATCTGACTGACATACACATTTTGGGATGATTCTGTTCTGGTTGCTGTGTAATTGCTATGAGTGCATGGTTTGACTCTCCCCTTAACAGTGATGTGTGTGTGTTTTGTGGCAGTATATTGTGTACATTTGTTGTGTACTCACCAGGCTCTGGGATGTCCTCTAGTCCATATACGCTCACTGGCGGAAGGATGGCCTGCACCTTCTCCTCCCAGGGCCTGAGGTATATTGGCTTGGCAGGAGGGCCACTGCCGGTGTGTTGGCTGTTGGTGTAGTCTTTCTTCAGCATGTCCCGTACCCTCCTGCGCACGTCATACCACCTGTTCTGGATGTCCGTCTTTGTGCGCCGACATGGTGATTGTGCGTTCACCCTGTTGATGATCCTCTCCCACATCTTGGTTTTCTGCGACATGGGGGTCTGTTGGACCAGTGTGCCAAACAGCTGTGGCTCCACCCTGAGGATCTCGTCTACCATGACTTCCAATTCACTATCTAGGAACTTGGGATTCTTCTTGGGGGGCATGGTGATGGGTGGTGATGGTGGGTGATGTGTGTGTTGGTGTGCAGGTGAGGGTGTGTGAGTGTGTGTTTTGCTGGGTGTATGTGAGGTAGGTATTTGTTGGTGTGCTGATGGTGTGTGGCTTGTGTGAGGGATGAGCTGTGGGTGTGTGGTTGCTTTCTCTTGGGTGCTGGCAGTGGAATGGCATTTGCAAAGGCTCATGGTAGTGATTTGTGTCCTTTATATAGGTGGAGTTGTGGGTGTGTCTTTGTTCTCTGTCCCCACCCCCCCAGTATTTATTGGCTTGGTAATTGCTTGTTTGGCCTTTTTTTGGGTGAATTTTCCTTTGTACTTTCTGTGTATGTTGGAAACGTTCTTGTGACCAAGTCGGACCCTGCATTGGTCTCGTACGGTGTTCTCCGTTTCGTTCACGCTGTGTTTGTGCAGTTTTCTATGCTGCGTACGCGTCGGTCGCGGTGTATTGTGTTGCTTCGGCTCGGTTTTGTATGCGTGTCGGTCGTACGGCTTGTCCTCCGTCCGACTCGCTCGTGGTTTTCGCGCCTTGCATCGTACTTTGCGGTTTGGAGTTCGCGTGTACGTTTCGGTCGGATTTGTTCCGGGTGCGTGTCGGTCGGTTGGATTCGCGTGTTTTTCCGGCCGGATTGCTGCTTTCCGTGCGGCTCGGTCGGTCGACTTTGTTTCGGGACGTGTCGGTCGGATTTTTCGCGCCTTGCATCGTACTTGGCGTGTCGTGCGCCACGGGTACGTGTCGGTCGGTATTTTTTCCGGATCCGAGTCGGTCGGTGCTTTTTCCGGCCCGAATCGGAATCGACCCCTAGGTGTTTTGTAGGAGTGCGTTGTGTGGTGTGTGAGGAATACTAGTGTTTGGTTCAGTGTAGGTGTAGGTGAGGTGAGAGAAGTCTCTGTGCATGTGCTGCAAGAAGTAGAGCTTACATTTTCACAATTCATGTACATTTTTGTTCTGGAGGCACTCAAAAGCACCCCGGCTAAGGAGAGCGTATTCAAAAATATAAGGGTACATAAATTGAAAAGCATTTGTAGAATGTAGAATCGAATTTTTGAGAGATGTCTGTGTCTACGCCTGTCTTTTGTTGTTCGTTGTCTGTGGTCCAGTGTCGGGTGGCTGTTGTCTGTGCTTTGGTGTCTGATGTTTGTTGTCTGGGTGCTCAGGGGTGTTTTCATCTTGGTGAGGTGGCGAAAGAATGTCTCTTAAAAACAAAGTCACAAAAGTAAATTGATTTCAGAAGTACTTGAGCAACTAGTCTTTTGTAAGCCTTTTGAGAGTCCGGATTAGAGGAATGGCAGGTGACAGCAACATTGGTGTACTTACAGTTCGATCGTAGACCTGTGGAGTAAGAGCTGTGGGTCGTAGGTTAACTGGGAAAACACATTTGTTAGGCAATTTATTGGAACATTACTGTTTCATCTGTAAACTTATCCTGAATATGGTTTTACTGGGGGATACATGGTTTTACTCGGGAGCAGATTTGCCTATCGGGATTGGACGAAGTTTATAGATTTTTTAACATCATTGCTGAGGTATTAAGGTTTTTATACACATTCCGTGAGTGTTGGAATTTTGGGGACGAACGCGGGCTATTAAACTAGTTTTAAGGTGGTTTGTATTATGGATTTCTCTTCTTGCTACAGCGGGAGCAGTATTTTCTCTGCAAGGAGAACAATGTTTTAGCATGGACTGAGGTGTCCTTTTGCCACATCTGGGATGCATGCAATTGTGAGGAGAGGTGGATGTTGGGAAAGTTGTCGAGGAGTAGTGTCCTGGGTCAAAGCTTGGGTCGCACATCAGAGAGGTGACAGCAGGCTTCTCTCCCTTCCACCTTAATGACTGCCGGGTCCCTCAAATTTGGCCTGTTTGCACTTAAGCACAAATTTGCGGATGTAGACTTCTTGCCCTGGCTGAAGTGTTTGATAAAGTAGCTTAGTTTTGGACACCTGAGTACTTCAGTGATGGACCTGTTAAGCCAAAAACTTGGCAGTCTTTGTCAGCTCAGAGAGGTACACGTGCAGCTCATCACCCAATGCTTGGGAGCTAGCCTCTGCGCTTAATTTGGCCCGGGTCTTTGGGATAGGGGTCCCCATTATATTGCTTGTCACAATCTGGTGAGGTGATATTCCCTACTGGGAGTTTTCTTAGTGGGAAGAGGACCAAGGGGAGGCAATGGAGCCATTTTCTTTTAGGCTGCCACATATTTTGCTGGGCTTGTTCTTGAGAAGACTGTTAAGTCTCAACAATGCTGCTGCTTTGCCGGTGGAATAGGGAGACCAGTTTATGCGTGATACCTAGGAGAGAGCAGATATGATCAAACATGGCGTTGGCAAAGTGCCTCCCATTATCCGTTCAGATGATGCCAGGCACTCCCCACCTTGGTATCTCCTACCTGACAAGGGATGTGGCTGCTGCCTTGGCTTCGCAGTGCATGCAAGGGCAGGTCTCAAGCCACCTGGAGTAGGGGCAGACCACGACTATCAAGTGCCGATAGTTGGCACATCAGTCTATCATGTTGACAAAATTGAAATGTAGGGCTTTGAACAGCCTGGTGGGCTGAGGCATGATCGATGCTAAAACCTTCAGTGTGGGTTTGGGGGAGTATAGTTGGCAGTCGTTGAGGTACATAGATATTATTTCATTCATGTTGGGGATAAACCAGTCACTTTGAAGCTTAGCTGCCATGTTTTCTTTGTCCATGTGTGTTGGTAGGGTACAGTTGGGGTAAGGCTATGTCAACTAAGCTCGGGGCATGATTGGTTTCCCGGAGGTTGTGTGTCTTTCTCTCTTTCTCTTCAGTTGGGGCCGGCTTTTGTAGTTCCCGTAGGTACAAACTTTCAGTCTCTGTAAATAGCTTTTCGTGTGAGAGTTTGGTCTCCTTACTCTGATGCAATGGTAGTATGTGAGTCTCACACACCTTCCCACATGCTGCTCTCTTTGCCATCTGATCTGCTAATGCATTCCCGCAGGACACAAATTCTTTGCTCATGGTATGGGCGGCACACATGACCATGGCAATACGCTGTGAGTAAAGTTAGTGCATCTATCAGCAATTCCAGGAGATTCCGGTGTGAGACAGGGGTGCCATCTGGTTGTAGGAGCCCCCGTACCTTCCAATGCTTGAGTGCATGGTGGTGGTGACGTACGTAGAGTCAGAGTAGATAGTTACTCTTTTCCTCGAACTCTGGGTAAGGGCTTCAATTAATGTGGTTAGCTCTGCTGCCGGTACTGAGAGGTGGGGAGGAGATACAGCTGTGTGGTAACTTGTAGGCTGTCACATTGCTCGTGCCTAGAGGCAATCACTACGGCTGCTCCTGTATGCCTCTCCCCTGTCTCCTGGTCTATTGTGGAAGACCCGTCAATGAACAGTACTTTGCTGCCGGGGATGGGATCTTCCTCAGCCTGGCTGATCCCATCGGGGAGGTGAGTTATACAATCATGGGTCTCATCACCCTCCTTGCCCTTGTGTGCTAAGAAAGTGGCAGGGTTCACCAGATGGCACTGAAAATTAACGTTGGTCTAGAGAGCTACAGTTCATACCCCAACACCCATTGCATTGTCAGCATGCTCTTCCCTTTTTGTATGACCGCAAATACTGAATGCACTGCATATAAGGTCAGAGGCGCTCCTATCATGATGGAGCATACTCCATCTACTTTGTCTACAGCAAAGGCCGCAGCGGCTTAGGCCTGTGTACATGGGAATTGACCCTGCATGACGGAATCTAGAAGTCTGCAAAATACGCAAGTGGTTTGTGTCCCATGGGGTACTTTTGGATTAAAACAGGGGATATCGCTCGCCCATTGCTGTGGCTAAACAGGTAGAATTCCTTCCTATAATCGAGCATGTCCAACACGGGGGAATGCGATATTTTCGTTTTTAGTTTATCAAAGGTTTCTTGCATCTCGGGTGTCCAGACCAGCTCCTCACTATCAGTTGTGACTTTTTTACATCACCCCACACAGGGGAGTAATGAGGGGGCTATAATCGAAGACCCATTGTCGGACATAGTTGCACAAACTTAGGATCTTTTGCCTAACCTTTTTCCTCTTGGGTGGTGGCATGGCTCTGATCGAATCTGCCCGTTCCAGCGTGATCTGCCAGACAGTTGCTGAAATGAGCTTTCCCAGGTAGTTAACCTCCTGTTGCGCATATTGTACTTTCACTTTATCAACCTTGTATCCTCTTGTGGCCAGTGGGGAGAGCAGGGCTTTTGTCTCTTGGCAACACAGATCCCTGGAGGGGTTGCAGACCAGGATGTCATCTGCATATTGAATGATGGTGCTGCCCGACTGAAAGTTAGCAAGATCCTTTCTCAGAATTCTAATAAAAACACTGGGAGATTCGCAGTACTCCTGGGGCTGTCTCTGGTATAACAACTGGGCCCCGCAGAAGGTGAATGCCATGAGGTACTGGATGTCGGGTGCAAAATGGTGCTGAAAAATGCATTTTTTATGTTTATCACAGAGAAATAGCGGGGTCTGTTGGTATGCTAGTCAATATAATGGAGGGGTCCGGCACCACTGGGAATTCCCAGGACCACAATGTCATTCAGGGGACGCAGGTCCTGAACTAGGTGCCAAGTTCCACCCTGGCCCTTCTAGACTGGGAAGATCGAGTATTGTAGGGGGAGACCCCCACATGTAGGACATCTTGAGCTATTAGTGCCTGGATTGTTGGGGGCTATGCCCTTGTCCACCTCTTTGGAGAGTGGGTCCTGTCGCACACACAGCAAAAGGGCCCTCTCCCTCAGTGTTATCGTTACTGGGTCTGCAGTGTTGATGAGCCCTACATTGTAGGGACCCTGTGCCTACAGTTGGTGTGGTACAGAGGCTAAGTTCTGTTCCTGCCACGCAGTGAGCACTGCCAGGTGCGCAGGGACCTCACTACGTACTTCTACCTGTACAAGGACAGGGTTCGTGAAGATGATCTCCAAGGCCCTGGAGTACTCGCTGAACAGGTGGTCATCCGTTATCTCTCGCATGCTAATGTCAGTCATAGTGAAGATGCCATATGCCCACATTGCACATGCCTGATCTGTTGCCACCAGTATACCTTCCCTGGGCTGCATCTCGACAGATTGCAGGCAGAGCAGGTTTTCCTGGTTGACCTCCATATCACAGATGAATTCAAATGTACGAGGTAACTGTAGCTTTTATCCTAGCAACTTGGGGGTGTTAGCCACGAGGGTGACAACAGCCCTGGTGAAGGCTGGCAAGTCAGTGGGTGTTGCTCTCACCTGTTTAGCTGTGCCCTGTGGGTTTATCAGGGTTATGAGTCTGGTTGGGCTGACCCTTGGGGTGGAACACATCATGGTCCTGTCTTCAGAGAAATGGATGGTCATGTTCAATTTGGCCATTAAGACTCTGCCCAGGAGGTTAGTGGGTGATGAGGGGTGATATATCAGCTGGCCCGTCACTCGGCTCCCCATACCTCTAACTCTAGGGGCTTAGAGAAGGGGACCCTCATGACCACTCCCTGTGTGTCAATGCAGTCCCTGGACAGGGGAATGGTCCCCTCCTTTAGACAAGGCCTCATTATTCCTGTGTCAATCAGAAAACTGTGGGGTATGTCATTGACCAGGATGGTCACTGTGGGTTCCTCATTGGATTGCTGTGTCATGGACAGCATGGGGCATGTGAGGATGGGGATAACCTTTTTGCCCATTGAGTGCAGGATCGTCCATTTGCTTCGGATAGCAGGCATGGAGGAGGAGATGGTTTGATCCTGGCTTGGGGGGTTTTCTGCACTACTTCCTCAAACCCTGTGACTACATGCTGTGTCCTTCTTGAACCTCTGTGGCCGTGCCTCCCTAGGTGCCGCCGCCTTCTGTTCCATGATGGCTATTGCAGTTCTGACCTGTGTTGCTTTTTCTCCAGGCAGGGTTCTAGTGGCAACCAAGTCTCATATTGTTCCCTCCCTGCTTACTCTCATCTTCTTCCTTCTCTCTAAGTGCTTCTTTTCCCATATCATGAGGCATTGCTGCATTTAGGGGAAATCCCAGTAAGGGTTTCCTTTCCTGTATCTGATGCAATCCTCCACTACTTTCTAGTCCTCTGATTAAAAGGATCCCCCCGTAGGCCAGGACTGGTTTAACTGGCTCCCCTTTTTTGATCCATGCAGCTATAAGGTCACATAAGGGTCAGACAAACCTTTCCCTATCATTCCTGGCTATGATTTCTCCAGGAGTGAAGTGGAATTCTTTGCATTTCTGGGGACCAAAAAGGCAGCTCTGGTGGTCGGCCGGTGTCCACCCAGGGTGCATGGTCTGGGTGTTTCTGGTAGTGTCAGTATCTGATGCTCCCCTCTCAGGCCAGGGGAATGCATGTGTTCTGGTATAGGCTCGCCACTCGCGGCAGTGTTTCTCTAATTTCCTAGTCTCAGTGGGAAACCTTGCTTTCATGTGGTCTAGTGCAGTTTCCATGAAGGATTGGGAAATGTGTCTGTCATAAAGGATTGCTTTGGTTATCTCGAGATTTACTTTAAAATAAATTACCAAGCCTGTTCTTGTTTGGGGGAACTGTGTACACAGGGGTGGTACCAAAAACTCAATATATTGGTTATGAGTTCAAAAAAACAACCTGATGCATCATCAAAAATTGGTTAACATAGAAACAAAGACAAAAATGCAATGAAACAATAACAACCTGTAACAAAAAAGCATTTGTTAGATCAGGGCAATGCCGATTGTTTTGCAGCAACAGTTATTATCATTTAAAAGAATAAACTTAATAATGAGACATAACATTTAAACATGCAGAATGATTTGAAAAATTTCAACAGCATCACAACATCAATAAATGTAAAAAACTGGAAAAAAATCTAATAGAGACTAAAAAGGTTGACAAAACAAATAGTTATTTTGTCCAAAAATAGAGCCCTCTATTAATAATTATAGCCCCATGAGATGTGGGCAATGATGTGAGTTCATCAGAACTACAAAAAATAAAATGGCCCCACTGGTATAATGTTTATTGACATTATCACCATTACACATAAAGTTGTCATTTTATACATTTATATAGTTTGTACTGGTATTAAAAATATTATATTAGCTCTGGTCTGAACGCACGTTGACATTGTTCTTATTCACAACAACAATATTACCCTCTGAGCAAGAATCACGGAATACATTTGTATCATTATTGGTGATGTCGGCGCTGCTGTATGGGCACAAGTAATGGTATACATTGAGATTGCATTGATGGGCATTGTGCGGGTACAATCAGTGGCATATGTCCACATTGCATTTACTGATATTGCCATTGTCAGGCCAGCATATATCATGACATTCATTGACATCAGATTCACCCATTCCGACAACTGGGTGAAGTTTTTTAAATCCTATCAAATTATTTGTCTGCAGGAAATGTGGAAGCTGAATAATAGCTTTTTCATGGAAGGCTATAAGACATATTTCTTACCAGCAGTGCCCTCGGCAGGAGGGAGGGCAAGTGGGGGATTGGTCATATTTGTGGTAGTGGAGCTAAGTGGGCATGCTGTTGATTTGTCGTGGGATACAACAGTGTTGCAGGGGCTAAAGTTATCTGTACAGGGCTCGTCCCCTATCCTACTGGTTAATTTTTATAACGCCAGATGTGGGCCTGATGGGGTCTCTAGTTTTCAAAGTTTAAGCTTGTCCCTGAGTTCTCGGATAGAACATGGGTTGGGGGCAGGTCAGGAGATTATATTGTTAGTGGGGGATTTTAATTGCCACCTATGTGACTGCCCTTTAATGATTGACATCTCTATGACCAGGTGTATGGTGTCAAAGGGGCTTCATTTTGTTCATACCAAGGAAGGATTAGAGTTTGGTGCAATCCTAGAATCCCATAATCTTGTGTTTGCCTTGGACAAGTTGATTAATTCACTGTTAGACCTTGCTTTATTGGAAAGTTTATCCTCAGACTCTTTGCTTTTTGGCCTCCTGTTTTTGGTCCATCTTTCATTGGTTTTAGGACTCTGGGCACTTTACCACTGCTAATCAGTGCTGAAGTGCATATGCTTGCTCTCCATGTATATTGTGTTATGGAATGGAGTTTCCATGATTGGCTTATTTGATTTACTACTAAGTCCCTAGTCATGTGCAAGTGTGCCCAGGGGCTATACATCAAATGCTACTAATGTGCCTGCAGCACTGGTTGTGCCACCAACACATGTAGCCTTTCAAAAGGTGTCTAAGGCCTGCCACTGCAGTGTCTGTGCACAATGTTTACTGCCATGTTGACCTGGCAAATGTACTAACTTGCCAGACCCTAACCTCCCCTTTTCTTACATGCAAAGTACCCCACAGCTAGGCCCAAGGTAACCCCATGGGCAGGGTGCAGTTTATGCGAAAGGTAGGACATGTACTGGTTTGTTTTACATGTCCTGATAGTGAATTACTGTGAATTTCGTTTTTCACTGTTGAAAGACTGTCTGTCTCATAGGCTATCATTTGTGCTGCACTTTAACGTTTTACATGTGTAACTTTCAATTGGGACGTGATAGAAAAATGGAGTTTAGGCTCTCTGAAGTTATTAACACACCTTTTAGTAAAGATGTTTTTTAAATTGTGTGTGTGTTTGAAAATACCACTTTTAGAAATGGGCCTTTTCTTACTTAACCATTCAGTGTGCATCTGCTTGTTTGTGTATTCACCGTCTGGCTTTGGAGTGACAGGAGCTGGGATGTGCATTCACCCTAGACAGTCACAAAGGGGCTTTAGGTGTGTCCTGCCTTTCCTGAGTGACTGTTAGCCAGGCTGAATAGACCTTTTCTAAACTTAGAGTGGTGGGAGGAGTTTTCACTAGCACCTGAATAGACTGTGTCTGCTCTGCATAATGCTGTCTCCACCTCCTTTAGTGAAGCTGGACCAGGGAGCACAGAACCAGTTTTCACTGAACTCAGAGACTTTCTGCCTGAAACCTCAAAGGGAAATGTAGTATAAATATTGGATACATGACCCCAAAACTTTGGAACTCGTTTAGACTAAGGAACCTGCCAAGAAGAAGTGCTGGAGAAGCTCTGAGGAGGATCTACCACTTTGCTGTGTGCTTTGCTGTGTTGCCCTGCAGTGGCTGCTTCTGTCTTGGGCAGTGAAAGGCGTGGTTTGGATCTTCTGCAACTTATTTTCCTGAGTGTCTCCAAGAGCTTGAGGTAGAGCTTGCCCCCTGTTCAAGAAGTCTCAGGAACAGCAAAGACTTCAAGTTCATCTGCTACCAGCACTGGGAACTGTGTGTTTTTGCTGGAACAGAAGAAAAAGCAACCTGAAGCCATCTACGATGCCGCTGACCTGTTGGCACCACAAAAAGCATTGCCCCACTTCGTACTGCAACCCTGGTCTCACCGACGACACCGACCGCCGCTGCCACTGAGCCACTGAGCCACTGCTTGCACAGTGACCTGTGGCACCACACTTTGCATCACCTCGTCTCACACCACCGCCCTGGTATCCCCAACGACGCCGCTCCACGCCGACATTGATGCCGCAGCCTGCATCGTGGCCTGAGGGCACTGCTCGTAAGTTACTCGGTGCACCACCCCATCCCACACCGCAGCCTTGGCCAACCGATGCCGGAACCATCAACTGCAGATCGTCTGCCGATGACAGCGCTTCAGCAACGATGGCACTGCTGCTTGCACCGTGACCTGTCAGCACCACGACGAGCATTGCCCCGCTTCACACCGCAGCCCTGGTCTCACTGATGCTGCTAGATGCCATCACTGAACCGCTGGCTGCACAGGGGCCTGAGGGCACTGCATGCCGCATCGCTGCACTGCGCACCGCAGCCCCGACATCGGTGCTCCTGACTTCAACCTCACAGAGTTCGAACTGCAATGCGTGTGACTTCAAGGACCCGATGATGCCTACACCAACCTCTGAAGCTGATGTTACAGTTTGCGGGTCTTCCCGACACTGTAGCTGGCCCGCAATGCTGTGGCCTGCCTGAACTGTTGGATCTGTTTGTTCATGACGCTGGAATATCCCCAGATGGAGCTATTGACTTCAAGGAATTGTATTTTAAGGTTATTCTTGCAATATTTGTATTTTGATCATTGTATGTTGGATTTTTAGAGGTTTGGCCTTGTTTTACATGGATAAATATTGGCTATTTTTCTAAAATTGGGGTGGTGTCCTTATGTAGTGTTTTCACTATATTGCTGTGTGTTATGTGCAAATGCTTTACACATTGCCTCTAAGATAAGCCTGACTACTCATGTCAAACTACTAATGGGATGAGCAGGGGTTATTTTAGATGTGTAATCCCTCACCTTGCCTAGAAGGAAGGGTCCCTACTTGGACAAGGTGCACACCTCTGCCAACTAGAGACCCCCATTTCTAACATTCATCTAATCCTATTATTGCTCCTCTTTTAAGGGGAAGGGCTGCACCTCTAGCATTGGTTTTATCCTTGTTTCCGTGCCCCTATTTTTATGTATTGCCAATGTTAATATCAATCCTAAACCATTTAGTGACCATAATCCTTTGGTTTTAGAACTTAAGGGCTTCTTGGACTCCATTCGACCATGGGGGGGGGGGCTCCCAAAGGGCTCTTCCTCATTGACCAAGCCCGGTGACTAAACTGGTCCCAGTTAGACCCGGCGCACATTAAAGCTTCCCTTCTAATTAGCGCGGCTCAGGAGATAGCCACCTGTCTGGACGCAGATGCCCTTGAGAAGGCTGTTTTGCAAGCATTCGAGGATATAGATTGTAAAGCCAAGGTATTACTGACCGCCCTCTCAACTCATGCAGGTGGGCAACATCCAAAATGGTTTGACAGGACTTGTTCTAAGCGCCTTCGGCAGCTGAAGGCGGCCGGCCCTGAAGCAGGTCCCAAGAGAAAGGTGTCTGGTGGCAGCCCAAATAACCAAATGCAAACATAGTGAGATGGGAGATGGGAGACAGCTCTCTCTTTTGGAGGGTAGTGAACGGGCCATGCTTTTCAGATGGTACAGGTTGTACTTTTTGTGCGCACATAGCTGAACAACAGTGGGTAAACCACTTTGAAGGAGTCTACAACTTTGGCGAGGTGGCAGAGGGTGAGGCTATGGTCGCCAAAGAGCTGGGACAGGTTCCTGTGGTTTTCGCCATGGAGGAAGTAAACAAGGATATAAACACTCTAACTAGGAAGAAGGCCCATGGCCCTGAAGGGATTCCGTCAGACTTGTTGAGAATGGAGGATGATCTCTGGGGCCCCCTTCTTTCCCAGTTCCTAAATGCAGCAGCACGTTGTGGGCTCGATGGCGGTGATCTTGCCTGTGTTCAAGGAAGCAATAAAGATAACCCCCAATGCTACCGCTCCATCTCACTGATTGACACAGTAGTAAAGGTCCTTTGGAGGGTCGTACTTAATAGATTGATGGCCTGGTCAGATGCAAATGGCATTCTTACGGACATCCAATATGGCTTTAGGCCAGGAAGATCCACATCTAAACAGTGTTTAAATCTATACTTAATCATAAATAAGTATACTGTAGCCTAGCCTGAATCCCTCCATCTGGCATTCATGGACCTTATGTCCACATTCGAAAATGTTAATCGCTCCAAACTGTGGACCTTGCTGCATAATTTCGGGGTGGAGACCAACATAGAGGTCTTGTTGGCATACTTGCACTATGACACCTCGGCTTTCGTGCGTTTTACACACGGTGCTGCCTGACCTCGGTTCTTCCCGACCAGTAGGTGGGTGAAGCTGTGGTACATCCTTGCACTATTCTTGGTCACCTTACAAGTGAAGTGGCTTGAGCAAGCCCTTCCCTCGACTCAGTCTGATCGCCCTAGGGTAGGCTCGAGGTTGATCCCAGTATTGTTACATGCCAACATTGCGGTCCTGATGGCCTGCATGGTCAGGGGGCTGCAGCTCCTCCTGGACAAATTTGTCATCTTTATGTATAGTTTGGACCTGTCTGTGAACTTTACCAAATTGTATCTCATGGTAGTGGGATCAGATCTAAGATCTTCAAGTTGGGTCACCACACTCTGAGCAAAGTCTCAGCCTTTCCCTATTTAGGGCTGCTATTTAATGTTAAGAATAACTGTCAGCCACTGGTGGACGGGAAGAGAGCTGAGCTTGTTAAAACCACTTGGGCTGTGGCTAGCTTTGCTCCTAGGTTGAGTTCCTGGTCTCCGCAAGTATTGCTTAAGATTTACGATGCCAAGTGTGTGCCCTGAGCCCGTTATGGAATTGAGATCTGGGGGTATGAGAAGACTGATATAATTCAAGCGGCCGAAAACACATTTTTAAGGCGCATTGTCGGGGTCAGGCAATGTACCCTGAGTTCTTCAATATATGCAGAACTTGGAATAAGGTTTCTCGTCAACATAGTCACTCTTAGCCCCCTGCTCTGCTGGGTAAAAGTCTGGACCAGGGAGGACATTAGACTTAACGATCCTCTCTGATTATTTGGCCCTAGATGGTATGCACAGAATCCCCTGGTTAGCTTATGTCAAGGCAGCATTTGCACCACTCGGAAGAGCAGATGCCCACCTGACACCTCATGCCTTGTCGCCCCAGGATCTATAAGGTATACAAGAGCTGTATTTTAAGCAGGCAATATTGACCATTGAAGGGGCTGAACTGATGACACCCCTAGTGAGGGGTGACATGCTCCTAAAGTCTGTTCAGGGTATGGAGCATTATTTAGTGCAGGTATCTAGCAGGCACAACCGGTTTCTCTTGGCCAGGTTTCGATTTAATGAATTACATCATCTACTGGCTACACATTGTGGATGGGTACACCTGGACAACAGGATGCCCTGCGGCTGCGACAACAGGTCTTCTCAGGACACCCTACATTTTGTTACGTTTGGCCCAGAAAGCAGTTTCTTTTACCATTGTTGAAGACCTTGAATTTTATACAAGTGCTTCATGGTCTCATGTATTTACAATTGCTTCCTAATGAACATGTTTTATTTGCTGTGGTCAGTTTTCTATGTGCAGTCCTGAAGTCTAGGTGCTCAAGACCTGATTGAGCTTTGTGTCAATGTACCTGGTATTCCTTTTTTAATCTTTTTTTTATTGTATTTAGGTTTCTTATGTTGTACCTAATGTATATGTGTTTTGAATTTATGATTTTATGGATATTTATTGTATTCTTTTATAGTTGCCGTGTACAACTGGATAAAGATTTTATGATGATGAGCTAGACTTGAGAACAAATATACAGGTCTGCCAGAAATATTATGCTACTGCTTGGTTTGTATTTTCTCTCCTGACTGACAACTTTATGAGTCTGTGTGCCTTTCTGTTCCTCACACTTGGTCTATCTACAAATCAATTGATGTTGCCCCTAACTTTATTTGCTAATATGTGTGGGTTTAGTAAAGTGTGTGTCAGGTAAAGTGATTTTAATTCTTAAAGCTGAAGCTGTTTTAATTGTTATGGCTGGTGAAAAAAGTGGTGAAAAAAGGACCCGGCAAATACATTTAACAGACAGCAACAAATTGTGTTCCCTTGATTCAGTGGTAATTTAGGAGGAAGGGTGCAGAACCTCTACTAATATCCCCTAGATTTGGGTATTTACTTAAGTAAAATTTGTTGATTGTCTTAGATTATTCCAAGATGTCATACCTCTTGCCATTCTGAACTGTATTATATGCTTGACTATTGAAATGTAAGAGCTAAGGTCAATGTTGAACACAATTTCTACATCTTATTCAGGTTTATTTCACAACCTTCCTCGTCTTTTTAGATTTGTAAAAACTTTATTTTCTGGTCTCAAAATGTCCATTCTAATTCTGTTTAACAAGCCTATCCTTCCTTATCATTTCCCCTGTCATCTAGAAGCAAATATGGATAGATAATGCCTTTTGTCACAAATGGTACATTTTGATGTAGTAATTTTGTCAAGGAACAGAAGAAAACCCAGCCCTCCAACAAAATCTACACAGATAGGTAAGTATAATACTAGATGACAGAATTGAAGGGAAATGGAGGAGAAAACTATGGAGGAGAGACAATGCCTATTCAGGTAGTAATAAATAGAGGCTGGCACCTGCAGGGTATTGATATTAGAGGCAAGGAAACATTTTACCACAGTTGTTTCCGAGAATTAGCTCAGTAAATGCAACAAGGAGGCAAAAATAAACCCTCTGGAGTACCTGGACATGCTTCTTGAATTCGGGTGTCCTCTGGAAATGATTTCTGGTAAGTGTTAGTGATAAAGACAAGGGCACAGTCAAGAGGGAAACAACTAAATCTGAATGGGAGCAGAGCAGGGAAAACACGGCAAATTTGGAATGCACAATGGTCAAGTGAAATGAATGTTAGTACTGACTTTTTGCTCTTTAACACTGTCCTGGTCAACCTGACCTCGAACTGTACTTGAACTAGTATTAAGAACACTGATATAACTCAGAAGCATCTAACTTTGTCTCAGATGTCACCTCCACCTTCTTCACACCCATTGTGCCCTTTATTTGTGTTGTTCAATATGCGCCTCACCAAGAGTTTCCCATACCTAATCCTTACACCTGTGAGGATTAGTACTTTTATGTGATCTGATTTTATTTCAGGACCTGCCACATATTTTCTTAAAGTCACTGTCTTTCAACTTGAAGGAGCTGCTATCAGAAATCTCTGAAGGTGATTAGATAGTGTGGTTGTTTGAGGCTGTTCTTAGACAGAAAACCATTGATTTATTTTCCATGCATATAAATGGAATGAGGTCTAACCAAATCTTGCCCTGATTGTCATTCAGAGTTAAGAGGGCACCCTGCACGGCAATTGGAAATTTTAGACCATCTTAAGATTCAATACATCTTTCTCTTTTATCTGCATCTTTAAATCATTTTTTGTAAATCTCAGCTTGCCTTTTAAATGTACAACTAGGATTTAGGAGGCATTAGAAAATAGCTGGGGGAATTGTAATAATCATGTACATGCTTATTGTAGATAGAAGACCAGGACTTTCTACAATAATCTGACTATGGTAGTATATCAGTCAGTACATACTTTAGTTTTGTTTCACAAAGGCTGCAAGTTCAGAGAACACCCATTTTTGTATTGCATAGTTTATTTAATTTGCTGAGTAATCTTTCTGTTTAGACACTTGTCTTGTAGCTTTTCCTTACATTCTATTTTTTTCAATGGAACTATGCCTTAAAATGTCAACAGTCTTTGTTCAAAATACTGTACTAGAAGTTATAATATTAGCAAAGACAAATACAGAATAATAGCATATAGGACATTGATCTTATCAGAAAACTAAACTTTTTTACAATAATAATCCCCGAAACAGATATCCTGTATGTATAAATACAATTTAAATATTAAGAAGTAAGTAGTCAAATAAATAAATAGTTTAAAACAACAAAAGAATCTCAATTGATTTGAAAATGTTTGAAGTTTTTTAAGAGAAAGAGGTGCACTTTCCATGGTAAAAATAATCCAAGACCACCAAGAGTGTAAAAATGATAATCTGGAACCTTTTCATTTTACAGTGATTGTTTTTATAGCTGGGAAATGAAGTTTACTATCTTTTTTGGTATATAAGACAAATCTGGAACTAAAGCACACAATTTGCAATTAAATGATATGAAAAGTGATCAGAAATATCAAGAATTTGGGCAATAATATTCCAAACCCCATTCTAAATATAATTTAAATCCATTGGACTACTATATAATACATGTACTGGTAATTGTACAGTATTAACAATTACAATCCTTTAAGGGGTCAGATTTACATAATTTTAGTGGGGCTCACATGCTGTTGAAAAGTATAAGTCGAAACTAAGAACAAGGGACACCCAACTCACTAGGAACCTGAGTCATTACATGTAACAGAAACAATGGTTCCTGTGGAAAAAGTAGCTAGTTTATATTGATAATAGTATGCACAATCACAATAATAAAGGGTTATAATGATGTCAGATGGAAAGGAGACCATGAAAACCTCTGTATGTATTAACAATGGTTATTTTATATCCATCCAAGATTTATACGAAATATTTACAGAAAAGGAAAAACAATAGTGCTCTGTGTCCCTTGTGTTAATGGAACCATAAAAAACATGAGTGACTAATTGGTGACATTTGAAGCTTGGTTTCCACAATATTTAAAGTCGACCATCAATTATTTAACAATATTCACAGCTACTGTACAAAATAGTCAGAGCTGATTAAAATGGTTCGCTTTAATTAGCTGTCGACAGCGTTTCGACCCTGTGTGCATTGTAGGGTCTCCTCAGGACCTAAAGGTGTGGGGACATCTGTGAGTTTAAAAAGAGAGAAGAATGATATCACTAAGGGTGTTTGATTCCAGCTACAGTGCTCTTAGGAGGTATAATGGACTTATTAGTACCTGTCAAGGGGGTTGCGCAGCTACGTGAAAGGTGTGCACCACCGATAAAGTGAGACAAAAGGTAGAGAGAATACTCACAATGGACCCAGCCGGGTGCTACAAGTGTGAGAGGAAAGATAAAAAAGAATAATGTAAGAGAAAATAAGAAATAAGAAAAAAGTACTTATTCAGATGGCGGGTTAGTAGAACTACTGTCTCTTCAATTGCTTACCCTATTGTACGTAGAAAGGGCTGGCAACCTGGATATGCACAGCGTGATTATTCGCGGTGTATTGGTGGATGAAGAGACTGTGGACTCGACCGGTTGGTGGTCCGAGTAGATCTCTGCGAATAATAAGTGTAATTTCCATGAGTCCTGTGTTAACAGCAGTACCGTGTAATCAGGAAGTATTCACATTCATCAACATGGAGGTAGATAGTCTTACCAGGTAAAATGTCAAATGTGCAGGTGGTGTGTCCGCTCGGCCTGCACATGTAGTATTTGGACCGAGGACACGATGGTACCATCGGTGCGAGTATAGATCTGTAAATGATCTGTAAATGATAAGGAGATCGATTTGTCCTGCAGTACCTACGTCAGCAGGAAGAGCATGTGGGGGCTTGATCATTTTTATAGCAGCTGATTTGAGCGGGTATGTTCAGGATTTGTACTGGAAGGCAAAGATGTTGCAGGGGTTGTTAATATCTATTCCAGACACTTTCCCATTTGTCCTAATTAACTTTTATAATGCTAGCTCAGGATTTGATGGGGTTTCTAGCATTTCCCAGCATAGTACAACTCTGAATTCCTTGGCAGAATCTGGCCCGGGGAAGAAAATGATGGTATTAGTGTGGGACTTTAATTGTCATCTTTGTGAATGCCCTCTCCTGAATACAGCCCCAAAACCCAGATGTATCACATAACTCCTCCACAATCAATAAGCCTGTGCTTTAAATCATCCATGTATGCTGAAATCAAACCACCACAGGTGAGTCCGATATGTACGGGTAGTGTCGCATGAAAAGAACCTATCACGTGACACTACAATGCGTATAGACATAAACAAAACATTGTGACCTTCGTGCTCCCCACAACATAAAAGAAACTAATGCAACAAGCGCCACTTAAAATTAAAAGTAAATGCAAAACCTTAAAGTTATGCAAGTTTCTACACGATTGAAAGCACAGGCTTATTGATTTTGATGGAGGTATGTTTCATTCAGTTTTTAGGTTTTGGTGTTTTTAAATGCTATTGAAAAAACGTTTGTTTGGTTTTCTATCACAATATCATCGTCAGTGCATGTGGGTTTTCTGGTTGATGTGGAGGTAATAGATTTTGCACACAGAATTAGGAGTGTTTTTTCTGAGCATGGTTTCTGGGTTTTGAGGCGTCAAGCCTAGGCAGTGCGCATGCGCTGTCTGCAAGACCGCCAGTAATCCGCATACGGAGTACAATCCCGCCTGCTGCTTGCCGTTGGTTCCTTCATTCCCGGCATTGCTCTGCTTTCCTGGCTCCTTATTGGCTTTCACTCCCCAAGCGTCACTTCCGTTTCATAGGAAGCAGCACCGACCAACTACAATTTAGTTACACTGTAGGGCTGCATCTGTTTAGTTTAGGGACTACTTCGTTTTAAAAAAACATTTCGCCATGGCTCCCGCTTTACGGGGCGTCATGCACATAAATTTAATATTTATGGGTGCTGCGCTTCATGTTGTAGCACGGCGCTCGCTTTCATAATTAGTTTTGTATTACCCCATGTGCATAAATTTAATATGTGCTGGCGCCATGCTTCATGTTGTAGCGCAGCACCTGCTTTCATAATTAGTTTTGTATTAGCATTGCGGCCTTTTTACGGGCTGCCAAGCTCCTAACGTTTATGTATGTGCACGGGCACTGCACTTTGTTAAAGCACGGTGCCCGCTTTCATATTTTTCATGCATTTTAAAATGAAAGCATGCCTAACACTTGCACCCACTAGCTGCCTCGTTCCCTTAGGCATGCTTTTGTTTGAAAATGACCGCAATGTTGAAGGGAATGAGCTGGCTGGTGGGTGTAAGTGTGAGGCATGCTTTTGTTTGAAAATGTTTTACATTGCTTGTCTCCCCTGTAGCTGTCACTTTCTCTATCTTGCCCTGTCCCACATAGGCAGATCCGCCACCTCCTTTACTCAATCAAAATAGCCCTTGGTGCCCGCGATGCTTGAGAGATTGCCTCTCGCTGCCCTTGCCTAATGCCATATGCACTGGCTGTCCCCCTCCCTCTCTGCTCACTGAGCTAAGAAGCTGCTGCACTCTGCCCTCCTCCCCCCGGCACAGGAACAGGACCCCTCCGGCACCACGCTCTCTTTGAACCATGTTTCCAGCATTTATCATTTCACCCTGGATAGCCCCCATGGCCGGGCATGAGTGGGACTGGTTCCAGCGGAAGGAGCTGATTGGACAGATAAGCGACATCCGAGTCCAGAATCTACAAGGTAAGGGAAAAACATGTTTTCTCCAGGAGCTGTTTCTCATTCATCATCTTCTGTGCTGTTATGTGGGCTATGCTACCCCAGCAACAGCTAGCTGTGGCTGCATTCACCGAGTACCGAGATCACAGCCAGATTGCTGAAAATGTTTTCATTTTTTCGCTTTGCCATGATAACGCTGATCTCCCCCCAAAGCACACCAGTTACAGCGGCCCCTGTGTAGATTGTATTACATTATTTATATTTGATTTGTTTGTGTGTGTGTTGCTTATATTACGTCCCTGCATCCATCAAGCTATAGGATTTTGTAGCGATGGGGACGTGTTGAGGGGGCTTGGTCTTGGACGTGGCACAAGACTCAGATGTTTTCCGCTTGTCTTTTCTGAGTGTTTGCTACTGTTCACTACTTTGACATTTTGTGTGGGCTGATTCAGGCAGTATGTGATTGATGTTTGTCTGTGCCACTCACTGAGGGTGCTGGGCATTGAACGGCAAACACCTCCATCAGAGGCAGCAAATCAGTGTGTGTTGGTCTTAAAACCCCTTTGGCACACTCTTGCAGTCCTGGTGTGTGAGGGAGAGTGTAGCCAATCAGGAGGGCTCTCTGACGTTCAGCAAGAGTTTTAGCCCACGCAGGCTCAGCTGGGTGGTCCTCCACTCATATTAGTATAATTAATTTGGAAGAGAAGTGTTGTGGCTTGAACTGCCTCTCAATCCAAAAGCACTCATTCCAGAACATGGCTGGCATGATGTGACAGATAACTTCAAATGCAGCAGCTTGCATGCTGCTTCACTTTGTTTCAAACAAACACATCATTTAACTGCTAATAGTTGATCAGATGGCTCCGTGTCACAGGAAAGCCACTTTTCCATTCTTGGACTTTGATTTTACATCAGAGCATTCTGGTAGTTGTAGTCTTAGTTCATTTTATTTGAGTCCATTGGACCAGTCAGTACATGTGACAACAATGATATGTAAAAGCAAAGTTGTGTTCCGGTGATGTGGAGCCACCTGGCATAACATACATATTTTGGCGCTTTCCACATCAGAATACCATATCCTATTATTTACGAGGCATTTTTCTCCAGGTAAATCATGGCAGTTTTGAATTAACAAAATATACCTCGGAAAAGTGAGGTGGGTGTAGTGCTTGTCTCACAACTTGTCATTGCCAGCTGTGCTGTAATTAAGTAAAGACTAGCCTTCGCATGGCACCAAAATCCAACATGGGCACCTTATATTGAGGCTTTTCTCTGCTTTGACACTCCCTAAGAAATAGTAAAGTGTAGCGCCCACTGGAAAGTCACTGACGATGTAGGAAGGGGAAATGCTTTTGCGGATCAGACAGCTAAGGAAACAGCTCGGACTAAAATGAAAAGAATGTTTGTAGCAGGCCCGGCTAGGTGGATGCCTGAAGTTACCATGTTTGAAGATACACTTGAGAATGTAAAAGAGATACACAGCAAAGCCACAATAGAAGAGTTAGCAGTGTGGCAGGAAAGTACAGCACAATTGAACGATGAGGGATGTTGGATTGATAAGTCAGAAAAGCAGAGATGGATGTTGCCAGATGCATATGTTCTTCCTGTGGTTACGATGGCACATGGCCCAGCCCATATTAGTGCTAAGGGTATTTGCAAGTTGTTAGACCCTATGTGGCAGAATGACAATATTCTGAAAACTGCTGCACATTTAGTGAAGTACTGTATGGTGTGCATGATGCACAATCCTGGAAAGGGTACCCCCACTCCGCCTGGTAATTTTGCACCACCCACTTTCCCTTTTGAGGTCCTTCAGCTGGATTATATAGAGTTAGAAAGATGGAATAATTTGAAGTATGTTTTGGTGGTTGTCTGTGCATTCACTAAATGGGTGGAGACTTATCTCACCAAAGACAATACAGCCATTACGACTGCAAAGGTACTCCTGAAGGAGTTGTTTCCTCGTTTCGGCTTGCCCCGTTTGATCTGGAGTGATAACGGAAGTCATTTCAATGCAAAAGTGATTCAATTGATTTGTGATGGTCTATGCATTAAGCAAAAGTTTCATGCTGCCAATCATCCACAGTCAGCAGGTTTGGTTGAGAAGTACAATGGTACTCTCAAACTGAAATTGGCAAAAATTCAGGAGACCACAGGGTTAAAGTGGCCAGATGCTTTACTGTTAGCTCTTTTGTCAATGAGAACAACAGCACATTCTAGGACAGGATTGTCACTGTATGAGGTCGTGTTTGGAGGCCCGTCAAATGTCTGGGGCGTCCCACGGCCTCGGGGGTTCTCTGATATTGAGTATCCATTGTTAATTGACTATCTTGCCCAGTTAACTGAAAGTTTGCATTTTATTCACCAACAGGTCCGGGAAGCCCTGCCTGCTACACCAGAGGGGCCCGGACACGACATTCAGCCTGGGGATTATATCCTTGTGAAAAACTTTCAGCGGAAGAAGAGTTTGGAGCTGCATGTCCTCCTAGCTACGCGCACAGCAATCAAGGTCGCTGGCTGTAAGAATTGGATTCATGCGACGCATTGTCGCAGAATACCTCTACCTTTGCCCTATGATCAGTGGGTGAAGGATGGCATAGGCGACTCCGAGTGTGAGACGGTGCCTCGGTTTGTCCCCTTCAGTGACGCTAAGCTGACCTGGATGCCAACACATGAGGAAAATGATGAAGTGCTGAATGCAGCAGTTCCTCCGAAAATACGAGCTATCCAGGAGCCTCTTTTTGTTGATCCTTCTGTGCCTGGAGTCACTAGGTACAATCTGCGCCCTCAGCTGGGGGACAGTGCACCAAAGGAGAGGTAAGATTAGTTAGGGATGGACTGTGTAAGTTAGGGTGTACTTTGCTATAGTGCTAACTGAGTTAGTTTAGGGTGATGAGAGATTTGGGCACTGTTTGAACATTGGACAGGATAGATCAAACGTATCCCCTTGGGGTTATATTATCCTGGTCGACGTGGGAACACTAGCTTAGGACAGAGCAAGCCCTACCGCTGGTGCTCAAGAGTGCCAACTTTTTGATGTACAATAGAAGCCTGTACCAGTGAGGCTCTGAAGGACACTGGGAACTTGTATATTTCTCTTGCTTGCATTTCAGCCCCATTTCATCATTTGTTATGCATCCCTTCGGCAAAATGGTTGCTGAGGAAGAGCAGCCAGTGTTTCTCCCTGTTTACACACGTGCATTTTGGTCTATAGAGAAAAAGATATTATGTGCTGTTCTTATGGTTTTGTTGCTATTGATCTTAGGTGGGGTGTCATGGGTTTTGGAACGTGATCAGACTGTATCATCATGTACAAAGGAGAAGGTTATTCCTCAAGTTCGAAAGAAAAGGACAGCCCGAGTAACATATTTTTAAATACACATAAGAGATTTTTTGGAGAAGGTACTGCTTTTTATCCTACTGAATCTGTCACTAGTTTATGAACAGCATATCCATTGTCAATTGTCAACTATACCTATACTCGGCCCCCTAATTTCGTAGAAGTACAAGGAGTATTTGGGTTTGGCTATCCAGGTCCTTGTCTGTATCATAGAAAGCCACGAGGCATGGGTTATCCAGGGTGTGACAACAACACTTATTGCGACAACTTCTATATGGAAAAACAGAATGTCACTTTGGTGGGGTATCAGTATAAGGAGTTGACAGTTACCCGAGAAGCTAGTTATTACCCTGCATGTTGTCCAATAGTCAATTTTACTGACCTCATCTTGTACGTCAATTGTTCAGGGATAGTTTTGAGTAAGGGTACGTATTTTTTGGTAAATCAAAAGTACCCCAGTACCATTGGGTGGATTTCCAGGTATTCTGCTGTAGATTATGATAGTCCAATTTATGCGCACCCTGAGTTTTTCTTTCTGTCTAATCAAACTTATTCAAATGTTCATAATGGTACACATGATGTGGCACTCGGGATGGTGATGCCCTTGGGTGTGCCTTGCAAACATGCGAAGCCTAACATAAGATGGGTTAAAAGGACATTGACCAGGGAATTCTGTGAAGGAGTGACAGATCTTGAAGTCAATAAATACAGCAATGGTATTACTTTCGGATATATTCTTTCTTCCATAATTACATTTGGTGGTACTGCTATGGCCAGGGGTGAGAGAACTGAAGAATACTTTGGATGTAAGCTGCAGATATTGTCTAACTCTACAGTAGCAGCTTTGCGTGACATCACCACCAATTGGAGAATATGCGGATATATTCCTAGCAGACTAGATTTGCCGTTGATTTCATCCTAGCTAAGAGTGGTGGTGTGTGCCCTGCAGTAGGAGATCAGTGTTTAGTCAGGATCACAAATATGGAAAGGAATATTACCCAACACATTTTAGACATCTTAGAAAATGTTAAAGGAATGGAAAGTGGGAACTGGAGTTGGTCACTTTTTGGCAGTTGGGGTTGGATCCTCGAAAATGTGATTTATTTCGGCGTGATTTTGGTCTTTTGCTGTGTTCTTGTTCAATGCCTTCCTTTCTGTTGCTCTTATTGCACCACCATTCTCAAGCCTAAGAGGAAAATATCGATTCATGATACTAATGCAACAATTATGATCCAGAAGGAAATAGATGACCTTATGCAAATAGATGAGGGCATTTTTGAGACTTCTTCCTTCCTTTCGGTCTCGCTTCCTGATGCTGAAAACATGGAGTGCTCCTAAGAAGTTCACCTATGATTTGTTGATTTTTATGATCTCTGCTGTTAAACAAAAAGTTGAGCTCATGCTAAAAGGAGGGTCTGTTAGAATAGGAAAATCCTGCTAGCGCATTATTTCATGTATGTTAGCATTCGCGGCGCCATTTTTATGTCGGCGCCATTTTGGGTTATAATCGAAATGTATACTTTGCCATTTCCGAGAAAAGGCCCCTGTTGTTTTCCATTTCTCCAAGGTTGGGTTTTGCTTCACTAATGAACAGACTGTTCTTATTAGCACATACCTTTCCCTTTAGATAGAATCCTTCTCCCACTTGTCTAGTGGCGGGCATGGGCAGAACGTCCTTGAATAGTAGATAGTGTGTGCTCGGCCTCAGAATCGAAACTTAATTTTTGTATTTCACCGTTCTGCTGCATCTGCTTGGAAAATTCCATTGTGGGCGTGCCTTCGTTAGTTCTGAAATGTACATAATGTAACTTTATGCTTACCGATGTCAGTCCCTCTGCACCACTCCTAAGCGACTGGGCAGACTGGGGTCTGCTCTGAGTGCATATGAATAAATAGATATTGGTTTGTATTCTCTACTGTCTGACCAACACTTCATTTGGTATGGAAGGCTGAGAGGTGGTCGTGAGTGACCCGGGTGACCCTAATCGGGCCACTTCCTTCAAGGTGCAGCTGCAGCGCCTGTGTTGGACAATGGGAAATGCAGCGCTAAGTGTTCAGTAGGCAGGGGTGTCCAGATGGACAATGTGGAAGGGAATGAAGGGAAGGATGAAAAAACAGATGATAAGCACCACATAAAGTTGACATACATGGGGCTGGCAATGCCATTGGGATCGCATTTATCAGAGAAAACAAAAAACAGGATATGGAAGCATGAATACGTTGACGTTTTCAAATTACTACATAGAGAGATACAGGCGAAGGAGGGCTCAAAAGAAGTAGAGTGGGAGTTGCCAAGAAGGCCGAGGGTGCCCATTAACATGGAAAACTGGACCTCAGCTTTCCTAATCTATGCCTGTATTTATTGAGAGAAACACGGGGATAGGGTGATTGCCTTGCTGAAATGCATGGATATTATCCGTAATGCACAGATGGATTTTGGGGGTTTTGCCTGGCTGAGCTATGATGAGGAATTTAGGGCCAGGGTAAGCATCAACCCAGATAAACCTTGGGGTGAGGTAGACCAAGACCTATGGATGCAGTGCATGTCTTCTACACAATCCTCGGCATCCACACATATGGCCAATGGCCTGCCTGTGACATATCGGTCATTTCAGGAGCGTCCTGCTCAGCAAGGAGCGGGAGTGTCTAGTTTCGGGGTAGGAGGATCAGGTTTCACACCAAAGTAGACAGGGGCCACCATGGGGGCATGTTGGAACTTTAATAAAGGATTTTGTTCCAGGCACCCATGTACGTTTAAGCACGCATGCTCCAAATGCGGGAGGGAGGCATCCACTCACACAGTGTTTCACACTGGCCACCCCAGCGGAACAGTGGAGGGCCACTAAAGCTCGGGGGCAGTCTGGGCCAAAGGGCCCCTACCCCAGTTAGGATTGAGGCCATGGGCCCGTGGCTCTCAATTTACCCTGACAAGGAGGCGGCACTACAGATACTGTGGGGAATCATCAAGGGCTTCCGGGTAGGATACCAGGGTTCAAGGGGGCGTAGATGGGCAGACAACTTGAAACCAGATAAGGAATTGCCACAGGTGGTAGCAGCAAAATTAAGAAAGGAAGTTGAGGAAGGTAGGATTGCTGGTCCATTCATGGAGTGGCCCTTGGAGAACTTGATCATCTCGCCTTTAGGGGTGGTGCCTAAAAAAGAGCCCGGGGAGTTCAGAATGATTCACCGCTTATCTTGGCCAGAAGGGGGTCAGTCAATGATTTCATTGCAGAAGAAGACTCTAGGGTGCTGTATGCCTCAGTAGATGATGCCATCCGCTTGGTGAGAGTGTGTGGACAGGGAGCGGAAATGGCAAAATGTGACGTCAAATCTGCCTTTCGTTTGCTCCTCATACACCCAGTGGATTTTCTGCTACTAGGGACGCAATTTGAAGGAGCCATATATGTGGACAAAATCTTGCCAATAGGCTGTGCAATTTCTTGTGCCCTGTTTGAAATGTTCAGTACATTCACTGGGGGTATCTCATTACCTGGACGATTTTGTGTTTGTAGGAAAGGGCGCCTCCGGGGATTACATCAATTTGAGGGACTGACACAAGCTTTTGGTGTGTCCTTGGTGCCGGAAAAAACGGCCGGCCCAGTTTCAGACTGACCTTTTTTTGGCATCGAACTACTCAGTACACTGGGTGGCGTGGCTGCCTAGGTAAAAAGTGGAGGGCATCCAGGGCTTTCTGCTATGGATGGTGAGTGAGAGGAAGATTGAGCTGTGAGTGGTGCAGAAGCTGCTGGGCTTCCTGAACTTTGCATGCAGGGTGGTGAGAGCGGGGAGAACATTTTTCTGGCACCTAGGCATGGCCATGTCAGGAGCAGTGCTGCCACACCACAGGGTGAGGATATCTCTGGGGGTCAGGGCAGACTTGGGGCTGTGGCAGAAGTTGTTGGCTGATTTCAATGGTGTGTCATTGGATTTTGTGGAGGAGAACACAATATGACAGGTTCAACTTTTTCAGGCAGGGCAGGGTCTTTAGGTTTTGGACTGTTTTGGGATGGACGATGGTGCACAGAGAAGTGGCCAGCACACTGGTTGAGGCAGGGACGGAGCATCGCATTCTTGGAGTTTTTTCCACTGTTGGTGGTATTGGCTGTCTGGGGTGCTGAACTGGAGAATCGGACGGTGCTTTTCCATGTGGACAACATAATAGGGATAGAACTGGTGAACAGGCAAAAAAAACGAGAGATTTGAGGGTTCTGGGGCTGTTGCGAAGGTTTATGCTGATATGTTTAAGGCTGAATGATGTGTGTTGTGCCAAGCATGTACCAGGGGCCAGCAATGACATTGCAGATGCATTGTCTCATTCTCAGTGGCAGCAATTGTGGGACTGGCACCCGGAGCGGAGGAATACAAGACAGAGCTACAGGACGACATCTGGGCCTGGGGGAGTGAGAGTGATAGGCCAGGTCGAGAGGTCTTTGGCAGAATCCACAAGATGGAGCTACAGGCTAGAATGGTCCGAATTTGGAGAGTTTATGGGTCAATCCATAGCTGCCCTGAGCCTTACGCGATAGGACACTGAGCAGGGAGTGTTGAGTTTTGTTTTACGTTGCACAGATAAAGGTTTATGACAGACGGCAATGGCAGGAAATCTAGCAGGGATATCCTTTTACAGCAAGTTATATCTAGGTTTTGATCCCGCCAAAGATGAGATTTTGAGCAGAATGTTGAAAGGTTGGGGATGTGAACGAGGGGGTGGGGAGTTCCGAGGGAGGCTATCACGTTTGATTTGTTGCAAGAGTTATTGGGGGTTTTGCTAGAGTGTTGTTACGACCCATTTGAGGTGTTGATATTTAGACTATGTATGATTTGGATGTTTTTTGAGGCTTTCTGGGTCTCAGAGTTGTTGGGGACGACACGACAGGTGGGGGTGCCTTAATGGGAGGTGCGACTGGACCAGGATCGATTGGGGATCTGGCTGATTCACTCTAAGACGGATCAGGCAGGCAGGGGGAGATGAGTTTGGTTGAATGAGAGTGGTTGCAGTGGCGCGTGCCCGGTGCGTGAATGGTGGGATTATGTATCAAGACCAGGATGGCCTTTAGCAGGGTTTTTTTGCCATGCGTCAGGAGGACGGGTGACAGCTTTTCAGCTGCTAGCGGTTTTGTGCATGGCGCTACGCAAAGTGGGCAGGGAACTAGCCGAGTTTCGTACGCATTCCTTCCAAATTGGCATTGCTACAGCGGCGGCGCGCTTAGGGTGGTCCTGGGGCAAAATTCACCAGATTGGAAGATTGAGGTCCAGGTGCTGCAAGAGATATGTGCGCAAATAGGGGACTAGATCTAGGGGTAGAGCAGGGGGCAGGAGGTGCTAGCACATGGGGGGAGCTTTTCTGCAAGGCTAATCAATTTCCTTTATATCGTAGGATGCGTAAATGGCCCGGGAACCAAGACGGTTACATGGATCGTGAGACATTCTTTTGTCCACTGGGCTGCCAAATATGCGGACCAGCAGGTGTATGGACGCAACCTGGGTTTGAGGAGCAGTCACCACGAAGTGTTTTGGTGGGGTAAAGGGGGAATGCGATGGGGGGCTTTATTGCCGTGGTTGATGAAAATGGTACCACAGATGGGCTGCCCAGACATGCTGGTGATACACCTGAGAGAGAACGATCTAGTGCGTTTGTCAGGACTGACACTACTGCAGTACATGCAGAGAGATTAGGAGGCAATAAAGAGGAATTTTGCTGGAACATGCTTAATATGGACTGAGTTTGTTCCTCACACAGTATGGAGGGGGGCTGTCAAGCATGCAGCCATTGAAAAGACTTGCAGGAAATTGAATAGGGTGATGAAGGTTTTCTGCCAGGCAAAAGACATAAAGGTGATTGCCCAAGTGGGACTTAAGTTGGAAGAGCCACTATTGTTCAGGGACGATGGGGTGCACCTTTCACGGATGGGGAACGCATACTACATGATGGAAATTCAAGATACGATTAGCAAGTTGTGGAATGAGTCCATTTGGTGTCGCAGGGAATACTGAGGGATGGCAAAAGGTGCACAGGAAAAGTTGGGGTGGTGCAGGTAACTGCCCTACAGGGGTTCCCTGGTTGGCAGTACTTTGGAGGGGTGGTGAGCCACATACAGGCGGATCCAGCCCTCTGGTGACAGATGGCGGGGCGCGGGATGCAATGAGCACAGAAGAAATTCATGAGAGGATGTTTGGAGGGCAAGTGAAGGGAGAATGGAGATATGAAGGAGGTCGCAGAGTGAAAGGGGAGTAGTGTAACAGGTGAGATGGTTTGAGAATAGCTGGGGAGAATGAGATGTATGGTTATGATAAAAGTTATATATTTGCAGTTATGTATTGTTAATAAAGTTTAACCTGTTGTAACCTTGTCCCAATAAAATGGCCTTTTATGCTTCAAGTAATAGCGTTGAGTGTGGTTATTGCGCGAGCGAGCATTTTATCTCGTGTTGTTCTTTGTTTCTGACAGAGATTGAAGAAATGATCAGTATTTGCTTACCTTCCTTAAATGAGGCACCTGACTTCTATGTGGTAGCAAATTAACTCAAAATAACTGCAAAAGACAATTCTGTTTGCTGTGTATGCTTTGGAAATGTTATTAGTCAAAACAAAAATCTAAAATGCCTGGAAAAACTTTGTGTCGAGGGCCAAAGCCAGCAGAAGATCCTATTTACATAGTGTCAATAAAGGGTATATTGTGTTCACAGTCACTGGAATTATACAGCATTAGAGGACCCAAAATGCGGCAATGTTGACTAAATTGTGCTGCGAGGCAAGTTATGTGGCACATTCTGTGGCCATGTTATTGCACTATTTTGTGGTGTTATTACACAAGTAATGGATTTAGGCAACTTGTTCAGCTTGGTAGTACCAGTTTAAAAGTTAAAACTGGACTAAGCAACAAACAATTGAAAGATGACCAGTTACCTATGTACAGGGTTTGGTGTCACTGTGCAGCACTGTGTTGCATTGTTTTAGTGATTTTTGATCCATTTGAGCAAGAAACATTTTTTTGTTAAAATCAGAAAATTATGTATCAGATGTCAGATTTTAATGTGGTAAGCCTGGGATATCCATATTTATGAGGGAAGCAGCACAGCCAGAGAATCATATGATTCTAGTGGCCCTAACTATGTTAACTTTGAACACGAGGAAGGTCTGAGAGGAACAGTGGAAAAAAACATGGGCAGTGTAAAAGGAAGTAATCTGACTTTAACGCTCAGGTTGTAAACACACAGTCACAAAGGGGTGTTGCACTTGTTTTCATATGTTGGTATTTTATGGTGTCTTACAAACTGGTTAAAAACAGTAGAAATATGTGTAGAAATATGTCTTCAGGGGACTGCTTGGTATAAGTTGATGCAAGGCTCTAAACCGCATGAGCTGTTTGGGTTAGATGAAATTGCTTTGAATTGTGGGTAGCGTAATAAAACATCAGTAGCTAAAGATGCAGTAAGGCTTCTGATTGTGTCATTATTTTCTTATGGTTGCCATGACAGAGAGTAAGAATGATCCTTTTTTGTATGAACAATGTCTCCATATTTTCTTCATATTATCATCATTGATTACCTCGACCTACTACCAGTCACACTTTAAACAATTCAAATTCTTGCCATATTCCTTCTACTCCCAGTAAATCTGTTCAGCATGAGTTAAACCACGTATCAATTCAATACAACATTCACTAAGCCTCTCTTGGACAACAAACCAGTGGCATGACATTAATACTTGACTGATATGGTACTCCTAAATATTTCACTCCACCAGGTAAAGCCCCCCCCTCCACCCTGATTATCTTATTTTCTGCTACTTCCTTTTTTCCTGTAAGAGTTTGATATGTTTGGAAATACTCCTCGATTAAGAAAAAAATCTATCACCGTGTGGAATTTAGCCATCGCCTTCTCTAAACAGAGAAAATTCCTCTGCTTTGTACTCTACTAATGAACTACATTTGCTCCCGTTTGTACAGTTGTTTTTGCCTCAAGCCTAGTGGTTGTCCATCCTTTTTCTTTTACTTACCTAATGATTCTTATCTTCTTTCACACTCTCCACTGTAACGTTTCCTAATTTCTTCATACACAATTCTGAGCTCACCCCTTCCTGAAGGAACCGTATCTTGATCCGCCCGGCATCCTAACTGCCCCTCCTGCTCACTCTTGCTTCTCTCAATCGTTCGAGGATCTCTTGTTTGCTCTCTACTCTCCACCTTTAATTAGTTTTTAGGTCGAGCCTGGCCAGCGCATGCGCTGGTCTGTGAGGCATGCTGTATTAGAGTATGGACTTAAAAGCCCCGCCAACTCACCGTCCATATTTGTCATTTTCTTGTGTCATTGTCCTTCGTAAATGCTGGCTTCTGATTCTTAATAGGCTTCTTAGTCCCTCCTTAGTACCGCCTTCTCTTCATTTGTAACCTCCTATGAGGACTGTCCCTCTTACTTCGGTTGTTACACGCTACATCTTATTTAGTCTGTAAGCACTATGGGCCAGATGTACGACCAGTTTTTGCATGCGCAAACGGGTTTGTGACCCGTTTGCGCATGCAAAAACACACTATTTTGCGACTCGCAAAATAGTGTTTTGCGACTCGCTATTAGGAAGGGGCGTTCCCTTCCTAATAGCGAGTCCCTAGCCATGTATGAATGTTTTGTGACCGCAATTGCGGTCGCAAAACACTTGCAAATTACCACCCTCTTCAAGAGGGTGGTAATGGAGTCGCAAATGGGAAGTTGTCCCCAGGGGACCCCTTCCCCTTTGTGACTAGCTCTAAAAATATTTTTTAAGGGCAGGCAGTGGTCCCAGAGACCAGTACTTGCCCTTAAAAAATTTAACGAAAACGTTTCATTTTTTTTTTTTTTAAATGCATCCCGTTTTCCTTTAAGGAAAATGGGCTGCACTACAAAAACAAAAACCTGCTTTATTGAAAAGCAGTCCCACACATGGTGGTCTGCTGAGCCCAGCAGGCCACCATCCCTGGGAGGGCCAGCCATTCCCAATGGGCGTGCAAATTGCGAGTGGCTCATTAATATTCATGAGCCTCGCAATTTGCGACCCCATTGGGAATCGCATACAGGGCCAGATGTATGACCAGTTTTTGCATGCGCAAACGGGTTTGCGACCCGTTTGCGCATGCAAAAACCTACATGGTCAATGTACAAACACTATTTTGTGAGTCGCAAAGGAAGGGGCGTTCCCTTCCCAATAGCGAGTCCCTAGCCATGTATGATTGTTTTGTGACCACATTTGCGGTCGCAAAACACTCGCAAATTACCACCCTCTTCAAGAGGGTGATAATGGAGTCGCAAATGGGAAGGGGTCCCCAGGGGACCCCTTCCCCTTTGTGACTAGCTCTAAAAATATTTTTTAAGGGCAGGCAGTGGTCCCAGAGACCAATACCTGCCCTTAAAAAATGAAATGAAAACGTTTCATTTTTTTTTTAAAATGCATCCCGTTTTCCTTCAAGGAAAAGGGCTGCATTCAAAGAAAAAAACCTGCTTTTTTGAAAAGCAGTCCCAGACATGGTGGTCCACTGAGCCCAGCAGGCCACCATCCCTGGGAGGGCTAGCCATTCCCAATGGGCTCACAAATTGTGAGTGGCTCATTAATATTCATGAGCCTCGCAATTTGCGACCCCATTGGGAATCGCATACAGTGTCTGAACACTGTTGTATATTGGATTTAATGCCTCGCAATTTGCGACTCTCAATTTGTCACAAATTGCGAGGCGCTAAATCCAATGGTCGTACGACTGGCCCACAGTGTCTGAGACACTGTTGTACATTGGATTTAGCGCCTCGCAATTTGCAACTCGCAATTTGTCGCAAATTGCGAGGCGCTAAATCCAATGGTCGTACATCTGGCCCTATTTTCTTTAATGAGTGTCTCCTACTGCAGGCATGACATGCTTTCCTGCAGCATTCAGGGCGCCATGCCCGCTTTCACTCTCCAAGCAATAGGTCTCCATTTACAAGCGTTTGAGCTATTGGAATTGTAAATGACAATGCATTTTATATATGTGTTAATTATCAAAACAGATAAATAAAAGGCATTGTCATTTACAATGCCAATAGGTTACACTCTCGCAAATGCAAGACCTATTGCATTGTAAATGCTTGTCTTATTTTGGTGTAACTGTTTTTGGAAAGTTCGTATTATGACAGAGGTTGCAAATATTTTAGTTTTATGCATAAAATACGGGGGCACAGAAGCAATACATTGCTGTAAAGTTGTTTAAAGACAA
The DNA here is from genome assembly GCA_963921515.1 of Calotriton arnoldi. Classification (NCBI taxonomy): domain Eukaryota; kingdom Metazoa; phylum Chordata; class Amphibia; order Caudata; family Salamandridae; genus Calotriton; species Calotriton arnoldi. The sequence continues at coordinate 965,406 of CAWUFW010001960.1, read as the reverse complement.
ATGGGTAAATTAATTGATATCAGTAACATATTGTATTTACTCTAATGTTTTCATTGTAGTAACCCCTGGGGGAGGGCAGCACTTGCCCGAAATGCATTGGGACTTAATATTCTACATTGGATTATGCAAAATTGTGCACCTCTATGTGTATATGAGTAAAGCCTGTGCAGTCACTTGTTGAACCTGAACAAAGAATGGACATGGAAATATTTTGATGAAAACATGGATTACCTTTGATTACTTATGGAATAAATTGGATAGAAATGTGGACGACAATGCTTGAATCTCATTGGACGGTTCATATACCTCAGCTCAGCTGTGCATCCTGGGTTGAGTTGCCTGACAAGGTCCTAGATGTTTATAAAATAAACCTTTTGCCAGGCCTAAACCTTCTTTTTAATACATATAAGTCACCCCTAGGGTAGGTACTAAATAGCCTATATGGCAGGGTGCGTTGTATTAGACATGCACTTTTAAGTGTTACATTTCTTGGTAGTGAAAAACTCTCAAGTTCATTTTTCTCTATTGGAAGGCTTATCGCTCCCATAGGTTAACATTGGGTTACCTTTTTACATTTTTTTTTTAACATTTCTTTTTATTAAACATACATATTCGACAATACAGATACCATTTGAGAGGAGGTGACTCAATCCGCATGCACAATTTTAAACATTTTATAATAGGTCTAGTATGACTTTTTACATTTATTAAGTGATAAATTGTGTGTGGGAGCAGGTAGGAATGCTATGTTTGATGCCTGATGAATTGCAATTTAAAGCCCAATTTAATGGTAAGGTCTAATTTTAAGTCACATTTCTGAAAATGCCACTTTTAGAAAGTTGGCATTTTCTTGTCCTATTTGGTGCCTGCAGGCTGTTTACTGGATCACATGACTGGGTGTAGTTGGCCTTTGTATATTCTTCCCCGACCATAACACAATAGAAGGCCTAAGTGTTGGCTAGATGGGTAATCCTGACTTGATGAGGTGGGCGGAGCTGTTACCTGTCACACTTGCATTTCAAACACACTGCCTCTCACACACAAGGAACTTCATACTAGCCTATTGTGGCTGCAGACAGACTGGGACCAAGGCAGGGAGGCAGAAAATTCCAAACACCTCTGTGTGGGGAGAAACTCCAGACGCTTTTCCCATTTCCTAGCTAGCAACAGGTATAAAAGTAGAACTTTCATACCCACTCTTTAGATCACTTCTAAACCTGTGGAAGACTTAGAAGAAAGACTGCTCTGTTGCACTGCTGCTGGGAGTACTGTCCTGCTGCAAGAAGGACTGCCCTGCTGCCCTAATGCCTGAGGAAGGAAGACTAGACATACTCTTTGAACCCAGAACCACCAGAGTGACTGCAAGGGCTGGCTGACTGGAGTCCTGTTCTGAGCTACAGGACATTACAATCTCCAGAGATCCGTACTGTGCATGCTGAGCTGACCAGACATAACTGAACCTGCCTGTGCCCTGGTGCAGTCCTCTGCTGGAGTGTGTCCAGATTAACCCTGGGCGGTGAACTGTGCTCCGCTCGCAGAGTTTGCGGAGTTTCCTGCACTCCGCGTTACGCGGAGATCGCGGAGTTCCGAAAAACTCCGCTTCGCGTTGCGTAGCAGAGTTTTTTTCCTCGCTCGCGTTCGTCAACGTCAAGTTGGCGACCGCAAGCGAGGAAAATCAACCTCCCGGCGAGATTTTTCCTCGTTTGCGATCGTCAACATCAAGTTGGCGAGTGTGGAAAATCAACATCCCAGCGAGATTTCTCCACACGGGGGGTCAGGTTTCTCATTGCGAGTGGTCGCGTATGCACGCGACAGCTCACGTTGAGAAACTGCCCGTTTGCGTTGAGAAAGCTGCCGCTCGAGTAAAAATGACTCGAGCGGCAGAAAAGGAAAGCAGGGACCGCTTGCATTGTGCATGGTGCCGTTCGCAATGATTGCACAGTGCGGACAAGCATCCGGCACTGTGCAATCACCGCGAACGGCATTTTTCTATTGTACTCCGCCGCTCGCGTAGCTCCGCGTAGTGCAGCGGAGTTTTTTTTGCACTTCGTGTAGTGCAGCGTAGAGCAACTCCGTGAACTCCGCCCAGGGTTAGTCCAGATCCCCAAGCATTGCCCACCAGGTCCTGGGCCATTAACTGGCATCAAAGTGTACTTTTCCTGGCCCACCTTTGGGTTTCCTTAGAATTGATGCACCATGATGCAACTCGACACAGCACGACGCAGGACCTCACATTGCAGCACTCACTGCTCCTCATCAGAACTAATGCAACACAATGCAACTGAATGTAGGACCACACATTGCAGCCCTTGCAGCTCTTCATCAGAACCATTGCAGCATGATGAAGCTCAATGCAGGACCTCATATCACATCCCTCGTATCCCCTCATCAGAACCAACGCAGCACGATGCAACTTGACGCAGGACCTTCCATCACAGACCTCACAGCTCCTCATCAGAACTGATGCAGCACAGTGCAGCTTGATGCAGGATCATGCATCGCAGCTCCTCTTCAGAACCGACACCACGAGATTAAATGCCCTGCATCAAGGACATAAGGTAATATCCTAAGTGGAACTAACCTGTGCCTGTATGAGGCCCACACTCCACAGTTGGTGCTGTTATATGGCCCTTAGGGTCATTGTCGACATCGCTAAGTTAGCATGAGCTTTGCTGCCATGATGCTGCTTTTGCGCACGTTACTACATGACTTTATTTTTTGCAAGACGCTATTTGTGCCTTTCACATGAGAACTGTCTGCTTTTCGCGTTCTTTGCTGAAGTTCCTGGAGTTTAGTCTGAAAACGATGTGCAAGGTCGATAAACAATGCCCCTTGTTATTCTGTTCTGGTCAGTCCCTAGCACCTAGACATAACATGCTAAACACAGCTGCAATGCTGGAGACTCGTACTTTGATATTACGGGGATGCATGTTGTTTTAACACACACTTGGAGAGAGACCATTCCATGGAGAAGAGCTATGCTGTTCCTCTGATGTAAATCTTGTATCTAGGCTTTAAGGTATGGGGTCTGCTGTCAAAGCCCAGAGATCTTCCTTTTTCTAATAAACATCTTCCAGGCAAGGGGACGGTGGTTAGGTCTTATAGCCCTTTTTCCACTGTCTTTATAAAATGGCTTCCCCCTTTGTGCTATATGGAATTGTAACAATGCTAATTGTTTTGAGTTTATGCATTTTGCTGCTGGTAGTGGCTCGTATATTGTATTGTAGAGCATGATAGTTAAAATAAACATTTTGAACTATTACAGTGACTCTGCCTAATCTTGTTGTGGACAAGTACGAGTGAGCGAACGAAAGAGTATGACTTGCTACCGCGTTTCCTGAGAGAGTCGGGAGTGTTGTGTTCTGGGTTGTCTAATCATTTGTAGCTCCGTGATTTTTGGAGAACGACAAGAGACTATAGCTAGTCGGTTTTGGGATTTTGGGCACTAAGGCGGTAGGTTGGTACACCCCTATACACCGTGGTCCCGTTTTCCTGTGCATAGTTCTGTGTAGGTGCAGAATCCCCGCAACATGGCGCCGCCAACGTTTGGTCTGGTTCTTATCTGCGAGACGCTTGAGTAGTGCTTGTGCTTGTCCACGATTCCCCTCACATCTGTTTCCGGAGACGGTTGTGACGGTGTAGCCTCCTATTTAGTGATATATTATAGGTTTTTCAAGATTGAATTTTAAAAGGTCTTTATTTTCTCTTAACCTTTTGTTGCGCTGACACGCTTAGGTTGTTCTTCTCTTCTTCATTATGGTGGTTGACATAATCCCTGCTAGCCATGCGCCGCTCAGGGCATATTTAGCTCAATATGGCATTCCTGATGCAGGTGGCGCGCTTATATTTGTTGTGGAAGCGGATCCAGCTTTCCGTTTCGAGGTGTTTTATTCTTGGGTCACCTTACCGGCAGTGGATGGGACAGACAATCTGTTTCACGAGTATACTGCCACCGCGACTCCGCGGTAATATAGACCGTATAATACTCTTGAGGTTCCGCTCACAGCTTGGCAACACCAGATTTGGTTTAATGGCGCCCTTCCTCACCCAATACTGCCGGTCCGTCTGGGCCCTTTGTCGATAGACGGGGCCACATGGCCCGTTTTGGCTGGGTATACCCCACACCCACGTTATTTGACTGCTGCAATTGCAGACCTTTGCGTATTACATACTTCCTTGATACGTGTGCATAGAGCTGTTATATAGTTCATGTCGTGCAACTTCCAGGTGGGACCACCTGGCATTGCTGCGCAACCTGCGGGTCCAGGTGCTGTGGTCATCAGTCCCCTTATGGTTAATTCAGTAATGGGCAAGCATCCGCAGAATAAGGATGAATTCCCTTATTGGCTTGCTGAAAAATTTGGACAACTAGAGGCTGTTTTTCCAAATACCACTCCTGTGGAGAAACTCAGGATCTTAACTATAAGTTTGCCTAAAGACTTAATTCCCGAGTTAGCTGATTGTAACACCTGGGGCATGGTGTTTGCAGCGGTCTATTCGAAGTGTTTTGGCACTCCCTCAATGACCGTACTCCCTCCCATGATAAAACGCGCCCAAGATGAACACGGAGCCGAGGCGGCTGTAGAGTTGGGAATGTGGCTGGTGGGGGTGTTTGACGTGGTTGCTCACATGATCCTTGCTAATGTCAAGGGTGATGCGGTGAGCTTCCAAGTGGCAAACCGCTTGGAGGCTGTACCAGATGCAGACAAGCCACGCGAATTTCCAAAGATTATTGCAAAGGCTTTTAAAACCATAGGCCTCAATAGTCTGGGAGTTAAGCCTTTTACTCAAACGCAAACGCAATCGCAAACACAAAAGGCCCAACCTGATAAGGACGGGTGCCCGTTCTTTCCTAAAAAGAACTGGAAAAATAAAAAACAGGGGCAGCAACAGCAGAAGCAAGGTTCGCATGCTGGTTCACCGACACCTGAGTCTTCTGAGCGTACTTATGATTTGCGCGACCGTGCAAAACTTAAGAGTCCTGAAAGATTTCAGGTCCCTGATCAGCACTCTCCTCATTCTTTACAGGACTCAACAGCCTCTCAAGTCGGTGGAGGGGAGCGCCAGGATCGTGGCAAAGCTCCAGCTGGTCAACAGGGACGAGATCAACCTCGACAGTTTGACACTTAGGCCAAACAAGAGGATCTGCCTCGTTTTAGACCCCCGTATCAGAAGAAAAAGGTTGCAGCTTTAACAGCAAGATATGCCTCAGACGGTGAGAACGCGACTCCTGGACTCGACATGGACGTTGTCTCTGCTCTACAGCGCAGCGGAAGTTACCATAGTGCGGGAGGCACTGCGTCCCTGTCTGTAGGCGACAGCAACTGATACCTTCATAACTGTGGAAACAGCAGATACCCGGGTGGCCCCCCCCCCCGGATAGACTGTATGACATTATTTTTCAAATTGAAGGTGATGTACAACGTCCAATCAAGGCGGTTTTCTGGGAAAATCTAACCTCCTCATACTACATTTTGTTGGCGGAGGAGGATTGGCCTCCACGGTTTGTGTTAGCCGCTTCTCGAGGGGAGGACGTGATGCTTCCAAGTTTTTCACGTTACGTCCCTGAGGAGCATGCAAAGGCTTTAGCAGCTGGGCGGGCTTTGGCCCTTGCCCCCGCTGTGTACCGTAACTAGGTGGGCTGGGATATAGATTCACCGGCACATGAGATACCTTTACGTCTATGCCACAGCCACAACAGCAATATCCAATCAAACGCGAAGCTAAGGAGCACGTTTGTGACATTCTGACGCAGTTAGAGTATCAGGGTGTGATTGAATCCTGTACATCACTGATGAATAATCCTCTATTTACTGTATTAAAGCCTGATGGTTCTTATCACATTGTGTTGGAGTACCGAAATTTGAATAGTCATTGTCGCACTTTTGCAGTACAAACAGCCCACAGCTCTGCGCTGGTGAACAATCTTGTTCATAAAAAATACAAAACTACACTGGACATACCCAATGGTTTCTACAGTCACAATCTGGCTCCTGAGAGTCGTGACTTGACAGCATTCACCGCCGTTGGAAATCAGAAAAAATTTACACGATTACCCATGGGGTATAAGAATAGCCCCGGGGCATTTGCTGCACGTGTTGTGTCTTTGTTACACGACATAGATCCTGATGCGTTCTTGTACGTGGATGATATCTATCTCACGGACGATGAGCCTTTGCCGCATCTTGTCCGAGTTGACCGCATAATTTCTGCGTTCGCCGACTATGCATATAAATTTAACTTTGCAAAGTCACACATCGCTCATTTGGTGGTGCTCTTTTGAGGCTGTGAGCTCAATAATGAGGGAAAGGGGTTAGCCCCCCACTTCCTGGAGAAATGTGCACATTTGCAAACCCCTTCTACTCTGAAAAAACTTCAGTCCTTGCTGGGATTTTTGAATTTTGGGAGGACTTACATTCCCGATTATGCCCAGCGTATCAAGCCGCTTTATGCGTTGATACAATTAACATATTCTTCTGCCAGCTGGCTTCCGGAACATACCTCTATTCTACAATCCCTGCAATCTGACATGCTTGCAACTAACTACTTGTTGACGCGTGATAACACCACGAACCTGGTGATACGTATCGTGCCTGGAAAGGTGGGTTTCACTACTTGACGTTCAATGAGGGGGACACAGTACCTATTAATAATAATAATAATAATAAATGAGCTTGTATAGCGCCTGGTTACACTAGCTAGTGTGTCCCCGCGCTGCAGGCTACTCGGACCGCTCTGTGAACAGCAAATGCCAGTGTGATAGATGATCTATATTTGGAAGAGCCATGTTTTTAATTTTTTTCGGAAGGAGCTTTCTAATGGTTCTGTACGGAGATCTTGGGGAAGGGTGTTCCAGTGCTTAGCGGCTAGATAGTGAAAAGACCTGCCACCCATTCTTGCTCTTTTAATTACTGGGATTTTAACCTGCCCCGTCCCCAGGGACCGCAGGGCCCTAGTCGGAGTTTAGGGTAATATTAGATTATGTAAGTAGCTAGGTCCCTTTCCCTGCAGGATACGCTGACTCACGCACATGGCCTTAAAGAGGATTGTTTTCCTCACCGGGAGCCAGTGCAGGACAGCCAGAGCATTTCTGGAAGAGGCTCTCCTGGGGAGCATCAGAACAAGGCGAGCCGCCGCGTTCTGGATACATTGTAATCTTTGCACACTCTTTCCACTGGCTCCTAGGTAAAGAGCATTCCCGTAGTCCAGGCAGGAGGTTACCAACGCATGTATTAAAGTTTTCCTGGCGGCTACGGGGAGCACATCCAAGACCTTCCGAAGGCCTTTCATTATTCCGAAGCATTTTCCAGCCACCGTCCTAGTATGATGACAGCATTTGTACACTGCAGCTGAGATGCGTTTTTTCAATGTTGAAAAAGTTTTGACCAAGGTCCAGATGGCGATTTTGAAGGAACGCTCATTGGCGCAAGGTAAACGCATTCTTATGGTCACGCACTTCCCTGCTTTGGAGGCCGTGACTAAAGCAAGTGTACCTAACTCTAAAGCATTACATCCCCGTTGGATACAATGGGCTACGTCTTTGACATCATCTGATGTCAAATTTATCTTTGACCCTGCACTACAGACACAGGAGTTTTTACAATATGAACATGTTCATCCTCCACCGTTGTCTTTGCTTCCTTTACATGAATACAAATGTGTTATTTACACCGATGGCTCGGCTCAACCGGCCACAGGTTCCAAACATGCTTATTCAGCGGCTTGTGCAATTGTGGCTGGCTCCATTGTCAATGGGGAATTTAGGTCCTCCATCATGCATACTCAAGCACTTGGGGACTGTACGGCACAGTTGGCGGAGCTGCGCGCTCTTATTCTTGCTCTCGAGTTTGCTGATCCTAATGTGAATACTCTTATTGTATGCAATTCTTAATGCTGTGTTCAATCATTCAAAGACAACTTTTTTTTTGGACTCGAAATGACTATCAAGACTCTAAAGGCAGCGCAATTAAGCATAAAATGCTTTGGGTTCGAGTGGCAGAGCTTAAACAGCTTCTGCCCCTCACACAGGCTATCCATACTCTTGACCATCAGAGTGTGGGAGCAGATGCTCTTGGTAATTCTTTGGCTGATGAAACAACCTAATCTGCCGTACCCACGTGTTCCGTAGCAGCAGTTACAAGGTCCATGACTAAAATAGATAATGATATTCTGACAGCAGTGGCTGCTACGAGGGAGGGAACCGGTTATCCTCAGGGTTTCTCTTTGAAATACTCTTATCATGTATCTCCCGAACAAGTTCCATACGCTTCTATTCCATCTGTTGAAGATCGGCTGATTCCCAACATGTACCGCAGACTTGCTTTTATCAGAGCCGCACACGAGGGCATGGCTTCTGCACATGCCGGGGTGTCTGCGACAGTCTCGATTTTACAACAACGTTATTGGTGGCGTGGTTTATTTAAACAGACTTATGTGCTTTCTTGTGACATTTGTCATCAAATCAAACCATCTACGGTGTCACGCCCACCATAAACACAGCTATGTATTTCTAATAAACCATTTGGCTGTGTATATCTTGATCACTGCGGCTCGTTCTCTTCTGATACTACATATAAATATATTTTAGTTGCAGTTGATTCGTGTACATGATTCTATTGGGTTTGGCCACAACGCAGTGCTGATGCTCGAAATGTCATCAGGGATTTGCGTCTCTTTGTCGGATGTTTGCCTGTGGCACCTTCCATTCGGACCAAGGTCCAGCGTTCGCCTATAAGGCTTACAAGGACGCGATGAAGTCTATGGGGGTGCTGGTGCAGTTTTCGTCTCCATACAGGCCTGAGGGCAATTCAATTGTGGAGCGGATGAACCGTGACTTAAAGCAATCCTTGACAGCTAGAGTCTTAGGTACTGGCAGAAACTGGCAGGCCCATTTGTATGGTGTTCAAAGTGCACTCAATAATCTCCCTAGAAGATCTCTGGGTAGGCGGACCCCATACTAAATGACCTTTGGCATCAAAATGTTTGTGCCAGACCTTGACGGTCTAGACGTTGGGGCGGCTGCTGCAACCTTTGACATAGATAATCATTCTACTGTGTTACAGGATGTACAAAAGACCCATTAAAGCTACGCAACTGAACATTTACCCTCTTCCGATGATGCAGCACTGCTGATTCCGGTTGCCGGCTGGCTTCCAAAAGTTGGAGATCTGGTACGAGAAAAGCTGGAGAACAAGAAAGAATTTGGTCCCTCTTATCGTGCACCGGTTCCGGTACTTGGATTGAAGGGTACTCGAACAGTCATTTTACCGCCTTTACCTGGTCGCAAAGACAACAGATACATCTCAGTAGACAATGTCAAGCTACACCGTCTGGCCGATTCTGAATGGTGTCACACCTGCAGTTTTGTGCAGCGCTATTTCTTTGAATCTGGTCCCCTCAACCTCCACGAATAAAAACAGTGTCAGTAAGGCTGAGATGGAAACTGCTGTTGACCTTTCTCCTGTTTTACCTCCTACCTCTTCCAACACAGATGTTGAATATACGTATCCCACTGATGAGTCTACCAGGGAAGTGCCGAGCGAACATCAACAACATCATGCTCATAACTCTCATCCGCTGTTGATGCCGAGAGGTGACAACGGGTATTTTTGGGACCATGCCAGCTTCTCTTATGACTCATCCTCCTCGTCTTCTACTTTGGCCATACCACCATCTCAATTTGTTTTCATCTCTTGGTTCAAGAAGACGTACTTGGTCCCTCCATGGACCTACATCAGGTTGGTGCTTATCCTAATTTTCTTCTTCATGTCAATTGGATTTGTAACAGTGTTCTTCTTACTCATCAATGGTCATTATTTGCCAGAACGCTCTTCTGTGAACTTGGTCGATGGTACTCTGGCCCCACACACATCGTCCCACATCATGAAACGTGATCAGACTCATGTGAACATTTCAGCATTCCCGGTTGCAGATGGCATAGTTTGGGATAAAGTAGCCTTCGAAGTGCATGGCCCGACAGAGGTGCTCAGGGTGCCATACGTGTTTCGCGTCTCATTAGGAGATGTGGTCACACGGGACATACATTCTGATGATTGGGATGTGAAAGCAGTACATTCATTATTTTCTGATTTAAAGTATTATGCTGCTTTTGATGCTGCAGATTTGTACTTAAATTCTGCCAATTATGCTGATCTCTTTTGTTATCAACACCATGAGCATCATTTTTTGCATAAAAGAAATACTTTAAGGCCGGTTTTTAATTACACTCAATGGGAACATTGTCCTACACCCATAAGAGGGAGATCGAAAATTCTTAGAAATAAGTTTACCTATTTTACAGTTTATAACACGTCCAATCTGGAATCATATTTCTTTAAATGACAATTGCCTTCTCAATCCAAATTTATACTGACCCACACTAAATTGATTTATTCTGACTCATTCAGGACTAAATTAGCCACACATGGTTATGATCACTGGAAAGAGACCATTGATTTGAAATCAATCTGGGGTACAAAACACTGGCTGGTTCAAGGAACTGAGACACTACATCGTGCCTGTCTAATCCCGGTTCAACTATTATTTTTAAATGATACTGTTTATCAAACAACGTGCTTTGGTATGGCTACGGTAAAAAACTTTAAATATCCCTTCCATTCCGTCTTTAACGGAATATGACAATTGGCGTGCTCGCACAAATTATATCATCGATGTATTGCGGGCTTTGTTCCAAAATGACACCTTTAATGTCTCAGGAATTGATTCATCCGGTTGGTTGGTGTGGCAAACCAATTCAAATGCATGTCAATTGCGTTTTTATAATGTAACACCTGGTTTCACCCAGACTAGACCGGACCCACGTTATCCACATTCACATTCGGTTACCACATACTTGGTGGGTAAATTATGCCAACAATGGTTGGAACGTTCCACCCTATCGTCAGTAAAGCAACACCTGTCGCTCTTGTTGAGTGACATTAGCTTGGCTGATTTTCTCTTAGAACCCAGGGTTCCCAAAGCTAAAAGATTTATGTATGCAGCTTACAATGAAATTTGGAAACTTTCGCAGATGGAAGCAGCCTTTCATCTACGTCAAATTGATCAAGCTAATTCAGAAAAGGTTCTAGCCGTGGTCGACAATAGCATTAATACGCTTTCATCACGCATTTATAGATTGGATAACATTGTTTCTTCTGTTATTGATATTGTTCAGAATGATGTGTCTGTATTGTATCATGGTCAAAATCAATTACGATCTGTTATGCAGTTTGCATGGACGTTACAGACCCTTAAAATGGGAAAAGTCCCGTGGGATTATTTGAATGCTTCTGCTCTGTTTTTACCATTTAATCTGACTGATAAACAGCGTTTTATGTCAATGAAAGATGCTACTTACACGCTATTACACATTGAACAATTGGAACCCTTGCCATTCTCTGTGGCGGGAACAGATTCTGCTGTTTGGTTAATTCATGGGGTTATCTCCCTCCCATTCTCACAGTTTCGATTTAAATCATGCATGCAAAATTTTCCAATTGGCCGCTTTGAACCCCTGGTTAGTGCCTTTTTGCATGAATTATGGTCCCTACTTTTTACTTACAGATGTCAACGGGAAGATAAGGAGGTCTTCCTAACAGGGCAGGACTGCGATTCCACAGTAGGACATTCCCTAGTTTGTAAACACGTTAAATTGCACGGCGCGTGTAATGTAGCAGCACCTAATCTTGCATGTTTTTTGAAAGGGACTCCAGTGCCATCAATAATTTCCGCTTTTACCCTGCTTACTAATGGTAGCTATCTTATTTTGAACAACCAGGATTGCTGTGGTTTACGGGCAGGTGTCCCGTATTTGGTAACTGTTTCACAACGCGTTACTTGTTGTAGCAATGTACTTTTTCCGCCCCTGCATGGGAGTATAGATAGTTCTATTTGGCCTTCCATTCCAACTTTGAAAACAGATTTCAACAAATTAAGCACGCTAAAGGCCCTTTTGTTCCAACAAGAAGTGGCTCTCACTTCGGCTCGAGAGACCTTCGATTTACAGGTGGCTAGAACATCTAGTGAGATTCAGTCACTTCTGAATACTAACCTTCCACTACACTTTGGGGAGCTTATACATCAAATATTGAATGCGTCTGACACAAAAGGCCTTGCACATTTTTTTAAACAAGTGGGAGCCAGCCTTGTGACTTCTTTTCAGACGAAATTTGCAGTAATACCAGCTTTTATTCATTCTAATTTTTCCAGCGTCTTCGGTGGATTCCCTTTAATACTAGTGTTAGCTGGTGGAATCCTGCTTCTACTGCTCCTGCTGCGCAATGGCTGCTCAGCTTGTGGTCCTGCACAGACCAGGTCAATTGCAACTGTACCGTGATCGGATGCAAAAAGTTTTTGGATGCCTGCCGTTAGCGACGGTTAGCGTGAGTTATGGATTGACTTTTCACTTTGCCTACTTTACTTGCGTGCGACCAGTCTTCTACTGCCGACGATGCCCCTTCTATTGGGCTATGGATTTATGTCTCTCCAATACGTCATGTCCAGTCCTGGATTTTGTCCAGTTGATGGGCCCCTTAGAGGCTCATGACCAGGCTTGTTCTGGGGATGGCTGTTTGGCGTGTGCAGCAGCACTTGGAGTATTGGCTGAATGGGATATCTGTGTGACTGCGCAGAACCTCCTATATCAGAGTTTCAGCCAATATCATGCAAGTTGCCCAATGATGCTTTTGGAAGCATCGGATTATGAGGAGCACGTTTGTTCTTTCGAACTACTTGATTGGATGGCATCCCTTTTTTTGTACTAACGATAGAGATGCTCTTCTGGAGGGAATTCCATTCTTAAGTTCACGTACGTTGATGGACTTACCACCTTCCTCATCATAACATTTTCCCAGAAGCCGTGAAAATTGATGACGAAAACATTTTGGGGGATATTTTTTCAAATTTGTTTTTTGTTTTCTCCTTCATTTGATTTTGGTATGCTTGTTTTTTTAAAATATTTTTCCGTCCTTTCTCTATGTCCTATGGCCTTACCAGGGGAGGATGTTATATGGCCCTTAGGGTCATTGTCGACATTGCTAAGTTAGCATGAGCTTTGCTGCCATGATGCTGCTTTTGCGCTCGTTACTACATGACTTTATTTTTTGCAAGACGCTATTTGTGCCTTTCACATGAGAACTGTCTGCTTTTCGCGTTCTTTGCTGAAGTTACTGGAGTTTAGTCTGAACACGATGTGCAAGGTCGTTAAACAATGCCCCTTGTTATTCTGTTCTGGTCAGTCCCTAGCACCTAGACATAACATGCTAAACACAGCTGAAATGCTGGAGACTCGTACTTTGATATTACGGGGATGCATGTTGTTTTAACACACACTTGGAGAGAGACCATTCCATGGAGAAGAGCTATGCTGTTCCTCTGATGTAAATCTTGTATCTAGGCTTTAAGGTATGGGGTCTGCTGTCAAAGCCCAGAGATCTTCCTTTTTCTAATAAACATCTTCCAGGCAAGGGGAGGGTGGTTAGGTCTTATAGCCCTTTTTCCACTGTCTTTATAAAATGGCTTCCCCCTTTGTGCTATATGGAATTGTAACAATGCTAATTGTTTTGAGTTTATGCATTTTGCTGCTGGTAGTGGCTCGTATATTGTATTGTAGAGCATGATAGTTAAAATAAACATTTTGAACTATTACAGTGACTCTGCCTAATCTTGTTGTGGACAAGTACGAGTGAGCGAACGAAAGAGTATGACTTGCTACCGCGTTTCCTGAGAGAGTCGGGAGTGTTGTGTTCTGGGTTGTCTAATCATTTGTAGCTCCGTGATTTTTGGAGAACGACAAGAGACTATAGCTAGTCGGTTTTGGGATTTTGGGCACTAAGGCGGTAGGTTGGTACACCCCTATTCACCGTGGTCCCGTTTTCCTGTGCATAGTTCTGTGTAGGTGCAGAATCCCCGCAACATGGCGCCGCCAACGTTTGGTCTGGTTCTTATCTGCGAGACGCTTGAGTAGTGCTTGTGCTTGTCCACGATTCCCCTCACATCTGTTTCCGGAGACGGTTGTGACGGTGTAGCCTCCTATTTAGTGATATATTAAAGGTTTTTCAAGATTGAATTTGCCCTTTCCATGGAGAAGAGCTACGCTGTTCCTATGATGTAAATCTTGCATCTAGGATTTAAGGTATGGGGTCGGCTGTCAAAGCCCAGACATCTTCCTTTTTCTAATAAACATCTTCCAGGCAAGGGGAGGGTGGTTAGGTCTTAAAGCCCTTTTTCCACTGTCTTTATAAAATGACTTCCCCCTTTGTGCTATATGGAATTGTAACAATGCTAATTGTTTTGAGTTTATGCATTTTGCTGCTGGTAGTGGCTTGTATATTGTATTGTGCAGCACGATAGTTAAAATAAACATTTTGAACTATTACAGTGACTCTGCCTAATCTTGTTGTGGACAAGTACGAGTGAGCGAACGAAAGAGTATGTCTTGCTACCGCGTTCCTGAGAGAGTCGGGAGTGTTGTGTTCTGGGTTGTCTAATCATTTGTAGCTCCGTGATTTTTGGAGGAGAACGAATGAGACACTAAAGCTAGTAGGTTTTGGGATTTTGGGCACTAAGTCGGTAGGTTTGTACACCCCTATACACCGTGGTCCCGTTTTCCTGCGCATAGTTCTGTGTAGGTGCAGAATCCCCGCAACATGGCGCCGCCAATGTTTGGTCTGGTTCTTATCTGCGAGACGCTTGAGTAGTGCTTGTGCTTGTTCACGATTCCCCTCACATCTGTTTCCGGAGACGGTTGTGACAGTGTAGCCTCCTATTTAGTGATATATTAAAGGTTTTTCAAGCTTGAATTTTAAAAGGTCTTTATTTTCTCTTAACCCTTTGTTGCGCTGCCATGCTTATGTTGTTCTTCTCTTCTTCATTATGGTGGTTGACATAATCTCTCCTAGCCGTGCGCCGCCCAGGTCATATTTAGCTCAATATTGCATTCCTGATGCAGGTGCCGCGCTTATATTTGTTGTGGAAGCGGATCCAGCTTTCCGTTTCGAGGTGTTTTATTCTTGGGTCACCTTACCGGCAGTGGATGGCACAGACAATCTGTTTCACGAGTATACTGTCACCGCAACTCCGCAGGAATATAGACCGTATAATACTCTTGAGGTTCCGCTCACAGCTTGGCAACACCAGATTTGGTATAATGGCGCCCTTCCTCACCCAATACCGCCGGTCCGTCTGGGCCCTTTGTCGATACACAGGGCTACATGGCCCGTTTTGGCTGGGTATACCCCACACCCACGTCATTTGACTGCTGCAATTGCAGACCTTCGCGTATTACATACTTCCTTGATACGTGTGCATAGAGCTGTTATATCGTTCATGTCACGCAACTTCCAGGTGGGACCACCTGGCGTTGCTGCGCAACCTGCGGGTCCTGGTGCTGTGGTCATCAGTCCCCTTATGGTTAATTCAGTAATGGGCAAGCGTCCGCAGAATAAGGATGAATTCCCTTATTGGCTTGCTGAAAAATTTGGACAACTAGAGGCTGTTTTTCCAAATACCACTCCTGTGGAGAAACATAGGATCTTAACTATAAGTTTGCCTAAAGACTTAATTCCCGAGTTAGCTGATTGTAACACCTGGGGCAAGGTGTTTGCAGCGGTCTATTCAAAGTGTTTTGGCACTCCCTCCATGACCGTACTCCCTCCCGTGATAAAACGAGTCCAAGATGAACATGGAGCCGAGGCGGCTGTAGAGTTGGGAATGTGGCTGGTGGGGGTGTTCGACGTGGTTGCTGACATGATCCTTGCTAATGTCAAGGGTGATGCGGTGAGCTTCCAAGTGGCAAACCGCTTGGAGGCTGTACCAGATGCAGACAAGCCACGTGAATTACCAAAGATTATTGCAAAGGCTTATAAAACCATAGGCCTCAATAGTCTGGGAGTTAAGCCTTTTTCAAACGCAAACACTATCGCAAACACAAAAGGCCCAACCTGATAAGGACGGGCACCCGTTCTTTCCTAAAAAGAACTGGAAAAATAAAAAACAGGGGCAGAAACAGCAGAAGCAAGGTTCGCGTGCTGGTTCACCAACACCTGAGTCTTCTGAGCATACTTATGATTTGCCCGACAGTGTGAAACTTAAGAGTCCTGATAGATTTTAGGTCCCTGATCAATGCTCTCCTCGTTCTTTACAGAACTCAACGGCCTCTCAAGTCGGTGGAGGGGAGTGCCAGGATCGTGGAAAAGCTCCAGCTGGTCAACAGGGACGAGATCAACCTCGACAGTTTAACACTTAGGCCAAACAAGAGGATCTGCCGCGTTTTAGACCCCCGTATCAGAAGAAAAAGGTTGCAGCTTTAACAGCAAGATATGCCTCAGACGGTGAGAACGCGACTCCTGGACTCGACATGGGCGGTGATTCTGCTCAACAGCACAGCGGAAGTTACCATAGTGCGGGAGGCACTGTGTCCCTGTCTGGAGGCGACAGCAACTGATACCTTCATAACTGTGGAAACAACAGATACCCGGGTGGCCCCCCCAGATAGACTGTATGACATTATTTTTCAAATTGAAGGTGATGTACAACGTCCAATCAAGGCAGTTTTCTGGTAAAATCTAACCTCCTCATACGACATTTTTTTGGCGTAGGAGGATTGGCCTCCACCGTTTGTGTTAGCCGCTTCTCGAGGGGAGGACATGATACTTCCGAGTTTTTCACGTTACGTCCCTGAGGAGCATGCAAAGGCTTTAGTAGATGAGTGGGCTTTGGCCCTTGCCCCCGCTGTGTACCGTAACCAGGTGGGCTGGGATATAGATTCACCGGCACATGAGATACCTTTACGGTCTACGCCACAGCCAGAACCGCAATATCCAATCAAACGCGAAGCTAAGGCACACGTTTGTGACATTCTGACGCAGTTAGAGTATCAGGGTTTGATTGAATCCTGTACATCACTGATGAATAATCCTCTATTTACGGTATCAAAGGCCCCCACGGACCCCTGCCCCACCACATCTTCAACAGAGCCGCCAACACCATCGCACCCATGCTCCGCCACACCATCAACCGCTCCCTGGCGACCGCCTCGTTCCCCGATGACTGGAAACACGCCGAGGTCAACCCCCTCCTAAAGAAACCCTCAGCAGACCCCACCGACCTCAAAAACTACAGACCCATCTCCCTGCTCCCGTTCCCAGCGAAAGTCATCGAGAAAGCCATCAACAGCCAACTCGCCACATTCATTGAAGAACACAACATCCTCGACTCCTCCCAATCCGGCTTCAGAAAAAACCACAGTACGGAAACCGCCCTCCTCGCCACAACAGACGACATCCGCACCCTACTGGACAAAGGAGAAACAGTAGCCCTCATCCTCCTCGACCTATCAGCGGCGTTCAACACAGTCTCCCACTGCACCCTAATACGCAGACTCTACGACGCAGGAATCCAGGACAAGTCCCTCGACTGGATCCGCTCCTTCCTCTCTGGCAGGACGCAGCGGGTCAGACTTCCCCCTTTCCTCTCGGACCCCACACCTACCACCTGCGGAGTCCCCCAGGGCTCCTCCCTCAGCCCGACGCTCTTCAACGTCTACATGGCTCCACTCGCCCCCATCGTCAGAACCTACGGACTCAACATCATGTCATACGCAGACGACACCCAGCTCATCCTCTCCCTATCCAACGAGCCCAACACCGCCAGACGCAACTTTCGAGAAGGCATGGAAGCCGTCGCCAAATGGATGAAAAACAGCTGCCTACAACTAAACACCAACAAAACAGAAGTACTCATCATGGGCCCAAACCCCGATGCCTGGAGCGACACCTGGCGGCCCCCCGCCCTCGGAAACCCGCCAACCCCCACGGACCACGCACGCAACCTGGGAATCATCCTGGACTCCGAGCTCAAAATGGACCGCCAGATCAACTCTGTCTCGTCTTCCTGCTTCCACACCCTCCGCCTCCTTCGTAAGACCTTCAAATGGATCCCCCTCGAACACCGAAAGACCGTCACTCACGCCCTGGTCACCAGCAGACTCGACTTCGGCAACGCACTCTACGCCGGAATAAACAAAAACCTCACCCGCAAGCTACAGAACATCCAGAACGCCACCGCAAGACTGGTCCTCAACCTGCCAAAACACTGCCACATCTCCCAGCACCTGCGCACACTCCACTGGCTCCATGTCGAGGCGAGAATCACCTTCAAGTTGCTCACCCACGCACACAAGGCCCTCCACGGCACCGGGCCAGCATACCTGAACAGCCGACTCAAATTCCACACACCCCAAAGGACCCTACGATCAGCCCAGCTCTCCTACGCCGTGGTCCCCCGCACCAGAAAGACCAGATCGGGAGGCCGCTCCTTCTCCTTCCTCGCGGCCAAAGGATGGAACGCCCTTCCGCTCCACCTCAGACAGACAACATCGCTCCCCATCTTCGCAAGAAACCTCAAAACCTGGCTCTTCGACAGACCCCCTCCTTGATGGATGGAACCTGCACCCCCCCCCACCCCCAGCGCCGTGAGACCCTTACGGGTGAGTAGTCGCGCTTTAACAAACCCCAGATTGATTGATTGATTGATGGTTCTTATCGCATTGTGTTGGAGTACCGAAATTTGAATAGTCATTGTCGCACTTTTGCAGTACAAAACACCCACAGCTCTGCGCTGGTGAACAATCTTGTTCGTAAAAAATACAAAACTACACTGGACATATCCAATGGTTTCTACAGTCACAATCTGGCTCCTGAGAGTCGTGACTTGACAGCATTCACCGCCGTCGGAAATCAGAAAAAATGTGCACGATTACCTTGGGGTATAAGAATAGCCCCGTGGCATTTGCTGCGCGTGTTGTGTCTTTGTTACACGACATAGATCCTGATGCGTTCTTGTACGTGGATGATATCTATCTCACTGAAGATGAGCTTATGCCGCATCTTGTCCGAGTTGACCGCATAATTTCTGCATTCGCCGACTATGGATATAAATTTAACTTTGCAAAGTCACACATCGCTCATTTGGTGGTGCTCTTTTGAGGCTGTGAGCTCAATAATGAGGGAAAGGGGTAAGCCCCCCACTTCCTGGAGAAATGTGCACATTTGCAAACCCCTTCTACTCTGAAAAAACTTCAGTCCTTGCTTGGATTTTTGAATTTGGAAAGGACTTACATTCCCGATTATGCTCAGCGTATCAACCCGCTTTATGCATTGATACAACTGACATATTCTTCTGCCAGCTGGCTTCCGGAACATACCTCTATTCTACAATCCCTGCAATCTGACATGCTTGCAACTAACTACTTGTTGACGCGTGATAACACCACGAACCTGGTGATACGTATCGTTCCTGGAAAGGTGGGTTTCACTACTTGACGTTCAATGAGGGGGACACAGTACCTATGGCATACAAATCGCATTTGTACACTGCAGCTGAGATGCGTTTTTTCAATGTTGAAAAAGTTTTGACTGCGGTCCAGATGGCGATCCTGAAGGAACGCTCATCGGCGCAAGGTAAACGCATTCTTATGGTCACGCACTTCCCTGCTTTGGAGGCCGTGACTAAAGCAAGTGTACCTAACTCTAAAGCATTACATCCCCGTTGGATACAATGGGCTACGTCTTTGACATCATATGATGTCAAATTTATCTTTGACCCTGCACTACAGACACAGGAGTTTTTACAATATGAACATGTTCATCCTCCACAGTTGTCTTTGCTTCCGTTACATGAATACAAATGTATTATTTACACCGAAGGCTCGGCTCAACCGGCCACAGTTTCCAAACATGCTTATTCAGCGGCTTGTGCAATTGTGGCTGGCTCCATTGTCAATGGGGAATTTAGGTCCTCCATCGTGCATGCTCAAGCACTTGGGGACTGTACGGCACAGTTGGCGGAGCTCCGCGCTCTTATTCTTGCTCTCAAGTTTGCTGATCCTCAATCAATCAATCAATCAATCAATCACAGAATTTGTAGAGCGCACTACTTACCCGCGAGGGTCTCAAGGCGCTGGGGAGAAAAAAAGGGGGGGGGGTTGCTGCTACTGGTCGAACAGCCAGGTCTTGAGTAGCCTCCTGAAGGTCAGCAGGTCTTGGGTCTGTCGTAGGCTTAGTGGAAGGGTGTTCCAGGTCTTGGCGGCGAGGTGTGAGAAGGATCTGCCGCCGGTGGTTGTTCTTCGAATGCGAGGGACAGTGGCGAGGGAGAGGTCGGCGGAGCGGAGCTGGCGGTTGGGGACGTAGAAGAAGAGTCGTCTGTTGAGGTAGGCTGGGCCAGTCTTGTGGAGTGCCTTGTGTGCGTGGATGAGGAGTTTGAAGGAGATTCTCCTGTCGACGGGGAGCCAGTGCAGGTTCCTCAGGTGGGGGGTGATGTGGCTGTGGCGTGGTACGTCGAGGATCAGGCGTGTGGAGGCGTTTTGTATGCGTTGCAGTCGCTTGATGAGCTTGGCCGGGGCTCCCGCGTAGAGGGTGTTCCCATAGTCAAGACTGCTACTGACGAGGGCCTGGGTGACTGTTCTTCTTGTATCTGTCGGGATCCACCTGTAGATCTTGCGAAGCATGCGGAGGGTGTTGAAGCAGGAGGAGGAGACTGCGTTGACTTGCTTGGCCATGGAGAGCGTTGAGTCGAGGATGACTCCCAGGTTGCGTGCGTGGTCGGGGGGTGTCGGGCTGCTCCCAGTGTCATTGGCCACCAGGAGTCGTCCCAGGCTGAGGGGTTGGAGCCGAGGATGAGGACCTCTGTCTTGTCCGTGTTCAGCTTTAGTCGGCTGATCTTCATCCAATCGGCGCGGCCTTCATTCCTTCATGGAGGTTGGATTTGGCGGCGAGGGGGTCCTTGGTGAGGGAGAGGATCAGTTGAGTGTCTTCGGCGTAGGAGATTATGTTGAGGTCATGCTGTCTGGCGATGCGTGCGAGCGGGGCCATGTAGATGTTGAACAGTGTTGGGCTGAGGGATGATCCCTGGGGTACGCCGCAGATGATCTCGGGGGCTTCGGATCAGAATGGTGGGAGGCGGACTCTCTGGGTTCTGCCGGCGAGGAAGGAGGTGGCCCATTCCAGGGCCTTGTCTCGGATCCCTGCGTCGTGGAGGCATGCGCGTAGAGTGCAGTGGCAGACAGTGTCGAAGGCGGCAGAGTGGTCCAGCAGGATGAGGGCTGCGGTCTCACCGTTGTCCAGCAGGGTCCTGATGTCGTCGGTGGCGGCGATGAGGGCAGTCTCAGTGCTGTGGTTGCTGCGGAACCCTGATTGGGATGGGTCCAGGATGCTGTTTTCTTCGAGGTATCGGGTTAGATGTTTGTTGACGATCTTCTCGATGACCTTGGCTGGGAACGGAAGCAGGGAGATGGGCCGGAAGTTCTTGAGGTCTCTCGGGTCCGCCTTGGGTTTTTTGAGTAGGGCGTTGATCTCTGCGTGTTCCAGCTCTCTGGGAAGGTCGCGGTCTCGAAGGAGAGATTGATAACGTTGCACAGGTGGGGTGCGATGGAGCTGCTGGCCTTGTTGAAGATGTGGTGCGGGAAAGGGTCTGACGGGGAGCCGGAGTGTATTGTGCTCATGGTCTTGATGGTGTCATCGATGTTCACGCTGGCCCAGGCTGGCAAGGGGTCGTGGTCGATGGTGTGCGGCGGGTCTGGTGCATCGGTTTTTGTTTGGGGCTGTCTGGGTGTTGATGCTGGCGATGGATGTATGCGATCTTGCGGTGGAAGAAGGTGGCGAGGGAATCGCACAGGGCTTGCGATGGCGGGATGTCGTTGGTGTTGGAGCTGGGGTTGGAGAGTTCCTTCATGATGTTGAAGAGCTCCTTGCTGTTGTGTGCGTTGTTGTCGAGGCGGTCTTTGAAGGAGATTCTCTTGGCGGACCTGATGAGGTGGTGGTGGTTACGGATGGCGTCTTTGTGGGCTGCGTGGCTGTCCGGTGTCTTATCACTGTGCCATTTCTTCTCTAGTTTCCGGCAGGTACGCTTGGACGCTAGGAGTTCCGGGGTGAACCAGCTGGCTCTTTTGGTGGTGTCACTGTAGGTGAGTTTTTTCAGCGGGGCGATGGTGTTGGCACAGTCGTCTATCCATCGTCTGAGGTTGCAGGCAGCGTCGTCGGTGTTGGATGGGTCGGAGGGAGGGATGAGAGCGAGGTTTGCCCGTAGTTGGTCTTCGGTGACTTTGCTCCAGCAGCGGCGTGGGATCTGTTGGGTGCGGTGGTGTGTGGTGGGTTTCTGGAAGGTGAAGTGGATGCAGCGGTGGTCGGTCCAGAGGAGTTCCATGGTGTGGCTGAAGGAGACGTGGGAGCTTGAGGAGAAGACGGGGTCGAGCATGTGGCCAGCGGAATGGGTCGGTGTTGTGACGAGCTGTCTCAGTCCGAGGTTGGCGAGGTTGTCGATCAGGGTGGTGGAGTTGCTGTCGTTGTTGTTCTCCAGGTGAAAGTTCAGGTCTCCGAGGAGGATGTAGTCGGTAGAGGTCAGGGCATGCGTGCTTATGAAGTCGGCGATGGAGTCGCTGAACTGGGGTCGGGGCCCAGGGGGTCTGTAGACAAGGGTGCCTCTAAGGGTGGTGTTGGGGTCCGTGTGGATCTGGAAGTGCATGTGTTCGGCGGTGCAGAGAAAGTCGTCGGTGCTGGTCGAGACCCTGATGGAGTTCTTGTGGACGATGGCGATTCCTCCTCCTACTCCGTTGATGCGGTCTCTGCGGGTGATCTTATAGCTGTCTGGGATGGCTATGGCGATGTCGGGTGCGGAGGAGTCGTTCATCCAGGTCTCTGTCAGGAAGGCGACGTCTGGTGATGATGTGTCAAGCAGGTCCCAGAGCTCGACGGCGTGTTTGCGTGCAGAGCGGGTGTTCAGTAGGATGCATCGGAGGTGATCCTAATGTGAATACTCTTATTGTATGCAATTCTTACTACTGTGTTCAATCTATCAAAGACAACTTTTTTTTTGGACTCGAAATGACTATCGAGACTCTAAAGGCAGCGCAATTAAGCATAAAATGCTTTGGGTTTGAGTGGCAGAGCTTAAACAGCTTCTGCCCCTCACACAGGTTATCCATACTCTTGGCCATCAGCGTGTGGGAGCACATGCTCTTGGTAATTCTTTGGCTGATGAAGCGGCCTAATCTGCAGTAGCCACATGTTCCGTAGCAGCAGTTACAAGGTCCATGACTAAAATAGATAATGATATTTTGACAGCAGTGGCTGCTACAAGGGAGGGAACCGGTTATCCTCAGGGTTTCCCTTCAAAATACTCTTATCATGTATCTCCCGAACAAGTTCCATACGCTTCTATTCCTTCTGTTGGGGATCGGCTGATTCCCAACATGGATCGCAGACTTGCTTTTATCAGAGCCGCACACGAGGGCATGGCTTCTGCACATGGCGGGATGTCTGCAACAGTCTCGATTTTACTACAACATTATTGGTGGCGTGGTGTATATAAACAGACCCACACTTATGTGCTTTCTTGTGACATTTGTCAGCAAATCAACCCATCTACGGTGTCACGCCCACCACAAACAGAGCTATGTATTTCTAATAAACCATTTGGCTGTGTATATCTTGATCACTGCGGCCCGTTCTCTTCTGATACTGCATATAAATATATTTTAGTGGCAGTTGATTTGTGTACAAAATTCCTTTGGGTTTGGCCACAATGCAGTGCTGACGCTCGAAATGTCATCAGGGATTTGCGTTTCTTTGTCGTATGTTTGCCTGTGGCACCTTCCATTCGGATCAAGGTCCAGCGTTCGCCTATAAGGCTTACAAGGACGAAATGAAGTCCATGGGGGTGCTGGTGCAGTTTTCGTCTCCATACAGGCCTGAGGGCAATTCAATTGTGGAGCGGATAAACCGTGACTTAAAGCAATCCTTGACAGCTAGAGTCTTAGGTACTGGCAGAAACTGGCTGGCTCATTTGTATGGTGTTCAACGTGCACTCAATAATCTCCCTAGAAGATCTCTGGGTGGGCGGACCCCATACTAAATTCTCTTTGGCATCAAAATGTTTGTGCCAGACCTTGACGGTCTAGACGTTGGGGCGGCTGCTGCAACCTTTGACGTAGATAATCATTCTACTGTGTTACAGGATCTACAAAAGACCCATGACAGCTACGCAACTGAACATTTAGCCTCTTCCGATGATACAGCACTGCTGATTCCGGTTGCCGGCTGGCTTCCAAAAGTTGGAGATCCGGTACGAGAAAAGTTGGAGAACAAGAAAGAATTTGGTCCCTCTTATCGTGCACCGGTTCCGGTACTTGGATTGAAGGGTACTCGAACAGTCATTTTACCGCCTTTACCTGGTCGCAAAGCCCACAGATACATCTCAGTAGACAATGTCAAGCTACACCGTCTGGCCGAATCTGAATGGTGTCACACCTGCAGTTTTGTGCAGCGCTATTTCTTTGAATCCGGTCCCCTCAACCTCCACGAATAAAAACAGTGTCAGTAAGGCTGAGATGGAAACTGCTGTTGACCTTTCTCCTGTTTTACCTCCTACCTCTTCCAACACAGATGTTGAATATACGTATCCCACTGATGAATCTACCAGGGAAGTGCCGAGCGAACATCAACAACATCATACTGATGCCTCTCATCCGCTGTTGATGCCGAGAGGTGACAACGGGTATTTTGGGGACCATGCCAGCTTCTCTTATGACTCATCCTCCTCATCTTCTACTTTGGCCACACCACCATCTCAATTAAGTGTTTTCATCTCTTGGTTCAAGAAGACTTACTTGGTCCCTCCATGAACCTACATCTGGTTGGTGCTTATCCTAATTTTCCTCTTCATGTCGATTGGATTTGCAACAGTGTTCTTCTTACTCATCATTGGTCATTATTTGCCAGAACGCTCTGCTGTGAACTTGGTCGATGGTACTCTGGCCCCACACACATCGTCCCACATCATGAAATGTGATCAGACTCATGTGAACATTTCAGCATTCCCGGTTGCAGATGGCATCGTTTGGGATAAAGTAGCCTTCGAAGTCGACGGCCCGACAGAGGTGCTCAGGGTGCCATACGTGTTTTGCGTCTCAGGAGATATGGTCACACGGGACATACATTCTGATGATTGGGATGTGAAAGCAGTACATTCATTATTTTCTGATTTAAAGAATTATGCTGCTTTTGATGCTGCAGATTTGTTCTTAAATTCTGCCAATTATGCTGATCTCTTTTGTTATCAACACTATGGGCATCATTTTTTGCATAAAACAAATACTTTAAGGCCGGTATTTAATTACACTCAATGGGAACATTGTCCTACTCCCATAAGAGGGAGTTCGAAAATTCTTAGAAATAAGTTTACCTATTTTACAAATTATAACACGTCCAATCTGGAATCATATTTCTTTAAATTACAATTGCCTTCTCAATCCAAATTTATACTGACCCACACTAAATTGATTTATTCTGACTCATTCAGGACTAAATTAGCCACACAGGGTTATGATCACTGGAAAGAGACCATTGATTGTAAATCAATGTGGAGTACAAAACACTGGCTGGTTCAAGGAACTGAGGCACTACATCGTGCTTGTCTAATCCCGGTTCAAATATTATTTTTAAATGATACTGTTTATCAAACAACATGCTTTGGTATGGCTACGGTAAAAAATTTAAATATCCCTTCCATTCCGTCTTTAACGGAATATGACAATTGGCGTGCTCGCACAAATTATATCATCGATGTATTGCGGGCTTTGTTCCAAAATGACACCTTTAATGTCTCAGGAATTGATTCATCCGGTTGGTTGGTGTGGCAAACCAATTCAAATGCATGTCAATTGCGTTTTTATAATGTAACACCTGGTTTCAGCCAGACTAGACCGGACCCACGTTATCCACATTCACATTCGGTTACCACATACTCGGTGGGTAAATTATGCCAACAATGGTCTCCTGAGGCTTGAGCCGGGAGGTTGTAATAGGTTTCGTTGCACTGAAAATTGCACTTTGCACATGTTTTTAAAAATTGTTTTAAAGCTTGCGTTGTGATTTAACGTTTTAACTTTTATTGCACCGCATTACAAGTGGGTTCTACCAGGGGATTTGTCTACCTATGTGGTGATTTCTGGCCTGCTGAGGCGGGGTTGGGGGCTCGTTTCTACTCGATCTGTTCAGTCGGGTGGGGCCGCCATCTTGGGGGTAGACAGGTCGGCGGACCAGCCTACTTCCTGGACCAGGGATATAATCAGATGCAGCTGCGAGCGCGCAGTGGACGCGCGCAGCGGGCGCGCCTAAGGCAAGCCCATCTGCGCCCGTCCGCGCCTGGACGTCGCCAGACACCAGACATGCTGGCGGTCCCATTATGGGGGTGCCAAGTTATACCAGGGAACTTTTGATGTCTATTGGTCAGCGGTCTAACCTCTGTGGCTTGCACATAGGGAGTGCAGTGGAAGGGCCTTTTTGTTGCCGTAAATGCGGCTACAACTCCTACCCCTCACCGCCCTCACCGCTTCCTGCCCCAGCAAAAATCAACTTAAAAATGTTGCATCTTAATGTGCGCTCCTTGGTCAAACACTATATGGAGATGTATGACCTTATAGAGGATGAATCACCTGATATGTTCTTTATAACTGAAACTTGGCTAACAGATGCCACAGTGGCTGAACCAGGCCTTGCACTTCCCCGGGCTTCAGCATTCGGACTCTCAATAGAGAGACTAGAGGGGGGGGATAGCTGTTATTTTTAAATCTCACTTTCACTGCACTTTTGTTAAGGAAGACGTAGCAGAGTGCGAATGCGCCCGTTTTGTCATTTCTTTTAGCGCACACTCTTCTACTACCGGCCTATTAGTCTACCGCCCCCCTGGACCTATCTCTGAATTTAGATCAGCCATTATTGAGGCGGTGAACTCCTTGGCACTGAGAGCCGCGAACTTCAGCCTCATTGGCGACCTAAATATTCATTTTGATCGTCCCTCCGATCCAGAAATTAGCAGCTTACTTGCAGACTTTTCTGCCTGTCAATTAAGACAGTTGGTGGTGGGACCTACACACACTGCTGGGCATTTACTTGACCCTGTCTTTTCTAACATCTCTTCTCTTTTGGTCAACACCCCTAGCCCAGTGTGTTGGTCTGATCACCACCTTATTCCATTTCCCTTCCCTCTTCCGAGGGAGTGACCAGAGCTGACCTCAAGGCCACCTTAAGACGCTGTTGGCACAAACTTAAATTAGATGACCTTCTTGCCCACTTGGCGTCCTGCCCTCCTATCCTAGACACTGACCCAGAGCTATCGTATAAAGCTCTTTGTGACTGGATACTACGGGCATTAGACACTCTTATTCCTGCTAAATGGTCCAAAAGTCGTTGTTCTAGCTCTAATCCTTGGTACAACGACTCTCTGGCTGCCTTGCGTACCACATGTAAACAGCTAGAACGGGCTTGGAGAAAGGATTACGACCCTGCAGATAAAAAAATGTACCAGGATGCTATCAAACGATATCATAAGGCTATACATCTGGCACGAGCGGCCTATCTTACTAACGAGATTAAGTCCAGCAAAAACCCTGCGAAGAGCATTTTTAAAATTCTCAATGATTTTAAGAGTAGGAAGGACCCTCCTAACCCGACAATTGCGTCTGGGCAGCAATGTGAGGCTCTGGCCACCTTCTTTGTCCAGAAGGTAGAAGCCATCTATAAATCTTTCCCCACGTGCCCCCCGGACCCTGTGGCCCCATTAGCATCTCGGCCTACTGTTACCCTGGCAGCAATTCCCCCTATATCTCAGGATGAACTTCTTACACTGAGCACTAAGGTCAAATCTGGTTCCCCTTTGGACCCTATGAGGCCTGCCCAATTTAGAGACTGTTTACCTATACTTCTCACGCCCTTATGTCAGTCGATTAACTCTTCTTTCATCACGGCGATGGTCTCCTCGGCATGGAAGCAGGCAAGGGTGATCCCCTGCTAAAAAACCCTCATTGGATCCCACCAAGCCGGAAAATTTTCGACCTATTTCTCTCTTGCCTTGGGTTGCTAAAATCGCGGAGGCTCACACTAATAAAGTTCTTTCGAACTTTTTGAACAACAGCGGTATCTTGGACCGCTCCCAGAATGGTTTCCGCTCCGGTCATAGCACCGAGACGGCGCTATTGGCAGTGAGTGAACACCTGCGGACCATTCTGGATGAGGGTCAAACGGCGGCTCTGATACTGCTTGATCTCAGCGCCGCGTTTGACACGGTCTCCCATCAGATCCTCCTGCGCCGTTTAAAGGAAGCAGGGGTAGTCGGCTTGGCACTGGAATGGTTTCGGTCCTTTCTGTCCGATAGATCTTTTCAGGTCTCCACCCCCCCCTTTCTTTCTCTTGCCCACTCCATCAAACAGGGGGTCCCCCAGGGCTCGGCGTTAAGCCCCACTCTTTTTAATCTCTATGTCCAACCTTTGGCAGGAGTGGCGCGGGACCATGGCTTGACCATGGTCTCCTATGCTGATGATACTCAGCTGGTGGTAGCCCTCTCCGATGACCAGCCTCGGGACGCCATACAGTTCCGGAACGGTCTAGAGGCGGTTGCACGCTGGATGACCACGAACTGCCTTCAGCTCAACGCCAGCAAATCTGAGGTGCTGTTGGTGGGGAATGATAAGGGGCTTTGGAGTACGCAGTGGTGGCCGGCATCCTTGGGCTGCGCCCCAACACCTATGTTGGTGGTAAAGAATCTAGGGATCTGGCTCGACTCCACTCTTGGTTTTCAGGATCACACTAAAAAGATCGCCGGCACCTGCTTCGGTCTCCTACGGGGTCTGAGGCCTATTTTGGGGTTTTTCGACCCAGCCACACGTCAACTGATAGTTCAGGCGACTATTTTATCAAGACTCGATTATGCCAACGTTTTATTGTTAGGTGCCAACAAGGCCGAAGTGAATCGTCTTCAACGAGTCCAGAACGCAGCCACTCGAGTTCTGCTCAGGCTCCCCAGAACCTGCTCTACGTCTGGCGCTTTACGCCGCCTCCACTGGCTGCCCGTCTCCAAGAGGATCGAATTTAAAACATTATGTCTGGCCTTCAAAATTCTAAAACTTTCTTCCCCTGAGATTTTATCTAATTTGCTGGTCCCCTATGTCCCTGCTCGTCAGCTACGTTCCGCTGAGCAACTTTTGGCCACTGTCCCGCGAGTGAAACGCATCAGGGCGGGGGGCAGGTCCTTCCGCTGTTTGGCCGCTAAGCTGTGGAATTCCCTTCCCGTGCAGATTCGCCGTATAGACTGCCTGCTATCTTTCCGGAAGGCCATTAAAACTTACCTGTTTCCTACAGTCTAGTTCTTGCCCTCTTAGACTCTGCATTAGCGCCGGGACGCCCCTTTGCTGGGGCAGCTGTGCGCTTTATAAACTTAATTAACATAACATAACATAACATGGTTGGAACGTTCCACCCTATCGTCAGTAAAGCAACACCTGTCGCTCTTGTCGAGTGACATTAACTTGGCTGATTTTCTCTTAGAACCCAGGGTTCCCAGAGCTAAAAGATTTATGTATGCAGCTCACAATGAAATTTGGAAACTTTCGCAGATGGAAGCAGCCTTTTGTCTACGTCAAATTGATCAAGCTAATTCAGAAAAGGTTCTAGCCGTGGTCGACAATAGCATTAATATGCTTTCATCACGCATTTATAGATTGGATAACATTGTTTCTTCTGTTATTGATATTGTTCAGAATGATGTGTCTGTATTGTTTTATGGTCAAAATCAATTACGATCTGTTATGCAGTTTGCATGGACGTTACAGACCCTTAAAATGGGAAAAGTCCCTTGGGATTATTTGAATGCTTCTGCTCTGTTTTTACCATTTAATCTGGCTGATAAACAGCGTTTTATGTCAATGGAAGATGCTACTTAGACGCTATTACACATTGAACAATTGGACCCTTGCCATTCTCTGTGGCGGAAACAGATTCTGCTGTTTGGTTAATTCATGGGGTTATCTCCCTCCCATTCTCACAGTTTCAATTTAAATCATGCATGCAACATTTTCCAATTGGCTGCTTTGAACCCCTGGGTAGTGCCTTTTTGCATGAATTATGGTCCCTATCTTTCACTTACAGATGTCAACGGGAAGATAAGGAAGTCTTCCTATCAGGGCAGGACTGTGATTCCACAATAGGACATTCCCTAGTTTGTAAACACGTTAAATTGCATGGCACGTGTAATGTATCAGCACCTAATCTTGCATGTTTTTTGAAAGGGACTCCAGTGCCATCAATAATTCCCGCTTTTACCCTGCTTACTAATGGTAGCTATCTTATTTTGAACAACCAGGATTGCTGTGGTTTACGGGCAGGTGTCCCGTATTTGGCAACTGTTTCACAATGCGTAACTTGTTGTAGCAATGTGCTTTTTCCGCCCCTGCATGGGAGTATAGATAGTTCTATTTGGCCTTCCATTCCTACTTTGAAAACAGATTTCAACAAATTAAGCAGGCTAAAGGCCCTTTTGTTCCAACAAGAAGTGGCTCTCACTTCGGCTCGAGAGACCTTCGAGTTACAGGTGGCTTGAACATCTAGTGAGATTCAGTCACTTCTGAATACTAACCTTCCACAACACTTTGGGGAGCTTATACATCAAATATTTAATGCGTCTGACACAAAAGGCCTTGCACATTTTTTTAAACAAGTGGGAGCCGGCCTTGTGACTTCTTTTCAGACGATATTTGGAGTAATACCGGCTTTTATTCAGTCTATTTTTTCCAGCGTCTTCGGTGGATTCCCTTTAATACTAGTGTTAGCTGGTGGAATCCTGCTTCTACTGCTCCTGCTGCGCAATGGCTGCTCAACTTGTGGTCCTGCACAGACCAGGTCAATTGCAACTGTACCGTGATCAGATGCAACACGTTTTTGGATGCCTGCCGTTAGCGACGCTTAGCGTGAGTTATGGATTGACTTTTCACTTTGCCTACTTTACTTGCGTGCGACCAGTCTTCTACTGCTGACGATGCCCCTTCTATTGGGCTATGGATTTATGTCTCTCCAATACGTCATGTCCAGTCCTGGATTTTGTCCAGTTGATGGGCCCCTTAGAGGCTCATGACCAGGCTTGTTCTGGGGATGGCTGTTTGGCGCGTGCAGCAGCACTTGGAGTATTGGCCGAATGGGATATCTGTGCGACTGCGCAGAACCTCCTACATCAGAGTTTCATCCAATATCACGCAAGTTGCCCGATGATGCTTTTGGAAGCATCGGATTATGAGGAGCACGTTTGTTCCTTCGAACTACTTGATTGGATGGCATCCCTTTTTTGTACTAACGATAGAGATGCTCTTCTGGAGGGAATTGCATTCTTAAGTTCACGTACGTTGGTGGACTTACCACCTTCCTCATCATAACATTTTCCCGGAAGCCGTGAAAATTGATGACGAAAAAATTTTGGGGGATATTTTTTCTAATTTGGTTATTTTTTTCTCCTTCATTCGATTTTGGTCTGCTTGTTTTTTTTTAACTCTGTTTCCGTCCTTTCTCTATGTCCTATGGCCTTACCAGGGGGAGGGTGTTATATGGCCCTTAGGGTCATTGTCGACATTGCTAAGTTAGCATGAGGTTTGCTGCCATGATGCTGCTTTTGCGCTCGTTACTACGTGACTTTATTTTTTGCAAGACGCTATTTGTGCCTTTCACATGAGAACTGTCTGCTTTTCGCGTTCTCTGCTGAATTTCCTGGAGTTTAGTCTGAACACGATGTGCAAGGTCGATAAACAATGCCCCTTGTTATTCTGTTCTGGTCAGTCCCTAGCACCTAGACATAACATGCTAAACACAGCTGCAATGCTGGAGACTCGTACTTTGATATTACGGGGATGCATGTTGTTTTAACACACACTTGGAGAGAGCCCTTTCCATGGAGAAGAGCTACGCTGTTCCTATGATGTAAATCTTGCATCTAGGCTTTAAGGTATGGGGTCTGCTGTCAAAGCCCAGAGATCTTCCTTTTTCTAATAAACATCTTCTAGGCAAGGGGAGGGTGGTTAGGTCTTATAGCCCTTTTTCCACTATCTTTATAAAATGACTTCCCCCTTTGTGCTATATGGAATTGTAACAATGCTAATAGTTTTGAGTTTATGCATTTTGCTGCTGGTAGTGGCTTGTATATTGTATTGCAGAGCACGATAGTTAAAATAAACATTTCGAACTATTACAGTGACTCTGCCTAATCTTGTTGTGGACAAGTACGAGTGAGCGAACGAAAGAGTATGTCTTGCTACCATGATTCCTGAGAGAGTCGGGAGTGTTGTGTTCTGGGTTGTCTAATCATTTGTAGCTCTGTGATTTTTGGAGGAGAACGAATGAGACACTATAGCTAGTCGGTTTTGGGATTTTGGGCACTAAGGCAGTAGGTTGGTACACCCCTATACACCGAGGTCCCGTTTTCCTGCGCATAGTTCTGTGTAGATGCAGAATCCCCGCTTTGTGCTTTTAGGCGCAATACTTATCTTAAAGGTTTGAAATTGCATATCTCCAGTTCTACTGATCGGATTTTTGTTGTTTTGATGTCAAATAATTTATTAATATCTACTCTATTTTTTTAAATTGGTGTGGCATTTTACTCGTGTTGTGTTCTCACTTTATTACTGTTTCAGTGCTGTATAAATAGTTTACACATTGCCTCTTAGTTAAGGCTGACTGCTCTTGTGCCAACATACCAGGGGATTAATTAAGCATAGGTTAGTTTTGTGAGTATTGTTGTTCATCCTGACAAGGATTGAGGCTGTAGCTTGAGAAGGGTGCAGAGAAAGAATTTAGGGGTCTATTACGATGGCGGTCGGATGTCCACCACCGGGCCGGCGGTGGCGCCCGCCGGACCGGCAGTGGACATCCATCCGCAATCGCAACCAAGAAAACCGCCAGTCAAATTAGGATGGCGGTGGTGACCGCGGCGGTGGGAAATTCCGACAGCCGCTTTTCCGCCGGTTGCCATCCGCACTCCTGCCTGGCGGATGGAGCAGGACCGGGATAATGGTGGCGGTGCAGAGCAGGCTCCGCTGGCACGATTATGATGCCGGCGGTAGCCAGCCTTTCCTCAGCGGTCAAACTGCCATGGAAAGGCATGCGGAGATTGTCTTCCGGGGGCCCGTTGCGGGCCCCCAATGTGTTGTGGGGGTGTGGGTGCACTGGGAGGGGTACCCATGGTCCCCCCCTACATTTCCCTGTACCAGGTGGCAGGCACTGTGCAGTGCCTCACAACACAAAACTTCTCAGGTCTATCATACAGTGAAAAAAATGAAAACAATTGTGTCTCTCAATAAAGCTCCTCTGGGGAGAAATCCCTTTCAGGATGAATGCCCTCACCCACCATAGGTGGCATGCTTCATCATATGGGCTTCTCCTCCCAGTGAGAAAACCTAGTCTCACTGAGGGCTACAACTCTCTCACTGTGAGATAGGAGCTCTGGGATGTTTTCTTAAAGGTTCTAAGTTGTTTTAAGGATGCTAAGATCCCATATGTGAATGCTAGGCGTTGTGAGGGTGCAGCGCTGAATGTGATTATGACGATAAATGTGAAAAATGTGATACTAAAACTACCTAGTAGGAACAAAAAATTAATATTTATTAGCTTGTCCAAACTGGCAGGATTAAAAAGCAGTGCAAAGCAGTATGAATTAAACTGCTAAGTTGGCAAGGTCGGTCGACATGTTTCAGCCTATTTGGTCTAAAAGAAGTATCCAGGCTTTCATCAGGACCATAAGAAATAAACAATGCTGCTGCATATGTGAAAAATAATAATAAACAAGAACAGTGATATCAAGCCAGTAATCCAATTGTTTAAACTCGGTACTACTGGAACTTATCTGTAGATGTGAGACACAAAAGACACAGTGCAACTAATCAAACTACATTGTCATACAATATCGTTATTGTCAATGTGTAATGGACATGAATAAAAACATGTCCATAGAGTACTAACATAGTACTCAATATAATCCTACTTACCCAAATCGATGGATAAGTAAGCCCACCTCTACCTGGTAACAACTCAGGGAAGGGGGCCCCGCTCTGCAAAACAACAAAAGGCATGTGTCACTCAACTTTGTATGTAGTGTGAACACATGTCTGGATACGGAAACAGTAAGTGTTGTAGATAAAACCCCAGTGATGAAGCTATAACAACAGGACTCCACTGATCTTTCAAACAATGGTACTAATAGACATTGCCAGATGTAGCTTGTTATCAGTGCAAGAAAAATCATACTTAAATAAAGTTGTATATGGACGCACTGTACATGAGACAAACTCATATAAAACGATTTGAAGTACATAGCGCACAACAATTCATCTAATGGTGCCTCATAATTAGATAGCACCCCATACCTCTCATATGTAATATAATGCATGTGATCACAAAAATGTATTGCAATCAGATAGCTTTACAATACCTCGAGCTTCACCAAGATGATCAAAAATGCGCGCATGATCTGTAGGGCAAACTAATATAGAATTATTTCAAAATTTGTTATTGATGTGTAACGCACAACAATCTCATTAGAAGGTGTCTCTTTTAGAAAAGACACAATAGCCCTCTCAACTGTGATATATATTCTCCAAAGATGTATTATGCTAGAATACATATTGGCCATAAAAACAAGTGCCTTGCTAAAAATTATATATCTACATATATCAAGTGTGATTTGTTCCTTGACAGACGTTTTAACATCTCTCAGAAAGAGTCCAAGGGTATTCACTACCATTGTATACAGCCTGATTAAATACAAATAAGCACATATCTCGTCTACAGAGGATATGCGCTTAAACCAAAGGATGTAAATCTACGTCTAGATACTACCTCATGTAGTGTCCCTACACATGATAACCCTCGCCATAGTGCCCTGCTTACCTCTCTGTCGGTACCCCGTTGTGGTACATGAGCTGCAACCGGAGGCACCGACGGGAGGATTTTCTCGCATTTAAATACCCGTACGAATGCCCAGTCATCTTGTTGAAGGACCCCAAGGTGTCTATCGTATTTACCCAATGCCGAGAGTGCGCATGCGCGAACAATAGTGTTTCTCATTCGCGCATAAGCAGATTAGTTAGCCAGTAACTTGTTCGTTTAATCGCGCATGTGTGACAAGTAGTGTTTAAGTTTCCACACATGCGCTGTATGATGCTCTCCACGGTACGCACGCAAAGCTACTGTTACTCAATCCTAGATTCTTATGATATTGTAGGAACAATAATGAATGTAGCAATCATTTTAAATATTAGCGAGGAGTACGCCATATATAGGTGTCATAGCACAATGTTATATTCACTTATACTACTTTTCACTTTTCACACTGCTCGCTTAGTAATGCACTCTATCTCCATAACAAAGCCTGTATTTGCTTGTCTAATATGAGATCATCAATGGCACTGTGCACACCATTGTATGCCTAAGTTGTAAAAGATTATGCCATATCCTGACTCATATTAAGCTTGTATATTACAAGCATTTGTGGGCTGTGATATCTAGTTAACCAGACCCCCGGTGCTACAATGTTTTAAGACCAAGTCCAAAGATAGATTCTGTTGATACAAATGATGTGTATCATTTGGAAATGCTCTCTATAAATAGCGAGGCGAATAAATCTAGAAATGTGTAGCATTCATATTCCATTTAGAGTATGATCTCCTAAATGTTTTTGGCTAGAGACCTCTACTCATAATCACAAGGAAAGCCATGGAATTTCTTCGTTCAATCCTGAGGTATCTGTCTTCAATCTATGGACCCAGTGCTGTTCTTTGCGGAACAGAAACTTAGATATATCCGTAATATGAGGTGGGATGAAAGGTTGTTCAAGGACTGTCCAACGCAAGTCATTTGCTTGATGGTCCATATCCAGGAAGTGATTGGTCAGCTTTGTAGCCCTCTTCTTGCAACGGATCGTGCTTTTATGCTCCAATATTCTTGTTTTTATCTTGCGCGTGGTCATCCACACGTAGCGCATACCACACAGACAAGTAATTAGGTAAATAACCTTTTCACTGTTGCAATTAGTATGTCTGGACAATGACCAGGGCCTGTTTGTACCTATGTCCACCTCTGTCATATGTGATGTCTGTGGGTAGACTGCACAAAGCCCACACGGAAAGTGACCTTTAACTGGAGGAAGCCCCCACAGGGGTACTTGATCTGAAGACTTGGATTTGCTCAAGGGCCTTGTATGTACCACTTGGTCTTTGATGTTAGTACTCCTTTTGAAGGCAAACAGAGGAGGAGGTATAGGTGCTCTCGCTACATTCAAGATCTTCCAGTGTTTAAGTATGCTCCTTTTAATTTGGTTTGAATAGCTGCAAAACGTATTCACACAAGTAAGCCTGGGTTCTGTTTCTTTAGATGGAACCACTTCAATCAGTGATTCCCTATTATTGTTGGCAGCTCGTTTCCGTGATCTGCGAATTGTATTCTTCGGATACTTCTTCTCTTTTAAGTGGGTACTTAGTGTGCTGGCATGTTCGTTGTATTTCTCCATAGTCGAGCAGTTTCTTCGTATCCTCAGAAACTGCCCAAAAGGCAAGTTCTCACGGAGAGCCTTCGGATGATAGCTGTTAAACGATAACAGTGAATTACGTGCCATTGGTTTTTTATAGAGTTCGGTGCTAAGTCCTTCACCTTCTGGATAAATCCGAATATCTAGAAAAGGCAAACTGATGTTCGAAAATTCAAATGTGAATTTCAGAAAGTTGTTTCTAGTGTTTAACCACTGATGGAACGATGTAATGGTGTCCGGGGTGCCCCGCCAGACCACAAACACATCGTCTATATAGCGTTTCCAAACCCTTATGTGTTTTTCAAAGGGATTGCTATCTTGTAAGACGATGGTTTGTTCAAAGTGGTGTACATAAAGATTAGCCAGACTCGGGGCAAAAATACTGCCCATAGAAGTCCCGGACGTTTGCAGGTAGAAGTCATCTTCGAACTTAAAAAAGTTCTCTTTCATCGCTAGGCGAGCGCATGTCATAATGAAATGTACCGGAGTAATGCTGTCTATAGTACTAGAATTCAATATGGACTCGACTGTGGCCAGTGTTTCGTCCTGGGGTATCGAAGTATACAGGGACTCGACGTCAAAAGAGACCAGATAGTCTTGCTCCAAGTCAAAGGTAGTCTGGTCCAAGAGTCGTAATAGATCTTTTGTGTCCTGTATGTAGGTCGGCATTTTTAGCACGAATGGTTGCAGGAAAAAATCCACGAAGGTTGAAAGAGGCTCAAGTAGAGACCCAATTC
Organism: Calotriton arnoldi; assembly: GCA_963921515.1. Taxonomy (NCBI): domain Eukaryota; kingdom Metazoa; phylum Chordata; class Amphibia; order Caudata; family Salamandridae; genus Calotriton; species Calotriton arnoldi. The sequence goes on along the minus strand of CAWUFW010001960.1, from coordinate 928,285 downwards.
CCGAAATGATGGGTCTCCCTGGCGGTGGCAGTATTTCCTTATGTACTTTGGGAAGTACATAAAAATAAGGTGTTATTGGATGGGATGTGACCAGAAAGGCTGCTTCATGATCAGTGATCCAGCCTTCCTCTTTTGCTTCATCCACTATTGTTTTAATTTCAGTAGATAATCGTTTGGTGGGGTCCATCTTAAGTGGTCGATAGGCTTCTCTATTTCCAAGCTGGCGTAAACATTCAGCTCTGTACATGGAGGTGTCTAAGATCACTATCGCACCCCCCTTGTCAGCAGGTTTGATGACAATATTACCATCTGTAGACAGCTGTTGGAGTGCCAGTCGTTCTTGTCTAGGTAGATTTTGAAACTGTTTCGTCTCCTTCCCTAGCAAATTATTTACGTCGTATAGTACTGCCTTCTCAAAGGTGGCAACCTGCGCTGGAATCAAATGGGCTGGTGGATTAAAATTGGACTTGGGTCTTAAGCCCATATTCTTTTTGTCTTCTCCCTGTTCGTCCATTGGTTTGTCTGCAAAGAATGAGTGTAAACGAATCTTCCGGAAGAAGGTGGCCAATTCCTGTCTGATTTGAAAGGAGTCTCCTCCGTATGGCGGGACAAAGCCCAAGCCCTTCTCAAGGACTGACGACTCGGCTTCCGTCAGTGCTCGTGTACTCAAGTTCATAATCAAATCGCTTCGTGGCTGCTCCCTGGTTGCACAGGCGGCTTGGTCATGCTGCGAGTGGTCCTTGACGTTACTGATGAGTCCCAATGTACAGAGGCTTGCTGATTTCTTCTGCGGCCCCTTGATCGACCTGGGCCAAATCCTAAAAAAGGCTGCGCAGGTATCATATTGTTGTATGGTGGAAAGGGGTACATCGGTTGTTGGAAAGGAGGTTGTGGATAACCATATGGACCAGGGGGCCACCACTGTGTTGGTCCTTGGTCAAATTGTCCTCTTTGTCTCTGGCCCCTACCTCGTCTATTGGAACCCCTCCAACGTCTCTCTTCAGTTGTCGAAGAATCTGAGTCATTGGATTCATCCTCACTTGCTGATGTCGAATAGTTAGACCCATATCTCCTCCCTCTCTGATTGGTTTGTGGCAGTACATAGGAGTCACTAATGTAAGGGTACACTTTATCAAGTGCAAACTTTGCAAGGTCCTTCTTGAATTTCACGATTTTGGTTGCTAATACTGAGTCTTTAAACTCTTTGTTGTTCTTATTTGTTTCATCTGCTTGTTTCTTATATACAGAGGTCACTAGTACTGATCTAATCTGGGTTTCAAGCGCTTGTATCTCTATTAAAATGGTATCTGCTATGCGTTTGGCTGTGTTAATAATCAGTATGCCATGCAGTGCAGGGAAATGCAGGACATGCTCTTTTCGGCATCGCAGCGGTGCTGCGGGCAGAAGCAACCGCCGCAATGTTAAGGCCCGCGATCAGACCGCCGCAGTCGGATTTCGACCGCGGGTCATCAGAATTCGACCGGCGGTGATGTCGCGGTCCATGCAGGTGGTCTTTTCTCGCTACCATGGCGGTTGGGGAGGTTTTCCAACCGCCATCGTAATAGGCCCCATAGAGGTAAAAATATTGAACTGCACAAATATTGTGGTAAAAATATCGTGGGTCAAGAATATCGACAGTAAAATCCTCGTGGGCAAGAAAACCACCCCGACTGCCATGGTAGCGGAAAACAACCGCCCGCCGGTACCGCGGCAAAACCGGAGGCCAGATTAGGATGTCCCGCCAAAAAAACCGACCACGGCGGTAAGAGCCACCGAAAAACCGCTCATAGCGGGCGGAGAAGGCGAAAAGCCATCCGCGGCCGTCGGATTCTCGGAGGAAAAAATCAGACCCCCACCAGGACAGCAGAGACACTGCACGGAACATTAGGATATCCCCGATGTGACCGCGGTACGTTCCGCTGAATCCGACCACCGAAAACGCCAACAGTGATGAATGGGAGAGCTGCCGGAAGAACTGCAGCACAGCCACCGCTGCGGATGCTCCGTGACAAATATGGCGGTCGACAGAAAAAAATCACAACAAGGTCACAAAGTGCACACAGCAAACTAGCCATGCACCCAAAAACACATAACACACCCCAATGACACAACCACATGGCAATTACAAAAATCCAAATCCCAGGACAACCCACACAACACACCTGACAGCAATACCCCATTTGGACACACCCACATAGCTGGGTATAAAACCAGCCCCTTCCCTGACCACAATCCTTTGCAATACTCCACAACTGAAGGGCCCAACACCAGAGCACAATGGAGAGGCAAATCTGCACACCATCACTACTCACACCACACACAGCACCACCACCACTTCCACACCTGCACCTCTAACCCCTCTGCATATCACATACCATACACATCACCCCCACCCCCACCACTTACACACCTGCACCTCAAACCCCTTAGCAAATAACACACCATGGCACCACAGAAAATGCCAAAATTCACAGATAGTGAGTTGACAGTCATGGTAGATGAGATAGTCAGAGTTTAACCACAACTGTTTGGTAACCTGGTCCAACAGACACCATTAGCCAGAAAAAATCAAATGTGGGCAAGGATAGTCGATAAGGTCAATGCAGTAGGGACCATCCCACGCAACAGACAGGAAATCATCAAGCAGTGGCATGACCTGAAGAGTGTTGTCAAAAAGAAGAGGAGCAAGAACCATGAGCTGGCTCAGAGGACTGGCGGTGGCCCTCCCATTCCACCAAGAACATTCACTGCATGGGAGGAGAAGGTGCTTGCCATACTGCATCCAGAGAGTCTCACAGGAATACCCGGGGGAGTGGAGGCTGGTAAGTACAAACAAATGTAGACCATTACACAGCAATGTACTGTCAAGCACAACTACAAAGCTACATCTCAGAGGTACAAGTATATCCATATGCATCACAATATCCAACACATGACCCACAAATGTAACATCCACTACATCTGAATCACCCCAAAAGGTAGCCAACATTTACAGGGTTGTATGTGCCCAGGCAAATAGCACTACAACTCCCACCAGGCCCCCTGTCCCACCCCTGAGCAGGATGGAGCACTCCACACCCAGAAGCATTGGGAAGCCATTGCCTCACTACAAACAAACTAACAGGTAGGTAGCCATCTTCCCTGGGAGGGCTATTTGGGGGTGGGAGGCCTGCACAACAACTCCCACCATGCCCCCTTGTTCCCCAGCACTTCAAGATGGAGCACTCCCTCCCACCCAGATGCATGTGTCAGTCATTGCACTGTCCACTTCAAACTAACAGGTAGGTAGCCATCTTCCCTGGGAGGGCTGTTTGGGGGTGGGAGGCCTGCAGCACTACTCCCACCAGGCCCCCTGTCCCACCCCTGAGCAGGATGGAGCACTCCACACCCAGAAGCATTGGGAAGCCATTGTCTCACTACAAACAAACTAACAGGTAGGTAGCCATCTTCCCTGGGAGGGCTGTTTGGGGGTGGGAGGCCTGCACAACAACTCCCACCATGACCCCTTGTTCCCCAGCACATCAAGATAGAGCACTCCCTCCCACCCAGATGCATGTGTCAGTCATTGCACTGTCCACTTCAAACTAACAGGTAGGTAGCCATCTTCCCTGGGAGGGCTGTTTGGGAGTGGGAGGCCTGCACAACAACTCCCACCATGCCCCCTTGTTCCCCAGCACATCAAGATGGAGCACTCCCTCCCACCCAGATGCATGTGTCAGTCATTGCACTGTCCACTTCAAACTAACAGGTAGGTAGCCATCTTCCCTGGGAGGGCTGTTTGGGGGTGGGAGGCCTGCAGTACTATTCCCACCATGCCCCCTTGTTCCCCAGCTCATCAAGATGGAGCACTCCCTCCCACCCGATGCATGTGTCAGTCATTGCACTGTCCACTTCAAACTAACAGGTAGGTAGCCATCTTCCCTGGGAGGGCTGTTTGGGAGTGGGAGGCCTGCACAACAACTCCCACCATGCCCCCTTGTTCCCCAGCACATCAAGATGGAGCACTCCCTCCCACCCAGATGCATGTGTCAGTCATTGCACTGTCCACTTCAAACTAACAGGTAGGTAGCCATCTTCCCTGGGAGGGCTGTTTGGGGGTGGGAGGCCTGCAGTACTATTCCCACCATGCCCCCTTGTTCCCCAGCTCATCAAGATGGAGCACTCCCTCCCACCCGATGCATGTGTCAGTCATTGCACTGTCCACTTCAAACTAACAGGTAGGTAGCCATCTTCCCTGGGAGGGCTGTTTGGGGGTGGGAGGCCTGCAGTACTACTCCCACCAGGTCCCCTGTCCTACCCCTGAGCAGGATGGAGCACTCCACACCCAGAAGCATTGGGAAGCCATTGTCTCACTACAAACAAACTAACAGGTAGGTAGCCATCTGCCCTGGGAGGGCTGTTTGGGGGTGGGAGGCCTGCACAACAACTCCCACCATGCCCCCTTGTTCCCCAGCACATCAAGATGGAGCACTCCCTCCCACCCAGATGCATGTGTCAGTCATTGCACTGTCTACTTCAAACTAACAGGTAGGTAGCCATCTTCCCTGGGATGGCTGTTTGGGGGTGGGAGGCCTGCAGTACTACTCCCACCATGCCCCCTTGTTCCCCAGCTCATCAAGATGGAACACTCCCTCCCACCCAGATGCATGTGTCAGTCATTGCACTGTCCACTTCAAACTAACAGGTACGAAGCCATCTTCCCTGGGAGGGCTGTTTGGGGGTGGGAGGCCTGCAGTACTACTCCGACCAGGCCTCCTGTCCCACCCCTGAGCAGGATGGAGCACTCCACACCCAGAAGCATTGGGAAGCCATTGTCTCACTACAAACAAACTAACAGGTAGGTAGCCATCTTCCCTGGGAGGGCTGTTTGGGGGTGGGAGGCCTGCACAACAACTCCCACCATGCCCCCTTGTTCCCCAGCACATCAAGATGGAGCACTTCCTCCCACCCAGATGCATGTGTCAGTCATTGCACTGTCCACTTCAAACTAACAGGTAGGTAGCCATCTTCCCTGGGAGGGCTGTTTGGGGGTGGGAGGCCTGCAGTACTACTCCCACAAGGCCCCCTGTCCCACCCCTGAGTAGGATGGAGCACTCCACACCCAGAAGCATTAGGAAGCCATTGTCTCACTACAAACAAACTAACAGGTAGGTAGCTATCTTCCCTGGGAGGGCTGTTTGGGGGTGGGAGGCCTGCACAACAACTCCCACCATGCCCCCTTGTTCCCCAGCACATCAAGATGGAGCACTCCCTCCCACCCAGATGCATGTGTCAGTCATTGCACTGTCCACTTCAAACTAACAGGTAGGTAGCCATCTTCCCTGGGAGGGCTGTTTGGGGGTGGGAGGCCTGCAGTACTACTCCCACCAGGCCCCTTGTCCCACCCCTGAGCAGGATGGAGCACTCCACACCCAGAAGCATTGGGAAGCCATTGTCTCACTACAAACAAACTAACAGGTAGGTAGCCATCTGCCCTGGGAGGGCTGTTTGGGGGTGGGAGGCCTGCACAACAACTCCCACCATGCCCCCTTGTTCCCCAGCACATCAAGATGGAACACTCCCTCCCACCCAGATGCATGTGTCAGTCATTGCACTGTCTACTTCAAACTAACAGGTAGGTAGCCATCTTCCCTGGGATGGCTGTTTGGGGGTGGGAGGCCTGCAGTACTACTCCCTCCATGCCCCCTTGTTCCCCAGCTCATCAAGATGGAACACTCCCTCCTACCCAGATGCATGTGCCAGCCATTGCACTGTCCACTTCAAACTAACAGGTAGGTAGCCATCTTCCCTGGGAGGGCTGTTTGGGGGTGGGAGGCCTGCAGTACTACTCCCACCAGGCCCCCTGTCCCACCCCTGAGCAGGATGGAGCACTCCACACCCAGAAGCATTGGGAAGCCATTGTCTCACTACAAACAAACTAACAGGTAGGTAGCCATCTTCCCTGGGAGGGCTGTTTGGGGGTGGGAGGCCTGCACAACAACTCCCACCATGCCCCCTTGTTCCCCAGCACATCAAGATGGATCACTTCCTCCCACGCAGATGCATGTGTCTTTCATTGCACTGTCCACTTCAAACTAACAGGTAGGTAGCCATCTTCCCCAGGAGGGTTGTTTGGGGGTGGGAGGCCTGCAGTACTACTCCTACAAGGCCCCCTGTCCCACCCCTGAGCAGGATGGAGCACTCCACACCCAGAAGCATTAGGAAGCCATTGTCTCACTACAAACAAACTAACAGGTAGGTAGCCATCTTCCCTGGGAGGGCTGTTTGGGGGTGGGAGGCCTGCACAACAACTCCCACCATGCCCCCTTGTTCCCCAGAACATCAATATGGAGCACTCCCTCCCACCCAGATGCATGTGTCAGTCATTGCACTGTCCACTTCAAACTAACAGGTAGGTAGCCATCTTCCCTGGGAGGGCTGTTTGGGGGTGGGAGGCCTGCACAACAACTCCCACCATGCCCCCTTGTTCCCCAGCACATCAATATGGAGCACTCCCTCCCACCCAGATGCATGTGTCAGTCATTGCACTGTCCACTTCAAACTAACAGGTAGGTAGACATCTTCCCTGGGAGGGCTGTTTGGGGGTGGGAGGCCTGCAGTAGTACTCCCACCATGCCCCCTTGTTCCCCAGCTCATCAAGATGGAGCACTCCCTCCCACCCAGATGCATGTGCCAGTCATTGCACTGTTCACTTCAAACTAACAGGTAGGTAGACATATTATGCCCTCTTGTCCCATCCCTGAGCAGGATGGAAGCCTCCACCACACACACACATATATGTGACACAAATTCAACCCAAATGTGAAAACAGAACAGGTAAGTAGCCAGTATATGCACCCAGCCATTCCTCCCAAAAAGCATGGTGCCATATGACAACACCAGCCCTCTCATCACACAAAAATACACACAGATCCAATTGCCACTCACAGTGTGCAGACAGCTAAGCAAATGTAACTGCCACAGAACCAAAGTGTGACACACCAATTCACATGTAGAAGAAAGTCTGTGCACAATCATGCACAGCACTGAATGCCATGTGTAAGTGCCATGTGGCCAGAGCAGCAAGGACCATATGTAAACAAAGAAAGCCTGGTTGTTGGTACAAATTCATATTTGCACATGACACTACAAAGGTATGCATGAGATGACAATGGCCAGGACATGCTCAGATGTAACGTCTGCCAGGGCAGATTGATCAACAAAGAGGCGCCACAGAAATGCTTTGTTGCGCCAGTCCCTAGATGGCAACATGTCCCTGTAATCACAAAACATGCACGTGGCACATGGTATGTAGTGACACCTCACACCATGGACAACCAATGCATGTACCTCAACATCATCTCAGGAGGCACAGTAGTGGCGCATACAAACAATGTGATGACGAATCAACTGTGTGGTGTACAAACAGTGAATAATACACAGCCAACACAAAGCTTGCGGGGTGCACTACAATGACCATTTCCCATCTGTCCCACAGGTGGCCAAGAACTGACTGCAGAGGACAACACCAGCAACCTGCAGAGCCAGTCTCCCCCCCGGAGCATGGACTCTCGGATGCTGACTACAGGTATTCAGAGGACGATGAGCTCAGAGCCGGCCCATCTGGTGTGCTAGGGCGCAACCGGTCCCAGGAACCCATCGTCCCCCCACCACATCTGCAGCAACACCAACAGCCACGCAGACCCCTGCTGTTACAGCCTGTGCGTCCTACACCACCACCACCACCAGTGCTGCCTGCAACACCCTCCCTGTCCCAGAGAATGACCACCCCACACCACCAACTGAGGTGGGCAGGGAGAGGATGTGGGTGCCTACAGTGGTGATGCAACAGGTCCGTGGCAGCAGGGCAGGTGGGACTGGCAGGGTCACTCACATACACCCAGAGCCTGGGACTGAAGCCCTGGACAGCATAAACAGAGTCCTTGGGGCATATGAGCAGGCCCAGGGACGAATAGCCCGGGCAGAAGAAGATTCCCGCGAGCTCCTCCTGCTGAAGAGGTCCATGGACACCCGCATAGGACAAATTGTGGACCTCTTGGGCCAGATAGTGGCGGCACTGAGGGACAGGCCTGCGCCACAAACAACACCTCCACCTCCCCCTGCTGAGCTGCAGGATGACAGTTCAACATCCTCCCCTGCGTCCACAGAGAGGGGTGAGTCCTCAAACCCCACAGGCCCTACAGCAGATGCCCCCCCTGCCAAGCCACGAAGGGGCGATCCCAAGAAATCCCTGGGAGTATCCAGTGGCAAAGCACCTGCCAAACGTCAGTCATGGAGCCAGCCATGATGGCAACACTCTTCACTACTGCATTGACTTATTGGACTGTCCTTCCCCACACTGCCTTGTGAATGGCATCTGTCTGTTGGACTGGGTCACCACATCAATGTGGTGACTACTCGATTCTCTCACTTACCATAACTGTCAACTCACTGCTTCACTAATCACCTCAATGTAAATGTTCACCCCCTCATATGTCACCATTGTAAATAAAACTCGTTACACACATGTTGTTTCTGCTTCGTGTTTATTCCAGGATGTGCAGTCATCACCATGATTAAAATGTACCAGGAGTATGGAATGTATGTAGGCAAGGAGAGGCTGAAGGGACCTAGGAAAACACAACAGAACAAGATTCACCAGTCTGGGTGTGGCATCACAGACATCACACAACACATACCATAAAGCTAATACAACATGCACACATCACAATGAGCAACAAGTGCCAACATACACATCCTGTAGATGTTCAAAATTACCCTGTCCCATAAACATTGTCAGCCACCACTGAGTCAACAACTGGCTGCAGTCACAAAGCTCACATACACCTTCACAACAACAGCAACATCATCAGACAATGGGTCCGTTGTACATTGAAACTCACCTTCAAGTGAAGTAGCGGCAGATGAGCTGTTGACGCAGGTCAACACCATCCTCCTCTCCACTGTCCTCATCACTGGACACGGGTTGGTTTGCAGGTGGGGGCCTTGGCTGCTCATCATCATCCAGGATCAGGGGGATATCCTTGCGAATGGCTAGGTTGTGGAGCATGCAGCATGCCACAGCAATCTGACACAAGTTCCTGGGCGAGTACATGAGTGCACCTCCCGTCTTGTCAAGGCAGTGAAATCGTGACTTCAGGAGACCAAAAGTCCGCTCCACCACACGACGTGTCCTCCCATGGGCATCATTGTAGCGTACATCAGCTGGTGTCCTGGGATTCCGCAGTGGGCTCAGCAACCACGGACGGTTGTGATATGCAGAGTCACCTAGGTGTGAGAGACACAGATAAACCTTGTAATTATACTGTGGCAGAGGACAGCATGTCACACACACAGCACGCTACTGGACTCTTCGTACTCACCCACAATCCATGCACGCTCAGGAAGCAGATTAGCCATGAGCTGTGGTACAATGCTGTTCCGCATGATGTATGAGTCATGGGCTGAGCCTGGAAATTTGGCACACACTTGCATGATGATCATGTCCGCCTGGCACACCACTTGCACATTTATGGAGTGGAAATGTTTTCGATTCCTATAAATGTGCTACCGTGCCTGTGGTGGAACAAGCCCAACATGGGTGCAATCAATGGCCCCAACAACATGGGGGATTTGTCCAAGGGCATAAAAGTCTCCCTTTACAGCCGCCAATTCCGGCACCCTGGGGAAATGGATATACCTGTCCTTGTAAATCATCATGGCGGACAGGACATCATGCAGCACCATGCTGAACATGGGTTGCGACATCCCACCTGCGCAGGACACCATGTGCTGGAATGATCCAGAGGCAAAAAAATGCAGAGCCGCCATCACCTTAGATGTTGGGGTGAAAGCTGTTGGATATGTTCTGCGAGGCTGCAGTTGGGGCTCCAACATAGCACAGAGGTTTTGTAGGGTGGCTCTGTCCAGACGGAACTTCTGGATGACCTCCTCATCCTCCATGTCTGCCAGCACTGTGTAGGGACGATGCAGATTTGGTCTCCTCCTAGTTGAGATGAAAGTGGACACATGTCAATTCAATACACCATGAGACGTGTACAACATCTTACGTTTTGACTGACACGACGCCAACAATGACTGTCATCACAATTGAATTACACAGCAGCTTACACGTAGGGACACCTTCAGCTACACTACTCGCACACTTGTCCCCTTTCATACAGCAAGTACATCCAAAAGAACATCTGACTATGCGTATGCGCATAGGGATATGGCCACATCTAGCATGAGAAGGCCTGAGGGTATTTTATACAGCATATGTGTAAAACTGCAACACCACTGTCTCATACCCAGCTGCTGTACCTGACACACCTTCAGGCGTAAGTTGAACATGGCACACATCAACAACACAATGACCACAGGGTGAGCGTAAACAACAAGTGTGTGCATGATCCAAGAAAACAAGACAGTCAAATCTGCACATTCTACATTAAGACATACATCACTGTGATTTTCACAGCACTTTCACACATTGACATGTGTACACATTTGAGAGTCCATAACAACACTGTTCGGTGTACATGCCCATCAATATCACAAGTGACATGTGAGTGAGTACATGCCAATTTACTACATGACATACACAAACATGGCATGTGTAGTCAGCAGTGTGTTAAATGTTACACTGGCATTGTGTGCACAATGATGTGCCATTAATCATGTGGCCACTGTGCACTGTTGATGACTGCCCATTGGCCATTGACACAGAATGATGTGTCCATAGGTGATGACAAAGTGCTCCGCCACCCAAATCACGATCACTCACGTCAATGTATGGCACCCAAATCGCGGAAGCTACCGCCTGCCACCAGCTGTGTGTCACCACCAATGCATAGAACACAATTGCGGTAGTGAGAGATATATATGTATTGCCAAATGGCGGTTGGCATGCTCCGCCACCCAAATCACGGTCACAGGCACCAATGTATGGCACCCAAATCGCGGTAGTTACCTCCTGCCACCAGCGGTGTGTCACCACCAATCCCTAGAACACAATCGCGGTACTGAGAGATATATATGTATTGCCAAATGGCGGTTGGCATGCTCCGCCATCCAAATCACGGTCACAGGCACCAATGTATGGCACCCAAATTGCGGTAGGTACCTCCTGCCACCAGCGGTGTGTCACCACCAATCCCTAGAACACATTTGCGGTAGTGAGAGATATATATGTATTGCCAAATGGCGGTTGGCATGCTCCGCCACCCAAATCACGGTCACAGGCACCAATGTATGGCACCCAAATTGCGGAAGCTACCTCCTGCCACCAGCGGTGTGTCACCACCAATCCCTAGAACACAATTGCGGTAGTGAGAGATATATATGTATTGCCAAATGGCGGTTGGCATGCTCCGCCACCCAAATCACGGTCACAGGCACCAATGTATGGCACCCAAATTGCGGTAGCTACCTCCTGCCACCAGCGGTGTGTCACCACCAATCCCTAGAACACAATCGCGGTAGTGAGAGATATATATGTATTGCCAAATGGCGGTTGGCATGCTCCGCCACCCAAATCACGGTCACAGGCACCAATGTATGGCACCCAAATTGTGGTAGCTACCGCCTGCCACCAGCGGTGTGTCACCACCAATGCCCATGCCCTTGCAACCAATGGGAACCGCAATCGCGGTAGCCTAATGCAATTTTGAAAATTGCGGAAGGCGTGCTCCGCCACCGTGGGGCCGGTCATTGGATGCAATCGAAAGATGCACCACCGCGGTAGCGCCCGCCTGGCCCCTGCGGTGTGTCACCGCCAATGCCCATGCCCGTGCAGCCAATGGGAACCGCAATCGCGGTAGCCTAATGCAATTTTGAAAATCGTGGAAGGCGTGCTCCGTCACCGCGGGGCCGGTCATTGGATGCATTTGAAAAAGGCTGACCTGGCACACAAATTGCAGCAGATTGGAACCACTGAAACTGCCCCAGGGGGCTATATATGTGGGAGAGAGCCTCACATTTCCACAGCTTCCAGAGACTGCTGCCTGAGACCCCTCACCTGCTGCTGCTGTCTCCAGGGACTGCTGCCTGAGACCCCTTACCTGCTGCTGCTGCTGTCTCCAGGGACTGCTGCCTGAGACCCCTGACCTGCTGCTGCTGCTGTCTCCAGGGACTTCTGCCTGAGACCCCTCACCTGCTGCTGCTGCTGTCTCCAGGGACTGCTGCCTGAGACCCCTCACCTGCTGCTACTGCTGCTGCTGTCTCCAGGGACTGCTGCCTGAGACCCCTCAACACCAACTGCTGCTGCTGCTGTCACCTGGCCACAGTGATGGCGAGGACTGAGAAGACCCGGGCTAGTCCCTTCACCAGCGAGGAGCTGGAGGTCCTGGTGGACGAGGTGCTCACACAGTATCCAAGGCTTTATGGTGCCCCAAATGTCGTGGTAAGTCTTCAACAGTGTGAGTGAGAGTGCAGGGAGGGCACACATGAAATTGAGCTGCTGCAGTATGTGCCTGGGAGTGTGGGGTTATGTCATGCACTGCCTAGCACGCTTTCTCCAAGGGGAAGGGGTGTGTAGCCTATTTCACACGTTTCCCTGCACATCAAGATTTGAGGGACATGTATTGTCTTGTCAGCCATACAGTGACGCAGCAAGTTGGTAATGCAGGAGTCAGGACAGTGATTGCTTGTGTGAATGGCTGTGTGGGTCCCTTTTGTCCTTCTCAGTGTGAGCCCACCTGGGCTGCACAGTCACCGCCCAAACTGACAAGGACACATCACTGAATGTACAGAGTGTTACATGTGTCTTTTTTTCTTTACTCTCCTTCAATGAGCCATCTCAGCCCTGTAGCTTGCACATGACAGGCCTTGTGAGAAGGGTGTGGGTTTGTGAGATCATGTCCCTCAATGTGACCTCCATGACACAGTGAGCCATTCACAGGGCAAGGACATTGAGGGCTGCGCAGTGTTGGACACAGTGAGTCTAACCCCCAACATATGTTGATATGTAATGTATGTCTTGCTCTACCTAACCATGGACAGTAGATGTGGGCAGACTAGACATGGCTTCATGTGCTGGCAACCTGCATGTGTATGAGATGGGCAGGTACTGTGTCCACCCTCACACCTGCATGCATTTACGTGTTGTTCTCCGATGCTGATGTACCATGTGAGATGCATTCTTGTCTCTGTGAGACATATCTGTGGATTTGGTATGAGTCAGTATTATGCCAATGTACTGAGAGATATTGGTACATAACACTGTGTCACTGATGTTTTCCCCCTCTTGTCTCCCATGCCTGCAGCTCAAAGTACACCAGCGTTAGGCCGTGTGGAGGGCCATTGCATGCAAGGTGCGGGCTCTGGGTGTCTCAAACCGATGGCGCACCCACTGCCCGAAGAGGTGGGATGACATCTGCCAGCTGAGCAAGAACGTGGTGGAGATGACGCTGGGTCTGCTCCCTTGGACTGGCAGGTTGGCGCAGCGCAGCATGACACCACTGATGGCCCGCATCTTGGCCGTGACACAGCCTGAGCTGGATGCACTTTTGAAGGAGCATCAGCAGCAAGCTAGGGGTGAGTATTCTGGGAAGGGTGACTTTGGCTGTGAGTGGCTGCATGTGTTCACAGCCTGGGACAGCGCTGGGCTATGTGATGTTGGTAATGTGATGCAGTGGCTTGTAAGTGACCTCTGTGCTGGGTGCAGCTGTGATGCATTTGCCCTACCTGTACTTCCTAGTGTGTTTGAGTACCTAGCATTGACATTGCATTCTGAGTTGTGGGCTTCAGGTATCGTCTGCATTGGGGTAGTCTGGGAAATCACATGGAAGGGAACGGCAGTGTGCCTAATCTGAGTGTGCTCTCATCAATGCGTGCATTGCCTGAGCTCAGATTTGTGAGGCTTAGACATCTCACGCCAATGTGCCACAGAACTTGTGGCCCACAGTACAACATGGTGGATGGCATGGGCTCATGGCCATGGTGGACTGTTATGTTGGAGTCTGTATCTGTGTTGTCCCCTTCTGCTCCATCCGGATATGACAGTGGCAACATGTTGTGGTGTTCATCCCTGCCCACATCAGGGCCCTAGGTGTGCTCAGAGCTATTTGTGTGTCTGGTTGAACGGAGCCACCAGCAGGATATTGTGCTGTGTGGTCATCACATGGCTCACTTATGCCTGGTTTTCTTGTTTACACGCACTGTTTGAGTTCTAAATTGAGGGTGCACAATGTCACAGCACAGGGTGGTGTGCAACATGTAGATTCCTTCATCTTCAGTGATGCTTTGCTTGCATATGTTTGTTCTGTTGATGCCAATGAACTGACCCGACATCTCTCTCTCTCATGCAGCATCACCCGTGGGCACGGGAGGACAGAGGACGGACACCAGTGGTGAGGCATCAAGCACAACAGCTGCACAAGGGCACAGTGACACAGATGTGACCAGCACCTCGGGGGGGGACAGGAGTCTGCTGGAGGAATCACAGCCAGAGACGCAAAGCTCAACACCATCTGACGCCAGCGGTGACGCATCCATGTTGGCGGGCACAGGGAAAGGGGACTCTGCCTCCTCTTCCACCACACAGCGTACAGTGCCCACCCTCCCAGCTACTTCCACTGTTGCTGCCCGTGTTCGCACCAGTAAGCAGGGAAGAGTGTCCTTCACTCCAGGCACCACTGGCCCTGCCCCTGTCCCCCCTGCTGCCATCAGTGCTGAGTCTGTGGACCTTTTGCACCAGCTGTGTGTGGGCCAGACAGCTCTCCTCAATGCCTTCATAGACCACGACAAAAAGTTGGCACAGGTGGTTGCTTTCATGGAGGGCATACATTCAGATGTGGGTGGGCTACACCGGACTGTACAGTCTTTGTCCACCGCAGTGACGGCAGCCCTTCAACTGGCACAGTCTCGGAGTCCAGATCCAGTCCCTTTGTCCACCCCCCTGCCAGTGGCCACATTGGACGATAGTGACCACGCACAACAGACCTCAAGGTCAACATACAGCACACGCAGCACACAGCAGCAACATCCCAAGCGGTCCAGGGTGCAGACACCATCCCCACAGAAAACTAAAGCCACCCCAGAGCGCAAAGACATAAGCCCGTCAGGCGACAGCAAGGGCCACAAAGCCAAGAAGCAGACCTCAGACTAATCCTGTCCCAAAAGCATCTCGCAAGCACAAGCAGACAGTTTCCGTGCCCGCTGAGAAGGTGGTGCCTGCTAAAAGTACACAGAAGAAGGGCTCCAAGGCAGATTCACCCACAACCTCAACTCCCATCCAAAGCCCTGTGAAGCAGGGAAATGCGGGCACTGTAGGGGGGAAACCTGGTAAACGGGGGATGGAGGGGCAGAGGCAAGGCCAGGCCAAGCGAACAGCTGGATCTAGCATGTCCCCAGAGGGGGGGCCACCGTCTGCACCTGATGCAGCTCTGGTGGTGAGTGTGCCTGTTGTGGCCCCCCCACCTCCCTCGCCTACCAAGCCATCCGTTCCATATCGAATCCCCAAGAAGTGGAAAGGTACCCCTCCACATTCTCCCTCCCACACTGTGTCTCATTGTAGCATATCTCTGCCTCCATGGGCCACCACACCAGCCGGTCCAAGCAGCCCTCCGGCTCCTAAAGCCACTGATGCCTCAAGCTCAGCTGGTCTGCTCTCTCCCAGGTCCAGTCCTCCAACTGGCCCCGACACTCAGCCAGCTCCCAGTCAGACTGACAGACAAGTCTGAGGCTAAATCCCCCTCACACACCTGTCTCTACCACAGCGGTGCCTGTACTGCCCATTGTTATCCCCCTAACTGTGTTGCTGACCATGACTGTGTACAGTCTCACACATTCCCTGTGCAGCTTCTCATGTACCTACTCTGCTGTTTGGACTGGCCACTGGCCTTGCTGTACATTGCTGTGTTTGCCCATTCCCTGTGCAGCTTCTCATGTACCTACTCTGCTGTTTGGACTGGCCACTGGCCTTGCTGTACATTGCTGTGTTTGTCCATTCCCTGTGCAGATTCTCATGTACCTACTCTGCTGTTTGGACTGCCCACTGGCCTTGCTGTACATTGCTGTGTTTGCCCATTCCCTGTGCAGCTTCTCATGTACCTACTCTGTTGTTTGGACTGGCCACTGGCCTTGCTGTACATTCCTGTGTTTGCCCATTCCCTGTGCAGCTTCTCATGTACCTACTCTGCTGTTTGGACTGGCCACTGGCCTTGCTCTTGTCTACTTTTTATGCCTATCTGTGACATTTGTAATAAAGACAGTTGCTCCTGTTGTCTGCTTTGTCAGTCTCCTTGCTAAATAAAGGGTTTTCTGTGTGGGTATGGTTTAATGTGACACATGCTCTGTATGCCACTTTAACGTTGCAAGTTGCTAGTTTCACTATTTCAGAGTTTGGCTGAGGTGAGAGGCACTTCAGTTCTACTTGACTCTGAGGCTTGGGGGTGCACTGATGGTTTTTTGTGATGATCTACTGTTATCCTAATGATTCTATGTTCAGCTTTGCTAAATTGTGCACATGTCATGTTAGGATGCACTACCAGCACAGAGTGGGATTCTATCCACAGGATTTCAGGTAGGCTGGCCAGGGTCATCATGTATGTGTGATCTTACTTTATGTGTGCCCAGCAGTGTAGGTGTATAGTCATCTTGTGATGGTCAGTCATCCTAGTCACATGGGTTACTTTCAATGTGTGCACTTGGGTGGTCAGGAAGTGTGCAGTGTGGAGGGGGTGACTTTGTTGTGAGTGTTGATGTGTGTGTGCACCTGCAATGTCAACTACACACGTGTCACCCAGGAGTAGGGTGCCTGTTTGTGTAATTGTTCAGCCCTGTGATTGTGATTGTGTGCACATGTGTGTGTTGTATGTTGTGCACTGTGCTGTCTGTTGGTGTGTCCTTGCAGTTCTGGCTGACTCCTACTTGTTGTTTTTGCCAATTGTGAGTATGCAGAGTATGTGACTGGCAAGTCAGTGTTGTGTTTTGTTGATCATCCATGTGTCTTGATGCTGTTTGTACTCACTGTGCATCCCTGCTCAGCCACACTGACATTGTGGGTGGGTTTTCTCATGCATTGCTGTCACATGGGGCTTTATTGCCTCCAATATGGCATGTGGTGTGTGGTGTCATACCATCCCCTATCTATGCATTAGATGCCTACCCATTGTGAGTCTGCAATCCATCTATTTGTGTATGGTACACTCCTGCCATGTCCACTACTGACATACACACCACTTTACTTTCATTTCGGCTGTCCCCTTGGTTTCCCTGTGTGTGTGCCTCCCCATCACTTCATTTGTAACACTGTGCTTTGTGGTGCAGATCTTTGCACAGGACCAATGTGCCACTCAGGACATTTTCCCTATTGGTTATATGTTATTTTCTTGTACTGTTTAGCAGTCATGGTTGCTCATATGCAGTTCAACTGTTTGTGCTGCACAGTCCTCTGGTCAAGTTGTTTCCACTTTGGTGTCCCAGACTTGTGCATCTGTGGGTGTTGGGTTCGGTGTATGTGTGTTTGCTGAGGTACTGCTTCACTTCCTGAGTGTGATGTTGTCAGTGTGCTGTTTTGATTGTTGTTTTGGGTGTTCATGGTGTGTCACTCATGTCTGTGTGGGACTGGTATGTTTGGTGTGCACACACTGCTTGGTGTGCATGTAGTGCTGTGGGTGTATGTTGCCTTGTCCTTGACTGGTGTGCATCCCCTGATGTCCTGCTGTGTTTGCAATGTGATTTATTGGCATGTGCTTCTGTTGTGTTTTTGATGTGGCTGTGTGCAGTGTTTGGGCTGTGTTGTCTCTTGCAGATGACAGATGCTCTGTGTGTGGTGTTCTATTTGCATGTCAGTGTGTGTGTTTTGTTGGTGTGGTGTATTTCATTCAGATGTGTGTTGCTAGTGTGGTGTGCCTTACTTGTGTGTCTGTCACATGTACTTAGGTCTATTCTAGTTCCTGTGCTTGTGTTAGGTGCGTCCTTGTTGTTTTCTCCTCTCATATCTGAGCTGTCTCTTGTCAGTCTTGTGCATGTGCAGGCATGTGGTACACTGTGACATCATGTTGACTTGATGGGTGGTGTGGTATGTCTGTTTGTGTGTCATTGTAGGCCCATTTCTCCCAGTTTGTGTCCATGATTGTTTTGTGATGGTGCACTTCTTGTCTGTTTTGTGGTATGTTGTCTGTGCATTGTTCCTGACTGATGGGGTTGTGCACTCCTGTTCTGTCTGTGCTCCCATTGCCTTTCCACAGTTTGGCTGCACAGTTCATGTCTGGTCTTGTTGTGCTTCTGTGTGTGTTTTAGTTGAGTTATGTGTTTGGCTGTTGTTTTTGTGCAGACATTGGTTCTGGCATCCCTGTGTGTGTGTGTGATGTTAGTGGGTGCCCCCAGGGAGTGTGATTGTTTGTCTGTGTATTGACTGGACTTTATTGACACCCTTCTGTGTGTCTGGCACTGGTGTTGTGTGCTGCAGGTGTGATGGGGGTATGTGTGAAGATTCCTACTTGTGTTTGACAGTCATGGAGTGTGTCAATGGGCCCTGCGTGTTGTGCTGCTGACATGCTCCTGTCAAGTAGTTGGATACATATGTGTGGCTGTTCACTGTTTGACTTCAGGGCCTTCCTTTCATCCCTGTGCCTATCCATGGGTTGCCTTGCTGCCTCCCTGAGTTGTTGCACTGAGGTGACTGTGGTTTGACTTCACTCACTGTGCCAGCCATGTGTGATTTGATGGGCTGAGGGTGTTCTTATATATTCCTTGTCTTGCATGTGATGTACACATGCTTGGTAGTTAGCTCCTTGGCCTTCCAGTTGTGGGCACCTCACTTTAGCTTTCCTATATGTTGTACTCCATTGCTGCTGGCATGTGGTCTGTGTATGTGGCTGTGTGTCAATGTGGGGTATGTCTGTGTGACTTGGCAGGCTGTGTGTCCAGTAGAGTGATTGTTCATTTTCTGTGTGTGTGTGCATTTTCTGCTTGGACTCAGTTTTCTCGCCATGTGTGTGGTGTTGTTGTGGTGTGTGGGTTGCCCTGGCCCTGTGGTTCTGTGCTGTGTGTTCCTCTGCAGCCACTCCTGCTGTGGCTGTCTCCCTAGTTGTTTGGTGTGTGTTGCAGGGTGTGGGTTCACCTGGCTTGTTGTTGTGCATGGGGAGCACAGGAGGGGCACAGGGCATGTCCCTTGAGGAGGGGGGGCTGGTGTGTGGAGGGTGGAGGTGTGTCCCTGTGGTCTTTGTCCACTACCCATGCCTGGCGCTGGCCCTGCCTTCTGCATTGTGCGCATGTTTTCCCACATTTTCACCGCTGTGGTGACGTGACCAGGACATTACTTCATGATCGCGGTGGATCGGTAACCTGGATGCGGAGCGGTGATTTGGTGACAGGTAGGACATGTGTGGGTACACTTGTGGATGTGTTCCTGTCCCCAACAGGGTGTCTGGTGTGGACAGGAACCCTAGATCAGCCCATGCGTTGTGTGTTGTGGTTCTGTGCGGAGTTGTATTGTTGCGTACCTGCGGCGTCGTCCGCGACGGGCCATGATTTGCTGGTGATGTATCAGGTACAGCGCCGGGAAGACGTGCATAGCTTGGTCCATTGCGCTAGGGACCGGGCGGTTGGGACCGGGGATCAGGTTTAGCGCTCCGCTATGATGCTTCCGCCGTCTCTGGTTGGCCGGTTTCTCCACTGCGGTGCGACTGGCTGTTTGGGGCATCCTGATTTGTACGGCGGTAGGGATGTCATTCCGCACGGCGGTGAGTCTCCATTGGCTCCCACCGCCATGGTGGCGGGCGCATTTTGATGGCGGTTAGCGTCGCACCGCGCCGGACGGGAAATGGGCTACGTTTGGCTATCCTAATATGGCGGGCGTGAGGTCCGCTGCTGGCGTGCGGAAAAAAGCATTTTCCGCCACCGCTAGCACCGCGGTGGTGCCTCCGCCCACCATCATAATAGGCCCCATTGTTGTTAAAAATATCGATTTTTTATTAATGTTATGTATTTTAGTATATATTTTATGTGTGTGATGTGTGTTTTTTTGTATAAGAATTGTTTGTATTTTTATTATATGTGTTAAATTTAAGTAGTTAATAATTTCTTTTTTTTAATTGAATTTTGCATTTTTAGTTCTGTAGCCGGTTGTGGGTTTATAGGGGAATAGGGTGGGAAATAATTTAATTATATACATTTTATTGATTATTTATAGTAGTTATTATTCTTTTTTTTATTGAATTTTGCGTTTTTAGTTCCGTAGCGGGTTGTGGGTTTATAGGGGACTAGGGTGGGAAGTAATTTATTTTTTATTGATGAATTATTAATTAGTTGTTAATTAATTAAAATTAGTTAATTAGTAATTAATTATGGTAATTGTGTAATTAATTGTAGGTGTGTGTTGTGGTGTTTATTAGATGTAAATGGTGGGAAGGGTGGGAAGTGTATTTTTTATTGATGAATTATTAATTAGTTGTTGATTAATAAATTAGTCATTAATGATGGTAATTGTGTAATTAATTTTAGGTCTGTGTTGTGGTGTTTATAGTTGTAAATGGTGGGAAGGGTGGGAAGTAATTTCTTTTTTATCGATGAATTATTAATTAGTTGTTAATTAATTTAAATTAGTTAATTAGTAATTAATTATGGTAATTGTGTAATTCATTTTAGGTGTGTGTTGTGGTGTTTATTAGGTGTAAATGGTGGGAAGGGTGGGAAGTAATTTATTTTTTATTGATGAATTATTAATTATTTGTTAATTAATTTAAATGAATTAATTATTAATTAATTATGTTAATTGTGTAATTAATTTTAGGTGCATGTTGTGGTGTTTATAGGTATAAATGGTGAGGAGTGGGAAGTAAGTAATTTTTTATTGATTAATTATTAATTATTTGTTAATTAATTTAAATTAATTATTAGTAATTAATAATCGTATTTGTGTAAATAATTTTAGGTGTGTGTTGTGGATATTATAGTGTTAAAGAATGTGTACTCAATGAATGTTTATGATCTATTTTTATTAATAATATATTTTAAATTCATTATTAATTATGTTAATTATGTTAATAAATTTCAATAAAAATGTTGATGTCTTTTTTATTGGTGTGGTGTTATAGGGTAGGAAATAAAATAAATACATTCATGTTTTAAATAATTTGTTTGTGAATATTTATTCCTTTTAAATAAATGTTTATAAAAATTTTTTTTTATATATCATATTTGTAGGTTTTTGTTATATGTAATTAACATTATAATATGTTTTCTTTTTATATGTTTAATATGTTCAATTGTATATTTTTAAAATATTCTTTATTTATTTTTAAGATTATTTAATTTGTTTTAATTGTTTAAATGTTATTAGTAATTTTTGTTTTTCTGCTATCCAATACTTTTCTTACTGTTGCACTCACTGGAGTGGGAATAGTAATTTTTACCCCTCAGCTATCCAAAATTTTCCCTACTGAAGCACTCATTGGAGTGGGAATAGTAATTTGTACCCCTCCGCTATCCAACACTTTCCCTACTGTTGCACTCACTGTAGTGGGAATAGTAATTTTTACCCCTCCGCTATCCTGCAATTTCCCTACTGTTGAACTCACTGGAGTGGGAATAGTAATTTTTACCCCTCCGCTATCCAGCACTTTCCCTACTGTTGCACTCTTTGAAGTGGGAATAGTAATTTTTACCCCTGCGCTATCCAGTACTTTCCCTACTGTTGCACTCTTTGAAGTGAGAATAGTAATTTTTACCCTTCCGCTATCCAGCACTTTCCCTACTGTTGCACTCACTGGAGTGGGAATAGTAATTTTCACCCTTCCGGGATCCAGCACTTTCCCGTCTGTTGCTCTAACTGGAGTGGGAATAGTCATTTTTACCCTTCCGCTACCCAATACTTTCCCTACTGTTACACTAACTGGAGTGGGAATAGTAATTTTTACCCCTTCGCTATCCAATACTTTCCCTACTGTTGCACTCACTGGAGTGGGAATAGTAATTTTTACCCCTCCGCTATCCAACATTTTCCCTACTGTTGCAATCACTGGAGTGGGAATAGTAAATTTTACCCCTCTGCTATCCAACACTTTCCCTACTGTTGCACTCTTTGGAGTGGGAATAGTAATTTTTACCCCTCCGCTATCCAACGCTTTCCCTACTTTTGCACTTAGTGCAGTTAGAATAGTAAATTTAATTGTTTTGCTATCAATCATTTTCCCTCCTGTTGTATTTATTGTGTTGCGAAATGTACATTTTAATTTTGTTTTAATAGTTTAAAGTTTTAATTAATTATAGAATGTTTTTCTTTAATTTTAAATTATTGATATATGTATATATTTTATTTTTATGTAATTTAAAAGTTTAAAAATTAAATAAAGATAATAGTTAATAAATTATTTTTAAGTAAATATATGTATATGTGTAAATTATTATGTTTGTGTGTTTATATTTTTTTAAATTAAGTTTAATTTTTATATTTAGTTAAAATGTATATTAAAGTTAATTTATTTTGTTAAAAATAATATTCATATTTTATATTTTTAATATATATTATTCTGTTTTATTTATATTTTTAAATCGATATTTTTACATCTATATTTTTAACTTCGATATTTTTGATTCGATATTTTTGTACTTACCTGTTTAGGTATAGGGAGTCGATATTTTTTTTATCTATAGTTTTTTTGTCGATATTTTTACCATCTATGGGGCATATTCTCAAGGAGCTATCGCCGAGTTATCGGCACTTTAACGCATCCAAAGTCGCGCTAAATTTATCGCCCCATTCACAAGCTGGTGCTAACAGTCCATAACACCAGTTTTCCTGCGAAAGCATTCGCAAAAAACATCGCCACAGATGACCCCGGCAACTAACGCTAATGAGATGCAGAGTAGGCGTTCCCGAGCAAAAAGCCGCGACAACACCACAACGCAACATTCTTAATGACCAGCCACATCGGCGATAGGATCACAAAACAGGCGATACAGCGCGTTACCAGCAGGAAATTAACACCTGCTCTGACCTGGTGCAAAGTCGGATGTCAACCTGCACAAGAAAAGGGAGCCCAGCCCACAGCCACACCCGAAGAACAACAGATGCCATGGAGCCACTCACCATGCACCCCGGAGCCCCGAGAGGGCAACAACACCCACCGCCACCACCCCCAGGACCGCCACCCCCCCTGGACCACCACAGAGGCAGCGCAGACAAAGACAGCGGACCTTCAGGAAATGCACCAGCCCCACAGACATAACACCAGACAATGCCAATGCCCACTACAGGCCCAAAAGGACAACCATCCTCCGCATCCTGAACATCATTGCCCACAGGCTGACAGTACCAACACAGCGGACAACCAACATCCCTCTGCAGACAAAGCTGCTGGCTGTGCTGTACCTGTTGGCCTCTGGCATCCTCCCAAACAACAACCGCCCGAGTCGGAGGAGTCCGACAGCCAGCCCCATCCAAGTTCCTCACACCTGTCCTGGATGCCCTCACCAGCTAGGGACCCCCGCACCCATACGTCCCCCACAATGCGCAGGAACAGCTGGAGACCAAGCAAGGACTATACGTCATAGCTGGATCCCCGCACGTGTCGGGGGCAATCGACTGCACACTTGTCCCACTTGTGCCCCCTGCCAACCACGCACACAATACCCCAACAGAAAGCACATACATCCCATCAACGTGCAGGCAACAGTGGACCACAGGGGACTCATCACCAATGTCATGGCCAACTACCCAGGCAGTGTGCATGATCCCTTCATCTTCTGACAGTCCAACATCAACCAGCGCTTCCAGGATGGAACCCATGGGAATGCCCGTTGGCAAGTACCAAATGAACACACCACACACCTCAACCCCACAATCATGCAACTCACAACTGTGGCACTGCACACATCACAAAATCACATACAACATGCAAAACAACATGCCCCCCCACCAGACACGACAGCACAACTTACTGTGCAACCTTGGTCAGCCATGTACATGAGCCATCGACGGCATGGCACCTCAGCCACACAATACCGGAATGTGGGGAGAGGTGGGAACCAAGCATGTGCGAAGGAGGCAAGTGACCCATGAATGAGTATGTACACAATGCCAAGTGTGGCGGAGAAGTGCTGGACAGACTGCAGTATGCAGACCACAGACACAGCCATGTCTACATGCACTGCTGGTGTTTGGAGTGAAGTGGACAGTGGATGCAACCATGTCATCCCAGCCAGTGGGGAAGATCGCGGAAATGTAGCTTGTGATGTCCCCCCCTGTAAGCGTGTGGGGAGTGGGCTGGCCCAGAGGACGCCAGGCCAGCGCATGGGTGTGAATAAAAAGCACGTAGCACTGGGCGTGGTACTCTTTGGGAATGCCCAATGCGTCTGCCAGGGTGGCGCCTCCCACCCCGCCACAAGGCTGACGCCGTCGCCATGAGCGGTGCGGCCTGCGATCCTGTGTGCCTGCTGCACCCCAGGCTGCTGGACCCCGGACCCGTCATGCCCGCCCCTGCGCAGCCAGGCCTCACTGCTCACCTGCCGACACCGGCGTGTGTCAAAGAGGGCCCACCACGTTCTGGTGCAACCTCCAAGCCCGAGGCTCGCAACCTTCGCAGCCTCCTCAGACCATCACGGCCTCAGCGACACAGGCCCGCTTTATTACTTTTTCGTTGACGTACTCCAACGCTGCCTCGGGCCTACACTACGCCCAAGTAGGTTACACATTTGGAACTGAGTCTTGATTATGCTATGGCTGAGTACACTCTTCATGGCTGAGTTTAACTCACTATACTCCCTTCGATGTGGTGACACAAAGTATGTGCATGGCATCCCAACCACACGTGTCTGTGGGCCCTTGATGACTATGCCTTCGGACTACACTGCGGTCCTGCAGGCCCCACACAGATCCATGCCAGTCCGTACCAGGCAGGACACGGCATCGTCGCTGGCTAAACACCCACTCAGCTCTGTCGCTACTGCCTCGGTCAACCATGAGTCATCCCCACATGCCATTTCAACACCGTGTGTCAGTGTTCGAGGAGGAGCTTGCTGAACAGTGGTTGGCCCGCGCTGGCCGCTGCCTCCGAACTACACATTGGTCGAGTAGGGCACACATTGGGAACTCAGTCATGATTCATTTATGGCAGACCTGATATCATTGTACTGGCCTCGTCGCAGACTGCATCCACTTTCAGCTCCGGGGCCACTAAGTCTGTTCCCCGACAACCATGGACACTTTCTTCTTGAGATTTGTTGGCGACTAAGTCCATGGACTGGGGGTTGTCTTCATCATCATGTCGGTGATACTGACTATGTGGCCAAAATGAGGCTGTAGCATTCCACTCCTCCATTTGCCGCTTCCGGCCGGCTCCTGCCCTCTGCATCATGCCCGGGAGGACACCTTCCACTGTCCCCCGCAAACCTCCACTACATTCACCTTCGACATCGACGAGGACCCGCTCACCTCGTGTGGCCCTATCTCACTGCACCGCAAGTCACCGTCCCGTGGCGGTGTGCCTGTGCCGGCGGCAGTGCATCTGGGGCCACTAACTCTGTGCAGCTCAAACCATGGCCCCAGTCTGATGGCATGTTGCATGGCCTCTGGGTCAATGGTCTGGGGGTCATCAACGCCATGTGTCTGTGGCCCTGTGCTGTCCGCTGCCTCCGGCCTCAACTGCGGTCCACCTTGGCACACACATCAAATCGAGTCCTGACCTGCCCGGACGTCGCATCACCGCAGGATGCACATGCCACCACCGCCAGGACCAACTCCAAACGACAGGTGCCAGAGTCGTAAGTGTCTTACTGCCAGACTGTCAGAGTTGCTCACACCTGTCGTGGGGGCCATCATCAGCTTGATGCCCTGCTCAGCTCTTCAGGTGCCACTAACTCAGGGCACCACAAATCAAGGAACATTCTGCTTGCATGTTGGGTGCACAGTGTACTCCCTCCGGCTACCACCATGATGCTTCACAGTTGTTTCTGTTGTGCTGGTGTTTTATATTTCTGCTTCAATTGTGATCACTGTTCAAGTTGTTGCCAGCACCAACGACTCCATGAGGGCTGGCTTACACTCACCCCACACACATCCAGCACATGCATCACTGTACATGTGACCATGCCAATAAAGGTGTCGAGCGCACGTGCCCGTGGCCAGTTCAACGAACTATCTGTGTGTGTCCGTGTGCTCATGATGTATGCATTTGTGCCCCGGGCACTACAACATTACATTGTGCCGTGTACAGAGGACGCAGCCATGTCACCGCAGGCAGTGGGTGGGACGTTGCACATGTAGCTTTGTCGTCCCCCACTCAATACGTAAAAGGAGTGAACTGGGCCAGCGTACGCCAGTCCGGCGTGGGGTTGTGGATGATCATCCCGTGGCCCTGGGTGTGGTTCAGTACTGGAAATGTGCAAAGGCATGTGTCTCTGTCGCAGTGTGGATCTCCATTGGGAAGTGTTGGTGGGCCCTGATGGGACTTAGACACCCACGTATGTGATCTGGTTCGGCTTCCATGAGGTAGTACCCCACCCGCACATGTTTGGCCACCCCCTTCTGGCAGTCTGACACCTGGCCTTAGAATGCGATGTATGCTTGGGTGGGCTGCTGGGAGCCAGCCGGGGTGGTGGGTGTGTCCAGCTGTGTTGTTTGTGCAGGGGGTGGGGTATCCTCGATGCAGCGGTGCTGCCCTGCTCCTGGAAGTCGATTGCCTAAGATTTCCATGAACTGTTGCGGGGCGTAGGTGTCGGAAGTGTGGTGGTCCTCTTCAGCATCTCTGTAGAGTTGTCTGGTCTGCTCTGCTGGAGGTGTTGTTTGTCCCTCTGCAATGTGAAGGGGAGATGCTTGTTGACATTGTGTTGGCATGTATGTTGCCGCATTGTTCAAGTTTACATCCAGACCTCATGACAAAGTACATTGTGACTGTTTGGGAGGGGCGGACTATTTGATGCGGGACAGTGGACATTTGGACTACATGACATAGGTGAGGTTGTACACGTACATTTGCATCTAACAGTTTCCTGCTATGTCAGATGTGATTGGCCCTTTTCTACGCACAGGCGGACCCAGTTGTGTCCTCTGTTCTGCAGTGTAGGTGTTGGGCTGTGTACCACATTGTCGTCCATGTGGGTGTGCTGTAATTGCTATGTGTGTGTGCTGCTTTGTGTGGGAGTCGCACCTGCAGCTGAGATTTTGTTGCCCCTTATCCCTTGGAGGCGGTGTGCCATTGGCTTTTGTGCTTTTGAGGTGTGATTTTGGCGACTTGGGTCATTTGTGCTCTTGGACGGTTTTTGTACTCTTGTGCATTGTTTGTCTGCAGATGTGTTGTTGACGTCAGTGGTTGTTTGTGCAGGTGGATGTGTCAGAGTGTGACCTGCTCCTTTCCGGATGTGGTCCACACTCAGCCACCTCAGTCTCACGGCGTGCACAGTGTCATGGTGATTGTACTCCAGCCATGCTGCTGGTCATGTGGTGTCACTTGCATTCTCAGTGTGGCTCTCACATACGCATCTTTGCAGTGTTTTGCACGGGTGCATGTGTGTGTTGTGTAATTGGTGTTGTGTGGGGTGGGACCCCTTTGGGCACATGGTGAACGGGGGCCTACTTGATGTTTGTATGTGTGCTGCAGTGTGCCACGGGGATCAGGGACATGACCCAGGGTTATTGTGGGTGTGTGGTGTGCTACACGTCGTTGTGCATGTGTGCCATTGTGCCCCCCCATCCCCACAGTCCCTATTCGTTACTCACCCTGTTGCTGTTGTGTCAGGTCATGTCGAGCAGTGTCCGGACTTCCGACTCCTTGCACCGTCTCCACACTGATGACTGTGGGTGCCATTTGCTCCAGCTCCTCCTGTGGCGCAGGACTCCCACCTCCATTTGCCGTTGCTGCCTTCCTGTTGGCAGGGGGTTTCTGCTTGATTTGGCTTTTCACATCGTGCCGGCGCATCTTGGCCTCCTTGGCACTCCTACTGCATTCATGATGGGATGCCATTTTTCCGTCTGTATTGCCAATGACACGGTGTTGGTGACGGACAGTTGTTGTTGGTGCTCTGTCACCTCCGTGACGACGATCGTGTTTTCCTGCGGACTGTACCCCGTCTTCCTTTCCTCTTCTCCTTGGCCTTCCCCGACCCCGAGGTTCATTGCTGGTGGTCTGTGGGGTTTGCGGTGACCTGAGCACTCTTTCCGGGTGCATCCATGTTGCTGCGCAGTTTGATTTGTTTATGGTGTGTTTTTCTTGTTCAGCTTTTATGGTGCATTTTCCCGCCAGACGCGTGAGGATTGCAGGCCTGTCGCTGGTTGTCGCTGTTTTTTTTTTCGTGGTTGGCCTCATCACAACTTTATTCGCGTTGGTGTTTCTCATTTTTTGGGCGTCGCATTGTTTTTAACGCGGTCATTTGACGCGTTATCGTGGGACTATCGCATGGTGACGCCAGGTTGAGAATGCTACGTTAACACGGCGTTGTTTTCCCACGATGGACTGCGATGTGAGAAGTTGCGTTAAGATAAACTTGCGGTGGTTATCACACGTTCTTGTGAATATGCCCCTATGTTTTTACCATCGATATTCTATCAGTGAACCGTTGAGAAGGGCTCACACCCCCCTCAACCAGGAACCCAATTCCTCACAAAATCTATTTTTCTAATTTTGCTTGAGATTGTTACTGTTTAGCATTTTGATATAAGTACTCTTTTGGTACTGCATAAATACTACCCTACGTTAAGCCTATCTGTTCTGTGCCATTACTAGGGGATTTAGCTCAGGTTTATTTAATAACTTTGAGGATTCACCCTGACAAAGGTGTGATTGTTCCTTGAGGGGGATTGTCACCTACCTCAAATAATAATGCAATTTCTTTCAGCTATCCTCTGACACCTGGCTCTGAAACTATTTCATATCTCACTTGCACCGAATATCTGGCCTTAAAAGACCAAACATCAATAAGTTTGCAACATTTGCTGAAGCCTTTTTTTTGTAAAATCGAGCAAACGTCTCATAATGAACACATTGAACAATAAGATACTGTTTTTTTAGATTTCGCAAGAAACGACACTGGCACTATGTTGAATCTTATTCTCCAGTACAGCCATTTAGGGCTCAATATCACCCCTCAAGGTAAAACACCACCTTAAAGGTTTGGCAGTGAAAAGAATGCATACAAGTGCAAGGCTTAAGAGCCTTGATAAATATTATGGAAGATGTGCGTTTGCTTTTTTGATGCAAGCCGCTTTGCAATATTATTTGGTGAAAAATATATTTTACTATTGTACTGAGAGTAGCATACAAGAATCTTGAATGAACCAAAATATTACAGTACTCCATTAGTATTTTGCCACTTCCCTACTAGGCTTTAGAAGATCATCCTGAAAAATACTTTGGTTATCAATTTGATTTAATTTTTAAAGGATTGTTTTGTTAGGGCTATGTTGATCCGGATATGAAGCAGCCATACTTTGCAAGTAGTCCATCAATTGTTCTAAAGTACGAATGCATTTGGAGGGTGGGTTTTTAAGTGCTATCAAAAAACTTAAGTTACAGCGTTAGTAATGGCACTACTAACAACTGATAGTTGAAATGGCCACCTCACAATAATTGACATCGATACCTGCCTTTTCTCTAAATGTGATAAGACTTGTGGAATTCCAGTTCATAAAGCAGAAAGCTTCATAACACACTGCATCAAGAGAGATGGTTTTGTTTACTTGAATATTTTTGTTTAAACATGTGTCTCTGTATCCACACTATACTGTCCTATGTTCACAGTGCAGAACTGGCTTTATTTGTTATTGTTTCCATCTAACAAGATAGGCCGATAAACATTCACACCAATACTTGGACTGAAAAGCACCGGCGTATTTGGTAGAGCAAGAGTGTTGAAGCATTGGATTTTTTGACTATCAATTAAAATGCAGATACTAAACATTAAGGTGGCAGTTTTTCTTGTGTCTGTATTGAGTCATTCACATTCATCCATGTATCTTGGCTTGGCGTTGTCTTGTGAAATTCACAGGGGTTCCTTGCTGCTGAATCTCATATAGAGAGCCATGTTTACCAAGATAATACCAATTTTACCAACTCAGTAACCTTGGCATGGCGGACATAACAGACTGACTGTGCCAGGGCTAACAGCAGGAAAATAATATAATTAACAGAAGAAGAGACTATGCAAGCAACTATACCACGATGAGCTGTTTGAAGAAGGGCATGACAGATATAGGAGTTCTTCACTTACTTAGCACATAGTTCACAGCCACTCTGCCTGAAATCTATTGCGTGTCATTGTAATGACTGATATTTAGAAAGATAAGCAAAACGAAGTACAACCATGTAACAGGTCAGTAAGGGGCCTATTAGGATGGCGGGCGGACTTCAGTCCACCCGCCAGCCTAGCGGTGCTGGGACCGGCCGCCAGTGGTGCGGCGATCCCGCACCACCAATTAGGATGCGACCGCCACCGTGACGGTCGCATCCCGCATCTACAACATTGCGGCGGGCGCTGCTGGATGCAGCACCCGCCGCAATGCCAAAGAGGCATGCTGTGCATTGCCATGCACAACGTGACAGGCACCGCGCGGTGCCTGCCACCTTCAGCATGGCAATGTAGGGGGGTACCATAGGTACCCCCCAAATGCAGCCCCCCACGCCCCTGGGGGCCTGCAACGGGCCCCCACAGAAATTCCCACCAGCCCTTTCATGGCGGCATCGCCGCCATGAAAAGGCCGGAACCGCTAGGCATTATGATATGGATGGCAGTGACTTCCAGGCACCGCCACCATATTGTGCCCGAGTTCCGCCCGGCCAGCAATCGTGACGATTGCCGACCGGCAGAAAAGCGGCGGACGGACTTTCCGTCTGCCACGGTACCCCCCACCATAGTAATATGGCGGGGGGTGAAATGTGTTGTGATGGGCGGATCGCCACCGCCGGCTGGGCGGTGGCGATCCGCCCGCCATCATAATGACCCCCTTAGTTGGAATAAAAAGGAGATTCAAACTATCAATGATATTTTACAGGTTATAACAGCACAAACAGCAAAATAGGTTTCCTTTTAATGGTGCATATTTTCCCCTATCTAGTCCCAGTGAATAGTGTGTGCATTGGTTTCCAAATATTTACAGGAGTCCCAGGTTGAATCCACCTAGATAGAGGTAGCCTTTCACATGAGCAGTACCACATATCATATGCATGTGAAAAGTCCCTTGCAAGGGGTATAAGAATATTTATCATTTCAACAAGGTTTTAAACTTGCCTTTTGATGCGCTGAACACCAAAATGTATAGGCACTCAATACTAGTTCTTTTTGTGGCTTCTGTGTAATGAATTTACAATTTAATTATTATATAATCACCGAAAATAACCATTTTGCATTTTATATTTTTAGATAGTGTATGTATTTACTTCTTTGCAATACATGTTTGCAATACATGCTTACTGGTTCTCTGGTTAGGTGACTACTGTATTCACACTGTATACTTTATCATATCCTATTAACTTCTTTTAGTATTTTAGTAATATTTAACATTTTCAGATGAGTTCATATTTAAAGATGCTGTCTGATTGCCTGACAGAGATGGTTCACATGAACAGCCCCTGTCGTGCACAGTAGTAACTCATTGTTGCCTATCGAAGCACGCTGCCCAATACATTTATCTGAAGACCGTGACAGTAACTATACCACAGCAGGAGATTTTTTTTCTCCGTATTCCTTTAGCCACTGTGGAAAATTATTTGGTCTACTGATGAGCTTCTTAGTATCAAGAGGATTGCACTATTGACTATTTACCCATTTTTATAAGGAGATTCATTCCAAGAGTTTCTTGGTTGCCCCTTTAAGCTTGATATTCATGTTCTATCTTTTGTACTTTGCACTGTGTCTCTCTTCGTACATTTCCACTGTGCTGCTTCCACCAAACTCAGTTGATGTAATGCATCCTAAAAGTTGTCTCTGTATGACTATAAATTGTTTATTTCCTTCTTACAAAGGTGGTTATCACGTTTCTTATTACTGACATCAGAAAGTATAATTGTGTTTGAACTACTGAGGCAATGAACAATAGTCCAATGGTTGCAATAGTTTCCCTACTGAGTAAATCCCATTGTTTTCATTATCAATTGTGTTTAGTCAGATACCCTTTTTAGCGATACAGGTCAGTTCTATTTTTTTTTAACACTACCTATTGGGGTCATTGTGCGGGCTCACTTCAAAACAGTGTAATCACAGAAATGATAGTAGTCAAGTTGGTAACATACGCACAGGCTATACAACTTAGTTATTTTTTTTATTTATGTTTACATTTCTAAAGCACAACATTTCACTGGGAACTACTGCCATGGGGAGAACTGTTCATGTCTTTAGAAGGTGAAACAGCTAGGTCTTAAATTTGCATTGCATTCCAAGTTTGACTTGGGTGTTAACAATAATTAAAGCAAGGCACATTTAGGTGATGCGAAAGGGCTATAGCGGATGATTTTTGGACGTAATCCGGTCCTAAATTCAAAAGAGCTTTATGAATAAAGCAAAGCTCTTTGAAGGTTATAAGCTTTTACACTGGAAGCCAATGCAAGAATAACCGTTGAGATTTAACCAACTCCTTTTTGGCCACACTGAGGGTAAAGTATGCTGCAGCATTATAGGTAAGTTGAAGGTGCTGTAAAATATATTGTGGTTTGCCCAGGTTAAAATGATACTTTAATCCAGTTGCAAGGCAATAAGAGCCTGGTTTGCTGTCTTCTGAGAAGAGATCGGAAGCAGAGAAAAGATTTTGTGTAAGATACACAGAATGTGCAATGGCGGTTCCTCCTTTAGGGGGGAGGAGCGTCGCCCCACCTACTGGGAGTGCCCCAGAAAACATAAATAAAATGGTCATAATGTATTATTATTATTATATTTTAAAGGCAAGCGTCGCTGGTCCAGCCCGAGTGCGACGGTTGGGGTGGAACCATTCCTGCTGATTGGCAGCAGGGATGACTCGCCTAAAGCTTAAAGTGCGAATACTGGATTGGCAAGCTGTCTTGCGACGGTTAGCCTGCACCAATCACAGTTGGTTTTTACAGCTAGGCGGATTGCAGACACCCGCCACCAGTCTCAAAATTAGTGATGGTTAGTTTGCTCCACCCAATCCTGGCGAAGCACCCATTCTGATTACTAATATAAACATCATGAGAGCAGCCCCAGGATTTTTTGCTGTAAAGAAAATCACCACCTGCGGAACTAGATCAGGCTCCCGCTATTGGCTGCTCTTGAAACAATGGACCGACTGTAGTGTCACTTGAGCTTTTCTCACCAGGCAGCATGCAACCTGAAGTACCTAAAACATACTCATATTACTGTGGGGTTTATGTTTATGTGTTCTTGTTTGTTTCTGTGACTGGACTGCTCTAATCGCAAGACTGCTCTTTCAAAAAGCACTTCTGTAAAGTATTTTACAGTGGTCAGACCATGATGTCCAGCCAAGTGATAAGGCTCGCTCACGTTTTAGTACACATCTGAGATAATTGTTCTGCTGGACATTTATGAATAGCTGTGTGTTCCTCATGTTGTGTGGCACTGAACGCACATTATGTGACTATGAGGGGAGTATAAGGGACTATGATACTGCACGTTTGTGAGGGAGAGAGCAGCAGCAACAGTTGGCACACTCACTGATTGGCACTTGGTATCTGGGGGAGGCTTTCTCGTGAGAGACTGCCCATGAGCACAGTCTACATTCACTTGCGTTTTGCATCTCCTCAAAACTCCCTCCACTTTTTCACATGAGTGTAAAACTCTGGATCAGAAGAACTGGACCCTCGCCAAAGCTTGCAGGGTGCCCTTAAGGAGCAGCTCCTCTCCGACCCAAGTCCAAGCTGATGCGGCGTACTGGGCTGTGCAGAAAGAGCCATTTACATTACAGGGGTGTTCAAGGACCGAGCAAGGGGCTCTGCATCCGAGTGAGCAGGCACTGCCTAAAGTACACATTCAGCTCTGGTAAGAGTGTAAGCAGAGGTGCCATTCCTCACGAGCCATAGTCTAAAATAATGAGCTAGACGGCGCTTGGACACACATTTCTATGTTCTTTTGTTTGCAGCACCAGGTGGCTGGAATTACATATGGCCAGTTAATACAGTGAAAGTTAAGGAAATGTTGTGTAATATTCGCCAGTTGTATGGCATACTCTGAAAACTGAAATGCTGTTAAAAAGTTTGGCTCCATAGTGTTGTGCAAATTAAATGACCAGTGAAACATGGCTTGTGCGTACACACACAGAAGTACACGTTTTTACAGATGACACACACACAAACATATATACTCAAACAGAGGAACACCCATGTGCATTCATTCATTCCACACACTCGAATAGTCTCTCAGACACAAAGAAGTAGAAACATAGAGACATGCACGCACTTGCACAATTGCACACTCAAAGACGCATGCTCACAAAGGCAGCCATATTCACACACAGACTCATATGCACATGCACACACGACACACAGACAGCACGCACACAGAATCAATGTTAGAAATGGGGTTTCTGGTTGGCTAGGGTATACACCTAAGCCAGGTAGAACCCACCACTCTAGTCAGGGCAAGGAAATTACACGCCTAAGATAACCCGTGCTCGCCCCCTTGGTAGCTTGGCAGAGCAGTCAGGCTTATCCCAGAGGCAATGTGTAAAGCATTTGCGCAACACACACACACACCAGTGGCACACTAGGCACACCACAAAAGAGACTGCACACAAGGTTATATTGAAAATAGCCTTTTTATTATATATACATAAAAATACATTAGACCATAAATCTTGGTGTAGCACGTAAAACACATTTAGACCACATCAC
The DNA here is from genome assembly GCA_963921515.1 of Calotriton arnoldi. Classification (NCBI taxonomy): domain Eukaryota; kingdom Metazoa; phylum Chordata; class Amphibia; order Caudata; family Salamandridae; genus Calotriton; species Calotriton arnoldi. The sequence goes on along the minus strand of CAWUFW010001960.1, from coordinate 893,570 downwards.
ATAAATCCCTGTGCCACTAGGCACTTGTCATGAACATAACAGTTAGACCAAATATCACTTTGTATTATGCATGAAACACATTAGACCCCAATCCCATATATCACTGACCCACTTAGGCTATTGCCATACTCATCACACTTAGTGCAATAAAGTACTACTCACACAATGCACAGGTTAGAAAACATTCCTGCATAGATCATGAAAATACTATCCTGGGAACATTATGCACAGCACATAATACCGTGCGGTTTATAGCATGAATAACAATGATGTACGTACTACTGGCAGTGGAGGAAAATGGGAGGAGCATCAAATTGTGTTTGGCACCTCAGTGATAATGGAACAGGCCCTGTGAAGGGGGAAAATAATTGGGCCGTCGTCATTCATTTTGCATCCCAGGTGGCTAATAAACACATGCCCCCATCAATACATATCATGTAGCAGCTGCCCGCGGTCCTGCGGTGCAGCTGTGAACACTTGCAGGGGCTTAATCCCCCTTAAGGGCTGTCTTCCAACGCTAGTCCCCATGGGGGACCTCGCCCTTGCCCCCTTATGTGAAATATGGCCGAGCACAGCACTCTCCTATCGGGTCATCTGCCTGTGTGCCGTGGTGCAGGGAGGATGTAGCCGGGGACATCTCCTATAAGGATCCTTTCCTCCCGGTAGCTGTAAAAGCGGGGAGAGCAACACGCCCTCCTCCCAACGGAGCTCAAAGCCTGAGCAAAGACTCACGCAGCTCCCTTCCGGTGTGGTGGACCACGCACAGCTCCACGAGACATCGGTCCAGTGTGGCTGGGGCTACAAGACCCTGGTGGCTTCTGGGGGCATGGCCCGGCGGCGCTGGCAACTGGGCACCCATGGAGGGCTTGCTTCCTCTTCAACTTCCTGGAGTGATGCTGGGCGGCCACGTCGGTCTCCTAGAAACTCTCACTGCTGTTGCGCCGGTCGTGCTGACTAGCTGTCGCGCTGCCACACGTAGATCTCCCTTGGGCTCTGCAAACAAAGGGGTAGGGGCTCAGCCCAGAATGTCCCGCAGAGGGCACTCTCTCTTTGATCTCAAGGAGCGATGCACAGGGACATTTTCCTTTAAAGTGGAAGCATCAAAAAAGCGCTCACCATGCCCAGCAAGAATAAATGAAGCGCTCTTCATGCGCTTTCACAGTCTTAAAAAAATAAAAGGTATAGGGACAGACCAGTCCTCTTCCTACTTCAACAGGGGTATCAATTGCAGGCAGTCCCACCCCTACACATAACAGGGGCTGCTTCCCTTCCAGGCTGGTAATTTTTAGACCCCACGGGATCTTTTCTCCTTGAAGTCTTTTGTATCCCTGAGACTTCTAACAGGAGGCCAGCATACACATGCCCTTGGAGATTGTCGTCCCAAGCAGGATACCACAGCAGGGCAAAGAGAGTCAGTCCTTTTCCTCCACCATAGACAGAAGCAGCAACTGCAGGCCAACCCCACACAGCACACAGCACACAGTAAAGGGGCAGTACTCCTCCTTACAACTCTTCAGCTCTTCTTCTTGGTAGGGTCCTCTTCCTCCTTGAAGTAATCTAAAGTCCTGGGGTTTTAGGTGTAATACTTATACCCCAAAATGTTTTTGCTCTCTTTGTGGCAAGGGTCTCTGAACCCAGTTGAAACTAGTACTGTCCTCCCTGGTGCAGCATGACCACAGGGGGCAGAGACAGCATTGTGCAAAAGGAGACACAGCCTATTAAGGTGTAAGCAAAACTCCTCCCACTACTCTAAATGCAGACCAGATCTATTCAGCCCTACAATGATGAGTCACCCAGGCAAGGCAGGGCACACCTCAATGCCCTCAGTGACTGTCTAGAGTGAATGCACATGTCAGCTCCTGTCACTCACACACCAGACGCTGAATACACAAACAGCCAGAGGCACACAGAATGGAAAAGTTAAAACATGCTCACTTTCTAAAAGTGGCATTTTCAAACACAGGATTTAAAAACCACCTTTACCAAAAGGTGTGTTAATAAATTCTGAGTTCAAAGAGTCCAAACTCCAGTTTCCTATCTTGTCCCTATTGCAAGTTACACTTGTAAAAATGGTATAGTGAAACCCCTATGATAAGCCTATGGGACAGATAGCCTTTCAACAGTGAAAACTGAAATACACAGTATTTCACTATCAGGACATGTCACACACACTAGTACATGTCCTACCTTTCACATACACTGCACCCTGCCCATGGGGGTACCTTGTGCCTACCTTAGGGGTGCCTCACATGTAAGGAAAGGGAAGGTTTGGGCCTGGCAAGGGGGTGCACTTCCCCCCACTGCCGTGGGGGGCCAGAACTTCAAGCCCCAGACTGACAAGCAGCTCACACGCACGCCGCCACCGTCACTACTGCCACGCCAGGAGGTGCATAAATTCCGTATGGGGCTCCCGCAGCGGGGAGTCCGATTGCCATTGTTTGCTGCCGCGGGGGCTGGAATTTCAAGCCCCAGACTCTCAAGCAGCTCGCACGCACGCTGCACCAGGAGGCACATAAAGTCCACACGGGGCTCCCGCAGTGCAGGACACGCACAGCCATGCACAGCCGCACACGGCCGCGCAAGGTCGCACCCCGGCAAAGCCCGGGTCAAGCCCGGGCCCATCTGCACCTGTCCACGGCCGATCGTGGCCAGGCTGGGCTTACCCTCTTGGTTCCAAGCTAGCGGTCCGTGTTAGCACAACGGCGTTGGGATAGCAGCTGGCAGCAACGGTCGGAGGGACTTCGCATTGTTCAATGTCGGCAAGGATCCAGGAGGGCAAGGAAGTGGCTGGTGGCTGACTACTGACCACAGGACATTGACTGTGTGAGTACTTTTTCCATCCCTCTGGATAGCTGTAACCATTTTGGTCCATGTCAGGGAGGTGGGTTATAAGTTAAGAGCACCATGGGGAAGAGGAGAGGCACACCCTGTGCTCCCCACAGGACTAAAATAGGGGAATCAATGATTCATTCTTGGTAAAAGCGGTGGGGGCAATCACTAAAGAAATAGACAAGGCAGAGAGGCGCCTCTCTCTGGAAAAGGCAGGGGCAGTATCATCGCTCCTGGGGGAGTCCTCGGGCTGGGCGGCTGAAAAGTCTTTAGAGGGAGCCCTGGGACAAGGTCAGGAAGAGGAGGATCCAGGGGCTCCTAGCCCTGGTGCTAGCCTAATTAACACTGCTGCTGGTCAGATTACACAGAATAGGGCTATGATGACCCCTACCCATGGTGCAGATTCAAGTGGCCCCCCACTCCTAAGAAGCAACAGAAAGTAAATAAGAAAACAATTCCGGTAAAGAAAGTGGAAGGCATTTCAGGTTTGGACATTAAGGACACTAAGGTCTTTGAAGAATTATGGGTGCCCTTGAAACAAACAATTGTGGAAACAGTGACTGGTTTATTGGACAACTTTTTTTAATGAAATTTCTAAAGTTTTGGATGACACTGGAGCCATGCTTGGTAAAGTTGATAAACCATTGTCTCCCCTTAGCCAGGTCATGCAGAGCTCAATTTCCCTTCACAAGGATGTTCAATCCCCCCCTGTAGCGGCACACACTGAAACCCAGATCCCTCATGTAATCTCTGGCGTAACAGGGTCTGTGCAGGCTTCGAATTTGGGGATAAGGCTACCCGGACTGCTGGTAACCCATAATAGTGGGCCGAATCAAAGGGGTCACCAGCCACAACAACGGCCAGCAAGTAGGGATAGTGTTTTTGCCCCTAATACCCCAGACTTACCAGTCATAGATCTCCCACCAGTGAGCTGCCCTTATACCATGGTCCTGGTAGGGGTACCAGGTCTAAATAGCGCAAAGGGCAAGTCCACCGACCAGTTGATCAATAAGGTAATATACTGGTTATGTAAATATGCGGGGTTTAATATGGCTGAGCACAGGCACATTCTGATGGCCAGGAGGGTAGCTTGGATTGGCAGGACCAAGAAAACATTTACAGGAGATAGTGTGATTGTCACACTTAGGCACCCAGAACTGGCCCACAAGATCCTGTCTCACTCCCTTCAATCATTTTCAGCAGAATCGGGGATTAAACCATTACCTTAAGGTTTTTTTTTTACAGGCCACCTTTTAGCCCTATACCACCCCAAAATGTTGTTGTATTTGAAGAGGGTTCTACTCTGGGCAGGGGGCTCTTGGCATCACGCAATGCATTCGCCCCTTTGAGGAATCTAAATGATATAGACTGACTACAATTGGGGGAGGGTATGGGCAGAGTTACTGACATTTGGGTTGAACCCCCTGGTGAACCATGTGTGACGGAGGAGACCAATTCCGGGGAAATACCAGGAATCTCTCCCGAGTTCAGGGACCAAAGTCAGATGGGACTATGTAATACAGAGATGGCTACCACCGTCCCCTCCTTCATTCAAGGTGGGTGTATTATGGGTGACTTAAAAATAGCCTTGTGGAACGTGGCAGGTTTAGCCAGTAAGTTTTTGGATGAGCAGTGGCTCCAATACATCAAAGATTTTCATATAATATGCCTTCAGGAAACGTGGGAGCCAGTTAATATCTTTTTTATAGAGGGCTATAAAACTTTTTTCTGCCCAGCAAGAAGGTCGAGTGCAGGGAGAGCAAGTGGGGGGGTTTAATTGTGTTTATAGACCTAAGGATTCACGGTAGATGGAAGTGGGACTCTGATGTTGTTCAAGGACTTACATTATCAAGAAACTCATATCAATTGGTTCTAATTAATTTTCACAATGCGAGATCACACTCACAGGGATCGGCTAGCCTTAATTAATTAAGTAGACGGCTGGAGCAAACCCAGGGGGAAGGCCTGTTGCAGTCTAAACTAATCTTAGTGGGAGACTGCAATTGCCATCTGTGTCCCAACTTAATGGTGGCTCGCACCCTGGGCGTAGTTTGCGTAGTAGCTCTACGCATAGCTACGCGAAGTGCACTTCGCACTACGCACGCTACGCGTAGCTATGCGAACTGCGTAGTGCGGTAGGGAAATGTTGTTTGCACTGATTACACAGTGCCTGATGCTTGTCCGCACTGTGCAATCATTGCAAATGGCATCTTGCACAGTGCAAGCGGTCGTTTTCTGCCGCTCGAGTAAATTTGTCATCGAGCGGCAGCTTTCTCAACGCGGACTGGTAGTTTCTCATCGCGAGCGGTCGCAAGCATACGCGACCACTCGCAATGAGAAACCTGTCCTCCCCGCGTTGAGAATCTCGCCTGGAGGTTTATTTTCCACGCTCGCGATCGGCAACTTGATATTGCTGATCGCGAACGAGGATAAAGTCTCGCCGGGATGTTGATTTTGCTCGCTCGCGGTCGCCAACTTGACGTTGAGGACCGCGAGCAAGCAAAAAATGCCCGCTACTCTACGCTACGCGTTTTTGCACTGTGCTACGTGCAATTCGCGTAGTGCGTAGTAGCGCAAACTACGCACGCTCCGCGAGCATAGCGTAGTACTACGCCCAGGGTTAGGTGGCTCATCGAGACTGGTCGACCTGCACATTAAGTGAGGGACCGCATATGGAACATACTCAGGAAGGGCGTGATTTGAGTGTCCTCCTAAACACTTATGGCATAACTCATACTCTGGACCTGATCGCTACCCACCCTGATTCAGTTGTGCCCCCGCCTTACAAAGGTAGAGGCTGCTCATCATTTATTGATTTCAAATTTGTGTCTCTTACATTGAGGAGGTCTATATCCACTTTTAATATTAACCACAGTATTTTAGTGACCATAATCCTGTGACCCTTGTTGCCCCTCGGATTCAGCCGGTACCCCACAGGATAACTGGGGGAACGATTTTGGCAACTGACCAAGGTAGGCGGTTACGTTGGGTACAGATTGACAGTGTTGCTTTTAACAATTCACTCTCTTGTATAGGCAAACATTTTGAAATGTTTAGACCCACAAGTGCAGGGGGAAGAAATAGTTCAGGCATTTATTGCTATTACAAAATTAGTGGACGGTTTATTAACAGTGCCGGTAAACTCCCCTAGCATGGATACTCCAAGATGGTTTGATGGGCAGTGCTCCCGGCACTTAGTGATCTTAAGATGGCCCTTAAACAGACACCGAGAGACAAGTGTCGTGTGACGACCTGCCATAAAATATACAAGCAAGTCGTCAAGCGGCGGAAGCGCCAACTGCAAAAGAAAGCATGGAAGGACCTAACAGAGGCATCTGAACTAAAGGGCTCTACTAGTTTCTGGAGGGTCATTAATAACCCATGTTTTAAAGATTCGAACAAACTAGGGTTAAGCCATATTATTTTACCAGAGCAATGGCAGGACCACTTTGAGGGAGTGTATAATCATTAATTACAAAGAGGGGGGACGGGGAGCTAGAGGAAAACCAGGTCCAGTACCCACGCTCCCAAGGCTAACGTGATAATCACTCATGGGTAACTGTTCCTAAAGAAAAGGAGAAGCTGGCCAATGCGGTCGCATGAAGCAGTAGTGAGTGAAACTTAGCTCACAAAAAAGGTTGGAAACGAAACACTGTGGAAGTGGGGGAATTTTTCCTTTTGGTAAAAGTGCCCTCACACACCCATGCGGGTGTCATGCTTTATCATTGGGCGTTGCTCCTCGTGGGGGTGGCGTTGCAGTCCCCCACGGGCCCCGCGAGAGGGCTCTTTGTCGGAGTTCTTTTTGGAGTAACGCCGCAGTTGTGAGTGCGGGTGTGTGGGGGGGTTTTGGTGAGTGAATTAAAATTACCACGCCTGTACCCTAAAAACCTTTATTCAAGGGTCCGAGTGGTAAGGTTAAAATGGATGACAAGGAAGGCTTCTAGAAAAATCATATCCGAGGGGTGAGTATTTTCCTTCTGTTCTCTTGTCAGTGAGTGACAGTAATAGTGATAGTGAATCCCCCCCCCACACATTGTACTTTTAAATCCTCTTTGATGGTGAAGTTGGATTTACAATTCTGACAATGCCACTTCTAGAAAGTTGTAAAAAGAACAGATGATGGACGGAATGCTGAATGAATCAATCATTCACCCCCAGTCACAGGTCTGGGTTTAATCCACCATTTTCTTTGCTCACCATGGCACCCCAGTTTGGACCCAGTCATATGCAAATCAGTCTTAACCATGCTCCCCATGGGAACACTCCAGCCTGAACTGCCAAGCAAGGTCCTCCCTGGACTGGAAACAAGCATCCTGGGACCGACTTTGGGGTATCACATCTCATCAGCTAGGCTTGCGTGAATCCTGTGGCATAGTGAGCTTGGGACCCACATCTGGGTATACCCTTCCCACTTAGTGAGCCAAAAGCAAAAAGAAGAGATGATGGATGGAATGCTGAACATTCACCTCCAGTCACAGATCTGGGTTTAATCCATCATTTTTTTGTTCGCTATGCCATTCCAGTTTGGACCCCACCATATGCAAATACGTCTTGACCCTGCTCCCCATGGGAAGAGGTCCCCTGCTTGCTGTGCCACTGGATTCAAGATAGCCTGGCTGATATGGGGTGATACCATGAAACCGATCCCAGGATGCTTATTTCCGGTCCAGGGATGACCTGGCTTGGCAGTTCGGGCTGGACTGTTCCCATGAGGATCAGGGTCAAGACTGATTTGCATATGGGTTAGTCTGAACTGGGGTGGCATGATGACCAAAAGAACAATGGATTTAACCCAGATCTCTTGACTGGGTGTGAATGTTCTATTTATTCAGCATTCCATCCATCATTTGTTTGCTCAGCCCTTCTAGAAAGTTGGCATTTTCTTTTCCTAACCAACTATGCCTTTCTGTCAGTTTCCTGGGTTACATGACTGTGAATGTCTCTGCTGTTGTAGTTGGTGCAATTCTTCCAAACAGTGAGATAAAAAGGGTGTAGGTGTGGACAGGATGGGCCATTCTGACAGGATGGCTGGGTAGGGCTGTACCCAGCCTCACTTACACTTCAAAAGGCTTTGCCTACAGTACACACAAAAGATCCTGGCACCAGGCCTGCCCTCCATTTTGTCACTCCAGACTGTTTGGAGCCTAGACCAGGGGAAGGGGAAAAACTGACCCGAACCAGATTTGGGGGTAGGTCAGAGAATTCCCACACACCAAGACTGGCACCAGATATTAAAAGAGGACCTACAGAACCACTCATCAGAACACTCCTGTACCTATGGAAGATTCATCAGGACACCCTGCTGCCAGATAGACTGACCTGCTGCTTGAAGGACTGCCTTGCTGTCTGCAGAAGGTGGATTGGACTTGCTAGCCTTGTTTCCAGCATATACAGAGTGACTAATAGGGTCAGTTGATTGACCTTATGTTTGAGCTACAGGGACACAACAAGCTTCCTAAAGCATGCTCTGCAACTTCCCAGGTGACCAGCACAATCTGGACCTGCCTAGACCTGCGGTTGGCCTCTTCAGGAGTGAGTCATGATCCCCAAGAGGTGTCCCCAAGTCCTGGATCATTGGTTGGCATCAGAGAGCATTCCTCCTTCCCTAACTGAATGTTCAATCAGATCAAGCGCATAGCCACCAGGGCCCCGCAAAGCTGAGCAAAGCCTCATTGCACACCTGAAAGATTCACTAGAACTGACGCTGAGTGACATGAAGCTCTGCAAAGCTCAATGCACTGCTGAAAGCTTCATCAGTTCTGACACTAAGCGACGAAAAACCCTGCAAAGTCTCACCTCACAGCTGAAAGCTTAACCAGAATTGATGCCAAGAGATGCAAAGCCCTACAATGCCTCACCTCTCAGCTAAGAGCTGTATTGAAATCAACACCAAGTCATGCAACTCCATGGAAAGCCTTGCCACCCAGCTGAGAGCTCCATCAGAACTGAGTGACACGAAGCCCTACAAAACCTTGCTGCCAATCTGAAAGCCTCATTGGATCTGATGTTAAGCAATGCGAAGCCTTGCAAAGCAACGTTATGCAGATCTTGCATCAATGACATAAGGTACAACTCCTAGCGGGACAAGCTTGGTCCTGCGCCTGGCCTGCACTCATGTACAGTCGGCCTGAACCTGTAACTGTGTCCAGGTCCAGTGGCACAAGATACCCACAGTTGGCACTTTGTGCTTTATGACTCTAATTTTCACTAAAACTTTAAAAACGCATATCTACAGTTCTACTTATTGGATCCTGATAATTTTGATGTGATTGTATTAATTAAAAATTACTCTTTATTTCTTTATTAACTTGTGAATTGTCTTTTTTTGTCTTCATATGCCTTCTTTATTTCCAACTGAAATCTCTGAATTTATCCTTTGACCATTTGTATGCTGCCATGTTAGGAGAAACCTGAGATAACAGTATAATGGGCTGAGCAGAAACAAAGGGGGATATTGACTTCCATGTCTTCTCCCCATGTGGGCTTAATCATCCAACTAGGACAGGGGCAATTTTCCTTCCTATTTCTTCAGGGATTATCTGCCCGATTTTCCAGCCAGCATGTATATAGTTTCCATATCTTTGCCACTCTTTTAGAAGAGGAACGATTTAACTCCATCTGATATATATAATAAACAGATTCGAGCCATTCTGATTTTGTGTGTGGTGTTGAGTATATCTAATTTTCACAAATCAGCCTTCTTCCCAGTAGTATGGGATAAAATAGTAGCTTATCACCATCATCCAATTTACCACCAACCTCTGAGAGTAACCCAAAAATAATTAGCTCAAGACTCACCTTCGGATGTATGTGGAGGATATTTGTCATAAACTCACATATACACTTCCAGAAATCTTGAATAGGAAGACAATTGACAAACATATGAGCATCATCAACATTCGTTAAACCACATTTTTTACAACACAGCTCCTTAGCTCCTTTTAATTTCGCTCGCCTTTTCAGTGACCAGTAGGCTCTGTGGAGGGTGAATAGATGATTTTGTCTTAGATATGCAGGTTTAACTAATGTGTACAGTAAACGAAATGATACTTGCCACAAATGTTCAGGATTCTAGGAGGATTCTCCCCATAACTGGGTTGGAAGCATTTGTCCTGACACTTGAATATCCATGATCAGTTCATACCAGGTTGCACCCAGCTTCTTCTGTTGCTTAACTGTCATCAGATGTTCTTCCAGCTCATTTGCTCCTCCTTTTTATTCAGCCACTGATTGGGCCCAGCTCTGTAACTGTAGAAATTTGAACTTGGACACCTTCATCTGAGTTGCTTGTTGGAACAGCTCCCAGGAGAGTATTTTGCCTTCTAAAGAGATCTGACCCCATTCTGTGATACCAGATTCCCTTAAGCTCACTGCCAGTTTATCTTTTAAGCATTCAGGAGATCCCGGGGAGTCCCATTTTGGGGCATATTTACTAGGATATGGTAGGTGTGTTGCCCTTTGGATCTGTTCCCATAATTGGGTTGCCACCCCCAGTACCTTTGAGCTAATTTTCTTAAAGAATTTTTGGTGCCCAAACTTAAACATGAATTTCGGCCGTCCATTTCCCACCTCCTTTAGCAAGGTCTCCCAGAGCTTTTTACTCCCTGACCCCTCTTTATCAGCTAGAAGAAATTTGAAGTTTTTTAACTGAAAGGCCCAAGCATATAATTGGATGTCTGGGAGTGCAATACCCCCCTTGTCGTACTTATTCCTCAACTTCCTTCTTGCAATCCTAATACTTTTGCTGCCCATATGAAAGAGTCTATTTTACTATGAAGTTTTTGAAACCAACTGTTCTTAAAGTGAAGAGGTATCATATTAAAAAGGAAAGTGAATTTAGAGAGGATTGACATTTTAATCAAATTGGACCTTCCATAAATCGTTAGTGGAAGGTGTGTTCAGCCTGCTAATAATCTATTCGTTTTCCTTATTATTCTGTTAAAGTTTAGTTCTACCAGTTCTTCTAATGAATGACCCACTGTATCTTATTTCACTCTTTATCGACTTGTGCCTCACCTCTGAGTTCCAGACCATTATTTCTGTCTTGTTGGAGTTTGCTTCATAGCCTGCTACCTTGCCAAAGTCTACCACCAGTCGATCTAAACTTTCTAGATTTGGGATAAGATTATGTGTATAGATCATCACATCATCCGCATATAAAGATATTGTTTTCCGCCAAGATCCAAACTCAAAGGGGTGATTTGTGGATCTCTCCTAATCTTTTCTGCAAAGGGTTCAATATATAAATTGAACAGTAATAGAGAGAGAGGCACCCTGGTCTGGTCCCTCTTGTTATTTTAAAACTCTGTGTTAGATTCCATTAAATTGCCAATTTACCGTTGAATGCCTTAGTAGCATCCAGAGTAATAACCGCCAGAGGAATTTTGTTTGCCAGTGCCAGATCTATTGTACCTGAAAGATTGTGTGTTAGTTGGTGCATATATCTGCCTTTTATGAATCCTTTTAGGTCTTCTGTTACCAATCTCCCTATTACCTTACACAATCTATTAGCTAAAATACTGGCGTAAAATTTATAATCGCAATTTAATAGCGATATTGGCCAATAGGCCTCACAGGATTTTGGTTCTTTCCCTGGTTTTAATATTAATGTGACTACTACCTCCTCCAAAGACCTTGGTAGGGGGCTTCATCTTCCCAAATTTCAACAAAAAGCTGGGTCAATATTGGACTTAGAATATCACTAAGTTTTAGGTAAAATTCGTTTGGAAGCCCATCTGGACCTGTCACTTTGGTTTTATTTCCATTTTTATCGCGGAGTATAGCTCACTCTGTACTATGTCGATTTCTAAAATGTCTTTTTCCTCGTTAGAGAGCTTTACCACTAACTGAACATTGAGCCAGTTCTTAACCTGATCTTCCAAAACTCCCAGATCTTTTGTACAAAGCTCTTCGAAGAAGTTAACAAACGCTTGTTCTGTCTCGTGTCTATCTCTCAAGCTCTTCCCAGATTTTCTGCATATTATCTCATTTATCTGATTCCTCACAGCATCCTGTTTCGATTTTCACGCCAAACGTTTCCAGCATTTTCACTATATTCAAAATGTGCTAGTTTACTGGCTTCCCAGCAGGCTTTGACCCAACTATCTAGAATATTATTAAGGGCACACTTATGCTCTAAGATTTCTTCCTGCCATTTCTCATCCTCCTGTTCTTGTTTTCCCCCACACTTCAGTTCTAAAGCTGCTATCTTATTTTCCAGCTCTTCAACCGCTTTCCTATAATCCTTTCTCTTCTGTGCATTAAGACTAATCATAATTCCTCTAATAATCGCCTTATAAGTGTCTCAGACAATATGGGTAGGTGCTGATGACTTATTGATCTAAAAAATCTCAGTTGTTTTCTCCCTTAATATTTCTATAATATTTTGATCACTCAGTTGCGAACGGTCAAGTACATCTCCTTTCATTTCTTCCAGCCTCTAATTTTAATTCTAGGATTACTGCTGTGTGGTCCAATAGGTGGGCAGGGACATGTTTAATTCCTCTAATGTCTGTTCTTAATAAAATATCAGCAAGATAAAATCAATCCTGGAATGATGTTTATATTTTTTATTATGAAAAGTGAACCCCTGTTCTGTATTATGCATTTCCCTCTAAATATCACACAGCTCGAACTGTCTCATGAGGGACTTAACATATGTATGCATTCTAGGGGTTAAATTTGGATCTACTATTACTCGATCTATCTAAGTGATAATTTATTTCTACATTAAAATCTCAAGACCAAATATTCGGGTATTGAACCTGAGTCAATTTTGAGGCCAATGTTTGCAGAGGTTCTATATCGTTGACATTTGCGTCGCAATATCCTACAAGAGAGTTATGTTTCTCGAATATTCTCAGAGGTGCGACCACCCATCTGCCCCTCTTATCCACTTTCAAATTAAAAATTGATACCTCTGCTCGCTTTTTCATTTGTATGATCACTTTAGTGTGATAGAGTTGTTCGGAGCATACTATTTGCCTGACCCACCTCTGTTTTTTAAAAAAGGCTAAACATTCTGATTTGGGTAAATGCGATTCCTGAAGTATTATTATTTGGGCAGGGGCATCCTTGAGATATTGAATACGTTTATCTCTTCTTCTTCTAACCCTTAGCCCATTAACATTCCAGGATAGGAACTCAGTACTCTTATTACCTATTGCATGTTGCTGATCGCCTCTTATAATATTCTGTGTTTTTCATATTAATTAAGGCAATGGGAGTTTTTTTTTATTTCGTGAATTGTCTTGTGTTGTGTTTTCACTTTATTACTGTTCGAGTGCTGCATAAATACTTTACACATTACCTCTCAGATAAGACTGACTGCTGTTGTGCCAAGATACCCGAGGGTTAAGCAGAGGTAATTTAGCTTCCACCTCTCCCAACCAATAACTCAAGTGCTTAGGATGGTGATAACCCCACCTGGTTTACTCATCCGATCTTTATTTTTAACTAATAGTTATTGGGTAGGGCTCACACAATATTTGGCCCAGGAGTTTCGCATAACCAAATCTCAGGGAGAAACAGTAAATCTGGATAATACATGAGTATAAAATCCAACACTACCAATCTATTTTCAAGCATCAATCTTACAATAATAAGTTGCCCTGAAACATGGAGGATACTGGGCTAGGTTTCGTAAACAAAGTCAGAAAGTGATCCTGGAGTACAGCATTACTACCAGACGTACCCTTGGATTGATGTGTTCTCAATTCTTTGTAACTGTGGGTTAGCTATCTCATCTGAAGGCCAAGGGGGCAAGAGTGTCTGGCACAAGCTGCAGTCCGAGCGAGGATGGGAGCAGGCCAGCTTAACTCTAGCCCACCTTCAGCGCCCCATCTGAGAACCCGCTGAAATGAAGTTACAGTCCACCATAGATAAGCGGGCATGGCTAGACATATTTCAGTATTAATCAAAAACAGGGAGGGTAAAATGAGAAGAGAAGTGGAATACTTCATTCTCTCAAGGAATGCTCCCCTTCCAGGAAGAAGTACTGTAAAATTAAAACAAATTAACAGCTGAGAAAGTTAAAATGTAAACACAATCTAAGATAAAATGTTGCTTTGAAGATGGTGACCATTATTACATGCAGCCATCATCCCGAGTCACTGCATACATGGAAAGCAAAATGGACACAATATAAGATCAAGTCCCCTTAAATATAAAAGTGAAATCCAGGAGAGCCAGTCCTCCTAATGTGGCACAGTCCTTCGCGGACTCTCTCCTGAACTTGAAGGCTTACCCGCCATAGATGAGAGGGCATGACTAGAATAGTGATGCAATTGCATCATCATCAATAGAGAGAAAGTTAAAATTAGATCAGAACTGGAGTCCAGCTACTCCAGTCTCCCGAAGAAAGCCTCCTCTTCCAGGACGAAATGCTGGAAAAACAACAAAAAAATTAAAAGAAAGTTGGGAAGTTAAAACATAAAGACAATATAAGCTAAAATGCTGTTTCAAAGATGGTGACCGGTATTACATGGAGCCAGGCACCTTGAGTCATCACGTACATGGAATGCTATAGGTCACAATATAAAAGGTCAGGTTGACGAGGTGCCCTTAAATATAAAAAAGAAAACCAGGAGATCCAATCCTCCTAATGTGGCACAGGAAGGAACACTGCATTATGAGTCAAAGAATAGTTGAAGCAGCAATCAAAGATGGTGAGAATAGCAGGTGCAGTGTTTTCAGTATAACTTTCTAAAGACAAAGGGGAATATTAGCAAGACCGGCGATAAAATTATCGCCGTTTTAGCGGCAGGAAACTGCCGCTAAAACGGCGATAATGGGCTTGCTAATATGCGTTATAGAATTCCAATAGAAGCCCAGGTTAGATGTCCTGCACATCTAACCTGGGCTTCTATTGGAATTCTATAACGCATATTAGCAATTCCATTATCGCCGTTTTAGCGGCAGTTTCCTGCCGCTAAAACGGCGATAATTTTATCGCCGGTCTTGCTAATATGCCCCATAAAGACTTCTGACTGCTGTACCTTTTCACCAAATGAGCGAGAGAAAAATTGGAAGATCAATCAAAGTAGGCAATCTGACCAGATCATGTACAACTTCTGAAAGGCCAAGATTACACTTACTCCTAGTGTGAAAGAGGCCACATATTTTTCTGGAATTCAGCCCTACGCTGCTGTCCTGCCCAGTTTACCCTAGTGGGGCTATGTCTCAGACCCTAGCCAGGCTGCCAATTTGTACATGCAAATGTAGGACATGAAGTGCTCGATGTGTGCCACCCTGACAGAGAAAGACGGATCTAGTATATCCCTTCAACAAAAAAATTATGCAAAAATAAAACACCAGAATTTAGTAACTTGGCCAAATAGTTTTGTCTTTTAACAAAATATGATAGCAAATTGGAAAAACATTATTTCAAACAGCTATAAATTGAGACGTTCTATAAAATGTTGAAAGTAAGCAATAATAATAAACAAAGCCTTTCAAGTGTGCAGAAATTTAAGTCAGTATTTGCAGTTGATATGGGTAACAAAGAGAAAATAACAACAATAATGTACATCCATAGAATGAAACAATGCTTTAATCAGTCATGAAAACAGTAAAATCATCATGGATTAGAAAAAAATTGCTGTTTGAGTCATATGCATGTACAACTTATGTACCGATAAACTGGAAAATGTAATCTAGGATTCAAACATGACAGACTAGATGCATATCTACACAAAAGTAAATCAGTCTCTGGTCTGCGATGGAAATGCAGTCTGGTGTCTTACTGAAGACAGAATAAGTGCTAATTAACAAGAGCATCAAAGAGGTACCACAACTTATGGATGTCCCCGTATCTCAATTTATGTTTGACTTTGATCATTGCAAATGTATTTCTATTTTGTTGTCTACCTATCAGACGACTAATGTAGGTGCTTGATTTTGCGTATGATACAAATGTAGGTGTGCTTGGAATTTTCACTGCTAGGCATCAACTGTAGGTGGGTAATGAACAGTGCTGAGGTAGCTGTAACAGAGTGGTACAGAAACCTCAGAAGCCTGTAAGCAGCAATACCAGCACCCAGAGGTGTTACTCTCTACTGAAGAAGGACAAATACTCTGAAACAGGTGTCTAGAGATACCCAGCACTGGCTGCACCGATAATGGTGAATACTAAAAGCTTTCCACTAAAGTGAGTGTTATCATGCACTGCATTTACCACAATGCATCTGGGTGAATTGTGTGCTGATATGCATGCTCCCTTCCCCCTCTTGAGGATGTCAGTCACACATATGCTTAAAAATAATGGTGCTGCCACTCCCTCTGCATGCCCTGCATTGTGGACAGTGGCTGTCCTTACCACTGGGTGTAACCTGGTGTTCCAGGCTCACACAATGATTTGCTCATGCTGCTCTTTGAAAGTTCACAGTAGAGAGCTGCTAGGCCCTCTCGTTGCTACAGAAAGTGGTCCAACAGTGTCTGCCAAGTTTTTTATCTATCTCTTTCAACTGTGTGACCTCTGACAATTTCCTTGACTTCAACAATAGTTTCCTTGTCCACAAATGCAGAGGCCTTAATTAGTATTCCATATCCTAGCTGGCCCTGATTTCTTCCTGAGCAGACCTCCACAAGTCATCCACTGCTGCCCACTGCCCCATCCTAGAGCCTTTTGGTTCATTAATGCCCCCCTTGGCGTGCCTCAATCTGCAAAGCTCCAAGCATGACACTGTGATGATGCAACACTGATTTTGAAAATGGCTTAAATAAAATGTTCATCTGTAACCTGCAATAACTTAAGCTTACATGATTTATACATGATATAATACCTATATAAACGGCAGTCACTAATTTCTTTATAATCGGCAACTTGTGACGCACCAAGTAGCCGATTAAAAAGAAAAGACGTCATAACTCAACTAACACAAGGTCATTAGAGTCAAGTTCTGACTTCACTATGCCTGTTGTCAGAGCCAAGGCAAGCACAAGGAGATGATGGACGGAGCACTGAAACTTTTCAGACACTGACCCCCAGTCACAGATCTGGGTTGAATCCATCATCATTATTTAGTTCACTTCGCCACCCCAGATCAGACACAGCTATATGCAAATCAGTCTTGACCCTGTGCCTCATGGGAACAGTCCAGCCCGAACTACCAAGCCATTTCTTCCCTGGACCGGAAACAAGCATCCTGGGACCGGTTTCGGGCTAACAGCCCTCATCAGCCAGGCTAGCTTGAATCCAGTGGCAAAGTGAGCAAGGGACCCACATCTGGGATACCCTGCCAAATTAGGGCGAACAAAGAAAACACAAGGAGATGACGGACGAAGCACTGAAACTTTTCAGACACTCACCCCCAGTCACAGATCTGGGTTGAATCCATCATCGTTATTTAGCTCACTTCGCCACCCCAGATCAGACACAGCGATATGCAAATCAGTCTAGATCCTGTGGCTCATGGGAACAGTCCAGCCCGAACTGCCAAGCCATGTCTTCCCTGGACCGGAAACAAGCATCCTGGGACCGGTTTCGGGCTAACAGCCCTCATCAGCCAGGCTAGCTTGAATCCAGTGGCAAAGTGAGCAAGGGACCCACGTCTGGGCATACCCTGCCAACTTAGGGTGAACAAAGCAAACACAAGGAGATGATGGACAGAGCACTGAAACTTACTTTTCAGACACTCACCCCCAATCACAGATCTGGGTTGAATCCATCATCGTTATTTAGCTCACTTCGCCACCCCAGATCAGACACAGCTATATGCAAATCAGTCTTGACCCTGTGCCTCATGGGAACAGTCAAGCCCGAACTGCCAAGCCATGTCTTCCCTGGACCGGAAACAAGCATCCTGGGACCAGTTTTGGGCTAACAGCCCTCATCAGCCAGGCTAGCTTGAATCCAGTGGCAAAGTGAGCAACGGACCCAGGTCTGGGCATACCCTGCCAACTTAGGGCAAACAAAGCAAACACAAGGAGATGATGGACGAAGCACTGAAACTTTTCAGACACTCACCCCCAGTCACAGATCTGGGTTGAATCCATCATCGTTATTTAGCTCACTTCGCCACCCCAGATCAGACACAGCTATATGCAAATCAGTCTTGACCCTGTGCCTCATGGGAACAGTCCAGCCTGAACTGCCAAGCCATGTCTTCCCTGGACAAGAAACAAGCATCCTGGGACCGGTTTCGGGCTAACAGCCCTCATCAGCCAGGCTAGCTTAAATCCAGTGGCAAAGTGAGCAAGGGACCCACGTCTGTGCATACCCTGCCAACTTAGGCTGAACAAAGCAAACACAAGGAGATGATGGACGGAGCACTGAAACTTTTCAGACACTCACCCCCAGTCACAGATCTGGGTTGAATCCATCATCGTTATTTAGCTCACTTCGCCACCCCAGATCAGACACAGCTATATGCAAATCAGTCTTGACCCTGTGCCTCATGGGAACAGTCCAACCCGAACTGCCAAGCCATGTCTTCCCTAGACCGGAAACAAGCATCCTGGGACCGGTTTTGGGCTAACAGTCCTCATCATCCAGGCTAGCTTGAATCCAGTGGCAAAGTGAGCAAGGGACCCACGTCTGGGCATACCCTGCCAACTTAGGGCGAAAAAAGCAAACACAAGGAAATGATGGACGGAGCAGTGAAACTTTTCAGACACTCACCCCCAGTCACAGATCTGGGTTGAATCCATCATCGTTATTTAGCTCACTTCACCACCCCAGATCAGACACAGCTTTATGGAAATCAGTCTTGACCCTGTGCCTCATGGGAACAGTCCAGCCCGAGCTGCCAAGCCATGTCTTCCCTGGACCGGAAACAAGCATCCTGGGACCGGTTTCGGGCTAACAGCCCTCATCAGAAAGGCTAGCTTGAATCCAGTAGCAAAGTGAGCAAGGGACCCACGTCTGGGCATACCCTGCCAACTTAGGGCAAACAAAGCAAACACAAGGAGATGATTGACGGAGCACTGAAACTTTTCAGACACTCACCCCCAGTCACAGATCTGGGTTGAATCCATCATAGTTATTTATTTAGCTCACTTCGCCACCCCAGATCACACACAGCTATATGCAAATCAGTCTTGACCCTGTGCCTCATGGGAACAGTCCAGCCTGAACTGCCAAGCCATGTATTCCATGGACAGGAAACAAACATACTGGGACCGGTTTCAGGCTAACAGCCCTCATCAGCCAGGCTAGCTTGATTCCAGTGGCAAAGTGAGCAAGGGACCCACATCTGGGCATACCCTGCCAACTTAGGGTGAACAAAGCAAACACAAGGAGATTATGGACGGAGCACTGAAACTTTTCAGAAACTCACCCCCAGTCACAGATCTGAGTTGAATCCATCATCGTTATTTAGCTCACTTCGCCACCCCAGATCAGACACAGCTATATGCAAATCAGTCTTGACCCTGTGCCTCATGGGAACAGTCCAGCCCGAACTGCCAAGCCATGTCTTCCCTGGACCGGAAACGAGCATCCTGGGACCGGTTTCGGGCTAACAGCCCTCATCAGCCAGGCTAGCTTGAATCCAGTGGCAAAGTGAGCAAGGGACCCACGTCTGGGCATACCCTGCCAACTTAGGGCGAACAAAGCAAACACAAGGAGATGATGGACGGAGCACTGAAACTTTTCAGACACTCACCCCCAGTCACAGATCTGGGTTGAATCCATCCTCGTTATTTAGCTCACTTCGCCACCCTAGATCAGACACATCTATATGCAAATCAGTCTTGACCCTGTGCCTCATGGGAACAGTCCAGCCCGAACTGCCAAGCCATGTCTTCCCTGGACCAGAAACAAGCATCCTGAGACCGGTTTCGGGCTAACAGCACTCATCAGCCAGGCTAGCTTGAATCCAGTGGCAAAGTGAGCAAGGCACCCACGTCTGGGCATACCCTACCAACGTAGGGCGAACAAAGCAAACACAAGGAGATGCTTGTTTCCAGTCCAGGGAGGACCTGGCCTGGCAATTCGGGCCGGACTGTTCCCATTGGGTGCAGCGTCAAGACTGATTTGCATATGGCTGGGTCTAAACTGGAATGGCATGGTGAGCAAAAAAACGATGGATTTAGGTACAGATCTCTGTACTGGGGTGAATGTATGACATTGTTCTGCATTCTGTCCATCAATTGTTCTTTTTGCATTTGTCACCCCGAGTGGGACGGGTATGCCCAGACGTGGGTCCCGTGCTCTCCATGCCACTGGAGTCAAGCTATCCTGGCTGATGAGGGCTGAAAGCCCAAAACCGGTCCTAGGATTTTTGTTTCCAGTCCAGGGAGGACCTGCCCTGGCAGTTCGGGCTGGACTGTTCCCATTGGGTGCAGGGTCAAGACTGATTTGCATATGGCTGGGTCCAAACTGGAATGGCATGTTGAGCAAAAAAACGATGGATTTAGGCCCAGATCTCTGTACTGGGGTGAATGTATGACATTGTTCTGCATTCTGTCCCTCAATTGTTCTTTTTGCATTTGTCACACCGAGTGGGACGGGTATGCCCAGACATGGGTCCCGTGCTCTCCATGCCACTGGAGTCAAGTTATCCTGGCTGATGAGGGCTGAAAGGCCGAAACCGGTCCTAGGATGCTTGTTTCCAGCCCAGGGAGGACCTGGCCTGGCAGTTCGGGCTGGACTGTTCCCATTGGGCGCAGGGTCAAGGCTGATTTGCATATGGCTGGGTCCAAACTGGAATGGCATGGTGAGCAAAAAAACGATGGATTTAGGCCCAGATCTCTTTATTGGGGTGACTGTATGACATTGTTCTGCATTCTGTCCATCAATTGTTCTTTTTGCATTTGTCACCCCGAGTGGGACAGGTATGCCCAGACGTGGGTCCCGTGCTCTCCATGCCACTGGAGTCAAGCTATCCTGGCTGATGAGGGCTGAAAGCCCGAAACCGGTCCTAGGATGCTTGTTTCCAGTCCAGGGAGGACCTAGCCTGGCAGTTCGGTCTGGACTGTTCCCATTGGGCACAGGGTCAAGACTGATTTGCATATGGCTGGGTCCAAACTGGAATGGCATGGTGAGCAAAACAACGATGAATTTAGGCCCAGATCTCTGTACTGGGGTGGATGTATGACATTGTTCTGCATTCTGTCCATCAATTGTTCTTTTTGCTGTTGTCAGAGCCAGCATCCAAGGTGAAAGACAGGTCAAGCCATGGAGCATGATTAAAGCAGCTGTTTAAAGCAACAAACTGAACGTTGCTTTTCTTTCTTCTACTCTATTTTAATAGCTTACAATTACAAGCAGAGAGAATTTGTTTATTTTTTGCACTCCTTAGATATAGAAAAGCTAGAATATTTCTGGATGTTTCTGCACATTCGGAACTTCTGCAGGTTTTTTTTTATTGTAATCCGACTTGAATTGAACTGTTTCTAATATCTGTGTGCAAACAATTAACAGGCTTTTTGATGTGTAAATTTTGCACTAGAGGTTTTATTTGTAGTCTTGGTGTTTTCAAACATGCTTGCTCTTTCATATGAAAGAGCTATGCACCAAGGTTTTAAGTGGTTTGTGGGAAAGGTGATAGTGTGACCATGTATTTTACGGGATAAAGTACTCTCTGAAATATATGACACGGATATTGCAAATCATCTCGTAGTTCCATAACCTTATAAAGGAACTCGGCCTTTGGCTTCGTTCATCTATATGGGTATGGTACTTCTCGGTGACTTGCAATATCCTTAAAATGTATGGCAGGGGGTACTTTATCTCTTAGATATTTATTATGCACATACAATTTATCATTTACTAGTTGTCTGTTGTTCCTATGTAGATTTAGCAGGGTGAATCATATATTTGATTAACTTTAGTTAGCCAATGTGCATTTAAAATTAGCGAGAGTAGGCCTAGGTGCTGCACACCATTTTTAATTAAACATTGTATTTTTCCTTGCTGTGCATAATATTTTCAGTTGCAGATACCAAAGTCACTGTGTGCTCATTTAAAATGTTATTCTTTTCTAGCCTAAATTTTGAATGTCATTGTATAGTCATTAATTAGTTTGGACTGAAACCTTAACACATGCAGTGCATGAGGAAGCTGAGTAGTTGATGATACTCCTCTGTGTGATATCGTGAGAGAAACAGTTGGCATTGTATTATTCAGAGAGAAAGGGTCCATTACCACTCACTGAGAGAACATTGGATCTTGATTGGTCAGCATTTGGTGGGAAACCAAAGAGTGTAAATTTTGGATTAAATGTGTTTTCAACTCTGCAGAGCTTGTTAGTTATTTAAATCACTTGCCAAGGTCCAGCTTCAGAGGCGGACA
Source organism: Calotriton arnoldi (assembly GCA_963921515.1). Lineage (NCBI taxonomy): Eukaryota > Metazoa > Chordata > Amphibia > Caudata > Salamandridae > Calotriton > Calotriton arnoldi. Next base: position 871,507 of record CAWUFW010001960.1, on the reverse strand, counting down.
TCTTCTCTCCTCTCCTGAGATCAATGATCCTTAGTTTCCTGCTCGGAGGGATAGTCTCAAGAGCAAGTGCCTTTCTCCTGATTCTAATTGGAACCTTTGTCTGGTTCCTCCTTCAATTCTATAGTTGCTGATACCAACTGCTTTAGAAATTCCAGATCCACCTGCAACCTTTTTGCATGATGCATTTGGTATACTAGATCCCTTTATTATATATTGTACTGCTTGAATTCTGTCCATGCATGCTGCACCAAGGAGAATTGATTTAACTTGATAGAATTGGAGATATCATTTTACTAATCTGCTATAAACCTTCATGGTTTGCAAATGTATTCCTCTCTGTCATAACTGTGGGGCAAAATCTGCCTCACTGTCAATTTAATTTTAACAGGTTTTTGAGTTCAGCCTCAGTTTGAGACAAAGACCCCTATAGGTGGAGATAGCAAAGTTCTAAGATTGCACCGAGATAAGCGAGGTGCAAAGACCATCCTTTATCTTATCTAATCTCGCTATCAATGGTAGTGTCCATGGCAATAGAAGCGACACTCCTCTGAGAGCCACCCGAACCATACAGATGTAACTGCCTCCCTTCTGTTACCAGGAAGGAAGTGACTGTGAATTGAGCAGTCAAGGTGTGCTCCCCCTGCCGCCTGCACGAGGTGTCTCTGGTCACATCTATGTCATCTGACTGTCATGGTATGGGAACTTCAGGGTTCTGGTTGTAGGCACGGATGAGCACTGGAGGGGCGCTGAGCAGTCTTCGGGGGGTTGTCAAAGTAGTCAGCCCTTCAGTTTGTGTACTTTGTTCTACTGTTGATGCGATACAGCACAACATCTGCAATATAAGTGAGTGCATGCAAAAGACCACTCATGTGGTCGCAAAAACAGGGACTTCACACAGCCTGGACACATGGACTACTTAGGTAATCACAAACCCGCAGTAAAGATAATTAAGGAACAGCAATATCCATATCAGCCTGTAGTAAAAAATAATTACCATTCAAAGACACAAGAATACATAAAGATGTCATATATTAAATCAGAATAAAAGTGATTTGGAATACAGACCACCTCTCTTGGACAATGCGACTGGCAATGACTTCTTTCAAATGCTGCAGTTCTGCTCTGTGGCTTCTGCTCTCTCTACACTTCGCACATGTAATCAAGAGCAAACTGAGAGTACCAATCATCACCATCTTTGGGAAGTTCTTTAACTTGTGCCATCGTTTACATGACAGCTTTCTCACCTCTTCAGTTGAGTATTGGCAGGAGATGCTGGTGATTATCAAGACAACACAGCAGGCCTATAGAAAAAGAAATGTGGATAGTCACATAAATTGAAGACATGAAAGGTACATGGAAAGTATACACAAACAGGGGCATGGAGTGGAAGGCGTGGACAGTTGCACAGAATAGAGGGACGTACAAAGAAAGCACGAAAGTGTGGGTCCATTCTCTGCATTGTCAGACAGCAGCCAGTGCTGCGAGAAAAATATGCATTCATAGATGAACCCCACAAAGTGTGCAACCTCATAAGGGACGTTATGTTAAATTATACAGCACATAACTGACTCCCTTGCATTGTCTGCTGTTTTTTATTAATTTTTTCTTGCAGCACTGCTCATACCCGTGCACCAGTCAGTTTCAGAGGTGTGCAGATGCACGTTATCCAGGAAGAAGCAACTATAAGGACAGGCAGTCTACTGAACTAAGCACAAATCATTTCAAGTCAATTAACGGAATTACCGAATCAGGCAACATATGCTTTACTCCTTTTGGTGGTTTCCTGCTTATGTGATTATACTGATTTTACACAACTGTCAAGTTTTCTGAATGCGCTTGCGTGATTGGCATTTACATTCTTCATCTTTTACAATTTTTGACACTTCATCACAAGCAAAAAAACGCTGCAATCTCGAGATGTCCACCTTCGTTTTTAGATGGCTTTCAGGAACATGTATTTTCGAGTTTACAATGAAAATATCAAACTAGAAGTACCAGAAGCAAAGAAAACTATCACTGGCCATGTAAGCACAGGCATGCACAAATGCAGTTTGCATGCATTACGATATTAAAGCCAGGCTTATTGCCATTGTGGATGCTGGTTTTTCTCTGGCTACTGCATTATAGCATCACTTTTCTCCATGAAATCTTGGTATGTACCCTTGTTGTTCTTGTGTGTCAATAAAGAGACTTACACAATGTTAACCTGTATTTTGTACGTCAAAATAATTTTGCTTTTAGCAAAATTTGATAATTTCCTTGATCTTCTCATAAGCTTGCCTTGTTAAAATTCGATGAGCAAGGTCACAAGTGTAACTGTCAAAAAGAATAGTGTCTAAAAGAACACACAATATTAATAACAGTTACATTTCGATGGAGAAGCCCTAAGAAGGCAAGACTCTCCTAGACAACTTCTTTGGCAAAGTCCTTCTAAATTGAACATCACTTGAGTGATTGCGTCTCCCGGCTAAGCAAAAGTGAAACCTGATAGGGAATGGAAGCAATAGAGCAAATCCTAATAAATTCTAGCATCTCAGTTTTCGTAATACATCATTAATTTATGCACCTTACCCAGTCCTGCCAAGTATCATGCATAAGGTGTTAAACTAACAAACGCATTTCAGTGTGTTGGTTCGCATCACTGTGCTGAAATGCTAAGTCATGCATTATAGCACCTCCTCAGCTATCAAGCAAAGCGCTGCTATAATGTATGATAATTATACTGACTGAAAGCTGTGGAAGCATGCGCTGCTCCCGGCAGGCTAAGGGGGCTGGCTATAGCTGGCTGCTACTCTGCTACTATGTAATATGACACCCCTGCATGGCATTACATTTACTGATGTCAGGAGTCAGTACCCCAATGGCTTTTACCGAGACTGTCAGCCCCACTGAGGTCAGGATATGTGAGACACACTTTAAAAGGTGGGTCCATACTGCCACCTGCAGTGCGAGCGGGTGGCAGTTCATGAGATCATTCATTAAAGTTTTAGCTGATGCTGCTGCAATTGCAGCACTGCAGTCATGCTGCTGCTCGCACCACAGCGGTTTGCTGAGATCATACCGCGACCACCAGACCTGAGTCCGAATCCACGAGCTGCAGCCCAGAGCACAGTGCAGCTGAGCCAGAGTCATGTGGAGTCCAATTCTTTGCGGCCAAGATGGCCCACCAATTGCCGCCGGCTGAGCTCTCCTGAGCATCGCAAGAAGTAAGTCCCTGAGTGACAAGTATCTCGTTAACTTGCTAACGCTAATAAAAATTTGCTTTACTGCGGCACAACGGGTCATGAGCCACCTGCCCTGTGTTACTCAGTTGTGTGGTAAACTTTATTGTATATAGTTAATTAAAACTGATACAAAGTTTGCAATAAAAAAAAGAGCGTGCAAATGATGCTCTTAGGTGACTAAGACAAAATATTAAAACCAGATAAGAACATTTTATGATCAAAATAATTATCACGTGAATTGCCGGGCCCAGTTAAGGCAATGTTCATGAGTCCTTGGGTTTAACCCTCTTGCGCATTTGCTTGATTTGTTCTTCAGCCAGCTTGCGCAGAGGTTCATATCAATTCAATGATCGTGTGCGCTTTTCCCGCTGAGCAACGGTGTTCTAACATTTACCTGTGGTATTACCACCGTTTCCCAGCTTCTCATCTATCCATGCTAAGAATTTTACTTGCTTCCAATTCAACTGTGGGTCGTCTGAGTTAAAGCAGGCTATCACGGCTTGCCTCCGTGTTCGGATCCCTCGCAGATTAAAGTGGAGCTTGAGCAGACACGATCTTTCTCTTCTTAGGCTGGGGCAGGTGTATATCAGGTGAGCCATGTCCTTGACTCAGTTGCTTCTCAAGCGGCAATCTGGAAACTTTTGACCCTGCAGCCATGGTGGCAAATGCTGAACGGCTGGCAATTTCCCTAATCAATGTTTCAGGAATTTCTCCTTGATGGTCCTGGAGTACCCTGCACTAAAGTATGGTTGAGGTCTCAGTGATATATAGCCGTTTATTGTCATCCAGGCGTGTTTTCTCTGCGCAAAGTTGATAACTGCATCATACAGCAGTCTGACTAGTCTTTTTGAAATAATAAAATACAGCCTGGCTGTGACCTATTTGTGCATCAGCTTCACTCTCCATTTATACATGTGTTAAAAGTACAAGCAGAACAGAAAGTGCTCCAAAATCTCATTGAAAGAGGTTTAGAGCTGGGCAATATTATCTAGTACACAACTGTACATATTTAAAAGTGAAATGTTACTGTAAAGAGTCTTTGCCGCTATTGTAAGACACCCGTCCTGTTCACTAATGTCCAGGACAGCGTGTTCTCTGCGTTTGAGCTCGAGCGCCATATTTAGAGCATTTCTATAGTTGCTGTGATACCACGCGAGCGTGAATAGTAAACTGAAAGAAAAGTACTGTTTACAGGAAGTGGAGTGGCCATGTTAGTAGAGAATTAAAGCCTCCCAGATATAAATCAAGTCGCAATAACTAAGGGTGAAATCAAGCCTCTATCGTTTTCACGAGCCCTTTTGTGTCGCTCTTGCACCATACAATGTGGTGTAAGAGTGATGCAAATTAAAAATGAGATTTATGAATCCACGCAAGGCCACTCATAAATCTTGAGTAATGCAACACAGTGCAAATCACTGTGATGCACTACTCTGCACCAGGGAGGCATTTCTATCGGCACTGCATGGATGTTCCCACTCAACATTCATGGATTTTGATGCATTCCCAGATTTACCAGAAGTGGTAGACCTAGGAATGCGCCAATAGGGGAGGACCGGGAGCAGTCACCTAGGAGAATCGTGGGAAACTTTCCTTGATGCAGGTTTGACTACAGGGGTTTTCCTCTCCCCTCCTCCCATGGGGCAAGTAGTTTTATTGTGTAGGGCTTGAATTTAGAAGCCACTTTCAACAGTGGAGAGTGACACAGGTCACACCCGCATAGCGGTACCTTCTAACCACCAGTTGGTAAGAACGGAGCCCCATTTTTGTACTAAGGTCCTGATGAATGCCCTGGACCCTTTTGGGCCATTTTGGCAGAAACATGTTGACCATTCTCACTACGGTTAGGGGACAATTATTTCCCCACATACCGTCCACCTATTTTAATATCATATAGTTACCAGTCACATTAAAATCCACAATTTTATAACTATAATGATTTTTAACTTCACTCACATTTTCACGGGCCCCCACTTAGCTTAGAAGTGCATCCCTGTCGTCAGGTGTATGCCCGCCCTCTATCAAACCAAGTTTTTAGAGGGCGAGGACTGGTCAATGATGAAGCATGACACCTGGTGGTGTGTGAGACCAGTCCGTCACATTTTGTGAGATACCTACACTCACAATTCAATCCTAATTCCATAGTGGTCACTACACTAGGAGCAGCTCTTGTTGTGATTAACTTTTGTTGTTGGAGGCTGCTAGCTCCTAGAACCCTGAGCCTCTAGTTCCCTTCCCCACGCATCAACGTGGGGTTTCTTGTGTTTATGAAGACCTAGGAATGCGCCAAAATCTCATGCCTCCCCATGTGAGACATAACCTAGAAGAAATATGTTTATTTCTCTTGGTTTGTTCCTCTTTCACACAGAGAATAGGGGAAAAGCTGCAGGAGATTGTTTTTGTGCAGGAAGATCCCCTTTCTGCACAAAAACAATCCACCTTACAACACAGGCACCCTTGCACCATGGTGCAAGGGTGCCTGCGTTGGCGCGTGGCAGTCAAAAGGGCACCAGAGCAGGGGAAAAGGCAGGAATGCACTGTATTGACTTAAATACAGCACATTCCTGCCCGTTCCCTGTCATGCAGTGCTGCGCAGCAAGGTGACTTGCTGTGCTGCACTGCGTGACTTGGCCATAAATAAGGCGCCGGGGGTGAATGTTACAGTTTAAGAAATCTATCATAAACCATCATTTATGTTGAGCCAACAACACAATTAACTTTTTGCGTTTACTGTTCACAGCCTGCCAAGATAACAAACAGCTCCAATGGGACTTACGCATGTCCTGGCTTCCACTTAACCTCGCCAGAAAATAGTTATGTTTTTTTCTGGCTACTGAAAATCCAGTTAAAACTTTTCTCTCTAGTGCCCCCACACACAAAGGCAAACACCAGGGTCCTCTGAACAGAAGTAGACTGACCCAAACAGTTTCAGCCCTTGGTCTTCCTCATATATCTCTAATTTATTGTAGGTGGTAATGTAACCGTATGTCATGACAGTAGGAAAAGTAAATATCATCCTCATTAGTTACGAGTTTTCAAATCCACAATACAAAAATTGGCCTGGCAGGTCACAGAGAAAGTGAAATTTCTTACTCCAAAATAATTGCTCTATATAATGTCCTAATATTCGAAAAACAAATGAGTTTTAATGCAGTCATAAAGGGTACGTGGTCTTTCCTGCAGTGTACTTGGATTTGTAGTACATTCCAAAACCTGAGAGACATATAGGATTTGGATCTACTTTCCTGCCTCCAGTGCAAATTTTCCCTCACATACAAAAGCCATTCCCCAAAAGGTGCTCCACGAGTAATGAACATAATATTTAAGCATATTCGGTCTTCCACTATCAGACAGAAGGTGTGTGATTGGGACACAGAAATGTGTTTCTGCTTTGGAAGGCTGGCTAATAATTTAAACCCAAGGTTTTGGACTACATGTAATTTAGAAAGAAACCACTTGGGTATCTATGAAATAAGCCTACTCACATAGCCCTGGCATGAATTAGGCATCAACCATGATGCAACAGAAGTGATCTGAGTTGAAGCTGATTGCGTTTCTCGGCAACTCGAGATTTCATTGAGAGTTCAAATTCTAATATTTTCCCCATGTCATTTATTTTTTTCTGGGTGTGAGGTCTGTCCACAAATGCCGATTACAGGTCCTCTGTCTTTAAATTTCTAGTTGATCCCACCTTCCAAAAGCACACCAGCTCTGCAATGTTTTTGACTACATTAAGTTGGAACTTCTTGCTTTCAACCAGGTCCAAACGTCCTTCAGACATCACATTAAACATTTATATTAGGGGCTAAGCTACTGACTTCTAGTAAAGTGTGAGAGCAGTCAGTGTAGGGCTGAATTTAAATTTACCCAACAGGGGGCTCAAATTAATGTATAAAATGCATTAAAATTATGGTGAGCCCTGTGGAGCTGCACCGTCTAGCCAAATGGCACTGGATAATAATAATCCCTAGACGAGCTATTCTAAATCAGCCCTCTGAAAAAGGACTTGAACCATCTGAGATCAACACCTTCCATCCCAACTATGACGTTAAACCCGTTGAGAAGGATGTAGTGGTTGATAGTCAAACACAGCCAATTGGTGCCATAGAACTACATGGGCTACGTGGCTCACATTGGCAAAGCATCCATTATGTGCAAACCTAATGATTCCATACCGTTCCTAGATAGAATTATTAATCCTGCAGGCTCGAGGATCTTGTTTTTATCAACATGAGTCTGTAATTGACTAGTGATTACTTTTACCAGCACTTTAATATTGATAGGCCCAAAGTCAGACGGCCAGTCGACCTGAGATACTATTTTAGAAACACTGCAATTAATTTAGAAAAGGAGCAAATGCCTCTAGAGATATTGCTAAAGTCCAACCTGCTGTTATACCATAACTATGGTCTGTGGGTTTCACTCTCCCCAATAACATACTCGCTGAAACAACAAGCCTTGGTAAAATCAAGACGTTTGAGTTTAATGTGCCAATACATGTTAGTACATGCAATAACGAATGCTGTTTACATATATTGCATGTTCAAATGGTGTTTAACACATGAAAGCCTGCTCATTTGGCTTCATTAATGTTGGGGGGAAAAATAGCAAAAAAAGATTGCTTTCAGCATATATTACATATAGGAGATAACGAACTTAATGCAACGAACAGCATGATGATTGAGTCTACTTTTAAGATGCAAAATAGTCCCCCATGCATTCCAACTGAAATTGAAAGCACATCCTGAAAGGTGGAATGATACACCAGATAGGAATCAGCATGAGGTGAAAGAGTGATACTCCTTGGGTGGTGCCACATCCCATTCTATGTATAGTATGAAAAGTTGCAATTTCAAACCAGCCCTATTAGGAAGCTGCCTATCTGTGTCCTAAACCCTGGGATGATGCGTTTGAGAGGACATCAAGAAAAAGCAATCACCCGAATCCCCTTCGTTATTTTTGCTGCATTGGGTGGGCAGAAAGAGTGAGCCAATTCTTCTGCACACGGTTTTGAAATTCTTACTTCTTTCTAACTGCTTATCTAACCACCTGTGGACACACATGACAGAGTACGAGTATTAGTTGAAATAAATGCCTTGAAAAAGTGGGTGAATTTGAAAACGTGTTGGATGTGCCATACATATAGAAGATGTTAACAATATTGACTAACAACTTCTTGTGTTCCCTGAACACCAGTTTTTTAAATGAAATGGACTGGCTTACAGTATTTATTTGCATTACACATGAACAATGAGCTATAGCGTACAAATATATTTGGGGGAGGTGCACATGAGAAATGTGTGTGCTTTATATGTATGGCAGTTGTGCTTGTTAATGAGGTCACAGGAATATTACTACTTAATTGGAAAGAACATTAGATATACCACCACACCCAACCCACCTGCCACTTTGTTACTGATTTGAACTTTAGAACTGTAGCCACTCATTGTCAAGTCAACACTGACATAGAACACTGTACGTCGACTTAATAATCAAATTGTTATTATAAAAGACACAGGGTGGATAAGCAGCATGTAAAAAAACGTCAAAGTATTAAAATGGTGGTGCATTCCTATATGATTTGGCTGCATAGTTTGATTTCTCAAACTCCTCATCTGCACAGTCCTCCGCATACAAAAACGTTAAGAGGAAGAGCACAACATCCATGGATGACCAATATGCAGTGTGTGATGTTATTGCTGAAACATAACTACTTTCTACAAGACCTTCCCGGAGTTCAAAATCAATCCTGTGCTCCAATTCCAGAGGGGGGTCTAGAAAGTCAGTAATGGGTGTCGGGAGGTTCTCTGCACCTTCAGTAAATCCAAACATAAAAGCATTTGGATCTTCCTGTTCTGATCGATTATTTGATGTATCAGGCGTCTGCAAAGTTGGTGCTACATCTGAGAATACTCGGTCAATACCCCTTCCCAAGCCAGTAGCTCCTTGTAAGTCAGAGTTTGCAGCAGGTTTGGTCAAGGGCTGCTTGGGTATGGTAGGTAACAAGGGCTGGCTTGGCGTGCCTCCACTGTCAGAGACTGTAGTGACTGTACGAGCTTCTTTATATGGTTTAGCATAGCATGGCTTCATAAACCTATACGGGATTGGATTTGCGGTATGATACAAGTGAATTTGAACAGGCGAAATGACAGTGTAGTTCTTCAATATCAAAGGCTCAAGTCTGTACGCTACAGGATCAGTAGGGTAAAAAATGTTGAACACGCGGTTACAAATTTTTTTGGGAAGAATATGCTCTTGACTGCCAAGATTTCCTGGTCTCATTCCCCGCAATGCTAAAAAGACAGCCAACGGTGATCCCAAGCAGAAGAAATGTTCAACCTTAAATTTTAAGTGATGAGTTTTGAACGTCGAATTAAGTCCAACCAATCTGTGCTGCAATTGTTTTATGTGCTCTTTGGTGGCGTAAAGCTCTTGAATCAGATTTCTTTCTTCGTCTGAGCCCCAGTTTTCTTCACTTCCACCCTCATCCATTAGAAGGAACTGCTCACACATTCTCACTGGGTTCCAACCAGTCATTATGTCATAAGAAATAACACATCCTAGTGAGTGTGACACAATGGAAACCTTGCCCCCTTTTTCACTGAAATCTGGATTCTGGGCGCAAAAGAGAGAGTAGAGACGATTAAGCTCCGACTGAAGACCTTTCACCAGTTCATCTCTATAGAGGGGGCTGGTGTAGTACATGATGTCCATCGCACTGCTATTCAGCAGGTTCCTGATGCGAGATAACCGTTGCGGTGTTATAGAGCTGACTGTATCTCCGTCCAGTGCCAGCTTTGTCCTCCACTCCACGGGCAGGAACTCAACGTGACTAGTTGTATTGTTGTAGAAATGTTTTTCCTCAATTTTCCTCGCCATGTCTCTCAGCATGCTTGTGTTTCTGATAATGCTCCCCTGGTCCATCTTTTGACCGATGCCATGCACCACAAAGACAATGTGAGTCGTCCGCGGCGGCTTATCTTCCAGGCTGGCTTCCTCCACGTATCCTCGGTGAAGTCTCGTGCCGCTAGTTGAAAAGCCCAACTTCTGCGTGACTTTCCTGGCAATTTTGGAGGTGGTAGCGTCGCTATAGAGGTATACCTCGTACACGTTGTGCCAGTCAATGTGGCTGCGATGCAGCGTCAATGTGTGGATCGGATATTTGCTGTCAGTGGCAGGGCTGAGCTTCTGCTCGAAGGTGTGCCATAGGTGCTGCCCCCTGAAAATTCTCAAGTGCTCCTGCTCGATCAGGTTACTCACATCCTGGGGCAGCGGCTGCCAAGTCCCATCCACGAACCACTGGCCTCGCATGATGGAGGTCTTTTCGCGCTCCTCCCAGTACAAGGGATAGCAGCCGCCCTGCGTCAAGTCCACCTCATACAGGCCGGCTCTCACAGGCACCGGCTCCACCGCCTCTCCAGGCAATGCGTCTGGGCCCAGCTTCTGACGCGTGTTCAAGAGGAGCCTGAAGTTAAGCTCGATGCGCAGGGAGTCGTAACCGATAAACGGCTTCCAAGTCTTGTTTTCTTGGTAGAACCACCGTACCTCTTCGGGGCCCAGGTCAGTCACTATCTGGTAAAGAAGCGAGGAGTTTTCCCCTTCCGAAAGGTTGCTGCTGCTTTCCGCCCCTGCTAGAGGCACAGGGGGGCCTGGTAAGTGGCTCGGCTGGACTGGTTGCGCGCCAGCCTCATAACTCCCCGATTGTCGCGGCTCAGACTTCGCGCGCTCTTTCACCGGCTTCCGCTGGTCGAATGCCACGACAGTCTCTCCTAGCTCTTCGTCGTCATCCTCCTCGTAGCCGGAGAAGTTGGATCTGTACTCCACGAGACTGTCAGTTTCAAAGGGTACCGAATACATGTCACTGTACCCCTCGGTGTCATCGCGCCCGCGGTGACTCATCCTTCTAGACGGATTCGGTGCCTGTGGACGGGGGCGGGGCCGGCGGGCAGGTGCCCCATGGGGTTCACCCACCTGTCTCCGGCCTTGAGGGCGAGGGGTTGCGGGCGCAGCCGTGGGTCAGCTGGCGGGTCGCCATGCTACCCCCATTGTCACGTACACAAAACCCCTGAAGGAAACAGCATAGGCTAAAAAGACACTGTCAACTGAGATAAATACATATATCGCAGTGCACCGTACGCAGCCACCTCATAGCAATACCACCTGTTTCAAAACTGCGAGACAGTTTATGATAGATTCTTTTATACAATTCAAAGTGCTCGTTGTTATTAATACGAAAATGGTCCAAAGGCTCATGGTTGGGCTACCTGAGCTAGGTTTGTTAACACTAAGGTCACTAGCTTTTTGGCCTGGTACTGTTTCCACTGGCTTTAGGTGAAATATGACGTCCAAGCTACACAGGTGTATGGGTATTAAGAATTGAACGCTGTTTCTTCAAGATTAACTGCCCTTTATCCAAAATGGGTGTTTGACCAAAATCCGACTTCTGTTTTCGGAAATTTACTTCACATCCAGAGACATCTTCTGGATTTTAAGGGTCCTGGGCCAAACGTATTTTGGGGGCTCCTGTGCGCATCAGCTTTGAATTTATGATCCATTTTCAGCTCTTTTGTGTACTCTTTGGCTAGATCACAAACAGTGCACAGACACGCTGGTTCAAATTTCAAATGTGCTTATAGTTAATATTCAGGAATAGTGGTGTATGCTTTCAATATTGTAACACAGTAGAAGCTCACTAATACTACTGCAAATAATCACAGTGACATCCTCCCATTTCTCATATAAGATCCTGTTTGGATCTAAACGAAACATTTTTTATGGAAGTTGCAAGAAACAAAAACACATTTGTTTGCAAAATGTCTGTAATAGATTCTCACACATCACCCACATCAAAAATAAATTAAAGGAAAACTGTGTTTAAAGCCACCTGTTTAAGAATTTTTATTCAAGGTCATCAAGGCAAGACTCTCTGCAGAACAGAGCTGTCTATATTAGGGCCCCGCTGAAAGGCTGGGGCCCTGGGCCAGAGCCCATTTTTCCCATACCTTAAAACGTCTCTGTTCGCATCAAGAACTTCATCTAAAAGATTGTGTTTCAGACTCATTAAGTCTAAGGGCCTGATTAAGAGTTTGACGGTGTTGCAGGGGGCCACCACGCCAGCGCCCCTCTGCAACAACATCAAACCACCAGTAGTCAGCCCGCCTGCCGTATTCTGACTAGAATACAGGTTGGGCGGTCCTGTGGCAGCAGCCCCGTGGCAGTGCCTTTCTAAGGCTCATGAAGAACCGTAGAAAGACACTGCTGTGGGAGCTCCACACAGCCCATTCCTGCACGCACCAAAATGCACAATGTTGTGCATTTCATTCCGTGCAGGAACAGAGGGTACATACAGACAGGGGGGCACACCATGTGCCTCCCTGCATGCATCCTCATGCTCAGAGGCAACAGGGGGCCCTACAGGCCCCCTTAGTTTCCTCGCCGCCACCCATGTCATGGTGGGCTTAGTGAGGAAGCTCTTATAATGCTTGATGGTGCCGCAGCAGCACCGTTAGCCTATTACAGCCTCACATCACTGCGTCACTGCTGCGGGATCAGGGATCTCCGGCAGCTGCAGCGGTCCTGTGGCAGTCCCACTGCCATAGTTGTAAAACAACAGGTGGGCCGCCTGTCTGGCGGTCCAGGGACTGCCACCATGGGTTCGGCAGTCCTTGGACCGCCAAACTCGTAATTAAGCCCTAAGTCATGAACGGCGAATCTAGCATCTTGGAGCAAGGCCTCCTCGGCCACTTTCATTGGCTTCCTGGGATTCATGGCTGTAATATGACATCTCTGGTATCCAAGGCTTAAAGTGACATGAAACCTGTGTGTGTGTGTATGTGTGTTTGTGTATGTGTATGTGTGTGTGGGAGGGATCTCTACAAGGCCCATGGGCTAAGAAGCGTGATAAGAAATCCTTTACAAAAGGCGTGGTCTATGTTAGGGCATGGCTTAAAACATGTAAACTGAAATCCTTTGCTTCCCATAGCATGCCACCCAACTAGTGTTTTGGTTTGTTTAAGTGAGCTTTCTGTTATTGCTTTCAGACATATAACATGAAGATGATATTTTATTTGTATGTTTAATGAACCAAGAATTAAGGTGCTCCTCACTGGATTTGGCCATTCAAACCAATTTTGAATAAATACCATTTCCCAATTAAGTGGGAAGCACATTAGGCTTTACCATAAAGACTGACAAGTGCTATAATCGATCCATGAAGGTTTATAAAAAAAGAAAATTAAAGGCATTTCAGAAAGCAAAAACAGTGGTTAAGAGTCAGTCAATTAATCAATTGAATGATGGTCAGAATAAAATGCAAGAAATGAAAAAACAGTTCAGCTCTTAAAGAAATTAATCAAAGTTAGGAATCAGAGGTCAGACCAGCACAGTGTTGCCTGCTAAAGATCAGGGTGAGTGAGTCCACAGCCCTCAGGATGTGCTCCCTTTTATAGGAAATTACTCAAAGAGAACCATACATTTTGTGTGAATGTGCAAAGTGCAGCGTCTTCCCCAGCCCGGGAGCATGCAAATGAATATGCCACACACAGAGATTTGTAACAGACGTCTTTATTCTTCCACATACAATCACGCTCTGCACACAATGCATCATAGTTTTCATAACCACACCTTAATACCTCCCAGCAGATTATGTTTATCCTGTTTAGAGTCCGCCCAGAACCACGAGGGCCCTGGTGCACATAATATCAAAGACAAAACATCTCCCCCTTTGTTAAATATAAAGTACAAACAACATAGGCATAATTTTTCCACAATGAGTCACCTAGGCACTCACACTGGTCTGCCAGATCGGGTAGTATGACGTAGTTGAGATGCATTTTGATTATGCAATGATAACATAGGCTCAGATGTGTAATCTGGACATTCAGGCAGGGTCGCCTCGCCCGTGATCTCAGGAGCTGACGAACATTGAGGTAGGTGTTTAAAGTGTGACGAGTCACTTGTCATGGATTTTCCGGGAAAATGCGCAGTCACTATGTGTCCTTTGCATGTTGCAACCCTCAAAGGGTCGACAGCAAATGAAGTGTCTGTTTTCCCTTTCTGTTTGACCAGTACCCAGTCCCCTTTATCGAAGACTGTTTCCAGGGCTTGTCGGCGTTGATTGGCATATGTTTTGATTTTGCACTTTTGAAAAGCGTCTGTGACACGAACCTTATCAGCATTCATCGATCGGTCCGATGTCCATTGTGGTTGTTTGGTTTCAATGGCTCTCCCAAATAGCAAGGTGCCAGGACTCTCACCAGTTGTGGAGTGAGAAGTTGATCGATAGGCACAAAGGGCTAGGCACATGGCTTGGTATAGATTGATTCCCTTCATCTATGCTCGCTGAATTACTCTCTTGATGGTGCCAATAAATCTGTCAACAACACCTTTGGCTTGGGCCAGAGAGGTGTAGTGTTTTGATGCTTGACATTGAGTCGAACAAGAAACTCCTTGAATTCTTTGCTATTGAAAGGCGGGCCATTATTATATTTGAGAATAGCGGGGATGCCCAATGCTGCAAATATGTCATCAAGCTGCTCGATGACTTTGTCATGGATTGTCGATGATAAGTCTTCCACCAAGGGAAAACGCATGAGATGATGTCCATTTCCTAGAGACCCAATTAAATCAACTACAACTCTCTTCAAGGCTGGTACAGGAAGGTCAGACAATGTCAATGGATTCTGCATCCCCTTGGGGGATAAACAGTTACAAAGATGGACCGCTTTTAGGTCTTTCTCAACTCGTTCATCTATGTGGGGGAACCACACTCAGTCTCTTAGGGCTCTTTTTGTGGCTGCAATGCCACGATGGCCTTCATGGACCAGCTCAATGACTTACGGTCTCAGGCTTCCAGATATGACGATTCTCGAGCCTCTCAGTATGATACCCTCTTGGGTGATGGTAGCTCATCCTGTACATTTTTTAATTCAATATCATCAGCAAAGGGTTGAATACTTTTCTTCCAAGATTACGTTGTACTGAGGACTTCGAGGACAAGAATATCCTTATCTTCGCTGGTAGCAGCAATAATCTATTCAATGGGGAGAGCTGCTGGCGTGCTGGACCTCACAATGAAGTTGAGATACTCTTCAGCCGCTTTGAATGTCGAACTGTGGCAATGTAGCAGCACTCATGAAAAGTAATCTGCAAGGTTTTGGTCTTTCCCTGGCTTGTGTACTATCACATAGTCGCACTCTTGCAGCTGCAACCCCCACCTCTTGATGCAAGGGGGCATCTTAGGTTTCATATTTCCAAAGATAGTGAGCAACACCTGGTGGTCTGTGATGATAGTGAAACGTTTCCCTTATAAAAGCACATGAAAATGTTCTCAGGCCCACACTACAGCCAATCTCTCCTTTCCTGGCTGAGAATAGGAACGTTCTGTTTCAGACAGGCTTCTATTGGAAAAGGCCATAATGTGTCTCTGGGAATTTGGATGGCCATTGTGTTGAGCAAGAATTGCCCTCAACCCCACTGGGCTCGCATCCACTGTGATCTCAGTATGTAACTTGGGGTCAAAATAGGCCATTTCAATTGCATTCTCAATTGCATTTTTTATTTCTTTGAAACTTTGGTTGCATTCAAGGGACCCCTGGAATGGGACATTCCGCTTTAAGTCTTTCAATGCGGCACTTACTGTAGATAAGTCACAAATGTACTTTGAGCAATAACTGGCCATGCCTAAGAAGGATTGCAGCATGGTTACATCTTGTGGAGGACTAGTAGTTGACTGTGCTTGCACCTTATCCCGGTCAGGAGTCATTCCCCCGTCAGTCAATATGTGCCCAAAGAATTTAAGTTTGGTTTTGTGAAAATCACACTTTGCTGCATTCAGAGTGAGACCTGCGTCAGCAAGTAATTGGCACTCTTGTGTGAAAGCCTTGTCATGCCCCTTTTGTGTTGTCCCAGGAGGCGCGTGTACTTAACTGGCAGCGGGTTTCCGCAGCGCGTGTCTCCCGCTCATCCATCTTGCACGCCAGCCAGCCTTTCCAGTGGGGGCCAGGTCTCGCTGCCCCAGACCGCACCGTGCTCCCCTGGGCGCGCAATGTCATCACAGCGCCAGGAGGCGCGTGTACTTAACTGGCAGCGGGTTCTCGCAGCACGGGACGCGCGCGGGCAAAGCCCGGGCCAAGGGCGGGCCCGTCCTTGCCCGTCATTGCCAGAAAGAGGCAGGGCAGGGCCACTCCCCCATATATTTTGTCTCGGGACGTAGCAGCGGCATCAGCAAGGTACTGTTATCCCCGCTTTGGCTATTTGCTCTTGGTAGTTAAAACCACTACATTGCGATATTTTTATCAGGAGGACTTATCTGGCCGAAACGGCAGTGACTCAAGTAGTTGGCCAACTCCTTAGTGGTTATTTGCTGCTCGGTGTTGTCCTGTCGCTCTGTCTGATTGGAGTGTTTGATGTACTTTAATTATAGAAGTTACTGTATGTATTTTTGCTACTGTGATCTTGTTCACTGTATTAGAGTATTATGGGAAAAAGAAAGGCTGCGGACGTCTTGGGGGAGGAACAGCGGGAAGGGTAAGAAGGCCAAAGGTCATCTAAACATCTAGTGCATAAAGGCAGAAACTGTGTTATGAGTCGTATTGACAACTTAATCAGTGACTGCGAGGAGATTTTAGCAGCTCCCCTGGGCACAGATTGTGGCACGTCCGATGTGCTCCATACCCCCTGCCCCATATCTCCAAGGGTAGTTGTATCTATCCCTGACATGTTTAAGAGATCATCACAGAAAGAGCCTTTATCGTCTAACCTAGTAGGTTCCTCACATATAGGGAGGACTCCCCCCGCACACCCAAGCTCCCATACAGACAATGCAAACCAATTTGATCCTGTAATAGAGTGCACTAATAGATTTGCCCCCTTGATGAATCTTAATGAGGAAACCTTGGATTGTCAGCGAAAAGAAGAAATGGGGTTAGCAGATATCACACAAGTTGTAGCTCCTCTCTGTTTGTTTAAGAGTCCGTGTTCGGATCAATTTACTAGCCAGATAGTGGAACTTAAGGCCCAGACGAGCAGACTCGCAGAGGAAGTTAGTTTATTGAAGGGTATGATTGAAATGTTATCTGACTCATTGAAATCGATCACTCAAAACATATCCCCAGCCAATGATAGACTGACCATGCCACAGCAACCAAAAATGAGAGAACCAAATATTGCTTGTACAGAAAGAACAAATAGAGATCTAGATATCATCCCAGCAGATCATCACACAGTTCGTAACAAACGATCCCATATAGGCCAGGCAAAAACATATCCTCTAGCTTACAATGTCCAAGATAGGCAGCGTGGTCCCCGACTGCAGTGCAAGGGACCCGGAAGCGAATCCCGCACACTTCCTAAATCTAATCAATATATTGGGTCATCTTCAACAGATGGCATGAGCAGTATCGAGAAGCCATTGGTCCGTACTTCAAAACGCCAAATTTGTCTGACCAATGTACCTAAACAAACCCCAAGTTTAATCAATGAAGATGAACAATCCCTGATTAATAAAAGTATTCAATGGCTAAGACATGTGCGAAAGTGCAGATCGGTTGTTAGGGAAGATATACTCTCTGCCAAAAGGCACACATGTATAGGTTCTAGCACCGATCTTGTGTGCCTTACATTGGCGTCCGTTGATCTGGTAGATAATTTAGTGGCTTTCGACATAAGGACATGTCACCTGATTACAACCAACATCAGGATAAAATACAACCCCCCAGTCTTATATAATAACTATAATTCCAGCAAACCAGTGTTAGTTTGCAATGAGGATTCCTCTCTACAAAACATTGACTGATGTTTAAGGAACATCCCTCCCCATCCTGTCGAAAGGAGGATGCTTACCAAGGGGTTGGTGTCAATAGTCGACCAAGGGCTTCTACTATTTGTGGCATTGATGGGCCGGGTTTAGTGGATGGGACGGCTAGGCCTAATTATAATACCCTGGCCGCCCCAACTAGCCCCCTTGTCCATCAAAATCCCGCCCAGCAGGCATATGCAACGGGAAAAGGTATTTTGGCCGATACCTGCATTCTTTCCAACTCACAGGTTGTGACACGGTTGGCATATGCCTCCTGGAGCATAGCGGGATTGCATTCTAAAATATCATCCACGGACTGGTCAGCATTCATTGAGGAACAGGATATATGGGCATTTCAAGAAACTTGGTCACTCAACCCAATTTATCGCCCAGGTTATCTTAATTTTTTTAAACCGGCAATTGGTGGGCAGAAAGGTAGACTTTCCGGAGGGCTTACCATATGGGTCAGGCAGTGTTAGCGATATAAGATTTAGGAAGTTCCGATTGACACCCCTGATATCTTGGCTATACTTTTACGATTAAAACATCCTCCCCACGTACTATTGATCAATGTGTACACAAGAGGTCTTGTGGGAGGTAGATCATCCTCTACAATCTCCTTACTTGATAGCTTCCTAGACAACAACCGAGGCACAAGTAATTTGGTGATAGTCGGTGATTTTAACTGCACATTTGAGCCTCTTGACCAAGAGGATGGTAACCTTAGTGATGAAGAAGATGCTCAATGGAGCATCCCTTCTCTAGAACTGCCACCGATAAGGAAATGGACAGAGGCTGCGCTCCAACTAAAAGTTTTATGTTTGGAGAGGGGCATCAAGGCGGTGAACGGGAGGACCCACTCAGATGGACTGGGTTCCCATACATATTGTAATGGCCTGAGAAGTAGCCTTATTGACTACATTTTTATCAATCTTGAGCAATGGTCTTCTCTTATTGATATGGAGGTTTGTGAGAGAACGAAAGTGACCATAATCCACTCCTGTTAAAGATGCAGGTACCAGGTCTTGCACTAATCGAGAGGGTGACCGCGGATGCTATTATATGTAATGATATGAGGAGGGTTAAATGGGCCAGGATCATTGATAATGAAAGCTCACTAGTGCAAATGAAGGCAGTTGTGGCGAGTACACTAACAGTCCTTCAAAATACCACCACACAGGGTGAAATAAATGCTAACATTACACAAGCCCACGACAACATGTTTGATAAAATCAAATCCTTTTTTGTCAAAGCCCATAAACCAAACGGAAGGGTCACCCCAAAGCACGGAAACTGGTACAACAAGGCATGTAAAGAAGCCTACAAGCCGTTGTCCCTAGCCATTAAATCTAAAGATATGGGCAATATAAAAAATGCTCGAAAGTTGTATAAATCCATCCAACTTATAGCCAAGAAGGAATGGGATGAACAAAGATGGCAAGATCTCCTCCTGGCTAGTAAGGAAAAAATATGCAACAATTCTGGCAGTTAGTTAAATGGGGTAGAGGTGAGATAGGGCAAAATCCCCAAAACCATGTAGGACCTGATCAATGGGTCTCCTTCTTTGAGGCACAATTCGCAGTTAAAGGCGGTAGCGAAGTCCAGCTACAAATACCCATGCCCAACTCGGCTGTTTTTTGACAGATGTGAGGTGGAAGCTGCCTTGAATGCGGTACCAAGGGGAAGGGCCCCCGGCCCCGACTGCATCCCTGCAGATCTGTTTTTATATGATAAAGATAACTGGTTAAAGATCCAGATGCTAGCAAATGTGATATCCAGTGGAGCCCCAATTCCTGAATCCTGGTGTGGTGCCGAAATCCTACCCATTTACAAAAAGGGGGATCGATCCTGCCCCAGCAACTATAGACCAATTAGTCTAATCGATTCAATCCAAAAGATTATGGCTAGGTTAGTGCTGAGCAGAATACAGACCTGGATCACAGATTGCGACATACTATCGCCCTTGCAGGCAGGACTTCGTGCACATGTAAGCACAATTGACCAGGTTTTTAGGTTTATTTTAATCTATTGGCGTGTTGTAATAATTGCAGGAGGTACCATTTATGCTGCTTTTATCGACCTCAAATCTGCATTTGACATGGTTCCCCGCAAAAAGCTATGGGCTGTCTTAAAAGATCTAGGGATGCCTCCTGAGCTATTAACACTTGTAGTGAAACTGCATGAGTCTAATTTTGTACAGGTTCGCTGGGGCTGACAGGGAAACATTACCACCTGATTCCCAGTACAAAAGGGGTCTGTCAAGGGTGTGTCTTGGCTCTGACCCTATTCTCGTTATTTATAAATGGGGTCGTCAATTACTTTTCCACACACCCTACAGACGCTCCTTCTCTTGCAGGTATGAAGGTACCGATACTTATGTTCGCTGACGACACCCTTATCATATCAAAAACTAAAGCAGGGCTGCAGAGTGGGCTGAAATGTTTCGAGGATTTTTGTGGAGACCATAAATTGGTAGTAAATGTGAATAAAACTAAATTCATGGTTCTCCACAAACATAAAGCAGTCAAAGGTAGGGTCGTTTTGAACAAAGTGCAACTAGACCAAACTGATGTTTTACATATCTTGGGATTACCCTGGGCAGAAAGCTAAATTGGAAGCCCCAGATCGACCTTATGGCCCTTAAGCACTCTCAACTGGCAGGAGCATTAATAAAAGAACAGAGGCTCTCTCAAACTAAGCCAGTAGGCCCAGTACTAAAGATTTATAACACCAAGGTCAGGGCCTCCATCTTATATGGAGCTGAGCTTTGGGGTTTTGACAATCTGTTACCATTAGTTCTAGCACAGAATAAATTTGTGAGAGCCCTGACTGGACTCCCGCAATCCACCCCACTTAAGCCCCTTTATCTCGATTTGGGATGTAGCACTTTGGAGGAGGCAGCAAGATTTAGACCATTAGCTTTTTGGAGAAGATTATGGTCAACTCCGGAGTTGTTACATTATGCTAACGCACTAAAAGACGTTAGAGATGCTGATACATCTTGCAAGATCTCCTGGATACGAAAGATAAAGTGTACATTGGTGAACATGGGCATGAGCCATCTCTGGGAGGACCCAGCTGGTAGTCTGTTTCCCTCAAAAAAAGATTTTAAGGAGACTTATTGGTCTATGGTCAAAGCAAATAGCACACGATCCATTAAGAACACCTCACTGACCGGTATTTTTTTAGAGCATAAGTCAGATTCTGTGTATGAAAACTATTGGGATTTTATATCCAAAACCAGTGACAGGAGACTTTTTCATCAATTCCGGGTAGGCACACTACAGGTTAAATTCTTTACCCAAAAGTGGCTTAATACTTCGGACAGTAAATGTTTATTTTGTCCCAAGCAGGATGAGACAGTTCCTCACATTCTATTTGTATGCCCTGCTTACAAGTCTCCCCGGGACAAATGGATAAAATCAATTTGCACTAATATGGGTACCAGGTCATGTGCTATAGCTCTTCGAATATTGAAGACCAATACTCAAGAGACCATTGTGATAGCTATCGCTAAATTTTTAGGCTGGATGTGGAGCATTCGTTCCAACCTCATGAAGAAGCAGGTGATAATGACTGGTTGTAATGCTTAGGTAGAAGCATGGCCACTGTTTTTGCACTTTAAAGCTTGATGTTTTTAGCGGGATCTTGTTTTTAGCTATTGTAAAAACACTTCCTTCACAAGAATGTTTTTAGTATCATGATGAAATGAAAGTTAAATGTATTTGAGTGGCTGTCAGGTACAAAAGCAAGATTGATGGTTTTTAATTGTTTTTATAACTGTCTTTAGTATTTTTAATACGATTGGTTTTTAAGTCTTCTTAATTTTGCACTGAAAACATCCCGAATCATACTGCTCAGTGCCTAAATGTAGTTGTTGTATCACTGCTCATTGTATATAACTATGTTTCTATTTTATAGTTTTATTAAGATATTGTAAACATTGTGTGTGTCTTTTGTGATCAGTACGATCGAAATAAAGACTAAATTGAATTGAATTAAAAAGTTGTCCCAAATACCAGTATGCCATCACTGTACTCAGTCTTTTGTATCTGAACAAACCCACAATCGAAAAAGTAGTAATGTACCTACAGTACTCTTCCAGCTCAAGTTGATGGTAACCTTTGTTCAGGTCAAAATGGGAGAAGACCTTTGACTCTGTAATGCTTTAGAAGCAGCCCATATGTATAACTTCATGTTTGATGGAGTAAGGCATGGTACAGGAGATAGGCTGTTGAACGTTTCTACTGGCATGATGTTAATCGATGCACCACTGTAAATAATCAAGGTTATGGGGCGACAATTAAGGTTATGGGACAACCATTCACCTGTAATGTAATTTTAGGAGTGTCCAATCAAATTTTGTTGCTTCATTTGGTTATTCTTCTTTGACTTTTGATCTTCTTTGCAAGGAGCTAATCCTACAAGTTCATGTTGTTCCTTAGTTGATATCATGAACTCACATACATCTTCTTCGCTAGCGCTTGGTAATGACTTTGAAGAGCCTTTATATGATGAACTTGACGATGATCGACTGTGCTTGGTTTCTACTTGTCATAACTGATGTTACCTTTTGAACTTGTGGGCATGGCGAGAATGCTTCTGGAACCTTCCGGCGTCCATTTTCTCTTCTTGCTGTGACGCACTTGGTTTCTCTTTTGCTTTGCAGACTGTTATGAAGTGGTTTTCTCTCCCTCAGCCTTTGCATGTCTGTTCTATGGCTGGACATTTACCTTAACGGGGAAATGAAAACTTCATTGAAAGCATACCTGTTTCTTCTTCTGGGACATCGACTTGTGTTTATCTATTTTGTGCTTATCTGGCATTCAGGATCAACGCTGATTCATTATGTGTTGTTCCTGTTTCCATATAAGCAGCTTTTCAATCTTCTCATTCTTCTGCCCTTGCAGCCATTAGCATTTTCTCTAAGCTGAGTGTCTCTCTCAACATGCTGTTTCTCTCCACATGCTTGTTCTGAAGTAATCTGAAAGACAGCCATCAATGACTGAGGTGTATGGCTTCTTTATCATTAAAGTCACAGAACTTACAGTGTTTGAGAAGTGCATCAGTTCTCTCAACAAACTCATCCATTCACCAGTCTGTTGTCGTGCTTGGTTGAAGATGTACCTTTCATAGTGGACATTCGGCATCAGATTAATCTTGGCTTCCAAAGATTCTTTTATCTTTTGGTATGATATTGCATCAGCTTGGAAGTCTTGCTTTAGCACTTATTTTACTCCATCACTGCCATGTTTTTTCAAATATGTTAATATTTCTTATCGTCTTCTTCTTGCACATCTATAAAATCATCAAAAGTTTCAATCCATGCAGCCCACCTGGCACCGATGTTCTGTTTCTTCGCTATGTCAAACGATGGTGGTGGATTCCATAATGTAGCCACAACTTACTTTGCGCTCCCTTCTGTCGCAATTGAGAGCACATGTTGTTCAAGCAGCGTTCATCATGCAAAGCAGAACCGGCAACCTCTCCCCGCAACCCCCCCGTTGCTTGGGCCTGATCGTCTCTTCCAATTTTGAGGTCGTATAGCACTTTACTTGCTTGTGCCGGTCAGTACAGTTCTGTTTTTTTACCTGCTTGTCACTGCCTTTAGCATTTGCTTCGTATGGATGGTGGCTCTGTGTTATGGCAGGGCACAGTGTCTCTTCTTTCAGTCTTACCAGCGGGTTCTGGTGGGCTTTATAAATGTGCTCCTCTACAGGGCTTTCAGCTTCTTCAATGGCTGTGTATGGACTGTATCAGGGCTTTGACTCCACATACAGCAACCACAGACCACTTTGCATCGATTTTGGCCGCATGTGGCATGCACAAGCAATTTGCTGTACCTTTGTAAACTCTCAGGGAGAGCAGACTTGTTTCTTCAGAACACGCATTCCATCCTCGTCGCCAGTTGTAGCGTCTTTCCCAGCCCGGGAGCATGCAAATCAATATGCCACACACGGAGCTTTGTAGCAGACGTCTTTACTCTTGCACATATGATCAGTCTCTACATGCAATGCATCAAAGCTTTGAAAACCACACCTTACCACCTCCCAGCAGATTGTGTATTTCTGTTTAGAGTACGCTCAGAGCCACGAGGGTCCTAGCATGCATAATAGCAAAAACACTACACAAAGGTCACAAAATTCCATCCAGTCATATTGAAGAAACAACGAAAGAGTATTAAGTCACTTTATTTAGCGCAATCCCACAGAGTCACATAAAACAGTTTTTATCTGTGGTGCCCTTCAGACATCCAATGAGTGGTACATGATTCATTACACAAGTTGAGGAAACAGAATCACACAATACAGAGTCACACCAATAGATGAGGCCTCTGGGAAATTAATTTCACTAACACAGCATTCTATGAAGCTTGGAAATAAAACATCATGTGCTTGAGAAAGAAATATCATGTTTAAAAACAGTATTTACAGAATAGTTAATTGTGTGCTGAGTGTACAGTGAGGAAAAGGACAGAGAGATGACAGAGTGCTGAAAAAGATGGTTGCAAGCAACAACGACCATTTTGAATTTGAGGCCTTGAGGCCTACATTTGGTAGATGTTAACATGAGCACAGTTTTCTCGACAACATGTTTTAATTTTAACTACATGTCAATCACATTTTGTTAATACAGTTATATATTTTGCTTAAAAATCCTGTTATCAAACTCAACAGACATAGGTCTAAATCAAGCAGCACTATTTGCCTTGCCAATACTTTTTAGCTGAATAAGATAAATGAGTAACAATGAATTTTCTGTGAATAATTAGAATTGAAAATGTTTCAATTGTGACTATATGAGACTGTGACTAGAACATTACTGAGGTCTATGGAAGGGGTAGTGGTCCTAGGAGTCTCAATCACTGCTGTTCACACCACTGTCTTCTGCAGCCGCTCTGTGTTCCTCACTTACGCCCTTTTCCTCCCAACATCATTATGGAATCCTCCTTCTGCATACCTCACATCTCTACTCTTTCCTCTTCGGCACCCTCTCCTCCATGTACTTCCTTGCATCTCCTTCACTTCACCATCCTCCACAAGCACTCCTAGTCACCCGTAAGCATTGCCCTTTCATTTACACTTCAATAGCTGTGTATCTCCTCTCACTGTCGCATAGAACCAGAATTAAAATTGGCAGTCATGATCATTGCTCTGTGTGCTCTGTTGAGAGGCAAGTGGTGGGATGGGCATGTATTCTTAACACTTTCATGATCCTCTGACAAGCACTGTCAGAAACATTTGCTTCCTTTAGCCTGAACTACAGAGCCCTCAATAATTCCCCATCATAAACACCCACAACCTGTGCTCTCACAGACACTGAAAGGCATCTCAGTTTACAGTACACTCAGTACAAGAGTAGTATGCCACCCAAAAAAGCTACATATAACCAACATCTTGAAAAAATGAACACGCTTAGACCGTGCAAGATTCTGTACAAAAAAAACCAACTAGAGTCTATACAAGTGAAGATGTCAAATCATCTTTTCCTTCTCTCCTGCAATGCCTCCCCGTCTCAAGTGGGGCTTGAATTCGTCCTCATCAAACAAGAAATTGATAGAAAACGAGCTTTAACATAAAATATGCTTTAAACTAAAAATGGCAAAGGGAGGGAAGGTTAGATCATACCCTTTGGTCTGAAATATCTGGCCCGGATAGACTGTCAACATTAAGAGCCTTTTTACAACAGTGTTGACAAAATCTTCAAATCATGAATCTTTGGAATTCTCTGGTGTCACTGGGTGAATTTAAGAAGCACACCTATCTTTGCATTTGTAAGTTTTCCCTGACAAGAAAAGGACACTCTGCCAAAATGCTCGCACATTGTTAGTGATCTCCTATTGCAGGCTATTTTGCCAGCCATTCCTGGACTGCAGTTTTTTAAAGTTTTTAATGTCAAAATTCATGGTCTACTGCTACGGCGAATTACCCACCTTAGCCTTTGTCCCAAAATGGTCCTTCAAAAGCAGTGACAAAACCTGCAGATGGTGCAAAGATCCATTCTCTGTGTTATTTGCTTCTGTCTTGTTCTTCTAGATGAAGAAAGACATCTTCTGCTGCAAACTTTTATTCAAATTTGGAGTGCGTACTTGCAGACATGCAGTTATAGAGTGTTGTTTTCAGGGACATAAACCCATTTTAACGGCAAAAACATTTTCATTTCTTAATGAAGCATAAGGAAAACCCTTGCATTCATAATATAAATGAATTGAAAATGATTTTTTCATCCTGTACCATAGTAATTTCCGGATTTCGGGCCGGATTTAGTATAGAGACGGCTCTGCTTGAGGTGGCAGAGCCAGTAAGAATGTCTGCGGACACAGGAGATGCAGCCATGCTGGTGCTCTTGGATTTGTCTGCAGCCTTCGACACGGTGGATCATCAAATTCTACTAGCCAGACTCAAATGGGCAGGACTGGGAGGGACGGCTCTCTCTTGGCTGCAGTCCTATCTCAGCAACCGCACACAAAGGGTCTCTCTCCAACCCTTTAAGTCTGAAGCCAAACCTCTATGGTGTGGAGTACCGCAGGGATCGGCTTTGAGCCCTCTACTTTTCTATCTGGCTCCCCTTTTCTCACTCATTGCCAAATGGGAAGTAAAGGTGACATCTTACGCAGATGACACCCAGCTGGTGTTCTCCTTCAAGGATCACTCTGTGGATTCCTTCTCAAGATTTAAGGGATGTATGAAGGACATTTCCAGTTGGATGAATAACAATAAACTAAAGCTTAAT
Source organism: Calotriton arnoldi (assembly GCA_963921515.1). Taxonomy (NCBI): domain Eukaryota; kingdom Metazoa; phylum Chordata; class Amphibia; order Caudata; family Salamandridae; genus Calotriton; species Calotriton arnoldi. The sequence goes on along the minus strand of CAWUFW010001960.1, from coordinate 844,756 downwards.
GCGGAGAAAACCGAAGTCTTGTTTTTTAGCAAGACATCTCCCCCGTCGGCCAGACTGTGGTGGCCGGATGAAATGGGACCTCCACCTAATCCCTTATCCACGGCAAAAAACCTGGGCGTAAAATGGGACACGGATCTCACATTCACTACCCAAATACGCCACATATCATCCTCATGCTTTGGTAAACTGAGAAGCTTGAGGAAAACCCTTGCATTCATAATATAAATGAATTGAGAATGATTTTTTCATCCTGTACCATAGTAATTTCCGGATTTCGGGCCGGATTTAGTATAGAGACGGCTCTGCTTGAGGTGGCAGAGCCAGTAAGAATGTCTGCGGACACAGGAGATGCAGCCATGCTGGTGCTCTTGGATTTGTCTGCAGCCTTCGACACGGTGGATCATCAAATTCTACTAGCCAGACTCAAATGGGCAGGACTGGGAGGGACGGCTCTCTCTTGGCTGCAGTCCTATCTCAGCAACCGCACACAAAGGGTCTCTCTCCAACCCTTTAAGTCTGAAGCCAAACCTCTATGGTGTGGAGTACCGCAGGGATCGGCTTTGAGCCCTCTACTTTTCTATCTGGCTCCCTTTTCTCACTCATTGCCAAATGGGAAGTAAAGGTGACATCTTACGCAGATGACACCCAGCTGGTGTTCTCCTTCAAGGATCACTCTGTGGATTCCTTCTCAAGATTTAAGGGATGTATGAAGGACATTTCCAGTTGGATGAATAACAATAAACTAAAGCTTAATGCGGAGAAAACCGAAGTCTTGTTTTTTAGCAAGACATCTCCCCGTCGGCCAGACTGTGGTGGCCGGATGAAATGGGACCTCCACCTAATCCCTTATCCACGGCAAAAAACCTGGGCGTAAAATGGGACACGGATCTCACATTCACTACCCAAATACGCCACATATCATCCTCATGCTTTGGTAAACTGAGAAGCTTGAGGAAAACCCTTGCATTCATAATATAAATGAATTGAGAATGATTTTTTCATCCTGTACCATAGTAATTTCCGGATTTCGGGCCGGATTTAGTATAGAGACGGCTCTGCTTGAGGTGGCAGAGCCAGTAAGAATGTCTGTGGACACAGGAGATGCAGCCATGCTGGTGCTCTTGGATTTGTCTGCAGCCTTCGACACGGTGGATCATCAAATTCTACTAGCCAGACTCAAATGGGCAGGACTGGGAGGGACGGCTCTCTCTTGGCTGCAGTCCTATCTCAGCAACCGCACACAAAGGGTCTCTCTCCAACCCTTTAAGTCTGAAGCCAAACCTCTATGGTGTGGAGTACCGCAGGGATCGGCTTTGAGCCCTCTACTTTTCTATCTGGCTCCCCTTTTCTCACTCATTGCCAAATGGGAAGTAAAGGTGACATCTTACGCAGATGACACCAAGCTGGTGTTCTCCTTCAAGGATCACTCTGTGGATTCCTTCTCAAGATTTAAGGGATGTATGAAGGACATTTCCAGTTGGATGAATAACAATAAACTAAAGCTTAATGCGGAGAAAACCGAAGTCTTGTTTTTTAGCAAGACAACTCCCCCGTCGGCCAGACTGTGGTGGCCGGATGAAATGGGACCTCCACCTAATCCCTTATCCACGGCAAAAAACCTGGGCGTAAAATGGGACACGGATCTCACATTCACTACCCAAATACGCCACATATCATCCTCATGCTTTGGTAAACTGAGAAGCTTGAGGAAATTCCTATACTTACTACCGGAGAACTGCCGCCGAATCATTGTACATGCCTCAGTGACATCAAGGCTGGATTATGCAAATAGTCTCTACTTGGGACTGCCTGCCTATCTGATCAAGAGACTACAGATGGTGCAAAATGTGTCTGCGAGATTAATCAGAAGAGTACCATTTCGACACCATATCTCTCCGCACCTAAGGCAGCTCCATTGGCTACCTGTAGCGAAACAAATAGAATTTAAGGCTCTGACTGTAGCCTTCCGAGCTCTCAGAGGAAACTGTCCTAGTTACCTTAAGCAACAGATATGCCTCTACCAACAAAAATGATCATTAAGATCAAACTCCCAGAATCTGCTTTGTGTGCCCCGATACGCTAAGGCTCGCATCGGAGGCAGAGCATTCACGGTGGTTATGACCAGACTATGGAACTCTCTACCTATCAAACTACGCCTGATTCAATCCGAAATGGAGTTCAGAAAAGCTTTGAAGACTGGGCTATTTAGCCAGAGCTAGACCCTAGCAACCCCTCTCTTCTGCTTCCCCTGCTATAGCGCCGGGTCACCTCTGTTTGAGGTAGCTGTCGCGATTTATAAACTAAATAAATTAAATTAAATTAATTAATATTATAGTATTATTATAGTATAGTAATATTTGTTGTAAATAGTAATTTTATGAAATGCGTTATATATATATATATATATATATATATATATATATATATATATATCTATATATATATTCACTGAAAAAAACACAGGTTTCTGGGACGTTATAGTTAGAAATTAGCATTTAAAAAACCTTTGAAATTCACTGAAAAAACCATAGGTTTCAGGGACGTTATAGTTAGAAATTAGCATTTAAAAAACCTTAGAAATTCACTGAAACAACCACAGGTTTCAGGGACGTTATAGTTAGTTGGACATTTCACTCGTACAAAACCAGAGACATTCGGCCGTTATAGTTAGTTCAGCTAACTATAACTCGCGCCCATAATGCACTGCTGATGACGTCACATATTACATCATTCATGACATGGTCAGTGACATCACTGATGACATCACTGATGACATCTCAAATGACATCACTGATGACATCATCCAGTGACTGTGTGTTTCTGTAAAGTTTAAATATGTTTTATATATATATATAGCTTGAAAGTTAAAACCAGAATTTTCCCTCTGGAACTCCTTTTGCACACTTGGTCATTTACTCCTCACTCATGCCAATCACCATCTGATGCATCAATGTTCCCCCAAGATTAAACTAAGCAACTCTAATAAGAGTATAAAAGCACTATTGTGCGTATTTAAGAGATCAGAAACTCAAATCGGTAAAAATGTATAATACAAATACATATCATCACAAATAATTAAGCATCACAAATAATTAGACATCACAAATAATTAGACATTTTGAATATCAACAAAACCAATCATGTATACAAATACACACAAATTCTTAAAAACCATTAAAAACCTAGATTCTCCTATACATATCAATTGCAAAATAAACCACCCCACTGGACAGGAAACTACCAGACAATATAATTTGTCTTGCAACTGTTAATTTGAACACTAATGTAAACAGCACCCAGCAGGGGAAGAAATTCCCTGTCTTTTTCGTTCTTGCTGTCTCTTTTCAAATTTAACATAAATTTGCGGCGTCGACGCATTTCGGTGAAGTTGTCTGAATGTAACCACCTTCCTCAGGACTAACAGTTATCTTCCCTTATCCAAGTTACACATTGATAAAGATAAAAACCTATCATGAAAAAAATATATAAAATAAATATATGATCAATTAAAAGCAATTTCATTGTGTTACATGACATTGTTAAAAAATCATTTCTATTTCTCGATTTCATCACACCTAGGGGCCGATTCCGATCTCGGCTGGTAGGGCTCCGAATCGGATTCGGCTTAACCGGATCCGATTCGGAGCCCTATTTCCCGACTGATTCGTACGCGCGTCCGGGCGAGCGAGTACGATGCGAAATCGCCGACCGACTCGTCCGGGCATCCCGACCGCTCCGACCGACTCGTTCCCGGGTCTAACCGCACCGACCGACTCGCTCGGACTCGACTCGCACCGCGCAATGGAGACGTTCCCCGGCCGGGTAAGTACGATGCGCGCCGCGAGCAGTCCGACCGACACGCGCCGTCCGGCTCGAAAGAGCAGTCGGAGCCGTACTTTGGGGGTCCGTGTCGGACCCCCCTGTATGCGTAGCCACGTAAGTCGCACACAGGGGGGACCCATGGGTCCCCCCTACCTGTGCGTGTACGGCATGAGTCGCTTCGCCGCGTACACGCTGTAGGGGGCGCCCTTGTTCGCCTCGCACCCATTGAGTCAATGGGAGCCCGCGTACGCGTTGTACGACCGGCTCCCATTGACTTCAATGGGAGTCCGACCGACTCGAGTCCGATGGCATACGTGCGCATCGTACTCGTTCGGTCGGGCTGCACGGGTCCGAATCGGTCGGAAATCTCTCCGGGTCCGGCTCGGTCGGAGAGATTTCCGGCCTGAATTGGAATCGGCCCCATAGTATCTATGAGGAATTTACACACTATCTTATTCATTATTTGAGCTCTATATACACATCCCACAGTGCTATATGAAAAGTATACATCAGTAATTATTTCAACTTTACAACAATAATTCAGTTTGTAATCCTGTAAATACACACTTGTTTGAGGCTTTCTAAAAATCAAGAGGACCCCCAAAGAAACCATCAGGAATTAGACCATGTATTCATTCTCTCATCATGCACAATCTCATCCAGTTCCCTATTCGTTCTTAGCTAAACATTTTTGGAAATGCATAACTACACTCGCCGGTGCCGCAGCACTCGGGAAGGAAAAGCTTCTCTGTACAATTTTGAGATACACACTTCAGTAATGTGGATCCGGATTCTATAAACATAGATAAAAACACGGCATAATTGTTCAATGTTCTGTTCTATAATAGTGGGAAAATCTCGCACTTTTTATTATTCATAAATAGATACCTTTATTTTATCCTTAGTCTCCTATTTTCTTTATCCCTTCGTGCCTGTTATTCTTTGTTTTTATTAGATATAGCGAATAGTGCGATTGTTGTGCACACAGCTTCGATTAAAAACACCCCCTGTATCGAGGTGAAAAAAAGCAATACAACGTTTTTGTACCAAATGGTCTATCTTTCTGTAACATATATTTCAACATGGTTCTGTTCTTGTCCATTCCCTTATTAAGTATTTATTACGATAACACTATACTTCTCTTTATTTTAGATACGTTTGAAGTTAATAACATCTCGTGTTCACATGGTAATAGTTTCATTTAGTTAAACAGGGAAATGTTTCAATTTAATAAAACCCCTCTGCCCCTACCGCTATGTCATGAACCGACAGTAAGTATGTTTCTCACCTTCTATATAGGCGAGTGAGAAAAATCTTCCAACCTGACTCCTGGAGCGCGTCAATATGTAAGTCTGTAAAGAGATGTGTGACAACATGGTAAAAAAGCGGAGTTATATATATCTCGCCGCCTTTCCCTAAGAGCATAACCATGTGGCCCTAGATCACGTCTTAATTTTGAATTTTAAATGCCTATCTACTATATTAAAATAATGTGTCTCATTCTGATATTTCACCAGTAGTTCAGTTTAGTGATGGCAAAACCGCTTAAACTTATTTAGGATTAAAGAAGCATTGTCTCACATTTTAAAACCTAACCTGTAGGTCTGATTAGTGATAGCAACCCACTCCATTTGTCAAATCTCCTTACCTTGATAAATCCTTTTCCTGCTTACTCCAGGGTCTCTCCTTGGTCACGTTTCACAAATAAATGAAACTGGCCTTGGATTCTGTTGCTTATATAGCGTACTGACCATACTCCATCTAACATTACTTGCACCTGTGATCCGGCGCCTGATGATGACAACTAAGACTCTGTTACTAGAGCTGCCATCTTAGAATGGCTGGTGAGTGCAATATCCCATATGTCTTATCTATTTAGGACCACTATTTCGACTCTACGTAAGTGTTCCCCCTCCGAGAATATTTCTCTGTTTGCATTTTACATTCACACCCCTCGTGTGTAAAAAATATACATCCATACTCTGAGGCCCGTCAATTAAATATCGATCCCTCAGTGAATCCATATATATATAGGCCAAGGTGTATTGAATAATGAGTGGGTGTATAAGTGTCTGAATGGATGATTTAGTAGGTGCGTGACTGACTGTATAAGTGAGTGATTAAATGTGTCTTACTGAATGCATGGGTTAGTGACTGATACAGACATTCACACAGTTTGGTTTGTCAGTTGGTGTGTAAGCGGTTGCATGGGTTGGTGAGTAGCTAAATGAGGGTCTATATGGGTTATTGATTGGTTGTCTGAGTATCTGTATGGGTGCCTGAGTGTCTGTGTGGGTGGGTCGGGGGGTGTGACTCTGTGCATAGATGTGTGAGTGGGTGATTCACTGGGTGTATGGGTTCAAGAGTGCATCTGTGAAGGGCTGTATGGGTGGGTGAGTGTGTGTATGGGTGTGTTGGTGAGTGAATGGATGTCTCAGTGGTACATGTGTGAGTAACTGCATATGTGAAAGGCAGTATATGTGAGTGTTGGAGTATATAAATGACTATATGTGAGAGTGAGTGATTGTGAGAGTGGCTGTATAGATGAGTGTGTGCTTGTATTAGTTATTGTATAAGAGTGTAAGTATGTGTTAGTATATGTTTGAATAAGTGAGGTGGTGTGTGTATAACTGTATAGGTGAGTAAATGGGAGTGTGATTGATTCTTTGCATGACTGACTAGGTGTGTGAGTAACTCTATGGATGAGTGGCGGTGTGTGAGTGTCTGTATAGATATGTGAGTGCATATGATAGTGCCGTATTGATGGTTGACTGCATGTATGAGTGACTGTATGGGTGAATGAGTGGATGTGTGTGTAGACCTAGGAATCAGTGAGTGGGTATGTACTAACTGGTATTGGTGTGTCCATGGTTTCGAAAATGGTAGTCTGTATTTTAGAGTGGGTGTATCAAAGGTTATATTAGGGTATGAGGAGGTGCATCAAATTATCACGTGGATGATGTCATCAGACCATGTCATGAATGATGTAATATGTGACGTCATCAGCAGTGCATTGAGGGGGCACGAGTTATAGTTAACTAAACTAACTATAACGGCCAAATTTCTCTGGTTTTGTACGAGTGAAATGTCCAACTTACTATAACGTCCCTGAAACCTGTGGTTTTTTCAGTGTATTTCTAAGGTTTTTTAAATGCGAATTTCTAACTATAACGTCCCTGAAACCTATGGTTTTTTCAGTGCATTTCAAAGGTTTTTTAAATGCTAATTTCTAACTATAACGTCCCTGAAACCTGTGGTTTTTTCAGTGAATTTCAAAGGTTTTTTAAATGCTAATTTCTAACTATGCCAACAGAGGTAGGACATGTGCAGAAAGAGGAAGAAAGGCGCAGATAGAAGCAAGAGAAATGCAGAAAGAGGCAACAGAATTCCAGAAAGACGAAGAAAGGTGCAGAAAGAAGCAAGAGATGTACACAAAGAACCAACAGAGGAGCAGAAAGAGGCCTTGTTGCAAAGTCATCAAGTGCCCCCAACTTTTTGCTCACGGGTACTGGTGGTAACTGACTCTGACTAACCAGGCCCAGAGCCAGTGCTATGCTGAAAGACACTTAGAATACAGTGAAAACACCTACATACACTAGGGTACACTATGAGTTGGGGTATCCCTGTGATTGGCATGACCTCCCCTGTAAGGCCCTAGTACATAATAGGGCAGGGGGATTAAAACTACCTCTAACTAAGAGGTGCAGAAGGAGGCAAGAGAAGTGCAGAAAGAAGCAACAGAGGTGCCGAAAGAGGCAAGAGAGGTGCAGAAAGAAGCAAGTGAAGTGCAGAAAGAGGCAAGTGAGGTGCAGAAAGAAGCAAAAGCAGTGCAGAAAGAACCAACAGAGGTGTAAAAAGAGGCAAAAGGGGTGCAGAAAGGGGTAGGAGAGGTGCACAAAGAGGCAAAAGAGGTACAGAAAGAGGCAGGAGGGGTGCAGAAAGAACGAAGAGAAGTGCAGAAAGAGGCAAGAGAATTGCTGAAAGAAGCAACAGAGGTGTAGAAAGAAGCAAGAGAAATGCAGAAAGAGGCAAGTAAGGTGCAGAAAGAAGCAAGAGCAGTACAGAAAGAACCAACAGAGGTGCAGAAAGAGGGAAGAGGGGTGGAGAGAGAGGCAAGAGGGGTGCAGAAAAAGGTAGGAGGGGTGCACAAAGAGGCAAGAGGGGTACAGAAAGAGGTAGGAGGGGTGCAGAAAGAAGGAAGAGAAGTGCAGAAAGAAGTAATAGAGGTGCTGAAAGAGGCGCAAAGGGTGTAGAAAGAGCAAGAGAAGTGCAGAAAGAGGCAACAGAGGTACAGAAAGAGGCAAGAGAGGTGCAGAAACAGGCAAGGTACGGAAAGAGGGAACAGGCGTGCAGATAGAGGCAAGAGAGGTGCAGAAAGAGAAAAGAGGGGTGCAGAAAGAGGCAAGAGATCTGCAGAAAAAAGCAACAGAGGTGCTGAAAGAGGCAAGTGAGGTGCAGAAAGGGGCAAGAGATCTGCAGAAAAAAGCAACAGAGGTGCTGAAAGAGGCAATTGAGGTGCAGAAAGAAGCAAGAGAAGTACAGAAAGAGGCAATGGAAGTGCAGAAAGAAGCAGCAGAGGTCCAGAAAGAGGCAAAACGGGTGCAGAAAGAGGCAAGAAAAGTTCAGAAAGAGGTAACAGAGGTACAGAAAGAGGCAAGAGAGATGCAGAAACAGGCATGAAAGGTGCAAAAAGAGGGAACAGGGGTGCAGAAAGAAGCAAGAAAGGTGCAGAAAGAGGCAATAGATCTGTAGAAAAAAGCAACAGAGGTGCTGAAAGAGGCAAGTGAGGTGCAGAAAGAGGCAAGAGACCTGTAGAAAAAAGCAACGGAGGTGCTGAAAGAGGCAAGTGAGGTGCAGAAAGTAGCAAGAGAGATGCAGAAAGAAGGAAGAGAAGTGCAGAAAGAAGTAACAGAGGTGCTGAAAGAGTCAAGTCAGCTGCAGAAAGAAGCAAGAGAGGTGCAGAAAGAGGCAATAGAAGTGCAGAAAGAAGCATCAGAGGTGCACAAAGAGGCAGGAGAGGTGTAGAAAGAGGAGAGAGAAGTGCAGAAAGAAGCAAAAGAGGTGCTCAAAGAGGAAAGAGTGATGCAGAAAGAGGCAAGAACAGTGCAGAAAGAACCAAGAGAAGTGCAGAAAGAAGCAACAGAGGTGCAGAAGGAGGCACGAGGAGTGCAGAAAGAAGGAAGAGAAGTGCAGAAAGAAGCAACAGAGGTATTGAAAGAGGCACGAAGGGTGCAGAAAGAGTCAAGGGAAGTGCAGAAAGTAGCAACAGAGGTACAAAAACAGGGAAGCGTGGTGCAGAAAGAGGGAAGAGAGGTGTAGAAAGAGGCTAGAGAGTTGCACAAAGAGGGAAGACGGGTGCAGAAACAAGCAACAGAGGTGTAGAAAGAAGCAAGAAAAGTGCAGAAAGAGGCAAGTGAGATGCAGAAACAGGCAAGAAAGGTACAGAAAGAGGGAAGAAGAGTGCAGAAAGAGACAACAGGGTTGCAGAAAGAAGCAAGACAGATGCAGAAAGAAACATACAAAGTGCAGAATGAAGCAACAGGGTTGCAGAAAGAGGCAAGAGAAGTGCAGAAAGAAGCAACAGAGGTGCAGAAAGAGGCAAGAGAACTGCAGAAAAAGGCAAGAAAAGTGCAGAAAGAGGCAAAAGAGGTACATAAAGAGACAACAGGGGTGCAGAAAGAAGCAAGACAGGTGCAGAAAGAAGCATGGAAAGTGCAGAATGAAGCAACAGGGGTGCAGAAAGAGGCAAGAGAAGTGTAGAAAGGAGCAAGTGAGGTGCAGAAAGAGCCAACAGAGGTGCAAAAAGAGACAAGAGAGGTACATAAACAGGCAAGAGAAGTGCACAAAGAGGCAAGAGAATTGCTGAAAGAAGCAACAGAGGTGTAGAAAGAAGCAAGAAAAGTGCAGACAGAGGCAAGTGAGAAGCAGAAATACACAGGAAAGGAACAGAAAGAGGGAAGACTAGTGCAGAAAGAGACAAAAGCGGTGCAGAAAGAGGCAAGACAGGTGCAGAAATAAGCATGGAAAGTGCAGAATGAAGCAACAGGGTTGCAGAAAGAGGCAAGAGAAGTGCAGAAAGAAGCAACAGAGGTGCAGAAGGAGGCAAGAGAACTGCAGAAACAGGCAAGAGAGTTGCAGAAACAGGCAAAAGAGGTACAGAAAGAGGGAACAGATGTGCAGACAGAGATAAGAGAGGTGCAGAAACAGGTAAAAGGGGTGCAGAAAGAGGCAAGAGGGGTGCAGAAATTTGCAAGAGAGGTGCAGAAAAAAGCAAGAGCAGTGCAAAAGAACCAACAGAGGTGCAAAAAGAGGCAAGTGAGGTGCAGAAGGAGGCAAGAGTACTGCAGAAAGAGGCAACAGAGTTGCAGAAACAGGCAAAAGAGGTACAGAAAAAGGGAACAGGTGGGCAGACTGAGGCAAGAGAGGTGCAGAAAGAGGGAACAGGGGTGCAGAAAAAGGCAAGAGTGATGCAGAAATTTGGAACAGAGGTGCAGGAAGAAGCCAGAGCAGTGCAGAACGAACCAACAGAGGTGCAGAAAGAGGCAAGAGGGGTACATAAAGAGGAAAGTGAAGTGCAGAACAAAGCAAACGAGGTGCAGAAAGAACCAACAGAGGTGGGAAAAGAGGCAAGAGGGGTACAGAAAGAGGCAGGAGGGGTGCAGAAAGAGGAAGAGAACAGCAGAAAGAAGCAACAGAGGTGCTGAAAGAGGCACGAAGGGTGCAGAAAGAGAAGACAGGTGAAGAAAGAAGGAACAGAGGTACAGAAAGAGGCAAGAGTGGTGCAGAAAGAGGGAAGAGAGGTGTAGAAAGAGGCAAGAGAGTAACACAAAGAGGGAAGAGGGGTGCAGAAACAGGCAAAAGGGGTGGAGAAAGAAGCAAGTGAGGTGCAGAAAGAGGCAAGAGAGGTGCATAAAGAGGCAATAGACACGCAGAAAGAGGGAAGATGGGTGGAGAGAGAGACAAGAGGGGTGCAGAAAGAAGCAAGACAGGTGCAGAAAGAAACAAAAGAAGTGCAGAAAGAAGGAACAGAGGTGAAGAAAGAGGCAAAAAGGGTGCAGAAAGACATAAGAGGGGTACAGAAAGAAGCAAATGAGGTGCAGAAAGAGGCAACAGACGTGCAGAAAGAGGGAAGAGAGGTGCAGAAAGTACAAGAGATTTGCAGAAAGAGGCAAGAGAAGTCCAGAGAAAGAAAGAAACGTGCAGAAAGAAGCAACAGAAATGCAGAAAGAGGCAAGAGAGGCGCAGAGGAGGGAAGCAAGAGTGGCTTGCACACCAATTTAACACCCACATTTAGCAATAACTAACAGGTGACCATTCTAGGTTTGTAAAGGGCCTTCCACCACGCTGTAACACTTGTCGCTCCATTTTTCGTAACGTTTGAGCCGTTTGAGCTAGAAACAAGGCTTTTTTTGTACAAATCTGCAGATTAGGGAGCAGATGATGAATTATGTGGCTAATGCAGAAAATGTATAATTGTGCGACAGTCAGTGCAGCCAAACAGTCACATAATTCCAGTGGCCCTGCTCATACCTCTGACTAGGTCCACAAGTGCTCCTCAGTGATTCCTTCTTTCTTGTCTCACTGAGTTCATAGTTGAGCTTCAATGGAAACGAGGAAGACTAAACCTTAGGTTACCACTCCACAACACAGACTACCATACCACATAATTACTCTCCATAACACATAATCCCACTCTACATAATTCCTATACACTAAATATCACATACTTTCTATCCATATAATTTCACTGCACAACATACCACATAAATCCACTACACACAATGTACATCCACTCCACTCCAAAAAACATTAGTAAAAAACTTTTGCATTTACAATGCCAATAGCTTTAATTCTCGCAAATGCGAAACCTATTACATTGCAAACACTTCTTTAACTAGTAGTCGCATTTGCAGAGTGCTGGAGAAAGGGTGCTGGGCCTCCGAACGGTGCTCAGGAATTCCACAGCGTAGGGCTTACAGGAGGTACCAGGAGGGCTTCTTGGCCCCCAAAGTCCCTCAGGAGTAAATTGGACTTCAACCCCCATCCCATAGTCTGCCAGAGGCGCGTTTGCAGAGTGGTGGAGAAAGGGGGGCATGGCCTCCGAAGACGTCTTAGCAATCCCACTGTGTGGGACTTACTGGAGGTAACAAGAGGGGTTGTTGGCCCCCAAGGAAAACCTTGGGGGCCAACTACCCTTCCTATTACCTCCAGTAAGTCCCACACAACACGATTGCTAAGTTCTCAGAGCAGGCCACGCCCCCTTTGCCCACCGCTCTGCAAACGCGCTCCCTGGCGCGCTCTTGGATGGGGATTGAAGTCGCCTTCGCTGCTGGGGGTCCTTTATGGGCCAACTAGCCTACCTCTTACCTCCAGTAAGCCCCACACAGAGGGATTGCTGAGAGGTGGACAAAGGCCATGCCCCCTTTCCTCACCACTCTGCAAACGCGCCTCCTGGTGTGTTCTAAGTTGAGGTATTAAGTTCCCTTCATTCCTGAACGTCCCTGGGGGCCAACTAGCCCACCAGGTACCTCCAGTAAGCACCACGCAGCTGGATTGCAGAGCGGTGGTCCGAGGCCATGCCCCTTTTCACACCACTCTGCAAACTCGGCACCCGGCGCACTGCTGCTCAAGGGATGAAGTCCACTTGTGTCCTGTGGTCCTTAGGACACAAGAGGACCTCATCGCCCCACCAGCAATGCGCCACGAGGCGCGTTTGCAGAGTGGTGTAAAAAGGGGCGTGGCCTCGGACCACCTCTCTGCAATCCAGCTGTATGGCTCTTACTGGAGGTACCTGGTGGGCTAGTTGGCCCCCAGGGACCCTCAGTATTCATGGGGACTTAATTCCCCAACTTTGAACGCGCCAGGGGGCGTGTTTGCAGAGTGCTGCAGGGAGGGGGCGGGGCCTAAGGCGAGTTGACGGTTTCTTTTTAAAAGATTTCTTTTTTTATGGGAGGGGGGCTGCGTGGCCACCCTTCCCTGGGCCATTTTTGGCCCTGGGGACCCCGGGGCCTGGCAGCCTTGTTTTTTTTAATTACAATTTTGGGAGGGGGGCTGCGTGGACCCCCTCCAGAGGCCAATTATGGCCCTGGGGTCCCCATCCCCCGGGGCCTGGCCAGCCTTATTTTTTTTTTGCTTTTTTGGAAGGGGCCACGTGGCCCACCTCCTCAGGCCAATTATGGCCCCGGGGACACCATCCCCCGGGGCCGGCCTTTCTGTTTTTTTAAAAAATGTTAATCATGGGGATGGGGGCTGCGTGGCCCCCCTCCCGGGCCACTTCTGGTCCCGGGGACCACATCCCCCAGGGCCTGGCCTCTCCGTTGGGGACCGTGGGGGAGCCCAATGGTCCTGCCGGATCCCCGCCTCCTGCGGGAGCCGGCATTGCATTTACACACGGGGAGCTGCTGACACGCAGCTCCCCTGGTGCAAAAGCAATTCTGCTTTGCTTCATGAAGCGAGAGCAGGTTTTCCTGCTCTCGCTTCAATGAAGCAAAGCAGAGTTTGCTATACCCTGCTCCCGCCCTGCCATAGCAAACAGCATTGTCCCTGGGGTGGGCACCCCGGGACATTGCAGGAGCCAGCCCTGGGGGGTGGCGGTCCCCAGGCCCATCAAGGGCTCCAGGAGGGGGGCCGTGCGGCCCCCCTCCCAACTATTTAAAGCCCCAGGGAGGTGGTGGTCCCTGGGGCCCAGGGGTCCGCTACGGACCCCGCATTAAAATGAGTATTTGCCCCGGGGAGGTGGTGGTCCCCGGGCGTGTGGGGGCTCTTGCCTGCTACGGACCCCCACATTAAAATGAGTATTTGCCCCAGGGAGGTGGTGGTCCCTGGGGCATGTGGGGGGGCACTTGCCCCCCCACACATCTACTTTTTTTTAAATCAGAGCCCCGAGGAGGTGGCAGTCCCCGGGGCAGTGTGGGGGGGATTGGCACCCCCCACACATTTATTTTTAAAGCCTCGGGGAGGTGGTGGTCCCCGGGGCTGCGGGGGGCCATGTGCCCCCCGCATACAATTAAATAAGCCCCGGAGACGTGGCGGTCCCCACCCAGCACGAATTCGGCCGATTTAAAAAAAAAAAATGCTTTTTTTTGGCCCTGAGGGTCCTTGTGGGACCCCCTGAGCAGGCCTAGGGGGTCAGGGTGTTTGTACCCTGCCCCCTTTTCTTGTTTTTCACCTTTTTTTTACTCTTCTCTTGTGACTCGGTTACCGAGTCACAAGATGGCTGCCAACACTTCCTGGTTTGGAGTGTTCGCAGCCAATCAGAGTGAAGCTCGTCGCGACTCCTCCTCAGTGCTCAGATATCGATATTTTTATTTTTTAAATTGCTCAGCAACTACTGAACGGATTTACACCATTTTAAAAAAGGGCTATTTCTGAACCAAGACCTACCTTTTTGCCAAATTTGGTGTATTTCCGTTCAGCAGTTCGGCCTGTAGCTTTGTCTAAAGTTCCTATGGAAATTAACATTGGGAAAACGTGTTTTGGGACCCCCCTTTTATCAGCCCCGCTTGACGAATCACCCCGAAACTTTCAAGACAGGAGCTGACTGAAGCGGGCCATCTTTTTTGAAAATTTCGCGGAGATTCGTCAAACGGCGCTAAGTTATTGGCAAAACAAAAATCGCTTTTCCTATGGAAACTAGGTTCTAACTATAACTACCTACTGGCGACCGCCAGTAGGTAATATGCATATATATATATATATATATATATATATATATATATATATGTATATTATCTACTGGCGGTCGCCAGTAGATAGTTATAGTTAAAACCTATTATCCATAGGAAATCCGCGACATTCTATTTGAAATAACGTTGGCGCCGGTTGACGAATCTTCGCGAAAGTTTCCAACTTGTTGGGGCGCTCCGGTCCGCTCCTATCCTGAAAGTCTCGGGGTGATACGTCAAGCGGGGGCCGAGAAAAAGGGGGTCCCAAAACACGTTTTCCCCATTCATTTTTCCATAGGAACCTTTAGTCGCAGCTACAGCCCGAACTGCTGAACGGAATTACACCAAATTTGGCAAAGAGGTAGCCCTTGGTTCAGTGTCGTGCCTTTTGCTTAAATGGTGTAAATCCGTTCAGTAGTTCCTGAGAAAATCAAAAGTAAAGTCACATATATATCTGGGCGGAGCCTAACCACACGTCATCGTGAGATCTGATTGGCTGTCAGCACTTCATCCTGGAATTGCTGGCAGCCATCTTGGGACCAATATAAATGATAGTACCTCATTGAAATGCATTGTAGTGAATAGAAGATTTTGAGGATCACCAAAAGGAGAACTATAAAGGGTGATAACAGGCTTTAGTTACATTAGAATTTATTTGTTGATGGTACCATACTAATTTTAGGAATTGTGGTGTATTCTAAGGTGATTTTACCATGTGAAAAACCTTCTGCTGGGATATCATGAATCATGTTTGAGAGAACACTATTTTCTCATGCTTGTCCCATGGAGGTTTGGAAGGTGCTCCAGAAGCTAAAATGAGAGCATATTTTCTGTAAATTCACATTATCTTTCTCACTCATGTGAGAATGAAGTCTGACATTCTCAGTAAAACATTTACATCCAACAAGGGCAGAGACTGTCAGTTGATTCCTTTGTGTTCTACTGCAGCTTCCCAGAGTGTTCTAAAGAACAACTAGAGTGCTAACAGCCTTACTTATGACAAAAGTATGGCACACCTGAAGCCATCTTGATTGGAATAAACTGGTAACACTTAAACAATTTAATTTAAAAAGGAACAAAATGATGGGGTTCATTTTGTCATAGAAATTATGGTTAGTGCTGTAGAAAGAAAAATTAGGACATGTTTCAAGTGTGATCTCAAATATCTTCCTGTTATATTTCAACAGGAGCAGCCTGCCAGTTGATGCCTTTGTGTTCTAATGCAGCTTCCCAGAGTGTTCTAAAGAACAACTAGAGTGCTAACAGCCTTACTTATGACAAAAGTATGGCACACCTGAAGCCATCTTGATTGGAATAAACTGGTAACACTTAAAACATTTAATTTAAAAAGGAACAAAATGATGGGGTTCATTTTGTCATAGAAATTATGGTTAGTGCTGTAGAAAGAAAAATTAGGACATGTTTCAAGTGTGATCTCAAATATCTTCCTGTTATATTTCAACAGGAGCAGCCTGCCAGTTGATGCCTTTGTGTTCTAATGCAGCTTCCCAGAGTGTTCTAAAGAACAACTAGAGTGCTAACAGCCTTACTTATGACAAAAGTATGGCACACCTGAAGCCATCTTGATTGGAATAAACTGGTAACACTTAAAACATTTAATTTAAAAAGGAACAAAATGATGGGGTTCATTTTGTCATAGAAATTATGGTTAGTGCTGTAGAAAGAAAAATTAGGACATATTTCAAGTGTGATCTCAAATATCTTCCTGTTATATTTCAACAGGAGCAGCCTGCCAGTTGATGCCTTTGTGTTCTACTGCAGCTTCCCAGAGTGTTCTAAAGAACAACTAGAGCGCTAACAGCCTTACTTATGACAAAAGTATGGCACACCTGAAGCCATCTTGATTGGAATAAACCGGTAACACTTAAAACATTTAATTTAAAAAGGAACAAAATGAGGGGTTCTTTTCGAAATAGAAATTATGGTTAGTGCTGCAGAAAGAAAAATTAGGGCATGTTTTAAGTGAGTTCTCAAATCCTCTTCTATTTCATTAGAAAATTCTGACATGCAGACTGAAACAATCACTTTCAATACCAGCAGCAGACTTCCAGTTAACTCCCTGGTGAGCAGTAGCTTTAGTACAGTGATCTAATGAGCAACTAGAGTGCTAACATTCTGAATTTATGGCAGATGTGAGACACATCTGAATGCCTTCTTGATGGAATCAAAGTAAAAAACAAAGCATTTCCTACTGAGGAGACTGCAGTAAATGAAGAAATTAGGAAACTTCATAACAAAGAAGTCTTCCAAGATGGCCACCAGTGAAAAAAGAGCCCAAATGTAGCACAAATATTACCCAGATATAGCCCACATATAGCCCAATGACAAAAGTGTGCAAAACACTTTTTATTTTTAGTTTTTTTGCAGTTTTATGTAGTGCAGACTAGTCAGGTATTGGAGCATTGCATCTTAAAACATGACCCCCTACACTACAAAAACACCACTGCACTACCTTAAACCCTAAAACACTACCCCCAGCACGACCCCCTACACTACACAAGCACCACTGCACTATCCTAAACCCTAAAACACTACCCCCAGCACGACCCCCTACACTACCCAAACACCACTGCACTAACCTAAATCCTAAAACACTACAACCAGCACGACCCCCTACACTACCCAAACACCACTGCACTACCCTAAAACATGACCCCTACACTACACAAACACCACTGCACTACCCTAAACCCTAAAACACTACCCCCAGCATGACCCCTACACTACACAAGCACCACTGCACTACCCTAAACCCTAAAACACTACCCCCAGCACGACCCCCTACACTACACAAACACCACTGCACTACCCTAAACCCTAAAACACTACCCCCAGCACGACACCCTACACTACCCAAACACCACTGCACTAACCTAAATCCTAAAACACTACCCCCAGCACGACCCCCTACACTACCCAAACACCACTGCACTACCCTAAAACATGACCCCCTACACTACACAAACACCACTGCACTACCCTAAACCCTAAAACACTACCCCCAGCACGACCCCCTACACTACACAAGCACCACTGCACTACCCTAAACCCTAAAACACTACCCCCAGCACGACCCCCTACACTGCCCGAACACCACTGCACTGCCCTAAACCCTGAAACACCAGCCCCTGCATGACCCCCTACACTGCCCGAACACCACTGCACTGCCCTAAACCCTGAAACACCACCCCTAGCACGACCCCCTACACTGCAGGAACACCACTGCACTGCCCTAAACCCTGAAACACCACCCCCTTCACGACCCCCTGCACTGCCCGAACACCACTGCACTGCCCTAAACCCTGAAACACCACCCCCAGCATGACCCCCTACACTGCCCGAACACCACTGCACTGCCCTAAACCCTGAAACACTACCCCCAGCAAGACCCCCTACACTGCCCGAACACCACTGCACTGCCCTAAACCCTGAAACATCACCCCCAGCAAGACCCCCTACACTGCCCGAACACCACTGACCTAAACCCTGAAACACCACCCCCAGCACGACCCCCTACACTGCCCGAACACCACTGCACTGCCCTAAACCCTGAAACACTACCCCCAGCATGACCCCCTACACTGCCCAAACACCACTGCTCTGCCCAAAACCCTGAAACACCAGCCCCAGCACGACCCCCTACACTGCCCGAACACCACTGCACTGCCCTAAACCTTGAAACACCAGCCCCTGCACGACCCCCTACACTGCCCGAACACCACTGCACTACCCTAAACCCTGAAACATCACCGCCAGCAAGACCCCCTACACTGCCCGAGCACCACTGCACTGCCCTAAACCCTGAAACACCAGCCCCAGCATGACCCCCTACACTGCCTGAACACCACTGCACTGCCCTAAACCCTGAAACACCACCCCCAGCAAGACCCCCTACACTGCCCGAACACCACTGCACTGCCCTAAACCCTGAAACATTACCCCAGCACAACCCCCTACACTGCCTGAGCACCATTGCTCTGCCCTAAACCCTGAAACACGAGCCCCAGCACGACCCCCTACACTGCCCGAACACCACTGCACTGCCCTAAACCCTGAAACACCACCCCCAGCACGACCCCCTACACTGCCCGAACACGACTGCACTGCCCTAAACCCTGAAACACCAGCCCCACCACGACCCCCTACACTGCCTGAACACCACTGCACTGCCCTAAACCCTGAAACACCACCCCCAGCACGACCCCCTACACTGCCCGAACACGACTGCACTGCCCTAAACCCTGAAACACC
This sequence comes from Calotriton arnoldi, assembly GCA_963921515.1. Classification (NCBI taxonomy): domain Eukaryota; kingdom Metazoa; phylum Chordata; class Amphibia; order Caudata; family Salamandridae; genus Calotriton; species Calotriton arnoldi. Next base: position 825,998 of record CAWUFW010001960.1, on the reverse strand, counting down.
AGCCCCAGCACGACCGCCTACACTGCCCGAAAACTACTGAACTGCCCTAAACCCTGAAACACCACCCCCAGCAAGACTACCTACACTGGACGAACACCACTGCACTGCCCTAAACCCTGAAACACCACCCCTGCACAACCCCTACACTGCTCGAACACTACTGCACTGCCCTAAACCCAGAAACACCATCCCCAGCACAACCCCCTACACTGCTCGAACACCACTGCACTGCCCTAAACCCTGAAACACTACCCTCAGCAAGACCCCTACACTGCCCGAACACCACTGCACTGCCCTAAACCCTGAAACATCACCCCCAGCAAGACCCCCTACACTGCCCGAACACCACTGCCCTAAACCCTGAAACACCACCCCCAGCAAGACCCCCTACACTGCCCGAACACCACTGCACTGCCCTAAACCCTGAAACACCAGCCCCAGCACGACCCCCTACACTGCCCGAACACCACTGTACTGCCCTAAACCCTGAAACACCACCCCCTGCACGACCCCCTACACTGCCCGAACACCACTGTACTGCCCTAAACCCTGAAACCCCACCCCCAGCTCGACCCCCTACACTGCCAGAACACCACTGCACTGCCCTAAACCCTGAAACCCCACCCCCTGCACGACCCCCTACACTGCCCGAACACTACTGCACTGCCCTAAACCCTGAAACACCACCCCCAGCACGACCCCCTACACTGCACGAACACCTCTGCACCACCCTGAAACACTACCCCCAGCAAGACCCCCTACACTGCCTGAACACCACTGCACTGCACTGCCCTAAACCCTGAAACAACACCCCCAGCAAGACCCCCTACACTGCCCGAACATCACTGCCCTAAACCCTGAAACACCACCCCCAGCAAGACCCCCTACACTGCCCGAACACCACTGCACTGCCCTAAACCCTGAAACACCACCCCCAGCAAGACCCCCTACACTGCCCGAACACCACTGCACTGCCCTAAACCCTGAAACACCACCACCAGCACGACCCCCTACACTGCCCGAATACCACTGCTCTGCCCAAAACCCTGAAACACCAGCCCCAGCACGACCCCCTACACTGCCCGAACACCACTGCACTGCCCTAAACCCTGAAACACCAGCCCCAGCACGACCCCCTACACTGCCCGAACACCACTCCACTGCCCTAAACCCTGAAACACCAGCCCCAGCACAACCCCGTACACTGCCCACACACCACTGCACTGCCCTAAACCCTGACACACCAGCCCCAGCACAACCCCGTACACTGCCCGAACACCACTGCACTGCCCTAAACCCTGAAACACCAGCCCCAGCACGACCGCCTACACTGCCCGAAAACTACTGCACTGCCCTAAACCCTGAAACACCACCCCCAGCAAGACTACCTACACTGGACGAACACCACTGCACTGCCCTAAACCCTGAAACACCACCCCCTGCACGACCCCCTACACTGCCCAAACACTACTGCACTGCCCTAAACCCTGAAACACCACCCCTCAGCACGACACCCTACACTGCCCGAACACCACTGCACTGCCCTAAACCCTGAAACACCACCCCAGCACGACCCCCTACACTGCCTGAATAAAACTGCACTAAACCCTGAAACACCACCCCCTGCACGACCCCCTACACTGCCGGAACACCACTGCACTGCCCTAAACCCTGAAACACCACCCCCAGCATGACCCCTAAACTGCCCTAACACCACTGCACTGCCCTAAACCCTGAAACATTACCCCAGCACAACCCCCTACACTGCCTGAGCACCATTGCTCTGCCCTAAACCCTGAAACACGAGCCCCAGCACGACCCCCTACACTGCCCGAACACCACTGCACTGCCCTAAACCCTGAAACACCACCCCCAGCACGACCCCCTACACTGCCCGAACACGACTGCACTGCCCTAAACCCTGAAACACCAGCCCCAGCAAGACCCCCTACACTGCCCGAACACCACTGCATTGCCCTAGACTCTGAAACACCAGCCCCAGCAAGACCCCCTACACTGCCCGAACACCACTGCACTGCCCTACACCCTGAAACACCAGTGTAGGAGAGTAGGATCTGCTTCACATGGGTACCCCCACTTTTTGCTGATGCTTCACTGTTTTTCGACCTTAGTCTGGCTGGGGCCCTGCTATTCAGAACCCCAGCCTAGCTGCTTCCTCTTTAAAATGGTTTCCATGTGCCTTAGGCACATCTCTAATTGGAATCTGGGGTGCCCTTATAAGTCCCTAGTATATGGTATACTATGTACCAAGGGCATAGGTACCTCAGGGGCCTACCAGGGGCTGCAGCATGTATTATGCCACCCCTGGAAGGCCATCCAAAATGACACCACAGGTCTGCTACTGCAGCCTGGGTAAGGTGGTGCATGCACCCCTTACTGTGATATAGGTTACCTGTATCACTACATACTTACACATATATAAACCTATAAGTCACTCCTATAGCAGGCCTTATCAATCCTGAAGGCAGAGTGCTTGGTTCTTATGTGAGAAGGTGCCACTGCATGAGCAGGACCCTTCTGCAGTGCCCAGAGTCCATTCTCTGGTCCTGTTTGTAAATGCGGTTAAACCATATACTCTTAAGTGCATTATATCCTCGCGGTAGAATGCTAACTATGGAATGACTGCATCAAAACATGTCGTGTTTGGTGTCAAACATCTTGGAATACTACCCCCCCCGCCAATCCTGGCGGCGTGGGTAGCATTCCACCCTTCTAGAGGGAGTGACATGTTCACCCTGGTCTAACCGGTAACTTCTTTCCAGAGCCCCAGCATCACAAAATGGATGCTGCTGCCACAGACACAAGTCTGGCCTCCTGCTGCTGGACGAAACTCCGGCAGGGGAGGCCTGGACAATAGGTTTCCTGTTGCAGGGAGGTGTGACCACCTCCCCAGACAGGATAATGTGTATTGGGGCTGGGCGGGAGCACCAACTGGGTGCTTTGAAGTCCTGCACTGGGGGCACATTTGGTGTCCCTGTGCATACCCCAGTTCAAACCGGATCAGGGGCTTCCAGCCCCTGCTTTGGCGCGAACTGGACAAAGGGAAAGGGGTGTAGCCACCCCTCTGCCCTGACCCACCCATAGGTGGGGCCTCAGAGTAGTCCAACCCCTAAACTTGGTATAAGTATAGGAACCCAGTCCCTAGGACTTTAGATTATCCCTGGACGAAACTCTGATACAAAATCCTGGACCTTCGACGCTCTACTACAAGATTAGAGGACTGAAGAATCTCCCTTGGGGTCAAGGAGTGACTCCCCTGCTTGGCAGGCACCAAAGACGCATCTGTCCGGTTCGCATTTCTGAAGCTCCCGTCGGACGCCGAAGTCATCGCAGCACCAGAGGTGGATTCTCAGACTTCCCCGAGGCTACCCTGAGTCCCCAGCAAAGCTGAGGCCCGTGGCTATCGTGGGTAACGTGAGACCGTGACCCCTGGACACCGAGCACATTTGCAAGTGCATCCTCTTCCTGGACTCCCACGAAGTCGTGCTTTGGGCTCCGAGTAGCCCTAGCCTCCAGCACCAACTGCACCGAAGATCACTGGCCTCCACTCCACGAGTGTCCTGTAAGCCAGCTCCACGTGCGGCGTCACGAGGCTCCTTTGCGGTCGCTAGCCCGTTGGCTAGTAGCCCTTCACGAAGGCCAATCCTTTTCTGCTTGGGCTCACTGGTTGCTCCAGGCTTGCCCTTACTTACCCTTGCTGGGTGAGTTCCCCAGACCTTGCTGGTCTGCACCATCGCCATCTCCTGCTTTCCACGAGACTTGCTGTTGCCAAGGCCTGTTGGGTCCAATCCGGTCGCCGACACCTCAGCAAGCAGCAGACGTCGTGGGACAGTCCGAATCCTGCTCCTGGTTGCCAACAACGCCTCCTGGACATCGTGACTGCGGAGTCAAGACGACCATCAACGCTCCTGAAGCACCCGACATCGGTGGGCATCTGCTCATCGCCTTCCTGGTCACTGGCCAGTGACCCAGACTCTGTCCCCTCTGCTTTCAGGTTCTTCAGATCTCCGATCCACTCTTGGATCCACCCGGACACTTTCCACTTGGTCGCCAGCAGCACTTTGCAGCAGATCGCCATTCAAAACGACGACGAAACCCGACCCCTAAAGGCACCTATGCACCCGGCTTCCCTGGGTGAGGTAACACGAGTACTCCGGTGCTCCTGTGGGTAGAGACTCTTCATAGTCCTAGATCTCAAAGGGTTTGCTCCAAGTCCTCCTTTAAGTGTCCCTTTTCTTTAATTTCCTGACCGCGACTTTCTCCATAGAAGTAAACGGCGTATCGCGGTTGTGTGTTTGCACTGCACGCGTCCCCCGTGGGTCCCCTGTGTCACTACCTTGGGTGGTTCCTTGTGGTCCAAGCACTTCTAGAGGCTCTAGGCCCTGTGTCTAGTTCAGTCGTGGTTCTTATACCACTTTATTGGTATATGGTTTGGTACGCCCCTAGGGCCCAAACGTGTATTTGTGCTATTACTGTCTTTAAATAACTTATTACTTATGTACTTCGAACTCTAGCCTCATAAAGAGACTAGAGGGGTGTGTTTAGCAATAAATACATATATTTTGAATATATACCTGGTGTGGTGCTCTTTCATTTGGTCACTCAAGAGATTATAGACTGGTAAAACAAGCTGCTTTACATTCCTTCAAGACTGAGCCTGAAGGCTGCTCTCCACAGCTACCACTAGGATAGCTTTCTTTAAAGGTTGTCTTTAACCTAACTCCAATAAGGGTTGTTTGGACTGGTACAAGATGCCCACTATAATTAGTGGACAGCATATGCCAGGCCAACTTCTCACAACCAGCCCCAGCATGACCCCCTACACTGCCCGAACACCACTGCACTGCCCTAAACCCTGAAACACCAGCCCCAGCACGACCCCCTACACTGCCCGAACACCACTGCACTACCCTAAACCCTGAAACACCAGCCCCAGCACGACCCCCTACACTGCCCGAACACCACTGCACTGCCCTAAACCCTGAAACACCAGCCCCAGCACCACCCCCTACAATGCCCGAACACCACTGTACTGCCCTAAACCCTGAAACACCACCCCCTGCACCGCCCCCTACACTGCCCGAACACCACTGCACTGCCCTAAAACACCTGAAACACGACCCCCTACACTGCCCGAACACCACTGCACTGCCCTAAACCCTGAAACACCACCCCCTGCACCACCCCCTACACTGCCCGAACACCACTGCACTGCCCTAAACCCTGAAACACCACCCACTGCACCGCCCCCTACACTGCCCGAACACCACTGCACTGCCCTAAACCCTGAAACACCACCCCCAGCATGACCCCCTTTACTGCTCGAACACCACTGCACTGCCCCAAACCCTGAAACACCACCCCCAGCATGACCCCCTACACTGCCCGAACACCACTGCCCTAAACCCTGAAACACCACCCCTGCACGACCCCCTACACTGCCCGAACACCACTGCACTGCCCTAAACCCTGAAACACCACCCCCTGCATGACCCCCTACACTGCCCGAACACCACTGCACTGCCCTAAACCCTGAAACACCACCCCCAGCACGACCCCCTACACTGCCCAAACACCACTGCACTGCCCTAAACCCTAAAACACCACCCCCAGCACGACCCCCTACACTGCCCGAACACCACTGCACTGCCCTAAACCCTAGAACACTACCCCCAGCATGACCCCCTACACTACCCGAACACCACTGCATTACCCTAAACCCTAAAATACTCCCCCAGCACGACCCCTACACTACCCGAACACGACTGCACTGCCCTAAACCCTAAAACACTCCCCCAGCATGACCCCCTACACTACCTAAACACCACTGCACTGCCCTAAACCCTAAAACACTACCCCCGCATGACCCCCTACACTACCCAAATACCAATGCACTACCCTAATCCCTAAAACACTACCCCCGCACAACCCCCTACACTACCCAAAGACCACTACACTACCCTAAACTCTAAAACAATACCCCCGCACGACTCCCTACACTACCCAAAGACCACTGCACTACCCTAAACCCTAAAACACGACCTCCTACACTACACAAACACCACTGCACTACCCTAAACCCTAAAAAACTACCCCCAGCACGAACCCCTACACTACCCAAACACCACTGCACTACCCTAAACCATAAAACACTACCCCCAGCAGTACCCCCTACGCTACCCAAACACCACTGCACTACCCTAAACCCTAAAACACTACCCCCAGCAGTACCCCCTACACTACCCAAACACCATTGCACTACCCTAAACCCTAAAACACTACCCCCAGCAGTATCCCCTACACTACCCAAACACCACTGCACTACCCTAAACCCTAAAATCCTAAAACACTAACCCCAGCACGACCCCCTACACTACCCAAACACCACTGTACTACCCTAAACCCTAAAACACTCCCCCAGCACGACTCCCTACACTACCCAAACACCACTGCACTACCCTAAACCCTAAATCTACCCCCAGCATGACCCCCTACACTACACAAACACCACTGCACTACCCTAAACCCTAAAACACTACCCCCAGCACGACCCTCTTCACTACCTAAACACAACTGCACAATTTGTTACAGGCGTTGCAACGCAGGCCTGTGGTGCTTACTGGAAGTACCTGGTGGGCTAATTGGGCCCCAGGGACTCTCAGGATTCAAGGTGACCTAATCCCCCAACTTAAAACGCGCCACGGGGCGCGTTTGCACAGTGGTGAAGGGAGGGGCGGGGCCTCAGGTGACATGTGCGCAAACACGCCCTGTGGTGCGTTTTAAGTTGGGGAGTTAATTCCCTTTGAATCCTGGGGGCCAACTAGCCCACCAGGTACCTTCAGTAAGCACAACAGAGTTGCGTTGCAGAGAGGTGAAAAAAGGTGCGTGGCCTCGGAACGCCTCTCTGCAACTCAGCTCTGTGGTCCTAACTGTAGGTACCTGGGGGGCTAGTTGGGCCCCAGGGACCCTCAGGATTCAAGGGGACTTAATCCCGCAACTTAAAACGCGCCACGGGGCGCGTTTGCACACATGTCACCTCAGGCCCCCCTCCCTTCACCACTGTGCAAACGCGCACTGGCTCTGGTTAGTCAGAGTCAGTTACCACCAGTACCCGTCTGAAAAAGTTGTGGGCACAGGATGATTTTGCAACAAGGCCTCTTTCTGCTCCTCTGTTGGTTCTTTCTGCACATCTTTTGCTTCTTTCTGTGCGTTTTTTCTTCTTTCTTCACATGTCCTACCTCTGTTGGCATAGTTAGAAACTAGCATTTAAAAAACCTTTGAAATTCACTTAAAAAATCATAGGTTTCAGGCACGTTATAGTTAGAAATTAGCATTTAAAAAACCTTTGAAATTCACTGAAAAAACCATAGGTTTCAGGCACGTTATAGTTAGAAATTAGCATTTAAAAAACCTTTGAAATTCACTGAAAAAACCATAGGTTTCAGGCACGTTATAGTTAGAAATTAGCATTTAAAAAACCGTTGAAATTCACTGAAAAAACCATAGGTTTCAGACACGTTATAGTTAGAAATTAGCATTTAAAAAACCTTTGAAATTCACTGAAAAAACCATAGGTTTTAGGGACAGTTATAGTCAGTTGGACATTGCACTCGAACAAAACCCGTGAAATTCCCCTGTTATAGTTAGTTCAGCTAACTATAACTCGCGCCCGCAATGCACTGCTGATGACGTCACATATTACATCACTCATGACATGGTCAGTGACATCACTGATGACATCACTGATGACATCTCAAATGACATCACTGATGACATCATCCATGTGATAATTTCATGCATCTTCTCACACCCTAATATAACTTTTGATACACCCACTCTAAATTACAGACTGCCATTCTCAAAACCATAGACACTCCAACACCAAAAACTACATACCCACTCACTGATTCTTAGGTCTACACACACATCCACTCACTCACCTGTACAGTCACTCATACTTACAGTCACTCAGTACAGGACTATCATATGCACTCATACACCTATATAAATACTCACACACCGCCACTCATCCATAGAGGTACTCACACACCTAGTCAGTCATGCAAAAAATTAATCACACACCCATTTACTCACCTATACAGTTATACACACACCAGCTCACTTACTCATACAAATACTAGCACATTCTTACGCTCTTATACAATAACTGATACAAGCACACACGCATCCATACAGCCACTCTCACAATAACACACTCTCACTTATAGCCATTTAAATACTCTAACACACATATATACTGCCTTTTACATATGTAGTTACTCGCACATGTACCACTGAGATATACATTCACTCACTAACACACCCATACACACACTCACCCACCCAAGCAGTCCATCACAGATGCACTCTTGAAATCATGCACCCAGTGAATCACCCACTCACACATCTATGTATAGAGTCCACACACCCCACCCACACAAACACTCAGGCAGCCATACAGATACTCAGAGAACCAATCAATAACCCATATAGACACTCATGTAGCTATTCGCAAATCCATGCATCCACTTACACACCAACAAACAGACGGATACAGACATTCACACAGTTTAGTCACTAACCCATGCATTCAGTAAGATACGTTTAATCACTCACTTGTAGAGTCAATCACTCACGTACTAAATCATCCATTCAGACACTTATACACCCACTCATTCTTTCAATACGCCTTTCCCTATATATATTAAACATATTTAAACTTTACAGAAACACACAGTCACTGGATGATGTCATCAGTGATGTCATCAGTGATGTCATTTGAGATGTCATCAGTGATGTCATCAGTGATGTCACTGACCATGTCATGAGTGATGTAATATGTGACGTCATCAGCAGTGCATTGCGGGGGCGCGAGTTATAGTTAGCTGAACTAACTATAACAGGGGAATTTCACGGGTTTTGTACGAGTGCAATGTCCAACTGACTATAACTGTCCCTAAAACCTATGGTTTTTTCAGTGAATATATATATATATATGACTTGACACCATGCACAGGACGGAAACGCTCGACAGCGAGTGTTCAGTTATTTGCAGCACCTTTTGTTTTCAAGCCGGCATCAACCCACGAGGGATTAAAAGAACATTTAATATACTAACGATGGCAGCGCCCACTGAGGTTTTATTAATGTTTGGACTGCTAATACCAGAAGGCACTTTTGATACGCCCATCAGGGCGGGAGTACTTGCTCACGGAGGCGGGACTTTGCCAAATAAAAGCAGGTGTTCCATACATCAGTTGCTGTTTGTTTAGTTTGTTTATGGCTTGTGATCAAGGATGTTTGATTCCGAAACGCGTTGAGCCAGTTAAGTGAATGTCGGAACAGATCACAAAGGGGCGCTGCTGACCTCCTTGTATGAGGTGTTTTTTCGGGAGGACTTCCTCACATTGGGCAACTTTGTGCGTTGGATATATATATATATATATTTATATTTATATATATATATATATATATATATATATATATATATATATATATATATATATGAAGGCAGGTGTGACGAAACGCGTTACAGCGTACATGAATTAAATCTGAGACGAAATTGGTAACGCTACCCCCGTGTCGGTGTCCGATTCATTATGGAGATACAGAAGCATTGTCTAGCCTTGTTTGTTTAAGGCTGGCTGCCCTTTTCTTAATTATTAATTATTTTATTTGGCAAAGTCCCGCCTCCGTGAGCAAGTACTCCCGCCCTGATGGGCGTATATATATATATATTATCTACTGGCGGTCGCCAGTAGATAGTTATAGTTAGGACCTATTATCCATAGGAAATCCGCGACATTCTATTTGAAATAACGTTGGCGCCGGTTGACGAATCTTTGCGAAAGCTTCCAACTTGTTGAGGCGCTCCGCTCCGACCCTGAAAGTCTCGGGGTGATACGTCAAGCGGGGCCGAGAAAAAGGGGGTCCCAAAACGCTTTTTCCCCATTCATTTTTCCATAGGAACCTTTAGTCGCAGCTACAGCCCGAACTGCTGAACGGAATTACACCAAATTTGGCAAAGAGGTAGCCCTTGTTTCAGACTGGTGCCTTTTGCTAATATGGTGTAAATCCGTTCAGTAGTTCCTGAGAAATTCACAAGTAAAATCACATATATATCTATGGCCGCGTCGGATCCGCGTACCGTCAGCGCACCCTGCACGCACCGTCCCGATCACGAGCTGCAATGTAATTGGCTGTCAGCTGGCTGTCAACACTCCAAACCAGGAAGTGTTGGCAGCCATTTTGTCCCTCGGTAGAACCGAGGGACAGAAACAAGTGCGTAAAACGCACAAAGGGGGCAGGGTAGAAACACCCTGACCCCCTAGGCCCCGCGCTTCGATGCAAATTTGCCCCCGGGTGGCCCAAGTCCCGGGGGCATGCGGGGGGGGTGGGTTTAATGTTTATATGGGGGGCCTCTAAGGCCCCCCAAGCCCCGGGGACCGCCACCCCCGAGGCTTAATAAAAAAAATGGTGCGGGAGGGCTCTCCTGCCCTCCCGCAGCCCCGGGGACCGCCACCCCCCGGGGCTTCTTTTTTAATTTTTAAATAACATGTGGGGGCTCCAGCCCCCACACGCCCCGGGACCACCACCTCCCCGGGGCACATAGAAAATAAATGTGGGGGTCCGTTACGGACCCCAGAGCTCCGGGGACCACCACCTCCCCGGGGCTGTGCAATTCAAGGGAGGGGCCGCGCGGCCCCCTCCTGGAGCCCTTGATGGCCCTGGGGACCGCCACCCCCAGGGCCGGCTCCTGCAGTGTCCCGGGTGCCTACCCCCGGGACACTGTAGTTTGCTATGACAGGACGGGAGCCTCGTGGCTCCCGTCCTGTCATAGCAATCTTGGTTTGCATTTTGAAAGAGAGAGCAGGAAACCTGCTCTCTCTTTCAAAATGCAATCCAATAGCTTTCCACATGGGGAGCAGCATGTTAGCTGCTCCCCATGTGGAAAGCAATGCCGGCTTCCATAGGACACGGGGAGCCGGCGGGACTGTGGGGGATTGGGGACCCCCACAGTCCCCAACCAGAGGCCAGGCCCCGGGGATGGGGTCCCCGGGGCCATAAGTGGCCAGGGAGGGGGCCACGCAGCCCCCTCCCCAAATTATAAAAAAAAATAAAAAAAGGGAAGGCCGGCCCCGGGGATGGGGTCCCCGGGGCCTTAAATGGCCTGAGGAGGGGGCCACGCAGCCCCCTCAAAATTTAAAAATAAAAATTGAGGGCATGCCCCGGGAATGGGGTCCCTGGGGCCAAAACAGGCCCAGGGAAGGGGGCCACGCGGCCTCTTCCCGTTTTTTTTTTATTTAAAAAAAAAAAAATGCTCAGGCCCCAGGGGATGGGGTCCCCGGGGCAAAAGTGGCTGAGGGATGGGGGCCACGCAGCCCCCCTCACAATCAAAAAAAAAAAAAAAAAAGACCAGCATCGTGCCGGAGGCCCCGCCCCCCTCCCTGCAGTACTCTGCAAACGCCCCCCCGGGCGCGTTTTAATAAGGGTAAGTAATTCCCCTTGAATACTGGGGGTCCCTGGGGCCAACTAGCCCACCAGGAACCTCCAGTATGCGCCAGGGGGCTGCGTTGCAGAGAGGTGTACAGAGGCCACGCCCCTTTTTACACCTCTCTGCAACGCAGCTCTGTGGCGCTTTTTGGAAGTACATGGTGGGCTAGTTGGACTCCAGCGACCCTCAGGATTCAAGGGGACTTAATCCCCCAACTTAAAACGGGGCGCGTTTGCACAGTGGTGAAGGGAGGGGGCGGGGCTTCAGGTGACATGTGTGTAAACAGGCCCCGTGGCGTGTTTTAAGATGGGGAATTAAATCCCTTTCAATCCTGAGGGTCCCTGGGGCCAACTAGCCCAACAGGTACGTCCAGAAAGCGCCACAGAGCTGCGTTGCAGAGAGGTGTAAAAAGGGGTGTGGCCTCTGTACACGTCTCTGCAACGCAGCCCCTGGCGCATACTGGAGGTTCCTGGTGGGCTAGTTGGCCCCAGGGACCCTCATGATTCAAGGGGACTTAATCCCCCAACTTAAAACGCGCCACGGGGCGCGTTTGCACAGATGTCACCTCAGGCCCCGCCCCTCCCTTCACCATTGTGCAAATATTCCTCTAAAATCAGCCGAAATACGAATTTCGATTTACTCACCTGTTATCAGGAGAGACCTCAGTGCTGCATCTTTCAGCCCAGTACTGGTCCTGAATAGTAATTCTAACCGTACTTACCAGTAACTTGAATTTCCTTCCATAGGCTAACATTGACTGGTTTCACTTGGAAATTCTTCTAAGTGTGCAGTTTTGGAACTTTATAATATTCCTCTAAAATCAGCCGAAATACGGATTTCGATTTACTCACCTGTTATTAGGAGAGACCTCAGTGCTGCATCTTTCAGCCCTGTACTGATCCTGAAAAGTAATTTTAACCGTACTTACCAGCAACTTGAATTTCCTTCCATAGGCTAACATTGACTGGTTTCACTTGGAAATTCTTCTAAGTGTGGAGTTTTGGAACTTTATAATATTCCTCTAAAATCAACCGAACTACGAATTCCGATTTACTCACCTGTTATCAGGAGAGAACCCAGTGCTGCATCTTTTAGCCCAGTACTGATCCTGAAAAGTAATTTTAACCGTACTTACCAGGAACTTGAATTTCCTTCCATAGGCTAACATTGACTGGTTTCTCTTGGAAATTCTTCTAAGTGTGGAGTTTTGGAACTTTATAATATTCCTCTAAAATCAGCCGAACTACGAATTCCGATTTACTCACCTGTTATCAGGAGAGAACCCAGTGCTGCATCTTTTAGCCCAGCACTGACCCTGAAAAGTAATTCTAACCGTACTTACCAGTAACTTGTATTTCCTTCCATAGGAATCCATTGTCTGGTTTTCAGCAGAAAAGTTTCAAAGTGTCAATTTTCACAAACTACAAATATTCCTTAAAAATCGCCTGTATGACTTAAACGCATTCTTTCAAATGTTTACAGGAGATGCACCAGTGCTGGATCCAGGATCCACCACTGAGTAAGAAAAAGTAACGATAACACTACTTACCTGCTAAGTGAATTTCCGGCCATAGGATAACATTGGTGATTCTATGTGAAAAAGTTTCTGTCAACTTTTAAAATACAATAATATTCCTTAAAAATCAGTACTGTAACCAAAACGCTTTTACTCAACTGTTTACAGGAGATGTCCCAGGACTGAATCTAGGATCCAGTCCTGTGGTTAGAAAAGTAATCCATAAAGTAACTAATTGCATTTAACTAGAAATTCACATTGAGCTCAATGTTGCATTGTGTTTGAAATTGTGTTGCCCATTGCAACAACTGTAACTACTGTACTTAAAAGTCTATTGCCTATTTGCAAAGTATTTAAACTAAAGTAATTCATTCTGAGAAAGTATATTTTGTAATGTAATGTATAATGTAATTACAATGTAATTTAAAAAATAAAATATCTAAAAATAAATAGTTGAAAAAAATGTTGTAAATCAGTATCAAAAAAATAAATATAACAATTAATACAATTAAAAAATTGTCATTTACAAAACCTTTGAAATTCACTGAAAAAAACCATAGGTTTCAGGCACGTTATAGTTAGAAATTAGCATTTAAAAAACCTTACAAATTCACTGAAAAAACCATAGGTTTCAGGCACGTTATAGTTAGAAATTAGCATTTAAAAAACCTTTGAAATTCACTGAAAAAACCATAGGTTTTAGGGACAGTTATAGTTAGTTGGACATTACACTCGTACAAAACCCGTGAAATTCCCCCGTTATAGTTAGTTCAGCTAACTATAACTCGCGCCTCGCAATTCACTGCTGATGACGTCACATATTACATCACTCATGACATGGTCAGTGACATCACTGATGACATCACTGATGACATCTCAAATGACATCACTGATGACATCATCCATGTGATAATTTCATGCATCTTCTCACACCCTAATATAACTTTTGATACACCCACTCTTATTTACAGACTGCCATTCGCAAAACCATACACACTCCAATACCAATAACTATATACCCACTCACTGATTCTTAGGTCTACACACACACACATCTACTCACTCACCCGTGCAGTCACTCATACTTACAGTCACTCAGTACAGGACTATCATATGCACTCATACATATATAAACACTCACACACCGCCACTCATCCATAGAGGTACTCACACACCTAGTCAGTCATGCAAAAAATTAATCACACACCCATTTACTCACCTATAGAGTTATACACACACCAGCTCACTTAGTCATACAAATACTAGCACATTCTTACGCTCTTATACAATAACTGATACAAGCACACGCATCCATACAGCCACTCTCACAATCACACACTCTCACTTATAGCCTTTTAAATACTCTAACACACATATATACTGCCTTTTATATATGTAGTTACTCGCACATGTACCACTGAGATATACATTCACTCACTAACACACCCATACACACACTCACCCACCCAAGCAGTCCATCACAGACGCACTCTTCAAATCATGCACCCAGTGAATCACCCACTCACACATCTATGTACAGAGTCGCACACACCCCACCCACACAAACACTCAGGCACCCATACAGATACTCAGACAACGAATCAATAACTCATGTAGACACTCATGTAGTTATTCACAAACCCATGCAGCCACTTACACAGCAACAGACAGACGGATACAGACATTCACCCAGTTTAGTCACTAACCCATGCATTCAGTAAGATACGTTTAATCACTCACTTATACAGTTAGTCACGCACCTACTAAATCATCCATACAGACACTTATACACCCACTCATTCTTCAATACGCCTTTCCCTATATACATTAAAAATATTTAAACTTTACAGAAACACAGTCACTAGATGATGTCATCAGTGACGTCATTTGAGATGTCATCAGTGATGTCATCAGTGATGTCACTGACCATGTCATGAGTGATGTAATATGTGACGTCATCAGCAGTGAATTGCGGGGGCGCGAGTTATAGTTAGCTGAACTAACTATAACGGGGGAATTTCACGGGTTTTGTACGAGTGTAATGTCCAACTAACTATAACTGTCCCTAAAACCTATGGTTTTTTCAGTGAATATATATATATATATATATATATGTCTGTATGTATGTATATAACGACATCGGTGCAAGTCATGGTATGAGGAGCATGTCAAATGCTCAGTAATGTGCACTTGCCTCCACAAATAATCGCAGTCAAAGTTTCGGTGATGAATTTATTTTGCCATAGCCGAAAAGCCCGGCTATAGCAAAATTAATTTATCAAAATGGGATGGGGTGCAGAGTGGCCCCCCTCCTGGGCCATTTTTGGCCCCAGTGACCCCATCTCTGGGGCTTAGCCTCTTGTTGGGGACCGTGGGAGGAGCCCCAAGGCCCCCGCGGTACCTGCCGGCTCCCCACCTCCTACGGGAGCCAGCATTGCTTTTGGGCAGAGGGAGCTTCTAACATGCAGATCCCTCTTCCCAAAAGCAATTCTGCTTCGCTACATGAAAGCGAGAGCATTTTTCATGCTCTCGCTACCATGAAGTGAAGCAGAGTTTACTCTGGCATGGCAGGAGCAGTGCTTTCCATGCCATAGCAAACTGCAATGTCCCCAGGACATTGCTGGAGCTGACCCTGGGGGGTGGTGGTCCCCATGGCCATTGAGGGCTCCTGGAAGGGGGCCGCAAGGCCCCCCTCCCATCTTCTTTGTAACCCTGGGGCGGTGTTGGTCACTGGGGCTGGGGGTCCACAACGGGCCTCCTCATTTAATTAATTTGTGCCCCGGGGAGGTGGCAGTCCCCGGGGCTGCGGGGGGCCACATTTAACAAAATTAGCCCGGGGCTGTGAGGGCCAACTCGGGCCCTCGCATCTATTTACTTAATTACCTCCGGGACCTGGCCCACCCGGGAGCCTAATTAAACGAAGCACGGGAGATTGCAGGCAAGAGATCGGGAGGGATTGCGGATCCTCAGCGGCCACATTTGTATATCTGAAAAATGTTTAAATTTCTCAGGAACTACCAAATGGATTTACACCATTTAATAAAAAGAGTGCTTTCTGAACCAAGAGCTACCTTTTTGCTAAATTTGGTGTAATTACGTTCAGCAGTTCGTGCTGTAGCCATGTCTAAAGTTTCCTATGGAAATTAACATGGAGAAAAAGCGTTTTGGGAACCCCCTTTTTCTCGGCCCCCACTTGACAGATCACCCCGAAACATTCAACATGTCAGCTGAAGTGAGATGGGCCATTAGATTTGAAAATTTCGCGAAGATTCGTCAAACGGCGCCAAAGATATTGGCAAAAGAAAAAACACATTTTGAATAGAAACAAGGTCCTAACTATAACTACCTACTAGCGACTGCTAGCCATCGGCCCCCCTCCTTTAAATTTAGTTTAATAAAAAAAATAGAAGTGGCCATGCCCCGGGGGATGAGGGCCCCGGGGCCCAAATCAGCCTCAGGAGGGGGGCCTTGTGCCCCCCTTCCTTTTCAATCTAATTTTTTTTTTAAATGGCTCAGGTCCCAGGGGATGGGGTCCCCAGGGCCCAAAAGGCTCAAGGGAAGGCGGGCCACACAGCCTTCCTTCCTAAAATAAGGAAACGGGCACCACTCTGCAAACGCGCCACCTGGCGTGCTCTGGGTTGAGGGATGAATTCCCCTTCACTGATGAGGGTTCTTAGGGGCCAACTAGATCACCAGGTACCTCCAGTAAGCCCCACACAGTGGGATTGCTGAGAGGTGGTCCGAGGCCATTCCCCTTTTTACAACACTCTGCAAACGCGCCTCTTGGCGCACTGGTGGTGGGGCGATGAGGTCCCCTTGTGTCCAGAGGACCTCAGGACTGAAGTGGACTTCCTCCCCCAAGCTGCAGTGTGCCAGGAGGTGTGTTTGCAGAGTGGTGTAAAAAGGGGGCGTGGCCTCTGACCACTCTCAGCAATCCAGCTGTGTGGGGCTTACTAGAGGTGACAGGAGGGCTAGTTGGCCCCAGTGACCCTCAGGAGGCAAGGGGACTTCATCCCCCAACCAAGAGCATGCCAGGAGGCATGTTTGCAGAGTGGTGGAGAAATGGGGCGTGGCCTGTGTCCACCTCTAAGCAATCCCACTGTGGGGCTTACTGGAGATAACAGGTAGGCTTGTTGGCCCCTAAGGACCCCCAGCAGTGAAGGGGACTTCAATCCCCATCCAAGAGCACACCAGGGAACGCATTTGCAGAGTGGTGGGCAAAGGAGGCATGGCCTGCTATGAGAACTTAGCAATCCTGCTGTGTGGGACTTACTGGTTGTAATAGGAGGGATAGTTGGCCCCAAAAGATGTCCTTGGGGGCCAACTACCCCTCCTGTTGCCTCCAGTAAGTCCCACACAGTGGGATTGATAACATGTCTTTGGAGGCCACGCCCCTCCTTTCTCCACCACTCTGCAAACGTACCTCTTGGCACACTACTGGTTGGGGATGAAGTCCACTTTACTCCTGAGGGACTTTGGGGGCCAAGGAGCCCTCCTGGTACCTCCTGTAAGCCCTACACAGTGGAATTCCTGAGCACTGGTTGGAATCCCAGCCCCCTTTCTCCACCACTCTGCAAAAGTGACTACTAGTTAAAGAAGCATTTGCAATGTAATAGGTTTCGCATTTTCGAGAGTTAGAGCTATTGATGTTGTAAATGTAAAAGTTTTTTACTAATGTTTTTTGGAGTGGAGTGGATGTACGTTGTGTGTAGTGGAATTATGTGGTATGTTGTGCAGTGAAATTATGTGGATAGAAAGTATGTGGTATTCAGTGTATAGGAATTATGTAGAGTGGGATTATGTGTTATGGAGAGTAATTATGTGGTATGGTAGTTTGTGTTGTGGAGTGGAAACCTCAGGTTTAGTCTTCCTCGTTTCCATAGAAGCTAAACGATAAACTCAACAAGACAAACAAAAGAAGGAAACACTGAGGAGCATTTCTAGACCTAGTCGGAGGGATGAGCAGGGCCACTGGAATTATGCGACTGTTCGGCTGCAATGATTTTCGCATAATTAGACATTTTCCTCATTTGCCACATAATCCATCATCTGCTGCATAATCTGCAGCTGAGAACAAAAAAACCTTGATTCTAGCTCAAACAGCTCAAACGTTACCAAAAATGCAGCAACAAGTGTTACAGCGTGGTGGAAGGCACTTTGCAAAGCTGGAATGGTCACCTGTTACTTATTGCTAAATGTGGGCGTTAAATTGGTACTAATGGTGCGCAAACCACTGTTGCCTCCTTGTGCACCTTGCTTGCTTCTTTCTGCACTTCTCTTGCCTCTTTATGCACTTCTCTTGCCTCTTTCTTCACCTCTGTTACTTTTTTCTGCATTTCTCTTGCTTCTTTCTGCACCTCTTGCTTTTTCCTGCACCCCTGTTGCCTCTTTATGCACTCATCTTCACTCTTTCTGCACCTCTCTTGTCTCTTTGTGCACCTCTCTTGTCTCTTTGTGTACCTCTCTTGCCTCTTTCTGCACTTTTGTTGCCGCATTCTGCACCTCTGTTGCTTCCTTCTGCACTTCTCTTGCCTCTTTCTGCACCTCTGTTGCTTCTTTCTGCACCTCTGTTGCTTCTTTCTGCACTTCTCTTGCTTCTTTCTGTACATCTCTTGCTTATTTCTGCACCCCTCTTGCTTCTTTATGCACCCCTCTTCCCTCTTTCTGCACCTCTCTTCCCTCTTTCTACACCTCTCTTGCCTCTTTCTGCAGTTCTCTTGCCTCTTTCTGCACTTCTGTTGCTTCATTCTGAACTTCGCTTGCCTCTTTCTGCACCCCTCTTGCCTCTTTCTGCACCTCTCATGCCTCTTTCTGCACCTCTCTTGCTTCTTTCTGTATCTCACTTGCCTCTTTCTATACTTCTCTTGCTTTTTTCTGCACCTTTCTTGTTTCTTTCTGCAACTCTCTTGTCTCTTTCAGCACTTCTCTTGCCTCTTTCTGCACTTCTTTTGCCTGTTTCTGCAACTCTCTTGTTTCTTTCATCACTTCTCTTGCTTCTTTCAGCACCTTTGTTGCTTCTTTCAGCACTTCTCTTGCCTCTTTCTGTACTTCTCTTGCTTGTTTCTGCACCTCTGTTGCCTCTTTCTGCACCTCTGCTGCTTCTTTCAGCACCCCTCTTGTCTTTTTACGCACCCCTCTTGCCTCTTTCTGCACCCCTCTTCCCTCTTTTTGCACCTCTCTTGCCTCTTTCTGCACCCCTGTTCCCTCTTTCTGCACCTCTCTACCTGTTTCTGTACCTCTCTTGAGTCTTTCTGCACTTCTCTTGCCTGTTTCTGCACCTCTCTTGCGTCTTTCTGCACTTCTCTTGCCTGTTTCTGCACGTCTCTTGTTTTTTTCTGTACTTCTCTTGCTTCTACCTGAACTTCTCTCTCCTCTTTCTGTACTCAAATGGGAAGTGCAAGCTGTCAAGTTTAAAGGTCTGCGTGCTCTTGTGACTGAGGTATATGTCTACTTGTACATGTATTCTCACATGTGTTATGCATCTGAAGATGGTAGCTTAAAAAGCGGGTAGCTTCTCCTGAAGGTGGTCAAATCTTGTCAGTTCTGCTCTGTTATTTGGTTGCACAGGCAGACATATCTTATGTATATAGGTGTTATAGAGCCCCTCAAATATACTATTGAATACCCATGTGCCCTGTATTATGAGCAGAAAAAAATGCATTCACCTTTTTGTACACAAATGTACAGAGTATGCTGTTTGAAACACAGGTATTCAAGTATTTGTATGTTTATTTTATGTAACATGTCACTAGGTAAAAGCAGAGACACACGCATGAATTCCTTCACAAACAGTGCTATGGTTAGGATTGCTGTTTTACATTTGATAGGCCTAACATTCTGAGCAGTTGATGAATAGTGAACCTCCAAGAGAAAAGTGAGGTTTAAGACATCTTGGGAGAAGGATTAGTGATTAGGCTACTTTGTTTGAGTCTGTGGAAAGGTACAGTCAAAGTAGGCCTCTTCCTGTACCTCTGTTGCTTCTTTCTGCACTTCTCTTGCTTCTTTCTGTACCTTTCTTCCTCTTTCTAGACTTCTGTTGCCTCTTTCTGTGTTTTTCTTGCTTCTTTTTGCACCTTTCTTCCTCTTTCTGCACCTCTCTTGCATCTTTCTGCACTTCTTTAGCTTCTTTCTGCACCTTTCTTCCTCTTCCTGTAAATGTCCTACCTATGTAGGCATAGTTAGAAATTAGCATTTCAAAAAACCTCAGAAATTGATTGAAAAAAACACAGGATTTCAGGGACGTTATAGTTAGTATTAGCATTTAAAAAACCTTGGAAATTCACTGAAAAAAACACAGGTTTCAGGGATGTTCTAGTTAGGCTGACATTTCACTCATACAAAACCAGAGAAATTCTGCTGTTATAGTTAGCTGAGCTAACTATAACTCGCGCCCCCGCAATGCACTGCTGATGACGTCACATATTGCATCACTCATGACATGGTCAGTGACATCACTGATGACATCTCAAATGACATCACTGATGACATCATCCACTTAATATCTGATGCACCTCCTCACACCCTAATATAACCTTTTATACACACACTCTAAAATACAGACTACTATTTTTGAAACCATAGAGACACCAATACCAGTTAGTACATACCCAATCACTGATTCATAGGTCTACACACACATCCACTCACTCACCCATACAGTTACTCATACATACAGTCACTCATCAATAAAGCCACTGATTCATGCACTCATACATCCAGACACTCACACACCGCCACTCACCCATAGAGTTACACACACACCTAATCAGTCTTCCAAATAATCAATCACACTGCCATTTACTCACCTATACAGTTATACACACACCACCTCACTAATTTATACAGATAGTAAAACATACTTACTCTCTTCTACAATTACTGACACAAGCACACACTCATCCATACAGCCACTCTCACAGTCACTCACTCTCACATATAGTGACTTATATACTCCAACACTCACATATACTGCCTTTCACATACGTAGTTACTCACACATATACCACTGAGACATCTATTCACTCACCAACACAGCCATACGCATACTCACTCACCCATACAGCCTCTTGCAGATGCAGTCATGAACCCATACACCCAGTGAATCACCCACTCACACGTCCATGCAGGGAGTCATACACCACCCCCACCCACACAGACACTCAGGCACCCATGCAGGTGCTCAGACTACCAATCATTAACCCATATAGACACTTATGTAGCTACTCACCAACCCATTCAGCCATTTGCACACCAACTGACAGACCGATACAGACATTCACACAGATAAGTCATTCAACCATGCATTCACTAAGACACGTTTAATCACTCTCTTATACAGTCAGTCACGCACCCACTAAATCATCCATTCAGACACTCATACACCAACTCATTCTTCAATACACCTTGGCGTGTTTATACTTGAAGGATACCACAGATTTTCTGACCAAGATCAATACAGTGACTTGGCATCCTAACTACTGGCTTGTGGTTATGGACATTGAGTCACTGTACACAAGTATCAATCATGTGGATAGAATTGCTGCAACTAAATACTTTTTAGATAATAGAGATATTAATTTGAAAGATCATAATTGTATGCTCTTAGAAATGATCGAATTGTGTCTGTTGAATCATTTTTTTGCATTTAATCGGGAGATTTACCATCAACTAAGGGGTGTGGCTATGGGGGCATGCTTCTCCCCCAGCTATGCATGCTTGCATGTCGGCTGGTGGGAGAAGTGTGTCCTCATGACCACACATAGGGAATGGTACAAATATATCGTACACTATTGGCGGTATATCGACGACATCTGTTTGGTCTGGAGTGGATCTAAAGAGTCAGCTATTGAGTTTGTGAAAGCTATTAACATCAATAGGCTCAATCTCAAATTTACTGCTACTATAGACAATTCCAGTGTAGAGTTTCTAGATGTTTTAGTTTATATCAGTGATGATACGTTACACACTAGGCTTCATCACAAGTCCACTGCAGGAAACTCAATTCTACACGCCGCGAGCTCCCACCCATACCATCTCATCAAAAGCATACCTTACGGCGAATTTCTGCATATTCGCAGAATTTGTAGTTTGGATGCTGTTTCCAAACAATGTCAGCAGGAAGCATTTTGTCGGTTCGTGGATCGAGGATATAATAAAACTCACCTGAACCAAGCTCTGGCAAAAGCTAACAATCAATCTAGAGAAGTCTTATTGCAGCCCAAGCAGACTAGAACTAGCAGCACAGATGAGGCTCCTTCTGTTGAAAAGCTCACTATTCGTTTGATTACAACTTTCAGCCAACAAGAACAAAAAATTAGTTGGATTATCTACTCAGAATGGCCCATCATACTTACAGACATCACTCTAGGTTCCATCCTTCCAGCATTACCATCTATTACTTTTAGAAGGGCTCCTTCGATGAGAGATGCATTAGTTAGGCCGATGCCCGAAGTTCAATTGAGGAGCACTTGGCTCAATAAATTGAGTTTTTATAAATGTAATTCCTGTCATGCCTGTACTTTTGCTATGAACGCAACCCACTATATGACAGCCTTCAGTGATAAAAGCTATGGAAATTAAGGAACATCTTACCTGCCGCATGGAATTTGCAATCTACAAACTTAGGTGTACTTGTGGGCTCGAATACATAGGGAGCACTAAGCTCCCTGTGCATAAACGCATCTTACAGCATGTGCGGGCCATTGTCAACTCCGACCCTAATTATCCAGTTACCAGGCATTTTAAATTAGTCCATCATAATCAATTGAAAGATCTGCAATATATTGTATTAGGGGCAGTTCCCATCCCCGGCCGGGGAGGGAACCGTGAGAAAATACTTAGACAACGAGAATCTCATTTTATTTTAGCCCTCGATACTCGAATGCCAAATGGCCTTAACATGAGTGAAGATCTGCACAATTTCCTTTAGTGGGTTTGCATAATAAGTTCTGCCATTATGTCTTCTTTCCAGTCTGCAGCCTTATTATTATTTCTTCTTCAAACTGTAGTTGTGAAAACCATCTTTATCGATGTTGTCATTTTTATCAAGTATTTTAATGTGCTCTCTCATACTGTTACTGTATATTGGTGATATTTATTATGGTTCTGTGAATTTTATAACAATATTGGCACTTGCACTTTATTATCGTTGAGGCCTCAATGATATTTCCAAGCTGCTATTGTTATTGCAGTTTGCACAGCACTCTTTTGCACTTCTTTGTCGCACTCTGCACTTTATAATGCTATTTATTAGTACAGACTTTGTTCAGATACTGTTTAACTTTATAGGCACATGGCTAGGCTGGAATTGCCCAACAATGGGAGTGTATTCTGACAGCTACTGTTATTTATTGCTATAAGGAGACTAGTAGACTGTATTTGCACTTGCAATATACTATCTAAGGATAAAAATGGCGTCTACTTCTCCTGTGTTCAAATTATATATGTTAGCAGGTTTGTCAGTTTTTGGTAGATCATTTGATCTTGCCTATTTTTATATTCAGCATTTTAAGAATATTTTCTGCAGTATGAGAAGTGAGTTGAACACCTGTGATTGCCAGATTACCAGTTCTCTGTCTGTTCAATTGATGCACTTGTACGCTACTCAGTATAAATCATGCTTAGTGTTTTTCTCATGTATCTTTAATATTGTAGCACTGTCTCTTGTTATTATGTATGCATTGAGATTATTTAGTGTCAAGGCCCTTTTCTTTCTTTTTATGACATGAAACTGGTTTTTATGTATTTTAATCACTTCGCTCTTACTATATGATCAATAGTCTGTCTTCTTTATTCACATATCTGGTGTGGCTATGCTTTTAGCCAATCGTGCACATTTTGTTAGGTCTGTCTCCTTTAAAGAGTTTCCCGGAAATGAAGCGCATCATGTGATCAAGCTCGCTGTGTCGAGTGAAAGGCGTCATGGCAGGCATTATGCCTGTGTATCTCCGTGGTTTAATTTTGAATTAAAACTGCACTGCTTCTCCACGACATCGAGTCTGAAGTAGTTTTCTTCTGAGTTTGGCTGAGGTCCGTGCCTGCTAGTTCTGCCGAGGATAGGCAGACAGGATTCTGGTGTGTGGATATATATATATATATATATATGTATATATATATATATATATGCGTACAGGCCACACCAGCGTGCTGCAAGGTTTCTTTATTCATACAGGTAACTCAGCATAACGCGTTTCAAGGCTCCAAGCCTCTTAATCATATGCCACTAATCAGGGGTGGGTTCGTTAGCTTTTGAAACGTAGCTAAGCATGCTAAAGGGTGCGCGAATCCTGCCAAAAAAAAAAAAATCGAAGCGCGGTCTCCCGCGCTTCGATTGTATTTTGCCCTTGGGTGGCCCAAGTCCCGGGGCCATGGTGGGGGGGGTTAATTTTATGTGTGGGGGGCCTCAATGGGCCCCCCAAGCCCGGGGACCACCACCCCCGGGGGCTTTTTTTTGAAAATGTTGCGGGAGGGCTCTGAGCCCTCCCGCAGCCCCGGGGACCACCACCTCCCCGGGGCTTTTTTAAAAAAAATTGAACAACCTGTGTGGGGGGGCTCCAGCCCCGGGGACCGCCACCTCCCCGGGGCACTAACAAATTAAAATGGGGGTCCGTTTTGGACCCCCGAAGCCCGGGGACCACCACCTCCCCGGGGCTGTGCTGATGTAGGGAGGGGGCCGCGCGGCCCCCTCCTGGAGCCCTTGATGGCCCTGGGGACCACCACCCCCCAGGGCCGGCTCCTGCAGTGTCCCGGGGTGCCTACCCCGGGACACTGCTGTTTGCAATGACAGGACGGGAGCCTCGCGGCTCCGTCCTGTCATTGCAAACTGCTTTGGATATTGGAAGAGAGAGCAGGGAAACCTGCTCTCTTCCAATATCCAAAGCACATTGCTTTCCACATGGGGAGCTGCATCTTAGCAGCTCCCCATGTGGAAAGGAATGCCGGCTCCCAAGGGACGCGGGGAGCCGGCGGGACTGTGGGGGATTGGGGACCCCCACAGTCCCCAACGAGAGGGCCAGCCCCGGGGGATGGGGTCCCCGGGGCAAGTAGTGGCTCGGGAGGGGGCCACGTGGCCCCCTCCCCAAAGTTTTCAAAATGTAAAAAAAAAAAAAGGGTATGGCCGGCCCCGGGGATGGGGTCCCCGGGGCCTTAAAATGGCCAGAGGAGGGGGCCACGCAGCCCCCCTCAAAATAATAAAAATAAATATAGAGGCCATGTCCCGGGGATGGGGTCCCCGGGGCCAATACAGGCCCAGGGAAGGGGGGCCACGCGGCCCCCTTCCCGTTTTTTTTATTTTGTAATTTAAAAAAGGGGTAAGGCCCTGGGGGATGGGGTCCCCAGGGCCCAAAAACAGAAAAAAGGAAGGGGGGCTACACAGCTCCCCTTCAGGGGACAATTTTTTTATTTTTTTAAAACGATCGGGCCCGCAGGCCCCGCCCCTTCCTTCACCACTCTGCAAACGCGCCCCTGGCGCGTTTGCAGAGGGGAACGAATTCCCCTTGAATACTGGGGGTCCCTGGAGGCCAACTAGCCCACCAGGAACCTCCAGTATGCGCCAGGGGGCTGCCTTGCAGAGAGGTGTACAGAGGCCACGCCCCTTTACACCTCTCTGCAACGCAGCTCTGTGGCGCTTTTTGGAGGTATATGGTGGGCTAGTTGGACTCCGGGGACCCTCAGGATTCAAGGGGACTTAATCCCCCAACTTAAAACGCGCCACGGGGCGCGTTTGCACAGTGGTGAAGGGAGGGGCGGGGCTTCAGGTGACATGTGTGCAAACAGGCCCCGTGGCGCGTTTTAAGATGGGGAATTAAATCCCCTTCAATCCTGAGGGTCCCTGGGGCCAACTAGCCCAACAGGTACATCCAGAAAGCGCCACAGAGCTGCGTTGCAGAGAGGTGTAAAAGGGGTGTGGCCTCTCTACACGTCTCTGCAACGCAGCCCCTGGCGCATATTGGAGGTTCCTGGTGGGCTAGTTGGCCCCTAGGGACCCTCAGGATTCAAGGGGACTTAATCCCCCAACTTAAAACGCGCCACGGGGCGCGTTTGCACAGATGTCACCTCAGGCCCCGCCCCTCCCTTCACCATTGTTCAAATATTCTTCTAAAATCATCCGAAATACGAATTCCGATTTACTCACCTGTTATAAGGAGAGACCTCAGTGCTGCATCTTTCAGCCCAGTACTGGTCCTGAAAAGTAATTTTAACCGTACTTACCAGTAACTTGAATTTCCTTCCATAGGATATCATTGCCTGCTTTTTGCTGAAAAAGTTTCTAAGTGTTGATTTTTGAAACATACAAATATTCCTCTAAAATCAGCCGAAATACGAATTCCGATTTACTCACCTGTTATAAGGAGAGACCTCAGTGCTGTATCTTTCAGCCCAGTACTGGTCCTGAAAAGTAATTTTAACCGTACTTACCAGTAACTTGAATTTCCTTCCATAGGCTAACATTGACTGGTTTCACTTGGAAATTCTTCTAAGTGTGGAGTTTTGGAACTTTATAATATTCCTCTAAAATCAACCAAAGTACGAATTCCAATTTACTCACCTGTTATCAGGAGAGAACCCAGTGCTGCATCTTTTAGCCCAGCACTGACCCTGAAAAGTAATTTTAACCGTACTTACCAGTAACTTGAATTTCCTTCCATAGGCTAACATTGACTGGTTTCACTTGGAAATTCTTCTAAGTGTGGAGTTTTGGAACTTTAAAATATTCCTCTAAAATCAGCCGAAATACGAATTCCGATTTACTCACCTGTTATCAGGAGAGACCTCAGTGCTGCATCTTTCAGCCCAGTACTGATCCTCAAAAGTAATTTTAACCGTACTTACCAGTAACTTGAATTTCCTTCCATAGGCTAACATTGACTGGTTTCACTTGGAAATTCTTCTAAGTGTGGAGTTTTGGAACTTTAAAATATTCCTCTAAAATCAGCCGAAATACGAATTCCGATTTACTCACCTGTTATCAGGAGAGAACCCAGTGCTGCATCTTTTAGCCCAGCACTGACCCTGAAAAGTAATTTTAACCGTACTTACCAGTAACTTATATTTTCTTCCATAGGAATCCATTGTCTGCTTTTCAGCAGAAAAGTTTCAGTGTCGATTTTCACAAACTACAAATATTCCTAAAAAATCGCCTGTATGACATAAACGCATTCTTTCAACTGTTTACAGGAGATGCACCAGTGCTGGATCCAGGATCCAACACTGAGTAAGAAAAAGTAACGATAACAGTTTTTACCTTCTAAGTGAATTTCCTTCCATAGGATAACATTGGTGATTCTATGAGAAAAAGTTTCTAAGTGTCAACTTTTAAAGTACAATAATATTCCTTAAAAATCACGACTGTAACCAAAACGCTTTTACTCAACTGTTTACAGGAGATGTGCCAGGACTGAATCTAGGATCCAGTCCTGTGGTTAGAAAAGTAATCCATAAAGTAACTAATTGCATTTAACTAGAAATTCACATTGAGCTGAATGTTGCATTGTGTTTGAAAATGTGTTGCCCATTGCAACAACTGTAACTACTGTACTTAAAAGTCTATTGCCTATGTGCAAAGTATTTAAACTAAAGTAATTCATTCTGAGAAAGTATTTTTGTAATGTAATGTATAATGTAATTACAATGTAATTTAAAAAATAAAATATGTAAAAAAATTGTTTCTAAAAATGGAGTAAATTAGTATTAAAAAAATGTATATAACAATTAATACATTTACAAATTGTCATTTACAAAACCTTTGAAATTCACTGAAAAACCGTAGGTTTCAGACATGTTATAGTTACAAATTAGCATTTAAAAATCTTTGAAATTCACTGAAAAAACCATAGGTTTCAGGGACGTTATAGTTACAAATTAGCATTTAAAAAACCTTTGAAATTCACTGAAAAAACCATAGGTTTTAGGGACAGTTATAGTTAGTTGGACATTGCACTCGTACAAAACCCGTGAAATTCCCCTGTTATAGTTAGTCCAGCTAACTATAACTCGCGCCCCCGCAATGCACTGCTGATGACGTCACATATTACATCACTCATGACATGGTCAGTGACATCAATGATGACATCACTGATGACATCTCAAATGACATCACTGATGACATCACTGGTGACATCATCCATGTGATAATTTCATGCATCTTCTCACACCCTAATATAACCTTTGATACACCCACTCTAAATTACAGACTGCCATTCGCAAAACCATAGACACTCCAACACCAATAACTACATACCCACTCACTGATTCTTAGGTCTACGCACACATCAACTCACTCACCCGTACAGTCACTCATACTTACGGTCACTCAGTACTAGGACTATCATATGCACTCATACTCCTATATAGACACTCAAACACCGCCACTCATCCATAGAGGTACTCACACACCTAGTCAGTCATGCAAATAATTAAACACACTACCATTTACTCACCTATACAGTTATACACATACCAGCTCACTTACTCATACAAATACTAGCACATTCTTACGCTCTTATACAATCACTGATACAAGCACACACTCATCCATACAGCCACTATCACAATCACTCACTCTCGCTTATAGCTATTTATATACTCCAACACACATATATACTGCCTTTCACATATGTAGTTACTCACACATGTACCACTGGGACATACATTCACTCACTAAAACACTCTTACACACACTTACCCACCCATACAGTCTATCACAGATGCACTCTTGAAACCATCCACCCAGTGAATCACCACTCACACATTTATGCACAGAGTCGCACACACCCCTCCCACACAAACACTCAGGCACCCATACAGATACTCACACAAGCATTCATTAACTCATATAGACACTCATGTAGCTATTCACAAACACATGCAGCCACTTACACAGCAACAGACAGACGGATACATACATTCACCCAGTTTAGTCACTAACCCATGCATTCAGTAAGATACGTTAAATCACTCACTTATACAGTCAGTCACGCACCTACTAAATCATCCATACAGACACTTACACACCCACTCATTCTTCAATACGTCTTTTCCTATATATATATTAAAAATATTTAAACTTTACAGAAACACACAGTCACTGGATGATGTCAACAGTGATGTCATTTGAGATGTCATCAGTGATGTCATCAGTGATGTCACTGACCATGTCATGAGTGATGTAATATGTGACGTCATCAGCAGTGCATTGCGGGGGCGCGAGTTATAGTTAGCTGGACTAACTATAACGGGGGAATTTCACGGGTTTTGTACGAGTGCAATGTCCAACTAACTATAACTGTCCCTAAAACCTATGGTTTTTTCAGTGAATTTCAAAGGTTTTTTAAATGCTAATTTGTAACTATAACGTCCCTGAAACCTATGGTTTTTTCAGTGAATATATATATATATACATATATAAAATTCTTAAACTTTTAAGAAACAATCAGTCACTTGATGATGTCATCAGTGATATCATCAGTGATGTCATTTGAGATGTCATCAGTGATGTCATCAGTGATGTGACTGACCATGTCATGCGTGATGTAATATGTAACATCATCAGCAGGTCATTGCGGGGGCACGAGTTATAGTTAGCTCCGCTAACAATAATGGCTGAATTTCTTTGGTTTTGTACGAGTGAAATGTGAGCCTCACTTTAGCGTCCCTGTTTTTTCAGTGAATATATATATGTATATATATATCGGTCATGTGATCAAGGCTGGCAACGGCAGAAACGCGTCATGGCAGATGTAACTCAATAAACAACAAATAATAAGATTTGCACTTATATGTGGTCTGCACTCGTTTTTCTGGTGAAGGATATACGACGAGATTTGTGTGTATATATATATATATATATATATTTATTATCTACTGGCCAGTAGATAGTTATAGTTAGGACCTAGTTTCCATAGGAAACTCGTTTTTTGTTTTCTCAGTATCGTAGCCCACTCTGGTCAGCTCCTGTCTTGAAAGTTTCGGGGTGATTCGACAAGCAAGGGCCGAGAAAAAAGGGGGGTCCCAAAACGTGTTTTCTCCATGTTAATTCCCATAGGAAACTTTAGACTAAGCTACAGCCCGAACTGCTGAACGGATTTACATCAAACTTGGCAAAAAGGTAGCCCTTGGTTCAGAAAGAGACCTTTTTGTTAAATGGTGTAAATCCGTTCAGTAATTCCAGAGAAATTCAAAAAATAAGAGTCAAAAAATCAATTTCCCATAGGAAACTTTATGCAAGGCTACAGCCGAAACTACTGAACGGATTTATCCCAAATTTGGCAAAAAGGTACTGCTTGGCTCAGAAAGCGACCTTTTTAAAAATGCTGTAAATCCGTTCAGTAGTTGCTGAGAAAATCAAAAATAAAAGTTTCGATATTTAGAGGCACAGAGTATCCGCGGACCCTCCCGACCACGAGCTTCATGCTAATTGGCTGTCAACACTCCAAACCAGGAAGTGTTGGCAGCCATCTTGTGCCTCGGTAGAACCGAGGTACAAGAAAACAGAAAAACTAAGGCGCAAAACAAGAAAAGGGGGCAGGGTAGAAACACCCTGACCCCCTAGGCCTGCTCAGGGGGTCCCACAAGGATCCCCAGGGCCTAAAAAAGCATTTTAAAAAATTACCTGTGTGGGGGGGCTCAAGCCCCCCCACACGCCCCGGGGACCGCCACCTCCCCGGGGCACTAAATATTTAAATATGGGGGTCTGTTACGGACCCCCAGAGCCCCGGGGACCACCACCTCCCCGGGGCTTTGAAAATGTTGGGAGGGGGGCCGCGCGGCCCCCCTCCTGGAGCCTGCGATGGCCCTGGGGACCGCCACCCCCAGGGCCAGCTCCTGCAGTGTCCCGGGGTGCCCACCCCGGGACACTGCTGTTTGCTATGGCAGGACGGGAGCCTTGCGGCTCCCGTCCTGCCATAGCAAACTTGCTTTGGATTTTGGAAGAGAGAGCAGGAAACCTGCTCTCTCTTCCAAAATCTAAAGCAGATTGCTTTTCCACACGGGGAGCTGCATGTTAGCAGCTCCCCAAGTGGAAAAGCAACGCCGGCTCCTGCAGGACGCGGGGAGCCGGCGGGACCGTGGGGGCATTGGGGCTCCCCCCACAGTCCCCAACGGATAGGGCCTGCCCCGGGGGATGGGGTCCCCGGGGCTAGTACTGGCCCGGGAGGGGGGCCACCCCAAAAAATTTTAAAAGAAAAAAAAAAGGCCGGCCCCGGGGGATGGGATCCCCGGGGCAATAGAGGCCTCAGGAGGGGGGCCACGCAGCCCCCCTCCTTACAAAATTTAAAAAATGTGGCCATGCCCCGGGGGATGGGGTCCCCGGGGCCGGAATTGGCCACGGGAAGGGGGCCACGCGGCCCCCTTCCTGTTCACTTTTTTTTTTAAATAAAAAAGGGGTCAGGCCCTGGTGGATGGGGTCCCCAGGGCCCAAAAAAGGAAAAAAGAAGGGGGGCCACACAGCCCCCCTTCAAAAAAAAAAGACGCAATCGTGCCTCAGGCCCGCCCCCTTCCTTCACCACTCTGCAAACGCGCCCTGTGGCACGCTTTAAATTGGGGCATTAATTCCCCTTGACTACTGGGGGTCCCTGGGGGCCAACTAGCCCACCAGGTACCTCCAGTGCACGCCATGTCGCCTCAGGATTCAAGGACACTTTATCCCCCAACTTAAAACGCGCCACGGGGCGCGTTTGCACAGTGGTGAAGGGAGGGGGCGGGGCCTGAGGTGACATGTGTGCAAACACGCCCTGTGGCGTGTTTTAAGTTGGGGGATTAAGTCCCCTTGAATCCTGAGGGTCCCTGGGGTCCAACTAGCCCACCAGGTACCTCCAGTAAGCGCCACAGAGCTGCGTTGCAGAGAGGTTTAAAAAGGGGCGTGGACTCGGACCACCTCTCTGCAACGCAGGCCTGTGGCGCTTACTGGAAGTACCTGGTGGGCTAGTTGGGCCCCAGGGACCCTCAGAATTCAAGGTGACCTAATACCCCAACTTAAAACGCGTCACAGGGTGCGTTTGCACAGTGGTGAAGGGAGGGGGCGGGGCCTCAGGTGACATGTGTGCAAACACTCCCTGTGGCGCGTTTTAAGTTGGGGAATTAATTCCCCTTCAATCCTGAGGGACCCTGGCCAACTAGCCCACCAGGTACCTCCAGTGCGCGCCACAGGGCTGCGTTGCAGAGAGGTGGTACAGGCCACGCCCCTTTTTACACCTCTGTGCAACGCAGCTGTGTGGCGCTTACTGGAGGTACCTAGTGGGCTAGTTGGACCTCAGGGACCCTCAGGATTCAAGGGGACTTAATCTCCCAACTTAATACGGCCACAGGGCTTGTTTGCACACGTCACCTCAGGCCCCCCCCTCCCTTCACCACTGTGCAAACATGCCCCGGGGCGCATTTTAAGAGGAAGTTTTAATCCCCCTGCCCTATTATGTACTAGGGCCTTACAGAGGAGGACATTCTAATGACAGGGTACCCCAACGCATAGGGCCCGATTCACAGAACTAACTTACGACAAAATCCTAAACTTACTACCATTTTGGTATTCACAGAATGAACTTACTCATTTTGGTATTCACAGAATAAACTTACTCATTTTGGTATTCACAGAAGACACTTACACATTTTGTGTAACTTACACATTTTGTGTAACTTACTAATTTTGTGTAACTTACACATTTTGTGTAACTTACACATTTTGTGTAACTTACACATTTTGTATTCACAGAAGGCACTTACTCATTGATGAGTAAGTGCCTTCTGTGAATACCAAAATGAGTAAGTTAATTCTGTGAATACCAAAATTGTTGTAAGTTCATTCTGTGAATACCCAAATGTGTAAGTTCATTCTGTGAATACCAAAATTGTTGTAAGTTCATTCTGTGAATACCCAAATGTGTAAGTTCATTCTGTGAATACCAAAATTGTTGTAAGTTCATTCTGTGAATACCCAAATGTGTAAGCTCATTCTGTGAATACCCAAATGTGTAAGTTCATTCTGTGAATACCCAAATGTGTAAGTTCATTCTGTGAATACCAAAATTGTTGTAAGTTTAGGATTTTGACGTAAGTTAGTTCTGTGAATCAGGCCCATAGTGTTCCCTAGTGTATGGAGGTGTTTTCACTGTATTCTAAGTGTCTTTTAGCATAGCACTTGCTCTAGGCCTGGTTAGTCCGAGTCAGTTACCACCAGTACCCGTCTGAAAAAGTTTTGGGCACAGGATGATTTTGCAACAAGGCCTCTTTCTGCTCCTCTGTTGGTTCTTTCTGCACATTTCTTGCTTCTTCCTGCTCTTTTCTTCGTCTTTGTGGACTTCCGTTGCTTCTTTCTGCATTTCTTTTGCTTCTTTCTGTGCGTTTTTTCTTCTTTCTTCACATGTCCTACCTGTAGGCATAGTTAGAAACTAGCATTTAAAAAACCTTTGAAATTCACTTAAAAACCATAGGTTTTAGGCACGTTATAGTTAGAAATTAGCATTTAAAAAACCTTTGAAATTCACTGAAAAAACATAGGTTTCAGACACGTTATAGTTAGAAATTAGCATTTAAAAAACCTTTGAAATTCACTGAAAAAACCATAGGTTTCAGGCACGTTATAGTTAGAAATTAGCATCTAAAAAACCTTAGAAATTCACTGAAAAAACCATAGGTTTTAGGGACAGTTATAGTTAGTTGGACATTTCACTCATACAAAACCAGTGAAATTCCCCCGTTATAGTTAGTTCAGCTAACTATAACTCGCGCCCCCGCAATGCACTGCTGATGATGTCACATATTACATAGCTGAACTAACTATAACGGGGGAATTTCACTGGTTTTGTACGAGTGAAATGTCCAACTAACTATAACTGTCCCTAAAACCTATGGTTTTTTCAGTGAATATATATATATATATTACCTACTGGCAGTCGCCAGTAGGTAGTTATAGTTAGGACCTAGTTTCCATAGGAAAAGCTTCAGTTTTCACCAACTCCTGAGGATGTTGGGCCTAGCCAAATTTAAGACAGCAATCCTTCCCATGTCACTATTGTAAGTCTCACCATATTCCTGAAAGCATGCTTGCAAGTGTCTGTGCCTTTTGCTAGTGGCACGATACAAAAAAGAAACATACAAATAGTTGAATGCCTCTGCTTCAGATGCCTAGCATCTTCAGATGCATAACACGTGTGAGAATACAATTACAAGTAGACACATACCTCAGTCACAAGAGCACGCAGACCTTTAAACTTGATAGACTGCATGTCCCATTGCAAGCAGACACCTACATTTATAAGTTCTACTTCAAGTGTACATTTCCACAGACTCATATGAAGTAGCCTAATCACCAATCTCTCTGCCAACATGTCTTAAAGGTCACTTTTCTCTTGCAGCTTCAGTTTTCACCAACTGCTCAGAATGTTGGGCCTAGCCAAATTTATAACACCAACCCTTCCCATGTCACTGTTATAAGTCTCACCATGTTTCTGAAGGCATTCATGTGTCTGTCTCTGCCTTTTGCTAGTGGCATGAGACATAAAAAGAAACATACAAATAGTTCAATACCTCTGTTTCAGATGTGTAATATCTTCAGATGCATAGCACGTGTGAGAATACATGTATAAGTAGACACATACCTCAGTCAGAAGAGCACATAAACCTTTAAACTGGACAGACTGCTCTTTCCAGTTCAAGCAGATACCTAAATTTATACAGCGTACTTTGAGTCTACCTTTCCAGAGAATCATAAAAAGTACCCTAATCAGTAATCTCTCTACCAACATGTCTTAAATCAGACTTTTCTTTTGCAGCTTCAGTTTTCACCGACTTCTGAGAATGTTGGGCCTAGCCAAATTTAAAACAGCAATCCTTCCCATGTCACTATTTAAAGATCTAAGTGCTCTCCTGACAGGTTTGGTAATGTGTAAAGTATGATGTCCTACATATTAAGGGGCATATTATCAAGAACGGCGTTAAAAATTATCGCCGGTTTAGCGGCAGAAAACTGCCGCTAAAGCGGCGATAATGGGCTTGATAATATGCCCTTGAGAATTCCAATAGAAGTCCATGTTCTGGTGTGAACATGGGCTTCTATTGGAATTCTCCAGGGCATATTATCAAGCCCATTATCGCCGCTTTAGCAGCAGTTTTCTGCCGCTAAACCGGCGATAATTTTAACGCCGTTCTTGATAATATGCCCCTCAGTTCTTATGCAGAGCTTTCCAATGTAATTGAAAGCAACTGTGTCTTTATTATTATGAATATTATTATATAATTATTTCTAAAGTATGACATTATTTAACAAAGTATTAAAACTAATTATTGTTTTTTAGATATTTACTTTTATTGGGAGAAAAATTGAGGATGGCAAGAAAAGATCAAAAGTGAAGACACGAAAAAAAACAGTCCCACTCCAAGAAAAATGAAAAGAGGAAATTAGATGAACCACGAAACATTACACAGCAAAAAAAGACTTCTGGTAAAAGAACTAAACAGTTTTTAAAACAATTTTCCAGACTTTCAAAAAAGTTGAAAATGTTGAAAAGAAAAAGAAAACTTTTACAACAACTCAGAAGCAAAATGCAAATGGAGATGTTAAAACAAATCATTTTGTGGGAAAATCATGCATATAACAAGAAGGTTAAAAGGACATAGGGACATAAGAAAGAGAATGTTTAGAAGTAAAGTAGTACAACATTTATTGAAAGATTGTAAAAAAATATTTAAAAAGATCAGCAGCTTATAAGAAAAAGCAATAGATTGAAAGTGTAGTAGATAAAGCTTTTGAAATAAAATGACAATTATTTATATTAATATTGAAGAGAATGAGAACATTGGACAAAACAATGGTGTTTATGAAGGAGAAAAATAAAAGAAAAAGACTGGTTATTAGAAGTAACTTTTGTAAAACTTTCAGTATCGAGCCTTTCTTTAATGAAGAAAGCTATTTTCAGCAGAACACATTAGTACATGCAGTTGATACTAGTGGTCGATGCTATAAGATAAAAGATGGTTCTCCAATTCCAAAGGAAAAAATGGTTCCTAGGAATGTGCAAGAAGTAATAGCTGAAGAAGTTCAAGGAAGGCGTACACAAGCTCCTGAATATAGGTGGGATTGTAGCAGTATTTGCAGTATTCAACAGGAATCTGTTGACATATTACGAATTATTATACGAAGATATGCCAAAAAAAGTGTTAAACAGAAGATTAAGATGTTACAAGGACTAGATCCAGGTAAAATAAGAAAATATACTAAGTTGCATGGTCATTCTCTGGCTTTTCTTTTAAGAAAAGTGTGGCAAAGTACTTTTCTTCATTTAAGAAGGTTAGCTGTAAACCACTCTGAAATGCAATAGTTAGTAAGGAGACTCTACTATGTAAAAACTCCTGCATTATGTTTAAGTGAAATGAACACAGCTCTTTTGCACAGTTCTGTATTAGATAGAGAGAAAGTTTGTGATGATATACAGTTTCGTTTCTTCAGTTCAGAAGACGAGTGTAGAGAAACTGAGAGTTTGATAAGTGTAGGTGTTGAAGAACACGAGCAAGAGATTAGTATTGATGAGTTTGCAGAATAAATTACAAAATTTATCACAGTTTCATCTGAAAAACCAAACTATGTTTGTATTTGTTGTCGACGTACTCACTATGGAAATCAAACTAGGAATGTTGATTTATATTTAAAAAGTGAAAAAGCAAATAATGATAAGTGACAGCAATTTGGTGTTTATTTGTTGGTAGAAGGTCAATTTGAATTGGGTATTGATCAAGTTATTTGTAAATACTGTTACAACAAATTAGAAGAGAACAAAATTCCAGCTAGAGCAGTATATAACAACTTAGAGTTGGTACCTATTCCTCAGGAACTGGCCGATTTAGATGCAATGAGTCTAGTCTTATTCAATCTCTACACCCATTTCAGGCTATAGTTCGTATGGAGCCTAAAACAGGTAAGCTGCCACCAACAGATTTACAAAAAGGTCTTAAAGGAAGAGTTCTGTACTTACCTTTAGATTTTTAGAAAAACATTGAAACTGTTGGTGTAGATAGAGAGGAAAATGAGCCAGTAGTTATTCTAGTAAATGGTGTACCAACAAAGAGTCGAAAACGCTGGCAAGAGTTTGTAGATGTTAAGGAACTTCAAAAGGCTACATTGTACCTGGGACAGAATAATATTTATTACAACAATGTAAACGTTGATGAAGAGGTAATATGCTTAGAAGACTGAAACAACAATTTCAAGTGGCCGAATTGAAAAAGTGGACAAGTGCAGGACTGAAGAGATTTATGAACATTATACAATACATCCTCTGCATTCAAAAGAAACAATAGGAAACAGTATTGAATTATTTCAAATGAAAGAGGCAAAGGGAACTCCCATGAGCGTATGGGAAAAATGTTTAGAAGCTCTTTGTTTTCCACAGCTATGCCCCACTGGAGAAGGTGGACGATTTGATGACCTGTATGGATTCCAGCTTCAGAATACCGATCAACAAGAATATATTGTGAAGATCCAAGATTTTGGCAGTGCATTCCATCTATATTTCATCTTCTGTTTGAAAGCAATTTGTCTGCACTTTAATATGCAGTGAACCACATATTAAAAACAGGAGTTCATCTTCTGCAAAAGAGTTTATAGACAAAGTTGAACAAAGAAATGAAAATTTAGAAACTCAATTAATTAGTTTGATCGCGTGCCAATGTCGTACCAATGAATATTGGTATTGTTGTCATGGAGAACTTAAATGCATGTTAAGAAACTTAGGTACACCTAAATGGTCTGTAACACTTAGACGTGCTGAATATGCGTGGGAAGATTTACTTGAATTTCTACGAGGAGCAAATACAAATGTTAAAAACATTGAATAGAAGACAGCTGGAGAACTCTGTTCCTTGGATCCTGTAAATGTGTGCAGGTATTTTAACCAGAGGTTTCAAGCTATGATGTCATTTATCTGTAATAGAAACATTCCACCTCTTGGAGAGGTAACAGATTTCTTTTGGCAAAAGGAGTACCAAGCCAGAGGTGCTCCTCATATACACATGCTATTATGGATAAAGAATGCACCGAAATTTGGAACAGATAGTGATGAATCTGTTCTGTCTTTCATCAAACAGTATTTTACATGTGTCATTCCAAGAGAAGGTGGAGAAAACAGCCTGAGACAACAAGTTTTCCGCTTTCAAAGTCATCAATGTGGGAAATACTGCAGACGAAGATACAAATGTAAAGGGAAATTTTATACAAAATGTTGTTTTGGATTCCCACGTCCTATAATTTTTAAAGGAAGGGTAAACAGTTTTTTGTCAGCAGTAAGATATGCAATAACTCAGAAATCTCCCAATAATACATACAACTTAAAAAGGACAGAAGCTTCAAAGTACATTAATGACTACCATCCAGTTATTTTGAAAATGTGGAATGCAAACATGGATATTCAGTGTGTTGCATAAAATTCAATTGCTGTTGATCGCTATGTTACGTCATATATTACCAAATCTGAAAAGACAGAGATGAAAGAAATGTGGAAAGAAATTTTGGCAGAGAAGAGTCTTAGCAAGAAATTGTGCAGCTTCAGCTTGAACATGCTTTCCCATAGAGAGATTGGACCCTACAAATGTTTGGATCGCTTGAGCTCAGCCAGTTTATATTCATAGTCAAGAGGAATCATTTGGGTAAGTCTAGGTCTCGCCTCCATATGGAATAAAGTATTAAAATCTTTACAAGAAATCTAATACTTATCACAGCATGAACCAGAAGACATATGCCTGTATGAAATACTTCAATATTACAGGTTTAAAAAGAATGTTACAGAAAATATAAAAGAAGAAAAATATGCAGCAATTGGATGTGACGGATGTTTAGTCAAACATGCCAAAGGAAATCGTATTAACCACAGGAAACTCAGTTGCGAAAATCCAGATAAGAGAGAATTTTACTATTTAGCACTTCCGCAACTGTTCAAGCCTTTGCGTAATGAAACAGAATTACTTGGACATTTTGACAGCTATGAACATTCTTTCAATGCAACTAAAGACAGCATTGAATGTTC
This sequence comes from Calotriton arnoldi, assembly GCA_963921515.1. Lineage (NCBI taxonomy): Eukaryota > Metazoa > Chordata > Amphibia > Caudata > Salamandridae > Calotriton > Calotriton arnoldi. The sequence goes on along the minus strand of CAWUFW010001960.1, from coordinate 786,964 downwards.
GATTTTCCCAACTTATCTACAAATGTTAAATGATGAGATTGAACAAGAAAGTACTATTGCAGCTGAAATAGCTAGAGAAAGTTCCCAAAGCAGTCAAAGTTCTGGTCCACTGAGTCAAGATCCAATGGGACAACCAATTCTTGAAAATTAAGCAGCAATAGCCGTGAATTAGGTAGACATTGCAATGCAACAAGCACAACAGGATATTATTCAGTTGGAAAAGTTAGAAGAACAACTAAATATTGAACAGAAAGAAATATGTGTACAAGGCAAAGAGCAGGTACAACATAGTTTGCTGCATGAAAAAAAAGAATGCCAATGTTCATCATTTAAACCTATTCATTGTACATCAGTGGTCAAGCTGGAACAGGAAAAAGTTTCTTAATTAAAGTGTTGACCAGTTATCTACATAAAACTACAGAATCACATTTATCCTGTGTAGTAACAGCTCCAACTGGATTAGCAGCACACAACATTAAAGGTATTATTTTACATCGATTATTTATGCTACCTGTTGAACATGATAATAAATTGGAACATCAGAAGCTATCTGGAGAAGCTTGTTATGAAGTCTCAAGAGTACTAAAGAAAATGAAACTTTTAATCATTGATGAGGGGAGCAGGGTCTCAAACTTAATGCTTGCCTTTGTACATTTGAGAATGCAACAGATATTAAAAACAGATTATGATGTTCTGTTTGGTGAAAAACATTTAATTGTATTTGGAGACCTACTACAACTTACTCCTGTTAAAGGACAACCTGTTTTTAAAACACTTCTGCATGATGACACAAGGAAATCTTTGGGAAGTATTGGAAATGTAACTATTTGTATAAACTTTGAATATAAAGAACTTGTTAAGAATATGTGACAAGCAAATGATGAAGATTATGGAAATATTCTTAAATACATAAGATTTGGTGTCTTGACGAAACGTGGTAAACAACTTTGAGAAACTCGATTACTAAAAGACTTGTTTACAACTTTAAAAACAGCAGCTGAAGAAACGTGCAATATGCTTGCAGAAAACAAGTCTATAGTTTGTCTAATGCCTACACTGCAAGAGTGTTCTACATTTATTCAACAACTTCTCAAACTGGAAAAACAACAAATTGTGGAAATTGAAGCTATTGACAAAATTGAACATCAGGGAGTGACAATTCTTCTTACTGACAAACTACAGGCAAAATTACACTCTTTGGAAAAGTCTGCATCTAAAACTGCAGGATTAGAAAAGACTTTACATGTATGTATAAACTGTCAAGTAATTTTGCGGTGTAATTTGAATGTAGAAGAGGGATTAGTAAATGAAGCAATGGGTAAAGTTATAGATTTTGTAAATTTTCAAAATTGAGATGGATTAGAATGTTTGCTTATAAAATTTGATCAGATTAATGAGGTGAGACAGATTGGGCGTTGTGTTGTACGTTTTTTGCTTGTAAAAGATATGTATGTTTGCAGAAAACAGTTTCCTCTGTCTCTAGCACATGCAGTAACTATTCATAAATCTCAAGGTTTAAATATAGACAAAGTTTTTGAAAATATTGGAAGTACAGTGTTTAAAGAAGGAATGGCATCTGTTGCATTGTCTCGAGTAAGAACTTTGTCTGGTTTGTATTTGATAGATTTTGATGAGAAAAATGTTACTGCTGATGCAAATTGTGTAAGAGAGTACAATCATTTAAGAAGACCTTATGCTCCTGATTTAGGTGAATATCCCATATATGAGAAGCGTGAAGTGTGTCCAAAACAGGAATATATGTCAAAAATGCAACCAAGGTTCAAGAAAAGAAAACAACTGAAGAGAAAGTTGATAGTATAAAGAAAAAAGAAAAAAATATGGAAAGTGTTGATGACATTGTAGGATACCAGTTGGAAAACAGTTCAGGAATCAACTGTTATGTCAATGTGATTCTGAATGTTGTGTTTCATCTACCAGATCTTCACTAGGCCTGGGCGGTGAACTTCGCTCCGTTCGTGGAGTTTGCAGAGTTTTCTGCACTCCGCACTCCGCGGAGCTCGCGGAGTGCAGAAAACACTTCGCAATGTGCAGCAGAGTTTTTTCCCTGCTCGTGATTGCGAATGGTAAGTTCGCGATCGCGAACAGTAAGTTCGCGAGCGCGAGCTGCCGCTCGGGTAGAATTTCTACCCGAGCGGCAGGAATACCAGCACAAACTGCAGTTCGCACTGCACTCTGTCACTCGCGGAACTTTGCTGAGTTTTTATGTAACTTCGCGGAGTTCCACCTAGCAAAACTCTACGAACTATGCCCAACCACGCCCGCCTATGTCTTTTTATGGAAAATTGTGAAAAACGATTCTGTTCTGGACTACAACATCTATTTCAACAGTTGGTTAGTGACAGAAGTAAAATGCATAGTGCTTCTGGCATTCGGTATCTTTTAGATATATGTAGTGGTTCAGTGACGTTTACTCTCAACATACAACAAGATGCACAATAATTTTTAATGCTGATGTTTGGAGTATTAGAAGATGAAGGAATACACATTAATAACTTATTTGGAGTAAATTATACATGGGAGCATAACTGTGAAGAGTGTTCATTTAGTTCTACCACTCAAATACAAGCAGAACGATTCCTATACTTAAGAGTACCAGACTGCAAATCAGTACCTTTTATCAAATTGATAAAAACAGCAAATCAGGAAATGACATGTTCACAATGTAAATCAGAGATGTTGTCTACATTACATTTAAAAACATTTGGAAAATATCTAATTTTAATGTTACAACGCTGTAGAGCAAATAAAAGAAAATTGAATTAGAAAATTACAGATTTTAAAAGAAGTCAAATATCTATTTCAGGAAGATCTTTTACAACAGTGGCTATTATTTTTCATAATGGACCCACTACAGCATCTGGACACTATACTGTTTATTTAAAGTGCAAAAAGGGATGGACGCTTCGCAATGCTCACCTGGGATTCAAACCTGGATTGCCTTTTCAACTACCAAATTCTTATATGTTATTTCTGCAGCCAAAGTTTTGAGTACATAATTCGGCCAATGGGGAAGGCGTCAACAGAAAGTAAAGATCATTGCAAAGTATCAGTGTTTATGTTTAGTGTTATAATTATTATTTTCCCAAATTGATAATACTTTTGGAAAATTGTGTTTGCAAGCAACTAGTGTATATATTTGTTGTCTATATTGTAGCAGATGTAAATAAGGTTATACATTTTGTGAACTGTATTTCTGATAAATTATAGAGTTAATGTAGATGAAGGAAGTGATTAGCAAACTGTAGATAGGAAAACACATAGCTACACATATTTATAAAGATGTTCTATGCTGATTTGTTTTTTTTTCTACAATCAATTTGGTTGTTTTTTTCCCCGCTGTTCAATGATGATATTACATTGAATTTACTGTGTATGGTGAACTTAAGTGGAATCTGAGAACAGCAAAGAAGGGAAACTGAGAATGTTATGTAATTCTAAATTTATGTTGTGTTCTCAAAAATATAATATTATAATTTCTGTTAGACTTGGCATCTTTTGGCGTGTTTCACCTGAGTTTTTGCTTTCTGACCTCCCGGTTTTGACTCTGTTTTTGCTGGCTTAGTGTCTCTGCGCTCTTTCTCACTGCTGATCAGTGATAAAGTGCAAGTGCTCCTGTTATAAATTGTGTTATGGATGGTGTTTCCATGATTGGCATATTTGATTTACGTGTCAGTCCCTAGTAAAGTGCACTGAGTGTTCCAGGGCTGCAAATCAAATGCTGTTAGTGGGCTGCAGCACTGGATTGTGCCACCCACATAAACAGCCTGTAAATATAACTCTGGCCTACCATTGCAGAGCCTGTGTGCAGTCTGGGACTGCCATGTCAACTTGGCAAGTGTACCCACTTGCCAGGCCCTAACCTTCCCTTTTCTTACATGTCAGTCACCCCTAAGGTAGGCCCAAGGTACCCCTGTGGGCAGGGTGCAGTGTGTGTGAAAGGTATGACATGCCCTGGTGTGTATGGCATTTCCTGATAGTGAATTACTGCCAATTTAGTTTTTCACTATTGCAAGGCCACCGGTTCCCATAGGACAGAATGGGGAGTTTGTTTATAACATCTTATAAACATAACTGGCCCTGGGAACGAGGTAGAGAAATAAAGTTTAGTATGCCTGAACTCAGAATCTAAAGATGCATCTTTTTGTAAAGGTGATTTTTACATTCTGTGTTTGAGAATACCACTTTTAGAAGGTAGGTATTTTCTTGCTTATCCATCCTGTGTGCCTCTGCTATGATGTGTATTGACTGTCTGGCTTTAGAGTGTCAGGGGCTGGGGAGGGGCAGTGGCTCCAGAGAGTCTAGATGGGTTAGGGATGGGCTGAATAGACCTGGGCTGCATTCAGAGTAGTGGGAGGAGTTGTCACTAGCAACTGAATAGGCCCAGTCTGCATTTAGAGTGGTGGGAGGAGATTTCCCTTGCACCTGAATAGGCCCTGTCTGCCTTGGACAATGCTGTCTCCGCCTCCTCCTGGAAAGCTGGGCCAGAGAGGACCAAACTGGTTTGGACTAAGCACAGACACTCTCTGCCTGAGAGGACAAAGGAATTTGGAGAATAAATATTGGGGCCCAGACCCCAGAACTTTAGAACTCTTTTGGACCAAGAAGACTGCCAAGAAGAAGAGCTGGATAAGCTGTGAGGAGGAACTACCACTTTGCTGAGTGCTTTGCTGTGTTGGCCTGCAGTGGCTGCTTTTGTCTTTAGCAGTGAAAGGACTGGACTGAACTTTCTACAACTTCTTTCTTTGAGTATCTCCAAGGGCTTGATGTAGAGCTTGCCCCCTGTTCAAGAAGTCTCAGGAACAGCAAATACTTCAAGTTCTTCTGGCCTCAGCACTGGGGACCGTGTGTTTTGTGCTGCAACAGAAGAAAAAGCAACACGCCGCTGTCTACGATGCCGCTGCTGACTCCGTGTCCTGAAGGCACCGTAGAGGGTACCACCGCAACGCCGCACCAAAACCCTGGTCTCACCGACAACGCCATCTGACACCACCACTGAGCCGCTGCTCGCACCGTGACCTGTGGGCACCGCACTCCGCACCGCCTTGCTTCACGATGCAGCCTTGGTATCCCCGACAATGCCGCTTCACGCCAACATCGACGCCGCTGCTTGCACCGTGGTTCGAGGGCACTGATCATAAAGTTACACGATGCACCACCCTCATCCCGCACCGCAGCCTTGGCCTATCGACGCCGGCGCCATCGACTCCAGTTCGTCAGCCGACAACAGCGCTTCAGCAACGATGACGCCGCTGCCTGCACCGTGACCTGCCAGCACCGTGACGAGCACCGCATCACTTCGCACCGCGACCCTGGTCTCACCGATGAAGCCATCTGATGCTGCCACGAGCCCCTGCTCGCACCGCGACCTTAGGGCATCGCACGCTGAACTTCGCACCGCAGAACCTGACGGCCGCCGACGCCAGCGCTCCTGACTTCAACCGCAAGGAGTTCGATCTGCAACGCGTGTGACTTTGAGGGCCCGACGACTCCTGCACTGACCTCCAGAATCGACGCCTGCGGACTCCATGCTTTCGTAAGCTCAACTAGGGGTCGCTGACGCCCTGCATTTCTAAAGGTACTGTTTTGCCGGTCTCCCCGACACCATAGCTGGCCCGCGACGCCGCTGTCAACCAGAACTCTTTGGATTTGTTTGTTCATAACGCTGTGATAGCCCCGGACAGAGCTATCAACTTCAAGGAACTTTATTTCAAGGTTATTTTGATAACTGAAGATTTCTAAGTACTGTATTGTGGATTTTTATTGTTTTGGTCTTGTCTTGAGTATATAAAAGTATTGGATATTTTTCTAAACTTGTGTGGTCTTCTTTTGTAGTGCTTACACTGTATTACTGTTGGTTATGTGCAAATGCTTTACACACTGCCTCTAAAGATAAGCCTGACTGCTCGTGCCAAGCTACCAAGGGTGTATGAAGGGATTATTTTAGGAGTGTGACTCCCTTATCCTGACTAGAAGGAAGGGTCCCTACTTGGACAAGGTGCAAACCATTGCCAACTAGAGACCCCCATTTCTAACATTGGTTGTCAGCGGTGAGGATACGACTTGCGTTTGCACTTGACTTACAGTGATTGGTGTGAACTACTACCACATCGCAGACCATTACGTACCACATTCTGTTTTTTGGTCTATTTTTGCCTTTCCATTGGTCTTGAACTTGAACTTTCCAGTACAACACGCCTGAATCAATTGCATCATCTGCTGCATCCTTGGAAGTGGCCTTTGAGGAGGAGAGGTTAGAAACCTACAATGTGAAGGAATTGAAGGCGATCTGTAAAAACCTCAAAGTCCAAATCAGGGGCCTCACCAGGAGCTACAAAAGGCGCTGAGGGCCTGGGTAGCAGCCAGACATGCTAGTGAGCTGTCTGGGGAACTTAGCATGGAGGCAGAAGAGCCTATTCCAAGGGTGGATGTGCTTTTGAGAGGGGGGGCACCCTCTAAACTAGGCAGCAGTGGCTTGTCCCCAGAGGAGTTGGAGGACAGGCGGGAAGCAAGGAGAGTTGCTATGGAACTGGAGAAGCTCAAGTTAGCCATGGAGGAGAAAAGGATGATGCTAGAACATGATATCAAGATAAAGGAGCTGGATCAGAGGAGTAGAACTGGCTCAGATTATGGCAGCCATTCGTCAGGGCAGTCAGACAGAATTGTGCACATCCCTAAGAATGTAGGCAAGGAATTCAAGAAGGGGGATGACATACAAAGGTGGTTCCAGGGGTACGAGGCGTCTATTCATATGAATAGGGTCCTCGAGAAGAATTGGGGGGCAGGGTTGTGGCCGCTCTTCCCAGAAAAAGCTAGGGATACTCTGATAGCTTTGGGTAAAGGGCAGAACCTCACCTATGCTGATATGAAGGATGCTCTCCTCACCAGGTATGGTCTTACTCCTGAGAAGTATAGGGATCAGTGTAGGTCCAGCAAGAAAACTGATGGCAACACTTGGTTGGAATGTGTAGATTCTTTCTGCAGGTCTCTGGATGGCTGGGTGAAGGGCAGTAATGTAACAGATTTTCAGGGGCTCTACAATTTGGGTGCATGGGAGCACTTATCTAGTCTATGTTTTGCAGAGCTGCGCCAGCACTTGGTTGATAGTAAGCTAACTGACCCCAGGAAGCTTGCTATGGAGGCGGACTGCTGGGTGAGTACCAGGGTCCACGAGAAAGCATTTGTGGGAGACTCAGCCAAAGTTGGCCAGGGTCTCCAGCAGAAAAGTGGCAGGGGCAAGGGTAAAGCACAGGAGTTCGCTAAAGGGCCCCAAACTAACACCCAGGGTAAAGGTTCCCACCCCACAGGAGATAGGAAAGCAGTGATCTCTTCAGGAAAGCCTGCAGAGACCGGCCCCCGCAAGTGTTTTGCATGTGACCAGGTGGGTCACTTGAAGGGGGACCCCAATGTCCCAAGAGGGCATGGTACACATTGGTGGGCAGACCAAGGTGTTGGCGAGTGTAGCGCTTGGGGAAGAGGGGTACCCACAGGGGGTGGGGATCCCGCAGAAATTACCCTCGTCTCACTAGGGGACAGTGAGATGGTCCCAGGAAACCAGGTGCCCCCTAACACAAAGAAATATAGCACCTGGGTGACCATCAATGGGAAAAGGGTAGAGGCTCTCAGAGATACTGGAGCCAGTGTGACCTCACTCCGGTGTCACCTGGTCTCTGAAGATCAGGTAGTCCCTGGGGCATTCCACCAAGTAGCGCCAGTGTATGGTGGTGCAGGTTCCCTTTGAATGGGGGGGTCTCAGGCCCCATGAGGGTGGTTGTGAGCCCTACCATGCCTGTAAATTGCCTGCTAGGTAACGACCTGGAGCAGTCCTTGTGGAAGGATGTTGAGCTCAGGACTCACTTGGAGATGCTTGGGTTGCCAGAGTGGGCATGGGTGTCCACTCGGTCGATGGCGGCCAGAAAGGGTGATCAGAAGGACCTGGAGCCCGAAACAGTGGCCCAAGTGTGCCAAGAGAAAGGGCAGGGGGCGCAGGAAACCGGCCCCTGAAGTTCCCATAGACCGGTAGGAGGCTGACCTTGAGGGAGATGCCCCAGTGCCTACAGGGGAACAGGTAGCTGAACTGAGGGACATCTCTGAGCTGACCCATTGGCAGCAAGAAGGGGGTCCCACCAGGGAGGATTTTTGCAGGGAGCAGAAAGAGTGCCCTTCTCTGGAGGGACTGCGGCAGCAGGCTGCAGACCAGGCAGCTGGTGATCAGTCTGGATCACATTGGTTCTACTGGGAGAATGGTCTCCTGTATAGTGAGCCTGAGGTCGCTGAGCCTGGGTTAGCCCATGTGCTGGTGGTACCCCAGCGCTTAAGGACCTTCCTAATGGGTCTGGCTCACGACGTGCCTTTGGCAGGACATTTGGGGTGGGACAAGACCTTTGACAGGCTTGTCATCCACTTCTTCTGGCCCCAAATGCGAAGGCAGTCGGATGGACATTGCAGGTCTTGCCAAACTTGCCAGGCAAGTGGTAAGAGTGGGAGGATGGTCAAAGCTCCTCCCCAACCTTTTTCAGTTGTTGGAACCCCTTTGAAAGGTTTGGGATGGACATTGTGGGGCCACTGGATCCCAAGACAGCCATGGGCAACAGGTACATCCTAGTCTTGGTGGACCATGCCACCCGGTGCCTGGAGGCAATCCCTCTCAGGAAAACGATGGCGCCAGTGGTGGGCCGGGCATTAATGGGGATCTTTTCCCGTGTGGGTTTCCCCAGAGAGGTAGTTTCTGACCGTGAGACCAATTTCATATCCAAGTATATGACATCCCTGTGGAAAGAGCGTGGTGTAACCTACAATTTTACCACTCCTTACCACCCACAATGTAACGGTCTGGTGGAGAGATTCAACCAGACCTTGAAGGGCATGATTAGGGTCTAACAGAACCCATGAGGTGTAAGTGGGACGTCCTCTTGCCATGCCTTCTCTTTGCGTACAGGGAGGTGCCTCAGAAGTCTCTTGGGTTCAGTCTCTTTGAGCTTCTGTATGGCCACCCTGTGAGAGGACATCTGAGTTTGGTAAAGGAAGGCTGGGAGGCAGCTCCCAGGAAAACTCCCCAGGATGTGTTTAGTTACATGCTGGCCTTCAGAAACCAAACTGCCTGCTTCAGAAAACTCGCTCAGGCGAACCTGGAAGCGAGCCAGGAAGAAATGAAGAAGTGGTATGACCAGAATGCCACTCTGGTCGAATTTCAACCTGGGCAAAAAGTGTGGGTCATGGCCCCAGTGGAACCTTGTGCCTTGCAGGACAAGAGGACTGGACCTTTTGAGGTGGTGGAGTGCAAAAGTGATGTCACCTTCCTGGTAAATTTGCAGACTCCAAGGAACCCTTTGAGGGTTCTCCACATGAACCGCCTCAAGCCCCACTTCAAAAGGTCCGAAGTGAGCATGCTCTTGACGACAGATGATGTGATACAAGAGGAGAGTGAGCCTCTCCCTGACCTGCCCAACAAGGAGCACGCTGGGTCAGTGGAAGGTGTGATCCGATCCCCTACACTAACCCCAGAGCAGCAGAGTGACTGTCACCAGTTGTTGAAACAGTTTTCCCCACTGTTCTCTCTGACCCCAGGTGTTACTCACTGGTGTACCCATGACGTGGACACTGGTGACATCCCTCCTGTAAAACACAAGATTTACAGGATTTTGAGGTTGACTGACCGGGTAAGGGCCAGCATCAAAGAGGAGGTCTCTAAGATGTTGGCGTTAGGGATGATCGAGCCCTCCAACAGTCCTTGGGCCACCCCAGTGGTCCTGGTCCCAAAGGCTGCTGCACCCGGTGCCACTCCAGAACTGTGGTTTTCTGTGGACTACCGTGGGCTCAATGCCGTCACCAGGACTGACGCGCACCCCATCCCTAGAGCTGATTAGCTCATTGATCGGTTGGGAGCTGCCAAGTTCCTCAGCACGTTTGATTTAACGTCTGGGTACTGGCAGATTGCCTTAACCGATGGTGCCAAGGAGAGGTCAGCATTTTCAACCCCAGAAGGACATTACCAGTTCTGGGTGATGCCCTTTGGGTTGAAGAATGCCCCTGCCACCTTTCAGAGGTTGGTCAACCACGTGTTGGCTGGACTGGAGGATTTCAGTGCCGCGTACCTAGATGACATTGCAGTGTTCCGTTCCAGCTGGGAAGAACACTTGCAGCACCTCTGTGAAGTGTTGAGGGCTCTGCAGAGGGCGGGCCTCATGATCAAGGCCAGTAAGTGCCAGATCGGGCAGGGTTCTGTGGTGTACTTGGGACACCAGGTAGGAAGTGGCCGGGTGGCGCCCCTACAGCCCAAGAATGACACCATTCTGGCTTGGGAGCCCCCCAAGACCCAGACAGAGGTGACAGCCTTTTTAGGTCTCACCGGTTACTACAGGAGGTTTGTTAAGGGCTATGGCACCATTGTTGCCCCCTTAACAGAGCTGACTTCTAGGAAGCAGCCCAAGAAGGTGATCTGGACTGAATCCTGCCAGAAAGCTTTTGATGCCCTGAAGGCCGCCATGTGCACGGCACCTGTGCTCAAAGCACCCAACTTCTCCAAGGATTTCGTCGTGCAGACCGACATTTCAGACCATGGTGTGGGAGCAGTGCTCTCACAACTGAACGAAGAGGGCCTAGACCAGCCTGTAGTCTTCCTTAGCAGGAGACTACTCCCCAGGGAACAGAGGTGGAGTGCCATGGAAAGGGAAGCTTTTCCTGTGGTCTGGGCACTGAAGAAGCTGAGACCCTACCTGTTTGCGACTCACTTCCGGGTTCAGACGGACCACAGGCCCCTCAGATGGTTGATGCAAATGAGGGGTGATAATCCAAAACTGTTGAGGTGGTCCATCTCCCTACAGGGAATAGACTTTACGGTGGTACACAGCCCCGGCACAGAACACAACAACGCAGATGGTCTGTCCTGGTTCTTCCGCCTTAGTGAAGAGAACTCCAAGGAGGTTGGGTAGTTCTCCCTACTTTCAGCTGGAGGGGACATGTGTTAGACTTGGCATCTTTTGGCGTGTTTCCCCTGAGTTTTTATTTTCTGACCTCCCGGTTTTGACTCTGTTTTTGCTGGCTTAGTGTCTCTGCGCACTTTCTCACTGCTGAACAGTGTTAAAGTGCAGGTGCTCCTGTTGTAAATTGTGTTATGGATTGGTGTTTCCATGATTGGCATATTTGATTTACGTGTCAGTCCTTAGTAAAGTGCACTGAGTGTGCCAGGGCCTGTAAATCAAATGCTGTTAGTGGGCTGCAGCACTGGATTGTGCCAGCCACACAAACAGCCTGTAAATGTAACTCTGGCCTGCCATTGCAGAGCCTGTGTGCAGTCTGGGACTGCCATGTCGACTTGGCAAGTGGGCAGGCCCTAACCTTCCCTTTTCTTACATATCAGTCACCCCTAAGGTAGGCTTAAGGTACCCCTGTGGGCAGTGTATGTGAAAGGTAGGACATGCCCTGGTGTGTATGGCATTTCCTGGTAGTGAATTACTGCCAATTTAGTTTCTCACTATTGCAAGGCTACCGGTTCCCATAGGACAAAATGGGGAGTTTGTTTATAACATCTTATAAACATAACTGGCCCTGGGAACAAGGTAGAGAAATAAAGTTTAGTATGCCTGAACTCAGAATCTAAAGATGCATCTTTTTGTAAAGGTGATTTTTACATTCTGTGTTTGAGTATACCACTTTTAGAAAGTAGGTATTTTCTTGCTTAGCCATCCTGTGTGCCTCTGCTAGGATGTGTATTGACTGTCTGGCTTTGGAGTGACAGGGGCTGGGGAGGAGCAGTGGCTCCAGAGAGTCTAGATGGGTCAGGGATGGGCTGAATAGACCTGGGCTGCATTCAGAGTAGTGGGAGGAGTTGTCACTAGCACCTGAATAGGCCCAGTCTGCATTTAGAGTGGTGGGAGGAGATTTCCCTTGCACCTGAATAGGCCCTGTCTGCCTTGGACAATGCTGTCTCCCCCTCCTGCTGGGAAGCTGGGCCAGAGAGGACCAAACTGGTTTGGACTAAGCACAGACACACTCTGCCTGAGAGGACAAAGGAATTTGGAGTATAAATATTGGGACCCAGACCCCAGACTTTTAGAACACTTTTGAACCAAGAAGACTGCCAAGAAGAAGAGCTGGAGAAGCTGTGAGGAGGAACTACCACTTTGCTGAGTGCTTTGCTGTGTTGGCCTGCTTCTGTCTTGGGCAGTGAAAGGACTGGACTGAACTTTCTACAAATTCTTTCTTTGAGTATCTCCAAGGGCTTGAGGTAGAGCTTGCCCCTGTTCAAGAAGTCTCAGGAACAGGAAAGACTTCAAGTTCTTCTGCCCTGCTCTGTGTTTTGTGCTGCGACAGAAGAAAAAGCATCCCAACGCTGTCTACGATGCCGCTGCCGACTTCTTGTCCTGAAGGCACCGCAGAGGGCACTGCCGCAATGCGACACCGAAACCCTGGTCTCACCGACGACGCCAAGGGGGTAAAACGACAAGCTAACCACAAGATATATATTACATTTACAAAGAAATGTGTCAGGCCTTGATCTATATGAAAACAGTGCACATTAGATTTGCATATTAATAAAATTTACAAACACTTGCTGTTTGATACAAAATTATGTTTCTTTATTATATTCAATCGTTTTCTTTATAAATATGATTCATAATCTTTTTATGATTTCATCACATATATCAGATATATATTTCTTTTTATATTTTTTTGATCAATCTTTTTTTACATAAATACCAAAAAGCACAAATTGTTTTTCACAAACACAACAAAACAATACACAAAAAGAATTATATATTTTTCCATTAAAAACCTAGAGAAGGAGTATTTAAACATTTCAAAGGCTGGCGGTCGATGAAAAGAAAACATGATGCACGTTTCGGCGTAAAAGCCTTCATCAGGTGGACCCGTCTCAACTTTCTCTTTAGAGGTACAAGAAATGAATTCAATCAATTACTGAAAAACTAAGCTAAAAAACATTTCTGGCCTGAACATATAATGCTGATATACATTTGAGCATTTTAAGCTTCTGTTATTATATTATCTAAGTCCACATAACCAAAGACATATGCATAATTATTTTATACTTAGTTCATATTGCAATTACAAATTGCACATATATTATGTCTATTAGTGAAACTACCAATCTCCGTTTATTTGCCTAAAAGAAGAAAAAGAACATGAGAGTGTAAAGATATTGTGAAGAACATTACAGTGAATATACCTTTTATTACTCCATAGAAGAAAGGATGCAGAACATAGAATAGATCACCCGTGAATAGCAAAAAAGAATATTAAGGTGTGAGGTTTATTCTCTAAAGTTCTTAACGAAAAAAGAAGAAATAATGAAGAGATATAGTATTTCTTCAAGGTGAACCAATAGCAGCTCTAATTAGCCTTGAATGTACCTTCAGTGAAACTGCTAGAGCATAATAAAGCAGTGGTATCTACCTATTATTAGCTCTGGAACTCAAAATTGATGGTAGAGACCAGAATGAATGGGGACTTCTCCGTAGATCATGTCACACCACCAAAACCGTGGTATCTAGAAAAGCACATAGAATGATAATAGCAGATGGGAAAAAGGGATAATAGATCGAGCCACTGCCTGTTTTAAATAAATAGACATCGATAACTATAAGCTAGATATAATCGGCTGCTATGTACCTGGTTAAAATCGATCCTTACGCCGCAAATGGTTGAAGGAGTTTGAGTAATGACTTCCTGAATAAAATATACGATCTGAAAAGACAGTGATCAGGCATACATTAGTGGCTCCTATCGTTCTAACCTGTTGGTGTAGACCAACATGGTTCATAATTACATGCACTTGCATGGACTCGCTACATGAAGGTACTTACAATGTGTCTACAATTAGATGGTCAGTTCATCTGGGATACTTCCATAACGATCATTCCATATAGAGTTTGTAGTAATGGCTACCGTCCTATGTAGCACTATTGCCAAAAATAAGAACTCTAGAGGGTACAGTGATATTATTAAAGTCATAGTGCCCCTACATCTACGAATAAGACAAAATATGTTTTCTCTATATATCCATTGAGAATTATTATTACTTACTCGCTGTAACGAGTCCTTTTAAGTCATAAACGCTCTAGTGATGAGGAGCCAGCATTAGGTCAAGATTTCTATTGATATGTTACAAACTGCCGAATATATCTAGGGGTAAAGTACATATGTCTATGTGTTATAAACACATACCCACTATAATGAAGTACATGCATACGATTTATCGGTAGCAGGATTTCCCTGGCTTACCCTCCGGAAAAGATTACATATGTATTATTCTGTAAAGGCGAGGGGTTATAAATAAAGTATGCATAAAGGGTGCATTTCCTCAACATTTCAAAGTTAAAATGAATCAAATGTGGGTGATTACACACAAATCGGTCCATCGTACAGAACAGCTGACTCGTTAACTTACTCGAGCCACGATCATAATCTCCAACCAGGTGAGGCACCTATTTTAAACGGACAATGTGACATCTCGTTCACCAAAATTTACATACAAGTTTTCCTTTCATACTCTTACCGTAAATATATAAAAGATCTCCGGAAGCCTCACGCCCTTTCTATCTCATGGAGAAGAGAACAATGCCTCTATTTTCACTTCTTTTAAATAGCCAAGCCAGTTCCATAAACTTGGCGTCTGACGTCATATCTACTGCGCCATGCAGTCTTGGCGCACATAGATCTAGACATAGGACTTACGATGTCTCTCCTAAATACCGCATCCATTACTAAATGGATATCTAAGAGCAAAATTAAAACTGTAGTTTGAGCATGTATAGCTGGAGATCAGTAAATTTCAACTTAAGAGTGATTCACCCCTCATTGTTCTATAAATCTATACGGTAATTGTTATAGTGGCAGAATTTTTTTTTAAAACTTTCAGTTTTTGACATGCTTACTTTCTACAGATGTAAAAACCTACTATTGCAATGAAAGCGATTGTAGGTAGAGTAGATAAATTGCATTGTAGTGCACAATTCTATCCATAATATTTAGTTAACAACCACACTTATATTTTATAGATACCACTTCTGACACCTTTACTATCTGTAGATGCTGACACCTACCATTACAATAAAGGCAGTTTGATGCAGAGCAGATAAACTGCATTCTGATGTATAGTTATATACATGAAGATTCATTTACAGCCACGCTTATATTACTACAATGTGTCTGAGTCATATAAGTGAGGTACATAATAGTAAATCGCTATCTACAAAATCCAAATTCCCATATGCCGTTATCATTTTACGGTTATTTGTAAACAGACGACTAGTAACAATATTAAGACAATAACACAAGATAGAGCCATATTCTAACGATGGTGCTAGTGGGATCATATGGTTCCCAAAGGGATATGGAGCCATCTGTGTACAGGTCTAGATTGGAAGTTATATAAAATGTTATTTAGACCCTCGTCTTATTATGGACTACTATTGTGGACTTGGGCCCATGGTATCTCCTGGTTCAAACCTTTTTTATAAGTGTCCAGGGTGAATATCCAGTATACCTCCCGTTTTTTGCGCATTGGTTCACTACTTTGATTATATTTCGGTATAATGGGTTCCAGAATAAACCATTTTATGTCATCCTCAGTGTGGTCCATTGTGGCATAATGTTCTACCATGGGTGCTGACATCTTTTTGGTTCGAATCGCAGAGCGATGCTCTGTGAGTCGTATATTAACGCTCCGAGCTGTTTCACCAATATATCCTAGTCCACATGGGCAGAGCAAATGGTATATAACGTTTTTGGTTTTACAGTTTGTCATGTGTTTTACTTTAACAGTTTGTCCATTTAGTAGTATACTGTCATTTTCTATTGCCAAAGGGCAAATCTTACAAGTTCCACATCTGAAATTTCCTTTCACCGGCATATTCCCCACAATACTTCTCTGTACTGGTTGTATAACAGGGGGCATCCGTGATCTCACAATCAGATCTTTCAGATTCTTGTTCTTACGGTAAGCAAACAGAGGTTTTGGAATTTTCTCTCCAGGACCCTTATCAGCATTTAAAATGGACCAAATAGACGAGATAATCTGCCTTATCTTTGCATTCATCATGGAATGTCTAGTGACAAATACCAATGTAGGAGTTTTCTGTTTGTTGTTGCCCAAAGGAGATGCTGCCTATCATAAAACCTCGCTCTTTTGTAAGAGTCCCTAACTAGTTTGCGAGGATAACCTCTTGCTAAAAACTTTTTTCTCATTTCAGTTGCTCTTAAATCAAAGTCTTCAATGGTGCTACAGTTTCTGCATACACGCAGAAACTGTCCAAAAGGGATGCTGTTTATCTGTGACTTCGGATGGAAACTATTATAATGTAGGAGCGTATTACGCGCCGTAGGTTTTGTGAATAGATCAACCGATAGTTTCCCATCAACATGTTTGATAGTGATATCCAAAAATTCAATTTGGTCACCACTGATAGCAGATGTAAAGCGTAAGTTTTGGTCACATAGATTTAACCATGTGAGGAACTCATGTAGATTCTCCACATTGTCTGACCAAATAAAGAAAATATCATCAATGAAATGCGACCATTTCCAAATTGATTCGAAAAATGGTGCGACTTCATTGTAGATATGTACATGTTCGAATTTAATTACACCAAAAGAACTCCCCTAATTACCTAACCCCAGTTAAATGGTTAGGTCACCTGAGACAATCCTTAAATTCATCATGAGATGGAAAACCCTATGTGAAGTTGCGAATATACCACCACTACAGAGTGGGAAAGGAGGCACGTCCTTTTGTTTTATATTCCCTCACACACCCTAGTGGTGTCATGCTTCATCATCGGGACACCCTGACGCCTAGAAGTCAGGGTGGGCTCAACCATCTTTCAGGGAGCACTTAATGAAATGTTATTGGCCAGGGGATAAAGATTGAAAATCCGCTGGCAGATCCCAGTTTCCCTTTATTCTTGGATCTGGCAGGGATAATAAAAACAAAGAAAAAAGGGTCGGTAGGGATATTATGGTCCTAGGACCCTATTGCCAACATGTTTCTGTCCACTGCTGCCCCGTAAAGACTTTCTATAGGGTAATTCTCTGACTATTTCCTGTCCCAGGGGGCTATTAATTCCGCCCTGAAGAAAGTCCAGCACCCTTTACGGGGCAGCAGTGGACAGAAACATGTTGGCAATAGGGTCCTAGGAACCATAATATCCCTACCGACCCTTTTTTCTTTGTTTTTATTATCCCTGCCAGATCCAAGAATAAAGGGAAACTGGGATCTGCCAGCGGATTTTTAATCTTTATCCCCCTGGCCAATAACATTTCATTAAGTGCTCCCTGAAAGATGGTTGAGCCCACCCTGACTTCTAGGCGTCAGGGTGTCCCGATAATGAAGCATGACACCACTAGGGTGTGTGAGGGAATATAAAACAAAAGGACGTGCCTCCTTTCCCACTCTGTAGTGGTGGTATTTTCGCAACTTCACATAGGGTTTCCCATCTCATGATGAATTTAAGGATTGTTTCAGGTGACCTAACCATTTAACTGGGGTTAGGTAATTAGGGGAGTTCTTTTGGTGTAATTGTGTTATAACACGGGAGGGTGCACTCCCCTTTCAAATTCCTCTCGGCCCCTTACTAAGCGAGCAATCCGTCTCGTTTTGTCAGTGGATCACATGTTCGAATTTAGCCATATAAATGTTCGCCACTGTTGGTGCACAAGATGCGCCCATACTTACTCCCTTTAATTGTTGAAAAAGTTGGCCATTAAACTCAAAAATATTGTCCTCCAGAACTATCTTGAGACATTTTACAATAAAAAAGTTTGTTGCAGTCAATGTTCATGAGCTCAATGAACCATTCCACTGCTGATATCGCCCTTGAATCGGTATATTACTATAGAGGCTTTCTATATCGAGTGTTACTAGCCATTGCTGCTGTGAATTAAAAGGGACATCTTCTATGAGATTTATTATATGTCGTGTGTCCTGGACATATGCCGGGGTCTTATTAACATGAGGGCGCAAAATGGCGTCCAGATATTTGGATAAAAGTTCTGTAACCGAACCTATTGTTGAGACGATCGGTCTGTAGGGAGGATCTTTCTCATTTTTGTGAATCTTGGGAGTGCCGTACAGACAGGCCATTTTAGGATTCTGTACGTGAAGATAATCATATTCCTTATCACAAATATCCCCATCTCTCAATGCTTTACTGGTAATACGTTGGATTTTAGTTTTTATTTTCTCAGTTGGATTTCTACTAATTTTCAAATAGAAATTGGTGTCTGTAACATGTTATCTATTTTCCTCACATAGTCAGTAGTGTTCAAAATTGCTATCCCCCCACCCTTATCACAACTTTTAATTGTAATATCAGAGTTATTTTTAAGATTAGCTAAAGCTTGATGTTCTTCAGGTTGAATATTGTAGGGGGTTCTTTGTATATATTTGGTCGCTGCAATCATTTTTTGATAGACTACCTGCTCAAATACAATAGCCTCTGGTGGAACTTGATCAACCGTAGGCATAAAGTTGGATTTTGGCTTTAGACCTGATTTGTTAATCTGCATTGAGCAGGTATTCTGTTCTGCAAGAAACAATTTTAATCGTATCTTACGGAAAAATGCTGTCAGATCACTAAACAGTTCAAATTTGTTAAGCTCAGAATGAGGAACAAAGGTGAGTCCTTTACATAACAATGAATAGGTAGCAGGTGTCAAATCTGAAGTACTCAAATTAAAAATTGGGATTTCTGCTACTCTCGCCAGTATTGGGCATTGCGCGTTACCAAGAATTGGTTCTGATTCATCTGGTTTCCTCGATACCTGGGTTGAGGTTGAGGCCTCCAATTGCCTCTGCGAAGATTGCGCCTCCCTAAAAAAGGCTGGGGAGCTTGATAAGGTCTTGATGTGTATCGGCTATTCCTATTCTCAAACTGATTAGATGGGCTATCATTATCTGAATCAGACGTATCTGAAAATGTTGTAACTTTTCTGTTGTATCGTCTGTAGTCTTGTTGATCATATGTCATACCTTCCTGTTGTGTATAGTAATGCTCTGTTAAATATGGGTACGTATTTTCTTTAGTGGAAAATCGAATATCCTTCTTCAATTTATTGGTTTTCCTTTTATGGAGATATTCAGTATAGGAGTTTAATTCTTGATCTTTTTCCTCCAGTTTTTTTTTAGCCTCTTCTACAGCTGTGTTGTTTTTGATCTTATTTTCTAGTTCTAAAATTTCCGAAATTAGTGTCTGCAACATTTCTTTTGCCGTCTCAATAATCAACATCATTAAATCACGTGAACACCGGTTCGCGATCATTGACCATTTTTCCAAAAATGCTTTGAGTTGAGTAAATAATCCTGGGATATTTTTTACCCTTAAACCTTGGGGAATAACTCCTGCTTTTAAATATTCTAGCATGTATTGTCCATGCAGTTCTATTCTTTTGGTTTTTTTCTTCAGGGCTAGGAGTTTATTAAGGTCTTCATTTTTATCTGAGTTTACGGTCGATTGTTGACCAAATATCCCTGTTCCTCCTACCATTGAAGCAAAGTCGTCATCACTGAAGCCAAATGTCATTAAGTTGGCCATGTCTTGTATATGATAACTATGTATCCACAAACAACGTATAAAGAATAAGCTCTCAAGTGATATTTAATTATTAAGAGAAAAGAAAAGGAATTGTGTGTGAAGAAAGAAAAGGGACAGTGAACAATATGGTAGTTTCAACAAGTGCTAATAATCATACATTTCTCTGGGAACATGGACAAAAACAAGATGAACATACTGGACATGCCTAAACAGGCTATCCCCTCACAGACTGGCTGCGAGAATTACAATTTTGAAAAAAGGGGACCCGACGACGCCATCTGACGCGGCCACCAAGCCGCTGCTCGCACCGCGACCTGTGGGCACCGCACTCCGCACTGCCTCGCTTCACGCTGCCACCTTGATATCCCCGATGATGCCGCTTCACGCCGACATCGACGCTGCTGCCTGCACCGTGGTTTGAGGGCACCGCTCGTAAAGTTACACGACGCACCGCCCTCATCCTGCACTGCCATCGACTCCATTTCGTCAGCCGACGACAGCGCTTCAGCAACGATGACGCCGCTGCCTGCACCGTGACCTGCCAGCACCGCGACGAGCACTGCATCACTTCGCACTGCAACCCTGGTCTCACCGACGCCGCCATCTGACGCCGCCATCGAGCTGCTGCCCGCACCGTGACCTGAGGGCATTGCACGCCGCACCGCTGCACTTCACACTGCAGCACCCAACGCCCCTCCGATGCCATCTCTCCTGACTTCAACCGCGAGCAGTTCGATCTGCAACGCGTGTGACTTCAAGGGCCCGACGACTCCTGCACCGACCTCCGGAACCGACACCTGCGGATGCCGTGCTTTCGGAAGATCAACAAGAGGTCGCCGACGCCCTGCATTTCTGAAGGTACTGTTTTGCGGGTCTCCCCGACACCGTAGCTGGCCCGCGACGCTGCAGTCAGCCAGAACTTTTTGGATTTGTTTGTTCACGACGCCGTGATAGCCCCGGATGAAGCTATCAACTTCAAGGAACTTTATTTCAAGGTTATTTTGATAACTGAAGATTTCTATGTACTGTATTGTGGATTTTTATCGTTTTGATCTTGTCTTGAGTATATAAAAATATTGGATATTTTTCTAAACTGTGGTGGTGTCCTTTTTTAGTGCTTAAACTGTATTACTGTTGGTTATGTGCAAATGCTTTACACACTGCCTCTAAAGATAAGCTTGACTGCTTGAGCCAATCTACCAAGGGGGTGTGCAGGTGTTATTTTAGGAGTGTAACTCCCTTATCCTGACTAGAAGGAAGGGTCCCTACTTGGAAAAGGTGCAAACCATTGCCAACTAGAGACCCCCATTTCTAACAATTTCTCTAATATATTATCATTAAATAACAGTTTTTGTTTTACTTCTTTATGATAGGTAATGTTAAAGTTTGAAAACTGTTTGTACCTGTTTAGAATAATACTACTGTAAAATACTTCTACTGAATGATGTATCTAAATTACTTGAAAGGTAAGAATATATAATATATTATGCATGATAACCTGGAAAAATATTCAAAATTTAATTATATGTTATTTTTTTTTAATATAAATAATGCTCATCCTTTAGACTACTTCAAAAGTATGATCATATTTCTGTGGAGCAGTTTCACACTTACTTTTCACAAAAGAACATAGACTAATAAAAGTGCTTTTATTGCAAGTTATTTACTCCTCATTATACTGGACAGGTATGTATTGAACTCTCTATCCAAGGACTTCTCAAATGCATGCATAGATAAGACATGTCTGTTTGTGTGACTCAATACACTAGTAGAAATGATCAGAGTTGTGGACCTGTATGATAGAGAGTGGAGAGGTGTGGTGCAGCAGCCAGGGCAGCTGACTTCGGAGCACAGGGCTCACGGTTCGATCCCTGGCTCCGGCGGCAGTTCAGCTCAGCACCATGTGACTCTGGGCAATAGCTCACTTAATTTCCACGACGGCCCCCAGCGCCTTGAGACCCGTAAGGGTGAGTAGTTTGCGCTTTACAAATACGGATTTACATATTTTTTATGATAAACTACATAGCTTTATAGTTAGAGTCATGAGATGCACAACACATGTCAGAATACATGTAGAAGCCTACACATACTAGAATATGTCTATTTTACACCACATGTTTTTGAAATTTGCATACAAGAAGATGTATGTATTACTTTCTCCTCCTTTTACAAGACAGTTGGGTATTGAAAGTGCTTTTTATTTTGTTTGAAAATTTGACAGTTTTAAAGTATGCCGAATCAATTGAAAAAGTATTTTAAGACATATTATAGAGCTAATAGGTCTCAGTTTTAAATAATAGAATCTACTGTATACAGCAAAACCCATGCTGTTATCCAAAGATCGAAACACTATCCTTCCACTCATTCATTCACACAGGCACTATGCATACACCCATGCAATCACCCAGGAACTACCCATGCACTCATTGAATGGAACAGATACTATGAATGCACTCATGCAATCACACAGGGACTACCCATACACTCATTCATTACTATCTATACACTCATTGAATCAGCCAGACACAGCTGTTGCACTCACCTATTCATCCAGTCACTAGCCATGCACTCATTCATTTACTCACATACTGCCCATGCACTCATCCAATCACCCAGGCAGTGCCCCTGCACTCATGCAATCACCCAGGCACTACCCATGCACTCATGCAATCACTCAGGCACTGCCCATGCACTCATCTAAGCACCCAGGCATTACCCTTGCACTCATGAAGTCACTCAGGCACTAGCCATGCACTCATGCAATCACCCAGGCAGTAGCCCTGCACTCATGCAATCACCCAGGCACTACCCATGCACTCATGCAATCACCCAGGCATTACTCCTGCACTCAACCATTCACTCAGGCATTACCCATCACTCATCCATTCTCTTAGGCACTACCCATGCACTCTTCCAATGACCCAGGCACTACCCCTGCACTCATGCAACCACTCAGGCACTACCCATGCACTCATCCATTCTCTCAGGCACTACCCATGCATTCATCCAATGACCCGAGTATTACCCTTGCACTCATCCTTTCACTCAGGCACTACCCATGCACTCATCCAATTACCCAGGCACTACTCCTGCGCTCATCCATTCACTCAGGCACTACTCATTCATTCACTCTGATCTACCCATGCACTCGTGCAGTCAAGGAGGCACTACCCATACTGACATCCAATCACTCAGGAATTACCCATGCAGTCATGCAATCAGCCAGGCACTACCCATGCACTCATCCAATCACCCAGATACTACCCCTGCACTCATGCAATGACCCAGGCACTACCCATGCACTCATGCAATCACTCAGGCACTACTCTTGCACTCAACCATTCACTCAGGCACTACCCATGCACTTGTCTATTCTCTCAGGCACTACCCACACACTCATCAAATGACCCAGGCATTACCCTTGCACTCATCCTTCCACTCAGGCACTACCCATGGACTCATCCAATCACCCAGGCACTACCCATGCACTCATGCAATCACCCAGGCACTACCCATGCACTCATGCAATCACTCAGGCACTACTATTGCATTCAACCATTCACTCACGCACTACCCATGCACTCATCCATTTTCTCAGGCACTACCCATGCACTCATCCAATGACCCAGGCACTACCCTTGCACTCATCCTTTCACTCTTGCACTACCCATGCACTCATATAAGCACCCAGGCATTACCCTTGCACTCATCCTTTCTCTCAGGCACTACTCATGCACTCATCCAATGACCCAGGCACTACCCTTGCACTCATCCATTCACTCAGATACTATACATGCACTCATCCAAACACCCAGGCCCTACCCATGCACTCATCCAAACACTCAGCCACTACACATGCACTTATTCATTCACCAAGCTACTATGCATGCACTCATCCAATCACCCTGGCACTACCCATGCACTCATACATTGACGCACACACTACCCTTGCCCTCATGCAATCATTCAGGTAGTACCCCTGTACTCAAATATTCACTAACCCTGGGCGTAAAACTCCGCTCCGCTCGGGAGTTTGCAGATTTTTGGCAACTCTGCGTTCCGCGTAGAACGTGGAGTTTCCGGAAAACTCCGCACTCCACCATGGAGTGGAGTTGTTTTTGTGTTTGCGCACCCAAAATGCGTTTTCGCGAGATTTCCCATCTATTCGTGGGCACCACGAAATTTGAAAGCTGGCCGCACGGTCCCCGAGAGTTTGCGATCGCGAACACATCATTTGGGTGCGCCATCGGACTTCCGGTGGAAGTTTTGTGAAGAACGAGATCCCTTATACGCAGAATCTGCAATCTGGAAAAGATTCTCCACCGAGCAGCATCAAAGCCTTCTCGAAATGACGATTTGGATTAAGAAAACTCCTCAGATTGACATTTGACAGTCCTTTTTTGTGCAAGGAGTCCTTTTTCTTTTTTACTTTTTTTTTTAAGAGGAAGGAAGTGCCCCAGAGTCTCTAACTTCCTGTTCTTGTCCAGCAGACTCCTCCCAGTGCTTTGTCCATCTCCTGTTCACTTTTCATCTGGATTTGAAGCTGGAAGGATCACTCTTTGCGTCTGCTGTATCAGATATATCATTGGATTTGAGGACTTTTGAATTTGAGATTACACAGTAAGTTTGAAAATTGGTGTTGTTTGTTTAATTGGGGCATTGCACCTAAATGTTTTTGTACTTTTCATCGTTTTTTTTAAACGTATTGTGGTGGGTGGCCTATAGTTTCAGTAGGGGCCTGGCTGTTTCTTTGTAAGTAATTTTTCTTATTTTTATAAAGGAAACATGTTGCACAGTTGACTACATTTTCTACAGCTTGAAATCAATTTGCAATATTTATTTATTCAATACACTAGCCCAGTAGTCTGCCAATAGGCCTTTCAGCCAGTAGGCCCAGAGCTACTCATGGGTGCATGAAACAGCTGTTTCTGTGGTATCTGTTGAATTTAAACATCATTTAGGGCATGGATGGCATTGGATTGAAATGCAAAATGTATTTTTTTGGTATTTTACTTTTTTCATGTGTGTTAAATAAATGCCTTTGTTGGATGTGTATGGTTGTTGTGTAACTTGCAATCCTTTTTAGCCCTGTGGATTTTTGTTTTTAACATTGTTGCATTAAAGCGGTTTTGTTTAGCATGCCTCCTTTGTCTGGCGAGTGCGTGAGTGTGTTTGTAATAGTGGGCCAGCATTTGCCTTGGCTGAGCCTCCCCATGTGGCCAGGGGCCATTTTGTAAAGTCTGTGTCCATATAGGTCTGCTTGAGTTCATTGTTTTCCAGGCAAAAAATGTAGCACAGTTCACTACATTTTCTAATAAATTTGCAATATTATTGATTTGAATTGATTCACTATGTGGCCTAGTCTGCCAACGGGTTTTCCAACCAATAGGCCCAGAGCTACTCATAGGTGCATGAAACAACTGTTTCTGTGATGTCTGTTGAATTTAAACATCATTTTGGGCATGGATGGCATTGAGATGAAATGCAAAATTAATTTTTGGGGTATTTCCCTTTTTTTCATCTGTGTTAAATAAATGCCTTTGTTGGATGTGTGTGGTTGTTACTTGCAAACCTTTTTAGCACTGTGGATTTTCGTTTTTGGCATTTTTGCATTAAAGCTGTGTTGTTTAGTATGCCTCCTTTGTCTGGCCAGTGTATGAGTGGGTTTGTAATAGCGCGTGGGCCAGCATTTGCCTTGGCTAAGCCTCCCTTTGTGGCCAGGGGCCATTTTGTAAACTCTGTGTCCATATAGGCCTGCTAGAGTTCCTTGTTTTCCAGGCCTCCTGCTTGTTGTTGTTGTGAGTGACCATGTGGCTGGTGGCCATTTTGTGGTGGTAGTTAGTGTGCTTTTGCCATAGGCCTATATTTCTTTCCTTTGTTTCTCTTGGCTTATTCCTTCCATCCATTGTCAGCTGCAGCTCCCTGAATGCTGAATCCCACGTGATGCACAATGCCAAACCGGGTCCGTTACATTTGTATTTTTGTTGTTGTTCTTCTTCTTTCCTATCCTTTCTGACTGTACTGTACACTACAGTACACCAACCATGAAAGCCCTTGTTGTTGTCAAAGTCTCACAAATGGCTACACTGTATTGTTATGTGTTTTTAATATCTGAAGTAATACATTTAATAATATTAATAACACTAACAAGTGTGACCACACACTAAGTTATATATTATATTTGTTTGTTTCTACTAGTAGTAATTGAACCACAACAATGAATGCCACGTTTCACTGAAGTTCTTCTTGCTTCTTTGCTTTTAGGTGCATAAAAGAGGAGGAGACAACATCACCTATTGTACTGCCAGACAGAAGTCCTATTGCGCACAACATCACGTGACGTGTGACCACAGACATCTCTTCAACTTATGCCACTGCGTGCTGCTGACATCATTAAGATGGCCCCAAAGAAAGGTACCAGGTCCAGTACCAAGAAAGTTGCCAGGGAGAAGAAGGCACTGCCACTTACCAAGACCGGTATGTCGCCCAAGACCTTTTTTGGGAAACCAAAAATTGCAACTGCAGCAGAGGTGTCCGGGGAGAAAGCTGGGAGCAGCACCCCCGCATCAGTCGACCCACCCCACCAACCTAGGCCCAAGCCCATGTCTGTCGCAGAGGCAGCCAGTCTATTTACGAGTCCGACAGCCAACGAGCAGTGATGTTGAAATTGACTTGTCATTATCGCAAAGTAGTACCCAAATCAATGCAAGAAACTCAGATAAGTCGGCAACAACAGCTGCAACCACCCCAATAGTAGTTGTTCCTCCCGAAGTAGGGGCAGTTCAGGAGATTGAGCTCCCTACAGAGGAAGAAAAAGAGCAAGCCACTCTTTCAGAAGATCCATTGTCTTCCAGATCCCCAGGAAGGAAAAGGAGGGTTAGTCCATCAACTTCCTCTGAAAGCCCCCCTTCTGATGATCTAGACGCCACTTGGAAGCCACCTCAGTCTGAGAGTGAGGCACGCCACGAGACAAGGCTAGGGAAAAGGAAGTTTCCAGAAAGCCTTAGAGTTACGGAGGTAGATGTAGAAGAGGAGGATGATGATAAGCCAGTCATCATGGACATTAGTCCTGCCCCAGTGGAGACCAACATTACCCCATCCCATATTGCTGTGAGGAATGTGGCACGGATACCACCAACGCAGATGATACCACCAACACCACCTCCAGCTTCCATATTTTGCCGGAAGCGACCTACATCCACCACAACCACCTCAGTAAAAGTAGGTACTGCAGAGAGTCAAATGTGACGCCCACCATCCGACATTGCACGTGGTACTAGCAGCACCAGAAAATTGACCTCCCCAGTTGGGACTTTTTTTCTGTGAGCAAGAAGGAGGTGAACATTGCTATATGCTCCATTTGTGGACAAGGTGTTAGTCGGGGTAAGCTTGGTGCAAACTATGGTACCGGAGGCCAAACAACCCATCTGATAAACACCACTCGATACAGTGGGGGGCGCACCTTAGCGGCCAGAAAACTGCACGTGTTGTTGGTGGAAGGGATGAAGAAGAAGAACCGATCACGGTGGAAAGTGAACAAGAGGGAGACAATTTCTCTGTTACACAAAGCAGCTCTCTCCCCAGCAGTGTAGTGGTACCGCCCACATCATTATCAGCAACATCGCCATGGCACGAGTCAGGCTGAGATACCAAGGGGTCAAAGGCAAGAGAGTACCGCAACGAAAAAACGTGCATTGAGCCTAACATCTGGCGTCAAGAAGTCACCTGCATCAATGTACCAGAAAAGAATAAAATCCAGGCTACCATTCTCAGCATGTTTAGGTCAGAGGGGCAGTAAGAACGCAACCACCCAACGGCACATTTGTACAAGGCGAAGCTGGCTAAAATGTTAGTGCTGGACCTCCTCCCTTTTTCTTTTGTGAAAGGGGTGGGTTTTCTTGAATTTGTGGCAGCCATCTGCCCGAAATGGAAGGTTCCGAGCTGGTCCTATTTCGCCAGAGTTGCTGTTCCAGCACTACATCATGACGTGCTGGAATTGCTTGGACAAGCTTTGCAGCAGAGTGCTGTTCACAGTATCCACCTGACAACAGACATATGGACCAGTTGCCAAGCCACTGATTACATGTGCATAACTTCACACTGGATCTCTTTTGTGGGAGTTAGAGAAAAGATATCTGCAGTAGATGTTGTGGACACGGCTGAGATTTTTAATGCCGCTCAGAAACATGCAACTGTAGCCATGTTCGGCATGGAGAAATCGCATACTGCTGCAAACATTTTGGAAGACTTTGACAGCAAGGTCTTTGAGTGGCTGCGACCAAGAGGGCTTAACATTGGTTTTGTTGCCACGGACAATGGCAGTAATATTGTTAAGGCCATTGCCGATGGTGGCTATTTCAGGGTCCTGTGTTTGGCGCACTGCATTAACATCAATGCTCAAGAATTTCTGGAAAAGGAAGACCGAGTCAACAACTTACTGACCACCTGCAGAAGAATTTGCACACATTTCAGCCATTCTTTTAAAGCCCGGAAGCAGCTGAGGATCATTCAATGGCAGTTAAAGAACTCATCTAGGAGGTGCCAACACATTGGAACTCAACTTATTACATGCTTGAACGTCTTTTTGAGCAGTACAGACCAATCAATGATTATGTCATGCAAAGAGGGGATGCTACTGTGAAAGGCATGAATATTGAGATGCACCAATGGGGCCTAGTTAAATGCCTGACAGAGATGCTACTTCCTTTCGAGGTCTTCACACGTGAGGTCAGCAAGGAGGACTGTACAAAGGCCAAGCTATCCCATTGTTGCACATGCTACAGGAATAGCTGAAGGGGGTGTCTGCAATGTACGCAGGTGTGGAGGAAAAAAAAGAAGCATATGAGTTGGTGGAGAGCTTAACCCTTCGCTTATCTGAAAATACAAGGGTGCAAAGATGCATTGTGTCATCCAACCATTACATTTGTGCCACAATTCTGGATCCATGGTACAAACCATTACTGAACACTTTCATTCCTTTTTCAGACGGGGATATTGCCAACTACAAAACTTGGATAGCTGTGGAAGCCAGTCAGCTAGATAAAGAACGGCCAGGAATTAGAGGCCCACTCCTCCATGGCACAACAAGTACTGCAGGGCAGCAGGCTTCAAGTTCAACTTCAGAGCCTGAGGGCAGTGCGGTTGGCTCACAGCAGCCAAAACCACCAACAACACCAAGAACAACATCAACAACAACAACAAGAACAGGAACATCACCCCCAAAATCGGCACAGGAATGGTTTCTACAGAAAGGGCTTAAGTCCAGTGCTGAGGCAAAGGCAACAGAGGCCGAGCAAAGCGGAGCACCCATGAGCATTGAGTGGATGGTCCAGGCCTATCTGGATGACCCAACAGAGGTCTACTTTAATCAAAACCCATTGCTGTATTGGTATGGGAAAAGGCGCCAATGGCCAGTGCTCAGCAGGCTGGCGATAAACTATCTGGCTTGCCCTGTCGCAAGTGTCTCTTCTGAGCGTGTTTTCAGTGCTGCTGGTGCCAATCTGACAGTGAGAAAGATGAGTCTCTTGCCCCAAAACGTGGAGAGGTTAACCATGATCAAAATGAATCAGCACTTTATCCACTGGATTACACCATACCTAAATTAGCACAGCAGGAAGATGATGACCGCGACTCAGGTCATGGAAGTAGTGTATTAGGTGACCTACTTCTGGGTGAACCACCAGAGTTTGAGGACGAGCTCTACTTTCCTGACAGCTAGGCTTTCGAGTTGACTCAAGTTACTTTCTTTTTTCCTTTTTGAAGCACAAATAAAAAACATATAACTGGGGAACATCATTTACTTTATTATTTGTGTGTCACTGTCTTTCTGGTTCACAAATCCATCCCGACCGTCGTACTCTTTTATTGCTGAATTGGAGTTGCAACTGCAGTCAGTGAAGAAGTAACTACTAGTCCACTCCTGACTCTCCCTAAAGCCATTTCCCTCACGCCAGATATTGGATGTATAATACAACAAATGTGAAATGTGTGCCTGCCTCCAAACCTGGGCCCTGACTATATATATCCTTTCTGAGCCTAGAGGGACTGCCCCAGAAGAACAGGTTAATGATGGCATGCATTGCACGCTGAGTGATTGCTGTTTGTTGTGAATGATGTCTACTATTCTGAATCTATACACAAAAAAGTGACTCAAGTCAATCTTTCTCTTCTTGTTGTTCAATAACAAAATTGTACTACTGCAGGTAGTTCCATTGCATTTTTGAGTTGGGACGAGTCTGGAGGACTCACTCGGGAGTCGGGACACTGTTGGTACAGAGTTGGACACCATACCATACTCACAGTCAGAGTCAAGAGGATCAGAGATGATTGATGGAACGAATAACTCAGGGCGTGAAGTGGCCTAAAGGTAAACAAAAACACCAGACCAGACCTACATGTCTGTGTAGTGGTGGTGGTGTGATTGACAGTGGTGCATTGATTTTTTTACTTAATTTGAAAAATGCTATGTTGCTGTGTGTGTGCTCAGTGCTACTGCTGTCTAGCTCAAATTCAGAGCTAAGTGGAGGTTGGGTGGGGGGGCCTGTTCCTGTTGTTGGAGGAAACTAACTGCCGGAAACAGACATCCTGCATTTCTGTTCCACATTAGGGTCAGTGTATCTAATCCTCGTGGCCCCCCTGTGAAAGTCTCGAAACGCGTCAGGCTCGACGTAAGGCTGCTACATGTTTCTGGCAGATGAACTTTGTCCATACCTGTTATTAAAGGCTGGTAACCTTCATCTCTGTTCGAGTGCTTCTCTAGCGGGTGTTACCTGTGTCTTGGAATTGATGGGCGGCGACCCGGCCGCCGAGAAAGCACCACCCCGTGATCACAGGGGGCCACAAGGATTAGATACACTGACCCTAATGTGGAACAGAAATGCAGGATGAGGACTGGCTCATTGCTGGGGCTCATGAAGAGCCTGAATTTGCAGTAATAAGTGCGCCGAATTATAGAGGATATTTCAGGTCACTACAACTCCCAGAATGCTCAAACACTCTTTCATTGGAACAGCCCCATCGGGGGCGTGGCATGTTGCAATATATTGGGGGTGAGTGGCCACTGCAGCACGTACCTTTTGCCAATGCCTTTGAAAAAGAGAAAGTCTCGAAACGCATCAGGCTCGACGTAAGGCTGCTACATGTTTCTGGCAGATGAACTTTGTCCATACCTGTTATTAAAGGCTGGTAACCTTCATCTCTGTTCGAGTGCTTCTCTAGCGGGTGTTACCTGTGTCTTGGTGTGTGTGTATATATATATATATATATATATATATATATATATATATCCCCCACACTGGCAACATATAGATTAGGTTGCCCACCCATGCACGGTATACGATATTCAATTTGTTTTCCCAGAGGAACAGAATCCATCATAATTAATTGCCGGCATCCATTCATCATCCTTCCAGCACTAAAGGTTATGCTTGTCCACTTCATAGGTCGAGTCAACTTCAGTTTGTAACTTGTACTAGGCTATCCCCGCCACCATTATGTTTTATTTTACTTTAGCATTGCTTATCATCATCATGGTTTCTTGTTTGGCAGTCTTCTTCTTGTGTACTGTACTTCTACTACTCATTACCTAGTCTCCCTCAGGTGACTGACTGTCTCATTTTTTCTTTTTTGCAAATGCTACTGTCTACTACTGCTACCACCACCACCATGGCACCTTGGGAAACCAAACCATCACCATGCAGCCATCGCTTTGCCTAAACATCAATCACAGGTAAGAGAAGAAGTGTGGGGGAGGCAATAATGTATATACTATGGAAATTAATTAATTCACACATCCACATATTTCCGAGTAGATAGGGGTTTTAGTTGCAGAGTGCATAAACTGGAGGAAAGACTGACAGTAGTAGGACAAGTGAGGGTACCGCATCTATCTGTTGGTGTGTTACGCTATCAGCAGATTTCAAAAACTGGCTGCGGCCCTGCAGCAAAGGAGGAAACAAGGCGAAGTAAAAGAGTAACCCCCCCAGAAAAGATTTACATCATATGTATTGTAAAACTATAAATAATTTATTACCCTAACAAATAAGCTAGAAGAAACCCACAACACCTGACCCACCCCTCTCCATAACCCCAACCAATGTCCAGTAAATGTCCATGTGCACTCCAAATGTCCATAAAAAAGAACACCCACATTTTCCCCAACTCCCAACATTCCCACCCTCTCCCCATTACATCCCACCCACCAAAAAAAAGATTAAAAAAGGGGCAAGGGTCAAGAAGACTGAGGTCTAGCGGCGGGCGTGCCGGCTAGTGTGCTCCAGGACCTCCCCCAGCCTGGCCTCTAGGTGTGTCATCCGGAGGAGCATGCGGCGCTGAAAGTTCCTGCAGGAACAACAGGGGTGGGCAGCAGTGGTTGAGGATGAGTTGCGGCAGGTGGCTGCCAGAACACGGCGCCGTACCACCGGAGGCACCGGGGTGCCTGGCTGGGACCCTGGGCATTGGAGGAAGCTGCAGCTGCCTCCGCCTCCTCCTCTGCCAGGACAACCAGCCGGCAATATTCGGCCCGGATTGCCTCCAGCTTCTGTTGTCGTGTCCTGGCTGCTAACTCCTGCCTGGAATAGCTATATCAAGAAAGAAAAAAGACAGTTGTAACCAATACTCTTAGCAAAACAGTAACACAGAATTATACACATAAAATTATAGTGGCACAGTAGCACTAGCAGTACATAACATTTGTGGTATCCTCACTTCCTCGGCCCCTAAGATTTGGATGTGATGATGATTAGACTATCAGGCATTAGGCACTATGGTGTAGGCAAGTATTCTTCTTCTCTCTCTTGTTTAGCTCAATTAATCTTGTAGGCATGCCAGCTCAGTCAGCTTGCGCCCCAGACAGACATACATGTGTCACAGACTCAGGTTACTTTACTACTGTCTGCAGGTGGGGCAGCTGTACTACACAATTATCTATTTTTCCATTATGGCCATACTCTGTTAAATCAATGGCAAATGCTCAATTTCACTTTCACCCTGACTACTACAACAAGGCACATGATATGCTTAATATAAATGATGATGAGATACGGCACAACGTCACGTCACGTGATGATGACATGACATACTACTATTGTTTGATTGTAAGTTAACCATGCAGCCGATAGGCCACCCATGGCTAACACGGTCGAAATGACATGGGTAGGGAGCGGGAGTGGGCCTTGGAGTCAGAGGGAGGCGATTGATGATGGGTGGGTACATAGTCATACACAATATATATGTTGTGCTTGCAAACTCCTGTGAGTCAAGGGAGTATTCTGAAATACTACCTCAAACCTTTGAATCAAAAAAAAAAAAAAAACAGTCCTTGTTTATTCTTCCCAGGGTTTTTTCATTTATCATTGCATTGCTCTTCTAGCATTATTTTATTCTTCACCCATGGCTTTGCTATTCTGGCATGGTTTAATTTTCCTTTACATTCTCTTCATCCAGTCTGACTCTTCACCTGCTATGATACCATCGAGGCATCTATCCATCCAAACATGGCTATCATTCTTAATCTCAACAAACCTTTCACCAACAACATACATTTGTCATTTAACCACTGCCCATGCATCCTTGCTTGCCTTTGAGTTTTACCCATCAAACCCCCTGGAGGATTCCTTTCGCCCATACAGTTTCACCCACTCAGGCAGGCATCCTTTCTTTCAACTTTGACCCATCCTTCTACCACACATGCATCCTATCAGCCACCAATATGCATCCTGGGGCCCCTTCCTTCACCCACGCATCCTTCTCTGCCAGTCATATATTACATGTTGTATGACTCTTTGTCTTCATCATAAAACTTTCTCTGCTGAGTTGAAGATAGAATAGAAGAGGCCATTATTTACTCAACTCCCACTAATTCTAATGTTAAGTAAAGGGTGTCTTCTTCAACTGTTCACAACAACTTAGTCTCAGCAGCAGTACAGTGTACTGAGTGTACACCCTTGCAGCGAGTGTATTCATCATTGTCAATAAGTAAGGAATATGACTTATCACCGCCCGCTACTGCTGCTGGCTCACCCCCTGCAGCTGCAGCATCCGCTCCCTCCGGAGAGGCGTGGCGTGGCCTTCGCGCCTGGCCCCGGCACCGGTGGTGGGTATGCCTGGAAAAAACATTTTACACTTTTTAGATGCCATATACGCCTCCCCTATTTATTTTTTTCATTAGCAAGATTGAAAATACATAATACAATACATACACCACACATATCACTTCAATTCGGTACTAGAGTAGAGTAGACAGTATGTCCTATAAAAAATAACAAAATATCCGGTTGGGCATTTTGTTGGTGGCAATTTTTGAAAAGCCTCTCAAGAAGAGGACAACCCAAAGGACTGGACTCAGTGGCTAGAGCTGTTGGTGCATCTGATTTTTTTAAAAGAACAAAAAGAGTGGCCAACTGGGCGGACAATCGGACATGAGGTCTCTCTTGGTTGGAAAATAATGGTGCCGTCTTCCTCCTCATACAATTCCAGCCATGGTGCACGATAATCAGTTGTTCAGTGTTCACCATCAACTGCTGCTAATAAAAAAAGTACTAGGCCTAGATGAGAAAAAGTAAAATACACCACTTTGGGGGTGTCCAACGTGAGTGACCATCATTTACTGATTGAGCATGAGACAGTAAAGATAGCCTTCTCATCTCAACAAACATGCGTAGAATACCTTACTTGGGCATGCAATCCTTACTACTACTAGTACTAGTAACAGGACCAATGGGTTCACTGAGTCTTACAGTACCAGCACTAGGCAATCCACAAAATATATAAGGGAAAGCTGAGTGGAAATCCAGAAGAAATCAAGCTACAGACAGACTAATACAGAGTCAGAAGCAGTTTGATTTGATGTAAAAAAAAAAAAGAAACAGACACCACAAATATAAATAACAATGTTAGTAAGTAATGGAGCAATAACAAGAATTTAGAAACAAATAGATCGAAAAGGATTTGGGAAAAATTAAAATTAGGAAACGGAAATAATAAAGCGGTAAAAGTTAGGGGGAAATATATATTAATACTAACACTCGGAGGACTTACTGGGGTCAGCAGAGCCATCTGCATCTGAGGACGCTTCCTGCCCCTGGGAGGCCCCTCCGGCTCCTGCACCCACCTCAGCAGAGCCAGTCTTCTTCTTGCCCCTGGATGCTGATCATGAAAGACATAATTAAAGAGACAAGCAATGATTGGTGTTAAATAAATAAATATTAAATAATCGCTCCAAAAAGATTTTTAGACAGGAAACGGCAATTGCAATAACATTGACCTATCCTAAATCAGATCCACTAGTAGTAGACTAGTATCGCGGTTGTGGACCGTCCTATTTTTATTATTCCACAGTTCCATTCCGATTCCATGAATCCTATACCTACCTCGCCCGCCTATTCCAAAGACTTTGGAATGAATTGCACAAAAATGATATTTGCTTCTAAGTTCCGATCTCATTTGCAATCATCTCTCAGTTTCAACCCCCTTTGACGGGCCAATTCACTAAGTCTGCCTTTAGTCTTCTTAAATGCATAGATGGAAGCATGCATATTGCATACACCAAATAGGTTGGTTGCTATTCTCTCACTATATGAACTACAAAAGGTTCTACTAGGAATGAAGC
This sequence comes from Calotriton arnoldi, assembly GCA_963921515.1. Lineage (NCBI taxonomy): Eukaryota > Metazoa > Chordata > Amphibia > Caudata > Salamandridae > Calotriton > Calotriton arnoldi. Next base: position 751,789 of record CAWUFW010001960.1, on the reverse strand, counting down.
CACATGAGAAGACGCGTCACACAGGCCGCTAAATTACCAAATAATACTAAGTAACTAACTAACTAACTACTACCACTATGGTGAGAGCAAGGAGGTGTACCAGGAAAACAAATCGCATCCAGTATGTTGTATGAAGTGATTCTTTATTCCAAATTCATTTACAATAAATGCAAACCAGCCAACGGGTTTCGTTCCAAACAAACACTCATGGACACATCAGGGCTGTAATGAATCACATAAAACACATAAATACATAACAGACAATACCATACATTATCAAAACATTTAAAAATAACACACTAATAACTGTAAACTAAAATCGTAAGGAGGCATATAGGACGCACAATAAACACAATAAAAGACAACAAATTAATGCCAACTTGATAGAACCACAAATGTTGAACATTTAAAGAACATACACCCACAAAGCAGAGAAGATACATAACTTATAAATGCTGAAAACATATTACAAAGAATTCACACTTATACCCATATACCTGCATCATTGATTACCCAAAAACAGCTGAGTATTTCCCCTTAGAAATAAGAAGATATGACTCTTAACTATGAAAAATAGGATAGTAAAAATCAATATCATTAAAATTATAGCTGAGACAGTGCACAGCAGAATAGAATAGAATAAAAAGTGAATGAACACAAAATAGAGCAACAGGGAGTCCGCAGGAGCCAAGTAAGCGAGATGTGTAACTAAATTAGGTCGTATCTATGTACATAAAACAGTATAATAGTTGATTTAAAATCCAAGCATGAACTCTCACCTTTATATTAGAGTAGGCTAATATGCCATAAATATCCTTAGTGATCCAGCAACAACCGTTCAATAAAGCACGGGTCGGGATCATTTTAAGAAAGACCAAGGCAATAGTAAACACCCTAGAAAAATAATACTGGGAATAAGGACATTAATGTCTAGAAAACAATTGAACACACTTCAATAAAGCGCAGGTCAGGATCATTTTAGAAAAGACCAAAGCAATAGTAAAACCCCTAGAAAAACAATATTGGGGCTAAGGACATTAATGTCTAGAAAAAGGACCCTGAATCTCCGCCATGCACAGAATCGACCGAGTGGACCCTCATTGGCATCACACTTATGCCAATCTACCCCCCACACCAGCCTAGAAGCCATTTACATAATCACAGATCACCTAGTTTCAAAACCCAATGCGATATCAATGATGGTTAATCGTTGCCTTCCGAAAGACGTATGGACACAAATTGTGCAAGGCCAGTGCACCAAAAGGAATGACGACATGTGGGAAAAGAGAAATCCATCTTACATCCCAACTGTGCACTTGATAGCATTCCCTAAAACTGGACCCTCATAGCCCAAACAACTATTAAACAATACCACTGCCACTTCCATTAAGAATACAATTGCTCGAGTTTAAAAGAGAAATCAGACCCTCTCCCTATGTACCATGATAAGCGTCCTTTTCCTTGTGACTGCAGTTCGGTATGCATTCAAAAAACGCGCCCATCGTATGGCGTTTAAATACCCAGCCGACCTAATCCCCTGCAGGTGCAAAGCAATAGCAAAAAGAATCACATGGCCCCCATTTAGCCAATACAAATCACAGTCATGACCACACCCATAGAATCAGCTCATCACAGAGTGTACAGTGCGATGCGCGGCCATCTTTAAACATGCACACTGTGGAGAGTCCCCCATTCAATAGAGTCCAGCTGCTAGATGCTACTGTCCAAAATCTAACAAAAATGTAACACCAATACCTATATTTATACTAAATTAATAAGAGGAATCAAAGATAGAATACTCTTCATTGCCCGCCAACATTCGCCGCATCTCTTTAAGTAAGCAATCAAATATTGCGGCCATCTTTGAATGTGCAAACGGCAAAATCCTTGCAAATAACCTAAGGACAATAACCCAAAAAAAAGGGAGAGAGAGCAGGGTGAACGTAATAAGGGGAAACAGACCAGAAGACAATATGTGAAATAACGAAAAAGGAGATAGAAGTACAGTGACAGTTAAAAGAGCTTAACTAGTATATATAACACACCTGCCCCTGAGTCGCGCTGGTTAAAATCGACAGAGAAGTATAACAAGCAATCGCGACCTAACAATACAAGTGACACAAAAATCGATAAATAAACATTATGTGTAACGCAGGACTTAATAAATAAATAATAAAGGCCTTCTTGCATGTCGCAATAAAGAATAGACACAGTCAATGACAGCTAAAGGAGCTTAACCAGCAGAAATAACACACCTACCCTCGAGTCGCGCTGGTTACAATCGAAATGTAAGTATAATCAGCAATCGTGACCCAACATTATAGGTGACACAAGACTTGTTTAATAAACATTATATGTGATGCAGGAATCAATAAATAAACAAAAATACCTACTTGCATGTTGCAGTAAAGAATACAGACAGTTATACTCAAAACGGGTTGTACCCTCTCATGAACAAAGTTAGGAATGATTGAAAACTAAAGTAAAGGACCACTAGTACGGTAGAATAAATACACTAGTCTTAGTGTTGAATTGACAAAGAACATATTATTTCTATTATCACTGGTTAAAGTTTCATCTTAACCTCCTACAGTTAAATCAGAAAATAATGAAATTCATTGTCGGTAATATGGTCCCAGACAGTCGCCCGTAACCGACAAACACATTTAGCTTCCCTCTGTCTCAGGAATAACTCTCTGTCCCTTCCTCTATTACCCATCCTGGCATGCTCAATCCCATGAAGCCAAAAGCTGAGATCGGTCAGCTGGACCTGTCTGAAAATGTTCAGCCATGGGATACCTGGTGTCTCCATTTGCAATGGCTCTACGGTGCTCTTATATTCTCAATTTCAAACATCATGTAGTGCTGCCCATATATATCATTCCGCATACACAGCCCAATACATATACAACAAATGTCATGTTGCAGTTAATAAACTGGCTGACCTTGTATCCTTGCGTGCTGTTAAAAACAAACTCCTTAGTTTTATTGATTCCATATGGCAGATGTTACAAGAATTACATGTATAAAAACCATTAGGTTTAGGAGGTAACCATGTCTTAACCCATTTGTCCGATGTCATATAACTGGGGCAGAGTTTATCTTTCAAAGTAAACCCTCTCCTGTATGTTACAGAGGGATTCTGAGTTAATGACTTTTAGTCCGTCGCCTCTTTCAGGTTTTGTGTTTAATTACTACCACTATCTTAGTGACAGGACAGCCTGACAGGACAAATGAAAGGACTGGAGTCTTTCTAGTCTGCATTACCTAACTTAAATTCTCTAACCTCTCTTACATAACCTGCCCAAGCAAGCCCAAAGTTGCAAACAAGTACGATTAGTAGCGCTGAGCACCTGTATAGAATAATAACAATCACATAATATAAGATTTTTAAATGCAACTTACCTGCATGTAAGCAGCAGCAGCACTCTTGCTATTTGGGAAAAAAATAATATTCGCAATAACACAGAACAGAACACAATAGTAATATAATTAGCTACTCACCAAGCCCTGGGACCTCAACACCTAGCAGGTCGAGTAGGTCCTGCTCCCGGTCCAGGATGTCGGACCACGGTGCGTCAGTTGGTTATTGGTGCATCGGACCCCAGAGCAGCGAAACACTGCCTGGCGCAGCCTCTCCCACTGCCGGTGACGCTCCCAGAGCCCATACCTGGAACCAGGCCTGCCGCCTCCTGCCAGGGTTTAGGCGAGGTGGTGCTGCACAAATAAAACGAGTTCAGCCACCTCCACCTCAGAAAATAAGGCCCGGGCCTGCACCCCTTCCGGGCGACGCCTTTCGCAAGGAAGGCGGTAGCGGCTCTCGCTCCTCCTCTTTCCCTGATTACTAGTCGCCTTCAAGTTCTTAGCCATGGTTCTAGTGGTGCTGGGGGGCAGAAAAGAAAATGTAGGAAGTAAAGAAAGGAAGTAAAAAAAATAAAAAGCAAGTAATAGAAAAACGCACTAAAAAACACTCAAAAAGTAGAAAAACGCAAAATATACACTCAGGAATAGAGAGAAATAGATAATAAATAAAAAAGATCAGAAAAAAGGTTTTAGAAACAAAGTATTGAAAAAATATAGGGAGGATAGAAAAACAGGCCCAGAACCATAGCAAACATGAAAATCAAGATGGCCGCGCCCATGGGTGACCGCGTGTTGAAGTTTGCGCAATATTTCCCCCGAGCATGCAATACACGTTCCCGAACATCAAAAGCGCATCGTGAGCGGGCGGAGCAAGCAAGACTGAATGCTCGTGGAATTCGGCGTAGCTCGCAGAGTTTTTTTTACAACTTTGCGGGATTCCGCTACGCAAACTCCGCCCAGGCTTAACCTCTTCGACGCGGCACAAATTCCGCTGGGGTGCGGCGGAATTTGACGGGTGCGCAGTTCGGACGGCCCCTGGCCGTCCGACGCACACGAGCACCGTGACGTCGGACGGCCAGGGGCCGTCCAACGCATGGAAGAGGTTAATATTCACTCAGGTAGTATCCTTACACTAAAGTACTACCTAAGCACTCATTCAATCATCCAGGCACTATTCCTACATTCATCACACACACATTTATGCAAGCAATCAGTTTCACTACATACAATTTTTCTATTTTTAATCAGTATAGGTGGTTCCCTAAGAACCTTTTTTCATAACAATTTTGAGTTTTTTTTGTATTTTCAATTTTCTTTTTTTGTGGGTGTTTTTGAATTTTTTTTAAATAAAAGTTAACAAGTCCAACTATAGTGTTTCATAACAACAAAGAAATACAAGGTAGAAAAAAAATAAAGTTAGCACTTATGTGCTTTTAAAAGATTGATAATGGCATCAATAGAAAGTTCCTCAATGCAAAGAGTTGTCAAGCATTTTCTGCAGTGAATTCCTGCATCAGCAAGTCCGAGGAAGAACCGGGGTTGAGGAGTGGTGAGAACAACACCAGCTGACGTAGATGGTTGGTTACCGTCATCAGCTGCAGCTTGCTCCCTCTTCTCCCGTGCCATTATATCTTGTGCAAGACGAGTTGGATGGATGGCTTCCAGATGTTTTCGCATTGAAGATGTGCCACAGGAATATTTTTTTTCAGATCCTCTGGAGAGTACTTTGTGGCAGATGCTGCAGGTCACCTTCCTTGCATTGACTTTCTTCTCTCCCTCTGGCACAGTAAAAAACGCTCATACAATACTTTCTTTATGCTTTTTCACTGTTCTTCCACCTCATTCATCTCCTCCTCCTGCTCCTCTTCTGGAAATGCTGATGCCATTTTTCAATCAAAAATACTCGCAACACCAAATAAAATAAACAGTTTTCAGAGGCCACAAAAAAGCAGTCTAAGAAGCATACACACCCAAAATAAGTAGAATAGAACAGGTGTTGGATCCACCCTTTAAGAGAATGAAAAGATTTTTAACCAATAAAAAGTTTTCTTTCCATGTCCCATGGATTCGCGTACAGGAAGCGCACCCATCGTGTATATGTCGCGCACCCGTAAAATTTGCTAAACTTAATTAAAAAGTATGAATTGCTATTTCTAAATTGTGTTTTAAGGTATCATTAGTGAAAGTCTTTCAGCAAAATCGATATTTAAAGTTTCCACAGTGATATTTTTACTTCTTTAAATTACGAACCCTCCGCGATCCCAGAAATATGTGCCGGCAGGGTTCGCAAACTCTCCGCGACCACTGCACGATCATGCCGCATACATAAAAATGTGCTCGAAATATTTCTTTCAATATTTTACAACTACACTAATACTATTCTTTTACACTCAGTAACAAACCTCTTCTTGTAAAATATACATAATTTTGTTGTAAATATGTATTTTACACTTACATTCGTATAACGGATTCGCGCACCGAGCGCGTCCGTTCACAAACGGTGTACGACCCTTTTTGGAAAACAAAAGAAGGAGATATTTATCATAATGATACAGCAATAAATATTTAATGCTAATAAAAATAATCATACAAAACTTAATTTAGTAAAAAAAGTAAATAAAATTACTTTAAAATATTAAAAACAATATTTCTTTTTCAATTCATAATTCTCTCATATAATATTATACACTACAAAATTTGGAACAATAGAGCAATCGTTTAAGTAAATAATACTACAAATCTTTAATACCCTATGTCATATATATTTTTAAAAAGTGTTAATACATTTTTAAAACATTTTTTAATAAATTAAACTGTTTAAAAAACCTTAGAAATTCATTGAAAAAACCACAGGTTTCAGGGACATTATAATTAGGGATTAGCATTTACACAACCTTAGATATTCACTGAAAAAAACACAGGTTTCAGGGACGTTATAGTGAGTCTGACATTTCACTCGTACAAAACCAGAGAAATTCAGCCTTTATAGTTAGCTGAGCTCATGAAATGGTCAGTGACATCACTGATGACATTGCAAATGTAGGAAACTGGGATTCTGTTGCAGTCCCCCATGTTTTGCCTGGTATTTCATGCAACTTTGACTGAAGTGTACTGGGTTCCTGCTATCCAGGTCCCCAGTACCAGTGTTCTTTCCCTAAAAATGTACATTTTTCCCCCAATTGTCAAAACCTTTAGCACCCACTGTAGGCCCCTAGTAAATGGTCTGCACGTCTGGTACCTAGGGCCTGAGGTGCTAAAGAGGGCCCCTAAGGGCAGCAGCACGAAAGGTGCGCCGCTAAAGGACCCCCCACTAAGCACATGCAGGGCTGCTATCGCAGGATGCATGTCTTGGTGCAGACAAAAGTGAAAATACAACATGTCACACATCCCTATGTGCCATGTTCCCTAACACTGCATGTAATATTTGCAAGTCACCTCAACAGCATGCCTAACAGCTCTAAGGCAAGGTGCTGAATATTATATGTGAGGACATACCTACATGAGCAGATATACACCAGTGCTGGTCAGTCCTATTACTGCCAGTACAAGTGACCAGGGAAGCCATTTTAAAACATGTGCTGGACACTGGTGAAAACGAGTTCCCCAGCTACATGATGGCTTCACTGAAAATAGGGATGTTTGGTTTCAAACACTTCGTATTGGTAAACTCACACTGATTCCAGTGTTGAATTTACAAATTGATGCACCCAGAGGGCAGCTTAGAGGTGCCCCCTTAAAAGCTACCAGCCTGTGGTGTCCTTGCTGACTGATTTCAGCCAACCTGCCACCCGAGATACTGTTCTGATCTCCTAGGATGAGAGCCTTTGCTCTCAGGAGACCCAGAACAAAAGCCTGTCTGAGAAGAGGGTGTAACTCCCATTCCTCTGAATGACCTGCTGATTAGCCTCCTTGGGATGGCGAGCTCCAAAGAAGTTGCCACCTTTGGAATGCAAATATCGCTCCCCTCACAGGAGGGGAAGCCATCCCCCTGTCCAAAGTCCACTTGGCACCTGGACAGGTGGGAAAATTAGCTAGTCAGGTAGGCCTGCCTCCTCCAGGCTAGTAGCACCCCTAAGGTGGGATACTGTGAGGTGGACACCATTTTTCAGAAGTAGCCATCTTTGTGATGGCTTATGGGTTATGCCCACTTCCCAAAGGAAGTGGTCATGTAGGAGGCATAGTGACACCAAGGGTCAGTAGCCCATTGGCTACTACCCTACACTCCCCATAATGCACTGGACACTGAAAAGCTGCAAAAGCAGAAAGGAGAAAAGAAGCAGCTGACCTGCTACCAACCCTGCCGGCCTGTCTGCATCCCTTGTTGAAAACTGCGCAAAAGTCAACTTGTCCTGCAGCTGTTGACTCCAGAAACCCAGGAGGACTGCCTGCCTTCGAAAAAGACTCAAGACCTCCTGTGAACAGTGGACCTATTCTGAAGAAACACCAAAAGAGAAGACTCTAATGCCTCTGGAACCACCAAAACCCGACACCCATAGCTACCACTGTACCTGTCGCCTCCGGCCTCAGTTGAAGTGGACACAGGTGTCAATAAGGTCCTCCAGCACTACAGAGCTAGAATCCATCATGGTTTCACTTCTCCTGGACTCCCCAATATCGCCTGAAGCCTCGGCACATGGCCCCTTGAACCGTGACTGCTCAGGTAAGGAAAAACGCAACGCCTAAGGACACTCCTGAACCCATCACCCCTGGGCCTTGGAGAAGAGTACCAAAGGTGTCCCCCATCCCCAAGCATCACAAGGTCTGAGCCCACTTGCTGATTCAGCCCGAATGGCTTCCTAGCCAGAGCCTGCAGCCTCTTTTTACAGTGACCGATCCCCATTGAAACAAATTGGGCTCCCGACGCTGATTTTCACCCTGCACCCGGCCACCCTCATGCCGCTGGTGGTATACTGTTAGTGCTGCCTTGGGCCTTGTCCACCACTTACCTTAGCTACTGGAGATTGGTCCTGTAAGTTGAGTTTGCAGAACTTGTTCTTCCTTCCATAGGATAACATTGCAAAAGTCAGAAATTGCACTGTGTCCACTTTTGTGGAAAGAATTTATATTTAAATACGTACTTACCTGAACAACTTTTCTGTGATGCCAAATCAAAATTAAAGGTACTTGGTATTTTTATAAATTGGTGTCAATCTCCTTCTTGAGTCGTGTATGTCATTTATCAATCATTCTCTGTATTTGCAAATATCTTGCACTCCTCTGTGTGAAGCCTAAGTCTGCTCGCCCATGCTACTCCCTGATGGAGCACATTGGGATTGCATAGCAAGCACCTTCCACTCCTAAGGGAATACCCCAGACTCTTTACAAGGTATATCAACTTATTGATATATCACATAAAGAGACAGCTGCCTACAAATATCTTGTTTGTTGCCTTCTCAAACAATGAACACAGTTATTTCAATTGTATTTGAAGGTTTAGAGAAATGTGAATGGCTGATGAAGTGTCTGTATTTTTTTTTGCCACCTGAAATTTTAAGTTTGTTTAAAAAAAAGGAGAAAGAGAAGGGGACGATCTGTGCAACAAAGGGAGGTAATTCGGTCATCAGAGAAACAAAAAATGATTTTAAGCGAGCATTGGCAAAGTCAATAGGTTGCACCTGTGACACCTTTTCGCTTTTCTAGTGATTCCTTGCCCACAACAGCCGGCACATGTTTGCAAGCATGTGCTGCATCCAACTTGGTGTGGTTAATCTTTTCACACCTATCGCCTGGTTCGACCTCACTGCCATCAAGCTTAGCATACTCATCCCACACCACAGCTGAAAGACCACCACCAAATCTTCATGACGGAACTGGAACAAGATCTCAAAAGCATCCTGGTCTTCCAAAGTTATACCTTGGACATAAGAACCTCCTCCAATTCACTTCCAACTTCTACACCTGGACCACAGCTTGCAGAGATTCTTTCCTAAGTCTTCCATACCATCTCCCATCCTATCCTTATCTATGCACTACACAAAGCTAGCACCCAAGGACCTGCACTTTGTTGGATTTACTACTTCCTTACAGGCAGCACACAGTTGGTCAGCCTGACTCCCTTAACCTCGTCCAGAATCACACTGTGCCTTTACAGCGCCGGCAACAGAACAAATGCGTATTTAGCACAAATTTGTTCTGCACGTAAGTTGTTACAACGACTTGCTTTAGGGAGGGTGCACAATGGTAGAGTGGTGTTGGAATTAAAGTCCAACACATTCCCTACTGTTGTGCAAACTGGAGTTGGAATTGTAAATTAAACTATTCCAATATCCAGCACTCCCCTAAGGCAAGTCATTAAAATGACTTGCATGCAGAACAAATGCGTGCTAAAGACGCATTTGTTCAAATGATGGAGTTCCTAAGGCATGCGTGAAAGACGCATGCTGAATTCCGTCATACATTTCCACAAGAAACTGAATACCTGACTCTTCACCTAGCCTGGACCCTGGCCTGGCACTTACAGCTCCTGCTTCAGCGCCAGGACACCCTCCTGGGTGAATTATGTGCTATGCAAATACTCTTAACACAACAACTTCCCCAAATATTTGGGTACGGAACTCCTGTCTTCACTACTCAAGTAGCGTTTAAGTCCTATCACGTTTGAAACATTGTTGTTGGCACAATTTTCTTAAAAATTCAACATTTAATACTGGGAGTTTTGAGGAGGAAATAAACTTTTTAAAAGTCATCCAGTTTTAACAAATTTTGTGGACACTTAGGGGTAAATTTTCCAAGAAGACCAGCACCATGGCGCAGAATTGTGTGAAAGGGAGAGAGCAGGAGAACTCCATATCTCGGAAGATATGGCACTGTTGTGCACTCCCTTAGCCCTGACGCACTTAAGGCTGCCATGCACCATAGTGCAAAGGTGTGTACATGATGTCTAGCTTGGGTTTTGAACTGTAAGGGTACACATCCAGTTCAAAATCCCATACTCAGGGTCCGATTATGATATTGAGTGGTCGGACCGGCGTCCGCTGGTCCGTCAGTCAGGAGACTGCCCAATTATGATATTATTGCTGCTGTGGGAGTCGGAAAGTGCTCTTTTACCCTGTGGCTTGTGCTACGGCCCAGAAAAAGGGCCCCAGCACAGTCTGCCGTGTTAATGAGAACTTAGTGCACATCCATGCAATGTGTGCCATTCACCATGTGGTGCATGGCACATGGTGCATGGATGTGAGTGGGGACACTTAGGGGCCGATTCCGATCTCGGTCGGAGGCGCACCCAATAGCATTCGGTCTGGAAAAAAGCCATGCGAAAGCCTGTTTCCCGACCGATCCGCACAGCACACCGAACGAGCAAGTACGATGCGCACAACAGCAAAGAATCCGGCCGAGCCGTACTCACCCAAACCAGGTCCTGTTCTCCGACCGACGCGAATCCGGAAACGCCGAATCGAGTCGCACGGAAGGAAAAATGCAGCCCCGTCCGGCCGGACAAGTACGATGCGCTTTCCGTACGCGCCGAACCCGTCGCTACGCACGGCACGTCAAAGCATCCGGGAGAGGCGCACATAAGCTCCGATTCGCGCCACAACACGATCCACGGCTCCGAGACGAACACGGCAGCGACGAGGACGACGCAAAGCGACGAGGACGAGGCGAAGCGACGAGGACAACACGAAGCAACGAGAAGGACGAACGACACGAACCAACCATGAATCCCTTCGTCCCGATCATACCAATATTCTACATATACTACCGGAACAGGCAAGGACGCGTACGGCGCAGAAGGTAAGCCAGACACCAACCACAAAACACATACAACACTTACACGACACATCACACACACACACAGGGATGCAGAATATACTTACACCAGCAACAGCAGCACCATAGGGGCGGGATGCCCATCACCAATGCCACATATGCACACAGGGGCCTGAATGCGCACCACCACCCCTACCCAGGGGGGGCAGGATGCCTACCACCACTACCACCCTTACCCAGGGGGGGCTGGATGCCTACCACTACTACCACCCTCAGCCAGGGGGGGCAGGATGCCTACCACTACTACCACCCTCAGCCAGGGTGGGCTGGATGCCTACCACTACTACCACCCTTAGCCAGGGGGGGCAGGATGCCTACCACTACTACCACCCTCACCCAGGGGGGGCAGGATGCCTACCACTACTACCACCCTCAGCCAGGGGGGCAGGATGCCTACCACTACTACCACCCTTAGCCAGGGGGCAGGATGCCTACCACTACTACCACCCTCACCCAGGGGGGCAGGATGCCTACCACTACTACCACCCTTAGCCAGGGGGGCAGGATGCCTACCACTACTACCACCCTCACCCAGGGGGGGCAGGATGCCTACCACTACTACCACCCTCAGCCAGGGTGGGCTGGATGCCTACCACCACTACTACCACCCTCACCCAGGGGGCAGGATGCCTACCACTACTACCACCCTCACCCAGGGGGCAGGATGCCTACCACTACTACCACCCTTAGCCAGGGGGCAGATGCCTACCACTACTACCATCCTTAGCCAGGGGGCAGGATGCCTACCACTACTACCACCCTCACCCAGGGGGCAGGATGCCTACCACTACTACCACCCTTAGCCAGGGGGCAGGATGCCTACCACTACTACCACCCTCACCCAGGGGGGCAGGATGCCTACCACTACGTCCACCCTCAGCCAGGGTGGGCTGGATGCCTACCACTACTACCACCCTTAGCCAGGGGGCAGGATGCCTACCACTACTACCACCCTTAGCCAGGGGGCAGGATGCCTACCACTACTACCACCCTTAGCCAGGGGGGCAGGATGCCTACCACTACTACCACCCTCACCCAAGGGGGCAGGATGCCTACCACTACTACCACCATCACCCAGGGGGGCAGGATGCCTACCACTACTACCACCCTTAGCCAGGGGGGCAGGATGCCTACCACTACTACCACCCTCACCCAGGGGGGAAGGATGCCTACCACTACTACCACCCTCACCCAGGGGGCAGGATGCCTACCACTACTACCACCCTCACCCAGGGGGCAGGATGCCTACCACTACTACCACCCTTAGCCAGGGGGCAGGATGCCTACCACTACTACCACCCTTAGCCAGGGGGGCAGGATGCCTACCACTACTACCACCCTCAGCCAGGGTGGGCTGTATGCCTACCACTACTACCACCCTTAGCCAGGGGGTGCAGGATGCCTACCACTACTACCACCCTCACCCAGGGGGGGCATGATGCCTACCACTACTACCACCCTCACCCAGGGGGCAGGATGCCTACCACTACTACCACCCTCATCCAGGGGGCAGGATGCCTACCACTACTACCACCCTTAGCCAGGGGGCAGGATGCCTACCACTACTACCACCCTCACCCAGGGGGCAGGATGCCTACCACTACTACCACCCTCAGCCAGGAGGGGCAGGATGCCTACCACTACTACCACCCTCACCCAGGGTGGGCAGGATGCCCACCACTACTATCACCCTCACCCAGGGGGGGCAGGATGCCTACCACCACTACCACCCCCACCCATAGGATGGACAATGCATGACACAACCAGCACACCACAACCTAGGGAATGCAAGAAGAAGACATCTCCCCAACACCATGACAAGCGTGTGTAGACTGTGTCAAATGCCTACAACACTGAACATGACTTCTAACATACAATGTGACCCCTAGCACATGTGCCACACAAATATGTGTGTGGCACACACAACGCAAGCAGGCCATGACCATTGTGGCAATGGGGTCCAAACCCCCATCATCACAGTGACCAAAAGGCAAGTGTGGGGTCCATAGCTGCAGCACATTTTGAACATTGTGGCAATGGGGTCCAAACCCCCATCATCACAGTGACCAAAAGGTAAGTGTGGGGTCCATAGTTGCAGCACATTTTGAACATTGTGGCAATGGGGTCCAAACCCCCATCATCACAGTGACCAAAAGGCAAGTGTGGGGTCCATAGCTGCAGCACATTTTGAACATTGTGGCAATGGGGTCCAAACCCCCATCATCACAGTGACCAAAAGGCAAGTGTGGGGTCCATAGCTGCAGCACATTTTGAACATTGTGGCAATGGGGTCCAAACCCCCATCATCACAGTGACCAAAAGGTAAGTGTTGACAAAGTAAGAGGTGCAACTGCCAAACTGCATGGATGATTCCTGGTCACAGAACAACAAACACATCAGTGGCAAAGTAGTGTATGTGTCCCATTGCAACATAAATTGGGGGAGCCAAATCCTGCAGTGCAAATAAGACATAACTTTGGCCATGTGCAGACAAACAACACCCATGGGGGCTGACACCGTCAACAATCATCAATGACACAATGACAGAAGTGACCATCCGAATGCAGACCCACATATTTGCACCAATGGGCACACACATGCAGATACCCTGTGGAGACTGCAGATGTGAGGCGAACAGATACCATACCATGGCAGCAATGGGACACACAATGAACAATTAGCACCAAATGAGGGCTCCCGTCCCATCAGCCTGGTCATGGAAGTGCCAACGGAATCATCAGCACAGATCCAACACACTTGTATAGCAATGTTGCACTGACAACACAGATGAGTCCTTCCCCATTGATGCCCAAACCTGCATGTTCACTGGAGATGGCCACACGGTCAGGGAAGTAGACAAATAGAACAACGGCAGGCACAACAGATGTGCAGGGGTGGAAGCCACAGATGTGAAGTTGCCAATCTAAGTAGGAAATCCCATTGCCAAATACTGAACACATGACACCCTCAGATGCTGCTATGGATGACATGGATACACCACAGGATAGGACACATTCCCCCTGGACCACATGGGTTCCTGCACAGTAACACTCCATTATCATGAGACCAAATATCACCATCACTGCAGCAAGGGCATTGTTAGCATCATCAACATCATGTACATCAGAAGCAAAGAACAGAAAGTTGCTTTATTCAGCATATGTGGCATTAAAAGTAGAAGTCCGGTAGAACATAAACAAAGGCCAATGGCCAGTCCATCAACAAAGTCACAAGTGGGTGACAGTGGCAGATGCCACCCTACACATGCCTGCACAAAACCAGGGACAATCCACTAGGAGGGGCAACCGGGGGTAGGCCAGGCACCGCAGGGACAGGATCAGGGCTCACCAGGAGGAAGCAGGGAAGGGGTGGTGGGTGCTGAAGAGCCACTGACAACTGCAGTGGAGGTGTCTGACATGGTGTGTGCCGGCACAACTGGGGGGCATGGCTCAGATGTTGTGGGTGCCGGCACGACTGCAGTGGACCCTGCAGATGGAGTGGACAGGTCCGCCACTGCAGTGCCCAAGTCAGACAGGGTGGTAGTGGACTCCACTGCAGTGCCTACCACCAGGGGAGGAGAATGGGGAACAGGCAAGGTGGGCTGGACAGAGGGGGAGGACACCCTCACCACATCAGTGGCACAGACAAGCGCAGCGGGGGTGTGGTGCCGGGAGAGCAAGTGGCAGGGGAGAAGGCCGGAGCCTCTTGGGGATGGTATATCTGTGGGTGGGGGAACCTGGGGCAGGGTGTGGTGGGGGCACCTGTGGAGTGGGCCCTGAGGGATGGAGGAAGGAGACCTGGTGCTTGAGCTGCAGGGCGGTGGCGGGGTCTTGCTCTTAGCACTCCGGGGGACTTGCGGGTGGGGGCCTCAGTCTGTCTGCGCCTGGGGGAGGGTGTCCGGGGGCGAGGGGCACTCTGATCCATGTGGGGGCTTCCTCTTCCCCTGGATGCTGGGGCAGCTGGATCGGAGGGGAAGAGGCCGAGGTCACTGAGGAAGAGGCGCTGGGTCTTTGGGGTTGCAGGTGAGGCAAGGGAGGGTGCTTTGGAGGGAGAGGCAACTGAGGACTGTGCAGTGCCCGTGGATGCGTGTGTGTGTACCAGGGCCCCATCCCCTGTGAGTCTGGTTTCAGTCCCCTGACTGTGCGTGCGTGTGCGTTTAGTTTGTGGCGTGTGTGTCTGTGTGCTGGATGTGTGTGTGCTGGTGTGTGCCTGTGCCGGTGTGTGTGTGCTTGGGACGGGCATGGTGCTGGGGAGTGTGGATGGAGCAGAGGCAGGAGGGGTGAGGGACTGTCTGAGGAGGGACACTGCTGCCGTCAGGGAGGAGTCCATGGACCTGTTGCCCCTCTGTAGGTCAGACATGCCCGATGAGATGCCCTCCATGAACGACACCAGCTGAGTCAACAGTGCGGTGTGCGCATGGAGGACACTCAGCATGGCTGTCTGCCCTACATGGAGCTGGCGAAGGAGGTACACAGACTCCTCACTCAGGGCAGCAGGGGACACAGGGGCAGGGGTGCGGTGCATGGGCCAAAGGAGACACGCTCCCGAACATGGGAGCCTCCACGGACCTTGGGAATGGGAGCCGATGGGAGGGCGGTGGTGGTGCTGGTGGTGGCGGGGACAGCAACACTAGCTGGGGTGTGGTGGCTGCTGACACCCGCCTCCACAAGGGAGTCATCCTCCGAGTTGCTCTGGTCCTCAGCTGAGGTGGATGGTGCTGAGGACTCCTCGGTGTGGCTCCCCTCGCCCTCCGTGCCACTGGGTCCCTCCGACCACTCCTCGGCTGCTGACCCAGTCTGGCTCTCTGGCTCCTCCTGGTCCGTGGAGCTGTCCCCTTCCGTGGCCGTGGATGTATCTGCAAACAATGGGGAAACAGACAGACATCACTCACCTGCACCAAACGCACACACCACTGTGATCACAGCACATCACAGAGCAAGCCCTGGCATCATTAGTTGTACATTGCTAAAAGTGCCCTAACTGAACAGGAGAAGCCAATTGTCAGTCTGATGCCAAGCATGGCACTCACATCCCACATGGCCTTTCACCCATCTGTCTGGTGTCTGTTGGATTGCAACACCCCAGTGTGGACACATGCACCAAGTACACAGTAGTTGGACAGTGCAGAGGACACAGTGTGGACACATCACAGCTCTTGCCACTGAGTCAGTACAGGTTTCCAGATGAAAGGGATGCCCAGAGTCAAATAGGAAATGCATGTGATGCATACCAGCGACAGACACCATGATGCACCCATGTCCTGATAGCCAGCGCCACTATGGTGTGCATGTAGCACATGTCACTCCCCTGCAGGACAACAAATAAGTTGACACATGCCATGGCAGAGGCATGACTGCTAAGTCATACATCACTGTCTCAGTCTTGGACATATGGGAGACCTGTGACACTACCCTCTGAACCTGAGCCCCTCACAATTTGCTGTAAATGGGGAACAGCTGCCTGAACATCACATTCGCATACCCCAGTCTGCATGGGCAGCTGATCAAACACCTATGTGACACAGAAGTATCGTCTCCTATGGTCACATCTCCAGGGGCATGCTGAGCCCCTACCAAGAAACACCCCAGCAGTTCTGGCAACTAATCCACAGCACACTGACACAGAGGCAGACACCTGAGGGGTCAAATCACTGTGCACAATGTGTCAGCTGATACACGGGAGTGGGAGTACAGAGTGCATTGCATGGCCTGGAGTAGGCATGACTGTCCTGCTCCACATGAATGAGGGATGTGCCCTGGACAGTGGATAGCTGGCTATGTATGTGTGACACATGTAATCTGCACACTCCTGGGGCCCAAACATTGTTCCCACCCACTGCATGGGCGTGTGCCACATACCCCAGGCACATGTGGTGGCTCAGCTCAGCAAGTGGACCGCATATCAAAGCAACACGCAGATCACATGTCCAAACCCAGGCGTTGTGTGAACAATGGACCCACCCATGATGCCCACAACAGAGTTAGGGAAACAGATGCTGTCCCCCACCTTTAGTGAAGCAAACTGCAAGGACACAGTCCCAAGTGACACAATTCCCTGAATGTAAGGGCCACACCTGGGTATCAGATGAGCAGTGGGCAGTGCACAATAGAGGGACATGGCTCCTGGACAACATGACTGCTGCTCTGTGGCAGTTGAACCAGGCCAGAGGAGGGCACAAAGCATGTAATACAGAGTTCACAGTGCAGTCTTTGACTCACCCCCTCCTTGCTGCTGTCTGGCCTTCAGCTGCCCATCCAGGTCTGGAAACACCACCGCCAGGATCTGGAGCATGTGGGGGGGTCAGGGTCTGTGTTCCGCCCCTCCTGCGAGGAGGCGACAGCTTCAGCTGGACCCGTGCAATCCTCCGGGTCCAGCCCCGAAGGTCCTGCCACCTCTTCTGGCAGTTGCGGATCCGGCGCTTGTAGACCCCCACGGACCGGACAGCCCGGACGATGTCCTTCCAGTTTTCCTGCTTCCGATGGGCATTAACCTGTCAGGATGACAAAGTGAAAAGGCCATTACCACAATATGCAACATATCCGTGCATGACACAGTTGCATATACATGTCTCAATCACAGGGGCACATGATGTACACAGGCAGTGCAAAGCTGACCATGGACAGTTTGCCAGACGTCACTACATGGTATCATTGCATGGGAAGTAAAACCATGTTCAAATGCACTGTCACTGCACCATACCTGTCCAGTGCAAGTAACTACACACTATGGGGGGTGACAACTACTCAGTGAGCCTGCTAGCCAGTGGCGTGCAGACTCTCAGCCTTGCTAGTCACACAAAATGCACATTCAGAAAGGCAGTGCACAGAACACTCACCTGCTCCCCTGGTGTCCCATACAGCTTGATGTACTGTGGAAGTAGGCTGTCCAGCAGGGCCTGGTTCTCTTCAAGGCTGAAGGCTGGGGCTCTCTCCACAGTAGGTGCCATTGCAGGGTCCAGAGGGGCAGAGACAGCAGCAGTGCATTGGCAGATGTCGTCCTGGAGCATGTAGTGCAGGCAAGTGAGCTCTCAGGGGAACAGCCAGCAATATATATGTGCTGGAGAGGCAGATACTGTCCCTTGTGTCCAAAGTGATAGGTCCAAGTCGCTTGCATCTTCTGAATCTGGCCAATCCATGGAATAGCAGCACCAAAACACGCCCACAGCATCCTTCAAATCCTCAACTTCATGGCATACATGATTTTGCAACATTGTTGTGGGTGAACAACTGAATTTCCAGCAACCGACTCGCTCGAAATTCGAAAACGCGTCCGTTGCCAGGCAAGCCCATTGTCAATGGGTGCGCACCGATCGGTCCATTGTGGTACAACGCGCACAGGGGTACAACGCGTACCCGCACACATTGAATGCAATGGGCCGGCCGGAGGCACCGATCGGTCCATTGCGGTACAACGCGCACAGGGGTACAACGCGTACCCGCACACATTGAATGCAATGGGCCGGCCGGAGGCACCGATCGGTCCATTGCGGTACAACGCGCACAGGGGTACAACGCGTACCCGCACACATTGAATGCAATGGGCCGGCCGGAGGCACCGATCGGTCCATTGTGGTTCAACGCGCACAGGGGTACAAAGCGTACCCGCACACATTGAATGCAATGGGCCGGCCGGAGGCACCGATCGGTCCATTGCGGTACAACGCGCACAGGGGTACAACGCGTACCCGCACACATTGAATGCAATGGGCCGGCCGGAGGCACCGATCGGTCCATTGCGGTTCAACTCGCACAGGGGTACAACGTGTACCCGCACACATTGAATGCAATGGGCCGGCCGGTGGCACCGATCGGTCCATTGCGGTACAACGCATCACTGTACATGTGACTGGCATATGTCAGCATGCCTGTCTCAGATGGACATATGCCAGCCACAGATAGCTCCCAGGGAGTGAGGGGCACACCTACATCACGACAGCCTGTCCAAACTTTATCATAAGGCATGTAAGGATGCATTTCCTATTGTGTGTATGTTGGTGTACATGTTGTCCTGTGGGTGTCACCTGTGGGCAGCCACCCCCAGGCTGTGCACGTGTTCATGAGGACAGGATCCTGGGTGTTACGTGTACATGACCACTGTGATGTGCAACTGTTCATATCTGTGCATGTGCCATGGTCACATTTCACAGTGGTGTATGTGTATGTCATGTCACATACCCCGTGAGTCCCATGTGGGACGGTATGTTTGAGCCAGGGTGTCCCAGTGGCACAATAGTGATGGTCCTCCACAGTCTTTGTGCATGTAGTGTTTACAATGTCTCTGATTTCATGTGCACAATGGGAGACAGTCTCCACATCCACGTTGTGTGTGCATGGACTCTGATGTTGTGCGTGTGTGTCACAGACGTCCATGTCTGTCCTGCCGTGGCAAGTGGGGCCACTACCTGTGGGGGTCATGGTTGTTTTGCTGTGGTGTATACATGATACTCCATGTAATGCCAGTGTCCATGTGGCATTACAGGGTCCCTGGGAATGTACCTGTCGTTGAGCTGTGGTGCCTGGGGCACATCTGTCCTCACATGTCACTGTGGGGGTTATTGTGACACGGCAGCAGGAGATGGGAACTGTGACACGGCCTCATGATATCCAATGGGCCAACCTGGGACAAATTGATGCCACCTGTTGGACCGTGTTGACAGATGTTGGCCATGTATGTACCATACATGTCCTTCCGGTACTGCACACTTCATGTAGTTGTGCCTCATAATGATGTATGTTGGGATCTTGAGTGTGTTCAATGCAGCATATGTGGGGTGACTGACAATCTTGCTTACTTCTCCTCTGCACTGCAGGGCTCCTGCTGTCCATCGGCCATTCCCAGACCTGGCAACGATGGTGGAACGGGACAGCATCCGACGGTACCGCTTCACCAGGCAGCTGATTGAGGATTTGGCAGTGCAGTTGTCCCCACATTTGCAGCCTGGCCGGCCGTATCCTACAGCGCTGACCCCCAAGGTGAAGGTGATGGCAGCCCTACACTTCTTTGCCACTGGTACCTTCCAACATACTGTGGCGACTGCTGGTGGGATGTCACAGACCATGTTCAGCCGTGTGCTCCGCGATGTTTTGGCGGCAATGTTGCTCTTCCTGAACCGGTACATCTATTTCCCTAGATCATGCGACTGACTCACTGACGTGAAGAGTGACTTTTATGCCCTGGGGAGGATGCCGCATGTAATTGGCTCCATTGATGGGACACATGTGGCTTTGGTACCACCACAGGCCCAGGAGCAGGCCTACAGGAACCGCAAGCACTACCACTCGGTCAATGCACTGGTGGTGTGTCTTGCAGACATGACCATCACACACGTGTGTGCCCGTTTCCCTGGTTCAGCACACGATGCCTTTGTGATGAGGAGTAGTCGCATCCCCAGGATGATGGCACAGATGCAGAACCAGCGTGCCTGGCTTGTCGGTGTGTACTGACTTTGTGCCATTGTGTGTGATCTGATCTGTAGTATTCCGCCCACTTTTCCAAGTCAGCTAATGTGCACTTGTCTGTCCGTAGGTGACTCGGGATACCCCAACATGCCGTGGTTGCTGACACCCCTCAGGAACCCTGTGACACCTGCCCAGATGCGCTACAATGAGGCACATGGTCGGACCAGGAGAGTGATTGAGCGGACCTTTGGTCTCCTGAAGAGCCGCTTCCGCTGCCTGGACAAGACCGGAGGGTCCCTCCCATATGCCCCTGCGAAAGTGTGCAAGATTATCATCGTCTGCTGCATGCTCCACAACCTGGCAGTGCGGAAGGAGTTGCCTCTCATCCAGGATGACAATGACCAACATCCGCCACCTGTGGAGGATCCTGGCCTGGACCACGATGCCAGTGACGATGATGATGATGATGGTGATGGTGATGTCCGCACACAGCTCATCACCAACTTCTTTAGCTGAATGTGAGTATCCTGAGGTGTCATGTCAATGATGTGAGTTGGCATGATGTGTGGGTGGTGCTCTGGTGCTGTTGGAGTGTGTCCATGGGCTACTTGACTGGATGTGTGTTGTGATGTGTGGTGACAGGTGGGCTGTACTCCCCAACAGTGTTGACATGCTAACTTGGTTCTGGGTGGGTATCTTGTAACATGTATTGTGCATGAGTTTTGCTGTTCTGTCCTGTACTCCATTGCTTTTGACTGTGTGTCATTTCTGTCCTTCACAGGGTACTTTCAGATTCGTTTGGTCAACTGTGTCCACCGACTACGTGATTGCACATCCAGGCTGGTAGCTGTTGTGTCCCTACAGGTGATGTGCGCCACACCCATGGACTTCCTTCCGTCTACAGTTGTTGACTGTGTGCCCGCTGCCAGGTGGGGTTACCTTGCATCTGTAGTGGTTACGGCATGTTGCAACTGTGTAATAAACCTGTGCTTCACTTTGTGATGTGCGTTGTCTGTGGTCACACATTTGACTGCCATTTGCTTACTGCACCTGTGGGCTACTTGACTACAACTGGGAATGGGTGTGGTGTCTGTGCATTGCACCGTCTTCCCTGGCAACATCAGTGTAGGCAATGAGTCAGATGGCCTAGGTGTGTATGTGTTGTGTAGCCCTGGTGGTGTGTCTCCTCATGTGTGTCACGTTGCCTGTACTCACATGCCTGTGTTGTCCTTGCTGTTGCAGTTCGCATACACAGTGTAATTTTGCAGTTCATCATCCCCATAACAGCACCCACGTTGGAATCACGACAGAGGCAAGTATGGTGTATTAGTGTGTTTATTGTGATACATTTGTGTTAATAGTGCATAGGATGGGTTGTGCTGTACATAAATCTTGCAATCCCAAGTTCCTAGGTGAATTGAAAGTCCTGGTAGACAGGATCCCCAGTATCGGGGCCACAGTTGTCTGACACATTGGTCCAACTTGTACTCCCATGCAATGTGTGGGAGTAGTGTTGCCGTCAACAGGGTGAACAGTCTGTGCACAAAGGCGAACATCCAGAACAGGTTCAGGCTTCCTGGGAGTTGCGCTTGGCCATCGGCCTCTCACTTTTCCCTCCTCGGACGACCCCTCTTCTTGGGGGCCCTCAAGTACAGGCTGCTGCGGTGCAGGGGACTCTCCGCCAGAGTCCTCCTCCCTCCCTGTGGCAGTTGCAGTTTGTTCGGCACCAGATGTTGTTGGCACACAGGGAGGTGTGGACTGGTTGCTGTTCATCTGGCGGAGGCATTGTAAAATGTCCCTGTGCACCGCCGTCATCTCATGCAGTGCATCCCACTTGGACTCCACGCGGGACATGTGTGAGTCCACACGGGACATGTGTGACTCCACGTGGGACATGTGGGAGTCCAAGCGGGCATGATGGGCAGCCTGCTGCTGTTTAATGTCTCTGAGGAGCCCCACTACCTGGCTGAGCTCTCCGGTGCTGGACTGGTACGCATCAGCTATGCGTACCAGTTGTGGGTCATCATGCACACCAGCAACGTCTGCAAGCAGCGACCTCTGTCTCCCACCCCTCCCACCACCCTTGCTGACATGTGCAGTGTGTGCAGTGGCATGCACAGATAACCCTGGTCCACCTTGGGGGTTGGTGGTGGTGGTGGTGTCCATGGCCCCAGGTTAGTCCAGGGTCACTGTGCTGGTGTTGCTCCTTGTTCTGTCCATGTCGGCAGGGATGGTATTCATGGTGACAGTCGTTGGAGGGGTGGGTGCAGGGGGTGCAGCTGGTGGTCCTGCTGGTGCTGCAGCTGGTGGTCCTGCTGGTGCTGCATGTTGACTTGCACCGGATGTGCCAGGTTGTTCTTCATCGTCCGAGGAGGACAGAGGCTGTACGACGCCAGTGAGCTCGGCATCCTCTTGAGCCCGGGACTGGGACTCCTCAGCGTCTGCTGCTGTGTCCCCATCATCACCTGTTTTTGGGAGACACAAACAATGTATGTCATGTTTCTGCAGGCATCAATGGTTGACACACATGACAGTTCTGACTGTGCCTCTGGGTGCGGGCCTGTACATTGCATTGTCCTAAGTCGTCACAGTCAGGGGTTGATATTGGTGTGGCACATTGTCCTGCATTATTTGGGCATTTCTATGTATTTTCTGGGGTGTGAACATGGTCTGCATTGATTGTGTTTGGTTGACAGCCGGCCCTCCTTCCCACCCACCCAGCCAGTCAGTTATCCCACCATGGAACGTGCTTGCGTTGCAGGGAGTGTAAGTTGTCTCTCAGGATGTCAGTCAGTGGTGTCCTGCTGTTTGTTGGTGCACAGTTGCCAGCAGGGCCTTGTGCTCCCCACAGCAGTAGCCAGTGTCAGCCATCTTGTGAGTCCTTCTCCACTCCCTGTGATGTGAGCATGGTTCAGGGTGGTGTTGATGGGACAGTTGTGGGGGTGACCAATATCAGTGACTACGACTCCCATCATGCTATTGCCTCCACCCCCTTCCCAGCATGCCCATGCTTCCTTCCTTTTGATTCTGCTTCCCTGTGGGGTGGGCTGGCTGTGCTGACAGGATGGCTGGGAGTGTTGTCCTGGCAGTTGTTTGGCTAAGAGTCCCAAGAGTGTCCCTGTGCTTCACACAACATAACCCAGGGTGGTGGTTCTTTGTGGGATCTTGTGTTAGGATGGGGGCATTGCATTCTACCAGGTGGGTTCTGTGGAGTTCGTGTTGGGGGTGTGTGAGGGGAGGTGCTTGTGACTATGGTCAGTGCTGCAAGTCCCCCTTCCCACCCAGCCAGCCAGATATCCCACCATGGAACGTGCTTGCATTGCAGGGAGTGTAAGTTGTCTCTCAGGATGTCAGTCAGTGGTGTCCTGCTGTTTGTTGGTGCACATTTGCCAGCAGGGCCTTGTGCTCCCCACAGCAGTAGCAAGTGTCAGCCATCTTGTGAGTCCTTCTCCACTCCCTGTGATGTGAGCATGGTTCAGGGTGGTGTTGATGGGACAGTTGTGGGGGTGACCAATATCAGTGACTACGACTCCCATCATGCTATTGCCTCCACCCCCTTCCCAGCATGCCCATGCTTCCTTCCTTTTGATTCTGCTTCCCTGTGGGGTGGGCTGGCTGTGCTGACAGGATGGCTGGGAGTGTTGTCCTGGCAGTTGTTTGGCTAAGAGTCCCAAGAGTGTCCCTGTGCTTCACACAACATAACCCAGGGTGGTGGTTCTTTGTGGGATCTTGTGTTAGGATGGGGGCATTGCATTCTACCAGGTGGGTTCTGTGGAGTTTGTGTTGGGGTGTGTGTGAGGGGAGGTGCTTGTGACTATGGTCAGTGCTGCAAGTCCCCCTTCCAACCCAGCCAGCCAGATATCCCACCATGGAACGTGCTTGCATTGCAGGGAGTGTAAGTTGTCTCTCAGGATGTCAGTCAGTGGTGTCCTGCTGTTTGTTGGTGCACAGTTGCCAGCAGGGCCTTGTGCTCCCCACAGCAGTAGTCAGTGTCAGCCATCTTGTGAGTCCTTCTCCACTCCCTGTGATGTGAGCATGGTTCAGGGTGGTGTTGATGGGACAGTTGTGGGGGTGAGCTATGTCTGTGACTACGACTCCCATCATGCCATTGCCTCCACCCCACTTCCCAGCATTCCCATACTTACTTGCTTTTGTGTGGAGTTCAGTGTGTGTGGGTGTGAGAGCAATGGCAAGATGGCTGACAGTGGTGTCCTGCCGTTGGTTGGTGTGCAGTACCCAGCATGCCCTTGTGCTCCCACGACACAGCAACAGTGTCAGACATCTTTGATGGGCCTTTCCACTCTCTGTGGGATGTGCATGCGTGAGTGTGAGCTTGCTGGGCCATGTGGTGGGGGATGTAGAGCTGTGACTACGACTCCCATCATGCTATTGCCTCCTCCCCCTTCCCAGCATGCCCATGCTTCCTTCCTTTTGACTCTGCTTCCCTGTGGGGTGGGCTGGCTGTGCTGACAGGATGGCTGGGAGTGTTGTCCTGGCAGTTGTTTGGCTAGAAGTCCCAAGAGTGCCCCTGTGCTTCACACAACATAACCCAGGGTGGTGGTTCTTTGTGGGATCTTGTGTTAGGATGGAGGGCATTGCATTCTACCAGGTGGGTACTGTGGAGTTTGTGTTGGGGGGTGTGTGAGGGGAGGTGCTTGTGACTATGGTTAGTGCTGCAAGTCCTCCTTCCCACCCAGCCAGCCAGCCAGTTATCCCACCATGGAACGTGCTTGCATTGCAGGGAGTGTAAGTTGTCTCTCAGGATGTCAGTCAGTGGTGTCCTGCTGTTTGTTGGTGCACAGTTGCCAGCAGGGCCTTGTGCTCCCCACAGCAGTAGCCAGTGTCAGCCATCTTGTGAGTCCTTCTCCACTCCCTGTGATGTGCGCATGGTTCATGGTGGTGTTGATGGGACAGTTGTGGGGGGCAATATGTGTGACTGCGACTCCCATGATGCTATTGGCTACACTGACTTGGCCAGCATACACAGAATTCCTTCCTTTGAGTGGTCTTCACTGTGTGTTGGTGTTGTTGTGGTGGCTACATGTGTGGATGTGTTTGTTAGTTCTATTTGTGCCACTGCCTAGCTGTAGTTGTGGTTGTGTTTGTACATGTGTTGGCACAGTTGGATGTGACTTTTTGATGGCATGTGTTGTGTTTATCTGACTGACATACACATTTTGGGATGATTCTGTTCTAGTTGCTGTGTAATTGCTATGAGTGCATGGTTTGACTCTCCCCTTGACAGTGATGTGTGTGTGTTTTGTGGCAGTATATTGTGTACATTTGTTGTGTACTCACCAGGCTCTGGGATGTCCTCTAGTCCATATACGCTCACTGGCGGAAGGATGGCCCGCACCTTCTCCTCCCAGGGCCTGAGGTATATTGGCTTGGCAGGAGGGCCACTGCCGGTGTATTGGCTGTTGATGTAGTCTTTCTTCGGCATGTCCCGTACCCTCCTGCGCACATCATACCACCTGTTCTGGATGTCCGTCTTTGTGCGCCGACATGGTGATTGGGCATTCACCCTGTTGATGATCCTCTCCCACATCTTGGTTTTCTGCGACATGGGGGTCTGTTGGACCAGTGTGCCAAACAGCTGTGGCTCCACCCTGAGGATTTCGTCTACCATGACTTCCAATTCACTATCTAGGAACTTGGGATTCTTCTTGGGGGGCATGGTGATGGGTGGGTGATGTGTGTGTTGGTGTGCAGGTGAGGGTGTGTGAGTGTGTGTTTTGCTGGGTGTATGTGAGGTAGGTATTTGTTGGTGTGCTGATGGTGTGTGGCTTGTGTGAGGGATGAGCTGTGGGTGTGTGGTTGCTTTCTCTTGGGTGCTGGCAGTGGAATGGCATTTGCAAAGGCTCATGGTAGTGATTTGTGTCCTTTATATAGGTGGAGTTGTGGGTGTGTCTTTGTTCTCTGTCCCCACCCCCCCAGTATTTATTGGCTTGGTAATTGCTTGTTTGGCCTTTTTTGGGTGATTTTTCCTTTGTGCTGTTTGTGTATGTTGGAAACGTTCTTGTGACCGAGTCGGACCCTGCATTGGTCTCGTACGGTGTTCTCCGCTTCGTTCACGCTGTGTTTGTGCAGTTTTCTATGCTGCGTACGCGTCGGTCGCGGTGTATTGTGTTGCTTCGGCTTGGTTTTGTATGCGTGTCGGTCGTACGGCTTGTCCTCCGTCCGACTCGCTCGTGGTTTTCGCGCCTTGCATCGTACTTTGCGGTTTGGAGTTCGCGTGTACGCTTTCGGTCGGATTTATTCCGGGTGCGTGTCGGTCGGTTGGATTCGCGTGTTTTCCGGCCGGATTGCTGTTTTCCGTGCGGCTCGGTCGGTCGACTTTGTTTCGGTACGTGTCGGTCGGATTTTTCGCGCCTTGCATCGTACTTGGCGTGTCGTGCGCCACGGGTACGTGTCGGTCGGTATTTTTTCCGGATCCGAGTCGGTCGGTGCTTTTTCCGGCCCGAATCGGAATCGACCCCTAAATGTGCCCCCAGTGCCACTTTGCAGTAGCTCATGAGGGAAGGGTCATTTTTTAGGGCCCCCAAAGACCCTTTCCTGCGGCTTTTCAAAGGCTGTCGGAATGGGACATGGTAATCCTGACAGTGGTGCCTGCCTCGGCACCGCCACCATTCAATGGATACAATTCCGACCCAACAGGATCAAAGATCTTCTAAGAGGTGGCAGTCTTCACCCCAATGGTTTTGGTCTGACCGTCTGCATCATAATGCAGACCAAAGGGCTGTCTGTCGG
The DNA here is from genome assembly GCA_963921515.1 of Calotriton arnoldi. Taxonomy (NCBI): domain Eukaryota; kingdom Metazoa; phylum Chordata; class Amphibia; order Caudata; family Salamandridae; genus Calotriton; species Calotriton arnoldi. The sequence goes on along the minus strand of CAWUFW010001960.1, from coordinate 724,511 downwards.
TGGGACTGCCACCGACGGCCTGTCGGTGGCGGTCCCACCAACATCGTAATGAGGCCCTGCGACTTAGTTTAACAGTTTTCAGATTTTGTAAGTGTGGTGTACATTATAGGACTCAAGTAAAATTAGAACAGTTTTGAGAAAAGAAAATTTCTTTCACTTTACGCTTGACTAGAGGTATACATTTTTCTCACAAAACCATGTCTAGTCTTTTTAGTAGATAAGGCTTTGTGTGAATATCCATGGGTGTTTGCGTGAGAATTCGCATGTACCAGCCAAGGGATGCCTTCTTGATGCAAAGTATCATAGAGCACCTCATTACGTTACTTTAAGGCAAGATTTGCATTGGAAAGTAAATCTCAATTCAAGGCTTTGAACCAGTTTGTGTCACTTTTTAACACTGAACTGCAAAAAGCTTTGATAAATGTTCCCTTATTATTTACCAAATACAACAAGAGCGAGGTTATCTCCCCCCAATTCCTCATATACAAGCACTTTCTGGTTCTGGGTGACCTCAATATCCATCTGGATAAACCCACTGAGCCTGAGGTCATCTTCCTGACTGAGTCCCTCGCAGTTTTCAACCTGCTCCCTTATGTCTCCCTCCCTATGCACAATAAGGGCCACACCCTCGACCAAATTTTCCACAATTCTGAGCTCGAGGTGGATGTGCCCCTTCCTTTAGTATGGTCGGATCACTGCCTTATCAGTTTCAGGTTTGCTAGGTCTGTGAGGGACCGTCAGACCCCGCAGAGAAATGGGAAAACACCCAAAGACCTTTCCATCATGTCACTCCTTCTGTTTTGGGTGTGGCGCTAGATACCTCCACTCCTCTGCTATCTGATGAACCTGAGAGAGATGCCCTCCATCTCGAGACTTGGGTGCATCACTGCGCCTATGCGCTAGCCCCTATGCCCACTCGAACCCCCAAGAAAGCCTGACTTTCGGCTCCTTGGTTTAATGAGTCACTGAGAGTGAGCAAAAGCGCCTGCAAACACCTTGAAAGGAAGTGGTGCAAGAATTTCAATTCTGACGATAAGCTTGAGTACAAACAGGCTTTGAAGGCCCATTATTCTAAAATCGTCAATGCCAAAAAAAGCTATCTGAAAGCTAAAATAGAGACGTCCTGCAACAATGGCAAGGAGATTTTTAAAATCGTGAAAGCCTTCGCTGCTCCGTCTTCGGCTTCTAGGGCTTTCCCCTCTCTCTCTAATGGACTAACCAACTTGCGACTTTCTTTCACGACAAAATCATGACTATTCAGGACTTGTTCTCTAGGGGGTCTCCAGAGGATCATGAGCGGGCGGACCGTTTACCCCCGGCAGAGCAACCCGCCTCCATCAATGGCCCGACTCTTGTAAAGTTCCCTACCCTTCAACCGGAAGTATCCTTGGGTATCATCAAGACTCTGAAGTTAGGGTCCCCTACCGACCCCTGCACAACTAAACTGTTGGCCTCGGTGGCCACGTCTGTAAACCCTGTGGCTAATAAGGTACTCAACTCTTCACTCACGGCCGGCCACGTGCCTGGTATTTGGAAACGTGCGAAAATTCTCCTGTTACTGAAGAAGCCATCTGCTGACCCCTCTGTGCCATCAAATTACAGACCTATTTCACTACTACTGGTTTCCTCTAAGGCCCTAGAGAAATATGCCAACTCAGTGATTTCTGACTATGCTGAAAAAAATAATCTCCTGCACCAGAGTCAGTCGGGTTTCAGAACCAAATATAGTACTGAGACCGCCCTACTCGAAGTCTCAGAGCTAATTAAGGAGTAAGTTGGATCAGGGGGGTAAAGCCATCCTGATTTTATTAGATCTGTCTGCGGCGTTCAATACCGTGCCCACTCCAAACTCCTTGAGAGGCTATGGGACTGTGGAATAGGTGGCACCGTTCTGAAATAGTTTACCTCCTTCCTAGAGGACAGAAGCCAGGAAGTTTGGACACCCTCCCCCTTTGTGGCCCCTATTCCCAGCCTAAAAGTGGGAGTTCCTCAGGGCTCGATACTGATCCCTACTCTTTTCAACCTTTGTTTGTCCCCCCCTGGCACCTCTGGCAGAGGCGTGCAGCGCTAAAATTATCTCTCACTGTGACAATGGAGTTGACTTTGAAGGGGAAAAGATCAGCGCCTGTCTCTCAAAGGTGTTCTCATGGTTGAGGAAGAACCAGTTAAAATGTAATCCAGAGAAATCTGAGGTCATATTTTTTGGCTCCTCACCCCCGAATGAGTGGAAACTTTGGTGGCCCTTGGATATGTCACCTCCTCTCTCCGCACAACGCTCTGTCAAGAATCTGGGTCTCATGATGGATAGCACCCTCTCGATCCCAGCTCCAGTCGGTAGCTGGCTCTTGTTTTGGGATTCTTCGGATGCTCAGAAAATTTTTCCCCCTCTTACCTCTGGACCACAGGAAAACCATAGTCCAGGCATTGATCATCTCCAGACTGGACTATGTTAATGTCCTGTATTTAGGCCTTCCTGAATATTTGCTTAACCGCTTACATGTGGTTCAGAATGCAGCCGCCAGAGCGGTCCTCCTACTTAAGCTCAGGACTCATATTTCTCCTCACCTTAAGGCTCTACACTGGCTCCCTATAAAAAAGAGGATCAGTTTTAAGGCTTTGGTCCTATTCTTCAAGGCCCTTCAGGGAATTGGAGCTGGATACCTCAGAATAAGTGTCACACACTATGTGCCGCTAAGAACCCTGAGGTCCTCCTCTCTGAGCCTGGCATCCGCCCCGAGGATACGACGTGTCCGATCCGGCAGTCGCTCCTTTCAGTTCCATGGAGCCCACGCCTGGAACCTTCCCCCACTGACTCTCAGGAAAGTGACCGACGTAGCCGTTTTCAGGAAAATGCTTAAAACCTGGCTTTTCCAGAGCTAACTCCTGGTCTCCTGCTCCTAAGGGAAGCAGGGGGTCTGATAGAGTCTTTTCAACGCGGGGACACTCTAGCTGCGCGCTCTATAAATTCTCTTTCATTTATTCATTCATGATGGACGGAGTGCTGAAACTTTTCAAACACTCACCCCCAGTCAAGAGTTCTGGGTTTAATCCATTGTTCTTTTGCTGACTATACCACCCTAGTTTGGACCCAGCCATATGCAAATCAGTCTTGACCCTGCTCCTCATGGGAACAGTCCAGCCTGAACTGCCAGGCCAGGTCATCCATGGACCAGAAACAAGCATCCTGGAAACGGTTTTGGGGTATCACCCCTTATCAGCCAGTCTAGCTTGAATCCAGTGGCACAGCAAGCAAGGGATCCACGCTGGGCATACCGTTGGTAACTTAGGGAAAACATAGCAAACACAACAAGATGATCAACGGAGTGTTGAACATTTTCAAACACTCTCCCCCAGTTAAGAGATCTGGGTTTAATCCATTGTTCTTTTGCTCACTATACCACCCCAGTTTGGACCCAGCCAATTGCAAATAAGTCTTGACCCTGCTCTTCATGGGAACAGTCCAACCCGAACTGCCAGGCCAGGTCCTCCCTGAACCAAAAACAAGCATCCTGGGAACAGTTTCGGGGTATCACCCCTCATCAGCCAGGCTAGCTTGAATCCAGCGGCACAACAAGCAAGGGATCCACGTCTGGACATACTCTTGGCAGCTAAGGGCAAATATAGCAAACACAACTAGATGATGGACGGAGTGCTGAAACTTTTCAAAGACCCACTCCCAGTCAAGAGTTCTGGGCTTAATCCATCATTCTTTTGCTCACTATGCCACCCCAGTTTGGAGCCAGCCATATGCAAATCAGTCATGACCCTGCTCCTCATGGGGGCAGTCCAACCCGAACTGCCAGGCCAGGGCCTCCCTGGACCAGAAACAAGCATCCTAGGACCAGTTTCAGGGTACACCCCTCATCAGCCAGTTTAGCTTAAAATCCAGTGGCACAGGAAGCAAGGGGCCCACTTCTGGGAATATCCATGGCAACTTAGGGCGAACATAGCAAACGCAACAAGATGATGGACGGAGTGCTGAAACATTTCAAACACTCACCCCCACTCAAGAGCTATGGATTTAATCCATCGCTCTTTTGTTCACTATGCCTCCCCAGTTTGGACCCAGCCATATGCAAATCAGTGGGAAGGGTATGCCCAGACATGGGTCCTGTGCTCGCTATGCCACTGATTTCAAGCTAGCCTGGCTGATGACGGGTGATACCCCGAAACCGGTTCCAGGATGCTTGTTTACTGGTCAAAGGGGGACCTGGCCTGGCAGTTTGGGCTGGACTGTTCCCATGGGGAGCAGGGTCAAGGCTGATTTGTAAATGGCTGGGTCTAAACCGGAATGGAGTGGTGAGCAAAATATAAATGGATTAAACCCAGATTTGTGACTGGGGGTGATTGTTTGACAATGTTCCGCATTCCATCCATCCATTATCATTTTCAATGTGTACTTTCCATACTGAGGCAATGTGGCTTTAATATGACATTGTTATGCTGGCCTCGCTGTTTGGTCTTTAAATACTGGGGCAGGGTGGACAGTCAATTGACAGTGTGGTATTTAATTACTAGAATACTACAAAACTGCCAATACACATGTGGCTTAAGTACTGAAATATTATTTACACTGGTGTTGCATTTTGTGTTCTATGTTTAAGTCACTTTGTAAACTGCATTGTGACAGCTTATAGTGTGTCTGAGAGCTCTGCTGTCTGAGACCTCAGTATGTAAGATCAACCTGCAGTGGCCAGTCTAGGCATTATGTATAGCATACCCGTCGTAAGTGAGTAGGATCCATTCACAACGAGTAGCGCTGCTGTATGAATTGCATCCCTGTCGGATTGAGCAACAGTGGCCTATTTCACCAGCACCACTGAAACATTGGGTAGTCCCAGACATATTTGTTCTGTACCATGGGTACACAAAGCTGTTGTGGTTAAATAGTCTAGTGCACTGAAGGCCACATGTATGAACATTAGGAATAGCGATTACTTAATTGCAATTTTCAGCTAATCGCAGTTAGGTAATTGCTATTCCTAATGTATGAAACTCCAAGAGTTTCATTTAGCGATTCCTGGGGATCACGAATCGACCTACCGGAATAATATTAATGAAATAGGTCGCAATTTGCGACCCTCTAGGCATCTCTAAAATCACGGGGATGTTGGTTTGCCATGGTCAGCAGACCACCATGTCCATGATTGCTTTTCAATAAAGCAGTCATTTTTTTCAAATGCCGCCTGTTTTCCTAAAAGAGAAACAGGGTGCGTTAAAAAAATTTAATGAAAGTTTTCTTTTCATTTTTTAAGAGCAGGCAGTGGTCCTTGCTGCTAATCGGCCTGTTTGGGGCCTGTTTTCGAACGCAAAATAGGTTCATTCATGGGGCCCTAAAAATCATGCTGTCAACAGGATCCCTTCTGGTCCTGTAGACTGAAAATCATATAAAATACTGAAATATCAGAGCAGAATACCAACATAATTGATAACACGCTGGAGTATTTGAGCAGCACGTCATAATGCATTGAAATTACACTTGTATATGATGGCAGCACGATGGCACATTCTGACATCATTACAATAGTTTTCTTTATTTGCTAGCACAATAATTTTACTTAAATCCCTGCACAGTTATTATGATTGGTATAATGTCTTCTGACACAGTATGTAAATGTGTTATTTCACCAAAGTTTTATCTTTTTCCAGTGGGACACTACCTGATTGGCACTTATTCGCCAGTGTTTGCAATGCATTCAGTATTTCTATCGGAGGAAGCTATTTTATTACAAGCACTTTCGGATTTTCAGCTGCATCAAAATAATAATTCTCAGTACGATAGAAGACCATGAACTATTAGAACAGTCCATGATTTTCAAATCGGAATTGCATTTTAAGCCTATGTGCTTTAATCACTGCATTTGAAAAAAATGCCTTAGAGAGAGAACCCTTCTCCCCGTCGCAATGAGCTGGTGAACTTACAACACTCATATGTGTGGTTGTTAATACCATTGCCTTTTACCCCCAATGTGCCTGCTAATTTATATGTCCTGAGTAAATTTTTGTTTATTGCTAAGTTTGCTCCCATTTGCGCAGCTATATATCAAGTAATTTAATGCATGAAGATGTTGGAAAGACACGTGTACCTTAATATTTTCAGTGAAGGGCTTAATGTTTGCATTGTAGAATTCTTGACTCATGATGAGTTTGTGATATTTTTCTCACAATTATGGCTCTGAATGTACTGGGGGGGTATTTGTTCATAGCGCATTGTGCGCGAGCTAGACCGCTGTCATCATCTGCTTTTTAATACAAACATATTTCCAACTGTCTCATATCTGATGGCTTCAGGGCTTTAAGTCAGATGAAAAAAATGCAGGGTATCTAAATGGGACATGGCCTACGTAATTAAGGGCATGGCTTGAACATATAAACTCAGGGGCATATTAGCAAGACCCACGTTAAAATTATCGCCGTTTTAGCGGCAGGAAACTGCCGCTAAAACGGCGATAATGGGCTTGGTAATATGCGCTATGGAATTCCAATAGAAGCCCAGGTTAGATGTGCAGGACATCTAACCTGGGCTTCTATTGAATTCCATAACGCATATTAGCAAGCCCATTATCGCCGCTTTAGCGGCAGTTTCCTGCCGCTAAAACGGCGATAATTTTAACGTGGGTCTTGCTAATATGCCCCTAAATTTCTAAGATTCTCATAGTGTGCCACCAGTCCGGTACTTTTGTACTTCTTTGAAAATTCTTTTATTGCATCCAGATGTATAACAAAACTGGCATAAACCTAAAACCAGCCAGGACTATTGGCTTTATCAATGGTTATTAGCTGTTTAAGGTAAATGAATGACAGCAATGGCTTTATTGTAAATAATTAATACTGAAAATATTTAAATTCTCAAATTGTGAGACTTTGAATTAAACATTACTGAGGCATGTAGAAAGGGTAGTGGTTTTCAGAGTGCCTCAATCACTCCTGTTATGTACACTCTTAGTTAGATATGTACGCCCTTTTTTTCCCCACATCTCCTCTTTCTGCATATCTGACACCTCATTTCTTTCTACTTCAGCACCCTCCTTTTCACTGTCTCCTAAATGCACTTTCTCACATCGCCTTCACTTCACCACCCAAACACACAACACACCCACTCACCTGTAAGCACTGCATTTTCTTTTAATTTTGATTTGTCAGTATTCTTGAAGTTGGGTTCTGAGAGGGGTCCCAATGCACGTCAACTGTACACTACTTTGGTTCTTCCACATGTGAGACCTGGCATCCTTGGTGGGGTTTCCCCTGACTTTTTTGCCTTCTGACCTCCTGTTTTTAAATGTGTGTTTAACTACTTCAAGGCCTATCTCTCCCTTTCGATAACATTGGGATTGCCTTACTAAATCTTATAAGCGTAATATCCAATTGGGAAGAGATGGGACCCCCAAATTTAGTGCCTCTGGAAATACAATTTACAACCACAACTTATGGTAAGTTGGCTTTTAAATTACAATTCTGAAAATGCCACTTTTAGGAAGTTGGCATTTTCTTACTGTAACCAAAGCAAAATAAGTATCCAACCCAATTGAAATACCAGGAAACAATCATACGATGGTGGCCTAATTTATACAAGATCCACTGGTTTGCTACTACCACTAGTGGGAGCACAACCTCTTTGTTAAATTCCCCTCACACACTCTAATAGTTTCATGCTTCATCATAGGGGCACCCTGGCTCCTAAAGGCCAGGGTGGGCTCAACCGTTTTTCAGGGAGCTCTTGTGAGAAAAAGACAGGGGGGTTCTAAAGATTAAAAAAACACTATCACCTCCAGGTATCCCTTTAATATGGAGAGGTAGTGGTTATTAAAAACAAGAACAAGGGTGCCTGTAGGGTTCAAAGGTCCTATGACCCTATGCATGCCAACATGTTTCAGCCACTCTACGGCCCTAAGGGTCCATGGCTTTCATCAGGGCACAGGTGAATATATTGTCCCTCCCTACCTCCCTACAATTTAAAATCAGAACTGTAATGTGAATAATATTCAAATTCTCAAGAGAACATATGTTGGATATACTTATCCTAATCTGTACGTTCTCAGAACATGGTGTCCAACCTACAATAAGAGAAAAAAGAGAAAAAAATACATTGTATCTTGCTCATTATTTTTACTCAGTGAATCCAAATTAGTGCCACTGTATTATAATTTTCAAAGTAAAGCGCAAATGTTACATAGTCTCAAATGCGCATTGTATATTCATAATAAAGACGGTATCACTGTCCGTAATGTGCAGTATTATTATAGTGCATCAAATCATTCATCTCAACTTCATATGTAAATCTAACCCACTCTCTGGGTTACAAGTGGGAAAAAACAACGATAACTCCATATCAGTGTGTATGCACCCATAAGGCTGCAGGGTGCATACATCAGGATATACACAGATCCGGACTCACAAGGACACACTCTCACTAAAGGTACCGGAAAGTGCGCATATATATGTTTTTAAGTGCAGCCCCGTGCGTAAGCATATTCATGCCCAGGTGCCTACCAGAACACGGAGGACTGCACGCCTCCCACGGGGACTGGAAAGAAAGGGCCGGTCTTGTAGTCACACACTACAAGACAAAAATCCTAATGAAATTAACATCAGCAAACCAAATTATCGGCAGTGCGTAGAGTGATAGAAATCAAGAAGTACTCCACATCACTCACAAAATAGTACATCCAACCACCCTGACTTACGCCAACTTACTTCATCAAACATCCGGTCTCGCTTCACCACCTAGTCGGTTCCGTCCCCCCGGCGTGAGTGACGAGGTAAGGATACTTAGCGGGATTTAAAGGAGTTTTTGAGTCGATAACTCATTTCAGGTGTGTGCCGCTCGCTGTGGCCTGCGCACCTGGATGTCGTCATGTCCTCCATAGGAAGAACCGACCGCGATGGTTCCACTTACTGGTAATCGTAGTCACCTCTCGGCAGAGTCCGGAAGTGGTCTACTGATGCCGGCTGACGCAAATACCGTCGCGTCCGCTCAGAATGTCAAGTGGCTGCGGCACAATGTTCCAAAAGCTGGGGATTGTAGTTACATGCTTCTGTCTGAAGCGTGGATGTAAAATGCTCGCATCCCGAAACTGCTCAGGATTGTGGGGCACCTCCCATGGGCCTAGTGTTGAATATTTCAAACTTTATTCATCCTGGCAGTATTCCCATCCACTCAACTCAATGATATTGGAACTCACAGCTAGTTCTATAATAAAGACTTATACATTTATTTTTTATATATATATAGTCTGGACACTTCTTACAATTTTAAAACGTATGACTCCTCTGGTGACCGATATAGTCGATGCTATAAATCTACGCATTATCGTGTCGAATATTTCTAAATGTATAGTGTGTTCTGTAGGTTATACATTCCTCACTAAATCTGTTCCTGCTGTTAGGTTAAATCATAAATATATGCCACTCCCTTACATAGGTCTTTTAGTTGGACCGTACAACATGGAATGCTGGAACGTACATTATACCTATTAATTACGAGGACACTGTCAACAAGTGTAATATCCTCGTCCCAAGTCTGATGTTGCCTGGGAGAATGATCCTACCCCCTCTTATTTATATAACCCAATTTATCAATTACAGGAGGATCCCCCTAAATAGGGAGGGTCCTCCAATCGAGCAGTCTCAGGACATAATTATGACCTTCCTAACAGGCCCCACGGAATGGAATCATTTAGGCCCTTTTCATGTGTTTTAAGTGAATATATCCATCTCTGTTCTTTCATCAAGAGTCTTCTAGAGAGGTTCAAACCACCCTTCACTCTTTCAATCACTGTCCATTGTAAATTATTGTCTGTATGTTGATGTTCAAGATAATGTGCAGTCAATCTTGTTGCATTGATTTTCCTGCGAATTGTACTTCGATGGTCCCCAATCCGAATCTTGACCTTTCTTGTGGTCATGCCAATGTATTTCTGTTCCCAGGGACAAGTAGTCATGTATATACAGTTCTCTGTATGACAATTCAAATGTTCCCGCTGTTCCCAAAGTCGTGGGCGACCCATATCAATGTGGGATGTGTGGGCCGTGAACTTACAGGCCGTACACATTCCACACGGAAAATTACCTTTCACGCGAGGTGCGTTCCATAGTGTCATCTGATTCTCTGATTTCTGTTGGTGCATCTCAGTATGTACCAGAGAATTCCTAAGGTTCTTATTATTTTTGAAGGAAAACATAGGTTTTGTGAAGGTCAGCTTATTCGATGTTAGAATGTTCCACTTTTGGTTTATGATTTTCTTAATTTGGTTAGAAGATGAATTAAAAGTGGTAACACAGATCAGGGCCTCTGTCCCCTGTCTCTGATGATCTTCCAATAGGGCGGCCCTTGGTGTGTTCCGAGATCTCTTCTGGGCCAGTTCAATTATCCTTCTGGGATAGTGTCTTTCTTCTAGTTTTTGAGATAAAATTGCAGCCTCAGTCTTATAGGTCTCTAGATCCGAACAGTTCCTACGGATCCTTAGGAACTGCCCAACTGGGAGGTTTTCCCTAAGGGCACGTGGATGGGCACTATTAAAACTTAAAAGGCTATTCCTATCCGTGGGTTTCTTATACAAGGAACTCTCCAATTTTCCATCCTTTGCAAAGATGTTTACATCCAAAAATTACACTCTCTGGCTGTCAGTAGTCATTGTGAAGCGGAGGTATGGATTCAGTTGGTTTATCCACTGCCCAAATTCTTTAATGCTTTCCAAATCGCCATGCCACACCACTAGGATATCATCGATGTACCGGAGGCAGGTACGGATGTTTTCAGAAAAATTATGTCTGGTCCAGATGTTTTCTTCCTCCCAGTGGCTCATGTGATACTGGGGGCAAAAGTACTGCCCATTGAGGTCCCATGTTTCTGCAGGTACAGCTGGTCTTCATACCTGAAGAAAGTTTCTGTTAGTGCCAGCTGCATAAGGGTCATGACCCATTCAATTGGTGCCTCCCAGGTCCAATTCTGGGCCCGTAGGACATTTTTGATGACAAGTAGGCTCTCCACCTGGGGAATGCTTGTGTACAATGCTTCCACGTCAAAGCACACCAGTCTTTCTTGTGTGGGGTCACACTCCAGCTCTGCAAGAATATTGAGCAAATGTTTAGTATCTTTCACATAGGACTTTATATCAGTAACCAAAGGGTGTAAAAAACTGTCGGTGTATTGGGACAGTGGTTCTAATACAGAGACTATCCCCGACACTATCGGTCTTCCTGGTGGGGGATTCCGCCCTTTGTGTATTTTGGGTAGTGTATAGAATAATGGAGTCCTAGGTTCCGTAGTCCGTAGGAACTCCATTTCTTTTTTCGTAATCCATCTGTTCTCAAATGCTCACTTAGTCAAATCCAGGATTGTTTTCTGTAGATGTGATGTGGGATCACGGACTACTTTTTCATAATGTTGTTCGTCGCGTAAGAGGCTCAGACAAGCTTCTCTGTACTCTTCCCGGTACTGTATGACCGTGGCGCCCCCTTTATCCGCTGGCTTTATGACAATATCTGTTCTTGTCTCCAGATCTTTAAGCGCTTCACGCTCACGTCTACTAAGGTTGTTAAAAGCTGTGGTGTTCGGTTCAAGTTTCTCGATTTCTTTGGACACTGCCTCCTCAAAGGCTAGGACTTCGGGTGGAATACAACCAGATGCAGGATGAAAACTGGATTTGTTCCGTAGTGTGGTATATCCTTGGTCTCCCTCCATGTTGGGTTTACCTTCAAAGTATGCTTTTACTCTGATCTTTCGAAAAAACTCCCCCAATTCACATCGGATTCTGAATTTATCGATGTGAGTTGTAGGGACGAATCCTAGTCCTCTATTTAGAATGGCCAGTTCGTCCTCATTGAAGGTTTCTTGGGTGAGGTTCATAACCAGATCTACATTGTGCTGGGCCCCGGCATTTGTTCCTTGGACTGACTTCTTGTGTTGGTCCTGTCTGTTTGTGTGGGCGGATCGCTCCACTGGACTTGTTTGTTGTGGCGTCTGCCACGTCCGCCTTGTCTTCCTCCCCGGCCTAAAAAATGTGGCTGATTTTGATTCGGGTTGAAAAACGTTATATTTTGGAAAGGGGGTGGTCCCGGGTATTGTTGAGGGCCATATGGACCTGGCCATCCAAACATTTGTGGGTGCGGGTGTTGGTAACTGGGAGTAAAACCTCTCCCTCTCTGTCTTCTTTGTTTTCCCCTCCACTTGTTGGTTGAACTGTCACTCCCCCATTCGTCTGTATCAGAGCGTGAGGACATAGAGTCACTTCTATTGGAAGAGTCAGTTCCAGAGTCTTGTGGTCGCTTATAATCATCCCTAATGTAGGAATAGACTTTCTCATGCGAGAACTTCTTCAGGTCTTTTTGTAATTTGGAGATCTTGCTTTGCATCAGAAAGTCTTTATGTTCGTTTATATCCTTGTTGACTTCCTCTAATTTCGTTTTAAACACTGAGATCTTAATTTGAGTGTTAAGGAGATCTTCACTAGTCTTGATCTTTATTACTAGTGCTTCAGACAGCCGTTTTGCTGTGTTTATAATGAGGATCAACCAATCACGTGTGAACCTCCACGCGATTAAGGACCACTCTCTCTTGAACACCGGGTCATCTAGGAAAATCCGAGGTTCATTATTGACTAGTAATCCTGTGGGAGCAGCATTGCCCCGCAGGTATTCCGTCATAATTGCTCTGTGCAATAAAATTTTCATTTGTGTTCTTTTTAGTTCTTGTAACCATTTGGTGCCTTCTGCCTGTCTCTGGAATACACGTCTAGAGTGGGTGACAATGGGCTTTCTCCATTCCCTTTAGACAACCACACACAAAGGAAGGGTATATGTGACTGAGGGGTCATCTGCATGCTGATGGGTCATCCTAAACAGGATGGGAGGGAAGACCTGACACACCTAAAAGGCATGTGTCCTGTTCACACACAAGGGGTTGCATACCCCTCTGTAGTGAGTCTGGAGCTAGGGCTGGAAGGAAAGGGACTCTGTGCACTTCAAAGCATCTCTTTGAAGTATCCCCAACTTCAGAGGCCAAACTGGGTATAAGTACTGGACCTATGACACCGCCAAATCAGAACACTTCTGGAACGAAAGACATTCTGCCAGGAAGAAGGGTTGCTGTGCTGCTGGAGGGACTGCCACTTTGCTGAACGGCTTTGCTGGGTTGGCCTGCTTTCTGCAGCCTCTTGCTTGGGAGTGAGAAGGACTGGACCTGCATCTCTACATCCCAGAACCAAAGCTTCTCCAAGGGGTTGTTGGCTTGCCTCCTGCTTTCTGAAGTCTCAAGCATATCTAAGACTTCTTTCTTCATCCTGCAACCAGCACCTGGACTCTGTCTGCTGTGAGTCCTGCGTTGTCAAGTGGTGCCAATCCAGTCCTGGGCCCTTGGAATTGAGTACCAAGTACTGCAGCTAAGAAAAGTTACGCATCAGCAACGTTGCTCAGATCGGAACTGGCCCATTTCCCTCTACATCAATGCATCACCGCTGCTGCAGGAAACACGGACACCGCATCACCAACTGTGCGATGCAACCGCCCTTGTTTCCGATACAACTCCGACTTAATGTGGCTTGGCGCCAAACCATCACTTTCTGCTGCTTGCATTGCCTACAACCCAGGCGGTTTAACAACAATGCAGTGCCCCGATGCTCATCGCATCTTGACTCATGACACATTTTCGACTTTGCACAGCTCAGAACTGACACATTACCCACATGTCTGGGATCGACAGTGGCACATCACCTCCTTTGCTCCACATCTCGCTCTCGAAGTTGACACATTCAAGGTACTACTGTTCAGCAGGCCAAGGCTGGTCCCATTATTCGATCCACACTCCATTGCAGTCGGCCTGAATGTTTGGCTTTGCCCTGGTTAAGCACGACCAGATAGCCCCAGTTGAGGCTATCTGTTTCTAAGCACTACAAAACATTTATTGTTTGAAAATTCATATCTTGACTTCTGCTTATTGGATTTTTGTCATTTTGGTCGTCTTTTATTGATAAAATTTGAAGCTATTTTTCTAAACTGGAATGGAGTATTTTCATTGTGTCCTCACTGTGTTACTGTTTGAAGTGTTGTACAAATACTTACATTATGCCTGACTACACTGTGCCAGGCTACCAGAGGGTGAGCACAGGTTAATTTAAAGTGTGTTACTGACTTACCCTGACTAGGATTGTGGTTCCTGCTTGGACAGGGTGCATACCTCTGCCAAACAGAAACCAAATTTCTAACAACAGACATTTATACAATTGCAGCTTGTAGACATGACCATTGGTCTGTGCTCTCTGCTGAGAGGCCAAGGGTTGGATGACCCCATATTCCGAACATCTTTTTTCCCATTGACAGGCATTATGAGAAACTTGCACTTCCTTTAGAGCTCTCAAGCTGGCTTGTTATAAACAACTGTGGGAAACTAATTTCAAAGTATACACTATGCAAGAGTAATATGCTACACAGAAAAGTACAGAAACACAACATCCTGGAAACTGCCAACCCTCCTAGGGAATGAAGTTTAAGTAAAACATGTAAAATATAAACTGGAACAAAATCTCTGACATAGATTACCTTAGTGTTTTTTTACATTCAGTGTTCCCAAATTGATCAAAGTTTTTACCAGAACATTTTAAGGACATGAATATAGGGCCGACAGGGAACAATTTCAATGTCAGTTTTTAAGTATTACTGGGTCTGTGACCCGTAGGGATCCGGCCCACTGAAAGCCCTTGATGGCTTACAGGTAAAACAAAATCAAAATAATAAAGCTTTTCATTTTTCTTGGTTTGTTTTTCAAAACGTTTTCTTTGAATGCCTTTGTAATTAACTGATATTCCTTTATTTTATCTTGCTAATGCTTTTACATATGCTAGCTTATTTCGCTTCCAGCTGAAGCCATGCATAAGTCAAACTGAAAGTCTGATTATTGAAATTACACGTCAGTAATCAAAAAATGAGACGGTTTTCAAAAATAGATTTTTTATTGTTTAAAACTGACAGAGAAAACCTTGTCTTGATTCTTATAATGAAAGGCAACTGTTGAGGTAGGTTTGAAAAAGGAAATGTAGCAGGTGTGAACACAATGAAGAGTAAATAGCAGCAAGGGTAGAAATTAAATGGTAAATGGGTCAATTCACACACAATTATAGCTAAATTGGATAAAATTGCACCTAACCATGTACAGTGCTGTTTTCTACAAAATGCTCAAGTAATTAAGAGGAGGGGATTTCTCGACCCAATTGTTTTTCTTTTCACTGAGCACAGTGATGACTTCTATAACCTTACTCAGCGGCGCCCAACAACTCGAACAATTACAGACAAACAGTTTGACATAATTACATGCTTATTAATGTTGCTTTCCACCCGATCATTGCATTCACAACAACAGTGCGCCATTATCGTCACTGTGGGCTGGAAGCAGAACAATTTCTGAAGAAGGTGCTTGCTTTTCTATTTTTTGTGATGATTGCATTGTTTTATATTAGCCACTTTCCTTGGACAATATGCAGGGCTGGAGCCAGGAGTATTTATTTTGGGGGGCTTGGCACCCAGCAGTAATAATGAGAAGGTAGGTTGTAGGGATATGGGTTCTGAACGTTTGAGCGCAGCCATCAGCTAATATAGCTCACTGCAAGAAATTGGTTTATTAGGTGCAAACGAAGTGAGTCCTCTGGGAGTAATAAGTCTGCAACTGTCTTTATACTTGAAAACAAGTACCCAATTGTAGAACTTGACTCTCTCAGGGTAGTGAAGCAGAGCAGTCCAAGGTCTACTCAGGGGAGGTGGTGTGGACTAGCAATCCCGATATGCTGGCCCACAATAAAAGCGCTCAATAAATTATTGTCCAGCCAGTGCTTTTTCTTTTAAAAAGGAGAAGTACTATTATTACACACACATATGCTACTAACTACTAGACATTAAATTACAAATATACACATCAGGTAGATGGAAATACCTTTGGTGATACCCTTATATCACATTTCACCCATAGCTGGTTCTGAACTCAATAATCACAGTAACCTCACACCTATACCAGATGCAAGATCACTATGTAAGGGGGTGCATTATATGTATGAGGTAAATCTCTTGGCTTTGTTAAGGGGTGACCTCTTCAATCAATATATGTAAGGCCGAGGAGCGGCCGAAACGCGTCAAGGCGGACTAACGTGGTGGCAATAAAGAAACTCTGCACTTACCTGGGTCCTCGCTCGTTTTTCTAGTCTGAAGCAGAAGTTGTAAGCGAGAAATACAATATATATATATATATATATATATATATATATATATATATATATATATATATATATATATTACCTACTGGCGGTCGCCAGTAGGTAGTTATAGTTAGGACCTTGTTTCTATTCAAAAAGCCTTTTTTCTTTTCCCAATAACTTTGGCGCCGGTTGACGAATCTTCGCGAAATTTTCAAAATTCGTGGGGCGCTCAGGTCAGCTCCTATCCTGAATGTTTCGGGGTGATTCACCAAGCAGGGGCCGAGAAAAAAGGGGGGTCCCAAAACGTGTTTTCTCCATGTTATTTTCCATAGGAAACTTTAGACACGGCTACAGCCCAAACTTCTGAACGGAATTACACCAAATTTGGCAAAAAGGTAGCCCTTGTTTCAGAAAGAACTTTTGTTAAATGGTGTTAATCCGTTCAGTAGTTCCTGAGAAATTAAAAAAAAGAGGGCGAAAAATGAATTTCCCTTAGGAAACTTTAGACATGGCTACAGCTCGAACTGCTGAACGGAATTACACCAAATTTGGCAAAAAGGTAGTGCTTGGTTCAGAAAGCGCCCTTTTTTTTAAATGGTGTAAATCCGTTTAGTAGTTGCTGAGAAAATCAAAAAATAAAAGTTTTGATATATAGAGGCATTGAGGATCCGCGGACCCTCCCGACCACGAGCTTTATTCTAATTGGCTGTCAGCACTCCAAACCAGGAAGTGTTGGCAGCCATCTTGTGACTGGGTAGAACCGAGTCACAAGAAAACAGAAAAACAAACGCGAAAAACAAGGAAAGGGGGCAGGGTAGAAACACCCTGACCCCCTAGGCCTGCTCACAAGGACCCCCAGGGCCAAAAAAAGCATTTTTTTTTAACGGCAAAATCCGCAGAGGATCCGCGGATCCTGCTGTGAAAATAAAAAATCGAAGCGGGTGCTCCCGCGCTTTGTTAATATTTAGCCCCCGGGTGGGCCAAGTCCCGGGGGCATACAACATTGTAATTGCAGAGGCCCAGGGGGGCCCCCACAGCCCCGGGGACCGCCACCCCCGGGGCTTTCCTTAAATATTTGCGGGGGTCACACGGGCCCCCCGCAGCCCCGGGGACCACCACCCCCCGGGGCTTGTGTTTTATAATCCCCGGGGACCGCCACCACCAGGGCTTTTCTTGAATATTTGCGGGGGGCACACGGCCCCCCCGCAGCCCAGGGGACCGCCACCCCCTGGGCCTTTTTAAAAAAAAAAAATTAGCCTGTGTGGGGGGGATCGAGCCCCCTCACATGCCCCGGGGCCCGCCACCTCCCCGGGGCACTAACTATGAAAATTTGGGGGGCTAGTTGGACCCCAGGGACCCTCAGGATGCAAGGGGACTTAATTCTCAAACTTAAAACGCGCCACGGGGCGCGTTTGCACAGTGGTGAAGGGAGGGGGCGGGGCCTGAGGTGACATGTGTGCAAACACGCCCTGTGGCGTGTTTTAAGTTGGGGGAGTAAGGCCCCTTGAATCCTGAGGGTCCCTGGGGTCCAACTAGCCCACCAGGTACCTTCAGTAAGTGCAACAGAGTTGCGTTGCAGAGAGGTGTAAAAAGGGGCGTGGTCTCGGACCACCTCTCTGCAACGCAGCTCTGTGGTGCTTACTGGAGGTACCTGGTGGGCTAGTTGGGCCTTAGGGACCCTCAGTATTCAAGGGGACTTAATCTCCCAACTTAAAACGCGCCACGGGGGGCGTTTGCACACATGTCACATCAGGCCCCACCCGCTCCCTTCACCACTGTGCAAACAGGCCCTCTGGCGCATTGTAAGTTGGGGGATTAAGTCCCCTTCAATCCTGAGGGTCCCTTGGGTCCAACTAGCCCACTAGGTACCTCCAGTAAGCGCCACAGAGTTGCGTTGCAGAGAGGTGTAAAAAGGGGAGTGGCCTTGGACCACCTCTCTGCAACGCAGCTCTGTGGTGCTTACTGGAGGTACCTGGTGGGCTAGTTGGCCCCCAGGGACCCTCAGGATTCAAGGGGAATTAATCCCCCAACTTACAACCTGCCAGGGGGCGCGTTTGCACAGTGGTGAAGGGAGGGGGCGGGCCTGATGTGACATGTGTGTACTTATCCAATCACTCCGCCAAAACCCAAGCACTTATAAATTCACCATGCACTCTCCTTGCAGTATTCTAATCATCCAGTTAGTACCCATGCACTCATGCAATGACCCATGCACTAACTCATGCACTGCTACAATACTCTGAGCACTACTGATGCAGTCTAGCCATCGCCCTGTCACTACCCATGCACTCCTCCTATCACCCAGCGAGCACCATGTACTTATCCAATGACTCCGCCAAAACACAAGCATTTATAAATTCACCATGCACTCTGCTTGCAGTACTCTAATCATCCAGTCACTACCCATGTACTCATGCAATGACCCAGGCACTAACACATGCACTGCTACAATCCCCTGAGCACTACTGATGCAGCCCAGCCATCTCTTTGTCACTACCCATTCACTCCTCCAATCACCCAGCCAGCACCATGTACTTATCCAATCACTCCGCCAAAACCCAAGCACTTATAGATTCACCATGCACTCTCCTTGCAGTACTCTAATCATCCAGTCACTACCCATGTACTTATGCAATGACGCAGGCACTAACACATGCACTGCTACAATCCCCTGAGGACTACTGATGCAGTCCAGCCATCTCCTTGTCACTACCCATGCACTCCTCCAATCACTCAACCAGTTCCATGTCCTTATCCAATCACTCCGCCAAAACACAAGCGTTTATAAATTCACCATCCACTCTCCTTGCAGTACTCTAATCATCCAGTCAGTACCCATGTACTCATCCAATGACCCAGGAACTAACTCATGGCAAATACAGAGGAGGGCATGCTAATCACAGGGGTACCCCAACACATAGTGTTCCCTAGTGTATGTAGGTGTTTTCACTGTATTCTAAGTGTCTTTTAGCATAGCACTGGCTCTAGGGCCGGTTAGTCAGAGTCAGTTACCACCAGTACCCGTCAGCAAAAAGATGGGGGCACAGGAGGACTTTCTGCTCCTCTGTTGGTTCTTTCTGCACATCTCTTGCTTCTTCTTGAACTTTTCTTCATCTTTCTGGACTTCTGTTGCCTCTTTCTGCATTTGTCTTGCTTCTTTGTGCGCTTTTCTTCCTCTTTCTTCACATGTCCTACCTTTGTAGGCATAGTTAGAAATTAGCATTTTAAAAACCTTTGAAATTCACTGAAAAAACCATAGGTTTCAGGGATGTTATAGTTAGAAATTAGCATTTAAAACACCTTTGAAATTCACAGAAAAAACCATAGGTTTCAGGGACGTTATAGTTAGAAATTAGCATTTAAAAAACCTTAGAAATTTACTGAAAAAACCACAGGTTTCAGGGACGTTATAGTTAGTTGGACATTTCACTCGTACAAGACCAGAGAAATTCCCCCGTTATAGTTAGTTCAGCTAACTATAACTCGCGCCCCCGCAATGCACTGCCGATGACGTCACATATTACATCATTCATGACATGGTCAGTGACATCACTGATGACATCACTGATGACATCTCAAATGACATCACCGATGACATCACTGATGACATCATCCACGTGAAAATCTGATGCACCTCCTCACACTCTAATACAGAGTTCTTCAAACTTTTTGATGCCGAGACCCCCCTGTCAAAAATGTTTAGGCGTAAGGACCCCCTCCTGACAAAAAATTATAGAACTTGGTCCTCCTCACCATTGCCAACTATCCAGCGGCGGCCGGCTCAGGTAAGCGCGGTGGGGCAGGGCGGGGCAGGGCGCGGCAGGGGCAGACGACGGAATAGGTATTATTTATTTATTTAATTATACCTATTCTGTCGTCTGTCGACTTCCCGCCCCGCCTCACCGCGCTTACCTGAGCCAGCCGCCGCTGCAACTATCGACAACCATAAATGCCCCTAATTCTCACAGCAAATCATTTTTACACTGGGGAAATAAATTGAACAATGTTTAGCAAACCAAACGTCAGTGAGCGTAATGACATGGTCAAACGAGTGGCTAAAAACAACGTGCCTCATTTATGTGGCATTCACGTAGGGCAGCATTGCAAGCCTTCTTGCTGCACTGGCCTACGCCAATGTGAAAGAGCAGGAATGCACCTTATTTGTGAAATATGGTGCATTCCTGTCCTTTCCCTCTGTGTTGGCGCACAAATTGCTGCCTAGTACCAACATAGGCAGTATTGTTTTTGTGCAGGAAGGGCACCTTCCTGCACAAAAACAATACTGAGAGAGGGTTTCCTCTTTCTATGTGTGCTGCAGAATGCAACACACATTTAAAGAGGAAAAACGAGGAGAAATGAAAACATTTCTCCTCGTTACTCCTGCTGTGGGGGAGGTGTAAGGTTTTGGCGCTCCCCCAGGTTTACATGGTATGGAAATCTGGGGCAGCGTCAAAATCCATGGGCGTTGCGTGAGAACACCCACCACAATGTCTATGGAACGCCAATTTGACATAGATTAAGGCAACGCAGCAACTTGCGCTGCCGTGTCTTACTCCATATCTATGAGGCCATGCAAAGCCACGCTGGGTGACTTTGCCTCGCCTCATAGATATAATTGAGATGCTTGTGCCACCGAAGCTTCAAAAAAAGTGACGCTACAGCGGCACAAGCCTCTCATAAATCACCCCCAAAATATTTTGTTTGTTTTTTTGGTCTTTCACCATCAGGTAGCTACATATAAAATAATGGGTAGCTTAAATGAAAAAGAAATTTAAAAAGTTGCTACTCAGTGGTAAATGCACTATATAGTACATTATGAGACCTCTTTTATTTAATGCACTGCAGAGGTCTGTGTGTAACCAGAGAGCCACTGAATTAAATTTGGTTGGTGCAGTGGAGAATAGTGACTTGTGTATTTTTAGTGCTATGAGGTCACAGCCTGTGACAGAAAGCACTGTGAATGTGTAAGTCATTATCTTATACTTGCATTACACATTATAAGACACTGCTACAAACTGTGCAAATAGTTTTAGGATGAAATGGAGCTTCCAAAATGTAGATTTGAGTAATATCAGACCATAAGTAATACTTTTTATTTTGCATAACTGTCCCTCAACTCCTCCTCAGGGGTAAGAAGCATTGTGTAAATACAGTTATGATTAAAAGCACACACTTCACATCCCAGTTGTTAACCACCATGCAAAAAACCCCCACATCTTTGCCATTACAATGCTTGGAGTGATTCGAGCCCTTAAAGCCAGAACCCCTCCCAAGCATCCTTTACATTTGCAGATTGATAAACAATTCACACATTTGCATTTTTCATTCAGGCAAGCATTCACCCTGGAAAGAAGGCTTGTTTGAAGGATTGTTTTACCTGTCTTCTGGGCCTCTTCTTTTACTCAATTTACTTCAGCTTAAGTATTTTAACTAATGCGGTTGTCTTTGTCCAAAACGAAGAGCACATGTTTTAGATTCCAGGCAGAAGTGAGGCCTGGAAATGCGCGACCCCTTCCCAGGACTCCGGGGCCCCCTGAGGGTCGCGCCCCACAGATTGAAGACCTCTGCTCTAATATAACCTTTGATACACCCACTGTAAAATACAGACTACCATTTTCGAAACCATCGACACACCAATACCAGTTACTACATGCGCACTCACTGATTCCTAGGTCTACACACACATCCACTCATTCACCCATACAATCACTCATACATGCAGTCACTCATCAATACAACACTATCATATGCACTCATACACCTATACAGACACTCACACACCACCACTCATCCATGGAGTTACTCACACACCTAGTCAGTCATGCAAATAATCAATCACACTCCCATTTACTCACCTATACAGATAGTAATGCATACTTACTCTCTTATATAATCACTGATACAAGCACACACTCATCCATACAGCCACTCTCACAATCACTGACTCTCACGTATAGTCATTTATACTCCAACTCTCACAAACACTGCCTTTTCCCTATGTAGTTACTTGGACATGTACCACTGAGACATCCATTCACTCACCAACACACCCATACACACACTCACCCACCCATACAGCTGTTTCCACATGCACTCTTGAACCCATACACCCAGTGAATCAACCACTCACACATCTATGCACAGAGTCACACACCTCCCATCCACCCACACACACACTCAGTCTCCCATACAAATTCTCAAGCAACCAATAAATAACCGATATAGACACTCATGTAGCTACTCACCAACCCATGCATTCACTAAGACACATTTAATCACTCACTTAAACAGTCAGTCAGGCACTTACTAAATCATCCATCCAGACACTTATACACCCACTCATTCTTCAATACACCTTGGCATATATATAAAACATATTTAAACTTTACAGAAACACACAGTCACTGGATGATGTCATCAGTGATGTCACTGACCATATCATGAATGATGTAATATGTGACGTCATCAGCAGTGCATTGCGGAGGCGCGAGTTATAGTTAGCTGAACTAACTATAACGAGGGAATTTCTCTGGTTTTCTACGAGTGAAATGTCCAACTAACTATAACGTCCCTGAAACCTGTGGTTTTTTCAGTGAATTTCTAAGGTTTTTTAAATGCTAATTTCTAACTATAACGTCCCTGAAACCTATGTTTTTTTCAGTGAATATATATATATATATATATATATACATATATATATATTATCTACTGGCGGTCGCCAGTAGATAGTTATAGTTAGGACCTATTTTCCATAGGAAATCCACAACATTCTATTTGAAATAACTTTGGCGCCGGTTGACGAATCTTCGCGAAATTTTCAAAACTTATGGCCCGCTCCGGTCCGCTCCTATCCTGAAAGTTTCAGGGTGATTCGGCAAGCAGGGGCCCTGAAAAAAGGGGGGTCCCAAAACATGTTTTCCCCATGCAGTTTTCCACAGGAACCTTTCATCGCAGCTACAGCCCGAACTGCTGAACGGAATCACACCAAATTTGGCAAAAAGGTAGCCCTTGGTTCAGAGTCGTGCCTTTTGCTTAAATGGTGTAAATCCGTTCAGTAGTTCCTGAGAAAATCAAAAGTAAAATCACATATATATCTATGGCCGTGTAGGGTCCGCGCACCCTCCCGATCACGAGCTGCATGCTAATTGGCTGTCAAGTGGCTGTCAACACTCCAAATCAGGAAGTGTTGGCAGCCATTTTGTGCCTCGGTAGACCGAGGCACAGAAACAAGTCGCAAAACGCGTTGCAGAGAGGTGTAAAAAGGGGCGTGGCCTCTGAACACCTCTCTGCAACGCAGCTCCCTGGCGCATACTGGAGGTACAGGGTGGGCTAGTTGGACCCCAGGGACCCTCATGATTCAAGGGGACTTAATCCCCCAACTTAAAACACGCCACGGGGCGCGTTTGCACAGTGGTGAAAGGAGGGGGCGGGGCTTGAGGTGATATGTATGCAAACAGGCCCCGTGGCGTGTTTTAAGTTGGGGGATTAAGTCCCCTTCAATCCTGAGGGTCCCTGGAGTCCAACTAGCCCACCAGGTACCTTCAGTAAGCACAACAGAGTTGCGTTGCAGAGAGGTGAAAAAAGGTGCGTGGCCTCGGAACGCCTCTCTGCAACTCAGCTCTGTGGTCCTAACTGTAGGTACCTGGGGGGCTAGTTGGGCCCAGGGACACTCAGGATTCAAGGGGACTTAATCCCG
The DNA here is from genome assembly GCA_963921515.1 of Calotriton arnoldi. NCBI lineage: Eukaryota > Metazoa > Chordata > Amphibia > Caudata > Salamandridae > Calotriton > Calotriton arnoldi. Next base: position 700,637 of record CAWUFW010001960.1, on the reverse strand, counting down.
CAACTTAAAACGTGCCCACGGGGCGCGTTTGCACACATGTCACCTCAGGCCCCCCTCCCTTCATCACTGTGCAAACGCGCCCTGTAGCGCGTTTTAAGAGGTAGTTTTAATCCCCCTGCCCTATTATGTACTAGGGACTTACAGAGGAGGTCATGCTAAGCACAGGGGTACCCCAACGCATAGTGTTCCCTAGTGTATGTAGTTGTTTTCACTGTATTCTAAGTGTGTTTTAGCATAGCACTGGCTCTGGTTAGTCAGAGTCAGTTACCACCAGTACACGTCGGAAAAAGTTGTGGGCACAGGATGATTTTGGAACAAGGCCTCTTTCTGCTCCTCTGTTGGTTCTTTCTGCACATCTTTTGCTTCTTCCTGCACTTTTCTTCGTCTTTGTGGACTTCTGTTGCTTCTTTCTGCATTTCTTTTGCTTCTTTCTGTGCGTTTTTTCTTCTTTCTTCACATGTCCTACCTCTGTAGGCATAGTTAGAAACTAGCATTTAAAAAACCTTTGAAATTCACTGAAAAAACCATAGGTTTCAGGCACGTTATAGTTAGAAATTAGCATTTAAAAAACCTTTGAAATTCACTGAAAAAACCATAGATTTCAGGCATGTTATAGTTAGAAATGAGCATTTAAAAAACCTTAGAAATTCACTGAAAAAACCATAGGTTTTAGGGAAAGTTATAGTTAGTTGGACATTGCACTCGTACAAAACCCGTGAAATTCCCCCGTTATAGTTAGTTCAGCTAACTATAACTAGCGCCCCCGCAATGCACTGCTGATGACGTCACATATTACATCACTCATGACATGGTCAGTGACATCACTAATGACATCACTGATGACAGCTCAAATGACATCACTGATGACATCATCCATGTGATAATTTGATGCATCTTCTCACACCCTAATATAACTTTTGATACACCCACTGTAAATTACAGACTGCCATTGTCAAAACCATAGACACTCCAACACCAATAACTATATACACACTCACTGATTCTTAGGTCTACACACACATCCACTCACTCACCTGTACAGTCACTCATACTTACGGTCACTTAGTACAGGACTACCATATGCACTCATACACCTACATAGACACTCACACACTGCCACTCATTGATAGAGGTACTCACACACCTAGTCAGTCATGCAAATAATTAATCACACTGCCATTTACTCACCTATACAGTTATACACACACCAGCTCACTTACTCATACAAATACTAGCACATTCTTACGCTCTTATACAATAAGTGATACAAGTACACACTCATCCATACAGCCACTCTCACAATCACACACTCTCACTTATAGCCATTTATATACTCCAACACACATATATACTGCCTTTGACATATGTAGTTACTCACACATGTACCACTGAGATATACATTCACTCACTCACACACCCATACACACACTCACCCACCTATACAGTCCATCACAGATGCACTCTTGAAACCATGCACCCAGTGAATCACCCACTCACACATCTATGCACACCCCACCCACACAAACACTCAGGCACCCATACAGATACTCACACAACCAATCAATAACTCATATAGACCCTCATCTAGCTATTTACAAACCCATGCAGCCACTTACTCAGCAACAGACAGACGGATACAGACATTCACACAGTTTAGTCACTAACCCATGCATTCAGTAAGATACGTTTAATCACTCACTTATAGAGTCAGTCACGCACCTACTAAATCATCCATCCAGACACTTATACACCCACTCATTCTTCAATACACCTTGGCATATATATTAAACATATTTAAACTTTATAGAAACACACAGTCACTGGATGATGTCATCAGTGATGTCATTTGAGATGTCATCAGTGATGTCATCAGTGATGTCACTGACCATGTCATGAGTGATGTAATATGTGACATCATCAGCAGTGCGTTGCGGGGGCGCGAGTTATAGTTAGCTGAACTAACTATAACGGGGGAATTTCACGGGTTTTGTACGAGTGCAATGTCCAACTAACTATAACTTTCCCTAAAACTTATGGGTTTTTAAGTGAATATATATATATATATGTCGAAATGCTTCATACCTCATCCGCGGCAAAGGTCACTCTGGCGAAGTTAAGCATAAAACAAAAGCGGCACTCAGGGGGCTTTTTGTTGATGACTTTGTTTCATTTTATTTTACCAGTGCATACAAGGGACAGTCTATGCAATTCAGCCTTTGCCTTCCACAGGACCATAGAGTGCAAGTGTTTGGCTAGTCCTTAAATAAATTTCAGGACCATAGTCCTTTTTCAGTGTCAACCGTTACATCTGACTAAACCTCACTCGTTTTTTTATGTTTCTTTTTTTGTTCTCTATCAAACAATACAATTCATCTTGTAAAGTAAATTTTTTCTCTTTCACATATTGCTTGAATAGGTTTTTTGCATTTAGGCAGAATTTTATGCAGACATTGTAACACAGCTTGCATCATAATGGTAAAGTACTTAATTCTCATAATAGTTCCATATGTATAATGCAAGAAGTTACTATAATACCGTTATAACAATTGTAACCAAATCATAATAATGCTGATTGTGGTGAGAATCAATGTCTAAACGTAGAAGATTTAACTATGGAGATCTACATATCAGGGGCGAATTAGTAAAAGTTCTATTTACATCACTTTTCTAGGATAATACAGTGGACAGCTATCAACCATGCGTATAGGAAGAAATGAGAGAATACATTTGAAACATTTATAAAACATAGCTGAATACTACTTAGAGTTTTATCCACACTAAAAAAACTAAAGGTAACAGGGATATATATATATAAATACCTGACAAAGGACATTGAAAAAAACAAAGGTTACAGGGACGTTAAAGTTAGGGTCTGATTTCCTGCAATGCACTGCTTATGACCTCACATATTACATCACTCATTACATGGTCAGAGAAATCACTGATGACATCACTGACATCTCAAATTACATCACTGATGACACCATCCAATGAGTGCAAGTATGATTGTTAAATATATATACTAATGTACTACAAAACTTAAAGTAGTATACTAGGTGTACTACTAGTGAGTGATACTACTTTTAATATTTATCATGTGAGTGGTTGTGTGACTGTATGTATCCTTGTACGTATGGGTGTGTCAGTGGCTGTATGGGTGGGTGAGTGACAGTGTAAGTAGCTCTATCAGTGAGTAAGTGGGTGTATAGTGATTAGATGGGTGAGTGAGAGGGTGTCTGATTGGCTGTATGTGTAAGTGACTGGGAAAGACGGCACAGATCTGTGCTGCATCTGCAGTGGGGAGGCAGCGCTTGGATTGCTGGTGTGATTGCACCGAGGGGCAGAGTGGTCTGGCGGAGGATGCCTGTGGCGCTTGATGCCTGGTGCGAGGACCTGATTTGCCCTAGCGTGTGCAGGCGGCGTCTGGCTCCTGGCCTCAAGGTAAACATGGGTCCGGTGCCCTGATTGTCAGTGCACTGAGCACACGAGAGGCCCGGGCGTACCTCGCATTCATGGCAGAGGGGGAGAAGCACCCCCTCTGATCCAGCACATGTGCAGCTAGGTAAATAGAGCCTGCGGGGCCCTGAGGATCACAGTGAGGTGCTGGAGGAGAAGGAGTTGTCTTGAGGAGAAGGAGTTGTCTGGAGCTTGCCGTTTTCATCATTGTGGCCACTCTTCTTAAGTACTTGCTGACTCCTGACCCAGGGATGTGGTCCATTTGTGTTTCAATTATGGCCTGGGCAAAGCGCTGTCATCTGCTACACAGGAGGATCGACCTTCGTGGGGGACTACGAGTCCCATAATCCCCTGCTTGGATATCACCTGAAATTGATCAGCACTATATCAGCACCTGGGTGTCCCAAGGGTGAGCCCACTTGCACCCATCAGTGGCCGGATAAGGCTAAACTGGGCCACACCCCTTGTGTTTTTTTTTTGTAAAGGGTTTCTACATCTGAGTCGATTGCCCAGTCCGTGTGAGGAGAAGAGGTGGGGGCAGGACCACAACTCCCGAACTCAATCACGGCAGACTCTGCGTATGCTTCGTCGCATTTCCGTGCCCGGAGGCATGTATTTGAACTGTCTGGGGTTCTACCCAACCTAAGACCGGGCCAATACCGGGCCCGTCTGTGACTGTCAGTGGCTGGACGAGGCTGGGCTGGGCCACCCCTATTGGTTTCAGAATCAGAACTACGGAGTCACAGTAATACGATTTCACTCCATTCTCTGCTAAGCAGCACCACAAAACCATAGTATTATCCATTGAAATGGGAAAACGGAAGCTAACTTCCAAATCTGTGGGCAAGAATCAGAACGCTACCAAAATAAGTGCTCCCATTACTAATTATTTAAATACTGTGATGGGGTTAATTAACAATGAAATCACTAATGCAGAGGAGCGCCTAGTGGCCACCAAGACAACCTTAAATGCAGCCATGAAAAATACTAGGTCTGGCACAGTAACCCTGGAGCTTGGATCAAATACTGATAACTCTTGTAAGGGTTTCAAGAAGAGCAAACAACCCCCGAACACAACAATAAATGAACCTGTCATACAGACAAAAAAGCTGAAACCTAAAAAAACACTATGGGGAACATAGGGTGTCCCAACTCCTAATCATTTACAAAATTTGGAAACTTTATTTAAAAAACTTCATGGGAAGATTGACACCATCGAAAGGAGATTACTGTCCAAGATAAGTACGATTAAAAGCGATGTTGCCCAGATTGTAAAATTAATCTCAGAACTAATGCCACGTGATAAAATCTTTAGGGCAACCAATTCTAAGGTTTCAATCAGCGGTTCTGTTATTGGACATTGCCAACATGTAGCTACAAATGCCAGCATATTAGACCCAGTAGCTGCTTGTTACGCATAAACAGCCCTCTGTCTCCTTCATCAAAGACAAGGTCCAAATGTCAACTAATAATAACTATAAGTGTACCACTACTTCCAGGCCAAATAGAAATCACCAGGAGTCCCTACATTAACCACCACAGGTAACTCCATATACAATCATATTGAAAAATGTGCCATGACTGATAGATAAGGCAAAAGAGACATGGGGGGACATGAAGAACAGGGTTGTCTACTGGTTTACTAAGAATAGCAATTGTAGCTCCAATCCCCTCTTTCAAAGCATTATTATGGTAAGAAGAGTAAGCTGGGTAGGGAACTCTAGTAAGCGCTGTCAAGGGGACTGTGTTGCCATAACTTTGCATCCACCAGAGATGGTAAAAGCACTAATTAGTGAACTTTCTTATAGATGTACAATGCCCCTGAATCATCAAGATGACATTATCATTGCAGTTCCATTGGGGTATTTTTATAAACCTGGCACAGAACAATTCACCTATTCTGATAATTGGCCTATGCTAGTTGATCGGCATACTCCTCTCCCTTTGACAAACAGATTCCTCCCCCTTAGAAGATGCAGCGACCTAAATTGACTACAAAAGGATACAGACCACACAAATGTTGTTGATCAAGGCAAAAATACCAACTGAAAGCCTATACATACCCAAATCAATCAAGAACTCGAACCAAATATGTCATTACCATATATAAACATGATTTCCGCTTCATGAAATATAGCTGGCATAAAAAGCAAGATAAATGACGAAGGGTGGCTTGAATCTATTAAAAACTGTCAAATAATTATGCTACAAGAAACTTGGCACATTGATGCCTTCCATATTGACGGATTTTCTATGGTTGCTACTTTAGCTACTCCATCTCGTAATGGTAGGACTTGCCACCTTGATCTCAGTTACATCTCCTCTGTGTTTAAAAAAAGTTTATACTAAATCGCAATTTTTTCAATTCCTGTGGTTTAAAACTACTGATAATTAGTGTATTTTAATGATACATTTTTATAATAATGTATTCAATAACTCGATAAATAAGGTAGTAATGGCCTTATAGAAGGAGTTAGCGACATTTACAAACCACATTAGGAGTGATTGTACTTTTATCTGGGCTGGTGATTTTAATTGTAAGAAATGTGACATCTTGGAAGAGGAGCATTGTGGATATAGGGATAAACACGGTGAAACCTACCCCCATTTTCCACATAATTTGTATGGAGAAACAATCAATGATGTAATGCACAAATATACTCTAGAGTCTTTTAGAGCAGTCCCCCATTGAAGGACAAGCTATGGTACCAACCTATGATGGTCACAGACAATCTTCGATTATTGATCACATATTGATTTCAGAAACTGGACGAGGGCAATTTGTAGAACGCAAGGTGATAGAAAGTCCTTTTAGTGACCACCACCCGCTTTTTCTGACTTTTAGACTCAACACGATATCTCGGGTGGTGATTTGCCTAGCCACTGAAATTAAATGCATGGAGAGAATGGTATTAGTATTAAATGGTCAGGTGTCAATCCAACCTCCTTTCTAGATAAAATTGTGCACGAAAGACAGTACGACTTCGATATCTGTATGAAGGGCGACTTCACCGATTTACATATTATTAGGGCATTTGTAATATCACTCCAGCAATTTCAGGAGGCCTTAAAACTAATAATAAAAAGATCATACCCCATAGGGTTAGCTGGTTTGATCAACAATGTACTAAGGATAATCAGGCCTTAAAAAATGCCCTAAAGGCTAATCCAAGAGATGGTGAATTGATAAAAACCTTAAGGAAGTCATATAAGCAGACTCTAAATTGAAGCAGACAACAAATACAAGAAGATGCATGGGGAAAACTAGTACAAGCAGCTGATACACAGGATACTACAGTATTTTGGAAAACAATTGACCATCCCTATTTTAAAGATCAGTCCGCAGTGAAAATTGAGACTTTGGTACAGTCTTGTTGGAGGTTGACTGTGTCAGGTTTGAAGTCAGATCAGATGTGTCAAGTGTAACCTCCAACAGGCAGTGGGAGCTGGGGAAGAGAATTGAACCACTAAGGAAGTTAGGTGCATCTGTACAGTTAAAGTTCCCGGCTCTTCTGAAGGTGATGCTTAATGATAAAATGCACACCTTCCGCTTTGTCTAAGAGGTAGATAAGTTCATTGAAACTCTGCAGCCTGGGGGTTGATAAAAGAGGTCTCATGATGAATTAGTCCCTGGTACACTGGCGGTAAGTAATGATGACACTGAACCTAATCAGACCTGGGTCTGTCAATGTTATGTTATGTTATTTATTTTCCTTTTGTTTTCTGGGATCCACTGTTGCTCTTTGTAGAGCCATAGGTACTGGTATATTAGGTGAATTATTCTTTCATGTTTACGTTTCACTATTTGTGTTCGATTCGCGCACTCAGGGGGGCACCCATAGGGCTTTAGCCATGAAAACCAGGGTAGGGTTTTCCATGGGGGGGGGGGGGGTGTAGGGAGCACGGGGTGAGGAGCATGCGGGAGAAAATAAAATAAAAATCCTCTTTTGTCTTGTTGGCATCATATCTACATCTAACTGTTGATCCCAAAGGGGATGGTTGAGAAAGGAATAAATGAGATAACATTTTTATCTTGGAACGTGAATGGTCTGCGTTCACGTTCCATTCACTCCCACCCACAAAATCAGAGATTGGTAATCATTTGGAGGCAATGTTGAAGAAAGAGACCAGAGGGGAGTGTGGCTTCATGTACAAGTATGCGGACCCAAAATACTTTTAAAAAGTCAGGCTGAAGATTCTAGGGGGTCTGGCTGAGACATGGTATAGAACTAGGAGAGTTATAAAATTGCCATACTTCAGTCAGTTCGCACCTATTTGGGAATCTCCGGGCTCACCAGAATGGACAAAGGATGCACTGGCTATCCCATTAAGGGAGGCCGGTATCTTCTATTGCAAGAAGGTCGTCTGATTACGCAGGAATGGTGTAATCAGGAACTGGGGCAAAGGATCTCAAGATTTATGCTTCTCCAGGTTCAGAGTTGGTATAAGGCCACAGATACAATAATAGGAGAATACAATGAATTTGAAGAGAAGCTAGCATCTACAGTCATACCAAAAAAAGAAATAGTTTTGTGGTAATGGCTAATGATAGAGATGGAAGATGGGGATTTCACCCTGCCACTGGATCGTTGGGGAAGATGCTTGCCTGGGACTACGCTGGAAGACCAATGGCAAGTATCTATGTCTATGTTGTACAAAATACCTGCATATCTGAGGAGGAATCATCTTTTCACTATTCACAGGGCCTATTGGACTCCAAAAAAACTATCCAATTTTCGTAAAGGAGGAGACGTAGCATGTCCAAAATGTGGCAGCTTGAAGGAAGACGATTTGAACATGTTTATATACTGCCCAAAGATTCAGGCATTCTGGGAGGCTGTGAGTAATGTTCTGTCAAATTCCTTGAAGTTACAAATCAAGGTAAGCGTTTTACTAGTTATATTTGGAGGTTTGGACCCGCAACTTGTAAGTAATAAGAACAATGCAAGGTTGGTTTTCTACGCTATACTTTTGGCCCGCAGAGAGATCTGTAAACAGTGGGTGTCACAGGCCCCTCCAAGTTGTGAGGAGTGGTTAAGCTCCGTGAGGAGTGTAGCCAAGTTGGATATTTCTGACAAGGGGCAAAGAAGGCATGAATTTTGGACACCCCTCTTACGCTGGTGTGAGCAACAAGTAAGACCTATAGATCAGGGGTCCAATGATTAAGCCCTTCTCCGCCTCGGCTGGCACCTCTTTCTAACAGAGCAGGACTGCTTATTGAGAGTGTGTGTTTGTGGAGAAAGGTTGAGGGCTGTCACATCCTAAGGGTGCCCATATGTGAACCCTCCTTTTACTCCTGCCCCAGCAAATGAGGTTTGGACACTCCAGTTAAAACCAAGAGTTGGAGTGGTGTGAACAAGGCAAATGAGGACAAAAAAAAGAAAAGAAATACAAGAAGATGCATGGGGAAAACTATTACAAGCAGCTGATACACGGGATACTACACTATTTTGGAAAACAATTACCATCCCTATTTTAAAGATCAGTCCGCAGTGAAAATTGAGACTTTGGTACAGTCTTCAGACTGGCTAAAACGCTTTGGACAGATTTTTAATCCAAATAATGAAAATGTATCACCTTTAGCAAATAGAAATTTTATAACCATAGATTCCCCTAAGTTGACTCCTAAGCATCTTTGTATCTCTGCGGCCATTAACGGAGGAGGAATCCTGTTGCTGAATGCCCTGGGGGACTCGGAGTCCCAGGGTGCAACTTTGCCACAGCTTCCGAGGGGGGAGGCATGACCAGTGCGCTATAAAGCGCAGCCTCGACCCCCGCAGCCATCGGCAACAGGAGCAGGTGAGGCAGGGCCAACCCCCTTGAGTTTTGGAAAAAGGGCAAAACCTCTGAAGACTCAACCTGGGCTGGGATTAAAATATCAGAGCATATCGCGAACCTAGCCGGTAGAACCTAGTTTTTGACACAGACTTGCTGCCCCGTCCAAGGAGCTGATAGCCACGCTCGTAATTGACCAGAAATAGGAGCATAGGGGACACACCACTTGTAATAGCCACAAACAGACTAACAACGGACTATAACTAGTTAAGGTACTGTCCTGAGTCTTTTCTACCCATTTACCTCCATTTACCTGTGGCTCTGTCCTTTTGACTTATTTCCTCAGGTTTTGCTGAGGTTTCAAACCGATGATTTGCCCTCTACTTTTGGCATTTGTTATTGGGATACTGGATTGTGGACCTTGAAGTATTCACCAAAAGAATCTTTAAATTGATAAGTGTGCTATTGTGTTGAAATTACTCTACGGGGCGGGTAGTACTTACGTTAAATGTAGACCTTTAATGAGTCTCTAAGGAGTAAAAAGTAATACTTGTGACCTGTTACTAGTGATATGCTTCAGTAGTTTTTACCGACATCTGTTAGGCATGGGCAAGAGGAAGCACCCTATCGCTGCCGGCGTTGTAGGCAAGAACCGGTCCCCAGATAAATCCCAACTCACATTATTAAATTATATTACAGGAGCGATGGGGGCTATTGAAAAACAAATTTCAATGGGTGAAGAATCACTGCATCTAAATAGTGACCTGCACATGTTCGACAACAATACCACATGTGCCCCAAGCCCCTAAACATAGTTTAGAAATTGTTACTAGTTGCCTTGCAAGTACCAGTGGAGATTTGGGATTAAGAAGGCTGCATGATAAAAGTGGGAAAACTGGGGTTAATAGCTGCATCCAACACTTCACTGAAAGCATCTCTCCATCAAAACCAAACTCCCCACCACCTAAACGGGTTAAAAAGACACATATTCTTTCCGCAGGGACCTGACCCATTGGAGAAACAAAGCGAATTAAGCGAACAATTAACAAAACGCAGGATCTAGAACAACCAGTGATCACCTCGGCACAGACAATTGTAGATACTAATTTGGTATTAATTAGTAAACTAGACTCTTTGACAGAGTCCCTTAAAGCCCTTGATCTTAAAGTTAATAACACCCTGGGTCCATACAACCCTATTTAACAAAGGTGGAGGCAAGAATCAATTTGTGTCTGGAGCTTTTGAATATTGTTGCAACCGCTCAAAAACCAAAAGCACGAGGTAGTGTGATTGGTTTAGCTATGGTAGAGGTTCCAACTAATATGTAATGTCACGTTAGCAGGACCAAACATAAATTCCCCCAAGCTTGTAGGTCAGCAAAGCGATAAGGTGACAGGTGGGGAGCATTTAAAAATGCACACATCGCTATCAGATGAAAGAGGAGGAGTAAATAGTGGCTGTTAGACTTGGCCCTTTTTGCAGGGTCATTCCTGAACTTTTTGCCTTCCTCCTAGTATTTTTTTTGACCTGGTGTTGGTGGTTTTAGGACTCTGGGCACTTTATCACTGCTGTCCAGTGGTAAAGTGCATGTGCTCTCTATGGTAAATGTTGTAAGATTGGTCTACGCCTGTTTGGCATATTTATTTACCTATCAGTCCCTTGTAAAGTGGTATTTCATGTACACAGGCCCAGTAAATGAAATGCTACTGGCGGGCTTGCAGCACTGCTTGCGCCACCCACCAAAGTAGCCTTTCAAACCTGTCTCCAGCCTCTGCCATTGCAGGGCCTGCGCGCGCAGTTTACTGCCGCTGTGACGTGGCACATAAAGTGGTTGCCACGTCTGTGACTCTTTTACTACATATCAGTCACCCCTAAGGTAGGCCCTAGCTAGCCCTATGGGCAGGGTTCAATGTAGGTAAAAGGTAGGACATGTGCCTTAATTGTGTGGCATGTCCTGGTAGTGACAAACAGCCATTTTGGTTTCTCACTACTGTGAGGCTGCCCTCTCATAGGAATGCATTGGGGATTCCCTGATATGTGCTTCAGTGGTAATTCCTGATCTGAGAGGAGTAGAGTGGTCAAGTTTGGTATGTTTGGAATAGTGGTAATAACTGCTGCGTAATGGTGTTCACAGATTTATTATCACTATTTTAGAAATGCCACTTTTAGAAGTGCAAAAACAACAGTTGATGGACAGAATGCAGAACAATGTCATACATTCACGCCAGTACAGAGATCTGGGCCTAAATCCATCGTTTTTTTGCTCACCATGCCATTCCAGTTTGTTCCCAGCCATATGCAAATCAGTCTTGACCCTGTGCCTCATGGGAACAGTCCAGCCCGAACTGCCAAGCCAGGTCCTCCCTGGACTGGAAACAAGCATCCTAGGACCGGTTTCGGGGTTTCACCCCTCTTCAGCCAGGATAGCTTGATTCCAGTTGTAGAAATAAAAACCTTCTTAGGGGTTCACTGATACATCTGGTCCTTAAAACCAACAAAGAAGAGATTGGCACAGAAGCTGTAATATCAAAAAACATGTTTTATTAACCTCAGATGAGGGAGATTGCATCTTACGGTACCCGCAGGCCACTGTAGGAGGCATTCTAATGAGTGCAGAGAACAGGGTCCTTATATATGTATTTGTTACATAGTCAGCATAAAATCAAGGGGAGGTCCTAGCACATACAAGCATGCTTATTGACTAATATGGGTATACAAAATTTGCTTGCTCCACAAAGTGGGAGGGGAGACTAAACTGCTTACATGAGTAAGAATAGCTTGACAGTTCTATACTAGGAGCAGGTGCATTCTACCAGCTAGGCCTCTCTGAGCATGTGCAAGACTCTGGAAGAGGGAGAAAGCACATGGCGAGCACATGGCTAACTAAAATGGCTGCCAAGTACAAAATGGCTTTCAGCTCATGCTAACAGCGATTCCTGCAATCTTTAACAGACGATCCTTTTAGCATGAGCTAAAGACATTACCATGATCTAGTAGAGACATAGAAAATATTTTGCACATTTTCTTCTCATAAATTCATCAACATCCTATGCTAGGTGGGTATTTACATTCTAAACATTTCATTAAGCAGGTATATACAAGGTATAAGCAGGAGTACAAAGTGAACAGAGCATTGGGTCATACAGGTAGCAAGAGAGAATAATGACTATTATCTCAAACAGAAATCTCAATATTTTCCAATCCTAAGCAGAAAGCAAATACCAAAACCATCTAGTCTAATTTTAAGTTTCAGGGCTCTGATGGGGGCTCGTCAAATCAATTTAAAAATAGCCAACAGCACATACCTAATAAAAAACATTTTCAATAGACTTTCTCAGTATTTTATGAGGGCTGAATTATCAATAAATATACTTAAGAAAAGAGTAAAGTAACATGCTCACATGAACTTTTCTCGTGCAGAATAAACATTACTCTTAAAAAATATTAAAGCAATCAGACATATTATTACAAAAAACAATTGTGGCTCCGGTGGACCAGGAGGACCACACAAGACCATAGGAATTAGGACAAGGAGCCGCAAAGGGCTGCTCCTCCTCAAAAATGGGACGACCAAAGGGGTACATTACTAACAAAAAAGAGTCCTTGGGAAAGTTCAAAAACCACCAGCCAGAGGGGAGTCTTCTCCCTGTGTCCGTTTGAGCCTCACAGGCAGGCTCTTGTTGTTCCCACGGTGGAGCTGCACAACTCGCAACTCAAGAATCACGGAGAAGAAAAAGTCTTTCTTTCAGGATAGGGCAATCACCCCCCAGGGCAAATACCCTCAATGATCCTATCCAGTGTCTCAGGCAGTGCACCAGTTTTCTTCACTTTAATCTAACAGGCACCAAGGGCATAGCACCTGTACCCTAAACTCAAGTCCTTCCCTAACTCTTGTATTTGCACCTCTGGCGCACTGCTCTTTTGTTGGGGCACAAATTGTACCCAGTGTGCTCGGGCATCTCTTGATCAACAAACAAAGGCGTAGACTTGCATTCACTTTGGACCAGGACTAAGAGGCCTGAAGCAACCCTTGTTTCAAAGGGGGTCACCTCAAGCAAAAGCCTCCTTGCCGTCCTTGTCGTTCTGTGACTCTCTCAGCTGGGCATCAAAAACTGGATCCACACAAAGATTTCTCCATCCTGATTTGTAACCCCGTCTTTCGCCCAAGACAGTGGCAGGGGTACACACTTCACGTCCCAGTGCTTCCGACTTCACTGAGGTCCTAGTTGCCAGCAACGCCTATGCTGGTTCCTTTCACTTTGGCTTCAAGCTGCAGTGGCGCTGACTCCCAGGCTGGATCTGATGTCCGGGCCCTCTGGCAATGGTTGTAAGGCAACAAATATCTATTGGTGGACAGAACAAGAGGTCTTTAGACAAGGCACAGAAATAATCTAACAACAGAGAGGATAGTCTCAGAATACTTCCTTAGTCTTGGGGCGCCCCATACATTAGCAAGGCACCCAAGAGCCACTTCATCTATCTGAGAGTAGAAAACCCTGTACCTATTGGCAAGTATAAAAGGAACGTTTTGGTGAACTGACAAGAGTAATACATCACCCAATCCCAAACAGCCAAGGAAGTCTGTGTTCATTTACTAAATTCTGAGGAAAAAGAAAAACAATACAGACATACTCCAAATACTTACATTGGTGTATTCCTATATTACCAATCTGAAGAACCCTCAAGAAAAAGGAAATGTTCTGCACGTTTACTCATAGATTTTACATTACTTGTACAGGACTGCAGACACTTGTAAAATAATTTCTCTTACATGTTATGCTTAGGACCATGCTCTCATGTTATAGGTGCAGAAGGAAAATCTAAGACTGCTAATTTAACAGGGATTCTTATTGCAAAAAGAACTAAACTTCAACATAGTGGGTACTTTTTCTCCAGCAGAACATGTTATGACAAACAAACTCCTATAAAACAATATTTTCCTTCAAAATGTTTGCTAAGGATCACATGAGCGTCTTTCCTGCATTGTACTTTTCACGATCTGGACTATGCAACATCATTTTCAAAAGGAAAAAAAACCTATCTCCAGCTCTAATAAGGGCTGTCAGCTTATTTACAGAGACTAGCTAATAAAAGACTAGCAATGCCCTTGCAAAACTGTATAGAACATGAGAATAACATAAACAATAATAGTGTTGCCACCTGAGATTTTTGAACAGAAACCCCCACTATACAATTTTCCTTAAAGATCAAATAAGGGAACATCAATCTGTTCTACTCATTCTTTCATACAGGATGGGCAGTAACATAGCTTAGATTTTATCATTTTATTAATGCTAACAATTTTAAAACAGTATTACAGAATAGCCAATTGTAATTGTAATTGTAAGTAGCATTTATATAGCGCAGCTGTCACCCAACGGGCATCCTGGCGCTGGGATTACCTAAATCATTGTGCAGCTATAAAACTATGAATTATCATGCGCCAATCTCTCAAGGCTATTCTTTTGGAAAGAGCCTGGTTTTTAGCTTTTTCTAAACTGCAGTAAGTCATCAGTCTGTCTGAGTTCACTTGGTAGTTCATTCCATAACCTTGCGGCTGCATGAGCCAAATGATCTACCTCCTAGTCGGGTTTTCTTGACTCGTGGGGTACATACTAGGTGGGCTGCCAAGGAACGAAGACTTCTAGCTGGGGAGTACCAAGTAAACATTCTCTGTAATGGTTTAGGCCCCATTTTGTGTGCCGCCTTATGAACAATGCAAAGTGCCTTAACTGTCATATGGCCATTTCCTAGATAGCTTTAGACAGACTCAAAAAAAAGTGAAAAAAGAAGAGAGAAAACATAATTTTGCCTACCCTTAATTTGTACAGGAGCTAGCCTCCTTCCCCATTTTGACAGTAGGAAAACCTGAAACAGGTTTTACCTCTGTCAACACTTTCAACCCCTATTTGTAGCAACTGGGCACAAACAAACTTGTAGGAGATATCTTAGAAAGTGGCTATTCTCTGATTCAGTCTAACACAATGCAAATTGAGTTAACTGTAAACCAATTTCTACAGCAATTGTACTATATTAACATGAGGGCGCATGAATGCAAACTAAAATCCATTTCCTCCTTATCGTAGCCCCTACACAGTATTCTTTAAACTAAAACCATTATTTTATATACCTGGCAGATCAATGTTCAACTGAGGGTTGTTTTCCTTCGTGGCATAGGACTGCGCAAAACGTGTGTTTGCCAAAAATAGGAAGCAAAGCTTCTCTTTCTCTCTTTGCGCTATCATCTCGTCTTTCAAAAAATCTTTCGAAGGTCGAAGTGTCCCAGCAAACATTACCCTTCACCCTGCTAAGTAGCTAAATACAGAACTCCGACCTTTGACCCGTTCAGCAGCTGCTCATTTTGCGTGCAAGGCTTGCCATGCGGTTTGTAATGCAAAGCAACTCTGGAGAATCACAGCGAAAAGCAGTCCTATACTTATTTTCATTTATGTACAGTGGTGTGCAATCTAGTAATGCAGAGGCAGCTGTTTATTTTATACTTGCATATACTTTATGGAAGCCTGAGAGCACGTTAAAACTGCCTTGAGTGGTAGAACTGCTTGTAAAATTGTGAATTTTAGCTCAATTTCGACTTTGGTGGTAGGGGCACTTAAAAATGAATATCCTACAATATTTTTGCATAATAGGAACCCCCAGAGTGTTCTCTAGATAGCCCAGGAATGGGAAATCAGAAATGTATAAGATATACCCTTATAAAAATGAGTTTTGTACGGCTGGGTAAAGTGACATTTCACATTTAAGTTCCCTTTTCTCGGTACAGCACTGCTTAAATTCAACTTTGATGCTAGGAATTCACAGTATGATGATTAGGCTTTATAAAGATGAAAAAACGAATTTAAAGCATTTGTTTTTAACAATATATTTTTTTGCATATAATAATTATTATTTTTTATCAATAAAACCAACCATTTTGATGATTCCACATTGGAAAAGCAAGCTTCATTCGTAGCCTATCATATTTAAACGCATTCATTCATAACCCTAAGCACAGAAGCCTTACTTGAAACAGGAAAAGTCTGCGCCACTTTTAATGGACAGTTATCATTTAACATCGGAACCACAGATATACTTATGTAAAGAAGGCATTAAGAAAGGAAATCCCTACTTTCAATTTTGTTCTCTGTTATCCAAAATAATGAAACTGGTGTTTTGAAACTTTTAAAATAATGCAGGCCTGTATACCAGGTTTACACTGACTTAAAATGTCGCTGACACAGCATTCCTGTCTGTGGCCGTGAGCAGGAATAGCCATATGCTATTTATGCAGCTGTTGTTTGTCAGCAGGCGTCGAATTTGCACGCCTTTCTCAGGAAAAAAACCCCTTTATTATTTGAAATACCCTGACAGAGTTAAATCCCCATTTGCTGTGTCAAACGGTTGCTTTTCAGTTAGTCAGTTTAAACACAGCTGTCGGAAAGCTTTTTTCTGGGGTGCTGAGAGAAAAGCATGTCACAGTCTATTTAAAACTGAGGCATTTCAATGCAGTCAAATCTATCTTTCTATAATGTGTATTTAGTTCAGCAACGACCAAATTCATTCAAATGATGTGCATGCCTATTAATGTCTAATACAATGTATTTAAGGAAAAGGCTATAACATGTATTTTAGTCTATTGATTACAAAACACACAATTTCGTTTTTTTCTCTCTCTGTATGAGGCCTATTTTAATCCTATTGAATACGAATTCTAATTTCATGTTTAACATTGTGGCAATTTGCACACATGTATAGTGTCTTACTCTGTCAATTTAATAGTAACATGCAGCTGTTTAGCATATGTTACATAATTTATTTCTGGATTTGTATTTAATATGTAAGTAACTAAATGACATTTTGCATAACAGAATGAGGACAGCAAAAAAACATAAACAAACTCATTGAGCTCATTCCAGACAGTTACAGAAGGACACAACACAGCGCGCTTAAAGCCAGCCATTCGTACACAGAGTACTCACACAAGTATTACCAATGTCAAACCAAAAACCCCACATAGACATTTAAACACACATTTAACCCACAAATCAATACTTAGAACAGCTTACAAAGTGTACGCAAGACCAACCTATTTGTAAATACTAATTGTAAGTCATATTTACAAGAAGAGCTTTCAAAAGTAGCCCAAAAAACTGTTCCATGGTCAAGAAGCCAAAATACGCCAAATTCACCAGTTTTGGCTGGTAGAACACTCAAAAAGCGCTCTGCATATCACCACTTATGAATGTTACTAAGTGTGCAGATCCGGATCCGTTTCATGTACATATTTAGTTCCATGGGGTACTTAGTCACCAAGGAAGAAATATCTTTTTACTATACCTAAACCTATTTAGGTATCCCCTCTGAGGGGAGTCAACTGAGTACTTCCTAAATCCATATCGGTACCTCCAAAACAGCAACACTTTCTGCGAAGTGTACTGGTAACAGGCATGCCAAAAATATTATAGCATATATAATATTATACTCCAAGTGACACTTAACACAATCTGTGTCGTTCAAATTTTCAAAGTTAGAAAAAAATCTCCTCATTACCTGCCTATATGAATTGCAATGCATATATAATTACAAAACAAATTCCAAAATTGGCCAATCATACAAACAAAGCCACAGTAAGTGTTACTAAAACTACCTTACCAATCAAAGGCATCAAACCAACAGCAAGTGCCGCAAAACGGCTCTTACCAATCAAATGGTGTCCAGGTTCCAACTGCCAAGTTCTGAGTGACCTAACGGTCGTTTTAAAATACTCACGCCAAAGAAGTTCTCAGTCGGGAGCGGCAAACACTTGGAGGATCAGATCAGGAAGACCAGAAATATACTGGGCTGGAAAACAAACAATCTCCGTGCGCTGGGTACCTCCTCAGTAGATTCCTGTCCTGTACTCCTCAGTAGATTCCTGTCTTCCTTCAAGACCACTCCCTTGGATAGCCGCTGCACCGATGAGTCCCACTTTCGGGCGCCATTTGTAGAAATAAAAACCTTCTTAGGGGTTCACTGATACATCTGGTCCTTAAAACCAACAAAGAAGAGATTGGCACAGAAGCTGTAATATCAAAAAACATGTTTTATTAACCTCAGATGAGGGAGATTGCATCTTACGGTACCCGCAGGCCACTGTAGGAGGCATTCTAATGAGTGCAGAGAACATGGTCCTTATATATGTATTTGTTACATAGTCAGCATAAAATCAAGGGGAGGTCCTAGCACATACAAGCATGCTTATTGACTAATATGGGTATACAAAATTTGCTTGCTCCACAAAGTGGGAGGGGAGACTAAACTGCTTACATGAGTAAGAATAGCCTGACAGTTCTATACTAGGAGCAGGTGCATTCTACCAGCTAGGCCTCTCTGAGCATGTGCAAGACTCTGGAAGAGGGAGAAAGCACATGGCGAGCACATGGCTAACTAAAATGGCTGCCAAGTACAAAATGGCTTTCAGCTCATGCTAACAGCGATTCCTGCAATCTTTAACACAGTGGCATGGAGAGCACGGGACCCACGTCTGGGCATACCCATCCCACTCGGGGTGACAAATGCAAAAACAACAGTTGATGGACAGAATGCAGAACAATGTCATACATTCCCGCCAGTACAGAGATCTGGGCCTAAATCCATCGTTTTTTTGCTCACCATGCCATTCCAGTTTGAACCCAGCCATATGCAAATCAGTCTTGACCCTGTGCCTCATGGGAACAGTCCAGCCCGAACTGCCAAGCCAGGTCCTCCCTGGACTGGAAACAAGCATCCTAGGACCGGTTTCGGGGTTTCACCCCTCTTCAGCCAGGATAGCTTGATTCCAGTGGCATGGAGAGCACGGGACCCACGTCTGGGCATACCCGTCCCACTCGGGGTGACAAATGCAAAAACAACAGTTGATGGACAGAATGCAGAACAATGTCATACATTCACGCCAGTACAGAGATCTGGGCCTAAATCCATCGTTTTTTTGCTCACCATGCCATTCCAGTTTGAACCCAGCCATATGCAAATCAGTCTTGACCCTGTGCCTCATGGGAACAGTCCAGCCCGAACTGCCAAGCCAGGTCCTCCCTGGACTGGAAACAAGCATCCTAGGACCGGTTTCGGGGTTTCACCCCTCTTCAGCCAGGATAGCTTGATTCCAGTGGCATGGAGAGCCACTCCTTGTGTTTGCTTTGTTTGCCCTAAGTTGGCAGGGTATGCCCAGACGTGGGTCCCTTGCTCACTTTGCCACTGGATTCAAGCTAGCCTGGCTGATGAGGGCTGTTAGCCCGAAACCGGTCCCAGGATGCTTGATTCCGGTCCAGGGAGGACATGGCTTGGCAGTTCGGTCTGGACTGTTCCCATGAGGCACAGGGTCAAGACTGATTTGCATATGGCTATGTCTGAACTGGGTTGGCAAAGTGAGCTAAAGAATGATGATGGATTCAACCCAGATCTGTGACTGGGGGTGAGTGTTTGAAAAGTTTCATCACTCCGTCCATCATCTCCTTGTGTTTGCTTTGTTCGCCCTAAGTTGGCAGGGTATGCCCAGACGTGGGTCCCTTGCTCACTTTGCCACTGGATTCAAGCTAGCCTGGCTGATGAGGGCTGTTAGCCCGAAACCGGTCCCAGGATGCTTGATTCCGGTCCAGGGAGGACATGGCTTGGCAGTTCGGTCTGGACTGTTCCCATCAGGCACAGGGTAAGACTGATTTGCATATGGCTATGTCTGAACTAGGGTGGCAAAGTGAGCTAAAGAATGATGATGGATTCAACCCAGATCTGTGACTGGGGGTGAGTGTTTGAAAAGTTTCATCACTCCGTCCATCATCTCCTTGTGTTTGCTTTGTTCGCCCTAAGTTGGCAGGGTATGCCCAGACGTGGGTCCCTTGCTCACTTTGCCACTGGATTCAAGCTAGCCTGGCTGATGAGGGCTGTTAGCCCGAAACCGGTCCCAGGATGCTTGATTCCGGTCCAGGGAGGACATGGCTTGGCAGTTCGGTCTGGACTGTTCCCATGAGGCACAGGGTCAAGACTGATTTACATATGGCTTTGTCTGAACTGGGGTGGCAAAGTGAGCTAAAGAATGATGATGGATTCAACCCAGATCTGTGACTGGGGGTGAGTGTTTGAAAAGTTTCATCACTCCGTCCATCATCTCCTTGTGTTTGCTTTGTTCGCCCTAAGTTGGCAGGGCATGCCCAGACGTGGGTCCCTTGCTCACTTTGCCACTGGATTCAAGCTAGCCTGGCTGATGAGGGCTGTTAGCCCGAAACCAGTCCCAGGATGCTTGATTCCAGTCCAGGGAGGACATGGCTTGGCAGTTCGGTCTGGACTGTTCCCATGAGGCACAGGGTCAAGACTGATTTGCATATGGCTATGTCTGAACTGGGGTGGCAAAGTGAGCTAAAGAATGATGATGGATTCAACCCAGATCTGTGACTGGTTGTGAGTGTTTGAAAAGTTTCATCACTCCGTCCATCATCTCCTTGTGTTTACTTTTAGAAGTGGGCATTTCTGTGTGCTATGTGTCTTTGTGAATGTCTGTTGTGTATTGCATGTCTGGCTCTGGATGACAGGGGCTGGGGAGGTGCCGTAGCTCCAGAGGGGCTGGGTGAGTCAGCGCTAGGCTGAATAGGCCAAACTGCATTTGGAGTAGTGGGAGGAGTAGCACCTGGACCCTGAATAGGACTGTGCCTGCCTTCCACAATGCTGGCTCCTCCCCTCTGTGGTGTGTCTGGGGCCAGAGCCTACACTAACAATAAGGGTGTTTGTGCACATGAAAAGGTGAATGTAAGTACCCCCAGAACTGGTTTGGACTGGGCACAGAGCCCTGTGCCAGGGGTAGAACAAAGACATTTGCAGTATAAATATTGGGGCTGTGACCCCATGTATGTGTTGTGCTTTGTGCTTACTTGGACGGGAAGGAGCACTCTGCCAGGAGGAACCGCTGTGGGACCCAGCTGCTGCCCTCTGCTGGGAGGCCCTACTTGCTGGCCTGCCTGTGCCCAGCTCTGCCCTTGTGGACTTGGGGGTAAAGAGCGCTGTCTTCAGGAGGGAGACAGGCTGAGCACTCCTTGATTGTGCCCTCTGAAATTGAGGGCAGACGGAGCACTTTGGCTTCATCATTTTAATAAAAGCGTTTTGAGAGCGCTGAAAAACCTCCTGTTCAAAGGAGTTGGCCCCCTCTGCAGTGGAGCGCGTGGAGCGCTTCAGTAGTCCTTTGGTGCCCCATCTATGTGAGCCTCTAGCGTGGGCTCGTGTTGCCGTACTCCCACAAACGGAAGTCAGGCAGAGGCTGCCTGGTTGTGGGTGGTGCTCCCGTGAAGTGGAGAGAGCCCGCATGCTGCCTAAGTCCCTGGAGGACCTGAGGAGAGAGCCCCGTGTGTGGCTGGAGTTTGAGGGCTCCCCGGAGGATGCGGAGGTCTGCAGGACCTCAGGATAGGCAGACGGAGGTCCGAGAAGGTCCCCAGCCGTGGCGGTTGCACCGAAGTGACGGTCTTGCTGAAGAAGAGGCAATCACCTGATGGAGAGCGGAGCCGACGAGAGGTAGGAATCCTCCCGGCTCCCAGGTGTTACAGCCAATGGCTGTGAGCAGAACCGCTCAGCCCCCAGGGAATGGTGAGTGGGGCTGAGCTTCCTTGCAGTAAGCTCCGGTCGCCCTGAGGGTGGGAGCATCATTCATTTTGAGCCAGGGCAGAGGAGGGGGAGCAAGGTGTCGGTTTCCCTCCCCCCTCGACTTCCGAGATTGCCCTGAATCACTTTTGTGTCGCCCTCAGTTTGGAGTGAGAATCGGTGTTCGCAGCTGCACCGCCAGATCGCGGGCAGCTGCTTGAAGAACACATAGTAGGGAGAGCCCTGACTTTTGGGAAAGTAGCTGTGCGGGGCGAGCCCAGGACGGGGCCCCCACTTAAGAACCCTGACTTGGGAACCGTGACATGGAGGGAGGTGATTAGGGCCTCCTGCCAAGTCTAGGCATAATATGTGCACCTTACTAAGCGTACTAGGGTGCACTGCTGATGATATGTATGCATAATGTTTAATGCTATGGTGGTAATGGGCGCCCTCTGAAAGTGGGTACGGTGGTGCACTGTTGCTTATGCTAATACCTAATATGTTTTGCTAAGTGCAAGGTTACCAGTAGTTGCTGGTTGTTTTACTAACTGTGAGTTCCAATGGTTATGACAGAGGCCCGATTGGCCCTGTCATGTACATAATCCCTGTAAAGTGATACTAAGTGCCAGGTGGCACAGTGTATATATGTGATTACATTATAATGTGTTTTATGAGTAATACAAAGGCTATTTTTGATATAACCTTGTAAGGAGTTTCTTTTGTGGTGTGCCTAGTGTGTCGCTGCTGTGTGAGTGTGTTGCGCAAACGCTTTCCAGATTGCCTCTGGGATAAGCCTGACTGCTCTGCCAAGCTACCAAGGGGGTGAGCAGGGGTTATCTTCAGCGTGTAACTCCCTTGCCCTGACTAGAGTTGTGGTTTCTGCCTGGCTTAGGCGCATGCCCTAGCCAATCAGAAATCCCATTTCTAAGAGTGGCCATTACAGAGACCGTCTAGAGCAGACTACCGATCGTTTGGACCTGCCTCCGGCAACAACACCATATGTGGTAGTCCTAACGAATGTTCCTCCACTACCTTTAGATAGCAGGGAGAACTGGATATCATTGAGAAACAAGTCTCTAAACTGGCTGGGTGCGAGAACAGGGCTATCTGAGAACCTTTTTTATTGAATTCAAGCTGGTAAGAAGAGTAAAATGGGTGGGTAATGGGGAGAAAACACTCAGTGGTGATTGTGTGGTTTTAACCTTTAAAACACCACTGCTAATGGAAACGATATTGAATAGAACTAGAGTCAGCAATATCTATGCAGAAGCCATAGCCCCTGTTCCTTTGGGCTATTTTTATCAACCTAGACCATTTATTAAGGATACCAGACCAAAGGCAACATTCGATCAGAGACCAACGATGGATCATAGGTACTTGGTCCCAACTTCGAATCACTTCCAGAGTCTATCAATTTTTGATGGCCTCGATTGACTTAATGATTGCACATGCTTGAGTAGTAACGAACATACCATAAGAACTCATCCCACAGAAATGACTGAAGAGGATAAAACTCCACACATAACGATAAAGGATGGCACATTGATAAGTGACAGCATGTCCCAACTGGGTGGCAGTAATGAAGTAGATCCTCCGACAGATAACAATAATCCAGAACCCATACATGATAATTGTGAATTCATAGGTTACGTGAGCTGGAATGTTGCCGGTTTGAGAAATAAGATCCAAAACCGAGAATGGCTAGAGTTTGTGGCCGACTTCCAAATCATTTGTCTGCAAGAGACATGGCTCACAGAGCCTATCTATATGAATGGGTATAGGACTTACTTTACTACAGCTATTAATTCTAGACATGGCTGGGCAAAAGAGGGTTTGTGCACTTATGTCTCCAATTGTGTTCAATTTACTAGTATTAACATGGTTGCACAAAATCCGTACTATCAACTATTATTATGCGAGTCGCCAGGCGCGGCAAGGTTGGCGCTAATTAATTTTTATAATAACGCCACGACAAGCGAAATCATAGATATCTTATATAATTTGAACACGGACTCGAAGCACATTATTTTTAACAATGGGCATCAAACTATAACTCTGTGGGGGGAAAACTTTAACTTGCAACAATGTAATATCTAAGTGGACAAGATGTGTGGTATGAAAGATGTAGAGTATGAAATTCAGACCCACTTTAGCCACAGTAACTATGGGGATAAAATTTATGATCTATTAACTAAATTTGACTTGGTATTCGCAAACAACATTTCTTCACCTTTGGCTACACGTAAACCAACATTTAGCTGCAGAAATAGTCATAGCATCATTGACCACATTTTACTTTCAGATAGATGTGCTGGTTATGTTTCCAATTTTTCTACTCACACGATAGCAATTAGTGATCATTTTTCCCTGAGTATGCATTTAGATACAGTCTTATTTTTTAAACAGAGACGTGGCAAAATGAAGATACAAGCAACAGACATTGAACTCGTAGGGCGCAACAGTTATTCTTTACGTTGGGCCCAAATCGCTCCAGAAGGTTTTCTTAAAAATTGATAAGCAATAAGAAAGGGGCTTTCGACCGCTGTCTAGATGAGACCACCCCAAATAATGTAATCATCACTGCCTTCCTGTCCATTACAGACGGTATAAAGGAAGGTCTTTTGTGGATGGAGAAAAGACAAAACGAAAGGACAAGGGGTGGTTTGATTCATCGTGTTCCAAAGCCCTTAAAAGATTAAAGGAGGAACTACATAAGACACCAAGGAGTATAATAGAGGTTCAGAAATGTAGCGCTGAATATAACTAAAGAGTGAATCGGAGAAAACAATGTCTAAGGGAGATGGCTTGGGAACAATTACAGGAAGCTAGCACAAGTAAAGGCAATAGAGCCTTTTGGTGGGTAATTAACTCTTCTCCCCTGGCAATGGATGAGGTCTTTAGGGTGGAGCTTGCTATTCTTAAGGAAGAATGGATAAGGCACTTTACTAATATCTATTCGCTGTCGGATGTAACACCAGTATCTGAACCCAGATACAGAGATAATGATACTATCTTTACCTCGCATACCACCTCCATCACACCTTTTACATTGGAAGAAGTTAATAATACAATGTTAGAAAGTAAGAGTGGCAAGGCGCCGGGTCCTAACGCAATACCGGTAGACTTATATAAGGCTAATACTGCTCTTTGGAGCCAGTGCTAACATTAGTATTGAGGGCATGCTGCACTGCAGGTTTCTTGCCAACTTGGGGCGAGTCCATTATTGTACCAATCTTTAAAAAAGGAGACCGCCTTAACCCAGCGTGGTATAGACCTATATCATTGCTTGACTCATTGGTCAAGATAGTAGGCCGCATTATCCTAAGAAGGCTTCAGAACTGGGCAGAATCGTAAAACATTCTATCTGATTTACAATACGGCTTCTGTATTGGATCTATTGGGACAATAGAGTAGAGCCTCAATTTAAATATGTTAATTGGAAAATATGTTAACATCAAAAAGGAAAACATATACTTGGCATTTGTTGACTTGTCATCGGCCTTCGATTGTGTGATACATGCCAAACTTTGGTTAAAAATGAAAGATATGGGGGTGGACGCATCGATTATTAGTTTACTGAAGGATCTTTATACGGGAGGTAAATCTAGGGTCACATTTGGTAGGAAGGGAGAGTGTACTAAACCATTCAGCGTGGAGAGAGGGGTGAGACAGGGATGCGTTATGGCCCCATTCCTGTTCTCATTATATATAAACGGCCTAGGAGAGGTACTCGCTGCATCTACTAGAGACCTACCACAAATAGGGATGCGCCCTGTCCCGGCCCTGCTCTATGCTGATGACACCGTTCTTATGGCCCATACACTGTTGGCCTTTCAGTCTTTGTTATTGAACTTTGTAGATTACATGAAGGAATTTGGCCTTTTAGTTAACCAAGGTAAAACCTTCATTGTGGAATGCGGAAGAACTAGCCAGAAGTGCAGAGACATAAAAATAGATGGTACAACCATTGGTGTCACGAATAACTTTAGTTATTTGGGGATTTTATTTGATAGAGATGGATTATGGAACAAGGCCATAGCCAATAGAAAGTAAAAATTTAGTAAATCTTGTATGGCCCTTAGGAGCTTTGCGAAACGCCTGGGTACAAATCCCCCTAAGGTGATGATGAAAATTTACAAAGCTAAGTGTCTTAGTATAACCACATATGGGGCAGGATTGTGGGGATATAGAAAATGCACAGATATCCAAACTGTAGAGAATACATTTTTTAGAAGTCTATTTGCTTTACCTAGTAGCACATCAGTCTATGTATGTCACGCTGAATCGTGGGCACAACACATTACAGATATAATAAAATTGCAACCAATTCTTCTTTTGTATAAGATCCGGACCTCGGAATATACAGTGCTTAACAGAGCAATTATTGAGCATTGTCTCAAATTAAGTTCGCATCCAGGAATCTCATGGTTAGCATAAGTGCAACGCTTCTTTTGTGATTTAGGTCGTCCTCAGTACTTTGAAAGACCAGAAACATTGAACAATATCAGTAGAAAGACCCTGAAAGAGGAAGGAATGACGCATTTAGAAAACCTCCGACTGCTAATCGGAGTCCCCAAACCTAGGGGCATATTCACAAGGAGCTATCGCCGAATTAACGGCACTTTATCGCAGCCAAAGTCATGATAAATATACCTCCCCATTCACAAGCTGGTGTAAACAGCCCACAGCACCAGTTTACCCACGATAGCAGCTGCAAAAAACATCGCCACAGAGGACCCGCGCAACTATCGCTAATGAGATGCAGAGTAGGCGTTCCCGTGACAAAAGTCGAGACAACAGCACACCTCAACATTCACAACAACCAGCCACATCGGCGATAAAAACACAAAACAGGCGATAAGGTGCGTTAGCACCAGGAAATCTACACCTGCTCTGACCTGGTGTAAAGTCAGACGGCAGCCTGCAAACCAAAAGGGAGCACAGCCCAGGGCTACATCGGAAGGGCAACAGATGCCATGGAGCCACCCATCATGCGGCCCGGACACCCAAGAGGGCCACAACACCCACCGCCACCATCCCCAGGACCACCCCTCCCTGGCACCCCCGACCAAAGACATGCCACATCAGCCACACCTAAACATGTACAAAATATTCCGCTTGATGTCGCACAATCACAACTGGTGACATGCATGTGTCGTCACAGAAATGAGCAACACACATTCACTTCCGAAGCAACAAATGAAACTTTATTAAAATGAACACCGAAATGAAATGAAGACACATGGCCGCTCCCTCGGGACAATACGTAGGTCACAGCCTGTAAGACAAAAAACATGATGAGAAGGTGTGCCCTTCGCACATCAGAGGACAGAGAGAGAGCGAAGGAGAGAGAGAGGAAGAGAGGGAGAGAGAGAGGAAGAGAGGGAGAGAGAGAGAGAGAGAAGAGGAGAGAGAGAGGAAGAGAGGGGGAGAGAGAGAGAGAGAGAGAAGAGGATAAAGAGGAAGAGAGGGAGAGAGAGAGAGGAGGAGAGAGAGACGAAGAGAGGGAGAGAGAGAGAGAGTGCCGCCCCTGCGCACCCAGGCCACACTGCTCACCTGCTGCCACCGGTGAGTCTCCAACCACATGCCGGTATGTATAGCAGGACACCAGGTCACACATCTGAGTCAGAGCAGTCAGCTGAAACAGAGCCCAGATACATGACTGGCACAGTGCACACACTTGCACAAGACAACATCGCCTGCCTGCCCATGCACACACAGGCAGAGGCACCCCAACCCCTCCCGCCACCCATCGGAGCATGCCCGCCCATGCACACCCAGGCCTCAATGCTCACCTTCCGCCACCGGCGCGTAGACAGGAGGTCCCACCACGTGCCGCTGCAAGCCACAAGCCCGGGGCCCGCGGACATGGCACCCTCCACATCATGCAGCCCCGCTCCGCACGCCACCAGGTCTCATGTTTGGTGCTGGGTCTTGATTACTCCATGGCATAGGACATACCAGTGCACCCGGCACCATTGCAGGCTGCACACCCGCTCAGTCCAATGGGTGCCACCAACTCTGGGATCCCGGAAGCGACGCCACGTGGCGGTAGGCCCGCACTGCCTGCTGGCCTACACTGCGGTCCAGCAGGGCACACAAAACCTGAGCTGTCCGGACCGCCGGGACGGGGCATCATCGCAGGCTGCACACCCGCTCAGCAGCTTAAGGTGCCACTGACTCAGTGCACCCAAAGTCACTGTCCCGTGGCGGGGTGCCTGTGCCGTCCGCAAGGCCCTGTGTGCCACTAACCCTGTGCAACCCCAGTCTGCGCCACGTGGTGGTAGGCCCGTGCCGTCCACAAGGCCTCGTGTGCCACTAACTCTGTGCAACCCCAGTCTGCGCCACGTGGTGGTAGGCATGTGCCGTCCACAAGGCCTCGTGTGCCACTAACCCTGTGCGCAAAAACTCATGGGCCCTTAATGATTGAGAACTGTGGAGCGTCCGTCATCCAGTCACCACCTGCAGAGGGGAATGTGACGTCATCGGCCCCTTATGTTGGTGGAGTCACATGGCCTGTGACGCCTGTGCCGGATGGGTGTGGTGTGTGTGAAAACCTGCCCTCAGGGAGTGGCTGTGACATGCTGACAACTAGACCAGTGACCTGCACACCACCAGCGAGTACGGCTGCGATGGGTAGCAATGAGGGCCCCCCTCGGGGCGTTAGCGGAGTGGTCTGGCCTGCCGTACGCCGGACCAGTGAAGGGCTTGCAACAATGACTCGTGGGCTCTGGGCGTGGTCCAGTCCATGACCGGACAAGGAAGTGACTGATGCGTGTCTCCCTGTTGTAGTGTTCACGGACCCGGTACACAAAATGCAATGTCGCACCCTCTGACTGGCATCCCACAGGATGAACATCATTGACGCAAGGGAAGGCACTGTCCCCACATTCATCCACACATCCACACATGAATGACGTAAGACATTACACAGCAGTGCGTCACTGGATGTTTATTTGCACATCCCGTGCAGTCATGCAGCTGGAGCGGTACAGGGCAATGCCGAGCACACTACACAATATGGGCCAGTGGAGGGCCAGCCAGTGTCCATCATGGGATGACCTGTACTGCGGAAGAGGAAGGGTACAGTCCGCAGTCTGTCCGCCGTGTCATTGGTCGTCAAACAGGATGTGGCAGTCCATGTCGCTGTCCAAGGTGAGTGCATCGGTGTGCATCGGGGGTCAGTGGTAGGTCTTGAGGTCATGTGTGGCACCAAGCAGAAACAGGCAAGGTGGCGGAAATGAATGCTAGTGCCTCCTTCTGATCTCAATCCCATCCACGTCCTTGTCCTCGGATGTGTGCTCTGCCCCACCTGTGGGTGTTGCAGTACCAGCTGCGGCACTGTGTGCCACTGACACATCAGGGGCCGGAGGAGGATTGTCGGCCACACTGTGTGGCAGTGACACACCAGGGGGCGGAGATGTGGATGGTGTGGGGGCAGCAGCATTCATCATCGCCACGCCTTGTGGCAGCAATGCCATGATGAGGACATGCAGGGCCTGGTAGATGCCAGCTACATTTCGCTGATGTGCAGCGGTGGCTGCCATCCTTTCCGCCTCCATCCGCACCATGTCCTCCATGAGCCTCTGCATGTGTGCCAGCTCACGGCTGGGATCGCTGGAGCCACTCTGAGCGGACAGGTATTCTTCCCTCCGTGTCATGACTCCAGCGATGTCAGTAAGGGCTCGTTGGAGACCATGGGGTGGACATAGACACCCAAGGATGGCGTCCAGTTTGGTAGCCATGAGGTCGAACCCCACCCGCACCTGCTCGGCCGTCTCCCTCTGGCCCTCCAGCACACGGCATTGGAAGGCCATTTGTTGTTCCTGGGGGACTTGGGAGGGTGCCGGTGCTGTGGGTGCCTCCTGCTGGGTGGTTTGGGTGGTGGGTGGGGTCTCATCGATGTAGCTGGGCTGCCCTGCTCCTGGAGGTGAGTGGCGGATGAGGTCAATGATGTCTTGGATGGTTTGGGTGTTGATGCTGGTGTTGTCCTCCTCGTCATCAGTGAAGAGTGGCTGGGACAGCTCTGCAGGAGGTGTTGACGATGCCCCTGCGATGCGAAGGGGAGATGGTGTATTACAATGTGTCCACATGTATGTAGCCGCATGGTACAGGTTGACATTCAGACTGCATGGCATTGTACATTGTGACAGTCTGTGGGTCTGGGCGAGGACCCAGGGTCATTGTGGGTGTGCACTGTGCCCTGCTTGCTTGTGCATGTGTGCCATTGTGGCCATCTCCCCCGTCCCCCAGTACCTGGTGGTCACTCACCCTGTTGCGGTTGTGTTGTGTCCTGTCGAGCAGTGACCGGTCCCCTGACTCCAGCCACAGTCGCCACACTGATGACTGTCGACACCAGCTCCTCCATGTCATCCAGCTCCAGCTGTGGCACTGGGCCCCCACCTCCGGTCTGCATTGCTGCCTTCTGGTTGGCGGTGAGTTTCTCCTTGGTCTTCCGCTTGATGTCATTCCATCGCCTCTTGACCTTGTCCATTGTCCGCTTGTGCTCTCTGACGGCATTCACCTTGTCGACGATGTCCCACCATATTCCATTTTTGGTGCCCAATGACACGTTGGAGGTGACAAAGAGTTGTTGATGGTGTTCCATCACCTCCGTGACTATGATTCTGTTCGCCTGCGGACTGAACTTGGTCTTCCTCGTCTTCTTGTCCTTGCCCTTCCCTGTCCCCGAGGTCCCAGGCTGGTCGTCCGGGGTGCTTGTGGGGTTGCGCTCATCCTCTGCGCCTGCTCCGGCTGCCTCCATGGTGCTTGGGTGTTGGTCAGTTTGTGTGTGGGTGTTTTTTCTACTTTTATGGTGTTTTTTGATGCCTGCCAGGTGTGTGTTGCAGGCCTGTCGCTGCTTGTCGCTGGTTTCCTCATCGTGCTTTGGCCCATCGCGTGTTTTTTGGTGTTGTGGTTTGTGTTTTTATCTCCATCGTGGTGGTTGTATCGCGGACATTGTCCACGGTTTCGGCAGACTATCGCTTGCTACCGCCTTCTTGTGAATTCCACGTTGACACAGGGTTATTTTCCCACGATAGGCTGCGATATTAAAAGTTGCGTTACGCTACTCTTGCGGTAGTTCGCACGTTCTTGTGAATATACCCCCTAGTGTATTAAAAAAACAACTGATTTTAACCACTTTTAATATGCAACCCTACCTCAAAGCAGTACTGAACGGTAGGCATAGATTTGTCTTGACCCGTCTAAGACTACAAATTTTCCATAGACTAGTCAGCTTTCCAACAATGAACGACTAGTCAACAAACTTATCAGTTGCCCCTGTGATAACACAATGCTTCAGGATACAATGCATGTGGTTTTCTTCTGCAAGTTTTATAGTCATTTAAGGAAAAGATACATCCGGCCGATTATTAAACCATTTGGTTACACACAATGTCGTCCGGCATATTTATACTTGCAGTCATTGCCCACCTTAGAGATTTGTTGCAGACTGGCCTCTTTTTTATGGGCGGTATTTTACACTAGAAAGAATATTTTACTAACTCCATCAGAAGAGGATCTATGTTCCAAGTCTTTCATCGATCTAGGGACCCTAAAACGTACAAATGATGGAACTCAGTCAATGATCCATGAAGTGTAATGAACTGTATGGATTTACTCTTAATACTACTGGGCATGTGCAATACTCTGTACTTACAGATTTTTATTTACGATCAGTTTAATGTATGATTGGACTATATTTATGTACTTTTATCTCTGATTAGTTTAACGTTTCTGTGGATTCAATCAGATGGATGGATAAGTGTAATAGGTTTCTTAGGTTATTTTGTCCTCTCCCGCATTGTTTCGGTTATGCCTACAAATAAGTCCAATAAATTGATCATGGAATGATGGGGAATTGCAGAAACTGGACTATGATGAAATCTGTACAATAATTAACGTCATCATGCAGGTACTTCACAAATTGTTTTTAGGAGTGTTTGATTCCAAAGTTGTTCCTGCAAAGTGGGCAGTTTGTTATATTTTATTAGGATACTCATTCATGTCCAAATACCTACCGGCAATTGAATATTGAATGACATAAGAATTTGAGTCTGCTTTTTAACTAACAATGGATGTTTATTAATATACGATAAGTACTGTACAATGCTGTTTGTTTTAGATGTTACTTTTATGGATGTTTTTATACTTTCGAATAAAGTAAAGTGTGTGACTCCTATCACTTTAGATGAGGTTATAGCTGTCCTAGATAGATGCGTAAACGGGAAGACGCCTGGCTCAGACAGGGTACCAGTGGACATTTTCAAGACAGATACTGGTCTTTTGGCCCCAATCCTATTGAGAGTCTGTAACGCTTCAGTGGGCGGTCTTTTGCCAGCAACATAGACAGAAAGTGTCACTGTACCAATTTTTAAGAAGGGAGATAGGGGTGATGCAAAGTGCTATCGCCCTATATTCCTTCTTGACTCAACCTCAAAATTGATGGGTAGAATCATCCTGGAGAGACTAGAAATTTGGGCAAATGATAAAAAAATTCTTACAGATTCCCAGTATGGATTCAGAAGAGAGATAGGGACAATTGAGCATTGTCTCAACCTTCATTTAATAATCAGCAAGTATACACTCTCCAAAATTGGCCATCTGTATTCATGCTTTGTAAATCTAACAAGTGCTTTCAATCTAGTTAATCATGCAAAATTATAGCAGACCCTGGTAACGATGGGTACCCCTAGTGAAGTAATAATTACTTATCCTAAATATACTAACTACTAACTGCTAGAGTTCGATATGGGCCAAAGGGAGAGTGTACTTCCCGGTTTAGAGTTATGCGTGGGATTAGGCAAGGTTGTGTCCTCGCTCCACTTCTATTCTCCCTTTATATTAAGGTGTCGATAAATGTCTGCAGGGTTGGCAACCGCGTCACCCGGACCTTGCTGTATGCAGATGATGCGGTTTTTCTGTCTAGAACTGATAATGGGCTTCAGTGTCTAATTGAAAGATATGCAGAATATATGCAAGAAAAGCATTTAAAACTCAAATCAAAGAAAACATTTACAATGATTTGTGGGAAAGGGAAACCTAAGACCCGGACACACCATGTTAATAGCGTACCCATAGCAGAAACGCATTCATTCTCATACCTGGGCCTGCTATTTACATTTAAGGGCCACTGGGGTGCACATATTGATTTCTCCAAAGACACAGAAGGCAGATATTACATGCTGTGATGCTCAGTTCAGGAATTGGGAAAGTATAGTAGGAAGACGACGACTCAGATATTAACATGGAATGTCAACGGGTTACGTACAAGGGGTAGAAGAGATAGGATATTACAGTATCTTAGAGATTCTCCAGCACAAATTCTGATTTTACAAGAAACACACATGGTAAAGGAGGAGTGTGCAAAATTGTTTAGAAAACAAAGATGGGTGCAGCAGATAGTGTGCACAGAGCAGACCGCTAACATAAGAGGGGTGGAAATAGTGGTGATTAAACAAGGGGGGGGGGCATATGGTTACTGAATACAAGGGTTGATAAGGCCAGTAGATGGATTATAGCGAATATAAAAATAGGGAATAGCCCACTAATTTTAGAGGGGTACTATGGTCCAAATCATGAATGACTGTGAACCATTAAAGGCAGCGTTTACCAACCTGTTGGACTTCCACGGCCCGTTATAATGGCAGGAGAGTTTAATATCATTATAGATTTACAGTTGGACAAATCCAGTAAAAGCAAGACTATACCCACCCCGAAATCCCGTGCTTTTCTAAGATCTATCATGAGGCAATATGATCTTTGTGATTTATGGAGAAAGAGGGTTGGAGCTTTGCAGGGTTTCTTGTTTTATAATAAGAAATATGGACATAGATCAAGGATAGATTATTTCCTGGTAGAGGGAAGCCTTAAGGAAGATGTTTCAGATAATGAATATATGACAGCGCATCTTTCAGACCATTGAGCTGCAGTAATAACAATTAGGAATACTAGCCGGCCTATGGAAAGGAGGTGGACCTTAGACCGTACTATTTTGGCAGAGACAGCAATAATGGATGCCATGAAAATAGAAGTAAGTAAATTCTTTAAAATTAATAGCGGCTCCGCCCGAAGGGGGTAATATGGGATACGCTAAACGCCTTTATTAGGGGCAAGATCACAAGCGTACTTAGCTATAGAAATAAACAATATAGGCTCGAGATAGGAAGACTAGAGGAAGATATGAAAAATCTAGAGATAAAAAGGAGTAGAAATATGGCCAATGACAGTAATATTTTGATAGAAGAGAGATTGTTGTTACTGTAAAATCAAATGGAAGAAATCCTACAAAGCCAGATTAAAAAAAGATGGGATGCAAGTAAATTGGCTCACTTTGAGTATGGGGAGGGAGCGCGAAAGCTTTAAGCATGGAAGATTACGATGGATCAAAATAGAAACCGTGTTAATGGAATCAAGGTAGGGCAGTCAGATGCCATGTCAACTAGTGAATCGGAGTTGAAGGAGGCATTCACAGAGTATTTTCGGGATCTTTATTCCGAAGAAGATAGGGTTTCTGAAGACGAGGTGAATGTCTGGTTAGCAGACTCTGTTAAACCTCTAGATCTAGAGCAGAAATATATTATTAACCAGGAAATAACAGAAGAAGAAGTTAAGATAGCCATACAAGCATCTAAGAGACGTAAAGCCGCAGGGCCGGATGGGATACCGGCAGAGCTATATGAGATCTTAGGGGAAGCCTTAACTCCTTCCCTGACAGCAATGATTAGAGAGATCCTGGAGAAAGGGATGCAATTACCAAAATCATGGAATGAAGCGACAATCACGCTTATTCTGAAACCAGGCAAGGAGCCTATTAGCTGTGATGCATACAGACCAATATCCCTCTTGAACGCAGACTATAAAATGTTTACAACAATCCTTGCTGGGAGATTAAGCAAGGTTCGGGGCGAGGTGATCCATAAGGATCAGAAGGGATTTATCAAAGAAAGACACATACATGAGTTAACATATGGGCTCATAGGAGCAATTGATGTGGCAACAGCTTATTCAACCCCCCTTGCAGTTATAATGCTAGATGCTTCCAAGGCCTTTGATAGGGTTAAGTGGTCTTATCTGCTTGCAGTTTTGAAACGACTTGAGCTCGGGGACAAATTTTTCAGGGCAGTCCAACTGATATATCAGGACCCCATAGCAAGAGTCTTAGTGAATGGAAACCTATCTACACCCTTTAAAATCTCGAGGGGCACAAGGCAGGGATGCTCCTTGTCCCCCTTGTTATTTAATCTTTATATAGAGCCCTTTGCCCAGAAACTCAGGATGGCAACTAACATTCCCGCTTTTTCCTGGGTGGCTGGGAAAAGAATTGGCTTTATATGTGGACGATTTGGTGATTTTTTTCCTCTAACCTGGAGGCTGCACTGTCTCCCACTATACAGATGGCCTTGGACTTCGGTAAAATATCAGGTTACTTGGTTAACGAGGCAAAAACTGAGATTATGGTTTGGAACCAGAGAAAGGATAACCCATTGATTAAAAAGGAGATGAAGTATCTGGGTATTAAAATTGTGGAAGACTTAAATTAAATCCCGGAAATAAACTTGCTGAAAATACTTAGGGAAATTAGGAAGTTAATGAAGAGCTGGATACATC
Source organism: Calotriton arnoldi (assembly GCA_963921515.1). Lineage (NCBI taxonomy): Eukaryota > Metazoa > Chordata > Amphibia > Caudata > Salamandridae > Calotriton > Calotriton arnoldi. The sequence goes on along the minus strand of CAWUFW010001960.1, from coordinate 665,201 downwards.
TTCCTCTTACGATCTTTGGGCGGGTTACTTTGATTAAAATGGTGATTCTGCCAATAATTACTTATCTATTTAACACCATTTCCTTGCATTTTGAGAAAACAGTAATAGATAAAATACAACAGGTGATAAATTCATTCATTTGGGCATTTAAGGGGTACCGGATCTCATGGAAAAAGTTGCAGAGAAGAAGAGAGAAAGGGGGATTATCGCTACTGGATATCCAATATTATGCTTGGGCTTTTCAGATTACTAACTCTAGAATGCTTTTTAAAACACCGGATGGCTCAGATGTGGGAGTTATGTTTCTCGCAATAATAAAAGAAAGCAGGATGGGCACAGATGGTTTTCTCTTTAAGTTTGGTGACCCAATTTGTTTTAAAAGATCAAGTTAAAAATACCACAAGCATTTGCTATAATGTGGCATGTGATAAGAAGGCGTCTAAATTAGATTATTACTCTTTCTCAGCCCCATCTGGGACTCTCCATGGACCTTGGAATGCCATAAGGATAAATTGGCATTATTAATAAGAAAGGCGGGGGTACTTGTCTGGGGTGAGATCATGCAGGATGGACAGCTAATTTCATGGAACTAGGTAAAAGATCTCTTGGGGGACAAAACCTCACATTTTAAATATATGCAATTGAAGAGTTGGGAACGGGGTCGGAAGGCACCACTGGGTGTTGGAAATGACTTGGAAGAGCAACTTGCCGGAAAACCCCTGGAGAGAAAGAAGCCTCTTTTTGGTATTGGGGATTACAAGATACTGTGGACGGAGAATTCACTCTGGCAGAAGATGTATAGGGAAGATGCTTGCAGAGGAGCGATTTACAACATATGTGGCAAGTATCAATGCGTACACTTTATTCCATTGTCAAGCCTGCTTTTTTAAAAAGAAACTACCTCTTTTCACTTCATAGGGCATATATAACACCTGAGAAGCTGTCAAAAATGGGGAAAGGAAAACCAACAGCCTGTGCAAAGTGTGGCTTGGAAAATGCGACGGATGTACACATGTTCCATCAGTGTACAGAGATAAAGAGATTTTGGAAGGAAGTAGAATCGATACAAATAAAGGTAAGCCTTTCACAAATTATTTTTGGCGTGATGGAAGGTGTAACCGGAGCTTTTAGAGATCTGTTGTTCTATGCAATATTACTTGCTAGAAGAGAGATATGTTGCAATGGGGAAAGAGAAACCTCACCTCAGCATTCAGAGTGGTTAGAGTCCATGTTTTATATGTCTAGAATGGACTTGTCGGGAAATGGGTGCAAGAAGAAAAAAAGATTCTGGGGTGTATTACAGAATTGGGCAGGGGTTAATCAAAATTAATAAATTGGTGAAAAGATAACAAGAGGAACTCTCTGTCCAATGATTACACCTGCATAACTCTCTGTCTTATTGCTGCAAGGGCCCCCACTATACTTTATGTAACTGCTGTAAGATCGGACGTTCTGAGAGAGATGTACCGGAAGGAGAATAGTGTCTTAACCCAATGCCTCCCCCCTCTGGGGGGTTTATGGTCCCTCTCTCACAGTGAAAAGGCAAGGGTACAAGTCATTAAAACCTGAGGTGAAGGAAGACAAAAAAAAAATGATAACTCGCAATATCTGCAGCAAAGTACTGTCTCATAGATCTGAGAGGAAGTACTCTTGTGGTACTTCCTCCATATATAAGTATCGCAAGACCATGCATGGTGCTCAACTGGCTAGAGCAGATCTACGGTGTTTGAAAGAGCAGGAAGCAGAACAAGGTGCCGGAAGTGCTCAGGCTGGACCATCATCTGCACCAGGCCAAGTTTTAACTGTGCAACTAACTTTTCCTCAGTTCTCCAATGCTGGACTTTTCTGCCCTAAGTGCTCAACTGTGCTTAGCGTCGGAGAGCAAGTAGTTTCTAAGATGACTGAGACAATCAAAAATCATCATTGTTAATTTTTTTCCACTTGTTGAAGCACACCTTTTATGTGCCTGTTTTTTTGTTAATTTTGAACAAAATACAAAAACACCAAAAACACTTTTAAAATGGTTTTAAAAAAATACAAAAAAAACGTAAACTTGTTAAAAAAAAGTTCTTCTTGCAAGAACCTTCTAAACTGGCTAAAGAAAGAGAAAATATATGTTATATGTATGTTTCTAACATATGTTTTTGTGGAAGATGTGTATGTGTGATTAATTACATATACGAGTGAGAGGCACAATTACAAGGGCATAGCACCACAGAAATGTCACTTTTAATGATGTTCATGTGGTGCAATGTCCTGCTCTATATTTTCACAGTAGCTTTAAGCCACTTAATGTGCAATGTGACCCGGCATATTTATTTACAAGGCCACACACAGCCACTTTATGTGGCTTTTCATGGCCTTGTAAAAATGTGCCCCTTTCATGCAGTACAGTGTGTGAAAGGGAAGTTCATGAGTGTTGCAATGGGTATTCTCATGTAACACCCATGGAATCTGAAGCATTCGCAGATTTACAGGAAATTATAAACCTGGGAATGCATCAGTATCTAACGCCACCCCAGGGGTGGCATTAGGGAGGCACAACAAGGAGAAATGTTTTCATTTCTCCTCATTTTCTCCTTTTTCTATGTGTACTGCTTTGTGCAGCACATAAAGAAAAAGGAAATCGCCTACATAGATTGATTTTGTGCAGGCACTCTTTCTCTATGGTGCAAGGATACTGGCATTGGTGCATGGCAGCCCATTGTGCACCAGTGCAGGGGAAAACAACAGGAATGCACCATATCTCATGGATATAGTGTATTCCTGCTCTTTTGTTTTGACGTAGGGCAGTATAGCAGGTTTTCTCGTGGCACTGCCCTATGTCAAAATCTCATCAATGAGACCCTAGGTGTTTAATAGGTGCAGCAAGAAGAAATTATTCATTTCTTCTTGTTTTTGCTATTTCTATGTGTGTTGTTGCGTGCTTCAGTATACAAAGAAACAGCAAATTGCCATTAGTGATTGTTCATGTGCAGGATGGTATTCTTTCCTGGACATGAACAATCCTTCCCTGCAACACAGACACCCTGTACTATGTTGCAAAGGTGTCTGTATCCTTGCTAGAGAGCTAAATTTAGTACCAGTGCTAGGGGAAACACAAAGATAAGGTGACACTAGTAAAGTAGCCTCTAGGTACCAGACTACCTCTGTTTCAGACCGTATGCTCTGTAAATGTGTTTAAAAGAAGCTGCATGGATCACTTTCTGGTTATTATACAGGGCAGCAGGGTACAAAGCTGTGTGTTCAAGTGCTTCCATGAAGCCAGTGTAGCAAACAGATCTGTGTTACTGGGACTAAAAGGTGAAATAGCTCTCACAATATTTGTCCAAGGGTATGATATAAAGTATAGTTTTAAAGCTAGGGTCATCAGCTGCACCACACATGTCAGATTACATGTAGAACTACAGACATACCTGAAATATGGTAGCAGTCAGATATTCAAACTTGACACCATACGCTTTCAGTTCCAAGCACACACATCACTATCTATGGCCTATTTGCAGTGTACCTTTGCAGAGGCTTACAATGGACTCGTACAGAGGTTAATACATCTGGCAACATGTTTAAACCTCACTTTTCTCTACCAGTGTCATTAGAGAGGCAGAGTTCGCAATGCCAGGCCTAAGCCAAAATGAAAGCCCAGATCCCGGCATGCCATTCTTCTGAGTGTCAGCATCTTTCTATAGACTTCGCTGAGTGTGTCAGTTCCTTTTTAAGGGCGAAATGACACATGTAAATAAGTCTATAGGTACTAGACTATCTCTGTTTCACACCATATGCTTTCTAAATGTGTATAGAAGAAACTGCATGGGTCACTTTCTGCTCATTATACAAGGCAGCCGGGTATGAAGCTGTGTATTCAAGTGTTTTCATGACGTCTGCCTAGTTTTTAAGGTAGGGTCATGAGCTGCAGCACACGTGTCAGACTACAAATACATGTAGAGACATACCTGAGATATGGTAGCTGTCAGACATTCAAATTTGACACAGTACATTTTCATTTTAAAGCATACACCTCACTATGTACGATCTACTCGCAGTGTACCTTTGCAGAGAATTATATGGACTCGGATAGAGGTTAATACATCTGGCAACATGTTTTAAACTTCACTTTTCTCTACCAGTTTCATTAGAGAGGCAGAGCTCGCAATGCCAGGCCTAAGCCAAAATGAAAGGCAAACTCCCGGCATGCCACTCTTCTCAGTGTCAGCATCTTTCTATAGACTTCAATGAGTGTGTCAGTTTCTTTTTAGGGGCGAAATGACACATGTAAATAAGCCTATAGGTACTAGACTCTCTGTTTCACACTGTATGCTCTCTAAATGTGTGTAGAAGAAGCTGCATGGGTTGCTTTCAGCTCATTATTCAAGGCAGCCGGGTATAAAGCTGTGAGTTCAAGTGCTTCCATGAGGTCTGCCTAGCAAACAGATCTGTGCTTCTGCGACTGAATGCTGAAGTAGCTCTGACAATATTTGTCCGGGGGGAATAATAGACTGTACAGTTTTTAAGATAGGGTCATCAGCTGCAGCACACGTGTCAGACTACACATACAAGTAGAGACATACCTGTGACATGATAGTAGTCAGACAATCAAATTTGACAGAGTGCACTTTCAGTTTAAAGCATACACCTCACTATGTACGATCTACTCTCAGTGTACCTTTGCAGAGAATTATATGGACTCGGATAGAGGTTAATACATCTGGCAACATGTTTTAAACCTCACTTTTCTCAACCAGTTTCATTAGAGAGGCAGAAGTCTCAATGCCAGCTCTAAGCCAAAATGAAAGGCTGACTCCCATCATGCCACTCTTCCGAGTGTCAGCATCTTTCTAGAGACTTCAATGAGTGTGTCAGTGCCTTTTTAGGGGCAAGATGACACATGTAAAGAAGCCTTTAGGTACTAGACTATCTCTGCTTCACATTGGATGCTCTCTAAATGTGTGTAAAAGAAGCTTCATTGGTCACTTTCTGCTCATTATACAGGGCAGCCGGGTATGAAGCTGTGTGTTCATGTGCTTCCATGAGGTCAACGTAGCAAACAGATCTGTGCTTCTGGGACTGAAAGGTGAAGTAGCTCTGACAAAACTTGTCCAGGGGAATGATAGACTATAGTTTTTATGTTAGGGTCATGAGCTGCAGCACACGTGTCAGACTACACGTACAAGTAGAGACATACCTGAGACATGGTGGCAGTCAGAAATTCAAACTTGACAGAGTACGCTTTCATGTTAAAAGTGTGTCAGTGCCTTTTTAGTGGCAGAATGACACATGTAACGAAGCCTATACACAATAGACTCTCTCTATTTCACACTGCATGCTCTCTAAATGTGTGTAGAAGAAGCTGCATTTGTCACTTTCTGCTCATTATACAGGGCAGCCGGCTATGAAGCTGTGTGTTTTTTTTTTTTAAACCCTTTATTTTTCATTTTTTGCAATCAAAACCGATATAGGCAGATAATGTCAAACATTGTGTTTGGGTGAGATCCACGACAAAGTGCAAAGATGTAGAAACAGTTAATGATGACTGTTAGCTTTACCAGTTATCTAACAACAATAAGCTTGTCATGTGAGCTTCAGAATATCAACATGCATCCTCTTTAGTTGAACATCCACTAATATACGAGTCATGCTGATCACTTAGGTTCACCTCAGGATTTAAGAACACGGGACATTACTCCCTCCAAGTCCTAAGATCCTCTTCTAACTTCTCATCCCTCCTGCTAGTCTTCATGTGGGCCTCCTCCACCAGAAACCACTCACGCACAACCCTCATCTATTCATCCAGGGTGGGGGAGTGCTCCCCCATCCACGTTATCGCCACTCTGCACTTTACTAAAACCAGGAGGAGTTGCAAGAGTTTGTACTCTAACTTGTGCTTATTGGGTTTCACAACATGTCCGAGTAAACAGGGCAGTGGGGTTAACTTCACTTGAAATCCTGTACCCCTTTTCACCGACTCCACCACCTGGGTCCAGAATCGGTACACCTCGGGAAGCCCCACGCCAGATGCAGAAAATCTGCCCACACTGCACTGCACAGAGGGCACGCATCAGAGTGGTCCAGGTTAATGCGGCACAGCCTCATCGGGGTCATATATGTGTGGTGTAAGTAGTTGAAATGTACCAAGTTGAAGCGCGTATTACAGGACACTGTATGTGGGAGTGTGCTTATTTCTTTCAACTTCGTCTCAGGCAGGGGATCCATCAAGTCCCCATCCCATGCCTACCGGGCCCTGTGTGGAGGCCCTGCTGCATCGGCCCTCATGGCACTATAAAGGAGAGAGATAAGCCGACAACCGGAGCTACTGGTAAGCATTATGTCCAGTGTTTGCATCGTTGGCGGGACATTTGGATATGTGAGCCATGTCACCCTAGCTCATCCAGGAGTACGGCATACTGGAGAAATTGGCCCTGATCCAGCCCAAAACAGTTGCAAGCCTGCTCGAAGGAGATGAGGATTTCATTTGGATACAAGTTCACTAATACCTAACAACCCCCCTCCCTCCATGCTTGGAATTACATTATGTCCATCATTTGCCGCACGGAGGTAAGTATCCATATAGGGAGCTCCCGGTGGAACGGTGCGTGTATTAGTATTTGTTCTACCAATAACTGCCATATTCTTGCAGTCTGTTGGACAACATAGGGCATGTCACCTGTGATACCCTCCCCCTCCATCAAAGCCGTTTGGAGCCTATCTGGCTGGACACGCCCTCTCAGAAGTCTTTTTTCCCAGTTGTCTCCCTCATCCATCCGCCAGGCTGCATGCTGTAAATAAGCTGCATAGTAGTATAAAGTTATCCTGGGGGCTTCGAGTCGCCCCCTCCTCATACCGCCGTGTTAATTTGTGTAAGGCAACTCTACTACGATGACCAGAATAGAGACACCAACAGTGTGTTCAGTTGCTTCAATACTCGCATTGGGATGCTATACAACGAGTTCTGGAGCATGTACAGGCAACCCAATAGTACCACAATCTTAGACACCGCCATCCTGCCAATAAGGGAGAGCGGCAGAGAGCTCCAGAAAGCCACCGATCACTTTAGTGCGTCTACCACCCTGGACACATTGAGGTGTAGCAATTGAGAGTCATCATGCGTCACCTATACACTTAGATATCTGAAAAGCCCCGTTTCCCATCACAATCCAAGACTCGGAAGCTGCTCTGGCAGCAATGCCAACAATTCAGCCAGACGGAAGAGCAGAGACATATGTTTGTTTAGACACAATCTGGAGTAAGTTCCGAAGTCTTCCAGGAGCTGCCGTAGCCTAGGTATTGCATCACAGGGGGAAGATATATAGAACAGGGCATCATCCGCGTATAGGGAGACCACTTGTGAGCGCCCCCAATATGTATGCCCCACCCTTTGAGATCCCTTTGAGCCCAAACTGCCAGAGGCTCAAAGGCCAGCACAAAGAGCAGTGGTGATAGCGGGCAGCCCTGACACATGCCCCACCCCATTGTCCACATCTCTGAGCAGCTCTGGCCCACCCTTACATGCACTCGGTTCAGTATAGAGAAGTTTGACCCACTGGCAAAACCGCGGCAAATCCCAAGGACCTCAACACTTCCAGCAAATACCCCCAGTCAATGGTATCAAACGCTTTCTCGAAGCCCACGTCCACTAGTGCCAGTTCCTTATTCAATCTCTGTACCTCGTGCATGATATGTGTTAATCGCCTCATATTCATGCCTGTGTTGTGACCGGGTAGGAACCCACATTGATTCTCGTGTATCAAAAGGGGCATATGCGGAGACAACCGCTTTGCCAGTACTTTGCACAATATTTTAACATCGGAATTGATCATGGTTAGTGGGTGATATGCCGCTGGGTCCTTGTCGTCACCCTCTTGTTTCAAAAGCATACAACTCTCACCCTCCTGCATGGTTGGGGGCAAAAGTTCCCACTCAAATGCCTCCTCATACACCTGCAATAGGGGTTGAACCAGCTTCTCCGAGTAGGTTTGATAGAATTTCAGCGGAAACCCATCTACCCCCAGTGCCTTGGACCTGGGGAGCCCCCACAGCGCCTCAAGAATCTCGTCTTGCATCAATCGTGCATCTAGTTCCTTCATCCCCTCTGGGGGGAGGCGCATCTGCACCAATCCCCGCAGGAACGGGACATAACTGTCTGCACGGATGGCAGGGTCCGACGTGTACACTTTCTGTAAGGGCTGTTTAAACACTTCCAGTATGCCTACCCTAGTGTGAACCATATCCCCAGTGGGGTTGCACAAACAGGTCAGTAGAGGGGGTGCCTGCTCCTTCCGTAATATCCAGGCCAGTAGTCCAGATTTATCCCCTTTGGCCTGAAGCCGCTGGCAATAACAGCAGAGTGTGTATTTGTCCAGCCTGTCCCAGATGTCGTTTATCTGTTCTCGAAGCTCACGCTTGCAACCGTTGGTGGTGGGTTGTGCTAATACTCCTGTCTGGACTTCTGCTAATTCATCTTCCCCTGTCTCTTAATTCCTGTTGCAACTGACGTCTGACCCCGCATGTTAATCCCAAGGCCATACCCAGCAACACTGCTTTGATTGCCTCCCACGCTGTTGCTCTACTGGCGGTCCCCCTCCAATTGTGAGTCATATAGTCCATTATTGCCAGGGAAAGTGTCTCCCTCCCCTTCTGATCTTCCAGTATATTAGGTGGCATCCTTCGACCCCGGGGTCCCTGACGAGGGGGGTTCCATCAAGCCACACAGCTTACCAGAGCATGGTTCAACAGGAATCTGGCCAAGTGGGTCACCTCCATCTCCGGGAAGGCGGGCAACCCGGACACTAGCACCCTGTCCAATCTATTATGTGTATTGTGTGTAGGCTAGTAGCACGTGAAGATCCTCTGGGTCGGGTCCTTTCCCGCCAAGCATCTCGCAAGCCCAATTCACCCATTACTGCTCGCTGTTTCTTAGTCATTTGTGGTTTCGTACCACCTCTGGGCAGGTGTCTGTCTAGGTCAGGATCTAGGACGCAGTTAAAGTCTACCAGCCACAGAAGTGGTACATCAAAGTCTGCGGCTATCAGGTCTTTTATTGTCTGATAAAATGCAGGCTCATCCGTGTTTGGTGCATACGTATTCAGTATAGCAATATCACGACCATCAAGTGTGCCGCGCAGTAGCACATACCAGCCACCCACATCGGCCTCCATAAATGAAGGGCAAACAGTATCCCTGGGGCCACCCACACCTGGGTATCTCTAGTGTATGTGAAGTAGGAGGAGTGAAACGTCTGACCCCGCCACTTTTTCACCACTCTGGTGGCCCCCATATCATCTAGATGCGTCTCTTGTAAGCAGGCAATCGAAACACAGTGCCGTTTTAAGGAGAGCACCCTATGATGCTTCGTGCATTTGCCCAGATCCCTGACATTCCAACTGAGAAACCTAACCTCAGTTGTCATACAGGCTCTTCATGTAATTCACGCTTTATGTAGATCCCCAGCTGCTATTAACAATCTCAACTCAATACGCTCTTTTAGTACACACAACGAAGAGCAAACTAATTAACATACCACCCCACCCCAACCCACAGACAATGTACATGCAACTACGCTGTTGTTATTGCCCACTCCATGCTTCTGCCAGGACGTACACAGCTTCCCTATTCGCCCAACAGGGGCTGATAACCGTTAGTGCAATGAGCTTCTCTGCTCTGCCCACCCAGTATCTGACCAGCGAATACTTTTATGCATACTATTAACCCTCAACAGTGCCAAGCTCTTGAGAGCAATCGTACACAACATATGCTCTCAAATACTCTCAACATCTCACTCACATCCAAGTTGAGAGCCACTATATCCGCTCCATCCCCCAAGTCAGCCAAACATCAAGCAGAGAGCATAAGACAGTGTATATACCCAAAGAGCAAACCATTCAGATGATCCACATTTTAGTCCCCCTCGGGCCCGGTGTTCACGTCCATCAAAGTCTCAGGGACAATATCTGCAGTGGGGCCCAATGCCTGCGACTGGTCATCTGGCTCCAGCATTATGGATGCAGTCAGTGAACCAGGTCCCTCATCACTGAATGCACCCAGCTGTATATTGTCATCCACTCCCACGGTGACCTCTGCTTCTCCTGCAAGTCTATGTCCCTTGTCACCACCAGATTGACCTTACGCTGTGTCTCTTTGTTTGAACGGGTGCCCCATCTCGTCTTTGGCCATGCTGTACCAGCGAGGGGAGAGCATCTCCCCGGATCTCCAACCACTCCCACATCTCACCCGGGGTCTCAAAGAATTAAGCCCTGCCTTGTGACATAACCTTCAGCTTAGCAGGATATAGGGGCATATATTGCTGCTGTAGAACTCGTAGCTTCCTCTTGACCTCCAGAAATTTCTTCTGCAGTTCTTGCACTTGTCTGGTGTAGTCCGAGTAAATAGTAATTTTATTGTTCTCACAGCAGAGATCCTTTTGTTACCTGGCCGCCCGTAGAATACAGTCCTTGTCGTGGAAATTCATCACTTTTGAAATTATGGCCTGTGGCTGTGCGCTGAGGGTGGGGGCGGCACCAGGGCCCTGTGTGCTCTCTCCACAACAAACACCTCTGAGAGTCTCCAAGGGCTAAACTGGGTGTGAATCCACTGCTCCAGAAATTGCTCTGCCAATCCCTTCTCTGCTCGCTCCAGAAAACCTAGCACTTGGATGTTGATGCATCTAGAGCGGTCCTCCGCATTCTCTGCATGACGTTTCAGGGCCTTCGTGGTCATTGACATCAGGGTCACCTGTTGTTTGAGTGTTGACACTTCAGTCCATGATGTAGGCCTCAGCCGTGGTCACCTTGTCCGCAACATTCCGTAGATCCGCTCTCAGCAGATATACATCTATGGATACAGTCTCTATCCGATTCTCCAGGGCCTTCTGAGAACCCTAGATGGTGGCCAGTAACTCTGCACAGGAGGGCTCTCCCTGCTCTTCGCCTACCCCCTACTCGGCACCACTGGTCTGCCTTGTTATGCGCTGTGGTGATGGGCGGTGTGGTATTTTATGTTATTGTATTAGCGCCCGATTTCTTTGCTGCCTTTTCCTTGCCCATTGTGACGGTCGGTGCTTCTACTCACTGCGAGGTCCTGTGGTCGCCCTCCTCAGACCAGCATCAAGGGAGCCAATACCCTTACTCTGATTCAGTCGCAGGCAGGGAGACTCAGCAGCACCACCCCTAAGCAATGTCTTTTCCCGCAGCAGGCGTCCTCCCCCTGTCCGTATTGCATACACCAGGAGAGTGTCCTTTGGGGCCTCAAACTTGCACACCACCTTAATGAGGCACTGATCCTATCATGCTTGTCCCCTCTTGATAGTCCTCCTTAGCGACTGTTACTTTTCTCAGGGGGAGGGTGGTTCAGCTCATTGGTTGCCAGATAATTTGAGAGGTAGGCGCTAGGGACCCCCTGGGTAATCACCCCCTCGCACGCAGCACTGTATCTGGAATGGATCCACTCCCACTACAGTAATTAGAACTCCAGGGCTCCTGTACAATCTGCACAGGCCCCACGGTGCTGCACCACTGCGTCGATTTTCCAGTCATTAGGAGGGTGCAGTGGGAGACCCCCACCAGGAAATACAGGCCCCATGATCACAAGCACCACCGGCTCATCGCAACGGCACCTGGAGAGGAATCAGCGTCTCCAATGCAGCACACACACAGTCCCCAGAACCCTGCCCGATTCCTTTAACTGCAAAGCAATGTCCACAATCTTCACCTTGGTGGCAGGAGCCTCCCTGCCCAAGGCAGAGAGTCCCAGCCTGCTGGTGGTGCACAGCAACGCCAGGCCCTCCCCCCGGCCATAGCCAGGCCTGGGTAACCCCACACCACGACACCAACTACCTCGGATTCAGTGGAGGAGACACAGGAACAGCAACCGACACATTCCCGCCAGGGAGGAGACACAGGAACAGCAACGAGAGCTAAGGGCTCCACTCCCACCACCGCTAAGCCAGCCCCGGCTCTCTCCAGCTTTGTCACCGTGGAGGCCATGCCCCAGGCCGAACACCAGGGCCGCATGGCAGATTCCACCTCTCGCTGTCGCTGCCTCAGGTGTCCACTAGCTGACAAAGCACGAAGCGCTCCCTCCTCCTGTGCCGGAGAGGAGGCAAGGGACACCAGCCCAGCCATCTCAACGGACGGTATGGGCTCAACATGATGCGATCACCCCGCCTGCAGCGATGCGTCCTCCGGGCACAGATGCCGACGGCCTTCTGACTCGCCTTTTGATGCTGGACTCTCCCTGGGGCCAGTCCCACAGGTCAGGGGGCAATGCCCAACATTTCTGGGTCGAGATTACTCTGGTCCCAGGATCGATGGTTCAGGATTACGCAGGATTCCCGGGCAGGCCAACAGGGAGCTCAGAGGTTCACGTCCTGTCGGCCATGTTTCTTGGCCATGCCTCCTCATGAAGCTGTGTGTTTAACTGCTTCCATGAGGTTTGCCTAGTAAACAGAACTGTGCTTCTGGGACTGAATGCTGAAGTAGCTCTGACAATATGTGTGCAGGGGAATGATTGACTGTAAAGTTTATAAGTTATGGTCATCAGCTGCAGCATACCTGTCAGACTACACGTACATGTGGAGACATACCCAAGACATGGTAGCATTCAGACATTCAAAGTTGACACAGTACTCTTTCAGTTTAAAGTACACACCTCTCTATCTACGGTTTCATGCAGTGTACCTTTGCAGAGACTTATATGGACTCGGATAGAGGTTAATACATCTCGCAACATGTTTTAAACCTCACTTTTCTCTATCAGTTTTAATAGAGAGGCAGAGCTTGCAATGCCAGCACTAAGCCAAAATGAAAGGCTGACTCCTGCCATGCCACTCTTTTGAGTGTCAGCATCTTTCTGGAGACCTCAATGAGTGTGTCAGTGCCTTTTTAGGGGCAAGATGACACATGTAAGGAAGCCTATAGGTACTAGACTACCTCTGTTTCATAGCGCATGCTCTCTAAATGTGTGTAGAAGAAGCTGCATGGGTCACTTTCGCAGTATTTTAATGTATTGCAAAACACGTGCAATATTTACACCTGCTTATGCTTTCACAAGATGTGTCAAGACCAGCTTGGCATGCTAAAAAAAACAGCAAGAGGTCTTTTGCTCAGGGAACAGCACCTTTGAACACACTGGGTTTAAAAGGTATATCATGTTCGTACCACTCATCAAATGTCCCAAAAGGCATCGATGTTAAAAAATAGACCTTTTCATCAGCTTAAAAAATGCAATAAACGATTTTAGGTCTAGTGTTAGCCAAGACTTTTATTTTTTACTAAAATAATATGCATAATCTACTCATTTGTAGGGGTTTCCAGCCAGCCCTCATCAGTCACTGGTATATTGTATCATTTAAATTTTTCTTCTGCCTACTACAGCATCTAGCATAGGGCAATCTGCTCCTTCACAAAGAGCACGTCCACACAAAAAGTACTTCCCTCCAGTTCAAGGGACTGCTATGGCAATGCGTGCATTTTTTGGCCAAAGAAATATTTTGAGGTTCTAGTAATTGCCCCATCAATAAATATTACAAAAACCATGATAAAACACAAGCATTAACAAAGCTAAAAGGCTAAGCACCAATTCAAGAGCTAGTGGCTTTGTCAACAGATGCTTCATCACCACTCTAATAATAAATTATTGATGTGTTTGTACCACTGCTTCTGTTGCCGGTTGCAATTGACACCCTTGTCCGGTTAACAACACACTACACACAACAGAAGGAACAGGCTTCGTTGTGGGGCACATTAGCAGTTCATACGAGTGCCCCTTGCATAACGTGCACAGAATATACACTTTAAACATGGTTTAGTCACTCTGTGCATGTGTGGCTACATTCTGCAATTTTTTCAAGCATATATTTAAGGCACAGCATGCTGCACACATTAGCAGATCTTTCACAATAAATCACCAGTGTGGTTTACTGCGCACAAAAAGTCACTTTTGCACTCTTAGCGGGTAGGTGTTTTAGGTGTGCACCTACACAACTCCTACCAGATTCCTTATCTACAGGTTAAATTACTAACTCAAAGGCAGCTTTCGAGACAGCAGTGATAACATCCCCAAACAAACCTTAGGGCATATTTACAATAAAGTGGCGAAGCGTGTCGTTAAGCCAAAAAGGCTAACGGCAAACTTCATCACTTTAGAAACGTAGGGCTGCACCATTATTTACTAGAATATGGTGCAGCAGTGCGTTTCCCCCTCTGCTGGCGCTCACTTTAGCAGCTTAGTGCTAATGCAGGCACCCTTCCACTGTAGTGCAAGGGTGCCTGTGTTGAGGGGAAGATTGTTTATGTGCAGGGAGGTCACCCTTCCTGCACATAAACAATCTTTAAGTGCCGTTGTGTAACTTCTGTGTGTGCTGCTTAATGCAGCACACTTAGAAGTTGTAATACAGCATTTTTTTAAAATGATTGTGTATGTGCAGGAAGGGGGACCTTCCTGCACATAAACAATCATAGGCAATTTGCTGTTTCTATGTGTGCTGCACTAGGCAGAACACATGGAAACAGCAAAAATGGGGAGAAATAAAGCATTTCTCCTCGTTTTGCCTGTTTAAGAGCAGGTTTTCCCTGGCCTTAATTTTGGTGCTGCCTCCTATTTACGCTGCCCTTGTAAATAGTATGCAGCATCAAAATTAACCCTGGGCGAAGTTTGCATAGTCGCGCTACGTGGAATTCCGGAAAGCCGCAGAAAAACTCCACGAGCTACGCGAATTTCTGCAAGCTCGCGGAGTTGCTTGTTCCGCCCGTTCGCGATGCGTTTTTCCTGTTCGGGAACGCGTATTACGTGTTCGAGGATGCTTTTTGCGTGCTCGGGGGGAAATATCGCGCGAACTTCACCACGCGGTCGCCATCTTGTGTTTCACTTTTTGCTATGGTTCTGGGCCTGTTTTTCTATCCTCCCTATATCTTTTCAATCCTTTGCTTCTAGAAACTTTTTTTGGATCTTTTTTATTTATTATCTATCCCTCTCTATTCCTGAATGTATATTTTGCATTTTTTCCCACTTTTTCTGTGTTGTTTACTGCGTTTTTCACTCTTTTTCTATTACTTGCTTTTTTCATTTCTTTTACTTACTTTCTTAGTTCCTACCTTTTCTTTTCCGCCCCCTGCCTACCCAGAACCATGGCAAAGGGCCAGGGGAAAACTAGGAGGGCTCGGAGTGAGAGCCGCAACCGCTTTCTGCCTTCCTTGTGGAAGGCGGCGCCCACATGGGGTGCAGACACGGGCCTTATTTAGTGAGGCAGAGGTGGCCGCACTGGTTTGTTTTATCCAGCGCAACCTCCCCTTAACCCTGGCAGCAGGCGGCAGGCCTGGGTCCAGGTACGGGCTTCGGGAGCATCACCGGCAGTGGGCAAGGGTGCAGTGGGCAGTGTAAAGCCGAATCCGATTCGGAGCCCTACCGGCCCAGATCGGAATCGACCCCTCTGTCTGTAGCTTGCTTTCTTCTGGGTTTCACTGAGCTTTCTCTCTCCCCTTATGTGGATTGCCTAGTAGTGGTACTGTAAGACTCAGAGAACCCATTGGTCCTAGCCTAGGCTACTACTAGTACTAGTAAGGACTCCTTACTACTACTAGTAGCACTAAAGTGCTGTGCAGACTGCAGATTGCATGCCCAAGACAACTAAGGAATATCCGCAGGTTTGTGAATTGTGAGATGAGAAGGCATTAGTTTCTTTTACTGTCTCATCATGCTCAATCAGTAATGGTGGTCACTCACGTTGGACAGGAGCAGGACCCCACAAAGTGCTGTATTTTACTTTTTCTAATCCAGGCCTAGTACTTTTTTTGAGTAGCAGCAATTGATGGTGAACACTGAGCAACTGTTACTGTGCACCATGGCTGGAAGGAAGTATATGAGAGGAGTAGGAGGACGGCACCATTTTCCAACTAAGAGAGACCTCATGTCTGCCCAGTTAGCCACTCTTTCTTCTTTTCAAAAAATGAGATGCACCATAGCTCTAGTAACTGAGTCCAGTCCTATGGGTTGCCCTCTTCTTGGGAGGCTTTTCAAAAATTGCCACCAACAAAATGCCCAACCGGATATTATTGAGTTATTTTTGAAAGTACATACTGTCTACTGTACTGTTATCCGAATTGTAGATAGTGATGGGTGTGGTGGATATGTATTATTAATTATGTATTTTCAATCTTGCTAATGAAAAAAATAAATAGGGGAGGCGTATATGGCATCTAAAAAAATTTGATTTTTTTTCCAGGCGTACCAACCACCAGTGCCGGGGCCAGCGGTGAGGGCCACCATCTCACTCCGGAGGGAGCGGATGCGGCAGCCACAGGGGGTGAGCCAGCAGCAGTTGCGGGCAGTGGTAAGTCATATTCCTTACTTATTGCGAATGATGAATACACTTGCGGCAAGGGTGTACACTCAGTACTAGTAGTACACTGTACTTCTGCTGAGGCTAAGTTGTTGCTTGTGAGAACACTGAACAGTTGAAGAAGACACCCTGGCCTTTACTTAAACATTAGCATTAGCTGCATGGGGTTGATTAACTAATGGCATATTCTATCTTCAACTCAGCAAAGACAGTTTTATGATGAAGACAAACAGTCAGACGACATGTATGACTGGCAGAGAAGGATACGTGGGTGAAGGAAGGGGCCCCGGGATGCATAGGTGGCGGATGAAGATGAAAGGAATAGGATGCATGGGTAGTTGAAGGATGGGTGAAAAGGTGAAAGAGAAAGCAGAAAGGATAAAAAAGATAAGGAGAGGCGACTGTCAAGCTATCAAGAGTCAAGAGGCGCTCTGCTCCTAGATGGTCGACATGTTTCACGCCTATCTGTCTTAGGGATCAGGCGGCGTTTCTTCAGGACCGTGACTAAAACTATCTACAACTAATGGTGTATGCCACTAAATAATATAAAACTGTGGTTTGGTACCAATTTACCTACTACCACGAAGGTGCAGCATATTACCTGTGGGCAATGGGACAAACCTGCATGAAAGAACGTGAGAAAACAAAAGTTTATGGTGATGCCCAAATGGTGCTGACTGCATGTCAATTGATGGGGGTTAATAGCCCCATACAATTTATTCATTGTATTGGAATGCCGGCGGTCAAAAGTTTATATAAAAACAGAAAGCAACAACCAGTAAATAATAGGAGAAGAAGAGGAAGCAACAGAGGAACTCTCGTTGTTAATTGGTAAGTGACATCATAAGTATGTGATAAAACATGCCAATGTGAGCGGTGGTGAACTTGGCTCGAGGACTCACCTAAAATTGGTGAACATTTCGCCCCATCTGCTTCAGCACAAATAAAGACATCTATATTAGGATGTCTAATCAAAATTGGGAGGCAAGCATGTATATGGAAGGTTAGAGGCAGGTCTTGTACTGTCTGTTCGCAGAAAGACAGACCCAACTCTCTGGGACCTCGCCCGGTAAAGAGAGCGTAAGGGAAGTGTGTCAGGGTAGTTACGAAGCAACCCCTGAGCAAGCCCTCTTTACCCCATGTCGTAGCGGAGTAAGAAGGTACAGGGGCGTGGCGCGGGTACCTAATTCCCACATACCAGTCCCAAAACCCAACGGGTTCACGCAGCTGGTCTCTGTGTGAAAAAAGGCCCGCTCCTCCGCCCACCACAGATTGGGGTAATAAGAGAGATAGAGCGAGCGAGTAAGGCCCAGGGGTAGATTCAGTAATTACGCCACAGACCAAACCACCATCAAAGCTACCCGCTTACCTTAGTCTAGTCGTCACAGGGTGCTGGGTTTCCATTCTTTAAAAGCTAGACAAAACTCACCCGCTTCTATTAGAAGCCACGCAGCTCACCTACCCCTCGCGCTGAAGCCGGGATGGTGCAGAGCGGCCAAACAATCCCGCTTATATGCACCAAGCCGCTATCCGTACGAGGGTGGCGGGAAGCTGATCAGAAACAGCTGCCAGGCAGGTGTATCATGTGATCTATCAGCCGTATCATGTGATCTATCAGCGTGTGTTAATGCGAGTGATGAAAAGCATGTCGGCCATCTTGGAGCGGATAGTAGTCCATCCCCAATATTACAACACAAAGCAATGTCGGCATAGAAAGAGGCTGTGATAAATACCATTGGCCAAAATGGTGATCAAGGCACACATAGTACAATATAGTCGAATGACACATGTGTTGAAGGGCTCAATAGGGAATTTACAGATTATGTCATCAAGAGTCAATATGTAATTGTACCGCGAGTATAGTCCATAGATGTCGATCAGAATGTTTACGAATAAAGACTCCCTGAAGATGTAGTAAGCTCCATATTTATGGATATATAATATAATGATCAAGGAGTAATAAAAGGACCTTAACCTGAATACAGAAAGTTCGTCATCATCAGTAGACCTAGGACAGGGAACCCCATGGTATTTCATCATTTAATCCCTGATGGTCTAAGCCCAGGCGGTGCACCCATCGTTGCTCAATCCTAAATAGTGCCGATTTTGTGATGTGAGGGTGTGCCTCCAGGACCAACCATCGTAAACTTTCAGGGGATGGTTGCGTTCCTTAAAATGGGTATACAGTTTAGTGGTGGTTTTTGACACCGGATATTACTCTTATGTTCCGAGATCCTATTCTTAACCACCCTCATAGTCATGCCCACGTACTTTTTATCACAAGGGCATATCAGCAAATATATACATTGGGATGTGTTGCAATTAGTATGGGTGTGTATCCTCCAGGTAAAGGAATCTGTTAGTACAATCTCTTTTGTTGGTTTAGTTTGTGGACAGGCGGCACAGGAGCCACAGGGATAGTGGCCCTGCACTGGGGGAAGGTCCCATAAGGTTCTTTGTACATTTATGTGTGTCAGTTTTGGTCTTGTGTGTACGAGCATATCTTTCAGGTTACTCGTTCGTTTGAACGCAAATCTGGGTTTAGGGATCTCAAGGGACCCCGTATTAAGGATCCCCCAGTGCTTGTTGATGACTTTCTTAAGTCTGTTAGATCCTGGTGTAAAAGAAGTCACACAGGTCAAAATCTCACTCGGTTCCTTTTGTTTTACTTCTAACAGGGCCTCCCTGTTATTGTTCCTTGCTCTTTTTAATGATTTATCAACATGATGTGGGGGTAATGTCTCTTGATAAGATTCTCTGCTAATGACTCAGCCTCTATTCTGTAGTCGGTGATGGTACTACAATTTCTCCTAATACGGAGAAATTGCCCAAAGGGCAAATTATCCCTCAATGCTCGTGGGTGGTGGCTATGGTATGACAACAGACTATTCCTGTCAGTAGGTTTCTTATACAAGGAGGTCTGCAAGTGTCCATCATGAATGCTGATTTTAAGATCGAGGAATGATATACTGGTGGCTGAAATGGTCTTAGTAAACTTAAGATATTCATTCTTCGTATTGATCCAGTTGCAAAACTCCTTGCATGTATTCAAGTCACCCTTCCAGAAAACAAGAATATCATCGATATATCTTTTCCACAGTCTCAAGTTATTCAGGTAGGGGTTACTCTGATGGTAAATAACCTCCTCTTCGAAGGCCGCCATGTAGAGGCAGGCTACACTTGGAGCAAAGGTACTCCCCATAGAAGTACCTTGGGACTGATGGAAAAGTTGGTTCTTGAATTCGAAGAAGTTCTCCGTCAATGCTAAAGTAGCACATTGCATAATAAGGGTGATAGGCGTAGATGACGACCAATCTACCTGTTTCAGTGCTGTTTCTATAACAGTGAGTGTAGCTCTTTGTGGTATGTTGGTATAGAGCTGCTCCACATCCAGCGTAACCAACAGGTCAATGTCTTGTGTGTCCCTTATTTCTCCCATTATACATAGTATGTCAGTCGTATCCCTCACATATGAGGGAGTCTGTTTCACCAGAGGTTGGAGAAAATGATCACAAAAGATCGATAATGGTTGGAGTATTGAGCCTATTCCTGAGACAATTGGTCTCCCAGGAACTGGTGTTGTCCCCTTATGGATTTTGGGGAGGGTGTAAAAGTATGGCGTACGTGATTCTTTGGTTATAAGGAAGTCAGCTTCTCTTTTACTCAACCACCCGTTGTTTTCTGCCTCGAATACCATTATTGAGATCTCAGTGGTAAGTCTAGTGGTAGGATTGACAGCAATGGGGGTATAGAATTTCCTATTGCTCAATTGGCGGAGGCACTCCTGATCATAATCCGTGGTGGATTGTATGACAATGGCCCCACCCTTATCTGCCTGTTTGATGGTGATGCTGATATCATCAGTCAGGGACTTGACCGCTAGTCTCTCATTTCTTGATAAGTTGTAGAAAGGAGGCCCCACAGTGGTGGTTTGGAGGTCTTTGAGAACCGCTTGTTCAAAAGTAAGAACTTCCACGGGAACCATACTGCTGTTAGGGGTAAAGGTAGATGGATTCCTTAACCCTGAATCTTGTAAAGCAGGGTTAGGTTTGTCTTGAAAAAATGCCTTGAGGCGGATTTTTCTAAAGAAGTTCTGCACCTCTCTCAGATCCCTGAATGTATCCGTTTTGGGAGTGGGGACAAAGCCAAGTCCCTTTTCCAGTACTTTGAATTCAGTCTCAGACAGTGAACGATGTGATAAATTGACCACTAAAGTCTCTTGTTCTGTGTTTTGCTCCGTGTATCCATTGAGCTCTGCTGGTTGTCTTGCCATTGAACAGTTTTCTGTTCGCCTCTTCTGTTGCGCCCTTTTCCTCTGCCCCAACCTCTGCCTAAAAAAGGTGGGTTGCTAGAGGGAAAGTACTGTTGTGGGCCATGAGGATATATCGGGAAAGGCCAGAATGGTTGAGGTGGTCCCTGGAAATTCGGTGGGTTGTAATTAGGAAAGTGAGGGCGGTTTCCTCTTCTCTGTCTATTACCACCCCAACTACCTGTGCTCGAGTCACTACTTGATGACCCCCTTCTGGTAGTATCCGTACTCTCATCTGAGGAATAGCTATCCTTTGTGGAGGTATAGTCTGTTCTCAAGTAGGGATATACCTTTTCCTTCTCAAATTTTTGTATATCCTTTTGTAATTTGCTAACCTTTTGTTTCATGAGATATTCTTTTTGTTCTGCTATCTCATTGTTTAGTTCATTAAGTTTAGATTTGAACTGAGTTATCTGAACCGTGGTCTTCAGAGCTCCCTCTGCGATTTGTATCCTAACGAGGAGGGCGTCAGCTATTCTCTTAGCTGTGTTTATAATCAAGATGAGCCAGTCCCTGGTGCATTTCCATGCTATCAGGGACCACTCTTTTTGAACAATTGATCTTCCAGAAAGAGTCTAGGGAAGTTTTTTACCATGAGGCCGTTGGGGGCGATGTTGGCACGTAAATACTCTGTCATCATTACCCCATGTAGAGTTATTTTCAACCACTCCCGTTTCATTGACGTAAGTGATGTCCAATCTTCCGATAGGGAACCAGTGGCTGAACTGTTCTCTATACCTAAAATGGAAGGGGTTGATCTAAGAATCTCTGCTGCCACATCCTCCCCAAAGCTGAGTCCCTGGTTTTCCTCCATATTGATGGAGTAAACGGGTGGCTCACTATATAGACGGTTTGTTGCTACTGTGGTTGGTGTAATGGGCCAGAGACCACTATTAGTGTCTCTGGTATCCTAAATAGTAAGTCCCACGGAGAGGCCCGTGCGTATGATTGTTCAAGAAATTAGGGAACTAAGGGCTGTTTAGATAGGTCCAGCGTACAAGCCCTATCAATATTTTAAACAAAAAGAAGTACGCTGTTCCTCAACATGTGTAAGTCAGACCTACAAAATGTAGGTCAGTGTGCAAAGTACTGTCCCAGGCACCCAAGAAAAAGGGGGGGAAAGAACCCCTTTCGGAACTAGGGCCCTCACACACCCAGCAAGCTAGGTGTCATGCTTCATCATATGGGCCTGCTCCTCGTCGGGTCGGCGCTGCAATACCCGACGGGCACCCATGAATGGGGCTCTTTGCCGGAGATCTTTTATTCCTGCCGTATGGGTGCCGTGGGTGTGAGGGGCCTAGTGTATGTGTAGATGTGTAGATTTTGTGAAATTAAAACAAGTAGGGAATCCTTTTAGAACAATTTTAATCTGGGGGGGATCCCTGCCTGGTTAAAAAAGATAAGGAGAGGCGACTGTCAAGCTATCAAGAGTCAAGAGGCGCTCTGCTCCTAGATGGTCGACATGTTTCACGCCTATCTGTCTTAGGGATCAGGCGGCGTTTCTTCAGGACCGTGACTAAAACTATCTACAACTAATGGTGTATGCCACTAAATAATATAAAACTGTGGTTTGGTACCAATTTACCTACTACCACGAAGGTGCAGCATATTACCTGTGGGCAATGGGACAAACCTGCATGAAAGAACGTGAGAAAACAAAAGTTTATGGTGATGCCCAAATGGTGCTGACTGCATGTCAATTGATGGGGGTTAATAGCCCCATACAATTTATTCATTGTATTGGAATGCCGGCGGTCAAAAGTTTATATAAAAACAGAAAGCAACAACCAGTAAATAATAGGAGAAGAAGAGGAAGCAACAGAGGAACTCTCGTTGTTAATTGGTAAGTGACATCATAAGTATGTGATAAAACATGCCAATGTGAGCGGTGGTGAACTTGGCTCGAGGACTCACCTAAAATTGGTGAACATTTCGCCCCATCTGCTTCAGCACAAATAAAGACATCTATATTAGGATGTCTAATCAAAATTGGGAGGCAAGCATGTATATGGAAGGTTAGAGGCAGGTCTTGTACTGTCTGTTCGCAGAAAGACAGACCCAACTCTCTGGGACCTCGCCCGGTAAAGAGAGCGTAAGGGAAGTGTGTCAGGGTAGTTACGAAGCAACCCCTGAGCAAGCCCTCTTTACCCCATGTCGTAGCGGAGTAAGAAGGTACAGGGGCGTGGCGCGGGTACCTAATTCCCACATACCAGTCCCAAAACCCAACGGGTTCACGCAGCTGGTCTCTGTGTGAAAAAAGGCCCGCTCCTCCGCCCACCACAGATTGGGGTAATAAGAGAGATAGAGCGAGCGAGTAAGGCCCAGGGGTAGATTCAGTAATTACGCCACAGACCAAACCACCATCAAAGCTACCCGCTTACCTTAGTCTAGTCGTCACAGGGTGCTGGGTTTCCATTCTTTAAAAGCTAGACAAAACTCACCCGCTTCTATTAGAAGCCACGCAGCTCACCTACCCCTCGCGCTGAAGCCGGGATGGTGCAGAGCGGCCAAACAATCCCGCTTATATGCACCAAGCCGCTATCCGTACGAGGGTGGCGGGAAGCTGATCAGAAACAGCTGCCAGGCAGGTGTATCATGTGATCTATCAGCCGTATCATGTGATCTATCAGCGTGTGTTAATGCGAGTGATGAAAAGCATGTCGGCCATCTTGGAGCGGATAGTAGTCCATCCCCAATATTACAACACAAAGCAATGTCGGCATAGAAAGAGGCTGTGATAAATACCATTGGCCAAAATGGTGATCAAGGCACACATAGTACAATATAGTCGAATGACACATGTGTTGAAGGGCTCAATAGGGAATTTACAGATTATGTCATCAAGAGTCAATATGTAATTGTACCGCGAGTATAGTCCATAGATGTCGATCAGAATGTTTACGAATAAAGACTCCCTGAAGATGTAGTAAGCTCCATATTTATGGATATATAATATAATGATCAAGGAGTAATAAAAGGACCTTAACCTGAATACAGAAAGTTCGTCATCATCAGTAGACCTAGGACAGGGAACCCCATGGTATTTCATCATTTAATCCCTGATGGTCTAAGCCCAGGCGGTGCACCCATCGTTGCTCAATCCTAAATAGTGCCGATTTTGTGATGTGAGGGTGTGCCTCCAGGACCAACCATCGTAAACTTTCAGGGGGATGGTTGCGTTCCTTAAAATGGGTATACAGTTTAGTGGTGGTTTTTTGACACCGGATATTACTCTTATGTTCCGAGATCCTATTCTTAACCACCCTCATAGTCATGCCCACGTACTTTTTATCACAAGGGCATATCAGCAAATATATACATTGGGATGTGTTGCAATTAGTATGGGTGTGTATCCTCCAGGTAAAGGAATCTGTTAGTACAATCTCTTTTGTTGGTTTAGTTTGTGGACAGGCGGCACAGGAGCCACAGGGATAGTGGCCCTGCACTGGGGAAAGGTCCCATAAGGTTCTTTGTACATTTATGTGTGTCAGTTTTGGTCTTGTGTGTACGAGCATATCTTTCAGGTTACTCGTTCGTTTGAACGCAAATCTGGGTTTAGGGATCTCAAGGGACCCCGTATTAAGGATCCCCCAGTGCTTGTTGATGACTTTCTTAAGTCTGTTAGATCCTGGTGTAAAAGAAGTCACACAGGTCAAAATCTCACTCGGTTCCTTTTGTTTTACTTCTAACAGGGCCTCCCTGTTATTGTTCCTTGCTCTTTTTAATGATTTATCAACATGATGTGGGGGGTAATGTCTCTTGATAAGATTCTCTGCTAATGACTCAGCCTCTATTCTGTAGTCGGTGATGGTACTACAATTTCTCCTAATACGGAGAAATTGCCCAAAGGGCAAATTATCCCTCAATGCTCGTGGGTGGTGGCTATGGTATGACAACAGACTATTCCTGTCAGTAGGTTTCTTATACAAGGAGGTCTGCAAGTGTCCATCATGAATGCTGATTTTAAGATCGAGGAATGATATACTGGTGGCTGAAATGGTCTTAGTAAACTTAAGATATTCATTCTTCGTATTGATCCAGTTGCAAAACTCCTTGCATGTATTCAAGTCACCCTTCCAGAAAACAAGAATATCATCGATATATCTTTTCCACAGTCTCAAGTTATTCAGGTAGGGGTTACTCTGATGGTAAATAACCTCCTCTTCGAAGGCCGCCATGTAGAGGCAGGCTACACTTGGAGCAAAGGTACTCCCCATAGAAGTACCTTGGGACTGATGGAAAAGTTGGTTCTTGAATTCGAAGAAGTTCTCCGTCAATGCTAAAGTAGCACATTGCATAATAAGGGTGATAGGCGTAGATGACGACCAATCTACCTGTTTCAGTGCTGTTTCTATAACAGTGAGTGTAGCTCTTTGTGGTATGTTGGTATAGAGCTGCTCCACATCCAGCGTAACCAACAGGTCAATGTCTTGTGTGTCCCTTATTTCTCCCATTATACATAGTATGTCAGTCGTATCCCTCACATATGAGGGAGTCTGTTTCACCAGAGGTTGGAGAAAATGATCACAAAAGATCGATAATGGTTGGAGTATTGAGCCTATTCCTGAGACAATTGGTCTCCCAGGAACTGGTGTTGTCCCCTTATGGATTTTGGGGAGGGTGTAAAAGTATGGCGTACGTGATTCTTTGGTTATAAGGAAGTCAGCTTCTCTTTTACTCAACCACCCGTTGTTTTCTGCCTCGAATACCATTATTGAGATCTCAGTGGTAAGTCTAGTGGTAGGATTGACAGCAATGGGGGTATAGAATTTCCTATTGCTCAATTGGCGGAGGCACTCCTGATCATAATCCGTGGTGGATTGTATGACAATGGCCCCACCCTTATCTGCCTGTTTGATGGTGATGCTGAAGCAGATGGGGCGAAATGTTCACCAATTTTAGGTGAGTCCTCGAGCCAAGTTCACCACCGCTCACATTGGCATGTTTTATCACATACTTATGATGTCACTTACCAATTAACAACGAGAGTTCCTCTGTTGCTTCCTCTTCTTCTCCTATTATTTACTGGTTGTTGCTTTCTGTTTTTATATAAACTTTTGACCGCCGGCATTCCAATACAATGAATAAATTGTATGGGGCTATTAACCCCCATCAATTGACATGCAGTCAGCACCATTTGGGCATCACCATAAACTTTTGTTTTCTCACGTTCTTTCATGCAGGTTTGTCCCATTGCCCACAGGTAATATGCTGCACCTTCGTGGTAGTAGGTAAATTGGTACCAAACCACAGTTTTATATTATTTAGTGGCATACACCATTAGTTGTAGATAGTTTTAGTCACGGTCCTGAAGAAACGCCGCCTGATCCCTAAGACAGATAGGCGTGAAACATGTCGACCATCTAGGAGCAGAGCGCCTCTTGACTCTTGATAGCTTGACAGTCGCCTCTCCTTATCTTTTTTAACCAGGCAGGGATCCCCCAGATTAAAATTGTTCTAAAAGGATTCCCTACTTGTTTTAATTTCACTAAATCTACACATCTACACATACACTAGGCCCCTCACACCCACGGCACCCATACGGCAGGAATAAAAGATCTCCGGCAAAGAGCCCCATTCATGGGTGCCCGTCGGGTATTGCAGCGCCGACCCGACGAGGAGCAGGCCCATATGATGAAGCATGACACCTAGCTTGCTGGGTGTGTGAGGGCCCTAGTTCCGAAAGGGGTTCTTTCCCCCCCTTTTTTCTTGGGTGCCTGGGACAGTACTTGCACACTGACCTACATTTTGTAGGTCTGACTTACACATGTTGAGGAACAGCGTACTTCTTTTTGTTTAAAATATTGATAGGGCTTGTACGCTGGACCTATCTAAACAGCCCTTAGTTCCCTAATTTCTTGAACAAAGCAGAAAGGATGCCTGTCTGGGTGGGTGAAACTGTATGGGTGAAAGGAATCCTCCAGGGGGGTTTGAGGGGTCAAACTCTAAGGCAAGCAAGGACGCATGGCATGGGTGGTGGTTGGTTATATCTAAAATGTATGTTGTTGTCGGTGAAAGCCGGATTATGATAGCCATGTTTGGATGGATGGATGCCTGGATGGTATCATAGTAGGTGAAAACGGAGTCAGACTGGATGAAGAGAATGTAAAAGAAAATTAAACCGTGCCAGAGTACCAAAGCCAAGGGTGAAGAATATTACGAATAAAATAATAATAATGCTAGAAGAGCAATGCACTGAATGTAAATGAAAAAACAAG
Source organism: Calotriton arnoldi (assembly GCA_963921515.1). NCBI lineage: Eukaryota > Metazoa > Chordata > Amphibia > Caudata > Salamandridae > Calotriton > Calotriton arnoldi. The sequence continues at coordinate 638,347 of CAWUFW010001960.1, read as the reverse complement.
CCCTGGGAAGAACAAGGACTGTTTTTTTGCACGGTTTTTGATTCAAAGGTTTGAGGTTGTACTTGTATTTCAGAATGGAATAGTCCCTTGACTCACAGTAGTTTGCAAGCACAACATATATTTTGTGCATGACTAAATATTTACCCTACCCATAATCGCCTCCCTCCGACTGCGAGGCCCAGTTCCGCTCCAGTCCCCTTCCTGTGTCAGCCATGGGTGGCCTATCGGCAGCATGGTAATTGGTGACTAGTACTTACAAATCACTAAGTGTGTCATCATCATCACGTGACGTGAGTGACATGATGTCATGCCGTCGTTTCTCATCATCTATAAGCATGTGATTATTAACCATCATCATGTGCCTTATTGCAGTAGTGCAGTCAGGGTGAAAGTGAAATTGTCTGAGCATTTGCCATTTATTTAACAGAGTATGGCCGTAATAGAAATATATAATTGTGTAGTACAGCTGCCCCACATGCAGGCAGTAGTAAAGTACATGAGTCTGCGAGACTGCGACACGAGTATGTCTGTCTAGGGCACAACCTGACTGAGCTGGCATGCCTACAAAATTAATTGTGCTAAACAAGAGAGAGAAAAAGAATATTTCTACTCTACTCCATACTTAGTGCCTGAAAGTATAATCATCACATTCAAATCTTAGGGGCAGAGGAAGGGAAGTGAGGAGGAGAGGAGGATACTGCTACTACTGTGCCACTATAATTTCTATGTGTGGACTGTAATTTAGTTTTGTGTTACTGTCTTGCTAAGAGTATTGGTTACAACAATTCTCTTTTTTTTCCTTTCTTGATATAGCTACTCCTTCCAAAACCACTAGGCAGGAGTTGGCGGACAGGGCCCGGCAAAGGAAGCTGGAGGCCATCCGGGATGAATATCGCCGGCTGGTTGTCCTGGCGGAGGAGGAGGAGGAGGAGGCGGCATCTGCAGCTTCTTCCTCCAATGCCCCGGGGCCCCGCCAGCCCCCTGTGCCTCCAGTGGTACGGTGCCGTGTTCTGGCAGCCGCCTCCGCCCATCACCATTGCCAACATCTACTGCTGCCCACCCCTGTTGTTCCTGCAGGAACTTTCGGCGCCGCGTGCGCCTCAGGCTGGCGCGCCTGGAGGCCCAGATGGAGGAGGTCCTAAAGAAAACTAGCCGGCACCCCTGACGCTAGACGTCAGACTCATCACATCACCGACCTCAGTCTTCTTTGACTCTTGCCCCTTTTTTAATCTTTCTTTTGGTGGGTGTGATGTTGGGACTAGTTGGGGAACCTTGGGGTTTACTTTTTCTTGAACTAACTTGGAGATAGACATTTATTTAATTTACTGGACATTGGTTGGGGTTAGGGAGAGGGGTGGGTCAGGTGTTGTGGGTTCTCTTCTAGTTTATTTTTGTTAGGGTAATAAATAATTTATAGTTTTCCAATACATATGATATGATGCAAATATTTTCTAGGGGGGGTTACTCTTTTACGTCACCTTGTTTATTTTTGTTTCCTCCTTTTGCTGCAGGGCTGCAGCCAGTTTTTGAAATCTACCAATAGTGTATCACACAGACAGATAGATGCAGTACCCTCACTTGTCTTACTACTGTCTCTCCTCCTAGTCTATGCATTCTGCAACTAAAACCCCTTTGTAGTATGTACTCGGAAGGATGTGGGTGTGTGAATTAATTAATTTCCATAGGTTATACATTATTGACTCCCTCACACTTCTTCTCTTACCTGTGATTAATGTTTAGCCGAAGCAATGGCTGCATGGTGATGGTTTGGTTTCCTAAGGTGCCATGGTGGGTGGTGGTAGCAGTAGTAGACAGTTGTATTTGCAAAAAAAGAAAATGAGACAAGTCAGTCACCTGAGTGAGACTAGGGAACGAGTAGTAGAAGTACAGTAAGTAGTAAGTACACAAGAAGAAGACTGCCAAACAAGAAGAAAGTGATGATGAATGATATTGATATTATTAATGCTAAAGTAAAATAAAACATAATGGTGGCAGGGATAGCCTAGTACAAGTTACAACAAACTGAAGTAGTGGGCTCGACCTATGAAGTGGACAAGCGTAACCTTTAGTGCTGGAAGGATTAAATCCATGACGGCAATTAATAATTAACAATGGGTTAATAATATAATTATGTTCCTCTGGAAAAAAAAGAGAATAGTGAATACTACTGAGCATGGGTGGGCACTGGGCAATCTAATTTGTTGCCAGTGTGGCCGACGATATATATATATATACTTAGAGCAGAATTAGAAGATCCTCGACCTGCCTTCAATTAGTGTTGCTTACTTGCTTTAACCACATCTGCCCCAGAAAGTGTGTGATCAATTATTGGTGTAAATTTAATTTAGTCACACCTCAATAAATCACACAGCCCGGGAGAAGAGGGTTAGGGTTTGATGAATGGTTGGGAAGGGGTATTTGAGGGAAAGGTTTGACAAAGACAAACACTACACATGGACAACACACAATCTTGGCAGACGACCATCATATTCATAAATCTGTTAAGGGAGAAAAAGAAATGCATGCATGATGTGGTTAATGATAAGTAGTACTACTACTAAGTAGACTAGCAGACAGTACAGGGCAGCAGTATATTATTAATTATTATTATGCAATTGCATTGCCTGTCTGCCCTCAGAGAGACCCAAAATACATACATTTTATTTATGTTATGCTGTACCAGGCTTCCTTTTAAAGCTAGCAAAGAAAATTGAAAAATAGCTGCAGGGATATAAGCAAAGACTAAGAGCAAACCAAATAAACAACAACACACAGTCGTAATGATTGAAGAGAAAAAATGAATCAAATTTATTAAAAGATGATGAATGATACTAAGTTACTGTATTATCCTGGTCAAATTGGGAAGTTTCACCTCTTGGTCCTCTCTTCCATGGATGCTCCGTCCGTCAATCTTGGGTACCCCACTGCCTGCCTGGCGGATGCGGATTGGTAAGGTAAGTGTGAGTTGTTTTTCCCAGTATAGCACAGGGTAAAGGCCGGCCTGTAAGTGTAGATGAAAAAACCAAAGGGATATTGAAAAATCAAGGAGAAAAAAAATGCATAAATTACGGAGGAGTGCAACAAGAACAGTTTCAGAGGCGGCATGGCTAAATCATATCTACTCTGTATCCAGCATTAACCACGCTACAACAGCAACAGGGCAGAGCATGCCCACGGCACCCACCAAAACTCCAGTTAGCTTAGATTTTGACTGAGCCAGACAGAGCACACATATACAGCAACATAGCATTTTCCAAATTAAGTAACTAAATCAATGCACCGCTGTCAGTCATACCACTCCACTCCACTACACTGACTCGACTCCATCACTACACAGACATGTAGGTCTGCTGTGGTTGTTGTTGATTGACTTGTTTACCTTTATGCCACTTCATGAAACGCCCAAGTTATTCCATCAATCATCTCCGATCCTACTGACTGACTGCGCAGAGTATAGAGTATGTGGTCATCATCATCATGGTGTCCAACTCAGTCTGTAGTGTTGTACCGAGTGAGTCCAGATTCCATATTCAAAAATGCAATGGATCGCCGTGCAGTAGAAGTACAATTTGTTATTAAACAACAAGAAGGGAAACATTGACTTGAGTCACTTTGTTTTAGTGTGTAGATTAAATACTAGTACACTTCATGCACAACAACAACAACAACACAAACACCAATCACTCAGAGTCAGCGTCCAATGCATGCCATCAGACTCATTACCTGTTCTCATCTTAAGGGGCAGTCCCTCTCGGCTCGGAAAGGAGGATAGCTGTAGTCATGTTCTTTTGGAGGGACTCGACGAGGCAGGCACACATTTCTTGTACTATTTTCCATCCAATGTCTGGCTTGAGGTAAATGGATTTAGGGCGAGTCAGGATGGATGGAGCAGGACTCGGAGGAGTGGACTTCTTTAATAAATGCAAACAGTGCAACTCCAATATGGCAATAAAAAGACAAGACGGTGGTGATGGATTTGTTGTGATTCGAATCAGAAAAACAGAGACACACTCAAAAAATAAAAGTAAAGAAAGTAACTAGTTGAAAGCCTAGTTGTCAGGGAAGTAGAGCTTGTCCTCAAACTCTGGTGGTTCCCCAGGAGTAGGTCATCTACCACACTGCTTTCGTCACCTAAGTCACTGTCCTCCTGTTCCTGCTGTGCTTCAGGTATGGTGTAATCCGGTGGTATAAAGTGCTGATTCATTTTGATCATGGTTAACCTCTCCACGTTTTGGGGCAAGAGACTGGTCCTTTTCACTGTTACATTGGCACCAGCAGCACTGAAAACACGCTCAGAAGAGACACTTGTGATAGGGCAAGCCAGATAGTTTATCGCCAGCCTGCTGAGCACTGGCCAATGGTGACTTTTCCCATACCAATACAGCAATGGGTTTTGATCAATGTAGACCTCTGTTGGGTCATTCAGATAGGCCTGGACCATCCGCTCAATACTCAGGGGTGCTCCGCTTTGCTCGGCCTCTTTTGCCTTTGCATTTGCATCAGCACTGGACCTAACAAGCCCTTGCTGTAGATACCATTCTTGTGCCGATTTTACTGGGGCTGGTGATGATCCTGTTCTTGCTGTTGTTGATGTTGGTGGTTTTGACTGCTGTGAGCCAACCGCACTGCCCTTAGGCTCTGAAGTTGAACTTGACGCAGGCTGCCCTGCAGTACTTGTTGTGGGCTGGAGTAGCGGGCCTCTAATTTCCAGCCGATCTTTTTCAAAGCCACTGGCTATCGCAGCTATCCAAGTTTTGTACTTGGCAACATCCACTTGTGAAAAAGGAATTAATGTGTTAGTGTTCAGTACTGATTTGTACCGTGGATCCAGAATTGTGGCAGAAATGTAATGGTTGGATGACACAATCTCAGTTTGCCCCCTTGTATTTTCAGCTAATCGAAGGGATAAGCTCTCCACCAACTCATATGCTTCTTTTTTTTCCTCCACACCTGCGTACACTGCAGACACCCCTTTCAACTGTTCCTATAGCATGTGCAACAATGGGATAGCTTGGCCCATAGTACAGTCCTCCTTGCTGACTTCACGTGTGAAAAGCTCAAAAGGAAGTAGCAACTCTGTCAGGCATTTAACTAGGCCCCATTGGTCCATCTCAACGGTCATGCCTTTCACACTAGCATCCCCTAGTCTTCGCATGACATAATCATTGATTGATCTGTACTGCTCAAACAGACGGTCAAGCATGCCATAAGTTGAGTTCCAACGTGTTGGCTCCTCCTGGATGAGTGCTTTAACTGGCACTCTATACTCACGTTGAATGATCCTCAGCTACTTCTGGGCTTTAAAAGATTGGCTGAAATGTGTGCAGATTCTTCTGCAGGTGGTCAGTAAGTTGCTGACTCGGTATTCTTTTTTCAGAAAGTCTTGAACAATGATGTTAATGCAGTGCGCCAAACACAGGACCCTGAAATAGCCACCATCGACCATGGCCTTAACTATATTACTGCCATTGTCCGTGGCAACAAAACCAATGTTAAGCCCTCTTGGGTGCAGCCATTCAAAGACCTTGCTGTTAAACTCTTCCAAAATGTTTGTAGCAGTATGAGATTTCTCCATGCCGAACATGGCTACAGTTGCATGTTTCCGAGGGGCATTAAAAATCTCAGCAGTGTTAACACCTGCTGATACCTTTTCTCTAACCCCCACAAAAGAGATCCAATGTGCAGTGATGCACATGTAATCAGTGGCTTGGCAACTGGTCCACATGTCTGTTGTCATGTGGATACTGTGAACAGCACTCTGCCACAAAGCTAGTCCAAGCAATTCCAGCACGTCGTGATGTAGTGCTGGAACAGCAACTCTGGCAAAATAGAACCGGCTGGGAACCTTCCATTTTGGGCAGATAGCTGCCACAAATTAAAAAAAACCCACCCCTTCCACAAAAGAAAAAGGGAGAAGGTCCAACGCTAACATTTTAGCCAGCTTCGCATTGTACAAATGTGCCATTGGGTGGTTGCTTTCGTACTGCCCCTCTGACCTAAACATGCTGAGAATGGTAGGCTGGATTTTTTTCCTTTCTGGTGCCACTGATGCAGGTGACTTCTTGACGCCAGATGTAGTTAGACTCAACGCCGCACTTTTTTTCGTTGCAGTACTCTGTTGCCTTGGTGTCTCACTCTCAGCCTGACTCTTACTCTTGAGCCACTGAGATGTTGCTGAGGCTGATGAGGATGTGGGCGGTATCACTGCACTGCTGGGGACAGGGCTACTTTGTGTTCCAGAGAAAATGTCTCCCTCTTGTTCACCTTCCACCGTGATTGTATCTTCTACTTCTTCATCACCACCAACAGCAATGGGTGCAGTTAAGGTGTTCCTCCCACTGGATCAAGTGGTGTGTTTTCAGATGGGTTGCTTGGTCTCCGGTACCATATTTTGTACCAAGCTTACCCCAACTAACACCTTGTTTACAAATGGAGCATATAGCAACGTTCTCCTCCTTACTGCTAACCGAAAAGAAGTCCCAAACTGGGGAGGTGAACTTTCTGGCTGCTGGAGGTGCCACTTGCAATGCCGGATGAAGTGGAGGGTGGGCGAGGAATTTGACTCTGTGCACTACCACTACCTACTTCTACTGAGGTGGTTGTGCTGGATGTAGGTCGCTGCCGGGCCTTTGCAAATGCAAATATGAAAGCTGGAGGTGGTGTTGGTGTTACCTGTGTTGGTGGAGTCCGTGCCACATCCCTCACAGCAATTTGGGATGGGGTAATGTCGGTCTCCACTGGGGCGGGACTGATGTCCATGATGACTGGCTCATCATCATCCTCTTCTACATCTACCTCCATAACTCTGAGGCTTTCTGGAACCTTCCTTTTCCCTAGACTTGTCTCGTGGCGTCTCTCACTCTCAGACTGAGGTGGTGGCTTCCAAGTGGCATCTAGATCATCAGAAGGGGGCTTGCAGAAGAACTCGATGGACTAACCCTCCTTTTCCTTGCTGGGGATCTGGAAGACAATGGCTCTTCTGAAAGAGTGGCTTGCTCTTCTTCCTCTGCAGGAAGCTCAATTTCCTGAACTGCCCCTACTTCGGGAGGAACAACTACTATTGTGGGCGGTGGTTGCGGCTCTTGTTGTCCACTTATCTGAGTTTCCTGCGTTCATTGGGTACTACTTTGCGATAACGATTAAGTAAATTTCAACATAGCTGCTCGTTGGCGTTGTCGTGATGAGACTGGCTGCCTCTGCGACAGACATGGGCTTGGGCCTAGGTTGTTGGGGTGGGTCCACTGATGCAGGGGTGCTGCTCCCAGCTTGGTCCCCAGACACCGCTGCTGCAGGCGCAATTTTTGGTTTCCCCCAAAGAATCTTGGTTGGCACACCAGAAGTGGTAAGTGGCACTTCCTTCTTCTTCTCACTGGCAACTTTCTTGGCACTGGAGGACCTGGTACCTTTCTTTGGGGCCATCTTCTTCAGATGTCAGCAGCACGCAGTGGCACAAGTTGAAGAGATATCTGTGGTCACACGTCATGTGACGTCGTGCGCAGCAGGACTTCTGTCTGGCAGTACAATGGGTGATGACGCCTCCTCCTCTTTCATGCACCCAAATGCAAAGAAGCAAGAAGAACATCAGTGAAACGTAGCACTTATTGTTGTGGTTCAATTTACTACTGTACAAATAAACAAATATAATATATAACTTAGTGTGTGGTCACACTTGTTAGTGTTATATTATTAATATTATTAAATTGTATTAACTCAGTTATTAAAAAAACACAACAACAGTGTAGCCATTTGTGAGTCTTTGACAACAAGGGATTTCATGGTGTACTGTGTACACTCAGGAAGGATAGGAAAGAAGAACTAAAACAAAATTACAAACGTAATGGAACCTGTTTCGCATTGTGAATGTGCATCACGTGGGATGCAGCATCATTCACGAAGCTGCAGCTGGCAATGGGGATGGAAGCGGTAAGCTAAGAGGAACAAAGGAAAGACATGCAGGCCTATGGCAAAAGCAGCACACTAACTACCACCACAAAATGGCCACCAGCCACATGGTCACTCACACAACAAGCAGGAGACTTGTAAAACAATTAACACAACCACACCACACACATCCAACAAAGGCATTAATTTAACACACACGAAAAAAGTGAAATAGCCCCAAAAAAACACATTTTACAATTCCATCCAATGCCATCTATGCCCTAAATGATGTTTAAATTCAACAGACACCACAGAAACAGTTGTTTCATGCACACATGAGTAGCTCTGGGCCTACTGGCTGAAAAAGGCCTATTGGCAGACCAGGCCCCATAGTGAATAAATTCAAATCAATAATATTGCAAATGTATTAGAAAATTCTGTGCACTGTCCTGCATTTTTTTGTTGGGTAAAAAGAAAAAAATTGCATGCAAAACAAAAACAAGGGCAAGGCATGGCCACCACAAAGAAAGCTTGCAGGCCTATGGCAAAAGCACACTGGCTGCCTGTACAAAATAGCCACCAGCCACATGGCCAGGCCACCACAACAACAAGAAAGGGAACACAGAAAATGCAGGCCTATGGCAAAGGCACACTGCCTGGCTTCACAAAATGGCCGCCAGCCACATGGGCAGGCCACCACAACAACAAGAAAGGGAAGATAGACAATGCAGGCCTATGGCAAAAGCACACTGGGTGGTTTCACAAAATGACTGCCAGCCACATGGCCAGTCCACCACCACAACAAGAAAGGGAAGACAGACAATGCAGGCCTATGGCAAAAGCACACTGGCTGGCTTCACAAAATGGCCGCCAGCCACATTGTTAGGCCACCACAACAACAAGAAAGGGAAGACAGACAATGCAAGCCTATGGCAAAAGCACACTGGCTGGCTTCACAAAATGGCCGCCAGCCACATGGCCAGAGGCCACCACAACAACAAGAAAGGGAAGACAGACAATGCAGGCCTATGGCAAAAGCACACTGGCTGGCTTCATAAAATGGCCAGCATCCACATGGCCAGGCCACAACAACAAGAAGCAGTAAGCCAAGAGGAACAAAGGAAAGAAATGCAGGCCTATTGCAAAAGCAGCACACTAACTACCACCACAAAATGGCCACCAGCCAAATGGTCACACACACAACAACAAGCAGGAGGACTGTAAAACAATGAACTCAAGCAGGCCTATATGGCCAGACAAAGGAGGCATGCTAAAAAACACAGTTTTAATGCATTATGCAACAATGCAAAAACGAAAATCCACAGGGTTAAAAAAGGTCTGCAAGTTACACAACAACCACACCACACACATCCAACAAAGGCATTTATTTAATACACACAAAAAAAGTGAAATACCCCCAAAAAAACACATTTTGCAATTCAATCCAATGCCATTCATGCCCTAAATGATGTTTAAATTCAACAGACACCACAGAAACAGTTGTTTCATGCATCCATGAGTAGCTCTGGGCCTACTGGCTGAAAGGCCTATAGTATTGGCAGACTACTGGGCTAGTGAATTGAATAAATATTGCAAATTAATTAATTTCAAAAAGTTGGAGAAAATGCAGTGAACTGTGCAACATGTTTCCTTTAAAAAAGATTAAAAATTACTTACAAAGAATCAACTAGGCTCCTACTGAACTACAGGCCACCGACCACAATAAATTTAAAAAAAAGAGGAAAAGTACAAAAAAATGTAGGTGCAATGCCCCAATCAAACAAACAACAGCAATTTTCCAACTTACTTGTGAAATCTCAGATTCAAAAGTCCTTAAATCCAATGATATATGATGCAGCAGCTACAAAGAGTGATCTTTCCAGCTCCAAATCCAAATGAAAAGTGAACAGGACATGGACAAAGCAATGGGAGGAGCCTGCTGGACAGGAACAGGAAGTTGGAGACTTTGGGGCACTTCCTTCCTCTTAAAAAAAAAAGTAAAAAAAAGAAAAAGAACTCCTTGCACAGAAAAGTAAAGCCAAATGTCAATCTGAGGAGTTTTTTTCATCGAAATCATCATTTCGAGATGGTTTTATGCTGCTCGAGAGATATTCTTCTCCAGCTTGCAAATTCTGCGTGTTCGTCATCATGATCTTCACGGAACTTCCGCCGGAAGTCCGATGGCGCGTCCGAACGACGTGTTCGCGATTGCCCAATCTTGCGGGACCGTGCTTCCGGCTACCAAATCTTGTGGCGCTCGCGAACGGATAGGAAATCTCGTCGGCGATTGCAGACATCTGGGTAAGTCGCTCCCACGTGCGCGAAAACGCATTTTGAACGCGCGAACAAATAAAAACCTCTGCTCCGTTGCGGAGCGTGGACTTTTCGGTAACTCCGCGTTCTACGTGGAACACGGAGTTGCCAAAAATCCGCAAACTCCGCGTGCGGAGCGGATTATTCCACCCAGGGTTAGTCGAAATCACTGGGTATTGCAGTGGAACACCTACCGCAACACCCATTGCCCTCCCCTTTCACGCTAAAGACAGCGTGAAAGGGTGCCTTATTTACAAGGCAGCATTAAGCCACGTTAAGTGGCTTAACGCTATCTTGCAAATAAGGCGAGGCCCTATCGCCATCACAATGTCACTGAAAATGACATTGTGGTGGCAATAGGGACTTGTAAAACCTTTCCCTTGTGTTTTTTGTGCAGACATAATTTAACAACAAACCACACAATTGTACTCAAATACACAATTACATAATACACTACATATATTCTATGCATTCCACATAATTCAACATCATACCACAAAATTCAGAAGCAACCACATAATTAAGCTCCACTACATAACACTCCACAACACAAAATACCATTCCACATATTACACTCCATGATACACAATCCCACTCCACATAATTGCAATACAATCAATACCACTTAATTGCTATCCACATAATTCCACAGAACACCATACAACATAATTCCACTACACAAAACCGCTCCATACCACACAAAGCCACACCACACAATGCCACACATAACCATTCCAAACCAACACACGTTATTCCACTACACACCACGTACATCCACTCCCCTCCATAACATATAGGTAAAACACATTTACAACATTAATAGCTCTAACTCTTGTTTTACTTTATTTTCTAAAGCACATGCTTTTGCCTTAGGGGTCTGTAGCAATTACAAATCATACGTTAAATCCTGTTTGGGGGTCACTTTGTAGGCCTTAACTGTTAATTTTTCTAAACTTAAAATATATTTTGTTTTTGGGAAAAAAATGTAAAAGGTTTAAATAAACAGGGCACAAAAAAACAACATTTAAAATGTATAGCTGCAATTGATGTGTGGGGGGTTAGTGCATTTTTAAACTTTACAAGCAATATCTATTTTTACACACACAATTGCACAGTTCCAGATCACACAAATAACCTCAACATGTTTATATTACACACCAAATAATTGAACAAGAAATCACATAACACAAATCAACAACACAATTACATAAAACACCACAGACATGCATTCCATGCCACATAATTCAACATCGGACCACAAAGTACAACAGAAAACCACATAATAAAACTCCAATACATAACACTCCACACACATAATCCCACTCCACATAATTCCTATACACTAAATACCACAAACTTTCTATCCACATAATTCAACTGCACAACATACCACATAATTCCATTGCACACCACATCCATCCACTCCACTCCACTGCAAAACACATAAAGGAAAAAACAATTACATTTACAACACCAATAGCTCTAACTCTCACAAATGCGAGACCTTTTAGATTGCATATGCTTGTTTAACTAGTAGTCACGTTTGCAGAGTGGTGGAGAAAGGGGTCTGGGTGTCTGACCAGCTCTCATGAATCCCACTTTGTAGGACTTACAGGAGGTACCCTGAGGGCTTCATGGCCCCACAAGTCCTTCAGAAGTAAAGTGGACTTCATCCCTCAACCAGTAGTGCACCACGATCCGTGTTTGCAGAGTGGTGGAGAAAGGGGGCATGGCCTCCGAAGACCTCTTAGCAATACCGCTGTATGGGACTTATTGGAGATAACAGGAGGGGTAGTTAGCCCCCAAAGACGTCCTTGAAACCCTCCTATTACCTCCAATAAGTCCCATACAGCAGGATTGCTGAGACCTGAGAGAAGGCCATGCCCCCTTTCTCCCCCACTCTGCAAAATGTGCCTACTGGTGCACTACTAGTAGGGTGATGAAGATCCCTTGGTTATTGAGGTTCCTTGGAGGCCAACTACCCCTCCTGTTACCTCCAGCAAGTCCCACACAGAGGATTGGCTGATAGGTTTTACTTTAATTAATAGGAGGGTCGCAGGGCCCCCCACAGCCCAAGGGACCGCCACCGCCTGAGGCTCAAATAATATAATGAAGGTGGTCCGTTGCGGACCCCCTGCCCCGGGGACCACCACCTCCCCGGGGCTAAAGTAAAGGTTGGATTGGGGCCGCCCGGAGGCAAATATGGCCCTGCGGACCGCCACTCCCCAGGGCCATCTCCTGCTATGTCCAGGGGTGCCCACTCCCGGGACATAGCTGTTTGCTATGGCTTGGCGGGAGATTTACCATTCCCACAAAGCCTAGAAAACTGTGCTCGCTTTGACAGAGAAGGAGCTGCATGTTAGCAGCTCCATCTTTGTCAAAGCAATGCTGGCTCCTGCAGGAGAAAGTTAGGGACTCCCTCTGGTCCCCATCAGTGACAAGTGGGTGCCCTGGGTGGGACCAGGGAACACACATTAGCAACTAGGCCTCGAGGAATTGGGTCCCCAGGGCTGAAATCATCCTGGGATGGGGTGCCACAAGCTCCCCTTCCATTCTTTAAAAAAATATAAAAATAAAAAGGCTGGGCCGCAGGGGATGGGGTCCCTGGGGCAAAAATCAGCATGGGTGCTATGAGGATGCCCTCCCCTATTTGAAATCAGCCTGGAACTGGGGGATGGGGTCCCTGGGGCACAAAGTGGGCCAGGGAAGGGAGGCCCTCCTCCCCTAGTAAATGAAAAATAAAAAAAAACTGAAATTTGCCAGAGGCCCTGTCCCCTTTCTTCACCACTCTGCAAACGCACCTCCTGGTGCACTGTTGGTTGGGGTATAAAGTTCCCTTGTCTGCTGAAGGTCCTAGGGCCAACAAGACCTCCTAATACCTCCAGTAAGACCCACACAGTTGGAGTGCAGAGAGGTGGTAGGAGGCCACGCCCCCTTTCTCCACCACTCTGCAAATGCACCTCTTGGTGCACTGCTAGTGGGGGGATGAGGGCCTCAGGACTAAAGTGGAATTTATCCCCCAAGCAGCAGTGCACCAAGCAAAAGCAAACAGGTAGCTCCAGCGGGTGCTCCAGAGGTTGGCACCTCAGGAGATAGCAGGAACTGGCATGGGGGTGGTGGTCCCCAGGGCCATAAATGGCTCCATGAGGGGGTCCTTGTGGCCCCCCTCCATCATAAAACTTTGCCCTGAGGAAAAGTCAGTCGCCAGGGCTCTATGATGGACCCCCTATATTAATTAATTTCACCCTGGGGAGGTGGCGGTCCCCGAGGCTGCAGGAGGACCACACGGCCCCCGCATTAATTTAACAACTTTGCGCCTGGGAAGTAGCAGTCCATGGGGCTACATTAAGCCCTAGGAGGTGGGCCCTGTGTGCCCCCTCCTTTTACAGCACCCCCAATGCCCCTGGGACCTGGCCCACTAGGAAGCAAAATAAAGGAAAAGGGGGACCCCTGCACCACAGCTATGGGCTCAGGGTACCCCTACCCTGGGCCATTTTCTTCTTTTAAATATTTTTTGGTGGGACTTGGCAAGATGGCTGCCAACACTTCCTGGTTGAAATGTTGACAGACAATCAGATTTCAGCATGACGACTGTCGGATCTGCATCCCTATATATCTATATTTTTGACCTTTAATATCTCTAAAACTATTGAACAGATTTACACCAAATCACATAAAGCTTGTTCAAAGATCCTCTGGGAATTAACATGGGGAAAACATGTTTTGGGATCCCTCTTTTTCTCGGCCCCCGCCTGACACATCACCCCAAAACTTTCAAAACAGCAGATGAACTGACTAAAGTATACGTTTTGAAAATTTCCTGAAGATTCGTCAAGCGAGGTCAAAGTTATTGGCAAAACAAAAAATGCTCTTCCTATGGAAACTAGGTCCTTACTATAACTACCTACTGGCGACCTCCAGTAGGTAATATATATTACCTTCATATATTTCAGTAAATATATTTCAGTCTATATATAGAGATGTCTTTCAGCATATACATATCTATATACATGTATATGGAAAGTTTGGTGGGATCCGTGCAGTGGGGACCAAAATATAAGGGTGCGAACAAAGGGTGCGCTTGTAATGTTAATTCCCATAGGAACAAGTTGAGGCACCTACAGCCTGAACCACTGGACTGAATGACATCAAATTTGGCAGAAAGGTAGATGTTTTATGCAGATTGTGCTTTTTTGTTATTTAGTGCAAATCCATTCTGTATTTTTTAAGAAATTGAATCTGAAAATTATAGATATGTCTCGGGCCGCAAATATTTCGCAATGATTTTGCGATGAATTGTGAATGCATGCACCAACGGGAATGCTCTGATTGTCTGGACGCAACCTGAACACAAAGTTGCAGCTGGCATTTTATCGTACGGGAATGGTTCCCGGGACTGAAAACTTGTGTGAAAGCTCACATAGGGGACAGGGTGAAGATACACTGACCCCATGTTTGAGAAATGGGTGTGTTAGTGACACAAGTTATGTGTCCAAAATTGATTTTTTTAATCACGTGCGATATTCATGACAATGACGCGACCGGGCATCGCTACTACCAACGTCATCGGGAATATTGGTGAAAATATTAAAAAATTGAGATCCTGATAAAAAGATTTTGTAGAGTTATTTAGATAGTGAGTTATCTAGTGTAATGGTTATAATTTTTTTAAATAGTTATAATTTTTTAATGTGGTGGTGGCTATTAAATTCCTGCTTTTGTTTTCCGCTTTCACAGCGTATCCGTGGAGATCACGATTACCGACGTCATTGCGATCTCATGCCTCACCACAAAAATGGCAAATATGTTTTAGAGATGGTTGTTCAAGAAATACACTAGAAAAACATGAGTTTGAAGTGTACAGTAATAAACCCCTAGTTGTAAAATACTGTAATATGTGTGCATATATGTGTTTTTCACATTATAGAAAAGGCGCAATTGTTGTGGTTAACGGCGTCATCACAATTCCCCGAATAACAGCTAAAATGGAAAGTAGGTCTTAAAGATGGATTTTAAAGAAACTTAGTACCAAAACATGAGTTTAACATGAGTTGAAGCATGTATATAGTAATATGTGTAGCTCAATGTTTAAAATGGATTTTTTTACTTATTATTTTTGGATGTGCTGGTGGCCATTGAATGTCTGCTTTTGTTTTACTTTCTCATGACGTATTCGTGACCTTTGCGACGTTGTCGCGAAAATTCTACCAAAAACTAAAAAAGATTTTTTAAGGAAAATTAAAAATATTTCAGGTGCTAGGGTGGCTCTGACAAGAGCCTTTATGTTGATTGCATGTATATGACAGCTACACATATGAGCGGATGCAGAGTTTCAGGTTACTTAGAAACACCCTGTTGACTTCATCTGTAAAGTGCACTCTATCATTTCTATAAATTCCATACATATCACAACGCAGATTGTTGTTAAAGATACAGCCCATGTTATGGTCTCTGAGGAAAGCCGAAATAGTTTTATTAACATGCTTCCTGGCTTTGTCAATCTGTTGATAGAAGTGATTTGACCACTTCCATTTCTATCTTTGGCATATATTAGACTAGAATGGGAGAATGCACACCCTAATACTTTAAATGAGACTGACACAAAGCTCTCTAGCTGAAATGTACGGTGTGCAGTTCCTGATCCGCGCTCTGTCCGTGCGCTCTTAATATTACAAAGAGAGCTGGTGAACATGTAGTTCAACAGGTGCCAAGTACACAGCCCAGCGATCGGGCCCACTGGACCTTGTAACTCCATATTAAGGTTTGAACAAAGTCTTCATATTTTTTATATTTTTTTCATTCCAAATTTAAACAAGTTGGCCCATGAATATTTAAAACTTCCATATTTTATTAATGTTGTGATGTTTAAAATTGTAACAATCCACGATGGTATATTCCTTGATTTGTCACATCATACATTTATTTAAATTTTGATGTTTTTATGAGGTTAAGTCTTTGAATAATAACAGCACATTTATTATGTTGTTCGGCAAGCACATAATAATTCAGAAAAACCAAAACTGAAACTCAGTTTCATTTTCACTGCCTCAGTGCTCATGGGGCGAGGCAGACTGGAGAGGTATCATTGGAAAGGGGAGAACCTCTCCTTTCCAGTTGTACGCCTACCTATTGGATCCCTGCTTGGGGATCACCTCAGGAGGGCGATCCCCAAACAGAGATCCACCCACTAGGCACCAGGGAGGGGGGAGCGGCCCCTTGGACAAGGGCTTTTGCTCCCCCCATAGTTTTGAGCCAGATTAGTCTTTCTACCCCCCCTGGGAGGCAGATGGGGGCAATAGCCCCTATCTGCCCCCCAGGGGGCAGAATGCACACTAGGTACCAGGGATTCTTTTTAATTTTATGTCTATAAGGGTGGGGGCTGACCAAAATGGGCATGCCAATGCCCCCACCCCCCAAAATAAATTGCCAATGTCTTTATGCCTCCCTTGGGAGGCAGATGGGGGCAAAAGACCCTGGTCTGCCCCCGGGGGGGCAGAAAGCACACGGCACCAGGGATTTTTTTATACATAGGGGTGGGGGCTACCCAGAATGGGCATGCCAATGTTCCCACCCCCCAAAACAAATCCACAGTCTTTCTGCCCCCCCAGGAGGCAGATGGGGGCACTAGCATCTGATCTGCCCCCCCAAGGGGCTGAAAGTCCACTAGGCAATCGGATATGTTTATGGGCATGTCAGGGGGAAGCCCCATAGGCAAGGGTCACTCCCCTTTTTTTTGGCATACATTTTGGCTGTTTCAGTGATATTGTTAGTCTCATCTGCCCCCAAGCAGGTGCAGAAAACCACTAGAAACCAGGGAGAGTTTGTGAGTGCGAACTTGAGTTTGGCTGACGGTCTGCACGTACTGACCCTTGGCTGGAAATTTGCTAGCGGTGTGTTTGGACTTGCACTTGGCTAATGGTGTGTGTGGACTCGCGCTCGATGATGGTGTGTGTAGATTGGCGCTTGCCTGGTAGTGTGCATGGAGTGGCGCTTGGCCGGCGGTATACGTGGACTGGCACTTGGCTGACTGTGTGCATGGATGGTGCTTGGCTGCAGGGCCAGGCTGGCTGTAGCAGTGGGCCGGAGGGGTGGGGGCTGGTTTTCTGACCATGGGGGCAGGTTTTGTCACTGGGGGCTGGTTTTGCAGCAGTGCTGCAATTTTGGCCCCAGTAACAAAAGTGGGAGCGGTGCTTTTTACTAGCACCCCTGTTAGAAATGGGGGTCTCTATTTGGGAATAGTTTGCACCTTTCTCCAAGTAGTGACCCTTCTTCCTAGTCAGGGTAAGGGGGGTACACTTCTAAAATAACCCCTGCTCACCCCCTTGGTAGCTTAGCACGAGCAGACAGGCTTATCTCAGAGGCAGTGTGTAAAACTGTTGTGCATGCATACAGTAACACAGTGAAAACACTACAAATAGACACCACACGAGTCTAAAAAAATAAGCAAAACTTTATCCAAACCAAGAAGGCCAAATAAAACAAAAATTGAACATACAATACTGTTAAAATAGGTAATTTTCAAGATAACATTAAAAATGCAAAAATAGCTGAAAAACACAGTTCTTCCGAGGCTGTAGCCCCGTCTGGGGCTACTGCGATTCTGAAAACGATAGAGTCTAACAGTTCCAGCCGACCGTGTCGGTATGGGTCAGCAAAAGCATCAACAGACTAGAAGACAGTACCTTTCTCGTTTTGGCTGATTGCGTTAGTACGAATCGGTCGGGGCAACCATCGCGGTTTGCGATGTGAAGTGGAAGCGGTGCAGCGTACGGTGCTTCGCTGCGCGGTGCAGGCAGCGGCTCGGTGACTGTTGTCCAATGGCGTCGGTGAGGCCAAGGTTTATGCTGCGGAGAGAGGCGGTGCTCGATGCGATGCTGACAGGTCACGGTGCAGGCGACGGAGCCGGTCGGTGTTCGGGTCGGGCAGTGACGGTGTCGTTGACGTCCGGGCAGAGTGAAGCGAGGCAGTGCGGAGTGCGATGTCCACAGGACTCGGTGCAAGCAACAGCTCAGTTACAGTCACCCAGTGGCTTCGGTGAGACTAAGGATGCGGTGCGAAGTGCGGTGCCTTCAGGACACGGAACCAGTGACGGACTCGGTGACAGAGTCGGCTGCTCTTTTCTTCTGCGGTGGCTGAAATCAGCAGTTCCAGAGATGGCACCCAGAAGGATGGTGAAGTCTCTCCTGTTCCTGAGACTTCTTGAACAGGGGGCAAGCTCTACCTCAAGCCCTTGGAGATACTTTGTCAAGCAGGACACCCACACAGTTCCTCTCCTTGGCAGAAACAGATACTGCAGGCCGACCCCAGAGCACACACAGCAAAGGGGCAGTACTTCTCCTCCAGCTTCTCCCAGCTCTTCTCCTTAGCAGGGGTTCCTCTTGAAGTCCAAAAGTGATCTAAAGTTCAGGGGTCTGAGCCCCACTTTTTATAGTACAAAATCCTTTGGTCTCTGGAGGCAGAGAGTGTCTGTGCTAAAGAAAAACTGTTCTGTCCTCTTTGGCCCAGCTTCCTGGCAGGAGGTGGAGACAGCATTGTCCAAGGCAGACCAGGCTCATTCAGGTGTAAAGGAAATCTCCTTCCCCTACTCTAAATGCAGCCCAGGTCTATTCAGCCCAGCCTTGACTCATGCAGGAAAGACAGGACACACATGAACCCCCCCAGTGGCTGTCTGAGAGAATGCACATCCCCAGCCCCTGTCACTCCAAAGCCAGATAGTCAATCCACAAACTAGCAGAGGCACAGGTTGGCTAAGCAATAAAATACCCAATTTCTAAAAGTGGTATTTTCAAACACACAATATAAAAATCATGTTTACTAAAACATGCATTTTTATATTCTGAGTTCAGGCATACTAAACTCTATTTTCCTATCTTGTTCCCATGAGCAGTTATACTTATAAAATGTTATAAGTAAACTCCCCATTCTATCCTATGGGACAGATAGCCTTTCAATAGCGAAAAATAAAATTGGCAGTATTTCACTATGGGGACATGTCACACACCTCAGTACATGTTCTACCTTTCACATGCACTGCACCCTGCCCATGGGGCTACCTTAGGCCTACCACAGGGGTGTCTTACATGTAAGAAAAGGGACGGTTAGGGCCTGGCAAGTGGGTGCACTTGCCAGGTCAACATGGCAGTAGAAACTGTGCACAGACACTGCAGTGGCAGATCTGGGACCTTTTTTTAAAGTCTGCTTGCATGGGTGGCTCAATCAGTGCTGCAGGCCCACTAGCAGCATTTGATTTACAGGCCCTGGGCACACACAGTGCACTGTACGACGGACTTAGCAGTAAATCAAATAAGCCAGTCATGGAAGTACCAATCCATAAATACAATTTACAGGGAGAGGATATGCACTTTAGCACTGATCAGCAGTGGTAAATTGCCGAGAGTCATAAAATCAACAAAAACAGGGTCCAAAACAGGAGGCCAAAAAGCAAAACATCTGGGGATAAACCCACTGGAAAAGCCAGGTCTAACAGCCTCCCCTACCAGGGCCGGTCGAGCAGCAATCTGCCAGGGCTGGTTGCTGTTCCCAGTCCGGCCCTGCTTGGCTGGTGGTGTGCGGGGATGGCGTTTGGTTTGTGGAGTGTGAGGGTGGGACTTGGCTGGCGGTGTACATGGATAGTTCATGTCTGACTGTGTGCATGGATGGCATTTGGCTGGTGGTGTACATGGATGGCGCTTGGCTGGCGGTGTGCATGGATGGCGCTTGGCTGGTGGTGTGTGTGGATGGTGCTTGGCTGGCGGTGAGCGTGGATGGTGCTTGGCTGGTAGTGTGCATGGATGGTGGTGTGCGTGTACTGACTCTTGGCTGGCAATGTGGCTTGCATGGATCCCCCAGCATTTTCTAACCCAGAATCCCCCGCAAACCTCAAATTTACTTACAAAGTCACATTTTCCTCACATTTCTATGTGGGTAAGTTTTAGGATCACAGCGCAGGCACACATTTCCTACCACCCAGCATTCCCATTCGTCTCGAGAAAAATTATACCTCACTTGTGTGGGTGCCCAAAGTAGCCTTCAGCCTAAAAACGTATAAACAAACTGCCCTTTATGCCCCGCTTTTGGCCCCCCTCAATCACTACACATTTTTGGTCCTTCCATGTCATAGGCACTTGGCCCATCCACACAAGTAAGGTATAATTTTTACCGGGAGACTGAGAGGAACGCTGAGTGGTAGGACCTTTGTCCTGTGCGGTGATCCCACAACTTTCCCCACAGATATTAGAGGAAAATTTGACTTTTTATCTAAATTTGAGGTTTGCAGCGGATTCTGGGAAGGAAAATGTCAGCGGATCAATGCAAGCCACCCCTCCCTGGACTCGCACAGGTATCTAGTTTTCAGAAATGTGTGGGTTTTTTAGGTCCCTTCAGATGTCTGCAAGCCCGGGACCAAAATCACAGGTGCCCAACTTTCTATCACAAAACGACCTGGTTTTTCAAGGCGGTCACTTGCATTTTTGGTCCCGGGCTCAGCGGCCATTTAGGGAAACCTACCACACCCAGACATTTATGAAAACTAGACACCTAGGGGAGTGCAGGGAGGTGCGGCTTGCGTGAATTTCCCAACATTTTTCTACCCAGAATCACCTGCAAATCTCAAATTTAGCTCATAAAATCACATTTTCCTCAATTTTCTGTGTGGGAAAGTTGTGGGATCTCTGGGCCTCCACAAATTTCCTACTGCACAGCGTTCCATTAGGTCTCCTGATAAAAATGGTACCTCACTTGTGTGGGTGGGCCAAGTACCCATGACAGGCAAGGGCCCAAAACGTATTGTGGAGACATCAAAATTACATATCACAAAACAACCTGGTTTTGCATGGCGGTCACCTGGGTTTTTGGCCCCGGGCTCAGCGGCCATCTAGGGATTCCTACCATAGCCACACATTTCTGAAACTTAGACACCCGGGGAAGTCCAGGGAGGTATGGCTTGCATGGACCCAGCAACGTTTTCCTACCCAGACTCCCCTGTAAACCTCAAATGTAGCTGAAAAAATCTAATTTTTCTTATCTTTCTGTGTAGGAAAAATGTGGGATCACCGGGTTGACACAAATTTCCTACCACCCAATGTTTCCTCAGGTCTCCCAATAAAAATTGTACCTCACTTGTGTGGGTGGGCCAAGTACCTGCGGCAGGCAAGGGCCCAAAACGTATTTTGGAGACATAAAAATTACCAATTACAAAATGACCTGGTTTTGTACGGGGGGCACCAGTGTTTTTGGTCCTGAGCTCGGCGGCCATCTAAGGAAACCTACCAAACCCACACACTTCTAAAACTAGACACTCGTGGGAGTCCAGGGATGTGTGGCTTGCGTGGATACCCCAACGTTTTCCTACCCAGAATCCCATTCAAACCTCAAATTTAGCTGGAAAAAAATCACATTTTCCTCACATTTCTGAGTGGGATCACCATGCTGACACAAATGTCTTACCACAAAGCGTTCCCCTTGGCCTCCCGATAAAAATGATACCTCACTTGTGTGGGTGTACAATGCAGAATTGCCTAAAAACATATTTTTAGAAAAATATAGTGCTTAGTGTTTGCTGTGCTGTGTTTTGGCCCTTCCCAGTCGCAGGCCCTTGGCCCACCCATACAAGTGAGGTATAATTTTTATTGGGAGACTTTGAGGAATGCCGGGTGGGTGGAAGTTTGTGGATCCACACAGATTCCAGAACTTTCCATCACAGAAATATGAGGAAAATGTGTTTTTTTTTTTACAAAGTTTGAGGTTTGCAAGGGATTCTGGGTAACAGAGCCTTGTGAGAGCTATCCTAGTCACCCCATCCTGGATTTCCCTGGGTGTCTAGTTTTAAAAAATGTAAAGGTTTGCTAGGTTTCCCTAGGTGCCGGCTGAGCTAGGGTTCAAAATCCACAGCTAGCCACATTGCAAAAAAATGGTTAGTTTTCACTAGAAAAATGTGATGTGTCCACATTGCGTTTTGGGCCGTTTCCTGTCACGGACACTAGGCCTACCCACACAAGTGAGGTACCATTTTTATTGGAGACTTTGGGAATGAGGGGTGGGTGGAAGTTTGTGGATCCACGTAGATTCCAGAACTTTTCATCACAGAAATGTGAGGAAAATGTTTTTTTGACAAAGTTTGAGGTTTGCAAGGGATTCTGGGTAGCAGAACCTGGTGAGAGTCATACATGTCACCCCATCCTGGGTTACCCCGGGTGTGTAGTTTTCAAAAATGCTTAGGTTTGCTAGGATTCCCAAGGTGCTGGCTGAGCTAGGGATCAAATTCCAAAGTTAGGCACATTGCAAAAAAATGGTTAGTTTCAGTGGAAAAATGTGATGTGTCCAAGTTAGGTTTTGGGCCGTTTCCTGTCGCGGGCACTAGGCCTACCCACACAAGTGAGGTACCATTTTTATTGGAAGACATTGGGGAAAGCGGAGTGTGTGAAAGTTTGTGGATCCACGCAGGTTCCAGAACTTTCCATCACAGAAATATTAGGAAAATTCGTTTTTTTTTACAAAGTTGGAGGTTTGCAAGGGATTCTGGGCAACAGCACCTGGTGAAGCCACACAAGTCACCCCATCCTGGATTTCCCTGGGAGTCTAGTTTTCAAAAATGTACAGGTGTGCTAGGTTTCCCCAGGTGCCGCCTGAGCTAGGGTCCAAAATCTAAAGCTAGGCACATTGCAAAAAAGGGCCAGTTTCCACTAGAAACATTTGATATGTCCATGTTGTGTTTCGGGCCGTTTCCAGTTGCAGGCACTAGGCCTACCCACACAAGTGAGGAACCATTTTTATCAGGAGATCTAGGGGAACACAGAATTCTAGAACAACTCCTATTACCTATTGACCTTCTATACATTTCTGCTTTCCAAATGTAAGACAATGTGTAAAAAAGAATGTCCTCTAATTCACATGCTAGTATGGGTACCCACAATTTTGGAGATGTGCAAATACCTACTGCTTCTAAACTCTATATTTTGTTCCCATTTTGGAAATACATAGGTGTATTTGATACCTATTTTGCACTCTTTATATGTTACCAAATGAATTGCTCTATACCCGGTACACAATGAAAACCCATTGCAAGGCGCAGCCCAGTTATTGGCTCTGGGTACCTCAGGTTCTTGGTGAACCTACAAGTCCTATATAACATCACAACCAGAAGGGTCCAGCAGATGTAACAGTATATTGCTTTAAAAAATCTGCCATAGTTAGAAGTTACAAGTGAAAATGTTGGCACAAATGGCTGTATTTTTTCAACTCAATTTCAATATTTTTTTATTTCACCTGTTAGTTTCCATAGGAAAACCTTGAAAGATCTAAACAAATGACCCCTTCATAAATGTTGTCTACTTTTCTGAAATGTATAGCTTTCTGGGATACATTATTGCCTTCACCCCGATCTCTACCACTAACTGGAAGGAGGTCGAAAGCACAAATTGTAAAAATAGGCTATGTCCCAGTAAAATGCCAAAATTGTGTAGTAAATGTTGGTCTTCTGTCAAAAGTCTGCCTGTCACTGAAAGCTGGGAAGATGGTGATTTCAGCACCACAAACCCTTTGTTGCTACCATTTGCAGAAAAAAAAACAGACACTTTCGTCTGCAGCAATTTTTCCCCATTTTTCAAAAAAGAAAACATTTTTGCTGTATTTTGGCTAATTTCTGGGTCCCCTCCAGGGAATCCACAAACCCTGGGTACGTTTAAAATCCTCGGAAAGTTAGAGTAAAAGGACGCAAGCTTGGCATGGATACCTTATGTGGACAAAAAATTACAGGGGCCTAAGCGTGAACTACCTCAAATAGCCTAAAAAAGACTTAGCACATGGTGGGGGGTGGGGGGGGCGAGGCCTAGCAGTGAAAGGGTTAAGGCTGTTGAATATTTCATGTATATGGTGAGGGTGGTATATTTATTTAAACATGGGGGGTGGAGGCCTAGCAGTGAAAGGGTTAAGGCTGTTGAATATTTCATGTATATGGTGAGGGTGGTATATTTCTTTAAACATGCCACGTTTAAAATTGAGGAAGGTTAATAGTGCAGAATGTCTCTTGAGACTTCTTGTGCTAGCTTCACTTGGTGTGTAACTTTTCTTTGAGAAATGTTGAATATATGTGTTAAAGACACAAGAAATATTTGTGAAATGACGTAGGTATGCCATTAAGAAAAGATTATGTGCTTTGAAAAAGTGAGAATTGTTGTTTGCAGTTTTAGAAACATACTGATGCATGTGCATGCTGAGTAACAGAGCAATGTATGCTCTTAGAGAGCCATGTATGCAATTATATATCATGTGTGATATCTAGACTTATTCAATCACCCAGGCACTACACATGCACTCTTCATGGTACTTGTGATTCTTTGCTTTGTTGGAATTTTGTTGTCAACATATACTTGCTTCCTTTGTTTTGACTAATGTCATGATCCCCAGTGTACCCCAATATAGGCCTTGCTAGCTGCACAACCTTTTACCTACATTTGTCCTGCCTTGCCCTGCATAACAGCTCTGGCACAGACCTTTTGCCTAGTTATGTACCGAATAAATATCGTGTAGTTTTCTCCGAAAACTAGCCTCATTTATTAAGCATGAGGATTCTTAGTACCATATCTTAATCCCCTGCCTAGGACATACACAGCAGGATTACCATCTTTTGTATAATAACTCTGTACAAAAGTCATGGGTATCGTCATCTTTGGACGACAGGCCCACAGTACCACCACACATCTAGGTAGATCCCCTGGGGGTACCTTTCAGGTATAAAAGAACAACATCTTCACTGGGCAACCAGAGAAGAAGCTTCATGCTGACACGAGACGCTGAGATACTACAGAAATACTCTTGTCAGACCTATGTTACTTTTCTAGTGGCCTACAAAAGGCTCATTACCAGGGCAGTTCAACAACATGGAATCTTTCCAACAAAAGTTATACAAAATTCATTAGTTTTTATTAAAAAAATAAATCATATGTAAGCAACATTTTTTAATATTTTTAGTATTTCTTTTATTCTTTCTTGACAATTCAGTCTATACAGACTTGTACAATTAATTCCAATTATCCAAATAGTGAAAAACATTTCATATTTCACAAAGACAAAGTGATATTATTTACAGATAAAATATTCCCCAAAAAAACATTGCAAAGGAACATGGAAAGATCACTTTATAGATTCATACATATAACCCCACAAGCAACCATCAAGCAGTCACTCTCACCAATCAATACACTCTCACATAAGCAACACACTCACACACAGATAAAAATCCTAGGGAAACTTCTGTTTCTTCTTATGACATACACTGTTGATAATTCTGTGGATTCATTCAATCTTAAAAATGTCCACTAATATGTTGTCTTTAGAAGATTACCCCCATATCGTCGGTCAACGCACGTTTCGGTGAATAAACATTACAACCACCTGCGTCAGGACCACACTTGGTAAGTAGTAATTCTAAAGGGTGGGCGGGGGTTCTCTGTGAACTAAAAAAGAAAGGTTGTTTTCCAAATAATCTATACTAGAAGGGACTGACCAGGGTGAACTGAGTCAAAAAGTAGTATCGGCTGTGGCTACGGCTGTGAGAGAGCAAGCGGCTGACGGCTGTGACGGCTGTGCGGAGCTGCAGGACCCAACGAGCGAGCAGGAGTGGGGCGAAATGGAACAGACGATACGGAGCAGAATGGTGAGAACGGAGAGAGGCAGAGAGGTGGGGAGAGGCTGAAGTTCCCGGGCGAGCGGGCGTAAGCGAGGAAACCCGTCCCCTCCCCTGCCCCTCGCGGCTCGGCTTGCTCCCCACTTGCTCCCTGCTCCACGCCGCCAAGTATTCGCCAAACCACAAATCACAAACCACAAACTTTCCTTGCCGCCCAGCTTGGAGAGCTCCAGCTTGGAGAGAGGAAAGTCACTGCTAGAAGCTTGCTCGAGACAGAGGGCGCAGTGCTTACTGAAGACAAGCGCGGCTGTCCTTTAGAGGGTGGCCGCAGCGATTGTGTGCACTTGGTGTCTTGCGGAGGCGGCCTGTCTAGCACAGGTGCAGCCTGCAAGACAGCATTGTGAGCCCCGCTTGTCCAAGTCCTCGCCCTTGCCTCAGCCCTGGCTCCAGCCTTTCACTGCCTCCCCCTCCACCATTAGCCCAGCTGCGAAGCCCGAGCCTGTGAACTTGTACGTTAGAGCACTGGTACGTGGGGGCGGCAGGGGCTGTGGATCAACCAGTAAACTAACTAATCATTATTAAGAACTGTTAATCAAAGTTAATCAAAAGTTAATCAAATAACCACAACAACAACATCAAACAACAAACAATAACAACAATAAAAACAATAAAAACAATAAATAGCAACAACAACAATAATAGTAACAACATCAATATGAACAACAGCAAACCGTCTCCAACACCGACAGCATATAGGTGACCATGAGGTCTGGGAAGGAGAGGCGGTCTGTAACAAACGTTATCAACAACAGGAAAAAGAAAAACAAGATTCTTAGAGAATCAACCGAATCAACCGAAAGTCGCCTTCCCACACTAACAACACCGACAGCGGCAACTGCAGAGGTAACTGCCTACAAGGGCTCCGGAATCCTAGTGAATATGCTGGTAGATATAGATGGGGGCAGAGCAGCAGACAGACCAGCGCAGCCACCAGCAAACTTAAATATACTCCAAATTTTCATTTGTGAAAGACGCTGGTGCAGTGTAAAATCTTAGTATTAATAAACAACTGGACCTCCCTTCCCCACTACATCCGGAAGACTCAACAGGCAAAAGCTCATCGCCCAAACTGGCCAAATCAGGAGGATGCAGCACGGCCCAACCCAGTCTGACAATTGAAGGGGCAGCAAAAGAGGCAGCAGATCCGCCGGTAGTATATGTAGCTCAGCAAAATGTAAAATACATCGATACAAACACCGGGAAAGAGAACGAAGACAGCACGCAAAGCACAGGAAATCTGCCCTTCCACACTACTTTGGAGGTTTCAAGATCACCATTAAGAATACCATTGGAGCCAAACATTAAAATACGGATGTGCCAGAACGTAATGACTCACGGAGCTGCAGCACCCTCAGCACTCGTAGTACCAGACGCTTCTACAACCGCGGGCACCCCGGCCACCTCTACTCGAGATGAACTCTTAATTAAAGCAGTGGGTGACAGTCTCCCACAACTGAGTCTGGATGTCACTGACCCTGACCTCGAAGATCCCGAAGATAATAACAACACTAACGGGAACACCACAGCGACGACGATGTCGATGACAGCAAAGACTCGGTTCAGTGAGATCCTTGGAAGGATAGTAAACAACACTGATATTGGCATTAAAACAAAAGCCAAGTCACCAAACCCATCTCTCCACAGTTAGATCTCGTCCCGCTTACATCAGGGGATAAAGGAGCAAAGACAGGGAGTGAACAAGAAGATCCCCGGAACCACGTGGTCAGCAACACGTCTTTCCTCACGACTGAAGAATGGGAAAATTTGGTCACTACATTTTCCACCAAGGACAAAGGAGAAACAGCTCCTCAAGGCACAGGAATGGCTGCGAAGGGGACTCAGGAGGAAACACCTACAGGAGAAAACAAAATATGGGCCTCCCTCCTAAACACCATGCAGCTTTCAACAAAGGCTCTGGAATATCACTCGGACAAGATGGACATTCAACTTACCCTCCTTAACTGCCTAGCCCTGCACGTCACAAGCATTGACAGCAAGTTGTCGGAAATGAATAATTTTATAAAAAGAGCCCAATCTGAAACGGTAATAGTCCCTCCAAGCTGCACCTGCTATTTAATTGCCGAAAAACTAGTAACACTGCCTACAGTGATGGGTGATCTTCTCACGGATCTAAAAAGTACATATCCAAACATTGGCAAGCCTAAAACTAGCAAAATTAAACTAGAACAAGATCATTACAAGGAAACGTCATCGCCCGTTCAGGAGCTAAAAGAGCGATCTGAGCCTTACAAGTATGGAAATACTCTGGTCACCGTCCCCACAGTGGCCAGGAAAGACACAGGGCCAGTAGTAGGTGCGACCTCAGAGTCAAAACAACACAAGGAACTGGGAACCCATGGATCAGCCAAAGCAATCAAGATTTCGAGCACCGACTCCTTAGGGCCATTAGCCCCCCCTGAATGCCAATCATTGGAACAGACCACCAGCAGTGGCAAAAAGCAGATAGGTCAATCAGATGAGGGGGACGCCCAGTCGAACAAATGGCAAACTTCCAAACAGCGTCGGAAACAGAGGAGAAAAGGAAGGAACAAGATTCCATCAATAAAATACTTCTTTCAAGTTGCATCGAGTGGTCAGCAGCGAGTACGAAGTGCAAGCGGAGGACCAACAAACTTGCATCTTGAGCCAAATGCCATCAACGCCCCCTACCCATCGGGGACGGAACAAGTAGGAGAGGTGAACATAAGCACTCATAACTCCCTTGGCATCACCAACTCAAATGAGCAGGCAGAAAATCGATTGGAAACTATATCGGTAAGTGAAGCTGCTCTTGCGGTAACAGTGGTTGCAATGGCACATACAGATCAACCAAAAACAAGGAACGCTAAATTGAAAGGGGAAACAGCAAATAGAACAAGGTCAGCGGAACAGCGAAGTGTTAGTGGACGTTGCTCGGAAAAAGAGCAAAACCCGGACCCCGCAGAAAGGACAGAACAACAAAACACAACATCCTTAATAGCCCATACCAAACAATTAAAACCAAGGGATGCCAAATCAGAATTGGAAAGAGCAAATAGAATGAGGCCTGTGAAACAGCAAGGCGTCAGCGAGTGGTGCACGGAAAAAGAGCGAAGCCCAGACACCGCAGAAAGGGTAGAACAACAAAATGTGACACCCTTAAGCGCAGGGAGATGTGGCAAATTCGTATGCAGTGGGCTTCCCCCGAACGATTCCCAAAGGGAGACCCCCAAGGCAATTCTGTTCATTCCGGAATACAAATACAAATGACGAGGAGATACCCTAAATAGAGGTAATATTCTCCGAATACTAACTGCTATTAGCAGTCTGGCAGGGATCGGCTCACAAGATCTGGAATCAGTAGAATTTGAAATTTTTAAACACCTCTCGGAGCAAGAAGCAACCAAGACAGTTTGGGCAACTGGAGAAATAGTGGAGAAAATCCTCAAGGAAAAGCGTCAACTAGAAACTTGGGGGATCCGACTGCATCTCCATCAAGCAGTCGGGTATCGAGACCCACTACTCCACCAACACCAAGAGGCCAACAACAGCAGACCAAGTAGAAGGAGAAGTTCTGGGCCTGTCAATTCTGTGCTCAAGGAGGCCCGCAGTACCTCTGCAGAGACGTCGGAGAGAAATAGCTCCATCAATCATGATATCCGGGGTCAAGGAGGAACCGCCACACTACAGGATTGGTCATGGATAGCAAAAACCATAAACACAAAAAGGGAGTTCCCTTGACAGAGATCAGAACAGGAAGCAAACACTTCAAATCTAAAATTCTGCTCCTGGAATATAAACGGCCTTGGAACTAAAACAATGGACAGTGCTTTGCTGACGTATTTTCAACAATTTGACCTAATTTTGCTTTAAGAAACTTGGCTGGTGGATCCGTTCCACCTACTAGGTTTCAAATCATATCACCTCCCAGCAACCAGAAACTCAAACTTCGGCCACTTTAAAGGAGGCCTCACGACTTACGCCTCAATCAAATCCATCATGACTGTCAAGGAACTAACAAGCAAAAGCACTCCAACAAATGAAATAAAAACTATTCAGCTGGACATAGCTGGTCCTAAAGACAAACAGCAGTTAATACTTGTTAACACCTATTTACACCCCCGGAACAAAAGAAACGGGGTGAAACAACTGATAACAGAACTAATGAAACTAATTACTGAGAAGGCAACTTCAAACTATATTGTCTCAGGCGACTTTAATATGTTCCTTACAGGGAGTGGAGATTCAGATAGGCCGGCAGAAAGCCAACAAACAGCATGGGGGATCCCACTTCAGGGTAAGTGTAAGTGGGGCAAGCCAACTAAAATCTCCAAAGAACTGCTGAAGGATCTAGAAAGCTTGTCCTAGGTAGCACTAAATGGTCGGTTGACGGGGGATCGTCCCCAAGCTGCAACTTTCCACAATGCGTTTGCTGACACCGCAATAGACTATACTTTTTCATCCTTACCACTTTACAATTTGATAAAAGATTTCAGGATCGGCATGCTAGATTACAGTGATCACCAACCACAAGAGTTCATACTTGCCACGCAAGGAACAGCGCTCACTTACTCAACTGCTGACTCATGCACAAACGTCACATTTAACCACAGGAGAATAAAATGTAATACACGTGACCCAGGAAAACTCTTGGCAGTGTCAAAAAAACAGTGGGAGGATAACAAACTACTGTATGATAACATCTTAACAGCTTGGGAAAGCTTTATTTAAAGCTTTGTCCCACCTAGCCCTAAAGCAAACTTAACGAAAGCTGAGCAAAAAATCCAACAGGAACCATTTAGCAGGCCAGCAAATAATCAAAGAATTCATCGATCGGCAATCCATCACGCTGAATTAAGACAAATAAGGGGCGAAATAAACAGAGCAATGCATAGCCTTCATCAGAATCACCCAGTCGACAACACAAAGCTGGAACTAAGGACGCTCAGGGCCCGGAAAAAAAAAAGGAAACCGCTGAAACACAATGGGCAAAATTGTTATACGACTGTTCCCATGAGGCACAGGGTCAGACTGATTTGCATATGGCCATGTCTGAACTGGGGTGGTGGAGTGAGCTAAAGAATGATGATGGATTAAACCCAGATCAGTTGACTGGGGGTGAGTGTTTGATTAGCTCAAACGCTCCGTCCATCATCCCCTTTGGTATCGCTTTGTTCGCCCTAAGTTGGCAGGGTATGCCCAGACGTGGGTCCCTTGCTCACTTTGCCACTGGATTCAAGCTAGCCTGGCTGATGATGGCTGAATAGCCAGAAACCGGTCCCAGTATGCTTGTTTCCGGTCCAGGGAAGACATGGCTTGGCAGTTCGGGCTGGACTGTTCCCATGAGGCACAGGGTCAGACTGATTTGCATATGGCCATGTCTGAACTGGGGTGGTGGAGTGAGCTAAAGAATGATGATGGATTAAACCCAGATCAGTTGACTGGGGGTGAGTGTTTGATTAGCTCAAACGCTCTGTCCATCATCCCCTTTGGTATCGCTTTGTTCGCCCTAAGTTGGCAGGGTATGCCCAGACGTGGGTCCCTTGCTCACTTTGCCACTGGATTCAAGCTAGCCTGGCTGATGACGGCTGAATAGCCAGAAACCGGTCCCAGGATGCTTGTTTCCGGTCCAGGGAAGACATGACTTGGCAGTTCGGGCTGGACTGTTCCCATGAGGCACAGGGTCAGACTGATTTGCATATGGCCATGTCTGAACTGGGGTGGTGGAGTGAGCTAAAGAATGATGATGGATTAAACCCAGATCAGTTGACTGGGGGTGAGTGTTTGATTAGCTCAAACGCTCCGTCCATCATCCCCTTTGGTATCGCGAAATCAAACAACAGCACCAGGTTTTGGCATACAGTCAAGAGTATAGAGAATCCAATGGCACCAGGAATTAACTCACACATAACGGAGGATGTCTGGGTAAAATACTTACAGTCATTTCAACCTGGAAGCTGGTGAAAACACACAAGACGTAGAGGTATGTCAGAGCGAACGGCAGTCCCTAAAACATCAAGGTCCAGAGCCCACACCCTTCTTCTCAATTAAAACGATTGCAAATAGAATTTCAAAAAGCCGAAATGAAGGAGCGCCGGGTCCAAATGGCCTTCCCCCAATTATATACAAGCAAGACCCAGCCTACTGGGCTGGAGCATTACTACCACTCTTTAACAACATTTTGGAAACCGGAAGAATCCCAGATTCTTGGAAAGGATCGATCATCTCGCCTATCCACAAGAAAGGCAGCAAGAACGAACCGAAGATCTATAGAATCATAGCACTCATTGACATTGAGGCCAAATATTACGCCGGCCTACTACTGGCTGAATTTACCGAGTGGGCAGACGAAAACGATCTAATTCCAATCAATCAAACAAGTTTTCAAAAAAACCTGGGGACAACTACAAACATTCTCACTCTTTCACTTTTAATAGATGCCATAAAAGCAATCAATAAACCACTATTTGTATGTTTTATAGACTATAAACCTGCTTTTGATAGCGTTAACAGAGGGAAATTGTGGGCTAAACTAGCTGGGTGGAAAATAGCCCCAACCCTTTTGAACCAGTTAATTTTACTTCACTCTAATACATGGGTCCAACTCAAGCTGGGGAGCGGCGACAGCCTGTCGAGAAGGATCCCAACCACTAAAGGGTTAAAACAGGGCTGTGTTCTTGCTCCAACCTGTTTAACCTTTTTGTGTCAGACCTCTCAACTGAGTTGGATAATTGTCATCACCATGCCCCGAACTTGGGTGGTCTGACACTTTCAAACTTACTATACGCCGACGACCTGATACTGATCAGCCGAACCCCAGTCGGCCTACAGCATCTGATAAACGCTACGAGCAATTTCACCAAAAAGAACGTATTAAGCATAAACCATGAGAAGTCCAAAATTATGGTATTCAATCAGTGAAGCACCAAGAATCAATTCAGATGGCTGCTGGAGGGCAAGCAGCTGGAGACAGTTAAAAGTTACAAATATTTGGGAATAATTTTTGACAGTATGGGTACGTATCACAAACAAAAAGTGCCCATCCAAGGAAGAGGAACCCTACTGGCTGTTACGCTAAAAAACATGCACAAAATAACTGGTCCTAATCTTATCCCTCTATTGGAAGTGCTTCGAGCAAAGCTTCTACCAACAATTACGTATGGTAGCGAATCAATGAGAGGGAAAGACGAAATAATTTTGGATAAGGTGGTTGCTAAAGCTGCTAGAATAATATTCAATCTTCCACAATACACCTCTCCAGCACAAATAAGGCTGGAGCTAGGCCTACAAAAGCAGCAAATAACACGGAATTGCGACTACGCCAAAAGCTGGTATAAAATAAAGAGTGCTAAGTCTGGTTCATTAAACTCATACTTGTGGAAAGAGATGATAAGGAAAAACGACTGCCCTGCTATGGTTTATCTTCAGTCAGGAATTAGGTTGCTCGCTTTACAGGATTTGTGGGAATCCGGTCTTCCTTAAAACAGTTTTAAGGCCTTGGTAAACAAATCGGTAAAGATCGTTTCCCTCGAAGAATATAAAACAGACTTAAACAAGAGGGCTCACAGCTGGTTTGTGAATCAGAGCTATTCGAAATGCACACCACAGTCATATTTAGGTACAAGCTTCTCGAGAAGAATGAAGGAAAGCGTTTTGGCGATGAGACTGGGAATTTTACCAGCAAAACCGCACTTACTGCCGTGGAAACGCACACATCTAACTACCCACTGCAGATTATGCAGTAACCCCAAAGAGGACATTTTACATCTACTTTGCGTTTGTAAGAATTTAGACTGGGAACGAAGACAGATTCTAAAGCCGTGCCTGAACGAAAATCAGATACGAACATGCAGACAGGCGGTGAAGGCTTGCTTCGGGGGGGACGATGTCCCGTTAGCCTGCAGCTTTGTTTGATTTATGAATGTAGTAAAAGTAAAATTAATCTTGGCAGCCTCCCAACAAACTGGCTAGTAATCAAGGCTGCTGGTAACTCACTGTTATTTACTCGCTGGGAATGATCAATTTTAGACTCACCACCAAACTGGTATAGATTTTTCATCTAATTCCATAAACATCTGAAGTGAGGCGAACTCCAAGGAGGATGGTCTCCCAGCAGACATTGAGCGCCTAACATAATACACATAATCATATTTTTATCTTTTGTATCATATGTAAGTTTCTATACTTCTGTATTTTATAGAATCACTGTAACTTTTATCGGAACAAGTGCTGTTTTACTATATATAAATGTTTTATTATGCAGTCGTTTGCTAAGATTTTTATTAATCAAGCAATAAAGATTTACTTACTTACTAGTATCAATCTAGAACAATGGCAACCTTTGGTGCAGAGTCATGGCACATGCTGTCAACTGAAATCCAAAAAGCAGTAACCGAGTTGTGAGCTTATAACTATATTCACAATGAAAAGACCCTTAAGAGTGCTTCAAAATGCTACTGCATGTCATATATCTTGACATGGAATAGACCCATAAGTGTAAAGGAAAAAGAAAAAGGGAAAAGACGAGAAAGAGAAACAGAGGGAAAGAAGAAGAAAGAAAGAGAAGAAAAGAAACAGATAAGAATGAAGATACAGTGTATTTCATCTGGCACCTTATTATAAGAAGAAGAAACTGTTCATCCACATAGGTACATATTGGTGGCTCACAGGTCGCAGGCGGTGGAAGTGACACTGTGCCAAAGTGTCATGCGTTTCAGAGCAATTGATTCCTTATAAGTCTTATAATGCAACTGTATCCAGCTCTGTAAAGCAAAATTAATGGAATGAGCTTACTATATTTCAATTCACTATATCTAGCAGCATGCGGCAATTGTCTAGACCTCTTGTAATCTTACCCTCATGCTGTACAGAGAAATGCTCCTCCGTCTAAGAGACTATGGGGCATATTAGCAAGACCGGCGATAAAATTAACGCCGTTTTAGCGGCAGGAAACTGCAGCTAAAACGGCGATAATGGGCTTGCTAATGAATTCCAATAGAAACCCAGGTTAGATGTGCAGGACATCTAACCTGGGCTTCTATTGGAATTCCATAACGCATATTAGCAAGCCCATTATCGTCGTTTTAGCGGCAGTTTCCTGCCGCTAAAACGGCGATAATTTTATCGCCGGTCTTGCTAATATGCCCCCATATCTTCCAAGGACAATCTTGTTATTGAGGCAGTGCCACAATATGGCAATATATTATTTCTGTGGGAATACAGTGAAGGATTTTATAAGCCAGTGTAGAGGTGACCCCTAGATCTTGACTGCGTGTAATTACTTACATAAGACTTATAATATCTGCGCACAAATGCTTCATAATATATACAAAAAAATAATTAGAAGTAGTGTCCCATGACTGCAAGTCCTAAATATGCATGAATATACACTTACAGTAGGACCCATCACAATGCCAGAAGAGGTTACCGTAGAGTGCTGAGTGGGCCATAGCCCATTGGTTTAAAATAATACAGCTATGGAGGTATGCACTGGTACACTCTGTATTATCAACCAACGAGAAAGGATGGCATGCAAAATGAGGTAAGCAACAACCAAGATGCCTAGACCCATATGTAGCTGATATACTGCCAAAAGGATCCTCCTGTGGTCCGTGATGGGACCCTGCGCTGCATTACACGAAGTAAATAGAGTTTTTAGAGCAGACACGTTTTAAAATGAGTTCTATCGGTCTAGTTAGGAAAAAACCCTTTTTTATACGAGAAGCTGAGGTTCCTGCACGCAGAACTCACAGCACGCAGTGGTCTGACATCCCTTGCAGGGTTCCCAACTCGAGACCAAGACTAGGTCTTTCGTTGGCTCTTTCCCAGGGGATTCTTGGCTTTACACCCAAATACATGCTAGGTACATTTAGGTACACTTAGATACAGTTAGCATCTTGGAGTATGTTTGATTACTGTAATGTATGTATATGCCTGCATATATTCACTGTTTTAGCATCATGGTAGACAGACAGCTTATTGAAAACATCCCCATCGTTTATTCCATGTATCTCACTGAGAACAAGTGAGCATGAGTGACTGAGCGAAAAGTACTGCACTGTTTCAACAATCCCTGAAGGATCAAGGGTTGTCATGTACGATAGTTGCCAGAAACTATTTGCTCCTTGGTAAGGGTAGTGGGCTTATTGTGGCACTGTGAGGTAGCTGGTCTAAAGGCTAACATATGCTTTGGAGGTGTCTGAAATCAGTCTGGACAACAATCCCTTAGTTTATGTTGTCTCAACACGCAGAACCTATGTATTATTAGGAGCTACATGACATGGTGCCGCAAACGTTGGTTTGGTTCTTATTTAACGGTCAAATCTGGGTAGTTCAGTCGTCCTTTCTCAGAAACCCCTACTCACATTTACCCAGAGACGTCTGGAGAGGGGAGGGAAAATCCGCTGCAGCTGAGTAGGTATATCCTATGTATTGGCTGCAGGTTTATTCAAGCTTGAAGGATTATAGTTCCCCATATTGTGCAAACATCATCTTGTTTTCTTAATACTTACTCCCATAATGTCTAACAATGGAGATACTGGTACTAGTGGTGCTAGTACAGAAGAAGCAGAGCAGGAAGGTGCTCTTAACATTTCAGAAAATTGCCAAAATGCACTCACTATAAAATTAGCAGATTATGGTCTCTCATCATTAGGTAGGACCTTTACCTTCGTGATTGAGGCACACAAGGCATATAGGACAGAGGTGTTCTACTCTTGGGTTAAATTCGCTCCTGCAGATGCACGCACACATGTATTTCATAGTTACATTCCAGATGAAATACCAGATGAATTCTCTCCATACAAGGACATAGAAGACCCATCAACTTACCAAGAGCATATAAATTGGCTTAAAAGCGTCCTCCCCCATACCACAGAAAAAGTGAGACTCAGTCCGCTCAGCAGAGACGGAGTGACTTGGCCGGTCCTAGCTGCTTACACACCACATCCAGAGATTGAAACATTTCCCGCAGCAGACTTACGTCACAAGAAATAATAAATCTATACAGAAATCTTACACAGTTGGTAATGCGAACACTTACAATTCAACCCACAAGGGTCACTCAAGCTGGTCAACTACAAGGGACCACAACAAAAATCACCCCCACAAACGCTGAACGTGATTATGGGAAGAATGCCCACTAAACGTGAGCAAATGCCATTCTAGATAGCACAGAAAATAGCACAGCTTGAGGCAGTATTTCCACAAACAGGCCCACAAGAAAAACACAGAATATTGACAATTTGCTTGCCAATGGGGAAAGCTCCCCCAATAGAGGACTGTACCACATGGGGTACAGTTTTGCTGCCGTTTATACCAGGACTCATGGTGCCCCCTCAATAGCAGTTATACCAGAAATATTGACACAAATACAGAATGAGTACTGGGCAGGGCCTGCCCCGGACTTAGGGATGAAATTGATGGGCAATTTTGCCCAGGTATCAACAATTATGTTAGCCAACATAAAAGGGGAGGCAGCAACGGTGGTGATACGCCAACACCTGAGGGTATGCACTCCTGCACAACAGGAGCGAGAACTACCTAAAATTATCGAAGAGACCCATCCTTCACTGGGTAGAGATAATTTGGGAGCCAGACCTGTGAAACCACAATTAACAGTTAAACCTGAAAAGGATAACTCAAAGCAAGCACCCAATTCTTTAAAAAAGAAATGGGATAACAAACAATAAAAAAATAATAAGTAGAATGCATCAGGGTCACAGGGTGGATCTCCTCAACAGGAGCCCTCTGACAGAAAATATAACTTAAGAAACCATGGCAATATTAAAAAACCTGACAGGTATCAGGATACTTTTTAGACCTGGCATCCTTGGCATGGGTTTACCCTGTATTTTTGCCTTGCCGCATGTATTTTTTCTGTGTGTTGGACTTCATTTTTGCTGGCCTAGATGCTTTGGGCACTTAGCCAATGCTGTTCAGTGCTAAGGAGCAAGTGCTCCCTCAGTAAATTGTTGTCATGGATTAGTGGTTCCATAATTGGCTTATTTGATTTACTACTAAATCCCTAGTACAGTGCACTTTGTGTGCCCCGGGCTGTAAATCAAATGCTGCTTGTGGGCCTGCAGCACTGATTGTGCCACCCACACAAGCAGCCGTGCAAAAGGTTCTCAGACCTGCCATTGAAGTGCCTGTGTGCAGTTTAGTACTGCCATGTCGACCTGTCAAGTGCACCCACTTGCCAGGCCCTAACCTCCCCTTTTCTTACATGTGAGTCACCCCTAAGGGAGGCCCAAGGTACCTCTGTGGGCAAGGTGCAGTGTATGTTACGGTAGGACATGTCCTGATGTGGGTGGCATGTCCTGATAATGAAATACTGGCAATTTCTTTTTTCACTATTGAAAGGCCAGCTGTCCCATAGGATAGAATGGGAGTTTATTTAGACCATCTTATAAATATAACTTTCCATTGGGAAAAGGTAGGAAGATAATGTTTAGTATGTCTGAACTCAGAATATAGAGAGTCCTCTCTTAGTATGGATGATTTTTACATTCTGGGTTTAAAAATATCACTTTTAGAAAGTGGGCATTTTCTTGTTTTGCCATCCAGTGTGCCTCTGCTAGGTTTGTGTATTGACTGTCTGAATTGGAGTGGCAGGGGCTGGGGATGTGCATTCTGTTCAGACAGCCAATTGGGAATGGGGGGGTGAGGTGTGTCCTGCCATTCCAGGGTGTGTCAGGGTTGGGCTGAATAGACCTGGGCTGCATTTGGTGTAGGGGGAGGATATTTCTTTTACACCTGAATGGGTCTGGCCTGCCTTGGACAATGCTGTCTCCTCCTCCTGCCAGAAAGCTGCACCAGAGAGGACAGAACTGGTTTTGATTAAGCACAGAGCCTCTCTGACATAAGAGAACAAAGAGAAATGGACTATATATTTTGGTGCCCAGACCCCTATAGATTACTTCTGGACTCAAGAGAACCCTTTGCCAAGGAGAAGAGCTGGGAAAGCTGAAGGAGAAGTGCTGCCCCTTAACTGTGGGCTGTCTGGGGTTGGCCTGCATTAGCTGTTTCTGCCGATGAGAGGAACTGTGTGTGTATCCTGATTGAAGAGTATCTCCAAGGGTTTGAAGTAGAGCTTGCCCCCTGTTCAAGAAGTCTCAGGAACAGCAAAGTCTTCACCATCCCTCTGGGCACTGTCTCTGGAATCCGGGGTTTCAGTCGCCACAGGGTAGAAGAGCAGCTGACTCCGTCTACGAGTCCGTCACTGGTTCCGTGTCCTGAATGCACTGCAGAAGGCACCGCCGCACTTCGCATCTCTACCCTGGTCTCACCGATGCAGCTGGATGACGGTCTCCGAGTGGCTGCTTGCACTGCGTCCAGTGGGCATCGCACTCTGCACTGCCTCACTTCACTCTGCTGCCCGAACCTCACCGACACCTTCGCTGCCCGCCTGGACATCGACCAGCTCCGTTGCCTGCAACGTGACCTGCCAGCATCGCATAGAGCACTGCCTCACTCTGCATCACAGCCCTGGTCCCACTGACTCCGTTGGATGACCGTCAATGAGCCACTGCCTGCACCATGCCATGAGGGCACCACACGCCGCACCGCACCACTTCACTTCACAGCGCAACTGCGACGGTTGTCCCGACTGACTAGTACCAACGGGATCGCCCACAACAAAAAAGGTACTGTCTACGAGTCTGTCGACGCTACAGTTGACCCGTACTGACGCTGTCGGCTGGAATTGTAAGACTCTGTCGTTTGCAGCATCGCGGTAGGCCGATGGGCCTACCGACTCGGAAGAACTGTGCTTTTGAGATATTGCTGTAATTTTAGGATTATCTTGCAAAATACCTATTTTTCAGTATTATATGTTGGATTTTTGTCGTTTTTGGTCTTGTTTGGTTTAGATAAAGATTTGCTATTTTTCTACACTGGTGTGGTGCCCAACTGGTGTGGTGCCCATTTGTAGTGTTTTCACCGTGTTACTGTATGCATGCACAAATGCTTTGCACACTGCCTCTGAGATAAGCCTCTCTGCTCGTGCCAAGCTACCAAGGGTGTGAGCAGGGGTTATTTTAGAAGTGTATTCACCTTACCCAGACTAGGAAGAAGGGTCCCTATTTGGACAAAGGTGCCATACTTGGACAAAGGTGCAAACCATTGCCAACTAGAGACCCCCATTTCTAACATTGGTGGTCAGCGTTGAGGATCCGGACTTGCATTTGTGCCTTACATACAGTGATTGGTTGTTAGAAATGGGGGTCTCTAGTTGGCAATGGTTTGCACCTTTGTCCAAGTAGGGACCCTTCTTCCTAGTCAGGGTAAGGGATTTAATATCCTAAAATAACCCCTGCTCACCCCGTGGGTAGCTTGGCATGAGCAGTCATGCTTATCTCAGAGGCAGTGTGTAAAGCATTTGCACATAACCAACAGTAATACAGTGAAAACACTACAAAACAACACCACATCAGATTAGTAAAAATATCCAATATTTTTATGTATCCAAAACAAGACCAAAACTATAAGAATCCAACATACAGTACTTAAAAATAAATACTTTGCAGAAATATCTCAAAAACACAGTTCTTCCGAGTTGGTAGCTCAGTCCGGGGCTACAGCGATACTGAAAACAACAGAATCCAACAGTTCCGTCTGACCGCGTCGGTCGGGGGTGTCGGTAGACTCATAAACAGTACCTTTTGTGTTGTGGCCAACACGTTGGTGTGAGCAGGTCGTGGTAACCATCGCGGAGTGAAGAGGTGCAGGGTGTGGTGCCCGCAAGGTACAGGCAGTGGCTCGGTGACGGTTGTTCAGGGGCATCGTTGAGACCAGGGCTGCGGTGCCGAGTGAAGGCGGTGCTCGAAGCGTTGCTGACAGATCACGGTGCAGGTGACAGAGCCAGTTGTGGAAAGCTGGCATCGGTCATTGCAGACTGCATTGTGGGATGAGGCGGTGTGTCTTTAAACTTATAAGCGGTGCCCCCAGCCACTATGCATTCACGGGTGTCGAAGGCAGCAGGTAGCGACGGCATTGGTGAGACCAGGGCGGCGAAGTAAAGCGAGGCGGTGCGGACTGCGGTGCCCATAGGTCACAGTGCAAGCAGCGGCTCGGTGGCAGTGGCGTCAGTCGTCGTCGATGGTGAGACCAGGGTTGTGGTGCGAGATGCGACAGTGCCCTCTGCGGTGTTTTCAGGACATGGAGCCAGCTACGGAGTCGTGACAGAGTTGGTTGCTTTTCCCTTCTCTGTGGCAACTGAAACAATGGTTCGAGAAGTGGTACCCAGAGGTTGGTGAAGTGTTTACAGTCCCTGAGACTTCAGGACAGGAGGCAAGCTCTACTCCAAGCCCTTGGAGATACTCAGCACACGTAAAGAAAGTTCAGTCAAGTCCTTTCACTGCCCAAGGCAGAAGCAGCAACTGCAGGCCAACCCAACAAAGCAACAACACAGCAAAGGGGCAGTACTCCTCCTGGCAGCTCTTCCAGCTCTTCTTCTTGGCAGGTTCCTTGATTCCAGTGAGTTCTAAAGTTCTGGGATCT
Source organism: Calotriton arnoldi (assembly GCA_963921515.1). Classification (NCBI taxonomy): domain Eukaryota; kingdom Metazoa; phylum Chordata; class Amphibia; order Caudata; family Salamandridae; genus Calotriton; species Calotriton arnoldi. The sequence goes on along the minus strand of CAWUFW010001960.1, from coordinate 596,991 downwards.
GGGCCCCAATATTTATACTTAAAAGTCCTTTGTTCTCTCAGGCAGAGAGTGTCTCTGCTTAGTCAAACCAGTTTGGTCCTCTCAGGCCCAGCTTCCTAGCAGGAGGTGGAGACAGCATTGTCTAAGGCAGACAGGGCCTATTCAGATGCAGAGTAAATCTCCTCCCACCACTCTAAATGCAGACCAGGCCTATTCAGGTGCTAGTGAAAACTCCTCCCATCACTCTGAATGCAGCCCAGGTCTATTCAGCCCAGCCCTGACTCATTATGGAAAGGCAGGACACACATCAACCCCCCAGTGGCTGTCTGAGAGAATGCACATCTCCAGCCCCTGTCACTTCAAAGCCAGACAGTCAATCCACAAACCAGCAGAGGCACATAGGATGGCTAAGCAAGAAAATACCCAATTTCTAAAAGTTGCATTTTCAAACACACAATATAAAAATCATCTTTACTAAGAGATGAATTTTTTATATTCTGAGTTCAGGCATACTGTTAGAACTGGGGGTCTCTAGTTGGCAGAGGTAGGTACCTTTGTCCAAATAGGGACCCTTGCTTCTAGTCAGGGTAAGGGGGATACACTACTAAAATAACCCCTGCTCACCCCCTTGGTAGCTTGGCACGAGCAGGCAGGCTTATCTCAGAGGCAGTGTGTAAAGCATTTGTGAACACATACAGTAACCCAGTGACAACACTACAGATGGACACCACATAGGTTGTAGTATAAAAATAAGTATTTTTTATATAGATTTAACACAAGACCCAAACGACAAAAATCCACAATACAATACGAAAAATATGACTGTCAAATGGTAGAAAATAGCTCAGTTCAATAAAGATGATAAATGCGACACTTTACTCTCAATGTACCTTTGGATGCGTAATGCAAAACAAACAAAAGGGTCGCAGGGAAGGTGATGCTTCGATTCCTTACACGCAGAAAGGAGGATGCGTCGGTTTCTTACTGTGGCCCGGTTACGATGCGTCGAGATATCGCTTCGATGACGATCCGGTGCGATGCGATAAAATGGCGTCTTGCTTCGGTGTGACAATGTAGACGGGATGCGTGCACGCCCGTCGGCCGTGCGGCGACTCGGCGATCTTCTGAGCCGCGACAGGCCCTGCGACACGCTTCTCCGGTGATGCGCCGGCGTCCTCTGTGGCGGCAGCACACTTCTCCGGTGATGCGAGGCGCTTCGGTGATGCGATGGCGACAGCGGCGGCACGCTTACTCTGCGATGCGATGACAACTGCTGCGGCGGCACGCTTCTCCTGTGATGCGGGGCGCTTCGGTGATGCGGCAGCGGCGGCACGCTTACTCAGCGATGCGACAACACTGCTGCGGCGGCGACACGCTTCCTCTTCGTTGAGTCGCGCTTCCAGCTCCCAGCGATAGGCAGTCTCTCAGAAGGCCCAACAGCACTAGGCACTTCAATTCCCAGCAAAGGCAATTCAGGAGGGGAGCTGGGGGTGAAGTGTTGTATTCCTGAGACTTCAGGCAGGAGGCAAGCTCAATGTTCAAGCCCTTGGAGATCTTCTTCAAGATGATGAAAGCACACTCAGTCCTTTTCTCCTTTCTTTGGCAATAACGTAACCACTGCAGGCCAACCCCAACAACACGCAGCATAGGGGTAGTCTCCTCCTTCAGCTTCCTGGTTCTTCTCCTCAGCAAAGGTTCGTCTTGATTCCCAGAAGTGATCTAAAATCTTGGGGTCTGGGCCCCAATATTTATACCAGCAAATCCTTTGTCCTCTGAAGGCAGAGGGTCTTGTACCTAGTCCAAACCAGTTCTGGGTGCATTCTGCCAGTGCACAACTTCTTCCTTTGTCAGTGTGGGCCAGGGTCATCAGACACACCACAGGAGGTGGAGTCAGCATTGTGGAAGGCAGGCACAGCCCTATTCAGGCCCAGGTGCTACTCCTCCCACCACTCCTCATGCAGATAGGTCTATTCAGCCTAGTGCTGACTCACCCTGTCTCCTGGAGTCCCCCAGCCCCTGTCACTCACAAAACCAGACATACAATCAACAACCTAGCAGAAGCAGGCTGGATGGTTAGGCAAGAAAATACCTACTTTCTAAAAGTGGTATTTTCAAACACAGAATGTTAAAACCAACTTCACTAAAAGATGTATTTTATCATTCTGAGTTCAGGCATACTAAATTCGTTTTTCTACCATGTTCCCTGGGTCAGTTAGGATTATAAGATGTCATAATCAAACTGCCCATTCTGGCCTATGGGGACAGGTAGCCTTGCAATAGTGAAAAACAAAATGGGCTGTAATTCACTATCAGGACATGCCACACACATCAGGGCATGTCCTACCTCTTACATACAATGCACCCTGCCCGCAGGCCTACTTTAGGGGTGACTCACATGCAGAAAAGGGAAGGTTTGGGAATGGTAAGTGGGTGCACTTACCAAGTCGACATGGCAATACCAGACTGCACACAGGCTCTACAATGGCAGGCCTGAGACACGCTTTCCAAGCTGCTCCGGTGGGTGGCACAACCAGTGCTGCAAGCCCACCAGCAGCATTTGATTTACATGCCCTGGGCACACGCGGTGCACTGTACTAGGGTCTGACAGTAAATCAAATAAGCCAATCATGGAGTCACTAATCCATATATCAATGTATCATAGGTAGCACTTGCACTTTGGCACTGATTAGCAGTGGCAAAGTGCCCAAAGCATCTAAACCAGCAAAAACAGGTTAACAACAGAGGAGGCATAGCGAAAAAAATGGAAGGGAGACCCACGCCAATGGTACCAGGTCTAACACGTGTCCCCTCCAGCTGAAATGTAGGGAGAACTACCCTACCTCCTGGGAGTTCTCATCACTAAGGCGGAAAAATCTGGACAGACCATCAGCATTGGCGTGTTCTGTACCAGGGCGGTGTTCCACCGTAAAGTCCATCCCCTGTAGGTAAATGGACCACCTCAACAGCTTTGGATTCTCACCCCTCATCTGCATCAACCATCTGAGGGGCCTGTGGTCTGTCTGAACCCGGAAGTGAGTCCCAAACAGGTTTGGTCTCAACTTCTTCAGCGCCCAGACCACAGCAAATGCCTCACGCTCAAAAGCACTCCACCTCTGTTCCCGTGGAAGTAACCTCCTACTGATGAAGGCTACAGGTTGGTCTAGGCCCTCCTCATTTAACTGTGCCAATACAGCCCCTACACCATGCTCTGAAGCGTCTGTTTGAACAACAAATTCTTTTGAGAAGTTGGGCGCCTGAAGCACGGGGGCCGTGCACATGGCAGTCTTCAAGGCGTCAAAAGCTCTCTGACAGGTGTCAGTCCAAATCACTCTCTTGGGCTGCTTCCTGGAAGTCAGCTCTGTCAAGGGTGCAACAATGCTGCCATACCCCTTGACAAATCTCCTGTAATACCCGGTGAGGCCTAGAAAGGCTCTCACCTCTGTCTGGGTCTTGGGGGGTTCCCAAGCCAGAATGGTATCAATCTTGGGCTGTAGGGGCGCTACCAGGCCGCTCCCAACCTGGTGTCCCAAGTACACCACGGAACCCTGCCCGATCTGGCACTTACTCGCCTTGATCATGAGGCCTGCCATCCGCAGCGCCATCAACACTTCCCAGAGGTGGCGCAGATGTTCTTCCCAACTGGCGCTGAACACTGCGATGTCATCCAGGTAGGCGGCACTGAAATCTTCCAGTCCAACCAACACCTGGTTGACCAACCTCTGAAAGGTGGCAGGGGCATTCTTCATACCAAAGGGCATAACCCGGAATTGGTAGTGCCCATCTGGTGTGGAGAATGCTGACCTCTCTTTGGTCCCATCAGTCAAGGCGATCTGCCAGTACCCAGACGTTAAGTCAAATGTGCTGAGGTACCGGGCAGCCCCTAACCGATCAATGAGCTCATCAGCTCTGGGGATGGGGTGCACATCAGTCCTGGTGACTGAATTGAGTCCTCGGTAGTCCACACAGAACCGGAGTTCGGGCATGGCACCAGATGTGGCAGCCTTTGGAACCAAGACCACTGGGCTGGCCCAAGGGCTGTGAGAGGACTCAAACACCCCCAATGCAAACATCTTGGAGACCTCCTCCTTGATGCAAGCTCTCACCCTGTCAGTCACTCTGTAAGCCTTGTGCTTGACAGGAGGACTGTCCCCAGTGTCCACATCATGGACGCACCAATCAGTGATACTAGGAGTCAGGGAAAACAGGTCAGGAAACTGTCCCAACATTTGGCGTCAATCTTCCTGCTGCTCAGGTGTCAGGGAGTTAGAGAGGTTCACACCCTCCACTGATCCATCTTGCTCTGTTGCAGACAGGAGGTCAGGAAGAGGTTATGTCTCCTCTTCCATTCCATCATCCGTTGCTAGGAGCATGCCCACTTCGGACCTCTCAAAATGGGCTTTAGGCGGTTTACATGTAGGACCCGCAAAGGGTTCCTGGGAGAACTCAAGTCCACCAGGTAGGTGACGTTACTCTTGCGCTCCACCACCTCAAATGGTCCGGTCCACTTATCCTGGAGCGCGCAAGGCTCCACGGGGGCCATGACCCACACTTTCTGCCCAGGCTGAAATTCTATCAGAGTGGCATTCTGATCATACCACCATTTCATCTCCTCCTGGCTGGCTTCCCGATTCGCCTTAGCAAGTTGTCTGAATCGCCTAGTCTGGTTTCTAAAGGCCAGCATGTAGCTAAATACATCCTGGGGAGGTTTACTGGGAACTTTCTCCCAGCCTTCTTTCACCAGACTCAGAGGTCCTCTTACCGGGTGACCATAGAGCAGTTCAAAGTGGCTGAACCCTAAGGACTTCTGTGGCACCTCACGGTAAGCAAACAAAAGGCATGGCAAGAGGACGTCCCACTTATGCCTCATGGGTTCTTCCAGACCCATAATCATGCCCTTCAGGGTCCGGTTGAATCTCTCAACCAGCCCATTACCTTGGGGGTGGTAAGGAGTGGTGAACTTGTACGTTACACCGCACTCCTGCCACAGGGACTTCATATACTTGGAAATGAAGTTTGTACCATGGTCAGACACCACCTCCTTGGGGAACCCCACGCGGGAGAAAATCCCCATCAGTGCACGTCCGACCACGGGGGCCGTCACTGTCCGAAGAGGGATGGCTTCCGGGTACCGGGTGGCATGATCCACCAAGACCAGGATGAACCTGTTGCCCATGGCTGTCTTGGGGTCCAGTGGCCCCACAATGTCAATACCCACCCGTTCAAAGGGGGTGCTGACCACAGGGAAAGGCTGGAGGGGAGCCTTGTGCTTCTTCCCACTTTTTCTACTTGCCTGGCAAGTCTGACATGTCCTGCAATGAGTGTCTGAACTCTTGCGCATCTGGGGCCAATAAAAGTGGGTGACAAGCCTTTCAAAGGTCTTGCCCTGCCCCAGATGTCCTGCTAAAGGCACATCATGAGCCAAACCCAGTAGGAAGGCTCTGAAGCGCTGGGGTACCACCAGCACACGGGCTGACCCAGGCTCAGCAACCTTAGGCTCGCTATACAGGAGACCATTCTCCCAGTAGATCCAATGTGATCCAGACTGATCACCTGCTGCCTGGTCTGTGGCCTGTTGCCGCAAACCCACAAGAGAAGGGCACTTGTTCTGCTCCTCGCAGAACTACTCCCTGGAGGGTCCTCCTTCTTGCTGCCAATGGGTCAGCTCAGGCAGGTCCCCCAGTTCGGCCACTTGCTCCCCTGTAGGTTCCAGAGCATCCCCCTCAGGTTCTGCTTCCTCCTGGACCGTGGGAACTACGGGGGCCGGTTTCCCGCGCCCCCTGCCTCTTCTCTCCAAGGCAGGCACCTGGGCCAACCTCTCAGGCTCCAGGTCCTCTTGAACACCTCTACTGGCTGCCATAGACTGAGTGGTCGCACACGCCCACTCAAGCAGACCCAACATCTCTGGATGAGACCTTCTCTCCACCTCTGCCCAAGGTGAACTTTCTAAATCGTTGCCCAACATACAGTCTACAGGCATGGCTGGCCTCACAGCTACTTGAAAGGTACCTGAGACCCCCCCCCACTCAAAGGGAACCTGAGCCACTCTGCATTGGCTCTCTGAGTTGTCCGCGGCAGCCACTGGGCAGAATGCATTGGGGATCAACTGCTCTTCAGACACCAGCCGACAACTGACAGCTGTCACACTGGCTCCGGTGTCTCTCAGAGCCTCCATTTTCTGACTATTGATGGTCACCCACTGCCTGTATTTCTTAGTGTTCTCAGGCAGTTGGGTCCTGGGGACCATCTCACTGTCTCCTAAAGAGACCAAGGACATTGCTACGGGACCCCACCCACCTTGGGCACCCATCTCCTCCCCCAGGGCTACACTAGCCACCTGCCTGGGTGTGCACCAGTGGGTGCTGTCTTCCCATACAAGGGACATCTAGAATCAAAGGAGCAGTGGCCCACTTGACCACACTTAAAGCAAGTCCTGGGCCCCTGTGAACAGGCTTATCTGTCGGGGCCCCTGGCTTCTTCTCAGGGGGAGGCTGGGAACCTTTCCCTTGGTTCCCTTGGTGTTAGAAATGGGATTTCTGGTTGGCTAAGGCTTGCGCTAAAGCCAGGCAGAAACCACCACTCTAGTCAGGGCAAGGGAGTTACACACCCAAGATAATCCCTGCTCACCCCCTTGGTAGCTTGGCACGAGCAGTCAGGCTTATCCCAGAGGCAATGTGTAAAGCGTTTGCGCAACACACACAGCAGCAACACACTAGGCACACCATAAAAGGAACCCCACACAAGGTTATATAAAAAATAACCTTTTTATTATCATAAACACAGTAGAAACAGAATCACACATTTACACTGTGCCAACTGGCACGGGCAATATTCACAGGGGAATTATCTACAGGACCAGGCCAATCGGGCCATGGTTAGAACCATCAGAACAGGTTAGTAAATGCAAATATAAAACACAACCAGTAACTACTGGTACCATAATGACCTAAGCATTATCCTATTAGAATTAGACATAAACCAACATTAGGCTCAAACCTCATCAGCATAAACACATTACGCAATGAGCCTCACCAGCATAAACACATTATGCAATAACCTCATAAGCTTAAACACCTTACGCAAATAGGTACTACCCCAAAACATCAAAACATGACATTAGGTATTAGCATGTTAGGCCCCAAACCTCCTTAGCATAAACACATTACGCAATATCGCATTAGGCATAAACACATTATCCTAACCCTCAGGAACCTAAACACTGAAATGACCCCCAGGCCAACAGGCTTTCCACTGGGGCTCAAATGCCCTATGTCCTGCACAGTCAGGGCTTCGCCAGGGCTATCCCATTAGCCCCCTGGCTGCCAATGCAGCAATCAACCGTGCGCAGTTGCACAAGCCTAAACGTAGCAGCTGCCCACTAATTGCTGGGCAGCTGTGAAAATGAGCCCTGGCACCGGCGTGCCTCTGGGGTTCCCACTGGGACAGCCCAACCAAATTGCGCCAACGTTGCAGCTGCCCTCTATCATGCAGGGCAGCTGGGGAAAATGACCTGAGACCCCCTCTGGGGATCGTGACACAAGAATTGCCCCCATCGTTGCAGCTGCCCTCTGCCAGGTGGGGCAGCTGTAAAACGAACCAAGAAGGAGGAAGGCACGGGCACCACTGGCCCTCGGGACCCCCACTGGGGCCCTGAGACTACTGTGCCCCTTGATGGAGCGGTCGTCTGTCAGGAGGGGCCGCTCAGACTCACCAAGCCCCGGTAATGTGCCTCGAATGTCATCAACGATGAAGAACTGCAGCCCCACTCACCGGGACAACTCTGCGGGCTCCTCCTCCAGCACCGGTCTCATCTGTGGACTCCGGCAGACTTCCTGAGCATCACGCAGGGCTCCCACCGGCACACGGGAGCCCTGCTCGGGCAGGTCGACTTCCTCTCCGCATGCGGGGCTCTCTCCAGCCATGGGAGCCCCGTCGATCATCCGGTGCCTGCTACGGCGGGCAGGCCTCTCCTCACTTCACCCGGGTCCCCTCCTGGGACCCGGGACTGCGATGTGGAGCCTGCGAGGCTCCGGACTTCCCCCTTCCGGCCGTGGTTCCGCCCGAGTCAGGCAGCTCGCCTGGCTTCCGGGTCGTGCTGCTGCGGCCTGCGGCCTCTCCTGCTGCAATACGAGGTAGGCTCCCATTTTAACTACGACGGTGGCGGGGTGGGCACCCACCACAACCAGCAGACAAGCGGGGTGGGCACCCGCAATTCAAAGAAAAGCATAAGCGGGGTGGGCACCCGCCATTATTGGCACAACCAGCGGGGTGGGCTCCCGCTCGGTTTCACGGCAGGGTGGGGGAATCCCCACACCGGGATTCCCTCAGTCGAAGAGCAGCTCCGTGCTGCAGTACCAACACGCTCCTCTTCCTTCAGGAGCCTTCAGGAGGCAAAGCACAGCGCTCACGAGGCGCTAGAAGCCCCAGCTCCCTCAGCAGAAGAATCCAGATAAAAGCGCTCACAGGGCGCAAGAGGAAATTAAAGATGCCTTCAAAAGGTCCCAAGAAGTCTTCAGGAACCAAGGGGGGCAAAGCTGGGCCCAGGGAGGCAAGCCCTCATGGCGGTTCCTCCTGGGCCCCAGCAGCAGCACGCCCCCAGCAGGTTCAGGAACAAGCACTCCTCCACAGAACAGAACATTTTCATGGGGTCACAGCCCCTATATTTATACCAACATTTCCTTAGTCTGTAGTGCAGGGCATGGGGGAACCAGATGCAACTGGTTATGGGGGGATTTGGAGCACTTTGTTTTCCAAGCTCCTCTTCCCCTTTGTCAGGTGGGGGCTAAGTGATCAGACACACCACAGGGGGCGGAGCCAGCATTGTACAGGGCAGGCACACTCCTATTCAGAGTCAGGGGATAACTCCTCCCACTACTCCCAGCACAGATGTCTTATTCAGCCCAGCGTTGACTCACCCTGCCCCTCCTGGAGCCACACACACCTCCCAGCCCCTGTCACTCACAAGCCAGACATGCAATTCACATCAGGCAGGCAGACACATAGCACATAGAAATGCCAACTTCTAAAAGTGGCATTTCTAAAATAGTTATAATAAATCTGCGCACATCATTGCGCAGCATTTATTATCACTATTCCAAATATACCAAACTTGACCACGCTGCGCCTCTCATATCAGGAATTACCACTGAAACACTTATCAGGGAATCCCCAATGCATTCCTATGGGAGGGCAGCCCCACAGTAGTGAGAAGCCAAAATGGCTGTTTGTCACTAACAGGACATGTCACACACTTAAGGTACATGTCCTATCTTTTACCTACAATGCACCCTGCCCATAGGGCTAGCTAGGGCCTATCTTAGGGGTGACTGACATGTAGTAAAAGGGGGGTCACGGACATGGCACACACTTTAGGTGCCATGTCACAGCGGCAGTAACACTGCGCGCACAGGCCCTGCAATGGCAGAGGCCTGAGACAGGTTTGAAAGGCTACTTTGGTGGGTGGCACAATCAGCGCTGCAAGCCCACCAGTAGCATTTAATTTACCAGCCCTGGGTATATGGGATACCACTTTACAAGGGACTGACAGGTAAATTAAATAGGCCAAACAGGTGTAGACCAATCTTACCATATTTATCACAGAGAGCACACGCACTTTACACTGAACAGCAGTGCTAAAGTGCCCAGAGTCCTAAAACCACCAACACCATGTCAGAAAAATGGCTAGGAGAAAGGCAAAAAGTTTAGGGATGACCCTGCAAAAAGGCCAAGTCCAACACAACCCCCTTCCAGCCAAAACGCAGGGTAGACCAATCACCACCTTGATGGGCTTCCCTGCCTTGGGCGATAGAACACGGACGCGGGCCCGCAACTGCAGGGACACCCTCCAGTTCTATGCCACTCTGAACACACGTGGTTCCCTCTGTCAATGCTCTCAGGACCAACTAGGCTATCCCACTGGTACTCCCTAGCTGTCCACGGCCAGGACCAGGCCCTAGGCCACCCAGATGTATCTGGTCCTTGCCAACCTACTGAGTGGGGGCGGTAGCCCCTGGCACATAGTAGCCATTCTCCACTCTTCCTCCCATCAGGGCAGTTCCCAACTGCCACTGATCCTCCAACCTAGGGTCCGCACCCTCAGGCTGACCAGAATTCACGGGCGAGGCTCTCCTCCCCCTACCTCTTCTTCTGGGGTTCCGTACCCTCCTCCTTGGAGAGGCACCCTCAGAACACAACTCTCCAACCAGCTGAAACTCCCTAACAGGAGGCCAGCTCACTCAGACCCTCGGAGACTCTTGTCTTCAGAAAAACAAAGCACACAGCACAGTTCCTCTTCAAGCAGGGGGAACACAGCACACAGCAAAGTCCCTTAGTCCTCTTCCTCAGCAGAAACAGCAAACTGTAGGTCAGCTCCCAGACACACAGCAATGGCGACACTTTTCCTAAGTCTATTCAGCTGTTCTCTTTGGCAGGGATTCCCCCTCGATCACAAAGTTTCCAAGTCTCCCAACATAGGGTCTAAACCCTCAGGTTGCATCAGGGTCAGAGGCGAGGGCTCCCTCCCTCTGCACCCCCTTCCAGAGTTCTGCACCCTCCCACCTTGGAGCGGTACCCCTGGAAGCCAAAACCGGTCAGGACACTGATTACAGATGCCCTTCCCTCCAGGTCAGGCTGAACCTGAACCTGGCCTCCCAACTTTTCGAGCTGAACCCCGCGGCTGAGCACTTGCCTGGCATGCCAGGACTTCAGGGGATGCACACAGTATCCCCCCCGAGGGTAACACATGACTAATGTGTTGTGTGACAGTCTGCCTGGCGCAGATCTCCCGACCCCTGTCCATCTGACAGTGCGCGAAGATCCCCCAGGACAGAAGTGGTGTCGCCATGGTCACTTCTAGGAGACTCAGCCCTTCTGGCTGGTCCCTGACCCACTGGTTCTCCCACTGGGGAACACATCCCCCTCTCACCCCTCACTCTGGACTTCTGCACGCTCCCAACTGGAGCGGCACCGCCAGACACCAGAACCGCTGGAGCTCTGATTACAGACACTCCACGTTCTCCTGACACTAGGAGATCCTCCTCAAATGGCCTACAAGTATAGCCTAGGCCCCCGACCTGGCGCTCCCTTAGGGAACCCTCCAGGCCCTGAGACTGGGTTTGAGGCACCTTGGGACACACAGTCCCACACTCACTCCTTCTCTACTGAGACAGGACGTGAGCCCCTACACCCCTCCCACTACACTGGGACCTAGCCGGGCTACACTGAACCTCTTCCACCATACAGGACCGGAAGATACCCAAGCCACTACTTTTGGAATCACTCCCCAATGCCTCTCCCTCTAGCACACAGCCAGAGGTCTGCCTCCCGTGCAAGCTCCCTGGGATCAGAGAACTCACACTCCAACAGGTGTTGGCGCAACCCCGGAAAACAATAACTGAACACGTGTTCTCTGACATACAGATTGAACAGTCCTTCAAAATCATTTGCCGTGCTAACCATCACCCAATCGTCCAGTGCATCACAACATTCATCCACAAACTCCCCCCAAGACTGGTGAGACAGTTCCTTACTGCCCCTGAATCTCAACCTGTACCCCTCTAACTGGGAACCAGGTACCATGCTCTGGGAACGGGGAATGGGACTTCCTGCACTGGACTACATATTGCTGCCACCACTGGATCAACCCTTACTGGTGAATCCAGACAACTCCAACTACACTCAGGGGATAACCTACCCTCCAGAGCTAGCTTTTTCTCCTCCACACTCCCTTCCTTCCCTCCTATCCACCCACACCTCTGGGGACAGGGAAAGGGATGGGGCACTGCCCCGGCACTGGACCCAGCAAGGGACTCCCTATCTATGGGATCCTCTCCACCTACTGGCGTCCCCGCCCTGTCATTTTCTCTCTTCTGCCACCAAAATAAAAGCGCAGAAAACACCATTTAAAAATGACACTCCTGAGGAAAAAACAAAATCATTAAAAATAATCCACAAACATGTGATTATCTAAATGCAGAGTTTGTAGTGCAACCAGTTGTTGCTGTGGTACTGCGCAAACGCAAGTCCTATCCTCACTGCTGACAACCAATGTTAGAAATGGGATTTCTGGTTGGCTAAGGCTTGCGCCAAAGCAAGGCAGAAACCACCACTCTAGTCAGGGCAAGGGAGTTACACACCCAAGATAATCCCTGCTCACCCCCTTGGTAGCTTGGCCCGAGCAGTCAGGCTTATCCCAGAGGCAAAGTGTAAAGCGTTTGCGCAACACACACACACAGCAGCAACACACTAGGCACACCATAAAAGGAACCCCACACAAGGTTTTATAAAAAATAGCCTTTGTATTATCATAAACACATTAGAAACAGAATCACACATTTACACTGTGCCAACTGGCACGGGCAATATTCACAGGGGAATTATCTACAGGACCAGGCCAATTGGGCCATGGTTAGAACCATCAGAACAAGTAAGTAAATGCAAATATAAAACACAACCAGTAACTACTGGTACCATAATGACCTAAGCATTATCCTATTAGCATTAGACATAAACCCACATTAGGCCCAAACCTCATCAGCATAAACACATTACGAAATGGGCCTCACCAGCATAAACACATTATGCAATAACCTCATAAGCATAAACACCTTACGCAAATAGGTACTACCCCAAAACATCATAACATGACATTAGACATTAACATGTTAGGCCCCAAACCTCCATAGCATAAACACATTACGAAATATCGAATTAGACATAAACACATTATCCTAACCCTCAGGAGCCTAAACACTGAAATGACCCCCAGGCCAACTGGCCTTCCACTGGGGCTCAAATGCCCTATGTCCCGCACAGTCAGGGCTTCGCCAGGGCTATCCCATTAGCCCCCTGGCTGCCAATGCAGCAATCAACTGTGCGCAGTTGCACAAGCCTAAACGTAGCAGCTGCCCACTAATTGCTGGGCAGCTGTGAAAATGAGCCCTGGCACCGGCGTGCCTCTGGGGTCCCCACTGTGACATCCCAACCAAATTGCGCCAATGTTGCAGCTGCCCTCTATCACGCGGGGCAGCTGGGGAAAAGGACCTGAGCCCCCCTCTGGGGCTCGTGACACAAGAATTGCCCCCATTGTTGCAGCTGCCCTCTGCCAGGCGGGGCAGCTGTAAAACGAACCAAGAAGGAGGAAGGCACGGGCACCACTGGCCCTCGGGACCCCCACTGGGGCCCTGAGACTACTGTGCCCCTCGATGGAGCGGACCTCTGTCAGGAGGGGCCGCTCAGACTCACCAAGCCCCGGAAATGTTCCTCAAACGGCACCAACGATGAAGAACTGCAGCCCCACTCATCGGGACAACTCTGCGAGCTCCTCCTCCAGCGCCGGTCTCATCTGTGGACTCCGGCAGACTTCCTGAGCATCACGCAGGGCTCCCACCGGCACACGGGAGCCCTGCTCGGGCAGGTCGACTTCCTCTCCGCATGCAGGGCTCTCTCCAGCCACAGGAGCCCCGTCGATCATCCGGTGCCTGCTACGGCGGGCAGCCCTTTCCTCACTTCACCTGGGCCCCCTCCTGGGACCCGGGACTGCGATGTGGAGCCCTTGAGGCTTCGGACTTCCCGCTTCCGACCATGGTTCCGCCCCGAGTCAGGCAGCTCGCCTGGCTTCCAGGTCGCGCTGCTGCGGCCGGCGGCCTCTCATGCTGCAATACGGGGTAGGCTCCCATTTTAACTACGACAGTGGCAGGGTGGGCACCCGCCACAACCAGCAGACAAGCGGGGTGGGCACCCGCAATTCAAAGAGAAGCATAAGCGGGGTGGGCACCCACCATTATCGACACAACCACCGTGGTGGGCTCCCGCTCGGTTTCACGTCAGAGTGGGGGAATCCCCACGCCGGGATTCCCTCAGTCGAAGAGCAGCTCCGTGCTGCAGTACCCACACGCTCCTCTTCCTTCAGGAGCCTTCAGGAGGCAAAGCACAGTGCTCACGAGGCACTAGAAGCCCCAGCTCCCTCAGCTGAAGAATCCAGATAAAAGCGCTCACAGGGCGCAAGAGGAAATTAAAGATGCCTTCAAAAGGTCCCAAGAAGTCTTCAGGAACCAAGGGGGGCAATGCTGGGCCCAGGGAGGCAAGTCCTCATGGCGGTTCCTCCTGGGCCCCAACAGCAGCATGCCCCCTCAGGTTCAGGAACAAGCACTCATCCACAGAACAGAACATTTTCATGGGGTCACAGCCCCTATATTTATACCAACATTTCCTTTGTCTGTAGTGCAGGGCATGGGGGAACCATATGCAACTGGTTCAGGGGGGATTTGGAGCACTTTGTTTTCCAAGCGCCTCTTCCCCTTTGTCAGGTGGGGGCTAGGTGATCAGACACACCACAGGGGGCGGAGCCAGCATTGTACAGGGCAGGCACACTCCTATTCAGAGTCAGGGGATTACTCCTCCCACTACTCCCAGCACAGATGTCCTATTCAGCCCAGCGCTGACTCACCCTGCCCCTCCTGGAGCCACACACACCTCCCAGCCCCTGTCACTCACAAGCCAGACATGCAATTCACATCAGGCAGGCAGACACATAGCACACAGAAATGCCAATTTCTAAAAGTGGCATTTCTAAAATAATTATAATAAATCTGCGCACATCATTGCGCAGCATTTATTATCACTATTCCAAATATACCAAACTTGACCACGCTGCGCCTCTCATATCAGGAATTACCACTGAAACACTTATCAGGGAATCCCCAATGCATTCCTATGGGAGGGCAGCCCCACAGTAGTGAGAAGCCAAAATGGCTGTTTGTCACTACCAGGACATGTCACACACTTAAGGTACATGTCCTATCTTTTTCCTACAATGCACCCTGCACATAGGGCTAGCTAGGGCATACCTTAGGGGTGACTGACATGTAGTAAAAGTGGGGTCACGGACATGGCACACACTTTAGGTGCCATGTCACAGCGGCAGTAACACTGCGCGCACAGGCCCTGCAATGGCAGAGGCCTGAGACAGGTTTGAAAGGCTACTTTGGTGGGTGGCACAATCAGCGCTGCAAGCCCACCAGTAGCATTTAATTTACCAGCCCTGGGTATATGGGATACCACTTTACAAGGGACTGACAGGTAAATTAAATAGGCCAAACAGGTGTAGACCAATCTTACCATATTTATCACAGAGAGCACACACACTTTACACTGAACAGCAGTGCTAAAGTGCCCAGAGTCCTAAAACCACCAACACCATGTCAGAAAAATGGCTAGGAGAAATGCAAAAAGTTTAGGGATGACCCTGCAAAAAGGGCCAAATCCAACACTTGGGGATTACTGTAGGGCCCTTTCTGGAACTCCTTCTGTTTACCCTTGTCCCCCCCACTCCTCTGCTGGGGATCCTGCCCACCTTTGGCGGAGTCTCCCACATGACCCTTGTGGACCCGGGTGCTCACCCAGCGGTCCGCCTCCTCAGCAAGCTTCCTAGGGTTAGTCAGCCTACTATCAATAAGGTGCTGGCGTAGCTCTGGACAACAATTTCCTGACAAGTGCTCCCATGCAATTAAAGCAAAGAGCGCGTCAAAATCATTCACTTTGCTACCCTTCACCCAACCATCCAATGCTCTGCAAAAAAAAGTCACATATTCTACCCAAGTACTGGACTCCAACTTTTTGCAATTTCTAAACCTCTGCCTATACAGTTCAGGAGTCAACCCATACCTAGACATCAATGCTTCCTTCATATGGCTATAAGAATTGTGGACTTCAGAGGGCAAGTCTAACAAGGTATCCCGCCCCTCACTAAGGAACCGTCCCTACAAACCCGCTCCCCAATCCTTCTCAGGGCCCCGTTGGGAGGACATAGCTACCTCATAGGCCTTGAACCACTGACCAATATCATCATTCTTATAAAACTCTTTCACCACATCTTTAGGTATATACACCCTGGCTTCAACAGGCATGGACGGTGTGCTGCCACCAGAGGGAGTAATCTCGAAGCTCCTAGCTTTCAACTCCAACTCCCTCAAACTTCTCTCATGCTCCATTTGTATCCTCTATTCCTCTAGGGCCAATTTCTTAATTTCCAATTCCAACTGCCCAACCCATCTTAAGCTTGGTCAGCTCCATTTCAGGCATCCGACTTCTCTCCCTGTCCTCCAGCTCTCCTGGGGACAGGCCCTTGGAAGAAACACTGCTACCTGTTGGGGAAGGTGCTTTCCTCCCCCCTGGACCCAATGGCCCATCTAGCTGCCCCTCTGCCTCTTCAGCCCCCTCCTCATGCTCAGGGGTACTTCTTGCTTCCACCCAGGCCCTCAGCGCCTTTTGGTACTCATCCTTCTTGATGAGACCTGTAGTAGCAACTTTAAATTTCCTGCAGAAGTACTTCAGCTGTTTCACAGTGTAGGTTTCTAGCTTTTCTTCCTCAAAATCTAAATCCACAGATGCGATGGATGCTGCTTTGCTCATGGTGACTAAACTTGGCAGTTCTTGGCAAAAATAGAAATCCCAGGAAAAACAATCTACCAGAAATGTATGTGGTTGCGTTTGGTCGGCACTCACTAGTAGTGTACACCAATTACTGTATATGAGTCACAAATGCAAGTCCAGAATCCTCACCGCTGACCACCAATCTTAGAACTGGGGGTCTCTAGTTGGCAGAGGTAGGTACCTTTGTCCAAATAGGGACCCTTGCTTCTAGTCAGGGTAAGGGGATACACTACTAAAATAACCCCTGCTCACCCCCTTGGTAGCTTGGCAAGAGCAGGCAGGCTTATCTCAGAGATAACAACAAAAAGACAAACGGCAGACCAAGGTCAAGCACATCCAGTCCACATGTACAGTAAATTCACAAGGTGGTGCAAACACTTCCTACACCCGCCGTCCAAAGGTGTCAGTAGTCACCAAGTTCTAAGAAGAAAATGGAAGGTGCACACGTGATGAAGTCAATACACGCACGTCGAAATCTGTTCCAGAATTGCTTCTTTTTATTCAATCAAATTTGTTAAAACTGGCACACAGCCAACGCGTTTCGTTCCCGATTTTAGCCAGAGGGAACTTCGTCAGGGCTGTAACATTGTAAACAAAACATAACATCAATAGAACAATAACAAAACATAACTAAACAAGACATAAATAATATCAGACGGCCCACAAATTTACATAACAAAACCTCACGTATATAGTGCATCTATTATTCAAACATGTAAAGACATTTACAAAACATCAAAGGATATGTGTGTCAAACAATCAGAGAAAACATATATACAACCTACAGGGGAAAGACTTCATTTTCAAATACACATATTTAAATTTTTTATATATACTGGGGATGGACAGTTATTTCTTAAAGGTACCATAACATGCAGCAGCACCATACATAAGAAAGGTGCAAGACAAAATAAGTCTATACAAAATGAAGGGCACTTCTGCCATATAAAGCTAGAGGGATCATATATATGCTCATTCTTATTGAGGGATCCCTCCATTCAAATCAGCAACTCATTTGAGTGTTCATATGCCACATTGTCTTCAAGCCATATCTTATTATTTATATTTTCAAAATTAGTTGAAAACAATACAGCCAAATGGCTAAAGAGTCATTAATTGGGGTAGAGACCATAACTAATACACTTGAAAATAACCGGCTAGATAATAAACTAAATCTCACCTCCTATATGATCAATTTGACAGTAGCAGAATTGGACCTCAAGAGGCATAAAGTAGCCACGATCACAGTAAGGTTAGTAGATTCTGGGACAAATAAGAGGAAAGAAAGAATCACAAAGATGGGCCAGTTGCAAGTCCCGTGAGGGGACCAAAATAAATCACTTTGTTAGACTTATTAAAGAGATGTAAACTCACCTCACGCTTCAGAATATTAGGCTTTAAAATTTCTTTTTCTTATGTGGCGAAATCAGTATAGAAAAAAGGTCCAGAACGTTTAATCATCAAATAGACTTTATAAATAAAAAGTCATGCTGTATCAATCTGACAAAGAGATAATAGCACATATCAGCGGTGGCACCAGATGTTAAATTATATAAGTACCTAAATAGTTGATAAGTACATCTATCGAAAAAATGAAAAATATCGAGAGTGGCATCAGATGTTAGGCTATATCCAAACTTGTATAACCTCAAAGAATGTCATCCAGAGCCACAGTGAACGGAGTCAGCCATAATGATGTTCAATACCCCTGTTTAAATGGGGAACATTCAACTAGTTCACACCATATTATAGAGATAAAGGGTCATATTTTGCATACTGACACCATTTTCGAAAAACTATCGCCTGCAATACAATATATATCTCAAGGGTTATCAGACCCCTATTAATCTAAAGAAATAGGTTCTTTGTATATCCAAATCAGCTTATCCCTCAAATCCATGAAAACACGGTTAAAAACATGAAATCATGCAAACGTTTTAAAACCAACAATGAGCTAAGACAAAGTTACTAACCGGAGATAGCAAATCGCTAAGTGACCTCACAAACAAGCCATGTATTTATGGAGGCAACACAGAAAGATGCCACTAAACGTGGCAAACCAGAAATCAATTAAAAAAGCACGACATTGCATCCAAACACAGCTATAATGTACATTGTGCATACCCATCACCCCATATTGCATGGTATGGGCTCAAATCACCATAAGAAAACAGTTTAAAAGCTAGCAACAGTTACATTCTAACTTAAAAGGCCAAAACATAGGCCCAGTACTACAGCGTGATAAACGAGTTCTACTTACTCAGTCATGCTACGTCTTCTTCTCGGGCGGCATGCTAACCGGCGGTCCTGGCCCGGGCTGACTAGCGCCCTTATTTAAAGATTAGGAAGACTGTCGCCAGGCATAGCGCGTTTCAATCACGTGACCATACTAAAGGACGTGAGGAGTAGACAGTCTGAGTGTGAAAAAGACGGCGGCCATGTTATAGTGGCCGAATGTATGTCAAAAAACCCCATAACAAACAAGAAAGTAACGTAGAACAACAAAAAACGTAATTATAGCGTTAAAAGACGAAGTCAAAACTGATATACCACCAACCATACGATTAGAGCGAAAAGAAACAACGGCCATATTGTTATGGCCAATATGTGTCACGAATCATTCATAATAGATAAGAAAGATATACCATTGAAAACCCAGAGACATGATGACAAGGTTAAGACCAAAGGACGAACGGGAATGCGCTAAGTAATAATGCGAATTATAGTCACATCAGCCTATTGGCTAATAAGCAGAGAGCAGTTAAAATCGTAATGGATCAAAATAGTCACTACGGCTGCCATCTTAAGCTTACCACTAAATGACGATTATTGCTCAGCAAGTGAGACTAGACACAGTTCAATGAGATCTTAGGGAGACACAAGCACATCAATTGTGTAAAAGAAATTAATCAAATATCCTGAAGTTGCACATGTCTCGATATCTTCAAAATAACAAAAATAGAAATCCCAGGAAAAACAATCTACCAAAAATGTATGTGGTTGCGTTTGGTCTGCACTCACTAGTAGTGTACACCAATTACTGTATATGAGTGACAAATGCAAGTCCAGAATCCTCACCGCTGACCACCAATCTTAGAACTCGGGGTCTCTAGTTGGCAGAGCTAGGTACCTTTGTCCAAATAGGGACCCTTGCTTCTAGTCAGGGTAAGGGGATACACTACTAAAATAACCCCTGCTCACCCCCTTGGTAGCTTGGCACGAGCAGGCAGGCTTATCTCAGAGGCAGTGTGTAAAGCATTTGTGAACACATACAGTAACCCAGTGACAACACTACAGATGGACACCACACAGGTTGTAGTATAAAAATAAGTCTTTTTATATAGAGTTAACACAAGACCCAAACGACAAAAATCCACAATACAATACGAAAAATATGACTGTCAAATGGTAGAAAATAGCTCAGTTCAATAATGATGATAAATGCGACACTTTACTCTCAATGTACCTTTGGATGCGTAATGCAAAACAAACAAAAGGGTAGCAGGGAAGGTGATGCTTCGATTCCTTACACGCAGAAAGGAGGATGCGTCGGTTTCTTACTGCGGCCCGGTTACGATGCGTCGAGATAGCGCTTCGATGCGATGACGATCCGGTGCGATGCGATAAAATGGCGTCTTGCTTCGGTGTGACAATGTAGATGGGATGCGTGCACGCCCGGCGGCCGTGCGGTGACTCGGCGATCTTCTGAGCCGCGACAGGCACTGCGACACGCTTCTCCGGTGATGCGCCGGCATCCTCTGTGGCGGCGGCACGCTTCTCCGGTGATGCGAGGCGCTTCGGTGATGCGATGGCGACAGCGGCGGCACGCTTACTCTGCGATGCGATGACAACTGCTGCGGCGGCACGCTTCTCCTGTAATGCGGGGCGCTTCGGTGATGCTGCAGCGGCGGCACGCTTACTCCGAGATGCGACAACACTGCTGCGGCGGCGACACGCTTCCTCTTCGTTGAGTCGCGCTTTCAGCTCCCAGCGACACGCAGTCTCTCAGAAGGCCCAACAGCAGTAGGCACTTCAATTCCCAGCAAGGGAATTCAGGAGGGGAGCTGGGGGTGAAGTCTTGTATTCCTGAGACTTCAGGCAGGAGGCAAGCTCAATGTTCAAGCCCTTGGAGATCTTCTTCAAGATGATGAAAGCACACTCAGTCCTTTTCTCCTTTCTTTGGCAATAAAGTAACCACTGCAGGCCAACCCCAACAACACGCAGCATAGGGGTAGTCTCCTCCTTCAGCTTCCTGGTTCTTCTCCTCAGCAAAGGTTCGTCTTGATTCCCAGAAGTGATCTAAAATCTTGGGGTCTGGGCCCCAATATTTATACCAGCAAATCCTTTGTCCTCTGAAGGCAGAGGGTCTTGTACCTAGTCCAAACCAGTTCTGGATGCATTCTGCCAGTGCACAACTTCTTCCTTTGACAGTGTGGGCCAGGATCATCAGACACACCACAGGAGGTGGAGCCAGCATTGTAGAAGGCAGGCACAGCCCTATTCAGGCCCAGGTGCTACTCCTCCCACCACTCCTCATGCAGATAGGTCTATTCAGCCTAGTGCTGACTCACCCTGTCTCCTGGAGTCCCCCAGACCCTGTCACTCACAAAACCAGACATACAATCAACAACCTAGCAGAAGCAGGCTGGATGGTTAGGCAAGAAAATACCTACTTTCTAAAAGTGGTATTTTCAAACACAGAATGTTAAAACCAACTTCACTAAAAGATGTATTTTATCATTCTGAGTTCAGGCATACTAAATTCGTTTTTCTTCCATGTTCCCTGGGTCAGTTAGGATTATAAGATGTCATAATCAAACTGCCCATTCTGGCCTATGGGGACAGGTAGCCTTGCAATAGTGAAAAACAAAATGGGCTGTAATTCACTATCAGGACATGCCACACACATCAGGGCATGTCCTACCTCTTACATACAATGCAGCCTGCCCGCAGGCCTACTTTAGGGGTGACTCACATGCAGAAAAGGGAAGGTTTGGGGACTGGTAAGTGGGTGCACTTACCAAGTCGACATGGCAATACCAGACTGCACACAGGCTCTACAATGGCAGGCCTGAAACACGCTTTCCAAGCTGCTCCGGTGGGTGGCACAACCAGTGCTGCAAGCCCACCAGCAGCATTTGATTTACAGGCCCTGGGCACACGCGGTGCACTGTACTAGGGTCTGACAGTAAATCAAATAAGCCAATCATGGAGTTACTAACCCTTACATCAATTTATCATAGGTAGCACTTGCACTTTGGCACTGATTAGCAGTGGCAAAGTACCCAAAGCATCTAAACCAGCAAAAACAGGTTAACAACAGAGGAGGCATAGCGAAAAAAATGGAAGGGAGACCCACGCCAATGGTACCAGTTCTAACACGTGTCCCCTCCAGCTGAAATGTGGGGAGAACTACCCTCCCTCCTGGGAGTTCTCATCACTAAGGTGGAAAAATCTGGACAGACCATCAGCATTTGCGTGTTCTGTACCAGGGCGGTGTTCCACCGTAAAGTCCATCCCCTGTAGGGAAATGCACCACCTCAACAGCTTTGGATTCTCACCCCTCATCTGCATCAACCATCTGAGGGGCCTGTGGTCTGTCTGAACCCGGAAGTGAGTCCCAAACAGGTATGGTCTCAACTTCTTCAGCGCCCAGACCACAGCAAATGCCTCACGCTCAATAGCACTCCACCTTTGTTCCCGTGGAAGTAACCTCCTACTGATGAAGGCTACAGGTTGGTCTAGGCCCTCCTCCTTTAACTGTGCCAGAACAGCCCCTACACCATGCTCTGAAGCGTCTGTTTGAACAACAAATTCTTTTGAGAAGTTGGGCGCCTGAAGCACGGGGGCCGTGCACATGGCAGTCTTCAAGGCGTCAAAAGCTCTCTGACAGGTGTCAGTCCAAATCACTCTCTTGGGCTGCTTCCTGGAAGTCAGCTCTGTCAAGGGTGCAACGATGCTGCCATACCCCTTGACAAATCTCCTGTAATACCCGGTGAGTCCTAGAAAGGCTCTCACCTCTGTCTGGGTCTTGGGGGTTCCCAAGCCAGAATGGTATCAATCTTGGGCTGTAGGGGCGCCACCTGGCCGCTCCCAACCTGGTGTCCCAAGTACACCACGGAACCCTGCCCGATCTGGCACTTACTCGCCTTGATCGTGAGGCCTGCCATCCGCAGCGCCATCAACACTTCCCAGAGGTGGCGCAGATGTTCTTCCCAACTGGCGCTGAACACTGCGATGTCATCCAGGTAGGCGGCACTGAAATCTTCCAGTCCAACCAACACCTGGTTGACCAACCTCTGAAAGGTGGCAGGGGCATTCTTCATACCAAAGGGCATAATCCGGAATTGGTAGTGCCCATCTGGTGTGGAGAATGCTGACCTCTCTTTGGCCCCATCAGTCAAGGTGATCTGCCAGTACCCAGACGTTAAGTCAAATGTGCTGAGGTACCGGGCAGCCCCTAACCGATCAATGAGCTCATCAGCTCTGGGGATGGGGTGCACGTCAGTCCTGGTGACTGAATTGAGTCCTCGGTAGTCCACACAGAACCGGAGTTCGGGCATGGCACCAGACGCGGCAGCCTTTGGAACCAAGACCACTGGGCTGGCCCAAGGGCTGTGAGAGGACTCAAACACCCCCAATGCAAACATCTTGGAGACCTCCTCCTTGATCCAAGCTCTCACCCTGTCAGTCACTCTGTAAGCCTTGTGCTTGACAGGAGGACTGTCCCCAGTGTCCACATCATGGACGCACCAATCAGTGACACTAGGAGTCAGGGAAAACAGGTCAGGAAACTGTCCCAACAGTTGGCGACAGTCTTCCTGCTGCTCAGGTGTCAGGGAGTTAGAGAGGTTCACACCCTCCACTGACCCATCTTGCTCTGTTGCAGACAGGAGGTCAGGAAGAGGTTATGTCTCCTCTTCCATTCCATCATCCGTTGCTAGGAGCATGCCCACTTCGGACCTCTCAAAATGGGGCTTTAGGCGGTTTACATGTAGGACCCGCAAAGGGTTCCTGGGAGAACTCAAGTCCACCAGATAGGTGACGTTACTCTTGCGCTCCACTACCTCAAATGGTCCGGTCCACTTATCCTGGAGCGCGCAAGGCTCCACGGGGGCCATGGCCCACACTTTCTGCCCAGGCTGAAATTCTATCAGAGTGGCATTCTGATCATACCACCGTTTCATCTCCTCCTGGCTGGCTTCCAGATTCGCCTTAGCAACACACTAGGCACACCATAAAAGGAACCCCACACAAGGTTATATAAAAAATAGCGGGGCATATTAGCAAGACCGGCGATAAAATTATCGCCGTTTTAGCGGCAGGAAACTGCAGCTAAAACGGCGATAATGGGCTTGCTAATATGCGTTATAGAATTCCAATAGAAGCCCAGGTTAGATGTCCTGCACATCTAACATGGGCTTCTATTGGAATTCTATGACGCATATTATCAAGCCGCCGATTATCGCCGGTCTTGCTAATATGCCCCAGCCTTTTTATTATCATAAACACAGTAGAAACAGAATCACACATTTACACTGTGCCAACTGGCACGGGCAATATTCACAGGGGAATTATCTACAGGACCAGGCCAATCGGGCCATGGTTAGAACCATCAGAACAGGTAAGTAAATGCAAATATAAAATATAACCAGTAACTACTGGTACCATAATGACCTAAGCATTATCCTATTAGCATTAGACATAAACCCACATTAGGCCCAAACCTCATCAGCATAAACACATTACGCAATGGGCCTCACCAGCATAAACACATTATGCAATAACTTCATAAGCATAAACACCTTACGCAAATAGGTACTACCCCAAAACATCATAACATGACATTAGGTATTAGCATGTTAGGCCCCAAACCTCCTTAGCATAAACACATTACGCAATATCGCATTAGGCATAAACACATTATCCTAACCCTCAGGAACCTAAACACTGAAATGACCCCCAGGCCAACAGGCTTTCCACTGGGGCTCAAATGCCCTATGTCCCGCACAGTCAGGGCTTCGCCAGGGTTATCCCATTAGCCCCCTGGCTGCCAATGCAGCAATCAACCGTGCGCAGTTGCACAAGCCTAAGCGTAGCAGCTGCCCACTAATTGCTGGGCAGCTGTGAAAATGAGCCCTGGCACCGGCGTGCCTCTGGGGTCCCCACTGGGACATCCCAACCAAATTGCGCCAACGTTGCAGCTGCCCTCTATCACGCGGGGCAGCTGGGGAAAATGACCTAAGCCCCCCTCTGGGGATCGTGACACAAGAATTGCCCCCATCGTTGCAGCTGCCCTCTGCCAGGCGGGGCAGTTGTAAAACGAACCAAGAAGGAGGAAGGCACGGGCACCACTGGCCCTCGGGACCCCCACTGGGGCCCTGAGACTACTGTGCCCCTTGATGGAGCGGCCGTCTGTCAGGAGGGGCCGCTCAGACTCACCAAGCCCCGGTAATGTGCCTCGAATGTCACCAACGATGAAGAACTGCAGCCCCACTCACCGGGACAACTCTGCGGGCTCCTCCTCCAGCGCCGGTCTCATCTGTGGACTCCGGCAGACTTCCTGAGCATCACGCAGGGCTCCCACCGGCATACGGGAGCCCTGCTCGGGCAGGCCGACTTCCTCTCCGCATGCGGGGCTCTCTCCAGCCATGGGAGCCCCGTCGATCATCCAGTGCCTGCTATGGCGGGCAGGCCTCTCCTCACTTCACCCGGGCCCCCTCCTGGGACCTGGGACTGCGATGTGGAGCCTGCGAGGCTCCGGACTTCCCGTTTCCGGCCGTGGTTCCGCCCGAGTCAGGCAGCTCGCCTGGCTTCCGGGTCGTGCTGCTGCGGCCTGCGGCCTCTCCTGCTGCAATACGGGGTAGGCTCCCATTTTAACTACGACAGTGGCGGGGTGGGCACCCACCACAACCAGCAGACAAGCGGGGTGGGCACCCGCAATTCAAAGAAAAGCATAAGCGGGGTGGGCACCCGCCATTATCGGCACAACCAGCAGGGTGGGCTCCCGCTCGGTTTCACGGCAGGGTGGGGGAATCCCCACGCCCGGATTCCCTCAGTCGAAGAGCAGCTCCGTGCTGCAGTACCAACACGCTCCTCTTCCTTCAGGAGCCTTCAGGAGGCAAAGCACAGCGCTCACGAGGCGCTAGAAGCCCCAGCTCCCTCAGCAGAAGAATCCAGATAAAAGCACTCACAGGGCGCAAGAGGAAATTAAAGATGCCTTCAAAAGGTCCCAAGAAGTCTTCAGGAACCAAGGGGGGCAAAGCTGGGCCCAGGGAGGCAAGCCCTCATGGCGGTTCCTCCTGGGCCCCAGCAGCAGCACGCCCCCAGCAGGTTCAGGAACAAGCACTCCTCCACAGAACAGAACATTTTCATGGGGTCACAGCCCCTATATTTATACCAACATTTCCTTTGTCTGTAGTGCAGGGCATGGGGGAACCAGATGCAACTGGTTCAGGGGGGATTTGGAGCACTTTGTTTTCCAAGCTCCTCTTCCCCTTTGTCAGGTGGGGGCTAGGTGATCAGCCACACCACAGGGGGCAGAGCCAGCATTGTACAGGGCAGGCACACTCCTATTCAGAGTCAGGGGATAACTCCTCCCACTACTCCCAGCACAGATGTCCTATTCAGCCCAGCGTTGACTCACCCTGCCCCTCCTGGAGCCACACACACCTCCCAGCCCCTGTCACTCACAAGCCAGACATGCAATTCACATCAGGCAGGCAGACACATAGCACACAGAAATGCCAACTTCTAAAAGTGGCATTTCTAAAATAGTTATAATAAATCTGCGCACATCATTGCGCAGCATTTATTATCACTATTCCAAATATACCAAACTTGACCACGCTGCGCCTCTCATATCAGGAATTACCACTGAAACACTTATCAGGGAATCCCCAATGCATTCCTATGGGAGGGCAGCCCCACAGTAGTGAGAAGCCAAAATGGCTGTTTGTCACTACCAGGACATGTCACACACTTAAGGTACATGTCCTATCTTTTACCTACAATGCTCCCTGCCCATAGGGCTAGTTAGGGCCTACCTTAGGGGTGACTGACATGTAGTAAAAGGGGGGTCACGGACATGGCACACACTTTAGGTGCCATGTCACAGCGGCAGTAACACTGCACGCCCTGCAATTGCAGAGGCCTGAGACAGGTTTGAAAGGCTACTTTGGTGGGTGGCGCAATCAGCGCTGCAAGCCCACCAGTAGCATTTAATTTACCAGCCCTGGGTATATGGGATACCACTTTACAAGGGACTGACAGGTAAATTAAATAGGCCAAACAGGTGTAGACCAATCTTACCATATTTATCACAGAGAGCACACGCACTTTACACTGAACAGCAGTGCTAAAGTGCCCAGAGTCCTAAAACCACCAACACCATGTCAGAAAAATGGCTAGGAGAAAGGCAAAAAGTTTAGGGATGACCCTGCAAAAAGGGCCAAATCCAACACTTGGGGATTACTGTAGGGCCCTTTTTGGAACTCCTTCTGTTTACCCTTGTCCCCCCCACTCCTCTGCTGGGGATCCTGCCCACCTTTGGCGGAGTCTCCCACATGACCCTTGTGGACCCGGGTGCTCACCCAGCGGTCCGCCTCCTCAGCAAGCTTCCTAGGGTTAGTCAGCCTACTATCAATAAGGTGCTGGCGTAGCTCTGGACAACAATTTCCTGACAAGTGCTCCCATGCAATTAAAGCAAAGAGCGCGTCAAAATCATTCACTTTGCTACCCTTCACCCAACCATCCAATGCTCTGCAAAAAAAAGTCACATATTCCACCCAAGTACTGGACTCCAACTTTTTGCAATTTCTAAACCTCTGCCTATACAGTTCAGGAGTCAACCCATACCTAGACATCAATGCTTCCTTCATATGGCTATAAGAATTGTGGACTTCAGAGGGCAAGTCTAACAAGGTATCCCGCCCCTCACTAAGGAACCGTCCCTACAAACCCGCTCCCCAATCCTTCTCAGGGACCCGATGGGAGGACATAGCTACCTCATAGGCCTTGAACCACTGACCAATATCATCATTCTTATAAAACTCTTTCACCACATCTTTAGGTATATACACCCTGGCTTCAACAAGCATGGACGGTGTGCTGCCACCAGAGGGAGTAATCTCTAAGCTCCTAGCTTTCAACTCCAACTCCCTCAAACTTCTCTCATGCTCCATTTGCATCCTCTATTCCTCTAGGGCCAATTTCTTAATTTCCAATTCCAACTGCCAACCCATCTTAAGCTTGGTCAGCTCCATTTCATGCATCCTACTTCTCTCCCTGTCCTCCATCTCTCCTGGGGACAGGCCCTTGGAAGAAACACTGCTACCTGTTGGGGAAGGTGCTTTCCTCCCCCCCTGGACCCAATGGCCCATCTAGCTGCCCCTCTGCCTCTTCAGCCCCCTCCTCATGCTCTTCCACATGCTCAGGGGTACTTCTTGCTTCCACCCAGGCCCTCAGCGCCTTTTGGTACTCATCCTTCTTGATGAGACCTGTAGTAGCAACTTTAAATTTCCTGCAGAAGTACTTCAGCTGTTTCACAGTGTAGGTTTCTAGCTTTTCTTCCTCAAAATCTAAATCCACAGATGCGATGGATGCTGCTTTGCTCATGGTGACTAAACTTGGCAGTCCTTGGCAAAAATAGAAATCCCAGGAAAAACAATCTACCAAAAATGTATGTGGTTGCGTTTGGTCTGCACTCACTAGTAGTGTACACCAATTACTGTATATGAGTGACAAATGCAAGTCCAGAATCCTCACCGCTGACCACCAATCTTAGAACTCGGGGTCTCTAGTTGGCAGAGCTAGGTACCTTTGTCCAAATAGGGACCCTTGCTTCTAGTCAGGGTAAGGGGATACACTACTAAAATAACCCCTGCTCACCCCCTTGGTAGCTTGGCACGAGCAGGCAGGCTTATCTCAGAGGCAGTGTGTAAAGCATTTGTGAACACATACAGTAACCCAGTGACAACACTACAGATGGACACCACACAGGTTGTAGTATAAAAATAAGTCTTTTTTATATAGAGTTAACACAAGACCCAAACGACAAAAATCCACAATACAATACGAAAAATATGACTGTCAAATGGTAGAAAATAGCTCAGTTCAATAATGATGATAAATGCGACACTTTACTCTCAATGTACCTTTGGATGCATAATGCAAAACAAACAAAAGGGTCGCAGGGAAGGTGATGCTTCGATTCCTTACACGCAGAAAGGAGGATGCGTCGGTTTCTTACTGCGGCCCGGTTACGATGCGTCGAGATGGCGCTTCGATGCGATGATGATCCGGTGCTATGCGATAAAATGGTGTCTTGTTTCGGTGCGACAATGTAAACGGGATGCGTGCACGCCCGACGGCCGTGCGGCGACTCGGCAATCTTCTGAGCCGCGACAGGCCCTGCGACACGCTTCTCCGGTGATGCGAGGCGCTTCAGTGATGCGATGGCGACAGCGGCAGCGGCGGCACGCTTACTCTGCGATGCGACGACAACTTCTGCATGTTGAGTATCTAAGGGGTAACCCACAAAAAACTACCCAACCTGGGTCAGTATTGCAGTACAATAAGTAAGTGGTCGCGGTAGCAACTCTTGTAGCGAAAAGGAAATAATATAGCATTCACCACTCTAAAAGAGTGGTGAATGCTATATTATTTCCTTTTCTCTACAAGAGTTGCTACCGCGACCACTTACTTATTGTTCTGCGACAACTGCTGCGGCGGCACGCTTCTCCGGTGATGCGGGGCGCTTCTGTGATGGGACAGCGGCAGTGGCGGCACGCTTCCTCCGCGATGCGACAACACTGCTGCGCGGCGACACGCTTCCTCTTTGTTGAGTCGCGCTTCCAGCTCCCAGCGACACACAGTCTCTCAGAAGGCCCAACAGCAGTAGGCACTTCAATTCCCAGCAAGGGAATTCAGGAAGGGAGCTGGGGGTGAAGTCTTGTATCTCTGAGACTTCAGGCAGGAGGCAAGCTCAGTGTTCAAGCCCTTGGAGATCTTCTTCAAGATGATGAAAGCACACTCAGTCCTTTTCTCCTTTCTTTGGCAATAAAGTAACCACTGCAGGCCAACCCCAACAACACGCAGCATAGGGGTAGTCTCCTCCTTCAGCTTCCTGGTTCTTCTCCTCAGCAAAGGTTCGTCTTGATTCCCAGAAGTGATCTAAAATCTTGGGGTCTGTGCCCCAATATTTATACCAGCAAATCCTTTGTCCTCTGAAGGCAGAGGGTCCTGTACCTAGTCCAAACCAGTTCTGGGTGCATTCTGCCAGTGCACAACTTCTTTCTTTGTCAGTGTGGGCCAGGGTCATCAGACACACCACAGGAGGTGGAGCCAGCATTGTGGAAGGCAGGCACAGCCCTATTCAGGCCCAGGTGCTACTCCTCCCACCACTCCTCATTCAGATAGGTCTATTCAGCCTAGTGCTGACTCACCCTGTCTCCTGGAGCCCCCCAGCCCCTGTCACTCACAAAACCAGACATACAATCAACAACCTAGCAGAGGCAGGCTGGATGGTTAGGCAAGAAAATTCCTACTTTCTAAAAGTGGTATTTTCAAACACAGAATGTTAAAACCAACTTCACTAAAAGATGTATTTTATCATTCTGAGTTCAGGCATACTAAATTCGTTTTTCTACCATGTTCCCTGGGTCAGTTAGGATTATAAGATGTTATAATCGAACTGCCCATTCTGTCCTATGGGGACAGGTAGCCTTGCAATAGTGAAAAACGAAATGGGCTGTAATTCACTATCAGGACATGCCACACACATCAGGGCATGTCCTACCTCTTACATACAATGCACCCTGCCCGCAGGCCTACTTTAGGGGTGACTCACATGCAGAAAAGGGAAGGTTTGGGGACTGGTAAGTGGGTGCACTTACCAAGTCGACATCGCAGTACCAGACTGCACACAGGCTCTGCAATGGCAGGCCTGAGACACGCTTTCCAACCTGCTCCGGTGGGTGGCACAACCAGTGCTGGAAGCCCACCAGCAGCATTTGATTTACAGGCCCTGGGCACACGCGGTGCACTGTACTAGGGTCTGACAGTAAATCAAATAAGCCAATCATGCAGTCAGTAATCCATACATCAATTTATCATAGGGAGCACTTGCACTTTGGCACTGATTAGCAGTGGCAAAGTGCCCAAAGCATCTAAACCAGCAAAAACAGGTCAACAACAGAGGAGGCATAGCGAAAAAAATGGAAGGGAGACCCACGCCAATGGTACCAGGTCTAACACATACTAAACTCAATCTTTCTGTCTTGTCCCAATAGGAAGTTATATTTATAAGATGTTGTATATAATCTCCTATTTTATCCTATGGGACAGTTGGCCTTTCCATAGTGAAAAACGAAATACACCGTAATTCACTACTAGGACATGTCACACACACCAGTGCATGTCCTACCTTTAACATACACAGCACCCTGACCACAGGGGTACCTTGGGCCTACCTTAGGGGTGACTTATTTTATTTTATTTGGTATTTATAGAGTGCCTGGTTACTCCAAGGAGTGTCCTTACTTATATGTAAGAAAAGGAAAGATTGGGGCCTGACAAGTGGGTGCACATGCCAGGTCCACATGACAGTTACAAACTGCGCACAGACACTGCAGTGGTCGATCTGAGTTACATTTAGAGGCTGCTCATGTGGGTGGCACAATCAGTGTTGCAGGCCCACTAGAAGCATTTGATTTACAGGCCCTGGGCACACACAGTGCACTGTACTAGGGACTTACCAGCAAATCAAATATGCCAATCATGGAATCGCCAATCCACAAACACAATTTACAGGTATAGAATATGCACTTTAGCACTGAATAGCAGTAAAAAAGTGCCCTGAGTCCTAAAACCAACAAAAACAGGGTCAAAAAGAAGAGGCCAAAAAGCAAAAAGTCTGGGGGTAAACCCGCTGAAAAAGTCAAATCTAACACAGGTGTACACTACTAGTATAGTGCAAACCATACGCAACCACATACTATTGGTGAACATTTTCGTTTTGGAATTTTCTGCAACTTGAGAACTGCCAATTTTCTATCATAACCAAGCCAGCATCAATTGCATCTACGGATATTGAATTTGAAGAGAATAGGGTGGAAACCTACTCTGTGTCTCAACTAAAAGCCATCTGCAAGAAATTTAAAATATCTATAAGAGGCCTCACCAGAAATGAGGAATACCAAACGGTGCTGAGGGCTTGGTTGGAATCAAGAAATGGCAGTGGGCAGGATGAGGATCCAGTGGTGGAGGCAGAGAATTTGGATGGGATGTTGTGCCTGCCAGAGGGGAGGGTACCTTCCAGGGAGGGCAGCAGTGTGTCTTCAAGAGGTCTGTCCCCAGAGGAGCTGGAGAACAGAGAGATAAGTAGAGTGCATACGTTAGAGCTCACAAAGCTCAGGTTGGGAAAAGAGGATAAGGAATTGGAGTTGGAAAGGCAGAAACTGGTCTAGAGGAAAAGAGGATGCTCTCAGAGCATGAGAGAGCATTGAGGGGCGTTAAGGGTGCTGGACATAAAAGCCAAGAGTGTGGAGTCCAGTTCCAACGGTGGCAGCTTGTCATCAGTACGTGAAGAAGGGAGAGTATACATCCCCAAGGAGGAAGTGATCAAGGATTATGTGAAGAGTGATGACATTGGTCAGTGGTTCGGGGGTATGAGGTAGCAATGAGGTCCCACAGGATCCCTGAGAGAGACTCGGGAGCAGGGTTGTGGAGCCGCTTCATGGCAGAAGGGAGGGATACCTTGCTAGCATTGCCAGATGAGGAGAAGATGTCTTATGCTCCTATGAAGGAAGACTTACTCAAGAGATATGGATTGACGCCTGAACTGTATAGCAAAAATATAGGGCCTGTAAGAAGCTTGAATCAAACACTTGGGTGGAGTATATTTCCTATTTTTGCAGAGCACTGGATGGTTGGGTGAAGGGTAGCCAGGTAAATGATTTTCAGGGGCTCTATGATTTGATAGCATGGGAGCATTTGTCTGCTAATTGTTTTCCAGAGCTATGCCAGCATTAGATCGACAGTAAGCTGACTGACCCCAGGAGGCTTGCTGTGGGGGCGGACTGCTGGGTCAGCACCAGGGTCCACAAAGGGCATGTGGGAGATTCCGCCACAGGTGGGCAGGGTCCCCAGCAGAAGAGTGGGGGGACTGATGGACTTGGCCCTTTTGGCAGGGTCATCCCTGAACTTTTAGCCTTCCTCCTGTATTTTCTCTGACCTGTTTTTGTTGGTTTTATGACTCTGGGCACTTTACCACTGCTGATCAGTGCTAAAGTGCATATGCTCTCCCTACTGTAAATTGATGTATGGATTAGTGACCCCATGATTGGATTATTTGATTTACTTGTCAGACCCTAGTATAGTGTACCATGGGTGCCCAGGGCCTGTAAATCAAATGCTGCTGGTGGGCTTGCAGCACTGGTTGTGCCACCCACAGAAGCAGCTTGTAAAGTGTAGCTCAGGCCTGCCATTGCAGAGCCTGTGTGCAGTCTGTGACTGCCATGTCGACTTGGCAAGTGCCCCCACTTGCCAGTCCCTAAACCTTCACTTTTCTGCATATCAGACACCCCTAAGGTAGGCCCTAGGACAGGGTGCATTGTAAGTAAAAGGTAGGTCATGCCCTGATGTGTGTGGCATGACCTGATAGTGAATTACAGCCTATTTTGTTTTTCACTATGGCAAGGCAACCTGTCCCCATAGGCCAGAATGGGCAGCTTGATTATAACATCTTATAATCCTAACTGACCCAGGGAACATGGTAGAAATTCGAATTTAGTATGCCTGAACTCAGAATGATAAAATACATCTTTTAGAGAAGTTGGTTTTAACATTCTGTGTTTGAAAATACCACTTTTAGAAAGTAGGTATTTTCTTGCCTAACCATCCAGCCTGCCTCTGCTAGCTTGTGTATTGTATGTCTGGGTTTGTGAGTGACAGGGGCTGGGGGACTCCAGGAGACAGGGTGAGTCAGCACAGGGCTGAATAGAGCTATCTGCATGTAGAGTGGTGGGAGGAGTAGCACCTGGGCCTGAATAGGGCTGTGCCTGCCTTCCACAATGCTGGCTCTACCTCCTGTGGTGCGTCTGATGTCCCTGGCCCACACTGACAAAGGAAGAAGGTGTGCACTGGCAGAATGCACCCAGAACTGGTTTGGACTAGGTACAGGACCCTCTGCCTTCAGAGGACAAAGGATTTATGGGTATAAAAAGGGGGACCCAAACCCCAGAACTTTAGCTCACTTCTGGAACAACAAGACAAACCTTTGCCAAGGAGAAGAACCAAGGAAGCTGCAGGAGTTTGGACTGCCCCTCTGCCAGTGTGCTGTTTGCTGGGTTGGCCTGCAGTGGTTTCTTTATTGCCAAGGAAAGGAGAAGGAACCTTTAAGGAACTTTCATCATCTTGCAGAATATTTCTCCAAGGGCTTGAACTTGTGCTTGCCTCCTGCTGAAGTCTCAGGGACAAAAGACTTCACCACCAGCTCCCCTCTGAATTTCTTTGCTGGGAATTCTATCTGCAGAAGCCTGTGTGTCGCTGGGAGCTGGAAGCGCGACGCAACGAGAAGAAGCATGTCGCAGCTTTTGCCGTTGCATCGTTGGAGAAGCGTGTCGCCGCCGCAGAAGCTGCCGCCGCATCACCAGAGAAGCGTGCCTTCATCGCAGCTGCCAGCCGTCGCATCATGAGAGAAGCGTGTCTTCGTCGCAACTGCCTGCCGTCGCATCACCGGAGAAGCGTGTCGCCACCGCAAGGGTCGCCGTCGCATCACCGGAGAAACGTGTCGCCGTCGCAGCTGCCTGCCGTCGCATCACCGGAGAAGCGTGTCGCAGGGCCTGTCGCGGCTCCAAAGGTACAGGGTTCACCGCACGGCCGTCGGGCGTGCACGCATCATCTTCACATCATCGCATCGCGGGCGCACTCTCATCACACCGGATCGTCACATCGCATCGAGGCGCCTGTTCGCCGCATCGCCCTCCCAGCGGACCCCTTGTTTGTTTTGCGTTACGCATCCAAGGTACTTTTGTGAGAAACGTGTCGCATTTATCACCATCTTGAACTAAGTTACTTCTACCGTCTTTAAGTCTATTTTGAGTTCAGTATTGTGGATTTTTGTCGTTTGTGGTGTTGTGTTAAGTCTATATAAAGAATACGTATTTTTATAAAACCTGTGGGGTGTCCATCTGTAGTGTTTTCACTGTATTACTGTATGTGTTCACAAATGCTTAACACACTGCCTCTGAGATAAGCCTGTCTGCTCGTGCTAAGCTACCAAGGGTGTGAGCAAGGGTTATCTAGTAGTGTAATCCCCTTTCCCTGACTTAGAAGCAAGGGTCCCTATTTGGTCAAAGGTGTATACCATTGCCAACTAGAGACCCCCAGTTCTAACAGGGACAAGGGTAAACAAAAGGTGTTCCAAAAAGGGCCCCAAACTAATTCCCAAGGGAACAAAGGGAAAGGTTCCCAGCCCCCCGGTAATAAGAAACCATGGGTCTCTGCTGGCAAGCCTGCAGAGAAGGGTCCCCGCAAGTCTTATGCTTGTGATCAGGAGGGTCACAACAGAGGGAATCCTAAGTGTCCCAAAGCAACCACTGCACCCAATGGTGCACAGCCCCGGGGGTTGACTTATGTAGCCTTGGGGGAGGAGTTGGGTTCCCAGGAGGGGTGGGAGCCAGCAGAATTGACACTAGTCTCAATAGAAGACAGTGAGATGGTCCCGAGGATCCACCTGCCCGCTAACACTAAGAAATACGGGCAGTGGATGACCATAAATGGTCATAGGGTGCAGGCTCTGAGAGACACTGGAGCCAGTGTGACAGCTGTTAGTTGTCGGCTAGTGTCTGAAGAGCAGGTGGTCCCCAACGTACTTTACTCATTAGTTGCAGCTGAAAACTCAGAGTGCCTCTGCAAAGTGGTACAGGTTCCCT
Source organism: Calotriton arnoldi (assembly GCA_963921515.1). NCBI lineage: Eukaryota > Metazoa > Chordata > Amphibia > Caudata > Salamandridae > Calotriton > Calotriton arnoldi. The sequence continues at coordinate 561,649 of CAWUFW010001960.1, read as the reverse complement.
TTTGAGTGGAGGGGTCTCAGGTACCTTGAAAGTAGTTGTGAGATGAGCCATGCCGGTAGACTGTCTGCTAGGGAGTGACCTGGAGAGTTCCCCTTGGGAAAAGGTGCAACACAGGTCTCATTTGGAGATGTTTGGTCTGCTTGAGTGGGCATGCATGACTACTCGGTTTATGGCAGCCTGTAAGGGCAATCAAGAGGACCTGGAGCCTGGAAGAATGGCCCAGGTGTCTGCCAAAAACAGAGCAGGCCGGGGTCGTGGGTACCGTCCCCCGAAGTTCCCATGGTCCAGGAGGAGGCAGACCTTGAGGGGGATGCCCTGGAGCCTACAGAGGAGCAAGTGGCCAAACTGGGGGACCTGCCTAAGCTGACCCATTGGTAGCAGGAAGGGGGCCCCTCCAGGGAGGAATTCTGCCAGAAGTAGCAGGAATGCCCCTCTCTTGTTGGTTTGTGGCAGCAGGCTGCAAGTCAGGCAGCAGGTGATCAGTATGGGTCACACTGGATGTATTAGGAGAATGGTCTCCTGTATAGTGAGCCTAAGGTTGCTGAGCCTGTGTCAGACTGTGCTCTGGTGGTACCCTAGTGCTTCAGAGCCTACCTATTGGGTCTGGCTCATGATGTGCCTCTAGCAGGGCATTTGGGGCAGGACAAGACCTTTGAAAGGCTTGTCACCCACTTTCATTGGCCCCGAACGAGCAAGGATTCTGACAATCACCGTAGGACTTGCCAGGCAAGTGGTAAGAGTGGGAGGAAGTGCAAGGCTCCTCTCCAACCTTTCCGTGTCATCAGAACCCCCTTTGAGAGGGTGGGCATCTACATTGTGGGGCCTCTGGACCCCAAGACAGCCATGTGCAACAGGTTCATCCTGGTCTTGGTGGACCATGCCACTCGGTACCCCGAGGCTATCCCTCTCCGGACTGTGATGGCCCCTGTGGTGGGTCGAGCGCTGATGGGGATCTTCTCCCATGTGGGGTCCCCCAGAGAGGTGGTATCTGACCGAGGTATCAACTTTATATCCAGATATATAAAGTCCCTGTGGCAGGAGTGCAGTGTTACCTACAAGTTCACCACTCCTTACCTCCCCCAAGGTAACAGGCTGGTTGAGAGATTCAAGCGTACACTGAAGGGCATGATTATGGGTCTTGGTGAACCCATGAGGCATAAGTGGGACATCCTCCTACCATGCCTATTGTTTGCTTACAGGGTGGTACCGCAGAAGTCCTTAGGATTCAGTCCCTTTGAACTCCTGTATGGGCTCCTGTAAGACGACCTCGGAGTCTGGTCAAAGAAGGCCGGGAGAAAGCTCCCATTAAACCTCCCCAGGATGTATAAAGCTACATGCTGGCCTTCAGGAACCAGATTTAGTGCTTCAGACAACTCGCTCAGGCGAGTCTGGAAGCCAGCCAGGAAGAGATGAAGTTGGGGTACGATCAGAATGCCACTTCAGCCTGGCCAGAAAGTGTGGGTCATGGCCCCAGTGGAGCCTTGTGCACTGCAGGACAAGTGGACTGGGATGTTTGAGATGGTCGAGCACAAAAATAAAGTCATCTATCTTGTCAACTTGCAGTCTCCCAGGATCCCTTTGCGGGTTCTACATGTGAACCGCCTCAAGCCCCACTTGGAGAGGTCAAAAGTGGGCATGCTCTTAGTGACAGATGATGGAATGGAAGAGGAGACCGAGCCTCTCCCTGACCCCCTATCTGCTATGGAGCACAATGGGTCAGTGGACGTGTAAACTTCTCCCCCAACCTGACTCCTGAACAGCAGAGTGACTGCCGCCAACTGTTGGGAAAGTTTGCTTCTCTGTTCTCCCTGACACCTGGTGTCACTCAATGGTGTGTCCATGATGTGGACACTGGGGACAGTACTCCTGTAAAACACAACATTTACAGATTGACTGACAGGGTCAAAGCTAGCATCAAGGAGGAAGTCTCCAAGATGTTGGCTCTAGGGGTGATTGAGCCCTCCAACAGCCCTTGAGCCAGCAGAGTGGTCTTGTTCCCAAAGGTTGCTGCACCCGGTGCCATGCCAGAACTCTGGTTCTGTGTGGACTATTGAGGGCTCAATCCAGTCACAAGGACTGATGCGCACCCCATCCCCAGAACTGATGAGCTCATAGATCGGTTGGGAGCTGCCAAATACCTCAGTAAGTTTGAATTAACATCTGGGCACTGGTAGATTGCCTTAACTGATGGGGAAAAGGAGAGGTCTGCAGTTTCAACACCAGAGGGGCACTACCAGTTCCGGGTGATGCCCTTTGGGTTGAAGAATGCCCCTATAACTTTTCAGAGGTTGACCAATCAGGTGTTGGCTGGGCCGGAGGATTTCAGTGCCGCCTACCTGGATGACATCGCAGTGTTCAGTGCCACTTGGGAGGAACATCTGCGTCACCTCTGTGAAGTGCTGAAGGCTCTGCAGAGGGCAGGCCTCACGATCAAGGTCAGCAAGTGCCAGATTGGGCATGGATCAGTTGTGTACCTGGGACACCAGGTAGGGAGCAGCGAGGTGGCGCACCTACAACCGAAGATTAATACCATTCTGGCTTGGGAACTCCCCAAGACCCAGACAGTTGTGGGAGCCTTTTAGGCCTCACCGGGTATTACAGGAGGTTTGTCAAGGGATACAACACCATTGTTGCCCCATTGAATGAGCTGACTTCCAGGAAGCAGCCCAGGAAGGTGAACTGGACTGACGCCTGTCAGAAAGCTTCTCGCAGGGATTCATGGTGCAGACAGATGCTTCAGAGCATGGTGTGGGAGCTGTGCTCTCACAACTAAATGAGGAGGGCCTAGACCAACCCGTAGTCTTCATTAGTGGGAGGTTACTTCCCCGGGAACAAAGGTGGAGTGTGATTGAGCGTGAGGCTTTTGCTGTGGTCTGGGCACTGAAGAAGCTGAGGTCCTACTTGTTTGGGACTCACTTCTGGATTCAGACCAACCACAGGCCCCTCAGATGGTTGATGCAGATGAGGGGTGAGAACCCAAAGATGTTGAGGTGGTCCATTTCCCTACAGGGGATGGACTTTACGGTGGAACACCACCCTGGTGATCTTGATGTACTCATGCAGCAATGATCTTGAGTATGGGGAACATGGCGGCCGCTAGCTAGAGCGGTCGCGGACTCTCTCCCGATTCTCGGCAGTTAAGCGTAATTTTCCTCTAGACCTGGATGGGAGACGGTCTCGGCGATTTTGGTGACAGTTTCAGGGTTGCGCTGGGCTGATTTATTTGTTTTTTCTCGTCCCCGGTCCGTAGTTTTTTCAGAGGTGACGGTGGCGGCAGTGGGGCCGCCGCGGGGCGGTCTTTGGGCAGAGGCTGCAGTGCGGATCACTAGAGGCCGGCGCACCACGGCGAGAGATGGCTTCTGGGGGAGTGGGAGTCTGGTGGCAGCTCCGGGTGTTTTGGCCCACGTTTTGGTGAACGAACAGTACCACGGCAGCAGTAGCAGAGCGGCATTTGAAACAAAAACAAGCGATGTCGCACAGTACCCCCAAATGACTCCGGTAAGGAGGAGGAAGAAGGGGGACTAGGGGTCTCTGGCTAATGCGGGGAAGGGCTTTAGGGTTGAAGATCAGCAAGCCACTGGCAGGAAGGATCCGGCTGTGACACATACGGGTGGGGTTAACAGGTTAAACAGGTATACCCTCAGAAGTTGGGATATCTGGGGCCAAGGTCAGTCCCCTTCTGAGGTTCTGATTAGGGAAACTGCTCCGCTAGCAGTACAAGCCAACTCCCAAAAAAAAACAGAATCCCGCACCCGCCCCCCACAGAACAAAAAAGTGTCAGTGGAAAAGACTTTGTTGATTGAGGGTAAAAAGCCGCTCAGAAGCAAACCGGCCAATATCCGAATCACGCCCTCACTCCGCACTTACTTCAAGATTCAAGCCCAATCCTCTCAGCCCAACCAACCCATTCAGCTCATTCAGGATACTCAATCTACCTACACCTCTACCTCTTTGGCGGCCGCGGGCATGAGTGTTGGTCTTACTCCAAAGAATACCTGTAAACAGTCCAGTACAGTAAACGTTGGGGGAATGGAAGCGGGAAATAACATTGTGCCGCTTGAAAACAGGTTTACCCCTCTGGTAATGGTAGAGGAAGACAGCACTCACACTCAGCATAATTCTAGACTTGAGACCCCTATGAGCCAGCCACCCCAAAAGGGAGATGTGTTGAGGGAACCAGGTATAGGGCCCAGTCCGGGGGAGCAATCATCTACAGAGGGTCTGCTAGCTACCTTGCTAACCAAAATCAGAGAAAAATTTGTAGTCTCCGAACGTAATCAGCAAAAGATCCAAGAGGCCTGTGAAACATTGGAAGGAAAAATAAATGATATTATGGAGAGAGTTGGAGCGATAGAGACGGGTTTGGAAGACCTCTCAAAACAAGTGGACAAAAACACATCGGAGATTACGAGGTTAAAAGAAAATGACAGAGAACTGAGGGATAAACTAGAAAGTCTGGAGAATAGTGCCAGAAGAAATATTATTAGGATTTTAAATGTTCCAGAAGGCCTTGAGGGGGGGGACATAAGGTCCTTTGTTATTAGTCTTCTTGGAGAACTCCATCCAGACATAGAGAAACAGTCCCTGGAAGATGACATTCAGAGAATCCACTGAGACCCTTTTTCTAAGAGATCTGGGAGGAAAACCCCAAGAAGGATCTTAGTTAACTTTAAAACGTATTTAATTAAAGAAAAGATCCTTGCCGGGGGGCTCAAAGCAGGAGTATATAATAAAGGAGACTGGTCCTTTCGCATTAGGCCGGATATTTCACGCACCACACAAGACAGGCAGTGGGAATTAGGGAAATACATACAAGAGTTGAGGGGGCTGGGCGCCACTGCAAACCTCTGATTCCCCGCCTCTCTAAAGGTGATGTGGAACAATAAAATGTATAGTTTTAGGGACCCCTCCGAAGTTAGTTCCCTGATTGACCAGATAAAAAGCACATCCAAATGACAAGGTTTAATTCTGTCTAGATAGGGAGAGAGTCCGAAGTGGAGGTACCTTAGTATACCTTTAGTGTTGTGGGAGGGTTCCCCGGGGTGGGGGGTTGGAAGGAAAAGGAGGGTGGGGTGGGTGGGGTCACAAGTTAAAAAAAAATACAAAAAATAAAAGTTTTGATTTTGTGCACTGGGTGGGGGATCATGAGGGAAAAAAGAAAAAAATTGTCCTCATTTACGAATAAAATTCAAACATACTTAACTGGCTCATATCAACCTGCTACCTCTTTAATCATGTGTAGCAGTTCCAGGCTTTCTCAGGTCTTTAGGTTTTTACTATGATTTCTATGACAGATTCAGGTAGGCCTGAGAAACCAAAAATTTTGAAAATTTTATCATGGAACGTAAATGGCCTCAGGGTTCCCTCTAGAAGAAGAAAAATGTTAGAATATCTGAGGCTTTCAGATAGTGATTTTTTTATACAAGAGTCACATCTACGTAAAGAGGAGTGGACAGCGAATCTCAAAACCCAGAAATGGGTAGAACACTGCCTTTGCACTACTCAGACATGCTCATTAAAAGGGGTTGCCCTTATTTATAAAAATCTACACAAGCAATACTTAGAGATTGTGTTGTGGACCCACTTGTAAGGTGGGCAATTGCTAGGGCCAAAATAAACAGTTCCTGGCTGACCTTTATTGACTATTATGGCCCTAACCTAGACGATCCGGCCCCACTACAAATGTTGTTTCTTAAATTAATGGGATATTAGAGACCCTATTATAATGGGTGGTGACTTTAATATAGTTTTGGACCCAGGGCAGGACTCAACATCTAAGAGAGCAGCGATGGCAACTCAAAACATGAGAACTGCTCTGAAACAGCTGATGGCAGACATGGGGCTGCTAGACATCTGGAGAGTGATGGAACGTAAGGCTGGGACATCGGGGGGAAACTTTACTTTCCACAATAAAAAATGCGGTCATCGTTCCAGGATCAACCTCTTCCTGGTAGATCTTTCCATCAGCATGAACACGACTAAGGTCAGCCATGTTCCAGAACATCTGTCTGACCATTCTGCTGTAGTCTTGGAAATTACCTTCTCGATCAGTCCCCCTCCTCGTAGATGAACTCTAAATCGCTCGCTACTTCTGGAACCATCAGTGATTGAAAAGTTGAAAGCAGCAACAAATTAGTTTTTTCTATTCAATGCAAACTCAGCACTCCCTCATATTGTATGGGATGCTTATAAACCTTTTCTAAGAGGTACTTTAACTTCTTTGTCTATCGCTCAAAATAAGAAAGTGAGAGAAGAAATCAGAACTCTTGAAGCTGCAATACACATAAATCAGGTGGCGTTAGAACAAACACCTAACAATTTAAATATTACACAAAAATTAACTATGGCAAAGCACGATCTCGCTGATTATCTCAAAGTAATAATTAAAAGGAAGTGGGAAGCCAGTAGGCTGTCCCACCATGAATATGGGGAGGGGTGTGGCAAACTCCTTGCATGGAAAGCCAAGGCGGACCAGTCTAGGAATATGATAAAAGACCTCAGATGCTCGATTTCTGGTAACATCATCACTGACGACATCGGGATCAAGGAAGCCTTCGCCCAGTTCTTCCAGGGTCTCTATTCAGAGGACTCAACATTGAGTGAAGGAGCTACGGAAGACTTTTTTTTAGATCTGGAACTTCCCGCGCTTTTGAACTCAGAAAAAGAGAACTTGAGCACCCCCATTGCTCTGGGGGAAATTCTTCAAATCATCTACAAATACCTTACTATAGCAACGCAGCACCTATTTGGGACTCCCCAGGTACTCTGAGCTGCTTAACAGACGCACTCGCAGTCCCGCTCCAAACTTGTGGCATGTTAAGGTGGGAACAGCTCATCGTGGACACTGAGCTAATCTCATGGCAACATCTTTCTGTGATCTCCGAGAACTCGGTTTCAAAATTCAAATATTACCAACTTTCAAGCTGGGTGAAATCACTGGGAAAGGAGATCGAAGGGAATCGGGATTTGGTGTCCAAGATCTGTTCACGTTCCACAGTACGGAGAGAAGTCGCAGAATGGTATTGTATGTTAATCCAAATTGGAGAAGATACGCAAAACCCATTTACAGAGATCTGGAGGAGGGACCTGCCAGGCGAAGACCTTGAAGTTGTAGGGCAAGTATCTATATCTCTTTTGTGGTCATATGTGAAAGCTGCCCCACTAAGGAGAAACCATCTTTTCACTGTTCATAAGGCATACTGGACGCCACAGAAACTGTCGAAGTTGGGGAGCTGTGGGATAAAGAAATGTCCGAAATGTGGCGAAAACAACGTGAACGAGGTCCACATGTTTTGGCAGTGTCCCTCAATGTGTGGGTAAGACCATTTCAGCTATTATGGGTCAAGAGATCAGGTTGACTGCACCCTCTGTGATTTTTGGAGTGATACCAGGTGGGGTGGTTAATTGGAGTTTTTTTAAAACCCAGAAAGCTCTATTTTTTGTTCTGATCCTTCTGGCACGGAGGGAATTATGTGTTAAGTGGATCGTTCCCTGTTCCCCCACTGAAGATGAATGGATTCCCTCCATACAGAGGGTCTCGCATCTTGATCGTGCAAATAAGATGGTTAAGAAAATGAAATTCTGGGAACTTTGGGATGTTTGGATTAAGATCTATGTTTCTAATATATCTCACTGAGCATAGCCCCCCAGGAGGCATAATCTTTGTTTGGCCCGGGGGTAATATCCATCCCTCCTCCCTTGGGGAGTGACCGGGCCCCCTACTGCCTCTTCCTGGCTTGGCTAGGCCCTACCTCTTTGAACCTAGAGCATAATTCGTTAAATGAGGACTAAAAAAAAAAAAAGGAGCACCACCCTGGTACAGAGCACGCCAATGCTGATGGTCTGTCCAGATTTTTCCGCCTTAGTGAAGAGAACTCCCAGGAGGGTGGGCAGTTCTCCCCACATTTCAGCTGGAGGGTACACGTGTTAGACCTGGCATCCTGGGCGTGGGTTTCCCCAGTATTTTTGCCTTATGTATTTTTTCTGTGTGTTGGTCTTCGGTTTTGGTCTAGATGCTTTGGGCACTTTGCCACTGCTGTTCAGTGCCAAGGTGCAAGTGCTCCCTCTGTAAATTGTTGTCATGGATTAGTGGTTCCATAATTGGCTTATTTGATTTACTACTAAGTCCCTAATATAGTGCCACCCACACAAGCAGCCGTGAAAAAGGTTCTCAGATCTGCCATTGCAGTGCATGTGTGCAGTTTAGTACTGCCATGTCGACCTGGCAAGTGCACCCACTTGCCAGGCCCTAACCTTCCCTTTTCTTCCATCTGAGTCACTGCTAAGATAGGCCCGATGTACCCCTGTGTGCAGGGTGAACTGTATGTGAAAGGTAGGACATGTGCTGATGGGGGTGGCATGTCCTGATAGAGAAATACTGCCAATTTCGTTTTTCACAATTGAAAGGCTATCTGTCCCATAGGATAGAATGGGAGTTTATTTATAACATCTTTTAAAAATAACTTTCCACTGTGACAAGGTAGGAAGGTAAAGTTTAGTATGCCTGAAGTCAGAATATAAAGAGGCATCTTTTAGTAATGATGATTTTTTCATTCTGGGTTTGAAAATAACACTTTTAGAAAGTGGGTGTTTTCTTGCTTAGCCATCCAGTGTGCCTCTGCTAGGTTTTTGTATTGACTGTCTGGATTTGGAGTGACAGGGGCTGGGGATGTGCATTCTGTTCAGACACCTCACTTCGGGAGGTGAGGTGTTTCCTGCCTTTCCAGGGTGAGTCAAGGTTGGGCTGAATAGACCTGGGATGCATTTAGAGTAGCGGAAAGCAATTTACTTTATACCTGAATGGGCCTGGTCTGTCTTGGACAATGTTGTCTCCACCTCCTGCCGGGAAGCTGCACCTGAGAGTACAGAACTGGTTTTGACTAAGCACAGAGCCTCTCTGACACCAAAGAACAAAGAGAAATGGACTATAAATGTTGGGGTCCAGACCTCTGAACTTTAGATTACTTCTGGACTTAAGAGGACCCTCTGCCAAGGAGAAGATCAGGGAAAGAGCTGAAGGAGAAGTACTACCCCTTTGCTGTGTGCTGTCTGGGGTTGGCCTGCAGTAGCTGTCTCTGCTGAGGAGAGGAACTGTGTGTGTATCCTGCTTGAAGAGTATCTCCAAGGGCTTAAAGTAGAGCTTGCCCTCTGTTCAAGAATTCTCAGGAACAGCAAAGACTACACCAGCCCTCTGGGCACCGTCTCTGGAACCATTGGTTCCATGTCCTGAAGGCACCGCCACACCTCGCATCGCAATCCTGGTCTCATCAACGGTGCTGGATAACCGTCTCCGAGGCGTTCCTTTCACCGCGTCCTGTGGGCACTGCACTCCGCACCTACTAACTTCACTCTGCCGCCCAGACCTCACCGACACGATCGCTGCCCGCCTGGACATTGACCAGCTCTCTTGTCTGCACCAAATTCATGAAAAAGGCAAATGGGTGCCACCAAGGTTCACGCTCAATAATAATAATAATAATAAAGACATTTATAAAGCGCGCAGCTACCCCAAATGGGGTATCCCGGCGCTTATACAGACAGTACCCAAGGTAGAGGAGAGCGCTTATCTAGTCATTACGACTAAAGAGCCAGGTCTTCAAGGCCTTTCTGAATCCCTGTTCGGAATGCATCATGCGTAGGTGGGAGGGTAGGTTATTCCAGCACTTGGTGGTCCCCACCTCGAATGTCCTACCCCCATTCTTGCCTTCGCAAAACGGGGGGTGGAGACAAGACCCAAATTGTAGCTCGTGACACAACCCTAATCGGTGGTTTCACCCAAGGACCACCTGGAGTGAGATATATATTTGCAGAGTGAAAGGGTTTTGTGCCTTCAAAGTTCACTTCAATTTCGGGGTTAGTGTAATCCCAAAAGTTGAGTTGGTATCAAAGTGACTTAACACAGTCTGTCGTTGTGATATACAGGAAGGAAGCAAGAGGTCGTTATGATTTAGTCCTTTTTATTTATAGTTTTGTTAAAGTACAGATGAGAACAGAAACAGCCGACACGCAGACCGCATTTCTGTTGGACATCCCGCCGAGGGATGCAGGATTTTTCCTGGGACTTGTTCGACGATTAACCTGAACTAATTGTCATGACCTTCTGGACGATAAGCCCAAATTATTTACCATGACCTCTTTGCCTTGAAGAAGCCTTGGCCAACAGGCCACTGGGCGAAACACGTGTCGGCTGTTTCTGTTCTCATCTGCACTTTAAGAAAACTATAAATAAAAATGACTAAATTATGACGACCTCTTGCTTCCTTCCTGTATATCACAACGACAGACTGTGTTAAGTCGCTTTGATACCAACTCAACTTTTGGGATTACACTAACCCTGAAATTGAAGTGAACTTTGAAGGCACAAAACCCTTTCACTCTGCAAATATCTGTTGCCTGCACCAAGACTTGCCAGCACCGCATCGAGCACCGCCTCACTCCACATCGCAGCCCTGGTCTCACTGATGCCGTTGGAAGACCGTCAGCGGGCCGCTGCCGGCAACGTGCTGTGAGGGCACTGGACACTGCACCGCTTCACTTCACAGCGCAACAGCGACGGTTGCCCCAGCCGACTCATACCAACGGGATCGGCCACAATGAAAAAGGTACTGTCTGTCTGTCAATGTAAAAACTGACCCGTACTGACGCGGTCGGCTGGAACTGTTCGACTCTGTCATTTTCAGCATCGCAGTAGCCCTGGACAGGCCTACCGACTCGGAAGAACTGTGCTTTTGAAATATTTCTGCAATTTCAAGGTTATCTTGCAAAATACTTATTTTTCATTATTGTATGTTGGATTTTTGTCGTTTTTAGTCTTGTTTGGTTTTTCTAAACTGGTGTGGTGTCCATTTGTAGTGTTTTCACTGTGTTACTGTATGCATGCACAAATGCTTTACACGCTGCCTCTGAGATAAGCTTATCTGCTCGTGCTAAGCTACCAAGGGGTTGAGCAGGGGTTATTTTAGAAGTGTATCCCCATTACCCTGACTAGGAAGAAGGGTCCCTACTTGGACAAAGGTGCAAACCATTGCCAACTAGAGATCCCCATTTCTAACAATACTGATACATGTTCCTCTCGTTCCTTTCTGGGTTTATCAAAAATCTCTGAGAGGGAAGTACGGTCATAACGCAGCTCAGAAAAGTGAGGCAAGCCAAGAGACACACATCGCACTTCAGACTACATTATCAAACAAGAAGATAAACCAAAATCTAAACCTCAATTTAAAAAGAAGAATGTAACTGGCCTTAAAATAAGAAATGCCCAGGCTACTGAGGACTCAACTATTGAATGGGAATGGGCTCTGACGATGCTAGACAGTGCAATAGAAGTAACAATAGTTTGCCAGAACCTGATGGAATTTCTGGTGACAGCAGCGTTGAATGAACATATCACGGTGGAAATACCTAACACAAGGGTAAGTTTCCCACATCAGTTATATGAAATAACACTCCAAATGGAGGGGGACATACCCAGAAAAGTGAAAGGTCTCTTTTGGGAGAACCTGACTCATGGATACGAAATCCTATTCGCTGAAAAAGATTGCCACCTGAGTTTGTTATGGGGAAGACGTAATATTACCAGCCTTCTGTGACCTCGTTCACGAGTCTCTTAAACATTCTTCCAAGAAGGAGTTGGCGGTAGCGCTAGCTATTGCATTATATCACAATCATGTAGAGTGGGATGTTGAGTCACCTCACTATGAAATCCCAGTAAAAACTACTCCAAATCCAGAGAGACAGTACCGAATTAAACATGACGCAAAAAAGAACGTCAAGGAGATCTTAGATCAACTTGCACCTCATCCATGAATAATCCTTTGTTTCCCGTAATGACCCCTGACAATTCATACCATCTAGTTTTAGACTCCAGGCATTTGAACACATGCACGAAAACATTCACAGTACAAAATGCACTAAGTGCCGCATTAATGAATAACATTGTGCTGAAGAAATACAAAACATTACTACATATCTCAAATTGATTCTTTTGCCAAAATATATCATCTGAAAGCAGATATTTGACAGCATTTTTGGCCCTAGGCTTCAAAGCCAATTCTGTAGACTGCCCCAAAGGTATAAAAATAGCCCTGGGTTGTTCTCAGCAAGAGTATCAGAGTTACTTCAAAATTGTGATGAGGAGGGATTGTCCTATGTAGATGACATTTATCTGACGGACGATGAACTATTGGATCACTTGCAAAGGGTAAACAAAATAATTCTGGAGATCGCCACTGAGAGCTACAAATTTAACTTTAAAAATCTAAAATTGCCCACCTAAAAGTGTATTTTTGGGATATGGGCTCTCAATTGAATGAAAAAGCCTAGCAGCTATTTTTTTAGATAAATGTGCACTGCTCCAACCTCCATAAACTCTGAAAAACTTACAATCCATTTTAGGATTCCTAAATTTTGGCAAAACATACATTTTGTATTACGCTGAAAACGTGAAACCTTTCTAAGACTTAATTGGACTTGATTTTTCAGTTCGACATTGGACACAGGAACACACAGAAATTCTCTGTTCCGTACAAGCTGACATGATAGCTTCCAAACACTTACCCACAGGTGTAAACACCACGAATTTAGTGATCCGTGTAGTCGCGGGTCAATCAGGGTACACTTACCTAACCTTCATTGAAGGCGAAACGGCACCCATTGCATACAAATCTCATTTGTACACAAACGCAGAGACGCACTTTGCATCCAATGAAAAACTTCTGACAGCAGTACAGACTGCTGTAGTGAGAGAAAGAGCGCTGGCTCTGGGTAAACGAATAATTGTCGTGACTCCAATACCAACTTTAGAGGCTGTTACTAAAGCAAGCGTTCCAAACGCAAAAGCACTGCATCCGTGATGGATACAATGGGCTAATTCTCTCACTGCAACAGATGTAGACTACAGATTCTACATTAAAAACACAAGCATTCCTGCAGTACGAACAAGAATATCCTCTCCTGAATGAAATAATGCCTCTAGATCAGTATGAATATATCATTTACACTGACGGATCTGCTCAGTCTGCCGTAGGAAGTAAACAGCAATACAGCGCTGCATGTGCGATTGTAAAGGTACTTATGCGGGACGGCAAGTTCCATCCTAGCAATACGCAGATGCAGTCTCTAGGAGATTGCACGGCACAGCTGACAGAACTAAAAGCCCTGATCCTGGTACTAAAAAATACGGATCAGGAATTCGCCACACTCAGTGTGTGTGATTCATTTTACTGTATCCAGTCTTACAATGAATATCTTTACTACTGGGGCCAGAATGGGTTTAGAGATTCCAAAGAATACACAATAAAGCACAAGTTGCTCTAGGAACAAGTGGCAGAGCTGAAAAAAGGCTTGCCACAGGCTCATGTTATTCACACACTGAGTCATCAGCGTGTTGGTGTGCACTTTGAAGGGAATTCACTGGCTGATGAAGCCGCCAAGGCGGCAGTGTGAATTGCTGCCGTTGCTGCAATCACTCGTTCTAGCACGAGAATAGATGGACAGATAATGATAGCTATGAACGCTACCCGCAACAACAGCTCTGCCTTGCCAAAAGGTTTTCCATTCAAGTACGCCTACAAGTTAGATGCGCAAAACATTCCTTATGCTCAAATTCCAGGAGTGGGGGATAGAGTAATACCAAATATGGATTGCAGACTAGGTTAAATTCTAGCTGCACACGAGGGTCTAGGTTCTGCACATGCAGGTATCGCTTCAACTGTTTATCTACTAAAACAACAGTACTGGTGGCCAGGTCTTACAAAACAGACCAAGGGCTTTGTCCTTAAGTGCGACATCTGTCAGCAAATGAAGGGTTCCACAGTAGCACATCCACCACAAACACCATTACTGATTTCAGACAGACCTCTTGCATGTGTCTATTTGGACAACTGCGGCCCCTTACAATCTGATGGGACTTACAAGTACATCTTGGTTGCAGTGGATTCATGCTCTAGATTCCTGTGGGTTTGGCCCCAGCGCTCGGCTGACGCTCGAACTGTTATAAAGGATTTGTGAGTCTTCATAGGGACATACGTAATTGGCACATTACATTCTAATCATGGCCTTGCATTTAGCTCACTGGCTTACAAAGAAGCCATGGGAAGTTTGGGTGTGGTCTTGCGGTACTCCTCTCTGCATCATCCCAAGGGAAATTTGATTGTGTAGAGAAAAAACCGGGACTTAAAGCAATCCTTATCAGCAAGAGTATTAGTCTCGGGTGGCAGTTGGGTCAATCACCTATATGGGGTCCAGAGGGCACTTAGCAATATGCCAAGAAGTTCCCTTGGGGCCGCACTCCATATGAAGTCCTGTTTGAAGCTAGAATGTGGGTACCTGACCCGATTGCTGCAACACAGTGGTGGATGAAAAACCATTTGACATCAATGATCGTTTGGCTGTTTTACAGAAACTCATTGAATTCCGGGCATTACAAAGCAACGACCAAGTAAAACGCACCGCCACTGGGGAAGTAAAAGCTGTTTTGGCAAGACCAGCCTGGGTCCCGAAGATTGGGGAAGCTGGTCAGAGAAAATATTGTGGACAAATAAGAATTTGGGCCATCCTATAGAGCGCCTGTACCTGGCCTGGCTGTCGAAGGAACAAGAACATTACTTCTTCCGCCTCTTGCCAGCAAGAAAGAAAAGAGATTTGTCTCTATTGATCTGATCAAGCCACACTATGTGGCCGATACTCAATAGTAGGCCATGCGGGCTCCGGGGTAGCCGCCAATCTCCTCTCACTAACATACAGGAAGTTCAGACCGAAAGATTAATAACGTTTGAAGATTCTACCCTACAAAGTGAAGGAGTTACCAACAATGGAATGGAACTTGTGCCTGTTGAAACTGAACAGCAACAAAACACAAATGAAACACAGATCTCAATTTGGCCTAACACTGACATCTATGTGAATATGTCTCGACATGAGGCATCTGCCAGTTCTACAAAACCTGCTGAGCTACCAAAGATATATCGAACTGAGTCTGGCTACTTCATGGATTTCAATACTTTCTCTCTGGATCCAAGTGAACACGAGTCACCGCCAGCTCCTGTTTCCAACAAACAGAAACTCTGTGCTTTCTACCTTTGGCTGAAAAAGACTTACCTTGTTTCTCCCTGGCTACATCACTGGATTGCTATAGGTCTACTGTTCCTAGTCCTTTAGATAGGTGTAGTGACTGTCTTTTTCCTGCTCCTGAATGTACATTATCTCCAGAACGCTCTCCAGTACAAAATGTGAACTTGGTTCTGAAAAAGCATGCATCATCACACCGTGAGCAGAGAGACCTGTCCTTAGTGAACATCACAGCAGTTCTGGTTCCAGAAGGAATAGTTTGGAGCAGGGTTTCATATGATGTATTTGGTCCAACTTACTTTTAAAGCTACCACACTTGTTTAAAATGT
Organism: Calotriton arnoldi; assembly: GCA_963921515.1. NCBI lineage: Eukaryota > Metazoa > Chordata > Amphibia > Caudata > Salamandridae > Calotriton > Calotriton arnoldi. The sequence goes on along the minus strand of CAWUFW010001960.1, from coordinate 546,254 downwards.
CACCTCCAGTACTTTCTCTGATGATTGGAACTTTGAAACTGTAAATACTATGCTGTCTGATTTAGAACAGTCTGCTGCATTTTCAAGTATTGAATTGTATGAAGATACATCTGATTTTGATACCATGTATTGTTTCCAACACTATGGTCATCATTTCTTGCACAAAACAAGTATCCCACGTAATGTTTTCACTTACCATCAATGGGAATATTGCCCAACACCGCCAAAAGGTAGTTCAACAACATTTGCACAAAAGTTTGCTTATTTTTCTGGGTTTAACACTTCAGACCCGAGATCTTATTATTATAGGTTGCAACTACACCTGCAAAGAAAAATATGCTTACTAACACGAAACAGATATACTCTGCTTCATTTATTTCCCAGCTGTCTTTACAGGGCTTCGACTTTTGGAGGGACACCATAGCACAAAATCTGTCTGGGGAACTAAAGAATGGCAGGTTCAGGGAACTGAGGCCTTATTTAGAGCATGCCTCATACCACAGCAAATTATCTTCCTGAACAACATGGTGCAACAGACGTCCTGTCTTCGGTTAGCCAAGATAAAGGACTTGAACAAACCTCGAGTTCCCTCACTTACACACTTTGAGGGATGGCAAAACTATAGACAACATAGTGAGGATATACTAGATGACATTCTACATGGTGGTTCGTACAGTTCATCAGACTCGAATTGGAAGGGATGGTTGGTTTGGCCTATCGACACAAATAGGTGTCTGTCAAGATTCAGGGGTACCACCGAAGGGTTTAGTGTCCATATCAGCATTATGTACAAACAGAACACTCGGGTGGTGACATCCTGCAGTGTTGGGAAGTTATGCCTACAGTGGCTAGAAACCTCACCACTATCCCAGGTGAAACAACACTTGTCCTTACTCTCAGATGACATGGATGTTAGGGATTTTTTATTAGGTCCCAAGAAGCCACGTCAAAAGTGCTTCTTATATGCTATTTACAACGAAGTATGGAAAATCTCTCAACAAGAGGCTGCTGAGAGATTGCTTGAGATTGACACGGTTAGCCTAGAAAAGGCTTTGGCAGTGGTCGACAATGGCATGACCACACTGACATCCAGGATTTATTCATTGGGCAACATTGTATCTTCTGCGTTAGATATAATAGCACAGGATTTGTCTATTCTTCAACATGGCCAATCGCAATTGCGATCCATTCTATTATTGAGTTGGACACTACACTCATTGCGCTCTGGTCACGTGCCCTGGCGGTATATCAACAGTACGTCTCTGTTTTCTGCATACAATCTAACAGAAAGACAGACAACAATGGCACAAAGAGATGCAAAGTATACAATGCTGCACATTAAAAAATTGGACTAATTACCTTTTACCGTGGCCGAATCACCTTCCACAGAATGGTTAATCCATGGCCATATTACACTGCCAATCACAACATTCCAATTTAAATACTGTCTACAGTACCACCAGGTAGGCAGGTAAGAAGTGTTGGTTAAGGGATACATATATGAATCGTGGGAATTACCATACAGATTTAGATGCAGGAATGGGGACACTGACGTTTTTCTCCGTGGTTCAGACTGTGAAACTGCTTTAAGTGGGTCTCTAGTTTGAAATGATATTTTGCTTCACGGAGCCAGTAATGTTTTGGCTGCAAACCTATCATGTCACTTGAAAGGCTCCCCAGCTGCCGTGATTCATCCAGTGTTCAAGCTGCTTTCGAATGGAAGCTATTTGATGTTGAATGTTCAAGGTTGTTGTGGGATGCTAGCAGACATTGCATATCTAGTCACCGTAAGTTCCAGGGGTAGTTGTTGTATGCAAGTATTGTTTCCACCGACCCACACAGTCAGGGAGGCAATGCTATGGCTTTTGTTGGATGCTTCCCTTATACGGTTTGATTCTCTGAAAAGACAGAAAGCCATGCTGTTACAGAAGGATGTGGCCTTAACCTCAGCCCGAGAGACTTTTAATCTCCAGGTTGCAAGGTTTTCGGCTGAGATACAGGCACTAGTCCAAACGTACTTCATGCTCCCTTTCGGAGAAATGGCACATCGTATCTTCAACATGTCTGATACAAATGGGATAGATAGATATTTAAGTGCATAGGTTCCGGACTATTGAGCACCTTTCAGACAATCTTCGGAGTTATTCCATCAATTATACACTCCGTATTGGGAAGCAATTTTGGAGGGCTTCTGCTGGTCCTACTACTTGGATTGGGTATCCTGGTTTTAATTTTCCTGCTACGCAATGGACGGCCCAGTTTCCAAAGAGATTGAAAAAGCTCTCCTGGTGCGACATTGCTGTGAATGCATGGTATTCCATCTGGGTGCACCTCGGCTTCGGGAGCTAAGTGAGCATTGGTTCCTTTTGTTCAGATCAGTCTGGGTCAACTGCATCTTGCCTGTGCTCTACTGCCTATTCTGTGGATACAAAAGCATGTTGGACATATGTCTGACCCTTCCATCGGTTGCGACACTGGACGTGGATGTACTAATGGACCCCTTAAAGGCCCACATATTACAGTGTCCTCAGTGTATCCCAATGTTGATGGCGGCATTCTAAGAGCCTCCACGGGATGCTTCAGCTCCTGTTTGAACAGACACCAGCTCTACAAACAGCACACAGGTTTCAAGTATTTCCTCGGTGGCTGCTGCGGGAATTGAAGATGATCACCTTTGCTCCACTGACCTTATCCAAGAGGTGTTACAGGGACCAACGTCTGTAAATGTGAGTGACAGTGATGCTGCGTCTCCCACACAGGACACATAAACATTTAGCTCTCCGTGTGATGGGAACAATTCGGCCTTTTTCCAAAACAAGCCAAATTGGAATTCGAAAAGCATTGTTTTGTTTTATTTTTCTCTCCTGCTGTCACTGGGCACCATGGCTTTCAATGTGCTCAGTTGGTCTAACAAGTATATTGACTATTTAGAGGACTTATAGAGCTTTTTTTAACTTTTTGCAGCATTTTGCACATATGCCACGTTTTTAGATGTTTTTACACTTGTTTTTATACCAAAGTTCTTATGCTTTTACGACAGGCATATTTTTGCATTTGTTAGTGTTATCGTCCTTCGGATCAGCAGTGGTTTTTATGATCCCCAATGTACCCCAATATAGGCCTAGGTAGCTGCGCGACCTTTTACTTATATTTGTCCTACCGTGCCCTTTTTATGGAAATTTGCTGTGGTACAATCAAGGAACCTTTGTGTGCCAAACTCTCTCTTCTAATTGAATGGATCAAAACCATTGAACTGCAAATCACGTCACTAGCTAGGCAGCCCAGTCAATAAGAGTCTGACACATTAGGGGTTAACACCCATATATCTGCCACCTGGCCTCCACCGTGCAGTTTTTCGGTGTTATCTACACTAGAAGTGCCAGAAGGGTGGCATCCTTGCCGGCCCACTGTTAGTCCATCATCATCATGAACATAGGAAAATATGACCTCTGGGCAGTGCCCTCCACCACCTGACATATCTAGTCTAAACTTGAGCAGAAGTGGTTTCCATACTAATCTGTGTGCAGAGAGGCAACCCAAAAGCGATTCATGTCCTAATTTATTTCAGCCAAAAATAAATCTTCCTCCTGCCACCTGCCCATATGTGGTTATACTTATTGAGTTCCACCTTCGCACAAGGGAAAGGTGGAGTTTAATAAAGAGCTATGTAATAAAGTGTTGAACTGTCTTGTACACCATAGAGGGTTCTCTTTTGCCTTTGCTAATGTCATTCTGCTGACTCGTAGAGTTGGATGGATTTGGAATGGTCCAGTTTCTGCAGAAGGGGACTGTGTTATTTTTAATTTTAGATCTTCATTTCTTGTGCAAAGTTTATTGCTTGGGCCTTTAAGTCGTGCTAGTTTTAGGGGCAACATATCCTTGGTCCCTTTAGGTACTTTTATAGACCTAGCCTTTTTTCTCAACAACCAGGGTACCCATACCTCGCAAACATGGCAACAAAAAAATATGTGAGCACTCAGCTCGGTCCCTTTAGTCCTCCTAATGTTTTACAATCATCAGAGAGTAATGAACCCTCTTCATTGTAGGGGGGTCCAGTTTTCCATTCCTCTTTCAAAGCGTTTTGACATCATTTCTAATGTGCACTGACTCTCAGATGGTACTCAAGATGGTAACCAAGCTTTTTCTCCTGCACCTCATAGCACCATCATCCCTTGGGATGGTAGGGTTACCACAAAGGCCTCCACGAATGTTAGCACAAGAAGCTTGTTTACCATGATGAGTTAGAAAACAGCTGGCTTAATAGATATAATTAATAACCCTCATTGGTTAAACTTAGTCGTAAAATATGATTTGATTGCTCTGCAGGAAACATGGGGCCCCACGTATTGTTCCTGCCCTGGCTTTGCATGTTACTCTTGCCCAGCCATCTCCTCCTTACAAGGCATAGCAAAGGGTGGTCTTTCTGTATGGGTCAAGTTGAATTTGAATGTAGAAATTTCAGTTTTAGATACGAAAAGTACAGTTTTTTGGCTTTGCTTATTAAGGACGAATCAAGTGCCTTTTATTTTTATTTGATTCATTTTTATAATAATGAAATTTCAAATCCTCTATGTACTCCTATTAAGTGTTGATATGCCTGATATAAAGCCTTTAGGTACCAGGCATATATCACGGTCCAACTATCCATTCTGCGGGGATTTTAATGCCAAGCTGGTGACTAATTATAAGACACATGTACAGGGCTTGGAATACTCCGCTGTCCAGTGGGCGAAACCAGACAGTGAAAGGGAGGAGCTGGGTGGGTATCTTGCTAAACAAGACCTTGTTGCCCTTGTTGAATGATTTAGCAACTATGGGGCTTCATTGTCTTCTTTCGGTGGTCGAGCCTCGGTCATTGAGTACATTTTTGTAACTAGAAATCTGTTGTGTGATGCCATGTTATCAACAGAATGGGGGTGGGCATAATGCTCTGCACAGAGTGAGACTATTTCCAGTGCACAAAGCAGCTTTTTCAGAGGCACCAAATTCTATTACTCAGCATACTAGTGATAGACTAAGGCTTGTATAACATCTGAAAGTTCCGGGGGCCTACCCTTGCTGTGTTGTTGAAGTTCCATATAGCATTTCTTTTGCACTGTTTGTCAGACAAACTTTGGAATGCAATGCTTGCCTATTATAAAACCCTAAGTTTAAGAATCAGGCAGTTTCTGTTACAACTGATTAGGAATGGGAAGATGAACCCTCAATGGTTTGACAGCCATTGTTCATTAGCTAATCGGAGGTTAAGGAAGGCTCTCTTCATAACCCAGAAAGACCTCATTGCGGTGCGGGAAGCTGGTAAATTTATCAACACACCCTTAGGACAAGGAAGAAAGCTTTGAATAGTAGGGATTGGGAGTTTCTGGAAAGTGCGGCACTCACCAAGAATAGCAAGATATTTTTGGATCTGGTTAACAAGATCAAACAAAGGGAAGTTCCATCAAATCCCCTTTTTTAATTGATATCCCGGGTTCAGATTGGGTTAGTCATTTTAAAGCTATTTAGTATTCAGTGGAAAAAGGGACCCTGGGGGACTTGTTAAGGGTTAAATTATCCCATTCTATGCATGTTAACCTTCAGGATGTTATCCATGCTATCAGGAAAAGCCCAAGTGGAAAAGCTCCTGGGCCAGATTCGGTCCCAATGGACCTAATTAAATGTAATATAGATCTATGGGGTGCCCCTGTTAATCAATATTTTTAATAATTCACCATGCAGTAAGGTTCCAAGCTCCTGAGCCCTTTCCACAATAGTCCCTATTTTTAAGAAAGGGGATCTCATGTCGCCCAAATGTCATTGCCCTATTTCTCTTATTTATAGCTCGGTTAAGATCATTGGACTGATGGTTTTCAGCAGACTAAAACATGGGCAAATCATAACAACATTCTGTGTCCCACTCAATTTGGTTTTGCCAGGGGCTGTGTACAATGGAACAGTGCTTGAATTTGTATCTGATTATTGGCAAGTATACCATCGCTAATCGCTGTCTGCTGTACTTGGCCTTTATGGACTTGTCATCAGCATTCAACTGTGTTAACAGAAACAAACTTTGGTTGATGCTGCTGGAGTTAGGGGTCACAGTTGCATTAGTGAATTTTATGTTTGCTACATAAGAACTTAGAAGCGAAGGTCCGCTTTTCTCCGCAGGAGAAATGTCTGATCCTTTTACCCTAGCCCGAGGGGTGTGACAAGGATGTATCCTGGCCCCACTACTTTTTATCATTTTCATCATTAATCTGCGTCCTGAGACTTCCAAAGGGTCTCCCAAGTTCCTGTACTGGCACAGCTCTATGCAGACAACGAAGTACCCATGGCACGGACCCCAGGGGCATTACGCATGTTGGCAGAATCCCTTATTTCTTTTATGAGCAAGTTGGACCTGGCCACCAATTTTGGGACGTTGTATATTATGGCATGTTGGCCTGATAAGAAAAGCTATCCAAATTAACGGTGAGGGGGCAATCACTTGGTAGTGTGAGCGATTTTATCTAGTTGGGGGTTGTTTTTAACAGTTCAGGTTCTTGGCAATCGCAGACTCATTGTTCTTAGTTGAAGTTATGCAGATCGGCAGGAGCATTATTTAACATGCTGCAGGCTGCAGGTAGGAGAACTGTTGCACCTTTTTTAATATTTACAATGCTTAATGTGTTTACACTGCCTTATACGGTGCTGGAGTCTGGGGATCATTTGTAGGCAGCTCATGCATCTGCCTCCCACTAGCTCTCATTTTATTATTCCCTCAGAGTTTAATCCACAGCACATATCTGATAAAGCTAAGTTGACCCCTCTTCTACTCTGGGTCAGTGGTTGGGCCAAAACTGAAGCTACCTTGTACAGTGACATTATTTTAGATTGCCTCAAATTGTACAAGGGTTCTTAAATTCCCTGATTAGCTTATGTTCAAAAATGTTTTAAAGTATTTAGCTTACCAGACTTATTTGATGCACCCCACACTTTTAAAAATTCAGCTTAGAAAATGGGATGCTACGTTTTTTAGAGTCCAGTCACTTGAAGGGTTGCAGACTGAATCATGTAAAAGCTCTTTCAAACATTACCTCATGTTTTTTGCAGCTACGGATCCCGTACTCTATTTACCTTTAGCTCTCTCATGTTGGGAGAGATCCCTACTTTTTTGCTTTAGGGCTAGTACCATATGGCGTTTAATGAACTTCTCGAGTACTAGCGCTCTTTTGGGGGTGCCAATTTTGGCATGTTCTTGTGATGGATTGTTGGACCAGACTGATGCATTTTATGTTTTTTTTTGTAAATTATATAATGCTTTTTTTTAGTTAATTATTAAGCCGATTTAAAAATCTTTGAGGTTTAGGAAATGCAGGGATTCATTGATCTATCTTCAGTCCTTGAGCAGCTACGATGTTTTTTGTTGAGCTTACTCCTTTCTTAAAGTAGCGGTCAGAAACAGAAAATCGATGGAGGGCTAGTGTTATATTCCATATAGGTACCCTATATAGGCGCAGGTAACATCGCAACCTTTCACCTACATCCTTCCCTACATTGCATACATAACGGTTCTTAGGCACTGACCTTTTACCTAGATATGACACTGCATTCAGAACGCAGGTTTTTCCCTGGTTCGATTCTCATACATTATGCATGAGGCTTCTTGGAAGCACAGCAGGACTAACAGTAGGATTACCATCTCCTGTATAATATCTCTGTATAAAGTTCAGGCCCAACGTCATCCTTTAGGCCGACACAGTAACACAGCAAGGTAGGACCCCTGGGGAGATCTATGGGTATATATACAACACATCTTGATAGAGGGGACCGTGACTTCCCGGCTGCCACACTGACCAGAGACGCTGAGGTTCCCTCATTCAGACGCTCCAGCTAGCAGTGGTCTAGCATCCCTCGCGGGGTGTCCAACTCGAGACCAGGACGGGGTCCCACATTCTCCAACTCTCAGGTAATGGGGTGGACTAGATCCCAGAGGGATACTTGGCATAACACCTACACAGATGCTAGGTACATTTAGGTACATCTAGTTAGGGAGGCATCGTAGGAGTACGCACCTTTTATCATGTGTTTCATGTACATGTATATATTCATGATTTCTGCAAGATGGTAGAACTCTACCTTCCCTTTACTTTTGTAGTATTGCTAATCATATATCTCTGCTACTGTCTAATGGTTGTTGCAGCTCATCTATGCTACACTAGAATAACAACTGTTCAATAAATACTTATTGAAACGCCCAGACTGTTTATTCTGTGTTCCTCTCTGAGACAAACTAAGTGAGCACGAGTGACTGAGTGAAAGGTAGTATATTGTTTCCACTATCCTTGGGGATCAGGGTTGTCATGTTCTGAGGTTGCCAAGAACTATTCTCTCCCCGATAAGAGGAGACTCTAGTGGCACTGTGAGCTAGCTATTACAGACAGGCTAACGTATCCGGTGGGGGTGCACGGAATCAGTCCGCCACCAACCCCACAGTTTATGTTATCCAAACGCGCAGATCCTGTATAGGTAATATAGGAACTACACGACACTGGTGCAATATTAGTTTTTTGGTTGAGCTTCGATCAACCTATTATATCTCTTCTTTGGGGTTTGGCACACACACCGATTGCCATTGGTTGTTATCTGTGGTATTCAGAAATGCAGGCTTGGTATTGGTCCATTTGTGTAAATGTCCCTCCTTTGTGTTTTTCGCTCCTTCCCTGATGATTTCACTTGGAGAATATTTTAGTTGGCCATCACACTGTACAGAGTGTTTTGGCCCCTCCTGCTTACTCTGTAACTTGTTATATTGCACTCCAAGTATGTAAGAGAACGTATGGTCACAACCCAAGGCTACTCAATTTATCGACCTGATAATAATGAGAGTCCGAGTCAAGAAAATGAAATCCTGTTTATTTTCCAGCCTGTGCAGCACGCAGCAACTTGTAACAAAACATTTTAACTTGTAACAGAAATTTATTTTGCTAAGATGTCTCAGAGTGTACGTACACACCCCAGACATTGTTCACCACTTTGTAGTGAAACCGGCGCCACCCGTGGAGCTCACCTCTGATGCAGGGTCTCCTCGCTGCGTTCCATGTATGTCCCCATCTCTCCTCGGCTGTGAGCGGCGCCTGCTCCCCTCATGTCGTCGTGTTTTCGTTTCTGCACGAACCCGCCGATGACTGCTCTGTTTTGGGCGCTCTCGGCTTCCGCCGCTAACAGCTGTGGTAATCAGAGCATTTGTGGGACTCATTATAAACTGGATTTTCTGCCTTCGAAGGCATGTTACCTGTGGCAGCTTCTCCTCAGCTGTAGCCTTTAGGCCTTAGTGCCAACAGGCTGGCTGTCAGCTTACTGCAACAACTCCTCGGCGGGGCAGAGGGGCTGCTCCTACCCCGAGGCCCAAAGAGCGAGTGGGTCAGGTAGTCAGGTAAAGTTTAATTTTTTTTTTATTAACTGAAGTTCAAGCAGGATCAAACACGGCATACAGGCAAAAAATGCACATAACTTTGTAAAACTGGCAAATGAAATGATCAAATGCTAAAAATGGTCACGAAATGGGTGTTTGATTTTATTTTATAAGTGCATGTCTGCACTGTGTAATTTTATTTATTTATTATCTCAAAGGAAGCAATTGGACAGCAAAAACTGACGGATTGTTCGCAATATACAGGTATTATTGCCATCTCCTCTGGGTGTTAATAATTATCTGAGCAGAAATGTGGCATGAGCAATTGAATAATTTAACTTCCTCTTCCGAGGGGCCTAACTGGTCCTAATTGCTCATTGCACAAATACAGTCATGAGGTTGAGGGGTATGACATGAAACGCAATTAACAGCAGTTAATACCTGAAAATTTGTGGACAAGAAGGCTGTTAGTACCCACGTCCTTAATCTAATAAACAACTGATAAAAACACTAGACTGGTTTATTTCCATGCCACTGAATGTAGAATGTAACCAAACAACTTTAGTTAGTGTCAGCATTCTGCACATTTTTTTTTAAATCAGATATTAACCAAATTCCTCTTGGTAGCAGCTCACTCCATAGCTCTCTCACTCGTATCTGCTGTGCTAGACACAGACTGACCATATGCAAAGTAGCGTTGGCCCTCCTCAAACGGACCATCTAAGCTACATATCTTTGAAACACACTGACAAACTAGCCTGTTTGACGTTTGCCTCTGATGGCCCACATTGGCGGTGTAAGTAAGGCCTGAATGGCTATAGCTGAGAAGCTTGGCCTCTGACCATGCAGCACAAAAGTGATGAACATAATATTTGCATTAAGAATGTTTTTGGGATCATGTGTTTAATCACTTTGGGCTGGACCGTTGAGGTAGACTAAACAGCTAAAAATCCCAACCGCCCCAGCCACTGAGATGAGGGCTTCACCGCTGCCTCCCAGAAGGTATTTAAAAAGCAAGTGCTTTTAAAGATGACGTTCCCCATTTTTTTAAAGGGGTGCTTCTCTTACCCATTTGCAAGGAAGGAGTTTTTAAAAATACGAGCAGTGAATGTTGTCGTAAAAGGCACTTTTGCTGCATGGACTGTACGTGATTGTAAATGGTGCTTTGTTTCTTAGCCTCCCAACATGCTTTTATAAAGAGCAGGGCATTGCTTCAATGCAGCATCGTCTGTGGGTTGTTGTACTGGAGCTCTTGGGGTGGGGTAGGTCTCAAGCTTTCAATCAGGCACTGTTAGAAATGGGGGTCTCTAGTTGGCAATGGATGCACTGTTGTCCAAGTAGGGACCCTTCTTCTTAGTCAGGGTAAGGAGGATACACTTCTAAAATAACCCCTGCTCACCCCCTTGGTAGCTTGGCACGAGCAGTGTGTAAAGCATTTGTGCATGCATACAGTATCACAGTGAAAAGACTACAAATGGACACCACCCCAGTTTAGAAAATAAGTAAAACTTTATCTAAACCAAACAAGACCAGAAACGACAAAAAAATCCAACATACAATACTGTGAAAACAGTTACTGTGCAAAATAACCTATAAATTGCAGGAATAACATGAAAACACAGTTCCTCCAACTCGGAAGCTCCTTGGGGGGCTACCGCGATACTGAACACGACAGAGTCTAAAAATTCCAGCCAACCGCGTGGGTACGGGTTAGCTAAAGCGTTGATAGACTCAGAGACAGTACCTTTCTTGCTGCAGCCAACATGATGGTACAGGCTGGTCAGGGGCAACCGTCGCGGTTACGATGTGAGATGGAAGCATTGCAACGTGCGGTGTCTTCACGGCTCGGTGCAGGCAGCAGCTCGTTGACGGAGTCGGTGAGACCAAGGCTTGCATTGCAGGGTGAGGCGGTGCTTGATACGGTGCTGGCAGGTCACGGTGCAGTGACGGAGCTGGTTGATGGGTGAGTCGGGCAGCGACGGAGTCGGTGATGTCTGTGCAGCGTGTAACGAAGCGGTGCGGAGTGCTGTGCCCACAGGACACTGTGCAAGCAGCGGCTCATTGACAGAGTCGGCGAGACCAGGGTTGCGTTGCAAAGCGAGGCGGTGCTCTCTGCGGTGCCTTCAGGACACAGAGTGTGCGATGGACTCGGTGACGGACTCGGTTGCCCTTTTCTTCTGTGGCAACTAGAACCAGCGGAACCAGAGATGGTGACCAGAAGGATGGTGAGTTCTTTGCTGTTCCTGAGACCTCTTGAACAGGGGCAAGCTCCACTTCAAGCCCTTGAAGAAACTTTCTCAAGCAGGATACACACACAGTTCCTCTCCTTGGCAGAAACAGCCACTGCAGGACAACCCCAGACAGCACACAGCAAAGGGGCAGTACTCCTCCTTCAGTTTCTCCAGCTCTTCTCCTTAGCAAAGGTTCCTCTTGAAGTCCAAAGGTGATCTAAAGTTCTGGGGTCTGGGCCCCAATATTTCTACAGCAACATCCTTTGTTCCATGGTGGCAGAAAAGCCCTTAGCTCAGTCAAAACCAGTTCTGTCCTCTCTGGTGCAGCTTCCTGGCAGGAGGTGGAGACAGCATTGTGGAAGGCAGACCAGGCCGATTCATTTGAAAAGAAATCTCCTCCCCCAACTCTAAATGCAGCCCAGGTCTATTCAGCCCAGCCCTGACTCATCCAGACTATCTGGAGCCACTGCACATCCCCGCCCCTGTCACTCCAAAGCCAGACAGTCAATCCACAAACCAGCAGAGGCACACAGGATGGCTAAGCAAGAAAATACCCACTTTCTTAAAGTGGTATTTTCAAACCCATAATACAAAAATAATGTTTACTAAAAGATGCATTTTTATAATTTGAGTTCAGGCATACTAAACTCTATTTTCCCATCTTGTTCCCATGGGCAGTTATACTTATAAAATGTTATAAGTAAACTCCCCATTCTATCCTATGGGACAGATAGCCTTTCAATAGTGAAAAACGACATTGGCAGTATTTCACTATCAGGACATGCCACACACATCATAGCATGTCCTACATTTCACATACACTGCACCCTGCCCACAGGGGGACATTGGGCCTACCTTAGGATTTGTCTTACATATAATAAAAGGGAAGGTTAGGGCCTGGCAAGTGGGTGCACTTGCCAGGTCGAAATGGCAGTGCCAAACTGCGCACCGACACTGCAGTGGCAGGTCTGAGTTATATTTACAGGCTGCTTATGTAGGTGGCACAATCAGTGCTGCAAGCTCACTAGCAGCATTTGATTTACAGGCCCCGGGCACACACAGTGCACTGTACTACGGACTTACCAGTAAATCAAATATACCAATCATGGAATCTCCAATCCATATATACAATTTACAGGGAGAGCATATGCACTTTAGCACTGATCAGCAGTGGTAAAGTGCCCAGAGTCATAAAACCAACAATAACAGGTCAGAAACAGGAGGCCAAAAAGCAAAAAGCCTGGGTATAAACCCGCTGGGAAAGTCAGGTCTAACAGGCACCAGTATGGGCCAGAAGGGGGTGGTGTTCAAAGTTTTATGATAATCGCGGGTCTTCCCAATGCGCTCTTTCCCACGGGCACGAGAACTGCGCTCTTTCACACTACAATCGGGTGTACAAATGTTAATACCGTAGCTAATACTTGGTAGTATCCCAGAAAACAGCACCTGTTTTATTGAGTAACATGCTCGCTGTGGAAATATGGATGCTTACAAGCGTAGAGACTGTAAGTGGTGGAGGGTGCTCCAGATGTGGATTTCCATTAATTGTCCTGGCTCGCCTTCCAACCATCAGACTCCCAACTTTACTGCAACATATATTTATAACACTAATGTAGAATAATCGTGCATTTCTTTTACACATGCAGCTTCATGGAAATGCTGCTGCTTCTACCCAGTTAAAGCTGGGGCTCCCCTGGTCGCTTTGAAATAAATTATGAAACTGCTAGCATGAAGAAATCGCAAAACTAAACACTCAAAACATTCTATAGGTGCACACCATAGCTACATTGGGGGGGAGGGTATTTCTGGTACTAAAGAGGGTCCTAAATCAAGGGTAGCTCCTTCCTCGCACCTCCCTGAATATACAGCATTTGCTTACCACGTGCATCAATTCTCTCCAAGGACCCTCAGCACTGCTGCTTGCCAGGTGTTCCTTTTGCTATAACGTTTGCATACTCACTACAGGTGAATCTTTATCACTTTTGGAACATGCACAGCACCACAGAATATCTTTAACTATTATTTCACAATATATTTACATAGAGCACATAGCAGCTGACATGCCCCATACACCACATCCGACCATCAACACACTTCTTATTAATTTCAGTGTAAAACATACAATTGCCATCACATACATCCACTCCAAAACACATAAGTAAAAAATATTTCCATTACAACGCCAATAGCTCTAACTCTAAAAAAGAAAAAAAAAGCGAGACCTGTTGCATTGCAAATGCTTGTTATATTCTTGGAAGTGGGCAAACTGAATCAGGTTTTCTGGTTGTGGGAGGTGGCTTGAGAGGACATTGACCCAGGGGAAACATAGGGGCTGATTCACAGAACTAATCTGAGATAAAATCCTAAATGTACTACTTTTGGTATTCACAGAAGGCATTTAGTAGTAGTAAAGTTAGGAGTCCTAACTTTACTACTACTAAATGCCTTTTGTGAATACCGAAAGTCGCAAAGTTAGGATTTTGTCTCAGTTTAGTAGTAGTAAAGTTAGGAGTCCTAACTTTACTACTTCTAAATGCCTTCTGAGAATACCAAAAGTAGTAAGTTTAGGATTTTATCTCAGATTAGTTCTGTGAATCGGCTCCGTAGTGTCTAGTTTAATTACCTTTTAGACCATTGATTTGTCTATGTAATTGTAATGTATTTTATGCATGGTATTATTTGTGTATCTTTTATGGCTAGTTTGGTGCCAAATAAGATGTTATAAAATGAAATGAAAAGAAAAAGTTTGGCAAAAATAATTAAGTAACTCAGTGCGCCATCCCTGGAACTGAAGTGCACTCGTTTTCAGTCTGCTCTGCACATGTGATAAGGCAAAATGCCATCACGGTGCAAGACAAGCCAGTGGATGTAGTGGGCTGACCCACTACCACATACTGTAAACTGTGGTGGACGGACCAATGGAGGGCTGACTAAAAGCCCTTGTATGTTGTATATATTATTGTTTTTCTATTATGCATTTTCAAAAACAAGTGGCTAGTGAGACAATGGTCTCTAAGCCAGACCTAAATCCATGCAGGAGTATCAGCTGCAATCAAGAAAACGAATAAGAGAAACTAGAGGCCAAATGCAGTTGTATCTCACATTATTCGAGCTGGTGCCTAACTTCAAATGCTGGAGTCAAATGAACCCTCAAAATATTCTGAAAAGAGAACATTTTGGGAGAGAAGAAATTGCAATTTTCAATCATGTCAGTTGCAACTTCTGTGCAGGCACACAATGAAATGGACACACAGACATTGTTCACTCCCAACCTAATTTTCAAATATTAATTTTAGCTTAATATATGTTGATACACATAATGTCCGTGCACATTTTTTTCAGACTTTAAGATCCTGAAAAGCTAGATGCAGAAATGCTAAAAAATGAACAGAGGCCCAGCTTGTAATCCGTTCCTGCCATCTGTCACTATTGCATGAGACATTTGAAACGTCATTGAGGTTCCCATGTGCGTGGTACAAACAACTGTTACATCAAGCATTATTTTCAGCTTCTAAGGCTATTATAATTGCATTCTGTTGCTCTGTCAGCAAAGATATATAAAACTGAATTTATTAGACAACTTATCAGTAAACAGATGAGCTCCCGAGGGGCTTGACAGCTGTAAAAACACAGTTTATGAGAAAGAGAAAGTACTATGTGAGAAACGTCTTAGAATCCTAATGAAAATAAAAAAAATATGCAAAAACGAATAAGCTTCGTGTGAAGAGAGTAACCATAATAGTTTCCTGAACAATGCTCTCATGCTATGTTGCTGTCACACAGGTAGACGCGTTAGCTATGTCAAACCCAGAACAATCTGTGTCGAGCTACGCTTTGTTGCCTCTTTTAAGTGGGTGAACGGGTCCGAATGCAATTGCATTGTGAGACACGAAACCTGCATGTTTCTGATTATTTGGCGTCTAAATGTATTTGTAAAACTACTTATTCTTATCAAATACAGACACGCTGTTTAAAGAATTAGCCTGCCCTTTAAATCCCAAATGTGGCAGTAATCATTTATAATACATGGGATGCTGCAATCCCTGTATAAAAATCTGTCTCTAAATTCTTTATAATAGGAGACTTCTGATGCATCTAGTCGCCAGTTATAAGCAAATGACATCCGAACTCAACTGTATTAGCGTATTTGTTGCACTCCCCAGGTATGTTAGAATCTATGCCAAGCTACTGGGCTTTTTATATATCTTTTTAAATGACTTGTATTAAACTGAGTCTAATAGCTTTTGCAAAAAATATCTAACAACCCTTTGGATGTCTTGAACTTTGAACTAGAGATTCTGGGGCATATTACCAAGCCCCTATCGCCACCACAACGTCACTTTTTGTGACGTTGTGGTGGCGATAGGGTCAGCGCCCTATTACCAAGGCAGCGTTAAACCACATAACGTGGCTAAAAGCCACGTTAAGTGGCTTAACGCTGCCTTGGTAATAGTGCCCCTTTCACGCTAAACTTAGCGTGAAAGGGGCGTGCAGTGGGTGTTGCGGTGGGCGTTCCACCGCAACACCCATTCACTTTGACGCTGCCACCTATTATCAAGAGAGGTGATAATAGGTGGCAGCGCCGAACTTAAGACCAGGAAAATCCTGGTCTAAAGGTGGCGATACGAGGAGAAATGCTTAATTTCTCCACGCTTTTGCTTTTCTATGTGTGCTGCCTTGTGCAGCACACATGGAAAAGCAAAATGCTAAGGTATGTTTATGTACAGGAAGGTGTCCCTTCCTGTACATAAACAAACCTTTTATTAAAATGCCATTTTGTAACTTACATGTGTGCTGCATGAAGCAGCACACATGTAAGTTACAAAATGGCATTTTATGTTTGTTTATGTACAGGAAGGGACACCTTCCTGTACATAAACAAACCTCCCTGCTCGCAGACACCCTTGCACTCTGGTGCAGTGGTGCCTGCGTTGGCGTTAAGTCGTGAGACTTAGCGCCATCGCAGGGGAAACGCCAGGCTGCACCATATCCTTGGTAATATGGTGCAGCCTTGCGTTTCCGAAGTGGCGATGAGAGGCATTAAGCCAAGGAGACTAACGCCTCTCACCGCCACTTCCTAGATAATATGCCCCTCTATTTTTATTATTCATAGTTGTGAACATGCTCTCCCTTAACATACAAAAGAGCTACGCACCAAGGCGGAAGGTGATGGTGTGACCATGTATTATGTGGGTTAAAGTACCCTTTGCTATACATCAGAAGGAAATTGCAAGTCACCTCGGGAATTCATAACTTTATAAAGGAACTCGGCCTTTGGCCTCATTCCTCTATATTGGCTTGGAACTCTTTGGTTACTTACAATGTCCTTATAATGGACAGTACATGGCACTTTACCCCCTATATAATAAGCGACTTGTTATACATGTAGAACTCAACTGGAATAACTTATTTATGTTGAGTTCTTTAGTCAAAATGTCTGCTGCCAGAGCCAGAGGTCGAGGGTAAAGGCAAGAAAAGTCATGAAGCATAATTAAAACTGCTGTTTAAGCAGGGCCGTTTCTAGGTGTTTTGCTGCCCTAGGCGAGAACTGAAAAATGCCGCCCCCTCCCTTTTACTACCATCACTCTCTCCCTCTGTCATCCAGGCCAGACTTCTCAACCATAGCTGCTTCAGAGACTTTAGAAGCCAGGTCCGTTCTCTCAGACCATGGTCCCAACATCCAGGTGAGGAAGAGATAGTGCGATCCCACCTTCGGGACTGCATAGGGCTCCCTTCACCTACTGGGCCTAGAAACAAGCCTAATTCCTCTTTTTAGTGTTCCCCCTTCTGATATCTGATTTACTGCGTCTTTCTCCTATCTTTGAATGTTCCTGCTTTTCCATCTCTCCAATTCTGTCTTTAGTGACTCTCCTCCTTTTACTCCCTTTCTCCTCAGTGTTGCTCCTCTCTACTCCCTTTCACTCCTGTCACCTCCTTTCCTTGTTTCGTACTCCTTACTCACTCGTTCGCTAAAGCTTATCGCTTCTCAATTTCTCAGAGCCTCATATCTACACTTTTCACCTCTCTCCTTTCACTTCTCTCTACTCATTTAATTGCTCTCAGCTTCTTTTCACGGTTCCCCATCTCTCCCTGTATCATTGTTTCATCCCCATCTTTCTTCCTTTTACTGCTGACTTTCTCTCTTAGCTTGTTCCCCAGTTCTCCTCCATCGAACCTCTCCCTGGCCTCCTCCCTCTTTCATTCACTTCCAGTCACTTCTGATCCTCCTCTCTCGCCTCTTTACACACTCTCCAACCGCCCCATTCCTTCCCAGATACGATCCCAGATTCCCATGCCATCTTTGTAACAACATTACACAACAAACACGGGGGACAGCAAAAGTGAGAAGTCGGCTGAATGATACAGGAGTGACCTTTAAGATAAGAGTGAGGTGAGGTGTCCAGATACATATTCTCGGCTTCGGCTACATTAAATCCATCATGGTCCCTGGGTGGCAGGGAGAGGGATCAGGAATTTCCACGCTGAGGGGCATCTGTGCTGAAGATGGGAAGGGCTTGGAAGCAGAGAACAGAGAGATGCTTCCATAGAAGTCTCTGTGCACAGAAGGGTAAATTAAACCAGAATATTGAAATGGTCGTTTTTGCATATAGAAGTGTAAAACAATAACTGTACATGCACAATCATACGAATTTCTCATGCACACTTAAAAAAATCGTGTAAATGTCATTTAAGGCACTGCTTCTTTGTCGTGTCCTTTAATACCCTCTCTCAGATCTACTTTTTTAACCGCTGCCTCTTAATCATGAACCCTCGCTCAGTCTGGTGAGTGCCTAGAAGCCTTTCTTCCCACTAAACACTACCTCGCTGGTTATACACATCAGGATTAGCATAAGCAGAAAACACCAATGCCAAATGTAGCCAAGATAACACATTATGTCTCCATACCCATCGAGATGACAGTGGGACACACAAAGCTGTGCCAATCTGAACGTTTGAGTCTCTAAGGCACCCATCAGTTATTGAGCCCGATAATTCGAGAAGCATTTCACGTGCAACCGCACTGCGACATCGAATGTAGCCATTAGAGCCAGAGCTGCACCAAAACTGTCTGTCTAAACTTACTCTGAGCATGAAAGAATAGGACAGTCGAGCAATAACTGGGACACTCCCTAATGAAGCGTCCATTTAAGACACTGGATCCGAGGACACCGGGACTAGGAGGGCCTCATTCAGTGGCGTAACGAAACTTGCGGGGGGCCCCCCTGCAAAGTGCATGGAGGGGGCCCCCCACGCTATGGATCCCTCAGCCTCACTCTCATTGAACCTCAGACAGCCTCACTCTTGGTACTATTCAAAACCGGCATTTTGAGCACACCGCTTATTTTTCTTTAAGGACTGGCTTCCTTCTTTGAGCTAGGTGTGCATTATACCTAACAAACGAAAGAAAGTGGAACAGCTGTACTAAACATGGAGTGTGTCACGCCCAATAAGTGACCAGAGCTGTTTGCAATCTTCTGCCTGAAAGTACTCGCCCACTCAGCACAGCAGCTTCTTTTAATCAATCCCCAGGGGCAGAGCGTCCCACATAAGCAAGACACTCATAATTTGTTCATCCGATGGGTCCCTCTAAAAATATAGTTAGAAGTGCCCCATGCCATGCATGACATCTTCAGACAGTGCCCAGTTTGTAGCCAACAACGCTTTGCATGTTGAGATTTTTTAGGGCATATTTACTGTGCAAAAAGTGAAACTACAAGTTCGAAGTTCCCGAATGCAACGAGCTATTAACTAAATGGGCAGGTGTGTCAGAATCTATGCAAAGCCTTGTAGAAAAAAGGTATCATCAGATTCCAGTCTGACCGTGCCGCATAATTTTACGCCCCCCCTTCTCCAGCAGCCTATATCACGATAAAGTGTCAGGGTGACAACTTTATTAACTTGAAAAGTTAAAGAAAGGCAAAGTTTCTGCCTTAGAGCTGTACCTGTGAATTTTGGATGACACGTCGTCTCCGCTGTAATTGCTGTTCGGTGCATTAGCATACCGAGCTGTCTTCGGTGCTTACAATCACACTCCCTCCGGATCAATCTCGGAGTGCCTCCTTTAAGGCGGAGGAGGGGTGCGTATTCCCGAGATCCCCGCCGGACGCTTGTTTCCTCCCGCGTAATCCGTGTGTACATTAGAAGACGCAGAGCGTCAAGAAGGCCCCGTCAGACGTTTCCTTGTTTAATTAGGGGCAAGGAAGGCGCGCGAGAATTTGCAAGGCATGATTGTCAACAGTGAACAGTACGTTTCCTTTAACAAGCGCGAAGGGTAAGACCCGTGTGTTTTTCTGTGCCTTGTGTCATTGGTAAGCAGACACAAGAGAACGTGAAGTGCTGTTAATAGGTTTTTTTAACCCTTATGTTTTTTTGCAGTTTTTTTAAATGGCGCAAACTCGAAGCGCTTTACATAAGCACCAGGTACATTTCCTGAGTAACACCTTCAGTCAGTGTGGGCTTTTTACCCAATGCCACTTTTCATACATGGGTTTTGAAGCCCACACTGACAAATGAAAAGCAAACACACACACTCCAGAATGCAAAGAGCTGTTGGCTAAAAGGCGCCATGACTGAGTTTACATTTCACACATGGTTTCTTGGCAGTGCACGCAGAGGGGCCCCCGCTCCGAATTTAATACGGAGCGCTCAGGCCTGAGTGTACTGTGCTGTGGGGGCCCCCTCCCGCACACTGGTGGGGATGCGGGGGCCTCCCGGGCCTGTGTTACGCCCCTGGACTCGCGAGTCCCTCCCAGTCCCGGTGTCCTATCCAGTGCGCATTTTTCAGTTCACCCGTAGCGCTCTCGTAGGTATGATGACGTCATGTTTATGTAGCCAAGGCGACAGGCCCCTCCCACCGCCTGAGACCAGTGCTTTCCACAGCTCCTTCTCTGCGACTTAACGTTTAACTATAACTAAACTGCAGAACTTGAAGTTGAACTTCAACTCAGACTGATGATTTTTGCCGCCGGCCGCCGCCCTCCAACTTTTGCCGCCCTAGGCGGCCGCCTAGTCCTGCCTAGTGGTAGAAACGGCCCTGTGTTTAAGGAATAAAACTAAACGTTTTTCTTTCCTGTGCTCTGTTTTTCTAGCTCCTTAGTGGCAAGCAAAAACGTGATATTTTGGCAACATGTTTACTTTTTGCAACCCGTAGGTAATTATCGCCTTAACTGCTTGGCCTTCCTCCCCTCCCGACTCTCCTGCCAACGCTGAGTCCTTTTTTTTACTATTAGGGCTCTAAAACCTTTCTCCACAAAAGGTATTCATGCCAAATTTGAGTCCTTTTTTTCCAACATCATGCGAATTATAAAGGTCCCCAAGGTTTGTGGACTTCCCTGGAGGGGGCCAAGCAAATAAGCACAATATAGCTAAATGTTGAGTTTTTTGGGAAAAATACGGAAATAATTCTCTGGGTAAAAGTGTCTGTTTTTTTCCTAACAATGGCATCAACAAACAGTTTTCTGTGCTAAAGTCAAAATCTTCCCATCTTTCAGGAACACACAGAGCTGAATAAAAAATGAATTGTTTACCACAGTTTTGGCAAAGAGGTAGCACATTTTTCCTATTTTTTGTGCTCTCAACCTACTTCCAGTTTGTGGTGAAAACTAGGGTGAAACCAACGGGTGATCCAGGAAAGCTATGAATTTCTGCAAAGTAGACAAAATTATAAATTCAGTAAGGGGTCATATGTGTGGATCCCTTAAGGTTTTCCCAAAGAAACCAACTGTTGAAAAAAAGAAATACTGAAAATGATTAGGACAAATAGGCCATTTCTAAGAATGTTTTTATCTGCAACGTTTTGTCATGAAGGCGTTTACAAAAGTACTATACCATTATGTAAGCTAGACCCTTCTGGTTGTAGGGATTTATAGGGTTTGTAAGTTCTCCAAGAACCCAAGGTACCCAGAGCCAACAACTGAGCTGCACCATACAATGGTTTTTCATTGTGTACCAGTATAGACCAATTCATACGGTGAAATATGTAATGTGAAAAATGGATATCAAGTAAACCTATGATTTTCTGGAATGGGCATAAAATATGGAGTTTAGGAGCTGTGTTATCTGTACATCTCTAAATTTGTGGGTACCCATACTAGCATGTGATTTAGAGCATTGGTACTTGAAGTACAGCCCGCGGGCCCCCAACGGCCCGGCAGACCTTTCCTTGTGGCCCATTGATCATCTTCTCGGACTGATGGTAAATCGAGAGAGAAAGCAGCATCAGTTCCATTATTGGCTAATTCTGCTAACCCGGAAACATTGTTATGTGATTCTGGGCTTGGTTTGTATAGTTAGTTCAGCTTGTTTTATCAGCATCACTGTCCTGCTCATAGAACAAGCAGAATTGACTGTAGAAACAAAGCCCAGAATTGAGAAGACAAAAAACTAAGTTGAAAATGCACTTCATCAAATATTTTGTTTAAGGGCTTTGTTTCTACAGCTATTTCACCTTCTACTTTCAACATAGCAGCTTTGCTCATTGGTGAAAGATTGGATTAGAAGACTGTGAAAGTACTTAAACAATTTTGGGAAATGTTGTTGTGGCTATAATGGGGTAGGGTCAGCAGGTGTGGTTAGGGGTGGTAGACAGGTGGGTTAAAAAGAAAGAAGTATTCTGTAACTATTTTGATGTTCTGATAACCTGCAGGTGCCTAAATATAAACTATAATGCAAACACCTTAAATGAAAAAGGAGTGCAAGTGAACCTGATCTGTGGAAATGCCTGTTTTTGGTAGGAAAGCACAGCTAGTTAATGCGATCTTTACAATTCATGCCTATATGTGTAGCTAGAGGGTCGCTGAGTTACATCCTAGTTGGTCCACTGGGGAAAAGTCATATGCATCTATAATGCTATGAAATCCCTTCCTGTGACAGAACTGTGACTATGCATGTACTTCGTTAAAAAATGTATTACAAAGAGTATAACCTAGCATACACAATTAAAAAAAATGTGTAGACTACACACAGTATAGGATAAGCTGCTGCAAAATTTTCAAATCTTTTTTAAATAAAACATGCCCTAGTTATCTTTCGAAAAGGTAAGTTTGTCTTCTCTGTCCCAATAATCTCCCAACATACTCTGACACAACATGGACACATCACATTTTTCCATTGAAAACTGACCTTTTCTTTTAAAGAGGGTAGATGTAGATTTCTGCCCTAGCTCAACCCACATCTGTGGAAACTTGGCAAACCTGTACATTTTTTAAAACTATACTCCTACAGGACTCCAAGGTGGGTGACTTACGTGTCTCTCACCAGGTTTTCATAACCTGAATCCCTTGCAAACCTCAAACCTTGACTGAAAAAACACATTTTTCTCACATTTCTGTGCTGGAAAGTTCTGGAATCTGTGGGGAGCCACACACTTCCTTCCACTCAGCATTTCCACAAGTCACCCAATTAAAATGGTACCTCACTTGCATGGGTAGGCCTAGTTCCTGGAACGGGAAGGTCCCAAAACTCATTATGGATACATCACATTTTTCAACTCAATACTGATCCTTTTTTTTAAAGTGGGTAGCTGTGGATTTTCTGCCATAACTCGGCCAGCTCCTAGGGAAGCCTAGCAAACCCACACTTTTTTGAAAACTCAACAACAAGGGGAGTATAGGGGTGTGTGATATGCATGGCTCTCACTAGGTAACTTTACCCAGAACCCTATGCAAACGTCAAACATTGTTAAAAACCACACATTTTCCTGATATTTCTGTGAATGAAAGTTTTGGAATCTGTGAGGAGCAACAAATTTCCTACCATCCTGATTTCCCACTTGCCCCCTGAAAAGAACTGCCCCACTTGTGTGAATGGGTCAAGAGGCCATGACACAAAAGGCCCTAAAATGCTACATTGATCTTTGTTTGATCCAATTCCTGTCGCAGGCACTAGTCCCAGCCACAATAGTGGCACAACATTTTATCAGCACAAGTATTGCTGGGTGGAAGGAATTTTGTGGATCCCTGAGGATTCTGGAAGTTTCCATCACAGAAATGTGTGACTTCATGCTTAGTTTGAGGTTTGTGGGGCATTGTTGGTAAGAAAACATTATGGTATCCATGCAAGGCACACCTCCCTGGAATACCGAAGTTGTCTTGTTTTAAAAAATGTCTGTGGTTTGTAGGTTTGAATGGTAAAGTACAGCCCCAAATCCTCCAGCTACCCCTATCACTGAACTCTCCACTTAGCACTTTAGGGTAGCATTTTTGCCAAGGTCTCTTGGCCCACCCACACAAATGAGGTACCATTGTTATCAGGAGACTTGGGGGACTGCTGGGTGGTAGGAATTTTGTGGCTCACCGCAGATTTCAGAAGTTTTCCTCACAGACATTTGAGGAAAGTGTGCGTTTTTAGTCAAAGTTTGTAATTTGGAGGCCATTGTTAGTAGGAAAATGTTGTAGGATCCTCTCAAAGCAAACCACCCTGGAGTCCCCCCTGGTGTCTAGTTTTCAGAACTGTCTGGGTCTGCTATATTTTCCTAGGTGGCAGTCTATCCAAGCACAAAAAGTGCAGCCATTGACTATTGCAAGTGGGACGATATTGAGAGTTAGCCACACTCTCCTGGCCTATACGTAAAAACAACACCAAAAGGAATCAAATGACATTTTGTTTGCCATTGGTATAGAATTTCATTGTCGGGTGGGAAGGGGGGGGTAGAAAGACTGTTGTGACTTTAGGTGTGAGGGTGGGGCAGATGTTAGGATGGGCCTGAACCCCCCCATTATTATATTAAAAAATTATATATTCCTGCCCTAGAGTGGGCTTTCTAGCCCCCAGGGACAAATTGTGGAAAACCTCTTGTCTGCCCCTGGGAGGGCAAAAAAAAGAATGGCTCCAAAGGCATAATCCTTGGTGTCAGGTAAACTTTCTATGCCCCCGGTTGGCATATTTGAGCCAATCTCCCAAATTGAGGCTAACCTCCTATCTGCACGGGGGGGGCAGAAAGGCATTATAGCCCCTTCTGGGCAGGGTGTATGGCTCGATGCCAGGGTAGACTGCACACTCCTTTTGTTTGTTTTGGCATGTATGGTGTTTAGTGAGCTTGCTGCCCTCGTCGTGAAGAAGATTGAGGTGAGTACCTCTATCCACCTCCGGAAGTCTATTGGGCCATGGGATGGGGGAGAGCACAGGGCTATGCCCTGGGGGCCCTTTCCCTCCAAATTAAATGCTGCATATATGTAGTCCCTGGTGTCTAGTGGTCTTTCTGCCCCAGAGAGGGCATATTGGGTTAATTGCCCCAATCTTCCCCCAAGGAGGCAGAAATATTGTCTGTGCCCTTTTGGGATGGGGCACGGGCATGCCCATAGTGGGAAGTCCCTGTAGTGATTTCCCTTCTGGGTGCCACGTTGGGTGTCATGTCGCGGGGATTCTGCTGGTAAAGCTGAACTGTGGCTTGGGATAACAGGACGTCAGAATGTAGGGACTGAGGGGCATACAGAATGTAGGGACTGAGGGGCATATTTAGAAGAAGTTAACACCGCTGCAGTGTCACTTTTTTGATGCTGCAGCGTTTTTGTTTTTTTTCTGTCATATTTACAAAGTGACACTAGAGTCTCTTAGCATCACTTTTCCACTGGTAGCACCTGTGTTTTTTCTACGCCAGTTCTGTTAGCGACAAGGTAGGTGTTCCCTCGGAAAAATAACCTTGCAAAACTGACGTCACCATATGTACAAGGATTTTTTGAAACGCCGCTACTTTTTCAAAACTGCTGCTAAGTCCCATTAGCTGCATTTTTTTACTGCTAAGGAAAAGCTGGCCTTAAAAATGAGGCTAGCACACTAGTATAAAAGCAGAACAGGCCCAAAGCAATTTGGCAAGTTCAACTACACCATGGATCTACAGCTATTGCAGCTAGGAGCAACAAGGAGACCACCACGACCACCATAGAGGCAACGCAAGAGAAGGGAGAGAACATACAGCCAGGGGATGACCCTCATTGGCCTCAGGGAGAAATAGGTCATTGCCCATTACAGGCTCCTGAGGGAGCCCATTGCCCACCTCTTCCACCAGATTGCACCAAGACTTTTCAACCCACCACAGCCAGAGTGGCTGGAGTATCCCAGGCATTCTTCTCCAGGTTCCTCCCCATCATCCTGGATGCCATCATAAGCCACACACCCCAGTACCTCTACTGCCCAACACAGTGCGGCAGCTACAGGAGAACAAACTAGGCTTTTATGTCATTGCACGAATCCCACGTGTGTTGGGGGCAATGGACTGCACACATGTGCAACTTATGCCTCTACGGCTACATCCCATATAAACCGCAACAGAAAGCACACCTTTTCCATGAATGTGCAGGCAATCGTGGACCATCTGGGCCTTTTCATCATCGTCTTTGCCAAGTACCCAGGCAGTGCACATGACTCATTCATCTTCCGGCATTCTGCCATCAATGAGCGTTTCCAGAATGGGACCTATGGGAATGACCTACTAGTTCAAACACCCTCATAAATTCAATAAATAGTAAAACGTTGCTTCAAAATACCCTGTTGAAGGAAGGCAATCCCTGTTTTATTACAGACCTTTTGGTGGCTACAATGTGCAATTCTAGCTACAAATAATGTTAGTAAGAATTGTCACCGTAATTATTAATACCTCAGCGATCAAAATTAATAAAAGGGTCCAAACTAGATACACCCCAATCATATGTCAGTACACATCCCTAACAATTTAGTCTAAATACTTCCTATGCTTTGATTAGCTGAATACAGCTTATGTACCTCTGTATATTTTATGCAAAGCCATATAAAGCCTCCAACATACCTTCATGGCATTAGGCTTGAAGTCAACACTTAGCCCACAGAACTGCTGCTCTTGTATGAGTCCTGGCAGTACCTCTGATATGTAACCTAACAGAATAGATCACCAGATACAGCATCAGAGGCAGTTTCAGAGACAGAGGATAAAATTGTTAAAGGTCTTTCTTAGGGAGTAGTTTCCCATAATTAAATCAAAGAACTGTTCCCATCTTTGAGGCCATTCTTCAAAATCTCCTAATTCAACAACATCACCATTGGAAGAAGCATCTGCTATTGCCATCTTCTCTTCACTAACACAGGAAGGCAACTGGAGGACAACCTTTGACCAGTTCTTTAAATGATGAACCAGTTTTTATAAAACAGTCTCTTCCTCAGGTAGATTTCCCTTCCTCAGGATCCACTATAGAACAGATGGGCCGTTCCTAGGTGCATTATTGGCTATTTTTGGACCTGAGCCTAACATCTGAGGCAAGCCTGTGGGAGCTCCTAAAGTGTCTCCTCTAGCAATGTTTAGTTCTTTACCTGTGCCCATGGCTTAATGTTGTCAGTCTAGCTTTTAGCTTCTGCCTCAGGCACCAGCGAATACATTATCTGTGGTGCCATTTCTGCCATTCAAATAGAATTCCTCTGCAACTGCAACTGCATCTGAGATGTCCAGCTCAACACCATGGATCTAGGTGTATGGACGAGTCAGTTTTCTTTTCCGTGAACTCCTTTAATAGACAGCAATTTAAAAAAAAGACAGAAAAATGGCTGTGCAATGATAACAGGAGAATGAGATTCCTGTCATGATTTTGGCACTAAGATTGGGGGCTAAAACATAATTCATATTCTTTTAACAGTCTGCTGCAGCTGTACTTTGCTTCTTTAACAGATATCCTTTAAGAGCAGAGGCTGAAGAAAGCAAAGTACCTAACCCCTGCACAGTTAGACATTGGCCTGTTACTATATTTGCAAAAAACGTACTTGAACTATATACCTCACTGGAATGTGATTCACCTGTTTTGTAAGGTCCTATGGTAAAAGAACACTCTTTGTTCACCACTTCAACTTGTTAGGAAGGTGACGTCTTGGAATTGACTTTCACCTCAGGACAGCCCAAGTGAAATATATTTTCTTCAGTTTTCAGTATGAATTTGGAGACCGAACATAGAATGCCTTTTAGAAACCTATCATTGATGTTATATATATCCTTCATTGGAAAAGCCACATTGTACTGAAAGTTGATTGCGATCGCAAGGACACTGAAAGCTACTTTTTATCATCATCCATCTGATACCACAGAATATGGTTGTGTAGGCCTCTTCAGCCAAGCAAAGTCAGATACATTGTCCATAACTTCTCCAGATCGTAGGTTTAAGAAATAAGGATGGCCTTTGGCTTGGGCATCATGGCTCTTAAAGCCTTCAGTCCCCTAAAGCCATTGCTGTGCTGACACCTTGCTATAGAAGATAATCAGCCAGCTTCTATATGATGGAAAACTGGAGCTAGACAAAACATTTTACAGGATTTGAGGTTTATGGTTTTTGACCTAGCACTATGTCACCTTGCTTGAAGGCATGCATTTTCACAAGATGCACAAGCTAGACTTGTATATGCCATTTGAAGAAGAACTTCTCTATAGAGAGAGGGCTGACAGTCCTTGGAATTGGTTGAAATAAATGTGAGCTTCAGCCTGTGTCAGAGGGTTATCATCTGCGGTCAGATACTTTTACCAACAGCAATGGAAATTAAGAGATTAGAGGAGACCATTCAGTGAACCCTGCCAATTTGAATTGTTGCCTTAACAGGTGCAGAGTTTTGGTCCAAGGCCACCACAGCAACTAACAGGTGCAGAAGTTTGGTCCAAGGCCACCACTGCAACACTCCTACTATTATTTTTCCATCATACAACTCCAAAATGCTCTGATTACTTTATTCAGTGATGCCATGGCACTCTAGTTTGGAAGTGACTGACAGATTTCTTCCCAGAATAGAAAGAAACTACTTATGATTACGGTTTTCCTGAAAGAAAAACGGGATGTGTTTCGAAAACAAAACAAAATGAAAAGTTTTCTTTTCATTTTCTAAGAGTAGTCCGTGGGACAACTGCCTGCTCTTAAAAAATGTTTTACAAACATTCACAAAGGGAAGTGACCCCTTGGGGACCGTTTCCCATTTGTGAATGGGCTCCCACTTACTGGAAGCAGGCGGAAAAATGTGAATATTTTGCGACTGCATTTCGGTCGCAAAACATTAACACATACCACTGCGAACCGGTATTAGGAAGGAATACCCTAAACTTGCCCTTTCCTAATACCGAATTATAAACCAAATTTGCAATTCGGTAACAGATTACCATATTGCAAATAGGGCTTTGTACATTTTAAAAATACTTTTTGCATTCGCAAACGGGCTGATTCTGTAAAACGGCCTGTGTGTGACCACAAAAACGCTTTGTACATGTGGCCCTTTGTTCTGTATTCCACATTACAATATGGCATTCTGTGTTCTGGAAAATGTTGGATATGCTTGTTAGTTGGAGTTTGCCACTGATTGTTGTAGCAGTGCTATGACGTTAGGGTCACAAATAAAGGATTAAGAGCCACGTGTATCAAACAATTTTGCATTTGGAAATGGTGTGAATCGGTAATTTTGGCCATTAGCAAATGCAAAATAGCCTTTAAGATGTATGAAAGGTTTTGTAGTCACATTTTTAGGTAATCACAAAAAGTTTGATTACCTAAAATTGCAACTAGAAATAGGGAAATGCAGTTTGCGATTCCCTTAGCACAGGTACCCAGCATTTTCTAAATGTAAACTGTGCATTTAGGAAATGCTATTACCATCGACTCCAAGTCGATGGTAACCATGTGAAAATTTTGAAAAATGCATTTTTCAAAGTGCTATTTAGTGCACACATGCCCCTAGGGCATGTGTGTGTTTTACATGTGGACATTTCTTTTTTAGGTGCTTCAGGGGGGCATTAGGTCCTGAGCACTCTTGGTTTGCATTACCTAATTTGCGAATTAGGTAATGCAAAACCATTTGCACATATTGGCCTAATAGCGATTACCTAATTGCGATTGCAATTTTTGGAATCGCTATTAGGTAATCGTTATTTTCTCACATACCATTGCATACCATTGCATTCCATAAATAATGATTAACTAAAGTTCTCTATTTAAGGAAAAATTGCTATTTAAGGAATGCCCAATGGATTTTTGATACATGTGGCCCCAACTCCCTACAGAGAAATGCTAACAGTTTCAATTTGGTGACGAGGATGGGATGAGTGCCCAACCCTATCAACCGTCAGTAAACAGACTTGTGGCCATATTACTCATGGGGCTCACTTTCCATGTTTGTGCCACGACCCACCTTTCAAAAGGTGAACTGGGAGCAAACAGGGAAAGTGCGCCCTATTATAAAGAATGGGCAGCCGACAGGGCAGCCGCAAACTCGCAGTGCCCTGGGGCAGCCCATTCAAGTAAAATACGGAGCTGCTGCTTGAAAGCTGCTCCGTGTTTCACAGTGGAGGCGGCAATCTGTCTGCCACTTTCAAGAGGGGAGAGAGCCTTCCTTGCAGGCATGTGCAGAAAGTGACTGGACCCGTCTGTAGAGGGTTGTGTGGGGGTCCATGGGACCTCCTATCTCCCTCCAGAGGGCTGCCATTAGGGGGCGCACTGACAGGATGCCACCTTTTTGTTGTGCACTTTCATTGCACCTTTAGGCAGATTCTTTGCCATTGTGCTTGCGTACATGAGATGGTGCAGGCGCAGAGGCAAAGAGATTCCCTCATTTGCACCCATGCAAATGAGGGAATGCCATTTCATGATAACACTGGCGCTACATTGTATCAGAGCTACCACCATTACAGATGGAGCTGCACAAGCTTCTGCGGTCCCTTCTGTAACACCCAAGAGCCCTGGGCGTGCTAAAAGCGGGCACACACACCCGTTTGTGTGCCACTTGGGACTTTAAGTAGTACGGCCCTGGTATCTCAATTGATATCTGCTTTTCAGGAATAGTAGTAGCAGGACTCCCCAAAGTGACATACAATTTGATGCCTCCTCTTTGATTGCTTCCATTTGAAATGTTGAGAGTGAGCACCATCCCCAGCACCGCTGCAGTGGACTCCCTTGTCTCATGCTGTTAGCCATTGGAGATGCTGCTGAAGTGCGAATGTTCCAGGGCTCCATTACTATGAACACATTTGCAGCTGTTAGAGAGGCATGGTGTTGTTGAGGAGTTGCAGCAGCACAGAGAGCAGCATAAGCTCTAGCTCATGTACAAATGGTATGCAGAGACATGGAAATCAACACATTAATCAAAAGGAGAGGACTTGACGTGTTATGCTGTTCACAGCGAGCTGAAAATGTGACGGAGGAATTTATCTTGTATGTCAAGACAAGGAAGAGGGAACACCTATGATGACGCACACAGCTTAATTTCATCTATGGATGCTGTTATTTCATAAAGGGAAGGACATTTTAAAACACTCCGATTATTCGGGTATCAAAAATTGGAATTAATTAGGCTTATCTAGTCTCATTTGAACTGCATTGGTACTTAGAACTTATCATTTTTGACAAAGTGTGAGTTTTCTAGCACATGCTTACGGGTGCATGGAATACCTATCTGGTGTAAAAGGAGAAATACAGTCAGCAATCAATTCTTATTGTATATTGTTAAGATTGTAAACTTTTATATTACTGTGTGTGGTACACTGAGAAGAGTCCTCTTCCTGTATGAAAACTACCCTTTGAGTCTTTCTCTTCAAAAATAGATATTTTCACCTTTTTATGCCAGCCTCAGACAGGCACCAAATTTTGCCCTAAGTCCATGTTTACAAGTTGTAATATTCTGTGTTGTGTTTCTATTAGTATTGGTTTTATCTGTACTATTATATTATTTATATATTTTGGGTTAGCTAATTATTGTAATGTATTAGTTCTATTTAGAATGTTAAGTGCTGCCTAGTAACATTAGACTGTACATGAGTCACTCTTGAGTTTATGAAAACAAAAGTAGTATGCCATTCCTAACACATTATGCAGTTAATGATAAGTGATCACAAGTTTAGACCAATAGGTGGAAATATAAGAAAAGCAGGAGAAAATGTCCTCCTTTCGGAAAAGGACCCTCACACACCCAGCGTGCTAGGTGTCATGCTTCATCATCGGGTCTGCTCCTTATCGGGTCGGCACTGCAATACCCGATCGGCACCCGTGATGGGGCCTTCTTGGCGGAGATCTTTATTCCTAATGCCGTTGGGTGTAGTGTGTGTAAGGGCCCTAAAAGATATAGTGTAGGTGATAGTGATGTGTAAGGACGTGAAAAATAAAACAGGGAATAGTGAACCACTCAGAACAAATTTAATGAGTCGTGGACATTATCCTGATTAAAAACAGAAAAGGCGCATACTCTCACTCTCAGGTATGTGGGGAGATATGCTAAAAATAGGTCAACAGGTTTCTTGCCTGTTATCTATTCAATGGCAATTCATCAGGACCAGAAGTAGATCTACCTACACTTTTTGGTGGTGGTCGGAAACTCAGTGAAGTGAATAAATGACCACCAATACAGCACCCTAAAAAGTGGTACCTGTAGATCTATACCAAAACCCCTTAGTAGGTAGGGTAAGATCCCATGAGATCAGGGAGGGTCACTTGAGAGGGTTCTCTCGGTGCATCTGGGCTGTGTCGCCTGTGTGCCTCTTGAGTTTATGTCTGTTGGAGCTTGATGCTTTCTTTCTGGCTCCTCTTCCATGTAGCCACTTAATAAATTACTCAAGACATCGACGGTTTCCTGCTTATTTACTACATTTGATTGGCGAAGATCCTGGCTACATGGACAACCCAGCGTGCAAGACATCTCATTTTGTTTAAGATCTACCTGAAATCAACCTTCATTTCAACTGCTTTATGGGGACGTCTTCATTTCCGCTCTACTTCAAGATAGAAGACAACCATACATCACCAGCTGTGAATCTTTCAGCTGACAACAACCATTCCGACAAGTTTGTTCTCAAAAGGATTCTGATCTCAACTAACACGGTAGGGCATTTTTATTGCTTCACCCTATCCACCGTTTTTCAAAAGAAATGTTCTCCGTTTCATTGATATGACTTTATCGCTTTATTTTAATTGGATCATCTTTACTGCTTGCGCCCTTTAGTTAGCGCATTTTTTTATTAAATTGCCCCATCGCCTCGAGCGATCTAACGGCTGTCTCACCTCGTAATCCTCGCAGCTGTGCATGCCGCGCGACCCTCTTCCATTACGCGGACAGCAGCTTGCTCTTCCTTCTGTGTGACGCATCTATCTGTGAACACGTGATGACGTGGTGACTATGCTCGGCAGCCATCTTTAAATGGAGTCAATCAGCGTGTGCATCCTACGGTGATACACACACCACTGCACATTAAACTATTCAGTAAAATTTGAACATAATTTATTCTCATCATCGGTTTCTTTGGCAACCATTTATAACGGAGTCAATTTACGTGTGCATCCCACGGTGATACACACACCAATTGCTTAAATCATCAGTTTTATTACTTTACACATCCTACAGTGATACAGTACCACCAGCGTCATTAACAGCTCTCTGCTGCTACATTCATTGTGTGTTCACCCGGTGATACACACACCATTTTATTTCCACAATTTTTTTTTTACTGTTGCATTTATATCGGTGATTCACACACCACCAGCGCCATCAACAGCTCTTGCTGCTACATTTATAGTGTGTTCACCCGGTGATACACACACCATCAGCGTGTGTATCCTAGGGTGACACACACACCATTTCATTTCCACACTGTGCATACTACGGTGACTCACACACCTATATTACCATTACCATTTCTGCATTGCTATTTATTATCGTGTCTACACTTCTTCTTTCAGCCTCTTGATACAACTATTATTATTGTATTATTACATCATTCATATTTGTTTGAGTTATATACATAATTTTATTGTGAATAACAACTTATGCTAATTATAGTTATAAACATAAAAACTTATTCACATATTTATTTTTCTCTTTTTTGTGTATTCCACTCTAATTTCCATACACTATGGTAGTCCATTTTATTTATTTATTTGACTTTTAACAGTGACGTTGGAGAGAGTTCAATTCATTGTTTCCTCATTTTTCTGTTAAAGCATGTGTACTTTACAGTCTGTAAATTCTCCTCCTGCGTTTCTGGACACTCCTGGAGAGCCTACTATCAGATGGGAGGTTTGGCATGACACCTTCAAAACTTATTTGGGTGCCATAGGTGCATCTAGATTCAGTGCCGACAGAAAGACATGTTTACTTTTACATTCTCTTGGATTTGAAGGGAGGTCTGTATTCAAGCATTCACCTGATTTACCTCAAGAAGAAGGTGTACCAAACGATGAATATAGAGAAACTATACAGAAACTTAAACTTCGATTTGACAAGCAGCCAAGCCTTATGGTTCTCAGGCATACATTTTTTAAGAGGAAACAATCTGAAAGTGAAGATTTTGATTCCTACATTTAGGTGTTACGCAGATTGGCAGCGGATTGCCGATTTGAGAACTTTACAGACCAACTTATCAGGGATCAATTCGTATGTCATTGTAAAGATAAGAATATTAGGCAAAAACTTCTCACTATGGGTGATCCATCTCTCGATGATACTATTAAACTAGCCAAGAGCATAGAAATTTCAATGGTTTCATTAAAAGAATTAGATGAGAAAGTTATAGAACCTGTTGACGCTATAAATCTTAATTCTTCTGTGAAGTCTCTCAAGAAATCTGTTAAAGGGAATACGAACACCTTAAGTAAATCAACTAAGTCTGGAACATCGATTAATGTGGGATTCAATATATGTTTAAGGTGTGGAAATCCACCTCACTCTAAGGGATCACGTTGTCCTGCATTAACGTTACCTGCAATTATTGTAAAAAAGTAGGACATTTTGGTAAAGTATGTTTAAAGTTGAAAGGGCAAAAAGGTCTAAAAAACCTGTTGTATAATTGACTCAGATTCTTCTTCTGACTCGGAGGTAGTTTCAGTCGTTACTGACATTAACATCAATGATTCCTCTGCTTCACATAATGTTGTTGAAGGAGATCCAAGCTCGTGCGTTGATCCTATTGTCGACATTACTGTGGGAACGAAGACTATTAAGCTTTTAGTTGACTCTGGTGCGAAAATAACGATGATTACACAAAAACCTTTTGATGAAACTTGGAAAGGGTGTCATTCTCTACTTCCTCCAGATCATTCCCCTGTGTCATATGGGGGTCGTAAAATCGACCTTTAGGGATTTTTTGAAGAGGAAGTGTGTTTCAAGGGAAGGAAAATAAAGGGGAAGATTTATGTTGCACTCAAAGGGGTTAACATTTTAGGTTGGTTCCATCAAGGCCTATTTGGTATGATCCTCAAACCTGGAACCAAAGAGCAAGTCCTTGTGGTAGGATGTCCTGCTGAAGTCCAAATGTTGAAAGACAAATTTCTATCTGTTTTTAGTGGGGATCTAGGTAAAATTCATGAATTTAAGCACAGAATAATTGTTAAAGAAGGGTCTATTCCTGTAAAGCACAAACTTAGAGGGGTACCTTACAGTGTGAGAGACGACCTAGAAAAAGAATTGTTACAACTATGTGAGAAAGGGGTTATTGAGCCGGCTGAGTCATCTCTATGGCTTTCTCCCCTGGTTGTTGCTAGGAAGAGGTGTGGTCAACTCAGGATATGTGTTGACTTAAGATTCCTCAACAGAGATATCTGGGTTGACTCACATTCCCTTCCAAAAATCAATGATCTTTTTGCCTCTACTAAAGGAGCTAAGGTTTTTACCAAGCTCGACCTTGCCAGTGCTTACCACCAGGTTGAGTTACACCCGGACTCCCGCCACCTTGTGTCCCCTCTAGGCACGTTTCAGTACCGACGTATGCCTTTTGGCCTGGCATCGGCTGCATCGGTATTCCAGAGGGTTATGAACAACATACTTAAAGGGGTTGAGTGTGTATTAGTTTTTCAAGACGATGTTCTTATCTTTGCAAAGGATGCCTCTTCGCATGATTCCATATCCCCTTCGCTGCTTCTGTCGGCCAACGGCCGTCGCGAGCACTACCTCCGTAGTGCTGCGCACGTCCGTTGGCCAACGCGGCCCCGCCCACTCAATAAAACCGCTGCCCCGCGACGGAATTGCCGCCGCGGTTAAGCGGTTAATAGACAAAGTGTTAAGTCTTTCTCAGCAACATGGTGTTGTTTTGAAACTGGAAAAATGCAAAATATTTTGTTCTGAAGTGGAGTACTTAGGTCATGTGCTCACTCATGAAGGTATCAAGCCAAGGCCTGGTCTTCTTGAAGCTATCACTAATGCATCTACTCCCACTGATAAGAATGGTGTCAAATCTTTACTGGGACTGTGTGAATATTATTCAAGATTCATTCCCCATTATGCCACAATAGTTTGCCCCATTAGCAGTCTCCTCAAGAAAGGGTCAAAGTTTATTTGGAGTGATGAGTGTGCATCTGCTTTTAGCGAAGTTAAAGATCTTCTTGGTAGAAGCACGGTCCTCAAACCCTTTGATCCCAGTTTACCATGCTGTTTAACAGTTGATGCTAGTCAAGTAGGACTAGGTGCGACTTTGACACAAATGGAGGATGGAGTTGAAAAGACTATAGACTTTGCGTCCAGAGTTCTAAGGGCCGCTGAGTTGCAATACTCAGTCATTGAGAAAGAGCTGCTAGCCTGCTCCTGGGCCATTGAAAAGTTTTGTCCGTACATATGGGAAAAACGTTTCTTACTTCAAACTGATCACAAACCTCTAGTTAGTATTTTGGGTGGGAGTTTAAGTAAGTGTTGCACTCCCAGAATCATGAGGATGGTCACCAAACTCCTCCAGTACCAATTTGATGTCAAACACATTTCAGGTGGAAAGAATGGGAGGGCAGACTTTCTTTCTCGTTTTCCTGGGACGGATTTTCATGATGATGAAATTTACTTTTCTGATCTTATCGAAGAGGATTGCGAAGATTGTCTTGTTGCAGGTGTGGACATACCTGAACTTAAGTTTTGTTCTGAGGATGAATGGAGATCTGCTTTCTCCAATGATTCTATTCTTCAAGAGGTTTGTAACCTTGTTAGGAATGGGTGGCCAAGAGAGAAAGTACTTTCGCCTTCACTGCAACCTTTCTCTAAGATTGAAGATGAGATCTCTTTAGAAGACAGGATTCTGTTGAGAAGTGACAAACTTATTCCGCCACATGTTTTTAGGAAAGGGATTATTGAGAGGGCCCATGAAGGACATTTAGGTTGTTCTTTTACTAAACGTCGTATTCGTGATACGTTTTGGTGGCCTGGGATGGATTCTGAGATTGATGAGTTTGTTGTGAACTGTTGTGTTTGCAAATCGTCAGATAAATCCCTTAAAATTTCCGTTCCCCTCTTATGCCTGTTGAGTGTCCAGATCGTCCGTGGGCTAAACTTGGTGTGGATGTCATGGGACCATATAATATGCTTTCTGGAGGTTCCAAATTTATTTTGGTTCTTGTTGACTGTGCTTCAAAGTGGCCTGAGTTCAGACTTGTCAGGGATGCGGACACTAAAAAGTGTTGTGGATTTTTTGATGTCTGGTCTAGGGAGGGGTTTCCAGAGATACTCGTTTCTGATAATGGCAAACAGTTTGTTAGCAAGGAATTTGAATCATTTTTGTCTGTCTCTGGTGTAAGACACGTAAAAGTTCACTTTATCATCCTCAAGGGAACGGACTTGTGGAAAGGATGAATCGTGTTGTTGGTGACTGTGTGAAATGGGCTAAGACCAGCAACCATGATGTGTTAAGAGCTCTGAACAGTATGATATGGTTTTATAGAACTACTCCCCATTCTTCCACCAAAGTATCTCCTTTTGAATTAATGACGGGAAGGAAGGCCAATACTTCTTTTCGACCTGGATGGATGTCCAAATGGTTAAATGCGGAGTCGGATGTCATGAAACTGATGTCCATTGTTAAAGGGAATGTCTCTTCTACTCAAGCTAAGCAAAAGGCTTGTTTTGACTCAAAGAAAGGTTCAAAGACTTCAATTCTCAAAGTTGGTGACACGGTCAAAATCAAGAAATCATACCATGTTAATAAAGGTGAAAGTAAATTTGGTCCACCAGTCAAAGTAATTAAGTTGGTGGGAAATGCTGTTCAGGTTGATGGGGGTTTTCGGTGGAACCTCAGTAAAGTTGCCAAAGTTCATTGTCCTGCTCCTCGATCTATCTCCTTTCAAGGGAATTTCTCTCCTGTCAATACTGAATCAGTCCAAGGGAATACCAGGAGGAGTTTGTGTGTTATTGTCAAACCTGCAAGGTATAGCGTTTAATGTTTTCTTTTAGAAGAAGGGAAGGTAATGTAATATTCTGTGTTGTGTTTCTATTAGTATTGGTTTTATCTGTACTATTATATTATTTATATATTTTGTGTTAGCTAATTAATGTAGGGGCATATTCTCAAGGAACTCTCGCTGAGTTAATGGCACTTTATCTCAGCCAAAGTCACGATAAAATCATCGCCCCATTCACAAGCTGGTACAAACAGCCGATATCACCAGTTTACCTGCGATAGCACCCGCAAAAGACATCGCCACAGATGAGCCCGGCAACTATCGTTAATGAAATGCAGAGTAGGCGTTCCCGAGGAAAAAGCCGCGACAACACCACAACGCAACATTCTCAAAGCCCAGCCAGATCGGCGATAAGAACACAAAACAGGCGATACGGCGAGTTAGCAGCAGGAAATTAACACCTGCTCTTACCTGGTGCAAAGTCGGACGACAACCTGCACCAGAAAAGGGAGCTCAGCCCACAGCCACACCTGAAGAACAACAGATGCCATGGAGCTACTCATCATGCACTGACCAAAGTTAAATGTAACTGGGAACGTGTAACTAGCTCTGGGGTGTTTCTTATACTGCCACCTAGATTCACTCTGTTTTAAGGAAATAAGTTGTTTTTAGACGATTTGATTTTAAAAATCACTTAGAAACTTCATGATTTTAGTTGTATTTCAAAGTTGCACGATGTATGAATTTGACATTTTAACCTGACCCGCACTTTAATTGCCGACCGCGCCTACGTTGTATCATTGTTTTACGAACAGCTGCTCCCTGACGGTCCCGCAAGTTAGGGCGGGCCGCCATTTTTCGGTTAGCGCTCTAGTTGCCTGAGCCTTTCCGTTCACGTCAACCCTATAAGAGGGCATGCTGATGCGACCGCGCAGCGGGCGCACCGCCGGCGCGCC
Source organism: Calotriton arnoldi (assembly GCA_963921515.1). Classification (NCBI taxonomy): domain Eukaryota; kingdom Metazoa; phylum Chordata; class Amphibia; order Caudata; family Salamandridae; genus Calotriton; species Calotriton arnoldi. The sequence continues at coordinate 507,634 of CAWUFW010001960.1, read as the reverse complement.
AAAGGCACGCCAAAGGTAAGCCCGTCTGCGCCCGTCCACGTCTGGACTGCGCCCTGCGCCAGTCCCCTGGTCATTCTCCGCTTACTACCTACTCTAAATCAATGTTGTTGAATTTTCGACATAAAGGTGAGCGCAATTTATGTCAGCCCATTTTTCCGAGCACTGACTTCCAGATACAATGTTGTCCCGTGTGTAGTTTCACTTTGGGTAACGGTCATTCACATTCTCACCCCTCTAACACTAACAAGGTGGTTCGGTTCAGCACACGTTTCGGTAATAAGCGTACCTTAACTTGTGTTTTACTGAACACTAGATCACTTCCTAAACATAGATACGAACTCGCTGATTTTATTGAACTTTACACGCCAGACATACTATTCCTTACAGAGACATGGCTTCACAGTACCTCTGAACCAGATCTAAATGTGGCTATACCTTCTGGCTACGATCTGTTCAGAATTGATAGAGAAGGACAAAGAGGGGGAGGGGTGGCTATTGTTTATCGTTCTTATATCATAGCCACTTTCTCTGATATTCCCCAATCAAAGGAGGAGGCCATTTTGTTCACTTTCAAAGCTACCAATACCTCCATTTTCAATGGACTGCTAGTCTACAGACCTCCTGGGCCCAGGAAACCTTTCGTTGAATCCATCACAACAACTATGGAATCTTGTATGGTACACTCCAATTTCTCTGTGCTAGGTGATTTTAATTTTCATCTAGAATCTACCAAAAGTGCGGAAACAAAGAATTTAATAGATCGACTAAATAGCCTAGGCTTAAAACAAATTGTTACAATGCATACACATATTGGCAATCATACCCTGGATGGCATTTTTACTAATCACGCACAGTTGAATTTTACTAAGACAATACCCCTGCCCTGGACGGATCATTTTGCGGTCTTTTTTGAAGTTCATACTAATGGATCTCCTATCAGAACCCAGTGTATAAACAGGACAACGATATCACGCCCTTGGAAGCAAATAAATAGTCAAGACCTTGAAATCGCTTTGCTATCTCAGAGCCCCCTTACAGATACCGATCCCGATCAAGCAGCGGCAAATTTCCACCGCTGGATTGACCAGGCAATCTCAAGACTAGCTCCAGAAACTAGTACACCAACAAGTAAAAGACTGACATCAGCTCCATGGTACAATAATAAGCTAAAAGATTTAAAGAAAATTTGCAGAGCCAAAGAACGATACTGGAGGAAGGATTACTCGGAATTAGGCAAAATACAGTATAGCCAGGATTTATTAAAATATAAAGAAGCAATAATTGCTGCAAAATCTACTTTCTTTACTGAGAAAATAATGGCCTCTAAAAATACACCCAGATAACTGTTTAAAACAGTCTCTAAATTAGCCACCTTCGGTAACACCAAACCATTCAAATCCACCAGACAGTTCTGCGATAATCTCGCCGAGTTCTTTCATGACAAGGTGGTCAAAGTATATGATGAGTTCTCTAATAACACCAATGGCATCAGAACAGAAGAGCATAACAACAACAGATCAAATAACCAAGCACAATTGCAAGAGTTCAATCCTCTAACACAGGATAGAGTTGAAAAAATAATTTTGGCAACCAAGTCAGGTTCTCCACTGGACCCTTGTCCGGCTATGATCTTTCACATGGTCCCCAATACTGTCGCATTTCACTTGACTCCTCTTCTGAACAACATCCTCAATTTAGGATATTTCCCTGTTGGGTGGAAAAAGTCCCTAGTACGACCTATTATAAAAAAAGGCGACTCTCGACCCCTCGGAAGTTGCCAGTTATCGTCCCATTACCTGCTTACAGTTTCCGTCAAATATTTAGAAAAAGCACTAAATGAGGAATTGCTGTCTTTCATAGAAACTAATGACAAACTTGATCCAGCACAACATGGATTTAGGCCACGGCATAGTACTGAATCTGCATTGATTGCAGCTACTGAAAATCTACGTGTCGAACTAGATCAGGGAGGGAAGGCCATACTAATTTTGCTCGACTTGTCGGCCGCGTTTGACATGGTGGATCACCTTATACTTCTTCAGCGGTTGGCCGAAATAGGTGTCGCTGGCAAAGCAGCAGATACACTTCGGTCATATCTTACTAACAGAGAACAATCTGTAATACTGGACAAACATAAATCACTCCCTTATGCTATGCCATGTGGGGTACCTCAGGGATCATCACTTTCCCCGACCTTGTTTAACGTATATGTTACCCCATTGGCTAAACGTATACGCTCCCTCGGTTTCTCTGCCATCTGTTATGCGGATGATACACAAATTGTTGTCTCCCTAACATCAAAACCAGAGACGGTGGCTGCACGTTTTAACCTCTGCATGAGCCATATCATTAGCTGGATGCAGGATAACTGCTTGAAATTGAATACCGGGAAGACTGAAGTAGTTACGTTTGGAAGGGATACTTCTTTCTGGAATTCCACTTGGTGGCCAGGAACAGCAGGGCCATGCCCCCAGCCCGTGAAGAAGGTAAAAAACCTTGGAGTCCTGATTGACGACCATCTATCACTGTCAGACCAGGTTAATAGTATTACTTCCTCGTGTTTCTACACATTAAAAATTCTTCGGAAGATCCTTCCTTTTATTCCTATGCCCCTCAGGAAGACAGTTGTCACTGCCTTGATTCTGTCAAAAATCGATTACTGTAACTCGCTCTATCTTGGAGCTAAAAAGACTGTGATACATAAACTGCAGACTCTGCAAAATGCTGCCGCTAGGCTATTACTAAAACGTCCTAAATTCAGTCCTATAAGTCAGGTCATCCGGGAACAGCTGCATTGGCTACCAATTGTGGCGAGAATTCAGTTTAAATCTATGTGTATAGTACACAAGACCCTGTATGGGGCAGGACCTGCCCAGATTAGTCAATACATCAAGCGCTACACCCCACAGAGAAGCCTTCGCTCGGAATCGGCGTCACTGCTTGTAGTGCCGAGAATAAAGACACTGAAGTGGGGTGGCAGAAGTTTCAGATATTTAGCCCCTAGACTATGGAATTCCCTGCCCCTGCATCTTAGAAATCAAAACAATTTGCTACAGTTCAGGAAGGAACTTAAAACCTGGTTATTCCATTTGCACTAAACTGGCTGGTTGCTCTTCCGGTACACCTTCTTTGGGCAGCAAGCGCTAAGACGCCATGGCATACATGCGCTCTATAAAAACCCCCATTTCATTTCATGCAGCTCGGAGCCCCAACAGGGCCACAACACCCACCTCCACCACCCCCAGGCCCGCCACCCCCCCGCCTTCCCCCCGGACCACCACAGAGCAGCACAGACAAAGACAGCAGACCTTCAGGAAACGCACCAGCCTCACAGACTTAACCCCAGAGAATGTCATTGCCCACTACAGACTCAAAAGGCCAACCATCCTCCGCATCCTGAACATCATTGCCCACAGGCTGACTGTACCAACACAGCGGACAACCAACATCCCACCTCAGACAAAGCTGCTGGCTGTGCTGCACCTGTTGGCCTCTGGGACATTCCAACCAACAACCGCCAGAGTCGGAGGAGTCTCACAGCCAGCCCTATCCAAGTTCCTCAAACCTGTCCTGGAAGCCATCATCAGCTTGGTACCCCAGTACCTATACTTCCCCCACACTGCGCAGGAACAGCTGGAGACCAAGCAAGGCTTCTACACCATAGCTGGATTCCTGCACGTGTTGGGGGCAATTGACTGCACACATGTCCTACTTTTGCCCCCTGCCGACACTGCACACAATTACCGCAACAGGAAGCAAACGCATTCCATCAATGTGCAGGCAATAGTGGACCACCAGGGACTCTTCACCAATGTCATCGCCAACTACCCAGGCAGTGTGCATGATTCATACATCTTCCGACAGTCCATCATCAACCGGCGCTTCCAGGATGGCACCTACGGAAATGCAGTGCTCGTTGGTAAGTACCAAATGAACACACCCCCCCCTCAACTCCACAATCATGCAACTCACAACTCTGGGAATGCACACGTTACAAACTCACATACAACATGCCCACCCACCATACACGACAGCACAATGTACTGCGGTAACCTGGGCTAGCCATGTACATGAGCCATCAACAGCATGGCTCCTCAGCCACACAATAGCAGTATGTGGGGAGAGGTGGGAACCAGGCATGTGCGAAGGAGGCAAGTGATCCATGAATGCGAATGCACACAATGCCAAGTGTGGTGTGGAAGTGCTGGACAGACTGCAGTATGCAGACCACAGACATATCCATGTTGACATATACTGCTGGTGGTGGTAGTGTTGTGGACAGTGGGCGCAACCATGTTACCTCAGGCAGTGGGGTGGACCTGGGACATGTAGCTGTGTCGGCCCCCCCTGTGAGCGTGAGGGAGTGGACCGGCGTATGGCAGTACGGCGTAGGGGTGTGGTCATTCAACACGTGGCTCTGGGCGTGGTTAAGTTTAGGCCTTGCCAAGGCAGTAACTAATGCGTGTGCCTCAGGTGTAGTGTCGGCGCCACCCGTCACGCAATATACCATGTTGCTATGTAGCATGCCCCCGGAGTACGGGCTCGGCCGCGGGGGTAAATGAGGGTGCGCAAGCCCGCTCGGGGTCAGGGATCAGACATGCCAGCTGTTGGGTGTGTCGCTATTTCCGCAGCATAAGCCAAAGGTCTACCCTCAACTGCATGGCGAGATCAGCCAGGCATGAACTCTACATCTGTGTCCGCCCTGTCCTTACCATAGGCCTACACACACGTGCCCGTCCACCTTCAGCGCACAACATCACTGTGTCGTTGTGGACATGCGCATACAGGCATGACAATAGTGTGCCGTAGGGGTGCAAGTGATGCAACCGTGCTGCGCACACTTGTGAATGGGCTCGGGGGGAGGGAGGAGCAGCAGTGAGGCTACGTAATACACATTAATGCCGCTCATTTGCAACAAGCTGTACATGTCATGTAGGAATCACAAAGTCACACATATCACACACCAATGAACCACTGAGCCTGCCAACACATCATGCAGAACCAACTATTGACTCATGTCTCTCTGCACTGTCACAGGTGACCAAGGATATGCAATCTGCGCTTGGATGATGACACCCGTCCGAGCCCCGAACACACAAGCCCAGAGGCAGTACAATGCGGCCCACAAACGCACCAGGGGCATCGAGGAACGCACATTTGGCGTGTTGAAGTCACGTTTCAGGTGCCTGGACGTCACAGGTGGGAGGCTCCTCTACAGCCCAGACATCGTGTGCAAGATGATCGTTGCATGTTGTGTGTTGCACAACATATGTGTACGCAGCAAGGCCCCATGTATACAAGTGCCAGATGCACCGGAAGATGATGATGTGGATGAGGCAGGTGGACCACACCCCACTGCAGCTGCAGCAGGAATTGCCCGTAGGAACACCATCATTGACAATTTCTTCACATGAGCACGTCACATTGTGACAGTCCTTGGCAATCATGGGACAGTACAAAATGACCACAGGCACAGCATGTGCTAATAAATGCATTCAAAATACACACTGCCTGAGTGCATGTCACTCATCTGTACAGGCACATCACTCAGAGAAGTGTGAGTGCGACATGTATTGCTGACAATTATATGATTTGTTCATGGATGGTGGGTGTGTCACCTCTGTGCAGAGGGGCTGTTTAGGGTGTCACATATTCGGACTGCCAGTTCTGTGTGTCGCAGTTAGTAGGGAATCCCACTCTTCGGCGTTTCATATGTGTCCGAAATCATTCCATTTTGGCTGCCATTTGTGTCCTACAGGTGACTACAGGGCTCCTTTTGGGGTCAGATATGTACCACCATGATGCAGGGATGCCCCCTGTCGCTCAAGTACCAAAATATGGGCAACATGTACGTAAGCGGGAGTCACTGCCCCTACATTCGTCCACGCTTTCATGGTGGATTGATCATGGTCATGACACGTCTGTGTGCAGGAGGGGTTGCTTGTCCCTCTGCAATGGAAGGGGAGATGCGGTTTCAATGTGTGTTCCATGCATGTTTCAGCATTGGTACAGTTTACATGCAGACTGCATGTCAATGTACTTTGTGACTGTGAGGAGATGCCTATTTGATGCGGGACAATGGTCATTTGTTCTACGTCACCGATGTGTGGTTGTGCTCGTACATTGTCAACTCACCGTTTTTTTACTCTGCTTTTATGGTGCATTTTCCCGCATGACGTGTGGGAATTGCAGGCCTATTGCTGGTTTTCGTTGATTTTTGTATCGCGATTGGCATCATCGCTACTATTTTCGCGTTTTTTCGGAGTCGCGTTGAGTTTAACACGTTCATTTGACGCGTTAACGTGGGACTATCGCATGGGTCCGCTGTGTTGTGAATACCACGTTAACACGGAGTTGTTTTCCCGCGATAGACTGCGATGTGAAGGGTTGCGTTAAGGTAATTTTGCAGTAGTTATCACACGGTCTTGAGAATATGGCCCGTAATGTATTACTTCTATTTAGAATGTTAAGTGCTGCCTAGTAACATTAGAATGTACATGAGTCACTCTTGAGTTTATGTCTGTTGGAGCTTGATGCTTTCTTGCTCCTCTTCCATGTAGCCACTTAATAAATTACTCAAGACATTGACGGTTTCCTGCTTATCTACTACACAAGTCTTTGTAGATTTGGATTTGCGGCAAAAAACAACGACGGATGCACAGGAATACCAATAGATTATCCACAGAAATCCTCCCTGATGCAACGTACAGCAAAATGCGCTGTTTTTAAAAAAAATTTTTACAAAGCAACGCAAATAGCCATTTGCGTTGTTTTGTGAAATTACAACAAAGACTTTGCTTCGAGCATGAATGAAAAAGTCATACTAATATGAGGCAAACTCTTTGCATGTCTGGTCCAGATTTATTTACTGAATATAAGCGTAGATGTGGAAGACTGTATGCCTTTGTGCTTGCTGCAGGCAATATTTGTCATAAATTATCAGGGATATGAAAACTAACAACATAGCCGGTGCGTGGGCCCCCAAACTCCCTACTGGTCCAATGAATAAAGGGTCATTTTGCTTTCCTCTGGGGAGGAATTGCAACATCATTGGGGGCGCTCCCAAGTGAAACGAAACATTTTAGAAGACTATATTTACCCACAGAGAAGTTGCCACCTCTCGCGAGAAGGGCCGTCCCCAGAGTGTGACAGTGCCACAGTCAAACTGCCCAATAGGGCAATCTGTCATGGAGGAGTGGTCTGACAGGTCAGTGGTATGTGGGCTGGCATTTTTTGTCTGTGGGCTGGTCTTTAGAGTGGATTTCTTTGATGTTACCACATGCAAGCACAAATGCATTGTCTCCCATACCTTTGAAAACCCTTATACAGAGTATTTGCAAGTTCAAAACTGCCCTGATTAGTAAATGTGTCCCTCTTTTTTACCTGTATGATGGGCCACTTTTCTTTTAGTAAGCATTATTTTGCCCTTGGGGGCCGCAATCACTCCCTCCTCAGAGTCACAATCATAGGAAAACAAACATTTAGGCTAGGTTTCCCTTTAAGGGAGGAATGCATAAGCAGCCTTGCCAAGTTTTCGAGGTCCATGCATGATATGCTGATCTAGTCCCAGTTCTTTCTTGAATTCTGGGAATTGTAGTCTTGTTTATTGCATTATAAAACAGGGCTACAAGTCCCAGAATTTAAAGGAAAAAACCTGGACTGGAGCAGCACACACCACATGAACCTGTGGAACGTGCCAGCTGTGCATAAAAGTGCCACTTTGCTTTGCCCTGGGGTGTTCATGATTGCTCCCCAGAGGAAAAATAAATGTATTTATATATATATTTATGCCCCCTGTATGGATTGGCCTATGTCACACGGGGGCTGACTGCCCAAAGCACATCAATTCATGGCTCCCATTTTGTATTTCCTGCAATTGCAATCCCCAGGGCAAACCAATCGTATTTTTTACAAAATAAAATACCCCATTGGTGGTCGGCCCATATACCTTGGGGCTGACTCCCAAAACAAAGAAATTTATGTCTGTAACCATTTTCCAATACCAACATTTTCAAGTTGGCGACGAGGATGGGATGAGTGCACAACCTCAGTAAGGCCCACACAACTGTCAGTAAACTGACCTGAGGGCATATTACACACAGGGCGCAGCATTCCCTGTTTGCATCATGGCACGGCTTTTAAAAGGTGCTCCGGGCACAAACAGGGAAAGTGTGCCCTATTGTGAAGAATGCACTGTCCTCAGGGCATCCACAAATTTGTGCTGCCCTGGGGGCAGCACATTCAAGTGAAATATGGAGTACCCATTTAAAGGTTGCCCTGTGTTTCACAGTGAAGGCGGCAAACCCCAGCAATTTCAAAAGGGTGAGAGAGACCCTCTTGCCTTTTGGTGCAGTGAGTGACTGCACCCACCTGCAGGGGGATGTCTGGAAGGGTCCATGAGACCCCTTTTTGCCCTCCATAGGGCTGCCATTAGAGGGCGCACTGACAGTGCGCCATCTTTTTCTGGCATACTTTCAGTGCACCTCCGGATAGCTTCTTTGTCCTTGCACCTGCATCCATAATACCACACTGGCGCAGAGGCAAAGAGTTTTGTGTGGGGCACTCATTTGCAAGGGACCGCAACTCATGCAATTGAGGAAATGCCCTCTTGAGCTAGTGCCTCACAAAAGTCTACAGCCGCCTCTGTAATACCAAAGTGCCCTTGGGGTCACAAGGCAGGCACTCATGCCTGTTGTGCCCCCAAAGACCATTGTGTAATACAGTTGTCCTTTTGTGACTGCAGAAAGGACTTCTTGGTAAACCACTAGTTCTCCAGTTCTCCAGACTGCTGCGGTTTCACTTTTAGTTGGGATTCTCAGGCATCAATCTGCCAAACAGGCACTTGTCTCTCTCCACTGACTCCCTATGAAGAAAGTGATGGGCTTTAAAGCCTTGTGCATCGCATTCATGGCCTTGTACAATTCCAGACCTGAGTACTTAAAACACCGGTTCCACTGGTATGCCCCCACAAGAGCCCTTCGCCCCTCCACTGCCAACCTCGTTGAGGGTCTCAGATTTACGATATCAAACTGGGGAGGCAGAATTTTTATCACCACAACCTCCAAATTGTGCAACACCCTTCCAGCACATCTAAAAAGCTCCTCAAACTGCTCCCATTCAGAAAGACCCTTAAAACATGGCTTTTTACCCAGTAGGTACTTATAGTTGTAGGACTTATTGCATTTCCTTCTTTCTGCCAAAACTTCTCTCGTATCTTTGGCTATCAGCGCCTAGACGCTTTGGGTAGTAGCTTGCACTTTATAAATATACAATCAAATCAGATGAGCACTCAATACAACTGGAATAGAAACAATATTTTTTAACTACATAGCTACTATTGAAAATAACACTTTTACCAACAAAAAATAAAAATTATTTATTGCATTTCTTCAGCCCTGAGGCCTAAGCGTGTTTGCATTTAACATAGCAAAGGAGCCAACAATGTGTTTGGAAATTTTTTAGATAACTTTTTAATACACAGGAGAGTAAGGTTCCTGCTAGTTTTGCAGATAGTACATCCAACAGGTTTGGGCCCCTGAAATCCATGGAGAATTGTGATTGACTTGATGAGGATTATAATAGGGAGTCATTGGATCATGATAAAGGATTGTTTTTGCTTGTTCTGCCGCAGGAGCCTCTCCGGGTTTTAGAGACATAAGATGGAATATGGCGGGGTTATCTGGTAAAGTTAAAGATGAGACATGGACTAATTATGTTAGAGGTATTCATTTAAGTTGCTTTCAAGAAACACGGGACACCTCCAGTAATTTTTATTTAGATGGATACAAGTCCTTTTTTTGCTTGCGAGACTTTTAGTAAGGGGGTTTGGAAAGCTGACCAGACGCTCGTGCGTCATGGCCTTTTTCCTGCGGTTACGCGCGCAGGGCCGACATCTGTTTCCCATTATCGTGCCCAGACGCGTGCGCGATAATTGGAAACATGCCGGCCGTGCGGGGAAAAGGCCATGACGCACGAGCGTCTGGTTACTTCTGGTTAAACACAAGCTGCGAACTGCAGCAGGGCTGCACTAAACACAGGAACACCAGGTCAGCTAACCCGCTGCCTTTCTCTGCTGATACGGATTATTGAGTCGTCTGCTTCGTGGAAATGCCTTTTTAAAACCTGTGCGCCCAGTCCTTCGCTGCGATACGTAAACACAAATCTTCAAAAGGAGCTTTTCAGCCGATTGTTAGCCTGTACGTTTGGCCGTCCACCTGACACCTATGTATTGCTGCAGTGCCCAGGAAAGTAAAATGGACTACAAGCGGCGCTTTTTGCTTGTTCTTTAATGCTGTGCATCCCTGTTAATGGTTTTTATATTCACGATTTCACATTTTCTTCCCGGCGTGTACATTGTTTTTATTCCTGTTTAAACATGTTTTGCGAAGGCAACTCCCGTCTGCTGTATTTCGAGTTCAACTTTCACAATGTATACGTGCCTCATACCGGAAGTAGATTGTTTCGATTATTTGCCTGATTCCTCTTCCTTACCCCTAAATACGTGAATGTGGAACCTCAACTTCTTTCACAATTTCTATGAAACCTTTTATTTAATATTAATTTCTCCTCCTCCTCTTCAGCCCCTCGAGGGCTCCCCACCAACATGAAGACCCCCAAAATAGCAACATTTAAATTATTCGATGCACTCCTATTTCTCGCTTCCGTTCACTTCCTGTGGAATTTTTATATGCAAATTAGAACCGACCTGGCAGGTTTGGCATCACCACCTGAATTGCATTTTGCATTTTAGAATGAGTCCCGTCCCTGTGTGCTCTGCAGTATTTCCTTTGTACATAATCAAATAGATACTAAACTGTCCTATGTCGTGTTTGATGCTTTCAGTCAAACCTGTTTCTTGGCCCAGCCCCTCTGCATGCCGAGGGGCGCACTTCTAAAGCGAAAGCAAAACTCCTGGGCTAGGAGGGGGGGGGGGGGTTAACGTCTCGACCAGTACAAAAATAAACTAAATCACCCAAAGCTGGTATTTTTAGCTCTTCTCTGTACATACTTCAAACAGTAGATATAAATAGAAATCACTTCTACATGTGTTCTAGAGCTGCATTAATACTGCATGACTAATAAAGTAAGCAAAGACAAGACAAGCAATTCATGTTACAAATTAATACGCACGACTGTGCATTCAGTCCTATTTAGTATCATGTCCGGGCCTTTTGCAGACTCTTAACACCATCAATGGTCGGTATTTTTCTCCTGGAAAGGAGGGAGCACAGGTCACAGGATGTTAAGTGCCGTTGGCCAAAAAGCCATAGCTGGCTAAATGTCCAACAAGGTTTCTGTGCACTGCTCTGTGCTGCTTCTGAATTATCGTGTGTAAAGTACCTCTGCGCCATCCACTGCCTGGAGAAAAAGTGACAAACATTATTTGGGCTCACTGTGCCACAGGAGTCAAGCTAGCCTGGCTGGTGAGGGGTGATGCCCTGAAACCGGTCCCAGGATGCTTGTTTCGGCCTGGCAGTTCAGGCTGGACTGTTCCCATGAGGCACAGGTTCAAGACTGATTTGCATATGGCTGGTTCCAAACTGCGGTGGCATGGCGAGCAAAAAAACGATGATTTAATCCAGATCTCTTGACTGGGGGTGAATGTTTTGATTTGTTCCACATTCTGTCCATCATTTGTGTCTTTTAATTACTCGGGGCGGCATGACCTGTGGGAAATATATAGACGTCAGTTTATTAATGTCTGAGCTGGTAAAAGTGAGACATTCACCTTTTCATCCCTTCTGACCAGTTTCCCTGCATATAGCTGCTGCTATCGGCTGCTGAGGGTTGGGGTGAGTGGAAACAACAGAAGCGAACAAGGCTGTTGAACCCCAGTGTACAGCCCCATTTTTAATCATCACACTGATACTTCTGCAGGTTAGTAAGGCCTGCCTGACCAGAATAGTATGTTTGGCAATCATGTATTTGATTTAATTTTTAAAACGGTAACCGACTGTAACTGCAATGTTTAAATAAGACTAGACATATTTAAACATTGCCAATTTAATAGAATAATTGTGAAAAATTCTGAGGGGGGGGCACTATTTTTTTTTCTTTCCCCATCCCCACGGGGGGGGGGGAGTATTAAAAAGTTTGAAGACCACTGCTGTAGAAGTACTTCACCTCTGCCACCCGCACTGCATCAGCAAGAGTTTCTGTGATACGTTTAGCATTAAAGAGAAAACAGGGATCCATGCGAGGTCCGCCTCCTGTACATACAGGAACCTTGAACCACGAGTTGTGTCCATGGTTATTGCAATAATAATTTTTATTTAAGCAGTTGAACTTTAGGCGCTGACTGTATGTGCCCCTCACTGATGCTTAAATCAGGGAGTGCATTTGTAAGGAAAGTGAAGTTGCAAATTAAATCTATCCACCAAAGGGTGAAGACTAAGAGGGTCATTTATGGATTGCCAGGTCTAGTTGATCTACCATAAATTGGTGGAACTTCCATTTTGCAAACGGGCAGTTTCCCCCTTAACATTTAAGGCATCATTCGGAGTGCCCTGGTGTAGCGCCCGTTAACTCCTCCTCCCGGAGTTACTGACACCAGCAGGTACCAGTAGCTCCTGATGGTGGAGGTCATGGGTACTTCAAGTGGGAACCTTGTCCACCGGCAGACCATTGTCCCCGGTGGTCTATCCACCACCGAGCACCTTCAGTCCGTACATTGTGAGGTTTGCTCTTTGTAAGGTTGGTTACTTGATGCAGACAACTGTCAGGAGCCGCCACGCCAGACGGGGAAAATCAGCATTTGTCAACACTTGCAGAGAAACACCCTGCACGTGGAAGCTGTTCCGTTGTTTGGTTTCCAGAAACAAATCCCTGGGGGTTTGGTCCAGAAAAACAAAGAAGAATGCCAGGGTGGCTGTGTCAACCAGGCGCCCCTCAGCAATCAGTTTTGCTAAAAGGGCATCAGCCACGCCAATGTCACTTACAAGCACTCAGCCCCTCTATCGCACTAGTTCTGAGCTCAGCAAACCTAATAGATATCCTCATCTGTGCTGAGTGGGAAAGGGGCATGGTGAAGACGTCATTGTCTATGGCTGCTTTGGTGCCCAAGCGCCTCTTCCGTACAGAGGAGGAATAAACTTGTCCACGTGTGGCTGTGATGCGGGGGGCGAGAATTACACCACATCATTAAATCTGTTACATTTTTAGGTCAAGCCTAGACAGTACTTACTGACCTGTTGTTATTGCTTTGTGGATTTCCAACTCCACCCATTGCTTGCCTTTGCTTTTCTTTTATTCACATATGTGGCATGGTGTGCAGCTGAAATAATTCCACAACTAACAGTTCCAATCCAACTCACATAATTCCACGTCACACCACACCACATACACCCACTCCACTCCAAACTAAAACAAATGGGTAAAAGACATTGTCATTTACAACGCCAATAGCTCAAACTCTCAAAAATGCGAGACATAATGCATTGCAAATGCTTGTTTGTACCTGCTATTGCTTCTAACATTGGTCGCACTAGAGGGGGCCTAGCAGTATTAACTTCTATTAATTTGAAAGGTAAGTTTGCAGAGTTGGTAACCTGCTCTCCCAATCTTCAATCATTAATGATCAGTTGTCCCAAAGAACCTACAGTTTGTTGAATTTTTACAGTACTATTCCTTCGCCGCACAAAGTGGAAATTTTACATTTTTTGTGGCTTTACCTAGAAGGTTACTGGTATGAGACTTCAATATTTAGACAGCAGTCATGTTCCGGAACTTCCTTCCCATGTATGATGAATCCGGGGTTGCACATAGAGCAAACTAGACTGGGAGGCTTTTTAAATACTTTTCTAAGTGAATCTAAGTTAATTTAATCTTGTCTTTTCCCTTTATAAATATGTTTCCCCCAATTATTTTTCCTGTATACCTTTTAGTTTTACTTGTCAAACATGGTTCTCTGTAATTGATTTTGTTTTCATGTCTGCTTCTCATAGAGATTATCTGTAGAATATCATAATCCCTTCAAATAGTTTCAGTGACCATAGTTTTTCCTTGGATCTCTATGAGACTCAAGTGGTAAAGATTGGGAATCTGTACAAAAAGATGGTCCTGTCTGACAAAGGAAGAAGATTAAGGTGGTTGCAGATAGAGCCTGATTAACCTTATAAGAAGGTACCCTCTGGTAGTGCTACAGACTTTGCAATTTGTTTATATGAAAAGTCACTGCACAGCAAGACAGTTAGTGTATTTAATAACATTGCTTCAAAAGTTAGCGATCTTTTGTCCATTCAATCTCAACAGCGATCCAGCCCACCGCACAAGTGGTTTGATCAAGAATGTTCTAGGGCTCATAGGAATTAAAAGCTTGCCCTGAAGACAAAACCTAGGGACAAGAATTGGATTATAGCCTGCTGGAATAGCTATAAGGCTTTGCTTAAAAGAAGGAAAAACTTCTACAATCATGTTGTTTGAAGAATAATTGCACCCTCTTTGTTCATAATATCTTAATGCTAACGGCTCTCTCCGTCACCACCTCACCACAGAGAGGTGGGTGTTGCATTTTTCTGAAATTTATAGCAACTAGGCTACAGACGTACCCACAGACAAGTTTTGCTTGGCAACACCATGTTCAACTTAGACTTTACACTCAACAAAGTCAAGGAGGGGAATTTGGGACTTGCTAGAAGTAATGCACAGGACCCTGATGGGATCCCACCAGAGCTGAGTATTAAAGAAACAAAATTATGGGCTCATCTTCTCACTCAGGACTTGAATGCAGCAATAAAGTGAGGCCCTCTGCATTCATGGTCCACCTCAATTATTGTCCAAGTGTTTAAGAAGAGAGACAAGGAGAACCCCCAATGTTACAGACCCATATCCCTCATTGATTCTGTAGTGAAGGTGATTTGGCGTGTGGTACTTGATCAACTGTTAGTCTGGGATGACGACAATCACATTTTATCCAATTTGTAAAAAGCCTTTTAGGCCTGGTAGACTGACAAATGGCCAGTGCTTGAACCTATATTTAATTGTTAACAAATATATGGTGGCCCGGTCGGGTTCGATCCAAATGGCCTTTATGGACCTTACCTCAGCTTTTGACTGAGTCAATTGCTCAAAACTGTAGAATGTTCTCTCTGCTATAGGGGTGGACTGGGTCATTGTGATGTTTTTTGAGGGACCTCCATAAAGATACTTCAGCCACAGTGTGGTATGCAAGGTGCTCCTCTTGTTCTCATAGAGGGGTTTGTCAAAGATGTATCCTTGCTCTGTTTCTATTTACTTTATATATAAACAGTTTAGAGAACATCTTATTGGTATCAGGAATAGATTGCCCCATCTTAGGGAAAAGATCCATACCAGCTCTACTCTACATGGATTATGCTGTTCACCTGGCTCAAAATGCCATGGACTGCAAACTTTCCTAGACTCTTTTGTGTCTTTTATGGAAGGCTTAGATCTATCTACTAATTTTAACAAATCTTTTGTTATGATCACTGGCCCCGGATCTACCCAAACTAGGAACTTTGGAGTACAGGGGCTTGTTCTACACAAGGTTCCCATTTTTTCATATTTGGATATTTTGTTTGACTCCCGGTTCAACTGGAAAACCCTTATTGGTGCAAAAAAAATAATTTAGTAGGTGCATTCTTTTAATCACTGGCTTTGCATCCAGGCTGGCAGGAAACCCCTTAGAGTTTTATTAAAAGGCTATCAGGCACAGTACATTCCAAAGGTGGCCTGTGGCGTGACATTAAGAGTTACATGCATCATACTACTCTTCAGGTTTCTGAAAATAAAGCTTTCAGACTGATGATGTGAGCACTGCAAGGGGTTCTGTTTTATGTTGGTCATGAGGAATTAGGAGTTACCTATGTCTCTGACATTTTGGCAGTTTGCCCCTTCTTCGTTGGGTTTTAGTTTGGACCTGAATAGAAACAAAGCTAAAAAGGGATATCTTCCTTGACTGTCTCTCCCTTGATAATGCTGAAAGCATTCCTTGGTTAAATTATATTGAGAAGTGCTTTTCCTCAATGATGAGGAGGGAGATGTTCAACATTCTTAAGTCTTTGCTTACGGGTGACTTGGCAGGGGTTAAACAAAGCATTATCTCAAGGCGAAAAGTTGGCAAGGAAAGTTCCGAACTTATAAACCCCTCAGTTCGGAGGTATCCACTTTTGAAAACTGTTGCTTTTATGGAGCCTTACCTCTCTTTTGTTACAAACGACAACCATTGTTTCCCTCTTACAAGATTCAGGGTGAACTTACTGCACCTGCCACAATCCGTTCCAAAACCATGGGATGAGTTTATAAATCTAGGCCCCAGAGGCTGTGACCTAGTATCCCAACAAAATACCATGCACTTTGTGCTGTTTTGTTAGTTCTACAAGACACCAAGGAGAGATTTCATTATATCTGTGTTGAGGGGTCATAACTTTTATCAGGTATATCCAGCTTTGATTTTTATACAGTCATAGAGTGACCATGGTTATTTGCTTCTCGGTTACTAGCTTTTTTAGTTACTCATTAATTATAAGGCCTGCTCTGGAGGGTTGAGCTTTAGTTAGAGTTCAATTATCATTAGGGCTCCCGGTTTTATGGTATTTATTTTTTGAACATTTCTGTCTGTATTTATCCAATTTTATTGTTTGGTCATCTTATTGGTATTAATCCATATTTATTTTGTGAACAAATGATGTGATAACTTGCATATTTCCACATTTATGTAACAAATAAACATGCATTATTACTTTGATGCCTGTCAGGTTTTAGGACATCACACAACCAAAAGTAATAAAATAATAAACCCACAATAAAAAATAGCATATTATCACAAATACATGTTGAGATATGAAATAATTTAAGCAAACCTCAATCAACTTTGAAACTCCCCATGCTGCAAATATGTACTGCTATTGACCTGAAATTCATTAATCTCAACATGGAGAGTCACTCAAAAGAAGCCATATTATTATCATTTTTGAAAGTTAATACAAACAGGAAGCCCAATGTTTTCTGTCTGTATTTATCCATACAAATCAGTGAAAAACAGATAACGGTGAGCCCTAATCATCATGTATTACCTTATTTATTTTTATTTTTTATTCTTTTGTATGATATGTATTGTGGATTATGTTACTGGTGCATATAGGGGGTTCATTATATTTATAGGAAGAGGGGGGACAATGTAGTATATGGATTGGTTTTATGATGGTTTATGAGATTTATTGTAATGTTATATATATTTTATGGGTAACCTGTTTTAGCTGAATAAATAAAGTATTATGATGATTTAGGTGACTCACACATTGTTTTCCCAGTGTTTGTGTAGCACTAACTAGTTACTCATTGTACCATAGGAAGCAAGGTATAAATAAACTATTAGATGACTATTTTTTCTTTCAAGAATGTAGCTATCAATTTCCATTTTGGCACCTTGCATAGAGAAAGGATACATGATTCGATATTAATGCATTCCAGTAACAAGGGAATACAATACAGACTATGGATAAATTGAGATGCTTCTTTACGACTTATGTTGGCCATTCTACTTAAGCATAATTGCCAGGAAGGTATGCTAAGGTACCTATGGATAACAAGTTAACAACATAACAGAAAAGAACTGTCTGTAAAGGAAAACAAGCATTTGCAATGCAATAGGTCTCGCATTTGTTGAAGTTGGAGCTACTGGTATTGTAAATGGCAATGTTTTTAATTTATGTTTTTTTGTCTGCAGTGGAGTTGTTATTTAAAAAGTGCACACTATACCATATTATAAGCTTTTATAGCAACAGTACAGTAAAGCTATAGCTATGTTAACGTAAAGTGGTGTGGATGGATTGATAAAAATCCAAGAAAAAGGATTTTAAAATGTAGGATGGAATGTAGAGCAAGTGACAGGCCCTACCTATTATTTAATGAAAATATATATTAAAAAAAACCACAGGTTGCTGAAGGCTCTTTTATATGATTTTGATACAAATAAAAATAATAATTACAGAGTGACTTTATTTGTCTTAATTAATGTATTACCATTTCAGGTATTAATGGAACACTACACTGTGCGATTTTGCAGCTTTAACACACCAGAGTGACAGAACCGTGATCTAGCAATGGATGGTATGTGATTATAGCCGCACCAAAAACTGAAGATGTGTTTTGAGCAGTTTTGAACATCACACACTTTGAACCCGACCCCAAAAGAGGTCTGCACAAGTGTACTGGCATGAATATTCAAAAATATAAAGGCTTCAAGGATGCTTGGCGTGTCAGATACTGCTGCACCTCCCTATGAGACCACTGAGACCCAAGGGTCAAAACCCAATGAACAACTATATTTATATCTGGAGACAATTCTTGCCTTGTAGACAAGAGCACAACAGCAACTTAATGAATAATGAAAAAGTTAAAAAAGCGCTATGACGCAGCCAGCATTGACCACGTAATAGCGTTTTTTTGTAATTTTACCGACTGTGCTGCTGTGTGACGTGAAGTGCAATGTTCTAGAACAGCACAGGGATTTGGGGCTGGCAAACAACACGAATGAGGAGGGTGGGGAACAAAGAATGTGCAGCAGACACACTCATTGTATTCCCTGCCATCTGGCATGGTGGTCAGACTTTGATATTCTCCCACATCCTCATGCACTGAGTTTGTGCCACACTGGATGTAAGAAGGGAAATTGCCAGTGCACCATGGCTACTTTATTGGGTTGGGGTCACGGTCCTCTTGTACGGATAACCATATGAGAAAATAGGAAGGCGCACAGTGGACTCTTTCTGATCTAGAGTTGTTGCTTCACACTCTGATTGACCAATAGGCATAATGTAGGTGTGGCCTGCATTAGCTCCACCTGTCTAAAAATTGTGCAGTCAGTGACCTGGCCAAACAGGGCGTGAAAGAGCTGAAATTGGTTTATAAATTGAAAGCTGTTCCGAACAGGGCCCCAAAATATGTTTGGCCCAGAGCCCCCAAAATCCTTAAGATGTCCCTGTTCCCAGTCCCACCAAAGGTGCTGTGAAGCATTTGAGATGCTGCAGGAGCACTAGCTACACACAAAAAATCGATAATAACAGCCGTTTATGCAAAGTTTGTTTACTGCTCGACCACTTGTAAACCTCAACGAAAACACAGTTATTCTGCTTCTGGTCACATCTGCATGGGGTGTTGTGCGATGCTGCACTCCCTGTTGTTGAGATGTCTGTGGATGCCACCTAGAGTCTTGTCATCAGAACACCATGCTTCAAGCCCTGGGCTCTTCTCCATCAATCAATCAATGTTTGTAAAGCGCGGGGTGAGGGTCTCAAGGTTTTTTTGTTACTATAACTGATTCGAGGTGTGTCAGACCAGTTTGCTCAATGGAAGTAACACAGCACTACAACTTCCAGAACACACAACCTGTGAAATGAAAGTCTAGGAATTTAAATGGTGCTCTAAGGACATAGGGTGAAGGAGGCACCTAATGAACTCTGCAGACATAATATTTATTATCAGCTGTGCTAAATTTCCCAGGCGAGAGTAGATGATCCAGTCTAGGTCTTGTAGTCTTGTTTATTCCAGTAGAAAATCAGGACTATAAGTCCTGAATGAAAAGGAAAAAATGGACAGAAGCAGCTCCTCACGCATGGACTCCGGTAACTTGGCAGCTATGTTTATCACTGTGGCACTGCCACTGGATGTCTGAAAGGAGAGGGGCTGTGAAAAAAGTGGCGTTGTTACTTGTTTAAACTCCCCATCATCAGAGGATGCAGTAAAATGGATGTGCTCCTGATGACCTATTTTCGACCTTAATGTCAATGGTGTGAAAGGTCATACTGAATATCCCTATTCCCTGGACTTACAGTGCATAAAATATACAACTTTTTTTTAAAAGTGTTTAGTTACAATCGCACACCGGTTGAAATAGTTCCGTTGCGAAGGTTACTTGGTGACTCCTTGTCATCAGGAATAGCAGACTCCAGCATAGCTGCCAAGGTTTCAGATTGCTATGTGTGACATTTTCATAGTTTCAGTGTAATGATGAGTGACATTTCAACGACTATGAGTGACACTTTCTCGCGAGCAAAATCAAGCAATGAAGACGAGGGAAACATATACATTTCAGAAATTGCACCCATTTGAGCAACAAGAAACTCCAAGAAGATCTTAAAACTGCAACAAAGCACCAGAAATCATTGCCAGCCTTTGGCCCCTTACATGCCAGCAATCAGTCAGGAGAGCATCAGGACTCCAGGGCCTCTGTCTGTTCACATGACGTGGAAACCCCGGCCCAACAAGAAGGATGAGTGAGGCTCCAACATGAACAAGACAAGTTACACAGGGATCCAGGTATCTCAGCTGCCTGTCACACAGTGTCAGACAGCTGACTCGCTCCGGAACAGGTCGAGCACGATTTTGCATTATCATTGCAGGTTAAGGCCGGTGCAATAATCTCCTGTACAACATAGCAAAGCCTGTCAGAAACCTGTTAAAATTACCCCAGCCCCGGCGGTTTTAAGAAATAAACCGCAAACTTATGGTGGGCAGAATTTAAACACATGCTTGTCACAGCCGGGCCACAGCCGGCAGCCACGCCAGAGGACAATGCAGAACTTCTGAATGAGTCTAACTCATTACGACCGGACCGGCTCCCTACTGTCTGCAGGCAGCTGCCGCTCACGGGCCTGCCATATGGCGAGTAAATAAACATATAATGTGCCCGGGCCGTGAAAAACTGGCAGAAATGCAAACAGGTGACACTTCAGCAGGCAAGGAAGCCTGTTTGTTATCATAGTAACACAGTAACATGCAATATGAGTAAAATCTAATGAGCACAGTCCCCTCGGTACACCCTAGTGGCTGATTTAATGCAAAATAGTTTTTTTTTTTTTTAAGTTTAGAAAGCTTTATTGAAGTGTTAAACAAAGTATAACATTAATACAGCTGATCTGGTGAGGAGCGACAATAGAGAATAAACATTTGCAGTAGAATAGAAAATAGAACACACCTCAATTGTAAGAACTGTACAAAGTCAAATGCATTTTTAAACTTATTAAAAAGAGAAGTAGAGGAAGAGAAGAGACGAAAAGAGAAGAAAGAGGGAAGAGAAAGAAGAAAGAGAGGAAAGGATAAGAAAATAGTATCAGAAAAAACACAGAATAAGTAATAATTTAAACTACAATGGAAAATGAATCATGTGCATACTAATTTCCCGACCTGGAAAGAAAGGAGGTCAAGGGTAACCATAACAAATCTTTTTGATCAACAGAGCAGTGGAATTAGCAAAGGCACGATCAAGTCTGTGATGGTGACAAAGTAAATTCCACCAAGCTTGTAGTGAAATTTTTGAAGTGTCCTTCCAGTTGGTAGTTATAATTTGGAGAGTAATAGCAAAAAACAGGTCAATAAATTTACCCACAGGACCAAGAGTATCCCAACAGGAGAACAACTTCCTAGAAAAACATGTGAAATCTCAAAAGGGACATTAGACATTACAATATCATTCAATTTTAACCAAACCTGAGCCCAGAAAAATTTAACCCGAGGGCAGTGAAAAAACATGTGCATGAAATCACTATTATTATTAGGGCAAGACCAACACTTCGGGGAATCTAATAACTTAAATTTGTACATGTCGCAAGGGGTAAAGAAGATTCTGTTATAGAAATAGTATGAAGTCTGTGTAGTGCTAGCAGAACGTGAAGCAGTATGAATCTTTTTCCATAAGGAGTTCCATGTGCGTAAAGGGATTTCTAGGGAAAGATCCTTTTCCCATGTGAGTTCCAGTTTGGATTTGGTTCTGATCTTCGCAGAGTTTGATAGTATTTTATATATTGAAGAAGCACTAGATTGAGTAGAGAAGTCAATGGAAGTAGGTAGTGTCTGATTAGAAGTAGTGGTGCAGGGATCCTGAAGGAAGAGAGATGTGAGAGATTCCTTAAGCAGGGGATAGTGAAGGGCATGAGAGGAGGAGACGTTATAGGAGGTTTGAAGATCTGAAAAATCCATAAAAGAACCATCTCTTATTAAGTGTTGTGGTGTAATAATTCCCTTATCAATCCATTCCTTCCAAAATAAAGTACGTTTGTTAATCTTAATGGATTTGTTGTACCAAATTGGGGTGTGTAAAGGGGTCAGCAGACGGTAAATGTGAGTGAATCAGAGAGATGGAAATTGCTTTGGAGTGAATAAAAATAGGGAGGAGAAACGTTTCGGAGGTTGGGACATTAAGACAGCAGAGGTAAAAGAGAAGGAGAATACTGAGCTTGCTCCAACAATCTCCATGCAGTTAGAGGCGGATCAGAGGTCTCAGACAGAGAAGTCCATACTTGCTTTAAAGTGAAAGCAGAGTGATAGTGGCGAATATTAGGAAAGTTGACACCACCTAAATCTTTGGGAGATTGGAGGCGGACCAATGAAATCCTAGGTTTACGGTTATTCCAGAGGAACTTGGAGAGAGAACTATTAATAACGCGAAAGAAGGGGTTTGGGAGAGAAATGGGAAGCATGGATAAATAAAAATTTATGATAGGGAGAAGCATCATTTTAATGGTGGCTAGTCTACCCCACCATGAAAGGAATAGCGGTGACCATCCCTCAGTCAGGGCAGAAATTTTCTTTAGAATATCCGCCATGAGTTGATTTTGATAGTCTCCTTAATGGTGTTAGCATATAAGATACCTAGGCATTTGATATGTCTAGAGGTCCACTCAAAACCTGTATTTGCAAACATAGAAGGGAGGCAGAATTTGTTAAGAGGTAAAGTTTCAGACTTATCAACGTTTAATTTATAGCCAGATACTTTTGAGTACTCTTGCAGGAGTGAAAAAAAGGCTGGTAGAGAAGTGGATGGGTTGGAAATGTATAAAAGAATATCGTCAGCGTAAGCGGTGTATTTAAGGTCAAGTGACTTGAGTTGAAGACCTGAATAGCGAGGAGAGCGTCTGATTGTTTCTAAGAAGGGTTCGAGCGCAAGGATAAAAAGAAGGGGAGAAAGAGGACATCCCTGTCTAGTCCCTCTGAGAAGGGGGAAATAACTAGACTGGCAACCATTAACCCAAACAGAAGTTGTCGGGACTGAATAAAGTAGTTGAATATATTGAAGGATAGGAGGGCCAAAACCATACCATTTGAGGGCACTGAAAATGAACTCCCATTCAACCCTGTCAAACGCCTTTTCAGCATCTAATGTTATGGCAGCTAACGGAGAGTCCAACTTAGAGGCTAAATGGATAATATTAAGAAAAGTGCATGAGTTGTCTGTAATAGAGCGGCCTTTGACAAATCCGGATTGGTATATATTTACAAGGTCAGGGATAACTTTATTAATTCGTATGGCGAGTAATTTTGCGAAAATTTTACAATCTGTGTTGATCAAAGAAATGGGCCTATAGTTTTTACATAAGGACGGATCTTTATCTTTTTTAGGTATCAGACAGAGCATAGCCTGGGAGAAAGTGCCTTGCGCTGCGCCCATAGTAAGAAAGTGCGTAATTAAGGAAAGGAGGTGAGGAATCAGAAGTGATTTAAATTGGAGAAAGAATCGAACAGTAAAACCATCTGGGCCCGGTGTCTTATCTTTAGGTAAAGGGAAATAGCGGCAATAATTTCTTGTTCGGAGAAAGGAATATTTAAAGAAGAAAGGTCGACCTGATTTTCAGGATTTTTAGGAATGCGTTGAAAAGGAATCGATAAGATCGATAGAAGGGGAAAATTCTGGGGTGTACAGAGAGGTATAGTAGTCAGTGAAACACTCAAGAATCTTGGCATCTGAGAGATGTAAAACTCCGGAAGGATCCTTAATGGCAGCTATTTTAGATTTTTGTTTTTTAATTTTTAGGTAATTGGCTAGAGCTTTGCCGGCTTTGTTCCTTCCACCATACATTTTTGCATTGAATTTAAGGAGGTTATTACAAGCCGAATCCCATGACTGTTTGTTATATTGCATTTTCGCTTTAATCAGATTAGATAATGTGTAAGGGCAATTGGCCGAAAAATACTGGTGTTCCAACGTTTTAATTTGTTTGAGGAGAGATGCAGACTCAGAGAGAGTTTTCCTCCTTTTTCGGGACACAAAGTCTATTATAAAACCTCTGGCAGAAGCCTTAAAGGCATCCCATATTAAATGAAATTGAGAGACAGAAGAGAGATTATGAAGAAAGAATTCTTGAGGAAAGAGCGAAAACTGTTCCACAAATTGAGAGTCCAAGAGAAGAGAATTGTTAAAGCGCCAGCGCCGAGATGAGGTGTGGGTAAAGGGTAATCTAAATTTAAAATGATGGGGGCATGATCGGATATAAGAATGGAGCCAATCTCGATGTCGTTCATGAATTGTAGGGTATGTTGAGTAAGAAAAATGTAATTTATACGGGAATGAGATTTGTGTGCAGGAGAAAAAGGAAAACTCAAGAGCATCCGGGTGTGAGGTTCTCCAGGCATCAACCAGTCCTCTTGTAGTAATCGCCTTGTGGAAAGTTTTTGCATCTTGTTGGGAGTGTATCTGGCTTGGGATTTTCGATCTAGAAAGGGATCCATTAGCTGGTTGCAGTCACCACCCACAATCAAATTGTTGGCAGAATGTGAGGAGAGAAGAGTGGAAAAATCAGACCAAAAGGATAAGTCAGTGCCATTCGGGCCATATACATTGCAAAAGAGAGTGGAGTGTTGTTAACTGTAACGTCTAGAAGAAGCCATCTACCATTGGTATCTTTAGATTCGGTTTGTAGGTGAACAGACAACGACTTGTGGAACAAAATAACAACCCCGTTCTTATTATTATCAGCTGGGGAGCAAAAGATGTCACCCACCCAATGTTTACGTAATGAAGGCAAATCTTGTAATCTGAGGTGTGATTCTTGCAACAGAGCAATATGACATTTCAGTTTAGCCAGGTGGAACAATACTCTCTGTTTCTTAACAGGATTACGCATACCTTTTACATTCCATGAAATGATGCGGAGACTTTTCATAGGTACTGTACATAGGAGGATAAACAATCTCTAAACTTAACAAATGCAGAAAAGTTAATAAGTGAAATATGGAAATTCATTAAAAGGGAAAGTGTAAGAGACAAAGAGGATACAAGTATGGCAAAAAAGAGGGAATGGGTTAAAGAGAGTAGCAAAAAGGAAGAAGAGTACACAACATTTTTTGGTATGGCGAAGGAAATGAGCGAAAAGGTAATTGTACAAACCTTGTTATAAAAAAGTAAAAAAGGAACAAAAAACTCCGTGCAAGAAAAAGATCCAGAAGGAAGGGGAAGAAAAAGTGGAGAGAGAGAAGGGAGTGAAAAAAGGGGAAAAAGGCATAATCGCCAGCTAAGAGAGGGAAAGAAAGAGATAACAAGCAAGGAGAAGAAAGAGGGAAATCGAAAAAGCAAGGGAGGATAACATAGTCTCCCAAGGAAGGATAACCAAGAGAAGATGACAAAAAACCGAGCGGCTTTAGTCATAAAGAACAAGATGAAGAAGAACATTGACGAGTGAGGGGGGGGCGGCGAGAGACAGCCACACAGGCAAAGAGACTCCGAGAAAAGTCAATATTGCCTTCTAAAAGTAAGCAAGGAAGCAAGTATAAGAACATGAGGCAAACATCACGGAACAAAGGGAAGGGAACTTACCAAACATTGGGAAGATATTGCAGCCACATGAGTCACACATTACAGACAGGGGGGTAACAAGGGTGGAGAACAACTACAGCAATTCCGTGCTGGGGAAACCTGGGAAATGAGAGAAATAACAAACAAGGACATAATTAGAGGTTACAAACTACTTACAGAAGCATACCAAAACAGAGCACAAAAGAAAAATTAACGAAAACTAATTAAGGCTTGTTAAGTTCCATGGATTCTCCTTTATGGGCGTGGATGAACTTCCGGAGGTCGGCAGGATCTTCAAAACTATAAGTTCTGTCTTTGTAGGTAACTTTGAAGAAACAAGGATGTATTAACCCATATCTGGCATTCATAGATCTCAAGGCAGGCCTTAGGTCGAGGAATTCCTTACGTCGAGTGGCAGTTGGCTTGGAGACATCTTGACTAAAGAAAACTCTGTGGCCAGACCAGAACATCTGCTTGTGCTGTTTAGCTGCGTTGAGAATTTCCATGAGATCAGAGTAGAGAAGGAAATAGGCAATTATACCTCTGGGTTTAGACGAGGAGGATGCACTCTGTGGTCCCAGTCGATGAGCTCTCTGGATGTTGAAGTCTGTGGATTTTGCGCAACCAGTAATCTGTAAGACTTGAGATTTCAGAAATATAATCATATCTGATCCTTCAGAACCTTCCGGAATACCATAAATGCGTAGGTTGTTACGCCTATTACGATTTTCTAAGTCCTCTGTAGATTTCTTTAGCAAACTGACTTCTTTAGTAAGGCAGTCAACTTTAGCAATAACATCCTGAGCATCACTGACTTTTTGCTCCACATCCGAAAGCCTCAGATCTAATCCAGTCCATTTGTCATCTAACCTTTGCAGAGTAGCAGCTGTGTCCGACATGAAAGGACGAATGAGGCGCAGTTCCTCCATTATATCCTCTAATGTGAGAGGGAGCGGTGATTTTGATGGAGAGGGCGGGTCCTTCTTTGTACGTTTGCCAGGACCAGTCGCAGTGTCTTTTCGTCCACCCGCAGCACCCCTCTGGGGTTTGTGTGGATGATGGGAATCCATAATATAAAAGGAGAGAAAGCACCAACAGTCTAGTATTAGAAAGCAACACAGCAGGAGACAACTTTGTTAATATGCTGGAGAAGAGCCAAGCAGAAATGACCAGCGAAATGTCCACAGATAAAAGCGGTCTATAAACAAAAGACCTTTACTTCCCTAGACACACGCAGAATTGAACACTATAGCTGATGACATCCGCTATAAAAAGGAGGGGCATATGTCCAACAGAACGCCATCTGTATATATGCTGGTTTATCTCTTTTTCCCTTTTATGTGAGGCACAACATGGTCAGCCCGAAGGACACTCTCCTCCCGGTCGAGTGCAGTGCTGCGTGAAGAGAAGCACAAAATGGCGGCCGCTGCCCAGCTGAAACTAACGGAGCAGTTCTTGGGGAGGACACAAGGACCAGTGTACATGCTGGTCTGTCTCTTTTGATATGAGGCACAACAGAGTCAGCATTGAATGCGGGGAATAATGCTACGCAAAGACATTATCCGGAGAACATTCTCCTGATAGTCAGTTGAGGTGCTGCATGAGGCAAAATACAAAATGGCGGCCGATGTCGAGTGGAGACAAACGGGGCCTATAACGAGGAGAAGAGACCTTCCCAAGGTCTAAAAACTTGCCATCATGGTCCTGTGATGCTCCTATGCAGGAAACCACAATTCCGGTATGCAGGTGCTGCTCAGGAACAGTTCCTTCGTTTTCGAGCGGAGCTCGAATTAGAGGAGCTCTTCAAGTGGCGGCCATCTTGAATCGCCGCTGCCGCGCGCCTCCAAAATAGTTTTTTACGAGCTGCGGGCAGTGAGAAATGTGTAATATAAACTGCCTCCTTTCTTAAGTTATTGAAACAACTGCATTTGTTTTCACATTTATCTCCCACTTAATTCCAACAAACAACGTTTTATACAGATCTGCATACAAACATATGGCGATTGCTTTTTAGGAATATGTATTTCCGAAGAGATATTTACCAACGCGTCTAAGAGTTTCAAAGGGATATCAGTACTATCGCGTCCATCATCCCCTTTGGTATCGCTATGGCTTATTCAAACCTTATTTTTCATATTCACATTTAAGTTCGGTTTTATAGGGGTGTTGTGCGGGGACAATGCACTTGCCAGGCTGGACAGCTAACTCTGTCCCAGTCTCACAGCACTGGTGTTTTACAGGCCGGCGCGAGACCGAAGTGTTACTACATTGGGCCTTCACAAGACATGGTAGGTCGATCTCTGTCACTTATGAACTTGCAGCAGAACTCACTCCCTTCCGCGGCAATTTAATCAGCACGGCCGAGTGTCAAATTTACTGCAGCTGCTGAGGCAGATGAGGCACGCAGCAGGGGCGGCCGGAGGTGCGAGAAGGCAGCGCTGCCTGCGAGCCGTGATCATGATGTACTTGAATTTGCCGCAAAGTAGCCAAGCGCCTCAGCCTCCTGCCTCCCACAAGTTAACTCTGGAAGCAGACGTGACATCAAGTAAGTCCCAGCGGAGCCTAAATCAGTGTTGTTACACAACCTGACTGACTGTATCATGTCTCGGTAGTAGCCATTGGGCACTACCTCGACCTGACGTCATCAGATACCCGCGCCGCAAATCATCTCCGAGGCGAGCACTTAACTAATGATGATACATTGTGGCATTAAGTAGCAGAGCGAGTGCCCCAAGCCTGCCAGAGCAGCACACACATGCCACGGAGCGCTGCTAGCTGCCCAGTGACTCCACAGTTTAATTTGGCAGCCGAGCGCTTAATAAAATAGCATGTCTTACAGCTGAGGCGCTATGCATTATGCGTGACGATGCATTTCAGTGCAGTGATGCGGAGTACCACACTGAAATGCGTTAGTCTAACGCCCGATGCGTGATACTTGGCAGGACTGCTCCAGACCAGGCTTCCTTTCCCAAACCACTGTAATGTAGATATTTCGTGAAACTGAATCAATGACAAAGACTACAACTCCCACAATTCAACAGGCTTTTAAATGCATGAATGTTCATGATTGGAACTCGGTGTGCCCAATCACATGAGAATCGTGTCACCTACTGCCAAACTGCACAAACAAATCTGTTCCCTCCATTCCTGTAGCGCGGCGGGGCCTGGTCACAGATAGGCCGCAGCAACGCAGGAACGGACACACGACACAGGTGTACTCGCTATCGTGGCCGGAAGACCCCGAGCGGTTTCCGGCCATTTATTATATCCCAGGGGCGAGCCCACCCCAAGGGGTGTGGGGATGCATGTATATGGCAACATTGTCTGAGAGAGCCCGGATGGCTCTCTACATCCCTCCTTTCTTTTGGTTCTGGACCAACAGGTTGTCCCGGCTCAAGGAGACATATATACAAAGTCCTTCAGTTGTTGACTCGGCGCAGGATTCGGCCGGAGACCATACTTCTGGCTCCGGGAACCGTGAGCTGACGAGGCACTGGACGGGACACCTCCGGCCAACTCGATGGCGGTGTTTGGACGTGTCAGCCGGGCCCTGTCAGCACAGTCTTGGCTGACTTGCCTGGGTGTCACCGGCGGCGTGTTCCTCACACAGGGTGAGGCCGGAGGAGAAAAGTTCGGAATCAAGTCCTGATAGTCGGATGCTCCTTGGTCCGCCTCGGCCTCAGCTGTCTTCTTAAAGCTGGACACATTCCTCGTGACGGATTGCAGTCCCTTTTGAGCAGTGACCATAGTCCCTTGAACACTTACAACGATCCATACATCTGGCTCGTAGGGCGTCCGGAACTTCCACCCGGGGTGTCGGTCTTTGATCACCACCCGGTCTCCCACTCTTAGCTGCGGTTCTTAGGCTCTTCGTGTCTCACTGGCCTTCCGGTTCGTTGACTCCCTCCTCGCTTGAACGGCGGCGTCATCCCGCTCCACGGGCACCCACGTCGGGTCTGCCGGAATACTGTCACGTGGGGTTCACTTGAACAGGAGATGAGCCGGAGCACACTTGGTGGTGCTATGAGGGGTCTGTCGGTACGCACCGAGGAACTGGTCAAGAGTTGTTTCAGGGTCCTCCTCATTCTCCACTGCGATGCGCAACGCATGGTTGATTGTCCTCATCAGACGTTCTACTTCTCCGTTCGCCTGGGCCATAGCGGGGTGATCTTCCTACGGCGAACAGCTAGACTTTCGAGGTACTCCTGGAACTCTCGCCCCTGAAAAGGGGGTCCATTGTCTGACTTGACTTCGTTCGGTAGCCCCATCATTGCGAAATTTCTGTCCATGACTCTCTTCACATGGGGAAAAGCTGTCGACGGGACCACTTCAACGACAGGGAACTTCGAGAATGAGTCAACCATGACCAGCATGTGACGTCCATCTGGGAAGCTCCCAAAATCCACGCTGAGATGTGTCCACGGAGTCTTGCTTGGTTCTTCCGTGATCACCGGTGCCGGCGCTGGGTCCCCTCCGGTGATCGTGCAGGCATGGCACTGCCTTACCATTTCCTCCACCATGGAGTCCATCGCCGGGAACCAGACCTTGTCTCGTAATCTGGCTTTGGTCTTCGCCATTCCTTGATGGCCAACATGTGCCAACGCAAGGGTCCTTTTCTGAAGACTCTCCGGAACCACTATCAGGTGTGCCCTTAGGAAACTCCTTCTTCTCCTACACTGAGTTCGCTCCTGACATGCCACAGCTGTTGGCGGGCATGGCTGACCTCCGGCCGGAGGACACGGGCACCGTCCATGAAATGGGCCCATCCGTTATTCTCCAGTGCTCTGCGGACACGGACAAGAGTGGGGTCTTCTTGAGTGGCCCGGCCAATCTCTTCAAGTGTCAGGGCCTTGGGACACGCACCTTGCGACACCATGTTGACAAACGCCTCGGTGCTGCACGCATCGGCTGACGGGTCCGACGGCATCGTGGACTCCGGGCGACGAGACAGATAATCGGCAGGGTTGTGGGCCCCTGGATGGTATATCACTCGGAAGTTGTAGGCTTGCAACTGCACCGCCCATCGTTCGATCCTCGGGGGTGCTAGCCGGGATGAACCAGCAAACAGTGGGAGCAGCGGTTTGTGGTCAGTCACGACATGGAACTCTTGGCCACACAGATACAGGTGAAAGTGCTGGCACGCCCATTTGATAGCCAACGCTTCCCTCTCAATCTGGGCATACCTGGTCTCCGTGTCAGTGAGGGCTTTGCTGGCATAGGCGACTGGCTTCCACACTTCCGGGCCGTGTTCTTGAAGGAGGACCGCTCCTAGGCCCACCGGGCTGGCGTCGACGACCAGTTCCGTTCTTCGTCTAGGGTGGAAGTATGCCATCACGGTGTTGTCCAGCAACCCTGCTTTGATAGCCTGGAACGCTTTGTTGGCCGCCAGCGTCCACTCCCACTTGTGATCGTGGCGCGTAAGGACGCGCAGTGGCTCAGACATGGCTGCAAGGTTGGGGATGAAGCGTCCACAGTACGTGGCCATGCCAAGGAAACTCCTCACTTCGGTGGGGTTCCGAGGGGTGCTGGCCGCTCTGATAGCTTCGGCCTTCTTCGGGTCCACCAGGAGTCCCTCTCGGGTGAACGTGTACCCAAAGAAATCGACGCTCTCCTGATAGAATGAACACTTGGACTTGTGCAAAGTCAGCCCACAGTCTGCCAACCTCTTCAGAGTGGCTCGGAGGTGAGAGTGGTGATCCTCGAGCGTGTTGGAGAACACCAGGATATCATCGCTGAGGTTGATCACCCCTTGCAGCCCCGACAGTGCTTCCCGGATGGCATTTTGGAAGACTTCAGCGGCTGATGATACTCCGAAGCTGAGCCTATTGTACCTTCGGAGGCCAACATGCGTCGAGAAGGTGGTAATATACCGGCTCTCGGGCTCCAGTTCCAGCTGATGGTAGCCAGCGTTCAGGTCCAGTTTGGAGAACCACTTCGCTCCATTTAGGTCCGCCACAATATCGTCCATTGTGGGTGTGATGTGACGTTCTCTCTTCACAGCAGTATTCGGCAGTCTCATGTCGACACAGAGTCGAATGGCTCCAGGTTGTTTGGGTTTGGGCGCCACGACCAGCGGGGACACCCACGGAGTGGGGCCAGAGACCTTCTCGATCACATCTAGCGCTTCGAGCTTTCTTAGTTCCTCCTCCACTTGCGGACGTAGGTTGAAGGGCACTCGCCGGTGCCTAAGGGCCACAGGTCGTATCGAGGGGTCAATGTGGAGCTTGAACCTCTTGCCTTTGAGTTTCCCCAGTCCTTTGAAGAGAGCCGGAAACTCCTTCAGCATCGCTTCTGCATGGGAGTCATGGATCTGATTAGTGAAAAAGACAAGTCCTAGGTCTTCAGCTGTGTGACAGCTGAGTAAAGTCCCCTTTTTACCCTCAGTGATGTGGAACCTCGCCTCTGTGGAGTGGCTTCCGCTGGCGACGGTGATCTGGATGACTCCACGGAGAGGAAGTGGGTCCGTCCCTCCATATGTGTAGATTCGGGCTGTGGACGGTGCAAGAGGGGGTCGTGGCGACAGGCGGTCATACTGGTCCGAGTCCATCACATTGACAGATGCACCAGTGTCGATGAGAGCTTGTACATCCGTGCCTTCGATGGAGATTGAGCACATGGGAGGTGGTCTCCGACGGGAGCCTGTCCTGCTGACGTACGACACCACGAACACTTCCTCTTCCTCATACATGGGACATCGGTCCTGTGGCTGGTCGTCTGGCATTGGCGTTGGGTCATCGAGGGAGATTTGTCGGACACGATGGGACATGCTTCTGTGCCTCGACGATGTTTGTCGGAATCGCCCGCCGCGGCATACTCTGGCATAATGATTGAGCCTCCCGCAGCGGGAGCACGTTTTCCCTTTTGCCCTGCAGACGGCCGTCGCGGGGTGATCCTCACCACAGTATCCACACGGTCCACCTGGTGGCGGTTTGGGCGCCTGGCGAGTCATCATGGGGCGTCTCTGGATTACATCCACCCTTTCCTCCTTGATCGGCGGGTGTCTGGATGCCTGTGAAGCGGCAACCGGGGTGTGTAGGGCGGCCTCCATCTCTTCTGCCCTGATGTCCGATAGTTCATGGGAGCGAGCCAGGACCAGGATATCGTCCAGCGAGATTCCAGGTTGCCGGAGGATTAGTTTCCGCAGGAGTTTCGAGCGGCAGCCCAGGATGATTTGGTCACGGATTTCCTCCCGCGGGTCCATGAAGGGGCACGAGCTAGCCAGCCGGCGTAGACGTGCATAGAACATATCAACGGACTCTGAGTCGGTCTGCCACGCCCTCTTGAACTTGAATTTTTCGAAATCGTGGTTGAGCTGTGGATCAAAATGTCTATTGAGCGCAGCGACCGCCGCCTCGTAGTCGTCTTCATCTCCAGTGTTGGGAAGCGTCTCAAACAGGTCATAGAGCTCCACACCTCCATAGTAGATTAGGAGTGACCGTTTCACGGTGCCGTCTGTTTCCTTCGTCCCCTTGAAGTAGTGGTTGAGTCGTCCGAAACATGCTTTCCATCTGGGCGCGGCTGTGGCGGGGTCCGAGGCCTCACTGAAGGGAAGTAGGGGTGCAACCGCAGTGTGGGTGTGCACCGGTGGGGGCTGATTAGCGCAAACGGCTGGGGGACGCCTTCCATCTTGCTGGGCGGCAGCACCGGCCACCGGTGGGTCGCTCATTTCGTCTGTGTGCTGGAGCGTGGACGCGTGACCGCCTTTCTGGTCCTCTTCGCCTGGGCGTGCGTTGTAGTGCGCGGTCTTGCTTCACTGGATGTGGGGAGAAGGCAGTCCACCCTCCGGCGCAACTTCGTGGGGGAGATGGCGTGTGATTGAGGCTTCGCCGTGGCGCTGTTCTCCTTCCCCTTTAATTTCTTTCCTTTCTTCCGCAGTGCAGTCCTGTCAGATGCATCTGCCTCGGGTGTCCCAAGTGCCCAGGGCCCTCCCCAACAGGACCAGGGCTGGCAGGCTGCAGTTCCCTCCTGACCCTGTTGGGGGCGCGCAGCTCCAGTCACAGGCAGCAGAGGGGCAGCTCACTCCTGGGGCCTCGCAGTATCAATGCGGGCCGACGGGTCCAGACGCTGCAGAGAGGCCCAGGGGGGGGCGCGGGCAGACGCGGGTGTCGAAGCAGCCTCGAACAGGAGGGGCAGGCGGGATGCCGCGATGCGCTCAGAGCGCCCCCGCACTTACCCCACGATGCAGGCCGCTTGAAGGCGCCGCCGGCTGAACGCGCTCCTGTTGGGCAGGGAGACGCGTGGGTGGGCGCCGGCCAGATCTCCGCTGGGGCGGGCAGGCGCAGGCGTGGACGGAGACCGCAGTAGAGGAGCAAGGCACCCAGAGCAGCAGGCAACCGGTGGATCGGAGTGGCGCGGGTGGGCACCGCACGCTCGTTGAAGCACCGCACAGCAGCGGAGGGAGCAGGGCAGCGCGGGTGGGCTCCGCACGCTCCCAGCAGGGCTCCTGAAAGTAGGCCAGCACGCGAGGGGTGCTACCGGCCTCGTCGCCAATGTAGCGTGGCGGGGCCTGGTCACAGATAGGCCGCAGCAGCGCATGAACGGACACACGACACAGGTGTACTCGCTATCGTGGCCGGAAGACCCCGAGCGGTTTCCGGCCGTTTATTATATCCAAAGGGGCGAGCCCGCCCCAAGGGGTGTGGGGATGCATGTATATGGCAACATTGTCTGAGAGAGCCCGGATGGCTCTCTACAATTCCCATAGGTACTGAAAAACGCAGACCCCATGAGATCTGAGAAATACAAGAGTGGAACAACACTGACCGCTCCAATAAGCAAGGAGCAGTCATCCACCTCACAGGGAACCCGTTTTTTTGACTGGAACAATGGAGCGCGCCTTCTCTTAAAGCAGCAGTCACGGGCAGCTGGCACGCGCCAGAAGCTTTCCGTAGCACTCAGTTCGCAGCGCGCAGAAAGAAGCAGCTTTCGCAGCACGCATTCATGGGCACAGACATCCATTTGTTATTTTATGACTCATTGGTACTTACCTAAATCGACTGCTTGCTGTTGGAGGGACGCAGCATCCGCTGTGCTGCTGTTACTGTTGTGAAGAGTGGATGCTCCCCTCTCCCCGCACAGTGGACACTGGAGCACCCGGGCCAGCAGGGGCAGTGTTTCCTGCTCAGGGATGTTCGAAAAGTTCCCAAGCAGGGCTGGTCTCTGTAAACACTGTGCTGCACAGGAGGGGCTAGCCAGGCTGGTACAGCCTCATATGGTGCAGCACAACCTCCTTCAGTTTTAGTAATATTTGATGTCAAATCTCACATCTGTCCGGAGGTCAAACTGCAATAGAAGTACGGAGTACCAGTGGAACTGTGAGAGGCTGGGGGGCGATGGGAGTCAAATATAAACAGTTACAAGATACAGTGAAATACAGATCATAGAACAATGGCACGGGTTAGCTGGCTAACGATGGGGTCAGAACTAGTTATATATTTAGAAGAAAAAGGAGGCCATTCGAAACGGTAAAATAAAATGTTTCAGTGATATAATCCTTAACTTAACTAGCGCAGACCATGTCATCGTCATCCCATACCTTTACAAAGTTGCAAGAAAAAACAGTCATTATTCCTCGGTGTGTGTGTGAACAGGGGTAAGCGGGGCTGAAAGCTTGGAAGTTGGAAGCCTGTGAGAACATGAGCAGGGGCAGGCAAACCAAAACAGGTTACAGAGCAAGGAGGAGGGGCCATCACACGCTGTACTGTGTGATGGCCAACGAAAATGCTCTCTGAGTGAAATCGCCGGAAAGAGAGCTACACACACAAAGGAGGGACTTCAACAAAAATACACTGATAAAAAACCAGCATTTCTGAATGCTGCAGCTAACAGCCAATAGCAATGGGTGGGTTTGCCAAAGCCACACAGAGAGATACAACAGGTCATCGCTGATGCTCGACCTAAAAACAGAGGAGGGGAAATATTTTTCCTTTTTTGCCGATGCAGTTGCTCGGAATAAGAAATTTCCTCAAAAATGAATATGGCATCTTAGGACATTATGCTAGATTTTGTAGACACGAAAGAAAATGTAGACAATCTCATCCGAACTAGAAGGAAAGATGATGTTGGGAAGGATGATGTGTTGAATATAAAAGTAAATGTAGGCCCTTATTTAGGGTTTGACTGACCTGATACTCTGTCACAAATTTGGCGGATGTCCTGCCATCGTTTTACAAGGGCATTAAAATGTAATGCACTTACAAGACAGTGCACATTATTTTGGAGCCTAAATTGCCAGAGCCTATGTCTGCAGTGAATGACAGCGTTGATACAGGGAAGAGAACGAAAGTAAAATTTACAAACATATTCAGTGGTAGTATCAGTGAATGACAATTATTGAATGACAATTATTCTTTCACAAAATATTTCTTGAAAGTGGTACTATTCGCAAAACACAGCATGTAAGCTATATACCTGTGATAGATTAGGAAGAAGTAGCGGGTGACTTACAGACATTGCAAAATATGCCAATTTAGTTGAATTGACTCATCAGTGTGGATTTTTGCTTTGATCTTGAAACACTGAACAAGTGGAATAATCAGATTTTGGGACGGTATTAGATATCTTAATAATAATATATTTGTCACTCTGTTTTCTTTGCCTAAGACTGATAAAGTGGTAGCTCTGCTTACAGGGGCCAATTGGTTTTAAACCTTAGATCTGTTTTTAACCTATCTTCAGGTTTATGTACATCCTGAGATTACAATTTGACTGTCTTCATCATCCCTATGGGATGCTTCCAAATCAAAAGCATGTTGCTTGGCTTACCATCTGCTGCAGCAGTTTTTCAAAGACTAATGTTTGACTGGAAAACTGAAAGAAAGTGGAATATTGAGGGGATGAGTACCCATCTAAAGTAATAGCCACAACCCTTGCCAGGGTGAACCACTAAAAGCACCTAATTAACCTCAGTTCAACCTTTTCGTACTTATGATACAAAACTGACAGGTTAACTTTAAGAGCAAGTGTGTGAAGTATGGATGCAGTGCCAAAATAGTAATAAAGTCAAAACACAACATACATACAAATTTTGAAAAATAGATTATTTTCAAAATATAAAATGATACCAAAGTGACCAAAAATCCAGAACAGGAAACTGGAGATGGAAATTTGTAAAGTATGGATGCAGTGCCAAAATAGTAATAAAGTCAAAACAACATACATACAAATTTTGAAAAATAGATTATTTTCAATAAATAAAATGATACCAAAATGACAAAAAATCCAGAACAGGAAACTGGAGTTATACATTTTTAAAGTTTAAGGTTCAAAATAGCTTGAAAAAGCCTTAAGCCCCAACCGCAGTTATCTGGATGCACTTGACCGGTACCTATGTGCACGTTCAGGCCAACCACAATGGAGCACGGGTTGAGTGCAAAAGCCATGTTTGACCAGGTCAGAAGCTTTACCTTCAGACTTAGCCTCTGAAACGGACGTGAAAAAACCTCAGCAGCAGCAGGCTGCAGCTGAAGAGAACTCCATGACGTTGGCTAGCCCCTGGAC
Source organism: Calotriton arnoldi (assembly GCA_963921515.1). NCBI lineage: Eukaryota > Metazoa > Chordata > Amphibia > Caudata > Salamandridae > Calotriton > Calotriton arnoldi. The sequence goes on along the minus strand of CAWUFW010001960.1, from coordinate 470,610 downwards.
AAGATCCCGGTAAAGCCGTTAACGTTTGGTGGAAAAAATACAATTTCAAATCCAAAGAAGGCCATTCAACGCTGGATATGTTTGGACCCTTTGGCCAGTGAAGAGTTCTGCCTACAGACTTAGCCACTTTTTTGAATTTGTATTCTTCCAGCAGGGGGAGTTAGGGGGTTGTAGCGGAAGAAGGCTCATCGAGTCTGTATACCTTTTCCACGAGGTCCAGTTGATTTGAATTTGCTGCTGCAGAAAAGCTCAGAGGTGAATCAACCTGAATCTTTGGCCCAGGCGCAATGCATACTCGACTAATCGTCTTGGCACGTTGGTCCTGATCCTCCTGAGGTCTTGGAGTCAAGCATTTTTAAGTCACAGGTTTCAGGATATGTTAGGAAGAGTATGCTTTACCACCAGCCAAGGGTCAATGACCTTTGGGGCAGCACTTAGGGGTCAAGACTCATTCCAGCACAGGTCAGCATCAGGGTCCAGGGCAGGTGCATTTGGAACTGATCATCTAGGCAGTTGCAGAAAAAGGTCTCTTGTACCTTGTTGTGTCCCTGTAGCTTAAACAGGAGGTCAGCCTTAAGATCCCTGGGGTCCACTTCTTTGTCCAGGGTACAATAGGGAAAACAGATTCATTCTTCTCTGCTCCTATGAGGTTACAGACAGCAGTTCCATTTCTCTATTGTTCATCCTTAGGTCCAGAAAGTGTTCCGAGGAGGGCACTGTAGGTGCAATATGTATGAGTGTGGGTGCCACATTATGCTCGTTACTGAAGAAACCTTTGTCTGACCCGACCAACTGCACAATTTTAGACTGATATCTCTGCTGCCTCCAAAAATCCTGGAGAAACTAGTTGACTATAAACTGTCCTATTACACGGTACACTTTGACCTGCTACATCCTTCCCAACCTGGCTTCCATCACAGACATAGAATATATCATTTTAAATCTCTGGTAATTGGCAATTGCACTTTCTACAAAACATCCCCAAAATATCTTAGTGCTAGGTTTTGCCATTATCACTCCATCCAAGCAATAACATCTACGGATGCCAGGCTGATGCAAATCCCCAGATTCAGACCAAAGGCATATGGAGAATGCTTGTTCACTTATTTTCCCTCAAAAGCCTGGAACGAGCTCCCACTTTTCTTACAATAACTCACAATAGGCGGTCAGTTCAGAAACCAACGTAAACATTGATCTTCCATTTTTAACATCTTGACAATCTGTGCCTTCTCGTATTCTTATAGCGCCTGGATGTTTGGTTGGCAGCTGTGCGCTCTACAAATCTGATTTGATTGATTTATTGGCACAAGCCTGTGAGTGGGGGCGATATCTGACTCCTTCCTACCCAATGGAGTCAAAGTTCCCAGGGGTACCACAATCCACTTTTACATACTTTTCTGTGTAACCTACTACAAACAATCCTACAGTGCCCCTCTCTACCTAAAACCAAGATGGCATAGCCCTTCCTCCTGTGTGCAGAGCTGGTGTGACCAGGGGAATCTGTAACCCCTGCTTTGTGGTCACACTAAACCAGTTCTGTGGACATCTCTTCTCCCACTGGGATTGGTGCCTGCCTGACTGAGGGAACAAAGGATGGCCATGCCCGGGTTTAGCTAACATTTGCCTGTGACAGGTTAGGCCTCCTTCAAGATATTGAAGTTCTTGGACACAGCCCACATGGTTATCCTGCTAGGGATTTAGACACACTTCCCCACACCCAAGGCCCTTTGTCCATGCTCTCGGAACAAGTTCACACCTCATCAAGGGGGATATTCAGCTGCTAGGTGGCAGATGGAGCTCATACAACTTGCCTTCCAGAGACTTTAGGCAGGAGAATGGCAACTTTATAAAAGTACCTTTTTCCAAAATGTGCATTACATTTGTAAATGTGCCCCTCCTGCAGGGTTACTCTGGATTTGTTTTGTCTTTTACTAAACAACCCTGTTTTGGGGGGAGAACTTTGTGCGCTTTACCCCTGCTAAACCGTGGTAAAGTGCTTGTGCCCTCCCTTGTAAACATGGTAAATTTGGCATATACCTAATCTGCACATTTAATTTACTTATAGGTCCCTTGTATATGTACCCATGGCCTGTAAATTAAATACTACTAGTAGGCTGTTGTAAATATTGTGCCACTCACTGAAGTAGCAGTGTAAAACATGTCCCTTGGCCTGCCATTGTAGCCTGGGTGTGCATTATTAAAACTGCTATTTCGACCTGGCAAAACATAAATTTTGCCAGGCCAAACCTTCCATCTTTATACTTAAATACCCATAAGGAAGGGTGCATGGTATTTAAGAAGCAGAACATGCATAATTTATGTTTTACATGTCCTTGCACTGAAAAACCTCCAAAGTCGTTTTCCCTTTGGCAAGGCTGGTTCTACCACAGGTTCACACTTGTTTACATTATTACATTTAATAAATGATAAACTCAGTTTGAAGATAGCTGGAAATGGTTTAAAGGCTCATTTTCATAGTAATTTAAAATCTGACTTAATAGTCCAATTGGATTTTATATTACTATTTTGGAAATTACACTTTTAGAAAGCTGTAATTTTCCTGCCTAAAACCAAAAGGCTTTCTTGCCAGTGTCCAACTGTCACTTGACCCCTCATGGTGCCTCTGTGGTGAGATGTGTATTGCTCCCAGATAGTAGACAAAGGGTCCTTGAAATGGGAAGTGGAACTTCTCCTTTGACAGGATGGCCTGGAGGACTGTGCCCAGCCCCTTCCTGAGTTTCAAAGGATGCCTACCTTGTCTCTGGCAAACCAAGCTCACATCTAGGCCTGGCTCCACTTTGACTCTCTAGTCAGGCTAGCAGTAAACACAGTGGAGGAAAGCAACTAACCAGAACTGGGTTAGGGGATAGACAAAAGCTTGCCCTCTACCCACAGGCTGTCACGGGGCATAAATGTGGACCCCACATACCTCTCCTCAGAACACTCCTGGACATGAGAAGAATAAAAAGAAGGACTGCCCTGCTGTCTAAAGAACCCGAAGGAAGACTGAACGTGTTTGCCGTGAACCCAGAACCCCAGAAGTGACTCTCAGTCTCAATTGGCTCACCTCCTATTTGAGCTAAAGCAAGCTTTCAGAGTCTTACTTCCCTGCAACTGCCCAGATGTCCAGTTCCAATTGGACCTTCCCTGGACCCTGCTTCTTGCCTCTGCTGGAGAGAGTCCTAACCCACAGTGGTACCCCCCAGGTCCTGGACCCCTGGCTGGTGTTAGAGTGCAATCCTCCTGCGCTCAAACAGCAAGATGTGGGACTTAAAAACTTCTTTCTGAGTGCTCCATGTGGAGGTTAATGGTAATTTGGAGAGAGGATGGAGCTCTGTAGTTTAGAGCAGGTGGAAAATGTCAAAGGAAGAGTAATAGGTGTCAAGGATTGGAGTGGGAAGAGGTCTGAGCAGGTTGAGGGGAGCACTGTCCATGTGTTCCGGGTGAGAGGAGGGGATGTACACTGATATAGTCCCTAAGCTGTTCTATATTTTGCTCACAGCCTTAGGCACTGATGGGATTTTTTGAATGAGGGTTCCACCCGTGATGCTGCAGGGGTCAGATGATGATTGAGCTGTGCTCCTACACCCAGGCCTTGCCCCTGTAGTGGTTTCACTGGGTGCCAGCCACACCCCATGATCTCGGGACTGGGGCCTCTAGTCCTAGAATAATATCCAGTTTTCACAGAGCCGGGCTTACTAGGTCTGAGATTTTGAGGCCCAATAGTTCTGGACCTAGAGACACTTAACCACTGTTGATGGGGAGTGGCAGACATCCACCCGGAGCGACTGCACCTTGTGGATTTCCACCTATCATAATCAGGGTCTAAGTCTCCCACTTGACAGACTGAGTGATTATATTACTGATCACCTCATAGAGAAGGTTTCCATTATGAGGCAAAGCATGCAGGCGACCGATAAGCTACATGATTTTCACTTTCCAAAAACCACCCGTTCCGAAGTACATATTATGTTAATCTATATTAAACCCCTACAGCATTCGAATGATCTCATACCTGGGTGTCTTCTGCATAACCTCCCGGTGCTCTTTGTATGTGCGCTGCTAACCCAACTAGTGCTTCACTGGAAAGTGACATCATGCCAGCTGAGGTTCAAAATTCTACAACATCCGCATTACTAAATTGCAATCAAGATCCAGAGTTGCCTACAAGTTATCAGCCTATAGCTGCTAAATGTTTGTCAGTCTCGGTTTCGTCTTGATGGCATCAAACAGAGGGCTGACAAGATAAGAGGTCACCTATCTCTCTTGGTATTTTTGGGCGTTTTGACAGGGTTCGCACATTCGAACACAATACCCTGATTGCCTAAAATTAGTGGAAATGGACTCAGAAATTAAATGGTGTCAGTCACTTCTAGACAGCAGTCTCAGCGTTAGGTAGGACTCATTCGAGTTTGTAGCTACCATGGAGAAGAGCAGGGTTCATCAACGTTCCCAACTTCCCCCAATGTCTATTTTACATCTGTGTTAGACCCATGTGTTGAATAATTGAGAACAGAGGACCAATGTTCCAGAATTTTGCAGCTGGTGCACATGAAATGCTAAATCTGCAGACCTCTCTCGATGAATTCAGAGATGTCGAATAGTGTCTCATAGACATCAACAATCTCTTCAATTTAAATTTACTAGAGCTGGACAAGCAAACTAACACAGATGATTCTGATGCTAAAGAGTTGCATGGCTCTACCTGTAATACTTTCTATGCTAGGATATTCACTAAACATTCAGGGGCAGATTTACAAGAAAGTGACGCATCTGTAGAGATGCGTCACTTTCCCTGCGCCACACTGACAAACCCTTGCTCCACCATGGATGCGCCGTATTTACAATACGGCGCACCATGGCGCAAGGATTGACAGATGCGTCAGAAATTCTGACGCATCTGTTGGGGCAAAAGTCACACATTGCTGGAGTCGTGTCGCAAGCACGACGCAACTCCAGCATTGCTTTTTGAGGCCTATTGCCACTACACTGCGTCACTCCTTACGCCTGCTTCAAGCAGGCATAAGGTTTTGACGCAGTGGCGTCCTAGAAGTGACGCAGTGAAATCTTATAGATTTCACTGAGTCACTTTTATGAGGCCTTCCAGCGTGGGAACGCCCACCCTGCATACATTATACCTGACGCAGGTATAATGTGACGCAGGGTTTTACAACATGACGCATCTCCCTAGATGTGTCACGTTGTAAATAGGCCGCATTGTTTGCGCCGCCGTTGCGTCAAAAAAAGTGACACAATGGCGGCGCAAGGAGGCGCAAGGGGCTTGTAAATCTGCCACTCAGTCATTAGTAGCGTTTTTTCACAGTTTTCACAGTACGAAAAATAATACATCTGATCCTGCAGGTAGCGAGCAGTGCTGCGATTGGTGTGTAATGAGGTCCGGAGCGTGCATGGTGGTACTGATGGTTCCAGCCCCTGGGATGGAACAACAAATGAAGACAGAACAAAACCAGGAAGTTATATGCAGGAAGTGAATTCGACATGATAACGGTGCGAGTGGGTGGAAGCATCTCTGCCGCTCGCAGGCTTCCTGACAAAACCAAGCATAGTAAACACAACCTCCGCATCTCCAATCCCCCGACCCGCAGAACAACCCAACACCCAGAGGCAGATGCAACCCGAGGGCCCATCCGCGGTACCATGATTACACAGTTTGACTTACAGGAGAAAATAAATCAATTTCACGGCTGTATAGGAGAAATGGGCCCCTCTCAGCTCCCATTCACGTCCCTAACTGGACTACCATTCTGTTGAAGTTACTGCCCTTTAGATCTGCATGCAATACCTATGGTTTTATTTATCCCAACCAGCCTGATTTTAAATGAGGTAATCTTCAGGTGTTAACCCTCGTTATCAATTTTAAATATTGGAGTTGAAGGTGTCACCACTATTACTAATGTACAAAGTTTTTTTTAGCCCCTATATAGTGAATAGCATATAAACCTACCTCATGAATATTAAAGAGGTACGGAGTACGTCAGACGGAGATCAAACGAGCAGCAAGGAAGACTTCTCACTGTAGAAGTGCGCTAGCTCCGTACGTCCTCCGAGGGAGCCACTGAGCCCTAAACTAAGAGTTATAGGTACAACTGACCCGTTACAATACAGCGCACTACTTGACGCCCTAAGAAGAAGGGTAAGTGCAATTACTTACCTACGCAGGCCACGCAACAGTGACTTGCTAATCCGGTCCTGAAGAAAGCCCTCCGACCTGACTGGGCACCCATAGGGCTGATACATGTCGACCGCTCGACCACCCATTTTTTTAAACAGGTGCCATAGATCAGTAGCCCTTCTATTCATGCACCGCATTTCTTTTTAATCTTGCCCCACCCCTGACTAAATAAATTAGAACCAGTGGCAAGGAGGCAATTTTAAGTTCACTCCACTCTCACCCTCACTATTGCTGATCACCACTGCGAATAACCAGTTGGTCTCCCTCCTGGTGGAGGAAAGCACAGATAAGACCCAATGATGATGCTTTTCATGTAAGAAATAAAAGCGGACAACCAAGATATACCGCTATTACGAGTAATACGTGAGTGAGGGCTTTTTAGACGGCAAGAACCCTAGACCCTGGTAAAAACAGGACAAGTGATCCATTCTCCCCTGATTACTTGATAATTGAATGGAAGCTGAATGGATCCTAGCTTCTCTCTCCCCTATTTGATTATAAGATATTAAAGAGGTAGGTCGCAGTTTCTGACCCATTACGATACGTTGCCATCACAGTGATGGTGGCTTGCTGGGGTCAGCAAACCACAATGTCTGTGACTGCTTTTAAATAAAGAAATCTTTTTATAAATACAGCCCGTTTTCATTAAAGAAAAATGGGATGTGTTAAAAATGAAATGTTTAAGTTTAAATTTTTAGGAGTAGGCAGTGGTCTGGGCGACCACTGCCTGCTCTTAAAAATATTTTTCAACCAGTCTCAAAGGAGAAGGGGTCTCTTGGGGAATCCTTCCCATTTGTGCATCGGTTACCACTAACTTTGCATTGATGGTAAAGTGCGTATGTTTTGTGACCACAAGTTGCAAAACATTAGTAAATACCACTGCAAATCGGTATTTTGAAGGGGCGCCCTAAACACGTCCCTTCCAAATACCGATTTTGTAGTAGTTCTAAATTGATTCAGTAGTTTTAAGTTATTGGGCCTGATTAACAAAGGTAAACTTACACTTTTGTGTAAGTCAACAATTGTTTGCTATTCACAAAGGTATTTGTTTGGGTCTGTCTCATCATCCTTGCTGAAGCGGAAGCTAGCGGAGCCGGAGCCGAGCCGGAGTGAGCAGAGCGAGCAGAGCGCGAGTGTGAGCGGGTCTGGTGGGTTCGGCGGAAAGAGGCGGTAAGAGGCGAGCTGCGTGCGTACAGGCAGTGGCAGCGAGGGGAGGGGTGAACGAGGAGGGGGTGCGGACCGTGTCACCCCAGCGCATTTCGGGCCCTTAAGAACACCAGGTACCCGCTAGTCGTGTCGCGCTGGGAACCCGTTCCACACCGCTCTACGTTGCCCCGCTTTGCCGCCTGCCTTGCTTTGCCCCCCCCTGCTTGCCAGACCCGTCTCGCATCTGCCCTGCCCTGTGCTGTTGTGAGCCGGCGGGGCCGCCTGCAGTCGTCCACCAGCTGACCTAGCGGCCCTAACTTAATCCAACCACAGAGGCTCAAGCCTTGCACCAGCCCAGCATTGTATTCACTCACCGCACCCCTCCCCAATCCCCTCACCTCCCCTTGCTATTGCATAGGTGGAGGTGGGCATGGGAGAGGTTGCAGCGGGCAGCAGGAGTAGCCGAAATAGAGTGGAGTCTGGCTGCCGCCCATTGGTACAAACTCGCAATAAACAAGAGGGAAGGCAACACTTCCTGACTTACAAGGAAGATAACATGCCAAAGAAAGGGGGAGTAGCCACCCAAGTTACAGTCATACCACAATGCGCTCCGGAAGGCTTAGGAAAGAAACAGCGAAAGAAGTTGAATAAAGAGCCCATTAAATCACCTGCAGAATCAGAGACGGTATTACCCCACTTCTCGGAAACCACCACCCCCTCATTTGCAGTACTCCGAAAAGGGATCTGGCTCCCCAGGCTGCACCCCCGAGGTGGAAACAACAACACCTTTAGTGCCCTCAATTCAACACCATAACACGCAAGATGAAACAATTAACAATGCAAAAAAGAGGACCCTCAGAGATTTTTTTAAGAAACGTGGAATTAAAGCTCAAGCCTCAATTAATTCTAATGAAACACCGTCTCCATCAGCACACCCCTTCCAAACACCCTTTATTACAGACTCAGTTCCAATTAAAGTACTGGCCATGATCCACGAGCAGCCTAATAACCAGGTCACCAGTACGTCCCCCGACGGTCATCTTATAAGGGACGAGTTTTCTACTCCTGTAAAAAATAGGCTAAGATCAGTTATTTGGTCAGGAGATACGCTTTATCCTTTGCAACAAGTCCATCAAAAAAATAAGGAACAAAGCTCTTCGCCAATAACTATTTCAAGCGACGATTCTCCCATCAGCCTGAGATCACTCTCACAGCAGGAAACTAATTCTCACACTAACAACATAGGTTTTCCTGGAAACAAGATAATTTCTACCCCTCAAGCTGCACAGTGGACCAGGACTTCCCCAGGCAATATTAAACCACTTACTCCAACGACGCCTCTTGTTTTGGCTCACCATGAACTCCCTGAAATAAAGCCAGGAGAGCCTAACGATCGCTGTCTTTTGGGCCTATCTTTTTTTAAGACAGAATTTAACAAGACAAAAGATACGATTGAAGGCCACGATTCAGCAGCATTTGAGCCCACTACTACTGTCTGGCCCCAGCTTCTGCAAACCCTACAATCCACAGTGTCTGCATTAAACTACCATTCAGATAAACTCGACCTACAAGTCGACCTTTTAAATACACAGGCAGTATACACGGCAGGGATTGACAACAAACTGGAAGGCTTGAAAACCTTAATTATAAAAGCACAATCTAACGTCAACTTGACTCAAGCGATATGTTGTTGCTCGCCAATAATCGACAGCTTGTCTTCACTTCCTCAGTTCCTTACCTTGGTCCTGACAGAAATTAGGAAGTTACCATCAGGTCCGCAAGGTCAATCACATCTTTTATGCTCATATCCAACCAACTTAACCACTCAGAACACCGAAGACCAAAGCATAAAGCAAAATAAAACCAATAAAGGACACAAGGTCTTACCAGTAAAAGTTGACACCAGACCGACCGACGTTCAAGTAGCAGTCCCGTCTCCAGACAATCAAGCGGCACCTAAGGAGTATGATATTTTCCAAATTGCCAAACCGGACAATAAGAATAAAATTACATCAAAAATAGAACCATTGTCTTTGTCGGAGAAAACGCAAAGTTCTGACATCAGAGATGCCGGCCCAGGGATGGGAATAACGAATAAATCACCTCAAAATCAACATCTGAGCAAAAGGGAAAGAAAAAGACTACGAAAAAAACTTAATAAGCGCAGTACAGCAATTCAAAATACGACAAGTGACCTTACCCATACCAATAAAATAACATACGATTTTGCTCGATTAGCTCTGCAAGTTCCGACAGTAATTCCCTCCTGCCACAACAATCACCTTTGCATACAATAATAGAGTCGATTAGGAAGGTGACACTGGTATCTACTTACCGTAAGGAGCACAAAGATCTACCCGGGGCCAGGGGAGAGAATTCAGCGAAGACCCCACAACCCTTGATCTTAGACGAGCCGGAAAAGGCCACCAAGTTAAAATCATCATCATACACCTCAAAGACTGGATTAGAAGACTCGACAATTCCAATAAACATGGCAAATATTCCCAAGGAGAACCAAAATAGGGAAGCCTTTGAACAGTATGAAGACGAATTTGGGTCAAGTGGCAAGGAGAATTTTCAGATAACATTGTTAAAGAATTCGGACATAACACAAATGGGTAAACACCCTCCCAATAAAGTGGATCACCAACTTCAAGGTGAACAAGTGGGACACAAGCAACAACTATCACACATTCAAAGGAGAATCGACCTACCCCAGACAATGGATACAAGTAACCATATGATCCCCGGCCAGGAATCTACTACATCAAACCCAAAAGCTAAATTGTTATTTATCCCTGAATATCTCACTCAATGACCACACGATATCTTGAACAGAGGGAACATCCTCAAACTTTTCAAATCCATTTCCGAACTGCGTCACATTGAATCTAGTGATATATTTTCAATTGAATTTAAACCCATCAGAAGTAACCAACCCACCGAACCAACGCTAATTACTTTTTCAACAGCAGCAATTAAGGAGCAGGTAATACTAATGTCTGATCAATTTAACAAATGGGGCATCAAAATAGTTCCTCAAACTGAACCACGGTATCCATCGGTTCTTGCAAAATCCCCGGCCCCATCAGACAAATCCGGACCACCATCCTTTTCAATATTAAGATCAGCTAAAGGTCAATCCCCTGGAAGGGCTATCCACCCTGAAATAGAGGAGTCTAAAACCACGGCGAATGATTGGGCATGGTTACCAGCGGCCCTGGACGGGGGAAACCACGATTGAACTGGCGCCCAACTGGGCCTTTCAGTATGTTCGTGGAACATTAATGGCCTAACCTCGAAATTTCAATCTCCAGACATGATAAAGTTTTTAAAAAACCACGAGGTTACACTATTGCAGGAAACATGGTCTTTGGCTAACCTTCCAATAGAAGGATATTTGGAATATAGAACTCCGGCCCAGAAGCTGCATAAGTCCGGCCGACCCAGTGGCGGCCTTTCAATCTACGTTGCAGCTAAGTTAAACGCTAATATAGTTCAACTGACATTCAAGGAAGATTGGATTTCTGGTATAAGGATTGGCAACTCTAAACAGACTGAACAACTGCTCTTGATTAATGTTTACATTTCACCAAGCGCCAGGGAAAAAAAATCCAAGTTCGACCACCTAATCCAGATTTTGTGTAATCTACAAAGTAATCATGGAAGAACAGCCTCTTTAATATACGGCGACTACAATACAAATTTTTTCCAAGAACTTCCTGAAGAGTATGATGCACCATGGTCAGACATTTTGGAACAAACAAAGCCTACCAGTAACAAATATAGTAAACTTGGCGAATACATGGTGCTACAACTCAGTATTCTGGGCCACACTATTCTGAATGGTCGCTTCCCCATGGACAGTCCACCAAATTGGACAAGAACTAATGGTTGTACTCATTCCTTTCTAGATTACACCATTTGCAACAAGGAAATTCTCCCTCTGATTGAGAACTACACCATAGCTGCACGAGGAGACAGCGATCATCGACCCCAAGTGATCACTATGTCATTCCACGTAGCACGGCACGCTGCGACAAGCCAGACAACAAGAGGAATTCGCACAGACAACCTCAAAATGTTGAAATGGTCTGATCCTATTATACCAACAATAATGATTAAATGCAGAGCACTACAAGGTTTAAGGAGTGTCGACGAAATCCCGCCCATTACATCATGGAAACTCTTCTCCCGGGAATTGCTTAAAAACTTCCCATGTAACACACGAAAAATCAAAAAAGGCAATTCAACAATAACAACTGCTGAAATTAAGAAATTAAAATCACTGTGCAACTGTGCGCTAAGACAAGTACGTAGGCACCCAGGGGAAGATCACTTATTCAATATATACAAGCAAGCTCAAAAAGCACTTCGACAAGCAATATTCCTAGAGAATAATAAGCGCTCCGAGCAGTTCTGGCAAAAACTGATACATGCAAGTAAACACCATAACCCAAAATCTTTTTGGTCGCTTGTTAACTCAAAAACACATAACCAAGAAGGACAAAGTAGTGCGAACATCCCTGAAGTCGAATGGGTATCCTTTTTAATGACCCATTTTGGAAAACCAGAAAAGGAAGAAGGTTCACCGGCCAAACCTCTAACTTTGGCCCCTCAACTTAACTTACGCCAATTGCTAGGCACAATACATGTTGGGACACCTGAGGAACCCGCTGTATTGAACATAAGGATGCCATCGGTAACCAATACCAAATTACTGCTCCAGCATGAAGAATCGCCTCAACGGCTATCCACAACACTAGAAACCCTATTGAAAAGAATAACACGAATTATAACCGAGGGCCGTTCAGACGGAGCTCCTGGGCCAAATGGTCTACCGCAGGCTTTGTACAAACAGGACACTGACTTTTGGGCTAAACAATTGGCACCCTTATTTACTTACTGCTGGACTAACCAGGTATTACCGGAATCTTGGCGTGGCGCCATTATACATCCAATTTACAAAGGTGGCAAGAGATCAGATCTGAAAAATTACAGGATGATTACTTTATTGGATGTGGAATCCAAATATTACGCCAAGTTGCTCCTTCGGCCACAAAAACCATCTTATACCCTTTAACCAGACAGGATTTGTGCCGAAATCAGGTACCATAACCAATCTGCTTGCAATATCTGTCCTGTTGGATAAAGCTGCAGCGTCAGGAATGCTAATGCATGGCTGTTTTGTCGACTTCAAGGCCGCTTTTGACCGCGTGCCCAGACGTCAACTATGGCTCAAACTGCGGAAATGGGGGATTCCATCAGCGCTTTTACAAGCCATAATCGAGCTACACACTAACACATGGATCCGTATAAAGCTTGGTGACGGATCCCATATCTCCAGAAAAATACAAACATCAAGTGGAATAAAACAACGTTGTGTGCTGGCGCCTCTTCTTTTTAATCTCTTCATTTCCGATCTGTCGGAGTCACTTGACGAAGTCAACTCTCATCCTTCAAAACTTGCCGGGGTAAGAGTCAGCAATCTATTGTATGCGGATGACCTTGTCCTGCTCAGCCACACCAGGGTCGGCTTGCAGAGACTACTCGATCGGCTGTCTCCCTACACCATCGAAAATGAATTGGAACTGAACTTATCAAAGACAAGGGCAATCACCTTCGGGTTAAGGAAATACCAAGGTGGTGGTTGGCAGTTCAAGGGTAAAAGTATTGATAGGGCTGCTTCATATAAATATCTGGGGGTCCACATGGACAGAAGGGGTTCATTCTCAAAACACAGAGACGAGGTAGAAGCCAAAGCTTTGACAATCCAGGTGGCATTTAAGAACCTCGCAAGGCAGTTGTCCGGTCCAAGCCTGACCCCTCTCATAAGTGTCATGAAGGCAAAAACTCTCAATTACCTCACTTACAGCCAGGAGATCATGCAAGGGAAAGACAACAGCCTCGTGAATAAAATAATAACAAGAATCTTCAAACAAGTGCTGAGTCTTCCAAAAACCTCATCCCCCGCTCAAATATGACTTGAGTTTGGTCTCCAAGATCACCGAGCTGTAGGGGCTGGAGCATTCACCAGGTTGTGTAACAAGTTACGCACTTCCAGAGAAGGAAGCTTGGAGGCTTTTTTGTGGCAGGAAATTTCAGTCGGTCAGCTTGGGAGATCGTACCGGCGTTATTTACAAGACTCTTTAAAACTCCTAGACGCAGAAGAAATCTGGAGTTCCGATCCATCGCAGCAGGCACTCAAAATTTACATCAAAAGAAACGTCCACTCCTGGTCTTTCCATTCGGACAGAGCCCAACTGGCACAATGTAACCATGCCTGGTCAATCATATCAGGGTTTAAGCCAGGGATTGTGGCGCCTCATATGTCGTGCACCTACTCAGTGATGTGGAAAAAAAAGATTTTTGGCCCTCAGAATGGGTGAATGGCCATTCTTGTATCACTTGCCAGGTTGGCGACGCACAAATACCAACATAATGTGTAGGGGGTGTGGGAGCAGCAAGGAAACAATCGAGCACATGGTATGCCTTTGCCCTGCACTTCTTAATGGACGAAAGATTTTGCTAAAGGGCGAATGGAACAAACTTGGCATTCGCACCTGTCGACAAGCTATCCTTGCATCTATGAATCCGGACAATCCACTGCTTAATATCCGATTCACTAAGTTTGTCACAAGAGCAGTAAAAAGACTTATAATCTGCAAGAGCCTGCAAGCTAACAACTGTTAATCCATAACGGGGAGACCTAAGCTCGATGTTGCTTTATTTACTCTATTGCACTACTTGACAGTGGTCGAATATGGCATTTTGTACATTGTTTACTTACTGTCTTCTGTCATGTGCGATCCTGGAACATTTAATTACTATATGTAGGGGTTCTACTTATTTATAAATAGAATTACACTGTTAGCAGTTTAGCTATCAGCTTTTTAATAATGACTAATGTCTTGCTTCGTGGCCTTAGTCGATGTCAAAACTAGAACGGATCATCCCGGCTCTTGATTGTCTCTTAACCGTTTTTAAAAAAAGGGCCAATTGTCTAGATGAAGTTTACATTTGAACAGCATGAATAAATACAGATTATTAGGTTTTTTAAACAATTATTTATTGTTTAACTTCACACCTTTTATTACCTACCATTTGTTTGTGATGGTATTTATGTATTAAATGGCCGCATTTAGGCGGATTCTAAAAAAGCATGAGGGAATAATGTAAGCAGAGATATAGGAATTTAGTTAACGCTTGTTTACTACCCTATGTGTAAATATTTTATCAACTGTACAATATGTTTTTTCTTTTTTTTATTGATTGATGCACGTTCACTATTGTAATTATTTTTATTAATCAAACAATAAAGTATTTACGAGTAGTACCTTTACGACTGTGGAGATGGGCAGACCTATCTTTTTATGTGCATAGATGCCACAGTCGTTAAGATACTACTGCTAAAATATCTTTGTGAATAGCAAACAATGGTAAATTTACAATTGTGAATAAAGCCCATATTGCACAAATATTTAGTGATATATTGTGCCACAGTATACCATGATCATTTCACTGTATACAGCAGTAAATTGAAATGCCAAAGGAGTATATGTTAGACCTCTCAGCCATAGGGTGGTCTTCCCCCAAACCTTTTGCCTTCACCCCTCCTATATCTGCTGATCTCATTTTTTGATGGCTGTAGGACTCTGTGCACTTTACTACTGCTAACCGGTGCTAAAGTACATGTTCTTACTCCTTAAAACATGTAACATTGGAGCAACCTCAATTGGCATAATTAATTTACTAGTCCCTAGCAAAGTGGCACTACCTGTATATTGGAAGCTACTAGTGGGCCTGCAGCACTGATTGTGCCACACACCTAAGTAGCCCTCTAAACATACCTCAAGGTATCTATTGCAGCCTATGTGTGCAGTTTTAAACTGCCATTTCCACCTGGCAAGATAAACCTCTTTTCAGGCCCAAACCTGCCTTTTTAATACATAATACATATACATCACCCCTAGGGTAGGCCCTGGACAGGCCAAAGTGTAGTGTGCAGTGTATTTAAAATATTGGATATGTAATTTTAGGTTTTACATGTCCTGGTAGTGAAAAACTCGTAAGTTAGCATTTCACTACTGCAGGGACTACGTCTTCCATAGGATGTCATTGAAGGTACCTTATCACATTCAATAAGCTGCAACTTCTGAATGGGAATAGGTACCCAGATCACGTTTGGTGTCTTTGGAATTGTAATGAAAAATCCTCTTTTATGGTGAATTCATATTTTATATAACAATTTTGAAAATGCCACTTTAAGAAAGTTCAACCAACAAGTGAGGTTAGGCCCAAAGAACCAGGGTCAGGTAGGGCCATATAACTCATAAAAAAGGGGGGGAACCTGACACCTGCTTAACTTCTGTGCTGTTCTTTATAGCAACGGTCAAACAAAAACTATTTTAGTTTGATCTGGTTATTTATTTACCCTTATCATTCATTAGTATTTTATGCTTTTTTTCACAGTAATTCAAATATATGAAAAGAATAACACTTGTTCATTCCAAAGACATGAACAATTTACAAAACTATTCAAAGATTCAACAATATTCATAAACAACAAACATTAAAACATGTGACATCACTACATAAAACAAATGGCTAACATTACAATGCACCATATCATATTTCTAAACAAAGCAAAACCTTGAGGCTACCACTCAGTCTGCCTCAAAGGAATGCTAAACACTGGGAACAATTACTACAAACAGGGGGAAATACTTTTCATTTCATTTCCCTCTAATTAAATTAATGTTAATTCACAGCTCCTCGGTGTTGCTAAATGCCAACGCGTTTTGAAACCCAGGCAAGAAGTACTGGGGCTCTCATCAGGGCTTCATGTTTGTCAAATGTTGGTATAATCTGATGGGAGCTGGTCTCACAAGTCTAACCGCTCACAGGGGATCTTGAGGTGAATTTCCTACCCTGCACAAGTGAAATGTTGTTAACACAGGCCGTGCGAGCCGAATCTTCAAGGGATTGTCAATTTATCAGAACGGGTGCTTGCCTCCCGAGTAGATATTATTTCCGTCTTGTTCTAATTGCTTTGCATTCTTGAATTGGGTTAAAGAACCTAATCCTTCCTTTCATCACAGCCACACGATTTGAATTCGGACAGCTTCAGGCATTTCAATGCCTGTCCGACTTCGAATATAGGCCATCAATGGC
This sequence comes from Calotriton arnoldi, assembly GCA_963921515.1. NCBI lineage: Eukaryota > Metazoa > Chordata > Amphibia > Caudata > Salamandridae > Calotriton > Calotriton arnoldi. Next base: position 454,097 of record CAWUFW010001960.1, on the reverse strand, counting down.
AGGATGGGAGGGTGGAGCTGGGCACAGCTCTATTGTAGTTAGTCTGGAGCTCGGGCAGGGAAGGCAGGAAGCCGGTGTACTTTAGAGGGAAACCTCTAGAAGTTTCTTCCACTTCATAGGAATGCCCAGCTATAACTATTGGACCTCAGAGACCAATCCTTCAGTACACATCTGGACCTTTAGATACTCTGACAGGAAGAAGGACTGCTGTGCTGCTGAAGGACTGCCACTCTACAGGACTGCTTCTCTTGGGACTGCTGCCCTGCTGTGCTGACTTGCTGCCCTCTTATCTGGATGAAAAGGACTGGACCTGCACCTTTTGAGCCCAGGACCCCAGAGTGATTCCAGGGGCTATTTGGCTGGCCTTCTGATTAGAGTCTCGGAGTCTCGGGCACAAAAGGCTCTAAAAACCTTGAGCCCAGCACTTGGACTCTGCCATCTCTGAGTTCTGCCATGCAAAATGAGGCCACACTAGTCTTGCACCCTTGGAAGTGGGCTTGAAGGTGTTCTGCCAGATCATCTGTGAATCAACTGTGAATCCAACATAACCAACACACCTCCTCTGCTGAGCGGCACAATCCCGAGCAGAGCCAACGCATCACCTTTGCTGTGAGGATTCTCTCAGTGCAAGGACTCTGCATCAATCTCGCAGCCTGCATTGAACCCGCCTCTTTGCAAAGCTTCCCCAATGCAGGCCCTTGCATTGCAAATCTCTCATCAAGGGCAGCCTCGAAAACGATATAGGATCTTGTATTGCACATTCCCACATTGCAGTCTCGCAGCTCCTCAGAACCGATGCACAGCCTCAACTGTGCAAGGCATCCTAGACACCAGACTTTACATCACAAGCCCTTGTCAATGGGATCCTCAACGATGACGATGGTACTCGCGTTGCAGCCACACAACTCCTCGGAACGGACGCATTACCTCAGCTACACGATGCATCTTCGACAGAGGACCTTGCAATGCTCCACACCCAGGAAATATAGTACTCTAGGTCAGTGGCCCTAAGTGGGTCCATGTAGCCAGCCTGTGCTCCATCGTGGTCAGACTGAACTTGTGACTTTGTCCTGGGCTGGCACAACCAGATATCCACAGTTGGTGCTTTGTGCTTTTTGCCATTATTTTCACTTATCTGTAAACCTGCATATCTCTGGTTGTACTGATTAGATGTTTGTTGTTTTGGTCTTGTTTTATTTATTAAAGTTAAATCTATTTTTCTGAACCTGATTTGAGAATGTTTTGTTGTCTGTTTTTATTTTATCACTGTTTGCAGTGTTGCAGAAATACTTTACACATTGCCTTTAAGTTATGCCTAAATGCTCTGTCCCAAGCTACCAGCATGCTTGTGACTTCACCCTGACAAGGATTGTGATTTCTGATTGAGTAGGGTTTTAACCCCCTCAACCAGCAACCAGTAGCGGCTCCTGGAGGGAGTGCTACCGGGCGGTGATGTGGGGCGGGGGTAGTAAACACCGGAATATGGATGAATGCAGGTAAGTAGACAATTAAATCAATAAAACGAATTTCGTTGCGCGCGCTGCATCGCATTTGGCGGTGCAGCGCGCGCAACGAAATTCGTTTTATTGATTTAACTGTCTACTTACCTGCATTTATCCGTATTCCGGTGTTTACTACCCCCACCCTGCCCCTCCCCCGCCCCACGTCACCGCCCGGTAGCACTCCCACCAGGAGCCGCTACTGCCAGCAACCCAATTTCTTACAGTATATGACTGAGGAATGGAAACCCTTACAAAATTAAAAGGCAGCCATATTGTTTAGACCATACTTAGGGGCTCATAATTATGGCGAAAGGACCGCCACCGCCGGGCCGGCGGTGGCGGTCCTTCCACCATCACTGAGCATTTTACCCACTACTAAATTAGGATGGCGGTGGGTATCGCGGTGGACGCAAAGTCCGTCCGCCGCTTTTCCGCCGGAGGCAATCTAACCGATTGCCTGGCGGATGGAAAAGGGGCACTAATATGGTGGCGGTGCCTAGCAGGCACCGTCTGCCATATTATGATGTGCCCTGGAAGAGGCCTTTCCATGGCGACACTGCCGCCATGACAAGGCTGGCGGGGATTGGTTTTGGGGGCCCGTTGCGGGCCCCCTCAGTGTGGGGGGAGGGTGTAGGTGCACTGGGGGGGTACCCATGGTACCCCCTACATTCCCATGCACAAGGTGGCAGGCACTGCGTGGTGCCTGCCACGTTGTGCATGGGAATGCACATAATGGCATTTCTGCATTGCGAACGGTGCTGCAGCCAGCAGCACCGCCCGCAATGTTAAAAGGCAAGGATGCACCTGCCATACTGGCAGGCGCATCCTAATTGGGCTGGTAGGACCGCCGCATGTCTGGCGGGCAGTCCCATCACCGCTATGATGGCGGGCGGACTGATGTCCGCCCGCCATCATAATGAGCCCCTAAGTCTGTGTTCTTGGGTTTAAGTGTAAATATAGCAAAGAGTGGGATAGCTTATTATGGAGTGGCGTAGAGAGGAGTGTTGCAGAGTGGACTAGCGTACAGTGGAGAGCCGTTGTGTGAGTTGGAATAGAGTGGAGTGGCATAGAGTGGAGTGGCTTAGAGTTGAGTGGGGTAGAGTGGACTAGTGTCAAGTGTAGTGGCTCAAAGTGGAGTGGCGTAGAGTGGAGGGGCATAGAGTGGAACAGTGCAGGGTGGAATGTCGTAGAGTGGGTTTGAGTCGAGTGGCATTGAGTGGAATAGCACAGAGTGGACTGGCATAGAATCAGTGGCGAAGAGCGGAGTGGTGAAGTAGCATAGTGTGGAATAGCGTAGAGTGGAGTGGCATTGAGTGGAGTAGCATGTTGTAGAGTAAAGTGGAGTGGCGTAGAGTCGAGTGGTCTAGAGTGGACTAGCATGAAGTGGAGTAGGGTAGAGTGGATTGCTGTAAAATCGAATATCATAGAGTGGAGTGGTGTGGTGTGGAGCAGGGTGAACAGACATAATATTGAGTTGGAAATATCGAGTAGCAGTAATATCGAGTCCAAAATCTCGGACTACAAAAATTTTGACAGTCAGAATATCGTTGTCAAGAATATCGAGTTGAAGGTAAGTAATATCGTTTTAAAAAATATCGAAGTAATTAACATCGTTAGCAAAAATATCGTTGTTAAAAATATTGTTGTTTTATTTAGTGTTATGTATTTTAGTGTGTATTTTATATGTATGTGTTCTTTTTTTGTGTAAGTATTGCATTTGTTTTTTAATATATGTGTTACATTTTTAGAAGTTAATAATTTTTTTAAGTAAATTTTGCGTTTTTGTTCCGTAGCGGGTTGTGGGTTTATAGGGGAATAGGGTGGGAAGTAATTTAATTATAATAAATGTAATAATAATTTTTATAAGTTATTAATTTATTTTAATTAATTTTTGCGTTTTTGTTCCGTAGCGGGTTGTGGGTTTATAGGGAATAGGGTGGGAAGTAATTTAATTATAATTAATAAATAAATAAATTTGATGAATTAATATTTATGTATTTATTATTTTATATCGTTAATTGTGTTAATTAATTAATTAATAATTAGTTATTAATTGGTTGTTAATTATTAATATTTATTTGGTAAATATCTTAATTGTGTAATTTTTTTAGGGGCGGGTTGTGGGTTTATAGGGGAATAGGGTGGGAAGAAATGTACTTATAATTAATTAATTAATATTTTTAATTAATTAATATCTATGGGGCTCATTACGATACCCGGCGTAAAAAAATCCGCCAGGCATGGAAGCGGCAAAAATCCGCCCGCACACACCGCCTGAACACCGACCACGCCATTATGAGTACACAAACCGAAAACCGCCATCGGCGGAAAAATCACACAAAATACCGCCCGCCATCGTCCGAGTCGGAGTCAAACCGCCCGCCACGGACGGAAACACGCACGACAACACAAAACCGCCCGCCCACACGGCCGACACACCGCACGTGAAATTACGATCGCACCGCCATGAGCGCGGAAAAACAACAAATATACCGCCCGCCAGCGCAAACAACGCCGATGAGAATCGACACGGCAGAAGCCATGGCGCCCACGTACCTGCACAGAAACCATCCGCACACAAAACCAATAGCACACAACATGGCCAACAAGTCCACACAGCAAGGCACGCACAAATACACAAGCACAGTACACATCCCGAAAACACCCCCGGACAAACAAAAAATACAAAGGCCAGAACCCCAGACACAACACACCTGAAAACAACAGACCATGAGGACACACCCACGTAGGTGAGTACAAAAGCAGCACTCCCACAGACCACAACCCCTTGCTACATTGCAAACCAGAGAGGAGAGGAGAGGACACAGTGACACAGCAAGGACAGCAGCACACCACAGAAACGCACACATCACAACCACCACCACCACCACCAAACACCGGCACCACAAACCCCCTGCACATTACACAACACACACCGCACCAGCACCACAAACACCATGGCACCACAAAGGATGCCCAAGTTCACGCCCATGGAGCTGACGGTCATGGTCGACGAGATCATCAAGGTGTACCCACAAATCTATGGGAACATGGTCCAGCACACACCACTAGCCACCAGAAACAGAATGTGGACCCGGATCGTAGACCAGGTCAATGCAGTCGGGACCCTGCCCAGGAACAGAACCGAGATAAACAAACGTTGGAATGACGTAAAGAGCCTGGTCAAGAAGAAGGAGGGCAAAAACAGAGAGCTGGCTGCCGTCACTGGCGGAGGGAATCCCGCGCTCTTTAAGACCTTCAAAGCGTGGGAGGAGAAGGTGCGAGTCGTAATCCATCCGGAGATCCTCGCCGGATTAGCAGGGGGAGTGGAGGCTGGTAAGTACAAACTAATGTATACCAGCACACCGCTATGTACTCACATGCGCAACTACCATGCCACAGCTCCCAGGGACAAACACCCCCATGTCCAGCACACAATACACAACACAACACACACACATGCAACAGACACTACCACACACAGCCCAAACCGAACAACTGTAAGATGCGTGGGGACATGTGTACACTAAGCCAGCCACGTAACCACCAACAGGTCCCCAAATATGCCAGAAGCGCCACAACGAGCACCCACCACACCCATGTGTCCGCCACAGCTGCACTAACCGACAAGTAACAGGTAAGTGGCAGGAACACAAAGTGCAGTGGGTGGGACGGTGGACAGCCCAAGTACAACACACACCAGGCCCCAGTCCCACAGCACAGCAAGGAGGAGCATCCCCACACCTCACAGCCACGTGTCAGCCACCGCAGTGCACAACGACAGCCGAAAGGCAGACATCACGGTCCACAGCAATCGGTGTCAGTGGGTGTACAGCCACCCCCACGACCCACTACACCCCCCACCCCCACAGACCTGCAACATGGAGCACCCCCCGCTTAGAGCCATGTGGCATCCAGTACAGTGCACGCACGAACAACTTGCAGGTGGGAAACTGGACAGGGCTGGATTACTGGAGGCATGAGGACCATAACACCACCAACACATGGGACATGTCACGTAGCACACGGACACGCAGCACCGCCCACCGTCACGAACAAGTGAACAATGTGCACACGGACATGAACAGCAGACTCACACCCCACATGACCCATCACAGACATAGCAACACCCAAGGAGCCACGTCTGCATGCACAAGCCACACTGAATATAGTCCCACACGGCAGCCACTGTGCAACTCATCACACACAACCGAAACACCATTGAAGTCCTGTCCATGTAGCCCCCACTGCCTGTCAACCCCACACCCCACAACTACGCCTATGTAAGACAAACAACACTAGACGCAACAGAGCGGAACAACAGAAATGCACACGAACACCACTGAACCCATCAAACTCACAGACACACCATGCACATACAACATACCATCCATCCCATCCGTCAGCCCCAGTCACATGAAAGGCATGTCATCCGCACAGCTGCCACACATACAGCAGTCACGCTAAGACACATGCCCATGACCAACCATGTGCCAGAAGTCAATTAAGCGCACGACACACTGTGAGCAACAACACACAACATGGGCCACACCCCCGAGCACTGCAGTGATGCACATGGCACAGGGCAGCACGCACACCAAGGAGATGGGACAACTGCAATACGTTGGCTGGCACACAACTATCACTCACTCATAACGATGCGTCCAATGCCATGTCCAGTAACCACAACAGACAGCAAAGATGCAGGGCATGTCAGGCATGCACACACCTCAGACCATGCACTGTCATGCTGCCACAACACATGTCACGTTCGGCACCCATGGCTCACAGCATGTACCCCAAAAGCATATCCCCTCCCAAATGCGAATCTGGGGCATGGCCCCCATGTTGCCATATGCGTTCCTAAGCGTTCCATTTGAACCCCAAAAGCATATTCCATCCCAAATGCGAATCTGGGGCATGGCCCCCATGTTGCCATATGCGTTCCTAAGCGTTCCATTTGAACCCCAAAAGCATATTCCATCCCAAATGCGAATCTGGGGCATGGCCCCCATGTTGCCATATGCGTTCCTAAGCGTTCCATTTGAACTCCAAAAGCAAAGTACAAACCAGACCCAGGATGGGCCAGGAGCCCGCATACACCAGAGTCACAATGAGTAGGGGCAAAGCAACACACCCATCGGCATGGCCAATCCGTCCCATGCCACATGTGCACAGCACACAGTCCCATTGCCTAGCACACACAACTACAGATGCCACAGCCACACACTCGCCTCCGGGAAACCCATGTACGAGATTGCACGAACTGCCAATGTCAGACGACTAATACATACTTCGCCAGGTGCAACACAATAACAAATCTCATTCTCTCCACAGGTGACGAACTGCTGGACGCTGGGGATGGAGACAGCAGCCAGCACAGCCAGCCTACAAGCCCCCAACGAGGACACACGGATCTGGAGGATCTGTCCACCTCTTCGGACACGGACCACCAAGCTGGCCCATCTGGCGTGGCAGGGCCCAGCCGCTCCCCAGGACCCCTCCTACCCACCAACCCATCATCCAGGGATGCTGAACAGTCCCAGTCCCCTGCTGCCACTGTCGTTGCGGCCACACCCACGGTCATTGCGGCCACTACCACTGCCGCAACCGCCACCATCGCCGCACCGACCACCACCGCCTCCACCACCACCACGTCTTTGCTGGCACCAGCCCCAGCGCAGGTGGTGGCCCGGCCGACTGGATCCACCCTGGGAGCCACAGCGAGGACCGTGGTGAGCAATGTGGCTAGTGGGCAGGCCGGTGGCAGCAGGACTGGTAGGAGGAGCAGGGTCAGGGAAACGCCAGCCTCCCCTGGGAGCCATGCCCTGCCTCAAATGGCCAGAGTCCTTGGGGCCTATGAAGAGGCCCAAGGACAATGGGCCAGGTCTGCTACTGACACGCGGGAGGTGCTGGGGGTGCTGAGGTCCATGGACGCCCATATGGGCCAATTCGTGTCCCGTATGGACCAACTCGTGGACCTCATGGGCCAGCTGGTGGTGGCGGTGGGGTCACAGGCAAGGCCAGCAACACCACCTCCGCCACCACCTGCTAGGGCGCAGGGTCGGCCAGCAGTGTCCACTTCCCCTGCGTCCACAGCCAGTGAGCACACCTCACCCACCACCAGCAGGTCGCCACCACACACCCCCTCCCAAACGTGGAAGGGGCCGTCCGAAGAGGAAACAGATCTCCCGGGAGGACTTCGCACGCTCCAGTCGCAAGTGAGGCAGCCAGCCAGCCTTCCGCCAGCCTTCCTTGACCAGCCACTGCATTGACTTGCTCTACGATCCCACTCCACACAGCCATCTGGATGGCATGTGTGTGTTGGACTATGGACATAGAACCAGTGGGTACACCCTGATCATCACGCAGCCATGACCGACAGCTCATTGTCACTGCACGCACCACTTTTGTCATCACCTTACACACAATCACATGTCACAGTTTGTAATAAATGCACCTTTTCACTAACTGCTGTTTGTGCCCTGTGTTTTATTTGTACGGAATACATCGGCCACCTTGGGCGGAAGGGCACCTGATGCGTGGCATGGCAATGGAATCCGGAGGGCCTGTAGGGACCTAGGGGTGGGAGACAGAACAGGAGCACATTCAATGAGTGTGTCACACACCCATCACACAGTACATGTCAACAACTACAAGCAATGTACACACATCGCACAGAGCAATAGGGCACAATGCCACAGTCACCAACAGTGGCATACTACCCTGGCCATGGAGCGTTGACACACTGCACGCAGTGAACATACGGCCACCCTGACACAGCACACACACACCTGCATAGATACAGACACATCATCCGTCGTATATGGACACTCACCGTCAAGTGAAGTAGCGGGCGATGAGCTGCTGGCGCACATTCCCAGCTTCCTCCTCTCCGCTGTCCACCTCACTCGAGCTGTCCTGGTCTGCGGGCTGGGGCCCTGGTTGATCTCCGTCATCCACAATGAGGGGATCTGCTTCCGAATGGCCAGATTGTGCAGCATGCAGCACGCCACCACTATCTGGCACACCTTCTGTGGGGAGTACGCCAGTGCACCCTCGGTGCGGTCCAGGCACCTGAACCTGGACTTGAGGAGGCCAAAGGTACGCTCGACCACACGTCTGGTCCTCCCATGTGCCTCATTGTATCGATCGTCTGCTGGGGTGCGAGGATTCCTCAATGGACTGAGCAGCCATGCCCCATTCGGATACGCAGAGTCACCTGGGTGTGAGGGACACAGAGAACCGTTGCTATTCCAACTGGACAGGGGACAGCATCGCACAACCAGCACGCTACACCACTCCACATACTCACCGACAATACAGCCACGATCCTGTTGCAGATTGGCCATCAGTCATGGCAAGATGCTGTTGCGCATTATGTGTGCGTCATGGGCCGAGCCTGGGAACTTTGCACACACGTGGGTGATCACCATGTCCGCAAGGCACACCACTTGCACATTCAGGGAGTGCGTGTGCTTCCTGTTGCGGTACAGGTGCTCAGTGGCCTGTGGTGGAACAAGGCCAACATGTGTGCAGTCAATGGCTCCCACGACGTGTGGGATTCTGCCAAGGGCATAGAATGCACCCTTCACTGCCGCCAATTCACGAGCCCTGGGGAATCTGATGTACTTGTTTCGGTACAGCATCATGGCTGCCAGTACATCCCTCAGCACCTTGCTGAACATGGGCTGGGACATCCCTCCTCCACTGCCCACTGTGTGCTGGAATGACCCAGTGGCGAAGAAATGCATGGCGGCCATCACCTTAGCCGTGGGGGTGACAGCAGTCGGATACACCCTGCGGGGACGGAGATGGGGCTCTAACATGGCACACAGTCGATGCAGGGTTGGCCTGTCCAGCCGAAACTTCCTGATAACCTCTGTATCGTCCATGTCCGCCAGCACTTGGTATGGGCGGTCAATGTTCGGTCTCCGCCTGGGGTAAATGGCAGAGGACACATGTCAAAGCAACACGGCACATAGCAATTTCGCATACACATCACTGACATGACTGAGCAAGCACATGAGCCACAGCCCAGCTGTCAAGCTGGGACGGCACGGCCACAATACACTTACACAGGTCTCCCAACAATGGCAATGGCAAGTGAGACATACCACTGCCATGTGCATGCACATGGGGATCTAGGCCCCAATGACTTGCGGGGCGTGCTGATGGGGACTGACTGCATATTCGTCAAGCGGCAACGCCACGGCAACATGAGTGTCTGCTGAGCATGGAACTGCTTCCGAGGCTGGATGAGTATGGCACACGACGACGATGTGGGCACAGGCTGAGCGGCCAAAACAAGTGGGACCTGTGGCACGAGGGGATATGAGACAGTAGTAGGTGTCAGCACTGCACCCTATGTACAGCACTGTACGGATCACACCTCCCGAAACATTGACAGGTGTCCACATTGACAGCCCCATGCCAAGACGGCTGTGTGCTTGCAGTCACACGTCACAGGTGAGTGGTTACATTGCACGTGCCAGGTGGCAGACGTACATAGTGGGAGCTGGCATGTGTGTGCATGTGTCTCCTGTTCAGGATCCACCAGATGGGCGCTGACTCTGTACTGAGCATTGGACACAGCATGTTCCGTGGAAGGCTTGTGTGTGTGGGATGGTGGCACTGGATGTGCCTCCGTTGGGTGGGGGGCCATGCACAGGGCGGGTACGTCGATGATTGCGCATTGTTGGTCACGGTGGGTGCACCAACTAAGATGTGTTGCCCTGTGTTCAATTCCTATGTCCGCATGATGATGGACTGTGGATGTGGGCAGACTACACATTGGTCGATGTGCTGTCTATATGCATGTGCCTTCACACCAGGCACAGCTGCCCCTGCACATGTGACCCCTGCTGGACTCGCTGCTGGGTCTGTGGAGCTGATGCACCTTCTGCGCGTGGGGCGGACAGCTCTCCTCACTTCCCTCATTGCGCATGTCATGTCTTTGCCGCAGGTGACATGGATCATGGAGGGCCCACATGTACGCGTGGGTAGGCTACACATGATTGTTCACTGGTCGCCACCCCCAGTCAGTGTTTCGAATGGGAAGGTTGTCGTGCTGGTGGTATGTTCGATGTGGCGGATGGGCGGGCCTAGGTGCGGGCTTACATTCCGGACATGGGGGTAGTTGGATTGGCGACTAGTTGCAGTACACACGGGACACGTCTCTTCCTTTCCACATCTGGGTCATCCCTTGTACTAACTGACAGTGATACAGTCATCTTCGCCCCAGCCCTCATGTCCTCCCCTCACCCCCCAATATGCATGCTCACCTGCGAGGCTAGCGCTTGCACAGGCAGCCCCAAGCTCGCACCAGAGAGGGCAAGGAGTGTATGTGTGGGTCCAGTTGCACGAGTGGGCTGTCTCAGGGTATGATGTGTGGCGGGACGCCGTCCACCTGCGTGGTGCCCCAAATGGAGACCCGGCCTGCATGGACTATGCATCACAGTCTTCGCCTTCCGGATCCGCCACCTGCGACACCCAGTGGCTGTGGCTGCCCTTGCGGCCAGGCCGCGTCCGTCTGTGGCTGATGGCCCACACATTCACTCTTTGGCCTCTCTGGGGAGGGCTCGGGGTGGTGGCGCACGCGCTTGCACTTAGTCGCAATGGCATGTGGCGTGGTTGGTATGATGGGCAATGGATGGGATGGTGCGAGCCACCTCCCGTGACGTCAGTGCTGCTCGTGCTGTGGTGCGTCCCCCTACACTTCCATTTGACTTGTGCCATGCTAGACGTTGAGGTTCTATTGCCTGCGTGATATGACCAGGAGGAGCGCGAGGAGACCTCTCACACACCATGCTCCACTGCCATCCCGTGCCCTGTATCGCCTGTGCGGATTGACTATGTTGGGGTTACACCTGGTCGACTGGGGCTGTGTGTGCCTTGTCAAGGGGCATGGCGGGCGCACAACAGGATCCAGCTTGTCCACAGAGGGTGGGCTGAGGTGCGCCTGGTACCGCCTTGTACGTGTGCCCGGCTGCTGTGCACACACGTGTTCACTCCCCCGACAGGTGTCCTCTCACAATGCCCAGGGAAGCGGTGGTGTACTGTTCATGAGCCCTCCCAACACGGCGTGCTCCAACTTGGCATGTGCGCATCTACCCGTCGCACCCACCCACCCGAGCACTGCGTCCATACGACTTCACACGACACATGTGTGTCTTCCACAGTAGTGCTACTCATTTGCGTTGACATCCAATACCAGTGGACTACATGGTCATGTCACGACTGCCGTGTACTTCACATACTCTCATCCTCTCTCATTCGTACTTGTGAAATGAGTCAGCGGAGACAGTTTTGGTTTCAGACATTATATTGAGTCTTCTGTCCTCTGTGATGCAGTATAGTGGACACTACTGGCAGCGGAATACATGTTGAGGATATACTGAGCATGATTACAAATGGGATAGGGTGTGGGGTTACATCTGCTTGGCCAAGGCTGTGCTAATGTACATTTACGTATAGCTGCGGAGCTGCGGACTTTGACACAGACGGTATACATGTAGCCTACCAGACCGCTCGGCATCATGGGCACAGTCCATCTCAGTTCCATGTGACAGGTTTGCTGCGGTTGTTCCTCATGCACGCGTGCATGTGAGATGACATCAGGGCATGTGCTTGCGTGCATGCAGCGGCGTGCCACTTGTTGTTGCACTGTGGTGGTTACTGGACATGTCACAGTCACTGGGGTCGTGTTGTTGTTGTATGCACTTGTCGTCCATGCAAAGGTCCTGGTATGGGATTCCCGGGGCGGGGGTGGGAGGGTGCAGCACCCACAGACTCCAGGCGACCTATTCATGTCCACTGAGCGGTGTGTGTGTCCATGTGCGCTGGATCCATGTCGTGTCCTGGTTGTTCGTGCAGTTCCGTCCATGTGGGTGCGATGCACAGAGCCCATGCCACTGCCTCCCACGATGCATGCGGTGTTCCTGGATGTGATGGGGAACAGTGTGCATGTCCCGGTCATATCCGATGTCATGGCGATGTCGTTGATGGTGTGGTTACAGTTGCCGGTCGTTTGGTATGGCTGTTGTGGTGGTGACTGGCCAGATCCGTGCGGAAGCTGAGCATGGGTGCGGGGTTGGACTTCATAGGTCACTCGGGAACCTGCGTTGTGGTCCGACGTATTTACAGGTTGTCAGGTATGCGATGCCGTCCAGCAGGGCTTCCATGTCATTGGTGGTGTACATGTTTGCCAGCCAATGAAGCGGATGGTGGCTGTCAAGGTGTTGTTCGTAGGTTGTCCCTTGGAGGACCATGATGGGGCATGCTGGGTGACATTCGATGTAGCTGTTCTCGATGATCCGTCGTGTGGAGGCACAGTGGTTCCATTTCAGTGCGCGTGCGATGTTGGCCACATACGCCATGCCCCCATAGGCAGAGCAGGCCCTGTCGTGTGCGTCCAGAGGGAGGAGTAGTGGTAGCAGGTCCGCCTTCAGACATGCCGGGTTGGAGAGGCATATCTCGACGGGATGCTGGTAGGGACACCTCCGACAGTAGAAGACGGGCATGACGCAGCTGAACAATGTGATGCGGTAAGTCAGTCGGTAACTTACGTTCAGCAGGGACAGGAGATCGCATCCCAATGTATGTATCGTGTTGGTTTGGTACAGCTTGAGCTCTTCGGCGTAGTTGGGTAGGTGTGTTGCGGTTGCCATTTCGCAGCGGTTCGTAGAGGTGGCGTGCTCCGGCTGTGTGTGCAGTCTGCAATGTGCACGCTCCGGGGTTGCTGTGAGCTCTGTGTAGTCGTGGGGAGACAGGACTTGTGTTCTGTTGGCTTGTTTGGAGGACACGGGCCCTCTTCCCACATGCTTCTCAGACAGTTCAAGGTCGGTGCTGTGTGACTCCTTCCAATTAACTTGCATGTGGCCGACATGGGGAGTGTTTTCTTCTTTCTTCCCCGTCCGTTGTGTGCTTCTGTGATATGCGCTATCTGCCGTGTGGTCGGTCTCCTCGGCATGCCTGTGTTGGTCTATTCTTGGACAATGGCTGTATTCACCGGCTTCTGTCGTAGGGCTGTGGTTTCGGTGTTGGAATGGAAGGTCATTCAGTGCTGTCTGCTCTCCCTTGTGTGGGCGGCAGGCTGCCTTTCCGCTCTGCGTTGGGCCTTGTGTGTGGATGTAATTCTTGGGCCACCTGTTGTCGGTCCCCGGGCTCTTTGGTGTTCCGTTTCATGTGTCTTGTTCATATGTGCAGGGTGGTATGTGTTTTTCAGTGTGGTACTGGCGTTCCTCTTCCCGAAGGGGCCCTGCTTCTCCTAGTTGGTGTTGCCGCCGCTGTGTGCTTCGCCATGTTTGTTACACTGGGGTGTGTCCTGCTGTTGCGTGTCTTCACTGACATGTGTGCGTCGGTTGTGTGGCGTTGGGTGTTGTCCGTGAATTGGGCGTTGGGGACATGTCTGTGGCCGGCCTGTCACGTGTCATGTGCGTTCGGGGTGGGGCTGGTGTGTGTGCTGCTTGGTTGTGTCCCTGTGTCTGTGTGCGACGCATGCATGGCGCTGCGGTTGGCCTCTGCGTTGTGCGCATGTGTGGCGGCGTCATCGGCGCTTTGGGGCCGTGGCGGGGTGGTTGGTTCCTAGTCCCAGGTGGTGTGTACACATGTGTTCTGCGATGTTAGGATTTGGCCTGTGTGTCATATGTGGATGCAATGGTGGATGTGTAGTGTGCACGCGCTGGTGGGGGGTTGTCCGCTTTTTCCGCCCTTGCACTGTGTGCGCTGTTTGCGTGCACTTGTTGTGTGTGTGCCTACCTGCGTCTCCGCGGTACGTTGCGTCCTTGGTGGTGCATCAGCAGAAGCATGGGAAGGGCCTGCAGTGCTGGATTCATGCCCGGGGTGCCGCTTCTTCGTTGTCCGTGCTCTGCGTCCGTGTTTCCGCCTCTCTTTCACGTGCGGTGTCTCTTTGCCGTGGGAGCCGTTTGTTTGCGGCATCGTAATTTATGCGCCGGGCGGGACGTGTTTCGTCGGACGGTGTGTGTCAGTTGTGCTGCGCCGCTACGTGTACGGGCGCACTTTGATGGCGGACGGTGTTGCTGGCTTGCCGGCGGTGTTTGGCCTACTTTTCGCATCGTAATTGGGCGGGCGTGTGGACTGCTGCGTGCCGGCGGTAACTGGTGGTTTTTGCATCCGCCAGCACGGCGGTTGTGCTTCCGCCCGCCATCGTAATGGGCCCCTATGTATTTAATATTTTATATTGTTCATTGTGGTAATTTATTATTAAGTAGTTATTAATTGGTTGTTAATTATTAATAATTAATTGGTAAATATCTTAATTGCGTTATTTTTTTAGGAGCGGGTTGTGGGTTTATTGGGGAGCAGGGTGGGAAGTAATTTAATAACGATTAATTAATTTATATTTTTAATTATTTGATATTTATGTATTTAAAATTTTATACTGTTAATTGTGATACATAATTTATTGATAATTATTTATGAATTGGTTATTAATAATTATTAATTAATTATTAATAATGTTATTTGTGTTATTTGTTTAAGAGTGGGTTGTGGGTTGAGAGGGGAGTAGGCTGGGAAGTAATTTAATTATAATATATTTTATTAAATATTGTATTATAATATTTATTTTAAGTTGTTTTATAGTGTTAACAGTGTGAATTAATTTATTATTGATTGCTTTTAAATTGCTTGTTAATTTTAATTAATTAATTAATTAATTATTAATTATGTTAATAGTGTTATGTTTTACAATATTGGTGGTGTTATTTATAGGGGAATATGGTGGGAGTTAAAAAAATAATTATTAATTAATTGTTTGATAATTAATTTTAATTATTTTGCTTGAGTGGGAATAGTAAATTATTCACCTATGCAATGCAACACTTTCCCTACTGTTGCTATTGCTGGAGTGGGAATAGTAATTTTTTACCCCTACGCTATCCAACATTTTCCCTACTGTTGCACTTGCTGGAGTGGGAATAGTAACTTTATCCCCTCCGCTATCCAACACTTTTACTACTGTTGCACTCACTGGAGTGGGAATAGTAGTTATTCCCCTTCGATATCCAGAACTTTCCCTACTGTTGCACTCGCTGGAGTGGGAATAGTAATTGTTACCCTTCCGCTATCCAACACTTTCCCTACTGTTGCACTCGCTGGAGTGGGAATAGTAATTGTTACCCTTCCGCTATCCAACACTTTCTCTACTGTTGCACTCCTTGGAGTGGGAATAGTAAATTATTCCCCTCCGCTATCCTACATTTTCCTTACTGTTGCACTCCCTGGAGCGGAAATAGTAAATTATTCCCCTCCGCTATCCAACACTTTCCCTACTGTTGCACTCACTGGAGTGGGAATAGTAATTGTTACCCCTCCCCTATCCAACACTTTCCCTACTGTTGCACTCTTTGGAGTGGGAATAGTAAATTATTCCACTCCGCTATCCAACACTTTCCCTACAGTTCTACCTGCTGGAGTGGGAATAGTAAATTATTCCGCTCCGCTATCCAACACTTTCCCTACTGTTGTACTTGCTGGAGTGGGAATAGTAAATTATTCCCTTCTGCTATCCAAGACTTTCCCTACTGTCATAGAGTGCAGTGGAGTTGAGTGGAATAGCGAATAGTGGAAGTGAGTAGAGTGGCATAGAGTTGAGTGACGTAGAGTGGAATAGCATAGTGTAGAGATGCTTAGAGTGGAGTGGTGTAAGGTTGATTGAAGTTGGGTAATGTTGAATAGCGTAGAGTGGAGTGACATGGAGTGGTGTAGAACTGAGTGGTGAAGAGTGAAATAGCGCACAGTGGAGTAGGGTAGATTGGCATGGCATAGAGTGGAATAATGTAGATTGGTGTTGCGTATACTGGATTGGCGTAAAGTGGCATAGATTCTAGTGGCATAGAGTGGAGTAGCCTAGAATGGTGTAGAGTGGAGTGACATAGAGAGGAGTGCTGTACAGTGGAGTAGCGTAGAGTGAAACAGTGTAAGTTAATTGGCATACAGTGGAGGGGAGTAGAGTGGAGTGGCATAGAGTGGGGTGAAATATAGTGGAATGGCGTAGGGTGGTAAAGCATAGAGTGGAGTGGCATACAGTGGAATAGTGTAGAATGGAGGGGCATAGAGTGGCATAAAGTCAAGTGACTTAGAGTAGAATAGCCTAGTCCAGAGATGCTTAGAGTGGAGTGGTGTAAGGTAGAGTCGAGTTGGGTAAAGTTGAATAGCATAGTGTGGAGTGACGTGGGGTGGAGTGGAGTGTCATAGAATGGAGTGGTGAAGAGTGGAATAGCGCACAGTGGAGTGACATAGATTGGAGTGGAATAATGTAGAGTGGTGCAGCGTGTACTGGATTCACATATAGTGGAATAAATTCTAGTGGCATAGAGTGGAGTAGCCTAGAATGGTGTAGAGTGGACCGGCATAGAATTGAGTGCCGTACAGTGGTGTGGAGTGGCGTGTGGTACAGTGGTGTCAAGTGGCGTGCCATGTTGTAGACTGTAGTTCGAACAGATGTGGGGGGGAGGAATGGATTAAAGCATTTAGCTGAAAGTTTGCAGGAATATAGTTTATGGAGTGTAAAGTGTCCTTTTTGGTAGGAGTTCTACATTGGTTCAACAGTTTTAAAGTTATAGGGCCTGATTCACAAAGTCAACTGTACAATTTTGTGTAACTTAACAATTGTTTGCTAATCTCAAAGGTATTTTAGAGTAGTATTTTAACGACTTTGGAGCCTCTGCACATAAATTGAGCCATAGGATATAATGGGATTTATATCTCGGCGGATGGGATATCCGTCACCGTTGTGACGGTGTAACCCGTCCGCCAAGATCTAAATCAGGTCTTAGTCTGCATTCTGGTATTTAAGTGTACATAGAGAGTACTGCTGTTTTATTAGAGTATAGGAAGGGATGAGTCAGTTTATCTAAGTGTCTAAAGGTAAAGAAAAGGTGTTTTATGACTATTTTTAAAAATGTTTTCTGAGTACTTTGATACTACCGTATTGCTTACAGTGTATAGTATTTTACTTTTTTTTTACATAATTAATTTTCTTTTATATTTTTGAATTACACTGTACAGTACTATTTTTCCCTTTAAAATCCAGAACGCAGAGTAAGTGTGGTCAAAAGAATATTTTGCCCTTCCAAAACTGGAAGTGTGAAATATAGTTTAGACAACACTTCATCTTTGTTCAGGGTTTTAATGGGAAACATAATGTAGTACAGTGTTTTTAACATTTTTAACATATTGCAGTGTTGATAAATATGATTGTCATTTCAGATGCCATAAGGTATATCATCAATGTAGTCATTAAAAATGTCATGAATGAAGTAATATTTCAGGGTACAAGCAGTGAATGCTGAAAGCATGAGTTATAGTTACTTAAGATAATGACTTTTAAACAGGAAGCACATATTACAGGCCACAACTAAGATATATTCTAATTTTATGAACAATTTAATTTACTTCTGTTGGTAAGGTAAAATTCTTTTCATATTGTTACCTCCTTAACTGCTGAGTCTCCCCTCCCCCATCCCCAATGCTGAACTCTTTTTAGGCTTTTGCTGTAGGTCGTGCTTAGGTCTTTATAACTGTGTTCCCACATATGGTATCAATGCCTAATTTTTTTCAAACATCATAAGGATTCTTACGGCTTCCAGAGTTTGTGGATGTCCCTGAAGGGGACCAAGAAAATAAGAAAAATATAGCTGAATTAAGAGAGTTTTAGGAAAATTTGAATTCAGCAAGGATTAATATGTTTATATCCTTCAAGGTTTTCCCAAAGAAACTATCTTTTGAAATAAAGAAATATTAAAAATGAGTCGAAAAACAGGGCCATTTGGAACAAAATTGTCATCTGTAACTTATTATCACAATGTCTGATTTACAAAAGCAGTATACCAATACATCCACTAGACCCTTCTGGTTGCGGGGATAAATAGGGGTTGTAGGTTTGGTCAAGAACCCGAGGTACCCACAGCCAACAACAGAGCTGCATCTTACAATGGGTTTTCATTGTATACAGAGTATAAACCAATTCACATGGTGATATATGTACACTAAAAAATCGGTATCAAGGAAACCTATATATTTCTGAAATATGCATCAAATATAGAGATTAGAAGCAGTGGTTATTTGTACATCTCCTAATTTGTGGACACGCATACTACCATGTGATTCGGAGAGCATTTTTCTTACACACTTTTGGAAGGCACAAATGCAGTCAAATCCAAATGATAACAAAAAATGTTCTACTAGTCTATGTTCCCACATGTCTTCCAATAAGAATGGTACCTCACTTTTGTGGGTAGGCCTAGTGACCGCAAGAGGCAATGGCCTAAAATCCAACACGGACACATCACATTTTTCCACTGAAAACTGACCCTTTTTTGCAATGTTGGTAGCTGTGGATTTTGGGTCCTAGTTCAATTGGCACCAAGGGAACCTTAGCCAACCTGAACATTTTTGATAGCTATACACCTAGGGGAATTCAGGGTGGGGTGACTTGCATGGCTCTCACTAGGTAATTTTACCAAGAAGCCATTTTAAACCTCAAACTTTGTTAAAAAACAAATATTTTCCTCACATTTCTGTGAAGGAAGATTTTGGTATCTGTGACAAGCTACAAATTTCCTACCACTTTGAGTTCTGGTAGTACTCCTGATAAGAACAGGGCCCCCACTTGTGTGGGTGGGTCGAGAGACCATGACACAAAAGGCCCTAAAGCACAACATTGAGAGATAAGCATTAGGGGTAGCAGCAGTATTTGGGGCCATGCTTTGGTGCAACACATGCAAACCTACCAGCCACAAACTTTTTTGAAAACTAGACAACCTGGGGATTCCATGGTGATTTGCCTTGCCTGGATTCCACAAGGTTTTCTATACCCACAATGCCATGAAAACCTCAAACTGTGCCTAAATCACACATCTTCCTTACATTTCTGTGATGAAAACTTCCGTAATCAGAAGGAATCTACTAAATTCCTACATGTCAGTGTTATCCCACTTGTGCAGATAAAAAATTAAGCCATACATGTTTGGCTGGGCCTAGTGCCCACCTCAGGAATGGATCAAACTAAGGTCAATGAAAGTCTTCGAAAGGGGACTCCCATTGACCTTGGTTTGATCTGTTACTGTCGTGGGCACTAGGCCCAGGCACAAAAGTACTCATGAGGGGACTCCAATCTTTCCATTCACACCATGTGAAATGGAGGTTGCTGCTTCTGTAGCAGCAAGACTTTCAATGATGGTCAACTGAAAGTCAAGCAAAGACCCGCAGTGGCCTATAAAGTAAACAACATACTCATTGTATGTTGTCATCTGGATCAGTTGTGTGAACATCTTATTATACCAAGTGTGAGTTTTATGACTCACATTTTATGCCTGAAGAACCTGGTCATTCTTATCCACTCCGCCCATGTACTTGTTGTAATCAAGTATCAGGTGGGCTTGTGAACTTCGGCCACCTGACTTCAAACCATGATGGAGGAAGTGTTGTTATCATGGATTGTAGTGAGCATGTACACTTCACGCCTAACAGAGAAACTGACTGTAAGGAATTAATTGGAACACAATTCAGAGCTGTAGGAGTTTTGGAGCTTCTTACAAACAAGCTCCTGTGGGAATCCTTTGCGACAACATCAAACTGTACCACATGCCACAGTGCCAGCTTTGTATAGCTCACTGAACAGCTCTACTCCTGTATACAAGCTTTCCACATAAAGGTCATAACCTTTATGAAGGAGTGGCTGGACAAGCTCCATACAGTCTTTGCCATGACTCCCAGATACATTCAAACTACAAGGTTTAGGGTGGAGTCCTTTCCTTTGGACACTCTCAAGCTGTTTAATTAGCTTTTTTGCTTGGTATGTGCTGTCAGAACAGCATCTGCCCTTTGTATACATCAATGGCTATATTACTTCCAGGGGTATAAATCTCCGGAAACCTGGCAAACAAATGTTCCACAACAGGCTGAATTTTGAACAACCTGTCATGGTCTAGATGGTCCTGGGGCAATGCAGCAGAATTATCATTGATAGGCAGCATACGCTATAATAGCAAAAACCGATCTCTGCTCATGTACTGAGCAAAGGTGGGTGTTACCAAAACTGTGAGAATAGACTAGTAGGACTGCAAGCTTGGTTTGTACACTAACCCCATTTTGAGCGTAAGGCCCAAAAATGTCTTCCACTCCTAAAGTGAAGTGGGAGCACACTAATCTGCCCTAGAAGGAGACCCAGGAGTGCCTCCAATTCTCCCTCAGAAGTTGATCTACATGCAAATATATTTGCTGCACAGTTTCCTCAAGGAAGTCAATATCCAAAAAGAGATGGACGTAGTCAATCATAAAAATATTTGCTGTATTGACTATACATCCAGCGTCTCCAGTGAACAGGGCAATTTGGGACTGCACTAAATTAGGGGGCTACGAGGAGCGCACTCTGTCTGTGCTTGCCGCTGCATGAGCCTGCTCTCTGTGTTGATCTACCCTGCTCCGTTCACTCTGCTGCACAGGTTCTGTAGGGACATCACAACTGTCATGTCCATGTTCCTCATAATCATTGGATGACGAGTTATCAGAAGAAACTCCCCAACTGAAAAATCACTTCCAGATGCTGCTCTATTTTCTTCTCCCTCAGATGCTGTCTCATATTTGCGCCTGTCTCAGATCTGTCCTCCATTACTCGAGTAACGGCCTGGGTAGCAGTCATCCACTGAGACACCATCTCTGCTGACTGTCTAAAACCTGTCTAAAATTTTCTTTCAAAAACACTTCGTCCTATGTAGGAGGCAGAAGTATGATTCCAAACCAGTGAGTGAGTGTGTGCATTTGGGAGATGTGTGTGACACAGTAAAAAACCAAAAAGCAAACAAAATAAACACTTAGCTTTTTGATGCTGCAGCAGCTTCACCAAGGACACTAAAAAAAGAAAACACTCCAAAATATTTCTTCAACATGCCACATACACAGTGCTACAACATACTTATGGGACAAATGGTGTAATGAAGTGAGCAACGTTGCTGCACTGTGTCACCTGGAAAGTGCGGAATCTCCAAGAAAATGGTGTAGTTCTGCTCTCTCCATGCACTGGCGCACTATGTGGTCCCTTGCACTGGCGCAGATACCCTTGTGCTGTAGTGCAAGAGTGTTAGCATTATGGTCAGGATAGTTTTTGTGCAGGACGTGACCTCTTCCTGCTAAAATCTATTCTTTGAGGCTTTCTCCTCAATGAAAAATGTATTTCTCCTTGTTACACCAGCCTCAGACAGGCCCCGTATTTTGCCGCAAGTCCATATTTACATGTCTTTGTAGATATGGAGTTGCAGAAAAAAGCAAGGATGGATGCATGGGAACCGCCTTTGACACCCACGTAATGCCTGGGACAGCACAATTTGCTGTTACTTTTTTTTTTTTTACAGAGCAACACAAATAGCCTTTTGCTTTGATTTGTAAAGTCCCAAAAAGGACTTTGCATCGAGTATGCATGATAAAAGTCACACAAACATGAGGCAAACTCTGTGTATGTCTGGTCCATATTTACTGAAGACAATGAGTGCGGGTGTAGAAGACTGGATGCCTTTGTGCTTGCTGCAGGCAATATTTGCTGCAAAAACAAGGCAAATAAACCACGCTCCCATTACATGGGCCCACAAACTCCCTAGTGGTCCAGTGGATAAATTGCAATTTTGCTTTCCTCTGGGAGGAGGAATTAAAACATCATTGGTGGTGCCCCCCATGTTAAAACAAACATTTTTGAAGAACATACTTGCCCCCGGGGGACTTGGCATCTGGGCCAGGAAGGGCCACCTCTAGAATATGAGTGTGCCACTGTCACACTGGCCTATAGGGAAATCTGGCAATATCCAAAGGATTGGTCTGACAGGTCAGTATGTGGTCTCATTTGTTTTTTACTTTAGATTTCTTTGATGTTACCACAAGCAAGCACAAATGCATACAGTCTCCGATACTTTGCAAAACACTTATACAGAGTCTGTTTACAAGTTCAAAACTGGCCTGATGTGCAATTGTGGCCCTCCTTTTTACCTGTATGAGGGGGGCCGCATTTTTTTTAGTAATATTATTTTCCCCAGGAGGTGCAATAACACCACATCAGAGGCGCAATTGATCTCCACAGGGTAAAACAAACATTTTGGCTCTTTTTCCCCCCAAGGAGGGAATGCAAAAGCAGCCATGCCAAGTTTCCCAGGTGCATGCGTGTCGTGCTTCTCCAGACCTGTTTTTTTCTTTGAATTCTGGAACTTGTAGTCTTGCTTATTGCATTATAAAAAAGGACTGGAAGTCTCAAAATTCAAAGGAAAAAATGTAGACTGGAGCAGCACATCACACATGGACCTGGGAAACTTGGCAAATATGCATAAGAGTGCTACTTTGCTTTCCCCTGGAGTGAGGCGATTGCTCCCCGGAGGAAAAATACATTTATTTATATATATATATATATATTTATGCCTCCTGACAGAGTCGAACCATGTAACATGGGGGCCGCCTCCGCAAAGTACATCAATTCATGGCTGCCTTTTTGTTTTCTCCGCAATTGCACCCCCAGGGGAAAACAAATGTATATTTTACAAAATAAAAGGCCCTCATAGTATCGGCCCAAATACCAGGGGGGTGACCCCAAAAACAAATAAACTTTTGCCTGTGACCTTTTTCCTCTGGGAAGTGTGATCGCACCCGCATAAAATTCCCACCATTGAGGCTGACCTCTAAAAATGGAATCAATCTCTGGTGTCTAGTGGGTCCTTTTTGTGAATTGCTGGAGGCCTCTGTAGGGCTAAAATCTTCACCAGACGTGGCGGGGAGCACTCACCTCCTCTTCTTGCCACTCCAGTAATGAGTAGTGACGTCAATGCCTGACAGACGCACTTAAGGTGTTCAGTCCTACCAGAGTTTTTTTTCCTGAAGGTCTTTGAAGCGGGAACCTACAGTATTTTCGTTTAGTGTGAGAGTCACAGAATGTCTTGCTGTTCAGTTACTGAGGGTGTAATACCTGCTTCCACCCCCACCAACTTCACATCTATCCCTAGAGACTTTAAGTTGCCCAAATCATTAGTGGTGATCATGAAACTTAAATGAGTACATACAGGGAGAAGGGTGTGCAACCCCATTTGAAACTTAAAAAATACAATCAACAGCTTGTCATATGGAAATAGGCAGGATGTGGGCCATGGTCTTGTCTTTGGGGACCAGGCCCTCCTTCTCCTCCCCCTCTCCTGAACAGACCATCCTGCTCCCTGAACCTGTGCAGCCCAGGCCAATTTGTTCTTTAAACTATTCGCTACATGCTAAATTTACCTACCATAATTATTAGGTCGAGCATTCGAGACCTCTTGTATATACTTTAGTATATACTTATATGTGTATGTACTTTTTGGGCTCTTGAGATCAGCCCTAGGACTTGTCTGCTTCCGCTTAGGGACTTTTTTTTCTGTTCAACTGTCACTATTTAACTGTCTTGATAGAAAACGACCAGCAGAGGTCAGTAAAATACCAGAATTGCTTTCTGCTTGTTCAACTGCCTGTATTTAACTGTCTTGATAGAAAACGACCAGTAGAGGTCAGTAAAATACCAGAATTGCTTTCTGCTGAGGGACTTCCTTTTTTAATTTTTCTGGCAACTGCCTCTATTTAACTTTCTAGATCGAAAACGACCAGCAGAGGTCAGTAAAATACTAGAATCACTTTAGCATTCTCTAGATTCCAGTCCATAGAAATTGTCTTCCACGAGCACCCGTAGACAATAATATTTTTTTCAAATCTTGAATTTTCTGTGATACGACCTCCGAAGGCCCTGATTTTATATTAAAAACAGAGCTTTGGACTATACATTTTCCGGCTGAAAGGCAATATTTCTCTCCATGTGGTCCCATACCTGGTGTGTCACGCAGTTTGGTGCTTACTTCCCCTCAATGTTAAAGAACAGTAGATGTTTCAGCACCCAGGCTAATGTGCTGCATAGCTAAATACATATAAGGTCCCAAAGGCGAGACTGATTGCATTACACATGCTTGTTTTTATTTAGTTATCTATTTAAAGCATTTTGTAAGGCGAAAACATGATCCAAGGGTATCAAAGTGCTGTGCATTTTAAAAAAACACCCCGTTATAGAACAAGTATATTCCAAAAGATGAAAGGTTCATTATCATTGATCATTCTCCGGCGATGCGTTCACTAGGCTCAAGGTTTCTGTGTTTACAAATGAGGGTGTAAGGTGGTCACTGGTTCAACTCTGGTCTCAGTTGCTACAGTAGGAATTTGTTTAGTAGCAACTATTTTACCACTTTCCTGAAGAATGTAGTCGAGGGGTTTGTTCGAATCTCAGAATGAGACAGTTCCAGATGTTTGTGGCAGACCCAGAGAAGGTGCAGGAGTATGCCTTCTTTTTTCTAAATGTTGGGGGTTTCAGCCATAGGGAGTTGGCACTCCATAGGGAGCAGCATCCTCCTGAGATTCTGAGCTTTTTTTGAAGGTACATCTGTTAATCATTATGCAGGGCGTTGTGCATTAGGCACAAAATTCTCAGTTGGATTCTGGCTTTGAAAGGGAGCCTGTTGACTTGAAAGATGAAGTGATATGGTCAAAACATCTTGTCCCTGTTATCAGTCTCAC
The DNA here is from genome assembly GCA_963921515.1 of Calotriton arnoldi. NCBI lineage: Eukaryota > Metazoa > Chordata > Amphibia > Caudata > Salamandridae > Calotriton > Calotriton arnoldi. Next base: position 429,012 of record CAWUFW010001960.1, on the reverse strand, counting down.
TGAGGTGCTAAGGGTTGCCTTGAGCAGAGCTGTTTGTGATTTCTGTAAACCTGTAATGGTTGCACTACCATAGTCTCGTCTGGTTACTACTAGGGATTGAACTGTGATCTTGAAATCAGAGGCAAATTAACCGCTTCACCTTCCTGAGAAGGTTCATTTGGTGAGCTGCACTATGACTGGATGCACTTATGTGTGCTCTCATGTTAAGATTTTTATCCAGGGTGATTCTGAGGGATTTTTCTGATTCAATAATGACTGGCTTGCAAATAAGGGAGTCTAGATGGCTGATCCATTCTGAGAAGAGAGTAGAGCTGTTGGGTGGGGAGATGGGTAGAAATTCTGTTTTGACTGCATGCAATTTGAGGTGATTTCATGCCAGCCAGGTTTGGGTTTTTAATAGGGCATCATCGAGATGGGTGATTTCTTCCATGGCCGAAATCTTTAGGTATAACTGAGGTCATCAACATACATGTGGTATGCTGGGTTCGCTTGTTTGAGAGTCTCCATAAGAGGCCCTATATAAAGATTGAAGAGTGGGGAGAGACGGTTGATCCTTGTGGGACTCTGCATCTGGTTGGGTATTTGTTAGATAGTGGCCTGCCCATTTTAACTCGTTGTGAGCGATTTTGGAGAAAACAGATGAATGATTTCAGAACGTTTCCAGACATTCCCATTCTGCCTTCCAATAACTCTAGAAGAGTGATGTGATTGACCTTGTCAAACGCAGAGGAAAATTAGAGGAAGATGAGTAGTCAGGAGTCATTACGATCATGGTTTTGAGAGCATCATCTGTGATGTGCAAGCTAGCTTTTGCCATTCTTTGTGCCGGCCTGATTCTCGGCTGGAGCTTGTTGAGCAAATTGAACTGTTCAATATGCTGATATAATTGAAATAATTGAATTGTGCTGACATAATTGATTGTTTACACATTTTTCCATTAGTTTAGCAAGTAAGGGGATGTTTGAGACCAGATGAAAATTGTTCAGGTCTGTCTGGTCATCACCGTTTTTTTCCGGAACAAAGTTGCTTGCCCTGGGATTTTGCCTTGAGTTAGTGATGAGTCAACAGTCTTCGTCAAATGGGGGAAACCAGTTGACTGATGTCCTTATTTATCATAGAGGGGATAGGGGTCGTTGAAATGCGAGGTTGGTTTAGAAGGTTATTATATTATTGACCCCATCTTCATTGAGGGTTTTGAATTCACATCTAAATAGCCTCATTTTTATTTACATTTCCAGAGTTCTCAAAAGTAGATTTTCTACCTGGGAGGGGTATTTTTGGGACTCAATTCCTGTTTCCTTTTCATGTCAATTCCAATAGACTATTTGATTGTCATTATTTTCTATTCAAAAGAGCATCACAAGCAGAGTGGGTCATGCTCACAGTGGGATTATTGGTTCCTGTCTATTATCTGACAAGTTCAAAGTTTCCTGTGGCATTATCAAGTTGGAATCTGTAGAAGGTCACTTTGGCATTACATATTATCTTTTTGTAATTGTTTCTTCTCTCCTGTTTCAGGTTAATTGCTAAGGGATTATGCCTCCCTGTCCTCTCAGCTAGTCTTAGTGTCCTCCTGTCATCGTTAAACTGTTGGTTGAACCAAGAGTGTGCTATGTTGTATTTCTGCCTTTAGAGACAAAGTGCAGTTACTGCCTCCCTTATGTCCATCATTTCTTGGCTGTGGTGATCTGCTGGTTCTTACACTCCCTGCATTTACCTTGGGGGTCTGAGATTCCATTTGCATATAAAGACAAGATCATTTCAGTCCACATTTCTGGTGTCTCTTGACCAGTGTTTGGAATTGGGTCCTTGGCTTCTAGATTTCTGTAACTTTGCTGAGATGTGAAATGGAATTTGATGATGGTCTGACCAGTCAGCTGAGAGTATTGAGTCAATGTTTATAGCACCTTCCTTGGATATGATTCGATCAAGTGGAGCTCCCATGGCGGGAGTCAGACCCCTGCAGGCTTGCACCAGGATTTGATTGGTAAGGAAGTTGGTAAGGGTGGGTCATGCACATTGTTCCAATGGAGGTTGAAATACCCAAGGAAAATGGTGTTTGGATGAAGCATACAATGTACTGTGATTGTTTTCCTTTTTTGACCGAGGAACAGCTTGTTGTCCCTGGTGGGGGGTGATATATAAGGTGTAGTTTAGCTAGTGATCTTCCTGATGTGAAGATTTCAAATCCCATGTATTCACAGGAGTACAGGCTGCCCTCTAATGAAGTATGTATGTGCAGGGAGTCTTGGTGAATGAGTGCAATCCCACCCCCTGTCACTGAAGACAATCTAGACGTTTGATGGTAAGATTTGAGGGGTAGCACTATATCCATTAGGGGGCGGAGGATTGAATCACCCATGTTCGAGTCAGAAATATCAGGTCAAGCTCATGATATAGGAAGGTTTTGGCAATATCTGTGGCATGTTTAACTGCTGATCTGCAGTTGTGTAACAGGCATTTTTGGGCCATCACTAGCTCCTTGGGAAAAGGTTGCATGGTCTTGCATACGTGGTATTGAGATCAGGTTCCCATAGTTTACAGTTTGTCCCTTGTTTAGTGGTCTGAGAGAGATGGTGTTATAGGATGGTAATGAAGGGGGCGGCGAGACTTCCTCATAGGAATAGAGCAGGGTTCCAATGCATGCCATTGATAGTTGACTGCTAGATCTCTTGAGTCGGTGGGTATCATTGGATACTAGTTTGGATAGCAATGGCAGAGTGTTGAAGTTTTGTTTTGCAGAGGAGAGGCTATGAGGAAAGGGAGTTCTTTTCATGACTTTAGCTTTTGTATTGCTAGTAAAGCTATAATTTACTTCGTCAGGTAGATTTTTACCTCTCTTCCAAATTTTAAGTTGTAGCCATGGTGTGATGGAGTCACGTCTCTGGTTGGGCATGTTCTTGGTGTGTGAATTGCCGGGTGGTAATTCTTGATGGTCAGATTGTCGGCTCGTTCTGTGACTGAGAGCATTAACATTTTGGTTGTCTGCTTTGTGAATTTTCTGATGTGAAGATGTTTGTTTGACGGTTGAGTGGGTGTCTGTCTCCATATGTTATGGTGTTGTTGAGGGCAGTGTTCTACTGAAAAGTTTAGGTAGGCAAAAGTGTTCAGGATGATTGACTCATTTATCATAGATACCCTAGTTGCTTCACACCTTGGCCTACCTCATTGGGGGGCTATGTGGGCTTGTGTAGGAGGTTTGTTGGCACGTGGTTAGTAGCTGGGATTTTTATTCCGAGGGTTTGATAGGATATCAGTGCCTGCATTTATCCATGAGCCATTTCTGTAGAATGAAAGTTCACTAAGCCAGGCTGGTCTGGGAGTAAGGGCTAATATTGTTTTAGCTATGGAAGTCTAAATCGATTTTATACTGACAACTGAGCAACTGCCACATATCAGAGGCTTGAAAGGTTCCATTTCGGGCAGGGTTGGAGACTCTTGTAGATTGGTGGGAGGTGGGACCAGGCCTTTCTTGACCTGAACTCTTACCAGGGGCTGAGGATCACTGTCTGCGCCAATCCAATGGCCAAACCTGCAGGGTGATGACTTGGTGTGGGATGGTGGGCTGAGGGACATAGAATTATTAGTTCCTAAAGGGGGTGGATGGCCTTGAAATGTGATCTGATCAGACATATCACAGAGAGTGGTGGGGTGACCATCCGAAGTTGTGTGCTCTTTTAGTTTGTGGAAAAGCTGATGAAACTTAGCCAGATTCGGGTCTGACACTTCAACAAGTATGTTGCCATCCTTGTAAATTGATATAACTACTTCTGCATTAAAAAGGAGCCAGGGTACAAGGAAGAGTTTTGAGTCCATGGTTATTTTGGTTGAGTTCGAGACCTCCAGAAGTGTGTTAAGTGAGGTTCTATACTGGGATGTGCGGCGTTTAAAGGAGATGAGATCAGTGTTTAGGGCTCCTTTGGTCATAGAGGAATATGTGTTGCAGGTGAGTTTCTGAGAGGGCTTTCAAGAGTCTGTGCTTGGAATGTTTTGTTGCTGTCTTGGTGAGGTTCGGAGGGTAGTTTATTTGGAAGGAGTTGTTAACCTTTTATCTGCAGTAGAGTGGACTTGTTTCATTATAGCGCTGGTAAGCGTGTCCTGATGCATGCGATCGAACTAGTCTGACCTCAGGCATATTGTTGCTACAATTGGTGGTACTACTAGTATGTGAGATATCAAAATGAGAATGGATCACTTGACCTGAGTAACCAGGGTTTTATGAAATTCATGCAGTGTACCGATAAAAACCCTCATTCACGTACAAAAGTCGGAAAAGCGGTATATCTTGATTATCCGCCCTGCTCTTAAAAACGTGACAGCATCATCATAGGGTTAGTTTTTGTATGCTTCCTCCATCCGGAGGAAAACCACTGGTTATTGCAGTAGTGATCAAAGAAAGGTGAAAGTGTTTTTAGTGAAGTGAATCTCAAAATGTTAAAAACTCGTAGACCCCGATTTGTAAAATTTAATCAATCTGGGTTCGAGATATATTAAAATCTGTGTCGTGCGTGGGAAGACTAGTTAGTGGTCTAACGCACTGTGAGTGTCCATAAAAAGGTCGACATGTTTCAGCCCCAGTGATTGCCCTTATGGGTCAAGTGCGCTTTCTTCAGGACCTAAAAAGAAGAAAAAGTGGTGGAGACCTTATTTTGTATGGGTCTCTATGTATCAGGGTGTATTGACCCGATTCTCATGCGGTCAAGTAGTACCTGTTCAGAGTAAAGGAGGAAACAAAAAGAAAAAAGATGCGAGTATCATTTAGCGCATTTTCTCAAAAAATGGCGTGCTGTCTTTTCTCAGAAGAAATAATGATAAAGAAGAACATTAAAAACAACAAAAAAAATGGCAATTCTTTCTCTCCTGCGTGAAATTCTGGCAAACTTTTTAAGAAACATTTTTTCTCTTTTGTCTCCCATACGGTGCTCAATATGGAAATGTATTACCATATATTTGTCTTTAAACTCCTGACAAGAAGAAAATTGGGTTAGTCTAATAGTTCTACACCTTATTCTTGGTGATAGTATGGACCCCGATGTCATATGTGCAGTATACCTATAGTTGCGAGTGTTCCTCAGAGAAAGCGACTTGGTAGGCGGTCTGTTGTAATTACTGTTGATATACTAATGTGTGTTAAAGAAAGGTTAACTGAAGTTGTGGTAGAAACAATCTTATAGCAGTGTTTTTAATAAATGACCGCAGCCTATTCTCATCAGACCTTTTGATAAATATTAGTATATCATGCGCTAGCTGTTTATTAAATAAATGCTAATGACTAGATTTGAATTACGTATTATCAAACAGCTCTAAAACGGCATGGTTTCATACCTTGAGTCTTAAATTGTGGATTTCTACGGGCAACCAGGGAGCTTGTTACCTGCTAGGGACAACAGTATAAAGCAATTTAGATTCTGTTGAGTAAAATACGTTACGGTTTTACAGCTTTCAGTCCTCGTGGCTCCTTCTCTATACCTGCTGTGCAGTGTAGTACGACTTGTGCTGACACTTCCTCTGGTTGCCTGGATGTGTTTGGCTTCCGGCTTGTGATGTTTTATACAGCCGGGGATAGAAATAAAGGAAAGACTAATTCCATTGTTAAAGAGGGAATGTCGACTTGTGCTGACACTTCCTCTGGTTGCCTGGATGTGTTTGGTTTCTGGCTTGTGATGTTTTATACAGCCGGGGATAGAAATAAAGGAAAGACTAATTCCTTGTTAATGAGGGAATGTCAATAAATGGTTATAGCGGTCTAGCAAGTTGGTTCAGAAGTGTTTTTATAAATAAAAATAAATAGTAAAGAATAAATTCTAATTGGAAGGTTTTTCTTATTGCAATAAATACCTGCTGCCCAGTGTTAAAATGCCTTATGTTGACTCTACCTTAATGTATTTATTTTTCGGCTCTGGTTTAAAAAAGAGGGGGGGGGGCGAGATTTAGGCTTCTGATATATTAAAAAAGAGCCGGTTTTGAAAGGAAAAATGGAAAGAACAGACTTAGGGGTCGATTCCGATCTCGGTCGGAGGCGCACCCAATAGCATTCGGTCGGGAAAAAAGCCATGCGAAAGCCTGTTTCCCGACCGATCCGTACAGCACACCGAACGAGTAAGTACGATGCGCACAACAGCACAGAATCCGGCCGAGCCGTACTCACCCAAACCAGGTCCTGTTCCCCGACCGAGGCGAATCCGTAAACGCCGATTCGAGTCGCACGGAAGGAAAAATGCAGCTCCGTCCGGCCGAACGAGTACGATGCGCTTTCCGTACGCGCCGAACCCGTCGCTACGCACGGCACGTCAAAGCATCCGGGAGAGGCGCTTCGATTCGCGCCACAACACGATCCACGGCTACGAGACGAACACGCCAGCGACGAGGATGACGCGAAGCGACGAGGACGACGCGAAGCGACGAGGATGACGCGAACCAACGAGAAGGACGAACGACACGAACCAACCATGAATCCCTTCGTCCCGATCATACCAATATTCTACATTTACTACCGGAACAGGCACGGAGGCGTACGGCGCAGAAGGTAAGCCAGACACCAACCACAAAACACATACAACACGTACACGACACATCACACACACACAGAGGGATGCAGAATATACTTACACCAGCAACAGCAGCACCATAGGGGCGGGATGCCCATCACCAATGCCACATATGCACACAGGGGCCTGAATGCGCACCACCACCCCTACCCAAGGGGGGCAGGATGCCTACCACTACTACCACACTTAGCCAGGGGGGGCTGGATGCCTACCACCACTACCACCCTCACCCAGGGGGCTGGATGCCTACCACTACTACCACCCTTAGCCAGGGGGCTGGATGCCTACCACTACTACCACGCTCACCCAGGGGGCTGGATGCCTACCACTACTACCACCCTCACCCAGGGGGCTGGATGCCTACCACTACTACCACCCTTAGCCAGGGGGCTGGATGCCTACCACCACTACCACCCTCACCCAGGGGGGCTGGATGCCTACCACTACTACCACCCTTAGCCAGGGGGCTGGATGCCTACCACTACTACCACGCTCACCCAGGGGGCTGGATGCCTACCACTACTACCACCCTCACCCAGGGGGGCTGGATGCCTACCACTACTACCACCCTTAGCCAGGGGGCTGGATGCCTACCACTACTACCACCCTCACCCAGGGGGGCTGTATGCCTACCACTACTACCACCCTCACCCAGGGGGGCTGGATGCCTACCACTACTACCACCCTCAGCCAGGGGGGCTGGATGCCTACCACCACCCTTAGCCAGGGGGGCTGGATGCCTACCACTACTACCACCCTCACCCAGGGGGGCTGGATGCCTACCACTACTACCACCCTCACCCAGGGGGGCTGGATGCCTACCACTACTACCACCCTTAGCCAGGGGGCTGGATGCCTACCACTACTACCACCCTCACCCAGGGGGCTGGATGCCTACCACTACTACCACCCTCACCCAGGAGGGCTGGATGCCTACCACTACTACCACCCTTAGCCAGGGGGGCTGGATGCCTACCACTACTACCACCCTCACCCAGGGGGGCTGGATGCCTACCACTACTACCACCCTCACCCAGGGGGCTGGATGCCTACCACTACTACCACCCTTAGCCAGGGGCTGGATGCCTACCACTACTACCACCCTTAGCCAGGGGGGCTGGATGCCTACCACTACTACCACCCTCACCCAGGGGGCTGTATGCCTACCACTACTACCACCCTCACCCAGGGGGGCTGGATGCCTACCACTACTACCACCCTCAGCCAGCGGGGGCTGGATGCCTACCACCACCCTTAGCCAGGGGGGGCTGGATGCCTACCACTACTACCACCCTTAGCCAGGGGGGGCTGGATGCCTACCACTACTACCACCCTCACCCAGGGGGGCTGGATGCCTACCACTACTACCACCCTCACCCAGGGGGCTGGATGCCTACCACTACTACCACCCTCAGCCAGGGGGGCTGGATGCTCACCACCACCCTTAGCCAGGGGGGCTGGATGCCTACCACCACTACCACCCTCACCCAGGGGGGCTGGATGCCTACCACTACTACCACCCTCACCCAGGGGGGCTGGATGCCTACCACCACCCTTAGCCAGGGGGGCTGGATGCCTACCACTACTACCACCCTCACCCAGGGGGCTGGATGCCTACCACCACTACCACCCTCACCCAGGGGGGCTGGATGCCTACCACTACTACCACCCTTAGCCAGGAGGGCTGGATGCCTACCACTACTACCACCCTCACCCAGGGGGGCTGGATGCCTACCACTACTACCACCCTCACCCAGGGGGCTGGATGCCTACCACTACTACCACCCTTAGCCAGGGGGGCTGGATGCCTACCACTACTACCACCCTCACCCAGGGGGGCTGGATGCCTACCACTACTACCACCCTCACCCAGGGGGCTGGATGCCTACCACTACTACCACCCTCAGCCAGGGGGCTGGATGCCTACCACCACCCTTAGCCAGGGGGGCTGGATGCCTACCACCACTACCACCCTCACCCAGGGGGGGCTGGATGCCAACCACCACCCTTAGCCAGGGGGGGCTGGATGCCTACCACTACTACCACCCTCACCCAGGGGGGGCTGGATGCCTACCACTACTACCACCCTTAGCCAGGGGGGGCTGGATGCCTACCACTACTACCACCCTCACCCAGGGGGGGCTGGATGCCTACCACTACTACCACCCTCACCCAGGGGGGCTGGATGCCTACCACCACCCTTAGCCAGGGGGGCTGGATGCCTACCACTACTACCACCCTCACCCAGGGGGGCTGGATGCCTACCACTACTACCACCCTTAGCCAGGGGGCTGGATGCCTACCACCACTACCACCCTCACCCAGGGGGCTGGATGCCTACCACTACTACCACCCTCAGCCAGGGGGGCTGGATGCCTACCACCACTACCACCCTCACCCAGGGGGGCTGGATGCCAACCACCACCCTTAGCCAGGGGGCTGGATGCCTACCACTACTACCACCCACACCCAGGGGGCTGGATGCCTACCACTACTACCACCCTTAGCCAGGGGGGCTGGATGCCTACCACCACTACCACCCTCACCCAGGGGGCTGGATGCCTACCACTACTACCACCCTCAGCCAGGGGGGCTGGATGCCTACCACCACCCTTAGCCAGGGGGGCTGGATGCCTACCACCACTACCACCCTCACCCAGGGGGGCTGGATGCCTACCACTACTACCACACTTAGCCAGGGGGCTGGATGCCTCACCACTACTACCACCCTCACCCAGGGGGGCTGGATGCCTACCACTACTACCACCCTCACCCAGGGGGGCTGGATGCCTACCACTACTACCACCCTTAGCCAGAGGGGGCTGGATGCCTACCACTAATACCACCTCACCCAGGGGGCTGGATGCCTACCACTACTACCACCCTCACCCAGGGGGCTGGATGCCTACCACTACTACCACCCTCAGCCAGGGGGGCTGGATGCCTACCACCACCCTTAGCCAGGGGGGCTGGATGCCTACCACCACTACCACCCTCACCCAGGGGGGGCTGGATGCCAACCACCACCCTTAGCCAGGGGGGGCTGGATGCCTACCACTACTACCACCCTAACCCAGGGGGGCTGGATGCCTACCACTACTACCACCCTTAGCCAGGGGGCTGGATGCCTACCACTACTACCACCCTCACCCAGGGGGCTGGATGCCTACCACTACTACCACCCTCACCCAGGGGGGCTGGATGCCTACCACCACCCTTAGCCAGGGGGGCTGGATGCCTACCACCACTACCACCCTTACCCAGGGGGCTGGATGCCTACCACTACTACCACCCTTAGCCAGGGGGGCTGGATGCCTACCACTACTACCACCCTCACCCAGGGGGGCTGGATGCTCTACCACCACCCTTAGCCAGGGGGCTGGATGCCTACCACTACTACCACCCTTAGCCAGGGGGCTGGATGCCTACCACTACTACCACCCTCACCCAGGGGGGCTGGATGCCTACCACCACCCTTAGCCAGGGGGCTGGATGCCTACCACTACTACCACCCTCAGCCAGGGGGGCTGGATGCCTACCACTACTACCACCCTCACCCAGGGGGCTGGATGCCTACCACTACTACCACCCTCACTCAGGGGGGCTGGATGCCTACCACCACCCTTAGCCAGGGGGCTGGATGCCTACCACCACTACCACCCTCACCCAGGGGGGGCTGGATGCCTACCACTACTACCACCCTTAGCCAGGGGGGGCTGGATGCCTACCACTACTACCACCCTCACCCAGGGGGTGCTGGATGCCTACCACCACCCTTAGCCAGGGGGGCTGGATGCCTACCACTACTACCACCCTTAGCCAGGGGGGGCTGGATGCCTATCACTACTACCACCCTCAGCCAGGGGGGGCTGGATGCCTACCACTACTACCACCCCCACTCATAGGATGGACAATGCATGACACAACCAGCACACCACAACCTAGGGAATGCAAGAAGAAGACATCCCCCAACACCATGACAAGCGTGTGTAGACTGTGTCAAATGCCTACAACACCGAACATGACTTTGAACATACAATGTGACCCCCTAGCACATGTGCCACACATATATGTGTGTGGCACCCACAATGCAAGCAGGCCATGACCATTGTGGCAATGGGGTCCAAACCCCCATCATCACAGTGACCAAAATGTAAGTGTGGGGTCCATAGCTGAAGCACATTTTGAACATTGTGGCAATGGGGTCCAAACCCCCATCATCACAGTGACCAAAATGTAAGTGTGGGGTCCATAGCTGAAGCACATTTTGAACATTGTGGCAATGGGGTCCAAACCCCCATCATCACAGTGACCAAAATGTAAGTGTGGGGTCCATAGCTGAAGCACATTTTGAACATTGTGGCAATGGGGTCCAAACCCCCATCATCACAGTGACCAAAATGTAAGTGTGGGGTCCATAGCTGAAGCACATTTTGAACATTGTGGCAATGGGGTCCAAACCCCCATCATCACAGTGACCAAAATGTAAGTGTGGGGTCCATAGCTGAAGCACATTTTGAACATTGTGGCAATGGGGTCTAAACCCCCATCAGTGACCAAAATGTAAGTGTGGGGTCAATAGCTGAAGCACATTTTGAACATTGTGGCAATGGGGTCCAAACCCCCATCATCACAGTGACCAAAATGTAAGTGTGGGGGTCCATAGCTGAAGCACATTTTGAACATTGTGGCAATGGGGTCCAAACCCCATCATCACAGTGACCAAAATGTAAGTGTGGGGTCCATAGCTGAAGCACATTTTGAACATTGTGGCAATGGGGTCCAAACCCCCATCATCACAGTGACCAAAATGTAAGTGTGGGGTCCATAGCTGAAGCACATTTTGAACATTGTGGCAATGGGGTCCAAACCCCCATCATCACAGTGACCAAAAGGTAAGTGTTGACAAAGAAAGAGGTGCAACTGCCAAACTGCATGGATGATTCCTGGTCACAGAACAACAAACACATCAGTGGCAAAGTAGTGTATGTGTCCCATTGCAACATAAATTGGGGGAGCCAAATACTGCAGTGCAAATAAGACATACCTTTGGCCATGTGCAGACAAACAACACCCATGGGGGCTGACACCGTCAACAATCATCAATGACACAATGACAGAAGTGACCATCAGAATGCAGACCCACATATTTGCACCAATGGGCACACAAATGCAGATACCCTGTGGAGACTGCAGATGTGAGGTGAACAGATACCATACCATGGCAGCAATGGGACACACAAACCATGATCATTGTGCTGACCGATGACCTAGGAGTCCCAGGGACAGCAGGGGAAAACCACCAAACTACATACAGCCAATGGCACACCCAAGATATGCCAATGCAGTGGTGCAGATGCACAAACACAAACAGGCAGACCCACACTGCACATCATACACAACAGGTGAGGGGGTGCCAGTGTCCCCAGGCAACCACACAACACATGAGGAGACCTGAATACCAATCATACAGATGTGCATACAGTGCCACACAAAGGTAACTCATGGATCCAAATCCCCTATGTGGGCAAGCAGGCATTGTCAGATGAGAGGGAGCACAAATCACACATGTCACACAGGCACGTAGGGACAGCAACTGACACAGCAAGACACAGACACACCACAGCACCACCCCCAGGGCCCCCACAATGTGGTGACCCTGGGCTGCATTACAATCCCACTGTGATGACAAAGCTAAATGTGGTTCACACTGTGAACCACAGTCATGTGTCCTGAGCAACTAACTACCATCACACCTACACAAGCACAAATCAAACAGCATGGCCAGTAAGCCAAGGCCAACATGGAGGCAGGGGCCTAGCCGGGCAACAACTCTCATCTGCACACACTCAACACCACACCCCTCGACCTCCAACAATGTGCAGCAGTGAAGCACACATGCACTGGTGACATTGCACATGCACCCATGACTATTCCAGGGTGGTGGGTGGGAACCAAGGTGCAGAAACACATCACACATGGCCACTCAACAAGACTCCTGAATGTCTGACACACTGCACACTACGCTGTACATGGACATGACGGCAATACCACACCAACCAATGGGATCCCAGCCACAGTCACACACCAATGAAGAAGCCAAGGTCACCCACAAAGAACACACATAGACAACAACCAACATTGCAGCCCGGACCCTGAGGAGTGCCAGCAGTCACACACACAACGTGTCACAATCACTGAAAGATAACACAAACTGGAAATCACATGACAGGGGCAAACAACAAGTGCCAAGGAGAAACCTGACTGTGACCCATCTGCGTCTGCACACAAACTCAGCCCTGACAGTAAACACACCTATGGGTGACACCCTGATGACCAGTAATGTGCACGGGCACCCACATCACAGAGAACCCAGGGAGAAGACTTTGGGGGAACATAGCTCAACTCAGCTAGCATCACAAACAGGTACAACACTAGGGATCACAGCATGCACAGCTAAACGGAAGTGAACACACAGACATGCACATACAACACACACCTTGGGCGCAGGCAATGTCACAGGAGTACACACTGCCATGAGGGGACTCCACTCCTGTGTGAGGAAAGCTGTGCCATATGTTGCCTCAGTAGGGCCCCATCATGTCAGCTGAGCACTTGGTCACACAATCAACAATTAGCACCAAATGAGGGCTCCCGTAACATCAGCCTGGTCATGGAAGTGCCAACGGAATCATCAGCACAGATCCAACACACTTGTATAGCAATGTTGCACTGACAACACAGATGAGTCCTTCCCCATTGATGCCCAAACCTGAATGTCCACTGGAGATGGCCACACAGTCAGGGAAGTAGACAAATTGAACAATGGCAGGCACAACAGATGTGCAGGGGTGGAAGCCACAGATGTGAAATAGGCAATCTAAGTAGGAAATCCCATTGCCAAATACTGAACACATGACACCCTCAGATGCTGCTATGGATGACATGGATACACCACAGGATAGGACACATTCCCCCTGGACCACATGGGTTCCTGCACAGTAACACTTCATTATCATGAGACCAAATATCACCATCACTGCAGCAAGGGCATGGTTAGCATCATCAACATCATGTACATCAGAAGCAAAAGCACTAGAGAACAGAAAGTTGCTTTATTCAGCATATGTGGCATTAAAAGTAGAAGTCCGGTAGAAAATAAACAAAGGCCAATGGCCAGTCCATCAACAAAGTCACAAGTGGGTGACAGTGGCAGATGCCACCCTACACATGCCTGCACAAAACCAGGGACAATCCACTAGGAGGGGCAACCGGGGGGTAGGCCAGGCACCGCAGGGACAGGATCAGGGCTCACCAGGAGGAAGCAGGGAAGGGGTGGTGGGTGCTGGAGAGCCACTGACAACTGCAGTGGAGGTGTCTGACATGGTGTGTGCCGGCACAACTGGGGGCATGGCTCAGATGTTGTGGGTGCCGGCACGACTGCAGTGGACCCTGCAGATGGAGTGGACAGGTCCGCCACTGCAGTGCCCAAGTCAGACAGGGTGGTAGTGGACTCCACTGCAGTGCCTACCACCAGGGGAGGAGAATGGGGAACAGGCAAGGTGGGCTGGACAGAGGGGAGGACACCCTCACCACATCAGTGGCACAGACAAGCGCAGCGGGGGTGTGGTGCTGGGAGAGCAAGTGGCAGGGGGAGAAGGCCGGATCCTCTTGGGGATGGTATATCTGTGGGTGGGGAACCTGGGGCAGGGTGTGGTGGGGGCACCTGTGGAGTGGGGGCCTGAGGGATGGAGGAAGGAGACCTGGTGCTTGAGCTGCAGGGCGGCGGCGGGGTCTTGCTCTTACCACTCCGGGGGACTTGCGTGTGGGGGCCTCAGTCTGTCTGCGCCTGGGGGAGGGTGTCCGGGGGCGAGGGCACTCTGCTCCGTGTGGGGGGCTTCCTCTTCCCCCTGGATGCTGGAGCAGCTGGATCGGAGGGGAAGAGGCCGAGGTCACTGAGGAAGAGGCGCTGGGTCTTTGGGGTTGCAGGTGAGGCAAGGGAGGGTGTTTTGGAGGGAGAGGCAACTGAGGACTGCGCAGTGCCCGTGGATGCTTGTGTGTGTACCAGGGCCCCATCCCCTGTGAGTCTGGTTTCAGTCCCCTGGCTGTGCGTGCGTGTGCATTTTGTTTGTGGCGTGTGTGTCTGTGTGCTGGACGTGTGTGTGCTGGTGTGTGCCTGTGCCGGTGTGTGTGTGCTTGGGACGGGTAAGGTGCTGGGGAGTGTGGATGGAGCAGAGGCAGGAGGGGTGAGGGACTGTCTGAGGAGGGACACTGCTGCCGTCAGGGAGGAGTCCATGGACCTATTGCCCCTCTGTAGGTCAGACATGCCCGATGAGATGCCCTCCATGAACAACACCAGCTGAGTCAACAGAGCGGTGTGCGCATGGAGGACACTCAGCATGGCTGTCTGCCCTACATGGAGCTGGCGAAGGAGGTACACAGACTCCTCACTCAGGGCAGCAGGGGACACAGGGGCAGGGGGTGCGGTGCCTGGCCCAAAGGAGACACGCTCCGAACATGGGAGCCTCCACGGACCTGGGGAATGGGAGCCGATGGGAGGGCGGTGGTGGTGCTGGTGGTGGCGGGGACAGCAACACTAGCTGGGGTGTGGTGGCTGCTGACACCCGCCTCCATAAGGGAGTCATCCTCCGAGTTGCTCTGGTCCTCAGCTGAGGTGGATGGTGCTGAGGACTCCTCGGTGTGGCTCCCCTCGCCCTCCGTGCCACTGGGTCCCTCCGACCACTCCTCGGCTGCTGACCCAGTCTGGCTCTCTGGCTCCTCCTGGTCCGTGGAGCTGTCCCCTTCCGTGGCCGTGGATGTATCTGCAAACAATGGGGAAACAGACAGACATCAGTCACCTGCACCAAACGCACACACCACTGTGAGCACAGCACATTACAGAGCAAGCCCTGGCATCATTAGTTGTACATTGCTAAAAGTGCCCTAACTGAACAGGAGAAGCCAATTGTCAGTCTGATGCCAAGCATGGCACTCACATCCCACATGGCCTTGCACCCATCTGTCTGGTGTCTGTTGGATTGCAACACCCCAGTGTGGACACATGCACCAAGTACACAGTAGTTGGACAGTGCAGAGGACACGGTGTGGCATGTGGACATGCACACATCACAGCTCTTGCCACTGAGTCAGTACAGGTTTCTGGATGAAAGGGATGCCCAGAGTCAAATAGGAAATGCATGTGATGCATACCAGCGACAGACACCATGATGCACCCATGTCCTGATAGCCATCGCCACAATGGTGTGCATGTAGCACATGTCACTCCCCTGCAGGACCACCAATAAGTTGACACATGCCATGGCAGAGGCATGACTGCTAAGTCATACATCACTGTCTCAGTGATGTATGACTTGGCAGCCAGACAACAACACTATGCACTGTGTCACAATAGTAGGTCATGGGGAATGCAAGTCCTGGAGCTGCACAAGTGCACATGTACATCCCCCACACAACACATCATCTTAACCCTCATCTGTCCAGGTCATACCTATTGGACAAATGGGAGACCTGTGACACTACCCTCTGAACCTGAGCCCCTCACAATCTGCTGTGAATGGGGAACAGCTGCCTGAACTTCACATTCGCATACCCCAGTCTGCACGGGCAGCTGATCAAACACCTATGTGACACACAAGTATCGTCTCCTATGGTCACATCTCCAGGGGCATGCTGAGCCCCTACCAAGAAACACCCCAGCAGTCCTGGCAAGTAATCCACAGCACACTGACACAGAGGCAGACACCTGAGGGGTCAAATCACTGCGCACAATGTGTCAGCTGATACACGGGAGTGGGAGTACAGAGTGCATTGCATGGCCTGGAGTAGGCATGACTGTCCTGCTCCACATGAATGAGGGATGAGCCCTGGACAGTGGATAGCTGGCTATGTATGTGTGACACACGTAATCTGCACACTCCTGGGGCCCAAACATTGTTCCCACCCGCTGCATGGGCGTGTGCCACATACCCCAGGCACATGTGGTGGCTCAGCTCAGCAAGTGAACCGCATATCAAAGCAACACGCAGATTACATGTCCGAACACAGGCGTTGTGTGAACAATGGACCCACCCATGATGCCCACAACAGAGTTAGGGAAACAGATGCTGTCCCCCACCTTTAGTGAAGCAAACTGCAAGGACACAGTCCCAAGTGACACAATTCCCTGAATGTAAGGGCCACACCTAGGTATCAGATGAGCAGTGGGCAGTGCACAATAGAGGGACATGGCTCCTGGACAACATGACTGCTGCACTGTGGCAGTTGAACCAGGCCAGAGGAGGGAACAAAGCATGTAATACAGAGTTCACAGTGCAGTCTTTGACTCACCCCTCCTTGCTGCTGTCTGGCCTTCAGCTGCCCATCCAGGTCTGGAAACACCACCGCCAGGATCTGGAGCATGTGGGGGTCAGGGTCCGTGTTCCGCCCCTCCTGCGAGGAGGCGACAGCTTCAGCTGGACCCGTGCAATCCTCCGGGTCCAGCCCCGAAGGTCCTGCCACCTCTTCTGGCAGTTGCGGATCCGGCGCTTGTAGACCCCCACGGACCGGACAGCCCGGACGATGTCCTTCCAGATCTCCTGCTTCCGATGGGCATTAACCTGTCAGGATGACAAAGTGAAAAGGCCATTACTACACATGCAACATATCCGTGCATGACACAGTTGTATATACATGTCTCAATCACAGGGGCACATGATGTACACAGGCAGTGCAAAGCTGCCCATGGACAGTTTGCCAGACGTCACTACATGGTATCATTGCATGGGAAGTAAAACCTTGTTCAAATGCATTGTCACTGCACCATACCTGTCCAGTGCATGTCACTAGACACTATGGGGGGTGACAACTACTCAGTGAGCCTGCTAGCCAGTGGCGTGCAGACTTTCAGCCTTGCTAGTCAGACAATATGCACATTCAGAAAGGCAGTGCACAGAACACTCACCTGCTCCCCTGGTGTCCCATACAGCTTGCTGTACTGTGGAAGTAGGCTGTCCAGCAGGGCCTGGTTCTCTTCAAGGCTGAAGGCTGGGGCTCTCTCCACAGTACGTGCCATTGCAGGGTCCAGAGGGGCAGAGACAGCAGCAGTGCAGTGGCAGATGTCGTCCTGGAGCATGTAGTGCAGGCAAGTGAGCTCTCAGGGGAACAGCCAGCAATATATATGTGCTGGAGAGGCAGATACTGTCCCTTGTGTCCAAAGTGATAGGTCCAAGTCGTTTGCATCTTCTGAATCTGGCCAATCCATGGAATAGCAGCACCAAAACACGCCCACAGCATCCTTCAAATCTTCAACTTCATGACATACATGATTTTGCAACATTGTTGTGGGTGATTTTCCAGCAACCGACTCGTTCGAAATTCGAAAACGCGTCCGTTGCCAGGCAAGCCCATTGTCAATGGGTGCGCACCGATCGGTCCATTGCGGTACAACGCGTACAGGGTACAACGCGTACCCGCACACATTGAATGCAATGGGCCGGCCGGGGCACCGATCGGTCCATTGCAGTTCAACGCGTACAGGGGTACAACGCGTACCCGCACACATTGAATGCAATGGGCCGGCCGGGGCACCGATCGGTCCATTGCAGTACAACGCGTACAGAGGTACAACGCGTACAGGGGTACATCGCGTACCGCGCACATTGAATGCAATGGGCCGGCCGGGGCACCGATCGGTCCATTGCGGTACAACGCGTACAGGGGTACAACGCGTACCGCGCACATTGAATGCAATGGGCCGGCCGGGGCACCGATCGGTCCATTGCGGTACAACGCGTACAGGGTACAACGCGTACAGCACACATTGAATGCAATGGGCCGGCCGGGGCACCGATCGGTCCATTGCAGTTCAACGCGTTCAGGGGTACAACGCGTACCCGCACACATTGAATGCAATGGGCCGGCCGGGGCACCAATCGGTCCATTGCAGTACAACGCGCATACAGGGTACAACGCGTACAGGGGTACAACGCGTACCCGCACACATTGAATGCAATGGGCCGGCCGGGGGCACCGATCGGTCCATTGCGGTACATACGCGTACAGGGGTACAACGCGTACCCGCACACATTGAATGCAATGGGCGGCCGGGGCACCGATCGGTCCATTGCAGTACAACGCGTACAGGGGTACAACGCGTACAGGGTACAACGCGTACCCGCACACATTGAATGCAATGGGCGGCCGGGGCACCGATCGGTCCATTGCAGTACAACGCGTACAGGGGTACAACGCGTACAGGGGTACAACGCGTACCCGCACACATTGAATGCAATGGGCCGGCCGGGGCACCGATCGGTCCATTGCGGTACAACCCGTACAGGGGTACAACGCGTACCGCACACATTGAATGCAATGGGCCGGCCAGGGCACCGATCGGTCCATTGCAGTACAACAGCGTACAGGGGTACAACGCGTACAGGGGTACAACGCGTACCCGCACACATTGAATGCAATGGGCCGGCCGGGGGCACCGATCGGTCCATTGCAGTTCAACGCATACAGGGTACAACGCGCATACAGGGTACAACGCGTACCCGCACACATTGAATGCAATGGGCCGGCCGGGGGCACCGATCGGTCCATTGCTGTTCAACGCATCACTGTACATGTGACTGGCATATGTCAGCATGCCTGTCTCAGATGGACATATGCCAGCCACAGATAGCTCCCAGGGAGTGAGGGGCACACCTACATCACGACAGCCTGTCCAAACTTTATCATAAGGCATGTAAGGCTGCATTTCCTATTGTGTGTATGTTGGTGTACATGTTGTCCTGTGGGTGTCACCTGTGGGCAGCCACCCCCAGGCTGTGCACGTGTTAATGGGGACAGGATCCTGGGTGTTACGTGTACATGACCACTGTGATGTGCAACTGTTCATATCTGTGCATGTGCCATGGTCACGTTTCACGGTGGTGTATGTGTATGTCATGTCACATACCCCGTGAGTCCCATGTGGGACGGTATGTTTGAGCCAGGGTGTCCCAGTGGCACAATAGTGATGGTCCTCCACAGTCTTTGTGCATGTAGTGTTTACAATGTCTCTGATTTCATGTGCACAATGGGAGACAGTCTCCACATCCACGTTGTGTGTGCATGGACTTTGATGTTGTGCGTGTGTGTGTCACAGACGTCCATGTCTGTCCTGCCGTGGCAAGTGGGACCACTACCTGTGGGGGTCATGGTTGTTTTGCTGTGGTGTATACATGATACTCCATGTAATGCCAGTGTCCATGTGGCAATACAGGGTCCCTGGGAATGTACCTGTCGTTGAGCTGTGGTGCCTGGGGCACATCTGTCCTCACATGTCACTGTGGGGGGTGATTGTGACACGGCAGCAGGAGATGGGAACTGTGACACGGCCTCATGATATCCAATGGGCCAACCTGGGACTAATTGATGCCACCTGTTGGACCGTGTTGACAGATGTTGGCCATGTATGTACCATACATGTCCTTACGGAACTGCACACTTCATGTAGTTGTGCCTCATAATGATGTATGTTGGGATATTGAGTGTGTTCAATGCCGCATATGTGGGGTGACTGACAATCTTGCTTACTTCTCCTCTGCACTGCAGGGCTCCTGCTGTCTATCGACCATTCCCAGACCTGGCAACGATGGTGGAACGGGACAGCATCCGACGGTACCGCTTCACCAGGCAGCTGATTGAGGATTTGGCAGTGCAGTTGTCCCCACATTTGCAGCCTGGCCGGCCGTATCCTACAGCGCTGACCCCCAAGGTGAAGGTGATGGCAGCCCTACACTTCTTTGCCACCGGTACCTTCCAACATACTGTGGCGACTGCTGGTGGGATGTCACAGACCATGTTGAGCCGTGTGCTCCGCGATGTTTTGGCGGCAATGTTGCTATTCCTGAACCGGTACATCTATTTCCCTAGACTGCGACGACTCACTGACGTTAAGAGTGACTTTTATGCCCTGGGGAGGATGCCGCATGTCATTGGCTCCATTGATGGGACACATGTGGCTTTGGTACCACCACAGGCCCAGGAGCAGGCCTACAGGAACCACAAGCACTACCACTCGGTCAATGCACTGGTGGTGTGTCTTGCAGACATGACCATCACACACGTGTGTGCCCGTTTCCCTGGTTCAGCACACGATGCCTTTGTGATGAGGAGTAGTCGCATCCCCAGGATGATGGCACAGATGCAGAACCAGCGTGCCTGGCTTGTCGGTGTGTACTGACTTTGTGCCATTGTGTGTGATCTGATCTGTAGTATTCCGCCCACTTTTCCAAGTCAGCTAATGTGCACTTGTCTGTCCGTAGGTGACTCGGGATACCCCAACATGCCGTGGTTGCTGACACCCCTCAGGAACCCTGTGTCACCAGCCCAGATGCGCTACAATGAGGCACATGGTCGGACCAGGAGAGTGATTGAGCGGACATTTGGTCTCCTGAAGAGCCGCTTCCGCTGCCTGGACAAGACCGGAGGGTCCCTCCCATATGCCCCTGCGAAAGTGTGCAAGATTATCATCGTCTGCTGCATGCTCCACAACCTGGCAGTGCGGAAGGAGTTGCCTCTCATCAGGATGACAATGACCAACATCCGCCACCTGTGGAGGATCCTGGCCTGGACCACGATGCCAGTGACGATGATGATGATGATGATGGTGATGTCCGCACACAGCTCATCACCAACTTCTTTAGCTGAATGTGAGTATCCTGAGGTGTCATGTCAATGATGTGAGTTGGCATGATGTGTAGGTGGTGCTCTGGTGCTGTTGGAGTGTGTCCATGGGCTACTTGACTGGATGTGTGTTGCGATGTGTGCTTACAGGTGGGCTGTACTCCCCAACAGTGTTGACATGCTAACTTGGTTCTGGGTGGGTATCTTGTAACATGTATTGTGCATGAGTTTTGCTGTTCTGTCCTGTACTCCATTGCTTTTGACTGTGTGTCATTTCTGTCCTTCACAGGGTACTTTCAGATTCGTTTGGTCAACTGTGTCCACCGACGACGTGATTGCACTTCCAGGCTGGTAGCTGTTGTGTCCCTACAGGTGATGTGCGCCACACCCATGGACTTCCTTCCGTCTACAGTTGTTGACTGTGTGCCCGCTGCCAGGTGGGATTACCTTGCATCTGTAGTGGTTACGACATGTTGCAACTGTGTAATAAACCTGTGCTTCACTTTGTGATGTGCGTTGTCTGTGGTCACACATTTGACTGCCATTTGCTTACTGCACCTGTGGGCTACTTGACTACAACTGGGAATGGGTGTGGTGTCTGTGCATTGCACCGTCTTCCCTGGCAACATCAGTGTAGGCAATGAGTCAGATGGCCTAGGTGTGTATGTGTTGTGTAGCCCTGGTGGTGTGTCTCCCTCATATGTGTCACGTTGCCTTTACTCACATGCCTGTGTTGTCCTTGCTGTTGCAGTTCGCATACACAGTGTAATTTTGCAGTTCATCATCCCCATAACAGCACCCACGTTGGAATCACAACAGAGGCAAGTATGGTGTATTAGTGTGTTTATTGTGATACATTTGTGTGAATAGTGCATAGGATGGGTAGTGCTGTACATAAATCTTGCAATCCGAAGTTCCTAGGTGAATTGAAAGTCCTGGTAGACAGAATCCCCAGTATCGGGGCCACAGTTGTCTGACACATTGGTCCAACTTGTACTCCCCATGCAATGTGTGGGAGTAGTGTTGCCGTCAACAGGGTGAACAGTCTGTGCACAAAGGTGAACATCCAGAACAGGTTCAGGCTTCCTGGGAGTTGCGCTTGGCCATCGGCCTCTCACTTGCCCCTCCTCGGACGACCCCTCTTCTTGGGGGGGGGCCCCTCGAGTACAGGCTGCTGCGGTGCAGGGGACTCTCCGCCAGAGTCATCGTCCCTCCCTGTGGCAGTTGCAGTTTGTTCGGCACCAGATGTTGTTGGCACACAGGGAGGTGTGGACTGGTTGCTGTTCATCTGGCGGAGGCATTGTAAAATGTCCCTGTGCACCGCCGTCATCTCATGCAGTGCATCCCACTTGGACTCCACGCGGGACTTGTGTGAGTCCACGCGGGACATGTGTGACTCCACGTGGGACATGTGGGAGTCCAAGCGGGCATGATGGGCAGCCTGCTGCTGTTTCATGTCTCTGAGGAGCCCCACTACCTGGCTGAGGTCTCCGGTGCTGGACTGGTACGCATCAGCTATGCGTACCAGTTGTGGGTCATCATGCACACCAGCAACCTCTGCAAGCAGCGACCTCTGTCTCCCACCCCTCCCACCACCCCTGCTGACATGTGCAGTGCGTGCAGTGGCTCGCACAGATGACCCTGGTCCACCTTGGGGGTTGGTGGTGGTGGTGGTGTCCATGGCCCCAGGTTGGTCCAGGGTCCCTGTGCTGGTGTTGCTCCTTGTTCTGTCCATGTCGGCAGGGATGGTATTTGTGGTGACAGTCGTTGGAGGGGTGGGTGCAGGGGTGCAGCTGGTGGTCCTGCTGGTGCTGCAGCTGGTGGTCCTGCTGGTGCTGCATGTAGACTTGCACCGGATGTGCCAGGTTGGTCTTCTTCGTCCGAGGAGGACAGAGGCTGTACTGACGCCAGTGAGCTCCGCATCCTCTTGAGCCTGGGACTGGGACTCCTCAGCGTCTGCTGCTGTGTCCCCATCATCACCTGTTTTTGGGAGACACACACAATGTATGTTATGTTTCTGCAGGCATCAATGGTTGACACACATGACAGTTGTGACTGTGCCTCTGGGTGCGGGCCTGTACATTGCATTGTCCTAAGTCGTCACAGTCAGGGGTTGATATTGGTGTGGCACATTATCCTGCATTATTTGGGCATTTCTATGTATTTTTTGGGGTGTGAACATGGTCTGCATTGGTTGTGTTTGGTTGACAGCCGGCCCTCCTTCCCACCCAGCATTGCAGGGAGTGTAAGTTGTCTCTCAGGATGTCAGTCAGTGGTGTCCTGCTGTTTGTTGGTGCACAGTTGCCAGCAGGGCCTTGTGCTCCCCACAGCAGTAGCCAGTGTCAGCCATCTTGTGAGTCCTTCTCCACTCCCTGTGATGTGAGCATGGTTCAGGGTGGTGTTGATGGGACAGTTGTGGGGGTGAGCTATGTCTGTGACTACGACTCCCATCATGCTATTGCCTCCACCCCACTTGCCAGCATTCCCATACTTACTTGCTTTTGTGGGGAGTTCAGTGTGTGTGGGTGTGAGAGCAATGGCAAGATGGCTGACAGTGGTGTCCTGCTGTTGGTTGGTGTGCAGTACCCAGCATGCCCTTGTGCTCCCCACGACACAGCAACAGTGTCAGACATCTTTGATGGGCCTTTCCACTCTGTGGGATGTGCATGCGTGAGTGTGAGCTTGCTGGGCCATGTGGTGGGGGATGTAGAGCTGTGACTACGACTCCCATCATGCTATTGCCTCCACCCCCCTTCCCAGCATGCCCATGCTTCCTTCCTTTTGACTCTGCTTCCCTGTGGGGTGGGCTGGCTGTGCTGACAGGATGGCTGGGAGTGTTGTCCTGGCAGTTGTTTGGCTAACAGTCCCAAGAGTGTCCCTGTGCTTCACACAACATAACCCAGGGTGGTGGTTCTTTGTGGGATCTTGTGTTAGGATGGGGGGCATTGCATTCTACCAGGTGGGTTCTGTGGAGTTTGTGTTGGGGGTGTGTGTGAGGGGAGGTGCTTGTGACTATGGTCAGTGCTGCAAGTCCTCCTTCCCACCCACCCAGCCAGCCAGTTATCCCACCATGGAACGTGCTTGCATTGCAGGGAGTGGAAGTTGTCTCTCAGGATGTCAGTCAGTGGTGTCCTGCTGTTTGTTGGTGCACAGTTGCCAGCAGGGCCTTGTGCTCCCCACAGCAGTAGCCAGTGTCAGCCATCTTGTGAGTCCTTCTCCACTCCCTGTGATGTGAGCATGGTTCAGGGTGGTGTTGATGGGACAGTTGTGGGGGTGACCAATATCAGTGACTACGACTCCCATCATGCTATTGCCTCCACCCCCTTCCCAGCATGCCCATGCTTCCGTCCTTTTGACTCTGCTTCCCTGTGGGGTGGGCTGGCTGTGCTGACAGGATGGCTGGGAGTGTTGTCCTGGCAGTTGTTTGGCTAAAAGTCCCAAGAGTGGCCCTGTGCTTCACACAACATAACCCAGGGTGGTGGTTCTCAGTGGGATCTTGTGTTAGGATGGGGGCATTGCATTCTACCAGGTGGGTTCTGTGGAGTTTGTGTTGGGGGGGTGTGTGAGGGAGGTGCTTGTGACTATGGTCAGTGCTGCAAGTCCTCCTTCCCACCCACCCAGCCAGCCAGTTATCCCACCATGGAACGTGCTTGCATTGCAGGGAGTGGAAGTTGTCTCTCAGGATGTCAGTCAGTGGTGTCCTGCTGTTTGTTGGTGCACAGTTGCCAGCAGGGCCTTGTGCTCCCCACAGCAGTAGCCAGTGTCAGCCATCTTGTGAGTCCTTCTCCACTCCCTGTGATGTGAGCATGGTTCAGGGTGGTGTTGATGGGACAGTTGTGGGGGTGACCAATATCAGTGACTACGACTCCCATCATGCTATTGCCTCCACCCCCTTCCCAGCATGCCCATGCTTCCTTCCTTTTGACTCTGCTTCCCTGTGGGGTGGGCTGGCTGTGCTGACAGGATGGCTGGGAGTGTTGTCCTGGCAGTTGTTTGGCTAAAAGTCCCAAGAGTGGCCCTGTGCTTCACACAACATAACCCAGGGTGGTGGTTCTTTGTGGGATCTTGTGTTAGGATGGGGGGCATTGCATTCTACCAGGTGGGTTCTGTGGAGTTTGTGTTGGGGGGGTGTGTGAGGGGAGGTGCTTGTGACTATGGTCAGTGCTGCAAGTCCTCCTTCCCACCCACCCAGCCAGCCAGTTATCCCACCATGGAACGTGCTTGCATTGCAGGGAGTGGAAGTTGTCTCTCAGGATGTCAGTCAGTGGTGTCCTGCTGTTTGTTGGTGCACAGTTGCCAGCAGGGCCTTGTGCTCCCCACAGCAGTAGCCAGTGTCAGCCATCTTGTGAGTCCTTCTCCACTCCCTGTGATGTGAGCATGGTTCAGGGTGGTGTTGATGGGACAGTTGTGGGGGTGACCAATATCAGTGACTA
Organism: Calotriton arnoldi; assembly: GCA_963921515.1. Classification (NCBI taxonomy): domain Eukaryota; kingdom Metazoa; phylum Chordata; class Amphibia; order Caudata; family Salamandridae; genus Calotriton; species Calotriton arnoldi. The sequence continues at coordinate 403,361 of CAWUFW010001960.1, read as the reverse complement.
CGACTCCCATCATGCTATTGCCTCCACCCCCCTTCCCAGCATGCCCATGCTTCCTTCCTTTTGACTCTGCTTCCCTGTGGGGTGGGCTGGCTGTGCTGACAGGATGGCTGGGAGTGTTGTCCTGGCAGTTGTTTGGCTAAAAGTCCCAAGAGTGGCCCTGTGCTTCACACAACATAACCCAGGGTGGTGGTTCTTTGTGGGATCTTGTGTTAGGATGGGGGCATTGCATTCTACCAGGTGGGTTCTGTGGAGTTTGTGTTGGGGGTGTGTGAGGGGAGGTGCTTGTGACTATGGTCAGTGCTGCAAGTCCTCCTTCCCACCCACCCAGCCAGCCAGTTATCCCACCATGGAACGTGCTTGCATTGCAGGGAGTGTAAGTTGTCTCTCAGGATGTCAGTCAGTGGTGTCCTGCTGTTTGTTGGTACACAGTTCCCAGCAGGGCCTTGTGCTCCCCACAGCAGTAGCCAGTGTCAGCCATCTTGTGAGTCCTTCTCCACTCCCTGTGATGTGAGCATGGTTCAGGGTGGTGTTGATGGGACAGTTGTGGGGGTGAGATATGTCTGTGACTACGACTCCCATCATGCTATTGCCTCCACCCCACTTGCCAGCATTCCCATACTTACTTGCTTTTGTGGGGAGTTCAGTGTGTGTGGGTGTGAGAGCAATGGCAAGATGGCTGACAGTGGTGTCCTGCTGTTGGTTGGTGTGCAGTACCCAGCATGCCCTTGTGCTCCCCACGACACAGCAACAGTGTCAGACATCTTTGATGGGCCTTTCCACTCTCTGTGGGATGTGCATGCGTGAGTGTGAGCTTGCTGGGCCATGTGGTGGGGGATGTAGAGCTGTGACTACGACTCCCATCATGCTATTGCCTCCACCCCCTTCCCAGCATGCCCATGCTTCCTTCCTTTTCACTCTGCTTCCCTGTGGGGTGGGCTGGCTGTGCTGACAGGATGGCTGGGAGTGTTGTCCTGGCAGTTGTTTGGCTAACAGTCCCAAGAGTGTCCCTGTGCTTCACACAACATAACCCAGGGTGGTGGTTCTTTGTGGGATCTTGTGTTAGGATGGGGGCATTGCATTCTACCAGGTGGGTTCTGTGGAGTTTGTGTTGGGGGGGTGTGTGAGGGGAGGTGCTTGTGACTATGGTCAGTGCTGCAAGTCCTCCTTCCCACCCACCCAGCCAGCCAGTTATCCCACCATGGAACGTGCTTGCATTGCAGGGAGTGTAAGTTGTCTCTCAGGATGTCACTCAGTGGTGTCCTGCTGTTTGTTGGTGCACAGTTGCCAGCAGGGCCTTGTGCTCCCCACAGCAGTAGCCAGTGTCAGCCATCTTGTGAGTCCTTCTCCACTCCCTGTGATGTGAGCATGGTTCAGGGTGGTGTTGATGGGACAGTTGTGGGGGTGACCAATATCAGTGACTACGACTCCCATCATGCTATTGCCTCCACCCCCTTCCCAGCATGCCCATGCTTCCTTCCTTTTGACTCTGCTTCCCTGTGGGGTGGGCTGGCTGTGCTGACAGGATGGCTGGGAGTGTTGTCCTGGCAGTTGTTTGGCTAAAAGTCCCAAGAGTGGCCCTGTGCTTCACACAACATAACCCAGGGTGGTGGTTCTTTGTGGGATCTTGTGTTAGGATGGGGGGCATTGCATTCTACCAGGTGGGTTCTGTGGAGTTTGTGTTGGGGGGGGGTGTGAGGGGAGGTGCTTGTGACTATGGTCAGTGCTGCAAGTCCTCCTTCCCACCCACCCAGCCAGCCAGTTATCTCACCATGGAACGTGCTTGCATTGCAGGGAGTGGAAGTTGTCTCTCAGGATGTCAGTCAGTGGTGTCCTGCTGTTTATTGGTGCACAGTTCCCAGCAGGGCCTTGTGCTCCCCACAGCAGTAGCCAGTGTCAGCCATCTTGTGAGTCCTTCTCCACTCCCTGTGATGTGAGCATGGTTCAGGGTGGTGTTGATGGGACAGTTGTGGGGGTGACCAATATCAGTGACTACGACTCCCATCATGCTATTGCCTCCACCCCCTTCCCAGCATGCCCATGCTTCCTTCCTTTTGACTCTGCTTCCCTGTGGGGTGGGCTGGCTGTGCTGACAGGATGGCTGGGAGTGTTGTCCTGGCAGTTGTTTGGCTAAAAGTCCCAAGAGTGGCCCTGTGCTTCACACAACATAACCCAGGGTGGTGGTTCTCAGTGGGATCTTGTGTTAGGATGGGGGGCATTGCATTCTACCAGGTGGGTTCTGTGGAGTTTGTGTTGGGGGGGTGTGTGAGGGGAGGTGCTTGTGACTATGGTCAGTGCTGCAAGTCCTCCTTCCCACCCACCCAGCCAGCCAGTTATCCCACCATGGAACGTGCTTGCATTGCAGGGAGTGGAAGTTGTCTCTCAGGATGTCAGTCAGTGGTGTCCTGCTGTTTGTTGGTGCACAGTTGCCAGCAGGGCCTTGTGCTCCCCACAGCAGTAGCCAGTGTCAGCCATCTTGTGAGTCCTTCTCCACTCCCTGTGATGTGAGCATGGTTCAGGGTGGTGTTGATGGGACAGTTGTGGGGGTGACCAATATCAGTGACTACGACTCCCATCATGCTATTGCCTCCACCCCCTTCCCAGCATGCCCATGCTTCCTTCCTTTGACTCTGCTTCCCTGTGGGGTGGGCTGGCTGTGCTGACAGGATGGCTGGGAGTGTTGTCCTGGCAGTTGTTTGGCTAAAAGTCCCAAGAGTGGCCCTGTGCTTCACACAACATAACCCAGGGTGGTGGTTCTTTGTGGGATCTTGTGTTAGGATGGGGGCATTGCATTCTACCAGGTGGGTTCTGTGGAGTTTGTGTTGGGGGGGTGTGTGAGGGGAGGTGCTTGTGACTATGGTCAGTGCTGCAAGTCCTCCTTCCCACCCACCCAGCCAGCCAGTTATCCCACCATGGAACGTGCTTGCATTGCAGGGAGTGGAAGTTGTCTCTCAGGATGTCAGTCAGTGGTGTCCTGCTGTTTGTTGGTGCACAGTTGCCAGCAGGGCCTTGTGCTCCCCACAGCAGTAGCCAGTGTCAGCCATCTTGTGAGTCCTTCTCCACTCCCTGTGATGTGAGCATGGTTCAGGGTGGTGTTGATGGGACAGTTGTGGGGGTGACCAATATCAGTGACTACGACTCCCATCATGCTATTGCCTCCACCCCCTTCCCAGCATGCCCATGCTTCCTTCCTTTTGACTCTGCTTCCCTGTGGGGTGGGCTGGCTGTGCTGACAGGATCGCTGGGAGTGTTGTCCTGGCAGTTGTTTGGCTAAAAGTCCCAAGAGTGGCCCTGTGCTTCACACAACATAACCCAGGGTGGTGGTTCTTTGTGGGATCTTGTGTTAGGATGGGGGCATTGCATTCTACCAGGTGGGTTCTGTGGAGTTTGTGTTGGGGGTGTGTGAGGGGAGGTGCTTGTGACTATGGTCAGTGCTGCAAGTCCTCCTTCCCACCCACCCAGCCAGCCAGTTATCCCACCATGGAACGTGCTTGCATTGCAGGGAGTGTAAGTTGTCTCTCAGGATGTCAGTCAGTGGTGTCCTGCTGTTTGTTGGTACACAGTTCCCAGCAGGGCCTTGTGCTCCCCACAGCAGTAGCCAGTGTCAGCCATCTTGTGAGTCCTTCTCCACTCCCTGTGATGTGAGCATGGTTCAGGAGTGGTGTTGATGGGACAGTTGTGGGGGTGAGCTATGTCTGTGACTACGACTCCCATCATGCTATTGCCTCCACCCCACTTGCCAGCATTCCCATACTTACTTGCTTTGTGGGGAGTTCAGTGTGTGTGGGTGTGAGAGCAATGGCAAGATGGCTGACAGTGGTGTCCTGCTGTTGGTTGGTGTGCAGTACCCAGCATGCCCTTGTGCTCCCCACGACACAGCAACAGTGTCAGACATCTTTGATGGGCCTTTCCACTCTCTGTGGGATGTGCATGCGTGAGTGTGAGCTTGCTGGGCCATGTGGTGGGGGATGTAGAGCTGTGACTACGACTCCCATCATGCTATTGCCTCCACCCCCTTCCCAGCATGCCCATGCTTCCTTCCTTTTCACTCTGCTTCCCTGTGGGGTGGGCTGGCTGTGCTGACAGGATGGCTGGGAGTGTTGTCCTGGCAGTTGTTTGGCTAACAGTCCCAAGAGTGTCCCTGTGCTTCACACAACATAACCCAGGGTGGTGGTTCTTTGTGGGATCTTGTGTTAGGATGGGGGCATTGCATTCTACCAGGTGGGTTCTGTGGAGTTTGTGTTGGGGGGTGTGTGAGGGGAGGTGCTTGTGACTATGGTCAGTGCTGCAAGTCCTCCTTCCCACCCACCCAGCCAGCCAGTTATCCCACCATGGAACGTGCTTGCATTGCAGGGAGTGTAAGTTGTCTCTCAGGATGTCAGTCAGTGGTGTCCTGCTGTTTGTTGGTGCACAGTTGCCAGCAGGGCCTTGTGCTCCCCACAGCAGTAGCCAGTGTCAGCCATCTTGTGAGTCCTTCTCCACTCCCTGTGATGTGAGCATGGTTCAGGGTGGTGTTGATGGGACAGTTGTGGGGGTGACCAATATCAGTGACTACGACTCCCATCATGCTATTGCCTCCACCCCCTTCCCAGCATGCCCATGCTTCCTTCCTTTTGACTCTGCTTCCCTGTGGGGTGGGCTGGCTGTGCTGACAGGATGGCTGGGAGTGTTGTCCTGGCAGTTGTTTGGCTAAAAGTCCCAAGAGTGGCCCTGTGCTTCACACAAGATAACCCAGGGTGGTGGTTCTTTGTGGGATCTTGTGTTAGGATGGGGGCATTGCATTCTACCAGGTGGGTTCTGTGGAGTTTGTGTTGGGGGGGTGTGAGGGGAGGTGCTTGTGACTATGGTCAGTGCTGCAAGTCCTCCTTCCCACCCACCCAGCCAGCCAGTTATCTCACCATGGAACGTGCTTGCATTGCAGGGAGTGGAAGTTGTCTCTCAGGATGTCAGTCAGTGGTGTCCTGCTGTTTATTGGTGCACAGTTTCCAGCAGGGCCTTGTGCTCCCCACAGCAGTAGCCAGTGTCAGCCATCTTGTGAGTCCTTCTCCACTCCCTGTGATGTGAGCATGGTTCAGGAGTGGTGTTGATGGGACAGTTGTGGGGGTGACCAATATCAGTGACTACGACTCCCATCATGCTATTGCCTCCACCCCCTTCCCAGCATGCCCATGCTTCCTTCCTTTTGACTCTGCTTCCCTGTGGGGTGGGCTGGCTGTGCTGACAGGATGGCTGGGAGTGTTGTCCTGGCAGTTGTTTGGCTAAAAGTGCCAAGATTGGCCCTGTGCTTTACACAACATAACCCAGGGTGGTGGTTCTTTGTGGGATCTTGTGTTAGGATGGGGGGCATTGCATTCTACCAGGTGGGTTCTGTGGAGTTTGTGTTGGGGGGGGTGTGTGAGGGGAGGTGCTTGTGACTATGGTCAGTGCTGCAAGTCCTCCTTCCCACCCACCCAGCCAGCCAGTTATCCCACCATGGAACGTTCTTGCATTGCAGGGAGTGTAAGTTGTCTCTCAGGATGTCAGTCAGTGGTGTCCTGCTGTTTGTTGGTGCACAGTTGCCAGCAGGGCTTTGTGCTCCCCACAGCAGTAGCCAGTGTCAGCCATATTGTGAGTCCTTCTCCACTCCCTGTGATGTGAGCATGGTTCAGGGTGGTGTTGATGGGACAGTTGTGGGGGTGACCAATATCAGTGACTACGACTCCCATCATGCTATTGCCTCCACCCCCTTCCCAGCATGCCCATGCTTCCTTCCTTTTGACTCTGCTTCCCTGTGGGGTGGGCTGGCTGTGCTGACAGGATGGCTGGGAGTGTTGTCCTGGCAGTTGTTTGGCTAAAAGTCCCAAGAGTGGCCCTGTGCTTCACACAAGATAACCCAGGGTGGTGGTTCTTTGTGGGATCTTGTGTTAGGATGGGGGCATTGCATTCTACCAGGTGGGTTCTGTGGAGTTTGTGTTGGGGGTGTGTGTGAGGGGAGGTGCTTGTGACTATGGTCAGTGCTGCAAGTCCTCCTTCCCACCCACCCAGCCAGCCAGTTATCCCACCATGGAACGTGCTTGCATTGCAGGGAGTGTAAGTTGTCTCTCAGGATGTCAGTCAGTGGTGTCCTGCTGTTTGTTGGTGCACAGTTCCCAGCAGGGCCTTGTGCTCCCCACAGCAGTAGCCAGTGTCAGCCATCTTGTGAGTCCTTCTCCACTCCCTGTGATGTGAGCATGGTTCAGGGTGGTGTTGATGGGACAGTTGTGGGGGTGAGCTATGTCTGTGACTACGACTCCCATCATGCTATTGCCTCCACCCCACTTGCCAGCATTCCCATACTTACTTGCTTTTGTGGGGAGTTCAGTGTGTGTGGGTGTGAGAGCAATGGCAAGATGGCTGACAGTGGTGTCCTGCTGTTGGTTGGTGTGCAGTACCCAGCATGCCCTTGTGCTCCCCACGACACAGCAACAGTGTCAGACATCTTTGATGGGCCTTTCCACTCTCTGTGGGATGTGCATGCGTGAGTGTGAGCTTGCTGGGCCATGTGGTGGGGGATGTAGAGCTGTGACTACGACTCCCATCATGCTATTGCCTCCACCCCCTTCCCAGCATGCCCATGCTTCCTTCCTTTTGACTCTGCTTCCCTGTGGGGTGGGCTGGCTGTGCTGACAGGATGGCTGGGAGTGTTGTCCTGGCAGTTGTTTGGCTAACAGTCCCAAGAGTGTCCCTGTGCTTCACACAACATAACCCAGGGTGGTGGTTCTTTGTGGGATCTTGTGTTAGGATGGGGGGCATTGCATTCTACCAGGTGGGTTCTGTGGAGTTTGTGTTGGGGAGGGTGTGTGAGGGGAGGTGCTTGTGACTATGGTCAGTGCTGCAAGTCCTCCTTCCCACCCACCCAGCCAGCCAGTTATCCCACCATGGAACGTGCTTGCATTGCAGGGAGTGTAAGTTGTCTCTCAGGATGTCAGTCAGTGGTGTCCTGCTGTTTGTTGGTGCACAGTTGCCAGCAGGGCCTTGTGCTCCCCACAGCAGTAGCCAGTGTCAGCCATCTTGTGAGTCCTTCTCCACTCCCTGTGATGTGAGCATGGTTCAGGGTGGTGTTGATGGGACAGTTGTGGGGGTGACCAATATCAGTGACTACGACTCCCATCATGCTATTGCCTCCACCCCCTTCCCAGCATGCCCATGCTTCCTTCCTTTTGACTCTGCTTCCCTGTGGGGTGGGCTGGCTGTGCTGACAGGATGGCTGGGAGTGTTGTCCTGGCAGTTGTTTGGCTAAAGGTCCCAAGAGTGGCCCTGTGCTTCACACAACATAACCCAGGGTGGTGGTTCTTTGTGGGATCTTGTGTTAGGATGGGGGGCATTGCATTCTACCAGGTGGGTTCTGTGGAGTTTGTGTTGGGGGTGTGTGAGGGGAGGTGCTTGTGACTATGGTTAGTGCTGCAAGTCCTCCTTCCCACCCACCCAGCCAGCCAGTTATCCCACCATGGAGCGTGCTTGCATTGCAGGGAGTGTAAGTTGTCTCTCAGGATGTCAGTCAGTGGTGTCCTGCTGTTTGTTGGTGCACAGTTGCCAGCAGGGCCTTGTGCTCCCCACAGCAGTAGCCAGTGTCAGCCATCTTGTGAGTCCTTCTCCACTCCCTGTGATGTGCGCATGGTTCATGGTGGTGTTGATGGGACAGTTGTGGGAGGGGCAATATGTGTGACTGCGACTCCCATGATGCTATTGGCTACACTGACTTGGCCAGCATACACAGAATTCCTTCCTTTGAGTGGTCTTCACTGTGTGTTGGTGTTGTTGTGGTGGCTACATGTCTGGATGTGTTTGTTAGTTCTATTTGTGCCACTGCCTAGCTGTAGTTGTAGTTGTGTTTGTACATGTGATGGCACAGTTGGATGTGACTTTTTTGATGTCATGTGTTGTGTTTATCTGACTGACATACACATTTTGGGATGATTCTGTTCTGGTTGCTGTGTAATTGCTATGAGTGCATGGTTTGACTCTCCCCTTGACAGTGATGTGTGTGTGTTTTGTGGCAGTATATTGTGTACATTTGTTGTGTACTCACCAGGCTCGGGGATGTCCTCTAGTCCATATTCGCTCACTGGCGGAAGGATGGCCTGCACCTTCTCCTCCCAGGGCCTGAGGTATATTGGCTTGGCAGGAGGGCCACTGCCGGTGTATTGGCTGTTGATGTAGTCTTTTTTGAGCAGGTCCCGTACCCTCCTGCGCACGTCATACCACCTGTTCTGGATGTCACTCTTTGTGCGCCGACATGGTGATTGTGCGTTCACCCTGTTGATGATCCTCTCCCACATCTTGGTTTTCTGGGAGATGGGGGTCTGTTGGACCAGTGTGCCAAACAGCTGTGGCTCTACCCTGAGGATCTCGTCTACCATGACTTCCAATTCACAATCTAGGAACTTGGGATTCTTCTTGGGGGCATGGTGATGGGTGGTGATGGTGAGTGATGTGTGTGTTGGTGTGCAGGTGAGGGTGTGTGAGTGTGTGTTTTGCTGGGTGTATGTGAGGTAGGTATTTGTTGGTGTGCTGATGGTGTGTGGCTTGTGTGAGGGATGAGCTGTGTGTGTGTGGTTGCTTTCTCTTGGGTGCTGGCAGTGGAATGGCATTTGCAAAGGCTCATGGTTGTGATTTGTGTCCTTTACATGGGTGGAGTTGTGGGTGTGTCTTTGTTCTCTGTCCCCACCCCCCAGTATTTATTGGCTTTGTAATTGCTTGTTTGGCCTTTTTTTGGGTGATTTTTCCTTTGTACTGTCTGTGTATGTTGGAAACGTTCTTGTGACCGAGTCGGACCCTGCATTTGTCTCGTACGGTCTTCTCCGTTTCGTTCACGCTGTGTATGTGCAGTTTTCTATGCTGCGTATGCGTCGGTCGCGGTGTTTTGTGTTGCTTCGGCTCGGTTTTGTATGCGTGTCGGTCGTGCGGCTTGGCCTCCGTCCGACTTCGCTCGTGATTTCGCGCCTTGCATCGTACTTTGCGGTTTGGAGTTCGCGTGTACGTTTCGGTCGGATTTGTTCCGGGTGCGTGTCGGTCGGTTCGAGTCGTGTGTTTTTCCGACCGGATTGCTGTTTTCCGTGCGGCTCGGTCGGTCGACTTGGGTTCGGTACGTGTCGGTCGGATTTTGCACGCCTTGCATCGTACTTGGCGTGTCGGGCGCCACAGGTACGTGTCGGTCGGTATAATTTCCGGATCCGAGTCGGTCGGTGCTTTTTCCGGCCCGAATCGGAATCGACCCCTTAGTGTAGCTCTATCACTTCAGTAAGGTATACAACTTAGGCAATTCTAGCATACTTGTCCAACCCAAGAGTTTTATAGGGTAGTTTTCTAAAGTACAGATTATATTTTAATGTCCTATGCTCAGCCACGGAATATTATCATTGAGCCCTTGGATGTTCGTTTGAAGCCGGTGCACCCATGACTTCAGGATCCCTGAATTGGCCAAAACCAAGATTCGCAAATAAAAGAACCAGGAACTTAAAAGATATCCTGGTCTATACCAGACCACCACCACAAATACGAGAGGAACCAACCCCAAGGCTATGGGATAACCCCCCAGTGGTGGGCCATTACCCATGCGGGTCCTGTTCTGTCTGCAATTTGACAACCGCAACAAAAACCATCCAACTTCTGCCGAATTTTAAGTGGACGATCAAATACCACACGAACTGCAACACAACACATGTGATCTATATGATCACGTGTCCCTGTGCCTTACGTTACATAGGGATGACATGTCGGAAAGCCAAACAAAGAATATACGAGCATAAGAGCAACGTCAAGTGCAAAAGAAGCACAACTAAAATGAGCAACCACTTTATAGAAGCAAAACACACCACCAGTGATTTAAAATGGATAATTTTGGAAACCTTGGCAACAAAAAATCACAATGCAGAAAAAATACTCTTCGAAAAAGAACAGAGATGGGTGCACCGGCTTCAAACGAACATCCAAGGGCTCAATGATAATATTCCGTGGCTGAGCATAGGACATTAAAATATAATCTGTACTTTAGAAAACTACCCTATAAAACTCTTGGGTTGGACAAGTATACTAGAATTGCCTAAGTTGTATACCTTACTGAAGTGATAGAGCTACACTAAGTCTGTTCTTTCCATTTTTCCTTTCAAAACCGGCTCTTTTTTAATATATCAGAAGCCTAAATCTCGCCCCCTCTCTTTTTTAAACCAGAGCCGAAAAATAAATACATTAAGGTAGAGTCAACATAAGGCATTTTTACACTGGGCAGCAGGTATTTATTGCAATAAGAAAAACCTTCCAATTAGAATTTATTCTTTACTATTTATTTTTATTTATAAAAACACTTCTGAACCAACTTGCTAGACCGCTATAACCATTTATTGACATTCCCTCATTAACAAGGAATTAGTCTTTCCTTTATTTCTATCCCTGGCTGTATAAAACATCACAAGCCAGAAACCAAACACATCCAGGCAACCAGAGGAAGTGTCAGCACAAGTCGACATTCCCTCTTTAACAATGGAATTAGTCTTTCCTTTATTTCTATCCCCGGCTGTATAAAACATCACAAGCCGGAAGCCAAACACATCCAGGCAACCAGAGGAAGTGTCAGCACAAGTCGTACTACACTGCACAGCAGGTATAGAGAAGGAGCCACGAGGACTGAAAGCTGTAAAACCGTAACATATTTTACTCAACAGAATCTAAATTGCTTTATACTGTTGTCCCTAGCAGGTAACAAGCTCCCTAGTTGCCCGTTGAAATCCACAATTTAAGACTCAAGGTATGAAACCATGCCGTTTTAGAGCTGTTTGATAATACGTAATTCAAAACTAGTCATTAGCATTTATTTAATAAACAGCTAGCGCATGATATACTAATATTTATCGAAAGGTCTGATGAGAATAGGCTGCGGTCATTTATTAAAAACACTGCTATAAGATTGTTTCTACCACAACTTCAGTTAACCTTTCTTTAACACACATTAGTATATCAACAGTAATTACAACAGACCGCCTACCAAGTCACTTTCTCTGAGGAACACTCGCAACTATAGGTATACTGCACATATGACATCGGGGTCCATACTATCACCAAGAATAAGGTGTAGAACTATTAGACTAACCCAATTTTCTTCTTGTCAATCTTAACATGACACCTCAGGAGTTTAAAGACAAATATATGGTAATACATTTCCATATTGAGCACCGTATGGGAGACAAAAAAGAAAAAATGTTTCTTAAAAAGTTTGCCAGAATTTCACGCAGGAGAGAAAGAATTGCCATTTTTTTAGTTGTTTTTAATGTTCTTCTTTATCATTATTTCTTCTGAGAAAAGACAGCACGCCATTTTTTGAGAAAATGCGCTAAATGATACTCGCATCTTTTTTTCTTTTTGTTTCCTCCTTTACTCTGGACAGGTACTACTTGACCGCATGAGAATCGGGTCAATACACCCTGATACATAGAGACCCATACAAAATAAGGTCTCCACCACTTTTTCTTCTTTTTAGGTCCTGAAGAAAGCCCACTTGACCCATAAGGGCAATCACTGGGGGTGAAACATGTCGACCTTTTTATGGACACTCACAGTGCGTTAGACCACTAACTAGTCTTCCCACGCACGACACAGATTTTAATATATCTCGTACCCAGATTGATTACATTTTACAAATCGGGGTCTACGAGTTTTTAACATTTTGAGATTCACTTCACTAAAAACACTTTCACCTTTCTTTGATCACTACTGCAATAACCAGTGGTTTTCCTCCGGATGGAGGAAGCATACAAAAACTAACCCTATGATGATGCTGTCACGTTTTTAAGAGCAGGGCGGATAATCAAGATATACTGCTTTTCCGACTTTTGTACGTGAATGAGGGTTTTTTATCGGTACACTGCACGAATTTCATAAAACCCTGGTTACTCAGGTCAAATGATCCATTCTCATTTTGATATCTAATTTACGAATAAGGAAGCTGAATGGATCACAGTTCCTTCTTTCTCCCTCCCCCTGGATTTAACACTACTAGTATGTGATCATGTTCCACGTCTGCTAAACTACACCTATACCAAAATCACACAAATTACCTACTTTTGCACATACAGCCAGATTCGTTAACTTAGAGCTGCGGTATGTGCTAAATGTACCATGATTGCGATTGCACAACAATACCAAGTATGCACATGCAGGGTGCTGACTCCTTCACTCTTTTAGCAGTGTACTACGCAATAAAAGCATTGTGGTACTGTTTGGGATGCACATTTAGCATCTTAACTTCTAGGGGGCATATCTACAAGGGCTGGCGATAATTATCGCTCAGCGCTCTTAGCGTGAGGATAATTATCGCCGGCCAAGTCTGAATTTTATCGCGGAGATAGCGTGCTATCAGCAACGCTTATCTCCAAAGCGATAAAATTCAGAGCGCAAGCTGCCAACTGTGCGATTATCGCTGGAAATCCAGCGATAATCGCACAACTCTGGCGATAGCTTGCTGATAGGGCTACACATACTTAGCCATGATATCCACCTTCCATAGGATATCATGGCTAAGTCAGTGTCAAAGCAGGCGTAAGGGAAGTAGCGATAACAGAGGTTATCGCTACTTTTCTTGTCGCCATGCTTTGTAGCGTGAGGCTTGATAATAGGAGAAATGTCGCTTAGCGACATTTCTCCCGTTATCCTGGGGAGGAACGCCCACTTTGCATCTCATTAGAGATGCAAAGCTGGGCGATATGTGAAAGGACGAAGAAGCATGGATTCACGCGTTAGCGTGTCCTTGCTAATAGGGCGTTAAAATTATCGCCGCTTTTCGTCCGAAAACGGACGCTAAAGCTGCGATAATTTTATCGCCAGCCCTTGTAGATATGCCCCTTGATGTCTCTTCTAAGGCAAAGGTAAAATTATATTTATTTCCCTTGAAACCAAATTAAAACGTCTGACTCACATATACATTGCTGGCTCTTCCTTGCAAGCAAGAATTAGTGCTTTATATTTTCATTCTTGATGTACAAAAACTTTCAACATTTTCAGACACAGCAGTTTAACACATGTATATGGTTCCTTTGCAGCACAACACAGCTAATGGAAAATCAATCAATGAGTCAAGTTAAATCTGTTCCATTTGTTAAATATTAATGAATCTCTATAACCTTGGAAAACCTGCTGTAGTTGCCAAGTTCACTTCTTTCACTGGAAATTGTGCCTCCACCATGCTTTTTAGAGCATTAGTACAGCATCACAGTCGATAAAACCGAAACTGGATGTTTGCAGACCCTTGTCTCCTCCTCTGTACCGTGTTCCTTACATGATTTGATTCCCCCTATCCTCTTTCTATTTTTCTCGTGTATATGGTGTGCACCACGAACTCCTCGCACATCTGATGTATTGAGAAATGTCATCTGAGTTCTTTGTTTAGCAGTTTAAGATGTCACTGTGATGAGTAGGCTATTTTCTCTGAATGTGAAAGAGATACCATCCTGCTGTACCTGCTGTACTAGACAAATTTCACATGTGGGTGTACATCCAGTACTTCTCAGAATCAGCAGCGACATCGTGTCCACACTGCAGTGCTGTCTTTCAATAAAAAAGTAATGCAAGTATCGGGTACCCCCGTTGCCCCATTTGTACTGTGCCCGCATTTGTCTGTTTTCTCGCCCCTTTTTTCCTTCTGTACCCCCGTTGCCCCTTTTGTACTGTGCCCGCATTTGTCTGTTTTCTCGCCCCTTTTTTCCTTCTGTACCCCGTTGCCCCATTTGTACTGTGCCCGCATTTGTCTGTTTTCTCGCCCCTTTTTTTCCTTCTGTACCCCCGTTGCCCCTTTTGTACTGTGCCCGCATTTGTCTGTTTTCTCGCCCCTTTTTTCCTTCTGTACCCCGTTGCCCCATTTGTACTGTGCCCGCATTTGTCTGTTTTCTCGCCCCTTTTTTCCTTCTGTACCCCCGTTGCCCCATTTGTACTGTGCCCGCATTTGTCTGCTTTCTCGCCCCTTTTTTTCCTTCTGTACCCCGTTGCCCCTTTTGTACTGTGCCCGCATTTGTCTGTTTTCTCGCCCCTTTTTTCCTTCTGTACCCCGTTGCCCCATTTGTACTGTGCCCGCATTTGTCTGTTTTCTCGCCCCTTTTTTCCTTCTGTACCCCGTTGCCCCTTTTGTACTGTGCCCGCATTTGTCTGTTTTCTCGCCCCTTTTTTTCCTTCTGTACCCCCGTTGCCCCTTTTGTACTGTGCCCGCATTTGTCTGTTTTCTCGCCCCTTTTTTCCTTCTGTACCCCGTTGCCCCTTTTGTACTGTGCCCGCATTTGTCTGTTTTCTCACCCCTTTTTTTCCTTCTGTACCCCGTTGCCCCTTTTGTACTGTGCCCGCATTTGTCTGTTTTCTCGCCCCTTTTTTCCTTCTGTACCCCCGTTGCCCCTTTTGTACTGTGCCCGCATTTGTCTGTTTTCTCGCCCCTTTTTTCCTTCTGTACCCCCGTTGCCCCTTTTGTACTGTGCCCGCATTTGTCTGTTTTCTCGCCCCTTTTTTTCCTTCTGTACCCCCGTTGCCCCTTTTGTACTGTGCCCGCATTTGTCTGTTTTCTCGCCCTTTTTTTCCTTCTGTACCCCCGTTGCTCCTTTTGTACTGTGCCCGCATTTGTCTGTTTTCTCGCCCCTTTTTTCCTTCTGTACCCCCGTTGCCTCTCGCCATTCCCGCCGCTGCGTCCCTGCGGCCCCGCCCCCTGACTGCCCATTCGCTGCCCCTGCCTCCCGCCTCCCAGCTGCTCCTCCCTCCCACCTCCCCATAAATGGCGGCCGCTGCGCGTGAGGAGAGCGACCCTTGACCTTGCCAGGTAGGTCGCTCCCCCGCCACACAGCTCCGCCTGTGTTGTCCGCCCGCTGCTGCTGGTAAGAACGACCTTCCCTTTTTCCTTCTGTACCCCGTTGCCCCATTTGTACTGTGCCCGCATTTGTCTGTTTTCTCGCCCCTTTTTTTCCTTCTGTACCCCCGTTGCCCCATTTGTACTGTGCCCGCATTTGTCTGCTTTCTCGCCCCTTTTTTTCCTTCTGTACCCCGTTGCCCCTTTTGTACTGTGCCCGCATTTGTCTGTTTTCTCGCCCCTTTTTTCCTTCTGTACCCCCGTTGCCCCTTTTGTACTGTGCCTGCATTTGTCTGTTTTCTCGCCCCTTTTTTCCTTCTGTACCCCCGTTGCCCCATTTGTACTGTGCCCGCATTTGTCTGTTTTCTCGCCCCTTTTTTCCTTCTGTACCCCCGTTGCCCCTTTTGTACTGTGCCCGCATTTGTCTGTTTTCTCGCCCCTTTTTTCCTTCTGTACCCCGTTGCCCTATTTGTACTGTGCCCGCATTTGTCTGTTTTCTCGCCCCTTTTTTCCTTCTGTACCCCCGTTGCCCCATTTGTACTGTGCCCGCATTTGTCTGCTTTCTCGCCCCTTTTTTTCCTTCTGTACCCCCGTTGCCCCTTTTGTACTGTGCCCGCATTTGTCTGTTTTCTCGCCCCTTTTTTTCCTTCTGTACCCCCGTTGCCCCATTTGTACTGTGCCCGCATTTGTCTGTTTTCTCACCCCCTTTTTTCCTTCTGTACCCCCGTTGCCCCTTTTGTACTGTGCCCGCATTTGTCTGTTTTCTCGCCCCTTTTTTCCTTCTGTACCCCCGTTGCCCCTTTTGTACTGTGCCCGCATTTGTCTGTTTTCTCGCCCCTTTTTTTCTTCTGTACCCCCGTTGCCCCTTTTGTACTGTGCCCGCATTTGTCTGTTTTCTCGCCCCTTTTTTCCTTCTGTACCCCCGTTGCCCCTTTTGTACTGTGCCCGCATTTGTCTGTTTTCTCGCCCCTTTTTTCCTTCTGTACCCCCGTTGCCCCTTTTGTACTGTGCCCACATTTGTCTGTTTTCTCGCCCCTTTTTTTCCTTCTGTACCCCGTTGCCCCTTTTGTACTGTGCCCGCATTTGTCTGTTTTCTCGCCCCTTTTTTCCTTCTGTACCCCCGTTGCCTCTCGCCATTCCCGCCGCTGCGTCCCTGCGGCCCCGCCCCCTGACTGCCCATTCGCTGCCCCTGCCTCCCAGCTGCTCCTCCCTCCCACCTCCCCATGAATGGCGGCCGCTGCGCGCCGCGCCGCTGGCGCGCCGAAGGCGCGCCTAAGGCAAGCCCGTCTGCGCCCGTCCGCGACTGGACCGCGCCCAGCGCCAGAACCCCTGGCCCCCGCAGCAGCCAACCCACCCACCGGACCTACGACACCGCCACCCTCAACGCACTCAACACCGGCCGAATCCCGGCTGCCACCGTGCCACCCCAGGACGCACCCACGGACCCTTCGCCTGCCAATCTTGCAAGTTCTCCTGCCTCCGGACCTGCACCGCACCCGCCACGCCGAGCACCAGCAGCAACCACCTGAAGTGCATCCTGCTCAACACCCGCTCCGTCCACAGACACGCCGTGGAACTTTGGAACCTGCTCGACTCCACATCACCAGACGTCGCTTTCCTCACGGAAACATGGATGAACGCCTCCTCAGCGCCCGACATCGCCATCCCGGACGGATACAAGATCACCCGAAAGGACCGCGCCAACCAGACCGGAGGAGGCATCGCCATCGTCCACAAGAACATCATCCGCATTACGACCAACTCCGACGACACCTTCACAGCCGGCGAACACCTGCACTTCCAGATACACACCGACCCCAAGACCACCCTCAGAGGCACCCTCATCTACAGACCCCCAGGACCACGCACACAATTCAGCGAAGACATCGCCGACCTCATCAGCCCGCACGCCCTCCTCTCGGCCGACTACATCCTCCTTGGGGACCTCAACTTACACCTAGAGAACAACAACGATCGCAACACCACCACCCTGCTGGACAACCTCGCCAACCTCGGACTCAAGCAACTGGTGACCACCCCCACACACCACGCCGGCCACACGCTTGACCCGTCTTCTCCTCCAGCAAGGACATCTCCTTCAGCCACACCACCGGACTCCACTGGACAGACCACAGCTGCGTCCACTTCAGCTTCAGCAGGACCACCACGCACCACCACCCGCAACAGCTCCCGCGCAGAAGCTGGAACAAGATCACCACCGACCAACTCACCACATCCCTGAGCCAGAACCCTCCCGCCAGCTCAACGAACCCCAACCAAGCCGCCAGCAACCTCACAAGATGGATCACCAACTGCGCTGACATCCTCGCCCCATTGAAGACCCCCAATCAGACCCGGCAACAAGAAAGCACCCTGGTTCACCGACGAACTCAAGAAATCCAAGAAGAACTGCCGGGCCCTCGAGAAAGCATGGCGCAGAGACCCGACTGCAGACAACATGACCACCCTCAAACACGCCACCCGAAAACACCACCAGCTGATCCACACCACCAAGAAAACCGCATTCAAGGAACGACTGGACAACAATGCCCACAACAGCAAGGAACTCTTCATCATCGTCAAAGAGCTCTCGAACCCCAGCGCCGGAAACAACGACATCACCCCTCGCAAGACCTCTGCAACTCGCTCGCCTCGTTCTTCCACAGCAAGATCGCAGACATACACAACAGTTTCAGCACACAGCCGATGTACCCTACAACCGTTCCAACGTCCCCCACCTCCACCCTCCGAGCCTGGACCCCGATCAAAACCGAAGACACTATCCGCACGATGAACTCCATCCACTCCGGATCACCAACCGACCCCTGCCCTCACCACATCTTCAACAAGGCCGACGCCGTCATCGCACCCCACCTCCGGGACATCATCAACACCTCCTTCGACACCGCCACCTTCCCAGAGAGCTGGAAGCACGCCGAACTCTGCGCCCTACTGAAGAAACCGTCAGCGGACCCCACCGACCTCAAAAACTACCGCCCCATCTCGCTCCTTCCTTTTCCTGCCAAAGTCATCGAGAAGACCGTCAACAGACAACTGGCCGCCTTCATCGAGACGAATGGATACCTCGACCACTCACAGTCCGGCTTCCGGGCCAACCACAGCACCGAGACCGCCCTCATCGCAGCCACCGACGACATCCGAGCCCTGCTCGACAACGGGGAAACAGCGGCCCTCATCCTCCTGGACCTCTCCGCAGCGTTCGACACAGTCTGCCACCGCACCCTAGTGCAACGCCTGAACAACGTCGGAATCCAAGAGAAGGCACTGGAGTGGATCATCTCCTTCCTCGCCGGAAGAACCCAGAGAGTCCGCCTCCCCCGTTCAGTTCCGAGGCCACCGAAGTCATCTGCGGCGTACCACAAGGATCATCACTCAGCCCCACCCTCTTCAACGTCTACATGAGCCCCCTCGCAGCCATCGCACGCCAACACAACCTCAACATCATCTCCTACGCCGACGACACCCAGCTGATCCTCTCCCTCACCAACGACCCCACAACCGCCAAAACCAACCTACATGAAGGGATGAAGGACGTAGCCGAGTGGATGAGGAACAGCCGCCTGAAACTGAACTCAGATAAGACGGAAGTCCTCATCCTAGGATCATCACCCTCCGCCTGGGACGACTCCTGGTGGCCCCCTGCCCTGGGCAACGCACCCAAACCAACGGACCACGCACGCAACCTGGGCTTCATCCTGGACTCCTCCCTCTCAATGACCAGACAAGTCAACGCCGTCTCCTCGTCTTGCTTCAACATCCTACGCATGCTGCGGAAGATCTTCCGGTGGATCCCCACCGAAACCAGGAAGACGGTCACCCAGGCCCTCGTCACCAGCCGACTGGACTACGGCAACTCCCTCTACGCCGGAACCACAGCCAAACTTCAGAAAAGACTCCAACGCGTCCAGAACGCCTCAGCTCGACTCATCCTGGACATCCCCCGACACAGCCACATCGCCGGACACCTGAGAGACCTGCACTGGCTCCCCGTCAGCAAGAGAATCACGTT
This sequence comes from Calotriton arnoldi, assembly GCA_963921515.1. Taxonomy (NCBI): domain Eukaryota; kingdom Metazoa; phylum Chordata; class Amphibia; order Caudata; family Salamandridae; genus Calotriton; species Calotriton arnoldi. Next base: position 384,504 of record CAWUFW010001960.1, on the reverse strand, counting down.
CCGACTCCTCACCCACGCACACAAAGCTCTCCACAACCAAGGCCCCAGATACCTCAACGACCGTCTGACCTCCTACACTCCCACCCGCCAGCTACGATCGACCAACCACGCCCTCGCCGCCGTCCACCGCATCCGAAGAGCCACAACGGGAGGAAGATCCTTCTCCTACCTGGCTGCCAAGTCGTGGAACTCCCTACCCATCCACCTCCGCCTGACCCAAGACCACCTCTCCTTCAGGAAGCAACTCAAGACCTGGCTGTTCGAACAGTAGCGGACCCCCCTCCCCCTAGCGCCTTGAGACCCTCCGGGTGAGTAGCGCGCTATACAAATGCTTGATTGATTGATTGATTGATTGATTGATATCCTAACTACCCATCAACCAGATATGGCATATGGCTTATCAGCAGTGTGCATTGTCTAGTGTAAGACACAAGCTCCGAAGCAAACAGCAGCACTTTACTGATCTATGTATCATTATTCGTCAATTCACTTCATGAAGTATTTGCAGATACCACCTCCTTGATCTAGCATTCCAGGCAGCAGAATGTTTCCAGCTTGTAAGATGACTCTTTATATTCTGCTGTCATTGGCTATTTCAGATAGTAGTGGTGCGCTGTCCCACAGCAGATCTGCATTGGGATTTAAAAGGGTTCGGATTCTCTCTGACCCTCACGGGTCGACTCCCTGGGTGACCTGGCTCCCAGCTGGAATTTTGGGTCATAAGCAATGGATTTGATGTGCGAGTTATGATTTGCATGTCTGTCTGTGAGTTATGGATTGCGGTGCTAACCAGAACTTTCCAATTTCAATGTTTTTTTTCACTTTCAATTTGCAATGATAACTCCACTTTAACTGTCTTTTTTCAGTTACTTTGTACATTTTTTTAAACATGCTTATGTGTTATATTAAAAGGTAACTATAACTTCACTGTGAACTGATTTTTATTACTGCATTCTTTTTATTATATACAACGTGTTCCCTGTGCTCAACCAGCACTGCAGCAGATGGGCAGCCAGATGTTCGCCCAGAAATATGACAGAAGGAAGAGGACTGAATAATGAAACATTAATCTAAGACATTTTAGCCTGATTGCTTACATGGTATATTTGAAACATTTAGGCCCTCATATGCATTGCCTGGAGCAGTACCCCTAGAGTGGACAGTGGCGCTCCTCCGCTGAGGCAGAGGGGTATCGCCCCACTGCTTTGTGCAGTGTAAAAAAATAAAAAATAAAATGATAACTCGAGGTTATTATTATTTTATTTTTTCCTGTTGCGGCGTCTTTGTGGGGCGGGGCTGCTCTCAGGGCAGGGGGAGGAGTGGTTTGCACTCTCTATGTGAGCATGAATGATTGGCCGGTCATGCGCACATAGCATGTTCTCCATGCAGGCTGCATTACAGCCTGCGTGGAGAACATGCCCACCCCTCCAGTCCCTGGTGCTCAGACCAATCACAACGCTGCATTGCAGCATTGTGATTGGCTGCGGGGAGCGTGGGAGCTCTGGTGCTTCCTGTTTCCCCTAACAAGGCAGGAAGAGGACACTGGAGAGGCGGTGGCGGCCGGCCAGCCGGCCGGCTGGGAACTAAGTGATTATTTATTTTTTTCACCCGTTCCCTCCCACCCCACAGCTGCTTCCAGGTGGCAGCCGCCGCTGATAGTGAATACTGCTCCGGGAAACTGTGAGTTGTCTGGTGTTTCTGGACCCATAATTATCGTCTGGAACACGTTTTACTGGGCACTGAGCCTCATCCAACAAAGCAACATGGGCTGGGGGCAAGGGGACAGCCCACCCACTGCCTGCCTCCTGCTTGACCATATGGGGAGTAGGGCATTCATGCCCCTGAGAGCCCCCCAACCTTCTCACCCCACAAAGGCACTCTTAGACACCCTCCCAAACTGCACCAGATTTCTCTCATATATTTAATGAAGAGAGTGGGTTGTTAGTCAAGGGGGTGATGACCTTCCTTAAACAACAAATACATTCATAGTCAGGGTGAACCACTAAAGTCACTAAATCAACCTGAGCTGCATCCCCTGATAGCTATGGCACAGAGAAGGCAGGCCAAATTTAAAGGCATAGGGTGGGGGGTAATGGGTCCGAGGCCTCAGCGAACCTATGGTAATAGAGCTGATCTGGTGGTCAGGGTGTTAGCAGCAGTATTATCGTGCGGCGGAAGAAAGGTTCAGACGTCTGTTGCAGTCAGTCGGCATAGGCCTATGCCGACTGACCGCAACAGACGTCTGAACCTTTCTTCCGCTGCACGATAATACTGCTGCTCTGCGGCTTACTGGGAAAGGACAGATTGTTACTCCTAACCCAGTTACCGATTCCTAATGCCCTGAGGAAGCCCCAGGCCAGATGGCCGATGTAAAGGGGCGAAACACGTGTTGGCTATAAATGTTCTCCCTTTGCTACGAAACAAGACAAAATAAATTGGAATTGATTCCAGGGAAGAAGTGATTTCTTTTACTCGTTCCGACACATCCACAAATTTAAAGGCAATATGTAACATATTTATGCAGAACCAAAACAGTAATAAGGTTAAAATAAATACAATATGAATCCCAAACCAATTTAGAAAATTAGAGTACCTTTTTATTAAATAAAATGACACCAAAACAACAAAAGTCTAATGAGGGGAACCAGAGATCTGCATTTTTTTCCATTTTAAATGAAACTGGCATCATAATGAATTAAGTGCCAACCACGGTCTTCTGGTTGTGGTAGTCCTGGACCTAGACACGATTTGAGGGAGACCACATTAGAGCTCGGGTTGGACAGAGGGACCAAGTTCAACCCAGTCGAAGGATCTAATTTAGGACTAAGGGCCTGATTTATGTCTTGGTGGGTTGGATACTCCATCGCAATGGCAAAGACTGTGGTCTGCCCACCCTATTTAAATTCAGGAGGACCTTTGGTTTTATCATTGTGGAGACTACTCCGTCTCCGCGGTGATTAAATCCCTACGATGGCCCGATAGAGAATAGGGCGGTCGGAGGTTGACTTCTTAATCCACCCACCTAATTTTGATGGGTGGAATTAGAGGTCAGTTTTTACTGCCCGTCAGCTCCTGGAAAACCCTGGCAGTAAGGAGCAATGAAAACTACAAAATGACTCGCTTGCATTGGGAGAGGACTCCCATGGTGAGGGGAGCATTGGCTTTTTTATGTTTGAAAAGAAAATCCAGCTTCTGGATTTTATTTTTGAAAAGAAAAAAGAAAACACTTTGCTGTATGGCTCCATAATACTTGACAAAGCCTTGAGTCGAACTGCAGAAAGCATTGCCAGGAACGTTCATGACCGCAGTCCTGGCAATGCTTTAAGAAATGACAGCAGGCTTTGCAGTAATTTCATAACTTAGTTGGCAGTAGAAATTTGAATTTTGCACCCAGGAAAGTTACCTCATCAGGTAGTTTGAATTCCTCCTGCAAGGCTATAGCCAAAGAGGGTTGCATGAGGTCTGATACTATCTCCACGAGGTCCAGTTAAATCAAAGCTGCTCCAGAAAGCAGAAAAGCTCAGAGTCGGAGAAACAAGAATCTTCAGCACAGCTACAATTAACCTTGGTCAGATCAGCTTGGCAAGTTTGTCCCTGTCGTCCGGAGGTCTCTGGAGGTCTCTGGAGCTAAAACTCTTCTAAGTTCCAAGTGCTCAGGGGTTTTAAATGTCCACACTGCCAAGGGTTCCAAGACCTCAGGAACAGCACTTTAGGGTCAGGGCTCGCTCCAGTAGAGGCCACCTCCAAGGGCAGGCCCGGTTTGAAGTGGTCTGCTGAAACTCTTCAGGGAAGGCCTCTGTAGTTTGTATGTCCTTTTAGCTTGAACAGGAGGTCAGCCTTATTACAGTTGGAGTTCATCTCTTTGTGCTGGGTACAAGAGAGAGCAGGTCCAGTCCTTCATGGCTATTCTCAGGTCAGTTCTCAGACAGCCAGTGCAGTCCTCTTCTGATCATCCTCAGGTCCAGTAGTGTTCTGAGGAGGGACTGTGGATGCAACATTTTTGCCTGGCACCAGCTTGTGGGTGATAGTGACTCCTGGCACCTCCCTAACCAATGGGTACAAATTCCAATACCTTACCCACATTTGCAGCATTTCGTCTGTGCCCAACTGCAAACATTTCCACAATGCCCCTCTCTGCCTGAATCCAAGAAAGTGAAACCATTCTACCCTTGTTCAGAGCCTTTGTGTCTACCTAAGAGGTATTTCCAGGGAAATGAGCACCCCCTTCTCTGTGGCCACTTCAAGCCTGTTCTGGGGGCAGCTCCCTCCCCACTAGGATTGGTGCCTATTTGACTGAGGGAACAAAGAAGGGGCCTGTGCAGGTGTCATTTCCTGGACACTCCCTGAATGGTCATTTTGCCAGGGAAACAGAAACACCTCGCCACTCCCAGGCCTTTGGCTCTGCTCTGGAATCCGTTTTCATGCCCTATCCAGAGCTTGAGCACTCAGAGGCCTTCACTGGAGGCCAATGCAAATTACAATACCTTTCCTTTAATGTTTATTTAAACTCCAACTACACCAGTGAATTGGACTTTTAATAAATGTTACTGAGAGTCAAAGAATAACATTTCTAAGTGTTTCCTAACCGCAGATAGCATTAATAAATGTAATAGTGCATCCCAGTGTTTCTCTGTAGAACTGCCAACCTTGCTACATTTGATTTAATGGTGTTCCATTGGTTAATTATGACACATTTTTGCATTTATTAATGTGGTGACATGACAACCTGACAAAAGTCAGTAGGCCTGCCTTTTAGTAACTACCTCCTATGGTATTGAGTGTAGTATATATGGGACGATTTGTTTTATAGGGTTCAGAACCGACTAGCGGTGTGACGGCGTTATCATTGGTATTTCAACCTGCCACTATGTATATATTTGTAAATTAATGCATAGTATTAAGCAGTGTGTACCTAATAAAGTGCATTTCCTATTTATAAGTAAAAGCACTGAATGGCAAGGATTTATTAGGTGTTGTTTGTTGCATGGCTGTGGACTGGGTTACTAGCCCCCACAACCTCCCAAGTAGACCCTGTTCTGATCTGCCTCACTACCTTGAGAGAGTCATGTGCTACAATGAAGTACTTGGTTCCCAGTAGACAAAAGGTTGCAGAGCTATTACTAATAACCCTCTTTCTTACATTGAGCAACAAGCAGGGGAAAAGCAAAACTGGGCAGAGGAAGTGGACAGAGGGTTGAGTACGTTAATGTGTAACATATGTGTATATTAGCAGGATGAGCTCTTGAACAGTCTGAAGATTTATCACAGATGTTCAAACCGTAATTCTTGCTTGAGGCACCTGGGGCTGACCTGTCTCTCATTGGGGCATAGAGAAGGAAGAGACTGAGATGGGTTGTGTACCTACATCTGTGTCTGAGTACCCCAGAGAGCTGTGTCCTATTTTCAAACACACTGTAGTTAGGAATGCCCTCTGCCAATCATAAACTGCCTCTTTGTGAGCAGAGCTATCATCCTATAGTTAAACACTGGTACCAAAGCAGAGCGTAACTAAACTTCATAGATACAACAATAGAAACACACAGCTGGCACAGCCTGTACAAGGTCGGCCGAGAGGACCTAATGGGGGAATGTGGAGATCACATCCTGTCTAGCATGAGCATCTGGCTGGGCCAATGTAGAACAAGAAGCAGCGGCTGCAACTTACACTGCAGGAGATACTGGGCCATCCATCCCAATGAATGCATGTCCTAGGCAATCTGAAGTCCCATGTTTGTTGTACCCAAGAACTCCCTCAGACTAATACATTATTGCAGTGCTCTGCAGTGTTAGAAAACTGATATGTGAATGTCTAAGCCAGCCCTACTAGGATTTTTGAGACACTACCCAGTTTCATGTTTCCTCAAATATCAGCAGTGTCATAGCTAGACCTATTGCCATCCAGCTCGGACCCTAAATTTGCCACCCAGTGCATGTAAGAGTGGGGGTGGCCGACGGATGACTTCTTCTGGGGGGGAGGGGTCTGGCAACTTGTTCTCAGGGGGAGATGGTGGTAGTCGACAGACACGACTTGCTCACCTCCGCCGCCCCCAAAAACAGTGCTGCCCGGACGGACTGCCCGCCCTCTAGCTACGCCACTGAATATCAGACTGCCTCTGGTAAAGATGGACAGTCATAAGAGAAAAGCCATCAAACTAGGGACCTAAATATCAAAAGAATGTCTGCCAAAGAGATCTCTCTATTATTTCTGTTGTAAGACAAATAAGCCCACAGCCAGCATCTGCTTAATGTAAAGGAATTAAATACAGAAGAAGCAACTGTCCAGACAAAGGCAAAGTGAGGCACAGTTTCCAAAGTAGAGGGCAGGGGAAGTAGCAAGGGCTGCATGTGTCTGTTTGCATGTGTAAGTGCTCGTTTTTTTGTATATGAGTGCATTTGTGTATGACCCTATGTTTGATGTTTGAAGGATACATACCAGAGAAATCTTTAAATCTGCCCTAAGATGGTACCACCAGCAGATAAGGAACACCAAGTGCATAGCTCCTGCAGATCACATCGACGCCAGCACTAAAAGCAGCAAGGAATTCTTTGCCATCACCAAAGATCTCACCACGCCTCCTGCCACTTACCTCACAAGACCTTGCAGCAAGAATTCTGAATTCTTCTGTAACAAAATCACCTCCATATAAAACAACTTCTACTCTCAACCACACCCCATAACCGTTGCAATTCAACTTCCCATTGTAAGAAATTGGCTTATTGGTTGACTAGGGTGTGAGCCCTGGTCAAGCAGCAGCCACAGTCCTTGTCAGGGTGAGGCACAAGCCAATCCCAAATTGACCTTTACTCAACCCTTTGTTAGCTTGTCACAGAGCGGTCAGGCTTAACTTAGAGGCAATGTGTATTTGTGCAACACTTCACATAGTAACACAGTGGAAACACACCACAAATAGGATTGCACACCAATTTAGAAAAATGTAGCAGAATCTAATGAATAAAACAAGACCAAAATGACAAAAATCTAATCAGTAGAACCGGAGTTATGAATGTTCAATTATTTTAGTGAAAAATGTGCCAAACGGCACAAAGTCACAACCGCGGATACCTGGTCACGCTGGACTGAGTCACAGTCACACTTTCAGGCCAAGTGGGGAGAAGCTTCTAGAGTCATGCCTTTGAAGTGCACAGGTGCTTTGCCTAACTACAGGGGGTATGCAGTCCATTGTGTGGAAACAGACACAGCCTATTCAAGTGAGAGTGGGATTGGGCCCAGGTCCTTCCTCCTATCCTGCCAATGATGACCCATCCAGTCACACCTAAGCTCCCTATTGTGTGTGGCTGTCTAGGGGAATGCAAAAGCCCATCTGTCAACTAAACCCAGTCATGTGACCCGGAGACAGGCTGCGTTCACCAAATGGCTAGGGTAAGAAAATTCCAACTTTCTAAAAGTGGCATTTTCAAGATTGTAATTTAAAATCTTCCACCATAGGTTGGGGTTTTAAATTACAATTCCAGAGACACCAAACATGAACTAGTCACCTGGCCCCATTTGGAAACTACACTTACACACTTTAATGTGGTACATCCTATGGGAGAGGTAGGCCTTGCAGTAGTGAAACACAAAGAGTTTTTCACTACCAGGACATGTAAAACTTAAAAGTACATTTCCTACTTTGTAAATACATAGCACCCTGCCCTCTGGGCTGTCCAACTCTGACCCTAGGTGTGACTTATATGTATAAATAAAGGGAGGTTTGGTTCTGGCAAAAAAGGTTTACTTTGGCAGGCCAAAATGGTAGTTTAAAAGTTCACACACAGGCTGCAATGGCAGGCCTGAGACATGTTTAAAATGCTCCTTAAGTGGGTGGCACAATCCTTGCTGCAGGCCCACTAGTTGCATTTAATTTATAGGCCATGGGCACAGGTAGTGCCACTTTACTACAGACTTATAAGTAAATTAAATATGCCAATTGGGTATAAGCCAAATTAACATATTTTTAAAGAGAGAACACAAGCACTTTAGCACTGGTTAGCAATGGTAAAGTGTACAGAGTCCTATGACCAAACAAAACAAATTCAGCAAAAATAATAGGAGGAGTGAAGCCAAAGAGTGTGAGGATGACCCTGCAGAAAGGGCCAAGTCCAACACCCATCACGGCTACAGAACAAACCCTGACCTTGTGGCCCCCGTCACCACTGTCAAAATTGCTGCTACCATGAAGACCATTCACTCTGGGGCCCCAACTGACCCGTTGCCCTCACCACACCTTCACCAATGGACTACTACTAGTTAGTGAAGCACTAACACCTATCTTCAATGCTTCCATCGACTCAGCCAAATGCTCAGACACCTGGAAACATGTCACAATCATGTCCTGCTCAAGAACCCATCTACTGACCCAGCCACACTTTCCAACTACAGACCCATCTCCCTCCTGCCATACCCAGCAAAGGTCTTGCAAAACTAATCAATCAACGTCTTACCAAACACCTCAGGACCCACCAGCTTCTTGACACCACACAATCATCATCATCATACAAGCTTTTTTTGACTATTCAAGTGATAAAAGCTACAAAGAACAAACATAAAATTCATAGTTATACATCATAAAATCTTTCATACATTTAAAAATGGGATTCTTGAAGTAAAAACGAGTAAAAATATAAAAACAGTTAAAACAATAATTACAACAACGAACAGGGGATGTCACAGGTTTAACCTTAGGGACCTCCCCAAGCAATCAGGTTATGCAATCAATCTTCAATAAAGTGCTTGTGCAACATCTAGTGCAAGTGAGGGTAGCCTGAGTGTAATCACTAGGACCCAAAAAAGCAACTTAGACTGGGGGTCAACCCGACCATTGCCGAGGTGCTCTCGTAAGTGTCTTCCTTCTAATACCCCACGTGTGGCTTAAAAACGTGGCCATAGCACAGACAAAGAGGGGCCTAGTATCCGACTTCAATATGCGAAGTGCATTCCAGTGGTTTCATGTGCCCAATTGTCGGCAAACCGGTTTAAGCCATTTGTCCCTGAGCCGCACATAAGCAGGGCATGCAAACAATACATGGGCCACAGACTCCACTGGGGCATTACAACCAGGAAAAGTGCTTTGACTAGGAGAGTTAGGGTGCCACTTAGCTGTAACCTCACTCACAGGAAGGGTACCAAGCCTGAACTGAATGTATAACATCCTTTCCTGGGGGATCTGAATTGTGTCTAGGTAGGGTTCCAGTTATCTAACCTGTTTATGGAGCAGGAATTCCTTGGTGAGTTTCCCCTGATTAGGCTTAATAAACTCGCGATGCTCCACCCATTTGCAATAGCATTGCTTCAGGTCCTCTTTTCGAAGCAGGGTGGGGTCTGCACTATCCCAAAGACCCTGGAGCCCAATATCTGACATCAATTTTTTGATGTTTTTAATCCACCCTACCTTGTTACACGTGTCAAGACGGATGGCCTCTGCCAGGCCTACCGCAAAGGGCAATAGCTCCGGTGTCCTCATAATGCGTGGCCAATAAAGCAGCGGGTGAAGCCTCGCTTGGTCGCTAATAGTGCGTCTGCCCATATCGAGCATTAATGGTGTAAGCGGGGTACTTTGGGGTAGCAACACCAGGTTCCTAAGAAATTTGTTTTCTGAGGTACTAAGCTCGGATGTCTTGTCAAAACCCCATAACTCTGCGCCATACAGCGCTGCGCTAACCGCCTTCAGATCATAGACCTGCAAGGCGGCAGCAACCGGTCTACTGAGCGAGGAGCGATGTTCCTTCCCTAACGCACCCGTAACATGCTTATGGTTCAATAACATCTTGGTTATGTGGAGATTCCAAGACATTCTATCTGAAAGGCAGACACCTAGATAGTCAAAGGTACCGACTCTTTCCAGGGGGGGACCCATCTAACACTAAACTGCCTTTTTAAGGACTTATGCGGATTAAATGCCATAAATTTAGCTTTGGTAATGTTAATAACCAAACCCCTAGTATCACAGAACGATTGAAATCTATTGAGCAGAAGCTGAAGTCCTGTCGGGGTCTTAGACACAAGCAGGGTATCATCTGCAAACAATAGAGATGGTACCTTGTCTCCCCCCAAAGTTGGTGGGTCTGCAGGTTCGTGCTGCAGAAAGCTCACCACCCCGTTCATATATAATGAAAAAAGGGTGGGAGCCAAGACACAACCTTGGCGCACTCCCCTACCAACTGGGACACGCTCTGTGAGTTGACCCTGCGGCCCCCATCTGATCTGTGCGTAATTCCCCTCATGCAAATGAACTAGCAAGCTGAGGATAGGTGGAGGAATCCCCATGTCATTGAGCACGAGCCATAGCTTGTGCCTGGGGACTAAGTCGAAGGCAGTCTTTAAATCGATAAAAGCTAAATAAAGACTGCCCGACAGATCACAACACCTTTCCAATACAAAAGCAGGAGACGAAATACTTGATCAATAGTCCCCGTCATTTCCCTAAAGCCAGCTTGGTACTGGGATAAGATTGCATTTTCTTCCTCCCAAGCCTGGATTTTATACAAAAGGGCTCTACAGAAGACCTTTTGGAGGGCATTGAACAAGCTGATAGGCCTCTAATTTGAGGGTTCACCTCTATCCCCTTTTTTGTAAATTGGGACCATTCTGCCCCCTTCCATGACCCTGGGACTGGAGCACCGTTGGCCATGGCATTGGACAGAAGTAAGATGTAATTAGCCCAGCTTGGGATATCCGATAAAAATAAATCCCCCGGTATGCCATCAGGCCCTGCCGCTTTAGACCAAATTATTCTACTTACACAATCTGTATTCAGTCCCAACCACAGTACAGAAAAACACTCATTGCCACCACAGACGACGCCCGCATGATCCTTGACAAGGGAGATATGGCAGCCATCATTCTCCAGGACCTCTCTGCAGCATTTGACATGCTCTCACAACCCATCCTCATCAAGCACATGCACATGATTGCATTCAATGACCCACTCGCAGTTGGATCTGATCGTTCTTAAGGATAGAACACAACCTGTCAGCCTGGCACCTTACTCCTTGGAAGCCTGTGAACCTACCTGCAGAATGCCTCAAAGTTGATTGCTCAGTACCACACTCTTCAATTCATACATGATCCCTCTGGCCAGCGTCATCTGCATACACAATATCAACATCCTCTCCTTCACCAAAGATATGCAACTCATATTCTCCCTCTCGGACAAGACCTCCAAAACAAGTTCACCGCCTGCATGACCAAATTTGCTAGCTCGATGAAAGCATCTCCTCTCAAGCTCAATACAGACAAGGAAGAAGTATTGATCTTCGTCAAGCACATCTCAACATGGGACTCCAACTGCTAGCCGGCTGAACTCGGATCCACACCCAGCACCCATGTAGAAAAATCTGAATAATTTTCAACATTCAAGTCACTACACAACTTAGGGTTCACCTACCTGAACAGTTGCATCTTCTTCTATTAAGCACACAGACACCCCCCTCCATAAGTCTCTGACTCGCACACATCCCATGCACTTACAGAACCAGATTAGTAGGACGGGTGTTCTCTTACATCACTCCTAAAGCATTGAACAACCTCACACACCACATCAGAGCTTCCTCCTCTCTTCTTGAATACTGCAGGAAGCTGATAACCTGGCTTTTCAATTAACAAGCCTATCATAGGCAGGGCTTGCTGGTGATAGTGCGCATTACAAATACACATAACATAACTTTCACTGCAAACACTGCGGATAGCCACACAGCAAGGTACTACTGCCTTGCATAGCCAGTTACTGAACAAGACACACAAGGCCAACTGCAGGAGACAACTAAATACTGCTTCAGTAGATAACTAGCAACTACCAGGCCTCTCATCTGTACTCACAAGCATTGCTAAACATACAATAGCCAGAAACAGGTGCAAGAGACAGCCAAACGCTGCTGTATAAGAATAAACCAGACAATACAAAAATTGTGTAATACTATTGAGAGAAACTTATAATGAGCCTTAGACTGCAGGATGCATCCTAAGATAGCATTCTACTTAAGATACAACACTGGACTCCAAGATGCCTCCAGGCAATGTAGAGACAACTTTCCTGCACACAATTACAAGAAACAAACAGCTATTGTAGCGGAATTTAAGATTCTACTGAAGACTAGCAGAAACCGACAGACACTGACTGCCAAAGATTTCAAGAAACTGCTATGCATTAAAAAGTATGCAATGGCAACAAACATTCAACACCTGACTCCACAGGCTTACTACAGACTGTACAACCTACTAGCAATGGCAGTGCAAGTTCCCAGTGAAAGGGGTTTGCAATTGTGCAAAACCTCTGAGCTGGATGAAGCTGTGAATCAGTATGGCCAGGTTGTGTCCTTGCCCGGTCAATAATTTGGCTTTGTCCCACTCTTTCTGCTGAAGTGAGAAAGTATGAAATTCTAGTTTAGAAGAGATGTTCACCTTCTATGTGTTCTGCTTGGAATTTCAAATTCCCAGTTTGGGACTCATCAAATCTTCAGCTTTGGCTTCCAAGTAACCAGAACCACAGAACTTTCTGGTATAGTGGCAACCATTACCGCAGCTCTCAGTTTTCTCTTTACGTAACGGGAAACACTGCCTTGAATTTGAGCTCCCTTATAACTAGTGGGGCACAATGTTGGAAGAGCCCACTTAGCTGGTGTGTCCAAGGCAGCAGGCTTTCTCAATACTTTTATGGGATCCAGAGTTTTTCTTCCACAAACCCCAGACACACATTCTTGAAACAAAACAGTTCCTTTGTGAGAAAGCAAGACAGGTTCGGGATTGTATCATGTTGGAGGGCAGCAACTTGTGTGTACATGGTTAACTTTGGCTACTGGTTTGGTGAGGATTTCAAGTGATAAATGTGATATATATTGGCGTGCATGTGTGTGTGTGCCCCCGACCCATCTGGGTGAAAGAAGGGCTGAAACATGTCGACCACTTACATGGACAAATAGGTGCTATAGAATAATATTGTTTCTATATGCACACCGCCTTGATTTTAACCTTGCCCCATCTCCAACTGAATAAAGTTTCTTTGGGATGGAGATGCAGGCAATTTTAATTCACTAAGTGACTCTTTGCTTATCTGACCTTTTGGGTTACCTTAGCAATGCTTCTAGTAACAACAAGCATTGGAAAAACCCGGAAGGCTTGCTGTAATGTGCAAAAGTATGTAAGCACCATTTGGTTATGCCTTTATTGGCATATTAGAGTAAGACATATTGGCTTTACCATTGCTGGTTGATGATGTATGTGGAGCGCACGTGCACGCAAAATGCTAGTCTTGACTAAATTATTACCCTGCTGCAGTGAAAAAACAATACAAAAAAAGGGATTGCTTGGTATGCAGTGCCACATACGTATAAAGAATATATTGGGTGATGATTCTGTGTATTTTATTTTTGAGATGTAAAATAGTTCCTTATGCAGTGTATTGCACATTTCATAAGAGGTGGAATAAAATTACGAAATAGCCTATATACATCTCTGGGTAGATCCACAGCTCACTCTGTATAATGTTAAAAAGTGGTAACAAGCTAGCAGTGGGACTTGTAGACAACTGCACTGCCAATCTATACCTAAAATGAGCATCATCTTTACATTATAATATCTTAGCACTAAATGTACAGATGTCCCCTCGAACAATGGATTGGAAGCAACATCAACTGATTAGTAGAGCGGAAGCAGAACTGACGTCACACGCCCGAAGTCAGCCTGAAGTCCATAGCCCTCACACTCCCATACTTCAGCATATCTGCTCATGCTGGTTGACACTGAGAGTGAGCCCTAGGCGGTCCGCAGGGGCTGGGCTGAGCACTTGAAGCTTGCTTGCTCACTCGCCGAATCCTCAGTGGGTGAGTGAGTATGAGGTGAGGACGCGGCAAGGACGTGGTTGGGAGCAGAGTTCAGTGGGCAACGAGACTTAGAGCCGTGGAGGCCTCCAGGTGGACCAGAAGTGGCCAGTGGTAGGCTGGTGCTGCTTGCTCCCCTGGGGTGGCCCCGCTTTGCCCTTGGCTATGCAAGCGCTGCCGGCTGTTTGCTGTCCATAGTTCTCAATCACCGCCATCAACTGCCATCAATCGCCATCTTGGTGCACCTTGTGTATTCAGGCTCTGGAGACCCCAGTGGTCACTAATGGCTGCTTCATACCTTCCCTCCCGTTATTTCCTTCCCATCGCTCCTGTACAGAGGACCCTCAGGAGCCTGTAAGAGTGAGGAAGAAAAGTCAAGGAAAAGAGAAGGTATCTCGCAAAGTCAGTCTTTCGCTTTTTGTTGCCAGGAAGTGATCAGGTAACAGCCAGTTAAGCCAACTGGTTGCACTTTTGTTTCTCTGGTATTTGGCCTCATTTACAGAAGCAATTGTTGAATTGTTGCGGATAAATACGCTGCTGCAAATCCCACCCGGTGGCAGCCAGGCAGCATCATTTTAATCCTAATTTTTCACTTTAATTTCATAAGGATAAGTGTGTTGTTTGACAAAGGTGGTCAAGTTGACCCTGGGGGTAAAATCTTCTCATTATGAGATCAGGGCATACGAGAGGATCGTTACAGCTTTTGTTACAAGCTCAACCAAAAAAAAGGCGGAAGATGGCCAAGGGAGTCCAAACCCGTTCTCAAAAAGATCCATTATATGGTAATGAGATGGAACCTGAGGAATCGACAGACCATAGTAGGATTTTGCCAAGTCCGGATCGTAGGCTAACTGTTGTTGCTCAAGTATCTAATCGAAAAACTGTTAGCGGGACTCAACTTTTTCAGCCAAGTATCATGGAGTTCTTTAAACCACCAGATAAAGTCCAACGTGAGGCTCTGATATCTTTATCCACTCCTGTTTCAGCAAACATGTGCTCTCCAATAGCCCAGTCTGTATGTGTTGGTGTTTTATCGCAGGGTAAGAAATGAAAGACTGCCAGCAACAGTGTGCTGCTATTACTTCTTTAGGTTTAAATGATTCCACTGTAAAAAGTAACCCATTCGAAAGGGGGAACTTTCATGTAATAGCTGCTAAAGCTCAAGTTCATTGTGTGCATGTTCCTGAAGCCATTCCACCTAACAAATTGTCAGCCCAAATTACGCTGTTGCTATAAAAGACCCTCGCTGTACAGGTGGAGGATATATCTCTGGTTATAATTTATTGTAACAACTGTAAAAAGGAGTCAAGTAAATGTGAATGTGATGCCTCTCTTATTTGTTTGGGCAATATTCAATTCAATCGTAGTTTTCATAAATCTCCCACGTATAAGACTAAGAATGGATGTGGCTGCAAGAGTCTAGGGGAATCTATTATTCAGCCACCAAAGAGCATGAATGGCTTAAATCCATTCAGTCTAGGGATATGTGATAGCGTGCAAGTCCCAGACTCTTATCCAACCTTAATCCCGCAAACGGTTAAAGCCACAAGTTTTGTGCTGGGTTTAAATAAATTAGTTCAAGTAGATAACACCCTGAACTCTGCAGACCTCTCATTCTTGGACAAATATGATGTTCCTACTTTAGCGGATGAGTGCCCCCTAAACATCAATATGTCAATAATAATGGAGCGTGGCAAAATTTGTTGAACACAATAGATGCTATAACAACAGCATTAAACTTTCACTCCAATAAGCTCGACATCCAGGTGGACCTATTAAATACCTTAGCAGTTTACATGGCGGGTATAGATACAAAATTACACAATTTAACCAACTTGGTGGTAAGAGCCAAGACCGATGCTAACAATCAATTAATTAAATGCATGTGTTCACATATTTTAGATCTGACCTCCCGACAATAGTAAGATCTCTCATTGCAGAAGTTAAGAAATTAGTTGTGCAATCAAATATAGATCAATCCCCAATTCACCATAAAGAATTAGGATCAGGAGTAGCAAATGTGAACACAATTTCCAATAGACTCTGCAAGTTATGCCTCCAATTATATTTAGGACACCAGCAGGGGGGGGGTGGGGGATCCTGAAGTATGTTTGGGTGTCGCTACTGCAAGGGATGAAAGCACCATTCCATCAGGTAATGTTAATATAGAGATTAGCCGGGTTGCCAATTTTACGGGTTCTGGAGAGAGTCTCAGTGGTGCTCCCCCATTGACAAAAAGGGCCAGGAAATCTTTACACAAGGCTCGGACTAAAGCTAAAAAACTCATCGCTCTAGCAGTCTCAGTTGACAAAACAAGGGACTGCTTTCCCTTTTTTAAACATGCTAGTCAGAAATCTCAGGGTCAGGATAGTTACAATAAGGGTACTGAACCTCCCTCTGATTCGACTGAACATAAATCTAAGATCCCTAAACTGAGGAGCGCAGAACGTTCCCCTTTAAGGGGTAGTAAAAAAGTTTATTACAGCTACTAATATTGCCGGCCTTAACAATGGAGTCGAGTTTAAGTAAGTTAGGTATCTGAGTGGGAATGGGAGAAAGCAGAGCCTTGGAAATGTTAGTAGTGAAATAGTCTGTAACCCGCAGCCCTAGACTGAATTGATAGCTCATAATGAGGCTATGCTCCTGCCTCAAGATCATGTAACCCAGTTTATGCACGGGGACTGCAGAACCGACATAATTAACCCCTGTGTATCTTCAAGCCTGCATCATTTAGCGAATTATAGTAAAACAGGCCCCAGGCATTCCCTAAAAGCAAGCATCAGCAATGTGCCAGGTCCCTAGGTAGTGTAATATTGTCCTTTGTCAGACCTCTGGGTGGTAGGGTATCCAAAGATATTGGATTAGACACCTCACTCACTTATCGTGACATGCTTCATCATAGGCATCTATCCACACCCGGGTAAGATGGTACTACCCTGGCGGACTCAACCAAAGATGTGATGGGATTTCTTATATAAAGCAAAAGCTGGTCACGCAGGGAACCAGATGGGTGATCATAAAAATACCTACAAGTATACCCAAATGATAAGTTTATTAGGAGGGTACCTAGGGTATAGATAAACACGTGCAAAGTTTGGGGTTATACTGACTATAATCCGTTCAGTTGTACCCCATTAAAAAGTGCCAACATGTTTCGGCCTGCACTCTGAGCCCACGTGGGTCTGGGGCCTTCGTCAGGGCTAGTTTTCTATTTAATGTCCCTGCATTGTGAGAGGTGCAAGAATTGCATGCCCTATTGTGAGGCCTAATGTGCTCACCTGTCTTCACTGTGTCCTTCAGTAGATTTTCTAAATCAAGAACAAGACAATATAATCAGGGTTATTGGACCTAACCAGCTCCAATTTCTGGGCTGATTACACTGTGATACCTCCCTTAACTATATACTGGACCGTGTTGTCTCTACTTTCACAATTATTGTATGGGGTGTGTTCATGTGCACACTCAACCCTCTCGGAACTACATTCTACTCATATTGATCATGCAATGTTTAGAAATCATATCCATAGTGATCCAAACAACTCATGGTGGACTGGGTGCTTGATATACCTCTGTTCTGTGATGTTACGGTGTTGGTGCTACATAAGGTCCAGTACTAAGGACTAAGTGCAGTGGTGAACGATTTTATTCGTACCTTAATGCATTGTATACATCTCGTTTATTGTAGGATCAGGTCTGTTGTGCTTACCTACTGGTAGGGAACTCATGCGAGAGGAGTTGCTCATACGTGATAAAAGGTTTTCTTGGGAGATTGCAACTGATCTGCTTCTCTCTCACTCTCTATTGTGATAAATAGTTTAGGGGGGCCTCCACAGCCCCGAGAGTTAAAAACGAAAATAACCAAATTGGAACTGTTGACTACCTCCAATCAAATTTGATTGTAGAGGAGAGGTTCAATCCGACAATTTTCTGATAACAGAGATGCTTGAAGGCCCGGCATTTGGAGAGGACGTAATATCGTCCATCCTATCAGCACCTTCCCTCATTTCCGAAACTACATTAGCTCAAACCACCCAAAACAATGTGGACTGGGAATCACTGTCAGAGTTGAAACGGACCCAACTTAAGACACTCCTACACGGGGCCATAATGACGGAATATCTACGGGGGAATATAGCCTCAAATGGCCTCCTAGTCTCAAATGCACCACGCATTTTTTTGAATGATCCGGAATTCAGAGGCAACTGGGCTCTCATTGCATGGAAGTGCACGAGAGACTGGTTGGTCTTGATTATACAAACAGCTAAGAGACTCTCTGATGCCCTGTTGTTTGAAATCAAAACCATGGAAAATGGTTTGAAAACACAAGTGACCATCGCTACTTTCAAGAAAAAACTGGAAGAGAATAACAAAATCATCAATGAGCACAAAGAATACCTCACACAGGTGAAAATAAACAAGTTTCAGAAAGACCTGAAACGGTTTAACTTCGAGAATACATTCCCGTACTCGAAAGAAGACTACAGACCGAATGAGATGGACAAATCGGTCTTCTCAGATACAGATAGCACGGGGTCAGGAAGATACTCCAGTGACTCCTCTGGAGAAAGCAAACAGCAGAATTGGAATATGAGGAGGAGAGGGGGACGCCCACGAAGAAACAGGGTCACCTACCAATTGATGGGCCCCTTCCATCAACAACCCTTCGGTTGGGGACCTTATGCTCAACCACCATTTCAACCTCCACAATATGGATACCAATGGCAACCATTCCAGCCTCCTTTTTAGGGAGAGGCCAGACCCAGGGAAGAGGCAGACGGAGAGGCCCAAGAGTACAATGGCACTTTGACCAAGAGGAACAGATGGCACCGGAATCATGACCGAGCACCAGCAGAAACCATCAGGAATAATAAACCTGAGTGACAGAACTTTCACCCAAGCACAGGAAGCAGTACTCAATAAAGGCTTGGGCTTTGTGCCCACGACCAAGACCAACCTCTTCAATCTGAGAATTGAGATGGCAGAATTCTTCCAAAAACTAAGATTGTCTGTATTTTTTGTAGACCAAACGGTGCCACTACAGGATGAGGAAAACAAGAACACAGGCCTAAGGAGGAAATCAAACTTTACACCACCCAACCATACCATGCTACTAGCGTTATTGGCATTTGAAAAAGCAGTAACTCTAGAAATAGATAAACTGAAGGATAATGAGAAGCGGGTCTTTAACAACTTGACAAGAGTTGAACGCAGTGCGATCTCTGAAATAGACAACATGAAGGACATCAGAATCAAGCCGGAGGACAAGGGAGGGGCAACTGCAGTGATGCCCCTCGAGATGTACCGGAATGAATGCAGGAAACTCCTAGATGACCCCAGGAATTACCAACAACTGCGGAGAGACCCTACAAAAGAGATCATGGAATCTATGCACAGCATGGTTGAAGAGGCAAGAGAAGAAGGATGTATCACCATCCAGGAAGCAGGATTCCTCAAAGAAGAGAACCCACGAACTCCATACTTCTATGTCCTGCCAAAGGTGCATAAAAACAAGAACCCACCTCCTGGCAGGCCCATCGTGTCAGGTATCGGATCAGTACTTGAACCTCTATCAAAATTTACCGTTCATTTTTTAAGACCTATGGTGCAACGAATGCCATCCTACCTCAAGGACACAAGGGACATTTTGACAAAATTCCAATCCCTCTCATTTAGTGAGGCTACTGACATCCTCATCACACTAGATGTTGAGGCGCTGTATACCAGCATAGCTCAAGAAACATCACTACAAGTAATCAGAATCCTACTTGAGAATGAGGACTGGACATCTATCACGCCCAGGGGTTTTGTGCTGAACTACGCCAGACTAGCCTTAACAAAAAAATTCTTTGAATTCGAAGGTGAATACTATCTGCAAACCCACGGAACATCAATGGGTAGTACATTTGCTCCCAGTATTGCCTGTTTGTATGTTCATGATTTTGAGACCAAATTCATCTATGATAACAACAATCCATACGGAACAAAAGTACAGGTCTGGAAAAGGTTCATAGATGATATTTTCCTAATCTGGAGAGGCTCAGAACTAGAAGCAACAGAATTTCTTGGTTGGCTCAACAGTAGAGATACATTTCTCAAATTTACCATGACGATGAGTAAAAGTTCCATTACCTTCCTGGACCTGAAAATTTGGGCAGAGGATGGGGCACTGAAAACAGAAGTGTACTACTAGCTTACGGATGCGAACAATTTGCTCCGGTATGACAGCTTTCATCCGAAAGCCCTTGGGGACAACCTGCCAGTTGGCTAATTTTTAAGGCTGCGCAGGAATTGCTCTGAGAAAGCAACATATGTAGATCACGCAGCATTACTAACTAAAAAAATACAGGAAAAAGCATACCCTACCAGATTGGTGAAAAGGGCTTTCAAGAGAGCAAAGAACAACCCCAGGGAGATGCTCCTCCAAACATATCCTAAACCGAGTAACACCAGACTTGCTTGTGTGACCACATATGGCACAGAATCCAATGTGATGAAAAGAATATTCCTACACCAATGGAAAACTCTAAACTCAGGATCACTGAGGTTAGAGAGACCATTATTTGCCTACAGGAGAGGAAGATCGCTGCGAGATTCCATGGTACACACACGTCCGAAAAAAACAAACGAGATTGACCAGACGCAAAACACTCTATGGAACCTGCCGGAGGTCATAGGCCATTTCCCATGTGGAATTGCAGCATATGCTCACTCACGAAGGCCACCAAAGAGATTGACCTGGGACTGAGAACCCCATGGGTACAAAAGAAATTTTCCAACTGCAATAGCAATAATGTAGTGTACATCATCACATGCAAATGCCAGTTGAAATATATTGGCATGACTACACTTAAAGTAAAAGTCTGAATGAATGAACATCGTACCACCTTCCGGTGCGGAAAAACAATCACGAAAATGATGCGCCATTTCCAATCAGCAGGGCACAAAGAAAATGACTTCACATGGACGGTGATAGAAAAACTACCAAACATAGTGGGGGAGAAACATCTACTCAGGTTGGAACAAAGGTGGATTTACCGCTTGTCCAGTTCATTACATGGGTTAAATGAAGATATACCATGGACAATGTTGGCATAAACCCACTCTGCACTGGACAAGGTGAACACATTAGCTAGAGACAGCAACAGAAACTTGTGAGATATTGACCTATGCTGAGATTGGTTCCGGGGTGCCTATCTACAGTCCAAGGGGTAGATACATGACGGCAGGAGTGATGGCGAACACCGGATCACTGACCGAATAGCATGCGAAAAACCAAACCACCCCCACATAGATCCCCGTAGATATCAATAAAATGATAAACACGAGGGGATTGACATATGACCAAATAAATAGGGGTGGTAGACGACCTCCCAATCTGTCCTTTTGTCCCACAAAAAATCAACTCATGTATACAAGATGTACAATGAAGAAACAGGGACTCATCTCCCTTTATGCAACATACTATGGTGGTACCCTGTGTCTCCTTGTCCCACATAATTTACCCCATGTATACGGGATGTGGAATGAAGGTCCAGGGGCTCATCTCCTTATATGTAACACACTAGGGTGGCACCCTGTGAGAGTCTTCCGGTGGGGGCCTACTGATAATGAGTTAATAGGCAGTCAGTCCTGCACCCAATATCAGGGGCATCTGTCACGTGACATGACTAGAATTATAGACTGCTCGAAAAATGGTCTTCGTATGTCTCGAACAGCGGAAACTAAACAACTCGGAATAACGGAGCCGGGTCTGGTGGCTCAGTGGACTAAAGCAGCCACTGCATGGGCCTGTGTTCGACCTCATGGTCACAGGTTCAAATCCCGGCGGGTCCACTCAGCCTTTCATCCATCTGAGGTCGATAAAATGAGTACCATTGAGTTGGGTAACAATAAACATCTGTTATTCAGCTCCAGGACACCTACGGGTAATCGTGCGCTTTACAAATACACCTGTTATGTTATGTTATAACCACTCTAACTTTTAAAATAACACCATTTCCCAGCATGCCGAAGTCATACGGCGCGCACGCATGGTTATGACGCACACAGAGAGTAAAGACTCACGGGTATTTCTAACCCCGCCCTGCCAGCATCGAGAATCGGCGGCGGTCACGGCGAGATGCTCAGGTACTCGGTGGTGCGCGGTCTTTGATGAAGTAAGTGGGGAAGACTGAGGGTACGGGAAAGTCCACATAAGGGGAAAGCACTATTACTATGACTGGACGGGAGAGGGAACATGCGCTGGTGGACAGGCGGAGCACGGTGATAATCCCGCCTCAGGTGACATGTTGTTAGCTGAAAAAAAAGTCTCCTTCCATGGACCAGAACAAGAGCACTCCCACTTTGTATATAGCGGGACCTTCGGTTTTTAACATTATCGCTCCCATGGTGGTGTTGAGAGTGCTATAAGATGGGCTAGACCGGGGGCTCATTTTCAACCAACCACCATACATACCGGGTGAGATCACCACCTTACTTAACCGGGTGGCATCATATCGGCTTAGAATCGGATATACGGGTTAAGAACCTGAGCCCATAAAAATCTCATGTTTTTGAGAATGAGGTATGTATGAAGGGTGTGAGCGATCTTTGTTCTCTCTGTATAAAAACTGAACACACCTTTCAATGTATTCATGAATGTTTGGACTCGCACAGTGCCTATACCTTAAAAAGATCGTAGCAAACAACAATAATAGCAGTGTGAGAGCAACGAAATAATGAAAGGTACATTATGGACATTGTAGAACACATGACACATTCCTTTTCCCACAACAGTGTGTAACTACAAGATGGCACCAACCACGTGATCCGCATAGAGAAAAACAAGAAACTTCCAGTAGGTAAGCACAATAGACCTGATCCTCCAATAAACGAGATGTATACAATGCATTGAGGTACGAATAAAATCGTTCACCACTGCACTTAGTCCTTAGTACTGGACCTTATGTAGCACCAACACGGTAACATCACAGAACAGAGGTACATCAAGCACCCAGTCCACCATGAGTTGTTTGGATCACTATGGATATGATTTCTAAACATTGCATGATCAATATGAGTAGAATGTAGTTCCGAGAGGGTTGAGTGTGCACATGAACACACCCCATACAATAATTGTTAAAGTATAGACAACATGGTCCAGTATATAGTTAAGGGAGGTATCACAGTGTAATCAGCCTAGAAATTGGAGTTGGTTAGGTCCAATAACCCTGATTATATTTTCTTGTTCTTACTTTAGAAAATCTACTGAAGGACACAGTGAAGACAGGTGAGCGCATTAGGCCTCACAATAGGGCATGCAATTCGTGCATCTCTCACAACACAGGGACATTAAATAGAAAACTAGCCCTGACGAAGGCCCCAGACCCACGTGGGCTCAGAGCGCGGGCCAAAACATATTGGCACTTTTTAATGGGGTACAACTGAACGGATTATAGTCAGTATAACCCCGAACTTTGCACGTTTTTATCTATACCCCAGGTACCCTCCTAATAAACTTATTGTTTGGGTATACCTGAAGGTATTTTTATGATCACTCATCTGGTTCCCTGCGTGACCAGATTTTGCTTTATATAAGAACTCCCATCACATCTTTGGTTGAGTCCGCCCGGGTAGTACCATCTTACCCGGGTGTGGATAGACGCCTATGATGAAGCATGTCACGATAAAGGCGTATAATCCAATATCTTTGGATACCCCACCACCCAGAGGTCTGACAAAGGACAATATTACACTACCTAGGGACCTGGCACATTGCCGTTCCTTGCTTTTAGGGAATGCCTGAAACCCGGTATGGAACTCATGCGACAGCAGTTGCTCATACGTGATAAAAAGTTTTCTTGGGAGATTGCAACTGATCTGCTTCTCTCTCAATCTCTATTGTGATAAATAGTAAAACAGGCCCAACATCATTGTTAAGGGTCATGTCGGAAAAACAAGCATCACATAGTGTGAGATTCGTTTTTCATCCTTTGTATGAATCCAGGGGCATCCACGATAGTCTCAATTGGAGCCTAATCCTAAAATCTATTTCTACCATCCCTGATTTATCTTTCATTAAGACTACTGATCTTCTTTCAGTCCAGTTGAAACAAATACATTTTAACTCAACTCGTGAGTCTACCATAACAACCTGGTCTACTCATGAAGTTGTGAATATAATTCTAGATTTAAGTTCCTAATTTAAGGAATGTGGCATTGAGGTTATTAATTGCACCCCTTAAAATATCGCTCCATTCTAGAGGCATTAGCCCCAAAAGTGGAAAAAGAAAGAAATAAAGTTGAAGGTAAAAGTTAAATCCTCTACACAGAGGAGCAACAGGTCCATCGCAAAAAT
Source organism: Calotriton arnoldi (assembly GCA_963921515.1). Taxonomy (NCBI): domain Eukaryota; kingdom Metazoa; phylum Chordata; class Amphibia; order Caudata; family Salamandridae; genus Calotriton; species Calotriton arnoldi. Next base: position 360,356 of record CAWUFW010001960.1, on the reverse strand, counting down.
CAGCATCCAACACAGGTCTGCTGATTACTAACACTCTAAATGGAGTCTGTACCTGTGAATTGCAACCTAAAAACAATATGCAATTAGGACTGGTCTTGGCTAACAGCTACCCTTGCAAACGTGCATATTGGTGATGAGAAGTGAATCGTGCCAGTGTAGATGGAGGAGATCTGCAACTGGGGATCTGTTCCTGGAAGGTGCATTTATTTTTTTATTTATAAAGTTTTGTATAGCGCAAACCTGACCCTTACAGGTATCAGAGCGCTTCACAATTTTGGGCAAGAGGGATACAGTATTGGGAAGCAAAACAATTGTTACATAATTATGCAAGGCGCGTGCAAGACTCCTGGGCATGGGCTGGCCCATTTATTGGCCGACCCAGAAACAATGTTATTTTTAAATTATTTACCAATTTTATTGTTCCAAGAAACATGGAGAGAACAAGCCACTCTGCTGCTTGGGTTTAATACGTTCAGTCTCCCGGCAGCACGCACTAATAAATCAGGCTGTGCGAAGTGTGGTCTCTTATGTTATATCGCGGCTGGATTAAACCTAAAGGTAGAAGTAGTTGATGTGCAGATGGATTGGTTGCAATGCCTTTTACTACAGTAGAACAGCCTTAAAGTGATAATACTTAATGTTTATTTAAGTGCGAGGGTAAATAAGGTGACCCAGCGGTACACTCTATGAGATATATTAAATTCATCAATAATTCGGCACGCAGACGCTGGTTTTATCATTTCTGGTGATTTTAACTTACATCTGCATGCCTTAGACTTCTTAATCAGAAAGGGTAACAGTATTGCAAAAGAGTGCTGTGATAATATGCACAGGCTTGGGTTAATCATGTTTAAAGAAAAATCCTTGAGCAAATCCGGCCAGTTCCCTCCTTTAAATCTTCTAAACACGACTCAATTATTGACTATACTTTCATTTCAGGAAATGTAAGTGATTTTTTTTTTTTAAATATATGGTGACCCTTCGGCTTAAGAGTGACCACAATCCTCAGACATTTATATTACAATTGGCAATAAGTAGTAATCCTAGATCCAATGAGCTCCTTAATATGGTCCATTCTTCTTATAATCTGAAGAGACTGGTATGGCACACGGATAAACATGAATAAATAATGCAGGCTGCCGAAGTAATAAGAAAGGATAGTGAACAGAGCCAGGTGTGGATAGGCTCCATGATTGATAAATGGAATTATAGTACATCATCCTTGGTGGGAAGATTTCCAATACAAATTCGAAAGAAAATACATTTTACATCATTTCCCAGAATAAATGGTACACCTTCCAGTTATTTTAAACTAAAATGATCCCTTAATAGAGCTGTACGTGTTGCCTACTCTCACAGACACCAGCAATCATATAATGTATATAAGGATAAAACGAGGGCACTAAGAAGTTCCTATAGACGAGAAGTGTGGGTGGCTAAATCAAGATATCAATCTGGTCTCTGGCACAGATTACTCCATGCTTCAAGACAAAATAACACAAGAATGTTTTGGGAAATAATTAACTAACTTGAAAGAGGAGGTAATAGGGCCTTTAGTTTTAACATTACGGAAGCTGAATGGGTAAACTTTATTACAAATCTGTATGGCATGGGCAATCTGGCTAAACAAGACCTGAGTTTTAATGGTGATAAAATTAGTGAATCAAATTCAGTGATAGTGAGTGGCATGAGACTGTGTATATACAATGACGTGAACCCAAGTGAGCCACACACTGAGCAAGTCACCAGCTCTGATCTGAATAATGCTTTGGATTGTATAGGTACTAATGAAGTAGCTATCCTTTTATGTCTTGTTCGATCAAATGGTGCTCCTGGCCCAAATGGGCTTCCCAATGCCTTATTCCGCGCCAATATTGATATGTGGGCTGATGTATTGACCCCAGTGTGTACCGAGGTACTGGCATCGAAAATTGTACCAGTTTCATGGCAAGGTTGCATTCTGCAGCCTATCTATAAAAGTGGCCCAGTTGACAACCCTGCTAATTATCGGTTGATCGCTTTAACTGACGTTGATGCCGCGGTTTTTGACTCATGTCTTTTGATTGACCTGGAATATTGGGCAACACAGTTAGGTATAATCCCACTAAATCAAACAGGTATCCGCAAGGGCTAATCTACTATCACCAACCTGTTGGACCTTACGTTATTAGGTGAACGGACAGTTTTAACAAAACAAAATCTGTATATTGCTTTCATCGATTTAAAGGCAACCTTTGATTCAGTTCCTCGAGCCTTACTGTGGAAAAAACTGGTCGGTTGGGCCATTATAGGGAATTTTTTAGATGCTATTATTCTTCTTTACACCAATACCTAGATTCAGGCTAAGCTACGTGTTGTTGATACTCTATCTCCAAAAATGAATACCTATAATGGTTTAATGCAAGGATGTGTCCTTGCCCCTTGCCTTTTTAACCTATTTCTGTCAGACCTATTTCAGTATTTGGAATCTGTCAACGCCCATTCCCGAAAACTAAGGGGTATATTCACAAGAACGTGTGCTAAACATCTCCAAAAAATGTTAACGCAACTTTACACATCGCAGCCTATCGCTGGAAAATAACCTTGTGTCAGCCTGGAATTCACAACACGGCGGTACCATGCGATAGTCCGCCGAAAACGCGGCCAATGTCCACGATACAACCACCTCGACGGAGATAAAAACACAAACCACAACACAACAAAATGTGCGATGAGCCCATTCGCGATGAGGAAAGCAGCGATAAGCACATCCAGGCCAGCGACACACACACGGAAGGCGGGAATAAGCACAACAAAAGCCCAAAAATGAAAGACAAACCAAACAGAAAACAACAGTCAAGCACAATGGAGGCAACCGGAGCCAGTATACAACCCCACAAGCCCCATTGGCAACAAAACATTGTACATGGCAGGCCATCATGGACAAGGTGAATGCAGCCGGAGAGCGGAGGAGGACAATGGAAGAAAAACAGAACAGTCGGAATGATGCGAAACGCACAAACAAGCAGAAACATGCCAACAACAAGTAGGCAGCAATGCACACCCGAGGTGGGAGTCCAGCGCCACACCAGGAGCTGGATGACATGGGGGAAATGGTGTCCACCACATCAGTCTGGAGATGGTGGCAGGACTCGGGGACCGGAAACTGCCCAAAACAACAGACACAACAGCAATAGGGAGAGGAACGACCAGGGACTGGGGGGACTGGGGGAGATGGGCACAGTGGCACACATGCACAATTAAGCACAGCACAACTGCAGACAAACCATGCCCAAGAGTAACAACACCAACCAAGAGCACAAGTCACACAACCCGGCAATATCACACCACTGAACAAGAACAGAAGTGAAAACCACACTGCCTGAAAGGGAGAAGGGTGAGCCAAATCAGAGCTGAAGGGACATCTCACACACAATGCAGCACACACACATAGGAAGCAGAGCACCCCAACATCGAACACAATGTGGGACAAACACCATTTCCACAACGGAACACAGGACACAAGTGCACCCGCTTGTGGCCGGTAAACGGCCATACGCATCTGGCAAAGCACGAAACAGGGACATGATAATGCACAAGTACAAACCCACAGCCCTGATGGGGTAGCAATGCACGTATGGCAGGGAGCCAGAGAGTCCGTGACACACACATTGGCATACAAATCAAGACACAACACAGTTGGAGACAAGTGAAAGTGCGGAAACTTTAACAACAAGTGCATGTCAGTACGGCCAAGAGAAGTGCCACGATATGCAGACCAATGCAGCAGCATGTCTAAATGAGGAACGTAGGAAAGCGCCCTGTCCACCCCAGGGGAGTCCATCACCAACACAAGTCAGTGCCAACCCACGTTGGTTGTCCGCGCATGGATCAGGAGTCCAGGCCAATGCAGCCATGTCCACTGTCTCCTTGGGACATGTGACCAGATTCCCAACATGCAACCAGGCGCCGGGACACGTGCAATGGGCCACATCCAGTTGTGGCTGCAGGTACCTTGTCACTCGTCCATGAACGCGAGTGCAGCAGCGTAGGCCAACATCTCCAATGAGAGATCGTTGTCCACCACATCTGACATGTCGTCGACGTAATCCATCAGCTGACCCGGACAAATGTGCTGACTCCAACCCCTGGCCCCAATGTGCACCAAAGCCCAATCGGGTAGCGGCTCAATGTTCTCACTGCACACGACGACTCGTGCAATCTCCCAGGTCCAGTTGCCAGCATGCATGCCAAACCTCCATGCATGCCATAAACGGGCATCACGGTGACACTCCTGGTCGTGGGCCGACAGGGGGCGCACACACACGTCGAAATCCAGGTCAGCTGTAGTCACGTTGGAGAGGCAGACATCCATGGTCCACTCGAATATGCACGAGCGACAATGCAACACAGGCTGAACGCAGGTGACGTTCGCAAGGCGGAAGCTCAGCCTGTAACTTATCCGCAGCACTGCCAACGGCAGTGCCCCCAGTACATGCAGCAGATGTGCACGGTACAGGTCCACGTGACTGGAGTCGAGCATGTGTTCCGGATGGTCTGCCATTGCATCAGTGGCTCTGCTTGAAGCGGCACTGGCTTGACCTGCGCCAGTCCTGTGGATGAAATGGCACAGCTCGGAGCAATGAGCAGTGTCTGTGTGCAACGGGTGCAGGCCTGGGGTGGGGTGGGAGTACATGTGAAGGCCATCTCACGCACGCTAACTACGACCAAGGACTTCTGCTTGTGGGATGTGTACACGTTGGTCTCACGTCGGGCAGTGCGTAGTGTGAGAGTCACAAGTAAATGCTATCGTATCTGTCAGGGGTGCTGGCCACATGCAAGTCCCAGCTCGGAGCTGCAGATGTGCCACCGCCTGATAGTACAGACAAAGGACCCTTCATCCCTACAGTAACTTCACCATCTGCATGCATTCAGGAGATGTACAGAGGCCTGTCGTGGGTGTGGTGGGATGTCTTTGACCCTGGGAATCATGGATGATATGCCCAGCACGTGGCACATGAGCGGCCTCACTGTGTGTTACATTGCCTCACAGCTGCTCCTCCCTCCGACGAGCCCCCACACTTGTGTGCGCTGCGCGGTTGTATCACGTGCACTCCTACGGCACACCATTGTCATGCCTGTCTGCGCATGTCCAGCAGCATGCCAACAACACCTTGACCCTGGCCTTTGAAGGTGTGCGGCCACGTGAGTGTAGGCCAATGGTCCGGACAGGGCAGACACAGGTGTACAGTCCATGGCTGGCTGTGATCGCGCTGCGAATGAGGCTAGGCAACTGACTCATGCAGCCGCAGGACTCATACACATAACACCTGGCATGCATGTGCCAAGACCCCGAGCGGTCTTGCGCTCCTACATTTCCCCATCCGTGCGGGCCCGCCCTCCTGGTGCATGCTACATTGCAACATCGACTACAGTGGCCCTGGTGGCGACAACACCCCAACACAGAGACACACTTACCGCACATCCTGCCCAAGGCCAGGTCCGAGCCACGCCCTGCTCCCCCTGCTGAATCAGCACACCCCTGCGCTGACCTGACGTACGCCGGACCAGCAGACGCTGCTTGTGCTTGCAGGGGGGGCTGGGCGAAGCTACATGTCCAGGGTCACTGCCAATGCTGAGGTGACATGGTATTGTCCGCTGAAGACAGCACACTGTGATGTTGCAGGGCCCATGCTCATCATGCTGACACAATGACCACACGGACACACTTGCTCAGATGGTGTGAATGGTTATGGGCACGTGCACCCAGCCACATTTATTAGCAGGCACACATATCGAGTGACACCTGTGTTGGATGTGTGTGGGGTGTGTGCACACCAGCCGGCAAGGGCTGCCTGGTGCAGTCAGAAATCGACAACAGTGTACATCGTAAAGGACACAACCATTCAACCATAAAGGCCCCATGAATTGTGCTGCACAGATTTAGTGGCCCCGGATGCACAGCGTCCTGCACGGGCCTACCGCCATGGGCCGCTGACTTGCGGGGCACTGGGGCAGGGTCACGAGAGCAGGGCAGGTTTCCGTAGATGACAAAGGGGCTTGTCGCGGAGTGTCTCAGTGGACAGTGGAAGGTGTACCTTCCACTGTCAGAGGGCAGAACCACGCTGAAACAGTCACTATGGTGGAGATGAATGGAACAGACACATGTCGGACACCAAGTCCGGTCCAGCCAGATGAAGATGCAGAAAACCACCAGGCCATGGACTCAGATGCCACCAAAGTCCAACCAGAAAGTGCCCATGACTCATTGCGCACAGAGTTAGTGGCACCAGTGCTGTTAGGGGATGCCGCCTGCGATGAGGCGTGTCCAATAGTGTGGACTCCTCCACATCTTACCCAAGACACAGTTCCACATGTGTGACCTACTGGACCGCAGTGTAGGCCTGAGGCAGCGGTCAGCACGGGCCATTTACCGAGTGTCGCCGGCTTAGGTTGGATGGCCCCACCGGCCTGCGTAGTTCAGGTTCAGTGGCACCACGGGACGCGGACTTGCGGTGAACAGGGTTGATAGCACCAGGTCAGTTGTTGATAGTGTTCGATCACCTCCGTGACTCTGATCCGGCTTTCGTCCGGACTGAGCTGCATCTTCCTCTTACTCCTCTCCGTGCGTTCACTGGTTTGGACTCTGCCATTCATGATTCGTGACTGGGTGCTGGATGTGGGACCTACTGGTTCGCAGGGTAGGCCTGAGCCCTCATCCACGTGTCGCCGGCTTGCGTTGAACAGGGTTAGTGGCACCACGTGTCGCCGGCTTGCGTTGAACAGGGTTAGTGGCACCATGTGTCTCCGGCTTGCGTTGAACAGGGTTAGTGGCACCACGTGTCGCAGGCCTGCGATATGGAATTATGCCTCACTGATCGAAGGGAGTCTGGTGCTGTGGCCGCTGCCACGGACCTGGGGTCACTGCCATTCAAGACTCAGGACACAGTTCCATATTGGGACCGACTGGAGCGCAGTGTAGGCCTGAGCCCTCATCCACGTGTCGCCGGCTTGCGTTGCACAGGGTTAGTGGCACCACGTGTCGCAGGCCTGCGATATGGAATTATGCCTCACTGATCGAAGGGAGTCTGGTGCTGTGGCCGCTGCCACGGACTTGGGGTCACTGCCATTCAGGACTCAGGACACAGTTCCACATGTTGGACCTACTCGGCCGAAGAGGACGCCGGTGGAGTATGTAAATGAGAAAGGAGTAATGTGGTCAGCATCGAGGGGGCCAGCGATGGTCTGCGGAGGCTGCAGAGGTCGCGGGACTGGTGCTTGGAGCTTGCACCGGCACGTGGTGGGCCCTCTTTGACACACGCCGGTGTCTGCAGGTGAGCGGAGCCTCGTTGGTGCGCTGGGGCAGGCATGATGGGTCTGGGGACCAGCAGCCCGGAGTGCAGCAGGCGCAGAGGGACGCAGGCCCCGCCGCGCTCGGCGCAGGACTCTTGGCGGGCTGAGAGGCGCCGCCCTGGCAGACGCGTTGTCCATTCCGAATGAGAACCACGCCGAGTGCAACAGGCTTTTTGTTCACACCCCTACGCAGGCCTGGCGTACGCAGGTCCAACCCTCTACGCACGCGCATGCAGGGGGGGATGTAACATGCGACATTTCCACGTTCTGCCCCACAGCCTGTGGGGACATGGTAGCGTCCACTGGCCACTACACTCCATGCACCAGCAGTTGATCTCCACATGGCCATTTCGGTAGTTTGCACTCTGTGGTCTGTCCGGCACCTCCACGCCACACCTGGCATTGGGTAGGTTCACATTCCTTGGTCACTTGCGGCTCTCGCACATGCCTGCTCCATGCCTCTCCTCACATTCTGCTATTGTGTGTCTGTGGTGCCATGCTGTGGCTGGGTTGTGGGCATGGCAAGGCCAGATTCCCAATGGAGTTGTGTTGTCTTGTCTGGTCGGTTGGTATGTTGTGTGTCATGTTGAATGTAGTTGTGCTGCGTGCCCATTGCCAGTGTCGTGAGTTGCATGACTGTGGGCTGGAGGTCTGTGGTGTATTCATTTTGGACTTACCAACGGGCACTGCATTTCCATGGGTGCCATCCTGGGAGCGCTGGGTGATGATGGACTGTCGGGAGATGTGAGAATCATGCACTCTGCCTGGGGAGTTGGCCACGACATTGTTGAGGAGTCCCGGGCGGTCCACTGTTGCCTGCACATTCATGATATGCGTGTGCTTTCTGTTGTGGTAGTTGTGTGCAGTGTCGGCAGGGGGCACGAGGGGTACATGTGTGCTGTTGATTGGCCCTGACACGTAGGGGCCTTGCTTGGTCTCCAGCAGCTCCTGCGCAGTGTGGGTGAAGTGGAGGTGCTGGGGTACCAGGCTGTTGTTGGCATCCAGGACAGGTGTGATGACCTTGGATGGGGCTGGCTGTGTGACTCCTCCGACTCTGGCAGTTGTGGGTTGGATGGTACCAGAGGCCGACATGTGCTGCGCAGCAGGCAGCTTTGTCTGCGGAGGGATGTTGGTTGTCCGCTGGGTTGGTACCGTCAGCAGGTGGGGGATGTGGGTCAGGATGCGGGGGATGGTTGTCCTTTTGGGCCTGTAGTGGGCAATGGCCTCCTCTGGCGTTGGGTCTGGGCGGCCGGTGCGTTTCAGGTGGGTCCGCTGTCCATGTGTAGGCTGCCTCTGTGGTGTTCCCGGGGGGGGCAGGACGGGTCCTGGGGGTGGTGGCGGGCCTGGGGTGGGTGGGGGGTGGGTGTTGTGGCCCTCATGGGTCTCAGAGCTGCATGATCATTGTCTCCATGGCATCTGTGGGTCTTCAGATGTGGCTCTTGGCTGGGCTCCCTTTCATGCTTCAGGTAGTCGTCCTGCTTAACACCAGCAAAAGGCAGGTTTTAACTCCCTGCTGCTACCGCGGCTTATCGCCTGTTTTTGGTTCGCATCGCAGATCTGGCAGTTCGTTGTAAAAGTGGTGTTGTGGTTTTTTCGTGTGTTTTTGCACGGGAACGCCTACTCTGCATCTCATTAGGGTTAGTTGGTGGTGTCCACCGTGGAGATACATTTTGGGGCAGTTATCTCGGGAATACTGGCGATGTCTGCAGTTTGCACCGCTTGTGAATGGGGTGTTAAATCTATCTCCACTTTTGATGAGTTAAGGTGGAGATAAATCGGAGATAAGTCCTTGCGAATATCCCCCTAAGTGAGGTGCAACTGAGTTATCTACAATACGCAGATGATACTATTCTGCTGAGTCAAACCCCAATAGGTTCACAAAGGTTGATAAATGCTTTCAATGTTTATATTCAAATGAATGGCTTGGAACTGAATGTTAAAAAAACTAAAATTATGCAAATCTGTCCGGCTAAACGAAAGATCAATTCATGGAGGACTAGAGGAAGGCCAATTGAAGTGGTAAGAATGTATAAATATTTAGGCATTTATTTGATAATAGAGTTAGAAATCCACGTGGTTAAAAATCTTTTGAAAGATTTAAGAGCAAAAACTGCAACTCTAATTAATGCTTTTAAATATTTATATAAATCGCTGAGATGCCAATCATATGATTATATCCTTAAGGTTATGAGAGAAAAACTCCAGCCAACTATTACATACGGCTCTCCTATTACCAGGGGGAAAGACACTAAACTATTGGTTTTATTAGTTATCAAGGCATATAAACTATTTTCGGGATCCCCAGGTCAGTTGGCCAAGCAGAAATAAGACTGGAGTTTGGTCTCCAAAGACAGTCTATGGTGTCGCAAGGGTCTTTCTTGAAATGTATGTATACTATGTTTACATCTGAACCTGTTTCTTTAGCACACATCTGTTGGCTTGAAATAATCAATTCTGCCTATACTGTTTCCTGGCAATCCTATCTTTCATCCTGCCTTCAGAGTTTTGGTCTGCATATAGGGCCGATTGACTGGTGGATGTCCACTTTTAAACAAATCTTTAAAAAACAAATCATAGTTAACTCACTGAATGCGGATAAAATAGCTTTAGCGGCAAAAACCCATGCATGGTCTGTGATTAACTCACATCAGGCTCTTCGAATTCAGCCATATCTGAATGCCTATTTCTCTGCCCAAATAAAAAACACATTTCTAAAAATTCGAATGGGTATAAACCCAACTATGGAAGGTATGCCGATCTGGATTCAGCAATGGCAAAGCACTAATTGTAGACTGTGTGGGTGGTCACATGAAACCCTATTGCACATAGTGTGTGCGTGTCCTAAATTGCTTAACATACGTCGCACCTTTTTAAAACCCCTATTTCTTAAAGCCAGGGTAAGATCGGCTCGTCAGGCCCTGATTTTATGTCTATAGGGCCAATCGATTCCCCTTCTATGCCAATTCATAGGGTTTTTAGCCATTGCTGAAAAACACTTGTTGTCGGCAGTCTAGGGGTCCCCTTAATGAATCAAGTATTAATAAGGGCATTTTTAAGGTTTTTGACATTCTGCATGACACAGCGTCAATATTGCTGTTATGGCAATCAGTTCCAAATGCAACTGTGAAAACCCTGATGTTTTTCCTCAGATTATTTGCACAATGTGGATAGCTTGTTTACACAATGGGATTTAATGTGCATAAATCTTATGAAATGGATCAGCCTTAGACAATAGGCTTTTAGAATATACTGACACCCCACCCTGCTTACTCTGCATTTTGCAATATAATGATGCGGGTGGTGTTCATAGGGGTGTGCGGAATTTGCGTAGTCGCGCTACGCAAAGCTCAGCGAAACGGTAAAAAATCTCTGCGAGCACGCAAAAGTTCCGCGAACACGCGGAATTGCTTGTTCCGCCCGTTCGCGATGCTTTTTTCCTGTTTGCGAACGCTGTTTGCGTGCTCGGGGAGAAATATCTCGCAAACACGCATTTTGAAAGCGCGAACAAGCAAAAAATTCCACGAAGCCGCGGAATTTTTGGCAATTTCGCGTTCTCCACGGAACGCGAAATTACCCAAATTCCGCAAATTCCGCGAGCGGAACGGAATTTACCGCCCAGGCCTAGTGTTCATATGTATTTTATAGCAGAAATTATTGTGAAAACTTTGATGTATGTTTACAGCTTACTTGCACAGTGTGGACATTATGGATGAGTCAGTGTCTATGCCGTTATAGTATTTTAACTCAACCAATATCTTGAAAACGCTCTGTTATTGCCTGTTTGCACAATGGAATTTATTTTGCATAAATTCTATGAATTGGGTCAGTCTTAGATAATAGGTGTTAATTCTGCTGCTACGGCGCTTAGTTCCAATTGTGATTGTTAAAACTCTGATGTACCTTCACAGAATATTTGCACATTATGGGTATTATAGTTTGTTTCTACAATGTGATTTATTTTGTATGAATTCTATGAATCGGGCAGGTTGCAGATATGAGGTTTAGGATATATAGAGACCATTTCGCTCATTTGCACTTTGAATTATAATGATGTACCTGGTGCTCATATGTATTCTATAGCATATTTGCACAATGTTATTTAAAATTCATAGTTTTTAACATTTATTTTTATGTGCCGTTGTTGGACTTGGCCCTTTTTGCAGGGTCATCCCTGAACTTTTTGCCTTCCTCCTGTACTTTTTCTGACCTGTTTTTGTTGGTTTTATGACTCTGGGCACTTTCCCACTGCTGATCAGTGCTAAAGTGCATATGCTCTCTGTTGTAAATTGATGTATAGATTAGTGACTCCATGATTGGCCTATTTGATTCACTGTCAGACCCTAGTACAGTGCACTGTTTGTGCACAGGGCCTGTGAGTCAAATGCTGCTGGTGGGCTTGCAGCACTGGTTGTGCCACCCACAGGAGCAGCTTGTAAAGTGTGTCTAAGGCCTGCCATTGCAGAGCCTGTGTGCAGTCTGGTACTGCCATGTCGACTTGGTAAGTGCACCCACTTACCAGTCCCCAAACCTTCCCTTTTCTGCATGTTAGTCACCCCTAAGGTAGGCATGCGGGCAGGGTGCATTGTATGTAAGAGGTAGGACATGCCCTGGTGTATGTGGCATGTCCTGATAGTGAATTACAGCCAATTTCGTTTTTCACTATTGCAAGGCTACCTGTCTCCATAGGTCAGAATGGGCAGTTTGATAATAACATCTTATAATCCTAACTGACCCAAGGAACATGGAGAAAAACGAATTTAGTATGCCTGAATTCAGAATAATAAAATACATCTTTTAGTGAAGTTGGTTTTAACATTCTGTGTTTGAAAATACCACTTTTAGAAAGTAGGTATTTTCTTGCCTAACCATCCAGCCTGCCTCTGCTAGCTTGTGTATTGTATGTCTGGGTTTGTGAGTGACAGGGGCTGGGGGACTCCAGGAGACATGGTGAGTCGGCACAGGGCTGAATAGACCTATCTGCATGTAGAGTGGTGGGAGGAGTAGCACCTGGGCCTGAATAGGGCTGTGCCTGCCTTCCACAATGCTGGCTCCACCTCCTGTGGTGCGTCTGATGTCCCTGGCCCACATTGACAAAGGAAGAAGGTGTGCACTGGCAGAATGCACCCAGAACTGGTTTGGACTAGGTACAGGACCCTCTGCCTTCAGAGTACAAAAGTTTTGCTAGTATAAATATTGGGACCCAGACCCCAAGATTTTAGATCACTTCTGGGAAACAAGAAGAACCTTTGCTGAGGAGAGGAACCAGAGAAACTGAAGGAGGAGACTATCCCTATGCTGTGTGCTGTTTGAGGGATTGGCCTGCAGTGGTTGCCAAAGAAAGGAGAAAGGAACTTTGTGCTTAGTTTCATCATCTTGCAGAAAATCTCCAAGGGCTTGAAGATTGAGCTTGCCTCCTGCTGAAGTCTCAGGGATACAAGACTTCACCAACCAGCTCCCCTGAATTCCCTTGCTGGGAATTTGAAGTGCCTACTGTTCTGTTGGGCCTTCTGAGAGACTGCGTGTCGCTGGGAGCTGAAAGTGCGGCGCAACGAAGAGGAAGCGTGTCGCCGCAGCAGCAGCTGTCGTCGCATCGTAGAGTAAGCGTGCCGCCGCTGCTGCTGTCGCCATCGCATCACCGAAGCGCCTCGCATCACCGGAGAAGCATGCCGCCACCACAGAGGACGCCGGCGCATCACCGGAGAAGCGTGTCGCAGGGCCTGTCGCGGCTCAGAAGATCGCCTAGTCGCCGCACGGCCGTCGGGCATGCACGCATCCAGTCTACGTTGTCGCACCGTAAGCAAGACGCCATTTTCTCACATCGCACCGGATCATCATCGCAGCGGAACCGGGCCGCAGTAAGAAACCGACGCACCCTCCTTTCTGCGTGTAAGGAATCGAAGCATCACCTTCCCTGCAACCCTTTTGTTTGTTTTGCGTTACGCATCCAAAGGTACATTGAGAGTAAAGTGTCGCATTTATCATCTTTATTGAACTGAGCTATTTTCTACCATTGACAGTCATATTTTTCGTATTGTATTGTGGATTTCTGTCGTTTTGGGTCTTGTGTTAAGTCTATATAAAAATACTTATTTTTATACTACAACCTGTGTGGTGTCCATCTGTAGTGTTGTCACTGGGTTACTGTATGTGTTCACAAATGCTTTACACACTGCCTCTGAGATAAGCCTGCCTGCTCGTGCGAAGCTACCAAGGGGGTGAGCAGGGGTTATTTTAGTAGTGTATCCCCCTTACCCTGACTAGAAGCAAGGGTCCCTATTTGGACAAAGGTACCTACCTCTGCCAACTAGAGACCCCCAGTTCTAACATTGGTGGTCAGCGGTGAGGATTCTGGACCTGCATTTGTGACTCATATACAGTAATTGGTGTACACTACTAGTGAGTGCAGACCAAACGCAACCACATACTATTTTTCCCTGTTTCCCTTTGGACTTTGGTTATTGGAACTCTGGTTAGTTGTTGCACCTGTTGGGCCTTGTCAAAATGGAAGTCAACTTTTGGCACCTGAATATCTACAAGATAAGGGAACTAAAAGTATTTTGCAAGGAGAGGGGGCTACCTGTGAAGAGGAGATCCACAAGGCAGGATCTTGAGGCAGCCCTGCATAGCTATGAGGTGCTACGCTGGGAAGCAACACTAGCAGATGACTCTGAGGAGGAATCTGAGGGGGAGGATCCCCAGCCAGAAAACCAAGAGGGCAGTGGCCCTGAGGAGGAAACATTTTGGGAAAGATTGGCTCGTGAAGAGAGTAATCGGATTCGTGCTCGTGACCGGAGGCTGAGGCAGCTAGAAAGGGAGTGCGAGGAGATAGAGCGAGCCTTAGCTGAAGAAGAAATTTGTGTAGCTCAGGAAGTGAGCTTGACTGGGTTGGAGGTGGAGTCCAGCTCAGATGGTGGCAGCATAATTGAGTTATCTAGTGCTGGGGGAGCAGTACACACACCCAGAGATGTGGTGCCTGACTTGGAGGGGGTTGATTTACACCAGGAGGTTCAAGGATATGAGGTAGCTCCGGTGGTGCACAGTGTCCCTGAGATAGGTTGGGGAACTGGCACAGGGGTTCATAGTCCTAGTGGTGGGAGGGACACTCTACTGACTCTAGATGGGAGGTGCAGGGAGAGGGGTTCCCCCATGGTTGAAGTCCTGGTGTGTGAGTGTGGAGACCGCCCAGAAGAGTGTGGGTTGAGTGACAGAGACAGTCAGATACTGTCTTGCCAGTCTCAGGAGAGTGGTGTGGGGTACGTGTGCAAGGCACTGGATGATGAGGCGAAGGATAGTTTGGTGGGACTGTGTGATCCAATTGAGGGAGAGCATATTGTAAGTCCCTATTTTCCAGAGCTATGCCAACACCTGGTGGAGTGTGAGTTCTCTGACCCCAGGGAGCTCACAATGGAGGCAGACCTTTGGTGGATTCCAGAGGGTCTGAAGAGGCATTTGGGAGTGATCCTAAAAGGAGTGGCTCAGGTATCTTCCGGACCTGCGTGGTGGAAGAGGTTCAGAGTAGCCCAGCTAGGTCCCAGTGTAGTGGGAGGGGTGTAGGGGCTCACGTCCTGTCTCTGCAGAGAAGGAGTGTGTGTGGGACTGCGTTTCCCAAGGTGCCCGAAACCCAGTCTCAGTGCCTGGAGGGCTCCTTAAGGGAACACCAGGTTGGGGGCCTAGACTGTACTGGTAGGCCATTTGAGGGGGATCTCCCAGGGTCTAGAGAACCTGGAGTGTCTGTAAATGGAGCTCCAGTGGTTCTGGTGTCTGGCGGTGCCGCTCCAGTTGGGAGGGTGCAGAAGTCCAGATTGAAGGGTGAGAGGGGGAAAGAGTCCCCAGTGGAAGAACCAGTGGGTCAGGGGCCAGCCAGAAGGGCTGAGTCTCCAATGAGTGACCATAGTGACCCCACTTCTATCCTGGGGGATCTTAATGCACTGTCAGATGGACAGGGGTCGGGAGATCTGCGCCAGGCAGACTTTCACACGACACATGAGTTGTGTGTCACCCTCGGGGGGCATGTGTGCTCCCCAGGAAGTCCTGGTGTGCCAGGCAGATGCTCAGCTGCAGGGTTTAACCCCTGGGTTGGGGAGCCAGGTTCAGGTTGTCCCTGGGCTGGAGGGAGGGACAACTGTAAGCAGTGTCCTGACCAATGGAGCTTCTAGGGGTACCACTCCAGTTGGGAGGGTGCAGAACTCTGGAAGGGGGTGCAGAGGGAGGGAGTCCTCACCTCTGATCCCGGTGCAACCTGAGGGTTTAGATCCCAGGTTGGTAGATCAGTTGCAGGGTAGCACCCCTGAACTGGTGGGCGAATTGTGCAGGACACCTGCCACAGGTGCCCTGACAATTCTGGAAGGGGGTACCACTCCAGATGGGAGGGTACAGAGCTCCAAGGAGGAGGAGGACTGGGTGTGGGAAAGCCCACCCCAGTCTCCTGCCGGCCACCGGGTACAGGCCCGGGGTTGGTGGGTCAGTGTCAGTGTGTCATACCTGACCTGACAGGAGGGAGAGTGGACCAAGGGTGCCAGGCACCTGGGGCTACCGCTCCCGCTCTCTGACGCCGCAGAGGTTGGAGAACCATGAAAGGCCTAGGGCCCGGCTCTCATCACTGACAGCTGTCAGTGGCCACTGTGGCTTGCTGTCCTGGTGGACAGAGTTGCCCCTGGGAGGGGGACAGAAGTAACACCCCAGGGGTGGACTGGGCCACACCTCTGTGTTGGCCATGTGGGTACTGTCTGTCTGTTGGGACACACCTGTGAGCAAGCTAAGGTTAGGTGCTGCACAGATGGTGTCCACAGGTGAGGAGAAGGGTTCCCCATGGGTTAGCTTAATGGGCCCTGATAGTATGGACCGAGGGATCCAAATAGGTTCAGATTGGCGTAGAACTGGAATATGCCCCTGCTGTTGCGGGCCAGGGTCCAGGTTCTATCGCCCAAAGCAGGGAAGCCCATCAAGGTAGTGATTGGTCTACCCTGCGTTTTGGCTGGAAGGGGTTGTGTTGGACTTGCCCCTTTTGCAGGGTCATCCCTGAACTTTTGCCTTCCTCCTGTACTTTTTCTGACCTGTTTTTGTTGGTTTTATGACTCTGGGCACTTTACCACTGCTGATCAGTGCTAAAGTGCATATGCTCTCTGTTGTAAATTGATGTATGGATTAGTGACTCCATGATTGGCCTATTTGATTCACTGTCAGACCCTAGTACAGTGCACTGTTTGTGCCCAGGGCCTGTGAGTCAAATGCTGCTGGTGGGCTTGCAGCACTGGTTGTGCCACTCACAGGAGCAGCTTGTAAAGTGTGTCTCAGGCCTGCCATTGCAGAGCCTGTGTGCAGTCTGGTACTGCCATGTCGACTTGGTAAGTGCACCCACCTACCAGTCCCCAAACCTTCCCTTTTCTGCATGTTAGTCACCCCTAAGGTAGGCCTGCGGGCAGGGTGCATTGTATGTAAGAGGTAGGACATGCCCTGGTGTATGTGGCATGTCCTGAAAGTGAATTACAGCCAATTTCGTTTTTCACTACTGCAAGGCTACCTGTCCCCATAGGCCAGAATGGGTAGTTTGATAATAACATCTTATAATCCTAACTGACCCAGGGAACATGGTAGAAAAACGAATTTAGTATGCCTGAACTCAGAATGATAAAATACATCTTTTAGTGAAGTTGGTTTTAACATTCTGTGTTTGAAAATACCACTTTTAGAAAGTTGGTATTTTCTTGCCTAACCATCCAGCCTGCCTCTGCTAGCTTGTGTATTGTATGTCTGGGTTTGTGAGTGACAGGGGCTGGGGGACTCCAGGAGACAGGGTGAGTCAGCACAGGGCTAAATAGACCTATCTGCATGCAGAGTGGTGGGAGGAGTAGCACCTGGGCCTGAATATGGCTATGCCTGCCTTCCACAATGCTGGCTCCTCCTCCTGTGGTGCGTCTGATGTCCCTGGCCCACATTGACAAAGGAAGAAGGTGTGCACTGGCAGAATGCACCCAGAACTGGTTTGGACTAGGTACAGGACCCTGTGCCTTCAGAGGACAAAGGATTTGCTAGTATAAATATTGGGACCCAGACCCCAAGATTTTAGATCACTTTTGGGAAACAAGAAGAACCTTTGCTGAGGAGAGGAACCAGAGAAACTGAAGGAGGAGACTATCCCTATGCTTTGTGCTGTTTGAGGGATTGGCCTGCAGTGGTTGCCTGATTGCCAAAGAAAGGAGAAAGGAACTTTGTGCTTACTTTCATCATCTTGCAGAAAATTTCCAAGGGCTTGAAGATTGAGCTTGCCTCCTGCTGAAGTCTCAGAGATACAAGACTTCACCAACCAGCTCCCCTGAATTCCCTTGCTGGGAATTTGAAGTGCCTACTGTTCTGTTGCGCCTTCTGAGAGACTGCGTGTCACTGGGAGCTGGAAGCGCGACGCAACGTAGAGGAAGCGTGTCGCCGCAGCAGCTGTCGTCGCATCGCAGAGTAAGCGTGCCGCCGTTGCCGCTGTCGCCATCACATCACCGAAGCGCCTCGCATCACCGGAGAAGCGTGCCGCCACCACAGAGGATGCCGGCGCATCACCGGCGAAGTGTGTCGCAGGGCCTGTCACGGCTCAGAAGATCGCCAAGTCGCCGCACGGCCGTCGGGCGTGCACGCATCCCATCTACGTTGTCGCACCGTAAGCAAGACGCCATTTTCTCGCATCGCACCAGATCATCATCTCATCGGAACCGGGCCGCAGTAAGAAACCGACGCATCCTCCTTTCTGCGTGTAAGGAAACAAAGCATCACCTTCCCTGCAACCCTTTTGTTTGTTTTGCGTTACGCATCCAAAGGTACATTGAGAGTAAAGTGTCGCATTTATCATCTTTATTGAACTGAGCTATTTTCTACCATTGACAGTCATATTTTTCGTATTGTATTGTGGATTTTTGTCGTTTTGGGTCTTGTGTTAAACTACAACCTGTGTGGTGTCCATCTGTAGTGTTCTCACTGGGTTACTGTATGTGTTCACAAATGCTTTACACACTGCCTCTGAGATAAGCCTGCCTGCTCGTGCCAAGCTACCAAGGGGATGAGCAGGGGTTATTTTAGTAGTGTATCCCCCTTACCCTGACTAGAAGCAAGGGTCCCTATTTGGACAAAGGTACCTACCTCTGCAAACTACAGACCCCCAGTTCTAACAGCCGTCATAATTTGTTCATAGATTTTATTGCGCTTGTTTTAAAAAGAGTATTTCAAAAGGCCCCATTGTAAGGGTTTGGCATGTAACCCTTGATGTATTCTTTTCGAATGGGCATTTATTGTCTAATGGAACTGGAACAGTGTTTTTTACATAAGTTGTAAAAGTTTTAATTGCAATGATTTTTGTTAATCAAGCAATAAAGAAAAAAAAACGAATTAGTTGTCAAAATTCTTATTGCTATGAAACGGGCGAGGTCTTGCGCTGAATTAATTTTGCCACTTTGTAGTATATAAACTCTCAAATCATGATAACAGTAAAAAGCTCATCCAAGAGGCCAATAGCTGTGTTGAAATATTTTCTAAAAATTATAAGAACAAACCATTAAAAAAATATGTTGACAGTAACAAACATTTATGAGAAAACCATAAATATGAAAAAAGGCACATGAAGTAACTAGAGTCTAACTATGTATAGTTATATATTTGTTCTGTATATTTATTTTAGATTTTTTTCATACTACAAACATTTGCGTTATTGGGCTTATGAAGGAAAATCATGATATATACATATGTATTAAAATGATCCAGATGCAATGTATTTATGGAGTAATCATACAGTTCACTTGTATTAGAACACTGGAATCTTGGAAGCTACATTGAAGACATTTGAGTCGGAAAGGGCCAATATTTAAGCATTATTGCCAGCTAGCTTCTGTGACCAATAATGTATGTTTATTACTCTCCCCTCAATTTTAAGTCAGAGCTACAGATGAAGATGCATAACAAGGGGGAATAATTAACAGCCATTATTTCCCTGTAGGTAAGGTAACTATGGGCCATATGTATGAAGCATTTTTGCCATTGCAAATGGTCTAATTCACAAAAATCGGGCCGTTTGCAATGGCAAAAATGCTTTTCTAAATGTAAAAACACCCAAACTGTGATTCTCCAGAATCGCAGTTTGGGTGTAGAAATCGTTATTTGGAAGGGTGCGTGTTTAGGGCGTTCCTTCCAAATAGCAATATCCAGTGTTATGTATCAAGGTTTTGCGACCGAAATGTGGTTGCAAAACATTGATATTTTGCCACCAACTCAAAGTTGGTGGTAATGCATTCGCAAATTCCTTTGTGTATGTTGGGAAAACATTTTAAGAGCAGACAGTGGTCCCACAGAAAACTGCCTGCTCTTAAAAAATTTAAACAGAACATTTCAGGCCAGATGTACGACCTTTTTCAGTGGTTGTGAACGGGAAATTGGCCTATTTGCAACCTCTGAAAAGGTTTGTAGCATGTGCCAAACCTATTTTGCGAGTTGGTAAACTATTACCTACTCGCAAAATAGATTCTGCGAGTCACTATTAGAAAGGGGCGTGCCAAGGGCGTCCCTTCCTAATAGCGAGTCGCAAGAGTATGTAAGATTGTTTTGCAACCGTAAATGCAGTTGCAAAACCATCACATTTACCACCAATTTCAAATTGGTGGTAAGCCAGTCACAAATGGGAAGGGGCCCTCAGGGGACCCCTTCCCCTTTGTGATTGGCAGCAAAATTGTTTTTTAAGAGAAGGCAGTGGTCCCACCGACCATTGTCTGCTCTTAAGAAATAAAACTGAAACGTTTTGTTTTTATTTTTTAAATGCAGGGATGCATTAAAAAACAAAACAGTTTTATTGAAAAAGCAGTCACAGACATGGTGGTATGCTGACCCCAGCAGGCCACCATCCTTGTGAGTGCCGGCCAATCCCAAAGGGTCACAAAACATGTCCTGCCTGATGAATGTTAATGAGGCAGGTCCTTTGCAACACATTTGAGAATCACAAACAGTGCCTCAGACACTGTTGTACATCAGTGTTTGCGACTCGCAATTTGCTAGTCGCATAAAAATGCGAATTGCCAGTCGCAAACACTGAGGGTCGTACATCTGCCCTTTTATTTTTTTTAAGTTGAAATACATCCCATTTTCCTTTATTCAAAGGCAATCACAGATATGGTGGTTTGCTGACATCAGCAGGCCACCATCCAACCCTGTGATGGCAGGCATTCCTAATGGGTCGCAAACTGCGAACACCTTTGTTAATTTCATATGGTAGGTCAATTTACGAACCACTAGGAATCACATGTATGAAAAAAAAAGTTTCAGACATAAGGAATAGCGATTTCCAAATAGCAATTTGGATAAAATCGCTATTTGGAAATCGCTATTCCTCTCTTTGTACACCTGGCCTTTAAAGTCTGTTAGCACTCTCCTTAAAAACATGGGTGCACTGCATGAGCAGGTGCTTTCTCTTGACCTGCAGCACTCCTTCATCCTTTTCAGTAGAAATCTGCTTACATACTGCAAACGAGTAGAAAAAAGTTTACTTAAAAGAAGTAGAAATACATTTCTTTACGTTTCTCAGCTTTTTGACTAGTTGTTCTTCCTTCTCAGCAAAATCTGAGGAAAGAGACCAGATAGCTGGGTGTATACAGGCTGCCACTGTAAAAATGGAGTGCCACTGGAGAATGGAGCCATTTTTTAAGTCGAGCCTAGCAGTGCGCTTGCGAGGCATGCTATATCTCCTCTATGGACATTGAACACGCCCCTCACTTCCAATTGGTTCCTTTGTGTGCTTTTGAAAAATCCCTTCATTTCTGTGGATAATTTTCACATTTGTCCTGCCTTTTGGGGGGTGGGGGGGATCCAGTCCCTGGCGACTTGCCCTGGTACCTGTATTATTGTATTTTTTCCAATTTGATTACGTTTCATTGCACATCTTTTTAAGTTTCCTTGGTAAGGCTCTCCTTTCAGCGGGGTTTTGCCTTTTCTTAGCCACCCTGTTGGAAATGCCCCTTTTTGCAGGGTTATCCCTAAACTTTTTGCTTCTTCCTCCTTTGTTTTTCCTGACCTGTGGTTGTTGACTATAGGACTCTGAGCACTTTGCCACTGCTGATCAATTGTTATTGTGATTGGTTATCCATGATTGGTATATTTGTTTTACCAGTAGGTCCCTAGTAAAGTGCACTGAGTGTGCCAGGGCTGGTAATTCAAGTGCTACTAGTGGGCTTGCAGCACTGATTGTGCCACCCACATGAGTAGCCCTAAAGTGATGTCTCAGGCATGCCACTGCAGTGCCTGTGCGCAGTTTGTCATCTGCCATGTTGACCTGGCCAGTGTACCCACTTGCCAGGCCTGACCCTCCCCTTTTCGTACACATTGGACACCCCTATAGTAGGCCCAAGGTACCCCCCTGGGCAGGGTGCAGTGTATGTGAAAGGTAGGACATGTACTAGTGTGGGTAACATGTCCTGATAGTGAAATACTGCCAAATTCGTTTTTCAGTATTGAAAGGCTATCTTGCCCATAGGACAGAATGGGAATGCTGTGTAACATGTTTACCTGCATATCTTCCCATAGGAGCAAGGTAGAAAATTGGAGTCTGGTATCCTTGAACTCAGAATTTAATAACACATCTTTTAGGAAGGATGGTTTTAAATTCTGTGTTTGAAAATAGCACTTTTAGAAAGTGGCTATTTTCTTGTTCAACCTTTCTGTGTGCCTCTGCCTGTTTGTGGATAGACTGTCTGGTTTGAGAGTGACAGGGGCAGGGGTGGCTCCAGGAGTCTGGGTGAGTCAGCACTAGGCTGAATAGACCTATCTGCATTTGGAGTGGTGGGAGGAGTAGCACCTGGGCCTAAATAGGGCTGTGCCTGCCTTCCACAATGCTGGCTCCACCTCCTGCGGTGTGTCTGATGGCCCTGGCCCACACTCACAAAGGAAGAAGATGTGCACTGGCAGAGTGCCCCCAGAACTGATTTGGATTGGGTCCAGGACCCCTCATACATATAGAACAAAGACTTTTGGGGTATAAATACTAGAGCTGAAACCCCTGGAAGTTAAACTACTTTGGAATCAAGGAGGAAACTTTGCTGAGGAGAAAAGCTGAAGAGCTGAAGGAGAAGTACTGCCCTAGTGTGTCTGGGGTTGGCCTGCAGTTGCTATTTCTGCTAAAGGAAGGAGAAGGACTTTGATGTGTGCTGTGTCCCCCCTGCTTGAAGAAAGGACTTTGCTGTGTGCTGTGTCCTGAAAAGAAAGTCTCCAAGGGCCTGAGAAGAGCTGGCCTCCTGTTGTGGAAACACAGGGATATAAAAGTTTGCAAGACTACTTCCTGATCAAGAGGAATCCCTGCCAACGAAGATCAGCTGAAGAGACTGAGTAGAAGTACTGCCCAAGTGTGTCTAGGGCTGGCCTGCAGTTTGCTGTTTCTACTGAGGAGAGGACCAAGGGACTTTGCTGTGTGCTGTGTCCCCCCCGCTTGAAGAAGGACTTTGCTGTGTGCTGTGTCCTGAAGGAACAACTCTCCAAGGGCCTGAGGAGAGCTGGCCTCCTGTTGCTGAAACACAGGGATACAAAAAGTTTCCAAAGTGTATGGGACTCGCACTTTCTGAATAATGCTTCGTTTTTATACTACTTCAAAAAGATCGCTGCGTGTGGCCGGGCACCCTTCCTGAGGCTCACCGTGCTGAAGAATCCTTTCGCCTCCTAACAGAACCCCTCCACGCCATGGTGTGCGTGTGCTAGTGCCTCGGGAACTGCTCGTGAACAACTGCGAGGCCGTCACCGCCGCTGGCCCGAGTCGTCAGCGAGATCGCTATCAGCAGAGAAAGCCGTGTGGTGATCGTTGGTTGCAGGACGTTGCCTGGCAACCAGGAAGCATTCACGAGGCAGCGCTGCTGCGGTTGGAGCCACCCAGCAGGGCGTCATTGCTGAGTCGGAGAGAGGAAGCCGTGCTGAGATCCACACCAGCGCGAGGCGTTGCCTAGCAACGAGGGGCTCGTCACTAGAAGGAGCTGCGCTGAAGACAGGAAGCGCGAGGCGTCGCCGAGCAACCCGACTCCGACACGAGGAACTGCTGCTGCCTGCGAGGAGAGGAGAGAGACTGCACCCCCCCAGGTAAACGCTCGGATCAAGTCTAGGGAGCGTGTGTGTGTCACCGCCTGGGGCGGGGGTGCGGGTCTCGAGAGTCTGCTCTCGGCCTCCAGCCTTTGCAGAGAGAGCCTCCGCCCGAGTGATCGTAGTGGCCCGTACTTGCCCCAAGAGGAGCGGCAGTACCGGTGCCTGTGTTGGAACAATCTTTTGTATTCCTACAGCATTTGGGGCATATTTTGGCAACCCCTAACGACGAAGTCAGCATTTCGGCTGAAGATGCAGCTGGGGGCCCCCCTTTTTAAGTAATTTGCCAAAAACAGATCGAAGGCTGAGAGGATCCCACGCACCAGAGATAAGTGCCCGATTTTAAGGACAACACTATTTAAAGCCGCAGCTTGTTTCTAAGTAACTTTCCACACGTCTGGAACAGTGTTTCCATCCATACCGTACCTGCAAGTTTACCTTCCTTTTTCTTGCAAGGAACTCTATCAAAAACCTTTCTAAAGAAGAGCTAATTGTGTATGTCGGATTTTTGTCGTTTTGGTCTTGCCTCATTTAGATAAAGATAACTTTATTTTTATAAACAACCTGTGTGGTGTCCATTTGTGGTGTTTCACTGTGTTACTGTGGGTGTTGGTGCAAATATTTACACATTGCCTTGGGGATAAGCCTGTCTGCTCGTGCCAAGCTACCAAGGGGGTGAGCAGGGATTATCTACAGTGTGTTTCCCCCTTACCCTGACTAGAAGGAAGGGTCCCTATTTGGTCAAAGGTACATACCTCTGCCAACTAGAGACCCCCATTTCTAACACACCCCTATCTAACATCCATCCTCCACCATTTCCTGAAAGCGGGTGCCGCGTGAATTACTGAAACCAGCCCTGCTTGTGAGTGTGAACTGGGCTCCCTCGGAGACCGAAGCCTCCTCCCCCTCCTGCTTCTGCAGCCTGCCCTCCGAGACTTACATTATGAATTAGGCCCAAGGTGACGCGCCCTCTTGTGCAGGGTCCGTCGGTGTTGTCATTTCTAGTGCTGCCATCAGCCCAGCGCCACGCCCCTTTCTAGTAGAGTGATCTCTGTAGTGCAGTGGCATTCATGGGGCACGCATCAACAGCCCCGGGACACATCTGCCTGCTTGGTGAACGTGATGCTATTTTTCGAAGGTTCTCCTCTAAAGTATCAGTTGCAGCTGGTTAGAGTGATAGATCACCATCTCAAGGCGAGAGTAATGCTTTAATTTATCCTTTTAAACATTTTAAGGTTTGCAAAAGTTGCGTTGTATAACACACCCCACTTGTATCCATTAAACAACTTTTCAACGTTATCTTTTATTCACCGCTGTGCGTCCACTTGGGGTGCACGTGGCTGTCCCAGCAGCGGCACTTCACAGGTGCAGCTTCAACCATGGGCACACAGGGGCATCCAGTTTCAGAATGGGAGGTGCTGAAGGCAGAATCCGATGAGTTTTTGTGCAAAATAAAGTGAGATCTCGAGCGTAGGACGAGCTGCAGGAGAGAGGAGTGGTGATGCCCACTCAGAGGCTTCTTTCTCCCTGCTGGCCACAAACACATCCATATAGATTTCACATGCATGAATTAGTGCGCAGCGCCCTCCTCAGCCTCCCCTGTCAGAGAGACGCAAAAAGTCAAAACATGAATATAGCCACCACCCGCGGTTTCCTGGGCACGGAGTGCCATGTCTGCTTTCTAATTGGCTACTGTTTTCTACAGAAATGTTGCAAGACAGAGTGCAGTGCATAAAACTGGTTAAGAAAGTAGGCCGCCCTGCAGCTGGTCATGTCACGAGTAAGCGGTATACAGAGCCCTGCTCCCAGTCTTTTTGCATTGTCCCTGCTTCTGAAAAATGTTCTTTAGGCACTGATGCTTTAAGAGAAAATGTGCTTGTCTCTTTCAGTGTATTTTATTTTTAATAGGAGTTTTTCACAGTAGCGCAACCCTGTAAAAAGTAAATGGTATCACGTTCTGTATGATTGTGAGTCACATGCCTCAGACCCAGATACAAAGCAGGAGAGCATTGCAAGAGGAGGGAAATGGAGGAGCGAGGTAGGAGAGCGAGTTTACAAGAGTGGGCTCGGGGAACAGCAGGGAAGGGGCTGGAGCTCAGGACAGTTTAGAGGGCTAGGAAGGGAAGGGGGCTGCGTGTTCCCCTCATGAGCAGCTGTGGGACAACCTTAGCACCTTGGTGTGGGTGCCCTCATGCCACAGCTCCACCCCAAGCCACCCAATTGACGGTTTACTACATGCCAGTTTTACTCCTTGGGGAGAATGAATGGAGTGCTTGCATGTAACCCACCCCCCAATACATCGATGATGCATCATGGTGCCAGAAAACACATCGAATTATATAGTTAAAAAAAAAACTACGGATTGATTTCGTGCAGCATTATATTTAGTTTGAGGAATACCTCGCCGAAGCATTGAAGGTCGTAAACTGTGTTTCTACATTTTTAAAGTACATTTACCACACTCGCTCTCTCAGTCGCTCGCACAAGAGTCCATTTCTGAAGCTCCAGATGTCTTGTTGCCCTGGTGTTGAGACTCGTCACGCCTGGCCGTAGCCTTGCTCACCCCCAGGTTACTTTCCTGTTGCAGCAAAAAGGCTCCAGTCAGGCGCTGATTCAAGCGCTTGGGGCTCCTGCACCCCGAACTACAGCTTTTGCCGCCAAACCTCTGCCTTGCCACTGCTCTAGGCACCGGGCCCGCTCCTGACCCGTGCCCTTTCTCGGCCGCAGTATGAGGCAGTGTGGCGATATTCGCCGTAGGTTAATTGTAGTTGTGGCGGCGGCAGTAATTCGGTGGATGCACTCTCCCGCTGCCAAAGATGGTTGTTCCTGCTTCTCCCGCTACTCCTCAGGGTCCAGGAGTTAGCTCAGGAGTTAGCAGGAGAATGTTTGCCGCTGTATGCGGCTAGCGTTCACAGCCCGCTTGCTGCTAACTTCTGATTTCTTCAGGCTGCAGTCGAGGTGGGGGTGTCTTAAACTGTCTTATGCCCCGTCATCGTGCTCTGCGCATTCCAGCTGCCTTCAAGACCTCTTCAAGTCCTCAAGACCACTACCGGTTGCGATTGCGAAGCTGTGGCTCACCTCACCTCACCCAACCGAAAGGTCGGGAAGATCCTACGGCCGCCGCCGCTGCTGCCGCCACTGCTGCACGGTAGACCGGGAGGACCGGGAGACCAGGAAGCTCCTGCCGCCGCCGCCGCCTGCTGTTGCACGCCTGCTTGCTCGGGCACAACGAAAACACAGACTGGAATTCCTCCATCACACTAATATGTGCACATGCGTTGCAGTGCACAGAGGCTTCGTTGCTCACTGTATACCCCTGTCCACGTGCACATTTTGCTGTGATCTCTCTATATGGGTGTCTTAGTCCGGTGTTTTGTGTGTCTGTTGTTGTTGATGCATGCCAGCTGACTCCCGTGGAGAAGCTTCTCTTTGGCAGGGATAGCCAGCCCTTAACTAAGAGGTTATGATATCAATTTTTATGAAATAGCATGCAGATGTGTCCATGTCGGTTGGGCATGTAGCAGCAGTGTTCTTGTGCGGTGCAGATCCCGCTCTTAGCCAGTGGCACAGAGCTATTTATGGATATTCTGAAAATCACGTTTTCTGGAGTAGAATATCTGATTGAGGACAGATTCAAATATCAATGTAATTTAATGTTCCCTTCGCATAGCACCAAGACAAATGTAAAAGTGTCATTACTGAACATAGCTAGTCTAGAGTTGCCACAGCCCGCTTTTGTGTCTCATCCCATGTTCTAAGTTAGTCATGGTGCTGGCCTGTAATCCTTCAGCGATTGGAAGCTACCACAAACCCTGACACCGAGGAGGGGGTGGTTGGCACAGGGACCAGGGTTCCAATAGGTGACCTCATTGGAATTTCTTACAGAACAATGTGGCCCTCAGAAAGGGAATGTCTTCAAGCCTGAGAGAGGAATTATTATGGATGAGAATAAAGCACCAGGTGGGTGGTTTAGGCCAGCATGCAGCAACGGAGGGGAATGTCTGTTGCGCTTCCACTTCATGTGTCTGACCCCTCGAAGAGCTGCATTGGTCATGCTCTTGTGTGGCTGCTGAAGCAGGTATGTGCATGTTGTCGAAGCACAACCTGAAATATTTTTGACTTTTAGTAGAGTCGCTGCCCGCAATATGTAGTGCCTTTATCCATTTCCATATGAGGAACATTAAACCAATATAAGGCTATATTTTTCTGTTTTGCATCAGCTTTTGCTGTCAGCTTTTCATGAGTAGCAATTCAGCACCAACCCAACAACAGCGCAGTGCCACCTCAGCAAACAGTGCAGCATCTGCACAGCACCAAATCAGCATCACTCAGCACCACCTGAGTGCCAGCTCAGCACGACCACCTAAACATGACTCAGCACCACCTTAGGATCATTCAACACCACTTCAGCATGACTCAACACCACCTCAGTATCACTCAGCATCACCTGAGCACCAGCTCAGTATCAGTACAGCACCATTTCAGCACCACCTCCTCATCAGTGCACCACAACAATGCAGCGCTAACTCAGCATCAGCGCAGCACCACCTCAGCACCAGTGCAGCACCACCTCAGCACCAGCACAGCACCACCTCAGCATCAGTGAAGCACTACCTCGCCATCAGCACTGCACCATCTCAGCATGACCTCCATATCAGCACAGCACCACCACGAGTGCAGCCTCACCTCAGCAGCAATTCAGCACTAACTCAGCACCACTTCAGCATCAGCACCTCACCATCAGTGCAGTATCACCTCGGCACAGCACCAACTCAGCATTACTCAGCACCACCTGAGCACCAGTGCATGACTTAGCACCACAGCATCACTCAGCATCACCTGAGCATCACCTCTGCAGCAGTACACCACCACTTCAGCACCACCTCACCATAATTCAACACCACCTGAGTATCATTCAACATCACCTGAGCATCACCTCAGAATCAGCACACTACCACCGTAGCACCACTCAGCACCACCTCAGTCTGCCCTTGGAATGTGGCACCTGTTGATTCTCCCCTAAAGTCTGTCCGCTGCTTGTGTTGTAATTCAGGTACTATTTTCCAACCTCCACCCTCCCGTTGTTTATGCCCATCCACCCAATAACAAAAAAACCCTGTAACAAACAAGCATTAGAACAGGCAGGACGAACTTGCCAGCATTGCAAGGACAGAAAGAAATAGAAGACATTTTTTATGTTAATTTTTTTTAATAGGGTTGTTGTGTTATACATATATAAGGTATCAAAAATGTTTATAACACTTTTTTATTATAAGTTTTCAACATGCTGCACAGCAGCCACAATGCTCTACAACATAGCTTAAAAACATTGGCAAAGCCAATAGCTATGTACGACAACTTCAGAAAACCAACAATGAACACCACCCCCCCACCCACCGCCGCCGATGAGCCGACCATCACGGCCTGGGATCTCGCTACCATCGAACTCATCACCGCGACCATGAAGAAAACTCACTCAGGAGCCCCAACGGACCCCTGCCCACCGCACATTTTCCACAGGGCCGCCACCGTCATCGCAACCGAACTAGGACGCACCATCAACGCCTCCCTCAGATCAGGCATCGCCCAGACGACTGGAAACGGGCAGAGGTAAAACCCCTCCTCAAGAAGCCAGCGGCCGACCCAACGGACATGAAAAACTACCGGCCCATCTCTCTCCTCCCCTTTGCGGCCAAAGTCACCGAGAGACTCGTGAATGCCCAGCTGACCGCCTTCATCGAAGAGAACTCCATCCTGGACGCCTCCCAGTCCGGATTCCGCAGCAACCACAGCACCGAGACCGCCCTCCTCGCCGCCACTGACGACATCCGCATGCTACTGGGTCAGGGACATACTGCGGCCCTCATCCTTCTAGACCTCTCCGCAGCCTTCGACACGTCTCACATAGCACGCTCACAGCCAGACTTCACTACGCGGGAATACAAGGAGCCGCCCTCGACTAGATCCAATCCCTCCTCTCCGGCAGAACCCAGAGGATCCGACTACCTCCCTTCCTCTCCAAACCCACGGAAATCAACTGCAAAGTACCCCAGGGATCATCACTCAGCCCCACGCTCTTCAACATCTACATGGGCCCCCTCGCCGCCATCGTCAGACAGCACAGGCTCAGCATCATATCCTACGCCGACGACAACCAGCTCATCCTCTCACTCACAAAGAACCCCGAAGACACCAGACTCTGCTTCCAGGAAGGAATGAAGAACGTGGCAGCCTGGATGAGAGACAGCTGCCTGAAGCTCAACTCAGAGAAGACCAAGGTCCTCATCCTCGGACCCTGCACCTCCGCCTGGGACAAAACCTGGTTTCCCTCCGCCCTCGGGAACCCACCCACCCCTACAGACCACGCACGAAACCTTGGCATCATCCTTGACTCCTCCCTCTCCATGAACCACCAGATCAACGCCGTCGCCTCCACTAGTTTCAACTGCCTTCGCATCCTCCGCAAGACCTTCAAATGGATCCCGCCTGACTGCAGAAGGACCGTCACCCACGCACTCATTATTCAGCAGACTGGACTACGGCAACGCCCTCTACGCCGGAATCAACAAAACTCTTCTACACAAACTCCAAACCATCCAGAACTCCGCAGCCAGACTCGTCCTCGGGACACCGCGTCACGAGCACATGACCCAACACCTACGAGGCCTCCAATGGCTCCCCGTCGAGAAGAGGGTCACCTTCAAACTCCTCACCCACGCCTACAAATCCCTCAACAACATCAGACCCAAATACCTCAATGAGAGAGTTTCCTTCCACGTACCCAAGAGGAACCTCTGCTCCGCCGACCTCGCCCTGGCAGAGGTCCCCCGCATCCGCAGAAACCGAACCGGCGGGAGAGCTTTCTCCTACATCGCAGCCAAAACCTGGAACGAGCTCCCGGTGAACATCAGACGCTCCCCGACCCTGCACACGTTCAGGAAAGACCTCAAGACCTGGCTCTTCGACTGATCCGGAGCTGCCCTCCCCCCCCCCAGCGCCTTGAGACCCTCACGGGTGAGTAGCACGCTATATAAACCCCTGATTGATTGATTGAGTGATAGTCCCAAAGGCAAGACCTATTGGCTATGCCAATGCTTGTTTTGTTTCTCTTCTTACTCAGTGCCGCTCTGACAGCTGGAATGTGTAAAGTAAAGGAATAATAGTGTAGACGTCAATTAGTGGTTGCCACGTGTACTGGCTGCTTCCACTGGCTTTCTCTAGGGTGCCCCAGGCACTGTCCTTGCTGTCCATACACATAGCAGGAACTGGATTCCACCAGCAGGGTCGTACTGCTTCACAAAATAGGTCTGGGCACCAAAGTAAAAGTGGCCCCCATTATTGAGTTAGAAAACTAAAAAAGTGGCCCATGTTTGCAAATTGGGGCAGTTTTGAACTTGTAAAGACACTTAAGGTAAATGTTTTGAAAGGTATAGAAGGCTGCATGGATTTGAGTTTAGTGCAGATAATGTTTGTTTTAATATCACATAAATCAGTAGTTACAGCTGGCCCATCCGACCATAAAGCAGGCCCACAAATGGCCAAACAAACACCCATTTACTGATCTGTCAGATCAGCCAGTGGTGCACTGCCTGATTGCCCTATACATCAGTCTAACACTGTCCAACAGCCATGTATACTTAATAGATTAATATACAATTTCAATTCCTTAGCCTTCTTCTAGCCAACGAACTGCACACAATATAATTTAAAGGACCAAGATGTTATCAAAAGGAGTGTGTTAGGTAAAGCCATTGCCACTGCAAAGCCACCAGTTCTGGAATAGAGCAGGAACCGGCTGGATTATGGTTTCAGTTGCTATTTCTGAGCCAGAAACTGGATCCAGGGTAGTTCCAATGTTTCTTTCTAAATGTATCTGAATGCTGTTTGCTGACAATGAGAGACAAATTCAGGAGGTTTACTTACTTTCAGATTGTGCCAGTCTTTGAATCTACAGCCTGCAGTGCTGCAACCTAGCTGCCCAGTAGTAAATGACTCACTTCATGGACAATCTCTGATTCCTTTTGTCCGAGTAGAGGGTCTTGCTGCAAGCAGTTGGAGGTCAAATAGACCAGAACAGTTAGACATTTGCCTCCAGATTCAGTAACAAACAAATGCACACTTAGCTGTCACATTGTAGGTTTCCAAGGGATAAAGAGATTTTGACTCAAGCTGTCTTCATTGGTAGACTTTGTAGGAATGCCAGCACCATATGTGTGTGTAATAAGACTAACAATCATTGATATAGCACACAATAAAAAGTGAATGCTTTCTACTGTTAGTGGTAATTAGTACTATCTAACCAAGCCCATTTTATTGCCCTTAAATAACAAAGATTGAGATACTGAATCAAAACTATGCTTTGCAGGTAACATACAGATTATTCAGTCACTGCATAATTTACTGGGCCAGTTTACTAGCTTGAAGCCTGTAAAGGAAATAAGGATATTTACAACAAACACAGATCTCTGCTATAAGTGTATTAACCACCTGAGTTTTACCTTTTCGCATAGATTTCTGCATCAGGTGCATTAACACCCTGAGCTGTAGAGCTCAGTCTGTTTGTAAACAGTTGAGTGTGACAGAATAACTCACCCATCACTTTTGTGTGATGCCAATGTCTGTGTGCTTAGATGTTGTAAAAATAATGAACAGGATGACTGTCAGTGAGCAGCTCCTAGGTGAGCAGCTCCTTGTGACACCACTTAAGTGTCTTCACCCCATTTCTACTGACACCCATGTGCAACCAATCTGTAGATCTCCAGAGTAAATAGTTTACTTTTACAGCATCGGAAACTACAACAGAAAGTAGGTAGGTACTTGGACCAAGCAAATCTCTGTATAGAATTTTGAATATTTATTTTGTGAATTCTGACATGTCGGAATAAGAAGATAAATGGTTTGGATTCTGAATATGAGCTTTATGAAATTGCACAACCTCGCACAGATTCATATTGTGAATACAGGCTCTCCAATCTCTCTCTACCCAAGGTCCATGAAAGTACTCCTCACAGTCACGAAGGCCGCACGCAGTGCCAGAATCTTTTGTCCCATCCCTGGTACTTATCTATAGCAGGCTACAGAATGCTCAATCAGCCTAAAGGCAGCAGAAGTGGCCTACAAACACAAAAACAACAAATACAATAAAAACATCTAAGAAAAAAAGAACATGCTCCTTCTCAGCGACAATCAAATGGAAACATCCAACACTCCTGGTTCCTATCCTAACTTAACCTGTGTTGATTTAAAATTAGAGCTATAAGGGCACATGCAATACACTACGGATGATAACATTACATAAATTATGAAGGTCTGGCAGTCACGTCAAAGCAAGAGGGAAGATGATCAGATTGCAAATTAATTCTGGCACACATATCTATGAAATTCACATATCAGAATATATGTGTATGTATTGTTAGAGTTTTATAGGAGGTGGGGTAATCTCATTTAAAAAAAAACGGTGTAACCTGACCACAGGTTAAATTTATTAGTAATGTAAATTTTAGAGTTATAGGTAAGCACATTTTTAATTTCTAGTTCTGACCGATATACTTTTGTTAGAGTACAAATCAGTTAGGTTATCTCATGTTAATGACACTTACAGCGTTCTCGTACACCCAGGGCTTCTCAGCACTAATACAATTGGGATACTTAATAAGATGGAGGAGTGAGACGAAGATGGATGCTGGTGATCAAATAATAGTGAGTAGCGAGAGTTTGGTTCCAAAGTGACATGGGCCATGAATCCAGGGTTCTCTGACTACTACAATTGCCTGTATCTTCTTCCACCAATACTCATTTGTACCACAAACTGCACAAGACAATGGCTATTTGTATATGGTCTTCTTTTGTGTTGCACCTCTTTGTTTTTGTGGGATATGAATAGTTCTGAGAATGTGAATAGGAACCTTGAATGGTATTTGTGCATGCTTCTGAAAACATTAACTTTTGTGACCTCTGGTTATTATTTATTTGATCAACTGGCCATTTATTAAAGATTTTTACTACAAAAGATCAATTTTCAGTAGTTTCCTAAAGTGTAGGAGGCTGGGTTCTGCTCTCAATGTTGAGTTTAAGGCATTGGAAATCTCATGATCATGTTCTTTGCGGGCTTTTTCTCCATCCATCTGGCATTTTGGCTTTAGCTAGATTAATGTGTCGGAATTTGCTGTTCTTAGGAATCTGAATGGTGTATAATGTGGCACTAGTTTCTGTACCACAGACCTTTTTCCTAGTAGCCCTTCAGTTTATAATCTGATCCTAGTCTCCTGCAGGAAACAGTGAATTGTTTTTAAGACACATACTGTATCATCCGCTTCATTATATGATGCGATGCTCACCTTGGTCGCTGTGCTCTGGATCTATTGGGGTTTTCAATGTGCAGGGTAAAAAGTCAATATTTGTAATCACTTCATTAATTTTAGTAGTAACTTTGAGGCCTAGGCCAAAAATGAATCCAAGTGTTTTGACTTTTTGTGAGGGTAATGGACTTGTCTCAAAACTTAATGACCATTAGAAAGGAACATATCATCCGCGGACTACTCACATGATTTCTATATTGATGCCACTGTGACGGAGGTAGCTCTCCCTTATTCTGAAATTACATTTTCTACACACATTGTGGTATTGTCCTGGCAGCCTAATTCAGTTTTCCATGCTAGAGATCTGTGTGTCCACTGCTAGATCTGAAAATAAATATCCTGAGACACAGTGTATATAGTGAAGAAAACCTTCAGTGTTTGTAGTTATCTACAAAGCATACTAAATTATTAACTTAATTAAATTATATATATTCTACACTCATCTACCTTTTAATGTTCTAACCCTTCGATTGTGTAGATACAATGTCCATTTATCCTTGATATATGGTTCAAAATATGACTTTCTTTGGAGCTCAAGACATAGACAGGCATGAAGCACCAAATAACAAATCCAAAATATATGACTCCCACATCATATGATCTGTATTCTCAATTACCTGCACCTCACATCCACTGTTCAATGAATAGTAATTTTAGTCCCACTTGTGGCCTTCTGAAATATGGTCTGATTTAATTTCTTATGAATATAATGTTGAAGTTACTAAAGAAAGTCCAATGTTTTTGGTGGCGGAGGCTCGGCTAGCTTCACCATGGAAAACCTTTGACCAGAGGCCCTCCCCAATGAGCCTCAGTCAGCGTAAGTCACAAAGGGGCATATTAGCAAGAACGCCGTTAAAATTATCGCCGCTTTAGCGGCAGGAAACTGCCGCTAAAGCGGCGATAATGGGCTTGATAATATGCCCTTGAGAATACCAATAGAAGCCCATGTTCTGCTGTGATCCTGGGCTTCTATTGGAATTCTCAAGGGCATATTATCAAGCCCATTATCGCCGCTTTAGCGGCAGTTTCCTGCCGCTAAAGCGGCGATAACTTTAACGCCGTTCTTGCTAATATGCCCCAAAGTCCTTCTTCTGTACATGTTTCTTGTCTGGGACTTCTAGGTGTGGGCTGGCAGTCTAGTACAGGAACCAATACAAATGAACCCCACCCACTGGTCAAAATCTTGCAGTGCATCAGACCCATTTGCCTTCTGCTCTTCAGAAACAAACCCCCAATTTGAAAGCTTGTTTCTGAAAAATAAAACGTTTGATAACCTAGGCCAAAACAATATGGCGCCGGCTTTTCAAATGCCTTCTATGCAAACCTTGACACTGGCCTGCCAGGCAAATGACATTCTAAATTTATTGTTTGGTATGTGGTGCACACTAGGCCATCAACTAATTGGACAAGCTCAGGGAAGTGACATTTTCTAATGTTTCACCTCTGTATTGTTCATCTACAGAATGAAAGCGCGTATTATTAGTATTTTCTGTGTCGGGTGACGCGATGTAAAGCTAGCTTTCATACTTCATTCATTCAAAAGCATAGTTTTAAACACATTAGCATTGATAAGGCACAGGTTTGCAACACATTCAAATGTGCAAATAGACCTGGATGTATGCTATCCGGATTTCATTAATACACAGCCTGATGTGAGTCTCTTCAAATAGACAACACTCTTTAAGGGCATAATGTAATGTATGTTGATAATGTACCCCAATCTTACTTAATATCTTAAAAACAAATGTGAGGTGTCTTAGACAGAGTAGAACAAAGGATACACAGCTATTGTGCCGACCGACAAAGGGCATTTCATGACATTGCTTGTTTAGAGGAAAGACTATCAGTTCTTGTTCCCTAATACTCTCTACTGTCAATTACATTTAAATTCACGAATATCAAACAAATAATGCAAAAACAGGTAATGTATGATTTGGACTGAAAACAGCACTGAAAGAAGTTAGGGTTATTAAATACTCCACAGTAGTGAGAGATTAAAACACATTCAGCAATTATGAGGTTTTTTGCAGCAGTCAACTTGTAAGACATTCATAGAACGGCCATTGCAAGTGCAGCACACAAGCCCAGTTTTTAATAATAACTAACCCTGGGCAAAGCACTACGCTACGCTCGCGTAGTTTGCGAAGTTTGCGCTACTTCGCACAACGCAAATTGCACGTAGCACAGTGCAAACATGCGTAGCGTAGCGTAGCGTAGTGCACCGGTCATTTTTTGCTTGCTCGCGGTCCTCAACGTCAAGTTGGCGACCGTGAGCAAGCAAAATGACATCCCGGCGAGACTTTTTCCTCATTCGCGATCAGCAACATCAAGTTGCCGATCGCGAGCGTGGAAAATAAACCTCCCGCGAGATTCTCAACGCGGGGAGGTCAGGTTTCTCATTGAGAGTGGTCGCGTATGCTCGCGACCGCTCGCGATGAGAAACTACCAGTCCGCGTTGAGAAGCTGCTGCTCGAGTAAAAATGTACTCGAGCGGCAGTAAAGACAGCTCGCACTGTGCAAGATGCCATTTTCAATGATTGCACAGTGCGGACAAGCATCCGGCACTGTGCAATCATTGCGAACAGTGCACTATGCAGTTCGCGTAGTGCTACGCGTAGCTCGCGTAGTGCGAACTGCACTTTGCGTAGCTTCGCGTAGCGCTACTTCGCAAACTACGCCCAGGCTTAATTAATAACACTTTGATGGAGGCCTACAATGCTCTACATAGCTACAAGCAGACATCTGTCAATGATATCGATCCAAAGTCGGAAAATTGCACTCACATTTACAAGGTGCGTGAATTTGAAGTTTAGTGATAAACACACTTACTTTACGCGGTTTTAACACATCAGGGGAACAGTAAAACAATATTACATGATGGACAAAAACTTCTATTAACACTGTCAAAAGAACGTGTATTTGAGTGAATAAAATAGGCAAAATATCACAGTAACAACTGTTAGAGAGTGTGCTCCATCCCTGCTAGCATAACGTTAAATCAGTAGGCGAAGCCACTCTAAATGGGTTGCTTTTGCAGAACAATGGAAAGGTGCATTGTGGGTGTTTTGAGGAAAAAGGCTAATTAAAAATAATGGTAAAGGGAGTGAGAAAGACATTGATTCTGTGGTGACTGTGGCCTCACACAAAATGGAAGTGTTAAGGAAGAAACTGACACGGGTCATTTACAAGGCCAAAAATATCGCATGCAGATGTCCATGCAGTTTAACAATACATATACAAAGGGATTACATCTGCTGGAGCAACATTGAACATTATACAGGAACATAAGGTAGGGGCCAACCGCTGAAACATTAGTGGGTACAACTTTTAGTATCACTGTGGTAAGTCAGGCAAGGAGCCACATTTATTCAATAAATAAGTAATTTATTGGATTACAGCTTCAGCCACGGCAAGGAGCAGCGCACACTCAGAGGCTCGATCTGCAACTGACAGAAGCCGATCGAACCCCTGAACACACACACTCGAAGCACGAGGAACGGAACACATCAACAATAGCCAAATGGAAATACTAACCCACTACATCACCTCCCCCCTTTACACAAAAAGAAAATATAACTACCCCACCTCTTCCTTTACACAAGAGAAGAGAGCACACAAAGAACCCCAAAATTAGTATGTAACGAAATATTTGAACTTGGAAGGAGGTCTTCTGACACGACACCCACGGACAGAATTATCTAAATTACCCCCCAAGGCACACCCAACAGACCCACCAACAGACAGACTCACATTCTCACCCGAGACCTCAGACTGTTTCTGATCATGTAACCAATCATCCTCCAACAGCGAGACTTTCCTGTCCCTAATTAATTTCGCTTGAGCCATTGACAACTTCACCAACTGCCTTTTGTTCCACCAACCTTTGCCATCCAAAAACGCAGCACCTCTACTAATTTTACAGACTAGAACAGGATCTGAAAATACAGATTCACCTTTTTTAACCTTGAATGGTTTTTTAAACATGACCCAATCACCAACAGAAACTTCTGAATCACGCAGGTAACTTTTCTTGTCAAACCGTTTCTTCATGTCCCACTGTTTCTCCTTGACAACATTTGCCACCTTCATACAACCAGAGCCATCACTGACAGATCTTCTGCCATCCAGCCAGGATGGCAACAAAGTGGAATTTACCTTTCTGCCCCTCAGCAACTCGAAGGGAGTGACACCAGTGGTACAGTGCGGCGAAGTATTGTAATTCCACACCTTTTCCTCCAAAAACGTTCCTACCTCAAGACCAGCAGCCAGGGCCGTTTGAATTCCTTCCTTAAGAGCTTTGTTGCCCCGTTCCACCAGACCATTGGAAGCTGGGGAATATAAGGCCACCTTCAAATGCCTGATATCCCATCCTCGTCGCCAAATGTGGTAAGTCAGGCAAGGGGCCACATTTCTTCAATAAATAAGTAATTTATTGGATTACAGCTTCAGCCACGGCAAGGAGCAGCGCACACTCAAAGGCTCAATCTGCAACTGACAGAAGCCGATCGAACCCCTGAACACGCACACTCCAAGCACGGGGAAAGGAACACATCAACAATAGCCAAATGGAAATACTAACCCACTACATCACCTCCCCCCTTTACACAAAAAGAAAATATAACTACCCCACCTCTTCCTTTACACAAGAGAAGAGAGCACACAAAGAACCCCAAAATTAGTATGTAACGAAATATTTGAACTTGGAAGGTGGTTTATTTTTCCTTTTCCCCTGTTTTTATGATTGATTAAGATTTGCTATGTATTGATCAATAGATGCTATTTATTATTAATGTGTGTGAATATTCTTGATGAAATTTATATGATGTATAGCTGGATTTATTGTATTGTATTATATATGGTTTTCAATTAAAAAAAAAACACAAAAAAAAACCAAACAATAGCCAAATGGAAATACTAACCCACTACAACCACCTCAGTCACACCATCTCAAGATAGCCCCATGTCAGAGTCAGACTCCAATGCTAGCAGTAACACATCCCATCCCATGATATGGGTGTCCCGCCCAGCCTGTTGGCAGAGCCACTAGAGCACATTGTTTTCAGCTCTTGCTCAGCGTCGAACGTTGTCCCTCAAAGCTGCTACAGCCGGTGCAGAGGTCACCTGCCAATGCATCGCTATCGCTCAGCACTCCAGCACGAGTGCCAGGTCTATAAGCCTACTCCCTTCCTTGTCTGCTTTGGGGCGAGGCATCAAGCCCAACAGACATGTCTTGAGATTATTGATTTGCTGCCTACCAGTTATAGGTGTGAGATAAGTGCAGACATCAGTGTAGAAGAGGTGCAGCGCCGCGCACAACCACAATCTGTGGTAAAAGCCTTCATGCTCTGCGTCACATCTAGGACATTCACGGGGCACCATGCCAAACATCCTGTGCAGACATGTGGTGCTTAGATATGTGCGGTGGACATAGTTGAATTGTAACAGTTTCAGATGCGCATTCCTGAAGACCTGCAGGATGTGGCTCAAGATTTTATTCCAGTCTTCATCGTTCAGGGCAATCTGTACATCTTGACTCCATCTGTCTTTCACACCGAATAATGCTAGGCCCACTGCTTGACCCATCACTATGTATGCATTGGTAATACAACATCTCTCCGGGCCCCATGTGAGTAAAACCTGCAGCACATCATCTACTTTGGGTTCTTTGTCCGCGTCTCCCCAAACCTCCCCAACAACGCTCCTGAGTGCTGCATGAGTCAGTAACTGTCCCGCAAGGATAGTATATATCTCTCAAAGGTCCTCAAATGAGAGCGAAATCCCTTCTAAGAGCAGTTGATCCAGAGTGACAACGGCGGTTCGCCGCCACTACAACTGGTGAGTTGTCCCTGCTTGTAGAATGCAGGCTAGCACCACAGGGGCAGATTGGGCAAATATGCTGTCTGAGAAGGGTTAAACTGAGGAGGGTGGGTCATAATGTGGAGGAAAAAGAGTAGTGACGGGGAGGGACGTTAATTGGTAATCCCCATAGATTGTTCTGGAGAGAGACTCGGCTTGGAACATAAAGTGCTATGGGGCAGCTTAAGTCAAAATGCTGTGGCCCGCTATCTCTTTTAAGGCGCAAAAAAGTACATCCTCAAGTACAGCACACCTCTTTCAAGCTCCCTGAGGTGACAGATTATATCATTGATAAGGTCTCAGTAAGCAGAGATGGTCGAAGTCCAAGTAAAGGCCAAGGGGAGTAGGATCCAAGGGTCTCACATTTGTTCATTAGATTAAAGAGTATATCTTGACCTTCTTGTTCTCAAATCTGGCTCTGTCAAGACTTTGTTGCCAGAGTCTTTGCTTACCTGGTAGGACATTATGTTGGGTGTGACTGCCTTGAAGAAGTTAAAACAGATTCTAAAAACAATATGGATTGGCCTAGCATCCAGTGGAGTTTTAGCGTCTGGGAAACTGGTAAGCAAAGGTATTATTGCCATCCAGATGAAAGTAAGCTATTGCCTCAATAGCAGGTCTGAACTTGGTTTCTGGGAGATATTTCCTGATTCTGCACAGAAGTTAGGACTAGTGCCGGGTTCTCTGTGTTTACTTAGCTATGTGTATTGTCAGGGTGCAGTTGCTGGCAACATAGTTTACGAGAGAATTGACTTTGTCTACAATTTTAGGGTGTGAATCCATCCAAGTACACAACCAAGAGCCTGCTGTTTTGGTGATGAGGATTATCTCTGTTTCCTATGGGTTCAGCTTCAGGTAGGCCCCTGACATCCAATCTTGAATGTTCTAGTAGTAATTTTTCAGGTGGTTGATCCACAGTCATTTGAGACCTTCAAGTGCAGCTCTGCCTCATCAGTGCACTGGTAGATCGTGTTGCTATTGCTAGAGAGGAATATGCCAAATGGTTCTATCCAGAGACTTCATGTAACCAGCAAGAGAATAGAACCCAGAAGTCCTCTGGAGAATAGTAGAATACACTCAGTATGTACGCCGGTCTCTATTGGACATTTGGGAAGCAAATTGTTGCAGGGCAGATTAATCAAAGCCCATTTAAGTAGAGCAGGTGTTGAATAAGGCTTGGTAATCAGCTGTGTTAAAAAAAAGTTGGATTGAGGTTGATGAAGACTAGAAGGCAGATGCCAACATTGTTTTTGATTTAGAGGGCTTTGTTGACCACATGTTTGCTGTCGCTGTTCTGCACTGTTGCCGTAATCCAGACTGATGGTTATTTTCAATGATTACATTCTTGATTCAAACAGCAGCTGGAGAGAGAATCCCTTCTCGATGATCCTTCTGTGGTAGGTGGCTGATCAAGTGGTAGGCAGTTGGTGAACTCATTATGGTTGAGGGTGACCCTTTTTAGGTCAAAGCCTACCAGACAGTGCAGCTGTCTGGTTTTCTAAAGACATCTTGGGGACATTTAGAAAGCGGGAAACAACCTTTACTACGCATACATTACATCGCATGCCATTAGATAGCGGTCTTTACAACGCAAGTCATTACAACGACTTGCGCTGGAGGGCGCTATAGGTCAAGGAATAGTTTAATTTACTATTCAACACCTTCCCTACTGTACGTAGGCTGGAGTTGGAATAGTAAATTTAACTACTCCTAAGTCCAGCGCCCTCCAACGAAAGTCGTTGTAACGACTTGCGTGGTAAAAACCGCAATCTAATAGGATGCGATGTGAATGCATGCGTTGTATAATCATACAACCTTAGAAAGCTGACCTAGCAATGCATTCCTCCTGTTGCTTATCATTGGCTTTGTGGTTTGTAGCTCACATTTCCTGGCTTTCTATTTGCTGGCTTTATTTGGTTTAGGCTGTTCAGTTTGATGTCATCCCTCCAGTGGCCCAAACCTTGTTTGCTGTATTCTTCCACAAACCCGCTATCTGTAAACAGGCCTTTAAATTTTGTACTTATCTTGCCACATTTCCTTGCATTCAAAGACAGAGGTCAAATAACAGGCTCTCTATTCCAGGGAGCTTGGTGTTTTTTTTCTTTTTTCTGACAAATTGAGAGAATTTGCGACAATCCTGCTGATTACCCACATAAGAGGAGAGGGTGTAGGATGTTTATTTAACTTGGACACAACATAAAAATGAACTATGCTGATGTTTCAGAATATATTAGAATTAGTACAAATGAAGCACATTTTTGTTTTTGAAATTCTAAAGTATGGTGAATATAAATATTTGAATACACTAGGTAATGGCATTTGCACACATTATCATTTGTGTGCAGTAAAACTGTATTTTGGGGCAAATGTAATGGTCAGTTCAATTGAAAATGTGTTGCCTGTAATGGCAATGTGCTACCATACCATGCACACTCCACACTACGCCACTCTACTCTACTCTATGCCCTTTGTTAGAAATGGGGTCTCTAGTTGGCAGAGGTATGCACCTTTGTCCAGGTGGGGACCCTTGCTTCTAGTCAGGGTAAGGGGATTACATACTTCAGATAACCCCTGCTCACCTCCTTGGTAGCTTGGCACGAGCAGACAGGCTTATCCCAAAGACAATGTGTAAAGTATTTGTACCCAAACACACAGTAACACAGCGAACACACCAGTTTAGAAAAATAAAGTATCTTTATCTAAGATAAACAAGACCAAAATGACAAAAGCCCAACATTCATGTATCAAGATATTACTTTTAGAACAGATATTTCAAAAATAGCACTTGTAGAAACAAATAGCTCCACCTGGAGCTATTATGACATCATGACAGGCATAAATCCAAAGTACGGTGCCAAACGCGGGGTGAGCGGAGTCGGGCACGAAGTCACATGGACCCCCAAACAACAGTACCTTGGAAATGAAGTCAGTAGACAATGCACGGCATCATGGAGGTGAGGTGTTGGTGCCGAGGCAAAGTTGGTTCCTTTCTGCCACGGGGGAGGCAAAGCATAGAGTCCGTGAGGAGGCGAGGTGTAGAATCCAGGACAGGGAAGTTAGGCGTGTCAGAGGTGAGGTGTCGGTTTTGGTGAGGTGATGCGACCTCTCAGAGTTCGTGGAGTCACCCTCATCGGTTATCGGCTCTGCAATAACGTGATGCTGGCAGTGATGGTGTCGGTGCGAGCACTGGCATCGGGAAGGCTAATAACTGCAGTCATCGGCATGCGTCAACAGGCGTCAGAGCTGTGGTGCAGGCAGGGCTGTGCATTGTGCACTTCCCGAACAGTGTCCCCGGACTCGGTGTAGGTCGCAGCATCACTGGTGGTGGCGCTGATGGCGTCGGATTTGTTTTTCTTGCTTTGCAGCACCAACCACACATATTTCAAGGCACAGGAAGTAGAACTGGTGCCCTTTTAATCAGTCGTGGCCGCTGCAGGTAAAAGCGGTAGGGCGGTGGGGCCAGGTGAGGGGGGATTTCGAGAGACGACCACAAGGGAAAGTTAAATAAATAATTAATTTTCCCTGGTGGTCGTCTCTCGAAATCCCCCCTCACCTGACCCCACCGCCCCATCACTCTTACCTGCAGCGGCCACGGCTGCTTTTAATACAGGAGTCCACAGAGGAGTACAGGTGCTGGTCAGTCAGTGCAGGCGAAGTCTTTGTGGCCCTGAGATTTCATAACAGGAAGAAAGCACAAACAAACCCTTGCAGATTCTTCTTCAAGCAGGTTCACAACAAAGTTCCAGTCGTTGTCCTCTCCTTGGCAGAAGCAGCAACTGCAGGCCAATCCAAAAAAGCACACACAGCAAATGGGGCAGTACTCCTCCTTACAGCTTTCCAGCTCTTCTCCTTGGCAGAGGTTCCTCTTGAATCCAGAAGTTATCTAAATCTCAGGGGTTTAAGGTCCAATATTTATACCCCATTTTCGCTTTGTTCTCTTTGTGGCGAGGTAAACAGCCATAACAACGACATTTTCACAACGAATACCATTACCCCGCATTCCAACACAACGCATCTACCATTACTCCGCAATGCCATTACAACGCATGGCATTACAATGCATATGCATTTACCATGCATGCCGTTACAACGAATTTCGTTGTAAAGGCATGAATGGTAAAGGCATATGTATTTTACATGTAAGTATAAGGTAAGTATAGGGTTTAGGGTGGGTTTGGGTTTTGGGGTGTAGGAGTATAGGTTTTAGGGGTATTTTTAGGGTTAAGGGTGGCTTTGGGTTTTGAGGTGCACAGGGTATTTTTAGGGTTAGGGGTGGGTTTCTGCTTTGGGGTGCAAGGGTATTTTTAGGGTTCAGGGTGGGTTTGTTTTTTGGGGTGCCCAGGGTAATTTTAGGGTTCAGGGTGGGTTTGGGTTTTGGGGTGCAAGGGTATTTTTAGGGTTCAAGGTGGGTTTGGGTTTTGGGGTGCCCAGGGTAATTTTAGGGTTCTGGGTGGGTTGGGGTTTTGGGGTGCCAGGGTAATTTTGGGGTTCAGAGTGGGTTTGGGTTTTGGGGTGCAAGGGTATTTTTAGAGTTAAGGGTGGGTTTGTTTTTTGGGGTGCAAGGGTATTTTTAGGGTTCAGGGTGGGTTTGGGTTTTGGGGTGTCCAGGGTAATTTTAGGGTTCAGGGTGGGTCGGGGTTTTGGGGTGCCCAGGGTAATTTTAGGGTTCAGGGTGGGTTGGGGTTTTGGGGTGCAAGGGTATTTTTAGGGTTAAGGGTGGGTTTGTTTTTTGGGGTGCCCAGGGTAATTTTAGGGTTCAGGTTGGGTTTGGGTTTTGGAGTACCAAGGGTAATTTTAGGGTTCAGGGTGGGTTGGGGTTTTGGGGTGCCCAGGGTAATTTTAGCGTTCAGGGTGGGTTTGGGTTTGGGGTGCAAGGGTATTTTTAGGGTTAAGGGTGGGTTTGTTTTTTGGGGTGCCCATGGTAATTTTAGGGTTCAGGGTGGGTTTGGGTTTTGGGGTGCAAGGGTATTTTTAGGGTTCAGGGTGGGTTTGGGTTTTGGGGTGCCCAGGGTAATTTTAGGGTTTGTTTGGGTTTAGGGGTATTTTTTGGGTTCAGGGTTTGTTTGAGTTTTGGGGTGCCCAGGATAACTTTAGGGTTCAGGGTGGGTTTGGGTTTTGGGGTGCAAGGGTATTTTTAGGGTTAAGGGTGGGTTTGTTTTTTGGGGTTCCCAGGGTAATTTTAGGGTTCAGGGTGGGTTTGG
Source organism: Calotriton arnoldi (assembly GCA_963921515.1). NCBI lineage: Eukaryota > Metazoa > Chordata > Amphibia > Caudata > Salamandridae > Calotriton > Calotriton arnoldi. Next base: position 315,532 of record CAWUFW010001960.1, on the reverse strand, counting down.
GTTTTGGGGTGCCCAGGGTAATTTGAGGGTTTAGGTGGTATGGGTATTGGGGTGGTAAGGGTAATTTTAGAATTTTGGGGGTGTATAGTTATTGGGGTACAAAGGATAATTTGGGGGTTTAAGAGGGTATTTACAAATAATATATATATATATAAATATATATAAAAGGATTTCCGTATTTTGTTTAATTCGTCCAAAATAACGAGATGCGGCACACCAGAAGAAGCACAAATTTTATTGTGCACAAACCAAAGGGCGACGCCGGAGGCTGGGAACCACGAAGTGCAGCGTCTGTAACTCTCATAAATATATATAAATATATATAAATATATATATTTAAAAAAATATATATATATATATGCATATATATATATATATATATTCCAAACTAGTTCAAGTACGTGCGCTCTCAGGAAAACCAGGAACCAAGCTCAAGTAAGTTGCAAAGTGTTTATTTACACAACGCGTTTCAACTGCTTCCGCAGTCTTGATCACGTGTAAGGTGCACCGCCAGTGACTGGCTTATATAAAACAACGTGGTAAAGATAGAAAACGGCAATGTACAGAGTCAAATGCAGTTGCCCGACATTATCAAGAGAAACATTTTTCTGATTCCACTCTTCTCAGTTATTTTGCATTAGAGCAAATTTCCAAAGATCCAAGAGGTGGGGACAGGGTTCTCAAATTGAGACAAAGAGAATCAAAATACATTATGGATTTCCAAACAAAGACCCCGGGGGGACTGAATCACTGAGATACTTTTACAGGGCTACTCATGTAGGTGGCACAATAAGGGCTGCAAGCCCACTACTAGCATTTGATGTACAGGCCCTGGGCACACACAGTGTACTGTACTAGGGAATTACCAGTAAGTCAAATATGCAAATCATAGATAACCAATCATAATAACAATTTACACAGGGAGCACTTGCACTTTGACACTGATCACCAGTGGCAAAGTGCCCAAAGCATCTAAGCCAGCAAATGCGAAATCCAACATACCGTCAAAATACAGGAGGTAGAGGCAAAAGGTCAGGGGAAACCATGCCAAGGATGCCAAGTCCAACACCCTTCCACTCTATGCAACTCCGCTCCATTTTACAATGCTTCACTCCACTCTTTGACATGCCACTCCAGTCTAAGACACTCTGCGACATGCCACTCAACTCCACACAACTTCAATCTATGGGACTCACTACATGACCCAACACTCCACTCCACTCTATGCTCTTCCACTCCACTCCACACCACTTACCCTACTCCACTCCACTCTGCCCCTCCCCAAACTACCCCACTCCACACCAATGTACCCCAATCTACCCCACCCCACTCCACTTCACTTTGCTACAATCTATCCCAATCTACTCCACTCCAATCTACCCCACTCCACCCAATCTACCCCACTCCACTCCAATCTACCGCACCCCACTCCAATCTACCCCTCCCCAATTTACTCACCATTACACCACTCCTATCTACCCCACTTCAATCTACTCCACTCTAACCCACTCCTCTCCAATCTGCCCCAATCCACTCCACTACGCTCCACTCTACCTCACTCCACTATAATCTACCCCATTCCAATCTACTCCACTCCAATCTTCCCCATCCTAATTTACTCACCCAAACTCCACTCCAATCTACCCCACTCTAACCCAATCTACCCCACTCCACTCCAGTCTACCCCAATCCACTCCACTACGCTCCAAACTACCCTACTCCACTCCAATCTACCCCACATCAAACTACCATTCTCCATTCTACCCCAATCTACCCCAATCTACCCCACTGCACTCCATTCCAAACTATTCCACTCCACTCCAATCAACCCCACTCCACCCCAATCTACTGCACTCCACTAAGAAGCTACCTCACTCTATTCCAATCTACCCTAGTCTACCCCCACTCCACTACAATCTACCCCACTACAATCTATCCCATCCACTTTACCCCAGTCTACCCCACTCCAATCCAATCCACCCCACTCCACTTCACTCTACCCAACTCTACTCCAATCTACCCCACTTCAAGCTACCTCACTCCAATCATCCCTCTTAAATCGAGCCCACTCCAATTTTCCCCACTCCATTCCACTCTATTCTACTCTAACCCACCCTATGTACCCCACCCACTCCACTCTAATCTACCCCACTATACTCCACTTCAATCTAACCCACTCCACTCTTCCCTAATCTATCTAACTCCACTCCAATCTTGACTCCACACCAATCTATCCAACTCCACTCCACCCTACTCCAATCTACTTCACTCTGGTCTACCTAATCTACCCCACTCCACTCTATCCCAATCTACCACACTCCATTCTACTCTACCCAATCTACCCCACTCCACTCCACTTCACTCCATACTACCGCTTGCCACTCAAATCTACCCCACTCCAGTACAATCTACCCCACTCCACTCCAATCAATTTCACTCCAATCTACTCTACCTCACTCCACCCCAAACTACCCTATTACAATATATCCTATCCAATCACCCCACTCCAATAAACCCCAATCTACTCCACTCCAATCCCCTCCACTCCAATCTACCTCACCCTAACCCAATCTACCCCATTCCATTCTACCCTACCCCATCCCAATCTACCCCACATCACTCTATCCAACTCCACTCCAATCTACTCCACTCCAATCTACCCCACTCCAAACTACCCCACTCCTATCTATCTTACTCCAATCTAACCCACGCAACTCCTATCTACCTCATTTCACTCAAATCGACCCTGCCATAATCCACGCAATCTATCCCACTCAAATAAACCCCACTCCAACTTACTCTGCCCCACTCCACTCCAATCTACACCTCTCCACTACAATCTACCCCAGTCCACTCCAATCTACTCTTCTCCACTCCAATCTACCCCAATCCACTGTACTCCACTCTTCCCCAGCCTACTCCACTCTTTTCCAACCCAGTATATCCCACCCCAATGTACCACACTCCAATCTACCCCACTCCACTACAATCTATCCCACTCCATTCCAATCTACCCCACCCCAATCTATTCCACTTCACCCCAATATGCTCCAATTCACTTTATCCTACTCCCCCACCCCAATCTACCTCACTACAATCTACTCTACTCCAATCTACTCCACTCAATCCCAATCTACTCTACTCTAACCCACCCAATTTAACCCCACTCCAATCTACTCCACCTCATCCCAATCTACCCCATACCTCTCCAATCTACCGCTCTTCCCCAATCTACCCTACTCCACTCCACTCCAACCTACCTCAATCTACTTCATTCCAAATGACCCCAGTCTACCCCCACTCCACTCCATTCTATTCTACCCTACTATAATCCACCTAATCTACCCCACTCCAATCTATCCCACTCCACTCCAATCTACCCAACTCCACTACAGTCTATCCCACTCCACACTTCCCCAATCTACCCCACTCCACTCCAATCTATCCCCAAAATATCCCATTCCACTCAAACTCAATCTACCCCACCCTAATCTAATGCAATCTACCACACTCCAGTCCACCCCACTCTAATCTACCCCAATCTACTCCACTCCAACCCAATCTACCCCAATTCAATCTACCCCACTCCAGTCTACCACACTAATCTACCGCCCTCCCCCACTTCAATCTACCCCGCTCCAATCTACCCCACTCTAACCCCATCCCATTCTAATCCAATCTACCCCACTCCACTCTACCCCAATCTGCCCCACTCCACCCTACTCAATCTATCCCACTCCAATCTACCCACCCCACCCCACTCCACGCCACTTACTTTTAACCATGCTGAACAGCAGACACACTGGTGTACAACATGGCTAAAACACCTTGCATAGGTGAGACCTATTGGCTTTGCCAATGCTTGTCTTATTTCTTTAGGTAAGACGGAGCTCTTGCTCCCTCAGTGCTCCCAGGGCCCACAACACACCAGCAGGACTTTGGGAGTTGGCGAATGCTCCCATTGCAGACCTGTAACTGTAGCTACAGCTCACAAGCAGACCATTCTGCCTAGTTGGCAACTCCCAGCCTCCCATCCAGGGTGCTAATACAGCATTATTGGCCTTGGTCACGAGCCACCCCATTGCCTTCAGGATATAGGCCACCACTGGGGTTACTTCACTTTTATACAGCATGGGTGCACCATGTCCTTTCTTTTGCTGGAAGGTTGTTTAAATTATTAAAATACTTCCAACTCTCAACAGACTGAAGGTGCTGAGTCCAGGCTCGGAAGGTGACCCTGTTTTTAACGGAACTGATGCGACGACTTGTTAGTGCATCTGAAGTACACAGAATGCCCCGAGAGTAAGTTGGCTAGAAATATGACTATGGTGACAAATATTTGCGCATTATTAATAAAGTGGCAGAGATACGCATTGGCTAGTTCCCAAAAAGTATGGCAAAATGAATCCTCTTTCTGCTGAGCATGATGTGCTGATTGAGGGTGCTTTTCTTTCTCTCAGAGGTTCACATGTTTTAAGACAGGAATGCCCACACTGCTTTTTAGAAACCGGCAATGAGGACGAAGACATATATCTATTTTCATTCCTTCATATTCTAGGGCATTGGCAAGATAAATAGTTCGTGAAAAGAGCGTTTCTGCCCAAGGACTCGAGTTAATATACTATTGATCAGATTTTGACTCGGCTGATCTAGGCATTTATCCGTAGCAACCTATCTGCAGTTCAGATTCAGTCAGAATCGTAATAAAGACAAGTCCAGCAGAATAAAGTTTCCCAAGGAATGGAATTTAGGAACTGATGCCCCCCCCTGCACTCCCCCTTTCAGATAATATTGCTCAGCAGCAGAGAAAACAACTATAAGTGAACTATAAATCGCTATTTGATTTGTGGAAGAAGTGTATCTTTAAAATGTCACAACACTAACTTCAAAATATAGATAAACGCTCTTTCAATTACTAATATTAAACTTCATTCTAACTTCATAAAGAATGCCTACTTATTTTTCATCACAATTAGACGTGCCCACTGTATTCAGGACATTCCCTGTCCTTGAGATGCATTATCTGTTCATAATGTGTATGTATTTGTTAGTTTATTTATTTATTTATGTTTTAAGCACCCTGCCAGCAAGAAGGTACAGTGGTGCTAGGGACCAACCCAGTGCACGTGGCAGCATTCAAATAACAGAACCAGAAACAGACTACCAAGAAAAAAAAACGCATTGGCAAAGTCAATAGATCTGGCATTGGCTCCCAGTCTTTTGGCTTTGTCATTGCTTGTTTTGGCGTTATGATGATTTTTGCTGAACTGCAGTGTTGGGGAAGCTGCTGGGTCCTCATTAATATAAAGAAATACATTAGCTGAAAACAGAAATATTTTTATAGTCTCAAAAAGCACACTTTGCCACAGTAGTCCATTGCGCATAAGGAAACTGCTTTGTGTGTTGAGGTGCTTCTTGTAAAAGCGCAGAATGTCATCACTCAGAGTGAAGTTAGCCGGCGACAGAAGTGGGCTGACCTACTGCTCCATGCTCTAGGTTATAGTGGGGGGAAGAAAAATGTAGTTGACACAACGCAAGAACAGCAGATAAAGAAGGTTCTCTGAAAGCCCCTTTATGCGAGAAGATTACACATATAGGGGCATGTTATCTAGGAAGTGGCGGTGAGAGGCATTAGCCTACTTGGCTTAACGCCTCTCATCGCCACTTCGGAAACGCAAGGCTGCACCATATTACCAAGGATATGGTGCAGCCTGGCGTTTCCCCCTGAGATGGCACTAAGGGGCATATTAACAAGGCGGCGTTAATGAATTATCGCCGCTTTAGCGTCCGTTTTCGGACGAAAAGCGGCGATAATTTTATCGCCGAATTAACAAGGACACGCTAGCGCGTGATTCCTGACTTAGCGTCCGTTTTCTGCACGCCTCCCATCGCATCGCTAATGAGATGCAAAGGGGGCGTGCCTGTGAAAACAACAGGGGGAAATATCGCTAACCCAGGTATCGCCATATTAGCAACGTGGGTTAGCGATATTTTAAATTGCGTTAAGTATGCCTTAACGCAGGAATTTAACGTCTGCTAAATTCCTGACTAAGGCATACCTAACATGGGGGGATTGTGTGGCTAAGACCACAGGCCCTATCGCCAAGTATATCGCCGTTTTCCATGGGACATCGCTGGAAAACCAGCGATGTTCCATGGAAAACATCGCTATCACTGGAAAATTATCGCCTTTGCGCTAAGCGTTGTTAATACAGCGCTAGCATGGCGATAATTTCCAGCGATAGCCGGCGATAGGATTCCTCACGCTAAGCACGGCCAGCGATAATTATCGCTGGCCGTTGTTAATATGCCCCTAAGTCTCACGACTTAACGCCAATGCAGGCTTGTCTGCGAGCAGGGAGGTTTGTTTATGTACAGGAAGGTGTCCCTTCCTGTACATAAACAAACCTAAAATGCCATTTTGTAACTTACATGTGTGCTGCTTCATGCAACACACATGTAAGTTACAAAATGCCATTTTAAAAAAAGGTTTGTTTATGTACAGGAAGGGACACCTTCCTGTACATATACAAACCTTGGCATTTTGCTTTTTCCATGTGTGCTGCACAAGGCAGCACACATGGAAAAAGCAAGAACGAGGAGAAATGAAGCATTTCTCCTCGTATCGCCACCTTAAAACCAGGATTTTCCTGGTTTTAAGTTCGGCGCTGCCACCTATTATCGCCTCTCTTGATATTAGGTGGCAGCGTCGAAGTGGATGGGTGTTGCGATGGAACGCCCACCGCAACACCCACTGCATGCCCCTTTCACGCTAAGTTTAGCGTGAAAGGGGCACTATTACCAAGGCAGCGTTAAGCCACTTAACTTGGCTTTTAGCCACGTTATGTGGTTTAACGCTGCCTTGGTAATAGGGCGCTCACCCTATCGCCACCACACTATCACAAAAAGTGACGTTGTGGTGGCGATAGGGGCTTGGTAGTATGCCCCATAGGTTTAGAAAAATCAAAAGGTCTTGGCTAATGCCAGAACAGCAATGAAGCTGTGATAAAGGATTCAGTAACAGATACAATAGAAATGTGCATTTTTGTTGTCTTCTTGCACTATGGTAGTTATGCCTTTTAAATCTGTAGCTTTTTCGCCATTTTCTTTGGCAAAACGTAGTGTAAAATACACCATTTCTACCTCTATTTTTCAAACTTTTCAAGGGGTATCGCCGCAATGCCAACTTGGGACAGGTGAGTATGCTCACTGTGATTGCTTGTTCTGTGCAGTTTGGAACAGGCCTTTACACCCACCAATTTAGAATATAACAGCTGCCACGCATTCACTCATGAATTTCCTGTACAACATTTCACTATTTTTGAGTTTCTCAAGCAATTTGAGGATTTTCAGCGCCCCCTCAAACTTCAAAATAAATTGTTGCTCTGAGTGTTGTAAAGATGACTCAAAGGTCCAGACGTACGACCATTTTTAGCTGTCGCAAACGGAGAAACAGGCCTTTTGTGACCACTTAAAGGGCTTTTAGCATGTGCCAACCATTTTTTGTGAGTCGGCATTCTATTACTGGCTCGCAAAATAGGGTTTGCAAGTTGGTATTAGGAAGGGGCGTGCCAAGGGCATCCCTTCCTAATAGCGAGTCACAGGGGCATGTATGAATGTTTTGTGACCGGAATGCGAACACATTCATATTTTACAGCCTTCGTGAAGGAGGTGGTGACCCATTTACAAAAGGGGAAAGGGTCCCCAAGGCACCCCTTTCCCTTTGTGAATGTGGGCACCAACATTATTTAGGAGCAGGCGATGATCCCACAGGCCACTGCCTACTCTTAAATAAGTGTAAAGGCAGCTTTTCATTTTTCTTTGTTAAATGCATCCCATTTTCCAAGGAAAACGGGCAGCATTTAAAAAACAAAATTTGCTTTATTTAAAAAGAATTCCCAGACACAGTGGTCTGCTAACCCAATCAGGCCACCATCCCTGTGATTACAGGCCATTCCCAATAGGTCGCAAATTGCGACCTACCTCATGAATATTGATAGAGGGATCATTGTTTTACATGTTGGTAATGGTGGCAGGGACTGCGGTCCAACACAACATAAAGTGTGATCTATCTACACTAGTAGTCTCTGACATGTAGATTGGGAGCTACTGGGAGTTCATCATCTGCCATCCTTAGCAGGTCTGCCTCACAAATACGACAGTATGAAGTACCAGTGAGCTGGCAACCCTTGAAGAGACATTCACAAACACACACGCCTACACATATAAGGTGGTTAGCAGCACAAAGTTTATAACATGTCCAATTACCACGCAGCTTGAAAGCCACCTGTTTGTTTATAAAGTAGTCCCAAAACTGTGCTAAATCACACAGTGTGTGTGAGAACAGGGCTGGGAAAGAACAACAGATTGTCTCAGGTGTAGGCCTAAGGAGTCCAGGGGAAGTGTGTAAATGTAATGAAAATGACAATCTGATGATCTTGTCTGATGTGGTAACTATTGTGACAGTTGTTAAATATATATTAGTAGCTCATGATCATTTTCATTGATTAGAAGTACCTCTAATCAATCAATCAGGCGTTTGTTAAGCGCGACTACTCACCCGTAAGGGTCTCAAGGTGCTGGGGGTAGGGTGCGTGCAGGTTCCAGTCCATCAAGGAGGGGGTCTGTCGAAGAGCCAGGTTTTGAGGTTTCTTGCGAAGATGGGAAGCGATGTTGTCTGTCGGAGGTGGAGCGGAAGGGCGTTCCAGGCTCTGGCTGCGAGGAAGGAGAAGGAGCGGCCTCCCGATCTGGTCTTTCTGGTGCGGGGGACCATGTGGTAGGAGAGCTGGGCTGATTGTAGGGTCCTTTGGGGTGCGTGGAAATTGAGTCGGCTGTTCAGGTATGCTGGTTCGGTGTCGTGGAGGGCCTTGTGTGCGTGGGTGAGCATCTTGAAGGTGACTCTGGCCTCGATGGGGAGCCAGTGGAGTGTGCGCAGGTGCTGGGAGATGTGGCAGTGTCTTGGCAGGTTAAGGACCAGTCTTGCAGCGGCGTTCTGGATGTTCTGTAGCTTGTGGGTGAGGTTTTCGTTTATTCCGGCGTAGAGTGCGTTGCCGTAGTCGAGTCTGCTGGTGACTGGGGCGTGAGTGACGGTCTTTCTGTGTTCGAGGGGGATCCATTTGAAGGTCTTACGTAGGAGGCGGAGGGTGTGGAAGCAGGAGGACGAGACGGAGTTGATCTGGCGGTCCATTTTGAGCTCGGAGTCCAGGATGATTTCCAGGTTGCATGCGTGGCCCGTGGGGGTGGGCAGGTTTCCGAGGGCGGGGGGCCACCAGGTGTCATTCCAGGCATCGGGGTGTGGGCCCATGATGAGTACTTCTGTCTTGTTGGTGTGTAGTTGTAGGCAGCTGTTTTTCATCCATTTGGCGACAGCTTCCATGCCTTCTCGAAAGTTGTGTCTGGCGGTGTTGGGTTCGTTGGATAGGGAGAGGATGAGGTGGGTGTCGTCTACGTATGACACGATGTTGAGTCCGTAGGTTCTGATGATGGGGGCGAGTGGAGCCATGTAGACGTTGAAGAGCGTAGGTCTCAGGGAGGACCCCTGAGGGACTCCGGAGGTGGTTGGTGTAGGGTCCGAGAGGAAAGGGGGGAGTCTGACCCGCAGCGTTCTGCCGGAGAGGAAGGAGCGGATCCATTCGAGGGCTTTGTCCTGGATCCCTGTGTCGAGGAGTCTGCGTATTAGGGTGCGGTGAGAGACTGTGTCGAACGCTGCTGAGAGGTCGAGGAGGATGAGGGCTACTGTTTCTCCTTTGTCCAGTAGGGTGCAGATGTTGTCTTTTGCGGCAAGGAGGGCGCTTTCCGTACTGTGGTTTTTTCTGAAGCCGGATTGGGAGGAGTCGAGGATGTTGTGCTCTTCGATGAATGTGGCGAGTTGGCTGTTGATGGCTTTCTCTGGGAACGGGAGCAGGGAGATGGGTCTGTAGTTTTTGAGGTCGGTGGGGTCCGCCGAGGGTTTCTTCAAGAGGGGGTTGACTTCGGTGTGTTTCCAGTTGTCGGGGAATGAGGCGGTCGCCAGGGAGCGGTTGATGGTGTGGCAGAGTATGGGTGCGATGGTGTCGGCGGCTCTGTTGAAGATGTGGTGGGGGCAGGGGTCCTTGGGGGCCCCAGAGTGGATTGACTTCATTGTCTTCAGTGTGTCTTCGGTGGTGAGAGCTGTCCAGTTGTCAATCGCTGGCTTCAGGGTGTCGGGGGTGGTTGGCGGGGGTTCAGTGTGTTGGTTGTCTTCGTCGAAGTTGTCTAATGATAGGTTTTTGGAGACCTGTGATCTACACAGTGAAAAACTATCATTTCTTTATTATATTAGGCATGGAGAATAAATGACAGGTCTTGCTTCAGGAGAAAATAATGGGGCAAGGCTGCACAGAAAGACATGACATGCCACCTTATCCTGACTCAGACAGGGGTATCCACAAGCACAGGCAACGATCTCAACAGTGCAGCTTAAAGGGGGAAGGAAGTAGTGTGGACCCTACTCACATGCTGCCATTGACAACACAGAAAGGGAATTTCAGTGCTTAAGAAACAGGAGGGAATGCTGAAGCCCCTAAACTAATCAAGTCATTCTTCCAAAAGTTAATATTTAGGTTAAAGAGAGAAAAACATTGTTATAAAGAAGATAAGTTCCTTCACATCATAGAACAAAAAATATAAGTTGCTGATCTCCGATAGTCTATGTGAGAGCATGTGCTGCCAACATAAAGAAGCAGTTGCAGCCAGTGAATGAGGAAAAGCAGTTACAACACAGAAAATCAGTTATAACTTGCAAACTAAATAATATACTTGTCCAAAATAGAATAGGAAGGAACTGCAGTCGAAAGAGGCACCATGCTTCCAAAACAACGCAATTGGTGCCTGTTGGAAAACGTGGCAGTATCTGTGAGGCCTGCACAAATAACTTGACTACATTTGTCCTTCACTGGGAACCAAACACCCCATTGTAGCGCTTGACTCTCAGAGGGTAGCGTTGCAGAGCAGTCTAAGGCTTTCTGAAGGGAGGTGGTGTGGGCTAGTAATAGCCATTTACCAGTACGCAGAAATAACACTCAATAATTGATTGTCCAGTCTGTACTTTGCTTTATAAAAGGAAGAGTGTATTTATTAAACACACACACTACTCAATACTATGCACCAATTTACAAATATACATAAGCTGTTGGAATTACTTTGTGACCTTGCATAACATTCCCACCCCTCCCACAGGGGGGGTGGGGTCTAGTACCACCACTCCCCTGTATGCACAACATCTTGCCCCCTAATGCAGTGGGTTGAACATAACCTGGAGTGAGGGCCTTGCTCACTGGCACCATCCCAGTGGCGACCCACCCCATTATCTCAACAAGCATTTAAAATGGGCACACCTGCCCTGGTGACACATAACCCTGACCGAGCATCTCATACTGACCCTACAGTATACACCTCTACATCTTAGGGGCTAACAGCTGGGTTGTTCTTCACCTAACGCAGCAGCAAGAATACATGTTTAAGGATTACTTAAAATGACAGTACTTATCATAGCTGATAACCATTATAATGCATTGCAATAAAAGCCCCTAAAAGGCATCACAGTTATAATCACAGGATTAAGTATATACAGCCAGACACCCTAACAGGAATGTCCAGCAACCTAACCCCACTTTGCTTATGACTTCACATTACTCATGTGACTTAAAGTCCCAACAAGAAGCAATATCACGTAGATGCACCATTGTGCAAATTCACCTTTCCACCTCTACGGGGAGTCACCGCAATGACCATCCAGGTTTAACCTTTCACTCTGTAGTGAAATCTCAAGCGTCAACTTCCAGCTGCTGAACTAAAGTTCCAGGGTTGATGAAGCTTTAAAAACCATTGCTAACCCTTGAGGGCTTCCTTCTTGTAAGTCCCCCAGAAACTGAGAATGGGACTTTTAATCTTCCTGCTGGGGGAGGCTGCGTTGCTCCTGCAGCTCCCCCTGCACCTTGGCTCACACCTGGCAGTGACACCATCCTCCTGGGGCCACCACACACAGAAAACGATCCGCTTTTCCTTGCAGGCCGGTCCGGGCCTGCAAGGCATTATGGAGCGACTCGCTCCTGCCCGTGAATAACAGAACAGCGGCTCCCCTGCTGCTCGGGGAGAGCCGCGCTGCCGGCCTCAGCGGCCTGACACCGCTCCTTCCTCTTCTCGGGGGCCCGGTCCCACCCGGGCACCCCGCGTCATGGGTACGTTGGAGGGCAGCTCGAGGAGCCCACCCCCAGCTGCCCTCGCCGGCTCCCTGACTGGCCAGCATCCTCGCGTGCGGCCGCAGGAGCCGACACCTCTCTTCTGGTCTGCCCGCTCCTGCCGACAGACACGGAGACTCCCGCCGGTCTGGCTGGACCTCGGGGGAGTGCGGCAGCACTCCCCCGTCCTCCTCCTTCACTTCAGGGCCTGGAGATGGGGTCCCGGGCCCCTTGGAAATTCTTCACGGGGAGTGCAACAGTGCTCCCTGGCTTATGCGTTTGCGTGAGGGCCCGGAGTTGGGGTCCCGGGCCCCTGAAGAATCTTCATGGGGAGCACGACAGCGCTCCCTGGCTTATCTTCATCTGTGAGGGAGGATGTGCTATGGCACGCCCCCCCTCCTCTTCACCACCATCACCGGGGCCTGGATTTGGGGGTCCCGGGCCCCCAAGCTTTCTTCGAGGGGGGCGCGGCAGTGCTCCCCCTCCCCTGATGTCCTTGGGGGCCAGGGTGGGCTCTTGGCACCCCTCATGGGCAATTTCATGGGGAGCACAACGGCGCTCCCCGACTTATCTTCTTCTGGGGGCATCCCCCGGGACTGACCCACCCCAGGGGCATATTTGAGACCGGCGGCAGAGCCCCACGCGCTTCGTCGTCGGTCCAATTAGAGGTCAAAGGTCGCCTACCTTCTGGGGGTCGTATCACATCCCAGGCGGCCTATTTTTGCCATGTTGGCCTCGTCTTGCTCTTGGTGGCACGTCCCAGCCACTGGGATCACTTTCCTTCGTCCTCCTGGTCTCAAGGAGGGTGAATTCAGCAGGGAGCTGTCTTCACTGGCTCCCTGTACCAGCCTTTTGCCTGGCTCTCCTCCTGGGCCTCTCTTCTCCTTGCGCAGAGGCCCAGGCTTCAGCTCCCTGGTCCTGGACTCCCCTCTTGGCGCAATCCAGGATCCTGGGACAGTCAGGGGGTTCTTCCTTCCAACTGCCCATGGCGCCAGGCTCCATCACCAGCCTTCCTCAGCAGACCACACCCCAGAGAGAGCTCCTCTTCCTGTGCAAGACCTTTTAAAAGAATTTGGAGGGGGCTGGCAGGAATGCTCTGCTTGCCCTATCAGGCAGCGACACATCACCTCTCTGCCCCTGCTCCCTCCTTCCTGCCCAGGCCTCTGGGATTGTTCAAAATGGCGTTGTCTAGGGGTCCCATGCCACATGGTCTCTGAAAAGCCCCTTCCCCCCTTGCTGCCTTCTCTCCAGAGCAGCTGGGTGCCTGGCACCAGGTGACAGCTGCTGATGGATAACTTCTAGCACCACCCAACTTCTCTCCCTTTTGCAGAGGAGACCTTCACCCTTGGAATGCTTGCCGTGAAGGGCTAGGCCTCTGATGCCTCAGTTTGGGGAGGAAGGTCATTAATCCAGCCTGGCAGGGTCAGACCCAGCCAGGCTCTGGTTATGAGCTGACTCAGAGGAATATGACATTTCTGGATGACCCAAAAGCAGTACAGATATGACTTTGGACTCTGCAGAATAATACCTCTCACCTAAGTTACAGTGGACTTTAGTGCATGTCTGGAATTTGTAGGCCCTAGGGAAGTGAAACTATCCCATGTGAGCCCCATCCTCATAGGAGAATAGTGGAGTGGTCCTTCATTGCAAACAGTAAAGCACACTGACTTTCCCTTACATGTTTCTTCCCATTATATAAAGCCTATTCCATGTCACCACCCAGCTCTGCATAATTCCTGCCACACCATTCTATCTGTACCTGCTCCTGGGCTGCGCCCGCCAGGAATCTCCCCTGCACAGCCCCTACACATGTGCACATGCATGTACACACGTGTCTGCATGTAACCAGCCCGGTGCCATTTACTCCGGCTGCAGCGCAGCGGCCTACTCTCACCAGGGGGACACCGGTAAAATCCACATGAAGTCTCTTTCATCATGAGTTCACTGTGGGTGAGTCCCAACTTATGAGGCTCTCCCACAGTGAAAGCTCAACAATTACGTGTTCAAAAAGCGAAAAATCCGGGTGGCTCAAATGGTCAGAACCACCTTCTAACAGTGCCACTCCTAAAACAAACAGAGCGGAACTTGTCTTGGTTATTAGGAAAAGTTGTTAGATCACAGGCACGAAGCGCTGTGCTCAAAGAGAATAAGAACTATAGTCCTCATATTAAAAAAAAACTTTCTCAGTATTCTTCCTCCTTAAACACTGCCTTGTGAAGTTATAACGCAAGCTGAAGGCTCTGAAACAACAAGTCTGATGGAAGGAACCATTGAGGAATTATTGCAACACCTGACCAAAAGAAGTATCTTCTGCTAGACCTGGTTAAAATAGGAAGCTGCTATGTTAATTGATCAAAAGACACTTCAGCACCCACTGTCCAAAAGAAGAGACTGCTGTACCGCATGTCTAAAGGAAAAGTGAGGGTATTACAGACATGGTCTTAGTAGGAAGATGCCTTGTGAGACACATGGAACAGCATCAAGCCATACGAAATATGCCTGGCTCTTGGTGCATACAGCAAAACTGTTATGTGGTCTCAACAGCGGTCCAGTAGTGGTGCGGCAGGAGCAGTGCAGCTTACAGAGCATCTGTGGTCCATCAAAGCTGCATTAAAAGAAAACCTCCATGATTAGGATGAACCATTTACCAATGTCTCATCGTCCCTCTTCACTTTGTTGGGGGCAAATCTTAACCTCTACATCCAAGAAACTAGTGTACCTACAACAGTACTTTAAATAGAAATATTGCCGTGCAGATACTCACTGTTCAGAATACTTTTTTTCTCTAGAGAAGTGCCTGTATTCTCCCATTAAAGTTTTTGCACAACTGCTGAGAAGTGCAGGTACTCTCCTCCTCAAATGAAAGAAGTGCTGCTACTCAGTATAGGACAGTACCAGCCCACTTAAAGCACTGCTATGGCAGGGCTGGCCGTACCGGGCATCAGGTGTTTCCCCATGAGGCTGGAAGGGTGGGAGGCTGCTTTTGTTACTGGGGGTTATTTTTGTAGCAGTGCAGCAGTTTTGAAAGCACCAGCTACAGAGTTCCTTATGTATCCAGTAGTTTTCCGCGAACAATAAAAGTGTCAAGATAGCTCTGGTGGTTAATGTATCTGCTGGAGAGGGATCAGAGTTTTGTCTAGTGGCAGTTTTGACTCATCTAAGGTAGCGTTAAGGGTCAATATGCGTGCTGCAACAGACGTGTACCATGAAGATCACAGAACAGTATTTTATGTGCATAGCTGAGTGGTTTACTGCTTTTGTCACAGAAACCCTTTTGTTACTGTGCAGTTCATAAGTTACAATCATAATGTAGCACCGTGAGCTATGAAGTGTCATTAAAGAGCTGCATGAAAACTACATGGTACAGGTTAGAAAGTTATTTTTGATCATAATGTTGCTAAAAAGGGTTTGGGTAGAAATAAATTCTTATTAGTAAAGCCAACCCTAACCACTGTGTCATGTCCTGAATCCTTAGTTTGTGCTTCTCTAGACCAAGAACTCTTAAAAAATGCCTACGAGTATGGATGACGTGAATCCTACCTTGTAGTCCCCTTTGTTTTATGTAACATTTTCTATACACAGATGAGGCTGCGCGTCTCTTCTCTGCACTTGGCACTTTAGCTGCTTATCTATTTTAAACACTGTCCATTGTGTCGCTTTTATTGTGTGTTGACTGCAAGTGTTTTTAACATTTTAATATCTTTAATACTTTTATGTGACCCCCAGTGCTAGTTGTTTTTCTTCCTACCTCCATTCCTTGAGCCTCGCTCCGGTCCACCGCAGCTTCGCCGTTTGTGTGGAGGGCGGGCTCCTTCCTTCTTTGCGGCGCACACACACCAATTTCTGCGCACTTCCGGTTGGGCTCCGGAGGGCGGGACTAGCTTGTGATCTCCTCTCTTTCAGATGAGATCGCGTCCGTGCAGCGGACACAGATGAGACTGCGCGTCTTTTCTCTGCACTTGGCACTTTAGCTGCTTATCTATTTTAAACACTGTCCATTGTGTCGCTTTTATTGTGTGTTGACTGCGAGTGTTTTTAACATTTTAACATCTTTAATACTTTTATGTGACCCCCAGTGCTAGTTGTTTTTCTTCCTACCTCCATTCCTTGAGCCTCCAGTCCACCGCGGCTTCGCCGTTTGTGTGGAGGGCGGGCTTCTTCCTTCTTTGCGGCGCACACATTAACTGTGGAGCACTTCCGGTTTTGCTCCGGAGGGCGGGACTAGCTTGCGATCTCCTCTATTTCAGATGAGGAGATCGCGACCGCACAGCGGACACAGATGAGGATGCGCATCCCTTCTCTGCACTTGGCACTTTAGCTGCTTATCTATTTTAAACACTGTCCATTGTGTCGCTTTTATTGTGTGTGTTGACTGCGAGTGTTTTTAACATTTTAATATCTTTAATACTTTTATGTGACTCCCAGTGCTAGTTGTTTGTCTTCCTACCTCCATTCCTTGAGCCTCGCTCCGGTCCACCGCGGCTTCGCCGTTTGTGTGGAGGGCGAGCTCTTTCCTTCTTTGCGGCGCACACACCAATTGCGGCGCACTTCCGGTTGGGCTCCGGAGGGCAGGACTAGCTTGTGATCTCTTCTATTTCAGATGAGGAGATCGCGACCGTGCAGTGGACACAGATGAGACTGCGCGTCTCTTCTCTGCACTTGGCACTTTAGCTGCTTATCTATTTTAAACACAGTCCATTGTGTCGCTTTTATTGAGAGTTGACTGCGAGTGTTTTTAACATTTAATATCTTTAATACTTTTATGTGACCCCCAGTGCTAGTTGTTTTTCTTCCTACCTCCATTCCTTGAGCCTCGCTCCGGTCCACCGCGGCTTCGCCGTTTGTGTGGAGGGCGGGCTCCTTCCTTCTTTGCGGCGCACACACCAATTGCGGCGCACTTCCGGTTGGGCTCCAGAGGGTGGGACTAGCTTGCGATCTCCTCTATTTCAGATGAGGAGATCGCGACGCGCAGCGGACACAGATGAGGATGCACGTCTCTTCTCTGCACTTGGCACTTTAGCTGCTTATCTATTTTAAACACTGTCCATTGTGTCGCTTTTATTGTGTGTTGACTGCGAGTGTTTTTAACATTTTAATATCTTTAATACTTTTATGTGACCCCCAGTGCTAGTTGTTTGTCTTCCTACCTCCATTCCTTGAGCCTCGCTCCGGTCCACCGTGGCTTCGCCGTTTGTGTGGAGGGCGGGCTCTTTCCTTCTTTGCGGCGCACACACCATTTGCGGCGCACTTCCGGTTGGGCTCCGGAGGGCCGGACTAGCTTGCGATCTCCTCTATTTCAGATGAGGAGATCGCGACCGCGCAGCGGACACAGATGAGGCTGCGCGTCTCTTCTCTGCACTTGGCACTTTAGCTGCTTATCTATTTTAAACACTGTCTATTGTGTCGCTTTTATTGTGTGTTGACTGCGAGTGTTTTTAACATTTTAATATCTTTAATACTTTTATGTGACCCCCAGTGCTAGTTGTTTGTCTTCCTACCTCCATTCCTTGAGCCTCGCTCCGGTCCACCGTGGCTTCGCCGTTTGTGTGGAGGGCGGGCTCTTTCCTTCTTTGCGGCGCACACACCAATTGTGGCACACTTCCGGTTGGGCTCCGGAGGGCGGGACTAGCTTGCGATCTCCTCTATTTCAGATGAGGAGATCGCGACCACGCAGCGGACACAGATGAGGCTGCGCGTCTCTTCTCTGCACTTGGCACTTTAGCTGCTTATCTATTTTAAACACTGTCCATTGTGTCGCTTTTATTGTGTGTTGACTGCGAGTGTTTTTTACATTTTAATATCTTTAATACTTTTATATTACTCCCAGTGCTAGTTGTTTTTCTTCCTACCTCCATTCCTTGATCCTCGCTCCGGTCCACCGCGGCTTCGCCGTTTGTGTGAGGGCGGGCTCCTTCCTTCTTTGCGGCGCACACACCAATTGCGGCGCCCTTCCGGTTTGGCTCCGGAGGGCGGGCCTAGCTTGTGATCTCCTCTCTTTCAGATGAGGAGATCGCGACCGTGCAGCGGACAGAGATGAGAGTGCGCGTCTTTTCTCTGCACTTGGCACTTTGGCTGCTTATCTATTTTAAACACTGTCCATTGTGTTGCTTTTATTGTGTGTTGACTGCGAGTGTTTTTAACATTTTAATATCTTTAATACTTTTATGTGACCCCCAGTGCTAGTTGTTTTTCTTCCTACCTCCATTCCTTGAGCCTCCAGTCCACCGCGGCTTCGCCGTTTGTGTGGAGGGCGGGCTCCTTCCTTCTTTGCGGCGCGCATACCAATTGCGGCGCACTTCCGGTTGGGCTCCGGAGGGCGGGACTAGCTTGCGATCTCCTCTATTTTAGATGAGGAGATCGCGACCGCGCAGTGGACACAGATGAGACTGCGTGTCTCTTCTCTGCACTTGGCACTTTAGCTGCTTATCTATTTTAAACACAGTCCATTGTGTCGCTTTTATTGAGTGTTGACTGCGAGTGTTTTTAACATTTTAATATCTTTAATACTTTTATGTGACCCCCAGTGCTAGTTGTTTTTCTTCCTACCTCCATTCCTTGAGCCTCGCTCCGGTCCACTGCGGCTTCGCCGTTTGTGTGGAGGGCGGGCTCCTTCCTTGTTTGCGGCGCACACACCAATTGCGGCGCACTTCCGGTTGGGCTCCAGAGGGTGGGACTAGCTTGCGATCTCCTCTATTTCAGATGAGGAGATCGCGACCGCACAGCGGACACAGATGAGGATGCATGTCTCTTCTCTGCACTTGGCACTTTAGCTGCTTATCTATTTTAAACACTATCCATTGTGTCGCTTTTATTGTGTGTTGACTGCGAGTGTTTTTAACATTTTAATATCTTTAATACTTTTATGTGACCCCCAGTGCAAGTTGTTTGTCTTCCTACCTCCATTCCTTGAGCCTCGCTCCGGTCCACCGTGGCTTCGCCGTTTGTGTGGAGGGCGGGCTCTTTCCTTCTTTGCGGCGCACACACCATTTGCGGCGCACTTCCGGTTGGGCTCCGGAGGGCCGGACTAGCTTGCGATCTCCTCTATTTCAGATGAGGAGATCGCGACCGTGCAGCGGACACAGATGAGGCTGCGTGTCTCTTCTCTGCACTTGGCACTTTAGCTGCTTATCTATTTTAAACACTGTCTAGTGTGTCGCTTTTATTGTGTGTTGACTGCGAGTGTTTTTAACATTTTAATATCTTTAATACTTTTATGTGACCCCCAGTGCTAGTTGTTTTTCTTCCTACCTCCATTCCTTGAGCCTCCAGTCCACCGCGGCTTCGCCGTTTGTGTGGAGGGCGGGCTCCTTCCTTCTTTGCGGCGCGCACACCAATTGCGGCGCACTTCCGGTTGGGCTGCGGAGGGCGGGACTAGCTTGCGATCTCCTCTATTTCAGATGAGGAGATCGCGACCGCGCAGTGGACACAGAGGAGACTGCGTGTCTCTTCTCTGCACTTGGCACTTTAGCTGCTTATCTATTTTAAACACAGTCCATTGTGTCGCTTTTATTGACCCAGCCAGGCTCTGGTTATGAGCTGACTCAGAGGAATATGACATTTCTGGATGACCCAAAAGCAGTACAGATATGACTTTGGACTCTGCAGAATAATACCTCTCACCTAAGTTACAGTGGACTTTAGTGCATGTCTGGAATTTGTAGGCCCTAGGGAAGTGAAACTATCCCATGTGATCCCCATCCTCATAGGAGAATAGTGGAGTGGTCCTTCATTGCAAACAGTAAAGCACACTGACTTTCCCTTACATGTTTCTTCCCATTATATAAAGCCTATTCCATGTCACCACCCAGCTCAGCATAATTCCTGCCACACCATTCTTTCTGTACCTGCTCCTGGGCTGCGCCCGCCAGGAATCTCCCCTGCACAGCCCCTACACATGTGCACATGCATGTACACACGTGTCTGCATGTAACCAGCCCGGTGCCATTTACTCCGGCTGCAGCGCAGCGGCCTACTCTCACCAGGGGGACACCGGTAAAATCCACATGAAGTCTCTTTCATCATGAGTTCACTGTGGGTGAGTCCCAACTTATGAGGCTCTCCCACAGTGAAAGCTCAACAATTACGTGTTCAAAAAGCGAAAAATCCGGGTGGCTCAAATGGTCAGAACCACCTTCTAACAGTGCCACTCCTAAAACAAACAGAGCGGAACTTGTCTTGGTTATTAGGAAAAGTTGTTAGATCACAGGCACGAAGCGCTGTGCTCAAAGAGAATAAGAACTACAGTCCTCATATTAAAAAAAACTTTCTCAGTATTCTTCCTCCTTAAACACTGCCTTGTGAAGTTATAACGCAAGCTGAAGGCTCTGAAACAACAAGTCTGATGGAAGAAACCATTGAGGAATTATTGCAACACCTGACCAAAAGAAGTATCTTCTGCTAGACCTGGTTAAAATAGGAAGCTGCTATGTTAATTGATCAAAAGACACTTCAGCACCCACTGTCCAAAAGAAGAGACTGCTGTACCGCATGTCTAAAGGAAAAGTGAGGGTATTACAGACATGGTCTTAGTAGGAAGATGCCTTGTGAGACACATGGAACAGCATCAAGCCATACGAAATATGCCTGGCTCTTGGTGCATACAGCAAAACTGTTATGTGGTCTCAACAGCGGTCCAGTAGTGGTGCGGCAGGAGCAGTGCAGCTTACATAGCATCTGTGGTCCATCAAAGCTGCATTAAAAGAAAACCTCCATGATTAGGATGAACCATTTACCAATGTCTCATCGTCCCTCTTCACTTTGTTGGGGGCAAATCTTAACCTCTACATCCAAGAAACTAGTGTACCTACAACAGTACTTTAAATAGAAATATTGCCGTGCAGATACTCACTGTTCAGAATACTTTTTTTCTCTAGAGAAGTGCCTGTATTCTCCCATTAAAGTTTTTGCACGACTGCTGAGAAGTGCAGGTACTCTCCTCCTCAAATGAAAGAAGTGCTGCTACTCAGTATAGGACAGTACCAGCCCACTTAAAGCACTGCTATGGCAGGGCTGGCCGTACCCGGGCATCAGGTGTTTCCCCATGAGGCTGGAAGGGTGGGAGGCTGCTTTTGTTACTGGGGGTTATTTTTGTAGCAGTGCAGCAGTTTTGAAAGCACCAGCTACAGAGTTCCTTATGTATCCAGTAGTTTTCCGCCAACAATAAAAGTGTCAAGATAGCTCTGGTGGTTAATGTATCTGCTGGAGAGGGATCAGAGTTTTGTCTAGTGGCAGTTTTGACTCATCTAAGGTAGCGTTAAGGGTCAATATGCGTGCTGCAACAGACGTGTACCATGAAGATCACAGAACAGTATTTTATGTGCATAGATGAGTGGTTTACTGCTTTTGTCACAGAAACCCTTTTGTTACTGTGCAGTTCATAAGTTACAATCATAATGTAGCATCGTGAGCTATGAAGTGTCATTAAAGAGCTGCATGAAAACTACATGGTACAGGTTAGAAAGTTATTTTTTATCATAATGTTGCTAAAAAGGGTTTGGGTAGAAATAAATTCTTATTAGTAAAGCCAACCCTAACCACTGTGTCATGTCCTGAATCCTTAGTTTGTGCTTCTCCAGACCAAGAACTCTTAAAAAATGCCTACGAGTATGGATGACGTGAATCCTACCTTGTAGTCCCCTTTGTTTTATGTAACATTTTCTATACACAGATGAGGCTGCGCGTCTCTTCTCTGCACTTGGCACTTTAGCTGCTTATCTATTTTAAACACTGTCCATTGTGTCGCTTTTATTGTGTGTTGACTGCGAGTGTTTTTAACATTTTAATATCTTTAATACTTTTATGTGACCCCCAGTGCTAGTTGTTTTTCTTCCTACCTCCATTCCTTGAGCCTCGCTCTGGTCCACTGCGGCTTCGCCGTTTGTGTGGAGGGCTGCTCTTTCCTTCTTTGCGGTGCACACACCAATTGCGGCGCACTTCCGGTTGGGCTCCGGAGGGCGGGACTAGCTTGTGATCTCCTCTCTTTCAGATGAGATTGCGACCGTGCAGCGGACACAGATGAGACTGCGCGTCTCTTCTCTGCACTTGGCACTTTAGCTGCTTATCTATTTTAAACACTGTCCATTGTGTCGCTTTTATTGTGTGTTGACTGCAAGTGTTTTTAACATTTTAATATCTTTAATACTTTTATGTGACCCCCAGTGCTAGTTGTTTTTCTTCCTACCTCCATTCCTTGAGCCTCGCTCCGGTCCACCGCAGCTTCGCCGTTTGTGTGGAGGGCGGGCTCCTTCCTTCTTTGCGGCGCACACACACCAATTGCTGCGCACTTCCGGTTGGGCTCCGGAGGGCGGGACTAGCTTGTGATCTCCTCTCTTTCAGATGAGATCGCGACCGTGCAGCGGACACAGATGAGACTGCGCGTCTTTTCTCTGCACTTGGCACTTTAGCTGCTTATCTATTTTAAACACTGTCCATTGTGTCGCTTTTATTGTGTGTTGACTGCGAGTGTTTTTAACATTTTAATATCTTTAATACTTTTATATGACCCCCAGTGCTAGTTGTTTTTCTTCCTACCTCCATTCCTTGAGCCTCCAGTCCACCGCGGCTTCGCCGTTTGTGTGGAGGGTGGGCTCCTTCCTTCTTTGCGGCGCACACATTAACTGTGGAGCACTTCCGGTTTGGCTCCGGAGGGCGGGACTAGCTTGCGATCTCCTCTATTTCAGATGAGGAGATCGCGACCGTGCAGCGGACACAGATGAGGATGCGCGTCCCTTCTCTGCACTTGGCACTTTAGCTGCTTATCTATTTTAAACACTGTCCATTGTGTCGCTTTTATTGTGTGTGTTGACTACGAGTGTTTTGAACATTTTAATATCTTTAATACTTTTATGTGACTCCCAGTGCTAGTTGTTTGTCTTCCTACCTCCATTCCTTGAGCCTCGCTCCGGTCCACCGCGGCTTCGCCGTTTGTGTGGAGGGCGAGCTCTTTCCTTCTTTGCGGCGCACACACCAATTGCGGCGCACTTCCGGTTGGGCTCCGGAGGGCAGGACTAGCTTGTGATCTCCTCTATTTCAGATGAGGAGATCGCGACCGTGCAGTGGACACAGATGAGACTGCGCGTCTCTTCTCTGCACTTGGCACTTTAGCTACTTATCTATTTTAAACACAGTCCATTGTGTCGCTTTTATTGAGAGTTGACTGCGAGTGTTTTTAACATTTAATATCTTTAATACTTTTATGTGACCCCCAGTGCTAGTTGTTTTTCTTCCTACCTCCATTCCTTGAGCCTCGCTATGGTCCACCGCGGCTTCGCCGTTTGTGTGGAGGGCGGGCTCCTTCCTTCTTTGCGGCGCACACACCAATTGCGGCGCACTTCCGGTTGGGCTCCAGAGGGTGGGACTAGCTTGCGATCTCCTCTATTTCAGATGAGGAGATCGCGACCGCGCAGCGGACACAGATGAGGATGCACGTCTCTTCTCTGCACTTGGCACTTTAGCTGCTTATCTATTTTAAACACTGTCCATTGTGTCGCTTTTATTGTGTGTTGACTGAGAGTGTTTTTAACATTTTAATATCTTTAATACTTTTATGTGACCCCCAGTGCTAGTTGTTTGTCTTCCTACCTCCATTCCTTGAGCCTTGCTCCGGTCCACCGTGGCTTCGCCGTTTGTGTGGAGGGCGGGCTCTTTCCTTCTTTGCGGCACACACACCATTTGCGGCGCACTTCCGGTTGGGCTCCGGAGGGCCGTACTAGCTTGCGATCTCCTCTATTTCAGATGAGGAGATCGCGACCGCGCAGCGGACACAGATGAGGCTGCGCGTCTCTTCTCTGCACTTGGCACTTTAGCTGCTTATCTATTTTAAACACTGTCTATTGTGTCGCTTTTATTGTGTGTTGACTGCGAGTGTTTTTAACATTTTAATATCTTTAATACTTTTATGTGACCCCCAGTGCTATTTGTTTGTCTTCCTACCTCCATTCCTTGAGCCTCGCTCCGGTCCACCGTGGCTTCACCGTTTGTGTGGAGGGCGGGCTCTTTCCTTCTTTGCGGCACACACACCAATTGTGGCACACTTCCGGTTGGGCTCCGGAGGGCGGGACTAGCTTGCGATCTCCTCTATTTCAGATGAGGAGATCGCGACCACGCAGCGGACACAGATGAGGCTGCGCGTCTCTTCTCTGCACTTGGCACTTTAGCTGCTTATCTATTTTAAACACTGTCCATTGTGTCGCTTTTATTGTGTGTTGACTGCGAGTGTTTTTTACATTTTAATATCTTTAATACTTTTATATTACTCCCAGTGCTAGTTGTTTTTCTTCCTACCTCCATTCCTTGATCCTCGCTCCGGTCCACCGCGGCTTCGCCGTTTGTGTGAGGGCGGGCTCCTTCCTTCTTTGCGGCGCACACACCAATTGCGGCGCCCTTCCGGTTTGGCTCCGGAGGGCGGGACTAGCTTGTGATCTCCTCTCTTTCAGATGAGGAGATCGCGACCGTGCAGCGGACAGAGATGAGAGTGCGCGTCTTTTCTCTGCACTTGGCACTTTGGCTGCTTATCTATTTTAAACACTGTCCATTGTGTTGCTTTTATTGTGTGTTGACTGCGAGTGTTTTTAACATTTTAATATCTTTAATACTTTTATGTGACCCCCAGTGCTAGTTGTTTTTCTTCCTACCTCCATTCCTTGAGCCTCCAGTCCACCGCGGCTTCGCCGTTTGTGTGGAGGGCGGGCTCCTTCCTTCGTTGCGGCGCGCACACCAATTGCGGCGCACTTCCGGTTGGGCTCCGGAGGGCGGGACTAGCTTGCGATCTCCTCTATTTTAGATGAGGAGATCGCGAACGCGCAGTGGACACAGATGAGATTGCGTGTCTCTTCTCTGCACTTGGCACTTTAGCTGCTTATCTATTTTAAACACAGTCCATTGTGTCGCTTTTATTGAGTGTTGACTGCGAGTGTTTTTAACATTTTAATATCTTTAATACTTTTATGTGACCCCCAGTGCTAGTTGTTTTTCTTCCTACCTCCATTCCTTGAGCCTCGCTCCGGTCCACTGCGGCTTCGCCGTTTGTGTGGAGGGCGGGCTCTTTCCTTCTTTGCGGCGCACACACCATTTGCGGCGCACTTCCGGTTGGGCTCCGGAGGGCGGGACTAGCTTGCGATCTGCTCTATTTCAGATGAGGAGATCGCGACCGCGCAGCAGACACATATGAGGCTGCGCGTCTCTTCTCTGCACTTGGCACTTTAGCTGCTTATCTATTTTAAACACTGTCTATTGTGTCGCTTTTATTGTGTGTTGACTGCGAGTGTTTTTAACATTTTAATATCTTTAATAGTTTTATGTGACCCCCAGTGCTAGTTGTTTGTCTTCCTACCTCCATTCCTTGAGCCTCGCTCCGGTCCACCGTGGCTTTGCCGTTTGTGTGGAGGGCGGGCTCTTTCCTTCTTTGCGGCGCACACACCAATTGCGGCGCACTTCCGGTTGGGCTCCGGAGGGCGGGACTAGCTTGTGATCTCCTCTCTTTCAGATGAGGAGATCGCGACCGTGCAGCGGACACAGATGAGACTGCGCGTCTTTTCTCTGCACTTGGCACTTTAGCTGCTTATCTATTTTAAACACTGTCCATTGTGTTGCTTTTATTGTGTGTTGACTGCGAGTGTTTTTAACATTTTAATATCTTTAATACTTTTATGTGACCCCCAGTGCTAGTTGTTTTTCTTCCTACCTCCATTCCTTGAGCCTCCAGTCCACCGCGGCTTCGCCGTTTGTGTGGAGGGCGGGCTCCTTCCTTCTTTGCGGCGCGCACACCAATTGCGGCGCACTTCCGGTTGGGCTGCGGAGGGCGGGACTAGCTTGCGATCTCCTCTATTTCAGATGAGGAGATCGCGACCGCGCAGTGGACACAGAGGAGACTGCGTGACTTTTCTCTGCACTTGGCACTTTAGGTGCTTATCTATTTTAAACACAGTCCATTGTGTCGCTTTTATTGAGTGTTGACTGCGAGTGTTTTTAACATTTTAATATCTTTAATACTTTTATGTGACCCCCAGTGCTAGTTGTTTTTCTTCCTACCTCCATTCCTTGAGCCTCGCTCCGGTCCACCGCGGCTTCGCCGTTTGTGTGGAGGGTGGGCTCCTTCCTTATTTGCGGCGCACACCAATTGCGGCGCACTTCCAGTTGGGCTCCGGAGGGCGGGACTAGCTTGCGATCTCCTCTATTTCAGATGAGGAGATCGCGACCGCGCAGCGGACACAGATGAGGATGCGCGTCTCTTCTCTGCACTTGGCACTTTAGCTGCTTATCTATTTTAAACACTGTCCATTGTGTCGCTTTTATTGTGTGTTTACTGCGAGTGTTTTTAACATTTTAATATCTTTAATACTTTTATGTGACCCCCAGTGCTAGTTGTTTGTCTTCCTACCTCCATTCCTTGAGCCTCACTCCGGTCCACCGTGGCTTCGCCATTTGTGTGGAGGGCAGGCTCTTTCCTTCTTTGCGGCGCACACACCAATTGCGGTGCACTTCCGGTTGGGCTCCGGAGGGCAGGACTAGCTTGCGATCTCCTCTATTTCAGATGAGGAGATCGCGACCGCGCAGCGGACACAGATGAGGCTGTGCGTCTCTTCTCTGCACTTGGCACTTTAGCTGCTTATCTATTTTAAACACTGTCCATTGTGTCGCTTTTATTGTGTGTTGACTGCGAGTGTTTTTAACATTTTAATATCTTTAATACTTTTATGTTACTCCCAGTGCTAGTTGTTTTTCTTCCTACCTCCATTCCTTGAGCCTCGCTCCGGTCCACCGCGGCTTCGCCGTTTGTGTGGAGCGCGGGCTCTTTCCTTCTTTGCGGCGCACACACCAATTGCGGCGCACTTCCGGTTGGGCTCCGGAGGGCAGGACTAGCTTGCAATCTCCTCTATTTCAGATGAGGAAATCCCGACCGCGCAGCGGACGCGCCGCTGGAACGCCCAAGGCGCGCCTAAGGCAAGCCCGTCTGCGCCCGTCCGCGCCTGGATGTCGCCAGACGCCAGGCATGCTGCCAGTTTCGCCAAAAACAGGCTCACCTATGCCCCGGCCAGTCTCCTGGACATCAGGAAAGTTGTCCGCCCTTGTAACCATTCTCCAGGCCTCTTTCCAGAGGGCCCATTCTGCTGTTTGCACTGTGGTTTCAATTCCTGGGCACTGAACCCCCACTTCCTTCTCTTACCTCACGCTCCAACAACGTCATTAAACTACTCAGCCTCAATTGTCGCTCATTAGTTAAACACCATTCTGACATCTATGACTTGCTATCTGAGGAATCCCCTGATGCCCTTTTTTTAACCGAGACCTGGCTATCTGCAGACTCAGAGTCAGTGCTAGGACTGGCCCTCCCACAGGGCTTTAACATCGTGACTCTTAATAGAGAGTCTAGAGGTGGCGGCATTGCCCTGGTTTTCAAATCTTGCTACACCTGCTCTTTCGTTAAAGAGACTCTAGTTGGCTGTGAGTGCGCTCGCTTCGGGCTCTCTCTGAACGCCTGCTATACCATGTCTGGGTTACTTATATATCGTCCGCCCGGACCCTCTAAAGAGTTTAGGTCGTCGCTTGTGGAAACTGTTAATATCTTGGCCACAAGGACAGCTAATTTTAGTGTCATAGGGGATTTGAACCTGCACTTAGAAAATCCCCAGGATATGGAGCTGTGAAACTTCTTGGCTGATTTGGGTGCCTGTCAGTTGACGCAATTGGTACAGGGTCCCACTCACTCTGCAGGACATCTGCTGGATCCTGTGTTCTCAAATCTTCCTTTTCAATTAGTCCACACTCCTATTCCGGTCTGTTGGTCAGATCACTATTTGATCTCTATGTCTCTCTCTGGGGTCCTCCCTTTGCGGAAGCATTGTCAGAAGGTTGTTTTTAAACACCTGTGGCATAAACTTGATCTCGCCCAATTTCACGACTTTCTCTCTAGAAATGCCTTCAGCATGCCAGACGACCCTGATGCTGCTGACAAAGCTTTCTCAGATTGGATTCGCAGACCCCTTGATGCCCATATTCCGGCGAAGTGGTCAGCTAGCCGTAACTCCAAATCCAACCCATGGTACAACGACGATCTCGCCATTTTCTGTAAAACCTGCAAAAGGCTGGAAGGGGTATGGAGACGGGAGTATGACCCTTCGCAGAAGAAATGGTATCAAGCAGCAATGAAAAGCTATCACAGGGCCATTCACACAGCGCGTGCAGCTTATTTCACTGGGGAAATCAGGAGTAGTGGCAATCCTTCCAAAACGATTTTTTCCATACTGAAAAGTTTGAAACAGCCTGGGGTCCCGGCAGTGCCTCCTATATCATCCAACGAGTAGTGTGAGGCTCTTGCCACCTTTTTCGTTGAAAAAGTGGAGAACATTTACTCGTCCTTTACTCACATCGTTACAAGTCCTGACCCTGTGCCGGGTCCGCCCCCAATTCATACACTGGCTGCATTCCCGCTGGTCTCCTTGGAGGAGGTACGGTTGGTTTGCACCAAGATTAAATCCGGCTCCCCCTCTGACCCCCTCAAACCTGACCAGTTCATAAGATCGTTACCTGTGCTCTTGTCACCTTTGAGCCAGGTGATCAACAAATCTTTGTCCAGTGCGGCTGTTCCCCACACTTGGAAGCAAGCAAGGGTGGTTCCTCTGCTTAAGAAACCTACCCTGGACGCTGCCAAACTGGAAAATTATCGCCCGATCTCCCTTCTCCCGTGGATTGCTAAGATCACTGAGACTCACGTCAACTCCATCTTTACCAGATTTTTGGAAGTGAACAACTGCCTGGACATCTCTCAGAATGGCTTTTGCTCAGGCCACAGCACGGAGTCTGCTCTTCTGGCTGTCATCGAGCATCTCAGGCTCGTTCTAGATGAGGGACATACATCGGCTCTGATTCTTTTAGACCTCAGTGCCGCATTCGACACGGTCTCTCATCGGATCCTGTTATGTAGGCTGAAGGAGGCAGGTGTCATGGGCTCGGCCTTGGCCTGGTTTGCTTCTTTTCTTTCTAACAGGACCTACCAGGTCGTGGCCCCACCATTCACCTCCATGCTCCATGCCAACAAACAAGGGGTCCCGCAGGGCTCCGCATTGAGCCCCACGCTTTTAACCTCTATGTGCAACCTTTGGCGGTCCTGGCGAGGAGCAGAGGGCTTACCATTGTATCATATGCTGATGATACACAGCTGGTGGTTGCTCTCTCGGAGGACACCGGGGGGGCAGCATCCAAGTTTCAGGAGGATCTCACGGCTGTCGCCGAGTGGATGACTGATAACTGTCTCCAACTGAACTCCAGCAAGTCATAGGTCCTGCTGGTGGGAAACCATCAAGAGCTGTGGGGGGATCGGTGGTGGCCGGCCACATTGGGTCATGCACCTATCCCTAAGCAGGTGGTGAAAGATCTTGGTGTCTGGGTTGATTCGGACCTCAGCTTTCAGTTTCAAACCAAGAAAGTTGCAGGGACCTGCTTTGGCATACTTCGGGGGCTTAAACCGTTGCTTGGGTTTTTCGACCCACCCGTTAGGCAAATGATTATTCAGGCCTCCATTTTATCAAGATTGGACTATGCCAATGCACTGTACATAGGGGTAAATAAGACCGAAACCCTGAGATTACAGCGAGTTCAAAATGCGGCAGCTAGAACCCTGCTGGGTCTCCCCAGAACATGCCCCACTTCTAGGGCAATTCGCCGGTTGCATTGGTTGCCTGTTGTCAATCGAGTAGAATTCAAGGTCCTCTGCACTGCATTCAAAATCTTGAAACTTTCCTCTCCGGCCATCTTGTCCAAACTATTATCACCTTATTCCCCTAAGCGCCAACTTCGCTCCTTGGGACAACATCTGGCGACTGTGCCTCGTACGAGGAGGGCGCGGTCGGGCGGGTGCTCTCTCTGTTTACTGGCGGCCAAGCTTTGGAATGCTCTGCCATTTCCCATTCATGCCATGGAGAACTACATGGCTTTCCGCAGGGCTATTAAAACCCATCTTTTCCCCACAGCCTAGTGCCTTCTTCTGATTTCCAGCCTCTATGTTCTGCTTCAGCGCTGGGACGCCTCTTTGCTGAGGCAGCTGTGCGCTATACAAAACATGCTAGCATAATATATACACTGATTTACACAGGTATGATTCATTGTCTGTGTATTAGTGTGAGATGTAAAGTGCTCTGATGCCCTACACTGGTATGAGAGGCACTATAAAACACATGAAATATATGTGAGAGAGGTGCTATGGAGAGATGAGGGTCACTTTTGGAAGATGATAGTGAATCATTGAAGAGCCCCAGCTAAGATTGTCGTTTACAGGTGACCTGTAAAGTCATCATTTACTATGCTTAAAAAGCTAATACTATTGAATATAAAATGAAATGTGTGGTGTAGAATGCACCCTTTTTGGCCAAATTGTATTGGAGGAAGAACCCCCCCAAACACTGCTTGTAGTGGTCAGGCTCACTTGCTGCACTCACTGTGCACATTACCATACGGGGGTTGATCTGACCAAATTTGCAGAGCTGCTTTGGGTTTCCAATCCGACATGAGCACTGCCCTACAAGGAGTAAAAAGAAACTGCTGCAACTCTAACTAAAAAGGAAAACAGTGCAACTATATTGTAAAAACCCCGGCCAAAAATATCATTTTTGCTTCAGCCAATAGCAGAATGGAAACTGAGGAAGACCCAAATGCAAAACTTACCTGAGAAGAGATAACTGAATAACAAAAATGAAGGAGAGATCCGTGTTTTGGGGCATAGACATTGAGGGATGTGAAATCTGAACATGGAACGAGGAAAGGATGTTTGGTGTGCCATGCAAATTGCAGTTTGCGTTTGGAGCCCTCCCCATACATGAATAAACATGCATTTGTTTTAATGTATCTTTTAATTGCTATCACCTACTGGCGGTGTCATATGGAAGTGAAAGCGTTTCCAAGAACCATTGCCGGGAACAATGAATGCAAGGAAATAAGTTCAACATGTATTGACCAAAATTAAGCTTTAAAAAAGTATTTAAACATGCACTTTATGAAGATTAAGCCTAACAACTGCTTATTTGTATTTTAGGTTTAGTAGGAAACAAAGGTTTTACATTTAAAATACACTATTAGTGAATAGAGAAAAAATTGTTATCATGTTTTTCCATGCTTGTAACACATTCAGCGAGTTCTGAGAGAAAGCTTTTCTATGGATTCCAGGAGCAAAATGTGGGACGAGTAAGAACTGCACCGTTTTAAATGGTCGCCCTCTGCAAGACGAGTAGCAATCTGTGCTAAAAAATTTCAACCCTGCTCGTAAATAACAATTTAATTGCCACCGCTGCTTTTGAGATCTCAGTAAACCCCGGGATGTTGGTTCAAAGTAGTCTCCTGAAGGACTCATGGAAATGCAATACTCTTTGTCAGAATCATTTTAACTTATTTGTGTACATATGCAAATGCCACCACACACTTCATCAGCTCTAGCATGATGAGCTAGAGAAACGGATGTCTTGCATAAAAAGCAAGCATTGGCAAAGCAATAGGTCTCACCTATAAACAAAATATATTTGCTTTGTCAATATTTCTTCCGTGCAGCCTCTGTACAATACGGAAAAAAAACATTAACAAAGCCAACAGATCCCATATAGGCAAGATGTATTGGCTTTGCCAATGCTTTTTTTTTTAATGCTGTGGCTAGTAGCAGTGCACTATATAAAGAAAAATACCCACCTGATCTGTATTTCCTCTCGTGTGCCAACCAATTGCTAAAAGTTCTGTTCCCCACATGAGATTTTAATATCTATACAATGTTATTTTTTTCTATACAAACCAGGTTTATTCTGTTCTTCAAAAATGACTCATATTTGAACAACACATATCTTTGTAAAATCTTTGAACAGTCTACATGGATATTTTAGCAATTCATTCCATGTACTGTGATATAATCATTGTATCTCAAATTAGAACACATTTTTGTCATTGCTATTCAAACATGAATGCAACAATGCAGATAAAGTCCCCCACATACCATCTCCACTCACTCTTACATGTATCCGATATCAAACACACCAAGAGTCAACATTCATACCACATCGCAGCATACTACACATACATTAGATAGACAACGGAAACACAGATTGAGTTTTTGTCCGTTGAGATGTTGTGGGATTGGATCCCTGTTCCAAAAACGGTCAACGCACATTTCGGTGTGGACATACATTTCGACCAACCACCTTCTTCAGGACCACACAACAACGCAATGGTTTCCAAAGGTATTCACGTGGGGGAGTTCTATAAAACAAAAAGCAAAAAATAATAAATGATACAAGGGAACAGAACCAGGCTACTAAGTGTGTAGTCCTAAAACAGCAAACAATGAATTAATGGTTCACATGTATATTACCTTTAATCAGGGTTAAAGAATGATTTTAGAGGGGAGGCGCGCGGCAACGGCGATTTAAGATGGCCGCCACTTGAAGAGCTCCGCTAATCCGAGCTCCGCTCGAAGACGAAGGAACTGTTTTTAAGCAGCACCTGTATACCGGAATTGTGGTTTCCTGCATAGGAGCAACCCAAGACCATGATGGCAAGTTTTTAGACCTTGAGAAGGTCTCTTTTTCTCGTTATCGGCCCCGTTTGTCTCCACTCGACAACGGCCGCCATTTTGTGTTTTGCCTCATGCAGCACTCCACCCGACTATCAGGAGAATGTTCTCCGGATAATTTTTTTGCGTAGCATTATTCCTCGCATTTAATGCTGACCTTGTTGTGCCTCACATCAAAAGAGACAGACCAGCATGTACACTGATCCTTATGTCCTTCTCAATATCGGCTCCGTTTGTTTCAGCCGGGCAGTGGCCGCCATTTTGTGCTTTTCTTCACGCAGCACTCCACTCGACCGGGAGGAGAGTGTCCTTCGGGCTGACCATGTTGTGCCTTACATAAAAAAAAAAAGACAGACCAGCATTTATACTGATCCTCTTGCTGCTGTGTGAAGCAGATGGCGTTCTGTTGGACATATGCCCCTTCCTTTTTACAGAGGATGTCACCAGCTACAGTGTTCAATTCTGGCGGTATCTAGTGAAGTAATAATTTTTTTTGTCTGCAGACCGCTTTTATCTGTAGACATTTCGCTGGTCACTTCTTCTTGGCTCTTTCCAGTATACTAACAAAGCCGTCTCCTGCTGTGTTGCTTTCCAATCCTAGACTGCTGGTGCTTTCTCTCCTTTGCTATTATGGATTCTCATCATCCACACAAACCCCAGAGGGGTGCTGCGGGTGGACGAAAAGACACTGCGACTGGTCCTGGCAAACGTACAAAGAAGGACCCGCCCTCTCCATCAAAATCACCGCTCCCTCTCACATTAGAAGATATAATGGAGGAACTGCGCCTCATTCGTCCTTTTATGTCTGACACAGCTGCTACTCTGCAAAGGTTAGATGACAAATGGACTGGACTAGATCTGAGGCTTTCGGATGTGGAGCAAAAAGTCAGTGATGCTCAAGATGTTATTGCCAAAGTTGATTGCCTTACTAAAGAAGTCAGTTTGCTCAAGAAATCTACAGAGGACTTAGAAAATCGTAATAGGCGTAACAACCTACGCATTTATGGTATTCCGGAAGGTTCCGAAGGATCAGATATGATTATATTTCTGAAATCTCAAGTCCTTCAGATTGCTGGTTGCGCAAAATCCACAGACTTTAACATCCAGAGAGCTCATCGATTGGGACCACAGAGTGCATCCTCCTTGTCTAAACCCAGAGGTATAATTGCTTATTTCCTTCTCTACTCTGATCTCATGGAAATTCTCAACGCAGCTAAGCAGCACAAGCAGATGTTCTGGTCTGGCCACAGAGTTTTCTTCAGTCAAGATGTCTCCAAGCCAACTGCCAATCGGCGTAAGGAATTCCTCGACCTTAGGCCTGCCTTGAGATCTATGAACGCCAGATACAGGTTAATACATCCTTGCTTCTTCAAAGTTACCTACAAAGACAGAACTTCCAGTTTTGAAGATCCTGCCGACCTCCGGAAGTTCATTCACGCCCATAAAGGAGAATCCATGGAACTTAACAAGCCTTAATTACTTTACGTTATTTTTTTGCTCTGTTTTGGTATGCTTCTGTATGTAGTTTGTAACCTCTAATTATGTCCTTGTCTGTTATTTCTCTCATTTCCCAGGTCTCCCCAGCACGGAACTGCTGTAGTTGTTCTCCACCCTTGTTACCCCCCTGTTTGTAATGTGTGACTCATGTTGCTGCAATATCTTCCCATTGTTTGGTAAGTTCCCTTCCTTTTGTTCCGTAATGTTTGCCTTTTGTTTTTATACTTGCTTCCTTACTTACTTTTAGAAGGCAATCTTGACTTTTCTCGGAGTCTCTTTGCCTGTGTGGTTGTCTCTCGCCGCCCCCCCTCACTCGTCAATGTTCTTCTTCATCTTGTTCTTTATGACTAAAGCCGCTCGGTTTTTTGTCATCTTCTCTTGGTTATCTTTCCTTGGGAGACTATGTTATCCTCCCTTGCTTTTTCTATCCCCCTCTTTTCCCTCCTCGCTTGTCATCTCTTTCTTTCCCTCTCTTAACTGGCGATTATGCTATTTTTCCCTATTTTCACTCCCTTCTCTTTCTCCACTTTTTCTTCCCCTTCCTTCTGGATCTTTTTCTTGCACGGAGTTTTTCGTTCCTTTTTTACTTTTTTATAACAAGGTTTTTACATTTACCTTTTCGCTCATTTCCTTCGCCATACCAAAAAATGTTGTGTACTCTTCTTCCTTTTTGCTACTCTCTTTTACCCATTCCCTTTCTTTTGCTATACTTGTATCCTCTTTGTCTCTTACACTTTCCTTTTAATGAATTTCCATATTTTACTTATTAACTTTTCCGCACTTGTTATGTTTAGAGGTTGTTTATCCTCCTATGTACATTACCTCTTAAAAGTCTCCGCATCATTTCATGGAATGTAAAAGGTATGCTTAATCCTGTTAAGAAGCAGAGTATTGTCCCACCTGGCTAAACTGAAATGTCATATTGCTCTGTTGCAGGAATCACACCTCAGATTACAAGACTTGCCTTCATTACGTAAACATTGGGTGGGTGACATCTTTTGCTCCCCAGCTGATAATAATAAGAACGGGGTTGTTATTTTGTTCCATAAGTCGTTGTCTGTTCACCTACAAACCGAATCTAAAGATACCAATGGTAGATGGCTTCTTCTAGACGTTACAGTTAACAACACTCCACTCTCTTTTTGCAATTTATATGGCCCGAATGGTACTGACTTATCCTTTTGGTCTGATTTTTCCACTCTTCTCTCCTCACATTCTGGTAACAATTTGATTGTGGGTGGTGACTGCAACCAACTCATGGATCCCTTTCTAGACCGAAAATCTCAAGCCAGATACACTCCCAACAAGATGCAAAAAACTTTCTACAAGGCAATTACTACAAGAGGACTGGTTGATGCCTGGGGAATCTCACACCCGGATGCTCTTGAATTTTCCTTTTTTTCTCCTGCACACAAATCTCATTCCCGTATAGATTACATTTTCCTTACTCAACATACCCTACAATTCATGAATGACATCGAGATTGGCTCCATTCTAATATCCGATCATGCCCCCATCATTTTAGATTTAGATTACCCCTTACCCACACCCTCATCTCGGCGCTGGCGCTTTAACAATTCTCTTCTCTTGGACTCTCAATTTGTGGAACAGTTTTCGCTCTTTGCTCAAGAATTCTTTCTTCATAATCTCTCTTCTGTCTCTCAATTTCATTTAATATGGGATGCCTTTAAGGCTTCTGCCAGAGGTTTTATAATAGACTTTGTATCCCGGAAAAAGAAGAAAACTCTCTCCGAATCTACATCTCTCCTCAAACAAATCAAAACGTTGGAACACCAGTATTTTTCGGCCAATTGCCCTGACACATTATCCAATCTGATTAAAGCGAAAATGCAATATAACAAACAGTCATGGGATTCGGCTTGTAATAACCTCCTTAAATTCAATGCAAAAATGTATGGTGGAAGGAACAAAGCCGGCAAAGCTCTAGCCAATTACCTTAAAATTAAAAAACAAAAATCTAAAATAGCTGCTATTAAGGATCCTTCCGGAGTTTTACATCTCTCAGATGCCAAGATTCTTGAGTGTTTTACTGACTACTATACCTCTCTGTACACCCCAGAATTTTCCCCTTCTATTGATCTTATCGATTCCTTTTTTCAACGCATTCCTAAAAATCCTGAAAATCAGGTCGACCTTTCTTCTTTAAATATTCCCATCTCCGAACAAGAAATGATTGCTGCTATTTCCCTTTTACCTAAAGATAAGACACCGGGCCCTGATGGTTTTACTGTTCGATTCTTTCTCCAATTTAAATCACTTTTGATTCCTCACCTCCTTTCCTTAATTACTCACTTTCTTACTACTGGTGCAGCGCAAGGCACTTTTTCCCAGGCTATGCTTTGTCTGATACCTAAAAAAGATAAAGATCTGTCCTTATGTAAAAACTATAGGCCCATCTCTTTGATTAACACAGATTGTAAAATCTTTGCAAAATTACTCGCCATACGAATTAATAAAGTTATCCCTGACCTTGTAAATATATACCAATCCGGATTTGTCAAAGGTCGCTCTATTACAGATAACTCACGCACTTTTCTTAATATTATCCATTTGGCCTCTAAATTAGACTCTCCGTTAGCCGCCATAACATTAGATGCTGAAAAGGCGTTTGACAGGGTTGAATGGGAGTTTATTTTCAGTGCCCTCAAATGGCATGGTTTTGGCCCTCCTATCCTTCAATATATTCAACTACTTTATTCAGTCCCGACCACTTCTGTCTGGGTAAATGGTTGCCAGTCTCGTTATTTCCCCCTTCTCAGAGGGACTAGACAGGGCTGCCCTCTTTCTCCCCTTCTCTTTATCCTTGCGTTGGAACCCTTCTTAGAAACAATCAGACGCTCTCCTCACTATTCAGGTCTTCAACTCAAATCACTTGACCTTAAATTCACCGCTTATGCTGACGATATTCTTTTATACATTTCCAACCCATCCACTTCTCTGCCAGCTTTTTTTCACTCCTGCAGGAGTACTCAAAAGTATCTGGCTATAAATTAAACGTTGATAAGTCTGAAATCTTACCTCTTAACAAATTCTGCCTCCCTTCTATGTTTGCAAATACAGGTTTTGAGTGGACTTCTAGACATATCAAATGCCTTGGTATCTTATATGCTAACACCATCAAGGAAACTATCAAAATCAACCTGGCGGACATTCTAAAGAAAATTTCCGCTCTGACTGAGGGTTGGTCACCGCTATTCCTTTCATGGTGGGGTAGATTAGCCACCATCAAAATGATGCTTCTTCCTATCATAAATTTGTATTTATCCATGCTTCCCATTTCTCTTCCAAACCCCTTTTTTCGTGTTATTAATAGTTCTCTCTCCTAGTTCCTCTGGAACAACCGTAAACCTAGGATTTCATTGGTCCGCCTTCAATCTCCCAAAGATTTAGGTGGTGTCAACTTTCCTAATATTCGCCACTACCACTCTGCTTTCACTTTAAAGCAAGTATGGACTTCTTTATCTGAGACCTCTGACCCACCTCTAACTGCATGGAGATTGTTGGAGCAAGCTCAGTATTCTCCTTTCTCTTTTACCTCTGCTGTCTTCCTGTCCCAACCTCCGAAACGTTTCTCTTCCCCTAATTTTATTCACTCCAAAGCAATTTCCACCTCTCTGATTCACTCACATTTACCGCCTGCTGACCCCTTTTTGCACACCCCAATATGGTACAATAAATCCAATAAGATTAACAAACGTACTTTGTTTTGGAAGGAATGGATTGACAAGGGAATTATTACACCACAACACTTAATAAGAGATGGTTCTTTTATGGATTTTTCAGATCTTCAAACCTCCTACAACGTTTCCTCCTCTCATGCCCTTCAATATCCCCTGCTTAAGGAATCTCTCACATCTCTCTTCCTTCAGGATCCTTGCACCATTATTTCTAATCAGACACTCCCTACTTACATTGATTTCTCTACTCAATTTAGTGCTTCTTCAATATATAAAATACTATCATACTCTGCGAAAATCAGAACCAAATCCAAACTAGAACTCACATGGGAAAAGGATCTTTCCCTAGAAATCCCTTTACGCACATGGAACTCCTTATGGAAAAAGATTCATACCGCCTCACGTTCTGCTAGCACTACACAGACTTCATACTATTTCTATAACAGAATTTTTCTCACCTCTTGCGATATGTACAAATTTAAGTTATTAGATTCCCCGAAGTGTTGGTCTTGCCCTAATAATAATAGTGATTTCATGCACATGTTTTTTCATTGCCCTCGGGTTAAATCTTTTTGGGCTCAGGTTTGGTTAAAATTGAATGATATTTTAATGTCTAATGTTCCTTTTGAGATTTCACATGTTTTTCTGGGAAGTTGCTCTCCTGTTTGGGATGTTCTTGGTCATGTGGGTAAATTTATTGATCTATTTTTTGCTATCACTCTCCAAATTATAACTACCAACTGGAAGGACACTTCAAAAATTTCACTTCAAGCTTGGTGGAATTTACTATGTCATCATCACAGACTTGATTGTGCCTTTGCTAATTCCACTGCTCTGTTGATCAAAAAAGATTTGTTATGGTTACCCTTAACCTCCTTTCTTTCCAAGTCGGCAAACTAAGTATGTACATGTTTCAATTTCCATTGTAGTTTATATTATTACATATTCTGTGTTTCTTCTGATATTAATTTCTCTTCTGCTCCTCTCTCTTCTTTCTCTTCCTCTTTCTTCCTTCTCGTCTCTTCTCTTCCTCTCCTTCTCTTTTTAATAAGTTTAAAAAATGCATTTGACTTTGTACAGTTCTTACAACTGAGGTGTGATTCATTTTCTATTTTAATGCAAATGTTTATTCTGTACTGTCACTCCTCATCAGATACGCTGTATTAATGTTATACTTTGCTTAACACTTCAATAAAGCTTTCTAAACTTAAAAAAAAAGAATGATTTTAGAAAAAGACTCCAAGGGTTCAGTTTTTGCCAAGATAGTTTACCATGTGCTCCAAACCACCACCATTTACAGTGCATAGACCAATTTCCAAACAGTGTCTGATAGTTCAAAAGAGACATGAAAAAATGAAATGAGAGAAAAACAGATAGCCCATATATGTTTCCTCATGCTTACATACAGCTCTATCTGTGTAACCTAATATTCATGCTTGTGAGCATATGTTGTAATGGAAGCACTTACTGAAATATAGAGAACCCAAATACTCAATAAAGGCAGTCCTTCTCAGTTGCATCTAGTAGGCGAGACATTGGTTGACTACTACTATGGGAAGGATTCACTCAGAACAACGTCCTAGTAGACTCCAGATTACTATTAGGAAAAAAAGAACATAGAGCAAGAGCTTAAGCAGCTATATCCCATAAAGCCTTCTGAAATAAAGAATGATGTCCATGGATAAAAAGACCAAGTGATCCTTTACCTGGGAAAGACACTTTTCCTGCCTATTCCTTTTTTGGTCTATGTAGCACATATGTGGGTATCGCCACTCATAGGGTAGAGATCACCCTATAGAGTTTCCTGATTATATTTCTGTACGTCCTGTTAGTGGAGAAAAAGATATATAAAGAGAAGACATAAAGTAAAAGCCTAGCCTACACATCCTGTAGGCTGCTGTCTCTCCCTCCCTCTGCCCCTACTCTTCTGCTCCTCGGAGGATTGGAAACATGAGAGGGAGATGGGAATCGGGGGTGATAAATTAGCTACCTAATCTGCATTTATTGCTGGGAACACATCACCCATGAGCAGGGACCATCAGCAATGTTCATGACATGGAGAGCTGTCGAGATAGAAGTTATTTCGAATGGGAGAGGATATGGCGTTATTGACAGAAATTCTGACCTACAACCAGGTTCGAGTCTCGGTGTCAGCTCAAAATCTTGTGGCTCTGGGCAAATCACTTCATGTGCCCATGCATATAAAACACATGAATGCGACCTTCTGCAATGTAACTGGGGTTCATGTAAAGAGCTTGAATATCTGAATGTCGAATTTTCATTATACAAGGCTGCAGCAAAATAACAAGCATTTGCAATGCAATAGGTCTCGCATTTACGCGAGTTTAAGCTATTGGCATTGTAAATGACAATGCCTTTTATTTATGTTTTAAAAACGAAAACAAAAATAAAAGGCATTGTTATTTGCAATGTCAATACCTCAGACTCGCGTAAATGCGAGACCTATTGCATTGCAAATGCTTGTTAGATTAGTGAGTAGAAACGCTCCCTTTCGGCCCGTGCAGCAAATTAATTAAATAAACAAGCGAGGCCGCTAAAGTGAAAGCGGACCGCGCTGCAAATAAAAAAAAAAATAGTGCTTACCGACTTATGAAGGAGACCGTGTAACGCCTCAAGTAAAAGATCCAGTCCTCATGTGAAGTAACAAATGGCAACAGGGCGGTAACAAGGAGGGACTAACAAGCCTCATTATCAATCGGAAGCCAGCATTTACCAAGGACAATGACACCAGCCAATCAAAAATATGGGCAGAGAGAAGGCTTCCACAGCATACTTGACTTCTCCATGCCTCGCACAGCGAGAAGCGCATGCGTGCTGCCGCAAGGCTCAACCTAAAAACAGAGTAAAATCTTAAATTGAAAAAATCAGCGCTTGCATGACAGCTTGGCCTGGTGCTCATGTAAAGAGCTAAATTCCTATGTGTGAGGGCTTTCAGCTACTTGCATCCCTTTTGGATAGAAAAGAGGGTTGTGTGGGATGCAATAGCAGGGTACATACTCGAATGCATGCATTTCTTTTGGGTAGAAACCACATTTATATGAGACTGAGTAAACATGGTGGCTCCTTGAAATGAGTGCACAGAGGAGGGGATTCAAGTGTATACCACTTCTCTGGATAGAAACAACGGTTATGTAGGTTGTAATATACAAGGGTTATGTAGGTTGTAATATACAAGGTACACTTCCCAAATGGGATCAGATGGGCATTCGCATGTATGTAGCCGAACTGGATATATGCAAGGCTTATACAGGGCAACTTAAGCATTAAACACTCCCAAAACAAGGGACACGCTGCACCTCTGAATAAATTGCATAGATAGGCTTAGGTAATTTATGTAGTGTGCAGTAAGCACGGTGACGTTCCTCTGAGTCCATCTCTTCTAGATGATGTGCCCAGCACTGTTAAATATAAAATCTGTTTAGAATCACCACGTGCAGTGGTATGCTACAATCTGTGTTCAAGATCCATGTGCAGTGACATAATAAATCCTGTTCATAAGACGTAAGTGAAATGAATGACATGCCAAAAATCCCTATACAAGTTACCTGTACATTGTCATGCTGGCCTCGGTACAAAATCCACGCAATTCTGAGTAGCTATAAAGACAACATCTCAAATCAAGAATGAGAAGACGTATGTCGATAAACAACAGGGAAATCACACAGGTAGCACAGAGAGGATGGCGCTTCTCAGTCCGCTGTCTGCATCACTGTAGATTGGGGTTTCAACGCACAGTATTGACGATCATACAATTCCCACCAAAAGATGCATATTTTTTCTTGGTAGAACCGGGAGTGGATGGGCTTCATTGACAATGTCTTGTTACTTACCGGTAATCTTCATTACTCCGATTGGGGTCCTCCTCGTCCCAGTCCTTACAAAGTGAGGCAGTCCTGCCTCCAACCAGCCAATCAAAACGCCAGAAACCAAAAGTCAAAGGTCATATAAACCCCTCCCACCCACCGCCATGCCTGTTATTAACAAGTCCCAGACACAAACACAGCGGGAGGGAGTGAGGGAAGAGGACTGGGACGAGGAGGACCCCTATCGGGGTAATGAAGATTACCGGTAAGTAACAAGACATTACCCCCTCCTGGGTCCTCCTCATCCCAGTCCTTACAAAGTGAGGAACTCACAAGCAGAGAACCAGGAAGAAAAAATGCAGGACACCAGGGATCCATGCAGAAAATACAAAACTGTAATCAAACAAACGATCAACGAACAGCAGCGTTCAGAATGCCAACAGCAAAACTGTCAACAAATGCACGTAAAACACCAAGTTGACAACCCGAACAAACGGTAGACGGGGCCGCTAAGAGGCCGCACCACAAAAACACCAGAACAGAGACCCCCACCACTGCAGCCCAGGAAGCGGACACAAAACGCGCCGAACGACCCGGCACCAGAGACGGAGGGCGCAGACCCACAAGATAGGCAGACCGCCAAACGCACAGAGCGAATGAAGGCGGAAGGAGAAAACAACCAACCCCGAGCCACACCCCCACAGGAGACAAGCAGGGCAGGGGAAAGACGAAACCCCAAGGCACGGAGGATGAAAAACCAAAAGGTGCGAACAGCCAAGGATGAAGGAACAAAGGAATCCCCATCCCCAGCCAAGTAAGGAAGGAACCACCCTTAGCTGCAAATGAAACACAGAGGAAACCCAGGGAGAAAAACCGGGCCCAGCCGCAAAACAACCCCATCCAGCAGAAACTACAAAGAAGGGAAGGAGAGAAGCAAAGCACCCAACTCACCCAACCGAAGCGTGGTGGCAACGGTCAACAAAAAAGCCACCGTTTCGGACAACCACAACAAACAACCTCCAACAAAGGCACAAAAGGGGGCAACAGCAGACCCCGCAAAACAGCAGGCAAAATCACGAAGGCACAACCACAGGAGAGACCAGACGTAGAAGCCGAAAACTACGCAGAATCCGAATCACCAAAGGAGCAACTACCTCCAAAGAGGCCCCGGGACCCCGACAAGCCTGAACCGCAGCCCAACGAGCAGACAAGGCGGAAGGGGAAAGGGCCATCAAAAACCCACCTTGGTGAAAGACAAGAACAGAAGCAGGATCTCCAAACACGGAACCGGACCAAGAGAAGAGCACCAGGAGACAAAAGAGCCCCAACGCGCACCAAAGTTCTCAAGTGGCGAAGGCCGACGCGACAACCGAATGCCACAGGCCACCACAGAAGAACAGCCCAAAGACGCCAACGACAGCCGCCCAAGAGCCAGGTCGTCAGATGAAAGCAACAAACACAGGGCAAAGACAGGTGCGGACACAGAAGCGGAGCCGGAGTCAAGAGAAGCCGGCCAAACCCGCCCCCACCCCGCAGCAGCAGGAGCAGAAACCAAAGGCAGCAAGGCCAAAAAGGAGCAACCAACAACACAGACACCGTCACCCCCCCCCGAATCCGCTGCAGCACCCTCAGGAGGCGAGAAATAGGAGGGAAGGCAGACAGAAAGCCCAAAGGCCAAGGAAACGAGAGAGCAACCCCAAGACAGAGGACAGACCACCACGGAACAAAACCGGGGGAGAAGAGCGCCGTGAGGGGAAGCAAAATTGACTGATCCAGAGGGCCTCGAACCAAAGACAAAGGACCCGGAATAGGGGGACAGACGGCACAAAACAGAGGACGGGTGGAAGCGGCCCAAGCTGCCCGTAGGAAAAACTCAGACGCCCTGGAACACAAACAGCCCTCAATGCCAACAGGCGAGAGTCCGCCCACACACAAATCACGGAAGACAGCAGGTACAGAGATGCGCACCCGGACCCCCCATGAAGGCGCAAGTAACAACAAGCCACCTGAAAGCCGGCACAAACCAACAGACCCATCGGCCACCAAGGACCCCAATGCGGCCCCCCAACCCCAAGGACAGGCGTCCGAGGCCAAGAAGAGGAGAGAAGGAAGCAGAAAACGCACCCCCACAGCAGGTCGGGAGAACAAAGCCACCAGGCCAAAGAAGGAACCAGAACAGGGGAGAGAGGAACCAGAGCCACGCAACCCGCATTGGGAAGGGACCCAATGAGTCAACAGAAAAACCACCAAGGACCGGAGGCGCAGGCGAGCCCAAGGAACCACAACTGAGGTGGCAGCCATCAACCCCCGGACCTGCAACCAACCACGAGTCGGGGCAGAAGGGTGACCCAGCAGATCCCGCAGAAGAGCCAACAGGGCAGAGAACCGAGCCGGAAGGAGAAAAACAGACCCCGCACAGCGACGAACAGGCCTCTGATAAACCAAAGTCCCCGAACAGGAACCAGATGAGAAAGGCCAGATCCAACATGAACCGTATAACCTGGAACAAGGCCACTGACGCCACCACCGGCAGAAGAGCCCCAAGGAGGGCGGAAGCAGAAACCAGACAAAAGCAACATAGGGAAACACAGGGAAACCCAAACACAGCAAAACCCCCACAGCAGGAGCCAACACCGCGGAAAAAAACCGGGGAGCAGAAGAGAGGCCGAAAAGGCAACACCAGAAATCGGTAATGGAACACGTCCACCACAAACCGCAGGAACAGATGACCCGCCGGATGGACGGGAATGGGAAAACAGGCAACTTCCAAATTGCAGGGAAGCCAAAATCGCCCACCAGGATAAGGGGAACGACAGACTGCAAGAGTCAACCAAAGTGACCCAGCAGCACCAATTAGTACAAAGCCCGGGTACCCAGAACCGAACGGAAGGAATCAACGGGCGGCAGAACCAGGACCAGAAAGGATCAGAACCCCAGGTCCTGCACCGCCACCAGAACCAGCACAACAGCGCCCTGTGACAAAAACAGGTCAACGCCAGAGAACATGGCAGAACGCAACACAAGGCCTATGGACAACGGGGAAAACCCAAAACCAGGCCAAAAAGGGGGACGGCCCCAGAACGGAATCCGGTAGCCAAGACAGATAACCGACAGGCCCCACCAGTCGGAAATCAGACCGGGCAAACGAACCATGAGCAAAGGAGGCC
Source organism: Calotriton arnoldi (assembly GCA_963921515.1). Taxonomy (NCBI): domain Eukaryota; kingdom Metazoa; phylum Chordata; class Amphibia; order Caudata; family Salamandridae; genus Calotriton; species Calotriton arnoldi. Next base: position 270,607 of record CAWUFW010001960.1, on the reverse strand, counting down.
AGCCCCCAAAGGTAGCAACAGCGCCAACAATGCAGACAGGAACCCACAACCAGTGAAACACCAGGACCGGAACACACAAAAACTCAAGGATGAGACCGCAACCAAAACCACCAGGCCACTGCGCCTCCACCAGGGCAGAACACCAAGTGACCAACAATCAGGGGCAGCAGCAGGCGCAGCAGAGGCCGGAAACCAATGGAACGCAGCCCCCCGACCACGAGCCCGACCACGAAAGGGCCGAGAAGAAGGCTGAGTACCCGTAAACTCTAGAACATGGAAAAAGACAAGTACCCCCGCATAAACCGGCTCCGGAGAAAGCCAAAAAAGCCCAGGACTTACAAAAAGGCAGGCAACGGACCAAGGAGGCTGAGCAGCGCCAAGGCACCAAGCGTTGTCCAGAGATACCTCCTACCAGCCACCACCGCCCCGGCAGCCGAGGAGAGGGCCCACAAGGAACCAAAAGTCACATCCGAAAGGAATAGTGCCAAGACCACCATCTGAGCCAACGCAGGAGTAGGGTCCCCCAGAACCTGCAAACAAACAAACAACTTCTCAAATCCCACAGAAGGACCTGTGAGGCATAGGCCGCAGAAGCGCCAGCACGCACCCCAAAACGAGAAGCCGCAGAAGACAAAAGAGAACTGACTTTGGGAACCAGAGGAAACAAGGTGTCAAAGTCCGCCAGGCAACACCGCTTCCCCAGAAAGCGAGGAATACCCTGCATATCACCCTCAAGCCATTCCTGAGACAGCATATCCCTCAGGACAGCGTGGAAGGGAAGGTCATCCACCACAGAGGAACAATGCAGGGAGTAAAACCCCTCATCCGAAAATGAGTTAGGGCCAAAACTAAGCACCTCCCAATATGGACCAGCATGTCCGAAAGAAGCTTGCCCCGGACGTACTTCCACTAGGGGAATTGTCCATGTCCTCCACAGCATCCGCAGGCACCAGCAGTGCAGACTGGACATGCAAACAGCCCTAGACACCTGCAAAACATCAACCTCTTGCAGGTCCTGGACATAACGCCGCTCGGACACCGCTAATGCAGGCACCGGAGAGGAATCCCCAGCACTCAGGGCCAGAGGAAAAAGGAGTAAACCACACAGGAAAAACTCCAAATACACAAAAAAGAAGCGCCCAGCAACTCCCAAGATATACTGCCCCCAATCAACCAAGTCTCGTGACGAGAGACTTGGAAAAGCAGCAAAGGGCAGCCCTGCAATCTCCATCCACAGCCGTAGACACGCAATATGGCCGCGGAGGCCGGACGCTGTTTGAAACCCCCAGCGCCGGAACAACCCTGGACCAGGACATCAGGAGAGCTCCCCGACCCAGCCCAGCACATGCACGGGGAGCGTCCTGACCCAGGAGCAGAAGCGCGGCCGACCGGAGCACCGGAACGGCTGAGCAGAAACAAAAAATGAAAGTTCAAGGGAAACAGCACAATGAAAGACCTTCAACAAAGTAGGTTTTGTTTTTAAAAACTCACGGCACCGCAACACATCCCACAGAAAACCGGAAACAGCAAACAGGATACACGGAGCACCAGCGTTCTGACCGCCATCGGAGCAAGAAAAAAACAGGCATGGCGATAGGTGGTAGGGGTTTATATGACCTTTGACTTTTGGTTTCTGGCATTTTGATTGGCTGGTTGGAGGCAGGACTGCCTCACTTTGTAAGGACTGGGACGAGGAGGATCCATGAGGGGGTAATGATAAGCCACCCCGTAAATCGGAGTTTCTAATTCCCAGGGCATTTCCCAGTGTAAAGACAAGTCTGTTTTTTTATTCGTTTTGGAAGCAGTGACATATCCCATGCTAGTGTACAGGCCGGGTGGCTCAATTCAGTTCAAAGCACCAAATGCTGAAAAATTGCAGAGGTGGCCACATGCTTAAACAAAATATAATAAAATAAAAAAATGAAGGTAAAGTTCTTTAATGCATCCCCTTGATGTATTCTGTGGCTAAATAATAAAAAAAACATGAATGTAAGGTAACTGGAGCTCGTGTTAAGTGTTCCAGTACCTTCGAGTTGAGTTTGTGCTAGAGGGGAAAGAAGCACCAGGCACAATGGGGAGTGGCAGAGGGGTTTAAATTAATTGTACCTTAATCATAGCATGAGCAGCAGACGGACACTACTTAAGTTTAACTAATTTGTACTTTGTCCAAGCTCCACTCAATGAATGGAACTGGCGCAATGGTCTGTAATGCCCAAGTAAAAGGCTGCAAAGAAGTGTGAAGATGGAGCGAATCAATGGTAAATAAGGGCGGGCTCCAAGCCCTTTACTGTATACAATACCCCTCGCAGTGGACAGTTCAGGCGTGGTGTTAGGCAAGACCTAATGAACGCATGGTCCATAGAAGTCTATGAGGAGTTGCAGGGCACTGGCATAAAAACAAAGAAATGTCTAAATATTATTAACAAAAATCTACTTTTTCCATGAGGTGGTGGCCTTGCAGTGCACTACTTTATATGGGAATGATCACATTGTTCGCAGGCAAAATGCAGTCACTCATGTTGAGGAGAGCCAGTGACTGAAGTAGGCTGACCCCCTTCCCCATGAAGTATACTGTGGTGGGTGGAACAAAAATGTGAATGACAATACAGCAGACCAATGGATGAAGAGGGATAACTGAAATCCCCCTAAATGTATGGAGATGTTTGTATTTCATAGGATTTATTTTTTTTAAACGAAAAAGTCTTGGCTAACGCCAGACCTAACCACTTTACTGAAAGGATGATCATTTTCCGTTAGACGATACGTCACACCAGGGGTAGGGTTCTAGCACTTACAGAGCTATTTGTCCACCACGAGTTCTATTAACATGTGAAATCTAAAGCAGTTTGCAGAGTCTGCAAACTGCGCTGCCTAAGCCTGACAGAAGTGTTAGCTAACAGGGGCTTAGACAGGAAATCTGGACTTGACTTGTAAGAGGAGTAGTAGATCAGGCACAGAACTTTGAATTAAGATATAGATGCTTTGAAGCCTCTAAATTCCAGACTTGAGCAAGCCAAGTCAAAGGAGATTACCCATGGTCCAAAAAACAGAAGGCAAGACCTACTCACTTCTGTTATTGAATAGTAAATAAAAGTACATTCTTCCAGAAGAGAAAGAGTTACTGAAAGCAGGCAGATCTGAGCCTCAAAAGTGAGGTCATTTTTTAAGGCAATGTTAAGGTTCCTCACTTGCCAGACCACTAATGGGACAGGATCTGACAGAGTGCGTCAGAGCTCAATGCTTCAGCAAAAGGCTCCCCCACCAGTATTCAGGGTCCATGTATATTCAAGAAATTGGCAGATATTCAATCATTCCAACATTCTCAGATCAAAATGTCAGATGACTGATCAGATCGCAGCAGAAGGTGAGTGAGGTCAGCAGAGGAGACAAATATTAAATGGTACAAGTAACTAGTGATGTGACTACTAGACCCTTAAAAGAAAATAAGAAGATTAGTAACAGGTGTTTATTGGAATGTGGCTTAGGCGTCGTACAAGAAGGCCACCTAGAGGTGAGGCTCTGCTCCTCACCGGACCACTGACTAACTTTTTTGTGGTCTTTGCCATTATTAATGCAGGAGAATGGAAGACTCCTCATTGTGAGAACATTGGGCACCTGCTGTAACCTCGCTTGGTGCAATAAGAAGCTTCTTTTGGTATAAATGAGCATATGACGCCACTCGAAACATCGCTGCCGCCATTTTGGTTTTTTACCTGCGTCAAGTGCATTGGAGGCAGCAACCTGTTTGGACCCTACCTCAGTGAGCTTTATGTTCTATGTGTGATGTTTCTTGGTGACTAATTTATTAACTGTGCTACTCATGACTAGTTTGACTTTGGCCATTCATGTCATGCCTTTACTTCTCCTCACAAGGTGTTTCATTGACTGAGTTAATTAAGGGACAAGGAGTTTTGTATGATATTCAGTCTTACATGATGTTTTCAATACAACCTATCATGAGTATTTTGGTGCTACTTTCACAAACGAGAATTAGTCCCTTCCACCATAAACTAACGGATGATACATCTTGAATTATCACAGTTGCTATTTTCGAATTTACTGGGTTAGGTGTATATTTGGCAGCAATGTACATTGCTTTGCATTGTTCAGCATTCCGTCCATCATTTGTTCCTTTTGCTTTTGTTGCCCCAAGTGTGAAGGATATGCCCAGACGTGGGTCCCGTGCTCACTGTGCCACTGGACTCCACCTAGCTTGGCTGATGAGGGGTGATGCCCTGAAACCGGTCCCAGGATGCTTGTTTCTGGTCCAGGGAGGACCTGGCTTGGCAGTTCGGGCTGGACTGTTCCCATGAGGGCAGGGTCAAGACTGATTTGCATATGGCTGGGTCCAAACTGGGGTGACGTGGTGAGCAAAAAAATGATGGATTAAACCCAGATCCTTGAGACTGGGGGTGAATGTTTGCATTGTTCAGTATTCCGTCCATCATTTGTTCCTTTAGCAATGTACAAAGCATAGAATTGATAATGGATTTGTTTAATATTTTAATGAAATGCTTACATGAGTAGCAAGGTCAGTACTAAGCCCAGGTGGTAAAGTCCACTCTGCTCGCAGAGTTTGTGGAATTCGGGCACTCCGCGCTTCATGGAGGAATGCAGAATTCCTGAATTCCATCATTCGGGCGTGGATTGGAGTTTTTTTTCCGTTTGTGCTCTCAAGTTTTGTTTTAGCTCTCAACCACGAGCGCCAAGACTCTCGGGCCACTTGCGAGCGCATGGAAGACTTCTCACATCGCTAACAAGGTCCTGCAAGACTTCCCGCTCACTAGCACGGCTTCCGGTCGTGACGGCACCAATCCAGCATCCTTAGTGCTGATCGCGATCATGTAGGTTTTGTGCTTGAGAATGCAGCTGAAAGGCATTTAGAGTTGATTTTCTTCTAAAACTGGCCATAGGAGTTTTTTTGTGCGAGAAGCCATTTTTAAAAACTTTTTTTTCAAACCAAAAGGAAGTGCCCCAGTGGCTCCAACTTCCTGTTACTGTCCTGCAGGCTTCTCCCAGTGCTTTGTCCCTCTCCTGGTCACTTTTCATTGGGATTTGGAGCTGAAAGGATCACTATCCTTGTCTGCTGCATATATACTATTGGATTTAATGACTTTGTTTTTGAGATATCACAAGTAAGTTGAAAAACTGGTGTATAAGGGTGTTGTTTGTTTGATTGGGGGAATGCTCCTGGATTTATTTGTACTTTTATTCGATTTTTAAATTTATTGTGGTGGGTGGCCTGCAGTTTTAGTAGGGGTCTATTTATTATTTTGAATTTAATTTTTCTTCTTTTGTGAAGGAAAAATGTTGCACAGTTTACTACATTTTCCTCCCGTTTTTTAATAAATTTGCAATATTGATTTAATTCACTTTGTGGCCTAGTCTGCCAACGGGACTTCTAGCCAGTAGGCCCTGTACTATTCATGGGTGCATGAAACAACTGTTTATGTGGTGCCTGAATTGAAACATCATTTAGGCCATGGATGACATTGGACTAAAATTCAAAATGTGTTTTTTTATTGCCATTTCACATTTTTTTCCATGCAAACATTGTATAGGTGGGGTAATGGCTTTGGAGGATGTGTGTTGTTGTAAACGTTTTTGACCCTATTCATTTTCATGTTTGGCATTGCTGAATTAATGCTGTGTTCTCGATGCTACCATGCCTCGTTTTTCTGGCCAGTGTGTGTGTATCTGTGTTTGCCATAGGCCACCATTTGCCTTTGTTGCTCATTATGCCATGTGGCCAGGGGCCATTTTGTATAGTCAGTGTCCACCCTAGGCCTGCATGAGTTCTTTGTTTTCCAGGCCTCCTGCTTGTTGTGACCATGTGGCTGGCGCTCATTTTGTGTAGCCAGCCAGTGTGCTTTTGCCATGGGTGCTGCATGTCTTCTTTCTTTGTGACCATGCCTCCTTGCTGGTTGTTGTTGTTCTGACCATGTGGCTGGTGGCTATTTTGTGAAGCCAGCCATTCCCCATAGGCCTGCATGCCTTCTTTCTTTGTGGCCATGCCTTCTTGCTAGTTGTTGTTGTTACCATGTGGCTGGCGGCTATTTTGTGTAGCCAGCCAGTGTGCTTTTGCCTTGGGCATGCATGTCTTCTCTGTTTATGACAATGCCTCCTTGCTGGTTGCTGTTTTTGTGACCATGTGGCTGGCGGCCATTTTGTGCAGCCAGCCAGTGTGCTTTTGCCATAGACCTTCACGTCTTCTCTCTTTGTGACCATGCCACCTTGCTTGTTGTTGTTGCTCTGACCATGTGGCTGGCAGCCATTTTGTGTAGCCAGCCAGTGTGCTTTCACCATAGGCCTGCATGTCCTCTTTGTTTGTGGCTTTGCCTTCTTGCTGGTTGTTGTTGTACTGACCATGTGGCTGGTGGCCATTTTGTATAGCCAGCCAGGGTGCTTTTGCAATAGGCTTGCACGTCTTCTGTTTGTGACCATGACTCCATGCTGGTTGTTGTTGTTCTGACCATGTGGCTGGTGGCTATTTTGTGTAGCCAGCCAGGGTGCTTTTGCAATAGGCCTGCATGTCATCTCTGTTTGTGACCATTCCTCCTTGCTGGTTGTTGTTGTTCTGACCATGTGTCTGGTGGCCATTTTGTGTAACCAGCCAGTGTGCCTTCCGACTAGGTCTGCATGTCGTCTTTGTTAGTGGCTATGCTTTCTTGAAGGTTGTTGTTGTTCTGACCATGCAGCTGGTGGCCTTTTTGTATAGCAAGCCAATGTGCTTTCCCCATAGGCCTGCATGTCTTCCTTGTTTATGGCCATTCCTTCTTGCTGGTTGTTGCTGTTCTGATCTTGTGGCTGGTGGCCATTTTGTGTAGCCAGCCAGTGTGCTTTTGGCTTAGGCCTGCATGTCTTCTCTGAAATTGTGACCATGCCTCCTTGCTCATGTTAGTTGTTGTTCATGATCATGTTGCACTGTCTGGCAGTCATTTTGTGCATCCAGCCAGTGTGGCTCTTTGCATAGGCTTGCATTGATGGTTGATAATGATACCAGTTTAATAAATTAATATGCTTGCTGATATTTTCACTTAACTTTAATTTTTGTATTTCGATTTTTTAAATTTTGGTTGTTTTTTTTTTTTAAACGTATTTTGTTTTTACAAAAATGTTATTTGATTTTTTTAATTTACATTTTTTAGTTTCATTTTAATTCTTTTAATTTTAATTTTTTAAAACACTTAATTTTTTTCTTCAAAAATTGTTTTAATATTTTTTAATTTACATCTTTTTTATTTTGATCTAAAAGATTTTTTTCAATTTTCCTAACATCTGGCATCAACCCCATGGCTGAAATAGATGCACTGCACCACCCTCAGTGCCACGTCCCAACATGATGAACATAAAGCAAAAAGTTACATCTGTATTTTGTTGTTGTTGCTCTTACTGATCCTTCCTGAGTGTAGTGCACACAATGAAAGTTTGTTGGTGTAGTTTTACAAATGGATAATTAAACTGTGTTATTGCTAATTCACCACACTAAATGATATTGTTTGTACTACTACTTGAACTGCAACAATGCCACGTTTCACTGATGTTTTTCTTACTTGTTTGCATTTAGGTGCACAAGAGATGAGACATCACCCACAGTACTGCCAGACAGAAGGCCTGTGTACGACGTGACGCGTGACTGACTACTCAACACGTTCATCTCTTCAGCTTGTTGTGAAGCTAAGTGCCACTGCCAACTGACAGCTTCAAGGTGGCCTCAAAGAAAGGTGCTGGCAAGAAAGTGGCTAGTGGGGAGCAGAAGAAGCATATTTCCACCACTGACATGCCGACCACAACCTTTTTCAGGAAAGTTGTGCCTTCCGCACCGGCCTCCGACGAGCAAGCTGAGAGCAGCACTCCTGCATCAATAGCACCACCCCCAACCTAAGCCCAGCGACATGTCTGTCAGTGAGGCAGCCAGTGTAATCAAGTAGTGATGTTGAATTGGATTTGTCTCTTTCGCAAACTGGCACTCAATCATTTCAGGAAACACAGCAAAGTGGACAGCAGCTGCAGCCAGCAATAGTACATTTGTCTGATGTTGGAGCGGAACAGGAGGTTGAGCTTCTAGTTGAACCTCCTTTTGAGATCATTGGCTACCAGATTTCCAGCAAGGAAAAGGAAGGGTACTACTGCACCATCTTCTCCAAGCACCACTTCTGATGATGATGATAGGGACATGGAGTGGACCACAACAGAGACCAGGAGACAACAGGAGAGGCAAGGGAAAAGAAAAGTTCCAGAAAGACTTAGACTTATGGAAGGGGATGAAGAGGAGGATGACAATGATGAGGTAGTCATGGTGGAAGGTAACACAGAGGAATCTGACATTGGTATTCAACCAGCTCCAATGATGTGGCACAGGTAGCACTGCCACCATCTCCCATATTTGCAAAGCCTCAGCTGAGACCTGCACCAACCACTGCCTCAGGAAAAGCAGAGAGACAATCGATGACATGCCCACCTACCTCCAGTTCTTCTTCAGGCGTTGGCAGTGGCCCAATAAAAAGTACTCCTCCCCAGTTTGGAACTTTTTTGCAGTTAGCAAAGAGGTGGAGCACATTGCAGTATGCACCATTTGCCACAAAAATGTTTGTCGAGGTAAGCCTGGTACACATTATGATACTGGAGGCCAGGCGACCCATATGAAAAACACCATACAATCAAGTGGGAGGAGCGTCTTCAAAAAACTGCTGAACGTGGTTGTGGTGGTGGGGAGAGCCGAGGAACATCAACTACAAGTGCAATCACGGTGGAAAGTGATGATGAGGAAGAAGAGGGTGACATCTTCACGCAAAGCAGCCATGTCCCCAGCAGTGTGCCAGCAGATTCACCCACCTCAGCAACTTCACAATGGCACAAGAAGAATCAATGTGATATGGAGACTCCACAACATACAGTGACTGCCCCACCACCATGACGCACATTGAGTGTGCCACTAGCATCTACTTCTCAAAAGACACCTGTGTCAGTGCCCCAAGAAAAGAAGAAAATCCAGGCTACTGTTACGGGCATGTTTAGGCAGGAGGGGCCCTACAAGCAAAACCCCCAACCGCATGTTTGTACAATGGGTAGCTGGCAAAAATGTTAGCACTGGACTGCCTCCCTTTTTCTTTTGTGGAAGGAATGGGATTCTTAGAATTTGTGGCAGCCATCTGCCCAAAATTGAAGGAACCAAGTTGGAGCACAACCTTTACAGCAAAGGTTTGTTCACACCATCCACCTGATGACAGACATGTGGACCTGTTGTCAGGCGACTGATTACATGTACATGTGCATAACTGCACACTGGATCTCTTTTGCAGGGGTAAAGCAAAAGATATCTTCAGGTTTGGCCCAGAAGAAAGTTTTAAGAGCGTGCGGCGGCATGCAACTGTGGCCATGTTCACAATGGAGAAATCACATACAGCTGTAAACATCTTGGAGGAATTTAAGAGCAAGGTGTATGAGTTACTGTGACCCAGAGGTTTTAGAATTGGATTTGTTTCCACGGACAATGGCAGTAACATAGTCAAGGCCATGTCAGATGGAGGCTATTTCAGGGTCCTGTGTTTGGCCCATTGCATCAACTTGGTGGTGCAAGACTTTCTCAAAAAGGAAAACATAGTCAACAACATACTGACCGCCTGCAGTAGAATCTGCACTCATTTCAGACATTCTTTTAAAGCCCAGAAGCAGCTGCAGAATATAAAACGTAATAATAGAGCACCAGTTAAAGCCCTGATACAGGAGGTGGCACCAATTTGGAACTCCACCTTTTACATGATGCAACGTCTGTTTGAGCAGTACAAACAGATCAATGACTATGCCATTCAAAGAGGAGGGGATGCAGTTGGGAAAGTTATGACCATGGATGCGGACAAATGGGACCTAGTCAAAAGCCTGACACAGATGCTACTCCCTTTTGAGGTTTTCATGCTGGAAGTTAGACAGGAGGACAGTACGATGTGCCAAGCTATCCTGTTGTTGTATCTCCTACACGACCAGATAAAGAGGGTGACTGGAAGGTTCCCCCCGCAGGTGTGAATCAAAACAGAGAAGCCCATGCCTTGGTTGATACCTTAGACCTTTGCTTGGCTTCTAATATAAGGCTGCAACATGACATCATTGAGTCCAAAGAGTACATATGTGCCATACTACTTGATCCACAGTACAAAAGAATTCTGCCGACTTTCATCCCTTTTTCTGAAGGGGATGTTTTAAAATACAAGAGGTGGATTGTAGAGCAAGCCAGAGACTTGGAAGAAGAATGGCTGGCGGTGCGAGTCCCACCCTCAAGTTCTAGGGTGATGCCTTCAACTTCCAGAGAGGGCAGTCTTGTCTCACAGCAGCCAACAACACCATCGACCAGAACACCATCAACAACAACAAAAGAAGGACCGGTCCCAACCTCTGCATTGTATTTGTTTCAATTGGCAGGTCTCAAGTCCAATGCAGAGGCAATGGCAAAACAGGTAGAGCAAGTGGCAGCACCAATGACCATCCGCAGGATGTTACAGGAGTATCTGGATGATCCAAAAGAGGTCTATGTAGATCAAAATCCATTGTTGTATTGGTATTGGAAGATGCGCCAATGGCCAGAGCTCAGCAGGCTGGCAATAAAGTATATGGCTTGTCCTATCCCCAGTGTGTCTGCTGAATGTGTGTTCAGTGCAGCTGGTGTGGTCGTCACAGTGAGAAGGACCAGTCTCTCGCCTCAAAATATGGTGAGATTGACTTTGATCAAAATGAACCAACATTTTATATCACACAATTACACTGTTCCTGAAACAGTAGCACAGGAAGAAGAGGGTGGTTGGTCCGAAATTGAATCAAATATGTTAGCTGACCAACTTCTGGGTAAACCACCTGAGTTTGAGGACTTACTCTACTTCCCTGACTAAATATGCCAGTGCCCCCATAGAACTTTTAAAATGTTCTCATTGAACTTAGTTCTTTCTTTGCAAAAATTTTTTTTTTTAAATTAGCTAGAGGAACATTATTATTTTTTTGTCAGATTTATGCTGCTCCACATTTTTTTTATTAGTCACATATATAATGCCGGATTGCAGTTGGACCAGTGTGCATTGAAGCCTCCACAAATCCTTCATGACATTGGGAACAATGGCCACCACCCTCGCATGCCTATTGTCTAATGCCTATCCCTTTTTGCATCATGTAGTAGAACAGCTGCCCCATAAAATCATTCATTATGTACAGGACTGCCTGCCCATACCAAATTCCAATGTGTTGCCTGCATCAAAGATGATTGAATACCCAATACCTGAATTACCAGTGCTTGCCTGGGATTGGATGAGGTAACTTCAACTATTGCAATGGTGAGTGACTGATTGTGTCATTGATGATTTGAGTTGACTGATGATTCATGTGGTGGCCGCACTCAGGGAGAGGGTGTGTTGAACTGTAACATGGGAAATTTCATGAGATGATTATTGATTTGCATTGCTTGATGCTTGATTGCACCTATTTTATTTTCCCTCTAGGTGATGACCAGCCCTTTCACACTTAGCCAGATTTAACCCGTTAAGTGCTTCTGTCGGCCAACGGCCGTCGCGAGCACTACCTCGGTAGTGCTGCGCACGTCCGTTGGCCGACGCGGCCCTGCCCGCTTAATAGAACGTTCCGCACTGGCGCGGAACGTTCTAAGCAGTTAACCGGTTAATTGATTTCAGGGGTGGTCTCCTTTTATCTGGTTCTTCAGACACCAGAACAGTCACTTTAGTTATCAAACAAAAACGTATGCAAAATACTTTAATTCTGTTTCATTCTCTACTTGTTCTTCAACAGCAGTGCACTGCACTCCACGTCTATCTTGCTCGGGTCCTGGCAATTTATGATGATGATAATGACTGGTCTGGTACTGGGTTACTCGGAGTCACTCAAGACTAGAGGAGTATCATAGAAGAACTCAGGGCCGGACTGGGAGCTGCAGGACTACCTTTTCAACAGCAAGAAGCAAGAAGTTGTTGAGTATTGACTTCAGTTCAAAGGTAAACCAAGGGTCTGAGGTCTAGTACTACTCAGCTATTTGAAATAGAGAGAGGTGCGTTTGTGAAATGCTCCTCTGTGTGTGTGTGTGTTGGACGTGTGGCAAAAGTGAAACTCTAAGCCCCCTCTTGTTTATTTTGCTCTACCTCTGATTCGTCCTATCTTGATACACTTGTCATGAAACTTACTTTCCTTCTGTCCTTCTCCTTGACTCTAAAATACAGTTTCTCTTTTACAATCCGCAGGCCTTCTTCTAGTCTCCTTCATGAGTGAAAGGCGAAAGCTAGCTGAACTCAACAACAGTCCTGCTTACCTACCGGACCAGTGCAGAGAGGCCACAAAGAGTGGACATTCCTGAGGAGAATGCAGAATCACCACCCAATTTTGCAATACAGTATCATTTTTCTTTTAACAATCATATTAACTAAGAGAAGATGGTGGGTGGGATCACTCCCTAACCTAGAAGATAGAACATTTAGATATTTGGTAAATTGGGTCTTGGGGGCAGAAGCATTGTTTGCGATGCATGTATCGATATCCTGTCATACTCATTCCTTTGTTACCTTCTAACAGATTGATGGCGAATAATGTGCTGCTGCTTATTTCCCAGATGAATGTTGGCTTCGTGTTGTAGTGTTTGTCTTCGTCAAACCTTTCTCCAAGTCCCATTACCTATCCATTCATCAAACCATTAACCCTCTTTCCCTGAGCTGTGTTATTTATTGAGCTGTGGCTTAAATTGGATCACACACTTGGTGGGGTGGATGTGGTGAAAACAGCACCAACTTACTGTAGAATCTTCGAAGCAGAAGCCCACACCGGCTGCATTAAAATAGTTTTTTAGATATAGAATGAAGAACATCAGTCGTCACTGTCAGAATCATCATTAAGGCCTTGTGTTGCCTAACCGTAAACGCCTAACCTAAGCTTGTCAACTCCAGACTTTGAGTCCATTTTTCATCATGTGTGGATTTCACAAATAAAACTGCTAGCTCTACATTAGCCAAAACTTACTAGTATTACTATTTTTTCTATTTTAGCACAATCAGGCATTCTCATTGTGTCATCATCAGCACGTAACACTCAGGTGGTGGCAAATTGTTTATACATTTTTTATAAATTTTTTATAAATATATAACCCACTTACTCAGTCTTTCTACTTCCATTTAGCTGCCTACGATGGATAATCATCAATCAATCATTCATAACAATCCTACAGTTGGAGCTCACCTCGGTAGAACTGGAAGTGCGAACTCGCTTGTGAAGTTGTGATGCCTCTCCTGTTATTGCTGCATGTATATTCAGGTAAGACAACTAGTATGGATGTAATTTAACTTGGTAAGAAATAAATTAACTGCTACTGTTTTTGACCTTGATAGTTCAGACCCTCATCACAATATAGCCTAGGACATCTCATGATGGCAGCATTCCTCATAATGGTCAAGATAGTTAGAGAAGTATAAGCCTATACTCTATAACTCAGTGCTACGCTATCTCTCCTCTTAAGTAACAAGCACATAAACAGGCTGTGTTAAACTACTTTAAGGCAGCAGTGCAAAGTAAAAGTAAAATAAACTACTTCAGGCATAAATTTAGATTATAAAAAATGCTTCTCCCTATATTTATTTACAAAGCAAACCACCCTCTCCACCCAGACAACATGCCCACCCCTCTCCCAAACAAAACCGACCCAAGCCCCAAAACTCAAAATGTTCAAGAAAGTCTCTTGAGTCCCACTCCCAACTCCCTTCCCACCCTTCCCACCCTCTCCACCGAGCCCCAACAAACAACAAATTCCTCACTGGAGCTGTGCATTGATTTCTTCCTCCTCCTCTTCCAGGACCACTAACCGCCGGTGTTCCTGCTGGATGTGCTCAAGCCTCTGCTGCCACAAACGGGCTGCTCTCTCCTGCCTGTCGGGTGGTTCAGCTGGACCAGCAAGAGCAGCTATATTGAGAAAAACAAAAAAGACAGATTGTAAATAATGCACTGTGCAAACAATTGTTTTAACCCCTTCCGCGCTGCACGAATTTTTGCGCTGTGCGGGCGTTTTAATGAGTGGACGGGGTTTGAATGGCCCCCGGCCGTCCTCAGCACACGCCCACCGTGACGTCGGACAGCCGGGGGTCGTCCGAAGCACACAAGGGGTTAAATAACAGCGTGGCACTGTTGCAGTACATTGCTCGTCCCCTAGGACCATTGGAATTTATTTGATGTGATGATTATGTTTATGAGAGTCACAAAGCCAATATTATGCTTTCTTTTACCCACACATGTTGCCAAACATAAAAAAGCAGTGACTGTGTGGAAGATAAGTAACAGGCAGACTGGCAGAGAATAACATCACAGGATTAAAAAACAGTGATTGGATAATTTCTTTCTTCTAAAGGCTTCTCAAGTAACTATATACAGAGTCAGACACTTTGAGTTGAAAAATAAATTACTTCTCATTGATGAGTATGGCATTATGCACTATTATGGAGTACAAGTTGTATGTGGTGCTGAAATAATGAAGCCATGCTCATTGTTAGCCAGCGCCTCTGCTAGTCTGCTACTGGCGGCAGCTGTATTTGACCATTATCTAATTCCATTTCCCTTTCTACACTGTCTCCAAAGAGGCTGATGAATAATAAATAAGATACTACATCAGTCACACACCTAATGTATGAAATGCGGATATTAATATATTATCCTGTCTGCCATAAAGTAGACGCTGTGGAAATTGAATCTAATGAAATGCACTACATTTAAAGGAATGAATTATATAGATTTTATTTGGTACATTTGTCACTGTGTATCTCATATGCCAAACTTGATATCAAATCATGCACTTACTCCCACTTTACCTGCCACCACGTTTTCCAACAAATTCATTTGCTGGGCAAGAACCAAGGAAAGGAAACTTGATTTTCTCTCCTGCAGAGGGTAGGGTAGAGGGATTAGACAGGTAGGGTAGAGCTTTTTTATATGTATAATAGAGGGGTTACTACACTGATCATCGATTCATCATCTTTGGCTTATTCAGTCACGGTTCAATTCACAAGGGAAAAATCTGAACAAGTGTAAATTAGTCTGTTATGGCAAACCATGATATATGTTCTGGAATCACTTCACATGGGTATTGCATGATTAAATGTGGCACATGCCAACAATGGCCCACCTACCCTTTCACCATTTCCATTCTCTCAAGCTACCTTCTGTTCTTTCATGTCTCCCTCAAGCCATCAAAGCATATTATGAGAGATTTTGCTGCATTGCAGATAGAAGAGTCCCTAATAACTCAACCACCGCTGTGGCTGGCAAAGCTTGGGGGGGGTTCACCTCACAGTAATTTTTGATGATGACGACGAGCGAAGCCATGGCAATAGCAAATGAGCATAGTAATTGGAAGAAATATGTGACTTACCAATGCCCGTGCCTGCTGCTGCTTTTCCCCCTGCAACTGAGCTGTCACCACCTCCTCTTGCAGCGGCGCTGGAGCCGGCATCACTGATGTTCTGTGTAGCTAGAATATAAAACATTACACATAATTTAGATCCCAGATACTCAACACCAAATACAACAGCAATGCAGCACTACAACTCAGTTAGCATGTATCTTCCAAATATCACTCTGGGCATTTGATTGGTTGGTTCACAAAGTTAGACAAGCCAGGCATGGAATAACGCTCAATGAAAAACCTATGGTGTTGGGTGGCAAATGAAACACAAATGGGACCTCATACGTTTTTTTCCAGCCTTGCTGCACTGTCATTGGAAACTGGTGGTGTACTGTAACTATAAATGAATGGTTCTGCACTCTGCAGCACAGTTCACTGGGGTGATGTGGTCCATGATGACAATGGCCACTGTCTTTTGAACTGAACTGTGTTAGAGCTAGGCATAATCAGGAAAAGGAAAGCCTTTTTAACAAACATACATGGTGATTTTTTTTCATTTAAAATACTAGCTTACTTGGGCCTGCTATCTGAATCTTTACGAATCACGACAAATAGCACCAACATTCCAATAGACAAATAAATACCCTGAGATTCTATGGTTCTCCCCTAAGAAGTCCACAACAATCATAAAAGGACTTACTGGGATCTGCAGAGCCCTCAGCTGCGGAGGTGGTGGTCAGTGCTAGCTGACCAGCTTACCCTGGACCCTTGTAATCGTCCCTTTTCTTCCCCTTGGGTGCTGATGAAAGAAATTAAGAAGATAAATAAAAATAGATTAGTGATTCTGTTAATATTTTCCACAAAATGTTTTATGAAAAGCAAAAGCAGTTGCAAAAACAAATCACCTACAATACTACTTGTTTCGACTCGAGTCTATCGACTGTCGTGACATCCATATTCCAAAACTCCTTAACAAAAACTACATTTGGAACTAATGTATTGCAGTGAATGAGCTTTGATTCTATCTATTCCCATTTCTCAACACCCTTGATGAATCAACTCAGTCTCCCTTTTTGCAATTCATAGATGCATACTTAACATCACTGTCAATTCAATTAAACAACCTGGAACTGTGCGAGCTACATAAACAAAGTCACAGAGAGAACGCTACTCAGTGATTCACTATAGTGACAGGAGAACATTCTGCAATGGCTTCTTAATTAACCAACCAAAGCGAGCGCCTGATGAGTGCGATTAGGTAGCAGCACCTGCCTAGCAGAAACTAGAAACTGGATCACACAATAATATACCAGCGTACACTAAACAGAACTTACCTCTGAGTGTGAGAGCAGCATGCTATTCAGATTTTTCTTTTAGAATTGTAGAACACAAACACAACAAATAATGAATACTCACGCCTAGCTAAGAAGACCGAGGCTAACTCCTGTGCAAAAGGAACAGTGCTTATTGGAATGAAATGGCCGTCTTTATTAAATATTCACTCATAACCATTATTGTGGCATAATGTTTAGAGTTGGGAAGCTCAAGAATGAAATCCACTGATATTCGGGACAAAGGCTTACAAGGCTAAGGCAAAATACCTCTGGGTTTACTGTGGATGGTTTTGGCTCTGGCACAAGTGACACAGTGATTTATATACTTCCTTTCCTCTTGATCAATCTTTTTCCACCAGAAATGTCATGGTAGGAGCTATTTGGGTTTCCTACTCCCTGCATATCCTGTCACTAGAGCATAGTTGCAATAGTGTAACAGACTATTTTGAA
The DNA here is from genome assembly GCA_963921515.1 of Calotriton arnoldi. Lineage (NCBI taxonomy): Eukaryota > Metazoa > Chordata > Amphibia > Caudata > Salamandridae > Calotriton > Calotriton arnoldi. Next base: position 253,459 of record CAWUFW010001960.1, on the reverse strand, counting down.
AGTTTGTTTCAGGTATATACAAATGATTAACATGCCACAGAAGACAATTCATTTTTTTTCTACTTAGATGGTCTTTCATTATTCACTGCTACTGGTTTGGTGCAGCATGTTGAGCATTTGAGTGGTTAGAAAAGAGAAAACTTAATCTTTTTACAGGCACAGAAGAGCTAAGATGGTGGGGGATTCCTAAATGATAGTTTCATCTTCTGTGTCATTTGAGACAAAGCATCCACCTTGCCATGATGATTTCCATGTCTGTAAAATGATGATATACTGAAATCTAGAATAGAAAAGAAACCACCGGGCCTGTTAGGGATTGAAGCATGTCATGGTTTGAAAAAACATATGGTCTTAAGGTGTGTCCAAACTGTTACAGCATGTTCTGTCCATCCTAATAGTGTCGCCAATGCTAAAAGCCATCTTTGAAGAACAGCAACTCCCTGTCACATATAAAGTGCTTCCTTTCAGCTGGGTATAAAGTACACGAGTAGTAGGCTACAGGGAACAAAGCCACCGTGCTTGGATGCCCCATTGATAGAATAGACACAAAGGCATAAGAAAAGGCATTTAAAAAATAGCAATAAGAAAAGGCAGTGGGGGTTGAAGTCCAACGCAGTGGTAGGCAATCTCAAGTGTTCATAATTACGGTGCTCAAAACCTTCAAGATCCCACTACCAAAAGACCCACTGCAAGTCTACACATAAATACAACAAATCATGTCTGAGGATGAATTAATAAAGTTGAACACATCATATACTATTTTGCATGAATTAATGTGCTGAATGGAAATGAACTACATAGTTGGACTTTGAATGGGGATTGCCAAATGTAACTTCTGTTGGATGACTTCTGGAGCCTTCCCTTCTTTTATTGTTTTTATGTGTAAGAAAAGGCATTTGTTTCTACTAGAAAAGAGAGAATTACCTAAATGTCTTAAAATCGAAGGTGTCTCTAAAGTAAATGGAAGGACCTTGGATGAGAAATCTTGAATGCATTGTCAATAGGAGCCTGCAAAGCCATAGAACCTCTGTATTATTTTGCCCATCCAAGGGCCCAGTAGATCCCGAATAGAAAGTACCTTGTCAGCATATATTTGTACTTCCATGTCCATAAGCAGCTTTATGCTTTGGGATACAGAGATGGTCTTTGAGTCTTTGTACTGCTTCTCTAACTTGTTGTTGAAGTTCTGATGGTCATTTAAAACCATGGTCATTTAAAACAAGTACCAGAGACCAACTCAATGGTCAATGTAGGTTTAACATGTTGGCCCTCTTTCTACTGAATACATCAATATAATCATGATAAGTGACAGGGAACTGAGTCTTTTCTTCAGAGGACTGAAACATATGGCACATCAAAATTTGTTGTAATTGAAGGCCGGCATGTAGTGAACAGTGTTGGCAACATGAATGAGTAAATTACAGGGTTTCTTGTTACCAATCAGTCTGAGGATTATTTGTACATAACCAGGTGATTTCCAAATCTAAATAAATGACAGAAGAGTCAATCAAGTCAAAAACTAAAGATTCTATGTGTCTATGAAATTAGCCATTACTAAGGTCTCTGTTTTCCCAAATGATTTCGCCTGAAGTTAGGGCTGTTCCACTGATATGCTAAAAGGTTAATTCTGCTCATTCTTTCTTCTTGGGATATGTATTTATTCCTGAAACATCTGATTCAGAAGCTCCTGAATCAATAAGAGCAAGAACAGACAGAGAATATATATGAGGGAGTGGATAAATCCCCCAGCAAATAATAATGTACTTTAGCTGTGCAAACCCTTTTATTGGCAAACTTCTTGATCTGAGTTAAACCTTCAAGATTGACCACTGGCATTTCCTGAATAGCTGGCCAGTGTCTAAGGAAATGCTCAGCTCTTCCACTAAATGAGGACCGATTTCTCTCAAATTTCTTCCCTTCCCTCCATCTTTGAATGCTTTTGTAACTGCCTTATCTGTATGGGTTCTTCAACCAGTTTACAGTCTTATATTCCCTTGATGGTACCAGTATATTTTGTTAGGATTTAAGAATAATAGTGTAATTCCACAAAAAGAATACAGTTGACAGTCCCAATCATCCACTTGTTCCAACCAAGGTACTGAATAGTGATACTGTTATGTGGAGGGGCGAGGCCCATGTAGCAAAGCTGCTAATTTCTTACATTGCCCTATTTTTCACATTAATATTTCTGCTGTGACCTTTTGTGCATATCTGCGTGCACAACAATGTCGGATTAGCTTCCCTGAAACTACTTTGTTTACACATCTAGCTTCGCACAACATTATCACGATGCCTCGAACATTACATGCAAGGCCCTTCTACGCACTACGCACTATGTACAAATGTCATTTCTATCTTCCTCCACGGGGCGACAGGGCTAGATACATATCCATAACATTGCTAACCTATACGCACATTGCAAGGTTGCATTCTATTATAAATAAAGAGCATCCCATAAGATTAGCACAGGAGGCACTTCAGCTGACACCAAGGGTCCCTGCATGCTGGGACTTCACCCCGCAGCCATCTGAAATCTTGTGAGGGGTGTCCAGTTCGTGACCAAGACGGGCCCTTCATTCTCTCCCGCCAGGTAATGGGGTTGGATCGTCCCTTGGGGAGATTCTTGGGTCTATACCCACACACACTCTAAGTACATTTAGAGTAGGGTTTGCATAGTAGGAGTAGGCCTGATTACTGCCCAGTTTAAATGCCTGCATATATACACTGCTTTACCACCATGGTAGAGCTGTACCTACTATTTACTCTTTTGGTGCTTGTAATCACTTTCATCTGCTTCTGTCTACTGATTATCGCGGCACATGTATTCTATACAAGAATAACGTTGGTTCAATAAATATATTGAAAAGTCCTACTGTGCATTCTGTATATTTCTCTGAGTACAAATAAGCATGAGGGACTGAGCAAAAGGTTCTGATCTGTTTCCACGATCCCTGAGAGGTCAAGGTTGTCATGTTCAGTGGTTGCCAGAAACCATTCACTCCCTGGTTAAGTTAGGGGGGCCTGGGGTGGCACTCTGAGCTAGCTGGTCTCTTGGCCATCATTTACTGCGGGGATGCCCAGAATCAGTCTGGGCACAACGTCCAAAGTTTATGTTGTCCAACAAATGCACAGGTACTACGAATTAGTGGGAACTACACGACAATACGTTGTTTAGGAACCCATTGGTGAAGGGAAAATATACTGGAGACACTGGCTCAAAATGGCTAAGAGCAGGATAGAATCATCTCAGAACCACTGTTAAATAGAGAGAGAGAGTGACAAATACAAGACTTTGTAAACCAACGTACATTGAATATATCACATCAGGGACATTTTTAGTTTACCTCTTTATTGGCGAGGGCATACTGTGACTAGATATAGTCACAGTATGCCCCAAATCGGGCATGGAGCTGAATGGCCAGGAAAAGATATGGGAGGATGGGTGCAGAGGTCACTGCTGGCGTTGATACAAATGCTACTCAGGCGCTGCCGAGATGGAGAACAACAGCACATGTCTGGATACGAGCACAGAGAGGTAGGGGAACAAAACAACTTGCAGGTGCAAGGAGCAGGGAACTGAGAAGGGTAAAAACAACAAACAGTGAGGGATCTATACTGCTGACTGATAAACTGAGGGAAGCAATGTAAGTGAAAACAAGTGGGAGATGTTAGCAGGCACCAAACGAGTGACTGCAATGGCCTTTTAAGCCACTGAACCCTTGAGGCCATAGACGTTGTGCCCACAAGCTGGAATTGGGTATTAGGGGATATTAGTCTATCTTCCATCTTCCTGTCCTCCATACTCGCCAATCCGGACCTGTTCTGAACTGAAAGGATGATCTAAACCCAGAATGCCTGACTAGAAGTATTGTGCAAGCGTGATCTTTCCTGGAATGTACATTGCCCCAGTCATTCACCCTGCCATTGTCTTTTGTAAATGTGTAGGTTTAAGTCAATGAGAGCTGTAGAAGTAGTAGGATGAAATGGTAAGATTCAGTTAATCAAGTAGCCCTTGGTAGAAGGCTGACACCTAATCTGTCTATCACTTTTCTGAGGCATATTGACCAAAATTACTGACATAGATAGTCACATCTCTCTACCGTTGTGTCTAGCCTTGTCTCAGGTTAAGAAGTCCCACATTGACACCTTGTTTTGATTGTCATTTTTCAGATTTTCACCTGAAGTGTTCCTTGAAGACGTGGGTGTAAGAAAGTGGAGAATTAGTTAAGGGGGTAAAAGCCCATCTCAAATATTAAACACAATCCTTGTCAGGGTGAATCACAAAAGTCACTAAATAAACATGTGCTCAACCCGCGGTTGCTATGGCACAGAGCAGCCAGGCTTAGCTTAGAGGCAATGAGTAAAATAGGTATGCAGTACTCAAACAGTAATACATTTAAAACACAAACCAAATTAGAAATATGGTAAGAATTTATTAAAGAGACTGACACTGGAATGGCAAAAATCCAATTAGCAGAACTGGAGATATGAATTTATGGAGGTAGAAAGCCTTCATCAGGCCCAAGCAGCTGACTTGACATGAACAAGGACTGGATGATGACAGAGAGCTGCTGCATGACCTTGCAGAGTCGATCGGAGACTACTCTGTGTCGGCCTGCTGAAGCCATTGCCAAAGGTTGTTGGTGTTACTTGGAGGCTGCTTGGCGTCATGCCTTGTGAAGCCATCAATCGGATGCTGTTCAACATCGAGTCCGGGGAATTTGCAGATCGAGTGCTACTTAGTGTTGAATTAGGTGAGGTTGTCGCCAAAGGTTGTCAGCAATGAGGCCGGTCAAGCGTTAAGTTACACAGGAAGGTATACATTCTGACCTCAAGCAAGGGTCCAGGACCTTGGGGACAGCACTAGTCAGACAGGACTCACTCTCACAGAGGCACAGAGTGGGGGTCAGGCCAGGTCCTTTTGGGATTGGTCAGTCCTGTAGCTCAAATAGGTGGTCAGCCAACTAACCCTTGGAATTACTTCTGGGGTCCTTGCTTCAAGGCAGACTGAATTAGTTTTCATTCAGGTTCTTCAGACAGAAGTGAAGTTCTTCTTCTAATTCTTCTCATATCCTGGAGTGTTTTGAGAACAGTACTTTGGATGCCACATTTACCCCCAAGGCCAGCCTGTGGGCGAGGCAACCACTGACCACAGCCTTGCCAGTGAGTTAAGAGTTCTCAGAGGTGACCATGCCCACTTTTACAACATTGCTGTGTATTTTATGTAAGCTATCCCACAGTACCCCTCTGTGCCTAAATCCAACATGGCAGGATCTTTCTTCCCTTAGTCATATCTCCCTGGCACACCCAGAGGTGCGGCTATATAAATGGGCAGACCTTCTCCTGTGGTTGTTCCACCAGTTCTGGGGCAGCTCCCACTGGTTGTGAAGCCAACCAGACTAAAGGGAGAAAGGAAGGGGGAAGGCCTGGTGTCAGGTAGGTCCATCTGTGTTTGACAAAGTAGTCCTCTATGAAGTGTAACTAGCACTTGGACAACCCTGGGCCATCCTGCCAAGAGAACACCTCCCCACACCCAAGCACCTTGTCCTCTGTCAGGGAGCAATCCACATCCCACCACGAGGGAGCCACCAGCAGTCAGGAGACAGTTGAATACTGGAAGAAAGGCCTTCGGGTGTTTAGACAGGGAAAGAGAACTTTTCTAAAGTACTGTTGTGGAGTTCCTATATTACCTATACAGAATCTGCGCGTTCGGATAACATAAACTGTGGGATTGGTGGCGGACGGATTCCGAGCACCCCCACCGGATACGTTAGCCTGTCTGTATTAGCTAGCTCACAGTGCCACTAGAGTCTCCTCTTATCGGGGAGAGAATAGTTATTGGCAACCTCAGAACATGACAACCCTGATCCCTCAGAATCATGGAAACAATATACTACCTTTCGCTCAGTAACTCGTGCTCACTTAGTTTGTCTCAGAGAGATACACAGAATAAACAGACTGGGCGTTTCAATAAGTATTTATAGAACAGTTGTTATTCCAGTGTATAATAGATGAGCTGCAACAACCATTAAACAGTAGCAGAGATATATGATTAGCAATACTATGAAAGTAAAGGGATGGTATAGTTCTACCATCTTGCAGAAATCAAGAATATATACATGTACATAAAACACATGATAAAAGTGCGTACTCCTACGATGTCTCCCTAACTAGATGTACCTAATTGTACCTAGCATCTGCGTAGGTGTTGTGCCAAGTATCCCTCTAGGATCTAGTCCACCCCATTACCTGAGAGTTTAAAGAATGTGGGACCCCATCCTGGTCTCGAGTTGGACACCCCGGGAGGGATGTTAGACCACTGCCAGCTGGAGCGTCTGCATGCAGGAAGCTCAGCGTCTCTGGTCAGTGTGTCAGCCGTGAAGTCACGGTCTCCTCTATCTTCCTAAGCAAGATGTGTTGTATATATACCCATAGGTCTCCCCAGGGGTCCTACCTTGCTGTGTTACTGTGTCGGCCTAAAGGATGATGTTGGGCCTGAACTTTATACAGAGCTGTCATACAGGAGATGGTAATCCTACTGAAAGTCCTGCTGTGCTTCCAAGAAGCCTCATGCATAAGGTATGAGAATCAAACCAGGGAAAAACCCACGTTCTGAATGCAGTGTCATATCTAGGTAAAAGGTCAGTGCCTAAGAACCATTATGTATGTAATGTAGGGAAGGATGTAGGTGAAAGGTTGCGATGTTACCTGCACCTATATAGGGACCTATATGGAATATAACACCCACTCCTCTTCCGAATGGACGACATATGTAACCTATTACTGTACTACTAACATGTCTAGATAGCGGTATGCACGAAGTTTATAAAAACATTTCTTTAGCTAAAATGTTTAAAAAATTCTAAAAACTTTAAAAATATAAAAAGAAAATGTTTCTAGCTCTAAAAGTGTCCGTGATTATAGTTCGGACTATTACAAGCATTAAAAATGCCATGTATGCCCAAAAAATGAAAGGAAAGTCAATTTAGTTCCAAATTTGAGCTTGTTTAGAAAAGGGCGAATTTTTCCCAGCACACGACGAGCCAAATGAGTTCAAATGTTTATGTGTCCTGGCTGGTTGGGGCAACATTTTCGTTGCTTGCTTCCGCAGTAGACGGCCCCTGCAGCACATCGCAGAGCATGTCAATTGAGCACAGATGTTCCACGCTGTCCGCAGCCGGTGCTGGGGCAGCCTTTCTGCCATCAGAGGAGGAGCCGGTGTTCATACCAACAGGTGCAGTTACTACCCATGGTGGCTCAAGGAATGCCGCCATCAACATTGGAATATGCTGAGGACACTGCAGAACATGGGCCGTTATCGGGTCCAGTAAAGCATTCACGTCCGGTGGCACACATGATGGTAGTGTCAAACAAAGGTCTAACATGCATTCTTCTCCGCAAAACAGGCATCGGAGGACAGGTAAGATGCAGTCTATCCAGACCGGTCGTAATGACAAGAACCAATATTCACTTACTGCTCTTAGGCGAGGCATGCCTAGAAGTTGTACCATGCGGTTACGGTATTTACGCTCCAGGAGTGTTCTTTCCATCACCTTGGTGACTGGGACGTCCATTGCGTAGGAAATAGAAAACAATCAGGATACCTGCTATTAGAAACAGGATCAGCGGAATTCCTCCAAAGATGCTTATGAATACGGAGTGTATGAAGTTTGGTATAACTCCAAGTACCGTCTGAAAGGTGCTCAGAAGTCCAGAACCTATGGTCTTAAATAAGTGGACAATGCCTGTTGTATCAGACATGTTAAAGATACGATTTACCATTTCTGCAAAATGGAAAGGGCAGTTTGTATGAATGAGCGCCTGTATCTCTGCTGAAGACCTTGCGATCTGGAGATCAAAAGTCTCTCGAGCGGAGGTTAAGGGCACAGACTTCTGTAGAAGCATGGCTTTCATTCTGCTTAGAGTATCAAACCGTATTAAGGAAACATTCAGTGAAGGCCATAACGGCACCTCCCTGACTGTATGTGTCAGTTGAAACAGTACTTGCATACAACAAGTAACCCTGGAGCTCACGGTTACCAGATATGCGATGCCCGGGAGCATGCCACAGCAGCCTTGACTGTTCAGCATCAAGTAACTCCCATTTGAAAGTAGCCTGAATGCTGGAGTAATTACTGCAGCTGGGGCACCCTTCAAATGACAGGACAGGTTTGCTACAGAACCATTACAAGCTCCGTGCAACATAATATCCTGGCATATGAGTGATCCACTTAAAGCATTCTCGCAGTTTGTACCGCTCAGAAACACTTCTCGATCCCCACTCCGGCATCGAAATCTGAATGGTAATTCCCAAGATTCCTTAATGTATTCCTTACCCATTTCTTCATATCTGCCTGCCTGCCTGCTTTTGTTCAAGGCAATATTGAAACTGAAATGTAGTGACCGGTAGAGTTATGTGGCCATGGATTAGCCATTCTGTAGACGGTGATTCTGCCACTGTGAATGGTAATCTATCCAGTTTTTTGATACGCAGCATTGTATATTTTGCTCCCCTTTGTGCCATTTCTATCTGTTTATCTGTTAGATTGTATTCAGAAAACAGAGACGTACTGTTGATAAAACGCCAAGGCATGTAGCCTGCACGCAAAGAATGCAGCGTCCAGCTTAATAACATAATAGAACGTAACTGCGATTGCCCGTGTTGTAATATGGCCAAATCTTGTTCTAGTATGTCTATCGCAGAAGATACAATGTTGCCTAAGGAATATATCCTGGAGGCTAATGTAGTTAACCCATTGTCTACCACTGATAGAGATTTTTCTAGATTTATACAGTCTATTTCCCGTAACCTCTCTGCAGCCTCTTGTTGGGATATTTTCCAAATTTCATTGTAGACATCATAATAGAAACGTTTCTGACGTAGCTTCCTGGGACCCATTAAAAAATCCCTGAGATCCACATCCTGTGACAGTAAGGATAAGTGTTGTTTCACCTGTGTGAGTGTTAAGGTTTTTAGCCAATCGAGGCACAACTTCCCAACACTGTAGGATGTCACTACCCCCGGATGTTGTCTTTGTACATAACGTGGATCTGGCCTATGGATACTAAACCCTTCGGCTTTACCCATGAATCTTTCTTGACAACTATTAGTGTCTGTGGGCCAAATCAACCATTTTTTCCAATCGGGGTCTGATCTGTTGTATTGTATAATGTCATCTACTATAATTTCTTCCTGCGATATTATGTTGCCCTCGGTGTGTGATGGAGTCGGCACCCGAGGTGTGTTCAAGTCTTTGCTCTTAGCTAGTCCAAGGCAAGACGTCGGTTGCACTGTCTCGTTCAAAAACATGATTTGTTGAGGGATGAGGCATGCTCTAAACAAAGCTTCTGTTCCCTGTAACTGCCATTCCCTAGTACCCCAGACTGATTTTAAGTCTATGATGTCTTTCCATAAGTCAAAACCTTGTTCAGACAACTGGGCAAAAAAAGAAGCAGAGTAAATCTGTTTGGTGTTAGTCAACATATTTATCTGTGCTGATGTTGGTGCAACCTTATAATAATATGAGGCTGGGTCATACATATTAAATCCCGAAAAATATGGAAACTTCTGTGTAAATGTTTTTGAACTACCTTTCAGTGGTGTTGGACAATGTTCCCACTGGTGGTATGTGAACACATTTCTAGGATTTGCAGATTTATGCAAAAAATGATGACCATAATGTTGATAACAATACATACTCTCGAAATCTGATGTGCTTTCCAATGTTTCACTATTAGAAAACGCAGCAGATTTTTCCAAATCAGATAACATGTTATTAACAGTTTGAAAATCCCAATCATCGGAAAATGTACTGGAGATAATGATATCACTCAATGATAATTTAAATAGATGAGGAATTTTTAAAATTTCAGTCAGACCAAAAATATCGAAATCAACCTTGTCCCACACTATACCATCAGGTATAGGAACTGCTGTAATGTTCACCGATGACAAGTCTCTTTGTTCTCGATGAGATGATTGGTGTGGTTTTAAAAGTAAGTTCACCTTTTGGGCTGCAGAGCTTTGTCGAATGTATTTCCCATTAATAAGCATACTAAAAACTATTACCAAGCCTACCCAGAAAAGAAAGAAAAGTATCCCGGTGCTTATCCATAGTTCTACCCAGGGTGACACCAGGTAAGTCTTTTAAGACAATTCAGAAAGTCTTTTATTTGCTGTTTGCGTGATTTCTTGGCTGGCATCGTTTCCGGTTCGCTTGGATCCAAAGAAAACGTATCAAAATTTATGAAGTAGCCAGAAGCAGTTCGATCAATTGTTGGTATTGCATCAGAATTTGTAGAAATCGTGGTTTGCTCTTGTCAAGGCATGTTGTTGACGTAGACATCTGTATTTGGTCTAATTGCAATTTGTCTTTGATTTTGAGTTTGATGTTGAAGTTGAGCTTCAGGTTCTAGAGGAACAAGTTCCATAGCATTGTTGCTTAGTCCTTCATTCCGTGTTGGAGGCTCTTCGAACGTGATGAGTCTTTCCATTTGAACTTCTTAGATTGTAGCGAGAGGAGGGCGTCTGCTACTTTGTAGTCCATGTGGCCTACTGCTTAGTATCGGCCACATAGTGTGGTTTGATTAGGTCAATTGAGACAAATCTTTTCTCCCTTTTTCCGGCAAGAGGCGGCAGAAGTACAGTTCTTTTTCCTTCAATTGCTAGGACCGGTACAGGCTTTCTGTATGATGGCCCAAATTCTTTTTTGTCCGCTATCTTCTCTCTGACCAGATCCCCGACTTTTGGGATCCAGACAGGTCTTGCCGTGACTGATTTGACTTCCCCAGTGGCGGTCTGATTCAGATGCACATTACTTTGTTGTGTCCTGGATTCATTTAGATCCTGTAAAACAGCCAAACGATCATGGATGTGAAAAGGCTTTTCATCCGCCACTGTGCCTTCACAATCAAGATCAGGTACCCACATTCTTGTCCCAAATAGGACCTCATATGGAGTGACCCCCCTAGAGAACTTCTTGGCATATTGTTAAGAGCACGCTGGACTCCATACAGATATTTTACCCAACTTTCACCCATGCCTAATACTCTAGCTGTTAAAGATTGCTTTAAGTCTCGGTTTTTTCTCTCCACTACCGAATTTCCCTCGGGATGGTACGGAGATGAGTACCGCAATGCTACACCCAATACTTGCATGGCCTCCTTGTAAGTCCGAGAGCTAAGCGCAGGGCCCTGGTCAGAATGTAATGTGCCAATTGCGTATGTCCCTAAAAGACTCGCAAATCTTTTATAACAGTTCGAGCGTCAGCCGAGCGCTGGGGCCACACCCATAGGCATCTCGAGCAGGAATCCACTGCAACCATGATATACTTGTAAGCCCCATCTCTTTGTAAGGGGCCGCAGTGGTCCAAATAAACACACGCTAGTGGTTTGTCAGATATTAACAGCGGTGTCTGCGCTGGACGTGTTACAGTGGAACCTTTCATCTACTGGCAGATGTCGCATTTCAAGACATAGTCTTTAGTCTGCTTTGTTAACCCAGGCCACCAATAGCGTTGTTTCAACGAAGAAACAGTTGCCGTAACTCCTGCATGGGCAGAACCTATCCCTTTGTGTGCTGCTAGAATTAAACCTAACGTACGATCCATGTTTGGAATTACTCTATCCCCCACTCCAGGAATCTGAGCAAATGGAATGTTATTGGCATCTAACTTATAGGAGTACTTGAGTGGAAACCTTTTTGGTACTGCTCCGCTGTTTTTGCGGGTTGCATTAATAGCTACCATAATCTCACCATCTATTCTCGTTTTAGAACGAGTGATTGCAGCTACGGAAGCCATGCATACAGCCCCCTTTGCGGCTTCATCAGCCAATGAATTCCCTTCAACGTGAACGCCATCATGCTGATGACTCAGTGTATGTATCACGTGAGCCCTTGGTAGTTCGGTTTTCAACTCCAATACCTGTTCCCATAGCATTTTATGCTTAATTGTGCCACGTTTTGCATCTTTGAACCCGTTTTGAACCCAGTACTGCAAATATTCATTGTAAGGCTGCACACAGTAAAAGGAATCGCAACAATTAGTGTGGGGAATTCTCGATTTGTATTCACTAGTGCCAGTATCAGCGCTTTTAACTCTGCCAGCTGTGCCGTGCAGTCTCCTAGAGATTACGTTTTTTGTGCAACTTGGGTGGAACTTCCCATCCTGCATGCAACCTTTAACGATTGCACATGCTGCGCTATATTGTTGCTTACTCCCTATGGCTGGTTGAGCAGATCCGTCAGTGTAAATTATATATTCATACTGATCTAGAGGCATTATTTCGTTTGGAAGAGGATATTCTTGTTCGTATTGCAGGAATGCTTGTGTCTTTAGATTTGGGTCGTACCTGTATTTCAACATCTGTTGCAGTGAGAGAATTAGCCCATTGTATCCATCTCGGATGTAAAGCTTTAGCATTAGGAACGCTTGCCTTTGACGCAGCCTCTAAGGCTGGACCTGGAGTCACTACTATTATTCATTTCCCCTGAGCCAGTGCTCTTTCTCTCACTATTGTTCAAGCAAAAAAGGCTTGGGTGCTTATGCTACCTGGACTGGACCACTATGGTAATATATAACATACAAGATGTCCAGATAGAACATTCATGACAAGTAAATGAGTGAACGCGGCCTTAGACACAATTCAAAAGTCTGTGTGATTTATTTCACTTTTCTTTTGTTTTGTTTTTTAAACGAGATTATGCCATTATTTTCATGTCATATGTCGGGCAACACTTTGTTTCAATAAACATTTTCGTATGGTGTTCACTTACACAGAAATCATACATAAACCAATTGTGATACAGCACACTGAAAAACAATAAGACAACATAATAAACGTGCAAAATATTCCAATTGTATTATATAATGCAATACAAGCGACCAGTCCTTTCTTCAAATTACACTAGGCGGACCGTGAAACGTTCATTAACAAAGGCTTCTGCCTGCTGTCCTGCCTGTGTCAAACGCTATGGGATTGCACATTTTGAAGGGTTTTGTCTGTGCGGGGAAAGAAAACATTTATAATATTCCCTCATGGCACATCCTGTGTATCTTAACCCATTAGCTGGAGTCAACACGTTTCGAACCCCATCTTGCTGGGGGGTTCTTCTCAGGACTAGGACTTGGTCTTGAAAACTAAAAAATAATAATAATAAATATGTGTTTTAATTACAGAGACCCTGTTCTGCAACTTCAGTTCTCTCACATGTTAATTTCTCTCACTACAGCAGTCTGGACTGCTGTTAGAATTTTTTCTGAAGATGCGAAGCGCATCTCAGCATTTGTGTACAAATGTAATTTGTATGCAATTGGTACTGTTTCACCTTCATTATATGTTAGATAGGTGTACCCAGATTGACCCGCAACTATACGGATCACCAGGTTGCGTACGTTTACGCGTGTCTGTAAGTGTTTGGAAGCTATCATGTCAGCTTGTAAGGAACAAAGTGTATCTGTATGTTCCTGTGTCCATTGTTTTACTGAAAAATCAGGTTTTATTAAATCATAGAAAGGTTTTACTCTTTCTGCGTAATCCAAAATGTAAGTTCGACCAAAATTTAGGAATCCCAGAATTGACTGGAAATTTTTCAATGATTTTGGAGGTTGGAGCAGCGCGCATTTTTCTAAAAAATTGGCTGCCAGGCTTTTCCCTTCACTTGAAAGCTCATATCCTAAAAACAGGACACTGAGATGGGCAATTTTGATTTTTTTAAAGTTGAATTTGTAGCCCTCAGATGCAAATCCCCAAATTATGGTATTCACTCTGTTCAAGTGTTCCTCTAGGTCATCGTCCGTAGATAAATATCATCGACATAGGACAATGCCTCTTCATCCAAGTTTTGAAGTAACTCAGTTACCCTAGCCGAAAACAAGCCCGGGCTGTTCTTATACCCTTGGGGAAGTCGACAAAATTGACCCTGGGTCCCTAGCGCTGAGAAGGCTGTTAGACGCCTGCTTTCAGGTGCTATATATTGGCAGAAAAATCCATTTGAGATATCAAGTGTTGTTTTATATTTTTTCCGCACAATGTTATTGTGTGCATTTTGGACTGCAAATGTCTTAGGGCAAGTGTTTAAATGTCTGTAATCTAAAACTAGACAATATGAATTGTCAGGTTTCATGACAGGAAACAAAGTATTGTTCATTTGAGAGATGCAAGTTTCAATCACCCCTTGGTATTCAAGTTGATCTAAGATCTCCCTGACCTGTTTTTTAGCTTCTTGCTTTATTGGATACTGCCTTTGTGCAGTTGGAGTATTTTTTATAGCAATTATGTGGTGGTTGGAATCCTCATCCCATCTAACATGGTTTTTATATAATGTCGGAGCCTGGGCTACCGCCCACTCCTGCGCATATGTGTGTTGCAAGTGCCTGGGAATATGGTCTGAGAAGGCTGGAAGAATTACCGTTTCTCCTTTAGGGCAATCCATGATGAATGCTGGCGGCCAATCTTGTTCAGCTAATAAAATATCATAGCCAAATGTCAGGTTCTCCCAAAAGAGACCTCTTACTGTTCTACATTTGTCCCCCTCCATTTGGAGTGTTATTTCATATACTTTATGTGGGACACTTACCCTAGTATCAGGTGTTTCCACCGAGATATGATCATTCAAGTCCGCTGTCACCAGAAATTCCATCAGGTTCTGGCGAGCTAGTGTTATTTCTGCCGCACTGTCTAGCATCGTCAGAGCCCATTCCCCGTTCAGTAGTCGAGTCCTCAGAATTCTGGGCATGTCTGATCTTTAGACCTGCAACTTTCTTCTTTTTGAACTGTGGCTTTTGCTTTGGTTTCTCTTCTTTTTTAGAAGTGTAATCTTGAGCGTGCTGCTTGTCTCTGGACTTTGTACGCTCTTCTTGTCTTTCTGACCGTCCTTCCCTCTCAGAGTTTTTCGATGAACCCTGAAAGGAATGAGAGGAACGTATATCAGTATCCTGATACCTGTCAGGTTTCCTAATATTATCCCTATTCCTGAGGTTATACCTCTTTTCGGAGGGCTCCTGTGGAGGAGATCTACCTCTGGATTGAGATCTGTTTCCTTTAAAGTTTTGTTGTTTTTTATTGTCCCACTTCTTCTTAGTTAAAGTAGGTATCTGCTTTGAAGTGTCCTTTTCAGGACTGCCCATCAGATGTGGTTTTAAAGCTTTCCCATCCAAACTGTCTCTGCCTAATTCTGCCACAGCAGTTTCAATTATTTTTGGTAGTTCGTGTTCCTGTTCTAAAGGATTGAACTCCCTCAGGCGTTGGCGGATAGCCACTGAAGCTGCTTCCCCCTTAATGTTAGCTAGTATTATGGCTGATACCTGGGCATAGTTTTTTTTTGTTTGTTAATTTAATACTTTATTGAGTTTAACATCAAAACAAAGAGACATGACTTCATTAGCATAATGTCAATAGTAGGAAAATCACTGAGTACCATTGAACATTTACATTCAGATATCACAATTGTGAGAAGTTGGCCTGGCATATGCAGTCCACTAATTATAGTGGGCACCTTGCACCAGTCCAAACAACCCCTTATTGGAGATAGGTTAAAGACAACCTTTATTGAAAGCTATCCTAGTGGTAGCTATGGAGAGCAGCCTTCAGGCTAAGTCTTGAAGGAATGTAAAGCAGCTTGTTTTACCAGTCTATAATCTCTTGAGTGACCAAATGAAAGAGGACCACACCAGGTATATATTCAAAATATATGTATTTATTACTAAACACACCCCTCTAGTCTCTTTATGAGGCTAGAGTTCGAAGTACATAAATTATAAGTTAGTTATCTACAGTAATAGCACAAATACACGTTTGAGCCCCAGGGGCGTACCAAACCATATACCAATAAAGTGGTATAAGAACCACTACTGAGCTAGACACAAGGCCTAGAGCCTGTAGAAGTGCTTGGACCACAAGGAACCACCCAAGGCAGTGACACAGGGGACCCACGGGGGACGCGTGCAGTGTATGAACACAGCCGCGAACCACCGTTAACTTCTATGGGGAAAGTCGCGATTAGAATTTAAAAGAAAAGGGACACTTAGAGGAGGACTTGGAGCAAACCCTTTGAGAACTAGGCTGTTCTAGTGTCAATACCCACGGGAGCACCGGAGTACTCGAGTTACCTCACCCAGGGGAGCCGGGTGCATAGGTGTCTTTCGGGGTCGGGTTTCGTCGTCGCTTTCAATGGCGATCTGCTGCAAAGTGCTGCTGGCGGCCAAGTCGAAAGTGTTCGGGTGGATCCAAAGGTGGATCAAAGATCTGAAGAACCTGAAAGCAGAGGCGACAGAGTCTGGGTCACTAGCCAGTGACCTGGTAGGCGATGAGCAGATGCCCACCGATGTCGAGTGCTTCAGGTAGGTTGACGGTCGTTTTGACTCTTCAGCCACGAGGTCCAGGAGGCGTCGACGATGACCAGGAGCTGGATTCGAGCTGTCCCACGACGTTTGTCAATTGCAGGGGTGTCGGCGACCGGATTGGACCCAAAAAGCCTTGGCAACGGCAAGTCTCGTGGAAATAGAAGAAGGACGATGTTGCAGACCAGCAAGGTCTGGGGGACTCACCCAGCGAAGATAAGTCAGGGCACACCTGGAGCAACCAGGGAGCCCAAGCAGAAAAAGATTGACCTTCGGGAGGGCCTACTAGCCAACGGACTAGCGACCGCGAAGGAGTCTCGAGACAGTGCATGTCGAGCTGGCTCACAGGACACTCGTGGAGTGGAGGCCAGTGATCTTCGGTGCAGTTGGTGCTGGAGGCTGGGGCTACTCGGAGCCCAAAGCACGACTTTGTGGGAGACCCAGAAGAGTATGCACTTGCAAATGCGTTCGGTGTCCAGGGGTCACGGTTCCACGTTACCCACGACAGCTACGGGCCTCAGCTTTGCTGGGGACTCAGGGCAGCCTCGGGGAAGTCTGGAAATTCACCTCTGGTCATGCAAAGACTTCGGCGTCCGACGGGAGCTCCAGCGATGCAGACTGGACAATTGCTTCTTTGGTGCCTGCCAAGCAGGGGAGTCACTCCTTGACCCCAAGGGAGATTCTTCAGTCCTCTAATCTTGAAGTAGAGCGTCGAAGGTCCAGGATTCTGTGTCAGAGTTTCGTCCAGGTAAATCTAAAGTCCTAAGGACTGGGGTCCCCTACTTATACTAAGGTAGGGGGTTGGACATACTCTGTGGCCCCACCTATGGGAGGGTAAGGGCAGAGGGGTGGTTACACCCCTTTCCCTTTGTCCAGTTTCGCGCCAGAGCAGGGGCTGGAAGCCCCTGAGCCGGTTTGAACTGGGGTATGCACAGGGACACCAAGTGTGCCCCCAGTGCAGGATTTCAAAGCACCCGAGAGTGCTCCCGCCCAACCCCAATACACACTATCCTGTCTGGGAGGTGGTCACACCTCCCTGGGACAGGAAACCTATTGTCCAGGCCTCCCCTGCCGGAGTTTTGGTCAGCAGCAGGAGGCCAGACTCGTGTCTGTGGCAGCGGCATCCATTTTGCGATGCCAGGGCTCTGGAAAGTCAGTACCGGGTATACCGGTGTGTACATGTCTTTCCCTCTAGAAGGGTGGAATGCTACCCCCGCCACCAGAACTGGCGGGGGGGGTAGTATTCCAAGATGTTTGACACCAAACACAACATGTTTCCGTGCAGCCATCCCAAAGTTAGCATTTAACGCAAGGTTATAATGCGCTTAAGAGTATATGGTCAGGCTGCACTACAAACAGCATCAGAGAAGGGTCTCCGAATGCTGCAGAGGGGCCCAGCTCATGCAGGGGCACCCTCTCACATAGGAACCACGCACTCTGCCTTCAGTATTGATAAGGCCTGCCATAGGAGTGACTTATAGGTTTATATGTGTGTATGTATGTAGTGATATAGGTAGCCTATATCACAGTAAGGGGTGCATGCACCACCTTACCCAGGCTGCAGTAGCAGACCTGTGGTGTCCTTTTGGCTGGCCTTCCAGGGGTGGCACAATACATGCTGCAGCCCGTGGTAGGCCTCTGAGGTACCTATGCCCTGGGTACATAGTATACCATATACTAGGGACTTATAAGGGCACTCCAGATTCCAATCAGAGATGTGCCTAAGGTACATGGAAACCATTTTATAGAGGAAGCAGATAGACTGGGGCCCTGAATAGCAGGATCCCAGTCCAACTAAGTCATTATCCAGCAAAACACCAGGAAAAAAGTGGGGGCAACCATATAGTCAGATTCCACCTTCCTACATAACCCCCCCCAAATGAAAGGAGATAAGGCTAACCTTGGCCAGTTGAACCTTTATTGACTAAGTGGCCATATAAGGAAGCACCTGCACTAGCATGGTTGTTCCCTATCTTATGGTCCACTAAGCAATCCCTCACCCTAAGGGTATGAGAGGGTCTCCACCATGGGGAATTACTACCTGTGGTGTGCTTTGGTAAAGTACAAGGCTGGTGAGGTGTCTGAGAAGGGAAGTGAGGCCCTAGGAAGGTTGGTCTCAGCTTCCTCAGATCACTGGTCACCATGTATGCCTGTCTTTCCATGACTGAGTTGCACTGTGCTCTAAGGGTCAACCTTTGGCTGCCTGCAGCTGGGGGTTGGGTCCCTTTGGATGGACCACTGGAGGGACATGGCAGGTTTGGAACCTTTTGGTCCCAGGTTTGCCCTTGCCTAACAGAGTCCTTCTGGGGGAGGTCCCTACACAAAGGTATGGGGGATCCCTCAGTGTGTTGAGGAATTTTCACCTGGCTAGGGCTACTAGACTGGGTGCCCCTAATCTGCTGATGGGGGTTCCTCTGGACAGGGGGCCCTGGGGGGTCCACTGACCTCCCTGACCTCTGCAGCCCTGGGCTGACTGAGGCAGGGTAGAGAGGGGCAGGTTACCTGCTCCAGACTGGGTACCACCTTGGAAGGGTCCTCTGCCATCAGGGGTGTGGCCAGGCCAGGCCTGACTACCTCTGGGGCAGTTCCTTCACTAGGGGTAGGGTCAGTTCCCTGAGGAGGCTGACCCTTACCTACTGTCTGGAGGGAAGAATACTTTTCTTCAACCCTTGTGCTCTCTTTTGGGGGAGAGTGGGCCATTCTTCCAGGCTCCACATCTCCAAAATTTCCCTGGGCTGGGGCTGTGGCCATCACAGCCCCACTAACTTTTACAGGGACGTCCAGCATTCTCAGATGGGTTTGGTGTTCAACTTCAGCCCAGGCTGAAATTTCCAGATCATTGCCCATCAGGCAATCTACAGGCAAGGTTGGGGACACTGCCACTCTTTTTGGGCCTGTGACCCCTTCCCAGCTGAGATTGACTATGGCCATGGGGTGATCTGTTCTGACACCATCAATGTTGGTCACCTGGTATTTAAACTCAGGTAAAAGCTGGTGAGGGGGGACTAGGTTCCCTGCCACCATGGTGACACTAGCCCCTGTGTCCCTAAATGCCACAGCTTTCTGACCATTAATTATTGGCTCCAGTCTGTACCTGCCCAATGCATTGGGACCCATGGTAAAGGTGGCAAATCCTACACCACCATCAGAGTCAGAGGAGTCTGTTGAGGGGGTCCTGTCTAAACTAGGGCCCACCTCTGTTCCTCTTGCAAAAGCACCTAACTTTTTGGGTACACTACTCCCAACTGGAGGATTACTACTGGTAGTACCAGGAGGGGTGGTAGTAGTTGTTGGAGGAACATTTTCTTTATTGCCAATCCTGGGGCAACTGGGATCGGTTTTCCAGTGTCCAGGCTTTTTACAGACATGGCAATAGGGTTTCTTTTCAGGAGAGGAAGGAGTTTGGGACCCACCCCCAGAAGAGGACTTTTGGGGCCCTGTAGTGGATTTATCCTTAGATTTATCCCCACCTTTCTCTTGGGACTTGGTAGAATCTTTCTTCTGGTCACCACCCTGATTCTTAGTCTTTACTCTGGTTCTGACCCATTTGTCTGCCTTCTTTCCCAATTCTTGGGGAGAGGTCAGATCAGAGTCCACCAGGTACTGGTGTAAAAGCTGGTTTTGACAATTATTAAGGATCTGCTCCCTCATAATCAAATTGTAGAATCCTAAAAAGTCATGCACCTTGTTGCCATGTATCCAACCTTCCAGAGCCTTAGTAGCACAATCTACAAAATCAACCCAGTCTTGAGTCTGAGCCTTTTGGGTGTCTCTGAACTTCAACCTATACTGTTCAGTGGTTAGGACAAACCCATCTATCAGAGCACTCTTCAAGACTTTGTAATTGTCAGCATCCTCCTCTCTAACAGTGAGGAGCTTATCTCTACCTTTGTCTGCAAAGGAGAGCCACAAGATTGCTGCCCACTGCTCCTGAGGGACCCTCTGTACTTTACAGGCCCTTTCTAGAGCAGTTATCCATTTGTGGATGTCATCCCCACTCTGGTAGGGAGGGACAATCTTGCTCAGGTTTCTATGGTCATAAGACCTTTCCCTATCTTTGGGGAAACTGCTGCCACCATGGGACTCTAGTCCCAACTTTTGTCTCTCTCTATAGAGATCTAGGGACTCCCTGTCTATAGCCAATTGCTGTTTTCTGAGTTCAAGCTGGGCTTGCTCATACTGAATCAGTCTCTTTCTCCTCTCATGAGAGGATTCCCTCCTATGAGAGGAGACAGAGGTCCCTATTGAGGTGTCAGAGTGGTTAGACTCCTGAGAAGGAGACCTAGACCTTCTGGGCACACTCAGAACTCTTCCTGGGGGGACAAAGGGGAGGTCAGTCTGATCCTCCCCCTCCTCCTCCACAGGAGGAATTGGGTTTTCCAGGACAAGGTCATTTTCACCTTCCTGGCCAGTTTCAGAGGGGGGGGGGCCTGGGTTTCTTCACCCCTGGCCCCTTCCTCATCTTCTGCCCCACCCTCTTTGCCTATCCCTTCAGACCCTAGGGGCCTGCTGAGATCATCAGCTAGTAACACCTCCCTGAGGTGTTGGGTGCTGGCACTTTTGCCTGCCTTCAACTTCCTAGTATTGCATAATGCTCTCAATTCCAAGAATGGGAGTTTATCATACTTGGAGGGAAGAAGCCCACTGGCTTCTGGCAAGGACTCACTGGGTCCTGGCTTTGAAGACATTACTAGTGAGGTGTGGTGTATGCACTACCTACTCTAGTGTGGCCTACTAAACTCTCTTGAGTTGTAGAAAGGGTGTGCTGTCCCTTAACACACAACTCTAAGTTCAGTAGAACTTACTGTATTACTAAGCTTGATTTATATGTACCTTAGGTACCCTTAGTGGTTTTTAGTTGATCAATTCAATTGAGATTATCTGGTAAAACAATAGCAAGCTGGAATCCCACACGCTGCACACCAATGTGAGAAGTTGGCCTGGCATATGCTGTCCACTAATTATAGTGGGCACCTTGCACCAGTCTAAACAACCCCTTATTGGAGATAGGTTAAAGACAACCTTTATTGAAAGCTATCCTAGTGGTAGCTATGGAGAGCAGCCTTCAGGCTAAGTCTTGAAAGAATGTAAAGCAGCTTGTTTTACCAGTCTATAATCTCTTGAGTGACCAAATGAAAGAGGACCACACCAGGTATATATTCAAAATATATGTATTTATTACTAAACACACCCCTCTAGTCTCTTTATGAGGCTAGAGTTTGAAGTACATAAATTATAATTTAGTTATCTACAGTAATAGCACAAATACACGTTTGAGCCCCAGGGGCGTACCAAACCATATACCAATAAAGTGGTATAAGAACCACGACTGAGCTAGACACAAGGCCTAGAGCCTGTAGAAGTGCTTGGACCACAAGGAACCACCCAAGGCAGTGACACAGGGGACCCACGGGGGACGCGTGCAGTGTATGAACACAGCCGCGAACCACCGTTAACTTCTATGGGGAAAGTCGCGATTAGAATTTAAAAGAAAAGGGACACTTAGAGGAGGACTTGGAGCAAACCCTTTGAGAACTAGGCTGTTCTAGCGTCAATACCCACGGGAGCACCGGAGTACTCGAGTTACCTCACCCAGGGGAGCCGGGTGCATAGGTGTCTTTCGGGGTCGGGTTTCGTCGTCGCTTTCAATGGCGATCTGCTGCAAAGTGCTGCTGGCGGCCAAGTCGAAAGTGTTCAGGTGGATCCAAAGGTGGATCGAAGATCTGAAGAACCTGAAAGCAGAGGGGACAGAGTCTGGGTCACTAGCCAGTGACCAGGTAGGAGATGAGCAGATGCCCACCGATGTCGAGTGCTTCAGGTAGGTTGATGGTCGTCTTGACTCTTCAGCCACGAGGTCCAGGAGGTGTCGACGATGACCAGGAGCTGGATTCGAGCTGTCCCATGACGTCTGTCGATTGCAGGGGTATCGGCGACCGGATTGGACCCAACAAGCCTTGGCAACGGCAAGTCTCGTGGAAATAGAAGAAGGATGATGTTGCAGACCAGCAAGGTCTGGGGGACTCACCCAGCGAGGATAAGTCTGGGCACACCTGAAGCAACCAGGGAGCCGAAGCAGAAAAAGATTGGCCTTCGGGAGGGCCTACTAGCCAACGGACTAGCGACCGCAAAGGAGCCTCAAGACGGTGCACGTGGAGCTGGCTCACAGGACACTCGTGGAGTGGAGGCCAGTGATCTTTGGTGCAGTTGGTGCTGGAGGCTGGGGCTACTCGGAGCCCAAAGCACGACTTCGTGGGAGACCCAGAAGAGGATGCACTTGCAAATGCGTTTGGTGTCCAGGGGTCACAGTTCCACGTTACCCATGACAGCTACGGGCCTCAGCTTTGCTGGGGACTCAGGGCAGCCTCAGGGAAGTCTGGAAATCCACCTCTGGTGATGCAAAGACTTCGGCGTCCGACGGGAGTTCCAGCGATGCAGACTGGACAATTGCTTCTTTGGTGCCTGCCAAGCAGGGGAGTCACTCCTTGACCCCAAGGGAGATTCTTCAGTCCTCTAATCTTGAAGTAGAGCGTCGAAGGTCCAGGATTCTGTGTCAGAGTTTCGTCCAGGTAAATCTAAAGTCCTAAGGACTGGGGTCCCCTACTTATACTAAGGTAGGGGGTTGGACATACTCTGTGGCCCCACCTATGGGAGGGTCAGGGCAGAGGGGTGGTTACACCCCTTTCTCTTTGTCCAGTTTTGCGCCAGAGCAAGGGCTGGAAGCCCCTGAGCAGGTTTGAACTGGGGTATGCACAGGGACACCAAGTGTGCCCCCAGTGCAGGATTTCAAAGCACCCGAGAGTGCTCCCGCCCAGCCCCAATACACACTATAATGTCTGGGGAGGTGGTCACACCTCCCTGGGACAGGAAACCTATTGTCCAGGCCTCCCCTGCCAGAGTTTCGGTCAGCAGCAGGAGGCCAGACTCGTGTCTGTGGCAGCGGCATCCATTTTGTGATGCCAGGGCTCTGGAAAGTCAGTACCGGGTATACCGGTGTGTACATGTCTTTCCCTCTAGAAGGGTGGAATGCTACCCCCGCCGCCAGAACTGGTGGGGGGGGTAGTATTCCAAGATGTTTGACACCAAACACAACATGTTTCCGTACAGCCATCCCAAAGTTAGCATTTAACGCGAGGTTATAATGCGCTTAAGAGTATATGGTCAGGCTGCACTACAAACAGCATCAGAGAAGGGTCTCCGAACGCTGCAGAGGGGCCCAGCTCATGCAGGGGCACCCTCTCACATAGGAACCACGCACTCTGCCTTCAGGATTGATAAGGCCTGCCATAGGAGTGACTTATAGGTTTATATGTGTGTATGTATGTAGTGATATAGGTAGCCTATATCACAGTAAGGGGTGCATGCACCACCTTACCCAGGCTGCAGTAGCAGACCTGCGGTGTCCTTTTGGCTGGACTTCCAGGGGTGGCACAATACAGGCCTCTGAGGTACCTATGCCCTGGGTACATAGTATACCATATACTAGGGACTTATAAGGGCACTCCAGATTCCAATCAGAGATGTGCCTAAGGCACATGGAAACCATTTTATAGAGGAAGCAGATAGACTGGGGCCCTGAATAGCAGGATCCCAGTACAACTAAGTCATAAACCAGCAAAACACCAGGAAAAAAGTGGGGGCAACCATATAGTCAGATTCCACCTTCCTACAACAATACTTAGTATGTAATGAGCATTAACCATTTTCGCTAGTAATTGTGCAAGCAATACATGTGGACCGTAGAATTAGATATTCATCACTGAACAAAATCTGAAATGAGAAGGTCTGCTTCAGTGTCCCCGCTTTACTTCCCCATCGTGCAGTTTACCAGTATCACTCCTTATCTCATAGAGTATCATGTGCACGGGATATCACTCCAACTAGCCCACACCCCAACAGCGTCTGCTTCAGCTGGGGCCGCCTCTTTAGCCAGCAGATATGATTGGAATAACGCCCATAAATATTTGGGCCGGTTACGCGGTGGAAGTAGCTCGCTATATATCTCTGTTTGTGTGCTGCAATATACTAGGTCCCTGCTCCACTCTGTGATTGTGGGGGGCGGGCCCCGCAGCCAGTGCTTTGCTACATTATGTCTGGCGATCTGTAAGCCCATGTCCACTAGCCTGCGGGCCGACCGGGGAAGAGGTTTAGAGTACCCTAACAGGGCTAACATGGGGTCCTGCGCAATTCATATGTCTAGAGCGTTGCTCAATTCTGTGAATACTGAAGCCCAAAAGTCGTGTACCCCAGGGCATGTCCAGGCCAAATGGAGAAAGTCAGCTCGGGGTTCAGCACAGCGGTCACATTTAGCTGTGTCCCGTAGCCCATATCTGCAAAGTCTCTCCGGCGTGTAATATGTCCTGTTTAGGAATTTGAAATGGACCAGCCTGTGCGTCCCGTTCAGTGAGATCCTCTTAGAGCTTTCGCAACAGTAGCGCCAGGCATCGTCATCTAGCACTATGCCCAGATCCGATTGCCACGCTAATCTCGGCTTGGTGTAAAAGTTGTCTCGATACTCTTGTGGTAGTTTATATATTTTAGAGACCAGTTTAACAGGGGACTCGGTTTTGATAATGTAAGTGAGCGATGTAACATCAGGAGGTTCCGCTAGATCTCGGCCTAGTGTGTTGCCCAGTGCATGCCTCATTCTGTGGAATTGGAACCTGTGTAATTGGGACACCGTAAGGTCCGGACTAGTGAACTGTTCCCACGTTTTAACTTTTCCGTCGTGGAACTGGTCCTCTATAGTTGTTGCCCCCAGAGCATGAAGAGCTCTCAACACTCCACTGTCTACGCAGGTGGGAAGCCAGTGGCACCATTCCAGAGGTGTCAGTGGGGAATATAGTATCGCCCCATCTTGGAGCTTCAGCAGGTGGTGCCAAGCATGTCTCATCGCGTTAAGAGAATCCAATATCCCCGGTCTGCGGTCACGGGGAGAGAACATCATAGTGGGGAGTGTGAAAGGAGCTGCTGCTGCTCGATCTATGTGTAAGTGAGGTGTGTCTGGAGCGCCATGTATCCACTGGTGCGCATGAGCACTTTGCGCCGCCCTGTAATATAGGTCCAGATCTGGGGCTCCCAACCCACCCATCCGATAAGGCAGTGTGAGTATATCCCAACAAATTCTAGCCTGCTTGCCCGCCCATGCCAATTTGACCAGAATCGCTGTGAGCGTGCGGAAAAAACTTCTCGGAAGCACCATAGGGATGCCAGTGAACAGGAACAAAAACCGCGGGAGAACTACCATTTTCATGAGAGAAATGCGTCCTAATAGGGACATCGGCATGCGAATCAACTTCTCAATATCATCACCCAGCTGATCCATGGCTCTCCCATAATTTTCCCGGAACACCAGCTCGGAGTCCGTGTGTATCCTGATACCTAGGTAACAGACTGGTTCCGTGGTCCATTGTAACGGGAAATCCATTTGGAAGTGGGATGTGGACTGTGTAAGGGGAAAAATCAGTGACTTGGTCCAGTTTACCTTTAGACCCGAGAGTGCACCAAATCTTACAATTTCTCTGAGGATAGGGGGCAGGTTAGTTTCAGGGTCTCAGACGTAGAGGAGTGTGTCGTCAGCATAAGTGGAGACTATCAACTGGTAACGTGGGAATCGAATGCCCCTATGATAGTGGTATTCGCGTAAGGCACATGCTAGTGGTTCTGCCACTAGTGCATATAGGATCGGGGATAGCGGGCATCCCTGCTGTGTACCTCTTGTGATAAGTATCTGCTTGGTAACTGCAGATCCAAGTTTCACTCTAGCTGTAGGTAAGTTATAGAGTACTCCCAGCATCTGTAGGAACATAGTTCCTAGATCCATTCTGGTTAGGACCACTACCATAAACTGCCACTCCACCGAGTCGAAAGCTTTTTCCATATTTAGGAAAACTGCCACAGCGCTCACCTCCTGTCTAGTATGTTGGACTGTCCCAAAGACCGTCCGCAAATTATACGTCAAGCTCCTACCCGGTATGAACCCTGCCTGTTCAGGGGCCACCAAGTACGGGACCAGCGGACTTAGTCTGGTGGCGAGGATTTTAGCGAAAAGCTTAGTATCCACATTCAGTAATGATAAAGGGCGGTACGAGGAACAGTCTGCAGGAGGTTTGTTGGGTTTTAAAATCGCAACTATAATCGCCTCTCTCATTGATGGAGGCATAATCCCTTCTGCGACCATGTCCTCAAATAAAGTGACCAGGTGTGGAATCAACAATTCTTGGAATGTTTTATAGAAACTAACCGTGAGCCCATCAACTCCAGGAGCCCCCGCCGTTTTCATCCCCGCCAAAGCGATAAGGATCTCCTTTTGCTCTAGAGGACGCATTAGGTGCTCTCGATGCTCATTAGTCAGGAAGGGCAGTTTCACATAAGTCAAATAGTCTATTATTTCCTCTTCCCCTCCTCCATGACGGGAGCGGTACAATGTCGAGTAATATTGTCTGAACCTCTCCAGTATTTCCTCGTCTCCCGTAATTACCTCCCCTTGTTCACTCCTAATTGCCGATGGCACTGTGGTGTTCCTACGCTTTTTTTAGGAGGGACGCGAGGACCGCTCCTGGTCGTTCCCCTTCCCCATATATGTGCGCAGTCGCGTATTTGCCTAAGTGTTTTAATTCTGCGTCTGCCGTTTCATGGAATTCTTCCAACAGGGCTTTGAACTTGGCTTTATCCGCATCAGTCTCCCCCGCTATCAGATCCTGCTCTAGTCTCTTAAGGGAACCCTCCAGATCAGAAAGTCTTTTATGAAGTGTACGGAGCACCCCGGAGTGTTTTGACATGGCTATCCCTCAAATGTGGACTTTAAACGCCTCCCAGACCATGGTGAAGGACTCCACAGAGCCAATGTTACAAGTAAAATATGTGTCTATCACCTCTGCCATCTCCGCCCGAAATACCGGGTCTAGAAGGGAGTATGGCGGAAAGCGCCAGGTAAAGGGGGGGATTCTCTTCGCAGGGGTGTTAACCACTAGAAGTATAGGGGAATGATCTGAGTATGTGCGTGCGAGGACCGTGCATTCCTTGACCTCCGAATAGATGTCACTAGTAACCAACCAATAGTCAATCCTAGTGTGTAAGTCATGGAACGCTGAGTAATGAGTGAACCCCCCCGCCCCGGATTCTGTTGCCGCCAAACATCGATGAGGTCGAGTTGGGTCATCGCGTCTTCAATGGCGTGGGCGGCTGTTGAGGTGCGCGTTACTGGGCCGCCTGATCTGTCTAAGCTCGGATTCAGGACACAATTAAAGTCACCCCCCCCACAGCAGTGCCCTCCCTGTGTAATTACGCATTATATCTGTGAGGGAAGTGTAAAACTCCGGGTGGTCATAATTGGGGCCGTAGGCATTAACTAGTATCAAGTCGAGGCCTTTCCCCTAGCAGCGCGTGATCACATATCTACCCCCCGGGTCCGAATGAAGGGGTTCTAGTGTAAGCTTCGAGTTGGGGTTCGCCCAGGTGATCACGCCTCTCGCATGGGTAGTGAAGCCAGCGCAGTGGGCAGACTCGCACAGGCTTCTAGTGCGGAGCATGTTACTATTCAATGGTAGGTGGGACTCCTGTAGGAGCGCGATATCTATGCCGTGTCGCCTCAGATAGGCTATCACTTTCCTCAGTTTTCTATGGTCATTGAGTCCCCTGACATTCCAAGTCAGGATTCTCAGCGCGTGTTGCTTCTCTGGGGTGCACTCATCCCCGCTCATCGTCTGCCTTAACTAGGAATGGTATGGTCTATAGTATGTGTGCATGATAAAGAGAGATGGACTCTTTGGATGTTCCAACCAAATATGCCTTAAATGTCTGCTAAATGTCAGTCTCAAGACCCCCCTCCTCTCCCTCCCACGCCAAGCGACCCCCAACCAAGCTATGGCGGATTGCCCCATGATATCCCCGATCAACATAACAAATTCACATTAAACAACTCTGTGAAATAAAAGTGCAAAACAATTCCCAAGATGCGGTGCACACCTGAAGGCGGATGTTGCCCGCCCCAACAGTGGGTAAACTATGATAAAAAACTGACAGTTCCCACCGGCCATCTTGTGTAGGTCGCGTGTGACACACATTCTTGTATCTTTCCCAGTCCAACATGTTACACTCATAGTAGTGCATTTATCACTGCGCAAACTGTGTTGCCCCGGTCACTCTATCTTTTGTTACGGCCCATCCCAGCAACCCCAGCACATATAAGCACAGTACAATCAGCCCTCCTCCCACCAGGGAAATTCACATCTTATCTGGGATAATGCAGGTGTATTCAGTCCTGATCGTCCAGCCCACCAGCGGCCATGCCCTCGTTCGCAGCGTGCTCTTGGTGCTGACGCCTTTCCGTCGCCCACTCCTTCAGCGCTTTCTGTAGGTCCTTTGGGTCTGTGAAGATCCTTGAGCGACCCTGCCGGTTGACGCGCATTCTGGCTGGGTACAGCATTGCATAATCCACACTGAGTTCTTTCAATTGTTTCTTGAGGGGGGCAAACTGTTTGCGGGCTTCCTGTACTCGAGCCGTGAAGTCTGGGTAAAGCGAGAGGGACGACCCTTCGAACTGCAGTGACTGTTTTTCTCTCGCCAGCCTCAAAGCCGTGTCTCGGTCTCTGTAGTTGAGGAGTTTGGCTATAATGGGCCTCGGCGGCGCGCCCGGGGGAGGTCTTGGTCCAAGGAAACGGTGAGCTGTCTCCACCACGAACATGGGGGAGAACACGTCAGGGTCCAGCAAAGTATGCAGCAATTTCTCAACGAAGGTCTCCATGTTTCCAATCTGCATGGACTCTGGCAGGCCCGTTATGCGTAGATTGGATCTCCGGGACCGGGCTTCAAGGTCCTCTGCTTTGTCCTGTAATGTTTGCAACGCTTTGTTCATCTGCTTCTGCAGGGTATCTATCTCAGACTGGGCCTCCTCCACCTCCGTCACTCTGCGCTCCGCCATGTCCATCCTCTCCCCCTGTTTGTCTAGTCTCTCCGTCATCCTGTCCATCCTGTATGACAGGGAGTCTGAGACTGGCTTGCAGGCTTTTTTGCATGGTCGCAAGCATGGACTTAATGTCACCATCCAATCGCTCCGGTGGCGCTCCTGCTAAATCAGATGGTTCCTCCAGTGTGTCTTCCTTGTTTCTGGTCTTACGTTGCTCAAAAGTGAGCTTTGGTTGATTTCTGTCCACTTTCCCCATTGCGCAAGCTTGGGATCTCTGCAGCCAGTTCCCGATCCGGGGGAGCTCCCGGAGGCTCTGTTCACACTCACCCGGGATAATGTAAAGGCTCAGTCTGGTAACCTCGACGCCTTGTGACACCACAGTCCCAGCTAGCCGGACCCTCCCAGGGATTACAGTTGCACGCACACTTAATGAGGCACCAGGTGGGAGCCTCGTACTCCACTCGCCCACCTCTTCAATACTCTCCTGTCCACCAGCGGCGAACGTTCCTCGGGCCCCTCTTAGGTCACTATGGGCAGCTATCAGCCAGTGTTTCCCGTAGAGACCTCCCTAACGCGCCTCCACAGTCTCAACCGTTCTGGGGTCTCAGCAGGTCAGCCAGCAGCAGTAGTGGCGAGGCTCCCGTCTTCTTCAATCCCAACAAAGTGCGCCTGTGCTCTTCAATGCGCCACCATCAGCCACGCCATCAGCCGTACCTGTCTTATGTGTCTCAAAATGGGTGCTCAGGCCCGTAGCAGCTCCGACGTGGCCTCTCACCGCAAGTGCAATCAGTCCCCCGCGCCACCACTCACCGTCGGCTGTGATCCGGATCTCTTGCAGGGCCCACCAGAGCAACGCAGCGTATCAGTGCTATCACCGCCTCCTCAGGGGTCCCCTTTGCGCTGATATCAGGGCCGCTGGTGCAAAGTCACTCCTGCGGACGTTTCAGCCCCTCGGGGGCACTCAGGCAGGCCACGCGCTCTCACTGCAGCCGCGCTAGGCCCCGACCTCTCTGCCGCAGTTCACCGTCTCGAGCGCCCAGGCGCCGGTGCGCTCGCCTCTCTAAATGTACGGAGCAGCCGACTGCCTCCGAGTTGCTGCCGGATTACGTTTCCATGGGAGGACCGGGCACCGTCTGTCTCGGCAGGCCTCAGTGCGCGGCCTCCCGCTTCTGCGCCAATTCTCACCGCTGCAGTGTCCGGGCCACCCCTGGGCCATCTTCCGACACACCGGAGAGTGTGTCTATGGCCCCTAGTGCGTCAACAACGCAGGATTCTTGAAGGATATTGTGATGGCTCTGCGGAGCGCCGGATTCAGGCGGCCATCTTCGTTGTAGGCAAGCTCCGCCCCCCCCCAACCTGGGCATAGTTACCTAGTAACTTCATCCGTAAGTTTAGGGCAGGTTCTGTTCCGTACTCATTTTGTATTTGTCTCAATACATCAAGTACTACTGCTAATGACAGGATACCATGAGTTCTAGTTTAAATGGCAGCAAAGACTGTACCCCAAGTGGTACAATCCTCTAATTGTGGTGTTATCCCCATGGGCAAGCAGATTGTTAGCATTCTGTGTTTTTCATACGGGGTAGTATTCGGGAATACTGCCTCTAGCTGAGTTATTTTCTGAGCTACCCAGAATGGTATTTGTTCACGTTTTGTGGGCATTTTACCCATTACTGCGTGTAATGTTTCTGATGTAACTTTAGTTGCTATACCCTGAATTTGAGTTCCATTTGTTGCATCTATTGCTGGTTGGACTGTAAGTGTCCTCATGACGAATTGCGTCAAGTTCCTATAGATCCTTAAATCTTTATGTTCTATGAGTAAGTCTCCTGGTGGCATTGTGTCAATGTCAGGATGTGGTGTGTAGACCGCTAATATTGGCCATGTTACCCCTTCTCTTCCGAGCGGGCCGAGTCTTACTCTTCTTCTTATGTGGGGTATGGCGCCTTTAAACCAGTATAAGTGTTCCTGGTATGTGAGCGGAACGTCTATATCCTCGAACGGATAATATTCCGCTGGTGCATCTCCATCCGTGTAGGAGTGAAATGTTTTTGTTCTTGCATTTGCTGCTGGGAATGTAACCCACAAATAAAATACCTCTGTTTTGTTTGATCCGTGTGCCTCAATCACGAAAATTACTATGCCACCCCTTGCCGATAAACCATGCGCTAGTAGTTTCAGGGTGACTGTATTTCTAACGTTTGGTGCAATTTGTGTTGCGTCTGCATCGTCCTCGTCTGTGAGGGGCATATTTTGTTGCATTGGGTCTAATTCGTCGTTATTTCTGTCCTCAGTCATTTTGTAAAAATGAAGTTTTTCAAGAGAACTAAGATAAGGTGTTTTTGCACAATTTAGGAACAATGTGTCCTTCAAGCTTGATTAACCAACAGCCAATAAATAGGATTTTTTAGCCTACTCAGCTGTGGCGGAGTTTGTGCCCACCCACTCCAGACATCTCTGGTGTTTTGTGAGTAGGGGTCTCTGAGAATAGCACGACTGAACTACTTAGATTCTACTGTTAAATAAGTACCCAACCAACTTTGGTGGCGCCATGTCATGTAGTTCCTATATTACCTATACAGGATCTGCGCGTTCGGATAACATAAACTGTGGGATTTGTGGCGGACGGATTCCGAGCATCCCCGCCGGATACGTTAGCCTGTCTGTATTAGCTAGCTCACAGTGCCACTAGAGTCTCCTCTTATCGGGGAGAGAATAGTTCTTGGCAACCTCAGAACATGACAACCCTGATCCCTCAGAATCGTGGAAACAATATACTACCTTTCGCTCAGTCACTCATGCTCACTTAGTTTGTCTCAGAGAGATACACAGAATAAACAGGCTGGGCGTTTCAATAAGTATTTATTGAACAATTGTTATTCTAATGTATAATAGATGAGCTGCAACAACCATTAGACAGTAGCAGAGATATATTATTAGCAATACTATGAAAGTAAAGGGATGGTATAGTTGTACCATCTTGCAGAAATCATGAATATATACATGTACATAAAACACATGATAAAAGTTCGTACTCCTACGATGTCTCCCTAACTAGATGTACCTAAATGTACCTAGCATCTGTGTAGGTATTATGCCAAGAATCCCTCTAGGATCTAGTCCACCCCATTACCTGAGCCTTCAGAGAATGTGTGACCCTGTCCTGGTCTCGAGTTGGACACCCCGCGAGGGATGTTAGACCACTGCTAGCTGGAGCGTCTGCATGCAGAAACCTCAGCGTCTCTGGTCAGTGTGTCAGCTGGGAAGTCACGGTCTCCTCTAGCTTCCTAAGCAAGATGTGTTGTATATATACCCATAGGTCTCCCCAGCGGTTCTAACTTGCTGTGTTACTGTGTTGGCCTAAAGGATGACGTTGGGCCTGAACTTTATACAGAGATATTTTACAGGAGATGGTAATCCTACTGTTAGTCCTGCTGTGCTTCCAAGAAGCCTCATGCATAATGTATGAGAATCGAACCAGGGAAAAACCTGTGTTCTGAATGCAGTGTCATATCTAGGTAAAAGGTCAGTGCCTAAGAACCGTTATGTAGGTAATGTAGGGAAGGATGTAGGTGAAAGGTTGCGATGTTACCTGCGCCTATGTAGGGTACCTATATGGAATATAACAGTACCTTTTTCAACATAGTTTGTCAAGGTCAGCGTGCAGTGCATTTAAAATGTTAGAGATGTACTATTTAGGTTCACATGTCCTGGTAGTGAAAAACTCTTACATTTGGTTTTCACAACTGCAAGGATTATCTCTCCTATAGGTTAACACTGGGATTACCTTATTAAACTTTATAAATGTAATCTCTAATTGGGAAAAGATTGACTTGTCGAGTTTAGTGTCCCTGGACTCACAATTTAAAATCAAAACTAATGGTAAAGTTTGATCTTAAGTTGTAAGTCTGAAAATGACACTTTTAGAAAATTGCCACTCTCTTACTTTAATCATTCTTTGCCTTCTGCCTGTCTCTAAATACATGCCTGGGGTGGGTGACAGCTGGGCTCTGTGCAGTCCCTCTAGACAGCCACACAATGGGAGCTCAGGTGTGACTGATGGGCCATCCACCTCCTGATGGGCCATCCTTGGTAGGATGGGAGGGAGGAGCTGACACTTACACCTGAATAGGCTGTCCCTGTCCCCACACAAAGAGCTGCATACCCCCCTGTAGTGAGTCTGGAAACAGGGCAGGAAGGACAGGGACTATGTGCAGTTCAAAGGCCTCTCTTTGAAGACTCTCCCACTTCAAAGGCACAACTGGGTATAATACAGGACCCCTGACACCACCAACTTGGTACACTTCCGGACCTTAGGATACTCTGCCAGGAAGAAGGACTGCTGTGCTGCTGAAATGACTGTCACTCTGCAGGACTCTGCTAGACTTTGCTGGACTCCTGCTTTGCTGTGCCTGCCCTGCTGCCTGTTGCCCTCCTTGCCTGGGAGTGAGAAGGACTGGACCTACATCTCTACACCCCAGAACCAAATTGACTCCAAGGGTTTGCTTGCTCACTTCCTGTAATGAAGTCTCAGGGACATCAAAGACTTTCAACAATCCTGTCACAGCACCTGGACGCTGCCAACTGTGAGTCTTCAGTGCAGTCCTTGGTCCTTGGAAATGGGTTTTCTGTGCTGTATCCATCAAAATCCATGCATTGCAGTTGTTGCGCCGTTCAGAACCAACACATCTCCCCTCAATGCGAACGCATGGCCGCTGCCACCGAGGACAAATACATCTCATCGCCAGCTGTGTGGCTCGATGACAATGCATCACCCACATCTGAAGGAGTCATCGATGACAAATCTCAATTTGCATGGCTCGGAACCCATGTATCGCCTAAATCCAGAGGGATCGGCGACGACGCATCGCCTCACTCATCGGGCCCCGTCGAAGGCGCCACAAGGTACTTTTTCAGCAGGAGAAGGTTGGTCTCTAGATGCAAACCGTGTTCCATCATGGTCGGCCTGAACTTTTGGATTTGACCCGGTCAAGTGCAACCAGATAACCCCGGGTGCACTTTAAGCACTATAAATTCATAACTCCGGTTCTGCTTATTCGATTTTTTACATTTTAGTCTTGTTTTCTTCAATAAATCAAGTTCTATATTTCCAAACAGGTGTGCTATATTTTTGTGTGATGTTTTCACTGTTTTACTTTTTTAAGTGTTACACAAATACTTTACACATTGTCTCTTAAGTTTAGCCTGACTGCTCTGTGCCCAACTACCAGAGGGTGAGCACAGGCTAATTTAGGGTGTGTATCTGACTTACCCGGACTAGGATTATGGTTCCTACTTGGACAGGGCGCATACCTCTGCCAAGTAGAGACCCAGGGGCATATTAGCAAGACCGGCGATAGAATTATCGCGGTTTTAGCGGCAGTTTCCTGCCGCTAAAACGGCGATAATGGGCTTGCTAATATGCGTTATAGAATTCAATAGAAGCCCAGGTTAGATGTCCTGCACATCTAACCTGGGCTTCTATTGGAATTCTATAATGCATATTAGCAAGCCCATTATCGCCGCTTTAGCGGCAGTTTCCTGCCGCTAAAACGGCGATAATTTTATCGCCGGTCTTGCTAATATGCCCCCTAGTTTTTAACAGGGGTCTTTTTCACTGTCAGGACAATTACATTAATTTCTACATGTTCTACTTTTAAATACTATGCACCCTGCTTAATTGAGCAATAAGGCCTACATAAGGGGTAAATTATAAATATTTACAAATATGGTTTAGGCCTGTCAAATGGGCTATTTTGACAGGTCGAATTGGAAGTTTTCAAAACTACACAGTGAGGCTGCAGTGGCAAGCTACTGTAGTAGGTGGCCCAATGAGTGCTGCACCTCACTAGTAGTATTTATTTTATGCCCCTCGGTACATACTAGTACCCGTACCATATACTGGGGACTTATAAGTAAATTAAATGTACCAAATAGGTGTTTGCCAATATCAGCGCATTCTAAGGGAGAGCACATCACTTTCAATCTGGATAGGAGTAAAGTGTGCGGAGTCCTAAAG
Organism: Calotriton arnoldi; assembly: GCA_963921515.1. Classification (NCBI taxonomy): domain Eukaryota; kingdom Metazoa; phylum Chordata; class Amphibia; order Caudata; family Salamandridae; genus Calotriton; species Calotriton arnoldi. The sequence goes on along the minus strand of CAWUFW010001960.1, from coordinate 218,196 downwards.
CCAAATAAATAGTTCAGGCAAACATCTGAGGACATACCACAAAAAAGAGGGTCATTCCTCAACAGCAGATGATTAACTAACAAAGTGCTATTGTTGATTGGTGTGATCCCCAAAACCAAAGCTTCGTAGGCCATACCAGTGAGAATTAAGATAGCTTTGGTTTGAGCTTTCTGAAAAACAATGCAGGTTTCACTTGCCAAAAAAGCCTAAAATAATTTAGCATTCCTGGGAGTGTCAGACTTAATTTACAGGGAGTGGCAAGTAAGACTGTAGCTTGTGAATGTCCCCAATATTTGTCACACCGCTCCCTTAAGGAAAGGTTACATCTGAATTTACACTTTCAAACCCTTACCTAGATTGTGACTGCCAACCCCCAAGTTGCAAACAAAGGTGGGAGTCTACAGCTGATTCATCAAATCAATGAGAAAATATTGTCTTGTATGTTACTGATGGCTCCAAAAGTGGCCTTTAATGATTTTAACAACAGAATCAATAGACTATTTGGCCTGTACAAACACCAGACTCTGAAAGACTGCACATGTGAAAAAACAGGAAGGGAGAGAGACAAAACATTCTGTCAACATCTTACAGAGCTGACCTCTGCAGCACAACCAGGGCCGGACGGCTACCGGGCATTCCTACGTAAACAATGCAAAACCAAATGGTTTTAAAGTATTCTTTAGAACCATTTGTTTTGCTTTGTTTATTTAGAAGTGCATACAGGTCCCCATCCATAAAATCAGTCCCCACCGCAGTGAAATCGGCCCCCAGCTCGGCAGCCCACCAAAACGGCCAGTAGCCAGTCGGGCCTGAGCACAACAAGGTAAATGGTGTAGTACATTGAACCCTGTACTCTGTGACAGATTGACTGATGAAACCTGTGAAACTGTTAGCTAATGCGCGGATAATCTAAATGTGTACAGAGGGTGTTATGAAGAAATTCCACAAAAAAGGATAAAAGAACGGGGCCACAAGAATAAGAATGGGAAGGGTCACAGAAAAGGGACTGAGAGCTGGACACCACAGAATGGGGTATATTCACAAGAACGTTTGCTAAACATCACCAAAAAATGCTAACGCAACTTTACACATCGCAGCCGATCGCGGGAAAATAACCCCGTGTCAACGTGGAATTCACAACATGGCGGTACCATGCGATAGCAGCATGAGAACACGCCAAATCACCGCGTAAAAACCAACGCGACTAACAAAAAATGCGAAACGCGAACGCCCAAAAAGTTGCGATGCCACAAAGCGCAATACCAAAATCAGAGAAAACCTGCGACAGGCCTGCAATCCCCACACGTCATGTGGGAAAATGCACTATAAAAGCAAGAAAAAAAAAACCCAAACACATTCAAACTGCGTAGCACCGTGGATGCACCCGGACCGAGTGCAGAGGACAAGCCGAACCCCACAAGCCCCACGGAGGACCAGCATGGAACCCCGTGTTCGGGGAAGGGCAAGGAGAAGAGGAAGAGGAAGACGGGGTTCAGTCCGCAGGAAGACCGGATCATCGTCACGGAGGTGATAGAACACCATCAACAACTGTTCGGCACCGCCACTGCGGCACTGGCAACCCAAACGGAAATATGTGAGGCCATCGTCACCAACGTCAATGCAGTCGGAGTGTCAAGGAGGTCGATGGAGGAGGCCAAGAGGCGCTGGCATGAATTGCACAGCCAAACCAAGGAGAAGCTCGCCGCCAACAGGAAGGCAGCAACGGTGGGAGTCCTGCGCCACAGGAGGAGCTGGATGAGCTGGAGAAAATGGTGGGCACAGTCATCAGTGCGGCGACGGTGGCAGGAGTTGGGGGCCTGGACACAGCTCGAAATGATATGACACAACAGCAACAGGGTGAGTAACCACCAGGGACTGGGGGACGGGGGGAGATGGGCACAATGCCACACATGCACAAGTATGTGTAGCACACTGCACACCCACAAAGACTGTGGAACATGTCCCTGATACCCTTGGCACACTGAAGCACACATAGGAACACCAAGTAGGCCCCCGTCCACTATGTGCACATATGGGCCCCCTCCAAATCACCAACGACACAACACAACCATGCACATGTCATGAATACAGAAAAGCAGTGGCTGTGTGAGCCACACTGACTATGCAAGTGACACTGCATGACCCATAGCATGGCAGCAGCCAATATACATGACTTGGTGCACGATTCGACATGGCGGTGGCCCAGGGCGGATCACATCCGTAAAGGAGAACGTCACACTCTGACATATCCACGTGCACCCACAACCCATGCTGTCCAAAACACGCAGCAGACGAACAATGCACAAGGCCAAAAAATCTGTCCAAGAGCACATATGACACAAGTCGCAAACATGTCAGCTCCCGCAAAGCACACAATTCAAAGGCACCCCGCCTCAAAGGGATAAGGGTACACAAAATCAGATCTGCAGGGGCAACTCACCCACAATGCAGCACACACACATAGCAATCACAGACCCTCAGCAATGATGCCAATGTGGTTTAAAGTGCAACACCTACACCACAGGACAGATGACACAACAGGCCCCGCCTGTGCGTAGTAACTGGCCACTCACATCTGGCATTGACTGACACTGTGTGATGATAATGTACGGGTACTACCACATATCCGTCATGTAGTCGGAAATCCCACTGTCTGCCATCAAATAGCCAGCTCCACCAAAACAGTCACAATGTGCATTGTCATGCAGTCTGTATGTAAAAATCTGTTAAGCGTCAACTTACAGGGGTAACTCTGTTAACCTGCTCCTCCCCTTAACATTTCAGAGGGACAATCAACACTTACTGCAGAGCAGACCACATACCCCATCATTGATGATGAAGAGGACAACCTGCACATATGTCAAGACACCCTCCAACGGATAATTGACAGCCTCCGCAGCCCACCCCCTGGAGCAGGGCAGGCCAGCTGCCTCGAGGTGACTCCACCACCTGCACAGACCACACAGCAGGAAACACACACAACCACAGCTGTCTCCCAGGACCCACACGAACAACACATGGAATTCCTACGCCGTGTGCTGGGTTGCCAGGTGGAGTTAGCAGATCAGCTGCAGGTGGGTTTCGAGCTCGTGGCAGCCAAACACGACGCCATACGTGGGTGTCTGAGTCCCATCAGGGACCACGTACAGTCCCTAACGGACACCCCCTGTCTGCACCATGCTCACCGACAATCCTTGGCTGAGCTCGCTGGGGCCATTACTCGGGTACAGGAACTGTCCAGTCAGCCAGGCACCAGCGATGACAGCACAGGGTTGGCACAGATGCGGAGGACAATGGAGACCATGGAGCAGATGCAGGCTGGAAGTATGTCTGCCACGGCTGAACACCAGCGAGACGAAGCTGGGATCTACCATGCCCTGCAGTTCATCAACTTGCCATTACTGCCACTGAGTCAGTCCTAGATGACTGCAGCGGGAACTTCGACACACATATCTCCGACCCCTGATGTGTCAGTGGCACCCAGTGATGCAGCCCCATCACCTTCTCACCCAGATGTGTCAGTGGCACCCAGTGATGCAGCCATGACCCCGCCACACACACCGGACACATCGGACACTGAACCCGTATCAGAGGACTAAGATGCGGATGGTAATTACTGTGTGAGGAAGGATGTAGTAGCATCCATCCCCGCCAGATGGCCTGTCCCAGCCTGGTTCAGCCCTATGCATCATGCCCCGGGACAACACCTCCCACTGTCCCCCGGAAAACTCTGCGACATCCACCCGTACCCAGACATGAACTGCCACATCTTCACTGCTTGACAATTACACAGCAATCCTGCTGCGGACTGCACCCGCCCTCTTCCCAATCACTTTCAAATCCCCAAAGGACTCATGTTGGCCCACCACTGGGCTTCCATGTTATGTCGGCTTGGATGACAATGTACAGCTCCAGCTCCGTCATACACCAGAATGTGAATAAAACAATCTAAATCACACAGATGTGTCATGACTATGTTCACTCATGTATGTAAGTATGGCTGGATGTAGGGACAATGAATGCACAAGAAGGTACACCCTGGTGAATGACAGCAATGCGCATGTCTATCCCATGAGACACATGGCCAATTGCATGACTGTGTAGGCGAGTACTAGCTGTGTTCCCCTTGCACATTACCAGCAATCTCACATCCCCCCAACTTAGGCACACGTCCATGCATTAAATAGGGCTGTGTGTAGGAATGACCGATTCAGTAGCAGTCCTGGAGTGTTGTCCTACATCACATGTGATAACATAACTTCACCTCGCATACCTACTCACACACATCTGTGTGGACACATTCCGTTATGATTCATGACATTGCTCCACATGGTCAGAGGTTGGACACCATACTCACATTGCTGAAGACACGTAAGTGCACAGGTGTGCCAGCAACTATCCCAAAATGTTGTCTGGCTCACAGAGGTGGAGCTGTCAGAAGGGACCCACCCCCATCGTACATGCGTCAGTCAGACCCTCCCTGTGTAGGGACAATGCTCATTGTGGAACACGAGTGGTCTATTTAATCAACACTCATCACAGTTAGACACCAGTGAAGTTGCGTAGACTTTATTGGCATGTGCGTGTCAGTACGGACAAGGCAACGGCCACAATAGGCAGGGACATGCTCAAGACACTTGCACGCAGCATGGGAACCTTTCGAGGTGCAGGAAATGGGGAGGCAGAAAATGAAAACCAATCATCACGGATGGCAACGGTCTCAGCCCACCTTGCCTTGCTGGACGAGTCATGTGTTGTTTGGCGTCTGCCCATTGCCCCGTGTGAGGGGGCACGACTTACAGCCCATGGTGTCTGCATAGTGCTCTGCCACCGGACTGCGCCGACTGTCTGCTCTGCTGACAGTGTTCAGGAGAAAGGGTCTGACAAGTTCACATGTCGTGCTACATTGCCATGTGTGGACTCTCCCCCCAGCAGTGTGTCCGAATTGGTAACGTTGACAGATGACGTTGTGCTGCTCCGACCATGGAACTGCATCACCTTGCACAGGTGTGTGTACTCACGTGTAGTTCCGCGCACATGCATTCAGAGTCCAGACGAAGGCAGACATGTCCTCTGTTGTGGTGGGATTTGTGAGCATTCCCCACGATGCCACAAGGTGTTGGTACCTGTGCTGTGGGTGACACTCCGATGTGGCTGCAGGAACGTAGTTACTCGTCCATGAATGCCAGCGCAGTCGCATATGCAATGTGTTCCAATAGTGCGTCGTTGTCAGGTTCAAGGAACACCAAGGTGAGCCAATCCATTGACTGGTCCGGGCAGATATGCTCAGTCCACGCCATTTCCCCAATCCGCAACACAGCCCAATAGGGGAGTGCCTCGATGTGGCCACTGCACAAGAGGAGTTGTGCAATCTCCCATGCGCAACTGCCAGCACATACGCCAGAGATCAGTGCATCCTATGCACGGCTATCCCGGTGACACTCCTGTTCGTGGGCCAACAGGGGGCGCACTGTCTGGTCATAATCCAATTCAGCTACCGTTGCATTGGATAGGCAGACCTCCATGGGCCACTCGAATGTGCATGATCGACAGTGGTACCAGGGCTGGACGAGGGTGACGTGTGCAAGACGGAAATTCAGACGGAAACTGATTCGCAGCACTGCCATTGGCAGGGATCCCAACAGATGCAGCATTCGTGCACAGTACAGTTCCACGTGACAGGGGTTGTGCATGTGCCCGGGAATGCCTGCCATTGTGTTTGTTGGTCTCGTGGCACCGGCACTCCTCAGTCTGGCGGTAGTTCGGTGGACGATATGCCACAGCTCTGGGCAATGAGTTTGTATGTGTGTGCGACATTTGGATGTATGGGTGGTTTTGACTTGTGTGTCAGGGCATCCCTTGCAGGTGTAGGTCGTGCAGGGACAAGTGTGTGTGGGGTGTGGGCACATTGGTGTTTCATTGACGCAGTTTGTGGGATGGGAGTCGTCGGAGGCTGGCATGGTATCTCACGCATGGTGTGCCCGCCGCATTCAGGACCAAGGTCGGGGGTTCGTTTGGCCTTCAGCCTTGTGTGTTGAGACAAAGGGGCTTTCATTCCTGTAATCAGTCTGACTACTGCTTGCGTTTCTTCGATGTGATGTGGCCTTCTCGCTGACTTTGATGCCAGGCCTGTGATTTGGGGTGCACAGATTTCGAGACACACGCAGCTTTTGGCATGTTTGCATGAGCCAAGTGCCCGATTGGCCTTGCGCTCCTTGTTCAGTCTCTCTCTCTATCTCCCTGTCCTTTGATGTGTGCCTGACATACCTTCTTATCTTGGATCTTGTCTTGCAGGCTGTGAGTCACAGATTGTCCAGGGATGCCCCGCCACGACTCTTCTAAATAGTTGTTTGGTGACAATTTTGGATGTGACATTTTGTTTGGTCTTTCAATGGTGTATGTATGAATCTGGATTTCAGTGCTCACATGTATGTTGATTGTTGCATATGTGCGACATCAGGCGGGTGCTTTAGTTCATGTTTTCGTGCCGTTGAAGTGCAGTGTCTTGGTCCGGGGGTGGTGGGGGGTGCCCGGGGTGGTGGGGGGTGCCCGGAGTGGGGTAATGAATGAGTACATTCATTACGCAACAGAGAGGCTTGGCCCGCTACTGTGAATTTGACTCTTTCACGACGTAAGACGCCCTTCGCCTGCGAATCATAGAAGGATGCCAGTCTGAGTCGTTACGCAGACGTCTATTAAAGAAAAGCTACTCCCTGGACGAGATTGAAGAAATGACGCGAGTACATGATCAGGCAGAAGAACATGCAAAGCGAATGGAAGCTGGAAGAGGCGAAAAACGAGAACAGGCATTCCGGCTCCAATCTCGCAACACCAACAGGTCTTCCCCTGCAAAGCAACGATCATCTAGACCCAAAATTCAGTCTCACCATACAAGTCGTCATCGTCGCAGTACCAGTCGGACGGACAAACGGCAGGAGCGCCAACTTAAATGTTATCGCTGTGGATATGACTTCCCTCACACTGAGACGTGCCCGGCACTAGGCCAAAGATGTAGGAAGTGTGGCAGGGACAATCACTTTGAGAACGTCTGCGGAGCACCTCGCAAAGACACCCACAGAGACACTTACAGACAATCCAACACTCGCCATCATGCTAAAGCAGTGTGGGATCGCAGAGATTCTTCCACTGGCTCTTCGAAGTCCAGCCGTCATTCTCATGACACATATCAATTATGTCGATCACAATCTCGTGAGTCGAGGTCACTGTCACCAATATCGCAAGACAGTGATGAATATGTCTGCATGGTCGTGGATCCGGATAGGCTGAAGAAATACCTGCGACTACATCTTCAAATGGACACACACATGGCCAAGTTTGTTCTGGACAGTGGAGCATCTCTCAACTATATTTCAGTTGCAGAATACAACAAAATGAATCCACAACCACACCTGCATAAAGCTGCCGTGCGGGTATACACATGGATGTCAAAGGAACCTCTTCCTTGTCTAGGACAATTTCCAACTAATCTCACATACAAAGACAGGACTATTCCAGCCCGTATTCACGTCATTGACGGTCCTGAAGCAGATTGTCTTCTTAGTTTGCCTACGGCGGAACGACTTCGACTAGTATAAATACTATACAAAGTTAATGATGAACCTGACATAGTTCACAAGTTTCCAAAATTATTCACCGGACTAGGAAAGATGGTTCATTGTCAAGTTCGATTGCATATAAATGAACGTGTGACTCCCATAGCACAACATCACAGGAAAATTCCATTTCACCTTCAACAGTCCGTAGAGGAGGAACTGCAGGATCTTCTCCGTGCTGACATCATTGAGAGAACATCAGGACCCACTCCTTGGGTCTCTCCAGTGGTTGTAGTACCAAAAAAGGGCTCGCCTGGCAAAGTGTGTCTCTGTGTGGATATGAGAGCACCCAACACCGCCATTGAAAGAGAGAGACACCCGGGGCCTCACATCAGCGACATGATTGCATCACTCAACGGTGCGCAAATATTCTCCAAACTAGACCTCAACAAGGGCTATCACCAGCTGGAATTCCACGAAAAATCGAGATATATCACCACATTCTCGACTCACCAAGGCCTGTTCAGATACAAAAGGCTCAGCTTTGGGGTCTCATCTGCCGCTGAGATTTTTCAAGAGGCCATCAGGAAGGTAATCCATCACATTCCCAACACGCTAAACTACAGTGATGACATCCTCGTCTATGGAGCAACAATGCAAGAACACGACACGGCGCTGGACCGAGTCTGTCATGCTCTGTTGGATGCCAATCTCACCTTAAATAAAGACAAATGTGAATTCCACAAATCCACACTGAAATTCTTCGGACACATCTTCTCAGGCGCCGGCATGAAACCTGATCCTGAAAAGATTGCAGCTTTGAATGATACCCCCAGGCCGCGAGACGCTGGGGATGTGCGTTCGTTTTTAGGCATGGCAAGCTACTGTGCATGCTATATCAAGGATTATGCCACTATCAGTTACCCTCTGAGAAAGCTGACCAAACAAGGCCACCCATTCCAATGGGACACGAGATGTGATCAAGCCTTCCACGCGATCAAAGCTGCGGTTGAATCTGCCAACAACCTTGCATATTTCAATCCTCGACGAAAAACTGAAATCACCGTGGATGCGAGTCCCGTAGGACTTGGAGCTATATTAGCTCAATATGACAGGGAGAGTGATCAGCAGTACATTGTAGCATATGCCAGTCGGAGTCTCACGGACACGGAGAGAGCGTACTCTCAGCCCGAAAAGGAAAGCCTGGCGGTTGTCTGGGCCTGCGAACATTTTCACATCTTTATTTACGGAAAACACTTCACGCTTATCACGGACCACCAGGCCCTGATAACCATCTTCGGAAATCCCCGAGCCAAAATGCCACCCAGAATAGAGCGTTGGGACATCCGCCTTCAAGAGTATACCTATACCATCATCCACAAACCGGGAAAAGCTGCAAATCCAGCTGACTATATGTCCAGACATCCCAAGGAAACGTCCAAATCCAATCCATCAGTAGCTGAGGAATACATCCATTTTGTAGTGGCTCAAGCCAAACCACCCGCAGTCCCGCTGGAGGCCATCCTTGACGCCACCAATGAAGATGCCACCCTACAAAATGTAAAACATCGCATTCAGACAAACAGCTGGAGGCATCTGGAGGAATCCGGACAGAGTGAACAAATTGACAGTCATGAACTGTCCTCTTTTAGACATGTGAAGGATGAACTGTCCATCACCTCAGATGGTCTTGTACTACGGGACAAACAGATCATCATTCCGAAACAGTTGCGCCAAGGAGTCATCAACCTAGCGCATGAAGGGCACAGAGGTATTGTAGCCACGAAGAGAGCGCTGCGGGAGCGAGTCTGGTTCCCTACGCTTGATCAGATGGTTGAACTTACATTGAAAGACTGCCCGCAGTGTCAGTTAGTAAGTCGAGAGGATCCACCTGCGCCTCTACAAATGTCTGAATTGCCGGATGGCGTTTGGCATCATATCGCAGTAGACTTCTTTGGCCCGTTGCAATCTGGCAAGTATATTCTGGTCATAATGGACAAATACTCACGTTTCCCAATTGCGCACCTCATAGCGTCAACCAAAGCTGCTACCACTATACCTGTATTGGATGAGGTTTTCGCAGCATGGGACATACCAAAGATAGTGAAAACAGATAATGGCCCACCATTCAATGGGCAAGAATTTGCCGCCTTTGCCAACCACCTGAGTTTCAGACACCGGAAGATTACTCCCTTGTGGCCACAGGCCAATGGAATGGTGGAAAGATTCATGGCCACTCTAAAGAAAACCATCCAGCAGGCAGAACTTTCAAAGTGTGATGTGCAAGTGGCTTTAAATGAGGTGTTACGAGCATATTGAACCACACCACATACCACCACAGACAGATGTCCTGCAACGTTAATGTTGGGTCGCACAGTGCGCACAAGAATACCAGCATGGGAAGATGTAGCTAGCGGTATTCATCAAGACTCTGAGCACGAAGAATTAGCAGCAAGAGACAGACTGAAAAAGGAGAAGATGAAGGAATACGCAGACAGACGGAGAAAAGCTGCACAGCCATCCATCCAGGAAGGAGACTGGGTACTGGTGCGGCAAGAACAACAGAGAAAAGCAGACTGTCGATATCATGCATGCCCACTGTTGGTGACAAAACAAAAAGGGACCATGATCACGGCTGCGTCAGAGGCCAAGAGGATCACAAGGAATGTGACACATTTTCAGAAATGCACGCCCAATGTCAGAGAAGCGTTGACTGCACCCAGCAGTGTGACAAAAGGAGATGCACCTGAGTTAATAAGTGATCATCGACCTTCCACGTCTCCTGACGAAGGGGAGCAGGTGACTCAAGAGGTAGCTCTCCGGCCGCAGCGACTTCATCGAAGACCCGTTCGCCTGATTGAAGAACTGTAACTATGTTGTTTTCTCTTATTATTTACTCTGAGATGCACGGACACATCTGAGGTGTTTCAAGTTGTTTAAGAAGGGGGAAGATGTAATATTGTAGGACGTGCTGGGCGCTAGGACCAGCACAGGAGGTCAAGAGGTGGGAGGAGAATGGGAGGCGGAAGAGGAGGAGACAAGGGGAGAAGTTAGTTAGTTTTTGGAGCAGGAAAGCAGGGGTTGTATGACAATAAAGCTCCCACCACAGAACCGTGTCGGTGTCGTGTATTTATGCAAAGCGACACTACATTGCAGATGGTCATTGCTGTAATGTGAAGATTAGATCGGATGTCGCGGACGGTCGTTCCTGGACCTTTGCTTTGGCACTCACCTCGGGCTGTCTCTGCTGTTCCACGAACTGCAGATGTTTCTTTTAAATAAAGCTGTGGCACGGACGCCCAACCCTCTTTAAGGCCTGCTCTTTGCTGGCTTGCTGAATTCTTATACTGTACTATTAATTGTATGCATTATTAGGTCAGTATCTTTGGCTTGTGTGAAAATTTTATTGTGTTGATCCTAATCAATTTTAGAGTCTTTTACTTGTGGAATTAGATCTTGGGTCACTTCCTTAAGCACACTACACTTTAGCCTGACCTATGGTCAGCCGCACGGTCTCCGGTCCTCTACTTGTTTATGCGGAGAGAGCAGGGCAACAATCTCGAAGTCTTGTTATCAGGCTAAACATCTAAGGTGTCTATTTAGTTGGTGCATGCTCTAGTTGACCATTACTTCCCTTCGAATGAACTATATTAACAAAGCTACGGCGAGGACGTCTTAATCTGTCTAAGGTCTGCTCTTTGCCAGCTTGCTGGATTATTATGCTGTACTATTGTGTGCATTACGTGGTCAGTATCTTTGGCTTGTTCTCAAAATTGTATTTCATTGATAGTATTCAATTTTATATTAAATCCATTTCAGAGTGTTTTACTTGTGGGTGAGGTCTTGGGTTCACTTCCTTAAGCACATTTCACTTTAGCCTGAACTACAGTCACCTACATGCTCTCTGTTCCACTACCTGTTTCTGTGGAGAGAGAGGTGCTGCAATGTCAAAGTCTTGTTATCAGGCTAGCCATATAGAGGTGCACTCTCTATGTCCTTTACTGACCCTCTCATGGCCTATTTAAAGAAAGCTGTGGCAGGGATGCGCAGCTTCTGCTCGCAGCAAGTGAGTCTAAGGCAAGCCCATCTGTGCCCGTCCGCGACTGTTCCATGACCAGTGCCAGCCACTATGCTCCTTCTAAGGCAGATCAGGTGCCTCACCACACACAAAAGCAACTGGAATATAAGTGAACCTCTTGCATGTCCAAAGACATTGTATTAGACGTCTCACTCACTTGATCGTGACATGCTTCATCATCGGCGCCCATCCACACCCTGGTAGGATGATACCACCAGGGCGGAGTCAACGAAAGTTGGAATGGGAGTTCTTAGGTAAATCAAAACTGGATAGGCAGGGATCCGGGTGGGAAGTTTATTAACAATATCTACAGGTATACCCAGCAGTTTCTTTTATTGTTAGGGTACCTAGCATATGGTTAAAAGAGGGTTTTTAGTTTTTTGTTGAAAGTAACTACTCAACTAAACCTGCTCTGTATTTGCCAACATGTTTCGGCCCCCGCTTAGAGCCCGTACAGGTCTGGGGCCTTCGTCAGGGCTTGTTGTATGCATCCCTGCTACAGTATCCATGCACACCATGCACATAAGTGAGGTCTAAGGCTCTCACCTGTCTCGGTCTTCTGTGCTTGGGAAATTTCATACAAGACGAAAGAGTTCACGAGATTCAAGTAGGACCGTACTTCCCTATGGTAATCAAATGCCAACATTTTCATCGCTTCTTTTTTCTTCACACACAGTAGGTAAGGGGTAGGAGGAAAAGCCCCACACCGACCTCCTAGTAAACAGCTTTACACACACGTAGGTATGGGGCCGAACAAAAATTGTCGCTATTTTTTAGAGGTAGATTGACAAGACACACGCGTTGTTAATACTGCCCTCACCCACAGAAATCTGTGGCATGCTTCATCATAGGGCTGCTAACACACCTCCGCGCAAGCCAACATCAGAGGTGGAGCGATAGGGAGGGGGTGACAAAACAAACATAAAGAACGACTGTGTGGGATCAAGAAAAGGAAAGTGCAGAGAATATTATTAAAACTAACACAGTGGTCTCCAAACTACCCTTTATTGGTGGATCCCCTGGTCAGATTAAAAAGGTTTTTGAAAACCCTCTACCCCTCCAAACTGCAAAATGTCGACATGTTTCAGCCGTCTAATGCATTGTCCCCGGCTTTCATCAGGACTATAAAAATAGATCCCTTGAGCCCTCTCCCTACCTCCTTCCTTGTGGAGTAGAGCGGAGTCTCAGTCTGAGTAAGTGCTCAGGCCAAATGTGTAGAGTAACTCAATCCCAGAGCAATACCGAATTTCATCAATCGTTACGCTTGAACTGGCAGGGGAGCCAGAACGGCTCCCTGTAGTCACACTTTCATCAAGGTGAGCGCGTCTCGGACTATTCGTCCCTCCCGTCGCCGCGTTAGCAGCCCTATGATGAAGCATGCCACAGATTTCTGTGGGTGAGGGCAGTATTAACAACGCACATGTCTTGTCAATCTACCTCTAAACAATAGCGACAATTTTTGTTCGGCCCCATACCTATTTGCAGTTAATTGAGCAGTTTTTTTATTTTTTATTTCTATCGGGTCTCTAAAGTATAGGTTTTTATTACATACGTATGGATGGGGTTCATGTGGTTTCCTTTTTTTCTCTCTTTTTCTCGTGTTGCCCCTAAGGTTGTAAAGTGTTCTTTTTGGGCAATATATATGGTCTAGCGTTAAAACATCACCCGCCTTCTGTAATATGGCCTAAGAGTGATCAAATTAATTTCAGTTTTTTGATTTTTGATTTTTTCTTATTTGATTTTTTAGTCGTGGTAGGCTGTACAAGAAATGCGTTTGGTGATGGTAGATGTGGACTGAAAGAGAACAGTAAGATCATCGATTATCAACAGAGTCGCTCCATTCATCTCTAATCATTAATGAACAGAAGAAATATCTAACACAGGCTAGGCTAAACAAATTCCAGAAAGACCGCAAGCGTTTAAACTATGAAGGAATCTTTCCATACTCAAAGGCAGACTACAAGCCAAAAAGTCCTTAATCCTCTGACTTTTCAGACACAGATAGCACAGGTTCAAACAAGTACACAAGTGATTCTACAAAAGAAAGCTCATACCGCCTCCAGAACATGAGAAGAGGTGAACGCCCACGTGAAAACAAAGGTTTTTTTCCCCAACCTATGCCTCTCCAACAACAACCATATGGATGGTGCATATACCCTCAACCCCCTTTCCAGCCTCCACATTTTGGATATCTTTGGCAACTGTTCCAGAGAAATATAACTCCTGAAAACAGGCAACATGCATAACCAGTCCACATACGAAGTGGTCGGAAATCATTGTGTCATTATCCAAAACTATGACCTCAGGAAAACAATTGGCACATAAAGGAAAACGTCGCAACTATGGGCCAGCCAACCTTGCTGACTTTAAAGAATTTAAAGAGAGCAAAAAGCAGTGTCGTTTGGTGGAGCAACAGCATCGGAGGAAAGAAATTTCAATGACAGAGTCACTATTGAAAGCAGCCAGAAGATCGCATAAAAACACGGTATGGAAGTTGAAACAGAACATCATAGACGACAAATGGAAACGCATTTACGCATTGCTTGCCCCCAGTAAGAGCAGGGGATTCTGGAGCTATGTCAACAATCTTAACGGTAGAAGCAACATACACAATGCAGTACCCGCCAAAGAATGGGCAGCCCATGCAACAAAGTTATACGTCGACCAGGATAAATCCAGGTTAAAAACAGTGGTAGTTGAAAACCTTTGCCCAGAGGGAAACAAGAATAAGGCTCTCATTCTCAGCGAAAAAGAAATCCTGCTCACCTTGAAAGGCATAAGGAAGGACGGGGCCCCAGGTCCTAACGGGTTACCAGGAAGTGTCTTTAATGAAGATCGGGCCTTTTGGGCCCCCCATATGCATTGTCTATTCAACTACTGCTACAAAACTTCTGGAGTACCAGACTCGTGGAAAGGTTCCATTCTGCAACCAATCTATAAGAAAGGCGACGCCTCACAGCCAGAGAATTACAGACTAATTGCTCTACTAGATGTGGACAGGAAGGCATATGCAAAAGTTCTTCTGAAAGAGCTAGAGGAATGGATAACAGGCAATCAAATAATAACACAATACCAGACAGGAATCCGGCCGAACTCATCAACAATGGATAACGCCATTGCATTATCATACCTGGTAACTAAGGCCACAGAGGGTGTAACCCCACCCCTATACGCCTGCTTCGTTGACTATAGTGCTGCTTTTGATGGCATCGACCGCAACATATTGTGGGTAAAACTTGCGAAGTGGGGTATACAAAGGAAACGTCTGGCGGCCATTATGTCCCTCCACACCGGTACATGGGTCCGCACTAAGCTCACACAGACACACGCAACCGCCAAGATTTATACGAACAAAGGGTTAAAACAGGGTTGTGTGATTGCACCGACACTGTTTAACCTATACACTGCGGACCTGGGAGTTGCACTCTCAAAAACCAATATCTTCCCACCCAAATTGGGTCACCTTAGAATACCTATTATGCAATACGCGGACGACCTTGTCATCCTGGACCAAACCAGAATAGGCATGAAAAGGGCTCTGGAGACTCTGCATCTTTACAACACAGAAAATAAACTCCAAACCAATGCAAATAAAACCAAAGTATTGGTTTTTGGACATAAACCCAAAAAATCCTTGCTGGGCTGGAACATCGGACCACTAAGAATTGCAACCGCAAATAAGTATACCTACCTGGGTGTACAATTCTCAGATACTGGTAGAACAATACCCCAGGCCAAATCACTGGAGACAAAATCGGCTAAGGTCACACACGCCCTATGCAAAATACACCAGAATCTTGTGAGCCATTCAACGGAGGGTATCCGAAGAGTAATACAAGCCAAGCTATTTTCAGCAATTAGCTATGGCCATCTGGCCTTCCCTGGCTTATTGTCCGATAAATTGGAGCACTTATATATCATGGCTTTCAGGAAGGTTTTTAGGCTGCCATTCTCGACAAGGCGTACACTGATCCAACTTGAATTTAACTTAACATCAATGGACATAGAATGCAAAAAAGACATAGTGAAGCTGTATCACCGTGTGAACAAGGCTAGCCCGGGTACCATGAGGGAAGCACTTCAAATACTCTTCACGGACCAAACTAGTCGATGGGCTAGGTACCTTGCTTCAGCTAACAAAACACTATGCCTGACAGCTGATCACACAACGATATTACAGCTGCCAACAGCTAGCCTAAAAACCTGTTAAAAAACAGGGAAATATCATCTCAAGGAACCAGGACATAGAAACGATCAAAGCTATCCGTGGCGCAGAGGGCCTTGCCAAATCACATGAAGCCACACTATGCCAACCATACCTGAAAGCCGGCCTGGGCAGACAAGCTCTTCAAAATGTTCTGAAGACCAGGCTGCTAACTCTACCAATAAAGGACTATAGGGCACATTGGAAATCCACACCAATTGGAAATAGAGGATGTCGCCTGTGTCAATACCACACAGAATCAGCAGAGCATGTCATCTGTTGTTGTCCAGCCTTGGTAAGCTCGAGGCGCAAATACTTAAGGGCAATGTTCAACCTAAATAAAGTAAGAACATGCAAGGAGGCTTTAACGCACATATATACTACGACAGTACCAACGGAGCTTGCACGTGCCGGGAAGTTTTTTGCCGCTGCTGGAAAGATCTTATGTCAAACTCAATGTACGAAAAATAACACCATAATAACAATCTACATGCCGACTTTCGATGAGCATCTACATCACCATTAGTGTCTCTGGGCTAAATCTAATGGTCAAGAACAGTGCTACTTTCGTTGAGCAATTAATAACACAGCACGTTATGGCCATCAGTGATTTTGCACTAAGCCCGACAAGTTAAGATGAACTAATATTAGGGCATTGACTGATCAACAGATGGATATGTCTCTAGATGTTTTTCTCTTTTAAATACCACCTCATTTTAAATGCTTTTTTAGATGCTTTTTATTAACCTACTGTTTTAACTATGATAGTAACATGCATTGCATTTGTAAATGATTTTAGGTAATCATACAATAAAGTATTCATTCATTCATTCATTCATTCAACTGTTCCAGGCCCCTCTTTTAGGGAAAGGTCAAAATCAAGGAAGAGGAAGGAAGAGAGGAAAAAAGGTACAGTGGCAGGGAAAACCACCAGGAGAATCAGAGCAGGAATCCCCGCCGAGCACCAGCAGATGCCCCTGGGAAGAGTAAATCTCAGCACAGAGTACTTTACAGAAACTCAGAAACGAATCCTAAACAAAGGATTAGGGTTCGTTCCTCCACCATGATCAGACCTCTTCAATCCAAGAGTGGAACTGTCAGAATTCTTCAGATGAATAAGATTGTCGGTTTTCTTCAAAGACCAACCCCCCATCGGATCCAGCGAAGATACTAACACAGGACTGAAAAAGAAGTCTTGATTCAGCGCCCCCAACCATACAATGCCTACAGGCATACTGGCCTTTGAAAAAGCAGTGACCCTTGAAATCGACAAACTAACGGACCAGAGTGTCAACACGTTTAACAACCTAGCAAAAGCAGAACAGGAAGCAATCAAGGAAATTGACAACATGGAACATATTGTAATCCAACCGGCAGACAAGGGTGGGGCAACAGTGATCATGCCCAAAGAAATGTATTGCAGGAAATGCCTAAAGTTATTAGGTGAACAAAGGAACTACAAAAAGTTGACAGGAGACCCAACCAAAGAAATCACTGGTGATATTTAATTCATAGTAAATGAAGCAAAGGAAAAAGGCTGGATCACATTAGAAGAAGCCGACTTCCTCATTGGTAGCACAGCCAAGGTACCCTACTTCTATACTCCCAAAAATACACAAAGGGAGAGTTCCACCACCTGCTAGACCAATAGTCTCTGGGATTGGATCCATCCTTGAGCCACTGTCAAAATTCACGGACCATTTTCCGAGACCCTTGGTGAGTAAGATGCTTTGTTGCATAAAAGACACAATAGATGTCTATTGTGTCTTTTATGCAACAAAGCATCTTGGTGATGCTACAGGATTTTGCCTTTGATCCATCAACAGACATATTTATCACCTTTGACTTGGAGGCTCTTTACACGTGGACACCACAGGGGGCCACCCTTGAAGTACTAGAAATTCTACTGAATCAAAATAGCTGGAACTCAATTACACCGAAGGGCTTCATTTTAGATTGCACCCATATGGCATTAACACAGAACTATTTCCAATTTGAGGAAGACTTTTAACTACAGACACACGGGACATCGATAGGCAGCACGTTTGCCCCAAGAGTAGCATGTCTGTATGTTCATGATTTTGAACAGAAAAATATTTATAAAAACACCAACCCCTTCACCAGAAACATCAAACTGTGGAAGAGATGTATAGATGAAAAACTGGTGATCTGGAAAGGGTTTGAGAACGAAGCCCAGAAATTCATGGAGTGCCTAAACACAATTTTTCACCTTTGAACCCCGAGGGAGGTGTTCCTTCCCCCTTTCCCTCAGCACCACCCACTTCCCTTCTCCTCCCCATACCAGCCCTCCATTTTATTAGCATGGTAAACAAAGCATGGACCATCGTAACTCATGAAAATCTTTATAGATACGGACCATGAAAATTTTGGCGTTTGAATTCCGATAGGGAAGTAAGGTCCTACTTGAATCTTCTTAACTCTTTTGTCTTGTAGGAAATTCCCAAGCACAAAAGACCGAGACCGGTGAGAGCCTTGGGCCTCACTTATGTGCATGTTGTGCATGCATAGCACAGCAGGGATGCAATAAGCCCTGACGAAGGCCCCAGACCCGGACGGGCTCTAAGCGGGGGCCAAAACATGTTGGGAAATACAGAGTAGGTTTAGTTGAAGAGTTACTTTCAACAAGAAACTAAAAACCCTATTTTATCCATATCCTAGGTACCCTACGAATAAAAGAAACTGCTGGGTATACCTATAGATATTTTTTAATATACTTCCCACCTGAATCCCTGCTTATCCAGTTTTGATTTATCTAAGAACTCCCATTCCAACTTCGGTTGATTCCGCCCTGGTGGTATCATCCTACCAGTGTGTGGATAGGCACCAATAATGAAGCATGTCACGATCAAGTGAGTGAGGCGTCTAATTCAATATCTTTGGATACCCAAGAGGTTCAATGAAAGGATATTCACTTATATTCATGATTGATTAATCAATGGAAATATTCCAGTTGCTTTTGTGTGTGACTGATTACTCTGGGAGAGTGCAACTGGTCTTATAATCTCTCACTCTCTAATCGTGTGAGAATAGATAAGGTGCCTCGACACACATTTACAAGTGGTGAGTTGTTTGAGCTCAATCCTTTTAGGAAAGGCTGCAGGAGGTGGGAGGCAGAGACGCCTAGGATCTTACATTTTTGCATTAAGTGTGAACCCCCTCTTCCCTATTTATTTTCTCCACTGCTAGCTCATGATATGCATTTTTTTAATCCCAATGGGCATGCGGCTGATATCACTACAGTCTCTCCAGGTGGTCCCTCTTTCTTCAAGTCTATTCTTAAGGCCTGTTAGGGAATGTGTGTTCCTGGCCTGAATATCCACTTTACATTTGCTATCAGACTATGACATTGATGCCTTTTTTTGTGACTGAAATTTGGCGACATTCGGACTTGGGCCTGACATTTTTCAAGCTGTTCTTCAAGATGTGCCGTTCACAGAAAGGATTGGAGAGGCAAATTGGGGAGTGGTTATTATAGCTTGAGCAGTTTTTCTGTGTAGGGCAGTACTTTCCAGCTCATTAACCTATGAGGAGCTGAAAATATGGCATTCTGTATCTCTCTCTCTCTCCAAAACACTCCTTCTCAGGGGTTCTGGTTTACTGACCTCCTGGTCCTGTTTCACAACTCCTGGAATCTTGGGATGATGTGATCTGCCAGTGGCACTAAAGTATTCTAACCTGATCATGGTGTGTGATTTTAACCTACATGTGGATATGGTTACAGAAACTCTTGGGAGTTTACTGTTTTAAGAATGTCAAGCCCTTAGTCTGCTCCGTTTGTGGCTCATGCTACACATCAAAGTGGACATATGCTTGATCTTATCTTTTCTAATTTCCCTCTGTCCCTTGTTCCACCTTCCCCTCTTACTTGGACAAACCACTACTTGGTTCCTTTCTCTTGTGACCTGGGCCCCATGAAGAGCTGGGCTATTAGCCAGGGTTTGTTGAAGGTGAAAGCGTGGAGCAAAGTTAATGCACCAGACATGAATACTTTTTTAAGGACCTTGCAACCCATTTCGTGGGGCTCAATGGAAAAAGACACTGAACTCTTTAATATCTGGTTACAGCAAGGGTATCCTTGCTAGTTTCTATGAAGAAGAACTTGTTTAAAAAATGAGACCCCCTGCACCTTGGTTTACACCTGAACCTTTGTCTTTAAAGAAGTAGTGTAAACAACTTGAGCAGAAGTGGCGGCGGAACTATTGTCCTGACCGCAAAGAATGTTGTAAATTGTCCCTAAAGGAATATCATAATGCCATTAAAAATGCTAAATGTTTTTTTTATGCAGTTCTCATTGCTGAGGTGGACAACTCATCTAAGGAGATTTTTAAAGTTGTAAAATCCTATTTGAACCTGATATCATGAAGATACAATCCTTAGGATTCATGAGGGCTTAATTTCCTCAACTTCTGCTGTAGGCTCCCTTGGAGCAGAAAATTTGGGAATGAAACGTATTGTGTTGTCCTCTCTGAATAGCTTGGGACCTATCTCTCTGGCACAAACTGAGCAGGCTCTGCTTCCGTTCAAATCTGGCTCCTCTATTGACCCAGGCTTCCCAGGCCTATTTAGGTTATTTGCAGAAAATATTGCCCCCATTCTTAATGAGCACTTCAATTGTTCATTACTGTCAGCTGAGGTTCCTGCTTGTTTGTTCCTGCATGCTGAAAGAGGGATAAAGTTATCCCTCCTCTAAAAAAGTTGCCTATGTATCCTGCTACATTGTCTCTCTGTTGCCTGGTGTCACTAAAATGCTACAATCAATCAATCAATCAATCAGCATTGTTTATAGCACAGCACTAACACCCGTAGGGCTATCTGGGTGCTGAGGGTGCCGTATCTCTGTCGAAGAGCCAGGTCTTGAGTTTCTTTCTGAAGTCTGACAGGGAGGTGCTGTTCCTAGGTGGAGTGGCAAGTCATTCCAGGTCTTGGAGGCGATATGGGAAAAGGAGCAGCCCCTGCTGTGGTGGATGCAGGGGATGTGTGAGGGCAAGGGAGGTGGAGCGCAGGTGTATTGTGGGTAGATGGAAGCTCAGTCAATGGTTGCTGTAGGCTGATCCTTGATCATGTAGAGCTTTGTAGGCATTAGTTTGTGGCTGTGGGATGTGATGACGTCTGCAAGTGAGGGGGGGTTCATGTAGGTGTTGAACAGGGTGGGGCTGAGGGATGATCCTTGGGGTGCACCGCATATGATGTCCTTGGGTTCAGAGGAAAAGGGAGGCAGCAGGATGTTCTATGTGCATCCTTTGAGGAAAGAGCGATCCACTTGAGGGCATTGTGCTGTATGCCGATGTTGTAGAGTCTATCGATGAGGGTGTGGTGGGAGACGGTGTTGCATGCAGCGGAGAGATCAAGGAGGAGCAGTGCTGTAGTTTCGCCATAGTCGAGGAGAGTTCTGATGTTGTCTGTGGCAGTGATCAGCATGGTCTCAGTGATGTGGTTGGCACAGAATCCTGATTGAGAGGTGTCGAGAAGGTGGCTTTGTTCCAGTTAATCGGTGACTGTTGGTTGATGACTTTCTCAAATACTTTGCCCGGGTAGGGAAGCAGGGAGGTCAGACAGTAATTTTTGAGTTGCCAGGTCAGCAGAGAGTCTCTTTGGTAGGGGTATGACCTCTGTGTGTTTCCATTTGACCTGAAAGGCTGCTATGGAGATGGAGGTGTTGATGAACCTAGGGAGTTTCGTGCTGATAGGGTTGGTTCCGAGGTTGAGTAGATGGTGGTTGTAGGTGTCATTGGGCGCCACGGAGTGTATTGAAGACATGTTGGCCATGGTGGTCTTAGTGGTGAGCGGAGACCAGGTAGTGATCATTTGGCTGGTGTGTGCTGGGTGGTTGAGGTAGTTGAGGTTGAGCGCTTTGGGTTGGGGTGGGAAATAGTTTTAGATGGTGGCAATCTTTCTGTGGAAGTAGTTCGAAAGGGTGCCGCAGAGTTCTTGGGAGGGGTGGATGGTGTTCTCTGTGGCTCCTGGGTTGGAGAATTCAGTGACTGTTTTGAAGAATTCCTTTGTGTGGTTGGCCAGGGTGTCGATGTGCTCAGTGATGGCTGCTTTCTTGGCTTCTTTGATGTGCGGTTGGTAGTTGTTGAGGTCAGCTTTGTGAGCGACTCTGTCATAGGGTTTCCTTGTGGTGCTCCATCATTCTATTGAGTTGGTAGCAGTTGCATTTGGTGGTTTTGAGCTCAGGAGTGTAACACTTGGCTTGTTTTGAGGAGTTGTTGTTTTTTTCTGGTTTCAACGGAGCGACTATGTTGCTCTGTTGGCGCATTTGGTGATCGAAGTAGAGAGGTTCTGGATGACCTGGTCCAGGTCGGATGAAGCTTCTAGTTGGCTGGCACAGAGGGCCGGTGTCCACTGTGTCTCGGTGACCTTGCCCCAGCTGCGGTGAGATGAGCTGTGATGCTTGGCGATGGTGTGTTGAGCGTCGGAGATTGTGAACTGAATGGTGGCGTTGTCGGTCTAGGTGAGTTCTGTGATGTGGCTGAATTAGTTTCTGTCACTGGAGGTGAAGATGGAGTTGAGTATGTGTCCGTCTTTGTGCGTTGGTTCAGTGACAAGTTGGAAGAGTCCAATGTTGTTCAGGTTTTCCAGGAGGGAGATGGAGTTGGCCTCATTGGGGTCGTCAATGTGGAAATTGAGATCGTCAAGTGGGATGTAGTGGTGGGAGTCGATGGCTAGGGGGGCAATGAGGTTGGAGATAGCATCAAAAAAAGCTGGTCAGGATCCTGGGAGTTCATAGACAAGGGTGCCTCTTAACATGGTCTTGGCATCGGTCTGTAGTTGGAAATTGAGGTGTTCCATGAGTGCCATGGGGTTGTCATTGGTGATGGTGCATCGGATGATTTCCTTGAAGATGATGGTGATGCCCCCGCCGTGTTTGTTAGTGTGGTCTTGGTGTAGCATCTTGTAGCCAATGGGTGTTGCGGTGGCGTCGTCGAGGTTCAAAGAGGGGTTGAGCCTTGTTTCAGTGATGAAGGCAACATCGGGGGAGAGGGAAGTGATGGAGTCCCAGGTTTCCGTGGCATGTTTGCAGAGGGAATGGGAGTTGAGTAGGATACATTGGAGTGGTTCAGTGATGTTTGTGGTCTTCTTTGCAGAGGCGGCATGGTATCCAGTGCAGGCTGGCAGGCCTGTTTTTCAAGAGAAGTGACAGTGGCAGCAGATGAAGGGTCTTTTGTTGCTCAAGGGGAGGATATGTAGCAGTTGTTGTTCTGGTGTCCGGCGTCCAGGGCCAGGAGTTCTCTGGTGGCATATCATCAGATGGCAGGAGGGCCAGAGGTCCTGGTGTTGGGAATGGTCCAGGCACGGATGTGTGCAGACGGGTTTGATTTTGGAGTGCCAGCGGCACACTCGAGGCGTGGCCACGCAGCGGTCTCCATAAGTAAACCTGGGAGGTGGGAGAAGCTGGTGGAAAAGCGGAAGGGTAGGGAGCAGGAGAAAGGTGGGAGTGGCTGAAATGGCAGGCGGGGGGGGGCAGTGAAGCCCACCAGCAACAAAACAAATATATAGAATAAATAGATGGCAAAGCAAACCCAAGTAAAGCAATCATAAAGTGATTGAGTTAAGCTAGTAGAGCGGTATTAGAGTAATTGAGAGATGCCAAATAAAGGACTACCACAGATTAGAGATTACCTCAGAATAAGTTTATCAGCAATCCAATTCAATTATCAGCTGTCAACTGAAAGCCTCTTGTATCTTGTTTTTTTCAAGGTATATCACGTTCAAGCAACAACATTTCAATCAAGTTATCTTTCTGGATCAAAAAACGCGATCCCCCTTTCTTCCCCTGAAAAGCCTGAAGAGTTTCCCAATTTGCTCCCACTTCCCTCCAGTTGGAAGAGAGGGCTCTTTGATGAGTTGCCCAAACTCCTGGAGCTGTTACTGGATGCATAAATGTCCTTCAACCCTTCTTGCTCGCATTCGTTGTTAACAACAGCTGAGACTGAGGTGATAATGGGATTCCCTTATCCAGATTTAAAGAGTCCTACCACCACATCATCTAAAGCTTGGAATTCTCTGATACTGGTATCTAGGTTTTGAAATCCTTCGAAGCAGGGTCCAAAAGCATCAGATGTGAAGAACTAGAAGACCCAGATGTGGCCAGGCCCATGGAACCACAAACAAGCCAGCTACCTAAAAGGAAAGAAAATTAAATCAGAATGCACAATGAGTAGAGAATGTAAAAATCCCTATTAGAAGGCACTAACTAATACCTAGTGTTCAAAGTAATATCATAGCAATGGTAAAATGGAAAAACTGGTTTATTAGTCACCATCAAACATGATTGACAGGAGTCTCAACGTACCCGCTGCCTTCACAGAGTGCCAACATTTTGAAAACTCACAATAATGGAATGTATAACTGGGGTATTCATGGAGTGGGGGAAACATGAAAAGGAGGAAACACAACACATCTCCCTTCCAAGGAAAGGAATTTGTTGAATGAAAATTGAGATGTATAAGCAGGTAAGAAACATATACCAGTACAAAGAGGGAAAGAGGGATTTAATACACAAAGTCACAAAGGCTTTTGGGTGTTGTCCCATCTTATCATATTTGTGGACTGGGGTAACTTCCTCGGAATACGATTTTACCCCTGTCCAAAATAGCGCAGTATGACTGGGCAATTGGCAGTCCATACTCCAAGTTTGTCCACTGTCTAGTTTCATGACATTCCTCCCCATCCAGACAATGTTCACCGGTAGATAAAACATAGAAGGACAGGTACTCTTGGAATAATTATTTTGATGAACATGTCACCAAATTTCCAATGCATGTCTTTTACACTTGTAAGGGCAGTATACCTCTCCCGGTACTTGTTTTGGTAGCATTGTATATGTCTGAGGCATTTTTCTTGTCAATATCGACTTGAATATTCAAACCCAGCCAATCAGGAGCTAATTTGGTATGTGAATATCTCCATTTCAATAATACTAAAAGGCGAAACTTTGGTTATTGAATGGGAAGTGCTGTGGTATGCCCACAACATCTTTCATTATGCTGCTATACCGGAAGTGTGATTAACCACAGCAAGTTGCATGCATTTTATTATCAAGTGGTTGACTCCCTCAAACAACCCGTTAGCCATGTGTCAATATAATGCAGTCTTTTAGTGCCAAATTGCTAAGTCCTTTGAGAATTTGTTTCATGAGATATGAAGTAAACTGCACTCCACTGTCATCACAAAAATTTCAGGTATGCCTTCCTCTAGGAAGGTTTCTACCAGAAATTCAATTATTGCAGGTGTGGTAGTGTGATTGACAAGTTTTGCAACAACCCATTTAAAATGGTAATTAACTAAGACCAAGATAAATCTACCCTTGATCCCTAATCCCTTCATTGGGCCGATGATGTCCATTGCGAATTTGTAGGAAGGATGCTCGAGTACTTTGGCAGGACTTAACAGTGGTCTGTTGACTACTCTCACTTTGTCACTGGAAGCACAGCAAGCACAAACCTTACCTTTGTGATAAGTCAAAGAATCCATTCTTGGGCACCAGTAGAATTTCCTCACTCCAGCCTTAGTGAGACTCCTGTCCAATTGTCTTCATGGCCTAAGTCCACAAGTCATTCTCAAACCGATGTTGGGGGAATAATTTTAGTACCTCTTGTCAACCTTCCTTCTAGAATACTGAGCTCATCTTTAATGTCACAGACATATTTTTCTTCTTCACCTAAATCATGTTTAGGGGGCTGTTTTGGACTTCTCCCTGTCTGCAGGGTAATCCCCAAACATTTTGCCTTCACTCCTTCATTTTTGCTTAATTTGTTATTGTTGGTCTTATGACTCTGTTCCTTTACCACTGCTAACCAGTGGCAAAGTGCTTGTGCTCTCTCATTAAAACATGGTAACATTGGCTTATATCCAATTGGCATATTTGATTTACTCGTAAATCCCTAGTAAAGTGGCACTAATTTGTTCAGGGCCTGTAACATGCTACTAGTGGGACTGCAGCATTGACTGTGACACCCACTTAAGTAACCCTTTAAGAATGTCTCAGACCTGCCATTGCAGAGTCTGTTTGTGCAGTTTTAAACTGCCATTTTGACCTGGCAAAATAAATCTTTTAATGTATAAGAAAAAGGGGATGAAATGCACTCCGATGTACACATTGCTTATCTTACTCAACTTCGTCAACATGCTGAATGCGTGCAAGTTTGCTCCGTGCTCCGCCTTTCTGCGCTGCAGTCTAACTGAACACGAAGGAACCGAACTAGGTTCCAATCAAACTGCACAGCCATAATCGAATGAATCCAATCAATCAAATCTTCATATTTCATCTATGTTTTGCTCTTAATTTACTCCATTATTTTTACTTTCTTTGTCCAAGTTTATTTCAATTCATTTTATTAATCCAGATGCCATACTTGGCGTAAATCAAAATGCAGGAGACGTAAAAGCAATCCACATGTCACGATTTTTATCAAAAAATGTCCCAATGCATTTCGGGAAACTTCCCTTCGTCAGGGGACTCTAAAATACAAAAATAACAAACACCACCATCAACGTCATTAGCACACATCTCACTGCCTTGCACAGATATTATTAATCCATTTGATATTCCTTATCTTAAACCTGTATCAAATGCCCGTAAAACAACATTTCATAATGACCAACTGTACTCGAATAAATCATGCTTAAAATCGCACTCTTAAATCCTACCCAAACCATTTTGAACTAGCGTATATTTTGTGTCATCAGAAATCTCCCATACCTCAATTACACCCTCCTCCCATGTGCTCAAAACATTACTACTACGTCTACATAATCATGTTTATCAACCGTAGGCTTACCCGGACATATGTAAAATTACTTCCATTGTCAAGAACCCGTCTTCACACGGTATCCCTCTCGTTTACCGAAGATCATGATACGTTTATAACGTTCATATTCCATGGGGTGCCGCTGCACAACCTCTCTAGCTGTTCCAGGCTTACTTGATTTATAATCACTGTTCCTCCTCCCCCACAAGTGCTCTGTTACCACGTGACTGCCTGAGCAACTGCATTAAACAACGGACTTATAGGAAGTTGCGCTAGTCCTCATATTACCACCAATAGATTGTAACTACATTTCCCAAGATACCTCTCTCTTTCCATGTTGATCTGGATCAACTCCCCGGATACCAAAAACAGTTACACGTAAAAAACTTCTGACAATCCTTCTTTCACATCGTAATAGACAAAAATATACAGGTGCATAATACATCATAAATAAACAAATCAAGTTTAACAAATGCGTCCTAAATGGTTTGAAAACAAAAATATGCAAACAAATATACTCCCAACATTGCAGCCAATCTTACGGGCAATTCAATGCCTGTTCTTATTAAGTTGTTGATGGAGGATATGTTCTCCTGGACTCCTGTGCCAATCATGAGCGTCTTTCTGGTCATTATGTCGATTGCCTTTATGTTCTGTAGTTTATTAAATGTTCATCAATTCCATGATTATAAAGAATTGATGAACATTCAATAAACTACAGAACATAAATGCAATCGACATAATGACCAGAAAGACGCTAATGATTGGCACAGGCGTCCAGGAGAACGTATCCACCATCAACACCTTAATAAGAACAGCCATTCAATTGCCCGTAAGATTGACTGCAATGTTGGGAGTATATTTGTTTGCATATTTTGTTTTCAAACCATTTAGGACGCATTTGTTAAACTTGATTTGTTTATTTATGATGTATTATGCACCTGTATATTTTTGTCTATAACTATGTGAAAGATGGATTGTCAGAAGTTTTTTATGTGTAACTGTTTTTGGTATCCGGGGAGTTGATCCAGATCAACATGGAAGGAGAGAGGTATCTTGGGAAATGTAGTTACAAGCTATTGGTGGTAATATGAGGGCTAGCGCAACTTCCAATAAGTCAGTTGTTTAATGCAGTTGCTCAGGCAGTCACGTGGTAACAGAGCACTTGTGGGGGAGGAGGAACAGTGATTATAAATCAAGTAAGCCTGGAACAGCTAGAGAGGTTGTACAGAGGCACCCCATGGAATTTGAACGTTATAAACGTATCATGGTCTTTGGTAAAAGAGAGGGATACCGTGTGAAGACGGGTTCTTGACAATGGAAGTAATTTTACATATGTCACAGTAAGCCTACGGTTGATAAACATGATTATGTAGACGTAGTAGTAATGTTTTGAGCACATGGGAGGAGGGTGTAATTGAGGTATGGGAGATTTCTGATGACACAAAATATACGCTAGTTCAAAATGGTTTGGGTAGGATTTAAGAGTGCGATTTTAAGCATGATTTATTCGAGTACAGTTGGTCATTATGAAATGTTGCTTTACGGGCATTTGATGCAGGTTTAAGATAAGGAATATCAAATGGATTAATATTATCTGTACAAGGCAGTGAGATGTGTGCTAATGACGTTGATGATGGTGTTTGTTATTTTTGTATTTTAGAGTACCCTGAGGAAGGGAAGTTTCCCGAAATGCATTGGGACATTTTTTAATAAAAATCGTGACATGTGAATTGATTTTACGTCTCCTGCGTTTTGATTTACGCCAAGTATGGCATCTGGATGAATAAAATGAATTGAAATAAACTTGGAAAAAGAAAGTATAAATAATGGAGTAAATTAAGAGGAAAATAAAGATGAAATATGAAGATTTGATTGATTGGATTCATTCGATTATGGCTGTGCAGTTTGATTGGAACCTAATTTGGTTCCTTCGTGTTCAGTTAGACTGCAGCGCAGAAGGGCGGAGCGCGGAGCAAACTTGCACGCATTCAGCATGTTGAAAAAGTTGAGTAAGATAAGCAATGAGTACATCAGAGTGCATTTCATCCCCTTTTTCTTATACATTAAATGATGTTTCCGCCTACACCGATGAGATGGCACCCATGATTATAAAGAATTGATGAACATTTATTAAACTACAGAACATAAATGCAATCGACATAATGACCAGAAAGACGCTCATGATTGGCACAGGAGTCCAGGAGAACGTATCCACCATCAACACCTTAATAAGAACAGGCATTCAATTGCCCGTAAGATTGACTGCAATGTTGGGAGTATATTTGTTTGCATATTTTTGTTTTCAAACCATTCAGTACGCATTTGTTAAACTTGATTTGTTTATTTATGAAGTATTATGCACCTGCATATTTTTGTCTATTACGATGTGAAAGAAGGATTGGCAGAAGTTTTTTATGTGTAACTGTTTTTGGTATCCGGGGAGTTGATCCAGATCAACATGGAAGGAGAGAGGTATCTTGGGAAATGTAGTTACAAGCTATTGGTGGTAATGCTAGCACAACTTCCTATAAGTCCGTTGTTTAATGCAGTTGCTCAGGCAGTCACGTGGTAACAGAGCACTTGTGGGGGAGGTAGGAACAGTGATTATAAATCAAGTAAGCCTGGCACAGCTAGAGCGGTTGTGCAGCGGCACCCCAGGGAATTTGAACGTTATAAACGTATCATGGTCTTCGGTAAACGAGAGGGATACCGTGTGAAGACGGGTTCTTGACAATGGAAGTAATTTTACATATGTCACGGTAAGCCTGCGGTTGATAAACATTATTATGTAGACGTAGTAGTAATGTTTTGAGCACATGGGAGGAGGGTGTTATTGAGGTACGGGAGATTTCTGATGACACAAAATATACGCTAGTTCAAAATGGTTTGGGTAGGATTTAAGAGTGCGATTTTAAGCATGATTTATTCGAGTACAGTTGGTCATTATGAAATGTTGTTTTACGGGCATTTGATACAGGTTTAAGATAAGGAATATCAAATGGATTAATATTATCTGTACAAGGCAGTGAGATGTGTGCTAATGATGTTGATGATGGTGTTTGTTATTTTTGTATTTTAGAGTCCCCTGAGGAAGGGAAGTTTCCCGAAATGCATTGGGACATTTTTTAATAAAAATCGTGACATGTGAATGGATTTTACGTCTCCTGCGTTTTGATTTACGCCAAGTATGGCATCTGGATGAATAAAATGAATTGAAATAAACTTGGAAAAAGAAAGTAAAAATAATGGAGTAAATTAAGAGGAAAACAAAGATGAAATATGAAGATTTGATTGATTGGATTCATTCGATTATGGCTGTGCAGTTTGATTGGAACCTAGTTCGGGTCCTTCATGTTCAGTTAGACTGCAGTGCAGAAGGGCGGAGCGCGGAGCAAACTTGCACGCATTCAGCATGTTGACGAAGTTGAGTAAGATAAGCAATGAGTACATCAGAGTGCATTTCATCCCCTTTTTCGTATACATTAAATGATGTTTCCGCCTACACCGATGAGATGGCACCTATGATTATAAAGAATTGATGAACATTTAATAAACTACAGAACATAAATGCAATCGACATAATGACCAGAAAGACGCTCATGATAGGCACAGGAATCCAGGAGAACGTATCCACCATCAACACCTTAATAAGAACAGGCATTCAATTACCCGTAAGATTGACTGCAATGTTGGGAGTATATTTGTTTGCATATTTTTGTTTTCAAACCATTTAGGACGCATTTGTTAAACTTGATTTGTTCATTTATGATGTATTATGCACCTGCATATTTTTGTCTATTATGATGTGAAAGAAGGATTGTCAGAAGTTTTTTACGTGTAACTGTTTTTGGTATCCGGGGAGTTGATCCAGATCAACATGGAAGGAGAGAGGTATCTTGGGAAATGTAGTTACAAGCTATTGGTGGTAATGCGAGCACAACTTCCTATAAGTCCGTTGTTTAATGCAGTTGCTCAGGCAGTCACGTGGTAACAGAGCACTTGTGGGGAAGGAGGAACAGTGATTATAAATCAAGTAAGCCTGGCACAGCTAGAGAGGTTGTGCAGCGGCACCCCATGGAATTTGAACGTTATAAACGTATCATGGTCTTCGGTAAACGAGAGGGATACCGTGTGAAGACGGGTTCTTGACAATGGAAGTAATTTTACATATGTCACGGTAAGCCTGCGGTTGATAAACATGATTATGTAGACGTAGTAGTAATGTTTTGAGCACATGGGAGGAGGGTGTAATTGAGGTACGGGAGATTTCTGATGACCCAAAATATACGCTAGTTCAAAATGGTTTGTGTAGGATTTAAGAGTGCGATTTTAAGCATGATTTATTCGAGTTCAGTTGGTCATTATGAAATGTTGTTTTACGGGCATTTGATACAGGTTTAAGATAAGGAATATCAAATGGATTAATATTATCTGTACAAGGCAGTGAGATGTTTGTATTTTAGAGTCCCCTGACGAAGGGAAGTTTTCCGAAATTCATTAGGACATTTTTTAATAAAAATCGTGACATGTGGATTGATTTTACGTCTCCTGCTTTTTAATTTATGCCAAGTATGGCATCCGGATGAATAAAATGAATTGAAATAAACTTGGAAAAAGAAAGTGAAAATAATGGAGTAAATTAAGAGGAAACAAAGATGAAATATGAAGATTTGATTGATTGGATTCATTCGATTATGGCTGTGCAGTTTGATTGGATCCTAGTTCGGTTCCTTCGTGTTCAAAATAAATCTTTTGCCTGGCCAAACCTTCCTTTTTAATGCATATAAGTCACATTTTGGATAGGCCCTGGACAGCCCAGAGGGCAGAGTACAAAGCATTGGTGTCCGGCACGGCTCGCGGGTGGCAGGGCGGGCGTGGGGGGATTTAAGGGGTAGGGGGCTCGCGGGATACAATTTAAAAAAACAAACACTTACCGTCCCATCAGGTCCAGTGTCTTCTCTGCTCCTGCTCTTGTCTTCCGGAAACAGGAAGCACCCAGCACACAGGCTCCCCTGACCAATCACAACACTGCAATTCAGCGTTGTGATTGGTCTGAGTGCTGTGACACAGCGCTTAGCCAGGGGCTGGAGGGTTGGGCATGTTCTCCACGAAGGCTGTAATGCAGCCTGTATGGAGAACACTGAAGTTGCGCATGACTGTTTTGGGTGGACGAGAGGGCTGACCAAACATTCATTGTGCACTTAGGAAGGTTGTACCCTCCTCCCTTGCTCTTCAGCCCCGCCCGCCCCCTCACGCACGCTGCCGCAGCAGCAGGACAAAATAAAATGATAATAACATTATGTTATTATCATTTTATTTTTTCCTTTCTTTTCCTGCTTGAAGGCAGTGGGACGACGCTCCTCCGCCTTATCGGAGGAGTCGCCACTGGTGCAATGTATTTGAAAAGTTGGACATGAGATTTTAAGGTTTACATGTCCTGGTGGTGAAAAACTCTTAAATTAGATTTTCACTACTGAAAGGCATATCTATCCCATAGGATCACATTGGATTTGCCTTAATACATGTTATAAGTGTAATTTCCAAATGGGAAGAGATAACCAGTTCATGTATGGTGTCACAGTTTAAAATCCTAACTTATGGTGAAGTGGGATTTTAAGTTGTAATTCTGAAAACAGCACTTTTAGAATGTTGGCATTTTCTTCCCTTAGCCATTTTGTGCCTGCAGCCTGTCTCTAGGTCATATGACTGGGTGTGGGTGACAGTTGAGCTTTGGATATTTCTCCTAGACAGCCACACACAATGGGGAGATTAGGTGTGACTGGATGGGCCATCACTGGCAGGATGGATGGGAGGAGCTGGGCCAAGCCAGACTAAAGCTTGAATAGCCTTTGTCCAGTCTCCACACAAAGGGCTGCATATCCCCCTAGTTAGAATTGAGCCGGAGCCAGGAAAGCAGGGCATCTGTCCACTTCAAAGGCATGCCTCTAGAAGCTTCCCCCCACGACAAAGGCACAACTGTGTATAAATACAGGACCTCAGACACCAACTCTTCAGTACAGTTCTGGGCCTGCGGATACCCTGCCAGGAAGAAGGACTGCTGTGCTGCTACAAGGACTGCCACTCTGCTGGACAGCTGCCCTGCTGTGCTGACCTTCTTTGCTGACTTGCTGTGCTGACCTGCTGACTGCTGCCCTCTTGCCCTCGGGGAGAAGTACTGGACCTGCAACTTCTTCCTGAACCAAGAACCCCACAGTCAATACAAGGGATAGTTTGCTGGCCTCCTGATCTGAGCTCCAGAGACATAAATGTCTCCCCAACCAGCTCTTTGACCTAGCTACAGTGAGTTCCTGACCCTCAAGTGGTGCCCCTCCGTTCCTGGGTCCTTGGCGTGGCTCAGCGAGCTAAAACTAAGCTTTTGGGCTCTTCATTACTGCGAACGGGCCTATGCACACCTAGACTATGCCCCCACACTGAAAATCAGCATGAGCTGCCGCCAGCCCATCTCCACACTGCAGCCTCGACAGCTCACGGAGGACTGGCAACGCGAACTCCAGCCCAGCTATTTGGGACTTCCAGACTGCTCTTCGCACAACAGTGACAGGCTTCAGCGATGCTCTCCTTGCTCCTGCAGCCCTCTACAGTGCGAATGGGATCCAACCTGCACTCCATCACAGTCAACCTGAACTTTTAACTTTGACCCGGTGCAGCGAGAGCAGATAGCCAAGGTTGGTATTTCATGCTTTTAGGTTCTATTTTTTACTTAATTTTTTTTAAATTAATAACTCTGGTTCTACTGATTTGATTTTTGTCGATTTGGTCTTGGTTTATTTGTTACATTTTGCTCTATGTTTCTAACTTAGAGTGGGATTCTTTTTGTGTGGTGTTTTCACTATTCTACTGTTTGAAGTGTTGCATAAATACTTTACACATTGCCTCTAAGCTAAGCCTGACTGCTCTATGCCAAGCTACCAGGGGGTTGACATTCTCCAACAACTGGCCCTACTTAGGACCTGCCATTTTCCCTCCAGAAGGGAAAAATGAACAATGATTCCTCTTCTTCTCACTGAGCTTGCCCATCTTGACTCATCAGCGTGAGGAATTGATCCAGGCCTAGGGTGTCGAAGCTGTCATAGAACTTCCTGATCTTGTGGTGGAAAAAGATGCTGAGTTTGCTGCAGAGGTCTTGGGAGGGGGGAACGTCTGTGGTCTCGCTGCTTGGCCTGGTGAACTCCTTGACGATGGCGAAGAGTTCTTTGCTGTTGTGTGTGTTGGCATTGATTCTGTCTTGGAGTGCCATTTTCTTTGTGGTTTTCAGGAGGAGATGGTGTGCGTTGATGGCGGATTTGAGGGTTGCGTGAGTTTCCGGGGGTTTGTTGTTCCGCCATCTCTTCTGGAGTCGTCTGCAGGTGCGTCTGGACTCATGGAGGGTGGGAGTGAACCAGCTGTCCTTCTTGAAGTGTTGATTGCTGCGTCTTTTCTTGAGGGGTAAAAGGGTGTTGGTGCTGTTGATGATCCATTGGAGGAGGTTGCATGCTGCGGTGTTGGCGTCCGTTGGCAGAGTAGTTGTGCTGAGGGAGTTGATGAGAGGTTCTTCGGTGGCCTTGATCCAGCTGCAAAGGGAGTTTCTACAATGGTGGTGGTGTACGGTGGGCGTGGCAATGGCGAGATGCACTCAGTGATGGTTGGTCCAGGAGAGTTTGGTGGTGTGGCAGTAGCTGATGTTCCCGCTGGCAGAGAAGACGAGGTCGAGCGTGTGTCCGGCTGTGTGGGTCGGTGCCGTGACTAGCTGCTTGAGTACAATGTTGTCGAGGTTCTCCAGAAGGAAGGCAGTGTTCTGGTAACTGGGGTTGTCCATGTGGAAGTTGAGGTCTCTGAGTAGGATGTAGTCGGTGGATGCGAGAGCCTAGGGTGCGATGAGGTCTACGATGGCATCGGTGAAGGGGGGTCAGTGGCTGGGGGGCCTGTAGATGAGGGTGCTGCGGAGGGTGGTGTTGGGGTTGGTCCGAATCTGGAAGTGGGGTATTCCATGGTCGTTGTTGGGTCGGTCAGAGTGTGCGTTTGTGGACGATGGTAGTCCTTCCGGGTGATTTTGTCACTGCCGGGGATGGCACTGTCCGGTCCGGAGCAGGGGTTGGTCCAGGTTTCCGTGAATAAAGCAATGTCAGGAGAGGTGGCGCCGAGAAGGTCCCAGATTTCTGTGGCATGTTTGCGTAGGGACCTCAGGTGGAGGAGGATGCAGTTGAGCCATACGGGTGCGCTGTTGGTCGGCTGGGCGGCAGGAAGAGCTGGCCTGTTGGCTGAAGGTGCAGTTGCAGTTCCGGCAGGCTAAGGATCCAGGGGTCTTCTTCAGTAATGCTAGATGGCAGGTGGCATGGCATCCTGGGCTGAGGGCGAGGAGGGTATTGGCGTCATAGCGGTGAAATGTCCGAGGAGCGGAGTCCCTGGCTAATGGGTGCTGTCCAGGCGCGGATAGGTGCAGACAGGCTTGCCAGCCACCATTAAGTAGTGCTGTGGGGGCGCTGGACAGCTGGGAGGCCGGAAACACGGGAAGGGTATTGGAGGGGGTGGGGCCATGGGGGATCGCATCAGCAGGGTCGACGAGGGAGAGGACAGAAAAAAGGAGGAAAAAGAAGAGAAAAAAAGCAAAGCCAAAAGGCAGAGGCAGAAAAACGAAAGAGAAAAGCTGAAAGAGGGACAGAAACAGAAGCAAGAGAGAGAGAAGGGCAATCAAGCAGCAGAGCAGTGACGCTCTACCACTGGACCACCAGGGATGAGGCACAGACAGGAGCCTGCAGGTGGAGGAGGGCCTCAAACTCCTGACATCCAGGTCAGTAGCAGCAGTAGCAGTAGCAGCAGCAGCAGATGGGTACGGCAACAACAGCTACCAGACAGCACTGCACTTGTGGAAGGATAAGTTCACTAAAAGATAGTGGACTGCAATGTGTAAAGAATTTGTAAACACACACAGTAACACAGTGAAAACAATACAAAAGAACTCCACACCAGATTTGAAAAATAGCCAATATTTATCTGAATAAAACAAGACCAAAATGCAAAACAACACATAGACAATTCAAGATATCACTTTCGCAAAGTTCACTTAAAAGTTTCACTCTTTCAAATCCAATAGCTCTAACTGGAGCTATCTCGACATCATGACCAGTGCTAATCCAACAGCTTGGTGCAGACAGCGAGGGAGCGTGGGCCAGCTGTGGAGACACACAGACGCTGGTAACATTACCTAGGAAGATGATGAAAATCAAAGATGTTGTATGCCGTCTGGGAGGTGAGGCGCTGTTGGTGCTGGTGCGGCATCGGCTCCTTATTTCCATAGGAGAGGTGAAGTGTTGGTTCCTTACTGCTAGGCAGGGGAGGTGATGCCTCAGTTCCTTACTGCTGCAGGGAAGGTGATGCGGTGTTGGTGGCAATAGGATGGTGCAGGGCCAATGAGGTCAGAAGGTAACACACGTCGGTTATCAACTCTGCAGTGTTGCGATTGCGTTGCAAGTCAGGGCAATGCTTCTGGCTCTTCTTGAGCAGTGCCCTCAGCTCCAGTGCTGTGCAGACAGTGGCACGACATCAGTGCGGAGCGCTGTCGTCGGGGACATCGGTGCTGTTGTGCAAGTTGGGGTGGTGCGTCATGCTCTTCATGAGTGGTGTCCTCGGCTCCAGTGCAGGCAGTGGCTTCGATGACGGAGTCAATAGGTTGTGTTGTTGACAACACCAGGGCTGCGGTGTAATTCAGGCAGTGCGTTGTGCTCTTCACGAGTGGTGCTCTCAGCTCCAGTGCAGGCAGCGGCATCGCTGACAGCACCAGAGTTGCTTTTCTTGGGTTGCAGCACCAACCACATGGATCCAAGGGCCTAGGAATTGTATTTGACACCACTTTCAAAATCAGGACTCCCAGAGGATAAGTCCATGTGCTGTTAGCAAGAGTCACGTGAAGTCTTTGATGGCCCTGAGGCTTCTTAACAGGAGGCAAGCACACACAAGCGCTTGGAGAATCTTTGAAGCAGGATGTTAAAAGCAAAGTCCAGTCATTTCACTCCCAGGGCAGAAGCAGTAGCAGCAGGCCAGCACATCAAAGCACCCAGCAAAGTGGCAGTATCTCCTTACAGCAATCCTGCTCTTCTTCCTGGCAGAATTTCTTCAAACCAAAAGTGTTCTGAGTTATGGTGTCACAGGTCTAGTACTTATACCTATTTCAGCCTTTGAAGTAGACAAACTTCAAAGGAAAGGCTTTGTAGTGCACACAACCCTGCCTTTCCCTGCCCTGGCTCCAGACACACTATGGGGGCTGGAGACGGCTTTGTGTGAGGACAGGCACAGCCCAATTCAGGGCCCAGGGTTCACCACTCAAGCTCAGGAAGATCCATCAGCCTGGTGATGGGCCATCAGGATATGCGGGGCACACCTCAGCTTCCTTTGTGTGACTGTCTAGAGTGAATGCACAAACAGCCCAACTGTCATCCTGACCCCAACGTGTATTCAGAGGCAGGCAGAGGTACAGAAAGGTTAAAGTAAGGATATGACAGCTTTAAAAAAAGTGGCATTTTCAGACCTGCAATTTAAAAAACACCTTCACTAAAAGATGTGCTTTTAAATTGTGAGTCCAGAGACATCAAACTCCTATTTTCTGTCAGCTTCCAATTGGCAGATACACTTGCAAGATCTTACAAGGCAGCTTCAATGCTAATCTATAGGAGAAATAGGACTTCACTACCAAGACATGTAAAACACAACAGTACATGTCCTACGTTTCAAATTCACTGCAGCCTGCCCATGGAGGTACCTTGGGCCTACCTTAGGGTTTCCTTATATGTAATAAAAGGGAAGGGTTGGACCTGGCAAGTGGGTGCCCTTGCAAGGTTGAAATGGCAGTTTAAAACTGTACCCACAGACACTGCAGTGGTAGGCCTGAGATATGTTTGCAGGGCTACTCATGTGGGTGGCATAATCAGTGCTACAGGCACACTAGTAGCATTTGATTTACAGGACGTGGGCACACATGGTGCACAATACTAGAGACTTTCTAGTAAATCAAATAGCCAATCATTGAGAAACCAATTAC
Organism: Calotriton arnoldi; assembly: GCA_963921515.1. NCBI lineage: Eukaryota > Metazoa > Chordata > Amphibia > Caudata > Salamandridae > Calotriton > Calotriton arnoldi. The sequence continues at coordinate 180,551 of CAWUFW010001960.1, read as the reverse complement.
CAGTATATTTTAGGTATAGAGCATATGCACTTTAGCACTGGTTAGCAGAGGTAAAATGCCCAGAGTCCTAAAGCCAACAAAACCAGGTCAGAAAAAAGGAGGAAGAAAATGTTTGGGATAACCCTGCAAAAAGGGCCATGTCCAACACACACACACACTAAAGACAGGGTGAGAGGCCACCATAGTAAAGAGCTGAGTAGCAAGGAATTAACAGGTCAGTAAATAAAGAATCCCAAATCTTGATTGATGGATTAGTTTCTTTTCTTTAATTCATTCATAATCCTTTCTTCTTATTTTCTCTGACAAAGGCACAGCCAACGCGTTTTCACCTTAAAAAAGGCTTTGCTAGGGCAAAATGTGATAGGCATTCTGGAAGGACAATGATCCTCTTCAATGAGCAGTCCCGTGTAATCAGATCTTTCATGAGAGCAAACAACTATTTGTTCCACGTTCTTCTCGCAATTTAAAAAAAGCGCAAGGGGGGTGAGCCACATCGTACCCTCCCAAATTAACGCAATTTCCTCATATAATTCACAAATATACATCACTTTCAGGTCCAGCGCAAATTTGTCGGAACAGTCTTCCTGTTACTTTCCAGTTCTATCCCTGGCTGCTTTTCATACATGTTCACACACCCACTAAAGTAGCACTGTAAAACATGTCTCAAGGCCTGTCCTTGTAGCCTCTCTGTACAGTCTTGAATGGCCACTTTGATCTGGCAAAAACAAACCATTTGCCAAGCCTTAACCTTCTTTTTGAATAATTATGTCACCCCTAGGGTATACCCTAAATACCTATGTAGCAGGGTACATGGAGTTTAGTACAATGTAGGACATGCATATATAAGTGTTACTTGTCCTGGCAGAGAAAAACCTCCAAAGTCATTTTTGACTACAGCAAGGCTGGCTCTCCCATAGAAAAACGCTGGGTTATATTATAATTCCTTATAATGCATAACTGAGTGTTTGGGACTAGCTGGAAGAATGATTCAATGACTCATTCTAATAGGAATTTAAAATCCAAACTAATGGTAAAGTTGGGTTTTAAATTACTATTTTTAAAAATGTACTTTTAGAAAGTTGGGATTTTCATGCCTAAGCCAAACATGACTTTCTGCCACTGCCCAGAGTCCTTTGACTATTAGTGGCTCTGCTGTGGTGTTATGTGTTTTGTTCCCAGACAGTGAAGAAAGGTCTTTGGTGTGAGGAAGTTTGGATTTTCCTGACACGAAGGCTGTGAAGGAGATTTTCCTCTGCTCTGATTGCACTTCAAAGGGGCATGCTCAGGCCTACACAGTAGAACCTGACACCAGGCTGCCCCTGCCTTTGCTTTATTAGTGAGACGTGAATCAGACCCAGAGGAATGGGAAGATCTGACCAGGATCAGTTTTAGTGCTAGACAGAGGGGCTTCCTCCATCCACAGAGTGGCACTGGGCATAAAAATGGCATCCCTCGAACCTGGAATCTGAACACCCCTGGACCTGTGAAGATTCAGAATAAGGACTGCCCTCCTGTCTGAAACCTGAAGGAAGACTGGACCTGCTTGCTTTGATCCCAGGGCCCCAGAAATGACTCTAAGGGTCAGTTGGCTGACCTCCTGAGTGAACTACAGGGATACAACAAGTTCCAAAGGCCTTTCCTGCTTCCTAGCAGACCAGATTCAACTGGACCTGACCTGGTCACCCCTGATGGCCTCTGTGGGAGTGCATCCTGACCCCCAAGTGTTCTCCTCAGGGTCCTGGATCCTTGGCTGGAATCAGAGTGCACTTCCTCCTGCCTAACTAAAAGTTTCACCAGATCCGACACAGAGTCTTGCAGAGTTGCACATTTATGACTAAAAGCATCACCAGATCCAAAGCAGATCAACACGAGTCTCTCAGAGCTGTGCCGTGCAGCTCCTGATCGAAGGATTCACAGGAACTGACACATAGATGCAGAGCCGCGAGCTCCCGACTGAAAGTCTCACTGGATTCAATAAAAAGTGACACAGAACTCCTGAAGGAAGTGGCCCGATTCGGGTCACTCGGGTCACTCACGACCACCACTCTGCCTTCTACGAAATGAAGAGTCGGTCAGACAGTAGAGAATACAAACCAATAATAGTTTATTCAAAATTCGCTCAGAGCGAAGCCCTGTATGCCCAGTCGCTTAGTGCTGCAGAGAGAGTCTGACTTCAACAATCATAACAATACATTATGTACATTTCAGAATCAATGAAAACCTGCCCACCATGGAATTTTCCAGTAGGACGCAGCTGGACAGTAAATTACAAAGGAGTAAGTTTTGATTCTAAGGCTGGGTACACATTATCTATCTCTCAAGGTTACTCTGCCAGTGCCCTGCCACTAGACAAGTGGGAGAAGGCTTACATCTCAAAAGGAAGGTATGCGCTAATAAGAGCAGTGCATTCATTAGTGTAGCAAAACCCAACTTCGAAGAAACATAACCTACGGAAGGCCGCTTCTCGACAAAAGAAAAGAATTAGTTTCGAACGTGACACAAAATGGCGCCTGTACACAAAATGGCACCGCGAATGCTAACTTACGTAAAAGCAATACAAAAGCATAATTTTTATTCTAACACTCTGCAAAGCTGCAAAGTGCAGCTCCTCACTGAAAGCTTCACGAACCCAACACAGAGTGACGCAGATCCAGACAGGTCCTGATTGAAAGCCTCACTGGATACGACGCAGGGCCCAGCACAGCTGCATCACTCCGTCCTTGCATCATAAGAAGGAGGTAAAATTTTCAGTGAGAAGAACTTGGTCCTGTATCCAGCCCACGCTCTATTGCAGTTGGCCTGAACTTGCACCATTGTCACGCCTTTTAGTGCTACTTTGAACGTTAAACTTTAAACCGTCATCTCTGATTCTACTGATTAGATTTTTTTCATTTTTGTGTCATTTTATTTAATATTCAATATATATTTTATTTCTAAATTGGTCTGTGATTTTTTTTTCTGTTGGGTTTTCTCTTTATTAATGTTCGTGTATTTCATAAATACATTACACATTGCCTCTAAGTTAGGCCTCTGTGCTTTGCGCCAAGCTACCAGAGGGTTAAGCACAGGTTTATTTAGTGACTTTTGTGGTTAACCCTGACAAGGATTGTGATTATTATTTGAGGTGAGTTCTCAACCTGATCAATTAATACTCCAATTTCTTACAGTAATACCACCCAATAGATGGCACGCATGTCACCTGTGTGTGATACATTCCTTGGACCAATGGGCGTGATACAATTGGTACGCATAGGCCCTGGGTGTGAGATAGGGCCAGCACCTTGATCTTACTTTTTATTCTAAAAGGGCTTTCTCAGTGCTGCTGGTTTCTTAACACTATTGGTATCTGAAAGAAGACGTGTTGCTCGCTTTGACCACTGGGTATAATACAGATGGTTTGCATGACCCCTGGGTGTGATATGAGGTGTAATTCAGACATTAGGGAAAAGTTGGAACTTGGAGATTAGGTGTAGCTGGTGCTTGGCCAAGAAGGGCCTGTGGTTGCTAAGTTGTTCTTCATTTCTGCATAAATGTAGATTCACCAAGTAAGTGATGAGAGAATCTGGATTTCATTAAAGACACAGAGGCTAGCATTATGCATATTACTTTTATTGCCACCGCCTTGCAGCACTTCAAAGTATTACATCACTTAAAATCCAAACTCTAGAACTTAGAATGTCCAACAATATATAAACCCAAACACAGCAGCCATCTTCCTCTTTTAAGCTGCTCCGGAAGCAAACTCCAACACTTCCGCTTGAACAAAAACATCCTCATGACTTCTTTTACTGGATATCTGAAAAATACAAAATACCAAATGAAACCGAACTTCAAGTTTTTTTATACTTCATGTCTTTTTTACAAAAATTATTCAAACTCCTAACCACTCCACACCCCCTCCAATAACCTAAACGGGAGGGTGGGAGAGATAATGCTAGCCTCCGTGTCTTTAATGAAATCCAGATTCTCTCATCACTTACTTGGAGAATCTACATTTCATGACAAGACCGGAGGCTATCATTATGCATGTTCAAAGCTGTGATAAAACCACAGACGAAACATGACCCATAGGTCTTAAATAACACTTTGCAAAAACATCAGCATTCGACCAATTTGCTGCACGCAAAATTTCCTCCAAACAACCGCCAGCCAAGAAAGCCTTACTTGCCATTGCACCCCTCACTGAATGAGCACCATATTCTTGCAAACTCACACCAGCTTCAAGCATACAAAATCTCACCCATCTAGCAATAGTTGCTGTAGATACCGGCCTAAAAGGTCTCACATAAGAAATCAACAACTGGTCATCCCCATGCCTCCTGAACTCACTCAACTTACCCTCATACTCTCTCAAGCATCTAACCACACACAATTTAGGATGCTCCTCAAATCTAGGATACAAAATTGAAGTTGACATGCATTTAGTCCTCTTTGTTATTGTAAAAATCACCCCGTCTGGATTAAAATATCTGTTACTAATATCCAATGCTCTAACATCAGAAACTCTCCTAAAGGAAATAAGACACAAAAGACTCGACAATTTCCCAGATAACAGTTTTAGACTCAAATAGTTATTACCTGGCCATCTTTCAAACAAAGCTAAAAGCTTGTTAACATCCCATAAACCACTATATCTAGGCTTAGGGGGTCTCCTCAACTTAACACCTTTCAACACCCTACAAACCAACGGCTCTCTACCAATAGAACAACCCCTTATCAAACTATGTCCTGCAGCAACTGAAGATCTATAACAATTAATAGTCCTGTAACTCAAACCCTTCTCAAACAAGGAAAATAAAAAATTAGCTAATTCTATGGCAGATGCCTCCACGGGATCCAAACTCCTTTCCATGCACCAACCAACCCATTTCCTCCATGCTCCCAAATATCTCTTCCTTGTTCCTGGAGCCCAAGACTCACTGAGCAATTCCTGAGCTTGCCGAACTGTTCTCCTCTCCTGAAATCTTCCAAACAAGAAGGCTCAAAGCTCCTTCTAAAACCAAAGGATGAAAGCCTCCTTCTTTCCCTAGAAGCACATCCTCCGAATTCGGAATCAAAAATGGCTCTTCTATTGCGAACTCCAAAAGACCTGGAAACCATGCCTGACCTGCCCAAAACGGCGTCACCAACACCAGCTGACATCTCTGCCTCCTCACTGTCAACAATACTCTCTGAATCAATGCAAATTGGGGAAATGCATACCCCGAACTTTCCTCCAATCCTGCTGGAAAGCATCCACCTTATCTGCCAACGGATCCGGCCTCCAACTGTAATAACGTTCCACCTGAAAAGTCAACCTTGATGCAAACAGATCCACTTCCAGTGGACCCCAAACTCAAAAAATTCTTCTGAAGTAAAGAACATTCAGCTTCCAATCACTGTAATCCCTGAGGCACCTCAAATTCCAGTCCGCTACAAGATTGTTCTGACATGGCTAAAACTCTGCTTTCAAACCAATCTTCTCTTCTAAACAAAAATTCCAAATCTCCTTGCCCAATTGAGTCAGATTCTTTGACCTGCTTCCACCTAAGCGGTTTATGTAACGTACCGCCGAAACGTTGTCCATCTTCAACAAGACATTGTAATTTCGCAATTTCTTTCCAAAACTCCTCAAGGCAAAAAGACCTGCCCTCATTTTTAAACCATTTATGTGCTCCGACCTCTCCTCTAAGGACCATTTCCCACCTGTCTCCTGATTCTCCAAACAAGCTCCCCAACCAAAAAGGCTTGCATCTGTCTCCAAAACATAATCTGGGCATATCCCAACTATAGCCCTTCCATTCCAAGCCTCCAGATTCTCCAACCACCAAACAAACTCCTCTCGAGCCTCTGATGAAATAACGACCTGATCTCCATACCATAACCCCTTCCTGAGAGCCTCTGCCTTCACTCTCTGCAAAGCTCTGTAATGAAGAGGCCCTGGAAAAACAGCTTGAATGGATGAAGAAAATAAACCAATCACTCTTGCCAAAGATCTCAGAATAACCTTTTCCTTTCTCAACAACCCTCTCACTTCTGTCCTTATTTTCTTCACCTTTTTCTCCGGCAAACTCAAAGTTTTCTCTACAGTGTTTACCACAATACCTAAAAACTCCAAACTCTGACTTGGAACTAAACTGATTTCTCTTTGTTTACTATAAACCCCAAACCTTCCAATAGGTTTATTGTCAGAATTAATTGCTCCTTCAATTCCACTTGACACTGAGACATCACTAAAAAGTCGTCTAAATACATAATCATCCACACTCCTCTTTCTCTTAGAAACTTGGCTACATGCCTCAACACCTTTGTGACACACAATGATGCAGAAGCCAGACCAAATGGAAGGAACGTAAACTGATACAGCTGTCCCATCCATCTAAACTGAAGAAACCTGCGACTTATTTCCGCAAAGGGGATAGTGAAATACGCATCTTTTAGATCTAACTTCACCAACCAATCGCCTGCTTGCAGGATATCACTTAAAAGATGGATTCCTTCCATCTTGAAATGTCTGTAAACCATAAATTGATTTAACCCTCTCAAGTTTATCACCGGCCTCCATCCTTTCGCTTTCTTTTCCATTAAAAAAATAGCACTTACAAAACCCCGATCTTCTTCTGAAACCTTCTCTATTGCCCCTTTTTGCAACATCTCCAAAACTTCTATTCCTACTATTTCCTGAAGCTCTTTCTTGAAAACCAACTGATTTGGTTCCTTCATTTGATTTGGCATCTCCCCGAACTCGAAGACATATCCCTGCACAGTGTGAATAACCCAACTGTCTCTTGTTATTTTCTTCCAATTTTCAACAAACCATCTCAACCTCCCCCTACCTCGCCTGGGGAAGAACCAAAAACAGCCTTCATACTTACCCTGGGACCCTTGAGCAAACAGCGCTCGACCCCTTGATTGACAAATTCTTCCTGCTCTTCCTCTTTGGGGATAAAACCCAGCCGCGGACTGGAAACCCCTGTAGGCCGCACGCCCATAAGACTGGTATTGTGCCCTTGTGTTAGATCCGCCACGGAAACGGGCCGTTGCCCCGGCCCGGTCAAAAACACCTCTTCCAAACACTCTCTTCAAAGATGTTTGAGGCTTATCCAGGCTGGTGAAAGTAGACACATACTTTCCTACCCCCTTCACCAGACCTTCTCCGAATAGATATCCCTTGGGATCCTCTGTTGGTTCCTTCTTGGCAAAGTCCCCCAACTTAGGACTAATCCTCATCAGGATAGCTTTACGCCTCTCTGATGACAAAGCTGCATTTGCATTACCCAGCAAACAAACAGCCCTTTGAGACCAGCCGTTCAACAGATCATTATCCACATGCACATCTTTAATTTTTGCCTCCTCTGCCATGTCTAGTATTCTGGCCAATGGTCCCAAAATGTCTAATAACCTATCCTGACATTGTTTGAGCCCTCTTTCTAAGCCCTTCCTAGGGTCACGTCCCATTTTGAATAAAAAACTTATTAGATCAGGGTCAATGCAACTGGTGTCATGCAACATTTACCCTCAACTACAGGTCTAGAGCATTCTGCTCTACATGACCGCTCTGGCCTCTTTCTCCAAAGGCTTCCTAATCCAAAGTTTTAAGAACTCCGCTACGTGTGGCAACGGCCACCAGTCCGCACTCCTAGGGTGCCTTATTAACTCTGGACTAAAAATGTCCTCACCCTGCAGATCTTAAATCAAACCCTTCTCTTTTCTTTCTTTATCCAATTTATCCTTGTCCATACCCCAACCATCATCATAATAATCATCTAGAACAAATTCATCATCTTCAATTTCACTCTCTCTGTCCATGAATTCATCCTGCGCACCATCAAGATCTCTTGTGCTGCATAGGACACCCTCTTTTGTGCCGTGTTGGACACCTTCTCCTTGTGTGGCGCTTGGCTCGCCTTTCCCTTTTGTTAAAAATTTAACACCAATCTCTATATTGTTTGACTTTTTTGTTCTCTTTCCATAACCCTTATTTTCATTACTTTCCTCATCCTCCATAGACCAGTATTCATACTCAGAGCAAACTTCTGCTCTCCTCTTTCTCTTCAATACACTCTGCAAGACTTCCTTCATTGAATTTTTCACCTCTTCTTGCACTATTTTCCTTAGATCTGCATCTCCTGTGCTTGACGATTGTGCCCCTTCACTCATCTCCATTGTTTATCACACCACTATTCAATACTCTAATCTTTAAATAGCACTCTAAATAATCCTTAACCTTTTTTTTTTTTTTAAATCTACTTCTAGCTCCAATCTTCCTCAAATGCCCCTTTTCACTCGTCCGTTTCAATATTCTAGCGCAGCTGACTCATAACAGCTGAACAGCAGTTACAACTGACACAGAACTGCGCACTCCGCAACACGAAGGCTTTCGGTTAACATACTAGACTTCCCCCAAGATGGCCGCGATGCGTCCCCATGCACGTACGCGTGCTGACGCAACTTAGCCTCCCGACTCACTTGAGGGAGTTCTTGAGCTCTCTCAGTACGCGGCTCGGTGAAAACGTTCCAACACGCCGCGAGCTGTTCAAAAAACGTCTGCTCGCGGCGCAACAGAAAAGTAAATACAACATGTTACTTTTTTTTTTTTAAACAGCTATATTAAATTAAAGCGTTACACTCTAAAAATACTTTCTATTGCTTACCTGATAAAACGCATACATTAAACCCATGAATTGGGTTCAAAATACCAAAACGAACACAAAACAACAATCTCTCTAAACATATTAAATACTGCTCTTCCTACATAAACCAATTACTTTTACAATCATCAAGTCATTGTAGTATTCACTGTTTTACCTCCACACAATAACAGGAAAATAAAATTAATCAAGGCGCTTTACAACAGTTCTTGCAACTTCAAAAACTGTAAACTTATGTGCTCGATAACTTCCTATTGTTATCCGGTGTCAAAAGTAAATAAGACTGTCACTTTCATTGCAAATTATCATTCCATTTCAGGCTCCAAACAATGTTCAGTCCCAAATCTGGAGCACAGTTTTTTACTTTGCTCAGTCATTTGAATGTTTTTCTTATTGCTTTCCGGAAAACACGCTTTATGTTGATTTTCATTTTTCAGTTATCCAACAAGCTGCTAGACCACTGCAACTCTCTCTCACAGGCATTTCCCAAGTCTCTTGTTCTCACTGCTCAGCTGCTAACTTTCAGCAGTGCCCGGCTCCAAGCTACCTCAAAATTCAAAGGTGTATGGGCTTACCGCACAGCTTCGTCCCCGCCAAGGGTAGCCCTTTTGACTCCCAGCGTCGAACACACGCTGTTGCATTCTTCCCATTCCACTTCTGGTTTTCCATTGTGGTGCTTGGGAGTTCACCAACTTGTTGTACACACTCTCGGAGAGTCTATGTCTATGTTTGCCTACCTACACATGTGAGAGTATTTAAATCTGTGGAGTTAATGAGGCTCTCTCAGGTTGACAAAGGCTGAGTGAACAGCCGTAACGCGTTCCTGTGGCAAGCACTGTCTCCAAATTAATGAATAATGGTCATGTTACTGAGTGCAGCCTTTCTCTTTATTGGGGAGAAAATACTGTGATGTTTTAAAGGGCGTAGTGGTATCGCCCTTATGGCTAGCACCACTGGCGGTTTGGATATTCACCAGAAAACCACAAACCCAGGAGAAAAACCTTAGAAATTCACTGAAAAAACCACAAGTTTCAGGGACGTTATAGTTAGTTGGACATTTCACTCGTACAAAGCCAGAGAAATTCGGACGTTATAGTTAGTTCAGCTAACTATAACTTGCGCCCCCGCAATGCACTGCTGATGATGTCACATATTACATCATTCATGACATGGTCAGTGACATCACTGATGACATCACTGATTACATCTCAAATGACATCACTGATGACATCACTGATGACATCATCCACGTGATATTCTGATGCACCTCCTCATACCCTAATATAACATTTGATACCCCCACTCTAAAATACAGACTACCATTTTTGAATCCATAGAAACACCAATACCAGTTACTACATACCCACTCACTGATTCCTAGGTCTACACACACATCCACTCCTTCACCCATACAGTCACTCATACATGCAGTCACTCATCAATACAGCACAATCATATGCACTCATACACCTATACAGACACTCACACACCACCACTCATCCATAGAGTTACTCACACACCTAGTCAGTAATGCAAAGAATCAATCACTCTCTCATTTACTCACCTATACAGTTATGCACACACCACCTCACTTATTCATACAGATACTAACACATGCTTACTCTCTTATACAATCAGACACTCATCCATACAGCCACTCTCTCAATCACTCACTCTCACATATAGTCATTTATATACTCCAACACTCACATATTCTGCCTTTCACATATGTAGTTACTCACACATGTACCACTGAGACATCCATTCACTCGCCAACACACCTATACACACACTCACCCACCCATACAGCCCTTCACAGATGCACTCTTGAACCCATACACCCAGTGAATCACCCACTCACACATCTATGCACAGAGTCACACCCACCCAACCCACACAGAAACTCAGGCACCCATACAGATACGCAGACAACCAATCAATAACCCATATAGACACTCATGTAGCTACTCATCAACCCATGCAGCCGTTTACACACCAACTGACAGACTGATACAGACATTCACACAGTTTAGTCACTAACCCATGGATTCAGTAAGACCATTTAATCACTCACTTACACAGTCAGTCACGCACCTACTAAATCATCTATTCAGAAACTTATACACACACACTCATTCTTCAATACACCTTGGCATATATATATATATATATAACATATTTAAACTTTACAGAAACACACAGTCACTGGATGATGCCATCAGGGATGTCATCAGTGATGTCATTTGAGATGTCATCAGTGATGTCATCAGTGATGTCACTGGCCATGTCATGAATGATGTAATATGTGACGTCATCAGCAGTGCATTGCGGGCGCGAGTTATAGTTAGCTGAACTAACTATAACAGACGAATTTCTTTGATTTTGTATGAGTGAAATGTCCAACTAAGTACAACACCCCTGAAACCTGTGTTTTTTTCAGTAAATTTCTAAGGTTTTTTAAATGCTAATTTCTAACTATAACGTCCCTGAAATCTATGGTTTTTTCAGTGAATTTCAAAGGTTTTTTAAATGCTAATTTCTAACTATAACGTCACTGAAACCTATGGTTTTTTCAGTGAATTTCAAAGGTTTTTTAAATGCTAATTTCTAACTATGCCTACAGAGGTAGGACATGTGCAGAAAGAGGAAGTAAGGCGCAGACAGAAGCAAGAGAAATGCAGAAAGAGGCAACAGAAGTCCAGAAAGACAAAGAAAGGTGCAGAAAGAAGCAAGAGATATGCAGAAAGAGGCAACAGAAGTCCAGAAAGACAAAGAAAAGTGCAGAAAGAAGCAAGAGATATGCAGAAAGAACCAACAGAGAAACACACTGACCCCCTAGGCCTGCTCAGGGGGTCCCACAATGAACCCCAGGCCTAAAAAAAGCATTTTTTTAAAATAATTTCAGCCGAATTCGCGCTGGGTGCACGAATCCGGCCGAAATTATAAAAAAAATAAAAAGCATTTAAATACACTATAATAATCACCCTGAGAAACATAATATAAAACAAATTGAGATACATAGAACACAGTGGAATATATACAAGAGGCTGTGAGGTAGCAATCAAAGTATCGCCTATTGTTCCAAGTGGAAACAAGTCTAATGGAGATTAACAGTTGATCAATCATTCATGTTAAAATTGTTACAGAGAAAAAGTTTTCTTACTAACTGACTATCATCTGCAGCTATAATTCATCAGGAACTTAGTGGTCATTAACCAGAGAGTAGCTTCACTCAGAGTGGAGGGTGCTTACCCTAAATGAACTGACAATTCTTCATCACAGTTGTGCCCACCTGGTGCCAGTGTCTTGTATTGAATTATTAACCTCTTTCATTGACACCAATTGTGTCTAAAACACAGAAGGTCAATAAATTGTCATTCTGGTTGTGGTGTGTCTGAAAATGCTTATCTCCATTTTTGATAGCACGTAGATGTTCTAATACACGTTTTTTAGCTGTGTGTATTGTGCTACCAATATACGTTTTTTCACACGGGCAACTGGTCAGTATTGCATGAGAGATGTTTGACAATTTTAAATGGCTTGCAATTAGGGAACAGTCTACACTCCTTGCAGTTCCTATTGTACTTGCATGCTTTACAATTCCGGCAGGTGTAGAAGCCTTGTATACCTGATGGCTTTAAAACTGGTGATTCTAAGGCTCTGAATAGAGTGTCTTTAAGAGATTTCGCTTTCCTGAAGCTAATCTGTGGAAAGGACTCTACATTTTGTGCTATATCTCTGTCTGTTTTCAGCACTTGCCAGAATTTCTCAAGTCCCCTCCTGACTTGTTTGGCCTGGCTATGAAAGGTCGTGATAAACCTGATCTTTTGATCCGACACTTAGTTTCTGCCATTGGGAGCCTTTTTGAACCAACTTCTAGATATCTAGATCATTCCCTGCAGGAATTTGTCATAAAACTCCCTGCATATGTTCAAGATACACAAGATTTTTTAAACAAGATTGAGAATGTAGCCTGGAAAGACACTTTTCTCTTGATCACGCTCGATGTAACATCTTTATATACGAGCATTGATCATGATGCCAGATTGAATGCTATGCAGCATTATTTAAATACACGTCCTATATCTTTTTACCAGCATTCACTGATGTTGGTAGAAATGGACAGATTGTGTCTAGAAAACAATTTTTTCATGTTTGGAAACTAAACTTATAAACAAATGAGAGGGACAGCTATGGACACCTGCTTCGCCCCCAGCTATGCAAATTTGCATATGGGCTGGTGGGAGGAGCAGGTTCTCATGGTATAAACACGCTAAAGAGTGGAACAATAATGTGATTTTGTGGAAAAGGTTTATAGATGACCTTTTTGTGATCTGGGAAGGATCAGAAGAATCTGCACAAAGCTTTGTCAGTAAATTAAATGACAATGCACTAAATCTAAAATTTACAGATACCATCAGCAGGTCCCAGGTCTCTTTCCTAGATTTGGAGGTATATGTGAAGGACAACACCCTACACACACGCACATTTAGGAAGTCCACGGCAGGCAATTCAATTCTGCACGCTCAAAGCTTCCACCCTGCCAAACTGAAAATGAGTATCCCTTATGCGGAACACTTAAGGATGAAACGTAACTGCAGTGAGGGACAAGCATTGGAGGAAGCCCAGAATAGTTTAACAAAAAGATTTACTGCAAGGGGATACAAGGAACAGATTTTAGACCAGGCATTAAAGAAAGTCAGTGGAATCAAGAGGCATGATTTACTTAGACCTAAAAATTCAAAGAATTCAAATTTGGTGACAAAGAGGCAAGAAAATGAAGAAATACGGTTGATTACTGGATTAAGTGCCTACCACACAAGGGTGAGAGACTGTGTGAGTAGGCACTGGCATCTAATAAGAAGTGACCCTATTTTGAGTACTGTTGTGAGACGTAGGCGTCAGGTGACCTTTAAAAGGGCAAGGTCTATGAGGCAAGAGTTTGTGGACAGTAGTCCGGAACTAGTAAGGCCAGAGAGTTGGTTGAAGGCTAACCCTGGCTTTTACAAATGTTTAAAATGTTAGGCCTGTAAGAACTAGTTACTCCTCCATTAATGGAGAGCCCATGGAAAATCAGGTGCTTTTTGAACTGCCGGAGTGAATATGTGGTTTATATTTTACAGTGTTCCTGCCCAAAACTATATGTAGGAAGCACCATCCACATGGTTCATGTTCGTATACTCCAACACATACGGACAGTCAAGAATAATGACAAGACTTACCCAGTGGCTCGCCATATAAATGAGGTACATAAGGAGAACTTAAATGATTTGACATACTTTGCAATCGACCAGGTGGCCAAAATGAGAAGGGGAGGGAATAGAGAGCAAAAACTACGACAACTAGAATCCAAGTACATATTGTTGTTTAATACCAAAATCCCGTCAGGATTGAATGCAGACGAGGTCTTACATGTACATTTAGGCCACTAACAGTATCCAGAAGTGAAGGCTCATTTAGAACAAAGCTCCCTAAAAAGCAACCAAATTGACAAAATAGTTGGACGTGTTGAGAGAAAACTGCAGGAGAATTAACTGTATTTGTCAATTTTTAATATTTCGAGTTAGTATTTATTTATTTTATATGTGTTAAATTCTAGTTTATTTTCAACATGAAGGCAGGGCTTATTGAAGTTCAATGAATGAAGTTCATGTGAACATACATTTGGAATGCACATGCACTTTATGGATTGTCCTATTTTTGGATATGCAATACTAATGAGGTGGCGAATTGATTGATTGATTTGTGGCAAAGCACTTGCATTTGAAGGTATCATGTATTGTATCAGGTGACATTATTTGCACTTTAGAATGGTACTGTAGGAAGCACTTGCACTTTGTCAGCCCCAAATCTTTATCTATGTTTGCTGCCAGTCAACGAGCTGTATGACGCAAATGGACAATACTATAACAATAGTTGTTTACTATGCACTTGCACTTTATTCAATTTTGCCCGCCTGGAAATTAAGAAGGGGAAAGTATTTTTAGATATTTTAAATATTTTGAGTATATATGGTGTTAATATGTATTTTAAATATTTTAGATATTTGAGCTTTTAATTATTTGTCCATTTTTCTGCTTTTTTATATACATTTGCTTATTAGCATTGTGTGTATATATAGGATGTGGAATAATGAAACACTGTGTGCAACAGATAACACACAACTCAGTGATGTCCACAATTGATGGATAATGTAGGCACTTGCTGAGTGTATTGCTGAGTGTATTGCATCACAGTGGGTCCTTAAGAGTCATGGAACTCTTTGTATGAAATAGAAATTATGGAAAAAATGAAAAGTAACACTCCAAATTGTTGACAATTAACAAATTGTATTCACTAAGAATTATCAGCACAAGAAACCTAGCAATGTATCAAAATGATAAAGACTAGCAACATCAACACGGTAGGATGGTAAAAAAACAATTTGTCATGGGTCAACACGTTAGAGTCTGTCTTCTATGGCTATGGGAGCAGCGGACCACTCGGGTCACTCACGACCACCACTCTGCCTTCTACGAAATGAAGAGTCGGTCAGACAGTAGAGAATACAAACCAATAATAGTTTATTCAAAATTCGCTCAGAGCGGAGCCCTGTCTGCCCAGTCGCTAAGTGCTGCAGAGAGAGTCTGACTTCAACAAGCATAACAATACATTATGTACATTTCAGAATCAATGAAAACCTGCCCACCATGGAATTTTCCAGTAGGACGCAGCTGGACAGTAAATTACAAAGGAGTAAGTTTTGATTCTAAGGCTGGGCACACATTATCTATCTCTCAAGGTTACTCTGCCAGTGCCCTGCCACTAGACAAGTGGGAGAAGGCTTACATCTCAAAAGGAAGGTATGCGCTAATAAGAGCAGTGCATTCATTAGTGTAGCAAAACCCAACTTCGAAGAAACATAACCTACGGAAGGCCGCTTCTCGACAAAAGAAAAGAATTAGTTTCGAACGTGACACAAAATGGCGCCTGTACACAAAATGGCACCGCAAATGCTAACTTACGTAAAAGCAATACAAAAGCATAATTTTTATTCTAACACTCTGCAAAGCTGCAAAGTGCAGCTCCTCACTGAAAGCTTCACGAACCCAACACAGAGTGACGCAGATCCAGACAGGTCCTGATTGAAAGCCTCACTGGATACGACGCAGGGCCCAGCACAGCTGCATCACTCCGTCCTTGCATTATAAGAAGGAGGTAAAATTTTCAGTGAGAAGAACTTGGTCCTGTATCCAGCCCATGCTCTATTGCAGTTGGCCTGAACTTGCACCATTGTCACGCCTTTTAGTGCTACTTTGAACGTTAAACTTTAAACCGTCATCTCTGATTCTACTGATTAGATTTTTTTCATTTTTGTGTCATTTTATTTAATATTCAATATATATTTTATTTCTAAATTGGTCTGTGATTTTGTTTCTGTTGGGTTTTCTCTTTATTAATGTTCGTGTATTTCATAAATACATTACACATTGCCTCTAAGTTAGGCCTCTGTGCTTTGCGCCAAGCTACCAGAGGGTTAAGCACAGGTTTATTTAGTGACTTTTGTGGTTAACTCTGACAAGGATTGTGATTATTATTTGAGGTGAGTTCTCAACCTGATCAATTAATACTCCAATTTCTTACAGTAATACCACCCAATAGATGGCACGCATGTCACCTGTGTGTGATACATTCCTTGGACCAATGGGCGTGATACAATTGGTACGCATAGGCCCTGGTGTGAGATAGGGCCAGCACCTTGATCTTACTTTTTATTCTAAAAGGGCTTTCTCAGTGCTGCTGGTTTCTTAACACTATTGGTATCTGAAAGAAGACGTGTTGCTCGCTTTGATCACTGGGTATAATACAGATGGTTTGCATGACCCCTGGGTGTGATATGGGGCGTAATTCAGACATTAGGGAAAAGTTGGTCCTTGGAGATTAGGTGTAGCTGGTGCTTGGCCAAGAAGGGCCTGTGGTTGCTAAGTTGTTCTTCGTTTCTGCATAAATGTACATTCTCCAAGTAAGTGATGAGAGAATCTGGATTTCATTAAGGACACAGAGGCTAGCATTATGCATATTACTTTTATTTCCACCGCCTTGCAGCACTTCAAAGTATTACATCACTTAAAATCCAAACTCTAGAACTTAGAATGTCCAACAATATATAAACCCAAACACAGCAGCCATCTTCCTCTTTTAAGCTGCTCCGGAAGCAAACTCCAACACTTCCGCATGAACAAAAACATCCTCATGACTTCTTTTACTGGATATCTGAAAAATACAAAATACCAAATGAAACCGAACTTCACGTTCTTTTATTCTTCATGTCTTTTTTACATAAATTACTCAAACTCCTAACCACTCCACACCCCCTCCAATAACCGAAACGGGAGGGTGGGAGAGATAATGCTAGCCTCCGTGTCTTTAATGAAATCCAGATTCTCTCATCACTTACTTGGAGAATCTACATTTCATGACAAGACCGGAGGCTATCATTATGCATGTTCAAAGCTGTGATAAAACCACAGACGAAACATGACCCATAGGTCTTAAATAACACTTTGCAAAAACATCAGCATTCGACCAATTTGCTGCACGCAAAATTTCCTCCAAACAACCGCCAGCCAAGAAAGCCTTACTTGCCATTGCACCCCTCACTGAATGAGCACCATATTCTTGCAAACTCACACCAGCTTCAAGCATACAAAATCTCACCCATCTAGCAATAGTTGCTGTAGATACCGGCCTAAAAGGTCTCACATAAGAAATCAACAACTGGTCATCCCCATGCCTCCTGAACTCACTCAACTTACCCTCATACTCTCTCAAGCATCTAACCACACACAATTTAGGATGCTCCTCAAATCTAGGATACAAAATTGAAGTTAACATGCATTTAGTCCTCTTTGTTATTGTAAAAATCACCCCGTCTGGATTAAAATATCTGTTACTAATATCCAATGCTCTAACATCAGAAACTCTCCTAAAGGAAATAAGACACAAAAGACTCGACAATTTCCCAGATAACAGTTTTAGACTCAAATAGTTAATACCTGGCCATCTTTCAAACGAACCTAAAAGCTTGTTAACATCCCATAAACCACTATATCTAGGCTTAGGGGGTCTCCTCAACTTAACACCTTACAACACCCTGCAAACCAACGGCTGTCTACCAATTGAACAACCCCTTATCAAACTATGTCCTGCAGCAACTGAAGATCTATAACAATTAATAGTCCTGTAACTCAAACCCTTCTCAAACAAGGAAAATAAAAAATTAGCTAATTCTATGGCAGATGCCTCCACAGGATCCAAACTCCTTTCCATGCACCAACCAACCCATTTCCTCCATGCTCCCAAATATCTCTTCCTTGTTCCTGGAGCCCAAGACTCACTGAGCAATTCCTGAGCTTGCCGAACTGTTCTCCTCTCCTGAAATCTTCCAAACAAGAAGGCTCAAAGCTCCTTCTAAAACCTAAAGGATGAAAGCCTCCTTCTTTCCCTAGAAGCACATCCTCCGAATTCGGAATCAAAAATGGCTCTTCTATTGCGAACTCCAAAAGACCTGGAAACCATGCCTGACCTGCCCAAAACGGCGTCACCAACACCAGCTGACATCTCTCCCTCCTCACTGTCAATAATACTCTCTGAATCAATGAAATTGGGGAAATGCATACCCCCGAACTTTCCTCCAATCCTGCTGGAAAGCATCCACCTCCTCTGCCAACGGATCCGGCCTCCAACTGTAATAACGTTCCACCTGAAAAGTCAACCTTGATGCAAACAGATCCACTTCCAGTGGACCCCAAACTCAAAAAATTCTTCTGAAGTAAAGAACATTCAGCTTCCAATCACTGTAATCCCTGAGGCACCTCAAATTCCAGTCCGCTACAAGATTGTTCTGACATGGCAAAAACTCTGCTTTCAAACCAATCTTCTCTTCTAAACACAAATTCCAAATCTCCTTGGCCAATTGAGTCAGATTCTTTGACCTGCTTCCACCCAAGCGGTTTATGTAACGTACCGCCGAAACGTTGTCCATCTTCAACAAGACATTGTAATTTCGCAATTTCTTTCCAAAACTCCTCAAGGCAAAAAGACCTGCCCTCATTTTTAAACCATTTATGTGCTCTGACCTCTCCTCTAAGGACCATTTCCCACCTGTCTCCTGATTCTCCAAACAAGCTCCCCAACCAAAAAGGCTTGCATCTGTCTCCAAAACATAATCTGGGCATATCCCAACTATAGCCCTTCCATTCCAAGCCTCCAGATTCTTCAACCACCAAACTAACTCCTCTCGAGCCTCTGCTGAAATAACGACCTGATCTCCATACCATAACCCCTTCCTGAGAGCCTCTGCCTTCACTCTCTGCAAAGCTCTGTAATGAAGAGGCCCTGGAAAAACAGCTTGAATGGATGAAGAAAATAAACCAATCACTCTTGCCAAAGATCTCAGAATAACCTTTTCCTTTCTCAACAACCCTCTCACTTCTGTCCTTATTTTCTTCACCTTTTTCTCCGGCAAACTCAAAGTTTTCTCTACAGTGTTTACCACAAAACCTAAAAATTCCAAACTCTGACTTGGAACTAAAACTGATTTCTCTTTGTTTACTATAAACCCCAAACCTTCCAATATTTTTATTGTCAGAATTAATTGCTCCTTCAATTCCACTTGACACTGAGACATCACTAAAAAGTCGTCTAAATACATAATCATCCACACTCCTCTTTCTCTTAGAAACTTGGCTACATGCCTCAACACCTTTGTGAAACACAATGATGCAGAAGCCAGACCAAATGGAAGGAACGTAAACTGATACAGCTGTCCCATCCATCTGAACTGAAGAAACCTGCGACTTATTTCCGCAAAGGGGATAGTGAAATACGCATCTTTTAGATCTAACTTCACCAACCAATCGCCTGCTTGCAGGATATCACTTAAAAGATGGATTCCTTCCATCTTGAAATGTCTGTAAACCACAAATTGATTTAACCCTCTCAAGTTTATCACCGGCCTCCATCCTTTCTCTTTCTTTTCCACCCAAAAAATAGCACTTACAAAACCTTGATCTTCTTCTGAAACCTTCTCTATTGCCCCTTTTTGCAACATCTCCAAAACTTCTATTCCTACTATTTCCTGAAGCTCTTTCTTGAAAACCAACTGATTTGGTTCCTTCATTTGATTTGGCATCTCCCCAAACTCCAAGACATATCCCTGCACAGTGTGAATAACCCAACTGTCTCTTGTTATTTTCTTCCAATTTTCCACAAACCATCTCAACCTCCCCCTACCTCGCCTGGGGAAGAACCAAAAACAGCCTTCATACTTACCCTGGGACACTTGAGCAAACAGCGCTCGACCCCTTGATTGACAAATTCTTCCTGCTCTTCCTCTTTGGAGATAAAACCCAGCCGCGGACTGGAAACCCCTGAAGGCCGCACGCCCATAAGACTGGTATTGTGCCCTTGTGTTAGATCCGCCACGGAAACGGGCCGTTGCCCCGGCCCGGTCAAAAACACCTCTTCCAAACACTCTCTTCAAAGATGTTTGAGCCTTATCCAGGCTGGTGAAAGTAGACACATACTTTCCTACCCCCTTCACCAGACCTTCTCCGAATAGATATCCCTTGGGATCCTCTGTTGGTTCCTTCTTGGCAAAGTCCCCCAACTTAGGACTAATCCTCATCAGGATAGATTTACGCCTCTCTGATGACAAAGCTGCGTTTGCATTACCCAGCAAACAAACAGCCCTTTGAGACCAGCCGTTCAACAGATCATTATCCACGTGCACATCTTTCATTTTTGCCTCCTCTGCCATGTCTAGTATTCTGGCCAATGGTCCCAAAACGTCTAATAACCTATCCTGACATTGTTTGAGCCCTCTTTCTAAGCCCTTCCTAGGGTCACGTCCCATTTTGAATAAAAAACGTATTAGGTCAGGGTCAATGCAACTGGTGTCATGCAACATTTACCCTCAACTAAAGGTCTAGAGCATTCTGCTCTCATGACCGCTCTGGCCTCTTTCTCCAAAGGCTTCCTAATCCAAAGTTTTAAGAACTCCGCTACGTGTGGCAACGGCCACCAGTCCGCACTCCTAGGGTGCCTTATCAACTCTGGACTAAAAATGTCCTCACCCTGCAGATCTTAAATCAAACCCTTCTCTTTTCTTTCTTTATCCAATTTATCCTTGTCCATACCCCAACCATCATCATAATAATCATCTAGAACAAATTCATCATCTTCAATTTCACTCTCTCTGTCCATGAATTCATCCTGCGCACCATCAAGATCTCTTGTGCTGCATAGGACACCCTCTTTTGTGCCGTGTTGGACACCTTCTCCTTGTGTGGCGCTAGGCTCACCTTTCCCTTTTGTTAAAAATTTAACACCAATCTCTATATTTTTTGACTTTTTTGTTCTCTTTCCATAACCCTTATTTTCATTACTTTCCTCATCCTCCATAGACCAGTATCCATACTCAGAGCAAACTTCTGCATCTCCTGTGCTTGACGATTGTGCCCCTTCACTCATCTCCATTGTTTATCACACCACTATTCAATACTCTAATCTTTAAATAGCACTCTAAATAATCCTTAACCTTTTTTTTTTTCTAAATCTACTTCTAGCTCCAATCTTCCTCAAATGCCCCTTTTCACTCGTCCGTTTCAATATTCTAGTGCAGCTGACTCATAACAGCTGAACAGCAGTTACAACTGACACAGAACTGCGCACTCCGCAACACGAAGCCTTTCGGTTAACATACTAGACTTCCCCCAAGATGGCCGCGATGCGTCCCCATGCACGTACTCGTGCTGACGCAACTTAGCCTCCCGACTCACTTGAGGGAGTTCTTGAGCTCTCTCAGTACGCGGCTCGGTGAAAACGTTCCAACACGCCGCGAGCTGTTCAAAAAACGCCTGCTCGTGGCGCAACAGAAAAGTAAATACAACCTTTTACTTTTTTTTTTTTTTAAACAGCTATATTAAATTAAAGCGTTACCCTCTAAAAATACTTTCTATTACTTACCTGATAAAACGCCTACATTAAACCCATGAATTGGGTTCAAAATACCAAAACGAACACAAAACAACAATCTCTCTAAACATATTAAATACTGCTCTTCCTACATAAACCAATTACTTTTACAATCATCAATCATATAAAACACCTTTTCTCAAATTCATTCTCTAGATTTAAACACACAACACAGTATATTTATCTGCAAGGAGCAGCAAATAAAAGAGAGGAAGATGGCTGCTGTGTTTGGGTTTATATATTGTTGGGGATATGTGACATTACAACGCATGCCATTACATCGCATGCCGTTGCAACGCCAAACTTTACCCCGACTTTCTGTCGGGGGAGCGCTGGAAGTTGAAATAGATTAATTTTCTATTCCAACTCCAGTGTGTGCAACAGTAGGGAAGGTGTTGGAGTTAAATCCAACACCTTCTACCCACTGCTGCACACCTTTTTCGTTGCAACGGCATGCAATGTAGCTGCATGCGTTGTAACGGTTGCGTTGTAAAGGCTGCTTCCCATTGTTGGACATTCTAAGTTCTAGAGTTTGGATTTTAAGTAATGTAATACTTTGACGTGCTGCAAGGAGGTGGCAATAAAAGTAATATGCATAATGATAGCCTCCGGTCTCGTCATGAAATTGTTGTTATCTTTGTCCGGTAGTTGATCTTGACAAACTATCAGGCTCACTTAGTCCTGTGTACCGCACAGAGCCTTCCCTTGTCATCGGGCAGCATGCGCTAAGGAGCTGGTCAAGGGTTTTTTGGACAAAGTCATAACTTTTCTCTGTCAAGTTTTCTCTCTTTTTTTCATCATTTTGGCTATTAATTGATGCATTCTTGATGTTGTGGTGCTGGTAAAATGTTGCAACTGCATTTTTGTCTTGAGTGTCATGTTTTGGTAATGACTGAATGTGCATTCCATATCTAAATTAGAGTCTGCTATTTTTCTGCAAAATTCACACGTTTAAAGCAAACTATTGCACTTTCTCTCACATGTGCAGGTAGGTAAACATAGACGAAATACTCTCCGTTTAAAAAAAAAAAATGAATAAACTTATTACTTTGTAGTATTCACTGTTTTACCTCCACACAATAACAGGAAAATAAAATTAATCAAGGCGCTTTACAACAGTTCTTGCAGCTTCAAAAACGGTAAACTTATGTGCTCGATAACTTCCTATTGTTATCTGGTGTCAAAAGTAAATAAGACTGTCATTTTCATTGCAAATTATCATTCCATTTCAGGCTCCAAACAATGTTCAGTCCCAAATCTGGAGCACAGTTTTTTTACTTTGCTCAGTCATTTGAATGTTTTTCTTATTGCTTTCCGGAAAACACGCTTTATGTTGATTTTCATTTTTCAGTTATCCAACAAGCTGCTAGACCACTGCAACTCTCTCTCACAGGCATTGCCCAAGTCTCTTGTTCTCACTGCTCAGCTGCTAACTTTCAGCAGTGCCCGGCTCCAAGCTACCTCAAAATTCAAAGGTGTATGGGCTTACCGCACAGCTTTGTCCCCGCCAAGGGTAGCCCTTTTGACTCCCAGCGTCGAACACACGCTGTTGCATTCTTCCCATTCCACTTCTGGTTTTCCATTGTGGTGCTTGGGAGTTCACCAACTTGTTGTACACACTCTCGGAGAGTATTTTGTCTATGTTTGCATACCTACACATGTGAGAGTATTTAAATCTGTGGAGTTAATGAGGCTCTCTCAGGTTGACAAAGGCTGAGTGAACAGCCGAAACGCATTCCTGTGGCAAGCACTGTCTCCAAATTAATGAATAATGCTCATGTTACTGAGTGCAGCCTTTCTCTTTATTGGGGAGAAAATACTGTGATGTTTTAAAGGGCGTAGTGGTATCGCCCTTATGGCTAGCACCACTGGCGGTTTGGATATTCTCCAGAAAACCACAAACCCAGGAGAAAAACCTTAGAAATTCACTGAAAAAACCACAAGTTTCAGGGACGTTATAGTTAGTTGGACATTTCACTCGTACAAAGCCAGAGAAATTCAGACGTTATAGTTAGTTCAGCTAACTATAACTTGCGCCCGCAATGCACTGCTGATGATGTCACATATTACATCATTCATGACATGGTCAGTGACATCACTGATGATATCACTGATGACATCTCAAACGACATCACTGATGACATCACTGATGACATCATCCACGTGATATTCTGATGCACCTCCTCATACCCTAATATAACCTTTGTTACCCCCACTCTAAAATACAGACTACCATTTTTGAATCCATAGACACACCAATACCAGTTACTACATACCCACTCACTGATTCCTAGGTCTACACACACATCCACTCATTCACCCATACAGTCACTCATACATGCAGTCACTCATCAATACAGCACAATCATATGCACTCATACACCTATACAGACACTCACACACCACCACTCATCCATAGAGTTACTCACACACCTAGTCAGTCATGCAAAGAATCAATCACACTCTCATTTACTCACCTATACAGTTATGCACACACCACCTCACTTATTCATACAGATACTAACACATGCTTACTCTCTTAAGCAATCACACACTCATCCATACAGCCACCCTCTCAATCACTCACTCTCACATATAGTCCTTTATATACTCCAACACTCACATATTCTGCCTTTCACATATGTAGTTACTCACACATGTACCACTGAGACATCCATTCACTCGCCAACACACCTATACACACACTCACCCACCCATACAGTCCTTCACAGATGCACTCTTGAACCCATACACCCAGTGAATCACCCACTCACACATCTATGCACAGAGTCACACCCCCCCAACCCACACAGAAACTCAGGCACCCATACAGATACGCAGACAACCAATCAATAACCCATATAGACACTCATGTAGCTACTCATCAACCCATGCAGCCGTTTACACACCAACTGACAGACTGATACAGACATTCACACAGTTTAGTCACTAACCCATGCATTCAGTAAGACCATTTAATCACTCACTTACACAGTCAGTCACGCACCTACTAAATCATCTATTCAGAAACTTATACACACACACTCATTCTTCAATACACCTTGGCATATATATATATATATATAACATATTTAAACTTTACAGAAACACACAGTCACTGGATGATGCCATCAGGGATGACATCAGTGATGTCATTTGAGATGTCATCAGTGATGTCATCAGTGATGTCACTGGCCATGTCATGAATGATGTAATATATGACGTCATCAGTAGTGCATTGCGGGGCGCGAGTTATAGTTAGCTGAACTAACTATAACAGACGAATTTCTCTGATTTTGTATGAGTGAAATGTCCAACTAAGTATAACTTCCCTGAAACCTGTGTTTTTTTCAGTGAATTTCTAAGGTTTTTTAAATGCTAATTTCTAACTATAACGTCCCTGAAACCTATGGTTTTTTCAGTGAATTTCAAAGGTTTTTTAAATGCTAATTTCTAACTATAACGTCACTGAAACCTATGGTTTTTTCAGTGAATTTCAAAGGTTTTTTAAATGCTAATTTATAACTATGCCTACAGAGGTAGGACATGTGCAGAAAGAGGAAGTAAGGTGCAGACAGAAGCAAGAGAAATGCAGAAAGAGGCAACAGAAGTCCAGAAAGACAAAGAAAGGTGCAGAAAGAAGCAAGAGATATGCAGAAAGAGGCAACAGAAGTCCAGAAAGATGAAGAAAAGTGCAGAAAGAAGCAAGAGATATGCAGAAAGAACCAACAGAGAAACACACTGACCCCCTAGGCCTGCTCAGGGGATCCCACAATGACCCCCAGGCCTAAAAAAAGCATTTTTTTAAAAATAATTTCAGCCGAATTCGCGCTGGGTGCACGAATCCGGCCGAAATTATAAAAAAAATAAAAAGCATTTAAATACACTATAATAATCACCCTGAGAAACATAATATAAAACAAATTGAGATACATAGAACACAGTGAAATATATACAAGAGGCTGTGAGGTAGCAATCAAAGTATCACCTATTGTTCCAAGTGGAAACAAGTCTAATGGAGATTAACAGTTGATCAATCATTCATGTTAAAATTGTTACAGAGAAAAAGTTTTCTTACTAACTGACTATCATCTGCAGCTATAATTCATCAGGAACTTAGTGGTCATTAACCAGAGAGTAGCTTCACTCAGAGTGGAGGGTGCTTACCCTAAATGAACTGACAATTCTTCATCACAGTTGTGCCCACCTGGTGCCAGTGTCTTGTATTGAATTATTAACCTCTCTCATTGACACCAATTGTGTCTAAAACACAGAAGGTCAATAAATTGTCATTCTGGTTGTGGTGTGTCTGAAAATGTCTAGCCACCGGGTACTGCTTATCTCCATTTTTGATAGCACGTAGATGTTCTAATACACGTTTTTTAGCTGTGTGTATTGTGCTACCAATATACGTTTTTTCACACGGGCAACTGGTCAGTATTGCATGAGAGATGTTTGACAATTTTAAATGGCTTGCAATTAAGGAACAGTCTACACTCCTTTCAGTTCCTATTGTACTTGCATGCTTTACAATTCCGGCAGGTGTAGAAGCCTTGTATACCTGATGGCTTTAAAACTGGTGATTCTAAGGCTCTGAATAGAGTGTCTTTAAGAGATTTCGCTTTCCTGAAGCTAATCTGTGGAAAGGACTCTACATTTTGTGCTATATCTCTGTCTGTTTTCAGCACTTGCCAGAATTTCTCAAGTCCCCTCCTGACTTGTTTGGCCTGGCTATGAAAGGTCGTGATAAACCTGATCTTTTGATCCGACACTTAGTTTCTGCCATTGGGAGCCTTTTGAACCAACTTCTAGATATCTAGATCATTCCCTGCAGGAATTTGTCATAAAACTCCCTGCATATGTTCAAGATACACAAGATTTTTTAAACAAGATTGAGAATGTAGCCTGGAAAGACACTTTTCTCTTGATCACGCTCGATGTAACATCTTTATATACGAGCATTGATCATGATGCCAGATTGAATGCTATGCAGCATTATTTAAATACACGTCCTATATCTTTTACCAGCATTCACGGATGTTGGTAGAAATGGACAGATTGTGTCTAGAAAACAATTTTTTCATGTTTGGAAACTAAACTTATAAACAAGTGAGAGGGACAGCTATGGACACCTGCTTCGCCACCAGCTATGCAAATTTGCATATGGGCTGGTGGGAGGAGCAGGTTCTCATGGTAAAAACACGCTAAAGAGTGGAACAATAATGTGATTTTGTGGAAAAGGTTTATAGATGACCTTTTTGTGATGTGGGAAGGATCAGAAGAATCTGCACAAAGCTTTGTCATAAATTAAATGACAATGCACTAAATCTAAAATTTACAGATACCATCAGCAGGTCCCAGGTCTCTTTCCTAGATTTGGAGGTATATGTGAAGGACAACACCCTACACACACGCACATTTAGGAAGTCCACGGCAGGCAATTCAATTCTGCACGCTCAAAGCTTCCACCCTGCCAAACTGAAAATGAGTATCCCTTATGCGGAACACTTAAGGATGAAACGTAACTGCAGTGAGGGACAAGCATTGGAGGAAGCCCAGAATAGTTTAACAAAAAGATTTACTGCAAGGGGATACAAGGAACAGATTTTAGACCAGGCATTAAAGAAAGTCAGTGGAATCAAGAGGCATGATTTACTTAGACCTAAAAATTCAAAGAATTCAAATTTGGTGACAAAGAGGCAAGAAAATGAATAAATACGGTTGATTACTGGATTCAGTGCCTACCACACAAGGGTGAGAGACTGTGTGAGTAGGCACTGGCATCTAATAAGAAGTGACCCTATTTTGAGTACTGTTGTGAGACGTAGGCGTCAGGTGACCTTTAAAAGGGCAAGGTCTATGAGGCAAGAGTTTGTGGACAGTAGTCCGGAACTAGTAAGGCCAGAGAGTTGGTTGAAGGCCAACCCTGGCTTTTACAAATGTTTAAAATGTTAGGCCTGTAAGATTGCCCGAAACGAAAAACTAGTTACTCCTCCATTAATGGAGAGCCCATGGAAAATCAGGTGCTTTTTGAACTGCCGGAGTGAATATGTGGTTTATATTTTACAGTGTTCCTGCCCAAAACTATATGTAGGAAGCACCATCAACATGGTTCATGTTCGTATACTCCAACACATACGGGCAGTCAAGAATAATGACAAGACTTACCCAGTGGCTCGCCATATAAATGAGGTACATAAGGAGAACTTAAATGATTTGACATACTTTGCAATCGACCAGGTGGCCAAAATGAGAAGGGGAGGGAATAGAGAGCGAAAACTACGACAACTAGAATCCAAGTACATATTGTTGTTTAATACCAAAATCCCGTCAGGATTGAATGCAGACGAGGACTTACATGTACATTTAGGCCACTAGCAGTATCCAGAAGTGAAGGCTCATTTTGAACAAAGCTCCCTAAAAAGCAACCAAATTGACAAAATAGTTGGACGTGTTGAGAGAAAACTGCAGGAGAATTAACTGTATTTGTCAATTTTTAGTATTTCAAGTTAGTATTTATTTATTTTATATGTGTTAAATTCTAGTTTATTTTCAACATGAAGGCAGGGCTTATTGAAGTTCAATGAATGAAGTTCATGTGAACATACATTTGGAATGCACATGCACTTTATGGATTGTCCTATTTTTGGATATGCAATACTAATGAGGTGGCGAATTGATTGATTGATTTGTGGCAAAGCACTTGCATTTGAAGGTATCATGTATTGTATCGGTCATTCAGGTGACATTATTTGCATTTTAGAATGGTACAGTAGGAAGCACTTGCACTTTGTCAGCCCCAAATCTTTATCTATGTTTGCTGCCAGTCAACGAGCTGTATGACGCAAATGGACAATACTATAACAATAGTTGTTTACTATGCACTTGCACTTTATTCAATTTTGCCCACCTGGAAATTAAGAAGGGAAAGTATTTTTAGATATTTTAAATATTTTGAGTATATATGGTGTTAATATGTATTTTAAATATTTTAGATATCTGAGCGTTTAATTATTTGTCCATTTTTCTGCTTTTTTATATACATTTGCTTATTAGCATTGTGTGTATATATAGGATGTGGAATTAATGAAACACTGTGTGCAACAGATAACACGCAACTCAGTGATGTCCACAATTGATGGATAATGTAGGCACTTGCTGAGTGTATTGCATCACAGTGGGTCCTTAAGAGTCATGGAACTCTTTGTATGAAATAGAAATTATGGAAAAAATGAAAAGTAACACTCCAAATTGTTGACAATTAACAAATTGTATTCACTAAGAATTATCAGCACAAGAAACCTAGCAATGTATCAAAATGATAAAGACTAGCAACATCAACATGGTAGGATGGTAAAAAAACAATTTGTCATGGGTCATCACGTTAGAGTCTGTCTTCTATGGCTATGGGAGCAGCGGACCATGTGACAGGGAGCTTTGAATTTTAAATGGCACAGTCGTAATAACGTTTATTGTGTGAGCAAGCCTGCAGAGACAGGCGAAACGCGTTACTGTAAAGAATTGAATAAATAAGAGATTTTATTCTACAAGTTTGAACCCCTGTGTCGATGTCCATGTTCTGAGGAGAGACTGGAGTTGGCGTTCATATATATATATATATATATATATATATATATATATATATATATATATATATATATATATATATTGCACAAAACTCCTTCGTAGCAAATGGATGATGACGCTGTGTGTGGTTGTATTAATTTATTGATGTCTGCCTGCCTTCTAATGTGTTTCGGCCAAACACAGCCTTGCTCACCTTGCTGTGATCAGCCGAAACATGATTGATGGTAGCCAGACATCAATAAATTTAAACAACCACACAGAGCGTCGTCATCCTTTTGGTACAAAGGAGTTTTGTCCAATTTTATGGAGATGCGAAGTGCCTTTTGGTCTGGTGTGCGGCAGAAATCAGAAAACAAATCTGAGAAGGATATATATATATATATGTATGTATTCAATTCAATTTGATTTCAATCAATTCAAAATCTTTATTCAACCTATATAGGTCATAAAAGAAACCACAGAGATAATTACAAAATACAAATAGATAAAAAAACTAAATTCAAGTCTAACTCTATGGAATATAAGCTCTAAAAGAAAGATGCTTTGGTCTGATACAATTAAATCATGCATATTTTATATACCATTCATGAGACCTAAAAACATACTTCATCTTACAATTACAGTAAAAGTGTGTGTCATAAAGAGACCATCATACAATTACCCTATCATAGCTTTTCTTGCCCAGATAGCTGATTTCAGAAAGGCAGAAACACAATAGCAAATTTCAGGTGAGCATAAAGATTGTAGATAAAGCAAAGCTACTCTACACCATCGGAATCCTAACTTACTGAACAAGGGTTTCAAAAACTGCTTTTGTGACAAACTGTGCAAATTGTAAAAAAACGTAAGGTGCCATAATGTTTGTTCAGATTGGTTGTCACATGGGCAAGATGACACTATATTCCCCTCTAGGTCTGGCCCACTTTAAAGCACAGGGACTAATAAATTCAGCCCTCTCTGAAGCGGAAAAGAAGGAATCCTTCCCATT
Organism: Calotriton arnoldi; assembly: GCA_963921515.1. Classification (NCBI taxonomy): domain Eukaryota; kingdom Metazoa; phylum Chordata; class Amphibia; order Caudata; family Salamandridae; genus Calotriton; species Calotriton arnoldi. The sequence goes on along the minus strand of CAWUFW010001960.1, from coordinate 150,329 downwards.
GTATGAGATCAAGAAATAAATACATAGCTGGTGCTCCTGTAGCTAAAGATCTATAATAATTCAGGACTGTGCATTTAACTAGCTCATGTTTTATTCTTAGATCTTCACAATGTTTCAGGAATATTGCTTTTACCTTTGTCTTATCTGCTTTAGTAATACTACTACGATCAATGAACAGAGAAGACAATCCCATGGTAATTAAAGTATCTTGAATATAGCTCAACCATGGGATAAAAAAAGCCTTTTCCAGGCTGAGACACTTGAGAATAACCCTTCACAGCGTAGCTGCTGGATTTGTCCAAATACTGACCCACAACAAAAGAGGGGCCAATGAACCTTATCGGAAATCAATCCCTGGCTCAGCTCGGAGTGAATGATAAAGCTAGAAGTAGTTGGTGGTGAATACAACAGCTGATGAAAAAAGTGGTTTTGTAAAGATTAACTTTTATTAAAACTCCACAGCCCTGCTCCGTAATTAGCAGCACTAATACACTGAGAGTTATACACCTTCAATATTGGCGAGATAGTCCCTTTAGTGTCCAGTCTAATAAGATTGCAAACTGTCCCTGCAGTTCTACTAAGTTTAAGACTGGAGTTGTTAAGGTGAAAGTGCCAAGACCCTGATAAACCAAAAGTCAACCCCAGATATCAGAAGTTACCAACACTAGTAAGTGCATGCCCATTGATGGTAATTGGTAATTTTATTTAGCTTTAATTTACAGGGCCTGCAAGACATAATATGTGATTTAGTATAATTAGTTTTTAAATTAAGATCTTGCATAAAATAAGCAAAACGGTCCACCAACTGCCTCAATGCTTTAGGAGTAAGAGCAAAAAGAACTGCTTCATCGGCATAGAGTAAGGCAGTCACCGGGTGCCTGCTATTCTAGGGGTGTTTACAAAAATAGAAATTAGATGAGCTGTTAAACCATTAATGTAGAGCATGAAAAGCAGGGGTGCCAATATGCACCCCTGCCGCACTCCCCTCGTCAATGGAAATTGGGGGGAAAGCTCACTGTAAGCGTTTAAGCCCAATCTAGCTGAAAGATCTGAATGTAGAGAATACAGAAAATTCACCAGGGGGAGGTCCAATCCTTGATCCAACAATATTAGTCACAATTTGGTCCTGTTCACTGAATCAAAAGCAGTGGACAGGTCGATAAAGGCAAGATAAATGGGGGAGCGCCTGGCGTGAGTATACTTATTGACTGTCAGAGCTAGGATCAAACACTGCTCATTTGTACATAACATTTAGACAAAATACAGATTAATGGGCAAAAAGAATATCGTTGTCACCTGCCCATCAAACTAAACGGTCGAATATCACTCTACCAATAATTTTGATTGTGCTATCAATGAGCGAAATAGGGCAATCGCATTTGGGAGACAGATAATCGCTCTTTTTGAATATAGGCACATTCGTTGACGTATCCAAGAGTGGGGATTGTTAGTTATTAGGCAGAAATTAAAAACATTAGAGATCAAAAGGCCCCTTACTTCGGGCATGCATTTCATTAGGTCGATGGGTACCTCGTCTGGACCTGGCACTTTCCCGCCTGTACTAGGCTGAATGGCCAGTTCCACTTCCTGCAAAGATATATAAAGATGCGGGAAATTCTGTAATCTATTACACAGAGAGGCTAACTTATTTGGATCGTTATCAATATGATAAATAGAAGGAAAATGTAAAACCCATCTGATCCTGAAATATTATTTTGCAAGAGTGGATTTGCAGGGGAATCTCTAGATCTAATTTGTTTTACAAGGCCCTAAAAGGACATACTGTCCTTCCCAATGGCTGTACTTTCCAATAGCTCCCAGTCCCTTTTATATAGTTCCCTCTTCCTAAGTAGCAGAGCACTTTTATACTCTCTGCAAGCCTGCCAAATCTCGGACCTTACCCTGGGGTGTGCGTTCAGGGCCTTTCTCAATCTGCGATTTGCCATTAAACAAGGCCCGCCAAACCACCGATGGTCTTCATTTGTTTGATAGGTGAATTGGCTTAAGCATAGACTCCCTGATGCTACATATTAAACAAATATAATATGAGCCCATCGTCTCATCTCCATTATCGGCTAAGCAATTAAGAAACAAACCCAAGTGGGACTTGAGTAAGGTAGACAGAGATTCGATAGGATTTTTAAGGTGCCATACTAATCCTTAACCATTTGTCTAGTGTTGCGGGATAGAAACTAAGTTAGTATTGAATGCGTGTCTTTCAATTGGTAATAGTACAGAAGCACAAAGGGCATTGTGGTCACCCCACTCTGTAAGTGAAATCTCTCCCTTAGAAAACCATGTTGTAACATTAGGGCTTACAAACATGTAGTCGATAATTGAGGCCCTACCACCCCCTCTCAAGGAAGGTAATACAGTACTGGCCTCCCCTAGTGACTCAAGTAAATCCACCAAGCTGTGAGCTGCAAGATGGTTATGGAGCGCAGCCCCCCTAGCATTGTCTATATTAGCAGTACCTTCCACTAACTCTCCAGGGGACAAGTGCTCCCATTTAACTTAGCGTTAAAATCGCCGCAAAGAAAAATATATATTTTTATATTCACTGAAAAAACCAAAGTTATAGTTAGACTTATATTTATAGATATATAAATATATATATTCTGAAAAAAATAAAGGTTACAGGGCCGCTATAGTTAGGCTCAGATTTCACTCGTACAAAACCGAAGAAATTCAGCAGTTACCTGAGCTAACTATAACTATATTTAGTTTTTTTGTGCTATTAGGGGTTTTGGCCCAGGGTCCCCATCCCCTAGGGCCAGGTCTTTGTGGAATGGGGGAGGGGGGTGCACAGCCCACCTCCCCGGTGCTATTTCGGCCCCTGGGACCCCATCCTCAGGTGCCCGGCTACCAAGACATGGGGGAGGGGGGCTGCATGGCCCCTCTCTCCAAGGCCGAATACAGCCCCGGGGACCACACCCCCAGGGTCTGGCCTTCTTAAAGTGGGTGCCTCCAAGGCAGTCACTCTCCATGCGGACTGCGAGGGGATAGCTCCCCGCCTCCTGTTGGAGCCAGAATTGCTTTTAGACAAACAGAGCTGCTAAACATGCAGCTCCCTCCATCTAAAAGCAATTCTGCTCCGCTACCAGCAAGCAAGAGCATTTTCAATGCTCTCGCTTGTTGAAAGTGGAGCATTTGCTGTGGCTTGGTGGGAGCAGTAAAGCTTCCACCAAACCATAGCAAACAGATATGTCCTGGGGTTGGGCACCCCGGAACATAGTAGGAGCTGGCCCTGGGGGGTGGCAGTCCCCAGGGCCATCTACGGCTCCAGAAGAGGGGCTGTACAACACTCCTTCTTTATTCTTGTAGGGTCTGCCCCGGGGAGTTGGCAGTCCCTGGGAGAGAGAACGGCCCGAGAGAGGGACTGCGTGGCCCCCCACCCAATTCTTTGAAAAGAAGATGGCCCCATGGAGGGGGTGGTCCCTGGGGCCTGGGGAGGTCCGGAAGGCCCCCCCATATAAAATTAAATAGCTCCAGGGAGGTGGTGGTGGTCCCTGGGGCACAGACGGTCCATGAGGCTCCCTGAAATCCTTTTTATTAGCCCCTGGGATGTGGGGGTCCCTGGGGCAGTGGGGAGCCCCTAGCACTAATTTAAGAAATTGCCCCAGGGAGGTCGTGGTCCCCGGTGCATGGGGGTCCACAAGACCCTCCAATAATTTAGAATGCACCCCAGGGAGATGGCCATCCCCAAGACACAAGGGGTCGACGAGACACCCTCATTTGTTTAAATTATCTATTGCCGTGTTGGTTGCCAATCAGATTTAATCACAGGGACAGTCAAATCCTTGGAGGATCCATGTCCCTATAAATAATAATTTCGATTTTGGTTAATAACTCCACAACTACTAAACAGATTTACAACAAATCACAAAAGGCACTTCCCTGGTCCAACATCTACCTTTCTGCCAAAATTGATATAATTCCGTTCAGAAGTTCAGGCTGTAGCCGTGTCTAAACGTTCTATGGGAATTGGGGTGGTGGAGTGAGCTAAAGAATGATGATGGATTAAACCCAGATCACTTGACTGGGGGTGAGTGTTTGATTGGCTCAAACGTTCTGTCCATCATCCCCTTTTGTATCGCTTTGTTCGCCCTAAGTTGGCGGGGGTATGCCCAGACGTGGGTCCCTTGCTCACTTTGCCACTGGATTCAAGCAAGCCTGGCTGATGACGGCTGGAATGCCAGAAACCGGTCCTAGGATGCTTGTTTCCGGTCCAGGGAAGACATGGCTTGGCAGTTCGGGCTGGACTGTTCCCATGAGGGACAGGGTCAGACTGATTTGCATATGGCCATGTCTGAACTGGGGTGGTGGAGTGAGCTAAAGAATGATGATGGATTAAACCCAGATCACTTGACTGGGGGTGAGTGTTTGATTGGCTCAAACGTTCTGTCCATCATCCCCTTTTGTATCGCTTTGTTCGCCCTAAGTTGGCGGGGGTATGCCCAGACGTGGGTCCCTTGCTCACTTTGCCACTGGATTCAAGCAAGCCTGGCTGATGACGGCTGGAATGCCAGAAACCGGTCCTAGGATGCTTGTTTCCGGTCCAGGGAAGACATGGCTTGGCAGTTCGGGCTGGACTGTTCCCATGAGGGACAGGGTCAGACTGATTTGCATATGGCCATGTCTGAACTGGGGTGGTGGAGTGAGCTAAAGAATGATGATGGATTAAACCCAGATCACTTGACTGGGGGTGAGTGTTTGATTGGCTCAAACGTTCTGTCCATCATCCCCTTTTGTATCGCTTTGTTCGCCCTAAGTTGGCGGGGGTATGCCCAGACGTGGGTCCCTTGCTCACTTTGCCACTGGATTCAAGCAAGCCTGGCTGATGACGGCTGGAATGCCAGAAACCGGTCCTAGGATGCTTGTTTCCGGTCCAGGGTCAGACTGATTTGCATATGGCCATGTCTGAACTGGGGTGGTGGAGTGAGCTAAAGAATGATGATGGATTAAACCCAGATCACTTGACTGGGGGTGAGTGTTTGATTGGCTCAAACGTTCTGTCCATCATCCCCCTTTTGTATCGCTTTGTTCGCCCTAAGTTGGCGGGGGTATGCCCAGACGTGGGTCCCTTGCTCACTTTGCCACTGGATTCAAGCAAGCCTGGCTGATGACGGCTGGAATGCCAGAAACCGGTCCTAGGATGCTTGTTTCCGGTCCAGGGAAGACATGGCTTGGCAGTTCGGGCTGGACTGTTCCCATGAGGGACAGGGTCAGACTGATTTGCATATGGCCATGTCTGAACTGGGGTGGTGGAGTGAGCTAAAGAATGATGATGGATTAAACCCAGATCACTTGACTGGGGGTGAGTGTTTGATTGGCTCAAACGTTCTGTCCATCATCCCCTTTTGTATCGCTTTGTTCGCCCTAAGTTGGCGGGGGTATGCCCAGACGTGGGTCCCTTGCTCACTTTGCCACTGGATTCAAGCAAGCCTGGCTGATGACGGCTGGAATGCCAGAAACCGGTCCTAGGATGCTTGTTTCCGGTCCAGGGAAGACATGGCTTGGCAGTTCGGGCTGGACTGTTCCCATGAGGGACAGGGTCAGACTGATTTGCATATGGCCATGTCTGAACTGGGGTGGTGGAGTGAGCTAAAGAATGATGATGGATTAAACCCAGATCACTTGACTGGGGGTGAGTGTTTGATTGGCTCAAACGTTCTGTCCATCATCCCCTTTTGTATCGCTTTGTTCGCCCTAAGTTGGCGGGGGTATGCCCAGACGTGGGTCCCTTGCTCACTTTGCCACTGGATTCAAGCAAGCCTGGCTGATGACGGCTGGAATGCCAGAAACCGGTCCTAGGATGCTTGTTTCCGGTCCAGGGAAGACATGGCTTGGCAGTTCGGGCTGGACTGTTCCCATGAGGGACAGGGTCAGACTGATTTGCATATGGCCATGTCTGAACTGGGGTGGTGGAGTGAGCTAAAGAATGATGATGGATTAAACCCAGATCACTTGACTGGGGGTGAGTGTTTGATTGGCTCAAACGTTCTGTCCATCATCCCCTTTTGTATCGCTTTGTTCGCCCTAAGTTGGCGGGGTATGCCCAGACGTGGGTCCCTTGCTCACTTTGCCACTGGATTCAAGCAAGCCTGGCTGATGACGGCTGGAATGCCAGAAACCGGTCCTAGGATGCTTGTTTCCGGTCCAGGGAAGACATGGCTTGGCAGTTCGGGCTGGACTGTTCCCATGAGGGACAGGGTCAGACTGATTTGCATATGGCCATGTCTGAACTGGGGTGGTGGAGTGAGCTAAAGAATGATGATGGATTAAACCCAGATCACTTGACTGGGGGTGAGTGTTTGATTGGCTCAAACGTTCTGTCCATCATCCCCTTTTGTATCGCTTTGTTCGCCCTAAGTTGGCGGGGGTATGCCCAGACGTGGGTCCCTTGCTCACTTTGCCACTGGATTCAAGCAAGCCTGGCTGATGACGGCTGGAATGCCAGAAACCGGTCCTAGGATGCTTGTTTCCGGTCCAGGGAAGACATGGCTTGGCAGTTCGGGCTGGACTGTTCCCATGAGGGACAGGGTCAGACTGATTTGCATATGGCCATGTCTGAACTGGGGTGGTGGAGTGAGCTAAAGAATGATGATGGATTAAACCCAGATCACTTGACTGGGGGTGAGTGTTTGATTGGCTCAAACGTTCTGTCCATCATCCCCTTTTGTATCGCTTTGTTCGCCCTAAGTTGGCGGGGGTATGCCCAGACGTGGGTCCCTTGCTCACTTTGCCACTGGATTCAAGCAAGCCTGGCTGATGACGGCTGGAATGCCAGAAACCGGTCCTAGGATGCTTGTTTCCGGTCCAGGGAAGACATGGCTTGGCAGTTCGGGCTGGACTGTTCCCATGAGGGACAGGGTCAGACTGATTTGCATATGGCCATGTCTGAACTGGGGTGGTGGAGTGAGCTAAAGAATGATGATGGATTAAACCCAGATCACTTGACTGGGGGTGAGTGTTTGATTGGCTCAAACGTTCTGTCCATCATCCCCTTTTGTATCGCTTTGTTCGCCCTAAGTTGGCGGGGTATGCCCAGACGTGGGTCCCTTGCTCACTTTGCCACTGGATTCAAGCAAGCCTGGCTGATGACGGCTGGAATGCCAGAAACCGGTCCTAGGATGCTTGTTTCCGGTCCAGGGAAGACATGGCTTGGCAGTTCGGGCTGGACTGTTCCCATGAGGGACAGGGTCAGACTGATTTGCATATGGCCATGTCTGAACTGGGGTGGTGGAGTGAGCTAAAGAATGATGATGGATTAAACCCAGATCACTTGACTGGGGGTGAGTGTTTGATTGGCTCAAACGTTCTGTCCATCATCCCCTTTGTATCGCTTTGTTCGCCCTAAGTTGGCGGGGGTATGCCCAGACGTGGGTCCCTTGCTCACTTTGCCACTGGATTCAAGCAAGCCTGGCTGATGACGGCTGGAATGCCAGAAACCGGTCCTAGGATGCTTGTTTCCGGTCCAGGGTCAGACTGATTTGCATATGGCCATGTCTGAACTGGGGTGGTGGAGTGAGCTAAAGAATGATGATGGATTAAACCCAGATCAGTTGACTGGGGGTGAGTGTTTGATTGGCTCAAACGTTCCGTCCATCATCCCCTTTTGTATCGCTTTGTTCGCCCTAAGTTGGCGGGGGTATGCCCAGACGTGGGTCCCTTGCTCACTTTGCCACTGGATTCAAGCAAGCCTGGCTGATGACGGCTGGAATGCCAGAAACCGGTCCTAGGATGCTTGTTTCCGGTCCAGGGAAGACATGGCTTGGCAGTTCGGGCTGGACTGTTCCCATGAGGCACAGGGTCAGACTGATTTGCATATGGCCATGTCTGAACTGGGGTGGTGGAGTGAGCTAAAGAATGATGATGGATTAAACCCAGATCAGTTGACTGGGGGTGAGTGTTTGATTGGCTCAAACGTTCCGTCCATCATCCCCTTTTGTATCGCCAAAGATATAGGCAAGTAAAAAAAAAATTTTCATATGTGTATGTAAAAAAATATAGAAAAGGGGGCTGGATAGATTCACCCTGACTCCTAGAGCTCTTGGAGGGGTCCCACAGAGACCCCACAGGGCTCAAAGGCCTTTTTTATTTTATTTTTGATGGGAGTCATGCTGGATGTGTGAATCCTGACCTAAATTTTAAAAATGAAGCACGGGCTCCTGCGCATTGCTATTAATGGGCCCCCGGATGGGCCAGATCCCAGCGGCATTATAGAAGAAAAGGAGGGTGTGCACGAGACCCCCCTCCTGGGGCTTATTATGCCCCAGGGAAAACCACCTCCTCAGGAATTATTATCGATGAAAGTGCGGGGGTTGGCTGTTTGGCAACCCCATGCACTGGGGACTTCCACCTCCCCAGGGAAATATGTGTAAGTTATGCGGGGCCCCCCATCAGCCCCAGGGACCACCACCTCCCTGGGGCAAAAATGAAGTGAGTGCGAGGGGGCCATGGGGCACACCCACAGCCCAGGGGACAACCTCCTCCCCGGGGCAACTGTTTATAATTAAAGATGGGGCTGAATGGTCCCCGCAGTTCCAGGGACCACCACTTCCCCAGGGCAGTGTAATCTAATAGGGGGGCCGCGCGTCCCCCCTCCTGGTACCATATATGACCCTGGGGACCGCCACCCCTGAGGGCCAGCTCCTGCTATGTCCCAGGGTGCCCACACCCGGGACATAGCTGTTTAGTATGCCTTGGCTGGAGCTTTACCACTCCTGCCAAGCCATAGTAAACTGTGCTTACTTTCAGCAAGCGAGAGCATTGAAAATTCTCTCGCTTGCGGAAAGCGAGCACCATTGCTTTGACAGAGAGCGAGTCGCATGTTAGCAGCTCCCTCTCTGTCAAAGCAATGCCTGGTACTGCAGGAGGCATAGAGCTGGCAGGGACCATGGGGGCCTTGAGACTCCCCCTGCGATCCCCAAAACTAGAATGTGGGTGACCTGAGTGGGACCTTGGCACCCAAAAGTGAGGCTGGGCTCTGGGGAATGGGCTTCCTGAGGTAGAAATTGGCCCAGGGAGAGGGGTTGCCTGGCCCTCCTCCCTTATAGTTAAGATATATTTAAGGCTGGGCCACAAGGGATGGGATTCCCAGGCTGAAATTGGACCAGGGAGGGGGGATGCACACCCCCCTCCCCTATTAAAAATCAGCCTGGCCCCGGGGGATGGGGTCCCCAGGGCCGAAATTGGTCCACATGGTCCCCCCTCCCCAAATAAAAAACCAAAAAAAGCTGCAAGTTGATGGAGGCCATGCCCCTTCTCAATACCACTCTGCAAAGTGCCTCCTGGTGCAGTGCTGGTTGGGGGATGAAGTCCCCTCAGCTCTGGAGGGTCCTTAGGGCCAACTACCCTTCCTGTTACCTCCAGTAAGTCCCACAAAGTGGGATTGCTGAAAGGTCATCGGAGGCCCACTCCCTTTCTCCACCACTCTGGAAATGCGCCTCTTTGTGCAGTGCTGGTTGGGTGATGAAGTCCCCTTGGCTACTGAGGGTCCTTGGAGGCCAACAAGCCCTCTTGTTACCTCCAGTAAGTACAACACTGCAGGATTGCTGAAAGTCTTTTGGAGGCCACACCCCCTCTCTCTACTGCTCTACAAATGCACCTCCTGGGGCACTGCTGGTTGGTGGAGTAAGTTCCCTTGTATGCTGAGGGTCCGGGGGGGCCAAGAAACCCTCCTGTTACCTCCAGTAAGTCCCACACAGCAGGATTCCTGTGAGCATCTCAGAAATCAGGCCTCCTTTCTCCACCACTGTGCAAACACGCCTCCTGATGCACTACTGATTGGGGGACGAAGTCCCTTGGATGCTGAGGGTCTTTGGGAGCCAAGAACCCCTCCCGTTACCTCCAGTAAGTCCGACACAGCGTGATTCCTGAGAGCTTGTTGGAGGACCTGCCCTCTTTCACCACAACTCCGCAAATGTGACTACTAGTTAAAAAAAATAGAAATTCACTTAAAAAAACAAAGGTTACAGGGGCGTTATAGTTAGGAAATAGAATTTGAAAAACCTTAGAAATCCACAGAAAAAAACAAAGGATTGAATTAAAAAGCCTTGTAAAAACACTGAATTTTGAAGGTATTTTTAATTTTATTTCCTAACTGTAACCTGTAAACTTTGAGAGTGGGTCAGTGAGTGGCTGTATAGGTTGGTGACTGGGTGTGTGAGTGGCTGTATGGGTCTGTGAGTGAGTGTGTAATGTCTAGGTAATTACATAAGTGCATGAGTAGTCCCTGGGTGATTTAATGATTGCATAGGTAGTGCCTATGTGATTGTATGAGTGCAATTGCCAAGGACACACTGCAAATTATTTTGGGGGATTTTTTTAAATTTGCGATGACGTCGCGATGATCCCGTTGCGAAATCACTAAACAAATGTAAACATTCTACGAGCACCATCACATTCAGAAATATAACTTAAAAGATTAATTCTAACTATTACAATACACACATTACTAAGTTAAAGAACATGTTTTACACATATATTTGTAGTAACTTTTTTAAAAACTGCTTTTCACACCTACTTCCTGTTTTTGCAATGACTTCGAGAGTCGCGATGACTTCAGTAACCGCAATGATCGTGCCTTTTTTAAGAGGTGTAAAACACATATATGCACACATTTTACAGTATTTTAGACACTAGAGATTTATTACTGCACTCTTTAAAGCCATGTTTTTGTAGGGAGTTTGTATAAAAACAATCATTTAAATCGATTTTCCATTTTTGCAGTGACGCTGGGCATCGCGATGATATTGGTAGCCGTGATCACCGCGAATGTGCCGCGAATGCACCGCGAAATGACAAAACAAATGCAGACAATCAATTACTGTCACCACATTCAAAACTTATGAGTGAAAAATGCATTGTAACCAACAGACTAAACCCATTACTATCTAAATTACTATATAATAGCATGTACCACTCTCTTAATATCTCCATAGCACAGTGCATAACTTTTTCAGTGTAATCCATAACTGCATGCATCACTGTATTAGTAAGTCTCTCATTCACTGTACAAGTATTTCAGGGAATGTGTAAGACAGTCTATCAATGCTTCTGTACTGAACTATGTGACGGCCTCAGTGCATCTATGAGTGGGTGCATCAGTGTTGCATTGGGTCTGTGATTGGTTGAATAAGTCTCTCACTCAATCTGTGAGTGGGTGCATGAGAGCCTTTCTGCATTTGTAAGTAAGTATATAACTATCTGACTGGATCTGTGAGTGGATACATGAGTGTCTAAGTGGGTGTCTAAGTGTGTGTCTGACTGGGTGAGTGAGTGGGTGCATGAGTGTCTGAGTGGGTCTGTGAGTGTCTGCATAAGTCTCTCAGTAGGTCTATCACTGGCAGCATGAATGTCTGAGTGGTTCTGTCAGTGGGTGCATGAATCTCTGAGTGTGACAGTGAGTGGGTAAATGAGTCTCTGAGTGTATAACTGACTGGGTGCATCAGTCTCAGAGTGGGTCTATGAGTAGGTGTGGGAGTGATTGTATGGGTGGGTGAGTGTCTGAGTGGGTTTGTGAGTGGATGTATGAGTGTCTGAGTGGATCTGTAAGTGGGTGTATGAGTGTCTCAATGGCTCTGTGAGTGAAAGCATTAGTCTCTGAGTGGGTGAGTGAATGGGTGCATGCATGAGTGCTTGAGTGGGTATGTGACTGGGTCTGTGAGTGGATTCATGAGTGGGTGAGAGAGTGGGTGTGTGTATGACTTAGTGAGTTTGTGAGTCGATGTGTGAGTTTCTGAGTATATGAGTGAAAGACGCACTCCATAAATCTCTGAGAGGGTCTGTGACTGAGTGTGGGAGCGACTGTATAGGAGTGTGAGTGGGTGTATAGTGTCTGAATGGATCTGTAAGTGGGTGTATTAGTATCTCAGTGGGTCTGTGAGTACATACATGAGTGTGTGAGTGGGTCTGTAATTGGGAGCGTTAGTCTCTGAGTGGGTCTGTATATGGGCGCGTGATTCTCCAAGTTTGTCTGTAAGTGGATGCATGAGTATCTGAGTGGGTGTGTGAGTGGGTGCATGAGTGCCCACATGGATCTGTGAATGGGTATAAAAGTCTCTAAGTGGGTATGAGACTGTACACATGAGTCTATGAGTGGGTCTCTAAGTAGGTGCATGAGTCTCTGAGTGTGACTGTGAGTGGGTGCATGAGTATCTGAGTGTATAACTGACTGGGTGCATAAGTCTCAGAGTGGGTCTATGAGTAGGTGTGTGAGTGATTGGATTGGTGTGTAAGTGTCTGAGTGGGTGCATGAGTGGATGTAAGAGAGTCTGAGTGGATCTGTGAGTGGGTGTATGAGTGTCTCAATGGCTCTGTGAGTGAGAGCATAAGTCTCTGAGGGGGTGAGTGAATGGGTGCATGCATGAGTGTCTGAGTGGGTCTGTGACTGGGAGGGTGAGTATCTGGGTGGGTCTGAGTAGATGCATGAGTGGGTGAGTGAGTGGGTATGTGTATATCTTAGTGAGTTTGTGAGTGGGTGTGTGAGTTTCTGAGTATATGAGTGAGTGACTGACTCCATAAATCTCTGAGAGGGTCTGTGACTGAGTGTGTGAGCGACTATATGGGTGTGTGAGTGGGTGTATAGTGTCTGAATGGATCTGTTAGTGGGTCTATTAGTATCTCATGGGTCTATGAGTATGCATGAGTCTATGAGTGGGTCTCTAAGTAGGTGCATGAGTCTCTGAGTGGATAAGTGAGTGGGTAAATGAGTATCTGAGTGGGTATGTGACTGAATGTATAAGTGTGTGAGTGGGTGAGTGGGTATGTGAATGGGTGTAATGTGTCTGAGTGAGTTTGTGAGTGCATACACAAGTGTGTGACAGTGACCGGCGAGTGTGTACAAAAAGTACTGAACAGATTTACACCAAATAACAAAAAGCACAATCTGCAAAACAACATCTACCTTTCTGCAAAATCTGGTGTCATTCTGTCCAGCGGTTCGGGCTGTAAGTTCGACAACGCGTTCCTATGGCAATTAACATTACAAACGCACCCTTATTTCACGCCCCTATTTCTCAGTCCCCACTCTACGAATCACCCCTCAACTTTCCATGACACACAGAACCTACTTTCACACTTTTTTTGGAAAACTTCACACAAATTGGTTAAACAACGCAAAAGTTATAGGCAAGTCAAAAAATGCTTTTCCTATGGAAACTAGGTACTAACTATAACTATATTAGCCAATGGAACCACTTTTATTCTAAACGCAATTAGTGCTTTTCCCATATCTATTTCCTGCTATAGGTGAAGGGATTTAAAAAGTTTCTTGTTAATCACATATCTCTGTGACTGACCACCCTCCAGTACTGTCTTGAGAGCTTGAAGACCCAGTACACTGACTTCCGACACTAGAACATTGTGTAGTTTTGGAACTGAAAAGGGCCCTCCATTGGCCTGGAGGCTGCTGGCTGTGGTTGGGACCACATGCAATGATGGAATTTTGGTCCCTGGCTGGAGCCTGAGAGTGGGATCCATTTGATCTGGTTATTGGAACTCCTCCCATTCAGACTTGGGAGAGGGGACCTGGGTGCCTGCTTTTATGCACTGGATGGGGAGCCTCCCTGCCTTCTCATCAGACTACCCTCCCCCCGGGGCGTGGAGCCCAAGAGTGGGATCCGTTTGATCTGGTTATTGGAACTCCTCCCATTCAGACTTGGAAGAGGGGACCTGGGTTCCTGTTTTTATGCACTGGATGGGGAGCCTCCCTGCCCCCTCATCAGACTAACCTTCCCCCCAGGGTGTGGCCAGCCAACCCAGCCCTGGGGGACCAGCAGTAGAATGGGGCCGATGCCCCTGCAGGCACCTGAATGGCAGACTCTAGTGTCCATTCCCAATCGACAAAATGCACAGCAGCCCTGATTTTCCCGAATGCAAATAAATGCTTGAATTCCTAATATTGTCTTACTAGTCTTTATTTTTAAAATGAGTTTTGAAGTGTGCGTGAAGTGGATGTTTCGCATGGGGGTTGAGCTTACTACGTAGGTGGATTTTTGCGATTGTGTAATGGCATTGCCTCCCCAGACAGTTGGACTGGGGTCCCTGTTTGTTGCTGCTGTTGCAACGTATTTGACAAACCACCTGATCCCTGCTGCGGTGGCATAGTGGCTGTCTGACCTCCCTGCAGATGAGCGTAAGGTGCATTCGGGTTACCTTGGGCTTTGTTTTGAGGATGGAGATTTTGCAAGGACTGGCCCAGATTTATCAAGCTCTTTTAAGTGGCATCGGTCAACTATGTGGCCCATTACGTGGCAATAATAACATTCTCTGAGGTCTGGCTGCTGCCAGCTGCCCTGACCTCTGCCGTTATAACTGGTTTGAAACCCTCTTAAGCTTTGCAGTGGAGCCCCCTTCAAGACAGGTGCCATTTGTACATTTGCGGCCAATGCAGTCCCCTCAAGGATAGTCTTTTTCAATTTGTGTTAGACCAACTAGGTGATGTCTGGCTTGGCTTGCTCCTGTTTTTCGTTGTCCTATTCCTGTTTCTTTCTGTAATAACATAATATGTGAGCCTGTATCTCCCGCCATGGTTTGGTATCTAACCATGTTACTCTGTCCAATCCACACTGTATTTTGGAGGGTAGCCCTTTTTTGAGGCTGTTACAGAAGAATGCGACCTGGGGAACCATATTGGTCCATGGCTGTCCTGACTCTTGTCCCCATCATTCCTTCATTCTGTCTAGAAAGTCAATCATGGTTTTCCCAGGTTTCATACTTTCGGCCATCAATCCTCCTACATCTGAGCAGTCAGGGAATAGTTCTCTTAGGGCCGTCTTGGGTGCCTGTACGAATTGAATGTGGCCAGTCATGCTCGGTGTTTATCAGAGTGACTGCTGGAATGTGGGCTCGAGCAAACACTGTGTTAGTCTGCTCTCCGATGAGACTGCTTAGCAAACTTTGGCATTGCCTATTGCTAGGTTTATTCCTGCTGTGTTCTTCTCAAAACATGAGCTCCATTTCCCCGCCCCATCCAACAATGGCGGCAGTTTGGTTTTTAGCCCTTCTTTATCCATCTGGGCCTATGGCAAATAGATGGTCCCTGACATGCCCTTCTGCAGTAGCGGTCACATTTTGGCTTGGAGTAGCACCACCGGTTTCTCTCTAATGTAGCAGTTCCATCTTCTTAGGCAATACTACATGTAGGGGAAGTTCCACTTGGGATGTCACCCTCCGTTCCAGATACAGTATTTCGCAACAGCCATCTCCTCTGGTTCGAAGGTTCCCTCCTTCGGCCAGTGCCAATTATTCTGGCCCTCCTTTTCAGTCCAGTGGGCTAGTAGGTGGAAAAATTGTTGTGTGAAGGTCTCACCTGCCTCAATGGCCACTATCTCCCTCAGTGCTAGTTCGTCTATCCCGCGCATTCAGGGGGAGTAGTGGACTTCTTCATCGCTGCTTTCCTTGTGTCTTTTCTAGGCTACCTTGATCCCTTATTACCTGGCTGGCCCCTCGCCTATGCTGATAATCTGGTGACGCTCGGGCACCAGGCACAAGCCTCCCCTCTAGTTCTGCCTCGGACTCTTCTCCGAGCAGTGCTCTATACCTACCCCTGCTTTCCTCAGGTGGAGGGTTGCTTCTCTGTTTTCTCATTGGGCTCCCAGGGTGAGAGCTCTCTCTCTCTCTCTTCATCCTTAATTCACGCCTCTCCTGTAGCTCCCACCTGGTTTGCCTCCTTTGTTCATGCTGAGTTAGGCCCTGTTCTTCTGGGTAGGCATTTGCCCTCAAACTTGCTTTAGTTGTCCCTTCGACTGCCTGAGCATACCCTGTAGCTCCCCCCTTATCATTAGATCCTGGAGGACTGGGACCCCATTCCTCACCCCCACTTTTTGTGTCACTGTCCAGGACTGCTATGAATCTCCTGGTCACCAGAGTGCGTTCACCCGGACTGGTGGGAGTGCATGTCCTCCGTGCCACTGGATTTTGATGGGTTGAATGCAATGGACAGGGCTCTAGCTTTTGGGAGCTCTAGCACTGAACTGGGGTGAAGCTGGGAATGCCTGGGCCTACAGGCCTGTTGGCCTCCCGTGTTTAGCTCTAGTAGTTTGTTGTTTTCAGTAGGGGGCCCTCCGGCTCCTTCGACCGGCAGATTGGTCTAACCTAGTGCGGGGATGGCAGGCTTTGGAGAGAGCCCCTCTATTCCTACATACGATGGGGGTGGCATGGACGCCTTACTTGCTGGTTCTGGGATAGGATTGCCGGTCTGGGCCTCCTCGAAGATGGCCCATAGTTCTAACAATGCCTCTCTTCTCGCCTTCTTTTGCCCTACGTATTTGGTCTCAATATGTGTTCTGGTGTGTTCGATTATCTTAGTGTCGAAGGTTCCTCCCTCTGGCCAGGGGAGCACTTGTGTCTTAGTGTGTACATGCCATTCATGGCAATACTTGCTAAGTTTTTTAACCTGTATGAGGAACCTAGTTTGGATGTGCTTTAGCGGCAACTCCATGTTAAGCTGGGAACTTTTTTTAGGGGACTGAAATTCCTAGCTTCTTAGGATTAAGTAATTTTAAGTTCTACTCTGATCATGGGGAAATAACTACACGGGGACTACTGGTTACAGCTACTTCTAGGAGCTCAATGCCATATACAGATGCATCACAATAGATATTTCACAAACAAAAAACAATGCGTATGAAGGGTCACAACCTGAAAGAAAGTGCAATAGTTTGCTGTAAACGTGTGAATTCAGCAGAAAAACAACAGACTCTAATTTAGATATGGAATGCACATTCAGTCATTACCAAAACACGACACTCAAGACAAAAATGCAGTTGCAACATTTAACCAGCACCACAACATCAAGAATGCATCAATAAATAGCCACAATGATGAAAAAAAGAGAGAGAAAACTTGACAGAGAAAAAATTATGACTTTGTCTAAAAAGCCCTTGACCAGCTCCTTAGCGCATGCTGCCCGATGACAAGGGAAGGCTCTGCGCGGTACACAGGACTAAGTGAGCCCGATAGTTTGTCAAGATCAACTCCCGGACAAAGATAACAACAATTTACGCAGAAACAGTGGCGGCTCGCCGAGGGAGCGTTGTGGGGCGGTGAAGGCGGGGCGGGGTAGTGGACTCGGACTTACGACGGACAGAACTCCCTCTGAGTTCTGTCTGTCGTATGTCTGAGTTCACTACTCCCCAACCCTGCCCCTCCCCCGCCCTGCCGCCCTGCAGCACTCCCTCGGCGAGCCGCCACTGCGCAGAAATGAAAAACAACTTAGCAAACACAGGCCTTTCTTGGCCAAGCACCAGCTGCACCTAATCTCCAAGGTCCAACTTTTCCCTAATGTCTGAATTGCACCCCATATCACACCCAGGGGTCATGCAAACCATCTGTATTATACCCAGTGGTCCAAGCAAGCAACACGTCTTACTTCTTTCAGATACCAATAGTGTTAAGAAACCAGCAGCACTGAGAAAGCCCTTTTAGAATAAAAAGTAAGATCAAGGTGCTGGCCCTATCTCACACCCAGGGCCTATGCGTACCAATTGTATCACGCCCAGTGGTCCAAGGAATGTATCACACACAGGTGACATGCGTGCCATCTGTGTCATGCCCAGCGGTCCAAGCAACTAACAACCTTCACCTTTCCTAGCGTGCTGACTATCGAAAAATGATGACCTCAGCGGGATTGCCTACTAGGCCGCCTTGCAACTACTCAGTCTGGACACATAATATAGGCAATATGTTAGATTTCTGTCAGTGGCAGTGTGCTCAGATTAAATTTTTGCCCTTCTTCCTAGTTTGCCATATGCCAAATGCGGGGACTAAGGATTTCGGTTTTTATGCACAAATGTGTCATTGTGTACATCATAATCAATATTAATACATTGATACATCCGTTCAACATTTTGTTCAATGTTTAGTGAAAGGAATCAGAGCACACATTTATATCGATTTACAGAGACATGGAAGGATATACAACAGTCACTGGAAAACAAAATTGTGCAATGGCACCGTGGGCCGTTAAAAAAAGGTCAAGCTATGAAGAAACCATGCGGTTTCAGGCATAGCCACATAGAATGGCTTTCACAAGACCGAGCGAAGGTGTAAAATGAAGGAATAAAAAACAATTCAGTCAAACAGTATTTTTTTCAAATGTAGGGCCGTGTCCTGTCCTGTTAATCATACATTAAGATCCCTTACTGTGACATTTATATTACAATCCACTGTAAGGAATACATGACAGTGGATAACATCCCACCACTGGCTCCTATGTGAATAATTCGGAAGATTCAACTTCTTTATCACGCTTCTAGCATTCACTCATGGCTAATCCTTCTGACCTTTGTGTTATGGTTCTGACTTTGAGACACCACAAACTTGCATTTTTTACAACGGTCTGTCTAGCTTCCCATCCCAAAAGAGTGCTAAATGAGTTGTGTTTGCGAAATCGCAAAAGGGACACTTGTATTTCATATAAATCCTTGCATTCTATCCTGTCCATTAGCTTTACTGCAGGGCATTACTTTTAATGACAAGTTCTAAAATAAAACAGTGAGACTCTGTTGTCATGCTTCTGGAGCTTTATGTTTCCACAGGGAAACTTGGAAAGAGATAGGTAGCCAGCCACCTTCAGACAAGCAGTCGAGCATCTTAAGATAAGCTCTGGAAATGTCTCTTACATGCTTTAAAAGCTGGCGATACCAGTGACCTGGAAATGCTTTGTAATCCCTATTTGAATGCTGAATATCTCATCCTTTTTCAGCGGGTTCTTGAGTGAACTGAGGGATCTCAAAATTGATGGAGCGATGCGTATTAAGAGAACGAATTTCATTTATTTGTCGGCCATTAGATTAGGAATAAACTTTTATTGAATTTAATTCGAAATAGTGCTTTCTTCTTTCACGTCATTAAATCGTTTTCAAAGTCAGGTTGCTGAATCAAGTCTATGGGCGGGGGTGGCATACTACTTCAGGAAAAGTGTGTACCAAGTGGGTGAAGAAATCGTTTGCTGACTCTTGGTTGAAGGGTCTGTGCTCTGACTGCTTGAAGGTATGACACAAATGAAAGAATACATCCTACACCAGGAAAGCAAACACTGGTGGACAGTCCAAAGGGATAGCCAATACATAGCTGAGGTAGGAGGACTTTCAGAGGAAGCGGTGGCGTACTCCATAGTTTCCATAAGATAGCATGGGATCCCTCAGGGTAGACTGAAGGTACCTAGGGATTTGGTGAAGTACTTTCTGCAGATCTAAGTGAATAAGGTCGTATCTCTGTTTGATACCTGTTTCAATCAAACCCTGGTGATGAAAAGGATGTTTTCCCCAAAAAGTACTTGTATGGTCTATTTGGCAGGGTCAGGATTGCATATGCATTGACCGTGGACACTCCCACTGCCTATTGTCACCCTGCTATGGATGAGGGTGGTTGCCTAGATGAAGGTAGCTATCTGGCCCAGTATGCCCGAAGACTGCATCCTAGACAAAGACTGGCTACAGGCATGAAGGAATCCTGAGAGTGGGAGTACCCAGGTTATCCTGCAAACAGTCTCGGAAGGTACTTACCCAGATTGTATGGTTCATGCATCAAGGAGTATAGTAAAGGCTGAGAAGGCAAGTATAACTTCCGGTGCTCTGAACAGCGACCTTGGAATTATCTACTCTAACGGGAGTAGATAATTCCAGAACATGGGACTGACACAGGAGGCAGAGGTAGCCACAAAACCTGGTTGGCGATTGTGTTGATTGTTGCCACACTGGATGCATCTGCTGGTAGGGTAAAGTTTTTCTCAGGAATGAGGTCCGTAGGTAAGTAGCAGGGCCCCTATGGACAGGTTTCATGTTGAGGTGGAGCCCAGCAGAAGAGTATTAGGGTATCCAGGTAGGTAGACTATAGATCGGATACATGCAAAGTCAAAATCAGCGGTTAGCTGTCATTTGCTTTCATCTGGGAAGAACATATATAAAAACAACAATGTATAAACTTGTTTCCTCTGGATTTGCCATTTTAATCTCTGAGACCTGTGGCTCTACTAAATTGCTGCTTATTGCATGTGTGTTTCCTCAAACATGGACAGTGTTTTTGTAATTCAATTGGTACGTTTGATATTTTTTATAAGGCAGGTGCCAAGCGTGCAGAAATTGAGCAGGCTGGCTAATCATCAAATACCAAATGTGGGCCCGGAGAGGTATGTTTCCTCCAACCATGTTTGGGGCAAAACCTGTAACATCAGCTTAAGAAAAACCATACGGCTACCCAGGATGTGCTGGATGTCGAACTAAGGTTTGCAATCACTGGTACCTAGCGGTGGGTGTTCTGCCTGCCGCGACCTACATCGCCTGCCTAAATATGGTTAGAATTCAGGCTACGGAGGCAGAACTTGTCTAGTTTGGGCGCGTATTTTAAAACTTGCTACAGAATAAAAAGAGCTGAGGGAGGCACATTAAATAATGTTTTATGGATTGGAGAGCAGTATCCGACCCAGGAAATACTCAGTCGAATGAATATATGAAACAGGCTATAAAAAGGCTGCAGTTTGAGTCATTATGGGAACTAACTCTAGCCAGGTGGTGTTTAATAGAGTAGCCAACTCAGCAGTTACTACGTTTTTTTACAGACAGATGAGGCGTGGATGACATTTGGCTCTCACGGCTTCTTGAAGCCACAACCGTATCTTGGAGAACATTTTGGGCTGAAGGCGAAGCTCCAGATATTGAGATACCGATTGGGCCGTTTTAACACCTAATGCAACTCCCCAGCCTTGCTAACACCATCCTTCGTGACTACCTGTCGACTGTGCCAATATGTTAAGGAGGACATAAGTCATATTGTATGCACATGCCCTGCGTTGATGGAAGAGAGAGCAGGGTTACTGAAGCACCATTGTATAAGAGAAGGTATAGGCACATGTCGACAGGCAGTAATAATTTGCCTCCAGTGAGAGGATCTATTGCTTATAATTCTTGAAGTTTATGGCACTAGCATAGAAAAGACTGTCGATGCAAACGCTGAAGTAATAGAAAAAGACTTCATTGCACTAGAACCTTGTTTACCCATTAAGCACTTTAATCTCACCAGGCTTACAGTTTATGGTTTAAACCGCTCATTTGCACACGACATGTTTACAACACGATGCATCAGCTCTTTAATTTGCTGCACTGTATCCTTTTTTAAGATGGGTGCCCTTATCAATTTTTGAGGTAGCAACTGTTCTGAAATGGCTAACGTGGATTATCGTGGATAATGGCAATGGGCCTGATGACGCAACGTGTGAGGGATAGATGAATGTTACTGTGGTCTTAACTGATGAGACGATTCAATCTGCTTTTGTACCGAGCATTAAGCACTTTAATTCTGCAAGCCTTATAGTCCATGGTTTAAATAGATTATTTGCATACAACATGTTTCCAACTCGATGAACTAGCACTTAATCTTTCTGCACAATATCCTTTTTTGCTTCTTACAATGCTAAACTAAGATGGGGGTAGGGGTATCTATCAATACCTGAGGCAGCAACAGTATGAAATTGCTTCCCTGGATTACTGTGAATATAAACAATGGGCCTGACTATGCAATGTTTTAAGGATAAATGCATTTTAGTGTGATTTTAAATGATGAGGTAGTTACTTCTGATTTATTCGTAAGTTTTAATTAACTGGTCAATAAACTATTCATTTATTCATTCCGTCCTGTTTTGCTGCCTGTAAAATGACATATTTAACATTATATAAGTCACCTGCAACTGTGCCTTGGAAAGGTAGGCTAATTGAGCAATATAAAAATCATTAGTCAGTCATAAGATTTTATTTGGGTATGCTTCTAAGATGACTTTTACAAGTTGCCACCCGTGCTTCCTAAAGGCAGCCAGACTGTGCCGGTGGCGTCCATCCCTTTTCTGCAGTTGTCTCCTCTGTGGCTCCCTGATAGTTACAGCATTTGACAGCTCCCATCCAGAGAGGGATGACCAGCTGTCACTGATCAAAGCCTCCTTCTCTTACTAGAGCCTTTTCTGGAACTGAGAATCCTTCCAGATAACGTCTACCTCTAAATCGCACAATGTGTTGTTCCACCTACGCTGCTGCTCTGAAGCTAAGTGACTTTGCAGAGCTGGAGCAGCAGGGAGATGAGCAGAAAAGTTGTGAAATTTGTCTTTAATTCGCTTGTGGCTGATGCCTTGAGAGAGACAGGGAATCTTAGGCCCGGCTCACTTATACCATCTTAGTAAACTAGAGATCAAAGCATTGTGGACTGCCGGCTTTATATCATCCTTGTGAAAGAGTAGCTGAGTAACAATGTAGTTAATTATAGGGAGCTAGACTCACTTAGGACATTTTGCTAAACACGGAAGAGTTCAACCTTTGAAAGCTATTGCAACCCACTCCGAAAAGAGACAGTTGACTGGAACAGAAGAAGATAAAAGACAGCCTGCTGAATGCTGGAATCATTTCATCTTCTTTGTTAAGGACTAAAGAGAGGTGGCTCCTGTTTTTCCTTGCATCGCCACAAAAGGACCAGAAAAGGAAGTTTTCTGGCATTCTGAAAAATAGCTTCAGACTTGCCCCACTGAAGACTTTCAACCACCAACAAATTTTTAAGGTTCAAAGAAAAAAACTGTTGACTAGGATTAACCATTAACACTTTAACTTTGTCTAGTCATTGGTCTATTGCAATATGTGTCAGTCCTCTATAAAACTTGACCGGATCAAACTTACATCCTGTATCCAACTGTGCTCCATTGATGCTTGGCCTTGGAGGGTGCCTATATCCTCCTGGAGAACCGCACATGATTAATTTCCATTGGATTTGTGGCCTTTTGCCTCTTATGGGGGCTGTTAAATATATTTTAACTTTTTTCTCAGTACTTCTTATCTTTCATTTTGATATTTTAGGGATTTTAATTGTGTTATATTTAACTAAATGTGTTTGATGAACAAATTTACCTCAAGAAAACACTGCTGTTTGTGCTATCTACTGCAGAAATCTTTTTTTTCCTTGTGTAATTCAGAACAGAATTTGGCAAATTAATATAACATTTTATGGTTCATTTGCTGTTTGATGGTGTCAAATTATTACTTCTACATAGAGGCAATCACTAACCGAGTTACCCATTGAGATGTGTGACGCATATGACAGATTTTGATTTGGGTTGAACAATTATATTCATACTTTTCGGCAAGAGTGCCTTTGGGGTTAAAATATTGCCAAGTCCGAATGAAATTGCAGTATTCAAAATCTAATCAGCGAACCTTCAAACTCCTGTCTTGTGCATGCCACCGTCTTAATCTTTTTTGTACTACCTAAGTCTTCTCAATCTTCCCACGGTCGGTCCCTTGCACATTCCATTTACTAGCTTAGTTACATGTGATAAACACATACTTTAATTTACCTTTTAATACATCATCTCCATCTACTGCTACTTAACTTTTTTCATTTTTAATCAGATATGTTGTAATGCGTCGTCATTTTTTGTTAATCTCGAAAAACGATGTAGTCGTACACCTGCTACTACAGCGGGATCGATCCTTCCAGAACATACAACATATTCCCAGCCTCATTCATAAAGACAAGTTCGCTTTCTCAATTTCAAGAACTGTGAATATATTCCATATGTACGCCTTTTCACAACAATACCTTCCTATGTTGGGCAACATTATTGTAGGGATTAGTATTTTTATGCAATGGGTGGCACTTTTTGGTCTTTAAAGTTGGTGGCTAGAAAAGATTCAATTTAAAATTGCTTTGTTTGTCAAACGTAAGACCTCTGAAAATATCCACACACTACTGTTCTTTCCTAGTTTGTTTTTCTTATTTTCTTATTTTAGAGTGTGCAGCTGTTTTTTTCTTGAGTAAGCAAAATGATCTGATATCGACATATCAGTGACATTTGAATTCGTCTGTCTTAGAAGACTCCATGTTGATGTTTTAGAGGAGACTCATAATTTTCCATGAGGCTGGTTTTGTGCTTTCCTCTCTAGACCACTGCCATAATTTAGTAAAAAATAGCTTTAAAACGTACCCCTGTTGTAAGAAAACGATGTCTACTCTTTACGAGTCAGAAGGGGTTTGCTGCACCCATAAAGTATACTCTTAAAAAGTGATGCACTGCTCCCTAGAATGAATTTAAACGTTTCTGGAGACAGTATTCGTCACACCTGTTACATAGTTTATACCGCAAAAAAAATGCTTTCCCACACTACTTTTATAAATACAGGTTCTGAGGTGCACTGACTCACCAGTTATGCTTTGGAAAATGACTAGGTTGCCATGTAAACTATTGTGAGGGTCCTTGAGAGTCTCACTCTTCATGGCATAGGTACTCAACAATACATGTACCACCCCTACAATGCCTCAGTTTTTAGGCCATTGCAGTTTTAGCTTTCTGGCTGTACATGGGACCCTCATTTTCAATGTAGTTGTGGTTTTGGAATGTTGACCATGTTTGGTGTTCTAGAGAAAGAGGACTAAGCATGCCAGGCGGAGTGATTGCCAGGAGCATGGAGTTGATAACTTTCTCATTTGATGCTCTAGCAGGCTTCTTTCTAATCAATATTTGTATTTCTTTGCATAAATTATGATTCATAAAACACAAATATATATATCAAAATCATAATATTCAAGTCCACATTAGCTTAAATCCAAAGAAAATTAATTTTTTCATCAAACAGAAAAAAAGTGTACTGGAGTAGAATTGTAATAAAATGATAATCCCCTGTTATACTCTTGTATTATGGGAGGGGTGCAGATGCTTGTGCAGCTCTGTTTGTAATACTTGTGGAACCTGCTTACATATAGCACGGGTACTATTTTAAGAGGGTGTTCCCCCAATGCAAATAAGGGTAACAGTTTGTCTCTGAGCACGCCTGTTATTATAGACGTGGATGCAGAGGCAAAAAGGCCATGAGAAGAATCTCCTGAAGACAGCACTCTAAAGAGGCTAAAGTAGGCCAGAGGATCCCCAGACACCCCCCTGTAAGTTGGTGCAGTCACTGACTATACCCACTTGCAGAGTAATCTCTGTCAGCCCTTTGTAAAGCAGGTAGTTTTTCTGGCTGTACAAAGAAATATAGCCAGCCTGCCTTTCAATTATGTGCTGCCCCTATGGACGGATGACTTTGCAGCTGCCCTGTAGGCAGTTCATTATTTCTAATGGAGCACACTGTCCTTGTTTGAGCCCAGCGCACCTAGTTAAAGGTGAGCCATGGCACAATCAGGGACAGTCTGCCCTATCTATAATACGGGCAGTCGAGCACCACTAGGTTCCTGTTCATGCAGACAATGGTACATGGAAGCGTACAGGGGGATTAGGAAAGGTGCTCCACATGTAAAGCTAAACCTTCCATCTCCTTACATCATCGTCCTAGTAGGGTGGCTTATTCTAATTTAACTAGGGATAAAAGCCATCATTGATCGTGGCGATGCAGTTTTGTTTCATATGTGCAAACCTAAAACAATTTTGCAATAGAAACAGGAGATCATTTTATGGTACGCGATTTATCCTGGGCACTATTTTATTTTCTACGTTTTAAAGATTCTATATATTTTACATTTTAGGTATTAGACATAATGAGATAAAAAAAAAAATGTAAAGATGTGGTTTAATTCTTTCAGGATTAGGAGGTCAAAATTGGCTGACTTGTAAATTTCTGTTCTGAGGATATTGATGAGCTTTGCTAATGCAGACAGAGCCCAGCACATGTCTTCGTGCTCTTGTAATGCTAAAAGTGAATTCAATTAACCTGCTATTGGTTTGAGTTAGTGCCTTATTTTCAGATAGCTCAGAAACAGTGAACAATGACTGCCTCTAGCGATTTCTGAGCTGTGTTGTCTAAAATAATGCACTAACTGTGAAAAACATCTGGTTAAATGAACTGACATTACCCATTGAAGGTGCAAAAAACAGGCGCTTGGCTCTGCACTGCAGCAGTAAGGCCGATCTTGGCCCCCAGATTATCTAGTAGTACAACATTATGCAAGCCTTCTATCATCTACATATCAGAAGCTTGTGACCCACAGCTCTCCTTTTCCCAAAAGCTGTGGTCCTGGATTCCAACCTGTGATCCAACTTTTTCTGAGGAGATGTGATTGCAAATAGTTTTGCCTCACTTGGACAGGTCATTTTTTCTGAGCAGGTCTTTGCCTTCCTATCCCTCAAAGCTGGAGACGGACACTCAACCATGGTTGCCTTCATATGTGGCTCAACTCCTTTCCAAACATATTTAATGTTTGCAATCTGCACACTCTCTTCACCAAAACATGTTTCAAGGCCACATGTATGACACTGGTTTCCAAGGATTCACACCAGATAATCCTTGTAGAAATGATACGCGTATATGTCCAAAACAAACGATAAATGTTAAGTAAGGAAACGATTTCAACCTTTCAAATAAACGGACAGCATCCACGGGCTGGTTATACCAATGTCAAATTTTCACAATAACAGAAGATGATAACCTCTCATGAACAAACTGTTAGTTGGTGCTGACGGCGCAGGGCAACCCCGGTGAACGGGAGATCCAAGGACGAATCAAGATACAAGAAAGCTTAAGAGAGGATTTGTCTTGACGGCGCTCACTCAGTCACATGGTTATTCAGTCCTTGTGGTTAAAAGTTAACATTGCGACTCGGTGTCATCGTCCACTTGGACAGCCACTCGACCTGGCGTGCGGCTGTACGGCAATGGATTTCAGAGTTTTCTCCAGATGAATGCCAGTAAATCTGAAATCAAAATTGTGAGAAGGAGCAGAGAATGCGGTCATTATTGCCTCAGGCGTGTTGCTCCGGGCGAGGCCCCGCGCCATTACCCAAGGTTAAGTCCTTGGATGTAATTGTAGAGCAAGGTCTCACAGTCGATACCCAACTAAATAATATCCTTAAGACTGGCTTTTTTAGACGGCAGCGCCTCCATTAAGCAGTCTTATATCTTCCCCTTGAACAACATGTTTCAATTGTGTCAGGAAGTGTGCTGTCAAGTATTGATTACTGTAATGAGCTCTATGCGGGTCTTTCAGAGTACACAGTGATGAAATGAAGCGAGTCGAGAACGCGACAGTGTGTCTAATTTACCACCTTAATAAAAGCAATAAGTGCCTAATGCTCACAGAAAACTTCACTGATTAGCTCTCAAACAAAGTTTATAGGTTTCTGCTTGGTATGCAAGTGTCTGTTTTAAAAAAAAAACGTTGCACTCCTATTAAAGGTCCCGAGTGTTGGGAGGTGAAGATGTGGTCTTGTGCCACTGAAGTTAGTGGGTCCTAAATTCTGGAATAATTCATTTCTACAAGTCCATGCACTGCCTTCGCACCTCATCTCCAGGAAGGCACTGAAAACGATTGTTGTCTAAGTTCTTCTTGTGATCATTTTCAATTTGCTTTTAATAACCTTTAGTTGTATTTTCAGCTTACGAAACCCATGGGTAATCACTATTCTTTATAAAAAAACTCAAAGGCGCTATGATGGAGAGGAAAATCAAAGTAGGTCAAGCATCCTGGAAAGAAAAAATCCAAAGTAAGAATAAAAGTAAAAAAATTAAAATCCCTCAGTGTATCATCTAAGTGTGAAGAAAACGCAAGAAAAATTTGAACTCACTCAAAGTACCAATTACTGTCATGTGGAATACCCGGTTATGTAGTACACCTAATTTTAATAGCCTTACCTACAGTGTATTTATTGAGCAGAAATAGCATCATACATTAGGATAATGTGCTTGTTGGGCAGAAATAACATCATAATTTACAGCTAAATGCGATCAAGTTATCAGTGCAGCGAGCTAGTTCGGTAAAAGAATAGTATTACCCTTTTAAAGGGTATAAAAATCTAAATACCATCATGAAACCCAAAAGTGATTAAGCTTATCTGCAGAGCCACGTGAAATAGATAGGAGCTGTAAAGAAGGTGATGCTTCGACATTGGGTTCATTTTTGTTACAAGTGGGTAGCACACACTTCTTTGTACAATGATAGCATTACTGAGCAATGCATTCCTCATGTTCCTCCTCATGTTCCTCCTCATCCTCCTCATATCACATGCTGGCACTTACTGCATCTGAAGTATGTAGCAGCCGGTGGAACTGGTCTAAAGCACTCGTGCCTTCTCCACATGCTCACTCGTGTATGTTTCCGGCTTTGACTATCCATCCTCCTGCCTCCAGTCTCTCCTACCTCCTTCTGGCTCTCCATATTGGCTGGTCTCTGTGACCCAATCCTGGGATTCTGCACTGTGACCTACGCCTTCTGCTCGGTCAGGTAAGCCAGGCATATGACTTCACTATAAGGGACCCAGAGTGGTCTTGAGGAGCTTATGACTCTTCTGGGCACCCGACTTGTCAAATTGCCTTGGCATTGGGGGGGGTATTTCTATATTGCACTATTATACTCTATCACACTGCGGCATTGAAATGAACAAATTTGACTTTGCGCTGTGTTACTGTTTCATTATTACAGGCTATTATAGTCTGCGTGTAAGACATCTGAGGCAGGTAAAGGCTGTGGAGGTTAAGATTGAGGTTCCAGGCTTGGCTAAGGAAGAGAGAAAATTGTGTCAGTCCTCCTTGCCGGCTCCTAGCTTTTAGGAGTAGAGTTGAGCCAACAGCTGACTCACTTGTATTGTTACAAATTTATTCATTTAATTGCCTTGTTATTAAATATTGGGCCTCTGTCCGGCTGGACATGTCACTTACCGATATAGTACTGATTGGGTCTATATTTGTATTCAATGTCTTACAACTGTAGAATTCCTAGGGACAACTGTTCCTTATAATAGAACAGCTGAGGAGGCAGCAACTTCACATAACAATTGGAGATCCTGGACACTTAGGGCCTGATTTAGGGCTTGGCGATATTTCCATAGGTTGGCAGAGGACATTATGTTCACCATGTTGATGGACAGAGAACCGCCATATTTATAGCTCACTGCCTGCCAAGCGGTGATCTCTGTGCCTTGAGAGGAGCGGCTGTCACAACAATTCCTCTGAATGTACCAAACATTGGTGGCTGACAGCCACCAAACCTCCAAACTGTTAGCATGTTTTTGAAAATCAAATAACTAATGACACCCACACTCAGGGAGTGTTTTCCCTGGGGTGGGACACTAATATTTATATTTTTCTTTTTGTCACAAGCACATTTCAATGGTGTTGAAAGACAGAAAATGGACTTCAGACCATCAGCCCTAAATAGGGCGGGCAATATGATACCCTTACTCCAATGGCCAGCACTCCATCAGGAATAAGCTTTCCATTGACTGAGTCAATGGGGCACCACCAACAGAAAGCTTGTGGTCTGCCTGAATTAAAATATGGTGGGGGGCCTGAGAGATTGGCGGAGAAGTTACATTATCACATATGTGACGGAATAGCCTGTTCGCCAAGCTCTAAATCAGTGCCTAACTCTTCCTGATACTTCAACTCCCTTGCTTACCAGCTGACGTATTATCTAGGTCCTTTTTTTCTTTTTACTATATTTTTGTTATTCCTATGAAGTGGAGTGACAAGCAACTTCCACTGAGAAACTCTTTGGGGAATCTACAATGGGGAATTCACAAAATACCTCTCCTACATCATTACACTTGCTGTAAAAGTTGCTATATGTTAGAGTTAGAAGTGCTGGTTAGAAGTGCTTCACAGTTTGAACTCTGCAGATCATTTAGTATAACTGTAAGGAACCATAAGGAACTGCTTTTTAGTACAGCTGAGCGTATGACCCACAATAAATACTCCAATTACACAAAGAAAAATACACTATTTGTCATTTTTGCCAACACAACTGTTAAGAAGCTCAGGTCTAGTAGGATGATGCTATCATTAACTCAATTGTAATCCTCTAGAATATTTCCATTCAAAGCCAGAGTTCTCCAGAGCGTTTGTCCAGTTTCCACATTTCCACATTTCTCCCAAAATGTGAACAGCACTCAAAGTCTCCTAACCACTCAAACCACTCAGTCTGCAAAATTCTGATCACGGAAATGAGACATAAAGGGGCCGATTCCAATTCGGGCCGGAATTCTCTCCGACCGAGCCGGACCCGGAGAGAATTCCGACCGAATCGGACCCTAGCAGTCCGACCGAACGAGTACGATGCGCACGTATGCAATCGGACTCGAGTCGGTCGGACTCCCATTGAAGTCAATGGGAGCCTGTCGTACAACGCGTACGCGGGCTCCCATTGACTCAATGGGTGCGAGGCGGACAAGGGCGCCCCCTACAGCGTGTACGCGTCCATGCGCATCGTGGCGTACATGCACAGGTAGGGGGGACCCATGGGTCCCCCTGTGTGCGACTCGCGCGCCTACGCATACAGGGGGTCCGACGCGGACCCCAAAGTCCGGCTCCGACAGCTTTTCGAGCCGGACGGCGCGAGTCGATCGGACTGCTCGCGGCGCGCATCGTACTTACCCGGCCGGGACACGTCTCCATAGCGCGGTGCGAGTCGTGTCCATGCAAGTCGGTCGGAGCGTGTTGGAGCCGCGTTCGAGTCGGTCGGCGATTTCGCGGGTGCTTGCATCGTACTCGCTCGGCCAGACCCGCGTACGATTCGGTCGGGAAACAGGGCTCCGAATCGGATCCGGTGAATCCGAATCCGATTCGGAGCACAACCGGCCGAGATCGGAATCGGCACCAAAGTGTACTGCTGAAAGATAACTGGATTATAAATCTGTGTGTGTTGCAAAGTCATCCCGTGCCCTGGGCACCCCCCAACTTTTTGCTGAATGGTACTGGTGGTAACTGACTCTGACTGACCCTGGGCTTTGCCTAACCAGGCCCAGGGCCAGTGCTATGCTGAAAACACTTAGATACAGTTAAAACACCTATATACACTTGGGTACACTATGGGTACCCCTGTGATTGGCATGACCTACCCTATAAGCCCCTAGTATATAATAGGGCAGGGGAATTGAAACTACCTAAAAGTCCCTAGTACCCTAGGGCATGGCAATTTAGAGGCCAGTAGCTCCTTTTGCACTTGCATGTGTGCACTGCTAAAGCCTGAGGTCAGTTTAAAAGCAGCCCTGGGTACTAGGACTGCTTTTAAAAAGTAAATTGTGCCCAAACTCGACTTTCGGGTTTGGGGCACTTAAAAATGGATAACCTACAATGTTTTGGCATATTAGGAACCCCCAGGGTCTCCCCTAGGTGTCCCAGGGGTGGGGGGTCAGATATTTATAAGGTACACCCTTGTAAAATGAGTTTTATATGCCCTGGGTTAAGTGAAATTTCACATTTCACCCCCCACATTGTGATAAAGTGTTGCCCAAATTCGGCTTTGATGCTAGGAGCACTGTGAAGTGAGGATCTGCAATATTTCTACAGATTCAGAACCCCTAAAGTCTCCCCTAATTGTCCCATGGGGTGGGGGTCCTGTAGATATAAGCAAAGTACTTATAAAATATGTTTTTGTAAGTCCTGGTGCAGGAAAAATGTCCCAAGTCATTTTTCCCATTGAAAATCCCCTGCTACATAGGTTAACATGGTAGAAAATTATTAACTATTAACTCTTGATAGGAGAGGGCTAGAAGTGCCATTCAAAGACTTCCCCGAATGGTATTAATAAATTCAACAATATGATATTGTTGAATTTCTCCTAAAGTGTACATACAAGAAGTTATAAGACTTTCTTGTTTGTAAGTCCAGATTCAGCCTTCCAGTGGTCTGCCCTGATTGGTCAGAGTTAAGTGGATTAGCCAGGCTGCCTTAAAGAGGTGATAAAGAGCCCCTGGGGCCAGCCAGCTATGCTGGCAGGGCAGTGTGCTGTTCCATAGGAATGCCAGGCCAGGGGGAGGAGTCGTAAACTATGTTCATCAAAGAGGAGAGCAGAGAACAGTGTCATTTACAACTGTGAACTTCCCACCTTAGGCAGATGGTAGGATTAAGGAAGGTATGAGCAGATGCAGGGGGGAGAGTCTAAGTAAGTTAGCCATCCTAGGGGTGTGTTTAGCCAGCTCTTACCTCCTTGCTGGAAAATCTGCCATTATGGATTTGGAAGATTTGATGCTCTCTGGGACGAAATAATGCCACACTCTACAGGATGTGGTCATATGTTTGAGGAGTTACCCTGCTCCCATTGGTCAGGAAGTGACCTCCTGCTTGACCCAGAGAACTTGGAATAAGTATCTGAGAGGGGCAGATCCCTCCAGATCTGCTGCTTGAAACTTACTGAAGCAAGACCTTGCCAAGCTGAGAAGTTTTGCTGTGCAAAGAGTTTTAAGGCCTGACCTCTGAAGACTGCACCATCTGAAACTACAGCCCTGTGGATTATCTTGCTGAAAAGGAACTAAAGAGTGGACTCCCTGAAAGCTACAGGTTAAAAGAGCTCATCTGGAACATCACCAACTAAATCTGCACCTTGGAGAACTACCAGTGGATTTGTAAGGGTGACGTCCAAGTGGATTGTGGGAACTGAAGTCCTCAACTTTCAAGGACCATCTTGGAGCTTTCAGACCCTTGGAGTGGGTTTGAGACACTTTGGGACCCTTTGAGGAACTTCAGGAAGAAGTTCAAGAATTTAGGAGAACTTTGGAGGAACTTTGAAAAAAAGCTCCATAGAGGGACCGACTCAACCTGGTCAGCCAAGCCGCCTGCCTTCAACCGCGAGCCGGCCAAGCCACCCTTGTTCGTCTCGCTAGAAGCTCCGTCGGTCCAACTTCCAGAGTTTGACCGAGACTAGAAGAAATCTGAAGCTGGTGAACCCTCACCGGATCCAGCTACATGAAGAGCATCGAGAGACCCCGTGAGAAAAGCTCCAGAAAAGTTTCTAAGTCCGCTCGTAGAAAAGGTGACCGGGAGCAACCGCGAGAGCCAAGCCGCCTGCCTTCCATCGCGTGTCGGCCTGGGCTCCTGGGTTGCCCCGCTGAAGCGCTAAAGAAAACGTTTCTAAGTCCGCTCCAGGGAAGTTGACCGGGAGCTCGTCGAAAGGCAATCCGGCGAACCCTAACCGAATCTGGACTGGCTGGGAGCTTCGAGGGACCTTGGGGAGAAAAACTCCAGAAAAGTTTCTAAGTGTGAAGGTAGAAACTGAGACCGGGACCTGCCGCGAGCTATAGCCACCCAGGGCTCCATCGCGGTCGGCCTGAAACTTTGACTTTGACCCGGTCTATCGCGAGCAGGTATCCCAATATGGTGCTATAATCTTCTAAGTGCTATATTTTGCTAAATCTTTGAAAATTCATATCTCCGGTTCCCTACATTGGATTATTGTCATTTCGGTGTCATTTTAAAGATAAAAATATTTCCTATTTTCATAAATTGGTGTTGGATTTTTATTATGTGTTGTGTCTTAATAATTTACTGAATTGGTGTTTTTAAATGCTTTACATACCTGTGTTTGAAGTTAAGCCTGTCTGCTCGCAGCCACGTTACCAAGGGTTGAGCATGGGAATAATTTTCTAAGACCTATGCTGAGTCCTATCATGTGTTAGTGGCCTTATTGCCAGTGGCAGACCTACATTTGCCCCTACCAATAATCCACTTTGCAACAGTGTGAAATAGTGCTGCTGCACCAACTTCACCCAAATTAGATGCTCAGTAGCTTAATAGTGGTCCCAGCTGTAAAGCCCATCTAGATCGTACTGTTCCAGACAAATCACAAAATATCGACTACCACAATATTGAGGTACAAAAATATCGTGACAAAAATATCGAAGTCAAGAATATCGACATCCTATCTATATCATGGTAAGTACAAAAATATCGAGAAAAAAAATATCGTTGTCAAAAATATAGTTGTTAAAAATATCATTTTTTTAAATGTTAAAAAAATAATGTAAAATAAAGTAAATAATACATATAATTAAAAGAAACATAGTTAAAAATATTTTAAAATGTTTAAAAATGCTAACTAATACATATAATGTAAAAATAAATTAAACATATACATATAAAATATAATATATATACTTACTGAATAATATTCATAAATAATTACTTTAATAACTTATAAATTGTTATTTTTTTTAATAAATTATTAATACATATATACACACATACAATAATAAAAATAAAATAGAAAAAATATATGTAACAAATTAAAAAATTACAATATTTTTTATCTTTTTTAAAATAAATTATACACTACATTAACTAAAACAGTAGAAAAAATATTGGATAGCGGAGGGAATAAAATTACTATTCCAACTCCAGAGAGTGCAACAGTAGGGAAAGTGTTGGATAGCGTAGGGGTAAAAATTACTATTCCCACTCCAGTGAGTGCAACAGTAGGGAAAGTGTTGGATAGCGTAGGGGTAAAAATTAGTATTCCCACTCCAGAGAGTGCAACAGTAGGGAAAATGTTGGATAGCGTAGGGGTAAAAATTACTATTCCCACTCCAGAGAGTGTAACATTTGGGAAAGTGTTGGTTAGAGAAGGGGTAAAAATTACTATTCCCACTCCAGTGAGTGCTACATTAGGAAACGTATTGGATAGCGTAAGGGTTAAAATTACTATTCCCACTCCAGAGAGTGCAACAGTAGGGAAAGTGTTGGATAACATAGGGGTTAAAATTACTATTCCAGCTCCAGAGAGTGCAACAGTAGGGAAAGTGTTGGATAGCGAAGGGGTAAAAATTACTATTCCCACTCCAGTGAATGCAACAGTAGGGAAAGTGTTGGATAGCGTAGGGGTTAAAATTACTATTCCAACTCCAGAGAGTGCAACAGTAGGGAAAGTGTTGGATAGCGTAGGGGTAAAAATTACTATTCCCACTTCAGTGAGTGCAACAGTAGGGAAAGTGTTGGATAGCAAAGAGGTAAAAATTACTATTCCCACTCCAATCAGTGCAGCAGTAGGGAAAGTGTTGGATAGCGTAGGGGTTAGAATTACTAATCCCACTCCAGAGAGTGCAACAGTAGGGAAAGTGTTGGATAGCGTAGGGGTAAAAATTACGATTCCCTCTCCAGTGAGTGCAACAGTAGGGAAAGTGTTGGATAGTGTAGGGGTAAAAATTATTATTCCCACTCCAGAGAGTACAACAGTAGGGAAAGTGTTGGATAGCGTAGGGGTTAAAATTACTATTCCAACTCCAGAGAGTGCAACAGTAGGGAAAGTGTTGGATAGCGAAGTGGTAAAAATTACTATTCCCACTCCAGAGAGTGCAAGAGTAGGGAAAGTGTTGGATAGTGTAGGGGTAAAAATTACTATTCCCACTCCAGAGAGTGCAACAGTAGGGAAAGTGTTGGATAGCGTAGGGGTAAAAATTACTATTCCCACTCCAGAGAGTGCAACAGTAGGGAAAGTGTTGGATAGCGTAGGGGTAAAAATTACTATTCCCACTCCAGTGAGTGCAACAGTAGGGAAAGTGTTGGATAGCGTAGGGGTTAAAATTACTATTCCAACTCCAGAGAGTGCAACAGTAGGGAAAGTGTTGGCTACCGTAGGGGTAGAAATTACTATTACCACTCCAGAGAGTATAACTGTAGGGAAAGTGTTGGATAGCAGAGGCTTAAAATTAACATGCTTATCAATTAAATAATTTTTTAAATTAAATAACGAATTAATAATTAATTAAAAATAAATTAATTATGAATACCAATAAATTAAAATTGATAATTACTTTAATAACATTAAATTACTTCCCACCCTATTCCCCTATAAACCCACAACCCGCTCCTAAAATAAATTAACACAATTAATATAATAAACAATTAATCAATTAATAAAAATTAATTACCAATTATTAATTAATTAACAATAAATTAATTGTCAATAACAATACATAAAAATTAATAATTACTTAATTATAATAAATTACTTCACACCCTATTCCCCTATAAACACACAACCTGCTCCTAAACTAAATTAACACAATTAATATATTTATCAATTAATCAATTACTAAAAATTAATAACCAGTTAATAATTAATAAACAATAAATTAATTATCAATACAAAAAAAAAAAAAAATAATTTATTATAATTAATTTACTTCCCACCCTATTCCCCTATAAACCCACGACCCGCTCTGAAAAAAAAATAACACAATTAATATAATTATCAATTAATCAATTAATAAAAATGAATTACCAATTAATAATTAATTAACAATAAATTAATTAGCAATACCAATAAATAAAAATTAATAATTACTTAATTATAATAAATTACTTCCCACCCTATTCCCCTATAAACCCACAACCCTCTCCTAAACTAAATTAACACAAGTATTATAATTATCAATTAATCAATTAATAACAATTAATTACCAATTAACAATTAATTAACAATCAATTAATTATCAATACCAAAAAATAAAAATTAATAATTACTTTATTATAATCAAATTACTTTCCACACTATTCCCCTATAAACCCACAACCCGCTACAGAACTAAAACGCAAACTTTAATTAAAAATAATTAATAATTTCTAAAAATTATTATTTAATTTACTATAACTAAATTACTTCCCACCCTATTCCCCTATAAACCCACAACCCGCTACGGTACTAAAACGAAAAATGTACTTTAAAAAAAATTACTAACTTCTAAAAAATGAATACATATATTTAAAAAAAAATACAAAACATAATAAAAAATGTGGAGCACATACATATAAAATACATACTAAAATACATAACACTAATATAAACATCGATATTATTAACAACGATATTTATGCAAACGATATAACTAACTTCGATATTAACAAAAACGATATTTCTTACCTTCAGGTCGATATTCTGGTCACCGATATTCTTGATATCGATTATCTGTCCCTCCGATATTTGCAACTCGATATTTCTGTAAGTCGAAAAAAAAACCTCGATATTATGTCTGTGCACCATTCTAGACAGACCAGATATTCAAATAGTCAAAGAAAGGAACTCCCAATCAGTTCAGTAGCACCCATAAATGATAAATCCATCACTTAAGAATTTTCAGAAATCTCATATCTCCCACTTGAAAGTTTTTTATACCTCTCCACTCAGTATCTTCAATATTCAGAGGCCCTTCAGGCACTACAAAGGATTTTAACGTCTGTACTATTTCTCCTAGAAACATCGACTCTTAATTCAGAACATATCTTAGCAAATGTGTTAACGATTTTGTGTCTCTTATAGAATAGAGGAAAACATAGCAAAAAAACATAAACGCACAGTTCTAAACCACAAATCAGACTCATCTATTTTACCCTACTCGCCTTTGACACTCCCCACTGTTGCTGACTTTTCAGATTGTTCATCAGAAGGTTTGACAGGAAGGTTGTAATAAAGAGGAAGAAACAAAAGGAAAATGAAGAAGTGTGAAATCACAAAAAAGTCTACACCACCTTAGATTTAATCCTTGTATAACCAATCAAAACACAGCCACAGAAGTGCAGAAATCTCCAAGATCTATTATCGGGCAAGTCAAACTCCCACACATTCCACAACGTGTTCATGATCCCAAATGCTGAAAGTATAGACCAGATCTAGATGTTGTTTCTCTGCAATTTCCTTTAGGATATAGCTTATCCCCCCTGGCCATGATTAGGGATATCCAAGTGACAGTGGTGATCTTAGGCCCACAGGGAAGGCAATTATTAATTTCACAATAGCCACTCTCCATATTCCAATTACCTTTGCATAGTGACGACTGTATGGCCTGGTCTTGGAAAGCTGACGCTTTAAAGTATGAGCCCAAAATTCACTGTAACTCCTATACTTTTAACCAAAAAATAAAGATACTCTCCTGGAGAATCACAAGGCTTTTTTTGCATCCTGGTAAAATAATTTTCAAAGAGGAACTAAAGTCTGGAATAATCTGTCTGAAAAATATTTGTGTAAAAGATGTTTTCCAACTAGAAATTTACTATGTGCAAGAAGGCATGCAAGCAAAATAATTAGTATGTTACTGTCAGTAAATTACTTTTGATCTTACAAAATTGTGACTCATCCAAACAATGTTATGCAGTGTTTATGTCAGGATTTTACAAACCCAGTCCCTGATTTGACCAACCTATAGCTTCCCCTCCAATTTTCTGTAAAATTCATCTCTGTAACTATAGAACATGTTAGCTGAGTAGGTCTAGCTCGCAATTCAAATGCCAAAGTTTCTAACCAGTTATTGGATATGTTCAGAGATACTGAGAGGGTAGAAATATGGTCCATCCCAGTTTCCCAGTTAATCAATTCCTCAATCAATCAATCAATCAGGATTTATAGAGCATGGTTGCTTCACCTGTGAGGGTCTCGAGGCACTGTCTGATCATGCTGCTTGTACTCCTGTTGGTTGAATTTCCAGGTTTTGAGGTCCATCCTGAATTGTTGGAGCAATGGTGAGGCTCTGGAGTACAGGTGGAGGTCATTCCAGGTCATGGCCACCCAATGGGGGAAGGAGCGGCCTCTGCTGTTTGTCCATCTAGTATAATGGGGTAACCCAGTGCCCCTCAGAACCTGGTTGTGAAGATATGGAGTAATGTTGGTTCTGTCGGGTACACAATTGCTTTTCTTACTTAATGAATAAAGAACATTTAGACAAGATGAACACTTATTCAAACATTTGTGTCATTGCAGTTAAATGGCAAAATGGAAAACAAAGGAACACACCAATCTTGAGTAAATCAAAGGAATATATTGAAACAGAGACCCAATGGGGGAAGGAGCGGCCTCTGGTGTTTGTCCATCTAGAATAATGGGGTAACCCAGTGCCCCTCAGAACCTGGGATAGGAGCTTTGTCTGGGGATCCAGGCTCCGTTGGACAAGGGGGCAGTGCAGGAGGTTCCTCCTCTGGAGATGGGGTTTTACTCCCTGATTTTTCTGGTGTCCAAAGTGACAGGGTGGTTCCGTCTTGTCCTGGATTTGAAGGCCCTGAACAAATTTGTGTTACATCTACCTTTCAAGATGGAGACTCTCCAACGGGTGATTCCCCTGGTTCTCCAGGGTCATTTCATGTGCACCCTGGATCTTCAGGATGCTTATTATCATGTCCCTGTTCATCCCAGTTCTCGCAGGTTCCTGAGGTTTTGCCTTTGGGGCGGCTTTATCAGTTTCAGGTTCTGCCTTTCGGCCTGAGGTCGGCCCGAGGGTATTCACCAAGGTTGTGGCGGCATTGGTGGCTTCATTCCATCTTCAGGGTGTCCTTATTTACCCTTACTTGGATGACTGGCTGATCCATGCTCCTTCCCGGGATCAATTGTTGCGGGATCAGGAGTTAGTGTGTTCGGCGTTGAGGGGCCATGGGTTTCTGCTAAATCTCACCAAGTGTCAATTGGTGACTTCCCAGGACTTGACGTTCATAGGGGCTCGTTTCCACACCGATCTGAATTGGGTTTTCGTACCTGTGTCTCGGTCGTTGACGTTGTGTTCCCTTGCTCGTCTTTTTCTGGAGGTGTGTTTCTTCCCGGTCCGTCTCTGGTTGCAGCTTCTGGGTCTTCTGGCGGCAACGGTGTTCTTAGTGCCTTGGGCGCGGTTTCACCTCAGCCTCTATGGTCGCACCTGTTGTCTCGTTGGGATCCTTTGTCTCGCAATTTGACCCTCTTGGTTCTGGTGTCTCTGTCTGTCCTCCCTGCTCTGGGTTGATGGACGATGTCGGACAATCTCGCCAGGGGACTGCCTCTGCAACCCTCTCCTCCGGTTGTCCTCACAACGTATGCCAGTGCTTTGGGGTGGGGGCAACGTTGGGGACGGAATCCCTTCAGGGTCGTTGGTCCCTTCTGGAAGGGAGGAGGTCCTCGAATTGGCACAAGTTGTCGGCTGTGTTCCGGGCCATCATGTGGTTCTGGGATCGTTTGTTGAATCACAATGTGGTGGTTTGTTCGGACAACTTGGTGACGGTCGCCTACCTGAACCACCATGGGGGTAAACGGTCCAAGTCCCTGAATGCAGTGGTGTTCCCGTTGTTTTGTTGGGCGGAAGGGCACCTGTTGTCTCTATCGGCTGTTCATATCCGAGGGGTGGACAATGGGGTGGTGGATGCCCTCTGCCATTATTTCCCCGTCTCCCAGGAGTTGTCTCTGACACCAGTGGCCTTTTGTCTAGTGTGCGAGAGGTGTGGTATTCCTTTTCTCGACCTCTTTGCTTCCCGGCACAATGCTCAGCTTCCTCGCTTCTGCTCCCAGGTCCATCAGGTGGGGGCTTAGGGGTGGATGCTCTGACCATAGCGGAAGGGTAAAATTTACTATTCCCACTCCAGTGAGTGCAACAGTAGGGAAAGCATTGGATAGCGTAGGGGTAAACATTACTATTCCCACTCCAAAGAGTGCAACAGTAGGGAAAGCGTTGGATAGTGTAGGGGTAAAAATTACTATTCCCACTGCAGAGAGTGCAACAGTAGGGAAAGCGTTGGATAGCGGGAAGGTAAAAATTACTATTCCCACTCCAGTGAGTGCAACAGTAGGGAAAGCGTTGGATAGCGTAGGGGTCAAAATTACTATTCCCACTCCAAAGAGTGCAACAGTAGGGATAGCGTTGGATAGCATAGGAGTAAAAATTACTATTCCCACTCCAGAGAGTGCAACAGTAGGGAAAACGTTGGATAGCGGGAGGGTAAAAATTACTATTCCCACTACAGAGAGTGCAACAGTAGGGAAAGCGTTGGATAGCGTAGGGGTAAAAATTACTATTCCCACTCCAAAGAGTGCAACAGTAGGGAAAGTAATATTTTAATATTTTAATAACAATTATTTAATTATCAATACTAATAAACATTATTATTAAAATTAATTACCAATTACAAAATATTTAATTAATTAATTATAAATACCAATACAATGTATTTATTAAAAATTATTTACCTATTAATAATTAATTAACAACCAATTAATATTCAATACCAAAAATTTATAAATAATAAAAAATACCAATTAATAATTAATTAACTGTAAATTAATTATCAAAACAAAAAATTATTTTCAATAATTAATTATTTACAATTAAATTACTTCCCACCATATCCCCCTATCAACCCACAACCCGCTACAAATAATAAATTAATAGAATTAACATAATTATCAATTAATCAATTAATAAAAATTAATTACCAATTAATAAAAATTAATTAGCAATTAATAATTAATTAACAATAAATTAATTATCAAAACAAAAAAAATATTTTCACTAATTAATTATTTACAATTAAATTACTTATGTTTATGTTTATGTTAGGGAATTTATTAAGCGCGCGTATACCAAAGGTCTCTTGGCGCTATAAGGGGAGGGATGCTCTGACCATTCCGTGGCCTTCTCGCCTGCTGTATGCCTTTCCACCTCTTGCTCTGATCCCCAGGTTTCTGTCTCGTCTGATGTTGGAGGATCGGGAGGTGGTGGTGCCCTTTTGGCCCCGGCGATCCTGGTTTCCCACTCTTCGGTTGTTGGCTGTTCAGGGTCCTTGGTTGTTTACGTTCCATCCGTGTCCCCTGCGGTCATCGCTGATGTTGTCCCTCCAGCGGCTTCAACTGTCGGTCTGGAAGATGAGAGGCAGGGATGGAGGTGTCAGGGTCTCCCCGAGCATTTAGCTTTGGCCATTCAGCAGTCCAGGAAGCCTTCTACTCTCAA
Source organism: Calotriton arnoldi (assembly GCA_963921515.1). Classification (NCBI taxonomy): domain Eukaryota; kingdom Metazoa; phylum Chordata; class Amphibia; order Caudata; family Salamandridae; genus Calotriton; species Calotriton arnoldi. Next base: position 108,923 of record CAWUFW010001960.1, on the reverse strand, counting down.
ATCCTACAGTCATCATTTGGGTAATTTCCAGTGTTGGTGTCAGGTTCTGGCATTGTCACCTCTGGTTTGTCCCCTGCCAGATGTCCTTCAGTTTCTGTGGGAGGGGTTTGAGAAGGGGTTGTCTGTCTCCTCTTTGAGTGCTCAGTGGGCTGCTATCAGGGCTTTCCATTCCCCTTGGGGGAATTTGTCTGATGTGGACGATTTGGTTTCTCGGTTGCTGCGCAGTTTTTCCTTATCCCGTCCTGTGGTGCAGCCTTCTTTTCCTCTTTAGGACCTCCCTTTGGTGTTGCAGGCTTTGGTGGCTTCTCCTTTTGAGCCTTTGTCGGACCTTTTTGGTGGCCATTACTTCGGCCAGGCGCCTTGGAGAGCTGGGGGCCTTGATGGCTCGTGAGCCTTTTTTGTCCTTTTCTGCCGATGCGGTGGTCCTGCGGTTGGATTCTTTCTTTGTTCCCAAAGTTCAGTCTCAGTTCCATCGCTCCCAGGAGCTGGTGCTGCCTGCTTTGTGCTAGGAGCAGGTTGCGGGAGATGATCTTCCTTGGCCTTTGCTGGATGTTTGCTGGGCATTGCGGATCTATTTAGAACACACACATCATTTCAGAAGTCTGACTCCCTGTTTGTGTCTTTCGGAGTTTCCTCTCGTGGGAGTCGGGCTTCTTCTTCTTCCATTGGTCGCTGGCTGAAGCAGGTTATCATTTTGGCCTATTCCCTTTCTGGCTCCCATCCTCCAGCTGGGGTTCATGGGCGTTCTACTCATGGAATGGCGGCCTCTTGGGCTGCAGTCCATGGGGTGTCCCTGTCTGAGATCTGTAGAGCGGCTACCTGGGCTTCTTCTAATATCTTTGTGAGGCATTATCGGATTCGGAATGTTCTGGGGGTTGATGCTAATTTTGGTTTGGAGGTTCTTCAGGCTGTGTGCTCCTGATTTCCCTTTTGTTTTCTGTTCCGTGTTTTAATAAATCACTGGGTTTGCTGTTTGTCCTGTGTCCTGGTGGTTTGTTGTGGGATGATGGCCGGTTGCTGCTTGGGTATTCTCACTTGTTAAAATGAAGGGGACGTGGACATGAGGGATCTGGGGGTGATGTCCTATTACTTACCGGTAATCTTCATTACTCCTTGTCCCGTTGTCCTCGTCCCCTTCATTGCATCCCTCCATCTCTCCCGGACTTACTGGCCCTCATCTGGGGCTTGGTGGTTCAGGAGGAATGCTGGGTAGGGTATGGTTATGTACTCCCAGAGGGAGGGGGAGGGGTAGTACCAGCATTCCTTTGTTCGTTTTTTCTGTTGGTGAGATAGGATTATCTCACTTGTTAAAATGAAGGGGACGAGGACAGCGGGACCAGGAGTAATGAAGATGACCGGTAAGTAATAGGACATTTCAGGATGACCTTTAAATTAGTAAATAAGTTGTTCATAGGGATTTAACAAAGCACCACAAAAAATCACTGTTCCCTACTTTTATCCATATACAATCAGCATGACACACACTTTTAATTTAGAAACAAAATGTGATGCTTCCACAGTCTGCATTTCTCACTTTTGTAAAACAGGCAGCTCACCACGGACACATGGCCTAATCATGTTGTTATAGCAGACGTTAACTTGGTGTGGATTGCAGTACATTCTCCACAGCTTCCACATCTCGAACCCAAAAATAGGTGACCATCCTTTTCCAAAAATCGCTTTTGTACAATAAACTGCAGTTACGACGACAGTACATTACCATGTGCAAACTTACATTACTGGATGATAATTGTAAAGAACGGTTACCTTTATAAAATATGAAAGAAGTCATCAGCATTTTAAAGTAATGCACCATGTAATTTCATTCGGATTTTATTTAACCAAATACATGTTAAGATTGTCTCCCTCTAAATAATGGTCAATCTGGAGAAAATATGAAAGCGGCATGGAAAAGCTCACTACAACATTTCCTTTAGTCCAGGGCTTCCTCTCTCCCTCCCAGAAGAGCAGTGCTCCATGGAAGACACTCTCTGACGGGAGCGCCCACCCACTCTCCAGATTTGCCTTTGAGGACTCCAATTAACTAATTTGTTTCTCTTCAATCCTTGGTCTGCGAGGTGTCACCGCAGAGCATGCTGCTTACAGCAAATGCTTTAGAGACTTGCATGTTTAGAGCATTGACAAGCTGAGGGCTCCCCCTTTATGCACTGATATCTTGGGGCTCCCCTGCACTGCGGGAGCTGCGGGGGTGTCCGTTGCACCCCTGTTTCACTCCCCTTCCGTATAGCTATTAGGTATCTATCGGTAAACCCGTTTTGTGAAACTGAAAGGCTTGTCTGACTCGCAAAATGAGTCAATATATGCAAAAAGGCAATTTTGCAGTCACAAATTCGGTGATTTTGTCAATTAGAGAGTTTACAATTTCAAAATGGCTTTGTAAAGATACCTTTAAACTGTGAGTCACCAGAAATGATAAAGGAAGCTTAGAGCGCTGGGGGCAGTAGCAGCTTGCCTTCAATCTGCTATGATAGGAATAACTATGTCCAGCAAATCTTTTGGAAGAACTAAAAATCAAAAACAATCGCAAGAAATACAAAAATAGTTGCCTTCTCTTTCTACTTCATGACATTCTACACAAAATTGGTCTAAATAAAGCGATACTGTATTATCTAAGAAGTAGGTAGCATAACTTTAAAATAAAATCTACATCTATTAAGTCATACATTTATAATATAAGCATTCCTTTTTTTGCGTGAATACAAATGTCTATGCGGATCTAAATGTCAAAAAAATTGAGATGCAGGCATGTTTTTTTTGCTTCAGTGATCCAAGGAATGTGTTCATTAAATTGCTGTGCAAGTTTAATTTGTATAGTTTTATATCAATTTACTATTCTAAAATTGTTGCATCTCATATTACCAAGACATTAAATGACTAAAGTTTCCCTTTATTCCTTCCCTTTATTTCTGTGCACATGACACCGTTTTAGTAATAAGCCTGTAAATTTCCCAATCAAATTACCCTTCGGCAAATAGGCTTTGCAGCACTTAATTAAATATGCTTCTTGCCATCACATGCACTATTCTATGATTAATACTAAACATATATTCATGAACCGTCAATCGGTTGTCGGGCCATTAAGAATTAGTGCACAGTACCACTGATAAAATGATTGAATACTATACTTTCTAACAATACTGTGCATGTTATATTGACCCTGCCCAAATATGTAGGAGAAAAGCTTAATAGTTAGCTGAAAGATAGCTGATTGTTTGGCTATTCCTCATAGGTACTGCAGGAAAAGGTAATGGACAACGAACATGATTAAAGGCTAGGCAATGTTCAGAATACCCTCAGGCAGAGCACAAGCCACGCACGCTTGGTATTGCAGTCGCCGATATTACACACAGGACATACATAGCCAAATATGATATTGTGTGCACAGTACCTAAAGGGAAAAAGGATATGACTTATATGCCCTAAGACGTTGTATGTAGAATGCACAGTGCAGGCCAGATTCCATACCGTTTTCACACGACGTGCATACGTGAACTATGCCTCTCTGAGTCGAGGGTCCATGTTGTAATAACCAGTTAGATGCCGAAGCCCAATCATTGCCAGTTTTGATTTATTCCAAGGCTTTCCCAGCAACATACATCTATAAGATTGCACTCCTGCTATGGATTTAATGATACATGATCCCTCATACCCATCTTGTCCTTCACCATCACCACTGAATCAGCAGGGCATTTAGTGGCCTATTCTCAAGGCAAATTTACACAAGAGTAAATATATATGTGAAAATTCACCCTTACACTTTTTAGTAACTTTACCTCTGTTGGCTATTCACTATTTCCAAGTGGAAACTTACTACAAAGTGTTGACTTACATGCCCCCCCCCTGTAAAATTCAAGGATAGGAGCATAATTTACTGCTAGTAACTTTTCTCACGGAGGCAGAGGCTGTCCTAGGGTGAAGTATAGGGAAAAGCAAATTTATTGAGCTTTCAAAAAATAGTAAATATATTTTTCCCGATAGCAATTAATGCAAATTAATGATTTAGTTATTTTAAAGGTAAAACTAAAGAAAATGCTACAGCACTTAATTTTGAATTAAATACTTAATTGAACTACATTCAATTAAATACTTTTTATTTAAGAAACAAATTCCCCCAAAATAAAATAACCATACTTATTTAGTAGATATTGCAGATTACTAAATGTTATGTATGGAATTCATGTAATTAGATTTTACAATATATAATTAAATGTTTATATTTACTATGGGGTTCTATTTCAATCTCTACCTCTATTATTTTCTGTAGGAGCGTGTTGCAGTACCAGTGCTTGGCCATGTGTGGTGCTAGACCTACTCCAAATCTGAGCTGGAGTACATTTACAATGGATTCTGGTCCCTTTTGGCTGTAACTATAGAAGTGCAGTTTGTGGATATCAAAGGGCTTATTCTTGTGTGGGTGGGTGCATGTGCCTCCCTAAACCTCTCAGTAATACTTCCTTGACCCTTCCCAGTTAATAGTAGACATTCCCCCTTTTGCAATCCCTTCCCAACCCCTCCAATATATACTGCTAAAAAGTAGGCATATATGTAAAGAGAGCTCAGCAGTCAGGGATCTCCTCACATAAAAGATAGAAGAGGTGAAGACTTCCCCAATTAGGTTGGTGAATAGCATTTTGTTGTACGTGATTAGTACGGATCACTGACATAATATCGAGGAAGAAAATATCGACCTGACAAAATATCGAGTTAAAAATATCGAATACCAAAATATCGACTCCCTATCTACAAACAGGTAAGTACAAAAATATCGAATCAAAAATATCGTTGTAAAAAATATAGTTAGTCAAAATATCGAATTTTTTAAATCTCTTAAAAGTAATGTAAAATTAATAAGATAATAAATATAATTAAGTAAAACATACTTAAAAATACTTAAATAACTTTCAAATTAATGAATAATTAATTTAAGTAAAAAATAAATAAACATACATTTTTATTTTTTAATACAAACATATATTAACGTAATATTATTAAAAAATATTCAATATTTTTAACGTAGGATAGCGGAAGGGTAAAATGTACTATTCCCACTCCAGTGAGTGCAACAGTAGGGAAAGCGTTGGATAGCGTAGGGGTAAACATTACTATTCCCACTCCAAAGAGTGCAACAGTAGGGAAAGCGTTGGATAGCGTAGGGGTAAAAATTACTATTCCCACTCCAGTGAGTGCAACAGTAGGGAAAACGTTGGATAGCGGGAGGGTAAAAATTACTATTCCCACTCCAAAGAGTGCAACAGTAGGGAAAGCGTTGGATAGCGGGAAGGTAAAAATTACTATTCCCACTCCAGTGAGTGCAACAGTAGGGAAAGCGTTGGATAGCGTAGGGGTCAAAATTACTATTCCCACTCCAAAGAGTGCAACAGTAGGGAAAGCGTTGGATAGCATAGGAGTAAAAATTACTATTCCCACTCCAGAGAGTGCAACAGTAGGGAAAACGTTGGATAGCGGGAGGGTAAAAATTACTATTCCCACTACAGAGAGTGCAACAGTAGGGAAAGCGTTGGATAGCGTAGGGGTAAAAATTACTATTCCCACTCCAAAGAGTGCAACAGTAGGGAAAGTAATATTTTAATATTTTAATAACAATTATTTAATTATCAATACTAATAAACATTATTATTAAAATTAATTACCAATTACAAAATATTTAATTAATTAGTTATAAATACCAATACAATTTATTTATTAAAAATTATTTACCTATTAATAATTAATTAACAACCAATTAATATTCAATACCAAAAATTTATAAATAATAAAAAATACCAATTAATAATTAATTAACAGTAAATTAATTATCAAAACAAAAAAATTATTTTCAATAATTAATTATTTACAATTAAATTACTTCCCACCATATCCCCTATCAACCCACAACCCGCTACAAATAATAAATTAATAGAATTAACATAATTATCAATTAATCAATTAATAAAAATTAATTACCAATTAATAAAAATTAATTAGCAATTAATAATTAATTAACAATAAATTAATTATCAAAAAAAAAAAATATTTTCACTAATTAATTATTTACAATTAAATTACTTATGTTTATGTTTATGTTAGGGAATTTGGTCTCTTGGCGCTATAAGGGGAGGGAGAGCCTTCCAGAGGAATACTAACAATAGGCTGAAGTGAACAACCAAGTTTTCAGTTTTTTTCTGAAAAAGGTGTACTCAGATGAAAGTCTGATGTCTATCGGGAAAGAATTCCAAAGTGTAGGGCCAAGAACAGAAAAACAGGAACCGCCCGTTCTCTTGCGCTTAAATCTAGGAATAGTCAACATAGACATTGTGGCGGATCTGAGATTTCGTTTGGGTAAGTATCTTGAGATCTTTGCAGATATGAATTTGGGGCCTTTTTCGTGAAGTGCATTAAATACCATGCAGCCTGTCTTGAACATGAATCGCTGGGTCACCGGGAGCCAGTGTAACTGCTTCAAAAGAGGTTTAGTATGGCAGTGTCTTGGTTGCTGAAAGACCAACCTAGCTGCTTGATTTTGAATCAATTGCAGCCTGTGGGTCTGATTAGCAGGAAGCCCTAAATAGATGGCATTGGCATAATCCAGCCTGGACATAATCAGAGCAAGCATGATAACCATGCTTGCTTCCCTGGTGAAAAATTTCCTGATTTTCCTAAAAGTCCTCAGGTGGTAAACACAGGAGGAAGTAACCAGGTTAAGCTGTTCATGCATGGATAGCTTAGCATCGATTTTAATCCCCAGACTTTTAACTGAATTTTTTGGAATAGGTGGAATGCCCAAGGCAGCTGGCCAGTGTGCTGGTACTTCCCACCATATCCCCCACCATATCCCCCTATCAACCCACAACCCGCTACAAATAATAAATAGAATTAACATAATTATCAATTAATCAATTAATAAAAATTAATTACCAATCAATAAAAATTAATTACCAATTAATAATTAATTAACAATAAATTAATTATCAATACCAATAAATAAAAATAAATATTTACTTAATTACAATTAAATTACTTCCCACCCTATTCCCATATAAACCCACAACCCACTACGGAATTAAATGACGCAAAAATTAAATAACATAAAAATCATTGCTTTAAAAAAATTAAACATACATTACAAAAACTAATATAAACTTTTAACACATATACTAACATACAAAACACTTTGAAAAAATTCGATATTATTAAAAATTCGATATTTTTTAATGCCTATATTTTGTACTTAGATATTTTGACAATCGATATTACTTACCTTAATTTCGATATTTTTAACGACTATATTATGTCCATTCGATATTATGTCCATTCTATATTTTGGATTCGATATTCTGTCCATTCGATATTTTTATTTCGATATTATGTCTATTTACCGATTAGTACTATTGTAGTACTAATAAACGCCCTGCAAAATGCAATTTGTGAATAGGCTTGATTGATGTACCCATTTACTATCTTTCATACTTCCCCTTCTCCGAGCTTGCTCTGTAATGCCACAATTAGGCAGCATGTAGCACTTTACAAGACTCTAAAATAAATAAAAAACATGCATTCTCATGCCTTCTACTAGCTACATACAGGATTTAGCCATAGGGCATTTAGTGAATGCCTTGCACACCTATATACAGGTGGTAACATTACATTACTGACAAAAATATTCTCTCTTGTCAGTGCTCCATATAAACAAGCACGATTTCATGAGTGATGTTGTATATGAAGACACCTGCGATTTTGTGTGAAGTCATGAACAACACACTGGGTGGATAAATACCTATAACTGCTAAATGTCAGTGGTTGTAATTTGGAATTTCCAAATAGCTTTCCTTCAGCTGAAATCTTTAGGAAAGTTTAAACTTTACTGATAATTTAGATTAAAATCTGAGCTATACATCTTTTTGTTTTAGCATTCCAGTGATAGTAAAAAAGGCCCAATACAATGGTATATAGAACAGGTGTCTTAATAAACACATATTGGTATATTTACTTCTACAGTTCAGGTCAACAGGGCCTAGAGCATCTAACAACTTCCCCATGACCTGTTGACTGTTGTTAACGGAGTGTGATAACAGTTGCTGGTCAGATATACATTTTTTATGGTGAAGAAGGTCTTAGACCAGTAACATCTGTCACACTGCCTTATTGGATAGTGCAAGCGAGGCACCAAAGCAGCTGCCACCTATCCCTTGTTGGGCTGCCATATAGTACTGTCTGAACAGGACTAGGCCAGACAACACATACTATGGAGCCCTTTTCGCTAATGCAAAGAGTGTGAAAGAGGAATGGGACAGCTGGTCTAGTGTCTGTTTGCGATTGTGAAAATGTTTCTGGGGCAGCTGACACCTGTCCCTGTCCTCATTGGGCTGCAAAATATTGTGAGCCAAGGTAGACAGTGCTTTCTTTTGTCACAAAGCCATCATTAGCCTGAAAAATGAGGCTCAAGGTGGACTGTGTCAGCAGGCCCTTTTCTCAGCATCCTGCTTGCTATGGTAAAAACAGTGGCAGGGCAGTTGTCAACAGTGCTTGGACACTTGGAGTCTCATTGTTTTAGTGTGTATGTGGCTTGGGACAGCTGACAACTAGCACAGTACTCTATAGTCTGGTATCAGTCAAAAGAACAAACTTGTGGCAGGTTATGATGATATTTCACCAGTTGCCTCCCTGTGATGGCATACAAATGAACACTTAGCTACAGGCTCAGCATTAGGACCTCATCAGGTTGAAAAAGAGTTATGGGACTGGAGAGAGAAAGAAGATAAAACATGGCATCTACTGGATTCAGAATGGAAGGTAATTCTGTTAAAATGCAGAATCCTGAACATAATGATCATGGAACCATGAAGTGGTTCCAAAAGATTTATTAAGTACAAGCTACAGAGAATCATCCCAGCCACCTTCTCCAGTGTAAGACACAATTCCAGCTTGATGGCACATTCCATACAGAATCACCATCCCCCAGTTCCAATGGAATGTGAAGCTGTCACATTCTACTCCCTACCAGAGCTGACGTAAGATACCACACACCTCCCTCTCATATAAAAAAGCAAGAAATAAAAGAACATGATAAAAACTAAACACAGCTATAAGATGCTATCAATGCTACTACTTACATTACAAAGATACCTTTAGACTCTTTAGATGCTTAGACTCATTCCTAAATTTGATCTCCCACATGGTTTTGATTCTTCCTCCTCTGCTCTTACATTGCCATACTTTACCACCACTACTCTATTAAGATTCCACACTCTGCTATATGTGGTCTTTACAGCAGTTATAAAAAGTTTCACAACATGAATAGGACCTGAAAATGTAACCCCTCCACCAGGCATTCTAATTCGTATCCAGTCACCTACTAGCACCTTAGTGACTTTATCTCCCTTCCTTTCATCAAACCATTTCTTCCGCTCATCAATCTTTTTTGCTTCCCATTTCTTCCTACTATGCTCACTCTCTTCCGTCCCAGCACCTCCTCTCCTTTCCTCACTTTTCTCGTTCACCCAGGGGGGGCATCATTACACATCTATGTTTCCTCTTTCTAAACAGTTCAAAAGGAGACTTCCCGATGACAGAATGGGGAGTTATTCGATAGACATCAACATTCCTCCATACCTCCTCTTTCCATTCCATTGCATTATCCTTGGCCATTCTGATGGTTTCCTTAAGCACTCTATTATACCGTTCCAACTATGCCGTTGGTTTCTATGTGGTACAAAGTGCACTTCTTGTGCTTTATCCCATGCTCTTCCAGAAATTCCACCAGTTCACTTGAAACCAACTGGACACAATTGTCCGTGAGCAATACCATTGCAATACCTTCCCTATCTATAAGATCCTTCAGAAATGCTACAATGTGTCTGGTTTCAACTCCTTGTGTAGAGGTCAACACAGGCAACATCGAAAATAAATCCATCAAAACCACAACATACGTGGATCCTGTCTTGGAATAAATAGGCTCAAGGATATGTAAGGCAACTTCCTCCCACAGACGTCTGGCACATTCGGCAACACCATGGGTTGGAGACAGGGTTTCAAAACTGTATCGCTCATCATATATTGTACACATTCCATAAATAACCTTTCTGTCTCTATGTCCAGTCTTGTCACCAGTGTTAAAATGCAGAATCCTCCAATTATGATCATGGAAACATGAAGTGGTTCCAAAGGATTTATTAAGTACAAGTTACAGAGAAATCATCCTAGCCACCTACTCCAGTGTAAGACACCGTTACAGCTCGGTGGCACATTTCATACAAAATCACCATTCCTTCCAGTTCCAATGGAATGTGAAGCTGTCACATTCTACTCCCTCCCAGAGCTGACACGAGTTACCACACATTCCTAACAGGTCATCAATATAATAGCTCAGAGTAGGAGAGTATAATATCTGCGGAATCAGAGAATACCTAAGTATACAGTAGTTAAGGCAATCACAGAACATTGATCTCAAGCAGTGTACAAACTTACCCCATGTTTCAGATAACTGGCTGTTGAAAAATTGTGGACAGTACTCGGAGACCCTCTGCTAGTTTGAGAGCACCAGAGGAAGCGGCTTGTATGGTAAACTAGAATGTCCAGATGTCAAAGTGAAATAGGAAGAGCCACAAGACCTACAGACGGGAAACTCAAAGAGTGAAAGGAGAAACAACAAAGGTGACTACGCCGCACCTTCCCAGATACTTCGGGACATTGCCGAATCATCCTTCCCATGGTATAGTGCGAGCTCCATGTCATCCTTGTTGAGCACCGAAACCTTAGGGACACTTTGGCAATACATTCAAACCTTTTTCACTTACGCGGCGTCCGTCCTGACGTGGTGGAGGAATATATCTTTAGCTCTCCAGCACGGGTACTTTATGTCCCTCCTAATTTGCATTATTATATTTCCAACTTTAGAGGACCCCCTTCAAAATTAGAGAAGGTCAGTTCCTCTACATGGCTACCTGATGAAGGCATAATGCCGAAACGCGCGTAGATACGAATTTCGTCAGCCATGACAGTTACACATGTTTTTAATTATGACAATGTATTTCTATGTTGAGCTGTAGTTATTTTTGTATACAGTCCATGTTCTATCTGAAAAGTATACATCATTCATGCTCTTTATTCTTGTATTATTTAAAACTATTGTGCATATACAGTCGCAGTACATGTGAATGAATGAGGGTGCCTGCGCAGTTAAAGAGTAATAATGGACTTGCACTTTGATTAATAGCAGCTCATTTTCATCAATTACATTGTACCATGTGCTTTTTTAATATTCTCTTTTTTTTCAATTTTTCTTATTGAAAAAATATTCTTATATATAAAAAACATTGTTATAAAAATAAAACATCTATTTTTGATATTTACCTGGTTGATTACATATTTTGTAAACTTATAGGTCCACTCCACGTTATTTTGCATTTCCTAAATGTTTTTTCACTTGCACAAATGCTTTATACACTGCCTCGTAGATGAGCCTATCTGCTCGTGCCAAACTACCATGGGGGTGAGCAGGGGTTGTCTAAGGTTGTAACTCCCTTATCCTGACTAGAAGCAAGAGTCCCTACTTGGACAAAGGTGCAAACCATTGCCAACTAGAGACCCCCATTTCTAACTAGTGTGAACCTTACAACACTGAAAGTTCCAAGGCACAGACTGTTTTCACTGCTGCTACTTAATACGTCACATGAAAGTGGACACTTTATCCTGTTATTAGACAAAAGTTCCTCACTCATTATGTAATACCCTCCTTCTCAGATGCCACCTCTACCAGCCAAGTCCTCGTCTCAATCTCTTCATTCTGTTCTGTGATGTCTTTCCAGGCGACAGATTATGAGCAGTTCTTTCTTTCTTCTTGCTGACATGTCTAGTCTCAGGCACTCTAACAAATCATCTCATGATGCATATACACAATTATACATTGAGCCCTGGCACAGTTTTCAGCTGTCCTGGTCCTCATGGTATCACAGAACAGAGGAGATCAAGGAAGCTAGAAGCAGCTGCCCCTGTGTTGGAGTCCTGTTCACTTTTGCAATGACAGAGGCAGCTATCTTTGGCCTTCTTAAGATTCATAAGTTTGGGGGAGAAGGAGTTTTGGGACATGTAACACCTTGCCTGATTGCAAACAATGCAAGGGTTTTCATCATGTGGGTCTCCTTGCTCCACAAAGAAGACCCAGGACAAGAGGACCACTGCAACTGACATCTGCTATGGTGCCCTTTTCCGTGTTTCAAAGAAGGTATGTCAGCCATCACCTGTTAGAGCATCCTTCAGTCTTATATGTTTTGAGTTTAAGGAGGCCTGGCTCTGCTGACGCTCGTCCTGTGCTCTGTCCACATTTGTGAATAGGGTGCCAGGGCAGCTGTCTGAATCACATGTTCAAAATGTAAAAACAATTAAGTACAAATACTAGTTAAGGTTAAAAACATCTAGACTGTCAGCTTCTTCATCATGCCTTTTTCATGAACACAAAGAGAGATAAAAAAAATATTGCAGTGGACTGGCAATGACAGAGTGTTTGTTATCTCTTGTGCCCTGCACATTGGTGGGGAAAACAGTAGGGGCCTAATGTATTTGTATTGTGTCCTTGTCTTGCCTAAGAGGGGGCGTTAGACTGCCTCCCCAGTGAAACGTGGGTGCATGTGATGACTCCAGTTTTTGTGCAAGGGGAGAGTGTTTTAGGAGCTCTAAGTTTCCACTTTTGCTAAGGGCAGGTGCACATTTCCTAGTCTCCTAATTCTAAAGGAATCGGGGGGGGTACATTTCTTTAATAAACCACAGTTGCAAAGACAGAACTGCGGCAGCTGTAATCTGCTGTGGTCCTTCCTGTCCAGTATAATTTTTAGTGCAACACTCTGCATGGCCTATGCTCCTTTGGCAGCAATAGCACCTTCATAATATGTATCCCTCCAATGCATTTGTCTATGAAGCATCAGTGTTTCTCAGAAGAGTCCCTATTCCATTAAAGTAAGTATCACAGTTGGTCAGCTAAATAATATTTGGAGAGATTCGGTATACTCAAGTCACACCCATTTTTGGGAGGTATGTCAGCTTCTTTGCAATTCAGTTTTTCTTGCCACCGGTAAATGTTTCATTACTGTGCTGTAGCTTATCCAAAGGCCATGGGAAAGGGGTGGAGAGGGAGTACTTCCATTAATTTTGTATAAGACTGTAATTTTAACTGCTGAAGTTGTGTCCACCCATTCCAACCCAATTTGCTGTAAAGATTGTAGATCTGGTTGTGCCGTGTTGAGGAGGTCAGCGGAGTTGCTGTAAGCAGTTTTCCCAACAGGGGAGCATATTGTAGCTCCTAAGTGTTGCACATATTCGGGGACCTAAATTAAGGGAAAGAGGCCTTTCAAGATGGTTTAGGCTTCAGGTGGTGTGGTGATGTTGAGAACTTCTGAATGTTCACCCTAAAACCTGATACGCAGCCAAAAAATGTGAGTTCTGAGATTAATGCTGGGATAGATGTTTGTGGGTTTGACAGGGTGTGGGAAATTGGGTTACTGGTTGAGGGGGAGGAACTATGCTCAAGCAGCAAACACAATCCTTGCCAGGGTGAGGCAAAAGCAAACCTCAAATTAACCTGTGCTCAACCCACTGGTAGCTTGGCATAGAGCAGTTAGGCTTAACTTAGAGGCAATGTGTAAAGTATTCATGCAGCACTGCAAGCAGTAACAAAGTGAAAATACAACATGAGAAAAATCCCACACCAATTTAGATAAATAGTGCCAAATGTAATAAATAAATCAAGATCAAAATGACAAAAATCTAAGCAGTAGAACCGGAGATATGCAGTTTTCAAAATTTAAGTGAAAGTAGCGCCAAAAAGCACAAAGCGTCTATCTGGTCGTGTAAGACCGGGAGAAAGTCAAAAGTTCAGGCTGACTGCGATAGAGTGCGGGTTGGATACATGGACCAGGTTAGTCCTGCTGAAAAGTTACCTTCTCAGACCAGCACAAAGATTCCCGTTCATGGTGGAGGGGGCTGTAAGGAGTGGATGGTCATCATTGCAGAGCTAAGAGAAGGTCAGGTGTTGCAAACGTTTGTTGTGATTGCCCAAAAATCCTGTTGTCATCATGGGGTACTGGGCCAGATCTTCGTAATGGCATTCCACATGAGTGGTTGATGCTGTAGCGTGACAGGTCAGGTTGTAGGAACTTCGCTTTGGCAGGCAGTGCGAGCGACAAGGTTTTGGCACCAACAGGCCCGTTCATGGTTGCAAAGAGCCCAAAAACTTTAATTCAGCTCCACTGACGCCACACTCAGGGTCTAAGACCTGAAGACCATCACTTGGGGGTCAGGGGCTTACTCCAGCTGAATCTGGGTGCTGGTTCAGTTGGGTGGGAGACTCCAGAGTAGCCTTTAAGTCACTCTGCATGCCCTGGGTTAAGGTGGAGATTCAATCCCTCTGACTCAGGCATGAGCACAGCAGGGCATTAATCAAGCAAGGCAGTAGTCCAGCAGGGCAGTAGACCAGCAGAGCAGCAGTCCAGCAGAGTGGCAGTCCTTTCAGCAGCACAGCAGTGCTTCTTCCTGACACTGTTTTCACAGATGCAGAAGTGTAATGAAGAGTTGGTGTCTGAGGTCCAATATTTAGGTGCCTCCTTTGAAGTGGGAGAAGCTTCTAGAAGTTTTCCTTTAAAGTACACAGGTTTTCTGCCTCCCCTTCCCTGGCTCCAGACTAACTAAAGGAGTATGTAGCCCTTTGTGTGGAGGTAGGACACAGACTATTCAAGTGTATGTAAGGCTATGCCCAGCTCCACCCTCCCATCCTTCTATTGAGGGTAAGTAATCCCTCTAATCTATGTGGCTGTGTAAGAGTAATACACAAAGCTCAATTGTCAGCTACACCCAGTCATGTGACACAGATTGCAGGCGCTAAATGGCTAAGGCAGGAAAATGCCAACTTTCTAAAAGTGGCATTTTCTAAATTGTGATTTGAAATTCGAATTCACCGTAACTTAGGGTTTCTTATTAGAATTCCAAAGACACCAAACATGAACTTAGTTCCTGTTCCCATTTGGAAGATACAGCTAATTAAATGTAATAAGGTAACTCAAATGCTATCCTATGAGAGAGGTAGGCCTTGCAGTAGTGAAAAATGAATGTAAGGGTTTTTCAGTACCAGGACAAGAAAAACTTAATAGTAGATGTCCAGCTTTTTAAATACACTGCACCCTGCCCTCTGGGTAGATTAGGGCCTACCCTAGGGGTGCCGTATGTATATTAAAAAGGAAGGTTTGGACCTGGCAAAAGGTTTATTTAGCCAGGTCAAAATGTAAGTTTAAAAATGCACATACAAGCTACAATGGCAGGGCTGAGACATGTTTAAAGGGTTACTTAATTGGGTGGCACAATCAGTGCTCCATGCCCACTAGTAGCATTTAAGTTACAGGCCTTGGGCACAGGTAGTGCCACTTTACTAGGGGCCTACAAGTACATTAAACATGCATATTGTGTATAAGCTAATTCTACCAGGTTTTAAGGAGAGAGCAGAAGCACATTAGCGATGGCCAGCAGTTTTAAAGTGTGCAGTGTCCTAAAGCAAGCAAAAATGAAGTCAACAAAACCAGAGGGTTGAAGGCAAAACGTTACGGGGAAATCCACGCCATGGATGCTAGATCTAACAAATGACAACTAGGACATCATCTTTGAAAGAAGCTAGTTTATGCTTCCAGGACCCTATAGTAACTCTGATAACTGAGGGGTTGTATCTAATCGTTTCACCAAGGAGTTGTATGTACAGGGTGCATAGGAGTGAGGAAATGTGGCACCCCTGCCTAGTGCTCTTGAACACCCTGAAGGACTGTGATGTGATCCCATTGACTAGCACCTTGGATCTGGGATAAGTATACCAACGCTGTATCCATTTTTTCAATTCAGGGCCAAGAGCAGTGCTATCATAGATTTTCTGCTTGTCGTGCTAGTGGACACGATTGAATGCTTTCTCAACGTCATTAGATAAGAAAAAATGCTAATATCCCTGAGCGAAACACTTTATCTAGCTTGGTGCTAGCACTGGTCAGGATTCATCATACACTGCATGTACCGATTAAGGTATCTACCCAAAATGGCCCAAATGAGATTGGCGCTGATATTCAAAAGCGATATGGGTCTTTAAGGGGACCACCGTGTGGGGTCTTTTACTGGTTTAGGGATTGCAGTTATGACTGCCTCTAATATGGTATCTGGAAGTGTCCTTGTATCTTCAAAGGAGTTGTAAAACCATGAAAGCAATAGAGTGAGTAGGGGGCAGAAGGCATTGGGTAGGCCAACATCTACTCATCCATGCATGGGGCTTTTCTGAGTTCAAGTTTGGCAATCTCTGTGATCACTTCTCCTCCTCGAATATCTATTTCAAGTAAAGTGTCATATTGAGGCGGTAGCCTTATATACTGGACTATGGAGCAGTTTGATTTCTCTTCTGCTATATTTGATTAATTTGCAATGTCCTTGTCAGTCTGGGCCTGTCCCTGAAGTATAGAGGCAATCTCTACAACCTCACTCTTGTTCAATTTAACTCTTAATTTACACATCAGCAGTCTTACCCCTTGCACAGTATTGTTGTGTTGTGCAGAGGAGGGTATACACCGCCTTTAAATGTTACGATCACTAATTCCTGTGCCCAAGCATGTACCATATGTTCAACAACCCATCACTTTATAAATCATGTAGTCATTACTCAATCTCACACACCTTAAGTTAAGTGTTTTTGCTAAGTGTGGTATCACTGTTGCCTATATCAAACCTATAGATTATCTTGTTTCTAATGTTCAATGTGCTTGATAATTATCCATGTGCCTGCAGTCAGTTACTTTCCAGTTGGGTACTTTCCAGAGTAATTCACTGAGCAATTCACTGCCACCAATACAGGGACTTTTCAGTCAGGTACTTTCCAGAGTGATTCACTTGTTGGTAATTATCCATGTGTTTGCAGTTAGTGACTTTCCAGAACAATTGAATAAATAAACATGTGCCCTCCTAGAAGAAACTGCCCACCTATAAATACTCAGCCAAGCCCCAGTCGTGTGCTTGTGTTTAGTTCCTGATAAGCGAGTCCTTCTCCTCTCTCCCACTCTCCTCATTCGTCAGTCCACCTCTCCTGTTTCCTCTCCCCTCTTCTTTGTCTCAAAGAAGAATGGTGATCTATGCACCTGCATAAACTATAGGGCGCTCAATAAGGTTACAGTGAAGAACAGATATCCCCTGCCGTTAATCCCTGTTCTCTTGGATCTGGTGCGAAAGTCCATGGTATATACAAAGCTGGACCTGCGAGGGGCCTATCACCTTATTAGAGTAAAAGAAGGAGACAATTGGAAGACGGCTTTCTAAACTAAGTTTGGACTCTTTGTATATATTGTCATGGCCTTCAACCTTTGTAAAGCCCCGCCGCTTTCCAGTTTTTTATAAATGAAGTTTTGCGTAACTTTCTTGATGTCTTTGTCATAGTATATATCGATGACATCCTAATTTACTCTCAAAACATGACAGAGCATGCGATCAGTGTTACAAAAACTAAAAGACAATAATTTATTTGCAAAATTAGAAAAATGTACCTTTCGCACTCAGTCAGAGGAATTCCTGGGATATATGTTATCCCCAGGAGGAATCAATATGGACAAAAGGAAAGGTCAAGCGATCTTAGAATGGCCAGCACCTACTTCAAATAAAGAAGTACAAAGTTTCTTGGGGTTTGCTAACTTTTTTAGGAGATTGATCACTCATTTCTCAGACATTGTTAGCCCCACCACCAAACTGCTGAGAGAAAAGGTGCCTTTCATGTGGTCTAAAGAGCGCAATGATGCATTTTGTTTGTTAAAGAACAGGTTCACCTTGGCACCAATTCTACGAACCCTGATCCAACACAACCGTACTTTGTAGAGGGTGACACCTCGCACGTGGCAGTGGGAGGCATCCTCTCCAAACAAAATCACACCACAGGACATATGCATTCCATTGAATATTTTTCCAAGAAACTGCAGCCTGCTGAGCAAAATTATACTATAACAGAAAGGGAATTGCTCACCAGAAAACTATGTTTCCAAGAGTGGTGTCACTATTTATTAAGTGCAGCATATACCGTCACAGTTTACAAAAACCATAAAAATGTACAATTCTTTGAATCCCTAAAAGCCATGACACCCAGACAGATTAAATCGCTCTTGTTCATTAAGGAGTATAATTTTGAAATTACATATCGTCCAGGAACACAACAGACCAAGGCAGACATGTTATTGCTTTGGAGTCATGGTCCGCCTGAATTAGCAAGCACCCCACCACAAAACATACTAGGTACTGAACAGATGATAGGCACTTGTACTGAACAACAGTTTTGGATAAGGTTAAGCAAGATATGCAACAGAAGAATTTAGATGAATGGTTAAAAGAGGAAGATAATCTGATGAAAGCTGGATTTCCCTATCACAGTGACAATGTGTATATACCCACTGAAGAACTTCGACACTAGGTTTTAAATTGGTGCCACAATAAACCACTTGCTGGGCACCTGGGAATTAAAAATGCTATTGCTAATTGTAAAAGATGGTTTAGGTGGCCAAATCTGTCCAAGGATGTAGACAGTTACGTGCAAGCCTGTCCGGTATGCGCTCAGAACAAGGCAGTCCATACTCCACCAGTGAGTTTGTTGCACCCTTTGCCACTGCCTCCATACCCATGGCATACCATCAGTTTGGACTTTGTAACTGATTTATCAAATTCTAATGGCTAAACTACCATATGGGTCACAGTAGACTTATTCTTTAAAATGGTGCATTTAATAACATTAAAAGGTATCCCTATCGCCAAGACACTTGCAGTCCTAATCACCTATCATATTTTACGGTTACATGGCCTCCCTTCCATCATTATATCACATAGAGGCCCTGAATTTGTATCAAAATTTGGGCAAAACCTGTGTAAATCCTTGGATATTGATGCCCGTCTCTCGTCTGCTTACTTACCATCCACAAACAAATGGTGAGATGGAATGAGTAAATCAAGCACTGGAACAAATCCTACAATGTCTGTTAACCTCTTATTCATCAGAATGGGAAAATGTGTTACCTTTCATGGAGTTTGCATACAATAACGTGGAACACTCAGCTACTATGGTGTCTCCTTTTTAATGCAAGAATGACATCAATCCACGTATGTTTCCAGAAAACGTACCCAAAATAAAACTTTCAGTTCCTTCATTACAGACCTTTTTCAATCAATTATCTGAAGTCCAACAAGCCATAGACATATAACTTCAACAAACAAATATAAGTATGACAAGGCACGCAAACAAACACCGCCTACAACAACCAGTTTGCCAGGTGGGTGATCAAGTATGGTTGGCTACTAATCACCTATGAATTCAGGGACCACACAATTTGCAACCACAATATTTAGGACCTGACACAATTGCACAAATAATCAACCCAACCTCTGTCAAGTTGCAGTTACTGATGACATGCCCTATCACCCAGTATTTCATGTCTCCCTGCTCCGACTTTACAAAGCCCAAACCTGACCCTTACCACCTCTTCCCCCAATAAAAATAGATAGTCACCTAGAATTCGAAGTACAGACGATCATAGATTCAAAGAGAATAGATGGTTGTTTGTTCTGTTTAATAGATTGGAAGGGCTACGGCCCAGACGATCGATCATGGGAACCTGCTCAGAATGTCCATGCCCGGTGGGCGATTGGTACGACCCTTCCATGCATGAAACCCCAGTAAACCTCGCCCTATTGGCCACCCTTTGTGGGGAGAACTGTTACAATCACTAGCTCCTGCACCCAAGCATGTACCATATGTCCAACAACCCGTCACTTTATAGATCATGTAGTCGTTCCTCAATCTAAGTGTTTTTGCTAAGTGTGGTATCACTGTTGCCTTAATCAAACCTTTAGATTATCTTCGTGTTTACAATGTTCCATGTGCTTGATAATTATCCATGTGCCTTCAGTCAGGCACTTTCCAGTCAGGTACTTTCCAGGTGATTTACTGCCACCAGTCAGGGACTTTCCAGTTAGGTACTTTCCAGAGTGATTCACTTGGTGGTAATATCCATGTGCTTGCAGCCAGGGTCTTTCCAGAACCATTGAACGATAAATAAATATGTGTCCTTCTAGAAAGAACTGCCCACCTATAAATACTCAGCCAAACCCCAGCCGGGCATGTGGCTTTAGTTCCTGATAAGAGAACCCTTCTCTTTCCTCCAACTCTCCTGGATCATCACACCCTCTTCTCCCCAATCCAAGTTTCCTTGCTTGGCCCCATTCATCTGTGCTCACGCAGACATCCCTGAGCGTCTCATCAGACCTCTCTGATCCCTGCATTCCAGAAAAGAGCTACCATTGAGCGGTGAATCTTCTCTGTGGCTGCAGCTGTTCTGGAGCCGGCCCGATGGCCATCCCGGCATTATAACGGCATAACTTGAAATGAAAGGAAGGACAAAGCAAAAGAAGAGAAAGCAAGGCTAGTGCACTATTCTTTGTTTCTTTTCAAAAACTCGCCTGCTGCAATTTTACAAAATAAAAACATCAAGACGTGTGAATAATCTCAACATAAGAACCCCAAGCTATCTGCTGGAAGTTCAAAAGACAATTTGTGAACTATTAAAAAGGGAAAAGAAGAATTCAAAAAAGGAATAACAGTCACATAACAAAAGCATATGAAGTAATATGCTGACAGGGGTAAACCTGTGAACTGTTATTTGAAGCTCACAAAAGAAGTGGGTAATTCTATCCCACAAGAATACACATTTTCAGTGTTTTTATAAACATCTCTGAATGTAAGTTCTTCCATTGCTCAAATGTTATTTGAACTATGTCAATGTGTATCAGTGCTTATATAGTGTATGTGTTCCTTCTCCTTAGTTACTCTTCTCTATCCCCCTAGAAGACACCCCAAAAGAGGAAGACATTTGGGGCATTTGCGAGCAGGATAGCGAGCTAGACACCACTAAGAGGATGCAAGTCTTTGTCTCTTTTATTATTTTGTCCCAACCCCCTTCCCTCCTAGGACAGCGCCTAGTACGAAGTTATCATTCCTTGATCGGGCATTGTGCTGGGAGTGAGTAGTGTCCAACATTGTCACTGCGGATAAGTTCTCCAGGTGAGTGGCCTGACAGTCAATATCTAGCGCTTTAAGTTGTTTCTTGGGTAGAGAGAGTTGTCTCCAAGTTTTGTGCATCCCTGTTTGTTTATGTGTAGCTTCAAGTTCGTTTACCTTCTGTTCTAGCTCTTGCTTCTTATGTCTCCTGTCTGTTGAATCTAGCTGCTAGAACTACATATTTGCCCCGGACCACAGCTTTCGGGGACTCCCACAAGTTATATATGTGGGTGTAAGGGGTGTCAGTGGGTTTCAGAAATTGTTGGATTGCCCTCTGAAAGTCCATTATAACAGCGCAGAGTTTTATGAGATTGTCGTTTAGCTTCCAATGATGAGCAGAGGCTGGCAAAAGGAGAGCTCTGAAAGTATTGTGGATGGTAGAATGAGGTGTGTGTCACAGAATCTTGGATTCAGGAGGAACCAAGAAATTAATCCAATCATCGTGCAATTCTGCTGAAAAGCAGGGAAGAAGGAACAATCTCCAGTAAGAGATTTAAGGGAGGGCCAGACATCTTCCAAGCCTATACCCGATAGACATTTAACCCCGTCTTGGGATAATGCCCATCTGACCCTATTTTTGGTCGACGTGTCCAACAAAGGAACTCTAACTAGGAAATACTTTTCCACCAATTTGTCTCTGTCTGCGGGAGTGAGCACCAGAGAAAAGGACTTTATGTAGAAACTTCTCTTGGGATTAATTAGGGGCATATATTGTAGCTCTGTTAAGTGTGTGGCCATTGAATGAGATCTGCAGTGATAGTAGTCTCCCCCCTGAACCTTTTCCTTTTTATTTAGGTTTAGCCCATTAAATTTGTTGATAAACAGTATAGCAACACCTGTTTTTTTACTAGGGTCAGAGGAAAACAGTTGCCTACAAAAATCATTTTGACTTTAGTCAGCCCTAGCCCCTTTTAAGATAATGGGTCTGCTGTAGGAGGCAGATGTCACCATCAGAGTCCTGCAGCTTCACAAGCGATTGGCAGGAGCATTAAACCACCTCACAATTAAACTGTGTACATTAATCATTGACAGAGTTAATTAAGTCTTAGCTTGGTCTGTGGGGTCACATGCATTTTGTGAGTGGAGTGGTTTCATATGTGTATCAGCGGTAAACTCCTTGAAGATACGTGAGGCCTTAGAGAACCTTGAAGGGGGTAATGCACCAGAGGTAAAACAACAAATGTAACAGCTCCCACTGTGGGAGTGGGCTTCCTATATGGTATTTTGTTAGTGAACCGATGTAATTAACAGGGTGGCCCTGTCCAATATTGAGGACTCTCAACTCTGCCCTGACTCGGGCGTAGGAAAAGATAACAGTGGCCAGTCCCCAGCCCAAATCTGTGTAATGTGTGTGTTCCAGAGAGGCCGGGCATTACAACCCAGTCTGTGATGGTGAGTTGCTTCAAACTAACCTCTACATATTACAGAGGGTGTTACTTCACTATCTCTGGTTACGCTTGAATTTCCTGGACTTGGTTGACTACCAGTTTACTTTCATGGTGGCCCTCTTCTACAGTAGGCTTGAGAGAGGACGTAGGTGGTTGGGTTGCCTGTAGTAAACCAATAAGCTATATACAAATTGAACAGGTTTTGCTGTTCCTTATGAGGGTTAAGCGAACAGGGCGACTACACTTGTATTTTATTCCATTAACTTGCAGGAAGTTGGTGACTGGTTTGAGCAGACATCTCTTGTGTAGAGTGATAGGGGATAGATCTTAGTGTAACTATCTATGCACTCTCAAATGGTATTGGACTGGTGTTGCTTGCTGCTGTCCTAATGTCTTCTTTCTGTCTGTAGAGATGAATGCTTTGGTGAGCATCTCCTTGACTGTTGTGTCTCTCTTGTTTTTATGTGCGGCCATGGTACATTCAAGGTGCTTCTAGAGCTTTGGGAGAAGGCTAGGTAAATTAGAGAGCAGCCGGACGAGATAGGGGTCAGATTCCCCAGGTAGGCTATTGCTCCTGGGTGCAGAGAGAGTCCCTCCAAGTTGTGAAGTGGACCAGATTATGCAGGATGGGCAAGGGAGAGGCCAAACAAGTTTTGTTCAATGCTGTTGTTATGGAGTGGCACTCTTACGTTTGGTCAGCCTTGTACAATTGTCCAGTACTTGAGGAATTACCACTGACAATAGTGTGCCCAGATGTGTGCTGTTATATCTGCACTCTGTTTCAGAGAGTGGGGAATCTCATTTGTCACAGTTGTTTGGCTTTCTGCTACCGCTAGAGTGAGAACAGGTAATGTTAGAGTGAGAGCAGGCTACAGGCGTCTTCAGCTCTTTATCTCTTGGTCTGATGTTTTGCTGGAGCGGACCAAGGAAGACAGAGCAGGGGTCTGGCCCACGCCCCCACTCAAAGCCCCAAAAGTTCCACAACAGTCTGTCCCAGGCAGGCAAGAGATGTTGATTAGAGTTCTGGACAGGTCTGTTCAACAGATTCACCTCTGCGGGTGGGCTCACAGTTTGCTATACAAAGGAGGCATGCAACTGGGGTCTGCCATCAGGCAGACTCACCTGCCCATGACCAGGGGCATATTTAATGATTAAAGGTCCCCAGGACCTCACTCAGGACAGCCATCTGCACAATGCATCTGCCAGCCCCTTCTAATATGAGTGATGTATATCTTTTCCCTGAGGTCTTAAAGATGCTTCATAGCATATGGTGTTTGTTAGTTCTAAGTACATGCCACTCGTGTTAGTGTGCTCTGGGAGTCTGCTCGATTATGTCACAGGGAGTTGATTTCTCTTCATGATGCTGAGTGTTTGTCTGACTTGCTTGGGGTAATCCTTCCCTCAGATGGACCTCTAGAGTGAGAGCAGGCCTAGGCTTGGGCCACATGGGCTTGCCTCTGATGGGGCCACCATCTTGGGAGTTGCAGTGCTGTCACTCTCTGTGCTGGATAACTGTCTCAGTGGCATCTTCTGCCACATCAGTGGACCTGAAGCTGTCTGTGTGCTCCTTAGGCACTCTCTCGCACTCCTGATCCTACAGGTGACAATTTAGTGGGTTTGGATGATGAACTTGCAGTGTTGTGAGACAGAGCCAGCAGGGAAGTATCCTACTCCACCACCATCTAGGTCACTCCCTGCTTATGGCACTTTTTTTGAACAGCACAGTAGTTATAAGCAAACAAAAAAATATTTTTAAAGGAGTGTGAGTCTTAATCATAGCAAAACAGTTGCTATTACCATGTGTATGTGCACACATGCAAACACACACACACAAACATACATACACAAGGAGTAAAGCTTTTAGTTTCAATGTCATGACACATGCAATGATGCATTAGTGACATCATATACAGTGTATGTAAGGTGTACATGTTCTATGTTAATAACATTCAATTTGCCGTTGTCCTGTAGCAATAATGGGTGACTATATATTTTGTAGTAATCTTGTTACGTGCTATGCCATGCCAATGACTGCAAGTGGCCCAAAATAGTGACCAAGCTGGGAAGGTGTGTACATTCAAGGCACCTACAAGCTGTTTTAGTAAAAAATGTAACAATAAATCATAAAGAATACCCTCCCTAGTCCTTAGGCAAGGTAGTGTGGAAGGTGGCACAGACCACCCTCATGACCCTTCGATAAAGCTGGCATGGTGTGTTACCCTGGTAAACATCACATCAAAGTGAGAATTCCCTCCCCTACTGTTAAATACAGGGGTGTGGGAGTCAAAACACCCTCTGTAGGAATCTGGCTCTGTTTATACTATACCAAAGTAAGGTATAGTGTGCACAGAGTCCACTGGCTCCCCGGAGGCTTTACAGAGGCTACAATAGATAATACTAATGCTCTCTTTTTTGGTAGTGTGGGTGAGCAGTAAGACTTATTAGAGGGCAGTGCTAAGCATTTGTTGTACACACACAAGCAAGAAATGATTGCACACACTAAATGACTAAATGCTAGACCATCGGTTTGTAAAAATATCACTTTTAGTATATTTTTTTATGGAACCAAAGATACATTGTTGCAGTAAAATATGTTTTGCAATATCACTGTTTTTCAATGTAAAAAGTGGACATTGCATTTTTCAATCAGTACAATGTTATCCTACAGGAGGAAACACAATCAGCAATATGTAGGTAAGCGAACGATTTATGGTATTGAGCTTTTGGATCAGTACCAGGCAAGGTACAGAAAAGTGACCTCAATGCACCACCAGCGGCACTGCGGAAGCCGGGTGCAGAGATCAAAGCTTGGGATCCAGTGCCAAAGCTATCCAGTTGAGAAGGTGGGCAATCAAAGTGGTACTACTTGCAGGAGAGTAGCACGGTTTTGGAGCCCAGTCTCAGGAGATTAAGGTGAGCACAGGGGGAGCAATAAGGCTGCACAAAAGTTCTTGAACTTGGAAAAAGGCTGCAGGCTCAGGTCAGGAGACTGAACAAAAGAGACCTACAGCTGCACAGGTAAGTTCGGATGTGCTGGAGCATCAGGACACCGTCGATAGTTCTCCCCAAGGCCCAGGATCTCCAGGTGCAGGGGTGTCCTTTGGCGTCCGAAGTCAGCTTACCAGTGCTGTCGCGGTTGGGGGGGTCTTCATGCAGAGGCTGCAGAAATCGATGTGGAGTCCGGCATGGGTCAACCAATGAGAGACTCTTGCTCAGGATCGCTGGGGAATCTTTTCTGGAGTGATGGGTCTCTTGGACTCGGGCCGTGGGCATAGGGTACAGAGGTGGTCGACTTCATGGTCTGCTGTCCATGGGAAATCAGGAATCTTTTTAGAAGGCAGGCAGTCCTCCCAGGGTTCTGGAGGACACTGGTCAGTGGGATGAGTCGCTTTTCTGTAGCAGGGTCTTTGAGGGCTGCAGACAGGCCAGCATGGCTGGAGCCAAGTCAGTTGGTGTCTTCAGTCTTCACTGCTGCTTAGCTCTTCTTTGTCATCAACTTCATTGGTCATCAGTAATCTTAAGATTAAGGTTCAGGGGTGCCCCTAAATACACAATTTAGGGGTGTTACAGGGGTTAGAAGATAGTAGCTAATGGGCTACATACCTTTAGGGTGCCTACACCCTTTGTATGTCCTCTTCTTCTGGGGAGTGGGCATATCCCTAACCCTATTGGCTAGAATCCTCCAAAACAAAATGGAGGATTTTGAAAGGAGGGGAGGGCACCTTAGGAGTGGCCCTGGCTGAGAGGGGAAACACCTCTTCTGTTGACTAATATTCCCACAGACCTTGCTGCTAAAAAGTGGGGTTTCGTCAGGTGGGCAAGAATCTCTACTAGCTGGAGAGGCCCTGGTTAGCTTGACAAAGGATGGGAAGCCTTTGAGACTCACCACCTTTCAGTGCTGTTCCTGCTTGGAGGTAGTAGTTAAACGTCTCCACCTGGAGCAGGCTTTGTTTCTGGCCCACAAGAGCAAAATGTCTCCACCTCAGGGGGTCAGAAGCATGTCTAGAGTTGGCAGGATGGTGCAGACCAGTCAGCCCCACATTAGTGGGTTGGGAAGTTTTCAGGGGCACCTCAGTGTGGGCTCATTAATCTAAGATGTTTGGTACCCAGCCCATGTACTCAGTATGACTTCACTGTCCATTTATAATGTCTAAGAATGGACTTAGACACTATAGGGGAATATCTGCTCATGCAGTTATGCCCTCACATGAGGTATAGGCCTGCTGTAGGGTTGACTTACCTATGCCTCTTGCAGTGCTGGTAGGCCAGATTGACTCTTCACTTTTATCTGCACCAAAACGCACAGGCTGCAGTAGCAATATGCATGTGTTCGATGAGGGGTCTTTTAGGGTGGCACAACGCATGCTGCAGCCCTTAGAGTTGGTTAGCAGGAACCTGATGCACACTCAGTCAAAAATGCATCAGAGTCAGGCAAAAAGTGAGGCGTAACCATGCAAAAAGGGGTACTTTCCTATATGAGCCCCCCAAAGGATAGAGGATGAGACTAACCTTTCCAAAGAGAGTCTTCATTGTGTAAGTGGAAGAACCTGGAAAGTCCATTTGTATTGGCATGGGCAGTCCCAGGTCTGTGCTCCACTGTAAAGGCCATTCCCTGTAGGCAGATGGACCACCTCAAAGGTTTGAGTTTTCACCTTTCATCTGCATAAGCCATCTGAGAGGTCTGTGGTCGCTTTGAAAAAGGAAGTGAGTACCAAATAGGTATGGTCTCACCTTCTTCAGGGACCAGACCACAGCAAAGGCCTCCCTCTCTATGGCACTCCAACGCTGCTTCCTGGGGAGTAACCTCCTGCTAATAAAAGCAACAGGATGGTTGTGGCCAAGTTAAAAGAAGTTTTAATAGGATGGTTGTTCCTAGACTCAATAAAAACAACAAGGGTGCTATCTTGGGCTAACAGTGGGCCCTAATAGCTAGTATGTGAGTAATATAGTGGGTTTGACATTTTTCATGCGCTGTTTGCCTGGAGGGTAAATTGCCATTTCATCAGGACCTAGAAATCACTCCTACCCTATATATAGTATTGTATGGGCCCCTGCTCAGGTCATGGGTGCCCACTAGAGTAGACAATACTGCACCTGTGTTGATGCAGTGGGGTTGATTCCACCAGCAAGAGGAGAGAGGAAAAGAGTATATATGTGATTGTCAAGAGAAAGCTGTCTTCAAACTTAGACAGCCATGACCCCTTTTTTTTGTGTCACGGTTGTTGTAGTGCGGCCCTTCCTCGTAGAGTCAAAGATCACTTTAATCATCCAATTCATATTGCACAGGCAGTGCAGGCTGAATTGGCAAGCAGTCCTTTCTCCTCTTCACGGTGCCGAGGCAACGAATAACCTCCCAGCACCATTGGAGCAACTGCGACCCTTCCCCAAGGGATCACCCGCATTTGCTGAGGTGGGCCTCATGTTGGAAGCCCGCCGACATCTTCATTGCAAGGGAATTCCGTGTCGGAGGAATCCCGCACTTCTTCAGGATGCTGTTGCCCGTGTCAGATGTGACCTCTGGGGCGCCGGGTCCGAAAGGAGTTGTGCTGGGTTTTAGCAGCTGCACCACGTGCTCGTTGGCAGCTGAATTTGGCAGTTTCAATGTGGGGGGTACTGGAAAAGGTCTACCCGTGGGATTGGGCAGAGTGTGCCTCCCCCAGTATTTCCTGGGGATATACCTTGGAGTAATTGTTCCTTTGTTGGGGGTCTTTTGGGATGAGTCTTCAACAGAGGCCCCAAATCTGGCACCGGCTGTATTCAGGGAAATTATTGAAATTACTGTATTATCTCTAGTAGAGTTCCTTTGAGCCCTACTTAGGAGACCTGTTTCCATAGGAATCCACAGAAATGACCATAACCAGGATAATAGGAGCCCCAGCGCTTTCATACCCTTTTGTATATATTGTTTTGATGTATTTGTATTCCTACTCTAAGTGGCATCATGCAAAAAAGTTTATGATTCATGCCTAATATGAGAAATATTCATGATTGAGGTGGAGTATTTATGAACCCTATCTAGTACACAAAGTACCCATGATTTATTCATAATGTGTCAAGAATGTATGGTTCATGCATAAGGTACAAGGTATTTATGATTTGATGGTGATATTTGGTGATTTACGTGTTGTGCCTCTAATCTAACTGCTGCATTTCATACCCTTATGCTATCATGTATGCCGTTTTGGTTCTTGCATTGTCAGGATAACGAGCACTATCTCAGTATTAGCATAGGTTGCACAGTGTTTATGATTCATGTCATTTTGGTCTAGGTTTTATGTACAATATAATCTATATATTTTTACATAATCCTGTGTGGATGTGTGGACTGTGTGTGTGTGTTGTGCAAACGCTTTACACATTGCTTCTTATGATAAGCCTGACTGCTCTGCTCCAAACTACCAGAGGGTGATCACAGGTTATCTTTGGGGTGTAACTTAGTTGCTCTGACTTGAGTGGTGGGTTCTACCTGGCATAGGGGCATACACTAGCCAACCAGAAACCCCATTTCTAACACTAGCACTTTGGTCCCTCAGCTCCAATTGCACAATTCTGATGCCCAGTACCTGGATCTCTTTGGCAGCGCTAGTTGCGCACTAAGATACCCACAATGGCAGACAAAAAGGAACATGAAGAAAAGGACCAGAAAGACCACAAGGATAAGAATGCTTTGCTTCAAAGAGCAAAACAGGACCTGTCATTATTAGATTAGCCAGTTAAGTCAAAACAAGACATCAATGCTAACGAAAAAATGGATTTGAATTACAGGAAGTCTCTTATCACTTTAAGATCTAGCACAAAGCATAAAGATAAACAGAGACCTATCGTAAATAGAGATTTCTGGCCTATGGAATGATTTCAAATCCGTCTCTTCCAGACTAGGAGAAACTGAATCTAGAATTAGCAGGCTAGAAGATGAAAAGGTAAAAGGCAAAAAACACGTCTCTCTCACCTCAAAGCAAATTCACATCCTCACCAGAACCATAACATATCTGGAAAACAGGAAGAGGAGATTTTCAGATTACCGGAGGACACAGAAAAGAAAGCAGCATCTTGTGTCTCCTTTCTTGAAAGTTGGATACCACAAACTATTGACATTGTCTTCGATAGGCCTTTTGATATAGAGAGAGAACATGGAATACTGTCAAGGCTGAACCCTGCCTCCAGAAATCTGCAGCCAATGGTTTTTAGGCCACTTAGGTTCCAGCACATGAAGAGTGTCCTTGTACACATGAGGAGAACTAAATCACCAATCTGGAATAGTATCAAAGTCGACATCTCCCAGAACTATGTGAAGGAGACTGTGTTTCAAGAAAAGGTTTCTTAGTATTGAGGAATGCTCTAAACATGTTTACCATTCCCTTTTATTTTGTTGATCCAGACAAATTCAGAATCTCCCACAAAGGGAAAACCTTACTCTTTGACAAGCCTGAAGACCTCCAAACGTACATCTCCAACCAACAACATTCGGAGATGATCATGTAACTTTACCAAAGTCCTTTTCATCTGCACTCATCTAATCCTACCAAATAAGACTCTTGCTAGACAAGTTTTCATGTTTTTCTCTTACCCAATGAGTCTGCTTAAGTTTTTATCTGCTCTATATATTCTGCTTCGTTTTGAAATAGTGATATTCTGCTCTATGTCAGCATTGTTATAGGCCGGTCTAATGCTGCTTTTAAAACAAAAATGATTAATACAATATCCCCACCTTATGGGAAATAGTTGGAGGTCAAGTCCCCCCCTTTAGCTAGGGGTCCTACAATAATATCCCACAAAAATTCCATACCACTTCAAGTCACATGTCACAAATCTAAAATTTGTTACACTTACCTCACCTCACTCACCCTCACTGACTAACTAATTTACACGGACCTATAATTAGAAAATGAGGTTCCGCTCCCTGCACTTTGTGGACACAAATCTTATACTAACAGATACATTTGCCTTCTTTCTTCTAATAGTAAACTCCCAAAACTGATAGTAAATTCCCAATAGTATGCCACTTACAGATGACTAATTGTTGGCCAACATAGACTACTAAAAAAATCCCCACATACTTTCTCCTTTTTTGAAGATTTACCATCATAACCCCTCACCTATTATGCGTTCTACTCATGCTCCCATCGTTCCTGTTCTTAGCAAATGCATGTACCATGCTCTCATTGACTCTCTTTGATTCCACCTCATAGAGCTAGTGGAAGCTACCTTCTCCCACACCTTCCTTTTTTTTGTACTGTTGTACTTATGTTTTGATGACGTTCTCCAATGTTTAAATTGTTCTTTTATGATAATCACATGATAATGCTTCTGTGGCACTTTCTTCACACATTGTCCAACAGGTTGTTTGTATTTCAAATCGTTAAACATGTAATGCACTACCTGTCTTCTAAATCATCCTTCTGCAATCGTCAAGCTCTCACTGTGCGGCTCTGTGGTTCCCGCTGCCCCGAACGATCATAAGGGATGGAGGGGTGGATTTTTTCTAAAGGATTCTCTCCCACTTTTTTCTGCTTCTATATTCTTTATTTAACTCTTCTCTATCATGTCCTGTGTTCCTGGCTGGTGTTCCAAGCCCTATTCAACTCCACACCACACTCTAGCCAAATTAACATCAGATGCCTTTTAAGCCTCCAGAAGACCCACTGATCTCTTTGCAGAGCACGCAATGCCTAACAACACTTTCAAGGTTCTCTCCCTTAATTCAAAGGGGCTGAATCATCCTGCTAAAAGAAGGAAGATAAGGGGGATATACTCTAACTTTAAGAAACTAGAATAGGCACTGCAGAGGCACGCAACTATAAACAGTTTGTACTCAGACTTTGCATGCTCCCCGACACTAAATAGAAAAAGTGAGTCTTCATGGTTAAGAACGCACATGATGCTGAGGGTAGATGGGCAATCTCCCACATATCCAAAAACATCAAAGTATTCTTCATCGTAAACATATATGCACCCACCTCTGACTCACCTTCACTACGGATCTACTTAAATAAAAGACTAAATGAAATCCCAAACATGGCAAGCATCATACTAGGGGGTGGGGTGATTTAAACCTACCCACGGACAGGCTGTTCCCTTGCAAATTTAGACCCAGGAAATCCTACAAGCAGATGAAGAATGTATGTACCTCCTATAGCTTGTCTGACATCTGGAGGTTATTCAACCCCACAGGTAGTGAGTTCACATTTTACTTCCACCCACACAAATCTCTTACAAGAATTGACTCTATTTGCCAACACATTTCTTACTCCATACTGTTCCATCCCCAAAATAGAATCAATCATCATCTCAAATAAGGCATCTATATCTATGGATGTTAACATTTCAAACTCCAAGAACGCTGATAAGAAGTAATGATCAATGACTCAGCATGCAAGGACTAAATTGTTATCATGATCACAAACTATTTCATTAAAAACTCGTCCCTGTCACTCTCGCCAGAAACAATCTGGGAAATAATGAAAGCTACAATCAGGGGCTGCATCATTACCATAATGTATAATAAAAACAAAGAAACCAACAAAAAACTGGAGGAGCTGGAGTCCGAAATGAAACAACATGAATGCGACCTAATCTGAAAACGCTCCCCGGAGATACTCAGCAAACTAAAACCCTGAAATATGATTACAACAAACTAGTTAGCAAGAGGGCACACATTTGGCTAAACACAAATAAAGCCAGGAAGCTCTGGGAATTCAATAAGGCAGGGATATTCCTGCCCAATTACATAAAGGTGGAAAGCAATAAACCTACGATAGCTGTAGTAAAAAATAAATTAGGTGAAATAGAGACTAAGAATAAACAAATTACCAGATGCTTCTCTGAGCACTACAAAGAACTCTATAGCCTTCGCAAACAACCGGATATTATAGATTGCAACAGCTATTTAAAAAACATTAAAATTCCAATGATAATTGATGCTTACCAAGCCATACTAAATAAACAAATTGATAATCAAGAAGTAGGGGAAGGCTGTCAAATCACTTAAAATAGTGAATGCACCAGAGCATGAGGAAATGTCATCAAGCTTTTACAAGACCTTTGCACCCCAAATAATCCCTCACCTAAAAGCCTTCTTTGACTATTACTCCACGAATGGTAAGAAAGGCCCAAACTTCACAGAGGCCACAATAGTAGTCGTCCAAAAAGAAAATATGGACCCTCTAGAGTTGAAGAATTATAGGCCAATTTCTCTACTTAATGTAGACTGCAAAACTCATAGCATCAAGACTAGAAACATTACTCCCCTTTTTAATATGTATTCCTCCCAAACAGGTTTCATCAAAAGAAGGCTAGCCTTGGATAACATCAGACTCTTTGTGTATGTACTGAAAAAGACGTCCTTTTACAATCTGCATCTATGGCCATGGCCTTAGATGCAGAGAAAGGGCTTTGATAAGGTGTCTTGTCCTTCGTTAGGTCAGCTTTTCGCAAATTTAATCGGGGCCCTTCCTTCAAATGCATTATGTTTGTCCTATATGACAACTTATCTGCAAAGTAAGAATAAAAGGTTCTCTCTCATTCAAATCTAAACTCTCCCAAGTCACCAGGAAGGGCTGTCCCCTGTCTGAACAACCCTTTCTCCTTGCCATTGAACCTCTATTAATAGACATACACCCGAATCCCAATATCAAAGGCATTCCCGTCAACTCAAAGCCTCAGAAGGTGGCGGTCTATGCTGGCAATGTTCTCATCTTTTAAGAAGATGCAGACACTGCTATATCTGAAATTTTATATTTGATTAACGCATATGGCAAAGCCTTGGGATGCACACTGAACAAAAAAAACTGAGGTCTTCCCCTTAAATCTGCTCTGCAAACCTACAATCCTCAACAATAGCAACCTAAAATAGCAAAACCTCAATCTCAAACACCTAGGACTACACTACTGTAGGTCTCTATTCGAATCACAACCTCAAACTCACAACCTCAAACTGAAAACAGTCTCTTAAAAAAGTACAAGCCCTTGCTGAAGCATGGTCTCCAAAACACGTCACGTATGGGGAAGACTGGAATGCACTAAGATGATGATAGCCCCCCAAGTCAATGTCATCAAAAGCATGTTTCCTCTACAATTTCTTTCAAAGCACTAGACAAAATCATTACATAATTCATTTGGTGCAACATAAAGTCCAGGATCTCAACAAAGAAAATCAGGGTAGATAAAGAGAAAGGCAGGGTAGGACTTCCCAACTTTAACAATTATCGATCAGCATACCTAACTGAATAATCCATTCACTGGACACAGACCAGCCTGAACTCCACCCCACCCCCATATGGGCTAATATAGAAAAAGACCTTACACTATTCGCACCACAAGTCTTTATCTCCATGAAAACTTTTAAAGCCTTACACTCCTCAAACATTATTATAGACACAATAGAGGCCATAAAACAACAGCCAATAAATGTATAGTTAAAACAAAGAACTCCTCCTTTGCCTCATTATGGCATAACCCCCTAATTGAAATCAATAGTAAAATGTTACCCTGGCAGACATGGATGTATCACAACATATTCTATTTAAAAGATCTAATAAACAGGGATAACCTGATCTTGTTTGCGTCACTAAAACAAAAATTTCACATCCCCAGCTGAGTTCTACAGCCTCCTCAGACTCAAAGTGGCCATTCACCAAAGTCGAGCTTTTTTGAATCCTCACTGTCCATACATAAAAGACATTTTAAATTTAAAATCTTCTCAAGACTATCTAACTTCAAAACTGTACAAATGTCTCCAGGAAAAAAACACCCAAAGCCAACCTCAAAACTCAGGGCACGTGATCCGCATCTTGCCTTAAACTAGCTCTTGATCATGCCGTCGACCCCAGTTGGACTCTCAGTTTGGTATCAAACTAAACATTTCACCCATCATTTCACAATGCAAATATGATGCACAGATGCTTATGGACCCCTGACAAACACTTCAAACTAGGTTTGATGAGTTCACACAAATGTTTGAACTGTTTAGATGCTTTTTTCCTGTACTCTTCTTTATTTCTTTTAGAAATAAATAAAAAAAATCAATGATATTTTCCAATGAAACATTAACCCACACTCAGTTTTCATAACTCTGGGCCCTTGGATCACAAACAAATGTCACTCAATTTGTGTAGTTGGGCACAGTTTTGTAATTATTTGATGCTTCCTTTTCAACAGAATGTATAATCATCACAGGAAAAGATTTATTTCCTCATACTATGCCCTACCATTCTACTTGATTGTTGAAAAATTTCTCATTAAAACATTGTGAAAAAAATAAAAAATAATCTGACTTCACCATTAAAGAGGGTTTTAAATGGCAAATAATTTGAGTGAAAGCTGCATATCTCTATCTGCTCCAAATCGGAAGTTAGCACCCATTAAATGTAATAAGGTAAGGCTGTGTTGTGTTAGTCATTGGGAGAGATATGCCCAACAACAATAACTCTGAAAAACGACTTTGGGAGATTTTCATTGCCAGTACATGTAAAACATACGTAAACTTGTCCTACTTTTTAAATACAATGCACCCTGACTTATGAGGCTTATAGCATAATTTAGGGGTGATTTGTACGTTTTAAAAATAAGTTTTAGGACTGGCAAAGTTTTTTTTTTTTTGGGCGGTCGAAATAGCTGTTTAAAACTGCACTACAGACTGCAGTAGCAGGCCTGAATCCTGTTTGAGAAAGGCTCTGTTGGACTTGGCCCTTTTCGCAGGGTCATCCCTGAACTTTTTGCTTTCCTCCTAGCCTTTTTTCTGACATGGTGTTGGTGGTTCTAGGACTCTGGGCACTTTAGCACTGCTGTCCAGTGTAAAGTGCGTGTGCTATCTGTGATAAACATGGAAAGATTGGTCTACACCTGTTTGGCCTATTTAATTTACCCGTCAGTCCCTTGTAAAGTGGTATCTCATATACCCAGGGCTGGTAAATTAAATGCTACTGGTGGGCTTGCAGCGCTGATTGCACCACCCAACAAAGTAGCCTTTCAAACCTATCCCAGGCCTCTGTCATTGAGGGGCCTGTGCGCGCAGTGTTACTGCCGCTGTGGCGTGGCACCTAAAGTGTGTGCCATGTCTGTGACCCCCCTTTTACTACATGTCAGTCACACCTAAGGTAGGCCCTAGCTAGCCCTATGGGCAGGGTGCATTGTAGGTAAAAGTTAGGACACGTACCTTAAGTGTGGGACATGTCCCGGTAGTGACAAACCGCCATTTTGGGTTTCTCACTGCTGTGAGGCTGCCCTCTCATAGGAATGCATTGGGGATTTCCTGATAAGTGTTTCAGTGGTAATTCCTGATATGAGAGGAGCAGCGTGGTCAAGTTTGGTATGGTTGGAATAGTAATAAGAAATGCCGTGCAGTGGTGTGCGCAGATTTATTATCACTATTTTACAAATGCCACTTTTAGAAGTTGGCATTTCTGTGTGCTATGTGTCTGCCTGATGTGGATTGCATGTCTGGCTTTGGAGTGACAGGGGCTGGTGAAGTGTGTATGGCTCCAGGAGGGGCAGGGTGAGTCAGCGCTAGGCTGAATAGGGCATCTGCATTTCGAGTAGTGGGTGGAGTAGTCCCCTGACCCTGAATAGGTCTGTGCCTGCCTAGGTGAATGTTGGCTCCGCCCCCCTGTGGTGTGTCTGATGACGAGCCCCCACCTGACAAAGGGGAAGAGGAGCCTTGTCAACAAAGTGCTCCAAAACCCCCCAGAACCAGTTTAGGCTGGTTCCCCCAAACCCTGTGCCAGGGCAGACAAAGCAAATATGGGTATAAATATTGGGGCTGTGACCCCATGAAAAGGTTGTGCTGTTCCTCTGTTTACTTGGACGTGCTGCTGGGCCCCAGGAGGAACCGCCACGAGGGACTGCCTCCCTGCTGGAGGGCCCTGTGTGCTGGCCTGCCTGGGCCCAGCTATGCCCCTTGACCTTTGAGGGCTCTTAGCGCCACATGAGCGCTACCTTTCATATTCACAGGACCGGGAGAGAGCTGGGGCTTCGCAGCGCGAAGCTACAACCTATTTAGAGTGAATCCCGACGTGGGGATTCCCCTGCATTTGTGCCCTTTGAGCGGGAGCCCACCCCGCATTGATGCTTATGTGCAAACGGGAGCCTACCCCGCTGCTTTGTGTTTATGAGAGCAGGAGCCCACCCCGCTTTTGAGTAATTTACCAGCGGGAGCCCACTCCGTATTTGTGTGCTCGTGAAGCGGGAGCCCACTCCGCATTTGCCCGAGGAGAAAAGAGCCTCGCCGCGACCCGCGGCCCGGAAGACAGGCAAGCTGCCTAACTCGGGGCATGGCCAGGAAGTTCCCGGCCGGAAGAGTGATGCTGGAAGGAGGGCGGGAGCCTACCCCGCCTCCGTGACCGCAAGAGGCGGCCAAGCTGACTCCGTGTTCGAGGAGACCAGAACCGATCTGGGGAGGCCCGACCGGAACCACGAGGGCTTTCCCTGCCAAGCAGTCTTCTTCCCGACCGGTGGCAGGAACGAGGAGGAGCCTCACAGGTCCCTGCAGCAGACTGGAGAAGACCCGGCAGAGCCCCGGTGAGTGGGGCTCAACGTGGTTGGTGCCAGTGTGGTATTGTTCTTCACAGCTGCGCCACAGTTGCGGGCAGCTGCACCGAGTGGGCATTCTTTGTGTTCTTGAGTCCTGGAGCGGGACCAGAGAGGCAGTTGTGGCCAGTGCCTTCATTTCTTCACAGCTGCACCGCAGTTGCGGGCAGCTGCAACGAAGGGGGCAATTTTGTTGTTTAGCTCCCTGAGTCCCGGAGTAGGACCAAAGAGGCACAGTATTGCCATTGCCCATTTCTCAGCTGCACCGCGAGAGCGCGGGCAGCTGCACCGTTTGGGGGCCATTACTTGTTTTAAGGAAGGGGTGAGTTGCACCCCACGCCCCAGCGCATTTGCACACTTTTGTTTCGCTGCCGAGGCAGCCAAGGGGCCATTTGGAAGGCCCCACTAGAAGCCCTGACATTTTGGGCAGAGGGCCAGGCGGTCAGTATTGGTAGAGCGCAAGGCCCTAATGTGATGCCCAATGTGTGTATGCCTATGGTTAGGCATAAGGTGTTTCATGCCATGTGTTGATGTAGGCATAATGTGTTTATGTTAGGTTGTTTATGCCTAAGGTGGGCATGCCTACAGATATTGCATAATGTATTTAGGCTATGAGATTTATTGCATAATGTGTTTATGCTTGTGATGCCTAATGTAATGCTATGATGTTTTAGGATGATGCCTATTGCGTAATGTGTTTATGCTAATGAGGTTTGGGCCTAATGTGTTTTATGCCTAATGTGATAATGCTGAGGTCATTATGGTACCAGTAGTTACTGGTTGTGTTTTACATGTGTTACTAGTACTTTCTAAAGGTTCTGACAGTGGCCCAATTGGCCGTGTCATGTGTATATAACCCCCTGTGAATATTGCCCAGTGCCAGTTGGCCCAGTGTACATTGTGTGATTATGATCTAATGTGTTTTGGATAATACAAAGGCTATTTTTATATAACCTTGTGTGGAGTTTCTTTTGTGGTGTGCCTAGTGTGTTGCTGCTGTGTGTGTGTGTTGTGCAAATGCTTTACACATTGCCTCTGGGATAAGCCTGACTGCTCGTGCCAAGCTACCAAGGGGGTGAGCAGGGGTTATCTTCAGCGTGTAACTCCCTTGCCCTGACTAGAGTGGTGGTTTCTGCCTGGCTTAGGCGCATGCCCTAGCCAACCAGAAATCCCATTCCTAACAGGCTCCTTTAGTGGATGGCACAATGAGTGATGCATCCAGTGCTTGATTTGTGAAATAATAATTGTCGGTACCCAAATGTTTTGCACAGAAGCCTGCAGCTAGGACTACTGAATGTCAGTGCACCAAATACTAACGTTGCATAGTCTAGAACCCACCAACAGTCACTCCATGCCTCTTTATCTCACTTTTGCAGGATCCTTTTCATCCCTGCTTTCTTCCTTTACCACTGTTTTTCTGTCGTTCTCCTCTTCCTTTATTTCTCCTTGTGTGTTTTTCTCTCTCTCGCTCTTGGTGAGAGTTTGATAAAGAAAAATAAGTCCCAGATCCCAAAAATAAGTGCTGGTGTCCCCCACCTCCAACCACCAGCTCAAATTAATCACTGGCTGTAGCCCACTAATAGTATTTAATTTACAGGCCATGGGGACATGAATTACCATGTACTAGGGACCTACAAGTGTAGGCAAATTTTGACATGTTTTCTTACACATTGTCTCTTAAGTTAAGCCTGACTGCTCTGTTCCCAGCTACTAGAGGGTGAGCACAGGTTAATTAAGGCTGTGTTTGTGACTTACTCTGCCTAGGATTGTGGTTACTGCTTGACCAGGGCTTCCACCCCAGTCAATCAGGAACCCATTTTCTAACAGAACCCTTTTTTCCAACATTAAGATAATGAGAGACTGGAAAAAAAAAGTAATGTTCGAACCTATACCATGAAGTTTGAATGCAGCTCTTTGATGACAGATCATAGGTCACTTTTCTATTTTAGGATTGTAACATTGAACTGCAAGTAACACTGAATCTCTTTAACAAAAGCACTAACCCACTGAGCTATCCACATAAAATACAATTCTGTGATCTACGTGGTGCATGTTCTTTGCAGCAGGCATAATAACTCTCTGCCCTAGTTTATGATTTGTCAAAACTGCCAGAAGACTAAACTTCAATTTATTTCCAGCTGGAAAAAATGAATTACCAGAGTTGTCTTGACCTTTTTATTGTTGCCTGCAAACTGCTGGAAACACAAGGAACTATGCAGCAAGTGCTTTGAAACCCATAGGATATGTCGAAGCCCAGACCTGGCCCCCGTTCATCTCCATTTTCCCACAGGCCCGGAAACTGCTAGATAAGCTGAAGTCAGGTCAGGTTGGCAAGATGTCACCTATAGTTAGTTCAAAGGTATGTAATGAATAGAACATAAAGATCTTCTAGCCCTAGCTAGTAGCTCTGATTTTACATTGAAAATATGGGAAACAAAAAAACGTTATGCCACATGTATTATAGACATACTATTTTTGCCTTTTCCTCCCTCCTCTGACCCTCTCTCCATGCGCTTCTTCACATACCCTGCTTTGCCATTTCTCCATTTCTCTTAGTACTGCGACTTCGGGAGTAAAGTCCAGCATGCATCACAAGTATTGGCACACTACTGAGAATGGATGCCTCTTTACTTTCAGTTTTAGCTGTCTGCTCTCTATTGGCCATTGATGCAGTCTACCACTTTTCCAGTGTAGAGGTCAGCTGTGTCAGAACTTTGACCACATTACCAGTTAAGTGCCTCTTCTCTGCTACGAGTTAAATAGAGCAACAGGACAGTTGACTGTTTGACTAGCCAGCCTATCCACAAATCCAGTGAACCCCCCCAGTCCTCGACAACAGGTGACCTTGTCTCTATCTCTGGATGAGATATATGTAATCTTCAAAATATGGTCACTGTCTCTACCAGCACATTTGTTTGTGTCATTAGGGATTTCTCCCCATAACTCCTGACCCTAAATCCGGCATTGATCTTCTTATTCACCTTGCCCTTTTTGTCCACCTGAGGGCCCTTGCCCTCAGGACCGACTTGAGCACTGGTAGCGGGTAGTACAACAATCTTTATTGCCCCCTCCCCATGGCCACCTTCTCCAAGAATTCCCTCACTTCCACCTTCCAACAATGCCCCTCATCTCTCCAAAGCCCCTCTCTCACATGTATTAATTTATTTTACAGTGCTACTCATACCAGTGTAGGGTGTCAGAGCCCTTTACATCCCACATACATTATACAGAGGAAATGTTGATTCTCAGAGGTTTTACTCCATAGAGAATCCTGATTTTATTAAAGACAAGGAGGCTAGCATTATGCATAAACCTTTATTTACCACTTCCAAGCAGCGCTTTTAAAGATCTCAAATAGAACACTAACACACGATCAAAAAAATGGGACTCTATTGTCCAATAAAAGACTTCTGTCAGTCATCTTCCTCCTCTTTTGTTCTGATGCTTTCCATAATGTCTTCTTCTTTACCCTTTAATCCGAACTTGAACTTTGATTCTCAGTAAGAATAAAATAAAAATATCACTAACACATCCTCATCTTTAGAATCATATATCCTTAAAACCAGTTCCAAACACTACTAAATAACAAAATTATTCTTAGACAACTTATAATTATAATACCATATCAATATCCCTACACACCTGGTGGGTGGGAGGGATAACGCTAGCCTCCTTGTCTTTAATAAAATCATGATTCTCCATGCAGGAAAACCTCTGAGAATCGACATTTTATGGCAAGACTAGAGGCTAGCATTATGCATGTTCAAAGCTTTGTAACACATTGTTTGAAACATGTTCAACTGGTCTGAAATAAAATGTCCTTAATACCTCAGCATTACTCCAATCAGCCACCTTAAAAATGTCCAATCTACATCCAAACATATTTGCCTTGCTAACCATTACACCTAACCTAACAGAATGAGGCTTAAACTGCTAAATTTACACCAGCCTCTTTCATTACTTACTTCATCCATCTTGCAATCGTTGCAGCTGTGCAACCATGATATGGTTTCACATAAGAAATCAGTAACTGATCCAGCACATGACTTTTATTCTCACTCAATCTAGACTCATATTCTTGCAAACAGCGCACAACACATAATTGTCGATTACCATCAAATCTAGGATTAGAATACAGACTCCAGGGGCGTGGCTTGAGCGCCGGTGGGGATGGCGGCTGGCTGATCTCACTCCGGACCGAGATCGAAACGGAATACGAGGAGCGGTGAATTTCGACCTTTGCTGTAGCTTTTGGGCATGTCTTTCGTTGTCGGAATGCCTGATGCTTTGCCGGACATTGTTTTTAAGCTGCGGTGAGCCCCCAAACGCCTAATTTTTCTCTTTTGATATGCGGCGCGCTCCCTGTGTGGACCGCGGCCGCCATCTTGTGTTTTCAACGGTTTTCCCTCAGCGCGGCAACTCTCACTTTTCAAACATGCCGCTTTGTCTCCAATGACTGCAACTTCTTGAGCATGAAGGGGGCCAACTAGCTTCCTCAATATTTATGCCGCTATTGTCTTAAATTCTGCTTTGCTTTGTGACACGCGTCATTTGTCCAGTGCGACCGCCATTTTGTGTTTCCTGCTTCACTCGCCTCAGAGAGGAAACCAGCTTCTTTAAAGTGTACTGTTTTGCCGCAATGCCTGTATTTCTAGTAAGAAGGGCTGGGGCCAACCAATTTCTTATGTATCTACACCTCCAGTTATTTGGAAGCCAATTCTGCCTGTGAAGCGCCTCTTTCGTCAAAATGCGATTGTCACTTGGTTTCTCTGCATTATTTGAACTTAAGGTACGCTTATTCACATAGTTCTTTTGGCTGTGCACTGCTTGGCGGTCTTGTGACTACTTATTGGTACTTTTTATGTCTGCCTACGCCACTTGTGCTCGCCCTTCAACAATATGCTTTGAGATTGCCTTATTTACTCATTGCTTTATATTCTTCACACGTCTGTTCAAGTGGGTTGCTACACTCATTGCATCGGGCTCCTCATGTTCTGAGTGTTTCTTCTAGCTGATTGGATGATGCTCTCCAGTGCAGAGTGACAATACCCGTATTCCTGTTTTCTCAAGCAGACAGCAAGTTTAACAGTTACTACACGTTTTATACTCTGCTCCTTCCGAGGCCTCTTTTTTCTGGCCCCACTTTTTCATCATATAGCTCTACATGGAACCTTCTTTTTCTTTGGGTCAGAGGAATCCCTCAGCAAATATGGCTTCCTCCCGTAAGGATCCTAACCCAGTCACTCCTTCTAAACGTAAGCGGAAGGAATCTAATTCACCCACTAAGTCACCACTACCTATATCGATGGAGGATCTTATGGAGGAGATAAAGATACTCAAACCCTTTGTTATGGACACTAATGCCACCCTTCAGAGATTGGACGAGAAGTGGTCCAACTTGGACTCCAGAGTGTCTGCGGTGGAACAACGTATTAGCGATACTCAGGATGTGATACCTCAAGTTAAGGCTATGTCCAAAGAGATTGATCTCCTCAAGGCGCAAACAGAAGACTTGGAAAATCGCAACAGGCGCAATAATATTCGTATTTATGGAATTCCGGAAGGAGAGGAGGGGTCTGATATGCTGGTCTTCTTGAAGTCTTTCATTCCCAAGATTGTTGGTCTCAAAGATGGTACAGCTCTTAATTTACAACGTGCACATCGTATTGGCCCTAAAACTGGCGGCATATCTTCTTCTTCGTCAGCCGGTCGCCCTAGAGGAATCATTGTTTTATTTCTGGAATACACGGAGTTGTTAACAGTTCTTACAGCGGCAAAGTCAAGAAAACAGATGTTGTGGTCTGGCCAAAAAGTCTTCTTCTCTCAAGATGTGGCTCGTGCCACTGCGGCTCGGCGCAAGGAATTCCTTTCACTTCGCCCGGCTCTTCGATCCATGAATGCCAGATATGGTTTGGTTCACACCTGCTTCTTCAAGGTTACCTATAAAGAGAGGTCATATTCCTTTGATTGTCCTGAGGACTTAAGACAATTCATCTCACGCCATAAAGGAGAAGGAATGGATTTTGGAGGGCCTTGATTCGAATCTCATTGTTGTGCTCGTTCTGTCACTTGTTTTTCAGTTTAACGTTTCTATTTTAACGTTTTGATGTCGATCATATTTCAGGATGTTGTCGCTCATGTTTGTTTAATTGTTGTTCTTTACTACTAGGACCTGCTAACCCCTTTCCGTGGCCATTTCATAGTGTGATTGTTCTTTATCTCCCCTTGTAGCTGTTTTTCATCTGGTGCCGACCCATTCCCTAGATGTCTCCCTCTTTCATGCCCCTTCATCCTGTCCCCAGGGTTCACTGTTGCGTCTCAGGTTTGGTAAGTGTTCAACCTTTAGTTGCTAATTTGACTGTTGTTGTTCGCTTGTTTTACTTATATTCATGTAGTTGGTCTCCTCTGTTTTGTTATTAAATATCTGCTCCTTTCTGTCCAATTTATTTATTTATCTTTTTCTTTTTCTATCTAGCAGATTCATTTGATCTCGGTTCCGGGGGGGTTTTGCTGTCTGTCCTCTCCTGCGGCTCCCCGCTCCCGATGCTATTTACCTTACTCTGGCTATTTACCCCGCCCTTCTTGACTGAAGTCTCTCGGCTTCTAGTCAACTGTTTTTTTTTCTATCTTCTATACCCCTTACCCTTTCCTTCTTTCCTCTCTCCTCTTCTTTGCTCTTTCTCTTTTCTTTTTCTCCCTTATACTCTTTCCTTCCTATCCTATGGTTCTACTTGTTTTTCTGTGTTTTTATCTTCCACATTTGATTATTTGATTGTATCTTCACTGTTTCTTACTCTTTATTTCCCTTCTAAAATTTCCATTTTGTATCTTTTTTCTTTACATGCATTAATTCTGATATTCTTAGACACCTTTATAGTGATTTTATATTTATGTTGAAGTATATGATGATTTTGTCAGTATCAATGCTTTTCTCTGCCTTGCAATGACTGAAAATGTTCGAATTATTTCATGGAATGTCAAGGGATTGCGTAACCCAGTTAAAAAACAACGGGTTCTTACCCATCTCTCTAAGCTCCAGTGTAAAATAGCAATGCTACAAGAAACGCATCTTAATGAGAATGATGCTAATTCCCTTAAAAAACAATGGGTGGGGCATGTTTACAGTTCCCCTTCGAAAGACAGGAAAAATGGAGTAGTCATATTATTTCATAAATCTTTATCACTCACAATAGATATAGAGGAGAGAGATGATGATGGTCGTTGGCTTCTTCTCCACACTACTATTAATGGATCTCATGTTTCCTTGCTTAACATTTATGGTCCCACAGGCATTGATTCACATTTTTGGCACTCCATGTCGCATACCCTTCATGCATGTTGTGGTTCTAATCTCATAGTGGGTGGTGATTGTAACCAGATTATGGACCCTTTTACAGATAGGAAATCCTCCTCTAGATATATTCCAAATAAAATGCAAAAAACATTTGCTAGAACCATTAATACAAGGGGCTTAGTCGATGCATGGAGAATATTTAATCC
This sequence comes from Calotriton arnoldi, assembly GCA_963921515.1. Classification (NCBI taxonomy): domain Eukaryota; kingdom Metazoa; phylum Chordata; class Amphibia; order Caudata; family Salamandridae; genus Calotriton; species Calotriton arnoldi. The sequence continues at coordinate 64,403 of CAWUFW010001960.1, read as the reverse complement.
TGATAGTTTAGAATATACCTTTTACTCTCCCACTCACAACTCTACCTCTAGAATTGATTATATTTTTTTAAGTCCACACCTTCTTCCCAACTTATTACACGCAGAGATTGGCTCAATTCTTATTTCTGACCACGCTCCTGTTCTGATTAGTTTAGATCTTCCTTCATTATCTTCTAAATCTCGTCGCTGGCGTTTTAATAATTATCTTCTTAAAGATCCTTCTTTTCTTGAGCAATTTAAAGGTTTTATTTCTGAATTTTTTACACTTAACATCAGCCCAGATATGCCCTTTCATACTGTATGGGATTCTTTCAAAGCAACAGCTAGAGGCTTCATTATTGATTATGTAGCTCGCAAACGGAAACAATATCGCAAGGAATCCGTTACTTTGCTCTCTTCCATTAAAAAATTGGAGCACGCCTATTTTTCTTCTAAATCTGCAGACACCCTTAAAATGCTAATCCAAGCAAAGCTTGACTTTAATAGGAAATCTACGGAAGAAGCCTCCGGGACTTTGTTAAAGATTAACTCTAAATTTTATGGTGGTCGCAATCGTGCTGGTAAATTATTGGCAAACTATTTAAAGATTAAATCGCAAAGATCCAGAATAGTAAAGATTATCGATGATTGCGACATTCCTCGTTTTAAAGATGAAGAAATATTACAGTGCTTCACAGACTTCTATAAGACCCTTTATACCCCTTAGTCTTCTCCTTCAGAAGGAGATTTGGATTCTTTTTTAACTCTTTACCTCCCCGAACTTCCCCTCTCCCTGATTGCTCTTTTTGGAGAAGGACATATCTCTCTCAGAGATTAAATCTGCTCTGTCTTTGTTACCTAAAGACAAGGCCCCTGGTCCTGATGGACTCACTGCCGAATTCTACTCCTGCTTTTCTTCTGTTCTTTTGCCTCATCTCTTATCTCTCTTCCAATATTTTGTCCTGAATGGTGAGGCCCGAGGCTCTTTTCTTGAGGCTATGATCTGCCTCATTCCCAAGAAAGATAAAGATCCCTCCAGATGTTCCAATTATCGTCCTATATCTTTGATTAATCTTGATTGTAAATTATTTGCCAAGGTACTAGCCCTTCGTATCAATCAGGTCCTTCCCGATTTAGTTGGATCCGAACAAACGGGGTTTGTAAAAGGAAGGAATATTTCTGATAATTCTAGAACTTTCCTAAATATCATTCATCTGGCTTCTAAAAGCTCTTCCCCTATGGCTGCTATAACATTGGACGCCGAAAAGGCTTTTGACCGTGTTCATTGGCTCTTTATGATGCGCTCCCTTGAATGGCACGGTTTTAGCCCATCTATTCTGTCCCTCATCAATTTATTATGCTCCTCACCATCCACTTCAGTTTTTGTTAATGGTTCTCAATCTTCTTATTTTCCTCTACAAAGGGGCACTCGTCAAGGTTGTCCTCTTTCCCCGTTACTTTTTATCCTCCCTCTTGAGCCCTTTCTCCACTCTCTAAGGCATTCCCCATCTTTCCGAGGCTTTACGTATAAATCCGTTGAAATTAAATTTACTGCCTATGCAGACGATATTATGTTATACGTTTCTGACCCTTCCTCTTCTATGCCTGCTTTTGTCGAGCTTCTTTCTTCTTATGCGGCCCTATCTGGTTATAAATTAAATTTCTCCAAATCTGAAATACTTCCCTTAAATAAATTTTGTTTAAAGAGCATGTTTGAAGGTATCGACTTTAAATGGAATACTACTACTATCACATGCTTAGGAATTAAATACTCTTCTACCCTTACAAAAACGATTCAGGTTAATTTGGATGAGGTTTTATCAAAAGTAAATAATATGGCAGATAAATGGTCTCCCCTTTTTTTGTCATGGTGGGGTAGATTGGACTCCATCAAAATGATGATGCTTCCTGTCATCAATTTTTATTTATCCATGTTACCGGTTAAAATACCATTGAAATTTTTTAAAACACTTAATGGAATTCTGAGTAAATTTCTCTGGAACGGTAGGAAGGCACGCGTTTCTCTTGCACTTCTATCTGCCCCTAAGGATCGGGGTGGTGTTCATTTCCCCAACTTTCGACAGTATCATTCTTCTTTTCTCATCCGCCAAATGTTACCTTATTTATCTACCTTGGGAGCGACTTCTACTTCGGTGTGGTATAGACTTGAGAAATCTCTGATCTCTCCTTTCTCTTTTTCTTTTAGCCGGCTTCACTCATCCCCCTCGTTCGCTTAACTATCCAACAATTTCTAAATTCATCTCTACCTTTTATTCTATTAAGTGTAAATCTCACAGTCCTTTACAGTTATTTTTGGACTCTTCTCTTTGGCATAACAAGAGTATCAAAATTTCTAACCGCACCATTTTTTGGAAAACATGGGCCACCAAAGGGATCTTTCAGGTTAAGCAGCTAATACAGGATTCTCGCTGTCTTTCCCTACAAGAAGTCCAGTCAACATTTGATCTACCTTTGTCCTCGTTACTGAGATATGAATCTTTACGAACGCTTCTAATGGCTCAACTTTCTCTACTCTCTAGCTCTTCAATTCCTCCTCAGGATACTCTGATTGAGCCTCTATCCATTTCCCCTTTTATTAGAGCCTCTCAGGTTTACAAATACTTACACTTCTCCTCACTTAACCGCCCTAAAAATAAAATTGAACTGTTATGGGAATCTGAGCTACAACATACTCTTTCCGTAAAAACATGGAACTCCATTTGGACACGCCTACTTCATACCTCTTGTAATTCAAGCATTACTCAGACTCTTTATTATTTTTATCACAGATTGTTTTTTACTCCATTATCACTTTCCAAGTTTGGTTCAGATTTATCCCCGAATTGTTGGGTATGTCCTACTATTCTTGGCTCTTTTATGCATTCCTTTTTTCTTTGCCCTAACATTGCTTGTTTTTGGACTAAAATATGTGAAGCAATATCCTCTATTTGCAATATCACATTTCCCTTTGACATCTACTCCATTTTTCTGGGCAGTAATTCCACTAACTTGCTGGGTTCTCGCAAGGTAGGCAAATTTGTCGATTTGTTAATTGCTATTGCATTTCAGGTAATTACTTCTAACTGGAAGGATGCCTCTAAAGTCTCCTTTTCCGTTTGGTGAAACCTTCTTTGCTATCATCACAGACTAGACAGAGCTTTCCCAAAACTTCTCAGCAACTTATTCGTAAAGAAGCCCTCTGGTCTCCACTTACCAATTATATATCTGCTTCTGCACTTCGTAATCAAGATAGCTCCTTTGTTTTTCAACCACCATAAGTGTTGTACAATCATCATTTTGTTTCTTTCTGGGATACAATTTTCTGTTATAACTTCAATGTTTCAATATAATAACAGTTGAAGATATTGTAGTGTCTTTGCTTCCTTTTCTCTTTTCATTCTCTTTCCTCTTTCTTTCCCCTCTTTTCTTTTCTTCCTTTCCCTCTTCTCTATTTCTTCCCTTTTTTCTACCCAAAAAACTCAAAATGTAAAATGCTATTTTGTCTTTAGGTACAATTCTTTTATTATTGCTTTTCTTTTTCTGGGAATATTTGTATACTTAAGATAGACTTCTGTTAGTCATTCATTCCATCAAATCATCTATTCAGTTTGTTACTCCAAAGCTAATTTTCCTATATGCCTTGTTAGTTATTGTGCCTGTGTTTCAAAATTTTTCTCTTTTAATAAAGCTCTTTAAACACAAAAAAAAGAATACAGACTCCAACATTATTTTAGTCCGGTTGATAAAAACGTCTACTTACATCCAAAGCCTTGACATCACAAACTCTTTTAAATGAAATCAAACATAATAAAGTGGCTAACTTTAAAGTCACTTTCTTTAAACCAAGATATATGTTACAGGCCCATTCCTGAAACGACTTGAAAACTAAATTTGCATCTCATACCGAACCATATCTCACCACAGGTGGTCTCTTTAAATTAATCCCTTTCATAACTCTACAAATCAGAGGACGTTTGTCAATAGAAACTCCATTCACCAAAGAATGACCCGCAGCAACTGCTGATCTGTAACAATTCACAGTTCTATATGACAAACCTCTCTGAAATAAATCTGCCAAAACATTTGAAACCATCACCTCATCAGCATCCATGAGATCCAAATCCCTTGCCACGCACCAATGTAACCAGGCACTTCAATATCATTTATGTGTCCCTTTTGCCCAAGACTTATCGAGCAATTATGATGTTGTTCCCGAAAGAGCTGTGAATGTTCCTAATATTCTCCATACTAGAAGATTAAGCAAATCGCTTCTATTAATGTATGCTCTACTCTATTTGCACCTTTCAGCAACCTCCTGCAAAACATGATAAAATATGGAATTACTACCAACTTAATAACCATTGGGAACCAAGCTTGAGTCATTCAAAACAGGGTTAACAACACCAACTGACATCTCTGCTTCCTCACTTGAATCAACACTCTCTGTATCATTGCAAAAAGAGGGAATGCATGCTCCCTCACTAACGATCAATCCTGGGTAAACTCATCTACTGCTAGTGCCCCCAGATCCGTTCTTCAACTGAAATAATTCTCCAAATGATGTGTCATCCAGGAGGCAAACAGATCTACTTGCAACAGTCCCAAGCACTCCTGCATCCTCTTGAAATAACCTTCCTCCAACTTCCAATTGCTGAAATCTATTAAATTCCTGGAATGTCAATCTTCTATTCAGTTCTCTTTCCCCGGTAAATACTGGGCCCTCACCCCAATCATACGCTCCAGGCAGAACTCCCACATCTCCTTTGCTAAATTTGCTAACATCTTGGGCCTGCTGCCCCATAGTCTGTTTATATAAGTAACTGCTGCAATATTGTCAATCTTTACCAAAAACTGATGATCCATTGGAACTGAGAGCTGATTGTTTGCAATGCAAACATTCCTGCCTTCATCTCCAATCAATTTATATGATCATTCTGTTCTTTCAAACTCCAAACACCACCCATCGCCTGAGCTGAACACATGGCTCTCTATTCAAAATTGCTTGCATCCATCTCTAAAACAAAATCTGGTTGCATTCCAAAAGTAGCTTGTCCGTTCCAAGATTCTAAATTCTCTAGCCACCATTCAAACTCCTTCCTTGCCTCCGTTAATATCTTCAGCATGTTCCCTTGCCATAGACCTTTGGAAATTACCAAAGTTTTCAGACGTTGCAAGGTACTGTAATGTAGTGGACCTGGGAACGCTGCTTGAATTGAAAATGATAAAAGACCGATCACCCTAGCTATGTCTCTCAATTTGACCAAATGTCTCCTCATAACCATCCTCACCTCCTTTCATAACTTCACAATTTTCGTTTACTGCAACAAAAGCTGCCCCTTGATGGTATCTACAATAAAACCCAGAAACTCTAGACTCTGAGTGAATTTCAAAATTGACTTTTCCAGATTTACTACAAACCCCAGATACTGTAAAAGCTCCTTTACCATGCACATTCGAGACATCAAAACAGATGAACACTGATTTACTAACAAGACAGCCCTGCCATGTAAATTTCTTGTTTCTAAGAAAACTGTTTGCATTGAATAGCGTACCTTATCTAGAGCCATGAAGGTCAGCACATACTTTTCCAGTGCCTTGACCATTCCTTCTTCAAAGAGTATCCCCTTTTCCTCCTCACTCGGCTCCTTTCAGGCTAACACACCCAACTTTGGATTTATTTGAAGGAGTACAGCCTTCAGAGGCTCAGAAATCAACCCAGCATTAGCATTGCCTAAAAAGCAAATTGCTCGCTGGCCTCTAAGCAAATGTATGTTCAATCAGTACCCTTAACATACACCTCCTCCACCATATCAAACATCCTAGCCAGAGGACCCAATACGTCCAGCAATTTATCCTCACATTGCTTAAGTGAGCGTTCTAAACCTTTGCTAGGATCTCGTTCCAACTTATAAAGGCACGTAATCAGTTCAGGGTCCAGATTAGGAGTCAGAGTCTCCTTCTCACCAATGATAGACCTGCGTTCCTCTTTGTCTAATGACTTCCTAATCTATTTCTTAATATAATCTGCCACACAAGCTACTGGCCACCAATCCGATCCATGAGGATGCTTAATCTATTTGTGATCAAACAACTTTTGCCATAGAGGATCCACAAAAGATCTCTTATTTGCTTCTCTACCCAAGGTGCTTCCTTCAAATTTCTCATCCAAAGAATTCTTGTAATCCATGTCCAAAATGTACTCATCCACATCCTTATCATACGCATGATTGTCCTGCCCATCTTTAATGTTGCTTCGGACACCAATTCTATGTTTGCCGCTTAGGACTCCTCTCACTTTATCTGAATCTTCCACATGTCTCCTTTTTCTAGAGCATTTACCCCTGGACCTCTAAAAACTCTGTTCTCACCTTCGGATATAGAAAAATATTCATCCTCCTCCTCAATGGGACCTCTTCTTCTCTCTTCTTCTCTCTTCTTCTCTCTTTCAATGCCTTCCTGGCTGACTCCTGTACCAACTCTCCCAACTCTTGTGTTATTAACCCTTTCACGCTAACTCCCTGACTGGGCTCACCATCCACTTGCTCAGTCATGTTTAATCTAAGCTTACTAAACCAATCTTAACAATTCTTAACTTAGAATGTATTTGAAGAAAAAAACTGAATAACTGTTCTCCGTACAACAAAGTACTATAATGACTAATAAAATTTCTAATCTGCACAAATCTAATAACTCTTTACCAAAATCTACTAACTACTCCTTAAGAATTGTATAAAAATGGCATTCGTAATCCTGACAGAAAAAAAACGCTATAATGACAGTTGCTGGTAAACATTGCCTATCAACGAAACCCAACAGCAGTTTCCTTCAGAAACAAGTCCAAATGTTTTCCTTCCTTGTAAAGAAGATTGTATGTACTTTAAACTTAGGGGCATATTTACAAGCCCCTTGCGCCACTTTTGCGCCGCCGTTGCGTCACGCATGTGACGCAGCGGCGACGCAAACCATGCGCCGCGTTGCGCTATATTTACAACGTGATGCATCTAGGGAGATGCGTCACGTAGTAAACCCCTGCGCCACATGAAACCTGCGTCAGGTTTCATGTGGGCGTACCGGCGCAGGGGGGGGCGTTCCGGCGCAGGAACCCCTCGGAAAAGTGACGTAGTGAAATCTACAAGATTTCACGCAGTCACTTTTCCGACGCTGGTGCGTCAAATCCTTACGCCTGCTTCAAGCAGGCTGAAGGATTGACGCACCATGTTAGGGATAGGGAAGGTTGGAACAGTGCTGGAGTTGCGTCGCGCTTGCGACACAACTTCAGCACTGCGCCAACCTTCCGCCGGCAGATGCGTCACGCATCTGCTTATCTCTGTTCCACGATGCGCCGCATTGTAAATGCGGCGCATCGGACGTGGCGCAAGGGTAAACTTGCGTCACGCATTTTCCTGGCGCATCCCTGCTGATATGCAGGATGCGCCAGGGAACGTAAATATGCCCCACTATTCCTAAATAAATATATAGAAGTAAATGTTATTTTCCAAAAACGAAGGGGCATATTAGCAAGAAGAGGCGATAATCATCGCTAACCCTGCTTAGCGTGATTTTTTTTATCGCCGGCTATCGCTGGAATATATCGCCACGCTAACGCTGTATTAGCAACGATTAGCGCTATGGCGATGAATATTCCAGCAATAGCGGGGGAAATGGGCCAACATCGCTGAAAAACCAGCGATGTTGCATGGAGAAGGGAGAACACCTTGCTGATACGACCCTGTGGTCGTATCAGCATAATCCACCCCCATGTTAGGTATGGCTAACACCTGCTAATTGCAGGTGTTAAATAAATGGCGATGACCCCGGTTAGCGCGACTTTTCACGTCGCTAACTGGGGCCATGGCCACCTTGCTAATAGGCGATAGGCCTGTTAGCGAGTGTTTCCCAGGTTTGTTCGTCGGGAACGCCCACTTTGCATGTCATTAGCGATAAATATCGCTGACATGCAAAGCGGTAAAAAACGGGCGCTAATGCCCGCAAACTGTCGCTAACTGCTGTTAGAGACAGTTTGCTGATAGGGCGATATAAATATCGCCGCTTTAGCGGCAAAAAGTGCAGCTAAAGCGGCGATAGTGCCCTTGCTAATATGCCCCCTAATTTCTATTTTATTGTTTATTCCTTCTTGGTAAACGAGTTTTCCATCTGCTGCACGCAAGGGAGTTCAATTCCAAACCCCTGCGCATGAACAATATGCCCATTTCCTTTGGAAAGTGCCTGAAATGCGTGCGTGCCCTCAACAAAGTTGTCCGCCCGCAGTAAGAATACACAGAATTCAATACGGGTGAAATTGCCCTCATTTCAATGAATGGCTGCAAGCGCGAGACACTTTTCAACAGCTGCTCCCCTTGAGACCTCCGAGACCGGATTATCTACTAATTAAAGGTATTGCTTTAAACTATCATGGTAATCACCTAAAAAACTGTCCCTTTGATGGCATAAACATACAAACTAGGCATTCATGTCCAAAACATTACTAAAAACCCATAATTTTAGTAATGTGCTAAAACAAAATATCTACAGCAATAAATCCATAAATTGGATTTACATTTATATATAGAAAAACGTAAGAATAATACATTTCCTAAAACTTAATTCACAAGTAGTAAAACACAAATAAGAACATATACTTATCTGCTCGGCAGCAGCAAACAAAAGAGAAGGAACACGGCTGGCAGGAGGCTTTTATTGGACTGTAGAGTTATAGTCTATTGTTTGGTTGTTAGTGTTCTATTTAAGATCTTTAAAGATGCTGCTTGGAAGTGGCGAATAATGGTTTTATGCATAATGCTAGCCCCTTGTCTTGCCACATTATCAATCATACAAGTGTGTACATCAAAATATAGGAAATGTTACATGAAACAATGAGGCCTACAAGGTGTAGGAGTCATATACCACATGTCATAAGAGTACTTGGTCTGGGGAAGCACAAACTCTGATTTTAAAATGTAACTGAGGGGTTGGTTTTACTAACAAAAGGATCACTGTGACAAAAGCACTAACCCACTAAGCTATCTGAATACAATATATTTCTATGTTCAGCATATTACACGTGCAGTAGGCACATTAACCCTCTGCTCCACTTTATGATGAGTCAAAAATGCAACTTGACGAAACTCAGATCTCTCCGGCAGGTATATTAATCACCATTGTTGTCTTAACATGTTTATCATTGCTAAAAATTGCTGGGCACACAAGTAATTCTGCAGCAGGTGTTTTTAACCCGATCAGATGTTTCAAAATACAGTGCGTTCTGAGCTCGGTGCCCGATGTGGCAGGTCCGGTCACACTGCCCTAAAGCCAAACTGCTTGCCCTAATGGGGACTTGCTCTAGGTCTCCTAAATTGTCATTGTTGAAGTCATCATAACAAAGGTGTTTGTGTCTGTGCAGGCATTTGATTCTGCTGTTGCTGACTGGTCCTGAACCTGTGCAGCACACTAGTACCTTGGAGTGCAGCTGGCATATCTTTTTGACCAGATACAGACGTAGGCATGCTACTGTCTCCCATTTCTGTCTTCCCTTGTGTGAGAAAGTGCCATCTTTCTTACATGGTATGCCCCCACTTTTTGCTGAATGGCTGATGTACTTTGACTGAGTGTGCCCTGGGCTCCTGCCAACCAGGTACCCAGGGCCTGTGTTCCTTCCCTAAAATTGCATTGATACCTACACCCAATTGACATCCCTGGCCACAGGTCAGCCCCTGGTAAATGGTACCATGGGTACCCAGGGCACTGTGACCAGGGAAGGCCCCTAAGGGCTGCAGCACTTGTTGTGCCACCCTTAGGGACCCTGCACCTTTACACACACACACTGCCTTTGCAGGCTGCGTGTCTTGGTGCAGAACAAAAGTGAAGAGTCGACATGGCTCACATCCCTGTGTGCCATGCCTACAAGCCACTGCCCTGGCCTAGGTCAGCCACCCCTCTAGCTGGGTGCACTATGCCAGTGGTGAGGGCATAGAGGCATGAGCCCTGTGCCCCTACAGTGCCCAAGTCCATTCTTGGGCATTGTAAGTGCAGTGCTGCCATTAAGAGTATATGGTGCTGGGAGTCTGTCATTACGAACTCCACAGCACCATAATGGCCCCACTGAAGACTAAGAAGTTTGGTATCAAACTTCTCAGCACATTAAACCCCCACTGATGCCAGTGTGGGATTTAATGTAAACGCACTCCAGAGGGCATCTTAGAGATGCCCCCTGAAACCAACCCGACCTCCAGTGTCCGGACTGAGTGGCTGCCCAGGCTGCCACCACCAGACATGTTTCTGGACCCCTGGGTCGAGAGCCTCTGCTCTCAGGGGCCTGAAACAATGCACATCCCGGGACGAGGTGCCAAAGCCTCCTCCCCCAGGATGGGCAGGGGGAGCTTCAAAGGCCTGCCGCCTTTGGAGTTTCCCCAGACCATTTGCTGCTTCCAGCAAACTGGTCCCCACTGGTTCTACCCCCACTCCTGGCGGGAGAACCGGCGGGAAAACCAGAAGCAGGAAATGGGTTGTGCCCACCTCTGCCAACTCCACCCCTAAGGTGGGGGAGGCGAGGTGAAGCACAAACTCGAGTCCCCGCCATCTTGAGGATGGGGGACCTGGCCAACCAGGGACAGGCTCCTGCCCCCTCCCACTGGAGAGGAACAGAATAGGGGGTGTACCCACCCCAGGGAAGGGACCCATTGGTCCCTGCCCTTACCTACCTGTAACCACCCCTAAATTTAGTATTTAGGGGCTCCCTGAACCTTCCTTCCGCAGTTCCCAAATCCGAAAACAAGAAGAGAAGACGAAGCAAGAAGACCAGCCGTGCAGCTGCTAAAAAGGAGGCGACAACAACTGACTTGGCCCCAGCCCTACCGGCCTGTCGACCTCTGAACCTGCTCCTGCGGAATCCCGGCCTCAGCAACCTCACAAACCCCGGAGGACCTGACTTCTGGGCTACAGCCTTCGACCCAGGGACTCCCACGAGCAGTGGTACTGCTCAAAAGAAAACCTACCAAAGACCCGGCCCTGGCACGGAGCCGCGAAACCTGCACACTCTGCACCCGCCGAGTCCAGCCTGTGCCTGAGTGACCAAAGACCTCGAGGACGACCCCCGGCGATTCTGACCTGGAATCCAGTGGCCAAGGACCCTCCTCGACGACCCAGACGACGCCTGCAGCCTCAGGACAAGGGACCCCTCCAACCGCGACCAGCAGGGGGTAAGATTTCCCGACCTCAAAAGACACCCCTGCACCCGGCGCCCCACGGCCCCCTGTGCCCAACTCCTGGGTGTCTACCTATCCTCCAAGACCCCAACTTACCTCCTGAAGTGTTGGTCGTCCCTGAAGAATCACCGTCCCCGAGCCTGCAGCCTTTCTTCACCTTTCACGACCTCTATTGTTTAACATTGAGCGCCCGAGGGCTCAAAGCACCCTGCACCCAGCCGCCCGAGTGCCCCTGGAAGTGCAACCTCTATCCTAACCTACTTCCCTACTTGCCCTGAGCAAGTGACCAGGAGCCCAGCTCCCACAGTCGCGTGGCCTGCTTGCCAGCAGCCACCAACCCGGGGCCCCCGCCTGCCATAGGATAACATTGGGCCTTCTCACTCTGCACCCGGCCGCCCCTGTGCCGCTGAGGGTGTAAAAACTGTACTTACCTGATCCTGGGGGACCCCTGAGTCTTACCCAGAACCTTAACCCTGCCAGTCAAGTACTTACCCGAAATCCGATAACTCACTTTTCTTCCATAGGGTTCCATTGACTGGTTTTCTGCGAAATTTCTTCTAAGTGTGGAGTTCTGAAACTTTAGAATATTCACCAAAAATCAACCGAGTCACGAAAACGAAAATACTCACCTAGTATTAGGAGGGGCCTCAGTGCTGGACCCGAGTGCCCAACACTGGCCCTAAAAAGTAATCGCAACGTTACTTACCGTTAACTCACTTTTCCTTCATAGGGATCCATTGACTGGTTTTCTGTGAAATTTCTTCTAAGTGTCGATTTCTGTATTTTACAAATATTCTTTAAAAATCGAACAAACTACAAAAACGTAATTACTTACCTGTTTTAAGTAAATGTCCCAGTGCTGAACCTAGGAGTCCAGCACTGGATTACAAAAGTAACGTAAACATACTTTGCTTGCACACTGTATTTCCTTTCATAGGATAACATTGGTAATTTTATCCAGAAAAGTTTCTAAGTGTCAGCTTTTGAAATATAGTAATATTCTTCAAAAATCACTACAATAACCAAAACGCTTTTTCTTACCTGTTTACAGGAAGTGTCCCAGGACTGAATCCAGGATCCAGTCCTGTGGTTAGAAAAGTGCTCTGCAAAGTAATCAATTGTAATTAAGCATAATTTTCCATTGAGCTCAATGTTGCATTGAATTTGACCCTGTGTTGCCTCTTGCACCAACTGTGATTACCACTATCTAAAAAGTCTATTGCCTATCTGTAAGGTGAATAACCAAAGCATCTCATACTGAGAAAGTATATTTTGACCCTATTGTCGGTTCTAAAATAAAACAAGCATATATTTTTTTATATACAAACCATTGGCCTAGAGTTCAGTTCTTGAGTGTGTGGCTTCATTTGCTGACTGAGTGTGTACAACAAATGCTTTACACTGTCCTCTGATACTGCCTTACTGCTCGACCAAGCTACCACTTTGGAGAGTAAGGTTATATCTAACTTTAGCCTCTGTCAACCCTCTGGGGGACTGTGGACTCTGTACACCCTGAACCTTACTTGGGTACAGTATATACACAGCCACTTTCCTACATTGGTGGATCAGCGGTGGGATACAAACTTGCATTTGTTGGACTACTTGGTTACCATCTGATCACACGACAGAACTCTTAAATTGCCTTTAGAATTCTGATTTTTTTAATTGGCATTTTTTTTTTACCAAATTACTAAAAGTCTTGTTAGGGCCTTGCTTAAGTCCCTGTAGCATCTTAGAAAATAAAAAGTCACTATAGCCAAGGTTAGAGGGGTTAGATTTTTTTTTTTTAAAAATGTCTCAAGACAAGAACCCAGCTACTAGTGAAGATAATAATGACATACAGGAACTGGTTGAGGAGCTCGACCTCACCCCTTATCTTCATTTGTCTTTCAAAGAGATAAGGTCCTTATGCAAACTTAAAGATATACCAATGGGCCAGCATCCAACCAAACAAGGGCTCCAGGAGCTCCTGGCTGAGTATGCTAAAGCCCACCCCTCTGAGCATGGTGATGACCCAACAGAGGAGGAAAGGAATGAGGAGGATGGGGATGGTAACCCACCTCCATCACTTCCTAGGGAAGATAGGGTCCCTGCACCCTTAACTCCAAGAATAGACCTCTGGGGACCTAGGGGCCACCTAGGTGGTCCTGGTCCCAGAGAGGACACTGAGGATACCCTCAGTGAGGAGGACAACTTGTTAGCCAGGTTGGCCAAACGACTGGACCTAGAGACCAGACTCCTGGCTCTAGAGAAGGAAAGACAGGAGATGGGTTTAGCACCCATCAATGGTGGCAGCAATACTAAAAATAAGGATAGGGAGGAAACTTCTGAACCTAAAATCCCCAAAGGGATTGTCCCTAAGTTTGAGGAAGGTGATGACATCACCAAATGGTTCACAGCCTTTGAGAGGGCTTGTGAAATAAGAAGAGTAAAGAAACCTCTGTGGGGGCACTCCTGTGGGAACTGTTCTCTGGTAACTGCAGAGACAGGCTTCTGACCCTCTCTGGGCCAGATGCAGGGTCCTATGACCTCATGAAGAGTACTCTGATTGAGGGATTTGGGCTCACTACTGAGGAGTATAGAATTAGATTCAGGGGGCTCACAAAACCCAGACCCAGTCCTGGATTGACTTCGTGGACTACTCAGTAAAGACACTGGATGGCTGGTTAGCTGGACATAATGTGCATGATTTTTCTGGACTTTACAATTTGTTTATGAAGGAACACATACTAAGTAATTGCACAAATGAAAAGTTGCATCAGCATTTGGTAGACCTAGGTCTAATTTCTCCCCAAGAATTGGGAAAGAAGGCAGACCACTGGGTCAAGACTAGGGTGACAAGGACAACCACTGGGGGTGACCAAAAGAAGGTGGTCACCAAACCCCCCAGGGGAAAGGTGGTGAGAATCCCCAAGATAAAAAGTCTGAGTCTTCCAAAGGGCCCCAAAAACCTGTTCAGGGGTGGGTCCCAAACTACTCCCTATGTGCCTCAACCCTATAGGGGGAAGAACTTTGATCCCTTGAAGGCCTGGTGTAATAACTGTAAGAAGTCAGGACACCTCACTGTAGACAAAACTTGCCCCCACAACAAAGCCCCTAAGGCACCCAGTACAGCTACTCCTGGGGCAGCAAGTTTACAGATGGGATCAGAAGTGTACCCTGAGCAAATCTGGGAACCCACTGAGGCAAGTCTGGTCTCCCTAGGGGAAGTGGAATTTGCCACTGTAGCTGTGTGGCCACCCAACTTAAAGAAGTATTTGCAATACCCCTGGGTGAATGGAACTAGAGTAGAGGCTCTGAGGGATACAGGTGCCAGTGTCACTATGGTGAGGGACACACTGGTTTCCCCTGAGCAATACTTGATTGGGAAAACTTACCCAGTCACCAATGCTGACAGTGTCACCACTAGTCATCCCATGGCCATGGTGACATTAGGCTGGGGGGTTACTGGCCTGAAGCAGGTAGTGGTCTCTCCGAAGTTACCAGCTGCATGTCTGCTAGGAAATGATCTGGAAACCTCAGCCTGGGCAGAGGTGGAGCTAAAGGCCCATGCAGCCATGCTGGGCATCCCTGAATTGGTGTGTGTAAAAACAAGAGCACAGAGCAAAAGGCAGGGTGAAGAAATAGTGTTGGAGCCTGAAATGATGGCCCAGCCTACCAAGAGAAAAGGAAAGAAGACTGGCGGACCAGCTTCTACACAGTCACAAGAGCAGGACCCCTCTCCTCAGGGAGAGAACCTGGAAGCCCCAGAGGGAACTGAGCCCCTAGAGCTTGACCCTTACCAGGTTGAACTCTTGGGCCCAGGGGGACCCTCTAGGGAAGAGCTGTGCCAGGGACAGCAAGACTGTCCCACTCTTGAAAGCCTGAGGCAGCAAGCTGTTTCAGAAGCCAAGGGAGATGTCAGTGGTACCCACAGAGTCTATTGGGAAGAGGGATTACTGTACACTGAGGCAAAAGACCCCAACCCTGGAACCACCAGGAGAGTGGTAGTGCCCCAGAAGTACAGGGAGTTCCTCCTAACTTTGGCTCATGACATCCCCCTAGCTGGACATCTGGGCCAAACCAAAACTTGGGAAAGGCTAGTTAGCCACTTTTACTGGCCCCAGATGCACCAAAAGGTGAAGGAGTTTGTCAGCTCCTGTGTTACCTGTCAAGCCAGTGGCAAGACAGGTGGCCATCCAAAGGCCCCCTGATACCACTACCTGTGGTGGGGGTTCCCTTTGAAAGGGTAGGTGTGGACATAGTGGGTCCACTGGAACCTCCCACAGCCTCAGGGAACAAATTCATACTGGTGGTAGTGGATCATGCCACTAGGTATCCTGAGGCTATTCCCCTTAGGACTACTACAGCTCCTGCAGTAGCCAAAGCCCTCATTGGTGTCTTCACCAGGGTAGGGTTTCCTAAGGAGGTGGTTTCAGACAGAGGTTCCAACTTCATGTCTGCTTACCTGACCCACATGTGGAAGGAGTGTGGGGTGCAGTACAAGTTTACTACACCCTACCACCCACAAACCAATGGCCTTGTTGAGAGGTTCAACAAGACATTGAAAGGCATGATCATGGGGCTCCCTGAAAAACTCAAAAGGAGATGGGATGTCCTACTACCATGCCTGCTTTTCGCTTACAGAGAAGTGCCACAGAAGGGGGTAGGTTTCTCACCCTTTGAACTTCTGTTTGGCCATCCTGTGAGGGGACCACTCTGTCTTGTAAAGGAGGGCTGGGAGAGACCTCTCCAAGAACCCAAACAAGATATAGTGGACTATGTGCTTGGCCTAAGGTCCAGAATGGCTGAGTACATGGAAAAGGCATCCAAGAACCTTGAGGCCAGCCAGGAGCTTCAGAAGCACTGGTATGACCAAAAAGCTGCACTGGTTGAATTCCAACCTGGGCAACAGGTATGGGTTTTGGAGCCAGTGGCACCAAGGGCCCTCCAGGACAGATGGAGTGGCCCTTACCCTATCCTAGAGAAAAGAGTGAGGTCACCTACCTGGTTGACCTGGGCACCAGCAGGACACCCAAAAGGGTTATCCATGTGAACCGCCTAAAACTCTACAATGACAGGGCTGACATCACCATGCTGATGGTGACAGATGAGGAACAGGAAGCTGAGAGTGAACCTCTCCCTGATCTCCTCTCCCACAGCCCAAAAGATGGGTCAGTAGATGGAGTTGTCTTTTCAGACACCCTCACTGCCCAACAGCAGACTGACTGCAAGCAAGTCTTGCAGCAGTATGCTGGGCTCTTTCCTTGACCCCTGGTCTGACAAACTGGTGTACCCATGATGTGGACACTGGTGACAGTGCACCTGTCAAAAACAAGATCTATCGTCAGTCAGACCAAGTTAAGGAAAGCATCAGAGCTGAAGTCAGCAAGATGCTGGAGCTAGGGGTTATTGAGCCCTCTGAGAGCCCCTGGGCTAGCCCAGTGGTTCTGGTCCCCAAACCTCATCAAAAGGGTGAAAAGAGAGAGATGAGGTTTTGTGTGGACTATAGGGGTCTCAACTCTGTCACCAAGACAGATGCACACCCTATCCCAAGAGCTGATGAACTGATAGACAGATTGGGTGCAGCCAAATACCTGAGTACCTTTGACTTAACTGCAGGGTACTGGCAGATTGGCATGGCCCCAGGAGCCAAACAGAAAACAGCATTCTCCACACCTGATGGGCATTTTCAGTTCACTGTTATGCCCTTTGGTTTAAAGAATGCCCCTGCCACCTTCCAGAGGTTGGTGAATCAAGTCCTTGCTGGGTTGGAGTCCTTTAGTGCAGCTTATCTTGATGATATTGCTGTCTTCAGTTCCACCTGGCAGGATCACCTGGTCCACCTTGGGAAGGTTTTAAAGGCCCTGCAAACTGCAGGCCTAACTATCAAGGCATCCAAATGCCAGATAGGGCAGGGCACTGTGGTGTACTTGGGCCACCTGGTTGGTGGAGGCCAGGTACAACCCTTACAGCCCAAGATCCAGGCTATCCTGGACTGGGTAGCTCCAACAACTCAGACCCAAGTCAGGGCATTCCTTGGCTTGACTGGGTACTACAGGAGGTTTGTGAAGGGATATGGGTCCATTGTGACTCCCCTCACAGAACTCACCTCCAAGAAGATGCCAAAGAAAGTAAACTGGACAGTCTGTTGCCAAAAGGCTTTTGACACTCTGAAAGAAGCAATGTGCTCAGCACCAATTCTAAAAGCACCAGATTATGCCAAGCAGTTCATTGTGCAGACTGATGCCTCTGAGCTAGGGATAGGAGCGGTCCTATCCCAGACCAATGATGAAGGCCAAGACCAACCTGTTGCTTTTATAAGCAGAAGGCTTCTCCCCAGGGAGCAGCGTTGGAGTGCCATTGAGAGGGAGGCCTTTGCTGTGGTCTGGTCCCTGAAGAAGCTGAGGCCCTACCTGTTTGGAACTCACTTCCTAGTTCAAACTGACCACAGACCTCTCAGGTGGCTAATGCAAATGAAAGGAGAAAACCCAAAACTGTTGAGGTGGTCCATCTCCCTACAGGGAATGGACTTTGAAGTGGAACACAGACCTGGCACTGCCCATGCCAATGCAGATGGCCTTTCCAGGTTCTTCCACTTAGACAATGAAGACTCCATAGGGCAAGGTTAGTCTCATCATCTTTCGTTTGGGGGAGTTGTGTGAGAAAGTGCCATCTTTCTTACATGGTATGCCCCCACTTTTTGCTGAATGGCTGATGTACTTTGACTGAGTGTGCCCTGGGCTCCTGCCAACCAGGTACCCAGGGCCTGTGTTCCTTCCCTAAAATTGCATTGATACCTACACCCAATTGACATCCCTGGCCACAGGTCAGCCCCTGGTAAATGGTACCATGGGTACCCAGGGCACTGTGACCAGGGAAGGCCCCTAAGGGCTGCAGCACTTGTTGTGCCACCCTTAGGGACCCTGCACCTTTACACACACACACTGCCTTTGCAGGCTGCGTGTCTTGGTGCAGAACAAAAGTGAAGAGTCGACATGGCTCACATCCCTGTGTGCCATGCCTACAAGCCACTGCCCTGGCCTAGGTCAGCCACCCCTCTAGCTGGGTGCACTATGCCAGTGGTGAGGGCATAGAGGCATGAGCCCTGTGCCCCTACAGTGCCCAAGTCCATTCTTGGGCATTGTAAGTGCAGTGCTGCCATTAAGAGTATATGGTGCTGGGAGTCTGTCATTACGAACTCCACAGCACCATAATGGCCCCACTGAAGACTAAGAAGTTTGGTATCAAACTTCTCAGCACATTAAACCCCCACTGATGCCAGTGTGGGATTTAATGTAAAACGCACTCCAGAGGGCATCTTAGAGATGCCCCCTGAAACCAACCCGACCTCCAGTGTCCGGACTGAGTGGCTGCCCAGGCTGCCACCACCAGACATGTTTCTGGACCCCTGGGTCGAGAGCCTCTGCTCTCAGGGGCCTGAAACAATGCACATCCCGGGACGAGGTGCCAAAGCCTCCTCCCCCAGGATGGGCAGGGGGAGCTTCAAAGGCCTGCCGCCTTTGGAGTTTCCCCAGACCATTTGCTGCTTCCAGCAAACTGGTCCCCACTGGTTCTACCCCCACTCCTGGCGGGAGAACCGGCGGGAAAACCAGAAGCAGGAAATGGGTTGTGCCCACCTCTGCCAACTCCACCCCTAAGGTGGGGGAGGCGAGGTGAAGCACAAACTCGAGTCCCCGCCATCTTGAGGATGGGGGACCTGGCCAACCAGGGACAGGCTCCTGCCCCCTCCCACTGGAGAGGAACAGAATAGGGGTGTACTCCACCCCAGGGAAGGGACCCATTGGTCCCTGCCCTTACCTACCTGTAACCACCCCTAAATTTAGTATTTAGGGGCTCCCTGAACCTTCCTTCCGCAGTTCCCAAATCCGAAAACAAGAAGAGAAGACGAAGCAAGAAGACCAGCCGTGCAGCTGCTAAAAAGGAGGCGACAACAACTGACTTGGCCCCAGCCCTACCGGCCTGTCGACCTCTGAACCTGCTCCTGCGGAATCCCGGCCTCAGCAACCTCACAAACCCCGGAGGACCTGACTTCTGGGCTACAGCCTTCGACCCAGGGACTCCCACGAGCAGTGGTACTGCTCAAAAGAAAACCTACCAAAGACCCGGCCCTGGCACGGAGCCGCGAAACCTGCACACTCTGCACCCGCCGAGTCCAGCCTGTGCCTGAGTGACCAAAGACCTCGAGGACGACCCCCGGCGATTCTGACCTGGAATCCAGTGGCCAAGGACCCTCCTCGACGACCCAGACGACGCCTGCAGCCTCAGGACAAGGGACCCCTCCAACCGCGACCAGCAGGGGGTAAGATTTCCCGACCTCAAAAGACACCCCTGCACCCGGCGCCCCACGGCCCCCTGTGCCCAACTCCTGGGTGTCTACCTATCCTCCAAGACCCCAACTTACCTCCTGAAGTGTTGGTCGTCCCTGAAGAATCACCGTCCCCGAGCCTGCAGCCTTTCTTCACCTTTCACGACCTCTATTGTTTAACATTGAGCGCCCGAGGGCTCAAAAGCACCCTGCACCCAGCCGCCCGAGTGCCCCTGGAAGTGCAACCTCTATCCTAACCTACTTCCCTACTTGCCCTGAGCAAGTGACCAGGAGCCCAGCTCCCACAGTCGCGTGGCCTGCTTGCCAGCAGCCACCAACCCGGGGCCCCCGCCTGCCATAGGATAACATTGGGCCTTCTCACTCTGCACCCGGCCGCCCCTGTGCCGCTGAGGGTGTAAAAACTGTACTTACCTGATCCTGGGGGACCCCTGAGTCTTACCCAGAACCTTAACCCTGCCAGTCAAGTACTTACCCGAAATCCGATAACTCACTTTTCTTCCATAGGGTTCCATTGACTGGTTTTCTGCGAAATTTCTTCTAAGTGTGGAGTTCTGAAACTTTAGAATATTCACCAAAAATCAACCGAGTCACGAAAACGAAAATACTCACCTAGTATTAGGAGGGGCCTCAGTGCTGGACCCGAGTGCCCAACACTGGCCCTAAAAAGTAATCGCAACGTTACTTACCGTTAACTCACTTTTCCTTCATAGGGATCCATTGACTGGTTTTCTGTGAAATTTCTTCTAAGTGTCGATTTCTGTATTTTACAAATATTCTTTAAAAATCGAACAAACTACAAAAACGTAATTACTTACCTGTTTTAAGTAAATGTCCCAGTGCTGAACCTAGGAGTCCAGCACTGGATTACAAAAGTAACGTAAACATACTTTGCTTGCACACTGTATTTCCTTTCATAGGATAACATTGGTAATTTTATCCAGAAAAGTTTCTAAGTGTCAGCTTTTGAAATATAGTAATATTCTTCAAAAATCACTACAATAACCAAAACGCTTTTTCTTACCTGTTTACAGGAAGTGTCCCAGGACTGAATCCAGGATCCAGTCCTGTGGTTAGAAAAGTGCTCTGCAAAGTAATCAATTGTAATTAAGCATAATTTTCCATTGAGCTCAATGTTGCATTGAATTTGACCCTGTGTTGCCTCTTGCACCAACTGTGATTACCACTATCTAAAAAGTCTATTGCCTATCTGTAAGGTGAATAACCAAAGCATCTCATACTGAGAAAGTATATTTTGACCCTATTGTCGGTTCTAAAATAAAACAAGCATATATTTTTTTATATACAAACCATTGGCCTAGAGTTCAGTTCTTGAGTGTGTGGCTTCATTTGCTGACTGAGTGTGTACAACAAATGCTTTACACTGTCCTCTGATACTGCCTTACTGCTCGACCAAGCTACCACTTTGGAGAGTAAGGTTATATCTAACTTTAGCCTCTGTCAACCCTCTGGGGGACTGTGGACTCTGTACACCCTGAACCTTACTTGGGTACAGTATATACACAGCCACTTTCCTACATCCCTTGTTCTGACTCTAAAGTACCTTCCTTTTGCTCATGGTGTGGTGTGGTCTCTGTTGAAAAAGGGAATGCTTAATGTTTCCTCATAATAGCATGTGACCTATATACATGTTTCAATGTCATGCATGTTGCGTCTACATCTGGATTGACTCCGACTACCACATTTTGAACACTATCTGCCTTTGTCGGGTTGCCCTTGTGTCAGTATCTTTGCATGTTAATCAATGAACTGCATGTTCCACAATACATTTCTACTGTCTCATGTGTACTAGGTTTGGATTAACTGGCTCTGGACTATTATTCAATTTTCATGCAAATGATGGCACTACTGCATGTAAGGGAATAACTTGCTTAACTTGAGTTTGGGGTTAGGGGAGTTTTTATACTGAGGTATTGATGAAACAGAGTCCTATCGGTGCCTCAGACTGGAGGGCCCTCTCTATATTCTCCTTCATAGTTCGAGAGGAATTGATGAGTGACCCTCATCTGTATCCAGCAGCACCTCTTACACTGGCAGGCAGTTCTCCTTGGTATGAGACCTCAAGCAATGCCACTGTTTTCTAATTTCCTTAACACTGCGGTGTATGACACCTACAGCATTTATTCCTTCTGGGTTCCCACGGCAGATTTTTTGGTGGTCTCAGGCATTGTTAAGGATGACTTCCCAACTGGGAGAAGATAGAGAGCTTAAAATATGGGACTTGACTCTTTTCCGGGACATTGACTCGACAATGTCCATGATGCAATTAGGGGAAGGTGGTTGCATATTAGCAGGCAACCTATTCCTCGGTGACATCTGTATTACATTTCAGGAGGGGAGGGACATGTCTGGACAATTCGTCCACTATACATATTTGGCCAGTACAGCAAGGGAAATCTGAACATGTCTTCCGCAGTCTCCCACTCAGTTTACGGTACTTGGCAATATTTTATGGTTGGGAGCGGTTAGACACGTGGTTATCTCAAAACTGACAAAAAAACTACCATCACTGATGGTCAGGATGGTGTGGGAGGTGGACTCTCAGCCAATGACTGGTCCCGGGCATGTCGACTGGTGAATGAAGTCTCAAGCAAATCGCAATTCAATCTCATCCATTTCAACTTCTTTCTTCATGCCTACCTCACACCAACCATACTTACCAAAATCTACACAACAAAATCAGTGGACTATCCCAGATATCACAGTTCGGGGGACTCAGACATTCATTTGGCCTGGACTTGTAGGGCAGTGGCGTATTTTTGGGAGACAGTTGTGAACCGCTTGATGGAGGCTATTGGGATAGGGTTTAACACTTGCCGCAGCACTGGCTACTAAGTGTAATAGCTAAACCCAAAGGGAAAAGGTTGGAATATAAATTCCTGCAAAAATCGTTGGTACTAGCAAAGCGTAGTGTGGCTTTATGCTGGATGGGAGAGGTAGGCCCAAGTGGGGAGCTGTAGGTCCGGGACATTATGGAATGGGCATTGGCAGTGGAAATACATGCAGAAGGGATGATAAGCTCATGGAGGAACTTGTAACTGTGGGTGGAAGTAATGGACAACTTCCTTGCTCAAGGAGAACACCAATCGTGTAAGAATGATTGGCGGTTAAATCGCTGCATGTAAAACTGGGTGGCCAATGGATACTTACACTGGACAGAGGGTGGGATGCGGGCTGGGTGGGAAGGCAGCAGAAGAACCTTGCTCGGGAATAACACTGTTAATGTGGATGCTGCATTACTTGCAAAACATGTGTCATTGTTGGAGACACTCTCGTCTACCTGTATCGCCAGTTCTACTTCAGAAACTGCTGTTTCCTCTTCCTGCCTCTGTCCTAGTAATTTATTAACACTTCAGATAGGCATGTTTATTCTATTCCCGTTCAGTGATAAATGAATTTCACAGAGTGGACTACTCAAACCTAACAGTTTTCTCTACTTCTCCATAGCTTTGCAGTCGAAGAAACTGTGTTTTTTCTATTTAGTTAATTTTTATCCTTGCCTCATATATGTAAATCTCTTTTATCATAAAACAATGATTTACTGCATTTGTATGTGTTTATTATTTTGCCTGGTTGGGATCAATGAACTCACAACATAGGGGCATATTTACAAGGGAAGTGGCGGAGTGAGGCGTTTGCCTTCCTGGCTTAACGCGTCACTCCGCTACTTCAGAAACGCAGGGCTGCACCATATTTACAAGAATATGGTGCAGCCCTGCGTTTCCCCCTGCGCTGGCGCTACACTTAGCAGCCTAGCGCCAACGCAGGCACCCTTGCACTATAGTACAAGGGTGTCTGCGTGCAGGGGAAGATTGTTTATGTGCAGGAAGGTCCCAATTCCTGCACATAAACAATCTTTAAATGCTGTTTTGTAACTTGTATGTGTGCTGCTTAGTGCAGCACACATAGAAGTTGCAAAACGGCATTTTAAAAATATGATTGTTTATGTGCAGGAATCAGAACCTTCCTGTACATAAACAATCATTGGCCTTTGCTGCTTTTATGTGTGCTGCACAATGCAGCACACATGAAAACAGCAAAAACGAGGAGAAATTAAGCATCTCTCCTCATTGTGCCAGGGTAAGGGTCTTAATTCTGGCGAAGCCTCCTATTTACGTCTGCCTTGTAAATAGGGGGCAGCATCAGAATCAATGGGTGTTGCGGTGGATCGCCCACAGCAACACACATTGCCCTCCCCTTTCACACTAAGCATAGCGTGAAAGGGGGACTTATTCACAAGGCAGCGTCAAGCCACGTTAAGTGGCTTCACGCTGCCTTGTAAATAAGGCAGAGCCCCTATCGCCACAGGAATGTCGTAAAAAGTGATGTTCGCATGGGGATAGGGGCTTGTAAATATGCCCCATAATCTGCATTTTATTGGATGTCTGTTTTATTTGAGTTTCTGTTTGATTCTCCATTTCAACAACTGCTCAATGCCTATGCTCACATTTTTTAAGTGTAGTTTCCTTCAAAGCTTTCTGTCTCCATTTGTTTTCTTACTTTTAGGGCCCAAGTACAACTGGCTCATAAAATTACGACAGGGATCGCAATTGTAAGTGGTGTGATGTTTACCTCACTCAGTAATGACGGTGCAATAAAGTTAGGACCTTCATTTAAATTTGGGCAGGTCACCGGAAGTTGGCTGTGGAAATAGGTTTGATATTACAAGACATGCAGATTTTGGTGCAGTACGCTTCAAATTTTTCAACTTTTTCCAATTTTATTAGGAGCACTAAATACCAACTATCCCTCCAGCGCACTAGTAATCAGGCCCAAAGTCTGCTACTAGGCCTACCAAAATATCTTTACTTTCTTTGTTAGCTTTATTCATCTTTCTCTGTTTCATTCTCTAAATCAGAGGTCCTGCAGCAGCCTTAAACATTGGCTCTGCCTGAATAGAAATTTTGCCTGTCCTCTATTTCAACAAAGTGGCTCCTGATAATGCTTTTGTGCATCTGATCAGCCTTGGGTGTGCCAGAATTTGGCTGCAAGTCGCAAAGCACCGATCATGATCAAGAGAATCAGCATTTCAGGATTTGAAATGACACTTGATAAGGCATAAAATCGACCATAAAGGAAGGAGGCTCCACAGCTTTATGAACTATAAGTCTGTTCCTTTGATTACTCCATACTAGAGCATTGGAATGTTGGGGGCTCTATTGAAGTCAATGAAGTGGCTTGGCACTAATAATGGCTAGTATAAGTCTTCTGCTCCAGTTTTCCAATGTTTGTTTTTCTACTTCTCACTCTTTAATTTAGAGCATTCTATCAGTAGGTGGAATGTTCTAACAGCATTATAGACATTCTGCTTCAGTGATACAGTTTGTTATAGGCACTCGTCAGAGCTCATAAATTATTTCTGCATTACCAAATTCAGTACAATGTGAACATATTGAATGTTGTTTTCACTCAGTTTTCACTAAGTTATCCATTAAAGCACATATTAATACTTATTAGTAAAGTCAACATTTTGGGTGACCATGTAATGAAAATTGATATTTCAAAATACCCACTATGGCTGCATGTTCACAGACATAATTTTAATGAAGTCAATTATAGCTAATTAACGTGTATCAAATAGAGTAAAATGAGCCACATATGTAGCAATACTGGCCTAATAATAGATTTAAACCTCACTTTGGATTGGGATCACCAAAGTAATTGGTTCAAAATTGGATCTTTTTTATATTACACCTGCCTCGATTTGAGTTTCTTATTGCTTCTGCTATGTTTCATGCTGTAAATGACACAGTTAGTATGGTACTACTTTACTATCGTATTCTGACAAGTGTGTTTACAGCAGGGGCTGCATTACACAAAGTGCTCCGAAGGGATTAGGGACATGTGCACCTGGTCTTTGCTCCCATGGCACTATGCGATTACAGAAGGGGATACAGGCACTTATGCAGTCCCTTCTGAAATACTGACAATGCTGTTGCCAGCCCTACCTTCGGAGGGAATTCCCTCATTTGCATGAGGGTGTGGCTGTATTACAGACAAGGGTGCACAGACAGGGGTGGTTTGTCTGTGAGAGTGTTGAGGTTCTACCCCCTTTATTTTTTGTCTTAGAATTGTTTCACGTTTTCCCACATTAAAAAAAGAGTTAAAAATAAAGGTACGAGGGATGTGCTTAAATGCACTCACCCTCAGTAGCTCTCAGATGGACATCTGATGCTGCACATGCACAGCTGTAAGCAGACATGTTCCATCAACCACCCTGAGGCATGTGAGGTCATCAGCTCTGAGGCGTGTAAGGTCATCATCTCAGCAAAGGCATTGCACTGGCCTAAACTCCACCTTCTGATGACGTGGTAGCAAAGTTTGCTCTTGAGCACTTCAGACTAAAGCCCTGCAACGCAAGTGCTCCATGTCAGTCAAGGACAGGAGTCATCCCACCCCACCATTTCACAACTCATCACAGGCTGGGGTCAGCAACAGTGGCAGCTGCTATTTACCGGAGGTGGTGGGTGGGGGGAGAAGTGGGGGGTTGTAAATTAACAAAATAACGGTGGGCGGGGGGAGATGTGGAAGGTTGTAAATTAACAAAAAAAAAAAAAAAAAACTTACCTTCAGGCCGGCCACCCAGCCGGCCGCCGCCTCTCGGTCCGCTCCCACTGCCTCTCGCACCTTAGAAGCAGGAAGCACCCAGGCTCCTGACTCCCCAAGCCAATCACAACACTGCAGTGCAGCGTTGTGATTGATCTGAGAGCCGTGGATTGGCGCTCAGATGGGGAATGGGGGCCTGGCATGTTCTGCTCCCAGGCTTTAATGCAGCCTGGATGCAGAACATGCAAAGTGCGCATGACTATTATGGTCAGCCCAAGAGGGCCGGCCAAACAGTTATGCACACTTTAGAGTCGAGCAACCACTCCTCCTCCTGGCTCCTGCTCTCGCAGTCTAGCAGCCGAGGCCGGTGCAGGTAAGAGCGGTGAGGCAAGGTGGGGGGGATTTTGACAGGTGACGAGGAGGGAAAATGTATTATTTATTTAATTTTCCCTCAACAACGTCCGTCAAAATACCCACCACCCCCGGCCCCACCACTCTTTCCTGCACTGGCTGCAGCTGCAGTCTAGCCCCGCAGGAAAGGCAAAACTAAAATGATAATAACGCTGGTTATTATAATTTTCGTTTTCTTTTAACTACTGCTCGGAGTGCAGTGGGGAGACGCTCATCCACTATAGTGGAGTAGCCGCCACTGGTCAGCAAGCTAATCTGGCACCACCTCTCCCAGTGATGATTAGTGGAAGAGTGGGGTTAGAGCCTGCATGGGACAAGATGAGATTTGGAGTCTGTGCAGTTCATACATCATACATTTTGATGACACTGTGCAGGTTCTAGTGCTCAGCTTCCCAAGCAATCTCTAGTGTGTGTCAGTTCATTGGAGGGGACTGCACTGAGAAGCAGTGCCCTTCCTACAGTGGGAGTCCAGCGAGTGCGCGAGCCCAGAGCTGGAGAAAATTTAAATTGCAGCAGTTGTTGGTACCGCTGAGAAACTCGTAGCTACAAAACTCAGAGCAGCTCAAAACGCGCATGTTGAAAAGCATCCACGTAAACGAAGCTCCCGTTTCCAGTGCTGAATGAGCCTCTTCTGTGTATGGGATGTAGTAGAGACGAGAGAATGAAATAATCTTACCAGAAACAGAATGTTGTTTTGTACGGAAATGCTACAAGTAAAAATTCCTTTTACAGAGTACCAGGGCAGAAGGTAATACAATCCCTGCCTGGACTTCTTGTTGTGCTGGCCACGTTACAGTTCTTTCGCTGCAAGATCACATATTTCTTCTGAGTTATTTTTCAGTTTGCCAATTTACGAAAATAAATTTGTTTAATTTAATATTGCGCTATATTTGATTATGTGATGGCAATGTAATCCCGACCCTTTCTTTTCTTCATAGCCCTTAGGCATGTTCTACTTTTGTGACAGAAACTGTCCTAATTTTTGAGGTTTTAACATACACGTGTAACTTTTCAGATTAGAATTTAAAAGATATCATACATAACTGGAAAGAATCTTTATGTGTTACAGTTTGAGATGGCCCTGACTTTTTAGGTAACATGTTAGGATTTTTGAGGCCTACACCTCAAATGGTAGTAGTCAAAATACCAAAATGCAGCTGTTTGAAGAAATCATTTTGGAATTTGCATTGCATACAGCTGTGTGCGTAACAGCTTGTCTCATTAGTGCACTATTGAGTGGCCGGTTATTGAAAATAACCATCTG
Source organism: Calotriton arnoldi (assembly GCA_963921515.1). Taxonomy (NCBI): domain Eukaryota; kingdom Metazoa; phylum Chordata; class Amphibia; order Caudata; family Salamandridae; genus Calotriton; species Calotriton arnoldi. The sequence continues at coordinate 36,655 of CAWUFW010001960.1, read as the reverse complement.
TTTGACATGACTGTGTTATTTCTGGCTGTATACCTCTGTGCACTTTAACCCTGCTAATCAGTGGTAAAGTGCTTTTGCGCCCCTTTTCAACATGATGGAATTGGTGCACCCCAGACTGGCATAGAAAAATGCGTACAATCCCAACTCTGTGCTCACATAGAGAATTACCAACTCCTAGACCAGCATCAATCCGGCTTTCGGAAGGGGCACAGCACCGAATCAGCTGTCATATTAAAAATGCTCGATCAAAACGAATCCTGCCTCCTGATCCTCCTTGACCTTTCCTCCGCATTCGACATGGTTAATCATGACAACCTCCTATCCATTCTGCAAAACAGAATGGGTTTTTCTGATCAGGTGCTACAATGGTTCTCGTCCTTCCTCCACCACAGATCTCAAAGAGTCAGGGCAAATCACTCTCTCTCCCAGCCCTCTCCAGTACTCATGGGGTCCCCCAAGGGTCTGCCTTATCTCCTATCCTCTTCAACCTTTTCTTGGAACCATTAGCTAACTCACTAAACTCCACGGGCATTCTTTTCCATATGTATGCGGACGATACGCAACTCTATTTAAAAATCTCATCCCCGGAAAACATCATCTCACTCAACACTACCCTAACGTCCACTCAAAACTGGTTAACTGAGAACCATCTCCTGCTCAACACCTCTAAAACGGAATTCCTGCTCATCTCCCCTCCGAACCACATCCCCAAGCTAGACCTTTGGATGAGTCACCTCACTGCTTTCAACTGCACTCCTCTCATCATAGACTCAGCCAAATCTCTCGGAGTCACCATGGACAAGCACCTGAATATGAATAATCATATCAGCAATATATGTAAGGGAGCAAACCACTTGATGAGGACACTCAGAAATATCAAACCTTTCCTTCCACTTAATGATTTCAAGCAGGCGGTCCAAGCGCTTGTCTTGCCAAGGCTAGACTACGGCAGCGCTACCCTCTGTGGCCTTCCCAAATACACCCTGGCTCCACTAAGGGCATCACTGAATGCTGTGACTAGACTGGTTACAGGCACCAAACGTAATGAGCACATAATTACTTTCATGTTTCACCATAATAATTCACCACTAATACTTCTGGGTTCCAGAGTAGCGTGCTACTTGCGCTTCAAAACCCCATCAGGGGTAGCAAGCGCTATATAAATACAAACCTCTTTCCCTCTTCTATCCCGCCACCTACCCTTCTCTACCCAAATAACTGAATAACATGTCCACTAATCAAAGTTACTTCATTTTTTACTAGACTAATGTTCAACACTAATCCTTAATGGGTTCCGGAGTGGCGTGCTACTCGCCAGAAAAGCGCTTCAACACTCATCAGGGGTAACAAGTGCTATATGAATGCAAACCTTTCTTCCCTTTTATCCCTCCGCTATCCTTCTCACTCCAAATAACTGACTAATATCCACCACTGAAACTACTTTCATATTTTCACCATATTAATTCACCACTAATCCTTGATGGGCTTCCAGAGTAGCATGCTTCAACACCCCATCAGGGGTAACCAGCGCTATATAAATACAAACCTTTTTTTCCTCCTCTATCCTTCTGCTATCATTCCAAATCCAAATAACTGCCTAACCTATCCATCACTTAAAATGTACTTGCATGTTTCACTATACTAATTCAACACTAATCCTCTATGGGTCCCGGAGTAGCGTGCTACTCGCCGAAAAAGCGCTTCGACGCCTCGTCAGGGGTAGTAAGCGCTATATAAATGCAATTACAATACAATTACAATACAATATCTAACTTACATGTAAGTCCCAAGTATATGGTAGAGTCCTGGCTACATGTGCATGTCTGTGTTTCTTTTTTGTCACGTTTCATGAGTCTTTGGCTATATCTCTCAGCAGAGGCAACAGGAGCATCAGGATAAGACATATCAAACATAAAGTGCAAAATTATGTTCCATTTAGCATGATTTGAAAATGGGTGCTTCTTATAATACATGTTTTTTTATCACGTTATTTTGCAAAGAAGGTGGTGCTAAAAACCCCTTAAAATGCATCATCAAAAAGTGCATTTAGCCCCCAGGCTTCTTCTCTTATGTTTACTAGAACTAGGTTTAGCCTTTCGGTTGACAAAGACTGCAATCTGCACATGCTTCTTTTGCTTTTGCCCTCTTTTGAAAAGTGTTTCATTTCACGCCTCACCACTATCAAAGTTCACCAGCCGCAACTGTGCAGAGGCATACATGCCCTTAGGAGATACACTGAAAGGTAATACACCGGAAGGGGAAAGCCCTCCCCAGACACCACTCTGCAGGTGGGTGCAATAACTCTTTGCACCTGCCTACAGAGGAATCTCTAACCCCTCTTTAAAGTGCAGGAGGATTGCCCCCTGCATAGAAAAACAGAAAGCAGCTTTGAAGTAGTCAGTCCGTATTTCACTGAACGTTCATTCATTCACTGTAATTGGCTTCACTGTCCCTGCTTGTGCCTGCGTACCTGTTTCAAGGTGTGCCGTGGCGCAAGCAAGGACAGTCAGCCCTGAATGTAATAAGGGCCCTGTTTGATTATGCGCCCTCCATAAATTAGTTTAGGGTACAATCAGTAAATCAGTAAATAATTCAGTTTTGCAGTTAATAAAATGCTTCATCACACTGTGTCCTTAGTGAATTTTAGTCTTTTTCCTTATATTACAGACATAAGATGGCAGTGTCCACAAGTAAAATCCCTTGGGGGAGTGGAAGTAACCAGTTGACATTAATATTACTTGTCATCATTTGGCTGGTTGCAATGCGATTACAGTTTTTGGAGAATTCCTAGAATATAACATTTTATCTTTGATTAACACATCTACTTCAATCTATTGACCTTATTCTTTATTATCTCTGCTTGTGCCAAATATTTATGTATTGTATTTAAAAATCTACCTAATTCATTGTTCTTTTGCCGCCTCTGATTTCATACAGCAAAACACACTAGACGGCCGAGCCCATTGGAAGCAGTGTTACATCACCAAGGGTTGTATATGTCGTCCTACCAGAGGTGAAAGAGGGCCCACCCAGCAGGGCTGCTGAGAACACCCAGGGGAGTGTGCCACTGAGTTCACTCAGGAGCGTCTAATGACAATCTGATTGGAGGTGCTGTTAAACCAAGGGAGTATTGTGCTGAGTCCATCAGGAAGTGACATAAGACCAGTCGATTGGTGGTGCCTCAAAGCACCAAACAAGTTTTATGTTAAGTCCATCCAGGGGCAGAAGAGGCACAACTGATTGGAGGTGCTGTTAAACCATCAAAGAAGTGCTGTATATAGTCTACAGAGGAGTGACAGTGGATCAGTTGATTGGATGCACTTTACCACACCAAGGGTGCGCTACGTTGAGCCCATCCAAAAGTGAACAGAAGACTGTTTGATTGGCAGAGCTATTAAACCATCAAAGGAGTCATATGCTAACTCAACCCAGTAGCAACAGTGGGACAGCTGATTGGAGAGACTTGTAAACCTCTAGTAGAGTGATATATGAAGCATCACCTGGGCATCTGATGGTGTTCCACTGCCCTTCAATCAACATTAGTTAAAAAAGTGTTAAGTACTTGTTACGCTGTAGCTACATTAGTGACAGAGGCATCGACCTTTCATTAACATTGGAAGAGGGCCAGCCATTCCTTCAAAAAGTTGGTGGCTCACAATACCTCGGGTATACAAGACCAGCGTGGAAACTTCTATATATCTTAAACACAAATTGTGCATATGTTATAGAATTTTACCATCTATTATATTCACTGATTCATGAGAACCTGATGTGCCATTAAGAGAAAAATGTTGTAGCAATGGCTGTGTTGGTCTTCAGGACAAGGGAATGTGAACAGCACAAGATGTTGCATTCATAGAGTACTTATAAATTAAGGTGTCAGTTTGAATTCAGTGCATATTTCTGTACATTTCTGGCACCGTTATGTCTCTGAATCAATTCATTAGGAGGAACCAATTTAGTTTAAAAAAAACCCAGCAATTAGCAATTATAGTTTTTTAAAGTCTTAAAATAAAGATAATGACCAGCCAGATTTTTTTCCTTAACATCATGCACGAGTATTGCATTGAGAAACCCTTACCCATATTTTTTAATTTACTCAGGAGTTTATTTCTTCACTCAAACGCTCTTTCAAGTCTGCCTATTTTCTTCACTTTGTTCAACCACATATATCAAATTCTGATCTTTTGCTTGCTTTCCAGAGATAGATGTATCATGACTTGTCTAGCTAAAATGACATTTAAACAGCCACCTACAATCTGCTAACACAGTATAAATTACTCCTAATACTTCATATCAAAGGTGGTAGAGGATTAAGGGGAACATCCCTGTGAGAAAGTATTTTATTATTTGGGGTGGATTGGTGTCCATCATAAGTAACAAAATCACTATCTTTTTAGGTCCAGTCAAAGATTTAAGTAATTAAAACCTGAGCTCGACCCCTGGTGTCTGTGGCACAGAGCCGACAGGCATCACTTAATGTCTAAATGATCTAGAAGTGCCAAAACATTTAAAAAGTTGAAAACACAGCACAATAAAAATCCCACTCATATTTATAAAAAGAGAGAACATTTTTATAGGTAAAATTATATTAAAATGACAAAAGTCGAATAGGGGGAACCAGAAATATGAATTTTTTGAGTTTTAAGTAGAAAAAGTGTCAGAAAAGAAAAGTGCCAATGGTAGTCAATGGTTGTGGTAGATCAGTACATAGGCAAAATTTGAGGCCGACTGCGATAGAGCACAGGTTAGGTAAAGCAAGTAGATTGGCCCCGCTAAGGCATGGAAGTAGGGAAGTTCAAAAAAGTTTCCAGGTCCCGATATGAAAGGGGACTTTGTTGTTTTTCTGAGAAAAACCTCTTCTCTGTGGAACTGCCTGTCAGAAATTTTTTGCTGTCAGTTCTCTTGAAGGGGTGGAGCTCTGGAGCAAAGGTTTAGTTTTTTAAAGTTTCCAAACGTCTTTTGGTGCCCAAACAACCACAGGAGTACACTTCCAAGGTCCCCAGGATCTCAAAGGGAGCACTTAGAGACTCTCAAGGTGTCAGTTAGAGAGCAACAGTAAAGTCCACTCCAGGTACAGTTGCCACTGGCCAGCTGGTATTCTTCACAGAATGTCCTCTTCAGATTTTTTAAGTTCCTGGAGCCACCCAGGGGATCAGCCTTATGATCCTTGGAAATCTTTCTGTCCTTGGATTTAAAGTGGGATGGGGTCTAACCTCCTGAGGTCCTACGCACAGTACAGCAAATTCAGTTATCCTTTTGCAAGTCTAGCAGTGTCTGAGAAAAGCTTGGTGAGGGCCCAGCTTTGTAGTGTTCGCCAACCAGTTGGTGGGGGACTTCCTAAGACACTTTAGTCCTGAACTGTGCCCACACAAAAATCTGTGACAAAAGTCTGGTGGGGCAAAAGCAGGGTCCCTTAGCAACCAGACAGGTGACATACAAGAATTGTCCTAGCATCCTCTTTGCTCCTTTTGAAGGGCACAAAACTTTTACATGTGCTTCAGACAGACCTGTCATGCAGGAGTTTACACTGGGTTGTCAACAGGAGTGGCACATTCCTCACCTTGCATATTTTATTGAGCTTAGATGCGTCATCTCAGCCAATTCAGGTCAACCTATTGTGAACTCCTTGGGGGAATTGGACACCTCATTCAAGGCTGAGCACTGACTAGGAGTAGTTGAAGAAATAATGCAAAAATGCTTCCTAAAAGATCAAACGGGTAAAAGGTAACTTTCTAAACAATTATTATTTCTTAATATTTATTAAAATCCAACCCCATTACTAACTGTTATAAAATAGTAATATTGTTTTTTTTCTAGCTCTGGGATACTCAAAGTACAGCCCAGGGGCCACTTGCAGCCCTCCTGACCGTTACATGCAGCCCCTTGGGCATCTAGTTACCTGAATTAGCACTGACATTCAGATATATGTTAAACTTGTAAGTATTTTTTAACACGTTAAATGAAGTGAAATGAAAGGAAACAAAGAAGGTGTACTGCACTACCTATCATTAGGAACACCTAATTTTTTAAGACATTATGCAACAATCATAGAAAATTTATAAAGACTCTTCAAAATTCCCAAAAAGTGTATTGCATTAACACGCGGAAGCATTTAACCATAGTGCGTTAGATTGCATCACTGCATTAAGAGGCATTTGTTAAAAGTGACAGTTCTCAAACATGAACTTAGAAACATGCCTCTCCCTACCTTGACAACAATGCCATTAGTAAAACAAAAGGCAAGTCAATTGTCATATGCACCCTCTGTGTGGCCTATATTGTTATTATACTTGGAATAGCATTATAGTTTATTAAATCAAACATGAGGGAAGGTTATGTACAGTGCACATCCTGAACTCATGTATTTCAAAGTGCTGTCATATGTGATAATGATAAAAAAGGAAGTAAAGTGAAATAAAAGAGTTGCCTAAGTCACGCAGTTTAGTAAAGTGGGGAAGCCAGGATTGATCCCACGTTTTATCCCAAGTTTTCTGGTTTCACTTTGTGAAATTCAACCACAAGATGGGTACCTCTTTCTCTCTCTTGTTTTACATCTAAAAGGGCTCCTTTGTTATTTATTCTTGGCATATGAGGTTACAGTATGGGTGGCAGAGAGAAGCTAGATGAAGGCTCGGTTTGTTTTAGGCCCAAGGATCCAGGAGAACCTTGAACTCAGCCAGAACCAGGCATCTGACTCAAGCTTGGCTAAAGCCTTCAGTGGCTTGCCCACCTCATTCACATAATGCCAATTAAGGGGACAAGGACATAGCAAGGATATGATTTGACAATCACTAAACAATTTGGTGAAGCAGGAGCACCAACACCAGAGTGGGGAACTCCCTCTTTCAAGATTTATAACTTTGTTGATACGAATATAGGACGTTTTTTCGCATACATTTACAACGCATGCCATAACAACGCGGTCATGACAACGACTGCGTTGTTATTTCGCATACCGTTACAACGCAAGTCGGAACAACGACTTGCTTTTAGGGGGCGCTGGATGTTGGAATAGTATAATTTACTATTCCAACTCCAGTCTGTGCGGACACTAGGGAAGGTGTTGGATTTTAAATCCTACACCTTCTGCCCCTAACGCAAGTCGTTGTTCCGACTTGCGTTGTAACGGTATGCGAAATAACAACGCAGTCGTTGTAACGACCGCGTTGTTATGGCATGCGTTGTTTAGCATGCAGACTAAACGCTGTTTACCTGTTGATACTCCAACTTTTAGTGAGTGGACTATGGGTCTGGGTGTTTCATCCCCCAGTGGTAAAATAAAATGATTGTTGGGTTACAGCCCTGTTCTCTTATCACATGCTTACTACCAGTGTGTAGTTCGATTTAAGTTTTTTCCTATCTCACTTTAAAATAAAAGGAGTAAAGAAATATGTTCAGAAAGTGATTACCTAAGAACACAGTTTGTCACAAGATGAGGCTGAGATTAATATAAAAAATGACCCTGGTTGTAAGTTTCCATCTTGCTCATTACAGAACAACGGGGGTGAGTAATTCCGAAGATATGTGACTGTTCTCTAGAACCTGCCTAGACTTTAAATACAGATTTCACAACCAGCATATTTTGGGAAAGTAGTAAAGCCAGGATCAAATGTCAAGCCTCAAAGTGACGTGGCTAAAACTTCCCCACTGTCCCATGTCTAGTGATGGACGATAGGTATTTGTGTCTGCAAACCTCAGTGAATTGCACACATCGTTGAGGGGTCTTTGTTTTGGTTTGCACTTGCTACCTTATCAGAGCCTGGTTCCAGATAAGAGACTAAAGGCAGAAGGAGATTGTGAATCCTAAGATGTTCTTTCATTCCAGTTCAATAATCAAGTTTTTTCCCTTGTGCACTTGATTCACTAAATGTAGTGACAGCAAGCAGAAGAGGCTTACCTCATGGTACGGTAGAGGGATGGCGGCTCAGATACAGTATGACATAGTATTGTTACATCGATGACTCTTCTAGGGACTAGGGGTTCTATGTAGAGGGCAGTGTGGTATGAAACCCTCAGAATAACTACACTACTAAATGTACACATCATGTAGATGCTTCCTTTCCCCTAAGCCCATCTTTCACTCACCCTCTCCCACTCTGCTGGCCTCAATGTGGCCCTCAATCATTTCACAGGCCATACTTTTGGCCCCTGGGGAATTGTTTGCAAGTACCCATGTTCTAGCTGGTCCCTTTCACAAGTTAACAATATTAGTACTTTAATCTCCAGCCTTGATTTCCTACATAAGGCAGCTAGGCCTTCTACAGTGAAAATAGCTTTGTGGGCCTTGTAACTGCATGGACATGTTAACATGTCCCACTTTTAAATACCATCCACCCTATCTTGTGCGCTACAGGGCCTACATAGGAGTGACTTCATATTATGAAACAGAGGTTTATATTTGTCAAGAAGGATTATTTTTACAGGTCTCCCTGCAATTTTAACCTCCAGCAGTCAGGCTACAATGGTAGGTCTGAAGCCATTCACTTTCCATGGAACACTTGCAGTTTCTACACCATATACTGTGGCCTTTTAGAAAAGTTGTATACACCAATCAGGGATTAGCCAATTTCTGCGTTTTAGGGGTCAGAGCACGTATACTGCCATCAGTGGCATAGCTAGGTTGCCATGGGCCCTAGTGCAAGCAAAGTAACTAGGCCCCCACACAAGGGTGACATCTCAGTCAGCTGCGCCGACAATCCTCAACCTCCTTCAATAGAGTCTGCATATGCCTTATTAAAACTCACTACCATTCTCATACACACACTGCTGTATTTTTAATTATTGAACTGCGTCTCTACTGGTCAAAGCCATAACCCTACAAAGCATTACCAATGCCAAGAGGTTTGGCCTTGTAAAGTGCATGCACAAAAAGACATGACATGCAGGGATCCCGAATCACACTGCTGCCCTATCATAGAAACATATCTCACGCCTCACTCACGCAGGCATATTCCTAACTCTGCACTTACGCAGGCACAACTTTCAACCTGTAGACCACTTACAGTGTAATCACAAAAGACAGTTTTAATCCTGCATTCACACAGGCACGCCCCTCACAAAGCACTCACAAAACATGGTGGGTATTGTGCACTCACACAAGCCCGAGGCTCACACACAGTTACACCACTCCCTAGTAAGAAGTAGAGTTTGGACAGATGGTGGTATAGGAGGCACAAGTTGAGGATATGGTGCATCGGTCCACTAGTGCAACTCAAAGCTGTTAAGGTAAGCTACACTGAAGCCGGAACGTCCATCTATGTTATCTATTCTCCCATAAGCCACACTTGGACCAGCACCAAAGACAACTATGTAATATTATATTTTTGGATTTATGCAGGGAAGAAAAGTCCCACTTGCCTTCTAAAAAACAAGGTGGTGGTTGTCTTTGTATTGAAAGAATATGCTAAAATAAAGAAAGAAAGAAAAACAAAAGAAAAAAATATGGCAACTAAATGTGGAGGGCATGTGTTTCAGTAGAAACGATTTTAAAGTAAGACTTTGCTCTGGTCTGCAATCTTGGAACAGTAAAACATGATTGAGTATGCAGAATACCGTTTCAAGATGGTGGCATGGTTTTGAAGCTTGCAGCAGTGATGCCTGGCACTCTGCATAAGAAAGTGGTGGTGCAGGAGCAATGGCAGCGGAGGAGGTTGTACTCTCATTATTCAATTAGCATTAGCCTGCTTTTGGAGGTGAGCTGCTGGGGGATTGTTAGATTTGGGGGTCTCAAGTTGGCAGAGGTAGGTACCTTTGTCCAAATAGGGACCCTTACGTCTAGTCAGGGTAAGGGGGATACACTCCTAAAATAACCCCTGCTCACCCCCTTGGTAGCTTGGCACGAGCAGACAGGCTTATCTCAGAGGCAGTGTGTAAAGCATTTGTGAACACATACAGTAATAAAGTGACAACACTACAGATGGACACCACACCAGTTGTATATTAAAAATAAGTATCTTTTATATAGATTTAACACAAGACCACAAACAACAAAAATCCACAATACTGTAGTTCAAAAATGGTAGAATTAGCTCAGTTCTCTTTAAGATGGTAAATGCGACACTTTGAGTTCAATGTACCTTTGGATGCGTAACGCTATACAATGAAAGTGTTGCAGGGAAGGTGATGCGTCGGTTCCTTACACGCATGAATGGTGATGCGTCGGGTCCCTAATGATGCGTAGGGGATGTGTTGGTTCTTCTCGGCGTGGGGAGGTGATGTGTCGGTTTCTTACTGCGCTTCCGTGACGATGCGACCAGCAATGCCGTGATGCAATGAAGATCCGGTGCAATGAACAAAGATGGCATCTTGTTCTTGATGCGACACGATGCGTGCACGCCCGACGGCCGTGCGGCGACTCATCGATTCTTCTGATCCGCGACAGGCCCTGCAACACGCTTCCCGGTGATGCGGCGGCGTCTGATGCGACGTCGATCCTCTTCTTCGGCGATGCGAGGTGCTTCGGCAACGATGCGACAGCGGCAGTGGCAGCGACACTCTTCTCCGTTGATGCGGCGGCGTCTGATGCAACGTCGATCCTTTTCTTCGGCAATGCGAGGCGCTTTGGCTGCGGCGGCGACGCTTCTTCTTCGTGAGTCGCGTTTCCAGCTCCTTGCGACACGCAGTCCCTCAGAAAGTCCAGCACAGCAGCAGGCACTTTACAGAAAGACTCTTGGGGAGCTGGTTGGTGAAGTCTGTTGTTCCTGAGACTTCGCGATACCAAAGGGGATGATGGACGGAGCGTTAGAGCAAATCAAACACTCACCCCCAGTCAACTGATCTGGGTTTAATCCATCATCATTCTTTAGCTCACTCCACCACCCCAGTTCAGACATGGCCATATGCAAATCAGTCTGACCCTGTGCCTCATGGGAACAGTCCAGCCCGAACTGCCAAGCCATGTCTTCCCTGGACTGGAAACAAGCATCCTGGGATCGGTTTCGGGTTCAAAACCCTCATCAGCCAGGCTATCTTGAATCCAGTGGCAAAGTGAGCAAGTGACCCACGTCTGGGCATACCCTGCCAACTTAGGGCGAACAAAGCGATACCAAAGGGGATGATGGACGGAGCGTTAGAGCAAATCAAACACTCACCCCCAGTCAACTGATCTGGGTTTAATCCATCATCATTCTTTAGCTCACTCCACCACCCCAGTTCAGACATGGTCATATGCAAATCAGTCTGACCCTGTGCCTCATGGGAACAGTCCAGCCCGAACTGCCAAGCCATTACTTCCCTGGATCGGAAACAAGCATCCTGGGACCGGTTTCGGGTTCAAAACCCTCATCAGCCAGGCTATCTTGAATCCAGTGGCAAAGTGAGCAAGAGACCCACGTCTGGGCATACCCTGCCAACTTAGGGCGAACAAAGCGATACCAAAGGGGATGATGGACGGAGCGTTAGAGCAAATCAAACACTCACCCCCCAGTCAACTGATCTGGGTTTAATCCATCATCATTCTTTAGCTCACTCCACCACCCTAGTTCAGACATGGCCATATGCAAATCAGTCTGACCCTGTGCCTCATGGGAACAGTCCAGCCCGAACTGCCAAGCCATGTCTTCCCTGGACCGTAAACAAGCATCCAGGGACCGGTTTCGGGTTCAAAACCCTCATCAGCCAGGCTATCTTGAATCCAGTGGCAAAGTGAGCAAGGGACCCACGTCTGGGCATACCCTGCCAACTTAGGGCGAACAAAGCGATACCAAAGGGGATGATGGACAGAGCGTTAGAGCAAATCGAACACTCACCCCCAGTCAACTGATCTGGGTTTAATCCATCATCATTCTTTAGCTCACTCCACCACCCCAGTTCAGACATGGCCATATGCAAATCAGTCTGACCCTGTGCCTCATGGGAACAGTCCAGCCCGAACTGCCAAGCCATGTCTTCCCTGGACCGGAAACAAGCATCCTGGGACCGGTTTCGGTTTCAAAACCCTCATCAGCCAGGCTATCTTGAATCCAGTGGCAAAGTGAGCAAGGGACCCACGTCTGGGCATACCCTGCCAACTTACGGCGAACAAAGCGATACCAAAGGGGATGATGGACGGAGCGTTAGAGCAAATCAAACACTCACCCCTAGTCAACTGATCTGGGTTTAATCCATCATCATTCTTTAGCTCACTCCACCACCCCAGTTCAGACATGGCCATATGCAAATCAGTCTGACCCTGTGCCTCATGGGAACAGTCCAGCCCGAACTGCCAAGCCATGTCTTCCCTGGACCGGAAACAAGCATCCTGGGACCGGTTTCGGGTTCAAAACCCTCATCAGCCAGGCTATCTTGAATCCAGTGGCAAAGTGAGCAAGGGACCCACGTCTGGGCATACCCTGCCAACTTAGGGCGAACAAAGCGATACCAAAGGAGATGATGGACGGAGCGTTAGAGCAAATCAAACACTCATCCCCAGTCAACTGATCTGGGTTTAATCCATCATCATTCTTTAGCTCACTCCACCACCCCAGTTCAGACATGGCCATATGCAAATCAGTCTAACCCTGTGCCTCATGGGAACAGTCCACCCCGAACTGCCAAGCCATGTCTTCCCTGGACCGGAAACAAGCATCCTGGGACCAGGTTCGGGTTCGGGTTCAAAACCCTCATCAGCCAGGCTATCTTGAATCCAGTGGCAAAGTGAGCAAGGGACCCACGTCTGGGCATACCCTGCCAACTTAGGGCGAACAAAGCGATACCAAAGGGGATGATGGACGGAGCGTTAGAGCAAATCAAACACTCACCCCCAGTCAACTGATCTGGGTTTAATCCATCATCATTCTTTAGCTCACTCCACCACCCCAGTTCAGACATGGCCATATGCAAATCAGTCTGACCCTGTGCCTCATGGGAACAGTCCAGCCCGAACTGCCAAGCCATGTCTTCCCTGGACCGGAAACAAGCATCCTGGGACCGGTTTCGGGTTCAAAACCCTCATCAGCCAGGCTATCTTGAATCCAGTGGCAAAGTGAGCAAGAGACCCACGTCTGGGCATACCCTGCCAACTTAGGGCGAACAAGCGATACCAAAGGGGATGATGGACGGAGCGTTAGAGCAAATCAAACACTCATCCCCAGTCAACTGATCTGGGTTTAATCCATCATCATTCTTTAGCTCACTCCACCACCCCAGTTCAGACATGGCCATATGCAAATCAGTCTGACCCTGTGCCTCATGGGAACAGTTCAGCCCGAACTGCTAAGCCATGTCTTCCCTGGACCGGAAACAAGCATCCTGGGGCCGGTTTCGGGTTCAAAACCCTCATCAGCCAGGCTATCTTGAATACAGTGGCAAAGTGAGCAAGGGACCCACGTCTGGGCATACCCTGCCAACTTAGGGCGAACAAAGCGATACCAAAGGGGATGATGGACGGAGCGTTAGAGCAAATCAAACACTCACCCCCAGTCAACTGATCTGGGTTTAATCCATCATCATTCTTTAGCTCACTCCACCACCCCAGTTCAGACATGGCCATATGCAAATCAGTCTGACCCTGTGCCTCATGCGAACAGTCCAGCCCAAACTGACAAGCCATGTCTTCCCTGGACCGGAAACAAGCATCCTGGGACCGGTTTCGGGTTCAAAACCCTCATCAGCCAGGCTATCTTGAATCCAGTGGCAAAGTGAGCAAGGGACCCACGTCTGGGCATACCCTGCCAACTTAGGGCAAACAAAGCGATACCAAAGGAGATGATGGACGGAGCGTTAGAGCAAATCAAACACTCACCCCCAGTCAACTGATCTGGGTTTAATCCATCATCATTCTTTAGCTCACTCCACCACCCCAGTTCAGACATGGCCATATGCAAATCAGTCTGACCCTGTGCCTCATGGGAACAGTTCAGCCCGAACTGCCAAGCCATGTCTTCCCTGGACCGGAAACAAGCATCCTGGGACCGGTTTCGGTTCAAAACCCTCATCAGCCAGGCTATCTTGAATACAGTGGCAAAGTGAGCAAGGGACCCACGTCTGGGCATACCCTGCCAACTTAGGGCGAACAAAGCGATACCAAAGGGGATGATGGACGGAGCGTTAGAGCAAATCAAACACTCACCCCCAGGCAACTGATCTGGGTTTAATCCATCATCATTCTTTAGCTCACTCCACCACCCCAGTTCAGACATGGCCATATGCAAATCAGTCTGACCCTGTGCCTCATGGGAACAGTCCAGCCCGAACTGCCAAGCCATGTCTTCCCTGGACCGGAAACAAGCATCCTGGGACCGGTTTCGAGTTCAAAACCCTTATCAGCCAGGCTATCTTGAATCCAGTGGCAAAGTGAGCAAGGGACCCACGTCTGGGCATACCCTGCCAACTTAGGGCGAACAAGCGATACCAAAGGGGATGATGGACGGAGCGTTAGAGCAAATCAAACACTCACCCCCAGTCAACTGATCTGGGTTTAATCCATCATTATTCTTTAGCTCACTCCACCACCCCAGTTCAAACATGGCCATATGCAAATCAGTCTGACCCTGTGCCTCATGGGAACAGTCCAGCCCGAACTGCCAAGCCATGTCTTCCCTGGACCGGAAACAAGCATCCTAGGACCGGTTTTGGGTTCAAAACCCTCATCAGCCAGGCTATCTTGAATCCAGTGGCAAAGTGAGCAAGGGACCCACGTCTGGGCATACCCTGCCAACTTAGGGTGAACAAGCGATACCAAAGGGGATGATGGACGGAGCGTTAGAGCAAATCAAACACTCACCCCCAGTCAACTGATCTGGGTTTAATCCATCATCATTCTTTAGCTCACTCCACCACCCCAGTTCAGACATGGCCATATGCAAATCAGTCTGACCCTGTGCCTCATGGGAACAGTCCAGCCCGAACTGCCAAGCCATGTCTTCCCTGGACCGGAAACAAGCATCCTGGGACTGGTTTCGGGTTCAAATCCCTCATCAGCCAGGCTATCTTGAATCCAGTGGCAAAGTGAGCAAGGGACCCACGTCTGGGCATACCCTGCCAACTTAGGGCGAACAAAGCGATACCAAAGGGGATGATGGACGGAGCATTAGAGCAAATCAAACACTCACCTCCAGTCAACTGATCTGGGTTTAATCCATCATCATTCTTTAGCTCACTCCACCACCCCAGTTCAGACATGGCCATATGCAAATCAGTCTGACCCTGTGCCTCATGGGAACAGTCCAGCCCAAACTGCCAAGCCATGTCTTCCCTGGACCGGAAACAAGCATCCTGGGACCGGTTTCGGGTTCAAAACCCTCATCAGCCAGGCAAAGTGAGCAAGGGACCTACGTCTGGGCATACCCTGCCAACTTAGGGCGAACAAAGCGATACCAAAGGGGATGATGGACGGAGCGTTAGAGCAAATCAAACACTCACCCCCAGTCAACTGATCTGGGTTTAATCCATCATCATTCTTTAGCTCACTGCACCACCCCAGTTCAAACATGGCCATATGCAAATCAGTCTGACCCTGTGCCTCATGGGAACAGTCCAGCCCGAACTGCCAAGCCATGTCTTCCCTGGACCGGAAACAAGCATCCTGGGACCGGTTTCGGGTTCAAAACCCTCATCAGCCAGGCTATCTTGAATCCAGTGGCAAAGTGAGCAAGGGACCCACGTCTGGGCATACCCTGCCAACTTAGGGTGAACAAAGCGATACCAAAGGGGATGATGGACGGAGCGTTAGAGCAAATCAAACACTCACCCCCAGTCAACTGATCTGGGTTTAATCCATCATCATTCTTTAGCTCACTCCACCACCCCAGTTCAGACATGGCCATATGCAAATCAGTCTGACCCTGTGCCTCATGGGAACAGTCCAGCCCGAACTGCCAAGCCATGTCTTCCCTGGACCGGAAACAAGCATCCTGGGACCGGTTTCGGGTTCAAAACCCTCATCAGCCAGCATATCTTGAATCCAGTGGCAAAGTGAGCAAGGGACCCACGTCTGGGCATATCCTGCCAACTTAGGGCAAACAAAGCGATACCAAAGGGGATGATGGACAGAGCGTTAGAGCAAATCAAACACTCACCCCCAGTCAACTGATCTGGGATTAATCCATCATCATTCTTTAGCTCACTCCACCACCCCAGTTCAGACATGGCCATATGCAAATCAGTCTGACCCTGTGCCTCATGGGAACAGTCCAGCCCGAACTGTCAAGCCATGTCTTCCCTGGACCGGAAACAAGCATCCTGGGACCGGTTTCGGGTTCAAAACCCTCATCAGCCAGGCTATCTTGAATCCAGTGGCAAAGTGAGCAAGGGACCCACGTCTGGGCATACCCTGCCAACTTAGGGTGAACAAAGCGATACCAAAGGGGATGATGGACGGAGCGTTAGAGCAAATCAAACACTCACCCCCTTGCTCATCCTTTGCTCACTTTGCCAGTGGATTCAAGCTAGCCTGGCTGATGACGGCTGAATAGCCAGAAACCGGTCCCAGGATGCTTGTTTCCGGTCCAGGGAAGACATGGCTTGGCAGTTCGGGCTGGACTGTTCCCATGAGGCACAGGGTCAGACTGATTTGCATATGGCCATGTCTGAACTGGGGTGGTGGAGTGAGCTAAAGAATGATGATGGATTAAACCCAGATCAGTTGACTGAGGTGAGTGTTTGATTAGCTCAAACGCTCCGTCCATCATCCCCTTTAGTATCGCTTTGTTCGCCCTAAGTTGGCAGGGTATGCCCAGACGTGGGTCCCTGCTCACTTTGCCAGTGGATTCAAGCTAGCCTGGCTGATGACGGCTGAATAGCCAGAAACCGGTCCCAGGATGCTTGTTTCCGGTCCAGGGAAGACATGGCTTGGCAGTTCGGGCTGGACTGTTCCCATGAGGCACAGGGTCAGACTGATTTGCATATGGCCATGTCTGAACTGGGGTGGTGGAGTGAGCTAAAGAATGATGATGGATTAAACCCAGATCAGTTGACTGGGGGTGAGTGTTTGATTAGCTCAAGCGCTCCGTCCATCATCTCCTTTGGTATCGCTTTGTTCGCCTAAGTTGGCAGGGTATGCCCAGACGTGGGTCCCTTGCTCACTTTGCCACTGGATTCAAGCTAGCCTGGCTGATGACGGCTGAATAGCCAGAAACCGGTCCCAGGATGCTTGTTTCCGGTCCAGGGAAGACATGGCTTGGCAGTTCGGGCTGGACTGTTCCCATGAGGCACAGGGTCAGACTGATTTGCTTATGGCCATGTCTGAACTGGGGTGGTGGAGTGAGCTAAAGAATGATGATGGATTAAACCCAGATCAGTTGACTGGGGGTGAGTGTTTGATTAGCTCAAGCGCTCCATCCATCATCCCTTTGGTATCAGCTTTGTTCGCCCTAAGTTGGCAGGGTATGCCCAGACGTGGGTCCCTTGCTCACTTTGCCACTGGATTCAAGCTAGCCTGGCTGATGACGGCTGAATAGCCAGAAACCGGTCCCAGGATGCTTGTTTCCGGTCCAGGGAAGACATGGCTTGGCAGTTCGGGCTGGACTGTTTCCATGAGGCACAGGGTCAGACTGATTTGCATATGGCCATGTCTGAACTGGGGTGGTGGAGTGAGCTAAAGAATGATGATGGATTAAACCCAGATCAGTTGACTGGGGGTGAGTGTTTGATTAGCTCAAACGCTCCGTCCATCATCTCCTTTGGTATCGCTTTGTTCGCCCTAAGTTGGCAGGGTATGCCCAGACGTGGGTCCCTTGCTCACTTTGCCACTGGATTCAAGCTAGCCTGGCTGATGACGGCTGAATAGCCAGAAACCGGTCCCAGGATGCTTGTTTCCGGTCCAGGGAAGACATGGCTTGGCAGTTCGGGCTGGACTGTTCCCATGAGGCACAGGGTCAGACTGATTTGCATATGGCCATGTCTGAACTGGGGTGGTGGAGTGAGCTAAAGAATGATGATGGATTAAACCCAGATCAGTTGACTGGGGTGAGTGTTTGATTAGCTCAAACGCTCCGTCCATCATCCCCTTTGGTATCGCTTTGTTCGCCCTAAGTTGGCAGGGTATGCCCAGACGTGGGTCCCTTGCTCACTTTACCACTGGATTCCAGCTAGCCTGGCTGATGACGGCTGAATAGCCAGAAACCGGTCCCAGGATGCTTGTTTCCGGTCCAGGGAAGACATGGCTTGGCAGTTCGGGCTGGACTGTTCCCATGAGGCACAGGGTCAGACTGATTTGCATATGGCCATGTCTGAACTGGGGTGGTGGAGTGAGCTAAAGAATGATGATGGATTAAACCCAGATCAGTTGACTGGGGTGAGTGTTTGATTAGCTCAAAAGCCCGGTCCATCATCCCCTTTGGTATCGCTTTGTTCGCCCTAAGTTGGCAGGGTATGCCCAGACGTGGGTCCCTTGCTCACTTTGCCACTGGATTCAAGCTAGCCTGGCTGATGACGGCTGAATAGCCAGAAACCGGTCCCAGGATGCTTGTTTCCGGTCCAGGAAGACATGGCTTGGCAGTTCGGGCTGGACTGTTCCCATGAGGCACAGGGTCAGACTGATTTGCTTATGGCCATGTCTGAACTGGGGTGGTGGAGTGAGCTAAAGAATGATGATGGATTAAACCCAGATCAGTTGACTGGGGGTGAGTGTTTGATTAGCTCAAACGCTCCGTCCATCATCCCCTTTGGTATCGCTTTGTTCGCCCTAAAATGGCAGGGTATGCCCAGACGTGGGTCCCTTGCTCACTTTGCCACTGGATTCAAGCTAGCCTGGCTGATGACAGCTGAATAGCCAGAAACCGGTCCCAGGATGCTTGTTTCCGGTCCAGGGAAGACATGGCTTGGCAGTTCGGGCTGGACTGTTCCCATGAGGCACAGGGTCAGACTGATATGCATATGGCCATGTCTGAACTGGGGTGGTGGAGTGAGCTAAAGAATGATGATGGATTAAACCCAGATCAGTTGACTGGGGGTGAGTGTTTGATTAGCTCAAACGCTCCGTCCATCATCCCCTTTGGTATCGCTTTGTTCGCCCTAAGTTGGCAGGGGTATGCCCAGACGTGGGTCCCTTGCTCACTTTGCCACTGGATTCAAGCTAGCCTGGCTGATGACGGCTGAATAGCCAGAAACCGGTCCCAGGATGCTTGTTTCCGGTCCAGGGAAGACATGGCTTGGCAGTTCGGGCTGGACTGTTCCCATGAGGCACAGGGTCAGACTGATTTGCATATGGCCATGTCTGAACTGGGGTGGTGGAGTGAGCTAAAGAATGATGATGGATTAAACCCAGATCAGTTGACTGGGGGTGAGTGTTTGATTAGCTCAAACGCTCCGTCCATCATCCCCTTTGGTATTGCTTTGTTCGCCCTAAGTTGGCAGGGTATGCCCATACGTGGGTCCCTTGCTCACTTTGCCACTGGATTCAAGCTAGCCTGGCTGATGACGGCTGAATAGCCAGAAACCGGTCCCAGGATGCTTGTTTCCGGTCCAGGGAAGACATGGCTTGGCAGTTCGGGCTGGACTGTTCCCATGAGGCACAGGGTCAGACTGATTTGCATATGGCCATGTCTGAACTGGGGTGGTGGAGTGAGCTAAAGAATGATGATGGATTAAACCCAGATCAGTTGACTGGGGGTGAGTGTTTGATTAGCTCAAGCGCTCCGTCCATCATCCCCTTTGGTATTGCTTTGTTCGCCGTAAGTTGGCAGGGTATGCCCAGACGTGGGTCCCTTGCTCACTTTGCCACTGGATTCAAGCTAGCCTGGCTGATGACGGCTGAATAGCCAGAAACCGGTCCCAGGATGCTTGTTTCCGGTCCAGGGAAGACATGGCTTGGCAGTTCGGGCTGGACTGTTCCCATGAGGCACAGGGTCAGACTGATTTGCATATGGCCATGTCTGAACTGGGGTGGTGGAGTGAGCTAAAGAATGATGATGAATTAAACCCAGATCAGTTGACTGGGGGTGAGTGTTTGATTAGCTCAAGCGCTCCGTCCATCATCCCCTTTGGTATTGCTTTGTTCGCCCTAAGTTGGCAGGGTATGCCCAGGCGTGGGTCCCTTGCTCACTTTGCCACTGGATTCAAGCTAGCCTGGCTGATGACGGCTGAATAGCCAGAAACCGGTCCCAGGATGCTTGTTTCCGGTCCAGGGAAGACATGGCTTGGCAGTTCGGGATGGACTGTTCCCATGAGGCACAGGGTCAGACTGATTTGCATATGGCCATGTCTGAACTGGGGTGGTGGAGTGAGTTAAAGAATGATGATGGATTAAACCCAGATCAGTTGACTGGGGGTGAGTGTTTGATTAGCTCAAGTGCTCCGTCCATCATCCCCTTTGGTATTGCTTTGTTCGCCCTAAGTTGGCAGGGTATGCTCAGACGTGGGTCCCTTGCTCACTTTGCCACTGGATTCAAGCTAGCCTGGCTGATGACGGCTGAATAGCCAGAAACCGGTCCCAGGATGCTTGTTTCCGGTCCAGGAAGACATGGCTTGGCAGTTCGGGCTGGACTGTTCCCATGAGGCACAGGGTCAGACTGATTTGCATATGGCCATGTCTGAACTGGGGTGGTGGAGTGAGCTAAAGAATGATGATGGATTAAACCCAGATCAGTTGACTGGGGGTGAGTGTTTGATTAGCTCAAACGCTCCGTCCATCATCCCCTTTGGTATCGCTTTGTTCCTGAGACTTCAGCAGGAGGCAAGCTCTTCTCTCAAGCCCTTGGAGATCTTTTACAAGTTGATGAAAGTACACACAAAGTTCCTTTCTCCTTTCTTTGGCAGTCAGGCAACCACTGCAGGCCAATCCCTCAAACAGCACTCAGCATAGGGATAGTCTCCTCCTCAGTTTCTCTGGTTCCTCTCCTCAGCAAAGGTTCTTCTTGTTTCCCAAAGTGATCTGATCTTCTGGGGTTTGGGTCCCCTCTTTTATACACATATTCTCTTTGTTCTCTGAAGGCAGAGAGGCCTTTGCCTAGTCCAAACTAGTTCTGGTCAGTCCTGGAGCACTTTGTTGACAAGACTCCTTCTTTCCTTTCACAGTGTAGGCCAGGGACATTAGATACACCACAGGAGGTGGAGCCAGCATTGTGGAGGGAAGGCACAGCCCTATTCAGGTCCCAGGTGCAACTCCTCCCACCCATCTCCATGCAGATCTCTCTATTCAGCCCTGTGCTGACTCACCCTGTCTCCTGGAATCTCTGGAAGCCCCTGTCACTCAAACTCCAGACAAGGAATACACAACCTAGCAGAGGCAGGCTTGGATAGTTAGGCAAGAAAATACCTACTTTCTAAAAGTGGTATTTTCAAACACAGAATGTTAAAACCAACTTCACTAAAAGATGTATTTTATCATTTTGAGTTCAGGCATACTAAAATCGTTTGTCTACCATGTTCCCTGGGTCAGTTAGGATTATAAGATGTAATAATCATACTGCCCATTCTGGCCTATGGGGAACAGGTAGCCTTGCAATAGTGAAAAACGAAAATGGCTGTAATTCACTATTGGGACATGCCACACACACCAGGGCATGTCCTACCTTATACTTACAATGCACCCTGCCCTTAAGCCTACCATATGGGTGTCTGATATGAAGAAAAGGGAAGGTTTAGGGACAGGCAAGTGGGTGCACTTGCCCAGTCAACATGGCAGTACCAGACTGCACACAGGCTCTGCAATGGCAGACCTGAGACACACTTTTACAGGCTGCTTCTGTGGGTGGCACAACCAGTGCTGCAAGCCCACCAGCAGCAGTTGGTTTACAAGCCCTGGGCACACTCAGTGCACTGTACTAGGGTCTGACAAGTAAACCAAACCAGCCAATCATGGAGTCACTAATCCATACATCAATTTATACCAGAGAGCATATGCACTTTAGCACTGATCAGCAGTGGTAAAGTGCCCAGAGTCATAAAACTAACAACAACAGGTCAGAAAAAGTACAGGAGGAAGGCAAAAAGTTCAGGGATGACCCTGCAAAAAGGGCCAAGTCCAACAGGGATGAACTAAAGGAAATATCTCCTGAGGTCATACTTCTCTGGATACAGAATAACACAGACCAAGCAGGCAAAATACCGCTACTCAGACTATCTGAGACCCTAAAGACCAGCAGTTATCTACTAGGCAGAGCCAGCATTAGTAACAAAGCCAATCCCTAAAGAGGGCTAAGCCAATGCCCAATTGTTTGTATGCTGCTCATAAAGGCTGAGATAATATGTGTATGACACTCTGTGTGATGAATAACTGAAGTGGGCTTACCTAAAGCCGGTTTTCTCTAAGCAAGATTATGTATTATTTTTCAGAAAACATGAAGCTGTTGAGACAGCTAAAACAGTCTTTTGGTCAGACCTAAAACAAACAGAAATATAGCACAAGGAGCACGAGAGCAGGGGTCTATAGCTACATGCATAAGACTTACATTACAGCACTGGTCAAGAGCATCACATTCTTCACTGAAAGACATGGAACAAGTGCAAGTTTCCTTTAAGGACATGGAAAAAGTGTGGTACTGCAGTGTCAGCCAGTACAAGCTTCCTTCAAAGACATAGAAAAAGCATGCTACTCCAGGGCCAGTCAGTGCAAGCTTCCTTCACAGATATGGAACATATGTGGTATTGCAGGCCCAGTGCAAGCTCCATTCAGAGGCATGGAACAAATGCTGGTTGCAGAGCCAGTGCAAGCTTCCTTCGAAGATATGGAACAAGTGTGGTACTCAGGGCCAGGTCAAGCTTGATTCAAAGACATGGAAAAGTGAGGTACTGCAAGACCAGCCAGTACAAGTTTACTTTAAAGACATGGAACAAGTTTGGCACTGGGCAGTGCTACTTAATGCTTAGATACAAAGAAAAAGCAGCATTTCAATTTGGTACAAGAGTAAGGAACAGCATTGAGGTGTATGAGTGCAAGCTTGATTCACACACATAGCAAGGTTTCCACACACAAAACAGCCTCAGGTACAGCACCAGGCAGGACTACATGTACAGATCTGACTCGAAACAATGGAAGCTGCCCTCACATATGCAGAACACGGACAGCAGCTGCAGCAGCACTCCAAGCCTGTGTGTAAACACTTGCACATAATGTGCAGCATTTGGCAGAAGGGTAAGTTCCCCTCACATGCGGCCCAGGTACAAGATAGTCATTAGCAGTGCAAGCAAAGATATCCTCACGTACAAAACAGTAATCAAGCTGCCAACACCTTATTTTAGGCAAAGAATACCCAGAGTAAAGTACAGAGGTGGGTAAGCGACTGAAGACTCCAGCCATATACTAGGCTCTGGTTCAGTTCAAAGTCTTCTTGAGCCCCTAAGTACAAAATGAGCTGAGCTTTCTAGTGGCTTTGGCTTGCTACCCAGGCTCTAACCTCATGTACCAAGAAGGAAAGATAAAGCATTGAACTTTGATGTCAAACAGGAGTGAGAAATGAACACCAATCTAGTGGCTGAATTACACAATGTGAGACCAAAACACCTGAGATAAATCTCGGCTTAGTTACTTGACCAAATTGTGTGATCAGAGGAAATTATTTTATTTTATCCTGCTTCCTATTTTTTTTATTATTGCATATGAGAAAACCTTAAAATATGTGAAGATATTTGCTGTTTCAATTAATGAAAAATACCTTATTTCTAAAAAATAAATTCTTACAGAAATATTGCACATTACCTGATTCATAAGTGAACATTCACAAATGTCATAAAATTAATAGTGTGCAGCACACATTTAGATCAATTTAATCAACACATGACTTTAGTTAATAGCCATATAAACACAAAATTTCCAACACTAAAACACAATAGATGGTCGAAAACATGGAGTCCCACATACATTAAGAACACATTAAAAAGACAGGAGGTGGCAAATTAGCCATTAACATGCAACTCGTTTAGATCAGAATCACATGGGGCCCACTTAGTGAACCTTGCCAGATCATCCTCTTAATGCGGACAGTGCTCAGTAAGGTCTTCAAAACAGTCCTGGAAATATTAAAAGCATATTAAAAGAAAGAGGATAACAATTAACCAGCAGCTTGGAACACATTTTCATCACATGAGCATTATAATGTGCAATGTGCATAGTTACTTATCTCAATCATGAGGTAATGTCTTAATAATCCTTGCTATAAGGTTCAAATTTCCCATCTACCAACCCATCGAGGCATCCTCATAGTGGCACAAGATTCTCTTACCAATTCAAGACACCATGCTGCCAACTTAAGGGTGTGCAAACCTTTGTCTTAAAACACTAAGGGGCAGAATTACAATTCCTGGCGCATCCCTGCAAATCAGCAGGGATGCGCCAGGAAACTTGCGACACGCATCACAATCCTTGCGCCACCACGGATGTGCCGCATTTACAATGTGGCGCATCATGGTGCAAGGAAATGCAGCTGCGTGTCGCATCTGCCGTCGTAACGTTGGCGCAATGCTGGAGTTGTGTCGCGGGTGCGACGCAACTCCAGCACTGTGCCAACCTGGCCTATCTTGCACATGGTGCGTCACACCTTACGCCTGCTTCAAGCAGGCGCAAGGTTTTAACGCAGCAGGGTCGGAAAAGTGACTGAGTGAAATCTTGTAGATTTCACTCAGCCACTTTTGCGAGGCGTTCCTGCGCCGGAACGCCCCCCCTGCTCCGGAACGCCCACATGAAACCTGACTCAGGTTTCATGTGGCGCAGGGCTTTACAACGTGACGCATCTCCCTAGATGCGTCACGTTGTAAATACCCCGCAGCATGGCGCTGGCTTTATGCCGCCGTTGCGTCACAGAAGTGACGCAACGGCGGCGCAAAAGTGGCGTACGGGGCTTGTAAATCTGCCCCGCTGAGGGAAAAAGCCTAACCTGGGATATTATAATTTTTCACAGGCATTGACCGGTGGCAATGGCTAAGTCCTGGTATCTTAGGTCACATAACAATTTTGAACCCCTTTCTCTCAACTGTATCTCTTTCCTGGAGGAAGAGTACACAATCCATCAATAGATGAATTGCTGACTATTTCCTACCCCTCTTACTGGGGCATTGGCCATGGCACTCATCTTCTTTGGTTTTTATCCCCGATATCCGCCAACCTGGATCGATTCCCACCCTCAGCCACAGAATTTTGTTCCATAAAGACTTGTCTGAAATTGTATATAGGTATGGAAAGAAATCAATGCTCTCCTGAGAAGCTAAAAAGGGGATAACTGAACTCTTAACTTTGAGATACTGAAGGTCCTCTTTTCCAACTCCTTTCAATAGCACATTGTCTGAAGGTGCTTCTTAAATGACTAACTTGACCCACTGTCCCTCCCTCTGTGCGCAAGTCAGGAACAAGAAAAAGATAAATTAATAAATACATCTCTTCATTTTTCTAATTTTCTAGTGTCACTATAGTTTGTTTTCTCCTCATAATGGTTTGAGGGATTTAATGGTCTGAAGTAGCCCTAGAGTATTTACATTCACGCAAGTCAGGAACTTCCAGGCGCTTCAACATTTCTATGACAGGATTTCTCATAGTGGGGAAGGTTACCAGTACCTCAGGATAAATTAGCACCGACATTTTATCGGCAGGAACCCCATTTTAAAGTGAGAAATAAAAGCTCTGGTATCCGTTAGCGCACCCCAGGCTACTGTTCTCAACTGCCTTCTGACAGCTTGTACCATACCATTTTTTGGTAAATCAAGAAGCAGTTTCAACTAATTATCTTCTAAGCCTTACCAAGCAACCTGCTATCTATTGCCAACACATCTGAACCATCAAGAGCCTGGGGTAAGGACACCACTGCACCATAAAGAGCCTGGGGCATGGCATCAGATTGAGGGGTGGAGGCAGGAATGTTTCTAAGTTCATGTTTAAAAACTATGGGGCATATAATCAAGGGCTTTATCGCCGCTTTAGCAGCACTTTTTGCCGCTAAAGCGGCGATATTTTTATCGCCCTATTAGCAAGCTGTCGCTAACAGGCGTTAGCGACAGCTTTCATGCGTTAGCGGCCGGTATTTCTATCGCCTTGCATGTCAGCGATAATTATCGCTAATGACATGCAAGGTAGGCGTTCCCCACTAAAAGCGACTGTAAACAGTCGCTAACACAACTAACCCCTATTAGCAAGGTAGGCGAAGCGATAAAAAAATTCGCGCTAAGCGCGTTTATCGCTAGAAATTAACACCTGATACTGAGGATAACTTACCTGTTTAAAGTATAGGAGGTGGATTGTCAGGCTGAATCCATCCTTGCGTTAATGCGAGAATATCGCTGCTTTTCCAGCGATATTCTCACATTTTGCCGCTATCGCTGGAAATTTTATCGCTATGGAGATAAACCTTGTTAATAGGGTGTTATCTCAGCGATAATTTCCAGCGATAGGCGGCGTTAAAAAAAATCGCGCTAGGCGCGGTTAGCGATAAATATCGCATTTCCTTGATAATATGGCCCTATCACTTTTAATATACTTTTTTGAATTTGTAAGACACTTTATCTGATTTTTACATAATATGTATTGTACGATTTCCTTGCCAAATGTTCCCGAGGCTCATCTTGTGCCTGGGCTCTTCGAGCCAAGACAGACCCTTGACATGGCTCTCTTGTTAATTTGTTGGCTAGCCTGCCTCTTCTACAATACTGTGTATAACAGTTCCTCAAGTTCCTCCTCTCCCACTATCTCGCTCTGGGGAGCAACATCTTGTTTTCGAAGATTCTGGCTGGATTTTATGGGTCTCAGAAGGATAACTATTCTTACTTCAGGATTTAATAAGGAAGAATTTTGTATTAGCGACCCCAAGAAGTTTTTTTAAATTTCCTGTGATTTTTTTTTTGCATAAAATGAAACAAACATACCTCAAATCATTCATATTACCTGTTTCAGCATCCTTTCTTAGCTAAGTCTATGTTATCTTACTAACTGCCATTTTCTGCCCTCCATTCATCAGGCTAAATGCAGTGATTACTGTGACTGTCTTGTTTTCAGAAGCCACCCAGCAGCATGGGCATAACTTCTTTGACCGTCAGGCAGCCAAGGCCAAAGGTCACACTCTGCAGTTTTAAAAGTGAGCATGCTCACAGCTCGGCCATTCAGTAGCCCTTGCAGGTGCTTCAGTAAATTCTGCTGCTCAGAGTCTGACTCCTGTAGCTGCAGAAATCAGACGGAGCTAACAGCAAGTTCTTAGTAGGCAGTGGTGCTGGAACAATTTTCAGACTGGTGGTGTAGTCATCAATGTTACATCACTAACTCATAGAGATTATGAAAAGTCTAAGCATCACACAAAGAACAAGTGTTGCAAGTGAACCATGCCCATTCAGCAGGAGAGTGATGTGTGTGCAGTACGTAGCTGGTGGTGAATTTACGAGCACACTGTCAACAACATGTTACCATAGGGGTTCCACAGGGCTCAGCACTCTCTCCCATTCTGTTTAATCTATTCATGGAGCCCCTGGCAAACGCATTGAACTCTGCGAACATTCAATATCACCTGTATGCGGACGACACCCAACTGTATATGAAAATCTCCTCACCAGAAGACTTCATCTCTCTCAACGCTATTCTACAGAATACTCAAAGTTGGCTCACTGGCAACCACCTTATGCTTAACACCAAAAAAACGGAATTCCTTCTCATCTCCCCACCCAAACACAGACCTAAGATAGACGTATGGTTGAAACATCTAACTTCCTTTGACTGTGCTCCCCACATCATTGACTCCGCGAAATCCTTGGGAGTCACCATAGACAAACCTGAACATGCAGGCGCAAATCACTAATGCCACCAAGGGAGCTAATCACCAGTTGAGTGTACTAAGGGAACTTAAATCCTACCTCCCACAGACCGACTTAAAAATGGCGGTACAAGCCCTAGTGTTACCAAGACTGGACTACGGAAGCACCACTCTATGCGGTCTCCCCAAATACAAGCTGGCCCGCTGAGGGCATCGCTTAACGCTGCGGCCAGACGGGTCTCAGGAACTAAAAGAAATAACCACATTTCTCCAACCTTGAAAGCTCTGAACTGGCTGCCCTACGAGGCAAGAATACACCTAAAGATCGCCTGCATGACCCATAAAGCCCTTCATAGCAATACCCCCACTTACTTAGCACTAAAGCTAGAGCGATCGGGAGGATGCAGACAATTGCGAAGTGCGAGGTCACTACTACTGAAACCACAATCCTTCCATAAAAAGAGTACTGGTTGCAGAGCTTTTTCAGGGATCGCACCGAAGATTTGGAACTCCCTACCTCCAGTGGTACGTGGAATGTGATCCTTTACCTCCTTCAAAAAGAAGTGAAAATGATTCTAATGAACAAATTTACATCCTAAGACTTTAATTCGATGTTGACTAATAGTCACCTATGATATCCATATACTTCTGTCTTTCTCTTTTGTATTGAATGGAGAATACCGAATGCATGTATACTACCTCAACCTCCTAATGTCTAATAACTGTGTATTGTGTAGCTCTCTGATTCCCTCGTGGATCATTCTTTGTTGACTGCTAGTCACCTAAGCTATCCATATACTACTATCTACCTCTTTTGTACTGAATGGCGAATACCAAATGTTTGTATACTACATCAACCATCTAATGTTTAATAACTGTATACTGTAAAGCGCTCTGATACCCTCGTGGGTCATGTTCGCGCTATATAAAACTTTATAAATAAAATAAATAAATACTAAAGCATGGTGTGGCAGCCACTGTCATTTACAGACAGCACATTTATATTTGAAATGACCACTACATTTGCAGAGACATACCATGGAAATTGAGTTTCAACAAATATTTCTCAATGACATATCACTAAGAAAGTGTCTTGATTTGTTTTGAAACTATTATTGAGATCTCTGTTTCCATCACACTTTAAAATTAGAAAAAAGCACATCATTTCTACTTTCCTGCTTTTTTATTTTAACATTTTTGTACAGTTCATTAATAGGTATTTAAATGTTGGTGTGTGTTTGAAGAAAAGGACATCCTACACCTTTCCTTTCACAAGATTTTGGCATAATTCACTTTACAAATTCCTCACACTTTGCAATAAGTGAAACAAGTAGACACCAATCTCTAAGTTAACAAAATAAGCAGCAATTTGTCAGAAGACTAGATTGACATTTGATCTCTGTCTTTAAACGCACAACAAATGTGACGAGATAAAAACACAATTTGAAGTCATCCTTAATACTCGTTTACCTCCTGCGAAACTTCAGCATGGTTATTCAAGCGACTCACCCACGCCTACAAATCCCTATACAACATCGGACCTAAATACCTCAACGAAAGAGTCTCTTTCCATGTACCCAAAAGAATCCTCCGCTCTGTCGACCTCGCCCTAGCAGAGACCCCGCGCATCCGCAGAACCAGAGCAGGTGGAAGAGCCTTCTCCCACGTCGCGGCAAAGGCCTGGAAGGAGCTCCCAGTCAACATCAGACTAAGGGTGGGCGGAATTTGCGTAGTCGCGTTACGCAAAGTTCCATGAAACGGTAAAAAATCTCCGCGAGCTCCGCAGAATTCCGCGAGCACGCGGAATTGCTTGTTGCGCCCGTTCGCGATGCTTTTTTCCTATTCGGGGACGCTGTTTGCGTGCTCAGGGGGAAATATCTTGCAAACTTGCCCATGCGGTCGCCAATTGGCGCGGCCATCTTGTTTCACTTGTCCCGCCCGCTCGCGATGCGTGTTTCCTGTTCGCGAACGCGGATGTCCGATGGCGCATCCGAATGACGTGTTCGTGATCGCACACTCTCGCTGGATTGCGTGGCCGGCTACCAAAATCTCGTGGCGCACGGATCGCGGAATTTTCGGCAATTCCGCGTTCTCCACGGAACACGGAATTGCCAAAATTCCACAAATTCCGCTAGCGGAGCGGAATTTACCACCCATGCCTACATCAGACACTTCCCTACCCTGCACACCTTCAGGAAGAGCCTCAAGACTCGGCTCTTCGGCTGATCCAGAGCTGCACCCCCCCCTAGTGCCTTGAGACCCTCACGGGTGAGTAGAGCGCTCTAAAAACTCATGATTGATTGATTGATCGATTATTAGGAGCCTTCTCAGGACATGAAGGGATTGTTATAGTTGGGCCCCCTCCCAACTCTGGGCCCGCTGCATTGCACTGACTGCACCACTGGTATCTACACCCCTGACTGGCACTGGACAGCAGTATCCAAGTGTGCAGAGTCTAAAAACCAGCAACATTTCAGCAACAAAATGTGGGTGACAACAACAAAGGAGCATTTTCTCATAATTCGAGCCAAGACCTATCCCACTGCAGGGAAATATATGCTTCTGATATCTTTCCAGGTATTGGCATTGTCAGAAGATATGTATTCAGTTACCAGTATAATTCCCTTGGTATCCAGGGCTTTGGTCCAGTACGTTACTATTTGCCATACATCTGAATGAGGGAGTGTAGTAGAAGCAAAAACCTAAATGCTTCAAAATTCCTCACCTCCCCTCCATCCCCAATCACGCTTACCTTACATCCGTTAACTTTTTTCGAGGTTTCCAAGTTTACTTCCAACCTTGTTTCAAGCTTCTATTCAGTAGGAATTAAATTCCCATTTGGATTTGCACTCAACATAATTCTCCATATGAATGGCTCCCATTGCCCTGAGCAATACCAAAGGGGATGATGGACGGAGCGCTTGAGCTAATCAAACACTCACCCCCAGTCAACTGATCTGGGTTTAATCCATCATCATTCTTTAGCTCACTCCACCACCCCAGTTCAGACATGGCCATATGCAAATCAGTCTGACCCTGTGCCTCATGGGAACAGTCCAGCCCGAACTGCCAAGCCATGTCTTCCCTGGACCGGAAACAAGCATCCTGGGACCGGTTTCTGGCTATTCAGCCGTCATCAGCCAGGCTAGCTTGAATCCAGTGGCAAAGTGAGCAAGGGACCCACGTCTGGGCATACCCTGCCAACTTAGGGCGAACAAAGCAATACCAAAGGGGATGATGGACGGAGCGCTTGAGCTAATCAAACACTCACCCCCAGTCAACTGATCTGGGTTTAATCCATCATCATTCTTTAGCTCACTCCACCACCCCAGTTCAGACATGGCCATATGCAAATCAGTCTGACCCTGTGTCTCATGGGAACAGTCCAGCCCGAACTGCCAAGCCATGTCTTCCCTGGACCGGAAACAAGCATCCTGGGACCGGTTTCTGGCTATTCAGCCGTCATCAGCCAGGCTAGCTTGAATCCAGTGGCAAAGTGAGCAAGGGACCCACGTCTGGGCATACCCTGCCAACTTAGGGCGAACAAAGCAATACCAAAGGGGATGATGGACGGAGCGCTTGAGCTAATCAAACACTCACCCCCAGTCAACTGATCTGGGTTTAATCCATCATCATTCTTTAGCTCACTCCGCCACCCCAGTTCAGACATGGCCATATGCAAATCAGTCTGACCCTGTGTCTCATGGGAACAGTCCAGCCCGAACTGCCAAGCCATGTCTTCCCTGGACCGGAAACAAGCATCCTGGGACCGGTTTCTGGCTATTCAGCCGTCATCAGCCAGGCTAGCTTGAATCCAGTGGCAAAGTGAGCAAGGGACCCACGTCTGGGCATACCCTGCCAACTTAGGGCGAACAAAGCAATACCAAAGGGGATGATGGACGGAGCGCTTGAGCTAATCAAACACTCAACCCCAGTCAACTGATCTGGGTTTAATTTAATCCATCATCATTCTTTAGCTCACTCCACCACACCAGTTCAGACATGGCCATATGCAAATCAGTCTGACCCTGTGCCTCATGGGAACAGTCCAGCCCGAACTGCCAAGCCATGTCTTCCCTGGACCGGAAACAAGCATCCTGGGACCGGTTTCTGGCTATTCAGCCATCATCAGCCAGGCTAGCTTTAATCCAGTGGCAAAGTGAGCAAGGGACCCACGTCTGGGCATACCCTGCCAACTTAGGGCAAACAAAGCAATACCAAAGGGGATGATGGACGGAGCGCTTGAGCTAATCAAACACTCACACCCAGTCAACTGATCTGGGTTTAATCCATCATCATTCTTTAGCTCACTCCACCACCCCAGTTCAGACATGGCCATATGCAAATCAGTCTGACCCTGTGCCTCATGGGAACAGTCCGGCCCGAACTGCCAAGCCATGTCTTCCCTGGACCGGAAACAAGCATCCTGGGACCGGTTTCTGGCTATTCAGCCGTCATCAGCCAGGCTAGCTTGAATCCATTGTCAAAGTGAGCAAGGGACCCACGATTGGGCATACCCTGCCAACTTAGGGCGAACAAAGCAATACCAAAGGGGATGATGGACGGAGCGCTTGAGCTAATCAAACACTCACCCCCAGTCAACTGATCTGGGTTTAATCCATCATCATTCTTTAGCTCACTCCACAACCCCAGTTCAGACATGGCCATATGCAAATCAGTCTGACCCTGTGCCTCATGGGAACAGTCCAGCCCGAACTGCCAAGCCATGTCTTCCCTGGACCGGAAACAAGCATCCTGGGACCGGTTTCTGGCTATTCAGCCATCATCAGCCAGGCTAGCTTGAATCCAGTGGCAAAGTGAGCAAGGGACCCACGTCTGGGCATACCCTGCCAACTTAGGGAGAACAAAGCAATACCAAAGGGGATGATGGACGGAGCGCTTGAGCTAATCAAACACTCACCCCCAGTCAACTGATCTGGGTTTAATCCATCATCATTCTTTAGCTCACTCCACCACCCCAGTTCAGACATGGCCATATGCAAATCAGTCTGACCCTGTGCCTCATGGGAACAGTCCAGCCCGAACTGCCAAGCCATGTCTTCCCTGGACCGGAAACAAGCATCCTGGGACCGGTTTCTGGCTATTCAGCCATCATCAGCCAGGCTAGCTTGAATCCAGTGGCAAAGTGAGCAAGGGACCCACGTCTGGGCATACCCTGCCAACTTAGGGCGAACAAAGCAATACCAAAGGGGATGATGGACGGAGCTCTTGAGCTAATCAAACACTCACCCCCAGTCAACTGATCTGGGTTTAATCCATCATCATTCTTTAGCTCACTCCACCACCCCAGTTCAGACATGGCCATATGCAAATCAGTCTGACCCTGTGCCTCATGGGAACAGTCCAGCCCGAACTGCCAAGCCATGTCTTCCCTGGACCGGAAACAAGCATCTGGGACCGGTTTCTGGCTATTCAGCCATCATCAGCCAGGCTAGCTTGAATCCAGTGGCAAAGTGAGCAAGGGACCCAGGTCTGGGCATACCCTGCCAACTTAGGGCGAACAAAGCAATACCAAAGGGGATGATGGACGGAGCGCTTGAGCTAATCAAACACTCACACTCAGTCAACTGATCTGGGTTTAATCCATCATCATTCTTTAGCTCACTCCACCACCCCAGTTCAGACATGGCCATATGCAAATCAGTCTGACCCTGTGCCTCATGGGAACAGTCCAGCCCGAACTGCCAAGCCATGTCTTCCCTGGACCGGAAACAAGCATCCTGGAACCGGTTTCTGGATATTCAGCCGTCATCAGCCAGGCTAGCTTGAATCCATTGGCAAAGTGAGCAAGGGACCCACGTCTGGGCATACCCTGCCAACTTAGGGAGAACAAAGCAATACCAAAGGGGATGATGGACGGAGAGCTTGAGCTAATCAAACACTCACCCCCAGTCAACTGATCTGGGTTTAATCCATCATCATTCTTTAGCTCACTCCACAACCCCAGTTCAGACATGGCCATATGCAAATCAGTCTGACCCTGTGCCTCATGGGAACAGTCCAGCCCGAACTGCCAAGCCATGTCTTCCCTGGACCGGAAACAAGCATCCTGGGACCGGTTTCTGGCTATTCAGCCGACATCAGCCAGGCTAGCTTGAATCCAGTGGCAAAGTGAGCAAGGGACCCACGTCTGGGCATACCCTGCCAAATTAGGGTGAACAAAGCAATACCAAAGGGGATGATGGACGGAGCGCTTGAGCTAATCAAACACTCACCCCCAGTCAACTGATCTGGGTTTAATCCATCATCATTCTTTAGCTCACTCCACCACCCCAGTTCAGACATGGCAATATGCAAATCAGTCTGACCCTGTGCCTCATGGGAACAGTCCAGCCCGAACTGCCAAGCCATGTCTTCCCTGGACCGGAAACAAGCATCCTGGGACCGGTTTCTGGCTATTCAGCCATCATCAGCCAGGCTAGCTTGAATCCAGTGGCAAAGTGAGCAAGGGACCCACGTCTGGGCATACCCTGCCAACTTAGGGCGAACAAAGCAATACCAAAGGGGATGATGGACGGAGCGCTTTAGCTAATCAAACACTCACCCCCAGTCAACTGATCTGGGTTTAATCCATCATCATTCTTTAGCTCACTCCACCACCCCAGTTCAGACATGGCCATATGCAAATCAGTCTGACCCTGTGCCTCATGGGAACAGTCCAGCCCGAACTGCCAAGCCATGTCTTCCCTGGACCGGAAACAAGCATCCTGGGACCGGTTTCTGGCTATTCAGCCGTCATCAGCCAGGCTAGCTTGAATCCAGTGGCAAAGTGAGCAAGGGACCCACGTCTGGGCATACCCTGCCAACTTAGGGCGAACAAAGCAATACCAAAGTGGATGATGGACGGAGCGCTTGAGCTAATCAAACACTCACCCCCAGTCAACTGATCTGGGTTTAATCCATCATCATTCTTTAGCTCACTCCACCACCCCAGTTCAGACATGGCCATATGCAAATCAGTCTGACCCTGTGTCTCATGGGAACAGTCCAGCCCGAACTGCCAAGCCATGTCTTCCCTGGACCGGAAACAAGCATCCTGGGACCGGTTTCTGGCTATTCAGCCGTCATCAGCCAGGCTAGCTTGAATCCAGTGGCAAAGTGAGCAAGGGACCCACGTCTGGGCATACCCTGCCAACTTAGGGCGAACAAAGCAATACCAAAGGGGATGATGGACGGAGCGCTTGAGCTAATCAAACACTCAACCCCAGTCAACTGATCTGGGTTTAATCCATCATCATTCTTTAGCTCACTCCACCACCCCAGTTCAGACATGGCCATATGCAAATCAGTCTGACCCTGTGCCTCATGGGAACAGTCCAGCCCGAACTGCCAAGCCATGTCTTCCCTGGACCGGAAACAAGCATCCTGGGACCGGTTTCTGGCTATTCAGCCATCATCAGCCAGGCTAGCTTTAATCCAGTGGGAAAAGAGAGCAAGGGACCCACGTCTGGGCATACCCTGCCAACTTAGGGCAAACAAAGCAATACCAAAGGGGATGATGGACGGAGCGCTTGAGCTAATCAAACACTCACCCCCAGTCAACTGATCTGGGTTTAATCCATCATCATTCTTTAGCTCACTACACCACCCCAGTTCAGACATGGCCATATGCAAATCAGTCTGACCCTGTGCCTCATGGGAACAGTACAGCCCGAACTGCCAAGCCATGTCTTCCCTGGACCAGAAACAAGCATCCTGGGACCGGTTTCTGGCTTTTCAGCCATCATCAGCCAGGCTAGCTTGAATCCAGTGGCAAAGTGAGCAAGGGACCCACGTCTGGGCATACCCTGCCAACTTAGGGCAAACAAAGCAATACCAAAGGGGATGATGGACGGAGCGCTTGAGCTAATCAAACACTCACCCCCAGTCAACTGATCTGGGTTTAATCCATCATCATTCTTTAGCTCACTCCACCACCCCAGTTCAGACATGGCCATATGCAAATCAGTCTGACCCTGTGCCTCATGGGAACAGTCCAACCCGAACTGCCAAGCCATGTCTTCCCTGGACCGGAAACAAGCATCCTGGGACCGGTTTCTGGCTATTCAGCTGTCATCAGCCAGGCTAGCTTGAATCCAGTGGCAAAGTGAGCAAGGGACCCACGTCTGGGCATACCCTGCCAACTTAGGGCGAACAAAGCAATACCAAAGGGGATGATGGACGGAGCGCTTGAGCTAATCAAACACTCACCCCCAGTCAACTGATCTGGGTTTAATCCATCATCATTCTTTAGCTCACTCCACCACCCCAGTTCAGACATGGCCATATGCAAATCAGTCTGACCCTGTGCCTCATGGGAACAGTCCAGCCCGAACTGCCAAGCCATGTCTTCCCTGGACCGGAAACAAGCATCCTGGGACCGGTTTCTGGCTATTCAGCCGTCATCAGCCAGGCTAGCTTGAATCCAGTGGCAAAGTGAGCAAGGGACCCACGTCTGGGCATACCCTGCCAACTTAGGGCGAACAAAGCAATACCAAAGGGGATGATGGACGGAGCGCTTGAGCTAATCAAACACTCACCCCCAGTCAACTGATCTGGGTTTAATCCATCATCATTCTTTAGCTCACTCCACCACTCCAGTTCAGACATGGCCATATGCAAATCAGTCTGACCCTGTGCCTCATGGGAACAGTCCAGCCCGAACTGCCAAGCCATGTCTTCCCTGGACCGGAAACAATCATCCTGGGACCGGTTTCTGGCTATTCAGCCGTCATCAGCCAGGCTAGCTTGAATCCAGTGGCAAAGTGAGCAAGGAACCCACGTCTGGGCATACCCTGCCAACTTAGGGCGAACAAAGCAATACCAAAGGGGATGATGGACGGAGCACTTGAGCTAATCAAACACTCACCCGCAGTCAACTGATCTGGGTTTAATCCATCATCATTCTTTAGCTCACTCCACCACCCCAGTTCAGACATGGCCATATGCAAATCAGTCTGACCCTGTGCCTCATGGGAACAGTCCAGCCCGAACTGCCAAGC
Organism: Calotriton arnoldi; assembly: GCA_963921515.1. NCBI lineage: Eukaryota > Metazoa > Chordata > Amphibia > Caudata > Salamandridae > Calotriton > Calotriton arnoldi. The sequence goes on along the minus strand of CAWUFW010001960.1, from coordinate 72 downwards.
CATGTCTTCCCTGGACCGGAAACAAGCATCCTGGGACCGGCCAGCAACATGCAATTGGAACCGGGAAGCATA